>OY728120.1:895615341-900615341 GCA_963277665.1 Viscum album
AATTGTATCTAGGTATGACTGATGTGGGTAGGTGTACGAAAATCTAGATGTAACTGATTTAGGTAGGAAAAACTCGATCCAGACTTGATATATTTGAGAATGAGAACCTAGGTCTGGATCTCACCAATGTGATACAGAAAACTTGGATCTTGATCTGACTAATGTAGTGGTTTTAAAGTAGCTTGGGGATAATTCTCTATTGATGATGGATGCTTTAGATTTTTATAGATCGAGAACCAAATCTGGATGATAATATTTTGAATAGGTTGACCAGTTCCTAAAAGGAGCTCATATTACCACCATTGAGGCTATGTTGAATCAATAGTATTTTCACTAACCGAAATCCAAGATGATGACTATACCTAAACCAATTTCTAAGATGCCACTAAAGATTGAATATGACACATAAATTCCAATGTTATGAAATCTAAATTAAGTTCAAAGAATGATGAAGAAATGTTGTTCAAGACACCACCAAGATTCTTATTGAGTCATGTCTCTATGTGGAGGCTTTTAGATGATGCTTAAAGTGTTTTATTTTAATTTGATGCCAATATCAATTTTCATAAGTCCTGGGGCTGATATCAGTGACTATTTTTCAGTAATTTTCACATGTTAGGAATGAGGTCAAAATATGATGAATTGATATATTTTTTAACATATTTGGTTTTTTGTGGCTCTATTTACTATTTCTAAGGGGTTTTTAGTGATTTGTATAAAGACATTGAGGAATTTTATGTCTCTAGATTACACGACTCTAGTATCAATCTTGAATATATCATTTTTTTGAGGAAATTCATGGTTGTTTACCATGTGGAAGATTTTGTTCTCAATAGTTGGATGATTTTTTATTTGAGATACCATTTTGAGAACTCGTGTTTTTGGGGCTAATTTGTAGACGTTTCCCAACCAACTATGTGATGAAATTCTAGTGACGAGTATAGGATATTTTAGAACCCGTGAGAGATTATGCCCAATTTTTTGTAATTAGAGAGTCTCATTGTAAAAAAATTGAATATTTATTTCAAGATATTGACTATTAAAATAATATGTGTATAGTTCCATTGAAGACTTATATCTGTTATTAGTAAATTATGTATGTGGAATTTCAGTAAGTGGTGGGGTTTTCACTAAAACTGTAGAACCCAGACTAATGTTGTGCAGACCAATCGGGAATATAATTCTGGAGACTATAGAGAAAGATCACATAGTAGAGAATAAGATCGACAAAAAATTAGCTTAATCTCGAGATGGAGGAGAAATAAAATTCAACAAATAATATTTCTCTAATTTTTTCCTGTTTCTTATGCTCATTAATTCATATGATGTTATTATTGAATAAATATATTTCTAGTTTCAATATGCATTCCTAAATAATTCTAGATAGTTATAGAGGGATGGTTTGATGTTCATCATATTCGATAATACTATTTTTTATAGTAATTCTAGTGAGATATATGGTTCAATTATCTCATTTTAATTATTTATGAGAAATTTTTTTCAACTTCTCTATGTAGTGAGATGATATGATATTGGATTATTTTTTAAAATTTGAACATAAATCGAAGTAATAAAAATTGGAAAATATTGGTGATTATCTTCTCAACAAAGAATCTAATATTTCCTTATATTGATCAATAGATCACTATAAATAAGAGATCATTAACGGTGTAGATCACTTAGAGACATCTAATTTTTCCATGAAAAATTTTCAAGGCACTTTAATAATTGTGAATTCTTATGTGTGTTAGAAATATTTTCAATAAAAATATTTCAAATGCTATCTAAATCTATAGATCACCTCCTGCTAAATTCTTCTAATCTACTAATTTTTTCTTCTCTCCCTGTTTACCCCCAAATCTTTTATATCAGTCTCATAACCTAAACCTCCCTATTATTTATTTGTTTTATGATTAATTTTTTTATTTTGTTTGCTTGGTCACACATTTTTCTTTGATACTATGTTGTTCGATACCTACTCACCATGGAACTAGTTTTTCATATTTTTTATAAATAATTAAATATTTCAAATTTTTAATGAGGGAATGATCATATTCATGGAAAACACCCTCATATACTCAATATAATAGGAGGATAATATATATAATCTGAGGAAGGTCAAAGATATACTTGGGGAGACCTAGATTTTTAATAAGATCTAAATGATCCCATTGTGGTCTCATAAGGTACACCTTCTAGGGAATGTCATTTCTGATCATGGTTTAGCTATGGACTAAGAGAGGATAAATGTAGTGCTTTCTTCGGATCCACTAAAGCGTTTGTTATAGGTGTGGAGTTTCTTGGATTGTAAGGATAAAACAAGTGGTTTGTGTAAGATTTTTCCAAATTAATAGTCCCTTTGACCACCTTTACACAAATATGGAAACCTATTATCTAGAATGTGTAGTTTTTGGTAGCCTTCAAGAAATTGAGGCTAAGGTGGACTAGTTCTCTTTTTTCCAGACTAGTAGGGGAGGGTGTGGAGTACATAGTGTTCTACAATGCCTTTGGAGTTGGGCTTGGATTCATGTTGATGTAATGGTAGACAATGATCACATATGGGTTGATATAGTTATAACCCCAAGGGAACAAATACATTACTCAAGTCATGGATTTTTAGTTGTAGTCTTCTATTTGAAGATGTAGAGAAAGTGTCTTTTGGGTAAGCACTTTGTTGTATACTCAGACCATCTGAGTTTTAGGTATATCTTCAGTTAGGGAATTCATATCCTAAGATGGATTTTTGGGTTGGAATTTATACTTGACTATGAATTCAAGATAGTAAATACTTATGGTAAGGGAACCATAGTGGAAGATGAACATGATAGGAAGTCTCATTCTCACATGTTAGAGGAGGTGTTTGAGAAAATTTGATTCTTTAGAGCTGGCCCAGATGGTGGAGAGGGGTGAATTATTTCATCAATAGATGGTGGTAACTAATATACTCATTAACTGTTCTTGTGATTCACATGTTAGAGACATAAATATTGTTGATAAATTTGGCTGGATATCCTTAGTATATTTATTATATGTTTCTTCTGAATGAGGGGAGTATGATGTCCTTTACTAGGGAAATACTATGGTTTAGATTATTATCAATGAGTATGTTATGAGGGAATTTCACACTTTTCCTATGGATGTACATCCTAGAGTGGAAAAGATGTATAGGGAAATTTTTCGACACATTTGGCGAGCTATCATAAGGCATAATGTAGAAGAATTTTCTATTGGTGACTCACATGTAATCATTTTTAGGATGAGAACTAGGTTTCAGTAGGTTTGAGATGGCCTCTTGATATCCTAGTGTTGAAATGGGTTGAAATATCTATGGACTTTATGATAGGGATTCTAGCGATAGAGAGAGGCTATAATACTATCTGGTAGATTTTTAGTCAGCATACCATGTCGAAAAACATCATTTACACAAGGGGAAGATTTTGGTGGGGATTTTGGAGTAGTTTTATGTATGGTTGTTCATTCATCTTCTTTGGGTACCCTCAAGGATTGTCTTTCACCATGATGAATGGTTTGGATCACATTTTTAGAGAAGCTTATTGGAGGTCTTAATGACCCTGTCAAATAAGAGTACCAAATTTCTCCCCCATATGGATAGGAATATTGAGTGGACTATCTTAGAATTGGATGATATTCTAAGAAACTAGGTTTTGGACTACCGATAGAGCTGGGAAGATAACTTTCCATTGGAATTGTTTGGCTATAATAAGATCATTCACTATACGATCAAATGGAACATTTTGGGGCCCTATATAGAAGTCCTATTAGGTCACAATTATATAGGACTAACATGGTTGATACATCACTTTTTGGGATATAGATCGCGTAAGTGACCACAGAGAAAGTTCATGTGTTCTAGGAGAGTATGAGGATACCCTAGGAATGACAAAAATCATATGTAGATAAATATTATATGCCCTTGGAGTTTATGTATAAAGACCATTTTTCTAGGAAGTCTCCCCATGGAAAATAATATTGTGGGTTGGATGGGGAGCTAAGCCATCCTAGGGGATTATCAAGCAATTTGAGATCCAATTAAGGGTTAGTGACATTTCTTTCCGCATAGCCCTACACTTTCAGTTTGACCAAGTGAATGATGTTGTCCATGATTCCTAGTTGAGGAGATGCATGGATGGACCCATGCACATATTAACTGGGGTGAGCTAAACCTCAGATATGTAACGACTATTATAAATTACCTCGTGAAAATTTATCATCGACAAGAGATAATCCTTCATGGATAGACCATCGCTTTGGTTCATGTGGTTTAGGATCACAATAGCATACATGTGAGTTCCTGAGAGTGTTAGAGTTGATACAAACTCAACACTGCACATTTTTATTTATATTATGAGTTTTAGTTTGAAAATTATTGAAGGATTAGAGAATTTCGTTACTCTGGTTTTGATGGATTATCCTTTCAATATTTCTATATACATGTCTAGATTTTTCCTCAGTGTATGTGCGCTGTTTGGGTGTCTTGAGACCGAAGAATTAATATGATTGACATATTAATATATTTTAAATTCATGTGCCTGAATTATTTTAGTGATTATAGTTTTCTGACCTCTCAGTACCTCTTATGAGATATTTAACACCATGGTTAAATCCTATTAGCGAGGATTAACCTAGGTGAGAACAAATGTTGGCCATTACTGGACATTTGTTTGTGGTAGTTTTGGAAGAGAATTTAATTAAAATAAATAATTAAATTCACTAGAACAAAAAATCATTTTAACATTGCATTTATAATGTCGGTTCTACATAACCAATGCTATAATTATAAACAATTTATATTTCTACATTGGTTTTTATAATGACCGACACTAAAATATATAGGACTAAAATTTCTATAATGGCCCATACCCTCATGGCCCATCCCTTTGCCAAATTCCAGATCCTAAAGGTGGCCCCTCGGTGGTAGGGCGTCATTTCAGTGTGCGACCGACTAATGGGACACGATTGGTGCGACCAATCGGAGTGTCACCGACTGGTGCGACTGATCGATGTGTCGCCGATTGGTGCGACCGGTCGGTGAGTCGCCGATCGGTGTGACCGATAGGTGAGTCGACGATTGGTATGACCGACCGGTGTGTCCCCAATCAGTGAGACCAATCACTGTGTCGCTGATCGGTGCGACCGATCGGTGTCACACAACCGTGTTGAGTTTTTATTCTACAACCCTTCCCATAATGACACTTTTAATCCCTTTTTACCGTTTGTGAAGTGGTTCAAGGCCGTTTTTTGCCCCATAATCAATATTTGAATTTCTAAGAGTGGGGAACCCCTCAACGGACCCAGCTGTGTGTCTGCGTAACGTTTCCCCTCTGTTTATTTAAAATCCTTCAAATTGACAACTGTTACAACCATTTCCCAATGAGAGTTATTTAATAAAAATTAATTCATTCGTGTGTAACCACCCAAACGCGTGGTGAAACCACGATCTGACCCTATAGCCATTCAAAATTCCATATCCCATGTCAACCAGATCTCATCCTTATATCGCACGGGAATTTCTTCTCCATCTCCCTCTTTCCTCTCCTTTCGTCCTAGTGTGTTTGGTGTTCCCCTTCCCAAGGCAAGTATTACACCTATGCCAAATCTTTTCTGATCACCCGTGGAGTCCCTGACATTCTTCTCCAGCAAGTCGTGCATCCCCCATTCTTAGATCATGGAGAAGAACTTCGATCCTTGATCCACCGGGTAGGGTTTTCCTTCGTCTCTCATACTGTGTTTCAAGTGGGCTGGGTACACTATTGTTTCTGTAGGATGGATGACACCAAACATTAACGAAGATAAAAAACGGACTTTTAAAGAATGAAGGTGGGGGTTGATGGATGTTCTTCTTATTTTCCTTACACTTGATTATTTATTTTGTGAATTGTGCTAGCCTATTCCCCTATGCCCACTGAAAATCAATGGCATTGGTGGTCTTTCTTTATGCATTAATGAACCACCGTCTTCTGTGATGATTGAATGGATCCAAAATGGGAATTTAGTTAATTATGTAAACTCGGCCGATTAAATGAATGTACATTGAACAACAAACCTCTTGTGATCACCATGGTTTACCAAATATAAAGAAAAAAACATAGTGAATGATGTGCTTGAATCAAGAGTTTCCCTTCTGTGTTATGGTAGTAGGTGTGTTTTAATGTTTGATGCTTATGGGGTGATGTGGGTGAGGATGGGATCCTCCGTTGAGGCATGATTTTTGGTTGTGAATTTGAAGCGGTGTGGGGCTGTATCTCGATGCTTGGTTTGGTTCCTGTACTTCAAGGTATCTCACATATTCCTTTGTTGTTGTGACATCACAAGAGGACTAGGTGTGAATGCTTAAATTGTTGTTTGGCGGTTTATCTTTCTCTGGCTTGTGGTTATCCCTATTAGTTTCCCAATAGTGAATAATTTACTTAAATGGGATCACTTGAACATGAAACCAAGAATGGGTTAAATGGGGAATTGTTTTTGGGAATGAGTTGTGACTTGGCCGTGAGTTTTGGGCCTTCTTTTATAAATGAATTGTAATAGGGTGTTTGTGCTTATGTTGGATTCAAAAATCCTTGGTTGGGATGAGTGTTTGTTACCTATACATATATCTGTAGTTTTTATGTTTCTTATTCGTGCCCCACCCATGTTGAGCACTTGGTGCCGAACACCACCATTTTATGGGGAGGGTGTTTTTTTCCCAACACTCCTATGAATGGCTGGTTATTAGATCCTTTTCTGCTCCCTTTCCTGAATAGCCAAAGGCCCTTTGGGCAGGCTGTGATGGCCTGAATTCTATTATAACCCAATATTCTTCGGGAAAGGAATTTTTGGTGGTTGGCGCAGGTGATTACGGGTAGGTTTTTCCCCAAGAGTCTTCGGGATGAGGCCCAGGTGTCTTTGGGCGTGGTAGTGGTAGTTCTAGCCCAGGTGTTTGTGGGCATGGTTATGTATGGTGGTAGTATCCTAGGTGTTTTTGGGTAGGATGTGTGGTAGTTTCCTAGGTGTTTGGAGGCGGGATGTGTGGTTGCAACCTAGGTGTGTGCAGGTGGGGTGTGGCAGTGGGACTGCGGTGAGAATGGCAGGATTGGTTCGATGCTTAGGATGTCTTCAATAACTAGTGGGAGAGTGGCGCGGGGTACCCAAATGACAATGTGCTATTATTATACATTACTTCACTTACATTGTTTAGGGAGTGTTCATTGGTGAGTCTTGGGTGGATAGTTTTCCTTTCTAGGTGCTTTGGCTATCTCTTTTCTCACAGGGCATTAGAGCGCCTCCCCACTTGTGCATGAGAGCTTTTGGTTTCCCTACTGAGTATACTTGTATGCTCACCCTATATATATAAAACTATTTTCAGGTTTCCAGGAGGAATTCTGGGATCGTGCAGGGTCATACTATTTCAGGCATTGGGACAGTTTCTGTTGTTGTTTTTCTTTCTTTTGGTACTTCATTTTGGGGTTTTATTTTAGTTTTGTATCATTAACTTTTTGAACATGCATTTGAGAATGGTTGTTTTGGCTTTACCTGTAGTTCCACTTTTGGTGTTATTGGGATTTACTATCTTATCTTCCAATCCTATTAATGAAAAAGGGTAATGCCTTCAATCATTTCTGTAATTCTATACCCTTGGTGCTAGTTTCCACTCCGGGACCTATTGTAGGTGGGTCTTGGGGGTCATTATCTCTTTTTCAACTTGAATAAGGAAGGGATAGGTAATCTGCTATCTCTTCTCTCATCTTGGTGAGGGCGGGTTATGACAAAATGGTATAAGAGCTGATGGTTGAGAGATGGGATGGAGTCTAGAGTTAGGTACCGGGAAGATTGAATGATATTATTGGGAAAAAGTGTTGTGGGATCTTGGTGTGTGAAATAGGCCAGGGAAGAACGGCTAGGGTATCAGATTTTAGCCCCCCCGTGATCCGATGAAAGGACTCTAGGCCTACTGAACGACCAAGTGAGGATACACTAATTGTAGTGTAGAGACCCCAGGGAAGGTACATGCATCATGATGACTTGTGTGCTTATGTTTAATGGGTATTTTGATGATTTAAAATGAATAAGTAGTCGAAAAAATTTAAGAACAATATTCTACACTACTCAGGCTTAGGCATTCCTTGTTTACATTATTGTTATGGCACTTGGGAGACGACCGCGAGTAGTGCGGGTGACCGAGGCCAAGGAGGTTGACTTGGCTGATCGACAGAGGACTGACTGAGAGGAAAAGGGAGATCAGTGGAAGATGACTCTTCGAGCCTTTCAGCGACATACCCTTGGGATGTACGAGGGTATCATCTCAGACATAGAGACATATAACTGACTAGAGGAGCTGGTGATAGATTTCAGCTTGATCTGGGCTCCGATGGAGTATTGGGTTCCCATGGCTATGAGCCAGATGCGTGGAGCAGCGCGTCAGTGGTGGACGCTTTATCTTGGGGAGAAGAGGGGGGCTGAGGTCACGTGGGCTGACTTCGACAAGGAGTTCTAGGAGGAATTCCTCTATTCCACAACAAAAGCTGAGAAGAGGAAGTAACTACTCTCCCTCCAGTAGGGGACTAAGTCAGTGAGAGAGTTGGGGATCAAGTTCAAGGATCTCTTTCACTTTTCTCCTGACCCCTTTCCAGATGAGGAGTCTCGGGCGAGACGTTTAGAGGAGGAACTTCGACCTTCTATTCAGTATGCTGCTACTCCCTTCACCCAACTTACATACTTGGAGGTCCTGAAGAAGGATGAAGTGGTGGAGAGGATGCACACACTGGCAGGTGTATCATGAGAGGGAATCGAGTTGGGTTCGTCAATGGGGAAAGCCATCAGCTACATGCCTCCAGTATCAGGGCCCTCTACCTTTCGACCAGTAGGAAGCAGGCCTTAGTAGTTCCAATTAATAGCTCTTGTCCCTCGCCCGTTTCTTTCAGTCCCAGGACTGAGATGCTTCATCAGTGGAATCCATGGGAACCTTTAGAACCAATTCCTAGACAGTGTTTAGTATGACGGCGGTGGGCAGGATCAACACAAACCTCAGTAGCAACAGTTTCTAGCCAGACCCTTTCAGCAGTAGCAGTAGGGGCAGCGAGCTCCCGCTCCTCCGAAGGCAGGCGTCGCAGGAGGAGGTCGACCCTAGGTTTCCCCTCAGGGACCTCAACCAGGGCATGGTTGGGGAGGCAGCCAACAACCGAGAGGTAGAGGAACTAGGCATGGGCAGTTGCACGCTGCAGATGCAATAGTTCCAGCAGGGCCAGAAGTAGTTCGTGGAATCATTAGCTTTTTTAGTACCCTTTCCTTTTTCCTTGTTCGATAAAGGAGATTTTCACTCCTTTTTTGCACCCAGTCTGGCCCGTGCTCTGGGTTGAGACACTGAGAGACTTCTAGTGCCCCTGGTGTTTAGCACACCAGTAGGAGGTCAGACTGACTTGTTTTATGTTTTCCGATGGTGTAAACCGATGATAGGTCCACATAAGTCTATCAGGGATCTTCTACTATTGAAGATACAATCTTACTATGTCATCCTAGGCATTGAATGGCTGTTATATGTATGTGCCGTCATTTACTACTTTCGAGGATATGTCGGGTTTTCAGATCTGGGCGGCCGACGTGTAACTTTCATCGGTGAGTGGGGTTTTCAGAAAAGCAGCAGGTGAGAGGAGCCCCTCCTTTCCTTGTTAGCTGAGCTATCAGTGGAGTCAGTGGATGTAGAAATGGTGTATGTTCTAGGGATATTCTATGAGTTTATGGACGTATTCCATGAGGAGGTGGAAACACTACCCCTAGACGTGATGTTGAGTTCGAGATAGACTTTCAACCTGGTGCCCGTCTGATTTCGATGGATCTATACCGTATGGAACCTTCTGAGTTAAGGGAGTTCTAGATTCAGATTAACGATTTGATGAAGAAGGGTTTTGTTCGACCAAGTGCGTCACCATTGGGTGCTCCAGTCTTATTCATAAAGAATGTAGATTGTGGTCTCAGGCAGTTCTTAGACTACTGGAGACTGAATATGGTAACGATCAAGAACCGTTACCCTCTACCGAGGATAGACGACCTTTTCAACCAATTAAAAGGGGCAGGGTGGTTCTCCAAGATTGACCTGCAGTCGGGATATCACCAGCTGAGGGTGATAGAGGGTGACATCTCAAAGATTGACTTCAGATGCAGGTATGGGGAATTTGAGTTTGTGGTCATATCGTTCGGCATTACAAACACTCCAGCTGTGTTCATGGGGATCATGAACTCCGTCTTCTGGGAATAATTGGACTGGATCATAGTCATGTTTATTGAAAAAATCCTGATCTACTCAAGATCATAGGAGGACCATACTGAGCACCATACAAGGGTTTTAGAGGTCCTCTGACAGCACCAACTCTATGAGATGTTTTCCAAGTGCAAGTTCTGGACACGAGAAGTGCACTAACTTGGGAACGTGGTGTCCGAGTAGGGAATAACAGTGGACTCATCGAAGGTCGAGGTGGTTGTTTCTTGGGAAGCACCCAATAATGTGGCAGAAGTTCTTAGTTTCCTTGGACTGGAAGGTTATTATCAGAGGTTCGTGCCCAGCTTTTCCTGAGTTCCAACACCTTTGACAACCTTGAAGAAGAAGGATGGAGCTTTCATGTGGGATGGGCAATGCGAGGCATCCTTTAGCTTTTAGAGGGAGAAGTTGGTAAGTGCCCCAGTGCTGAGGCTTCCAGAAGAAGGGGTGATGTATGAAGTATTTTGTGATGCCTCTGGACAAGGCCTCAGGTGTGTTCTGATGCAATGACAAGGGGTGATCTCTTATGGGTCTAGACAGTTATGTACTTATGAGCGTAATTATTCCACCCAGGATAGGGAGCTTGCGGTGGTCGTTTTTTCACTAACGTTATGGCAGCATTACCTCATCGGGGGGCACTTCGTGGTCTTCAAAGATCACCAAATCTTGAAGTATATCTTCTCCCTGTGGGACCTGAACTTACAACAGTGAAGGTGGATGGAGTACTTTGAGGACTACGACTTTGGGATTTCCTACACCTAAGGAAAAGGGAATGTGGTGGCCAATTCCTTGAGCAGGAAGTCGTAGAAGGATGCGGTTTGAGAGTTGACAGATGCTTGGGAGGCGATGGAGGAGTTAGCTACCATGAACCTGGATGCGAGGATGGATGGTGGTAGGGGTTCCCTATATCAAATAAAAGTGCAGTCTTCTCTACTGCGGTAGGTGGAGGAGTCTCAGTGGGGAGACATAGATAATTATGTGATGGGAGATATGGCTAACCAAGGCGATGCTCCAGAATGATAGTTAGAGGATAGTCAGAATCAGGTGCTTTTCCGAGGAATGTTGTTTGTTCCAGAGGCAATGCATTAGAGGGTTCATGGTGAGTTACAAAACACACCCCTATCAGTGCACCCGAGAGTTTCCAAAATGTACTGGGGCTTGGGGGGTCAGTTATGTTGGCCCGGGGAAAAGCGGGTGGTGGCAGAATTCGTGGCCAGGTGCCTCATGTGTCAGCATGTGAAGGCTAAACACCGTGTTCCAGGTGGCTTGTAGCAACCATTAGATGTTATTGAGTGGATGTGGGATGAATTCTTGATGGATTTATTCACAGGGATACCCAAGGATCAATGAGGTTGTGATGCTATCAAGGTAGTGGTGGATCGATTGATGAAATCAGCTCACTTTCTGGGAATCAATGAGTCGGGGGAAGTGGATGCCTTAGCATGGAGATACGTGGATCAGGTGGTGAGGTTTCATAGAGTTCTAAGATCCATAGTCTCGGATAGGGATGAACGGTTTACCTCACGAGTCTGGAGAGGATTGCATAATGCTTTTGGCACCCAGCTATGTCTTAGCACTGCATTCCACCCCCAGACAGATGTACAGACAGAGCGCACCATCCAGACAATGGAGGACATGCTACGGGCATGTATTCTGGATTTTGGGGGGTCGTGGGTGCGACACTTGCCTCTGGTAGAGTTTTCCTACAATAATAGATACCACACAACCATTAACATGGCTTTGTTCAAAGCCTTGTACGGAAGGCCATGTCGCTCACCAATGTGCAAGACCGAGGATGGGGAAACAAGTGTTCTTTTCTCGGAAGTGGTACAAAGAACGACAGAGAAGGTTAAGCTTATACGGGAGAGGATGAAGGCAGCTCAGGACCGGAAGAAGTCATATGACAATAATAGGAGGAGACCCTTGGAGTTCGGGGTCAGGGACGACGTATTCTTGAAGGTCCCCCCTCGGCATGGGAAACGAAGGTTCGACAGGGGGAGTAATCTCTCTCCAAGGTTCATCGGACCATTCGAAGTGTTGCGGCAGGTGGGAGAAGTGGCTTATCAGCTAGCGCCACCACTACTGCTACTAAGAATACACGACGTCTTCCAAGTGTATCAACTCCGTCGGTATCAACCCGATGATTCACACATCCTCAACTAGGGAAAACTGGACACCGAGGCTGACGTGACATTTGTGGAAATACCAGTAAGGATCGAGGATTTTGAGGAAAAGGTGCTCTGCAGACGGACCATTCCTTTAGTTCGTGTGTTGTGGAGACATGGTGGGCTAGAAGAGAGTACTTGGGAATGGGAGGCACAGATGCATGCCCAATACCCAAATTTGTTTTGAGTTTTGTTCTGTTATACTTGTTTGTGATGGAACACTTTAACTTGTTAACTATGGAATGTTTTCTTTTACTTATTCTCTAGATGTGTGTGAAAAGTCCTGACTGTGTGGAGGGGAGGACACGATCCCTAATCAAGATGTATTATTGTGTATGTGATTAAACCCGTGCGGGCGAGTCAGTGCCACCTAAATCAGATAATATCTTGACATGGGGGAAGAAACTCCCTAACCCATATGATTGGACAACTGGAACCTTTAATGTTGCATGGTTACTTAAGGGGGAGGTGTTCCTATATGTCGGAGAGGTTCACTCCTGAGAGGTATATTTCGGGGTGGTTGTTTGGACCCCCACTTTTCTTCGGGACTAGTTTTGATTCTCGAGGGCGAGAATAGTTTGAGAGGTATCTCATGTAATGGCCCATAACCTCATGGCCCATCCCTCTTCAAAATTCCGGATCCTAAGCATGGATCCTCGATGGTAGGGCATCATTTCAGTGTGCGGCCGGCCGACAGGACACAATCAGTGTGACCGATTGGTGTGTCGCGGATCGGTGCGACCGATCGGTGGGTCACCGATCGGTGCGACCCATCGGTGCATCGCCTACTGGTGTGACCGATCAGTGTGTCGCCGATCGGTGTGACCGCTCCGTGTGTCGCCAATCGGTGTGTCGTCGATTAGTGCGACCGATCAGTGTGTCTCTGCCCAGGGCGATCGATCGGTGTGTTGCTGATCGGCACGACCGAGCGGTGAGTCGGCGATCAGTACAACCAACTGGTGTGTCACTGATTGGTTTGTCGCCGATCGGTGTGACCGATCGATGTGACGCCGATCAGTGTGACGCCGATCAGCGTGACCAATCGGGGTCACACAGCCTTGTTGAGTTTTTCTTCTACAACCTTTCCTGTAACACCACTTTTAAGCCCCTTTTACCTTTTGGGAAGTGGTTCAAGGCCATTTTAGCCCCATAATCAATATATGAATTCCTATGGGTGGGGAGGCCCTCAATGGACCCAACTGTGGGTCTATGTAACATTTCCCCTCTGTTTATTTAAAATACTTCAAAGTCATAACTGTTACCACCATTTCCCGATGAGAGTTATTCAATAAATTTTAATTCAGTCATGTGTAACCATCCAACCATGTGGTGAAACCATGGTTCGACCTTATAGCCGTTCAATATTCCATATCATGTGACAACCAGATCTTATCCTTATATCGCACGAGAATTTCTTCTCCTTCTTCCTCTTTCCTCTCCTTTCTTCCTAGGGTGTTTGGAGTTCCCCTTCCAGAGGAAAGTGTTTCACCTATGCCAAAACTTTTCTGCTGACCCTTGGAGTCCCCGATGCTCCTCTCCTTCAAGTCGTGCATCCCCCGTTCTTGGAGAGTGGAGAAGAACATAGATCCTTGAACAACCAGGTAGGGTTCTTTCTTCGTTTCCCTTACTGTGTATCATGTGGGGTGGGTACACTATTGTTTCTGCAGGATGGATGATAGCAAACTTTAACGAATATGAAAAACTGACTTTTAATGAATGATGGTGGGGTTTGATCGATGTTATTTTCTTTACCCTTGATTATTTACGTTGTGAATTGTGCTAGCCTATGCCCCTATTCCCACTGAAAATCATGGTCGTTGGTGGCCTTTCATTGTGCATTAATGAACCACCATCTTCTGTGATGATTGAATGGCACCAATATAGAAATTTGTTTAATTACATAAACTCATCCGATTAAATGAATGTCCAATGAACAACAAACCTTGTGTGATCACCATGGTTAAACAAACATAAATAATAAAACTTAGTGAATGATGTGCTTGAACCGGTAGTTTCCCTACTATGTAATGGTAGTAGGTGTGTTGTACTATTTGATGCTTATGGGGTGATGTGGGTGATGATGGGATCCTCCGATGTGGAATGATTATTGGTTGTGAATTTGAAGTAGTGTGGGCTGTATCTCAAGGCTTGGTTTGGTTCTAGTACTTCGGGGGATATCACTTATCCCTTTGTTGTTGTGACTTCACAAGAGGACCAGGTGTGAATGCTTAAATTTCTATTTGGATATTAATCTTTCTATGGCTTGTGGTTATGCCTGTTAGTTGCCCATTAGGGAATAATTTAATTAAATGGGATCACTTGAACATGAATCCAATAATTGGTTAAACGAGGTATTGTTTTGGGAATGAGTTGTTACTTGGTCGTGAGTGTTGTTCTTTCTTTTATGAATGAATAGT
Source organism: Viscum album (assembly GCA_963277665.1). Lineage (NCBI taxonomy): Eukaryota > Viridiplantae > Streptophyta > Magnoliopsida > Santalales > Viscaceae > Viscum > Viscum album. Next base: position 895,630,173 of record OY728120.1, read on the forward strand.
CACTGGGTGTTTGTGCTTAGGTTGGATTCAGAAACCCTAGGATGGGATGAGTGTTTGTCACCTATACATATATCTATAGTTTTTATGTTTCTTATTCATGCCCCACCCAAGTTGAGTACTTGGTGCCGAACACCCCCATTTCATGGGGGAGGGTGTTTTTTTCCCAACACTCCTATTAGTGGCTGGTTATTAGCTCCTTTTATGCTATGTTTCATAAATAGCCCAAGACTCATCGGGTAGGCTGTGATGGCCTAAGGTCCATTATAGCCCAAGATTATTTGGGCAAGGAAGTTGTTTTGGTTGGCCCAGGTGTGTGTGGGTATGTTGTTTCCCAAGAGTCTTCGGGATGAGGCCCAGGTGTCTTTGGGCGTGGCAGTGGATGTTCTAGCCCAGGTGTTTGCGGGCATGGTTACATGTGGTGGTAGTGGCCCATGTGTTTGCGGGCGGGATGTGTGGTTGCGGCCCAAGTGTGTGCGAGTGGGGTGTGGTAGTGGGACTGCGGTGAGAATGGTGGGATTGGTTCAATCTGTAGGATGTCTTCAATAACCAGTGGGAAAGTGGCACGGGGTACCCAAATGTTGATGTGCTATTACTATACATTACTTGACTTGATTTATTTGGGGAGTTTTACTTGGTGTGGCTTGGGAGGATAGTTTTTTTCCCTAGGTGCTTTGGCTATCTCTTTTCCCACAGGTTCTTAGAATGCTTCCCCACTTGTGCACGAGAACTTTTGGTTTCCCTACTGAGTATACTTGTATGATCACCCAATGTATATAATACTCTTTTTAGGTTTCTAGAAGGACTTCAGGGATCGTTCAAGGTTCTACTAGTTCATACGTTGGGACAATCGATGTTTCTATTTTTCTTCCTTTTGGTACTTCTTTTTTGGGTTTTCTTTCATTTTTGTATCATTTACTTTTGGAACATGCATATGAGAATTATTTTTTTGGTTTTACCTGTACTTCCACTTTTGGTGTTGTTGGGATTTACTATCTTATCTTCTGGTACTATTAAAGAAAAAGGGTAATGCCTTCCATCTTGTGTGTAATTCTATAAAATTTGTGCTAGTCGCCACTCCGGGACCTATTGGAGGCGGGTCTCGGGGTTCATTATCTCTCCTTCAACTTGAAGGAGGAAGGGTCTAGAAATCTACTATCTCTTCTCTCATCTTGGTGAAGGCGGGTTGTGATAACTTCAGCATCAGTTACCAATAAAACTGATACCAATAAGTCATTATTTTATTTCAGGTTTCCTATAAACCGACATCAATTTTTTCCACGTCATTTTTATTAAAAACTTACATGACAGAAAAATAGTCTCATATTTTCATCATCTGCTTTATGAAAAAAAACGACAAAATATTTTATTAATTTTTTTTAACATTTATTTTAGTAAATACCTATGTGAAAACACATTAAAAAAAACTATAACCCAAAACCCTTATTTTGTATTTATCTCCTTTGTTTTTATATTGACCTACTGCACTCTTGATTGCAATTGACACCATTATGATAAATATTATTGTGGATATTGGTCAATATCAATCATAGTTTCATGATTCATGACCATCAATCATTTATCCTTTCATGGCCTAGGTTTTTATTTCCCTCTTTAACTCCTTCACAATAGATTGGCACTCAGATTGAAATTTTTTATTGTTATTCTTCATATTCATTATATTTGAAAAAGTTATAATTGTTCTTTTTAGTGTTTTTCTTTCAAATAAATTCAAGGGATATTTTCTGTATTCAGTAACCCTATTACCGTCGAGCGGTACCGTAATTTGAAGTTTTTTAGTGTTGTTTTTTCTTGTTTTTATTTTTTGAAAATTTTTTAATCGTCTATCTTAGTGTTCTTCCTAGCAACAAATTCAAGTGATGTTATCTATATTCAGAGTCAATCATGTAGTGTAAAACTCATAAATTTTTATGTGGTTTGTAAAAAAGTTTAATATAAATTTGTTATCTCCTTTGTTAAAAATTTTATTCACGCCTTCATTTTTTTGTATACATTTGAAATTTAATTTTAATTTTTTGTTATGGTTTGTTTAACTGCATTAATTATTTATCTGATTGGAGCATCAAATGGTTTGGTTCTAGGTTATAACTAAGAGGAATATTGAATTCTATTTCGAAGAATCTAGGTATAAATGAAGTTGTGTTTGCTCGGAGTTTTTTTTAAATGTATCTAAACATTACAGAAATATCTTTATTTATTTACTATGGACGTCAATTTTTTTTATAATTATTTATTTAAATAAAATAAACACCTAGAGTATATTTTTTTATTTTAATCTGAAAAATTGTTGATATCTCTTTCTAGATCATAAATTTTTTTGATTAATTTTTTGTGATTAAAATTTATCTATTTATATATAAAAGGTGGGACTTATTTATATACACATGCTACAAGGAATGAAGACCCGAGGACTTGACCTCGTGACCAACGACCCACACTCCAACCCCCCCAGCAACCCCCACCTCCTATGGGGGATATCTATTTAAATATATATTTAAATTTTTATATGTTTTATATGTATATATATATATGTTTCTATATATGTGTATGTATATCAGTTGAAATCAGTTCTGATATTTTTAAATTTTTACTTCTAATTTTTTTTGGACTTTTAGAAAAACATGACACATCATGGAAAATAAATACCAAGAGTAGATTAGGTCTTATTTTATTTAGAATAATTGTCATCATTTCATGTATGCCTACCAATAATTTTTTGTATGTTTTTATATTAAAAATTAATCTATTTATACATATATTTTTTTTATTTTTAAATGTTTTAATATATTCAAAAATTATATTATGATATGTGGTATTAAATGGATCATAATTGGATAAATTTGTTAAGAACCACTAGTGAATATGAAAATGGTGTTGATAAAAACTTGGGATTTTCCAAACCAAAGCATCAAAACATAGATTTTATTTTCAATCCATGTGTGAAGTGTATGAATATGAGAAAGTTAAACTCCATAAAAATCAAGGATTATCTCATTTGTGGTGGTATTAGCCTTAATTGTACATGTTGCATCTAGTATGGTGAAAGAACTGAAAATTCAACATCCGATGTTGTTGAAAATATTTATAATGAGGAAGATGATCATATTGACTAATTAATTCATGAATTAGGTGTTGAAACTATAAAAAAATAGCCACTGTAGAATGATTGTATGGATATTATGAGAAACCATTATTCCTAGGAATCAATAAATATACTCTCTTATCAACAGTTTTAATATTAGTAAACATAAAATAAATAAATGAGTGGAGTGATAAATCATTCCCCAACTTACTTTATCTTTAAAAAGAGCTACTTCCTGAAGGTAACGAGCATCCAGATTCCAATTATGAGGTGAAGAAAAAATTATGTCCCATGAGATTGGGTTATAAAAAGATACATCCTTGACCAAATGATTATGATTTTTATTGGAAACAATATTAATATTTATCATATTTTTCAACATGTAATACATCATAATATAAGATGGTGAAAAAATGAATCCTAGACTCATTCTCAAATACTAACATCTAACCTCAAGAAAAATAAAATTTTCACTTTCTATTTATATAATTTAATAAATCTTTCAAAAAAAATATAATAATTAAACTGTGATTCATTTTTAGGTACCAAAATCATAGCTCCAACTGAATTAATTCGGTACCCTCCAATAATTCATCATTTGAAGCATCTATTTTCACATTCAATTGATGAAAACTGTAAATATGGCATTCATAGGATCACCTCTCTAATGGTAACTTACATCACCTTACTGGTTCACCATAGTGGAAGAGATTTGATAAAAAATATCATGATTTTTTAAGTAAATATAGAGATCTCAAAATGGGATTTTGTACTAATAGAATGAATCCATATCGATGCCTATGTAGACAACATATTTCATGGATTGTTTTTTGGTAGTTTACAACTACTCCCCACATCTATGTTTTATGAAAAAATATTTTATGATGATCTTGAGGATTTCTGGACAAAACAACAATGAAATGGTACTGATGTATATCTTTCATCATTAATTGATGATATGAAACAGCTTTGGGAGACATATGTTAATGTTTTCAATGCATACACAAAATATTTTTTTTCATTATATGTTAATGTTCATTATAAAAAAACATCCTGTAAATGGAATTTTATCTGGATATAGTGTTGAGGGAAACAAATAATGCTCAATTTTTGAAGATGAGACTTAATATTATCAATTTTTTAATGAAAGAAAGACGGTGTACATGGGACATCGAATATTTTTTGAATTGATCATCCTTATCATAGATTGGAAAAAGAATTAAATGGTTTATATGAATACAAACTTTCCCCTTGACCCTAGTTAGTTGAATAATATTATGACTGGGTGAAAAAAATTGATTCGACATTTAGACATAAAAGATGGTCTAGTTTCCAAAAAAATATATAGAAGAAAAAGTCTATCTATTTTGAACTACCTTATTGAATATTTTTAGTGATAAAACATAATAATGATGTTATGAATGATGTGAAATACATATGTGATTGTTTGATTGGATATTTTTTATACATGAAAGGAAAGATAAATTATGGATTTAGAACTTCCTTGGACTTGATATCAATGGGGATATGTTTGGAGTTATCTTCGACAAGGAAAGGCAACAGAATATATTTACCACCTACTTGTCACAAATTATGCAAGATTAAGAAGATATGTTTTTGTCAGTGTCATTATGGTATTAAATTACAAAGTGGTTAATCTTAAAATGTGAATAATTTGGTGGCATTTAAGGATTGAAAATGTATAGGTATGAAATCTCATGATTTTCATGTAATGATGACACAAATTATAGTTGTCTCACTGCATTTTATATTGTAAAAAAACTATCAGAAAGTATATCATTAGGTTATGTAATTTTTTCAAATCCATTTGAAAAAATTTGTTTATCCAAATTTGTTAGATGTGATAGAGAGTGAAGAAACTCTTAATATTTTTCAACTAGATATGTATTTCCCACCTATTTTTTGATATAACGGTTCATCTGGTGATTCATTTGGTGCATGAGAATAGAATATGTGGGCCTTATTATTTATGATGATTTTATCCTTTTGAAAGAAATATGAAAATTTTGAAGTGATATGTAAAAAATCCTTATCGACTAGAGGCCTCTATTGTTCCCAAATATGTTTCAGGAGAGGTGGTTGAGTTATGTACTAATTATTTTAATGAAGTGGAGCATATTGGTCTCTCTATGTATCAAAATATCATAGTTAATAGTTAAGGTATAGGGATTTAAGGCTTAAAGGTGATGATCATTCCACATGATGATGTGATGTAGGCAGATTTATACATTTTGAAAAAAAAACAAGGAGGTTAAATCATATATATCATCACATATTGCAGAATTAACATCACGATATACAAGAAAATGAAATGTGGATGATGATTGAGCCTAAAAATACATTTGTTTCATTGTTTGAAGAAAAAGTTATCATAGATATATCTTCATCAGAAACATTGAAATGGTTAGAAGGGGGATCATCTCTTAATGTGATCACATGGTCTAGTTTTTATATTAATTTCAACACATTTTACACAAAGAAGCTAGATGATAAGTGTACCATTCAAAAATAGTTGTCTAATGGTCATCACCCAAGAGATTCATTTTCAGGTGAAAGAGATTGAAACCCAATTTCTAAACCAACACCATATTTCAGAGTTATTGAATACATATGGTAACTTTATTATATTAAATTTCGAGTCACCATTTTTAAGTGTAACTATGTTGCATGTAATAATATTGTGAAAAATGATGAATATGGGTTTGAACTATTTTATTTGAAAAGATTTTTTTCCAAAGAAGAACCATTTATCGTGGAAACACATGAAAAGAAAATATTTTATGTCATCGATCCCTCAATTGCCCAGTGATCCATCGTTTTTCATGGTAAAATAATCTATTTGGATGATGAGGAAGATAAGGATGTTATTGATTTATATGTGGCTTCTTCTTCTATTATAAAATTTTCAGATAACAATGATGATAACATAGACATAGTGAATGTAATATGAACGATCATACTAATGGGATATGGGAATACACTAAATTATTCCCCTTATTAATATTATAATTATATTTATTATATTTATTTTTTTGAAATTTATATATGTAAAAACTGAATTATTTAATAACTATTGGATATTTAATTATATATATTTGATTTTTTTTGATTTTTTGTGTTTGATATTACATGATTATGGTTAAACATTGTTTCTTTGAATTATCCAATTTACATTATTATATTTTGGTATAATTTAATCATATGAGAACACCTTTTCAAACATTGATATTTAAATTTTCAAATCATTGTAACTTTTTAAAGGTAATTTTTATATTTAATAGTTTTACTTGTATATTTAATTTGTTAATAATCATAACATCATTATTTCTTCATATCCTACACATGAATTCCACTTTTTTAACTTACATGTTTCTATTTTCCTGTTTCTTTATTACTAACTTGTCTAATAATATTCCGAAACAAAATAATTTAATTACATTTTCCCATTACAATGAAACATACATATAAATAGATAGGGGAACATATACTGAGGTATTTTCATTTTTTTCATATTATTAAATATCAAGTAATATAATTAGTTAATGAAAGAAAACAATTAATTTATAAAAAATAATTACCAGACTATTGATGAGACTTAAGTGGGGGATTATTTTGTTTTTAGTATTCAGAAATCTAATTCTTGAGTTGGTAAAAATAGAATTACTCATTTACCAAAACTGTCACTTTCTCATGGAGGGGAGCAATTACATATTCATTTTGAGGATAATAATAATGAAACTAGGCCAAATGAAACACAATTTATCAGCTATATCAACATACAGAGCCATTGTAGGATTATCATATTATATCCTAATTGGAAGTCTATCGGTAAGATGGTGAAATATCATCTTTTGAAGGATGTGAAGTTAAAATAACTCTATTGATTTATTTTATCTCATTCATCAAATATGATAAAATTTAAATGAAAAATAATTATTTTTGTAAAATACAAATGACATTAAATTTTAGGGAAACAAATGTAGTTGAGAAAAGTTGTCTGAATTTAGCAGTGGTTCAATGGAGGAATTCAAAAATGAATATAACAAAACATTATGTGTTTAGAAAGAGAAAAAATGAATTCCCATGACATAAGTATCCATTTTTAGATGATGATACATTGAAGAAATGTTTTCCCACCAGACATGATGAAACACTTTAGGTATGATAATTATGTTATATTACATTGTAGAATTTGTTATATATAAACCTAATTACATATTATTTTACTTTTTTATATAATAGAACTCCAGGAAATCCCATCAAGACATCCAGTTGTAGAATGGTTACCCTCATACATTATCACGCAGAGGGTATCATTTATTGGAGAAAAAATGATTGATGATAAGTTTGATGCACTAAGAGCTCACTCCAATAGTTGTTCTGATGAACTTCAATTCACTCCTCCATCTCCACCCACAGACAATGGGTAATGGAAGATAGCGAGAAGAAGAAAAAGTTAAAAGTATCTTACATACGAAGATAAGTAAGTTGATGAATGAATTGTAACAAAATAATAATTATTTTTTATGAATTTTTTAATTTAGTAATTAACAATTCTAATATACCATTTTCTTTTTTAATATCAAGATGAACTTAAAGAGAAATCGATATAGGGAACTTTTATCCTTGAGGGTAGGATTGACATCCTAGCCACAACATTAGGAAATAAATAAAACTTTCACCGCATAAGAGTATATGAGGCAATTGTTAGTATTTGAAATGTTTTTGGTCATAAATGTAAACAATCAAGAGACACATAAATAAAATCTGAAAATTATCACCATGAAAGATATGAAATAGTCCATGGGAGATCAAATTCAAGTAGTTGTGTAGTTGTCTAAGTTAAAAAAATGATGAGAGAGTCACAATTTGTGTAACCTACCTAGCCTACCCAACATTCCCAGCCTTCCTACTCATATCCTCCACCTTCTCTCTTTGACCCAACCTTATATTATGATCTGTATACAAGATATACAAATGTACATATTGTTACATTCAGAGTTTTTCATTTTTTGGGGATTCTATACATCACTATCCTATTCATACGGGTTAGTTTAGGGTATCTATACATGATTTTATTGATCCTACTGCTCTAATACCATCCCTTACTGCGAATATTACAATAGTTGAGGATGTAAGGTTTATTTTTTTAATTTGTACAACTATCCTTCTTCATCATATTTCATATGAGATATGTTTTTTTAAAACTAATTACACGTGATCGTAAATTTCTTATAATGTTTTCATAAATTTAACTTATATAGGAGTATCTTAAATCCAATGAAATGGAACAAAGGCAACAAAAGGTTAAGAAAGAAACAACTGTAGATACTTCATATATTTCTAATGGGATAGAAATATAATCTCAGGATTCTTATTAATTGGATAATATTTATGAGTTTTGGATTTCATATGATATATGCATAAGAGACTATCCATTTAGAATAATATGCAAAGATATCATGGATCTAATTGATTTTAATGAGCTCAACGTGCCTCTGTTGCAGTTGTTTTTCATGTAAGTAAATTGACATTTCAGTTTTTATTTTTTAATTAATGATATGTTAAATTTAATAACTATATTACTTTTTTAATTAGGTATCTATAGAAACAACTTGTTAAATATGACAACACTGTCAATTGGGGTCTTATTGATCCAGAATATATTTAAACAAATGTGTAATATCCATCGACTGAAAATTGAGTCGCATATATATGTGAGAGGTTATCAATGATGAATATTGGGTGTTGGTTTATGCCATGTATTGATGGGTAAGGGAATAAACATAATTATTAAATAATGATCCTTATAGTGTAATTAAATGTAAAATTTTTTAATTGTAGAGGGAATCAGATATTATGAGTATTCTACCCAAGTGAAAACACATTACATTGGTTTTTCTCTTTATTAGGTGGTGTTCATAGAAATGTTTCCCCCTTGTTTGACAAGTAACTTTTTGTTTTATTTTTTATATGGCCATTATGTTTAGTTATCATTGTTTATACATGTATTATTTGTTGATATATATGAAAATGAAGGACATGGAAACTAAGATCACTTAACAAGACATAAAACAAATGCAATCAACTAGGTGAAAGTAAAGGTAATTATTTTTTATATTACATATTATATTGATTTTTGGGAATATATTTATAGTTATATATGTTGGTTTTTATTATCAATTTATCGTTTAATTAACTATAGTTCCATCATCAACAAATATATGTTGAATGTGGATATTATATTCTTTGATTCATGTATGAGATAAAAAAACTGGGGTAATGATTGATTACGATCAGGTCAGTCATATTATTTATTTTATATTTTCTATCATTGTATTCTGTTTTTTAATATTATGTCATTCAACGTCATTGTAGATGGTCGATGATGATGATTCATATACACAAGATTATCTTAATTTTTTTTAATCTTTTTCTGCAAACTATTTGTTTAGTATGATTACAATTTAATGAATGGAGTTTCTTATTTTTTAGATTACGATTACATTTTAATAATAAAATATGTTCAAAAAAGTAATTTTTATGTAATAATATTTGTTTGAATGTAATGATATCAAATAAATGCTTCAAAAATAACCAATATTGATCTTGTTATAAATTTTCTGTATGTGTTTTTTAATTATACTTTATAATACAAATTCAAAGATAATATTTTTTTTAACTAGATAAAAGTATATATGTTTTAATATATTTTTATTCAATGATAATTTTTTTTTGATTTTGTATTATTCTTTTTCTTTTATATGGATTTTTATTATTATAGGGATGTAATAGTAAAATATTTCTGAAAAAGTTTAAAGTTATGCATTAGTATTTTTAGAAACTGAGGCTGAATAATCAAAACAATAGCACAGTCTATTGTGTAGGTTTTTAAAAACTCATGCCAAAAACCATATTTTTATGCCACCTTTATATAAATCTGTTAAAATCAGATGTCTAAATTGAAATAAATCAGGCATTGAATCGGGTTTGTTCAGTAGTGTTTTTTTTATTTTAAATTCCGACGAACTAATTAACTCAAGAAAATCCTCATTATAGAAGTTATCTATGTTTAATAGAAAACCCATTTGAGAATCGAGAGGATATTAAAACATTCATTATTGGAAGATCAAGGTCAATGGATGGCGAGTGTTCTAATAAAGGTGGATCGAGAGGTAGTGATCAGAAAAGGATTTCTACACCACTGGAAAAACATTTTCCAATAACTATTGATCCTAAATTAAGGTAGGGAATGTGGTTTATAGATTTCCATCCTAATAAACTTTTATAGCCTATATTTAGCATCTGAATCAATTTTTTCTATGATTTCACACCCTTTGAAAGAACCCTAATACTTAAATAATAATTTTAAATCAATTTATAATTTTTCACTCGATGAAACCCATGGTTTCCCCAAATTATTTGATAGTCGAAAGATAATGCTTGTGCCATGATGGACATAAAATTTTTATGTGAATTTTCCCCACCGTTCTTGATGTTATTTACCATTAATCTAGGGGAATATTATTATAAATGTTTTTGTGGATTAGAGCACGATTGAATCCTCGAATTCATGGTGGATTGGGGAATGATGAATGAGATTTTTATTTTTGGGTGATTATGAGGATTTATAGGTTATTCTGTTAGGACCAATAGGGGCATGTATACCTTGAGAGGGGTGGTGAATCAGGGTATGGGTATTCTTTTTCGAATTTCTTCCTACCCCACTGGATCTTGACCTCTTTATTACAAGGGTCAATTTGTTTTCACTTTTTCATTTATTATGATCCCTTATTTTTTGCATTATCTGATGATGATGATTTAAATTCAATGTCAGGAAGTAAGGAGGAAGACACAGAGATTTTTACTTCGTTCACCCTCACTGGGCTACATCCAAGGAGCATACACCAACATGTTTCCGATCATACCAAATTCCACTATTTTTCATTATATGTGGATTAAAAGGTTCGGGCACAGTCACTCTATCCCAGGCTCACTTCCTTTACAAAGTTTAGGGTCAGCTCACTACTTTCCCAAGGTTCACTCCCTGTTTTTATCTCTCTCTGGATCACTATCGGTGGAGAGGATCACCTTCTTCCTATTCCTTTGCTCACTGCTCCGGAAAGGATCCACTTACAGTTTATAGACCTGAAGGTCTCTTCATTATGTCTAATAAATACATCCTCTGTTGTATGTGGATGCTCTGTTGAAGTCCAAATTTCATCTGTAGATGAATCTATATTTGCACCAATAGTATCGAGAAAACTTCTAGCTTCCACACAGCCTTGAATCACTACCGGAAATCAAACTTACTTGGCGCGAAAGTCTAATCTGGCGTGCAAGTCTCGGAGCGCAAGTCACAACTGGCACGCAAGTCCACCATAGACACTTGAGCGACACAAGATTCTTCATCTACAAACTTTCACGACACACTATCGTTTATTCCCAAACCAATATTGGCACGCAACAAACAAAAATCGCCCTTCATCAAATATGGCGTGCAACTCCTACTTGCACGACACACCACCACATGTGCGACCACCACAACTGCGCGACGAGAGATCGGATTTTTCTAATTGTTGAACTCTGTTGGAAATGAGTAGGGGTGGTCCAGTATTTATAGGCATTTTGAACACCCTGCGCGACGGTGCACAAGTCTCCCCTTGGCGCGCAATTTTTGGCTCGCAAGACTTCTGTCCCCCTAGACACTTGCATGACCAACTTAATAACTTGGGGGCCCCTTCTTACTTTTCCATATTTTGATGATGTGATATCTAAGGACAAATGGAGCACAAGTTTACAATCCTTCTAGGCATCGGCATGCAATTCTCTTCACGGCACACAAGTCACTTTCGCGAACAACCCAATACTTGCACGACCCTCTTTCCTTTTCCATATTTTGATGTCCTGATCTTGAAAAACATATGGCGTGCATGTTTCCAAGCTTTCAAGTACACGAAGAGCAATTCCCTTTTCTAAAAACCACATTTCTTCATTTGACGATTTTTAGGCCCAAAAATTTGGCACTGGAAAACGGTGCCACCTTGTATATGTTCTTTTTTCACCGCCTCCAGATCATCCATTACTTTGTCGACGTTCATGAATCAAACATGGATCATTGACCACAACTCTTGAACTCGAAATTCCACCATGAAATCCCCTTTGCCAACAAATTTTTATGTCCTGGTCTTCTTTGCCAACAATCACATCGCAATTGTCCACTTTGTCAACAAACACAATCACCTCAAAAATGATTCAAGGATACCTTGAGGGATTTTTCCCAACAATCTCCCACCTTGGGTTTGTTGAAAACTATTCCATAAAAAGATACATTGTTAATTCTTCAGCCACCATTAGCCTTTTGCGATTCTGATAGCGATCAAGGATTTACTCAACACATACTCTAAGCCCACATGATCAGTTCTTAGCATGAGAAACAAGAGTAAATGAAATGTTCATCAATGAATCACTTCATCTTTGACACCCACTGTTGACATCAAACTGATACCAATTGTTACCAAACTGATACCATTTTTTGGAAATATTCTTACCACTCTCCAACTCCACTCGTTTTATTTTATCACGATCCTCAGTTGTCTTAATATATGTTCTTTGATCGATCACTTCTAGCACCATCATATTTAAAACTTCCACATTTCTGTTCATAGCTTCAACTCTTGTCAGCTTAAAAACCTCTTTAGCCCTATTTCCTGTGTTGTCAAAGATATGCTCTAGCTAATAACATTAAACTAGCTTCAAATCCCCCTATTTGGCTGCTCCACCTATCAGCTTCTCCCCATATCATTCATGATTTATTAAATTTCCACACTATCTCCCCCTTTAACAATCACTATTCCCCCCCTTTGTCAACGAACCCAAAGGTCACTCCTTTGCAGTCTGTAACAGAGTATAGAACACATATCATCACCTTAGAGAAAAACACATCATACCTCGGGAAGAGGGGGGGTGTTCCACATACAAACTCTTTCAAGTGTGGGGAGTCTACTGAACTCCCAAAGACAGTAGATGCCTCTCAAAAGCTTCCTTGGGTAAGGCCTTTGTCAGAATGTCTGCAACTTGTAGCTCTGTAGGCACATACTCCAACTTCACAATTCCCAGCTCAACCTTGTCCTTGATAAAATGATTCTTTATCTCAATTTTCTTTGTCCTTGAGTGATGTACATGATTTTTTCTGAGATTTATAGCACTTCTATTATCACACTAAATTCTGATCGGAGACTTCACTTCAAATCCCATATCATCAAGCTGCTGCTTCATCCACAATAACTGTGTTCATGCTTGAGTGTCCGCAATATACTCAGCTTCCATGGTGCACAATGAAATTCAATCTTGCTTCTTTCATAGCCAAGAAATACACAATCCACCATGATAGAATGCACCACCTGACGTTGATTTTCTATCATCCGTTGAACTGGCCCAGTCTGTATCAGTATATCCCAATAACTCTGTCTGAGATTTGTCAGTATAGGTCAACCCAAAATCCACTGTGCCTTGGATATACTAAAGTATTCTTTTCACTGCAAGCATGCGACTTTCCTTGGGATTACTCTAATATCTCACTGCTTTTCATGTGGCGAATACAATATCAGGCCTTGTCGCGGTCAAGTACAACAAACTTCCAATAATTTTCCTATATTCTGTGATATTAATAGCCTTGCCATCCTCATCTTTTGTAAATTTCATCTGGGTAGCAACCAGAGTCTTCATTTCCATGGAATTATCCATTCCAAAACTTCTTAAAACCACCTTGGAATATTTGGATTGAGAAATGAAAGTTCCATTCCTTCCTTGTGTCACTTGTAGACCAAAAAAAATGTTAGCTCACCAATCATTGACATTTCAAACTCATTTTTCATGAATTCAGAAAATTGTCTGAACTGAGCTTCATCTGATCCGCCAAATATTATGTCATTGACAAAAAACAACACCATCATCCTTTGATTACTGTTGTTTCTGAAATCAAGATTGTAATCAACTCCCCCACGCTGAAAACAAGCTTCTTCAAGTATTGATCAAGCCTTGTGTACCATGCTCTTGGTGCTTGTTTCAGACCATACAATGCCTTCTTCAACCTTCAAACTTTGTTCTCATCCTCATGAATGAGAAAACCATTTGGATACTCAATATACACTTCCTCTTGCAGAACTCCATTCACGAATGTAGATTTTACATCCATCTGGAATACTTTGAACTTTCATTGCACTGATATGGACAAAAATAATCTGATTGTCTCCAGCCTTGCAACCAGTGCAAATGTCTCATCAACATCTATTCCCACTATCTGGGAGTATCCCTTGCACACTAGTGATGCTTTGTTCCGAATAACTATGCCATCTTCATTCATCATGTTGCGATAGACCCATTTAGTCCCAATGAAATTTTTGTTTGCTGTCCTCGAAACAATCTCCCACATCTAATTCTTCTCAATCTTATTTAGCTCTTCATTCATGGACTGAACCCAGTTTTCATCTTCAGCTGCATCATAAATGATTTTGGCTCAACCTATGATAGTAATGATGTCTGTTGTAGTGATTTTATTCTTCTTATCTAAACTGGAGCTCACTGATCAATGATGATATTCTGCCTGTCAATTTCATCTCGACTCTTTGGATTTTGTGTAAATAAGGATTTTACTTCATCATACTCACCATCAGTATCCTCTTTTGAATCATCTTCATCCACTTCTGATCTCCCTGAGTCTCTTACCACTTCCTCACTTTTAACAGAAAACTTTTCACTGTGTCATTGTTCAATGACGTCATTTCATTGAACATATTCTCTCAAATTTTTGTTGACACACCTTTAATTTTATCTCACAACTTCTTGGTATCCTGAATGCAGTCAGCTGATAACACATTGTGAGAGAAAAATAGATAAGCATGATATGCCGGATTATTGCTGCTTCTCTGACAGTATGTTTTCCCTCGATTGAAAACTCTTGAGCTGATTCATCTGATTATTACATTGATGGATCTTGCATCGGATTTTTCCATTAAATGATGCTCCACCTAGGTTATGAAACACTTCCTAGGGTTAGTCTCACTGTTTAAAATCATAACCATTCTTCTCCTCATGCATCATTTATTCTAATCTAGAACAAAACATCGATCCATTAACCAAACCTCTAAGCCTACTAAGTTGGAACTCAGTGTAGGAAACAAGAGATGGAGTTAATAACACAATCACTTCCTATTATTCTCTATTTATCTTTTTCTTCTTCACCCTATGTACCTGATTTAAGGTATTTGAACCTCTGGAGCATATCAATTTTCCATTTTTCATCTTTAGATGCCACTTCCCCTTGTAACGTATCTCCCTAAAACCGGAAACACATGAATCGTTAGTTTATATCATTTTTATACATAGGGAGAGGGGAATCTTCCGGACTCCTCAAGATGAGGATTGTGGTTGATCCTGATGGGTCAACCCTTTCATTCTTTCTTGAAGAGCATCACACTCCTTCCTGGCTTCTTCTAGCTTCCTAGCCAACTTCAACTGCTCTGGTATTATGACTACGCATCCATCACATGTATACTGAGTCTTTTTCTAATACGATGATTCTACAGGCCTCATATTTCTCACCATTTTGGGTTTAAACCCACTAGTACACATTTATATCGTTGTTGTTCCACAAAAACTCTATTTCCCGTTATTTATTCTCCGAGCAGGAATATCTCTTCTTGTCATCATCCCTGGATCCTTCCTCCATTGTAGGGATCTTCCTCTTTTCTCCACTTCTTGTTGTGGCACACGACTTGCAAATTTTTCAATGCATTCTTTGTTTGTTGTTCTTTTATCATATTTCTGAGTTAAAACCCTATTTTTCATTGTTGGTGGGTCCTCTATTGAATGTACATTCTTCTTACTCACAGCCATAACACTTCCTCCATTTTTCTTCTAGATTTTTTCATGTTCTTTCTTAGAGGGAGATTGTGTGTTTGATAAAGGAGGTGATAGATAAACCTTTCGCTCAGATCCATGTGATTCCCTTAAGGCTCTAAGTATATTCTCTAACTTTGCACTTTGTCTCCCAATGTAAGATTTCTCTTTATACATCATTGGAGTCAAGAATCTCCTTTCAAGTACCTTTCCTTTTTCTACATTCTTCTTACTGAAATGTCTTCCCAAATTCCCATAATCAGAACATATAAAACATTTTCCATTAAAGGAATACTTCATTTCAACATTTTTCTGTTGAGATGTTCATGCAGCTTGTTTTCCTCTTCTAACATTGAGCTCCTGATCTTCCTGACACAAACTCATTGTGTGTCCCTTTTTTCCATAGTAATAGCATCTGATGAATTTTTTCCTCGGAGATATTATTCTCTCTAATTTCTCATGATGCTTCATCATATTCTTATATTTTGTACATTTTCTATTTTCACAATACCAAATGTATTCCTGTGCCTCTGAACAAAAGCTTCATGTGTGTCCATGAATCCCATAGAAATAGCACATTCCCTCATTTATTCTTGAAAAATCCTTGTTAGGTCTATCTCCGACACCTACAAGGTTTTTCATACCTCTGGATATTTCCACTGAATTTTTCTTACCACACATAGGAGTGGGATCATCATATCCAATTCTAGATTTTATAAAAATGGATGGCCTTTGGGATGATACAATTGTCTCATTCTTCTCCTCTGATGTATCATATTTGGATTTCATTTTATCATCACCTACCAAAGGATAATAAAATAATAAGTGCAGTGCATCCTTCATCTTGGGCTTATCTTCAGATTTAGATTTCTCCATTTCGTTCTTGACTAATTCTATTTCATCCTCCAGTTTCTAAATCATTTTATCTATTGATTCATGTTGGGCATTAAGTTATTTTATGATATTATTCTGGCTACTCAACTCATCTTCAAGTTCCTATGTGAGATTTTCCACCATGTCACTTTTCTCCTTCACCTTAAATTTTTATTGAGAAACACATTCAGAGACAAATTCATTCTCTTGTTGTAGACTTTGATTCTTCTCAACTTCTTCAGACAAATATATTTCTAGATCATCATTTCTAGCAATCAGATTCTAAACATCATGTGACTTTTGATACTCTTCACAATCACCAGCCTTTTTTCCTTTAATTTTATCCATCTTTTGTAGTTCTTCACCTTGAGAATCATTATTCTCCTTTAGGTCAGTAGCCACATCAATAAGACTTTGATTTAATCCTCTTAGCTTGTTGAACTCAGTTTCCAATACTTGGATCCTGATATTTTTAGATTTAACATCTTCATCCAATTTCTGATCCAATTATTTTTCCTTGTGGAAAACTTCCCCTTTTCGACTTCTTGGTGTTTCTTCATCATCAGTGGTTCCAACATCACATGGAAAATCAGGTTCTTCTCTAATTCCTTCACTAACATTTAATGAGTAAGTATTTTCAAAGTATGATTCATCCAAACCATTTTTCTGTTCACTACATGATTCCTTTAACGGAATCACACTCTTTCCATTGACACTTCCACAGTGGGTAATTCCACTAGCTTTCTGCTTCTTCTTTGATGTTTTTACCTTTGCCATGGCACACTGAGAGAAGAGAAGACTTATTATTTAACCACACAAGTCGACTACACTATTTCGGAGCAATAAAATGTGATAACAAAAATCTTCCCTCTAATACCAATTGTTAGGACCAATAGGGGCCTATATACCCTAATAGTGGGTGGGGGTGAATGAGGGTATGGATACTCTTTTTCAAAGTTCTTCCTACCCCACAGGATCTTGACCTCTTTATTACAAGGGTTGCTTTGTTTTCAATTGTGTGTTTATAATGATCACTTATTTTCTTCTTTATCTGATGATGATGCTTTAAATTCAATGACGGGAAGTAAGCAGGCAGACACATAGATTTTTACTTGGTTCACCCTCACTGGGATACATCCAAGAAGCATACGCCGACATGTTGCCGGTCGTACCAAATTCCACTATTCTTCACTAGATGTGGATTAAAAGGTTCGAGCACAGTCACTATGTCCCAGGCTCACTGAATTTACAAAGTTTAGGGTTAGCTCACTGCTTTCCCAAGTGTCACTCCCTATTTCTCTCTCTTTGGCTCACTGCCGGTGGAGAGGATCACCTTCTTCCTCTTCCTTTTCTCACTGCTCCGGAAAGGATCCCCTCATAGTTTATAGAACTTTAGGTCTCTTCATTATCTTAATTGAATACACCTCTGTTTTATGTGAATGATCTTTTGAAGTCCAACTTTCATCTGTAGAAGCATCTCTCTTTGCACCGAAGGTATCGGGCAAACTCTCAGCTTCCACGCAGCCCTGAATCACTGCCGGAAATAAACCTTACTTGGCACGCAAGTCTCAGCACATAGGTCACAACTGTCGCACAAGTCCACCTCAGACACTTGTGTGACAGAAGCTTCTTCAACTCCAAACTTAAGTGATGCACTTCCCTTTACGCCCAAACCAATATTGGCACGCAACAAACAACAATCACCCTTCTTTAAATCTGGCGCGCTAGTCCTACTTGCGTGACACACCACCACTTGTGCGACCACCACACCTGCGCGACGAGGGATCTGATTTTTCTAAGTTTTCAAATCCATTGGAAATGGGGAGGGGTGGTCCAGTATTTATAGGCATTTTGAATAGCCCGCGGGACGACACACATGTCTCCCCTTGGTGCGCAAGTTTTGGCGCACAAGACTTCTGTCCCCCTAGACACTTGCATGACCAACTTAATATCTTTGGTGCCACTTATTCCTTTTCCATATTGTGATGATATGATCACTAAGGACAAATGGTGCACAAGTTTCCAATCCTTCTAGGCATCAGCGCGCAAGTCTCTTCACGGTGCGCAAGTCACTTGCGCGACCAACCCAATACCTGCACGACCCTCTTCCCTTTTCCATATTTTGATGTCCGAATATTGAAAAACATATGGCGTTGAATTTTCCAAGCCTTCAAGTACATGACGCGCAAGTCCCATTTACAAAACCACATTTCTTCATTTGACGATTTTCAGGCCCAAAAATTTGGCAAACACTGGAAAATGGCGCCACCTTGTATCTGTTCTTTTTGAATCGTCTCCAGATCATCCATTCCTTTGTCGACATTCATTAATAAAACATGCATCATTGACCATATCTATTGAACTCAACATTCCACCATGAAATCCCCTTTTTCAATAAATTTGTATGTCATGGTTTTCTTTGTCAACCATCATAGTCCAGTTGTCCACTTCGTCAAAAAACACAATCACCTCAAAAATGATTCAATGATACCTTGAGGGATTTTTTTCCAATAGATTAATTGAGTATTTAAGACCTGCAGCAGCTACGAAATCAACATTAGGGAGACAGTTGAAGTAGTATGGGTTTCGGTGGACAAAATCTGGCCACCATTAGGGATCAGGTATAGTCTTTCCCAAATCAGGGACCCTCGATTTGAATTATGGAATTATACATGGTTATGGAAGCATTAAAAATCACACAGATATTCCCTAGTTTTTGGGGAAAAAATATGACTACATAGTGTGTAGTCCGGGAACATAGGATGTATAGTCCACTAGGAATTTACTGTAGGGTTTCAAGGAGAATAAAAATATCATATTCCAAGTGGACTAACAACAGGCTGCATGACCCTATGGTGAAAGCCTAGTCTGTACTCTGGGATTACTTAGGCTAGATCATGGGCATGCACATGGGCATTGACATGAGCACAGAGGAACAACAAGGTACTCAGCTATCTCCAGGATCACATGAATTACACAAATTATATCGGCATGACCAGATGCACAGGGGAATGACCAACTATACAAGATCAAGAATAGGGGACCATGAGAAACCCCTGAGTGGTTGAGAAATGATTTGGAGTGCCCTTACACGTCGTGTAGTACTACATGGAATACCAATACATGTTATGGAAAGGTAACATCTTGGATTCCACATGAGGTCAAATGATATGTGACCCATAGTCCATGCAATGAAATATTCTCACTGAGTGCCACCATACAAATTTCATTCATCAAGACTCATATTTGGGCCTATGAGTACCCTATTATAAGTATTTTTCACATATAACTTGATGTACGACTTCATAGATAATTTTGAGATAATACATGTGGTTTTTTGAGCATGGAACCTCTTTAGGAAACACTCAACCAATGGAAATGATCCGGAAGGATCTTCAAAGAGGGTTTATGGTTGTAAATACCCTTATCACACAAGGGTGTGAGTCCCTAATAAACTATAAACTAGTTGAGTGGAACCTGATATGTGTCTATAGTGTGGGTCCCCAACCCTCTGAGTGGAATCCTCTTATGGTACCGGGGTGTAGGTCTTCTTCCCTCTATGTGGCACCTCCTGATGCACAAGGGCGCATGTCCTCTATCTATATGTACCGAGTGGAACTCCATATAGTTTTCGTTGTGGGTCCTCCATTATTTGAGTAGAACACCCTAACACACTTAGGAATATGTCCCCTATCTTTATACTAAGCGGAAAACCCTTACCTTTATAGGGAACATACCATCTATCTCATGAGTGGTATAACCCTATTGTGCTAGGGCATGATTCCTCTACTAGAGATGGAAACCCCTCTGGCTTTGAAGTAGAGGATAGGTGAGGGTCCCCCACATGGTTTTCTCATAAAGACACGAGATATGTTGGGAATAAATAATGGACCATTGAAGGTATAGATAGACTCATCACCCTAGGTTGTGATGTGGGATATGTATCCCCTTTTTCTCTAATCTTGGTTTCTTTTGAGCACACACACCCACACACACACATAGATTTTTATATATTTAGTTTGGTTTATTTTCCATATTTAATTGGATTGGGATTACTTCTATAATAACTATTTATTTGTCCCATTTTGGTTTTTGAGGCATCATATTGGGTTTGTTTATAGTCAACCCTACATTGGATTTCATGCACATGTCTTATCTTATACAGATAATAGTTAGTTTGATAGTGATATTGGTAAAGCATAGTGAAACATGGGTGCATAAATTTTGTTTTATGGTTGGTCTTGGAGATTAGGATCTAGGATATTTTAGATTCTTTTATTCAATTAATTGTTAGGATTGGACTTCAGTTCTGGTTGGGCATGTATTTTCCCCCTTATAGTTTAGTTTTATTCTTTTGTACTCTGATGTATTCCCTAGAAGTTATTGAATGGATACCTTTAATGTAGATGTCAATATATTTTATATCCATATGAAATTGTACATGGATATGGTTGGTTTTGTGGTTATATATACCTTAATAAAATGGCTCCAATTTCATTTATGCCTTCTCAGCACTTTTCGCCCACCATTGGAATATTGGATGCGGGCTTCGAATTGTGACAATTGAACCTTCTGTCATCCCAGAGGGCTCAAGTAGGTGTGGTAGATAAAAAATTGACTACTTATTTTTATCATATATTATCCATAATTATGTTCTCATAGTCATATATGATTTTTTCTGTCATTATTCAAGTTGGTTGTTAGATTAACCAAAACATTAGCATAAATAAATGAATGACGTTATCACTTTTATTAGTGGAAAATGGGAAAGGTGGTTTATTACAATTCAAAAATATATATAAAAAAATAGTATAATATGAATAATAAATTCATTATACAATAGTGGGAAAATAGATTTCAAAGGGAGATATTGAAAATATATAACGTTAGTTAAAATTCAGTAGTTATGTTGAGAACACTAAGCTTTCCTTATAGGATTCCCTAGAAATGGAGCAATTTGGAAAAATTATTTTTTCAATAATCTTAAGTAAGTGTGATAATATTACTTAGGATTGAAATTGGGTATATTTTAATGATGTAATTTTGATTTAGTAGAGGTATTTATGGGGTGGTCAGAGGCCCCTTTTAAAATCGGTGAGAATTATTTTTTTTGTTAAATATTTATTATTAATATAAATATAGAGAATGTTTCACAATTCAAGAATAATACAAAATGGAAAATAATTGAGTGGTGATATTTACTGATTGATTCAAACCAGAAAAACTCTATTAATAACTTTTTCTTAATTTTTTTTCTTCATCTCCTTTAGATATCCTATTTTTCCATTTTGGATTTAATTACGGTACCTAATTTTTACCCATGTAATTCATTTTCATTCCCAAAAACAAAATGGTCTATTTAAAATAATATATAACTTATAATTAAAAATTTGAAGTCAATTTGATTAGATTCACTTTATTTAAGTGATTTTTTTTAAAAAAAATAACAAGTGTATAATATATTTTAAATAATTTTAGATAATAGTATAACTTATGTTCTCAAATAACAAACATAGTTTTGAAAAATAAGAAAATATTTTTAAATATAAAATATATAATTTTTTTCTCTATAAAGGTTTTATGATTTTACAACTCATACTTATATTCTAATAATTTCATAAATGTCAAGGTATTTGAAAAAATTATATTTTTCACTACTCACCTAAAAATTAATTTTTTCCGAAAAATAGAATTTTTTCACTAAGATAATTTGGAAATTATATGATAATAAAATATATTTTTTATCTAATTAAAATTTTAAAATATATAAATTTGGGTTTTGAATAAAAATAAAATAAAATAAAGAAAAATCATTTTTTAAAATGTTCCACTTGAAGATTAAGTGTTACAATTCCATACAAATTTTTAATTTAAATAATGTAATGTTACATATTATCATAATAATCATTTAAAAGGCGTAAATTTATTTTTCAATCACTTTTCCTATTTTTTTGTAGAATAGAAATCATTTTTAATTATATTAGTTATTTATCCTCTAAATATATGAATTTTTAATGGATCACTTTGTTTTCATTTACTGGAGGATTTATTCATCTTATAATTTTTTTTATAATTTTCATCTAATATGTCACAATATTTTATGGTATAATGTCATGGGTAGAGAAGTCTAGTATTTATTAAAATAAAATAAATAGTGAAATCTCAGGTGGTGACATTCTCCCACTTAAATAAATTCATCCTGATAATTTTAACAATTCCTAACTAACGAAATAGTTAATGGTACGTATAAGATAAACATGAGTTAGGTTTTAATTTTCAATGAGGATTCATCCTCACTATCCCTCGTATGACTAATGAATTCATTTTTTATTCATAATTGGAATATAACTAAGGTGGATTTTTTAATTAACCATTTTTGCTAAATACCATAATGTATTGAGAGTAATTATTTAAAGAGAGTTCATATTCAGCCATATATGAATAGGTTATCATTGGTTGTTTTTTATATGGGATATTTTTAACATGGTAATTATCATTTCCTCTACTATAAGAGATTAAATACATTTTTAATATCACATTGAATTTTATTAAATGATGGATAATGAGATTTTATATGAGGAATATTCCTATAAACGTATTTTAGAGAGGATTTATATACTTGGGATAAAATAATAAAATTACATAGAAGTTAATAACCCAATATCCAGTCATCATGTGGTGATATTATCTTCTAAGGTACATAGGAGTAGGTTTCACAAGATATGAGAATAAAACTCACAATCCTTGAGTCGGGGCATATTTTATATCATTTTTAAAACTCACGTCCATAGTTTTTAGTGGATATGATGTCCCTCGTGTTGGAGGTTTCTAGTTCCTATAAATTTTTTAACCTTTTTATTTGGGAATTTTATTGAATAATGTGAAATTTTTCCACAATAATGAAATTAAACTATTATTGTTAACCCTATATGAACTTTATTTTCATTCACTCTTTTGATTGGATTCCTTAATTTTTCACAACAATTAATTTATCCATACCCTCAATTTACACATATATATCATATCAATTTTTTTTAAGAAAATATAGTTTTTGAATCATACCACATATTTGATAGTAAAAAAATTTAGCATTCTTGTCTTAATTTTCATCATCACCTGAACTTCCATGAGTCTCCATCCTTTTCATCATTTTTTTCCTATAAAATCTACTAAATTCATATTGTTAATCATAATTTTTATATATTTCATAGAATAATTATAATATTTATCACTCCATCTCTTATACTATTAGGTTTATCATTAAGATAATCTTCACATTGTCCATGGAGTCCATTATTAGATTTATTCCTCTAGGATTCATCCTTTACTAAAATTGAAAGATGCTAATCAACCGTGATAAAAATTTAGAACCATTAAAGAATTATTGAAAGACAATTACATGAAATCATTATCTTAACATATCTTACTCTTCAAAATTAGCAGATAATCTTTCAGTTAAACTAAAATAGCATTCTATAGAATAATGGTTTTTTAGGTTTGGTTGTCAAATATTCTGTAAAATAAATCATTAATATTTTAAATCCTTCATATTGGATTGAAAATAGAATTTTATTAACTAATTCATATCCCCAAATGTGTTTATCTAGGTGTGTAGTCTTATGTCCACTCATCATGCAATGAGTGACGATTCAATCAATTTTCATCAAACATTTTTCAAGGTGACTACGCCTAGGAACACCTGTGAGACAACCACATCCAATTTATAGTATCAAAACAAGTATTTAATTTCTAGGATACTTTACAATATATACAATACCAAAATATTTGGATGTTATCAATTACATAAATATATACTTTATACTTATCCTTACAGTTTTCACTAAAGTACTCTTATCCCAATCATTGAAATATTCAATATTACCTCAAATAATAAAAAGGTTTATCTATACCAGTGAAATTAATATCAAAATTAACTTATCACCTGTTTAGGACATTTAGATCATAAACTGATAATATCATAATATATAAAATTATTGAAGTCCTATTCAAATACAATATATGACTCCCTTAAGCCAACTATGTGATACCATAGATGTAACCATCCCTTAAAAACATAATATAAATAAAATAATTCATTATATAAATTCCCATAAACTTCTAGGTTTATAGATTTAGGGAATTAGGATAAATCATTAACCAATAAATCCTATTACATTATCAACTAATGTACATTTTTTAAAGTATTTAAAAAAATATTTAATCCATATTATGTCTTCAATATCTCCTAATAACCATATATAAAATCTATCATTCAAGACATATCATGTGTAATATTTTTCTTAATAACCTATATAAATTTAAAAATAATAATTTTTATCTCATATTATCAATATTTTTAGACATAATAAATAAAAATATATGATCCTATGTGGGTAAAAGATGAGTATAAATAATAAGGAGTCAATAAATATTAAAAAAATATTACTATAATAGAATAAAATTATAACGCACAATCTATCCATGGATAATAATGGAATTAAATAGATCAAATGGATAAAAAATGGTTCCTTACTAAGTAACTTTATAATATTGGAAAATTAAATCCTTGTCCTAAACCAAGACATAATGATCTTTTCGCCACTTCCATGTCTTTAGAAAATTATTTTTTTCTAGTATTCCATACACCAAAATACCTAGTCTAGATTGTGTCATGTAACCTATCATTGAATTCAGGGGCTTTTGTAGGCTGAAAACATCACTAATTAAGTCTAGTTAATTAAAAAATTATGGAATTAATAAGATATAAAATACCAAACTAACATTCCTTAGTAGTCAATAAACATATATTTCAAATGAAAATTATACTGATTATCAATATTTCCCCAATCAAAAAATGGGATAGATCTCTTTATAAACAGTCATTGAACTATAACCATATAGATTAGTGGGTATATAGTTTTTTCAATACGTTCCAAAAAATATAAATTAAATTACTTCATAATAATTTATCCCTATAAATAATATTAATGGTGAAATTTATGATATCATAATGCTCCATAAGGAACATCATACAAAATTTTGGATAGGTAGATTATAGTTATCCATATATAAATAATTGATATTAAAATTATCAATTTTTTCCCATTAAAAATATGTTGATAACTTGGTGCATATGTGAAAATATTAATATTTAAAATACAATGGAAATTACTATTTTCAAAGTAAATATAATAAGGTATAAGTGAGGAGTACTTTCATGGCATATGGATTTCAATAAGAAACAATCCTTCAAAAATAAGAGTTTATGAGGAAGAGATATAGATCCATAGAAATTGAAACTAAGATAATATTTTATAAAATAATAGAGTAAAATATAACCAGATTATAATAAAAATGTTACAAAATGAAAAATAATGCATCAATAAAAGATATTATTTTATCAAAAACCAATCAAATTTAGTTACATTAGAATCAAAAAATTAATGATGAAAGAACCATGATTTTGACTCTATATCT
This sequence comes from Viscum album, assembly GCA_963277665.1. Classification (NCBI taxonomy): domain Eukaryota; kingdom Viridiplantae; phylum Streptophyta; class Magnoliopsida; order Santalales; family Viscaceae; genus Viscum; species Viscum album. The sequence continues at coordinate 895,656,544 of OY728120.1, forward strand.
AATTATTTAAAAAATTTAAACAAAATACTATCATGTTATATAAACCAAAATAACATCAAATACAAATACAAATGGAACATAAAATATAATGTGTCTCAATGATTTCAAATTTAAATTTATAAACACTTAGGGTTATAGTAACATAATAATCAAAATATCATAAGAGATTTATAAAGAAATAGACATTAATAGGTCACTGTAGCGACGACAGAGTACTGTAGCAGTGGCGGGTACGGTGCAGTACTGTAGCAACATGGGTACTGTAGTAGTACTATTCACAGAATGGGCTTTGGGTAAAAAAATGGGCCTACGGGTCATGTAATGGGCTAAATTCCCATTGGGCCATCATTCTATGTAATGGGTCTCCCTCTACCCAGTTAAAGAGGAATTGTTTTTTCATTAATAATAAATGAGGCTTCGTCCCCAACGTTTTAAAAAATAGACATTAAAATATCCCTAAATGAAAGTTATGCATTACTCATGTAGAAAATCGGTTTGCGAATAATGTATATTAAAATATTATGTTCCCTAATATTAAAAATGTATCAATGAATCAAAAATTGTTAAAAAAACCCATTAAGCGTTTGTATCTTTTTAATTGAAATCCATTTGAAGAAAAAACTAGACATGGATATTCAAAACCCATGAATGACATTAATATGTAAAATGAATTCATTATAAAGTAATCATACCATAACGAAGATATCATGGTTCTCAATTATAAATATGTCTCACGAAATTAAATTTGAGACCAAGAATAGATTGCTATAATTCTCATCTTCCATTAACACTCTTGAATGTACTATACAAAAAATAGCTATCATAATCACTAATTTCAAAACATTATTGAAATATATAAACCTATAAACAAATAATTTATAATTATTCTTTCCTTGTACATAAGTTATCTATTACCTATTTCCATGGTCGGGTGTGAGTAATCATGACCCTTTTTAACTGGATTCATAATAGTGGTGTTGTTTTTCATTTTTATCAAAACTATCATCATTTCAAATTCATAATAGTTAGTTAAATGTAATATTTATAATTTTTTATTGTTTTATTATTTCATTTTATGGTGTTTTTGGTTATAATCTTCAAATATGAATTTATTAATTAGCATCTTGGAGGGATTTTTTATGAATAGATGATGGTATCATAATTAATGAGTTCAATATTAATATTACCATTAAATAAGTAAAATAAAATCGTTTTTATGGGTTTATATCTTATATTATCATTAATAAAGTGTGGAAATTTATCTAATGTAACTTCCCCGTATCTGGCGGTCTCTCACATGGCCAGAAAGGGGTTTGTTATGAGATCTAAAGTGCGCCCCCAATATTCTAGAGGCTACCAACTAGTAGTGGGGGTGTGATAATTATTGCAGGGGGACTATAAAACCTGGTTATAGAGGTAAAAAATATCACAAATAGACATATAATAGTAATTAATATACATCAGAGTGCATAAAAAATGGAAACCATACAATATAATAGGAAACCAATACTACAATACAAAAGAATAGTCCAATAAATAATCAGGGAATAATGTAATCGAGTGTTGGGATGTAACTAAATGTCATGATATAAATCATAAAAATAAAATACTAGCAGAATCAAATGATGACTAAAATTCCCTTATCTCAAACCCCAAATTGGTCTCATCTCTAAACATTAGCCCATCCAATAAGCAATAATAAACAACAAGGTCATTCTCTCTTTTCCAGTACTACTCCATGTAATCTTCTTGTGTACCAAATAAAAACATGAATATAGTGTTTGTATAAAATAATATGTTGGCACCACCATTTATAAACAGAAAATGTATGATAATATTTGTATGTGATATTCCAATAAATAGTTTTATTAATTAATTAACTAATTAAACTAATAAAACATCAACCTTAATTGGCGCCAAAATGGAATTTCTCTAAGAACGTGTCACAACCATGAAAACCAAAACCTTACAACCAAGTTATAAATTACACAAATCTAGTTCAAAATCACCATATATGAATTTTAGCATTTAATCAAGTTGTGCTCGGTATATAAGAATTTTGACATGTTCCATAAAGAATAGCCCTCTATATATGAATTTTAGTATGTTCACTAGGAATAGACCGTTATATAAGAAATTTAACACATATAACTGGGAAAAGACCTCAATATAATCATTTAATCCTAATAACTAAGAATATCCCACTATATAAACATTTCATCATGTATCATTTGGAATATCCATCTATATAATAATTTCATAATGTATCATTGGGTATTGCCCGCTATATAAGCATTTCAGCATGTATCATTGGGCACAAATCTATATATAATCATTTCAATATGTATCACAAGAAAAAAAAAATTATATAATAGTTACAACATAGAAATACCAACACATGTCACGTGTACAAGGATATCACAATATCACAACTCAGGAACAACTGTCTATTTTGTAAACTACAAGTATCTTTCAAATATACATTTCAATTATCCTTTGTTCATAACCCTATAACAAGATAATCATTCGAATAATCAGGCCAATCAAAGGTGAATAATATCAAACAAACACCCAAATCCCATGACATGATAAAAACACTTTAGGAAAATAAAATATTCATTTATATTCAAGGGTTCTCTCACCCGAACGGTAGCCAAATTCTAGGTTAATTAACAATTGGATCTAATGGGAATCCAAGGAGTAATTGAATTCATTAATTTTAATTTATTTGTCACATGATATGTTGAGATAATTGAAATATTTCATATATATGTAAATTTTAAAACCATAAGGTTATGGTTTAGACCAGATACCTTTATCTAAAGATCAACCTACACTTTTATTAGGATTCTAAAACTAGAATGAAGGTGAAGATTATCTTAATAATATTCATTGATATGAACCAATCAAGATACAAACAAGTAGTTCACAAGGGAAAAAGATACATCGCAATGAATAGAGAAAAAAATGAGAGATGGGAAAATAAACAAAAACCACATATTTTGGATCATATGCATGATTGGGGCATCAAAAATCATTGGAGTCACTCCAAAATAAAAATGAAAATTTCCCAGGGTTGAGAGGATAGTGATGTAGGTGAGGAGAATAAACAGTATGGCACATAAAGCGCCTTTAAAATTATTCTTAGGATATTAAATGGTGTGTAATTTGGTTAAACTTATATTATTTATTTTGAAAATGATACGCCCAAAAACCAATTTCCACGGATGAATATTTAAATATCCCATAAATTACATGATGTGTAATTGGTTAATGGTGTGTAGCCACTTCACATGATGAATTAGTACAAGACACATGTCTAGTGGATTTTATACCACGTGTAAGCCATTTACAAAATGTTTAATTGTCATGTAGATAGTTTTTCTGCTGATATTTCTTATAATACCCATAACCCCATTAAGTCCTCTCATCATACCAAGAACCCATGGTAACACTTGACCTATCTATACAAAGACTCCATTAATTACAAAATAAACCTCAATTCGCTCCTAATGTGGCCCCTCTCTAGTTTTCTCATGTTTCCTTGCAACCCAATTAATTATTTATCCAATCAAATAGAAAAAATTAAAATTTAATCCATTTCCCCAATAAGGGTTATTTGTCTCCGAACATGACTAGGCCACCATCGGTCAAATGAAAAACACAAATATGGATGAACCTAGAAGAAAAAAGAGATCCTACAACCTTCCCACCATATAACAGATCATCGCAAAGCTGCTCCAAGAATCACGATGGGGTCCCTGCCAAAAATACTATCCTTTCTCCTCACATATCAAACTCACTATCGTAGTTATCCTCCTAAACTCACCAATTCTTTCATTGCACATAAACCAAAATAATATCCCTACCCTGGAGATACTACTCACTGTGATCTATAATTCATGTATAATGCTCCTCAAAGGTTGCATCAACACTAACCTTGATGTCATCTATATATATCCATTGAGATGACTTTAATAATATATTTTAATCCATTACACAAGAAACATGTCATGCATGCCACAATAGCAATGTGGAAGGGATAATTGGTACTCCACTAGACACACCCTATACACTATCTCAAACGGCCTGCTAAATATGGGTGATAGCTTCCCTTATTTTTAGATACGGAATTTCCCCAAACAGGGAAAAACTCTTAATAAAACATGGTGACCATAATTGAACACTTGTGGTTGTCTTCAATGGTCAAAATAATATTTCTCCATGGTCTACATCATCACCAACTACTATATGATCAATTGAACCTTCATAGATGTCACCTATATGTGACTAGGCCCAACAAACACTGACTAGCATACCTCTAACCAAAAAAGATGAGAATTGAATGACCTTCCATCCAAATATTTAAATTGTGTCTTTCTGGAAGATCCATGAAATCTTTTATTATGAGAAAACTCCATAAGCACCCCATGATTCACCCATGAACCAAAAAAATCCAAAACAATGGCACATAAAATATCCTCCAGAACCTGAATAGTCCTCTAAAATTGATCGTTATTTTAAGGATGAAATGACGTACTCAAAAGAACCAGTGATCACATATCCTTCTGAAGAAACTACCATAATAGTGATGTGAAATGAGGATCTCTTTCTCACATGATACTCCTCAGAACACCGTGTAGTAGAACTACCTCACCCTTGTAAGGAAATCCGAAATTATGAACTCTAAATCCCCCCTAATAGGTAAGATTTTGGATATCTTTATTATTTATTCCAAAATTTCCCATTTAGAATCCTTTATATTTGTTTTTGTGGGTAATATAATCACAAATTCCATAGTGACATCATCCATTACCACTCAGGAATGGGAAAAGGCTGCCAAAGCCCAGTTCACCTTTAATGCTTAGTATTCACCTACGGACATCAAAAACATCTCTCCACAAAGTATTATACCTCATTCATCATTCTTGGACACCAATATTGTCTACAAAGATCACGATAAATCTTTTTCAAACTAGGATGTACTTCCCATCTAGAAGCATGAAAATCTCTCATCAACTCCTCCCACAATCCCATATGAACCCATACTCGGCCTTGGAAAAGATTATAATTTTTTAGTGCCAACAGACCATTCCAATGGTGTCTCCCCTCCATATATGTTGTCTCTAAGAACTAAGCCCTCAAGATTCCTTAATTTATAGATCTTAATCTGATCTAAAAGAAAGGGTATAACAAATTCCAACATGAAGCTACTAGTCCCTAAGGCTCTTGAACATCTAGATGCATGTATTCAAAGAGGGTCATCACCCACCACTCACCACAAGACTCCCTCAATACCTCAACATGTGTCATTAGGATGAATTCATCGACAATGATTTTTATGTTTCCCAGTGTATAATTGAACTCAATTTCATAAGATTGAAGACACTCGAACCAACTCCTATGATGAAGGTTCAAGTACCACTAAGAAAATATATACTTGAGGCTCTTATGGTCTGTGAGCACCACAAACCTCTCACACAAGAGATAATTCCATGAGAATATCAGCTCATCTACTACTACTCTTAACTCAAATTCATGTGTACTATAATTTCACTCTTGCAGTCTTAACTATTTGGAGATATAAGAAACCACTCGATCTTCCTACATTATAAATACTCAGATTCTAACATTTTTTGTTCAAAATAACCAATATCTTCTTTACCTAGAAAAATTAATGTATGGGTAGGTGTTTATGTTAACCTTCCTTTCATCTCATGTGAATCTCTCTCTCAAGAATCTGAAAAAATAATCACACATTTCATGGTCATCCTAGACATTAATTCTTCTAAATGAAAAAAATAATATATAAACAATTGGTATCCTAATAAAATATGTAATCTCAAAATCTTAAATAAATTCATGGATGCTCCCAAGATAAAATGGTAGTAACATTCTATGGGACCACTGACCCTCTTGTATCTAATATGACATGGACTATGAAGTTTAATTTATCAATAATGTAACCACATTCGATAAGCTTGGTTTAAATCTTATGCTCGATCAATTATCTCAGGATGATTTCATGATATTGTGGAAGATCATCTACTATATTGGATTACACTATGATATCATTGACAAAAACAACAAAAAACCAATCCAAAAAAGGATGAAATATCCAATTCATCAAGGCTATGATACCACCAATGAATTAGTCAATCCAAATAGATTCACTATGAACTCATACAAGGCATACCACATCCTAAATGTAGACATAGGTATGTTCGGTGGTCTCACCCTCAACAGATGGTGTCCTGATCTCAAATAAATCTTAGAGAAGAACTTATAACCTCTCAGCTTATTGAAGAGGACATAAATGAATGGAAGTGGTTATTGGTTCATTTCCATTATTTGGTTCAATAATTGATAATATACACACAAGTGAAAAGTCCAATTATCCTTCTTTGAAAAGAGAACACGAGAACCCCAAAGAGGTGTACATGGAAATATGAAACCCTCATATTCTAGATCATCCTACTAAACATTAAACTCCCCAGTATCTTATTGTTCCATTATATAAGGCTAGATAAAAACATAAACTATAGCCAACACCCACTCGATTGTAAAATGGATCTCTCAATCAGGAAATAAGCTATAAAACTCATTAGAAAATGTTTCCTTAAAATGGTATACCACTATAGGAGAAGAATAATGATATATTCCACCATTATCCTAAGAAAATTTTTCAATATGAGTCATAATAAAATCCAATATAAATGGAATTGGTCCTGCATGAATAGCTTGAAGATCCCACTCACCCTTGTGAGAATATAATCCTCTTTCTGGATATACAAAGGTTACTCTCCTCGAGTAACAATTGATATGATCCTGGTATAGAACTAACCAACCCATACCAAGAATCAAATTGAATACTTTCATTTATAGCATGAATGGTTATCTAATGAAATGATGGCCCCCAAATATTAGAGAACATTATTTGCATTGTTTGATACAATTTGAAGGCACTCACAAAAATGTTTAGATTGTAAAAAAACCATATAATATTTCCATATCCAAGCCCAATAAATTTATAAAAATAATAGATAAAATAGAATGAGATTATCCTATATCAAAAAAACATTTGAATGGGTAGATGATTTTAGAATCATACTCATGAATGTCTACTATTCAGCATCCACAATATCAAGAGTAGTTTTTATAACATTCATGTGGCCAGCCCATCTAACCCGGGCTATAACAAGAATAACATGAACTATAACCTCTTCCTAGTAAATCCATTCTTTAATTGTGGAACCATATACCTTTACTCTATAATAATATCCTGTGGAACTCTTTATACCTTCCTGTTAAGGAGTAGCTAAGAAATTCCCAAAATGTGGTACCAATCCGAATCCCCTTTCACTGTTATGCTACCAGATGCCCCTATAAAACCCATTTAGGTGGCTGAATATACCACTATAATGACACATCAAATCAGGGTATGTAAAATGAGGCTGTTTGTGACCCATCATTCCAAATTTATAGCACAACAATAGAACATGATCTTGATATGGCTTCCCGCTGCCCTGACTGCTCTGACTATAGTTACCTTGGATGAAACTCTTATAGTGATTCATAATTCAAAAATAAGAATAGTTCATAGTTTTCCATATTGAAACATCATATCTGTTGATCTAGTACTCCAATAGATTACCTTTTCTTATATGTTCATGATTCAACACATCTACAAAACTACTCAGACAGAACATGTTCACCTGCGACCTGATCTCATCAATGTCCAATGATCAGGAAATTCACAATAAGTGGATGAAACATTAAGAATAGTCCCAAACTGAAATTCATTTAGGTGTTATTTTTATGAACACACAATCATTTTCATCCCTTAATGAATTTTTATATAAATTTTTCAGTAACTTCATCTTGAAGTCCTTCTGAGATAACTCGTCCTACTAGCCTTTATTCTCTAGAATTTCCCACTGATGATTGGATTTTACATTAATCATATAAGTATAAAGATTCGATCACATATCTATTGGTTTCTCATGATTCATATCGGACATATGTAAGGAATTGATCCAAAAATCTTCATTTGGGGGGCTCCCTCCCCAATGAATGTAGGTATGTTCTATAGATGGAACTACCTCTTAAATTCATAAATCAATGGGACAGTGCAAACCATCTCTCTTTTCCTAGATTTCATGTCCTAGAAGAATCAATTTTGATTCAGGACATCCATAAGATCCTTATAAACTTGTGTAAGATTTGATTTATATGTGTTAGGAGCATGTTGATTTCAATTATCCTGTCACTAAAATCAAATACGGGGATGATTATTTTTCTCCACATGAGAAACACACTCATTTGAAAACTAGAAATAACAAGGTCAACCACAAAATTTGAAAAAAATAGAGAACCACTAACTCCTGGTCTATCTAAACATGTATTACAATTTTTTTTGAAGGAAATAATAGTTTATTGATTAAATCTATCTAGTATAACAGGCATATCATATCACTGTCCAAAATGAAAGTATATATCATGTGTAATAAATATGTTCTTGTCTTGGACAATTCATGCTAATATATATCCCTATATGCCCCACATAATGCATGCATATTCATATCATTCCACAATAGGACACAAGTAAAAATATCAATAACAAGTAACATTATGAAATAATATATCTCATTCCACATGTGAGTCACTCATGGTGAAATAACATCAATTGTAATAATAAAATAGTATAAACAACAATCCACCCCTAGGCACTTGGATTTTCCCCAATACATGGGTTACATACTCTTAAGCACAAGCACATTACCAAGTCTAGACACATCATAGTCTCATTTCTACCTTTCCCAAATATTAAATTAGTATAAAAGAAACTTGTCCCTCTAATACCACTTTGTAACATACCCCATTCCAACAATCATTCACATGTCTAGAAAGGGGTTAATTATGAGACCTCAAGATAACCTCCTCATATTCCAAACGCTGTCAACTAGTAGCATTGGTATGATTAGTATAGTGGGGGGACTATTCCCCCTTGTTATAGAGTTATAACACATAATAAATATATATATGATATTACAAAATAATCATCATTGTGTGGAAATAATGGAAACCATTCAATACAATGGAACTCTAAAAACATAATCAAATAGAATAATCCAATATATAAAGAAATTGTAATTTAATGAAATTATAGAATGTAACAAAATTTATGACATAACAAATACAAATAAAATAATAGAAGACTCAAAAAAACCCTCAATGTCCGAGATTCTGAACCCCATGCCATTCTGATCTCTAATCTAGCATGTCCATCAATAAACAATCAACAACAAGGTCCTTTTCAATTTTCCAATCCTTCATCTTTGAAATCTACTGGGTTTAAAAATTTTGGCCTGAATAGGGAGTGAGTATAAATTAGTAGTTCGACACCACCATGTCTAAACATAACTAGTATGATAATAATTGTATGAAATAAGGAAATAAATAGGTGTGTTAAATAATTAAAAAATTAAATTAATAACACATCGACCTACTTTAGCACCCTGAAGGAATACCTATAAGCATTTATAACAACCATTAAAATCAAAAACTTATAACCAAGGTATAAATTACACATATCTGGGTCAATCTTGATATATAAGAATTTCAAATTTTAATCGGGGTTGAGCCCGATAAATAATCTATTCAGCATGTGTCCAAGAGCATAGATTTCTATATAATCATTTCAACATGAATCACCAGGTATAGCCCACTATATAAGAATTTCAAAATTTATAATGGGGGAAAGACCACTATAAATCATTTTAGAATGTATCACTGGGCATATCCTACTATATAAGAGTTTCAACATGTATCATTGGCAATAGGAAACTATATAAGAATTTCAGGATGTATCATTGTGGATATCCCACTATATAATAATTTCATGATGTATCACTAGGACAAAACCATATATAAGCATTAAAACATATAAATACTTACACATGACATGGAAATAAGGACATCCCAATATCACATATTAGGTATAATGATTAATTTGGAAAATTACCATTATCTTTCAAATGTATGTTTCATTTATCCTTTGGTCATAATCTAATAAGAATCTAATCATTCCAATAATCAGGCTAAGACAAAGTTAATCTATATCAAGAAAACACCCAAATCCCAGGTCCTTGTAAAAACACATTAAGCCATTAAATAATTCATTTATATTCATGGAGTTTCCCACCTGAATGGTAGTCAGAAGACAAGTTAATAGCCAATTGGATCCATGGGAAATCCCAAGAATAATTTAATAAATTCCGTTTAATTTATTTAGAGAAAAATATGTTGGCACAATTTCAATAGGCACAAATATTTCAATTATAAAACCAAATGGTTGATTTTTTGACCCCTACCTTCAACTGAGGTTCATCTAATGCTTCCCTTTGGAATTTGCAACAAGAAAAAAGAAATATATGATAAAAAGAAGTTACCTGGACTAAAACCAATCAAGATAAAAACTAATAGCACACATGATCAGAACACACACCATAACAGATGGAGAACAAAATCAGAGAAGGAAAAACCCAACCAAAACCACTAAATAGGGATCAAATAACTGATCAGGGAATCTAGAATCAAGAGAGGTGATTATAAATCATATGTAAAATGCAATATATTTGAGAGGAGAGAGATGTGTTCAAGGTGAATAAAAAATATACCACACACGGCAACTTTGAAATTCTTCTTGGGAAATAACATTGCATGTAATTTAGTAAAAAGTCGTGTATTTATTTTTAATGGGATATGATGAAAAACAATTAAACTCAACTGAATTTATAATTATTATGAACATTAAATTATGTGTAATTGGTTCCCTATTTAGAACAACTTCACATCATGAATTGGTTCACAACTTAAGTCCAGTTGGTTTTACACATCATATAACCCATTTACACAATGTGAAAATGGCCTATAGATAGTTTTTAGCCCATAATCCTTATAAATCCCAAACCCCCATGAAAATTCTAAGTATACCAAGAGCCCTTGGTAAAACATGAATCATTTATACCCAAGATTCATTAATTCAAACAGAAACCCTAGTCCACACCTCCATGGATCATCTTCTGTTTTCTTAAGTTTCCATTCAACTGAGTTCTATGATTATTAACAAAGCATCATCCATGAGCATTGAGTGATTTTTTCCAATAAAGGCTCTCTATCTCACAAAAATACTCAACCACCAAGGCTCAAATGAAAAACTCAGAGACAGAAATACGTGAAAAAATATGTGATCTTATATCAATGATAGTTTTTAGTAGAATTGTTCATGTAGGTGGCTCAACCAACCCAATCATGAACATACTAAAATTAGTGGATGATTATGGTTTGGAGTGTGTGTGTTTTTGAATAATAACATAATTAATAAAAAATAATTATATTAATTGAATATTTTTAAAGTGAGGAATAACATTTTAAAATATTTTAATAAAAAATAGTGAAAATAGATGAAAATAGAAATACATGATTTTCTAGTGGGAGTAATCTGCATAAGCACAAGAATGGTGTTTTCATTTTTCTCAATGGAAAAGGGGAAATGTGGTTATATATTCCTCCCACTATATAAAAAAACATAAAATAAATAAATAAATAGTCATACAATATTGGAAAAAAAATATTTGAAATGGAAGGACATGAAATAAAAAAAAGTATAAAAAAGCTAATAATTATATTGAGAACTTTGAGAATTCCATGGAGGATTCTTTAGAAATGAAGGAATTAGGATAAAATCATATGTCTAAAATATTAAGTATGTTAAATTAGATTCTAATAGAATTAAATAGGGAAATGTTAAACTCATAATTGAGAGAGGTCTTGAAATGGCAGTGAGAGGATCCTTTTATAATTGGTCAGTGTAACACTAAGAATGATAAAGGGTTAAATGGATAAATTATATGACTCATTTCAACAAGGTGCACAATCCTTTTTGGGAGCCTATCTGATTATAAATTCACATTTAAGCATGCATCACCTAGGGTTGTAATCAGGATGGGTGACCATCTGGGAAGTTTCCTAGGGTGTGTGTGAGTGAGGACAAAGCACACTAAAAAGGACACATGTTGCCCTATGGGGATTTTCATTAGTCAGATGACGCATTTAGGAATATTGGTAGACCCCTTGGTGGGGACCATATGTCTATATGGAAACTGCTGGTATATGGAAGGTTAGGACTCGATGACCACGTTAGTGACGGGGGTCTATACTATCAGTGGGGCCCAGTTGATATATTTCTTTTTAGAGGGGGAACCTAGCGATAATTGTGGTGTACTGTGCCTAGGCTTAGATGTTGGTCCCATAACAAGGTTGTTGTGCACTAAAGGGGTGGGGTTTTGTTTTGTAACACCCTAGAATGATAAAGGATTAAATGGAAAAATGATATGACTCAAGTCATCATGGTCCACATCCCTTTTTCAGGAGCCTACCTAATTATAAGTCCACATTTAAGCATGCTTCACCTGGATTAGTGATCAGAATGGGTGACCTTTTAGGAAGTTTCCCTGGGTGTCTATGATTGAGGAAAAAGAACACTGAAAAGGACATGTGTGGTCTTGTGGGGGATATCAATAGATAGATGACTCGTTTAAGCATGTGAGTGGACCCCATAATGGGGACCATGTGTCTTGGGGAAATAGGTGGTACTTAGTGGTCTAGGAACTGATAGTCATGTCAGGGCGGTGTGTCCGTGCTGTCACTGAGGATCAGTTGTAACAGTCATAATGACGTTTTTTAAATAATACAACTTAATATAAAGAGTAAATGTGTTTCACATTTGAATAAGACTCCAACAAGGTATATAATTTATTATTAATATGTTTTTGTAAATAAACACCCCAAAAATTCAATTATAAGATTTTTTTAACCTGTTATCCCTTTTACTTATTTGGTTAACCCATCTTACTCATTTAGATTTTAACATGGTAACATGTTTTTCTCTATGTAATTAATTTTTTATCATTGAAATTTTATTTATTAAATAATATGTATATTATAATTCAATATTTTGAAACCATTTTATTATATTCACTTTCTAAAAGTGATAAACAATAATTTTAAAAAAATAATAATATAATGTATTAATAAAATTAAGGAATTAGGTTACTTAATTTATAATATATTAACATTGGTTTGAAAAATAAAATAAGTATTTTTTACTTAAAAAAATATTTTAAAAAATAAATATTTTTTGTAAAATGATTTCAAAAATTTTCTGTTCAAAATTATATAGAAATAATGTCATAAATGTAATGATATTTGTAGAAATGGTATTTTACGCTATTCACCAAAAAATAATCCTTTTTATAAATATCCTAAAAATTTGTATTAATCCAATTTTTAAATTATAGATAATAAAAATATTATTTATATTTATTTAAACTTTAAAATTTGAAATATTATTTTTAAAATAAAATATTAAATATAAGGAAGTTATAATAATTGAAAATTTTCATTTTGGACATTATGTGTTATAGATATTATTTTATAAAAATTTCGATTTTAAATACTAAAATATCATATATTATCATAATAATCCTTTAAAAGTTTTCAATTTAATTTATTTACCCTTTAAATAGTTATTTGGGAAGTAAATACCCTTTATAATCATATTAGTTATTTATCCAATAAATTTTAGAATTTTTAATTGATTATTATCATTTTCTTTACTAATAGTTTTATTATTCTTATAATTTTCTTCAATAATGATAATAAAATATGGCTTAGATAATTTTATTTTGGTATTATGTGTAGATAACTGTAGCATTTATTTAAGGAAACTACATAGTGAAGTATCAGGTCTTTATAGTTAGAGAAGAATTTGGTAAACTATATAGAGAAACAATGTGCATTTCCCAATTTCTTAAAATGGTGAAATGATTATTCTACCTTCCCCAAGATAAAATAATATTCTAGTCTCCCTCGCCTATCAGTCATGTAAGTAATTTAAAGGAGACACCTTAATGACCTCCATCTCATCATGGGTCCATGGTCTCACTTTATTTTTTTAAAGTGGTTTCATCAATGGCATGTATGAGTTTCATCCTCTAATTTCATTCTAATTGAATTTATTCATCCTCCTCTTATCATGGGTCCATGGGGGATGAACCTTAAATCAATTATTTTCTAGAAACATGTTATTTTTTATTTATAGGGATTATATGGACCCAAATTAGTCATAATATATCATTGTTCTTCAAAAGAGATGTGTTTCCTTCGGTTTAGTGCAAATGACTCTCAGCTGTTCAATTTATTTGACATATCATGTGTAAATTATTTTTATAAACTATTTATTCATTACAAAATTATGGTGTGAAACTAGTTTTGACAATAAAAAGATATATTCCTTATATTTGTGATTTTCAAGCTAACACAAACAAGACATTGAATTTTTCTTTGTATGTATATAGTTAGAACTATTATATAAATACCTCTATGTGACTTTTTTAAATACATCAACGGATTTATTTAGAAAAATTGATTTTAAGATGACATCAAATTTAGTATATGATCGTAAATATTTTATATGAGATAGAAGCCATGAATAAATGTTATTATTTAGTTTTAAATTGAGTCAATTGAAAGGGGTTTTATGTTTTGTGACTTGTTTAAAACTTTTTTGATAATTTTATGGTTTTTACTTGTTGATTTAATTAATTAATATTAATAATATTTTAGATTTTTTTGGGTTCCATATTTTCATTGAGATATATTTATCATGCAATTGATTATTATTATTTTAAAAGTGTTTTTAATGTCTTAAAAACTAGGTTAAATGTGTATATCCCACTTATTAAAACATTAAAATGGATTTTATGATTTCTGTTTTCAATTCAGTTTATAATTCTTAGTAGGTAATATATGAAAATAAAATGGATATATCCCCATTCATATTATTTTGTTTGATCTTTATGGTTTTATGGAATATGTTTCTATTTGATGATTAGTGTCTATTTTAGAAATGAGATTCATATAGTGGATGTGAGGGATGATTTTATATGTCATTGAAATTTTATTTAATTATTTTTTTGTTTTGATTACTCAGTTCCGGTTGGATGATAATGGAAAACCCATGTGGTTTGGTAGTAAACTAGGAAATGTACTAGAATGCATTTTCATACTCTACCTGCCATTTGATTTCACCCCTAAAAAACCAAATTATTCTATGATATGGATGATACTTATCCCTGGGACTTGATATTGTTCTCTCTAAAGGACCATGTAGTTCTGGATATGGTTAGATATTAAAGGTTTTTCAAAAAAGAAAGTACAATATTCCTGGGGTATGTTGACTATTGAATCCCTAGTGCTACTTCCATGATGTTTGGTTTTCAGTTATTTTACTTATTGGATGTTATTTATATTTATATTTAGTTATCATTCTTTTAATCAAGTTGATTCTATTTCTAGTTACATTCATTTCTAGTAGTATTTATTTACATGTGCGATGAATCATTGGTTTCTTATTCCTGGAAATTATTTTTTATTATTTTTGAAAGGATTTAATATTTTTTAATATTAAATGTTTTTAAAGGTATTAATATAATTTTCTAACAGGGTTGGAACTATCAGTTTCCAACAAATGATATTGTGTGGTTTAAAAAAATAAAAGTTAATATTTACTTAGGTGGATTAGTTTTCTCAAATGTGAAAAAGATATTACTTTAATGATATGTAATTCAAAATATCATTAAAGTAATGACTTCTGAAAAGAATTTCTCCTAAACATATACTAGTGGAATCCAATTGGGAATTGTTTCTCACTCTATACTTATACCACTCAATGTTTATAAAACATGTGTATTTTTTACGTTTAAGGCTATGTTATTGAGAATATCATTCAATTATACTTCTTCTACCTAGTCATTATTGGAGAATGTTTTTGTGATGTTGTTGGTAGGGGAACTTAGGTCATTTATGATCATCAGTTGGGTATTTTTTATGATTTACATTGTATTTTTTATGATATACATACCATCCAATTCGGCCATGTGGATAAAATTTGGATTTTATTCAGTCTAGTTTTATTCCATTTTTTTATATCTGTGACTTGAATGATTATTATTATTATATTGTTGTTACTTATTTAGAATATTTTAAATTTAAAATTTCCAATTTTATATAGGATGGTAGTACAACTTAGGGATGAGTCATCATGGATTTCTAGGGATAATTTTGATACATGTTTATTTATTTATTAATTGGATGGATAACTCTCTAAGAGTTATTCCTTAATTATCAGGCACTAGTTTCCATCTCATGGGGATTTAGAAAACCCTTCTTGTCTTTCCACAGACTAGATTGAGTGTTGGGTGAGGATAGACAATCTTAGATTGTGATAAGAGGCCCAATAGTTATTTGGGGAGTAATGGTATACATGAGATAATATGGATGAAGTTTATAGGTGGGTGAATGGAGAGTATAGATGTCTCTTTCTTGTTATAATACATTAATTACCATGGATGGTAGAGTCATAAATTATGAATTATATTTTCATTTTGTGATTATTTTTGTGTATTAGTATCTATATTTGATTATTTTTGAATTATACTTATGCTATGTGAGTTATTTAGTGTTTTCAATGTTTTTAGGTGATAAATTAAAATGAAATAGAGGTTAACAATTATCTCACATGATATGGATAACCATATGGAGCTCATAAAAACTGTTCTTAGAAGCTCCCAATGATAATTCCATGTTAATTTCATGGTCTTACAAACTCTATGGCCAATATATGCATAATCATTGGTCCCTATTAATTTTATTTGGTCCTTTTTTGTTTTCTAGTTTCTCTTAATTATGTGTGCTAACTAATCGAGATGAATTGGAGAGAATATTTATGATGTTTTGATTTAATTTGACTGGATTTTATAGATGAATTATGTTGAAACATTTTATTTAAGTATTAATGTAATTTTAGAAAATTGATAGAATATTTTTCAAAGATATATTTAAAGGATCTATTTTATTTAGACTTGTTAAATGAATTTAAATTATGATGTTTGAAATTAATATCTAATTTTGAAAGTGTCATTTTATGTTTTTAAAAATAATTTATGTCAATTAAGTATTAATTGTGAATATAATATCAAATTATAGTCGATTTTAATTATGAATTTTTTGTGAAAAAGATTTTTTTAATTGTAAAATGTTATAGCTTGTGTTTTTAAGAACATTCTGTTCGATAACATATACAACTCATAACCCGGAACCCAAACAGACCACAAAATATTATTTTATTAATATGACCACTATAACCTAGAAATTGAATTGTAAGGTATGAATAGGTATAAACACATTATTAAATAAATATTATGGTCATAATTAATTCAAATTTATTTAGTTATTTTAAGGAAATAAATAGTCCATTTTTCTAATGAAATCATTTTATTCATTAAAAATAAACTTGACCTAAAATTGATTTTATTTCTTTTTGTGATAAAAAAATAATTAATTATTTACAATTTTATAAAATTAATTTTATTTAATTAAAATAAATCTTAAATAAGTAGATGAAAATTATCTTACGTGGAATTTTATATATTTTTTATGAAGTGTTTTATTTTTTAGTGAATGTTGAGAAATATTACATTTTATTGAAAATTGTATTTTAATTCAATTATTTAAAATTCCTATTTTTTAAAAAAAAAATTAAAAGAAAAAATAGTTATTTAATATTTTTAATAATATAATTATATTAGTTTGAATCAACTTTATTGTTAGATTTTGTATAAAATCATATTTTAAAAAAAAAATCGGAAACTCGATTTTGCGTTACATTTTGTTATTCAACATGAAATTAATTTCTATCGAATATAGAAATTTAATCTTAAAAAATGGATACAATATTTAAAATCCATATGTCCAAAAATGGTAAATATTCCCCTTTTATTTTTTTGGCATTATGATCAATAATTGTGGTAAATTTTATCACGTCGGTAAAGGGAATATTAGTTAATTATGGTTAAAAAATTTGATAAGGCATTAAAAAGACGACACATGAATTTACTTAATTAGATTAGATGAATTCTGCCAAATCCCTCACAAATTCAAATATATAGAATTTTGGAGTAGGGTGACCTTAATAGTAAAATTTATATTCTATTAAGTAATGAAAATCCCAAATATCCCCTTATCTCTTTTAATTTTTTTTATAAATTAACATTTGTATAAGAATCTAATATGAAGGAATATAAAATTTAATTTGTAACATAATAAGTATATTTTTATTATGGTACTTTATTTCTCATTTTTAGCGATGAAATAATTATTTTAAATACTTTTACAACATCAAATGAATATTTTTTTAATTAATAGTAAAATAATATAAATGTTTATAAAAATAATATTTTTAATATAATTTGAAATAATCATTTGTTTAAAAAAAATATGGTGATAAATACCACATTATATTTTTTTAAATGATTATATTTTAAATCCATCTTTTCATTGATGTATTGAAATTTAATTTAAACAAGTAGCCTCAAAAATTACATTAATGATATCTTATAATAAATAATAATTTTTTATATGATTTCAAATTATTAAGAGTAATATATAAGGATAAATGTATGGGATATGGTTTAGAGCCTAAAAAATGGTCCATTTATGGGGTTTTCCCCTTTATGATATTATTATTGACCTATAAGGTGTTGAAAATATTAAAAATTTAGTAATTGTAAAAAGGGTTAATGAGGGGTTAAAACTAAAACATGAGGGTGGGAAAATAACTAAAACATATCCCTATTTTATTTTATAATATTATATCATATCATAATTATATTAACTAAGAAGTATACAAATTTTGGTCCATTTGGACCTAAAAATTAATTTATATTAGTTCAATACTTGGGGAAATTCCATGAATGCCCCACCTCTCACTTAAAAAAGGACATCCTTTCCCTCAATTATTCACAACCCGATTATCCATTAATATAAACCAAACCTACCCATTTTAATTCTAAACATATTTCTCTATGTTTTGGTTGTGCATGTATTCCTAGAATATCAACCCTAGGTCCATTATGAGAAGATCTAAAAAAGATCTTTCAGGGAAGAGGAAGTCATAATTATCAACTCTTACAGGTCTATTTCTTCTTCTATGTCCTATTAATGTGTTGTAACAGTCCAAAAATAAAAACTCCATTATCACCAATATACTTATATGTTATTATTTTTATTATGCTACAACCATTTTCCATCTCATTTATATCCTACTAAATGAAAGAACATAGATTGTGCGTACGTATGGGTAACTGTATCCACATTACGGTGTAATTTGTTTTTTATACCCACTTTTTATTGATGGTTATAAATATGAACCTATTTATTATATATTATAATTATTAATTAAATATTATTATAGAATTAAAATATCATATATACCTTCTTATCATATAATCCATTGGAAAATGATAATAGCATTTGTGCATATGGGTGGACTACAACCTACATGAAGCGATGTTATTTGTTTTTCATTTACACATTACATAAATGGTAGTAAGGATAGATTAAATTGATATATATAATATTAATAACATGAATAAATGTTTTTATAATATGGAACAATAATCAATGTATAAGGATCAGAACTATGAAATGAAAACATACCTAAAAATTAAATAGTTAACACTAAAAATAATGATAAAAATAAAAATATTTTTAAAAAATGAGTTACAAAATGTTATAAATGGGTCTTATATAAAGTTATATATATTTATATGGTTATATTATTTATAAAAAAACTCTATATTTATTATAAATTATTTTAAAAGAACATACAATGCAATTCGAACTCGAGGTTATTGATTTCATCTCAATTACCACTCAAATGACATATATTTGGTAATATGAACTCGTTTATTTTTGTGAGGTTTATATACATACATATTTAGGTAGTAACATGAATATTCATTTATATATGATGAGTTCTGTTTTTTTTTCATTATTATTTCAATAGTCATTTTTAAAATAAAATCTAATCTCAATTCTCATTTTGTTCAATATATTTTAATTTCTTATGAACATTTTTCAAAAGTAGTCTAATAAATTTCATTTTATTATTCAAATGATTTATTATGGTCATTCTTTGTTATCTTGTAATTTTTATATAGATTTAAATGAATGCTTATAATTTTTTCCTAAATGGAAAAATTCATCGTTTTAATAAAAATTTCAAGAGGAATATATGATTTAAATATATACTACATTAACAAACTTTTCCTAAACCATAACCATTTTATTCCATTTAGCTTCTTCCACTATTTTTCAATAGTTTTATAAAGACAAAACCTCAGTCAAAACATATTTTAAATGTTTCATTTCAATTTTCATATATTATTGTAAAGGAATTGATTTTACTTAAAAATCTATTTTTGATGGACATGTCTCATATCGTTATTAATCATGTGGGAAACAACATTATTTTAGAAAATTCACATTCATATAATTGTTGGAAATTGAATTTATCTTAAATACAAATTTTATTTGTATAATTAATATTTTTATTTCTTAAATGTTATACTATATTTACATGCAGTGTTTTACTTTTAATGTTATTTGATTGACTATGAAATTATTGATAAGCTATATTTATTTCTATATATGAAAATTAAGTGATATAGAGTGTTATTTAACAATTTAATTTTATCATTTAACAAATGAGGAATACATTGGACATACAATGATGTGTGTGGAATGAAATTATATTTACCCTTAATGCATCGATAGGTCTCGTGAAATAAATCATTTTGCAAAACTCAGTTTCTTTTTACCCATAGAATCTCTTAGTGAAAGGTCTTGATAGAAGAGATATCATGATGTCTAATATTAGTACATCCAATAGTATGAATTTACATTATTAAAATTTTAGTTGTTATTATTATCCCACATATTATTTTATAAACATTATCCGGGGGTGAATTTTGTTCTCATGTTATTAATTAAATGGCATATGTTTTTAGTTGATTAATATTCAATATTGATTTGGATTTATTTAATCAAGATATATTCTACAATAAATAACCTTTAATGGGAATTTTAGATCACTTTTATTTTTTTTCCTTTCCTCAGGATATAATGATTAATTATTTGGACGATTTTCATGGATTTTGAACAATTTCATCTGTTATTTTTTATTTTTTATTCCCAATGTTATATAGGTATCATGTGTGTTTTTGGTTCTACAAGAATACTAAAGTGATACGTGATTCAAGATTATATCCCCTTTTTTAATAAAATGTAATGAATTTGATACAAAAACTGGTTAATATAGTTTTCTTCATTATAATTGGTATTAGAGAAAGATTAGTAGAAACATTGGGAACTATATTTAAAATGAACATAGCAGGCATGATAAATATGATAATACCTTATAATATTTAATAAATTTTACCATTATAAAAATTTTATTTAAGGAATCCCTATTCATGATTATTATGAGCAAACTCAGTGTGTTCTATTATTGAATGATAGTTCATAATGGATGAAATAAGATCAATACCCATAGAAAATGTTGATATTTTCCTTATGGGTATGCCAAAACATCCTATATTGGATCTGAGAAGAACATGACCATATTTGGGAATATGAACTGGATTATGTCTAATAACCTTACACATATAGATAAATATGATTTTCGATATCATTATAAAAATATATTGGATCATTTTATGTGATAAAATGTAACACCACGAGATTTTATGAGAATTATTCTTTTTAATTTCTTTTAGGTCTTTGGTTGTAAGCTTCACCAAGATTTTCTTGCACTATACGCAACACCGTATTATCTTGTAGTATACGCAACACTATTCTTGGCTTGTGATGCACACAGTTTCAAGTTCTTTTGAATAAAATTCATTTTACACAACACCAAGTATAGATTTTGATCAATGTATAACTGAACTATATTTTGAGTATTTTATACTCAACACCAAGGGAAACATTCTCTACATTCAACCCCGACTTGGCTTGCATTACATGCAAGAGCGACCTTCCTCAATAGCGTGTGTCGTACGCAATACAGAGTTTCACTAAACAATGATATATTGTTATAATATTATTATTAATGAGACGTTATGAATAGTATTAACTACATTTTGAATTTTATAACATTATTATTCATCTTACACATTTTCTAGAATGAGGTATGAGAACAAAATCAATTTTTTGGATAAAAGAAGTATTTTTAAAAAAATGCAGTTTTGCTGCCTTTTGATGGCACACCCATTTTAAATCTAATTTTTGACTAGTTTATAAGTTCATATTTACAAAATAAACATCCTATTTTGAATCATGATAAAAAAATTTACATTGGATAATGTTTTGATATTTTTCTGACAACGTTCTTATTTTGATGAATAGTAAAAACATGCTAAATTTTACTTAAAAACAATTTTTTTCCTCGAGATAATTTATATGGTTAAATTATAAAAGTAAATCGTTTTAAATTATAAAGATAATATATTTACACCATTTAATATAATGAATTTCATTAACATTAATTTTACATTGAATTTGTAGGTAAAATAAATTCAATCTTTTGCAATGTTTTAAACAAAAACCCATTTTTTTACAACGAGATTTATTTTAAATTAATTACTGATACTTTGGTGTTTTGAATTTGGAAAAATTGATTCCATATTTTTAATCCTTAGGACCAAATTATGTTAATAGTATATTTTTTATGCAGTATGAATATTAACAACAATAAATTTTATTTACCACAGTTAAAGGTAAATTATGTAATTAAAGGTAAATATAATATTATAAAATTATCCTAACACTTGTCTTAATATAATTGGATGATTATATTTAGTCATAAAATATACTTGTGTCGAAATGGTATCTATTAGAACCCACTAGTATGTGATTAAGACCTTTAATTTATTTTATTTAAATGAAAGTGAAATATGTCTCACTCAAACATTAATAATTAAATTATTTTTAATATAAGGTTATACAGAATATAAATTATTTTATAAATACTCATTTGAATGATAAATTTTTTTTCTTTATCATGATAATTTATTTTTAATTTTTAACAAATATATAATTAACTTAATAGATTATACATTAATGATGCATAAATTATTTATTTAGCAAAAAATAAATAATATAGTTTTTATTAATCAAATAATACCCATTAAATTCCCAAATACCTGACCAAAACTTATTGGTCGTGTAAATATAAACCATAAGAATCCAAAGGTCTAATTTTTGACCATTTCGAGCCTTATAAAAGCGATTATGACACTTATATTTATTTTATTTTAAATTATGTCAAAGTTGTCACCATCATAATTTAAAAAACATAACATTTTAAAATATGGGTGTTTTAGAAGCTAAATTATATTAAAAGTATACTTATGAAATTTATTATATTTATCTTCATCATAGTATTTTATTTTTTATTTTTATTCAACAAATAAATATATTAAATAATTATACAAAAATGTCTTAGTAATTATTTTATTAAGAGAAATATCAAATAAATAGATTTAAAAATATTAAAATAAATATTTTATGAACTAATTAATATTCTACACTAATTTTTTAGAAGTATATGACATTTTAGAAACCTAGCAAATATATTTTTTGAATATATTCTCTGTTTTTATTTTATTTAAATTCAAATAAATGAATAGTGTCAGAATTAACACTATTTGTATTTTATAAAAATAACATATTATTAAATTATTTAAAAATCGAAAAAAATTTAAAATTTACAATTTTAAAATTATATGGTCTAAAAGGTTATAAAGTATCCAATTTTGGGAAATTTAAAACATATAAGTATGTATTTATAATAATTTATAATTTATAATATTATTACCACAAATAAAATTAAATATATTAGATAAGGATAAATCAAAATGATAAGGTTTAAAATAAACATAAAACATGTCTAAATGTTACTAGTTGATGAGATTAAAACACTATATCATCTAATATTATAATTTAGTCATTTTTGGTGGTTTTTAGGCGGGGTTTTAATTTATTATAAATTAATATTTTTTAGGTTTCCAAAGGTGCCCCTCTCCTCCCTTATAAAAGGGAACCTCCTCCCTCTCCACTTCACACCAATTATAAGATTTCAAATTAGTTCAAACCATATCCATTTCACTTATACACTTACCAATAGACCTACTAGAGTTCATGGTATTCTTCAAATACCAAATTTAGTGCCCAAATAGGAGGTTAAGAGGAGGCGCGTCGAATAAGAGGTAATATCCATTACCGATTCGTTCAAACTTATTTCTTCTTCTACTTCCTCTATATGAGTTGTTTCCTTATTAATTAATAACTCCAGTATCACTTGTATACTGATATGTTATTATGAATATGCAACAACTATATTCTATCTTCTATCCATCATATGAAAAAACGAAATCACCACGTGTGTGTACATACGACTTTCCGTCTCCACGCTGTGGTGTAATCTTTTATTTCATCACTAACATACTTGTATGGGTATAAGGATGGAATAAATAACTATATATGATTATTTTAAAGTGATATTGATTCTGAAATATTATACACCATACACTTCAATACAATTCCACAATCATGGAAATGATATCATCGCTCGTGCATACGTATGGCCTACCATCTCCACGATGTGATGCGACTCGTTCTACATGATATTCATTGAATAATGATTATATAAATTAATTTAATGAATAAATATGAAATATATTTCAGTAATAACATTCTATAAATTATGTATCTATAACCTAAAAAGAGGAATAAGAATTTACTCGACAAAACACGCATAATAACATAATGCAATGAACACGCGAATAACAAGAAGAAATGAAATATTACTAATAAGAAAATAAAAATATAATCATATAAGATATCACAACAATGAATATGATTCTATAATAAGTCAATGACATTATTTTAATCATTATACAGGAGGTTTGAATATGTACAAATCATATCAGACCTAAGGTAATGGATTATTTCGTCTCTCTTTTATTTCTGTGAGACATATGCCTTAATCAAAACCTATTTCTTTTGTAAGGTGTTTATGCTTCCCATTAATGTTATTTGATTTTCATTATGAAGGATATGATATATAAATATGCATGTATTTTTTCTTATTTTATGACATGTATGATTTCACCTAATATAATTGGTAAGGGATAATTATTCCAATCTCATTCTTATCCAGGATTGTTAATTCTTAAGTATTTATTGGGGTAATGTTTATCGTCCATGTCCATGTTTTCTCAAAAAAAATTCATAAAATGTTTACTGTTCTTCCATGTATGTTTAACGTCATTTTTACCCTATTTTTGACTTTTACCACACGGTATAGAAGGAATATTTCTTTTCTTTACCATATGAGGTACTTTATGACTTTTCCGGCAAAAGTATGTGGAGAATGTTTTTTTAACTTATACGGCATGAATGTGTTTTTATGATTTCATAGAACACTATTTCCATGAAGCTTACTTTACAAGTATTCAAGTATATTTACAATTAACATATTTTAGTTTATAAATGTATGAAATGTTGAGAAAGGAAAAATGTTTTTGAATAAGAAAGGATATTTTCCTCAGGAATGGAGTTCAAGTGTTCAATCAAAATTATTTTCCATGTAAGATAATATAGGGTTCTATTTCTATACACATTTTTACATTTATTTGATTATATTATTATTTAATTATTTTTATGAAGTCATTTTATCTTATAAGAATTATGTTATGATGGCATGATGTTTAAGAATCCCATTTTAATTACAAGGGTTATGCTATGATTTATGATTTATGATTTTGTGGCACACAAATGAATGCATTCACTATGAGATCGGTGGGACCTATATCTCCCTGTAATGTATTGGGTAAATATTTATATCTCATGAGATAGACATGGCTAGAACAACAAGTAAATCCGGTTCAGTAATACAGGGCTGGAACGACATGTAACCCCGGTTCAGTAATGAACTTTGTCCACTATGATGGTCTTGGAAGCAATGCCTTGGCTACTATGGAAATCATATCATATGCTTAATGGTTTTCAATAATTACATGTTTTATTCCCATGATATTGTATCATGATTAATGTTCCTTTATGATCTATGCCTTTTGTACTGCCATGTTTTATGTCATTGCTCATGATTTTGATGTTTAGATTTTATGCTCATGTTTTTACGTTCAAATGTTTATGGATTGTTTTATGTTCTCCATGTTTACCCTTACTGAGAATTTGAGCCCACCCTTTTTATGTTTTCTTTTCCCCAGGATATAAATAAATGTTTTAGGTTAAAAAGAGGATGAACTTTATGGGAAATGTTGAAGATCTTTCACCATGTTAGAAGATTTTGTTCCAAGTTTTCAAAGACACTAAACTAATACGGTCTTTGGGCATATTTTTTTATCATGTATTATGTTTTTCTAAAAAGTAATTTAATATCCATGTACGTCAAGATTTGGGTCTCTACAGTTGTTATATGAGTGAAGGTTTAGTCAACCTTTGGAAGCTACTATGCGAAAACATTAGTGAGACCCCTAGAGATATTTCTAAGGTATGTCTAGGGATGTCCCTAAGGTTAAGTATAAGTATAGTTTATTGTCTTAGATATATGGTAAAGATCATAGAATTAAACCTAAGATGTTAGATATTAAAGGTACTCCCCCTTTATCATGTTGTTTTCCAATAATGATTTTTGCCTCTCACATAATTCTTTTTGGGTTTTAGATGATGGCTGGAACCCGAAGAAACCATGTGGATCAATGTAATGGACAATGCAATGGTTGTCCTCTTGAACAACCAAATGTTATGGGAAATGGAGTGAACAATTATATTGATATAATTACACAAGCTATGAATCATCTTGGACTTCCAAATGAGCAGTTAAGGGAATAATATTCTATTGAGTCCTTCATGAGGCAACGTCCACCTTCATTCAATGGGTCTTCTGATCCACTTATTGATGAACAATGGATCAGTACCGTTGAAAATATAATTTCCATACTTCAATATTCATAACATCAAAAAGGTAATTTTAGTTATTTACCATTTAGAAGTTGATGCAGATATAAGGACCCGACATTATAAAATTACATAATCTTGAATTAAAAAAATAATTCACATTGATGATCTTTTCAAGTTTAGAGTTGTAGATAATCTGGACATTACTATTAAATCTAAAAAGATTAAAAAGTAGCCACTTTTACACATTTTCCATACTTTCATAAAATATAATCTCTTGAAAAAAAGATTCACGTATAGTTCCATGTTTAAGACAACATTACTTTTCCTTGATCTCATCCTTGACCCTATTCTACATTATATCCTGTGAAAAACATTTCAAAAACATGGAATGAGCATAAAAAGCTCAGTAAGGGATACACAAAGAAGGAAAACAATTAGTTTTTCAAAACAACAGGTAAACCATGAATACTTTATCATAAGTAAAACTATTCACCTTTATGAAGTTGTAAAAACTCTTCTCTTAATAAAAGATTTTTACATACCCTTTTTTAACAAAAATATTAACATAAAACCCATATAAAGAACATATAACATATATAGGTAACATGGGACATAAACATCCTTAAATGCAATAACCATATGGTCGACTTCCACATATATCACTAAATGGAATATCCATACAGCTGAATTTCATACCCAATTAATTAGAGGTTATAACGTAACCACCCATCCTGGTATTCACGACACCACCAATCATTGGTTTATCACGTAACCACCCATCAAATGTCCAAGTATCATTATAAAATAATTACACATAAAACAATTATAATGGAAAGAAAACATTTTCACATTTCAATAAAAATATATCACATAAATATATTGAAATAAAAAATCCATTATCAAAACCATTTTCAATTCCAAAATACATAAAAGAGTATATGGTATTTATTTTCTTTTAAAAACATTACATCTTGTCGAGGAAGCCAAATATCAAATAATACTCGCGACGGAAAAAAAGGTATTTGTCACCACTTACGTGAAAAGAAACATTCATTTTTTTCATTTATTAAAACGCTTCGTAGAAAAAGATTCCCTTTTAAAAGTCAAGGGTTTTTATAAATTGTATAAAAGAAATTTGTGTATTGAAATAAAATATGCCTCAATGAAAGGAGATTGAGACGAAGTCCCTTACCTCATGTCCGACTTGACTCGATCATTCTTTAATCTCTTGAATAATAAGCTAAAGTTAATTTATACTTTATTAAGAACATTTTTCATGTTTACTATTCCTTTTAAATCACTTTTTTTCATGTTATAAATATTATACAATCAGTTAAGTTAATAACATCCATTTTGTCGATATTTGGTACTTGAGTAAAAAATGAACACCTTATATTTAAAAGTAGTCAATGTGGTCAATAGTACACTATATCCAGAATGATATTCATGATTTATATATCATATATGTCATATATATCCCACATATACATGTATTTATTATAGTACATAACATTTGGAGGTAAGAAATGAAATGCACCGTTCCTGGAGACGGTAAGCCGTACGTACGCATGAACTCTACTTTCATTTCTATTTCTTATATTAATGGAATGTAAACATAATTATACATAGTTATATTATAATTAAAGTATAATATCATATATAATATCATTAACTCTATCATTTATACATCCCACATAAGGTATTAACGAGTCACATCACTTTGAGAGGGTGGTCGTCCGCACTTCCTCAAATGAGATTATCGTATTTACCCTCTATAGAAACCATAAAGGCATGCTATAAATGGAAAATAAAGAAAAATAAAGATAAAATAAACATAATATATATCATATATAAATACAGTTCCATCATAATGGCCTCCATGAGAGGCGGTAAGAGGTAATTGAACAATCATCGTTTCGGGAGGCGTTAGTTTTCCATCCACAGAAACATTGTGTTCTTCATCCATTAGATGGAGGTGTGTATAAGTGTAGTTCGAATACTTCTCATAAAAACACACTATTATATTGAGGATACTGGTTTTGTAACAAGAGAAATTAATAAAAAGAGTTTAGGGGTTGCAGAAGTAAAATAAAAGAAAACAATTTAAAAGAAACAGTTACCTTTAATTTGGGTAACTCCTTTTGGTTTGAACCAAAGGACTTCTTGAAGTGTCGTCTGCCTAAGTTAAGGATTCTAGGAGGCGGAGAGGGATGTAGAAAGATTATTTTAGTAGAGGTTGGATGAGCCAAAAGGCTTGAGAGGTGTGAGGAATTGGTTAGTAGTGGTCTTTTTTTACAAAGGTGATGAGACACTCTTTAGGAAAGTGTGAAAATATTATTTTATTATATAATGATATTCGGTTTCAAAAGATCAAAAAATAATTAAGGTCAAATATAAGGCGACTAGTATTATAAATAAAATCATTCCATCAGAATTGGACTTGTTTTGGATAATATTTTAATCATTTTAATCTTATTTATTTAAATCATTTATTAATGAGGTAAATACTTCATCATTATTGTGTCATAAATAATTTAATTTATTTGATATATAAAAATTATATAAAAAATACCATGATGTAGGAAATCATTTAATATTTCCGATTAATATTTATAGTCAAAAATATTACTTATATAACGCCATATAAAATTTAATTATTAAAAGACTTTTTTTATATCTATTTTGTCTTTATTTTAAATTAATTAATCAAAATTGTCATTATCACTTCTAGGTGGCTCAATGGGGTCCCAAAAGAGACCCAAAGATTCCCATGGTCTTTAATGACTCAAACAATAAGGTTTGGATAAGTGTTAAGGTAATTTCGAATTAATATAATTTTCATTTACCTTGAATTACCCCATTTATCTTTAACCGTGGTAAATAAAAGTCAAAAGTTACTATTCTCCAAAAAATATTTTCAACTTATTGAATGAAATTTTACTTCTTGATAACAACCATGTATGTCAGATTTTTGAAATTCAATTCACCAAAGTGGTAAAATTTCATTTAAATGAAGATGTCAGTTTTTTTAACTACTACTAAGTGGTTTCACTATTCATCAAAAATTGATGTTTTTCATAAAAAAAATAGCTTAAGCTATATTTGATATTACAAATTAAAAAATGATGTCTATTTTCCCAAATTCAAAAAATAGAAATGGAATTAATAAATTTTAAAATTAATTCCCATAATCAAAACAAATAGCGTGTTTTTAATAAATAATAACTATCAAAAGATTTACACTTGTATATGTCAAATTTCAAAGTGAAATTAATTCCAATGAACAACATTGGAATAAATGGTAAAAATATATTCTAATTATACTTTAAAACCAATTAAAAATATAATCTAACAATATAAATAAATAATATTGAAACACAGTTTTGAATTAAATTACAATATTTATCATTATTCATAAAAAATGAACATTATCAGAAAAATACCAAAAATTTACACAAAGTAAATTTTGATGATGCAAATAAAAAGAAAAATTTTATTTGGTCAAATGGAAAATATAAAAATGACCAAAACTATATTTAAAGAGGGTTCTCCACTAAAAGGCGATAAATCGACCTTTTATTGTAAATTATGCTAAAAATTAGATTCATTCATATTTTAAGCCTCTAACATTTATTGGATAAAAGTAAATACATTTAAAAAACATGTATAATCATATTGTAGTTGGGTTTGTTCATTCCCTCCAATACAATTGCTAGGAGTTAACTTCCACTTATAATAATAATAATATATTATTAGTGCACAGCGTAAGATTTCAAAGAAACCCGATGTTACGTATCGAGTACGCTATCGAACATAGAAACCCCTTTAAAGTAAACATAATATTTAATTCACAATATTAATAAATATGAAATATGACTTATTCTTTATTTACTTGGGATGTTATATCCTTCCCCCCTTTTTGGAAATTGCGCCCTTGTAATTTTTATTCACTTATCAAAGAAGTGGTGGTATTTATCTCTCATAGAATTTTCAGATTCCCGGGTAGCCTCTTAAACCATATGGTTTTTTCACAAAACCATTACCTAGTGAATTACCTTATTCTGCAACACTTTCTTTCTACGGTCAAGAATCTGGACTGGTTGTTCTTCATAAGAGAGATTCTCTTTTAAATGAACTACCTCTGGGCTCAAAACATGAGATGAATCTGACATATATTTTCTCAACATCGAAAAAAGAAAAACATTTTGTACCTAGGATAAACTGGGGGGGTAAACTCACTTTGTATGCAACTGATCTAACTTTCTCCAGAATTTCATAAGGTCCAATGAACCTCAGACTCAACTTTCCCTTCTTACCAAAACGCATCACACTTTTCCAGGGAGATGCTTTGAGAAAGACATGATCACCTACCTCAAAATAAATATCCTTCCTCTGGTTATCCACATAACATATCTGTCTGCTCTGAGCTGTTCTCATGTTCTTCTGAATCAACTGAATATTCTCTACCATATCTTCTACCAATTCTGGTCCCATCAGCTTCCTTTCACCTACATCATCACAAAAAGCTGGAGTTCGACAACGCTTTCCATATAATTCCCCAAATGGAGCCATCTGTATACTGGAATGAAAACTATTATTATATGAAAATTCAACCAAAGAAAGATGGTGGTCCCAACTTCTCGGATAATCCATCGAGCAAGCACATAACATATCCTCCAATGTCTGAATTGTTCGTTCTAATTTCCCATCTGGTTGAGGATGAAAAGTAGTACTAAAATTTAATTCAGTACCCAACAACATTTGATGGCCTTTTCAAAAGATAGAAGTAAACCTGGGATCATGATCAGATACAATGGAGAGGGAAACACCATGTAACCTGACTACCTCTTTACCATACAATTGAGAAAGTTTATCTAGAGATAATGTATCTCTAATAGGAAGGAAATGAGCAGATTTAGTCAATCGATCGACAATAACCAAGATTTCATTATTACCTTGAGAAGTCTTTGGTAATCCCACAAAAAGTTCATTGATATATTTTCCCATTTCCACTCTGGCACCAGTAAAGGATGAAGCCTTACTTTTGGTAACTACTACTCTAATTTATCCTATTGACAAGTCAAACACTTCACTGTAAAATCAGCAATATCTCTTATAATTCCATCCCACCAGTAATACTCCCAATGATCTCTGTACATCTTAGTACTACCATGATGAATTGAAAATGGATAACTATGAGCCTCACATAATAACTCATTCTTCAACTATGAATCGCAAGGCACACATGATCTCTTTCCAAATCTCAAAACCTAATCATTATCAATGATAAATTCAAGAAACTTACCCTTCTGAACCAACTCTACCTTTTTTTAACTCACTGTCTTTCTTCTGTGCTTGCTTAATTCTGTCTGATAGAGATGATTTCACTGACACCTGAAACAAAACAGAATAATTTATTGCTCCAAAAATATCTATTCCAAAGTTTAACAAATCAAAAACCAAAGGATCTCGTTCCAAACGTATGATGGCTTGTGAGACATTACTTTTTCAACTCAAAGCATCAGCCACTTTATTTTCTTTTCCCAAATGGTAATGAATTGTACAATTGTAATCCTTGATTAATTCTAGACATCTCCTTTGTCTCATGTTCAATTATTTTTGAGTGAATATATACTTTAAACTTTTTTGATTGGTATATTTTTCACACTTTACTCTATAAAAATTATGCCTCCAAATTTTTTAAGCAAAAACAACAGGTAATTCCAAATCTTGTGTAGGGTATTTTAACTCCTGATGTTTCAACTTACATAAAGCATGAGAAATTAACTAATCATTCAGGATAAGGACACATCCATGTCCTTTCAATGAAGCATCACTATAGATAACAAACTCACCATTTCTGGATGGCAGTGCCAAAAATGGAGCATTCACTAATCTTCTCTTCAATTTATGAAAACAATCATCACATTCTTTTGTCCAGATGAACTAAACACCTTTTCGAGTTGACATAGTTATTGAACTAGATAACTATGCAAAATGTTCAAAAAACCTGAAGTAATAAACTTCCAAACCAAGAAAACTACGAATATCAGTTATATTTGTGGGTCTTGGCCAATCTTCAACAACTTTTGTTTTTTTAGGATCAACAGTTATGCCATTTTTTGAAACAATATGACCAAGGAAAGAATTTTTTTGTAACCAAAACTCACACATTCTGAATTTCCAATAATTTTTTTTATGGTTTGCAATATGACCCTTAAAGGAAATTCATGCTCCTCTTTACTTTTTGAATAAACCAAAATATCATCATTGAACACAACCACAAACTTATCCATGAACTCACAGAAAATTCTATTCATAAGATCCATGAATACAACAGGTGCATTTGTTAACCCAAAAGGCATAACTACAAATTCGTAATGGTCATATCTAGTACGAAACACGGTCTTTGGAATGTATGCTTCATTTAATTTCAACTTATGTTACCCCGACCTCAAATCAACATTCGAAAAATATTGAGCTCCCAGGATCTGATCAAAAAAACCATTGATATTAGGCAAAGGATACTCATTCTTAATAGTGATGTTATTCAATGCTCTATAATCAATGAAAAATACCATTTAACCATCTTTATTTTTAACAAATAATACAGGACCACACCATGGTGATGTGCTATGTCAAATGAAACCTTTATCTAATAACTCCTATAATTGCTTCTTTAACTCTAAAAGTTCAATTTGAGCCATTTGATAAGGGGGTTTTGAAATTTGCTTTGCATCAGGAACTAATTCAATAGTAAATTCAACTTCCCGGTCAGGTATAATACCAGGACACTCGTCAAAAAAACATTAACGTACTCATTTACCACTGGAACATCATTAATATAAACAGTTCCTTTGTTTCCAACAATATGTGTAAGGTAACATTCATTTTCATCTTTTACTAGTTTCTCAGCTTCCTGATATGTTATCAAAATCAAGGGTTCATTTAAGTACATAAAATGTAAATCTTTTTGAAAAGAAACAACTTTATCTCTGAAATCAATCATAGCATGATAAACAGAAATCCAATCCATGCCCAAAAGAACATCAAACTCTACTATAGGAAAAACAATAAGGTTTGTAGGTAGATTCTTCCCACACACAATGACAAGAAGGTTATTATAATTTCTTTTTTGTCTCAACATTTCCACCAGGTGTTTTTACCTTATGTTCTATATTCATATCTTGAGATGGAATTCCAAATATACTAGAAAACTTATCAGATATGAAAGAGTGTGTAGACCCTGAATCAATTAACACATTGGCATAATCTGAACAAAAAAACAGTGTACCTGATACTACTTTGTTCGATGGCCCAACATCTGCTGAAGTAGTTGCAAGGGATTTCACCACCGATTTTTTCTTATAGTCTAGCTGCTTTCCCTCAGTTGAGTTCTTCTCTGGACACTCATTTGCATAATGACCCATTTCGTTACACTTAAAACATATTACCGATGGATTTTCATTTCCTTCTTCATCATCCTCCTTACATTTACAAGCAATATGACCAGAATTATCACACCAGAAGCACTTTCCAGACTTTGATAAACATTATTCGGGATGCTTTTTACCACACTTCTCACAAGATGGATATTTATTTTTCTTATCTCCAAGCTTCTTTGATGAATTCTTCCCCTTTTCCTACCATCCGAACCCCTTATTCTGTTGTTTTTTAAAGAACCCATGATCATCTTCAAATGCCATTTCCAGCTTCTCCACACATCGAACAAGTTTTTCATAACTCTTGAACTCACAAGAGGCTAACTGTCATCAATATCATGGCTTTAGTCCTGAGTAAAATTGTTTTATCTTACTATCAAGATCTCAGGTGAAATTTGGAGCATACATTGCCAGTAGAGTGAGTTTTTCTTCATAAAAGCCACCGAGTCATCCTCCTACCTCAATTCTAGGAATTGTTTTTCCATCCTAAGACGAACTACCTTAGGAAAATATTTCTCAAGGAACATACCTTTGAATTCATCTCAATCGAGAGCATTAATCTTCCCACTATCCCTGATGTTTTTCACCATCGACCACCACTTATCAGCTTCACCTTCAAAATGTTAAACAGTGAGACTACCCTTTTGATGTTATGAACAACCCATGACATCAATAATATTTTCCAGTTCTTTAATCCACCCTTCTGCTAGAACAGGGTCAGATGATCAACTTAATGATAGGGGATGTTGCCTCATGAAATGCTCCACTACTGACATGTTCCTCTACGGTTGATCTGGCTGATCTCATGCATGGATACCACCACCATTTATAACCTGAGTCAATTATTCCATCACTGCAACAAACTATTCAGTTCCAATTCTGACTATCTCAGGTTGCTGATTTGGAAAGTTGTCTTCCTCCTGATGTCTTCCAAACATAGCTGCCCCGTTTCCTCTATGGAAAACCATTTTAAACACAGAAATATCTTAGAGAAGCCACATGGTAATCTGTAAATGCTATATGATTTCAATATTACTGAAAATTAATTTATGGGCATTTATTTAACAATACACTAACTCTTAAAGTTATCTAAACCGACCTCTAATACAAACTATAAGGACCCACACTTATAAAATTACATAATATTTAATTAAATGAGTAATTCACATTAAGGATCTTTTCAGGTTTAGAGTTTTAGAGAATTAGGAAATAACTATTACATCTCAAAAGATTACAAAGTAGACACTTCTACACAGTTTCCATTTTTTCATAAAATATAAACTCTTGAAAAAAATAGTCATGTATAGTTCCATGTTTAAGACAGCATGAATATTCCTTGATCCCATCCTTGACCCTATTCCACAATATTTCCTGTGAAAAACATTTCAAAAACATGGGATGAGTTTAAAAAGCTTAGTAAGGGGTACACAAACAAGGAAAACTGTTAGTTTTTCAAAACAATAGGTAAACCATGAATACGTTATCATAAGTAATAATTTCTACCTTTATGAAGTAGTAAATACATTTCACGAAATAAAAGATCATTACTTACCCTTTTGACACCAAAATATTACCATAAAACCCATATAAAGAACACATAACATATATAGGTGACTTGGGAGATAAACATACTTAAATGGAATAACCATACGGTCGACTTCCACACATATCACTAAATGGATTAGCCATACGACCGAATTCTATACCCAATTCCTTCGAGGTTATAATGTCACCACCCGTCCTGGTATTCACCGCACTACCCGTCATTTGGTTTATCACATAACCACCCGTCAAATGACCAAGTACCATTATAAAATCACAACACATAAAAAATTATTAAGGAAAGAAAACATTTCCACATTTCAATAACAATATATCACTTCAATATATTGACATAACAAATCCATTAACAAAACCATTTTCAATACCAAAATACATAAAAGAGTATATGGTGTTTAAATTCTTTTAGAAACATTATGGCGTGTTGAGGATGCCATATATCAAATAATACTCACGATGGAAGAAAAGGTCATTGTCACCGCTTACGTTAAAAGAAACTTTCCTTTTTTTCATTATGTAAAATGCTTCATAGAAAAATATTCCCTTTGAATATCCAAGGGTGGTTATAAAGCGTATAAAATAAAGTCGTGTATTAAAACAAAATATGCCTCAATGAAAGGAGATTGAGA
The DNA here is from genome assembly GCA_963277665.1 of Viscum album. Classification (NCBI taxonomy): domain Eukaryota; kingdom Viridiplantae; phylum Streptophyta; class Magnoliopsida; order Santalales; family Viscaceae; genus Viscum; species Viscum album. Next base: position 895,693,127 of record OY728120.1, read on the forward strand.
AGAAGTCCCTTACCTCATGTCCGACTTCACTCGATCGTTCTTTAATCTCCTGAATAATAAACTAAAGTTAATTTATACTTGATTAAGAACATTTTCAAGTTTATTATTCCTTTTATATCACTTATTACCATGTTATAAATATTATGTAATCATTTAAGTTAACAATGTCCATTTTTTCGATATTTGGTACTTGAGTAAAAAATGAACACCTTATATTTACAAGTTGTCCACGTGGTCAATATTCCATTATATCCAGAATTATATTTATGATTTAGATATCATATATTTCATATATATCCTGTATATACATGTATTTATAACAGTACATAACATATTGTGGTACGAAATGAAATCCACCGTTCATGGAGACGATAAGTCCTACTTATGCATGAAGGCTACTTTCATTTATATTTCTTATATTAATGGAATTTAAACATAATAATACATAGTTATATTATAAATAAAGTATAATATCATATATAATATCATTAACTCTATCATTTATACATCCCACATAAGGCATTAACGAGTCACATCACTTTGAGGGGGCAGTAGTCCGCACTTCCGGAAATGAGATTTTCATATTGACCCTCCATGAAAACCATAAAGGCATGCTATAAATGGAAAATACAGAAGCATAAAGAAAACATAAACATAATATATATCATATATAAATACAGTTCCATCATAATGGCCACTATGAGAGGTGGTAATAGGTAATTGAACAATCATCGTTTCGTGAGGCGTTAATTTTCCATCCACAGAAACATTATGTTCTTCATCCGTTAGATGGAGGTGTGTGTAAGTGTAGTTAGAATCCTTATCATAACAACATCCTAGTATATTGAGGATACTTTTTTTGTTACAAAAGAAAGTAATAAAAAGAGTTTATGGGTTGGAGATGTAAAATAAAATAAAACAATTTAAGAGAAAATGTTACCTTTAATTTGGGTAACTCTCTTTGGTTTGAACCAAAGGACTTCTTGAAGTGACTTATGCCTAAGGTAAGGCTTCTAATAAGAGGGGGGGGGGATTTAAGGATCTTAATTGGGTAGAGGTTGGACGAGACAAAAGGCTTTAGAGGTGTGAGTAATTGGTTAGAATTGGTCTCCTTTTATAATGGAGAGGAGGGGCTCTTTAGGAAAGTGTGAAAATATTATTTAACTATATAATGACATTCAGTTTCAAAAGGACCAAAAATCATTGAATTCAAAGATACGGTGACTAATATTTTAAATAAAATCATACGATCAGAATTGGACTTGTTTTGGATAATATTTTAATCATTATAATCTTATTTATTTAAATCATTTATTAATGAGGTAAATACTTCATCATTATTGTGTCATAAATAATTTAATTTATTTGATGTGTAAAAATTATAAAAAAATATCATGATATAAGAAATATTTTTATTTTTCTAATTATTATTTATAGTCAAAATTATTACTTATATAACACCATAGAAATATTTATTACTAAATTATTTTTGCTTATATCTATTTTGCCTTTACTTTAAATTAATTAATCTAAATTGTAATTATCACTTCCATGTGACTCAATGTGGTCCCAAAATGGACCCAAATATGCCCATGGTCATTAATGACTCAACAAATATGGTTTCAACAAGTTCTAAGGTAATTTTTAATTATTATAATTTTCTTTTTACCTTGAATTACCCTATTTACCTTTAACCGTGGTAAATAAAAGTCAAAAGTTACTATTCACAAAAAATTATTTTCCTCATATTGAACAACATTTTACTTCTTGATAACAAACATGTATATCGGATTTTTCAAATTCAATTCCCAGAAGAGGTAAAATTTAATTTAAAAGACTGTTAGTTTTTTTAGCTACAACTAAGTGGTTTCACTATTGATCAAAAATTGAAGTTTTTCATAAAAATACCAAACATTCAGCCTGAGCTATATTTGATATTCCAAATTCAAAAATTATGTATATTTTACCAAAGTCAAAACCTAGAAGTGGCATTAATAAATTTTAAAATTAATTCCCATTATCAAAAAAATATCATGTTTTTAAGAAACAATAACTATCAAAAGATTGACACTTGTATATGTCAAATTTCAAAGTGAAATTAATACCAATGACCAAAATTGGGTTAAATGGTAAAAATATATTCTAATTAAACTTTAAAACAAATTAAAAAGATAATATAAACATATAAATAAATTATATTAAAACACAGCTTTGAATTAAATTACAATATTTATCACTATTCATTAAAAAATGAACTTTATCAGAAAAATACCAAAAATTTACACAGAGTAAATTTTGATATCCCAAATCAAAATAATAATTTTATTTAGTCAAATAGAGCATATAAAAACGACCAAAACAATATTTAAAGAGGGTTTTCCATTAAAAGATGGTAAATAGACCTTTTAATGTAAATTATGGTAAAAATTAGATTCATTCATATTTTAAGCCTCTAACTTTTATTGGATAAAAGTAAATACATTTAACAAACATGTATAATCATATTTTAGTTGGTTTTGTTCATTACTGCCAATACAATGGCTAGGAGTTAACTTCCTTTTAAAATAATAATATTATATTATTAGTGTGCAACGTAATATTTCAAAGAAACCTGTTGTTGCGTATTGGGTACGCTATAGAACATAGCAACCCCTTTAATGAAAACGTAATATTTAATTCACAATGTTAATAAATATGAAATATGTTTTATTCTATATTTACTAGGGATGTTACAATAGACCAGTGGTGGACTCTAATTAAGAATACAAGGGGCCAAGATGAAATTGAATCCATGGAATGGGATGAGTTCAAGAACATGTTTTTCAATAAGTACTTCCCTCACATTCTTCAAACAAAGATGGAAAAGGAGTTTCTTAATCTTAAGAAAAATAATGATGAATCTGTTGGTATATAAGAGGTGAATTTTACAAGGATTTCAAGGTATGCATCTGGCTTTATCATCCAACCTAAAAGTAATGTTGATCGATTCTCTAGTGGCTTAAAACCAAATCATCGAAGGGAATTAGCTGTAAGAGACTTCAGTAACTATGAAGAAATTGTGCATTGTGCTATCAAGGTAGAAGTGTAATTTTTAGTTACATGTCTATCTCATGTTTTGGACAAGAAACGAAATATGGAGTTCGAGGAAAAATCTCAAAACAATTGTGAAAATAAGACGAATGTTTCTTTATGCTCAAAGTGCGGCAAGAAGCGTGGTGGAGATTGTCTTAAAGGGACTAGAAAATGTTTTAAGTGTGGAAAAGAAGGTCATTAAGCATCTGAGTGCCGAAGTAGTGGGAAAAAGGTATCTAATGATGTGAATAGAGAAAAGACTATAGAGAACGCACCACCAACACTTCAATGCTACAAGTGCACGGAAATGGGGCATTATTCTAACCAATGACCAAATAAAAGGTTTAATGATGATCGACATCAACAACCTCTTAAGGGAAAGGACAAAGGTAAGTCTCATGCAATCACTATTGGTGATGTTGAATATGACAATGAAGTTGTTGAATGATTAAGTGTTTATGTAACGAGATTTCAAAATAGTGTTGTAGAATCTCATTTATAGTATCATGGAATATTGGAATATCTATTTATTGGTTTTCAATAATTTTATGGTATCAGTAACCATGAAAAGTGATTGAAATATATTTGTAAAGAACATGATATGCACATAATTAAGGGATAAGGAGAAAATAATATGTTTGATATTATTAATGAGCTCATGACTGATATAAGGACAATGTGATATCATGGTATGAGTATATAGAAATTTTGGTATTTTGGTATTTGGATAGAGTTAAATTTTGAAAGTATTCATGTTTTCAATAAGGTTCAATGGGTATTCATTTTTCAAGATAATTCATGATTAAGATATTCACATGTTTGGAATGTTACCAACAACAAGATATATCTTATGATATATGGGGGATAAATAATGGTATTCACTTGTTTGGTAGATGACCTTTCTAGTAATCATTTTATTTATTCTATGAGATTGGATAGAAGTATTTTTAATAAGCCTAAATGTTGGAATGGATTAATTTAAACATCAGATAATATTGCTTAAGGCTATAACTTTTTGATTTTATTTCTGAAATGGTATAATAGTATAGTTTAAGAAAAAGGAAAACCCGTAGGATCAGTGACAACCCATTACGTCAGACAGGGCTGCGGGAATCGAACCCACAACCGAAGTGAGACAGGCCTTTATCACCTACCACTGGCCTAAAAGAAGTCCATGTTTTGTAGAAATTTGTTTTATGGTATGATAGATGAAGTATAAGTCCATTTTTGGGACCATATACGATTAACCTCACCATAGATGGACTTATGTATATTTAATATCATGTGCTAAACTTTTTGAGATAGAGAAAAATGGAATGACCTATCATTCTATCACATGATGTTCTAATACTTCAAGAATGAAAAATTCAACCTCATTTCTTTAAATATGAGATGATGTTGAAATTTTTTGTTGAATGACCTATGATTATATTACATTAAAATCAAGTAAGTATTTATCCTTATGCAAAAATTAATCAACTTTAGGGAAATGATCTTGAAATCTGAAACTTTTGTCCTAGTACCCTTATATCTGATGAATAAGATGTTACCTTAGATCATCACAAATTTATGGATTTGTGGTTGTTGGGTTTTTCATAGCCATATTATCTACCACTCTCCATCAAAACTTGAAGGTTAGATTTCTCTTCCATATCCATATTTTCACCGATATTCACCTATGTGGAAACCCAGTGATGAGTTACTTTGGGCATCCGTTATGTTTCTAACATTACTTTTTAAAATTATGTTTTAGTATTCCTTTTTACAATGTGGGTTTCTATGAATGAAACTTTCAAGTAGAAAACCATTTATAACCCCGACGAATTTCGAGGGTGAAATTCATTTTAAAGGGGGTAGAATGTAACACCTCGAGGTTTTATGAGAATTATTCTTTTTAATTTCATTGATTTATTTTGGTGTATTCTTCACCATGATTATCTTTCACTATACGCAACACCTTATTAGCTTGTAGTATACGCAACACTATTCTTGGATTGTGATGCACACAATTTCAAGTTCTTTCAAATAAAATTCATTTTACACAACACCAAATATAGATTTTGATCAATGTATAACTGATATATATTTTGAGTATGTTATACACAACACAAATGGAAGCTTTCCATACATGTAACCCTGAGTTGGCTTTCATTACACAAAAGATCGACCTTCTTCAATAGCGTGTGTTGTACGCAATACCGAGTTTCACTAAAAAACGATATATTGTTATGATATTATTATGAACTAGCCGTTATACATAGTATTAACCGAATTTTTACTTACACATTTTTGGGAATGGTTTATGAGAATAAAATCAATTTTTTGGATAAAAGAAGTATTTTTAAAAAAATGCAGTTTTGCCGCCTTTTGATGGCGCACCCATTTGAAATATAATTTCTGACAAGTTTATAAGTTATATTTTAGAAAATAAACTTATTCTTTTGAATCATGATATAAAAATTTACATTGGACAATGTTTTGATATTTTTCGGACAATGTTCTTATTTTAATGAATAGTAAAAACACGCTAAATTTTAATTATAAACAACTTTTTTATTGAGATAATTTATATGGTAAAATTATAATCGTAAATTGTTTTAAAGTATAAATATAATATATTCTTACCATTTAATATAATTTATCTCATTAGAATTAATTTTACATTGAATTCACAGGTAAAATCAATTCAATCTTTTGCAATGTTTTAAACAAAAACCCGTTTTTTCCGACAACATGACTAAGTTTAAATTAATTACTAAAACTTCTATGTTTTGAATTTGGAATAATGGATTCAATATTTGGAATCAGTAGGTTCAAATTATTGTAATAGGAAACTTTTTATTTTTGGGCATTATTAATAGTAACTATGGTAAATTTTATTTACCACAGTTAATGCAAATTATGTAATTAAGGGTAAAAATAATATTATAAAATTAGCCTAACACTTGTCTTATATAATTTTATTATTATATTTTAGCCTAAAATATACTTGGGTCGAAATGGTATCTATTAGAACCCACTTCTATGTGATTAAGACCTTTAATTTATTTTATTTTAATGAAAGTGAAATATGTCTCACTCAATCTCTAATAATTTAATTATTCTTAATATAAGCATATACAGAATATAAATTCTGTTATAAATACTCATTTTAAAGCTAAAATGTTTTTATTTACCATGGTAATTTATTTTTAATTTTTAACAAATATATAATTAACTTAATATCTTATACATTAATGATGCAGAAATTATTTATTTATTGAAAAATCAATAATATAGTTTTTATTAAATTAATAGTACCCATTAAAGGCCCAAATACAAAACCAAAACATATTTTTAATGTAAATATAAAACATAATAATAAAAAGCGCCAATTTTGGACAATTTCTAGCCTTATAATAGCGATTATGACACATATAATATTTTATTTTAAATGATGTCAAAGTTGTCACCTTTATAATTTAAAACACATAACATTTTAAAAGTTGGGAGTATTAGAATATAAATTAGATTAAAAGTATTCTTATGAAATATATTAGATTCATCTTCATCATAGTATTTTATTTTTAATTTTTATGAAAAAATAAGTACATTAAATAATTATACAAAAATGTTATAGTAATCATTATATTAATAAAAATATAAAATAAATGGTTTTAAAAATATTAAAATAAATATTATATGAACTAATTAAAATGCTCCACAACTTTTCTAGAAATATGTGACATGTTATTAATCTATTAAATATTTTGGTTTGAATATATTCTCTGTTTGTATTTTATTTAAATTAAAATAAATGAATAGCGTGAAAATTTCCACTATTGGTATTTTATAAAAATAACATATTATTAAATTATTTAAAAATGACAAAAATATTTAAAAATTAAAAATTAAACATTATATGGTCTGAAAGGTCATAAAGTATCCAATTATGAGAAATTGACAACATATAAGTATGTATTTATAAAAATCTAAAAATTAATATATTATTACTACAAATAAAATTAAATAGAATAAATAAGGATAAATCAAAATGATAAGGTTTAAAATAAACATAAAACATGTCTAAATGTTATTTTTTGATGATATTACAACCCTATATCATCTCCTATTCAAATTGAGTCGTTTTTGGAGGGTTTTATGTGGTTTTTGAATTTATTATAAATTAATATGTTTTAGGTTTCCAAAGGTGCCCCTCTCCTCTCGTATAAAAGGGCACATCCTCCCTCTCTACTTCACACCAATTATGAGATTTAAAATTCATCCCCACCCTACACATTTCAGTTATACACTTCCCTAGAAACCTATTATAGGTCCTGGTCTTCTTCAAAGACCAACTTTAGTGACTTAATAGGAGGTTAAGAGGAGGCGCGTTGAAGGAGAAGAAATATCCTTTACCGATTCTTTCAAATTTATTTCTTCTTCTACTTACACTATATGAGTTTTTTCATTATTAATTAATAACTTCAGTGTCACTTGTATACTGATATGTTATTATGAATATTAAACAACCATATTCTATCTTCTATCCATCCTATGAAAAAATGAAATCACCAGGCGTGTGTACGTATGGCTTACCATCTCCACGTCGTGGTGTAATCATTTATTTCATCACTAACATTCTTGGTTGGGTATAAGGATGGAAGAAATAACTATATACTTTTTTTTAAAGTGACATTTATTCTGAAATATTATACACCATACCCTTCAATACAATTCCACAATCATGGGAATGATATCATTGCTCGTGCGTACGTACGGCCTACCGTCTCCACGATGTGATGCGACTCGTTCTACATGATCTTCATCGAATAATGATTATATTAATGAATTTAATGAATAAATATGATATATATTACAATAATACCATTATTTAAATGATATATCTATAAACTAAAAATAGGAATATGAATTTATTCAACAAAACACGCATAAGGACATAAAGCAATAAACACTCGAATAACAAGTAGCAATGAAATATTACTAATAAATAGATAATAATATGAACATATATGATATCATAAAAATTAATATGATTCTGGAATATATCAATGACATAATTTAAATCATTATACAGGTGGTTTAGATACATACAAAGCATATAATACCTAAGGTAAGGGATTATTTCGTCTCTCTTTTATTTCTGTGAGATATATGCCTTAATCACCACCTATTTCTTTTGTATGGTGTTTGTGCTTCCCATGAATGTTTTATGATTTTTATTATGAAGGATATGATATTTACATATGCATTTAAATTTCCTTATTTTATGACACGTATGATTTCACCGATTATAAATGATAAGGGATAATTATTCCAATCGCTTTCTTATCTGAGATTGTTTATTCTTAAGTATTTAGTGGGGTTATGTTTATCATCCATGTCCATATTTTCTCAAAATGTTTTCATAAAATGTTTAATATTCTCTAATGTATTTTTAAAGTCATTTTTACCCTTTTTTTATTATTACCAAATGGTATGGAAGGAAATTTTCTTTTGTTTATTATACGAGGTACTTATTGACTTTTCCAGAAAAAGTACGAGGAGAATGTTTTTTAACGTATATGGCATGAATTAATTTTTATGATTTCATAGAACACTATTTACATGAAGATTATTTTAAAAGTTTTCTAGTTTATTTTCAATTAACTTATTTTAGTTTATAATGGAATGACATGTTGAGAACAGAAAAAAAATATTTGAAAAAGAAAGGATATTTTTCTCTGGAATGAAGTTCAAGTGTTTTATCAAAATTATTTTCCATCTAAGATAATGAAGGGTTCTGTTTCTATTACCATTATAAATGAAGATAAATCAGAGATTTTTATAAACATCTCTATTTAGAGACACATCATTTATATATGGTTTTTTAAAACATTAGTAAATAAACAACACTAGTTAGCAACTCCTCATTTAGCAAGACATTTTAGAAACATCATTAAATGATGTGTCATTTAGGGACATTTTTTATAAATTTCAGGTTTTTTTAGAAAACTATCATTTTTTATGAACAATTTTTTTTGTGCGGTTTTTTTCTATCATTTATGATTTAAATTTACAATTTTCGTTTATGGTGATAATTTTTTTGTTTGGATTTTTTATTACAATAATAAAAACATGCCATACAAGTTCTCAACCTCCCCCATACCTCTATAGTACCCTTCCCCCTACCCCCCAAAACTCCCATACAATAGTACACTTGACTCCATCAAACATATGCCATGGTCTCCACTCTCTAATACATCGACACCTCCATGACTCAAAATAAGCCCTTTAATTTGCATTCACTAGGAATCAAAAGCATTACCTTCACATTTCAAATTGAAGAGACAACCAACCTATCTTAACTGTTATTATTTAGTTGTATTATTATATTTATATATAAATAAATAGAATTAGGTATTTATGAAATTAAATATAAATATATATATATATATATTAATATTAATATATTAATATTAATATTTTTATAATTTATATTTTTTATATAATATATATATGTGTGTGTGTGCTTATATTTTATGTTTATTTATATGTTTATATTATAAATATATTTATGTCTATATATGTATATTATAAATATATATTAGGTTTATGTTAATATATATAGTTATATATATGTACATGTGTATGAATGTATATGTGAATTTATAAATATATATACTTATATTAATAAATTGTATACATATATATAATTATATATTTTTTTGAAATATTGGTTAAAATATTACAAAAATAGTCACATTTTCTTAAAAACCAGACTAAATTTAAAACAATTAACTGTATTATGTTATTTATATTTATATATATTGATTTTAGTTTTTAAAAATTAATATTATGTATATGAATTAATATACATATATTAATATATATATATATATATATATGTTTATATTCTATATTTCATATTTTATGTTTATATATATTATATTATATAGATATGTTTATATTTTACATATATAATTATGTTTTGTTTTATATGTATATATATATATGTCTGTGTGTTCCTATTTGTGTTTTATTATATATATATATTCGTGTGTGTGTGTGTGTTTGTGTCTGTGTGTGTTTTTCATTTATGTCTGTATATATATGTTTATATTTTATGTATATTTGTATGTTTATATTATATTATATTATATATATATATATTATGCTTATATATATGTTTATATTATATATATATATATTTATATTTTACATATATATATATATTATATATGTGTATATTGGTTAATATTTTATATATGTGTGTGTGTGTTTATATTTAATATTTTATATATACATATATGTTTATATGTTGTTTTAATATATATATATATGTGTTTAGTTGTAAATGTATTTATTTATAAATGTTAATATATATATCTAAATATATCTGTGTGTGTTTATATAACGTATATATATATGGGTCAATATTTAAAAATTAATATTATATATATATATATAATTTTATATATTAATATATATATATTAATATATATTTGTGTGTGTGTGTGTTTATATTTTATATTTTATGTGTTTCTATAAAAATATATATTTATATTATACTAAATATATATGTTAATAATAATATATATATATATATATATATGTTTTTAGGTATCTATATGTTTATATTATTTTTATATATGTGTGTTAATATATGTTTATATTATCGATATATATAAGATTATATTATATATATATATATATTATAAGTTTCTATTCTACATATTTCATATATTTATATTAATATATATATATATATATTATATAAATATGTTTATATATATATATATATGTGTGTGTGTGTGTGTCAATATATATGTGTATTTATATATAAATGTGTTTAATTAGCCACGTTTTTAAAAATTGGTAAAAATGACACTAAAATAATCTTGTTTTCCTACAAATGTGATTAGATATAAAATATCTGTGTGTTTTTATATATAAATATACATGCACACACACACACACATGCATATAAATATTTATATATATTTATATATATCAATATAATTATAAATGTGCTTGTTTGCATGATTATATATATATATATATATCTGTTTATATATTGTTGTCTGTATTTATATATATTAATATAAATATATTTTTACATCGATGCGGTGAAATGTGCTATAAAACTCTAAATATTTTTAGCGTCGCTTTTCTTTTCAGGAAAAGTTATAAATGTAGTGACCATTTTCAGGAAACATCCCTAATTAATTTATTTTTTCATGAAACGTCACTAAAATAGTGACGTTTTCAGTAAACAACACTAAAATAGCGTTGTTTTTCCAAAAACATCATTAAATTGTTAACATTTTTAGAAAAGATCACTTAATCTAAAATATATTGATGTTTTTATAAAACATCACTAAAAATGTCACCAAATTATAGTTTTTTATTGATTGGGATATAAATATATTACATAAATAATTATGGTGCAGAATTTGATAAGTGTCTCATTGAATCAAAAATAGGGAAAATGACCCTTTTATACATTTGTCTGTTTTGAATCAAAATATATTTGGAGAAAAAAAAAGATTTGGATATTCAAATCACAAGATGTAAAATAATTTTTTAAAATAAATTCATCTGTATGAAATCAAAATTTATCAAATATATCATGGTTCCCAATAAGATATATTTCTTATGAAATTAAATTTTAGGCCAAGAACCCCTACAAAAATTCATAACTTCCACAAACACACTTGAATCTACTGTAAAATCAAAATAAAAATCAAAACCACAAATTAAATTAAATTATTTATATATATAACCTTTTATAAATTCATTTATAGTTATTCATTACATGTATATTAGTTAGTTAATTCCTATTTTCGTGGACTATTGTGAGTAATCCTGAACGTTTTTAATGTGTTTTATAATATTATTTTTATTTTTCATTCTTCTTGGAATATTAATCATCCCAACATCATGAAATTAAATAAATTTATTAATTATAATTATTTTTAATGTAATAATTTCATTCAATGGTACTTTTGGTTATAATCCTTAAAGGTGAATTCAACCATTAGCATGTTTTAGTTATTTTTAGTGAACAAATGTTTGTATCTTAATTAAAGAGTATAATATTTATGTTACCATTACATAAAAGAAATAAAATTATTTTTTACTTATTATTTTTATTAAATGTAATTGAGTTCTCAAATTCATCCATTGTAACATCCCCTAATCTGGAAAACTATCACGTGGCCAGAAATGGTTTGGTTAAGAGACCTCAAGCATTCCTCCATGTATGCCAGATGCTTCCAACTAGCAGCAGTGGTGTGATAAGTATAGTAGAGAGACTATACAAAATGGTTACAAATCTAAAACTTATCAAAAATAATCATCTAATAATAATAAATAAACATCAGAGTGCATAAATAATGGAAACCATAAAATACTGTGGAAACCAAATACAAGAAGCCAATATAATAATCCAATAAAATATAAAAAAATATTGTAATGGTGTTATGGAATACTAATAAATTTCATTATAAAATACATTCAAATAAAAGAATAGCTGAATCAAATTAAAACTCAATGTCCATGTTCGAAAACCCATGACTGTTCTGTCTCCAAAATCCATCCCATCACGCGAGAAAAAAACAACAACAATGTCGTTTTCCATTATCCCATCCTGCATCCATGAAATCTTCTTGGGTACCTAATGGAATCCAAAATAGGGTGTGAGTATAACATAGTAGGTCGACACCAACATTTATAAAGAAAACTAGTTTGATAATAAGTGTATGCAATAATGTAATAAACATATGTATTCATTAATTAAACAATTAAATTAATAACTTATCGACTTTATTTGATGCTATTAAAAAATATATCTAACCATGTATCAATACCATGAAAGCCATAACCTTATAACCATGGTATAAATTTCAAAAATCTGGATCAATATTTCTATAAAATAATTTTGACATTCAATCAATGCCAAGACCAGTGTATAAGAATTGCAGCATGTGTCACAGTGTATAACCCAATATAGATGAATTAAAGTATGCATCACTAGAAATAGATTACTATATAATCATTTTAGAATGTATTACTGGGTATAGACTTATACATAACCATTTCTGTGCATATTACAGGGAATATCCCACTATATAAAAATTTCACAATATATCACTGGAAATATCCCTCTATATATGAATTTCTGCACATGTAATTGGGAATATCCTTCTATATAATCATTTCAGAATGTATCAGTGGTCATAGATCACTATATAATAATTTCATCATTTCACATGGCCAAGACACTATATAAGAATTACACCATAGAAATCCCAACACATGTAATAGAAATAAGGATATCACCAGAAGAAATATTAGTAAAATTGGTTAATTGTGACAATTAACACCATCATTAAAATATATGTTTCAATTATCCTTTGGCCAGGAATCAATAAAAAGACAATCATTTCAATAATTATACCAATCCAAGGTGAATCTATGTCAGAAAAACACCCACATCTATCATCATAAAAAAAACAATTTAATATGTTAAACAATACATTTATATTCAAGAGTTCACTCACCTAAATGGTAGCCACAATCTAGGTCAATATCCAATTGGATTTAAAAGGACTCCAAGGAATAATTAAATTCCTTAATTTTAATTTACTCGACAGATGATATGATGTTACAATTTCATTATTGCATGTAATTTTCAATTATCAAACCATACAGCTAAGGTTTAGACCACCCAACCATAAATGCAGATCAACCAGTGCCTCTAGGAGTAGTCTCTTACAATGAAGAAGGCGTAGATTATTGCAATAAGGTAATTAAAAAAACTAATCATAGTTAAAAAAACAATTCATACAATAAAAAGATACACCTCAATAACTATATAAAAAAAGGAGTGAAAGAAACACCAACCAAAGCAACATACTAGGGATCAAATGCATGATCAAGACATTTGAAATCATGAGAGGAACTCAAAAACTACCAGGAAAATACCATAGGGTCGAGAGGAGAGAAATGCATGTGAGGTGAATAAAAAATCATCCACATTAAACCCCTTTAAAATTATGTTTGAAAAATTACATGTTGTGAAATTCAGTTAGACATTGTGTATTTCTTTTTAGAGGGATAAAACAAAAAAACACATCGTATTGGATAAATATTTTTTAGGAAAAAATTATATAACATGGAATTGGTTCATAATGACTAACCACATAACATCATGAATTAGTTCACAAAATGATTCTAGTGGACTTTAAAATTCATGTAACTAATTTACATGATACGTAAATGTCATGCAGGTAGTTTTCAACATATATTACTTATAAAATCCAAACTCCCATTAAGGATTCTTAGCATACCAAGAACCCTTGGAAACACTAAACCCATTTATATCCATACTACATAAATTCATATAGAAACACCAATCTGATCCCATTTTATATCCTCAGTGGTTTTATAATGATTCCTCACAACCCATGTATGTGTTTATTCAATCAAACATAAATCCTAAAATTTTAACTCATTTTCCCTAACATATTCTCACTGTCTTCGAACAATACTTTTCTACTAAGTCAAAACCAAAAAACTCAATGTGGGGTATACCTGAAAAAATGTAGGGTCTTAAAACCTCCCTACAATAAAATAGCTTGTCCCCAAGATACTAAACACATCACCATGGGGTGTGGGGGAACAAGACTATCCGTTGTACTCATATATCAGACTCCCCCTCCTTGGTATCCTCATGAACTCTCCCATGCTACAAATTCACTCAAACTAAAGGAATTTTTGATCCTTAGAGATACTTATCAATATGGTTTTTTAATTCATCTTGAATGGTACTTAATGGATTAATCATTACTAATATCGATGTTAGCTATATCTATTAGTTGAAAAGTTTCAGAATAATATCTCTAAAGCTGGGACATGTGAAACACATCATGTGTGGAATTGTATCATTGTGTAGGGGATAATCGATATTCCACTAGACCGACCCTATCCATTATATAAAATAGTGTGATAAGCCTGAGTACTAGATTTATATGAATCCTGATGTGGAGCTTCCTGAAACTCGGTGACACTCGAAGGAAAACAAAATTTCCAAAATCAAACTCTAGAGGTCATTTTTGATTGTAGGCATAAGACTTCTTCCTTATATCTATGATCACCAATCAATATCTAATCAACTTAACTGACTCAGATGTATCCATCATGATACAAGTCCCCACAAGCATCGACTCACCATCCTTCAACCAACAAAGAGGAGAAAAAAATGACATGACATAGAAAACCTCAAACTGTATCTATTTGGATAGATTCCTAAAAGATATTATTTTAATAAAACTCCCAAAGTTCCATATGCCACTCCCACAAACAAAAATATCAAAAAACATAGGCCCATAAGATATTCTCTATAACTATAATAGTCCTCAAAGAATGACCACTAGTCTATGGATGATAGACCATAATAAAAAAAATTACATGGAAAACTAGATCCTTCTGAAGACACTTCTAGAACTAAAATGTGAAACATGAATTTATATTTGAAATGATACCCCTTGGAACATCATATACCTGAACTACCTCACACATGTAAATAATTCCATTTCCATCAACTATTAAATCATCCATGATAGATTGGATGTGGTATACCATCATCTTTTGATCCAAAGATACCCATAAATAATCATCCTTATTGGTTGTTCTCGGTAATCCTATCACAAAATCCATATTGAATTCATCCCATTTTCACATAGGAATTGGAAAAGGCTGTAAAATACCACCTGGCCATTGATGCTGAACACTCACCTAATGATAAGTGAAACATATATCCACAAATGTTGTTACGTCCTTCTTCATTCTTGACCACTAGTAATGTCTATCGAGATCATGATACGTCCTGGTCAAACTATGATGTACCGCCCATCTAGAAGAATGAAACTCTATCATCAGCTCCTTGCACAAGACCATAGGAACCCATACTCATCCCGGGAAAATAATAGAATTTCTTATTCCAACTGAGAATCCTAGTGGTTTATCCCCACCATATAAGCCGTCTCTCCAAGATAATCCTTACGGATCAGATAACTGATCAAACATAATGTAGTCTAAATAAACATGTATAGTAGTTATAGAAGTCAGAGCTACTCATCCCAAAAAATAATGAACATCTAGATGCATGTAAGAAAATATTTCCATCACTCACCAATCATTTCAAGACAATTTCATATCCTTTTTGTATATTTTTCCACTCAATGCACCAGTAGTGGCGTTTCCCTCATTACAGGTGTATAATCCCACATAATGACAAAAGACTGTAGATACTCGACCCAACTCCTCTTTCAAGGGTTCAGTTAGAGCTATGAATACATGTAGATGAGGATCTTGTGGTCCATTAAGACTAAAAATCGCTCATCCATGAGATAATTCCACGAGCATATTAGGGTATATACTACTAAAACATACTCCAAACCCTATGAAGATTAATTTCTCCCATGTAGTCTCATATTTCTGGAGACATAAGAAACCACTAGATCCTCCAATATAAGAATTTCTATAAATCCAACACCAGATTCATGAATGTACATGATAGATAACTTAAACGTCATAGTTAAATTGAGTATAGTTGTTTAGTTCAACCTACCTCTGTGTTATTTATATGATCTATCGCAAGCATCTGACCAAATAAACATCACCCCTTTCTTGGAATCCATGGAATCAATGATATTAATGGTAAAAGTCAATGATAAAGAGCCGATAATAACCAAATAAAACCAGAAATCACCAAATCATAATTAAATTCTTGGGATTATCACAAGGTTTAATGGTTAGAACATTATATGGGTCTACCAAAACTCCTCCCTCTGAGATGAAATGGCCCAAGAAGTGAACTTTATCAATCTAGAAACTATATTTTGTTAGCTTGGTGTAAATCCAATGGAATCTCAATGTACTCAAGATGATGTAAAGTTATTATGCACGATTTTTTTCTAACTGGGAGTACACTAGGAAATCATTGAAAAAATGATAAAAAACTGATGGAGATAAGGATTAATGATCCAATTCATCAAGTCCATGATTCCCCCATGAATTAGTCAATCCAAATGGAAACACTATGAACTCATACAAGCCTTAACTTTTTTTAAAATAGTCTAAGACATTTTAAATGGTCTCACAGTAAAATAATGGTATCCCAGTTTCAAAATAATCTTGGAGAAGAACATATATCCCTCAGATGATTGAATACATACTCAATGTATGGAAGAGGATACTAGTTTGTGGCCATATTCTTGTTCAATCCACGATACTATACAATTATGAACAAAGCACCATTTTCCATCATGGAAAAGATAACTAAAAAACCTTAAGGAGATATATTAGGCCATATAATACCCAATACTTCTAGATCATCCAAAAAAACTTTTAACTCCTTAAGCTCTACTAGTGAAATTCTATAAGGATAGATAGAAACTTTTTATACTCCTCACACCAACTCGATTATAATATTAATCTCTCACTCTGGTGATAAGCCATATAAATATTCTAGAACAGAATCTTGAAAATGGTATACCGCTGGAGGAAATAATAATGCTACATTACACAATTATCTAGAGAAATATTGGTTATCTGAGCCATTGGGAAATTTGATCTGCACTGAATTGGTCCTTCATGACCCGCCTAAAGATCCCATTTTCCCCAGTGAGAATTTGTACCTCTTCTGCAGATTGAATTGTAACTATCCTCCAGTAATAATCGAGATGATCCAGGAAAAGAACCGAAATATACATTACCTGAATAAAATTGAGGGAAATCATTTTCAGCATCAATGGTTTCAAAAAGAAATAGTAGCCGCCAATCACTAGAGAACAAGACTTGCAACATTTGATGTTATCTAACCAAAGTTTAAATAGTGTGTCGATGGTCTAAAAACCATCCATGATTTCCACATTAAATCGCAAATAGGATAAAAAAATGGAAGATAAAAAAGAACGAGATTCTCCAATTTCATAAAAACATAAGGAAGGGTAGATGATATAAGAAACTTTCCTCTGATTATAGAATGCCTTGCATCCATAGTAGTTGGAGTATTCTACATAACACACAGTTGAGTAGCCCCTCATCCATGGGATCCATCCTGACTCCCCCAATCTATACCGTCTTCCTGATACTTTCATTCTTGCAATGGGGTACCACATCCACATCCTTGACCAAAATTTCATGTGGAACTCTAGTTACCTGCCTATTGAAAAGTTGTTGAGTCCTTCCCAGTCTCTTGTACCTGTCTTAGTCAACTACCACTGCTCTGCTACCACATTAACCCTAAACACCCTTATATGTGTCCCAATATTCCAGAAGAATGATACTCGACATTGCTGTATAGACATTGAGGCCATTCGTGACCCATCATTCCACAACGATAACACCGCGACAGAAAACATTCTTGAGATGGATTCCAACTAACCTAACTTCTCTAACCACTACTTCCTTTGTGAAAACTGCCATAGAGACACATCATTCCACAAAAAGAAGAATTCAGTGTTTTGCTTACTGAATCAACCTAGACATTTCATAATGTATCTACCAAATTATGTTTCATGATAAGTGAATGATTCATCATGTCATCAAAAATTATCAAATGGAACATGTTCACCTATGCCCTGATCTCATCGATAATAACATCATGAAAAATTATAACCCTATAGGTCTCATCAAATTCTTGAGATATCACAAAGATCTATAGGTAAGGGAGATATTTATATTAGTACATCACTGACATTCCTTCCAATGTTAGGTGTATGAACTTATAATACTTCTCATCCCTCAACATCTTGGGATTGAAAGGGATTTGGAACATCATCTCGATATACATCCAATATAACTCATCCTACTACCCTACTTTCACTAGAATATCCCACCAATATATCGATGGTTTAAAAAGAATATAAGTTGCAATATTAACCCTTTTATATAATGGTGTATCAATATTCCTAATGATTTCTTAGGTGGACTTGATCTAGTAATTGTATACCTTGGGGATCCCTCTCCAGTGAACGTAAAAAGATATTGTAGATAGAACTCCCTCTTCAGCTGAGACATCAAATAAATAGTTTAGAGAGTCTCTATTTCAATTTAACTCATGTCCCTTATTAATATCTTCAAAATTTTAACATAAATTTTATCCTTAGAAATTATATGAGTATCTCATTTAGGTGTGTTACGAGAAAGCTAATATTTACTCTTCCGAAAATAAATATGATCAAGATGAAGATTAATTTTCTATAAAATACAGAAATACTCCTTAGAAAAGTGGATATAATAATGTCATCCTCAATAGGTTACAATATTATAAAACTACATTCTCATGGTAACTCAAAAAATTTCTTAAAAGTGTTTTTGAATGACACAACAGTTTATTTATTTCATTTATCTAATATAAATGGTATATCATATAATAGTTCACAGTGCATGTATATGTCATGACAAATAAATATGTCAATATCATGAACAATGCATGCCAATATATATCTTTAAATTCTTATCATGATGCATGAATACACATCTAATGCCATACAGGTCCATGAGTATAAATATCAACAACCAATGACATCATGAAATAATATATCCCACACCACATGTGAATAACTTAGGGTGAAATAAAATCAACAATAACAAGAAAATAATATAAACCAAAATCAAACCATGGGTACTATGATTTTCCACAATACACAGGTAAGCTTATCTTATGAAAAATAACAATAACAAGTCCAAAGAAATCGTTCTCTCCTTTCATCCATTCCCAAATATTAATGAAAAAAAAGAAACAT
Organism: Viscum album; assembly: GCA_963277665.1. Taxonomy (NCBI): domain Eukaryota; kingdom Viridiplantae; phylum Streptophyta; class Magnoliopsida; order Santalales; family Viscaceae; genus Viscum; species Viscum album. Next base: position 895,712,995 of record OY728120.1, read on the forward strand.
GTACCTCTAATAGAACTTTGTAACATACCCTCATCTAAAACTCTCTCATGTGGCCATTAAGGAGTTGGTAACGAGACTTCAAGTGCGCCTACCCATATACCCAATATTGTCACCTATAAATTAGGTTATGATAATTATAACGAGGATAATATACCCCCTTATTGTAGAGTTATAACCTAGAATAAATAAACATATAATAATAATGAATAAACTTCAAAGTGTAGAAACAAAGGAAACTATACAATACAACGGAAAACTAGTAATGTGTCAAAAAATCAAGGGAACCTGAACTCTGATTTGATTATATATTAGGAAACATATTATGGATAACACAGATTTAGGCCTATAAATTCCTATGTTAAGGAATAAATATCATTTATTAATTATCCCTTTAATGTAATTTTATTCTGGAGTATGTGTTTAATATTTTAAAAATACTCATCCATAATTTTCACTTTACTATAGATAATGGATTGAAATTTGAAGAATCATGTAAACAACCAATTTCATGGGAAATGTGGTGAATTCCCAAATAAAATGTCAAATATGATAGGAACTCAGGTAATATATGTTCTGATTATATCAAAACATCTATACAAAAAATAAAAATTAACAATTGGAACATAGTTGAAGGTAGAAGGATATAAAATAAGAAGAGGAAGAAGTCTTAAGGAAGTTTAACTAATAGATAAAATAAATGAAATAATATATATTTTATTACATGAAAAAATTGGGATAAAGGTACAAATGGAAACACAACAAGGAATGCACATGTGCATTAACAATGGAAAAACATGTTATAAAGTAGCCAGATTCTATAAAAAATAATGGGTATGATAGAATAGAATAGATTACATACTATGGATCCTCTTTTTTGTTAAATGTATTATGTTTGGAGAATATGGGATTTATCTAAGTTAATTTCCTAATATAAGAGTTAAATCCTAAACTAAGGAAGGATCAATGATACAAAAATCATTGAAGTGTAAGGATTATAGTGTTTATGTATTGTTATTTGAGATTTATTTTATATAAGTATTATATCACTGAAAATATTGATATAGGAATCATAAAATATATATGGGTTTTTCCATAGTAGTTTTTAATGATTTGAAATGTATATTAAATTGTACCGATATCCAATAAAAGTTGTTTACTGATATGTTTAATGATAAACCTTAATTTGAGTTAAACATGGGAATAAACCTAAATAGTACTTGTCTTATATATATAAGGAATTTTTTTTTAAAATAATTGATAAATCATTTGACGATTTATGTGATGGAAGTTGAGTATGATATTTGTAGAAACATCTTTCCTGATCAAATATTTTTATTTTGAGGTGATTAATGATATTTTAAGAGATTTGTTTTCGTGTTAAGGTATATAGAAGTACAATGATTATTTGAAAAGAATTATTTTATGATTTTAGGGGTGTAATATAAAGGTTATAAGAAAATATTAGACGGTAAAACACTAAATAAGTTTTATTTTATTAGTATCATATATGCGTATTTATTTGAGGAATGATATATGCTAAACCCGTGTGACTGTTTTTGGAATTTTGGAGCAAATTATATTATGGTTTGTTAATTTTTAGTTTTATCCAAATTAATTATTTCCATTTTGGATTTAGTAAAGATGTGTGGAATATTTTGTTATCCATAGTGGATTTTGTTATCTATTAGGTTCATATTCAAGTGTTTAAAGATAAAAAAAATCAAATTAAGTTCTCATCGTTTGGCGAAAAGATGGTATTATAGTTGAAATTGATTAAAGGATGAAATTATAATTCAAAATAATGTATATTTTTGTATGTAACTATTCTACTTAGTAAAGTAATTCCATAACTCCCTGAAAATAATATTAAAACCAAAATTCAGTCATATTATGATCATTTCTGATGAATTGATGGTCTTTTACCCATCATAGATTTATGGTTATGTTGTCATTGATAATTCTGTTTTGGATCCTTAGTTTTAGTTTTATCCTCCATGTATATTTTTCCAATTCCCACTAATTTTATAATATTTAGAAACCTATTTATGTTATGACCTTCATACATCCCCTTCTCTATTTTCAAGTGGATGTTTTATTAACACATTTTATGATATGAGTTTTAAATATTGTATTTAAATTTGTCAAAACATTTCATACAAAGAACATGTAAAAATTTTGAGGAATAAATTTATTAATGGTGTGAATAAAATAATTCTTTATTTTTTTAATAGATAAAACTTTGTTTCATACCATATTTGATATCCAAAATGAAACCCAAGAAATGATGACTTTTTAAAAATGCACATTTTAACCTTCCATTAATTTTTTTTATATTTATAATATTACCTAATTTATTATATATATATATATATCCTAAATATTTTGGTAAATATTTAGTAAATAATAAATTAAAGATTGGTAACTTTGTTTTGTTATTAAAAATATGTTTTCATTAAAAATGATTTTTTAATGAAAAGTATTACTTTTTTTAGAAAATTTAAGAAAATTAATTGATAAAATTAGATCTGTTATATATATATCGAAATATCAGTATTAACATAGGTTAATTTTTTGGCTGTCTTGAAAATATATATTTTTTAGTTAAAAGTTAAATATACCATTTTATGTAAAATTGTAATATTTTGATAATTTTTTTAATATAAAAGACCAATTTTTATTTTAATTTGATATCAAGGTAAAGTAAAAATTATTTAGTTATATTTAATTGAAATAATTACTTTTAAATCATCATTATACTATATTGTAGTATATGTTTATTTTTAGGCTTTAAATACATTTTTCTAAAAACTATTTTAATAAACATAATGTTTCTCCATTATAATTAACTAAAAAAATTAATAATTTGATAAGATTTAAATTGATTATTGATATTATATATCTATATAAATATTAATTTAAATTTATTTAATTATTATTACTAGTTATAGTGTTAAAGTAAAATCATCTTTTCCTAAAAAAAATGCATTTTTCTGAAAACGGATTTCTGTAAGGCATAAAGGTTTAATATTAAATTAAATTATACCAAATATGGTAGTTTATTTTTCTAAAATTCATTCCATATTTTTTATAATAATTTTTAATATTATATTATATGCTCAACTTAATTTTTGATCAATATGAATAGTAACTGTAGTAAAAATTTATTTCCACGGTAAAAGGAAAACAGATTAATTAAGGGTAAAAATAAATTAACAAATAATAGAAAGAAATTAAACCTAATTTTTTAAATATGTAACTTTAGATTTCATTGATATTATTAATATATTTAGTCATTATTTTTTATACTTTATAAATGATTAAATACCCAGTTTGATAAAAAAAATTATATTTCGGTACCATAAAACACAAAATATAATCTTGAATTCCAAAACAATTCAGTTAAATAATTGATTTGGATGAATTAATGGATTTTTTTAAATAAATTCGATTTTAATAATAAAATATCAATACAAAAATGTTGATATATTTAATTTATAATATAATTTTTATGATAGAAAGTGTAATTTCAATAATGGGTCGAAAACCATTCTTTTCAAAAAACCATCATTTATCAATAAATGTCCATTTTAATATAAAAGTGGAAATTCATATATTTAGAAGTTCATTTGGTTAAAATAAATATAATAATTTGAATTAGAATTTCGAAATTTTCCAACGTGGAATTTTTCATAATATTCTAAGATATTCGAATATTTGGGTAACAATTAAATACATTATAAACATATGGTCTATATTATGACATCATAATGACCCGATAGTGACATAGTAAATAATTGAAAGGGTATACATGAAAAAATATATTTTTCAAATTTAAAATAATATAATTTTTATTTTATTTTATTGGTTTTGAAAAGCCTTTATGAATCCTACAAACCCAATATTATATTTTAAGTTTTCAAAATTATTTTTTTATAAACAAGACTGACTTACAAATCAATAAGGTAATATTTTAATAAGTTTGTCCATTGTACATATAAAATATTGAAAACCACACCTATTTTTCATAAACCATTGCAAAAAAGTGAATTTTTGTGGTTTTTAATACATTATTATATAGATTCCATATCCTATGTTTGGGAATTATTAAAGAACTCCCCTCTCTATTCCTATATAAACCCATTGAAGATACCATTTCATTTCACAAAAATATAAAGAACACATCCTTAATCTGAAATTACATCCCAATAGTCCTCCCATAGTTCCCAAGGTCTCATGAAGCCCCTCTAAATCAATTTGGAATCACTCTCTCAAGGTAAGGTATTTCTCTCATCTCATTTACATTGACGAACCTTCATTGTAATTATCATTTTTCATCTCAATGTTATATGTTTTCATGTATTTTTAATGATCAATCTACCTTTTCATAGACTCTTTAGTAATTGAAAACAATTTATCCTCTCTCATTATAGAATTTACCTAAGTCGTTACAATGCCAATCACGTTGGGATATATTCTTCCATATCCCCCTTAAATTCCATTTTATTTATGAAAAATTAGATTCCCCAATCAATTTCATCTGAACATTTTTGTACACCCATTACAATTGATAAATTTAGTAACAGAACCTCTTATTCCCCTATTTATTCATGTATATTAATTATATTATGCCGTTTATCACCGATTTATAATTTTGGGATATGTTATTTCATATTCCTTTTCATATCCTTGTGATTTATAAATTACTATATACCACTTCCACTCTCATTATGACCTTTCATGAACATTATGTGCCACCGTTAGGGGGCAGAAATATCACCATGATTTCCCATTCCAAATAATTTTGTAGTGAATACCCATACTAATATACTATAAAGAGAGTTAAAAATTATGAAATTATAATTATTTTATTTGATAAATACATTTATGTGTTCCAATATACTTCATCATGGAATAATATTTTTTGAAAAAGGATTCCATTTAGTATGATCAATGTAGAACACTTATGCATATGAATGAAATGAAAGTGAAAAGTGTGATCAAAATTATATATCACTAAAATACAATGGGAAATTATTTAGCCTCATGAGATTTCATGATAGGGATTAGAGAGTGAAGATAATAAATCATGGAACTTTTCCACTATAATCCCGGGGCGATTAGCCTGGACCTATGTTTATGATGCAATTATTAAAATTAATGTCGTATTTCTCATATTGACTTTATATTATCATGCTACATCATGCCTAATTTTTTGTATTTATGAATATCACCACTATGTATCATTGATATTCCTATTGTTTAATCTGTAATTATTACCTCATCTAATGTTTTATTTATTCACATATTGGGTTTTATACCTCACCCCTTTCTTTTGTGTGTCTCTAGGTTATCCTATATAGTTTTCAACACTATGGATTTTTAGATGCATGCTATGGTAGTTTTCAATATTGTTATTATATCTCGTGTTCAAGATGTTATTCTTTGTACCCAAATCCCAAAATACTTGAATTATTCATATTAGGGGTTTTTTTATATATAATCAATTGTAATAAATAATCAAATAAAGTGTAATAAAGATCACGATGGTCATAGTTGGTATCAAAAGAATGTTTTGTAATTTTTGGTATTCAGATTAGAAAACAATAGATAATGCCTTAAGAATAAGAATAATATGTTACTTCCCCGACCCAAATATCCACCCAAACAGTGCTATCAGGTCGAGTGTTACTGACCATAGGTGAACCTCCCCAACTGAGAAGAGCTGCCGACTAGTAGTGGGGGTGAAAACATGTATAGTGAGGAGCCTATACCCTCTTGGGGCAAGATAAAGTTATCAGTCTGAGAAAAATATCATAACATGAAGGTGAAAACAAAAGACTCAGTAGAATCAAACCATACCCCTTGAGTGGAATCATATCCTATATTAATAAACAGCAGAAGCAATATAGAATCAACTATTGTGAGAAATAAAGAGAACAACATGATTAATACCACTTTCCACTACTACCAAAACAAAAATTTCATGCATCCATGACATGTTATACATGCCATAATACAAAGGATCCCATGGATAACCAACATTAGCTACCACATAATGTCAGAATGATGATATATAAATGAATGATAAAAAAAGTAAAACTCTAGATGGGAATGACCTCATGGTCTATACCAATCTCTATGAAAAATAGTACTATGATCCATCTTCAGAGGCTGATCCTTTACATTTACAAAAAACCATAAATTATACATGCATCCTGAAGGGTCTGTGTAGGGTGTGAGATGAGTTTTGGAATGATACCACCAAATGGTACATACCTAGTATATTTGTTTAATTAGACATTCATCGCTATGTTTGGTAAACAGTATGATGCAATAATAAGAACAATCTCCACTGGTTATCAATAACCAATAGAGAGTGTCAACTGCTTCGTCAAATGCTAAAATCTCAATAGAAGAGTGAGTTCTTGGCCCCTGGCTCAAGGTAACCCCTATAGCCACAATGTTCCGGTGAACCCTCAGGTTCCACATCAAATACATAACCTAGCACCATGTGCCTCATGAAACATTATGTATCAAGTACCCACATTACAAAGGAAGGCCCAAACAAAAGTATCCTAGTCCCACATACCACTTCTTGGAAGATCATGTCAGACCATGGCCCGACATCTGGTTGAACAACAATGCATGTGCTCTAATAATAACTGTTGGAATAATGATTTCTACCCTCAAATGAAAAACATCTAGAACAATGATGTTTTACCTCAATCACATAACTTGGTAGCCTCATCGCTACCAACTGACGGCTCCTCACCTTCCATGTGGCTTACTAAGAAAAGAACCCCCAAACCAATAGTACCTAAACTGTAACTATCAGAGGCCTCTACCCACACAAATGGTCAAAACCACCACCTCATGAAGTCAACCTTTTTTCACATGACATAAATTGGCAACTTGGAAATCACTGGTGATTGTAAATCACCAAATAAGAACCCAAGCCACATCATCTCTAACACCTCATGTCCCTGCAGCCATGTCACTGAAATCTGAGGGTTATTCCATCCATGTATCGTAGGACATTCCAAACCTGATAGTCACACTGCAAAAAACTGACGCCCAGGATGCACAATACCATGGTCAAACCACCCAATTCAATCCAGGTCATTCCCAACACTACCCCATGGGTTATAACACATGAAATTGACTAATTACATATATATATTCAATTCAAAAAACCCATTATTATCATGAAATTCAATTTATAAGATTGAATTGCACACTTTAAACAATCTTCATAATATGACATAGATGTATTGAATGCCTCTAAACAGTTTAATCAACGTTAAACAATTTAGAAATATCAATATAAGTCAACAAATCATTTAAAACTGTTTTACCACCCCTATCCAAGATAACCCAATGAGAAATGGACTCTCTTCTAGCCTCACTTATGCATAATAGGTATGGTAATACCCAATGGTATCCCATAAGGTAAAATGATCAATATAAAATGAAATCAGAGGGTTACACTCAAAAACCCATGGGTTCACTAAATGAAACCCCCCAAAAATATCCTCAAAAACACCAAATGATGATTGCACAACCACCATCGTACTTGTACGATGATCCTTGCCTTATACCAGCCTCTAATTCAGTCTAGAATAGGGTAGATATAAATGATGAGAATAAATTCACTAAATCCTATAACTTGGTCAAGAGAATAAATTATGATTAATGCATCAAGATTAATTGAGTGCTTACCGAGGAGGTTCTAATGGATCTGATGGTGTTCGAATCCGACTTCGGATGATGATTAGTGATCAATATGAAGTCTCGGTCGGATGGTTCATGAGGATTCTAGACAGAACCAAAAAAGGACGCTACATCCCATTTGAAGCCAAACATACAATTTACATGACATTTACTTGGGAATATATGTCATGTAGGTTATTTTACTATTAAAAATATGGATGGATTTTACCTAACCACTTTCTCAGTATTGCCGACATGACTACACGACGTGCCCTAAATAGTACATCGTAGGTACGAAGATTAGACCTCTAATTCACTACCAACATCCATACAGGATATGTATACCTATTACAAGGAAAAAGAGTACATGGTGTGTACTTTGGATTACACAATATGTAACCCTGTGTAAGGCTATGTGACAGTCTAGTTCTAGTACATTCCTAGTTTTCCCATGTTTAATAAAAATTAAATAAAAAGGAAAAAATGTAAATAATATTTGTACCTAAAAGGATGAATTGGGTTCTTACAAACATCCCCCATCAAGAAATAACTCCTTGAATTTCCCTTCCAAGGGTCGTGAAGAAACAAGGTAAAATTACTCTGGACTAAAGATCATATCAAACAAAGGTCCAAATACTTTTTTTGGTCCCATGGTCCTCCCCTGATGCATCATCACCCTTGCACCTCATCAGGTTCCCCCAGGTTGCTTCCAACACCCAATCACATCCGACACCGCATTAGTGACCACCTTGATCCCATGGGACCGAGGGCACAATGAGGACCCGCATCCCATGGATGCACAAAAAAACTTGGTGTCTTGCACCTCAATAACAACCTGCATCCTTGATGCCCCAATGCCTAAGGAAACTCATGTAACCAGTATCCCATGGATGCCCCGATAGCTAAGAACCTCATGTAACCTCCGTCCAATGATGCTCCAGATTTCTATGTACCTAAAGTAACTGTTTCGGTGCGGATGTGCGTCGGGTTACGCTGTTCCGCCAGGACGCGTTCGCGCGTGCACCCGTCAACCCGAGGGGATGGGCGCGCGGCTTGTGGTCCCGCAGTCCCGCTTTCCAAAGGCGGGCGGCATCCGTCCCTTATTCAGGGGCGTCTGCTCCTTGATCGAAACCGGGATGATGGGATGTCGGCTCCTCCTTCCTTGGACGTCTCCTCGGAACTCGTCGCCTAATCCGGGTCTCCCTCATAGATTTAAGACATGCTCGTGAATCTCGTTCCCGGCGCCATATCTTCATGGACACCGGTTAATTACGCTGCTTCCGCCCGGACGCTCCAAGGAGTCCGGTCGGGGCAGCAACCTGCGGTGAGAAGGCCGGGTGGCTCTGGGTGCTGGGGGCGTGTCGTAACACTGCGGCTCTGCATGTCTGCTTTCCGTCCCTAATAGGGCTTCTCGAAGGCATGATGGCCTGAGGCATCCCGCACTGGGTGCGGGGAACTGTGTCACCTGAGGTTTTCCTCAGCTTCCCATGTTTAACACGGGGTACGCCGCGAGTTTAATGTCTAGCGGGGACGGCATCGGACCGATCAACACGAAAAGTGGATCAGATGACAGAACCCCTTGCGGGGAACCTCCGACGCTGGGGCCAGCGCATGGGCGGCTTCCCAAGTGATATGGAGTGGAGAGAAGTGGCATGACCCCACCGGGATTTGGCGGCCCGGGTAAGGATCAGGATGGATGATGGAGTGAGGAGCTTGGACCCCGTAGGGGCTTCCTACGTACCGCGCGTTAGCACGGATCAAAGTCGACGTAGTTCGGGTATACAGTTTAACGTCATGCTGGACGTCGGCAAGCCGACTCACGAAAGGGTCGAGGCCGCCGGGCGGAGGATTGAACCGAACGACCTCGCACAGAGGGGGATGGAACGGCCGGGTGGATCACAGTTTCACGTCATGCTGGACGATAAAAAGAGAGATGGAAAAAGGGGCTGTGGGGAGGCACAGTGGAGATACACACGGGCAGTCTCCCACAGGGGCGGATTCATAGGTGAATCGACGCAAGCGTGAACCCTGGAGGGGTCCACTGATGGACGAACCGACGTGAATACGACCGGGACGACCAGGTGGTGGGCTTGAATCTCAGGGAGGTTTCCTACGTACCCTGTTTAGAAGACAGGGATCAAAGTCCACGTAGTTCATTCTGTCAGGACTTACGCACTTGAGGCAGCCCGGATGCGGCAAAACTCAGTTGGAAGGGACTTGGACCGAAAGTAGGAGACACCTCGATCCCAGTCACACCCTCTACTGGCTTCGACAGTGGGGGAGCGCAATGGAGATACACATGTGCAGCTCCCCACAAGAAACTAGGGGTTTGTAATACCCTACCCACGTAGGGAAAAGCTGCTCCCATTAAATCGTCCCTAAAGAGGGGCAATCCCGACATCCCTGCAGAGACGAGCGGGTGGGGGCCACATCCAAACCGGGGGGGACCCTGCGTGCGAGGCACGGGATCGGGTGATGCAGACGGTTTAGCGTCTTGCCAGACGAAGTACAGTTTAACGTCGTGTGTTGAGGACGAAGCGAACGGTTTAACGTCTTGCCGGACGAAGTACAGTTTAACGTCGTGTGCTGAGGACGAAGCGGATGGTTTAACGTCTTTCCGGATGAAGTACAGTTTAACGTCGTGTGTTGAGGACGAAAGTGCTTGGCGGTTTAACGTCTTGCAGCACAGACGATAGGGGCTAGGCAGTTTAGCGTCGTGCAGCTTAGACGTAGTACAGTTTAACGTCATGTTGGACGGATGCAGTTTAGCGTCATGCGGGACGAATGTGCAGTTTAACGTCATGCTGGACAAAGGTGCAGTTTAACGTCATGCTGGACATATGTGCAGTTTAACGTCATGCTGGACGTAGGTGCAGTTTAACGTCATGCTGGACATATGTGCAGTTTAACGTCATGCTGGACGTTGGTTGCCGTCGATGGGTCCGTGTCACTTCGCGCAAGCCTGGAGGGCCGCACGGGAAGACAACGCACTGTGCGGGCACCCAGGACGAAGATCATCGGGCGCCACGCAGGCGGGTACCCTCAGGGGGTCAAAGGGGGCGACCCCGGCGGATTGCGCGCAAAAGAGGAGCTTTGCGCGCAAAACAGCAGGTCGGCGCGCAAAATGGCGGGCTGGCGCGCAATCGGGCCAGCGCTTTGCGCGCGGATGGTTGAGATTGCGCGCACCGGGCTTCAGACAGCACGCGGGGGCAACGGCTCATTCTCTAACGAATGGCCACTTTGAAAATGGGGGGTGCGCGCAATCGGGCTGGATTGCGCGCACCCGGGGGAAATTGCGCGCAAGAGGCTTCTTTTGCGCGCAAAGGCCTTCGGGTTAAGGATTTATTCAAAGGAAAGGAGCCAAGGGGATTACGCGCGAAGGCGAACCCCAAGGCTCTATTGCGCGAAAGAAAGGAGGTTACCTGAAGATCGGCATTGCGCGCGGAAGGGGTTGGATTGCGCGAACGAGCGACGCTTCGGAATCTGGCCACCTCCAAAACGTCGGGGGTCGCCTTATATTTATAGGCAACCCCGGGCGCGGAATCCGGTCTCGGGCGCGGAATTCCCTTCGCGGGCGCGGAATCAGGACCCGTCGCGCAAGGGAGCCGCGCAGGCCACGGGCGCGCAAAATAGCGCGCCGGCCCAGCGCATTGCGCGCATCCCAGGAGGATTGCGCGCCGAGACTCAACTTTGCGCGCGGGCCTCTGAAATTTCGCGCAAGTCCTCCGGGCCCTCCGGAACGTGCCTCTGACTCCAAAAATCACTTCGCTTTCCGCATCCGGAGCTTCGTTTGGGAACAACGGACTTTTCCGGCGTCTACAAAAGCCCCCCCTCGGAATCTGATCAGCGAGAGGTCGCAACGATCGGGTTCCGAGGGAGACACCGGAATGCCGAAGTCCTGGGCTGCGCGGGACTTAGGCGCGCAAAAAGGGGCGCCGGGCGCGCAATTCGCCGCCGCGGTCGCGCAATCGAGCATTCCGCGTGGCGCGGAATCCTGGCCTTGTCTATAAATAGGGGTCCAGGGTTCCGCGTTCCGTACACAGGCCTTCCGCGCGATAAGCTTCAACGCTCTCGTGCGCGAAATTGCCTTTTCCGGTCGCGAAATTCGCCCGATCGGCGCGCAAAACCATCCGGAATTCGCCTGTCTTTGCGCGAAAACCCGGAACTTTGCGCGACATTCTTCCCAATTGCGCGCCGTCCACTTGGATTGCGCGCCAACCTTCAAACTTCTCTACCAGCCTCGTCCGATCCCGCACGCTTCATCCCTTAACCCGCACGACTCTCGAAACTTCTGATTTGGCCGCGCATCAAGGAAATGAGGGGGATGCCGCCACTCGCAGAGCTGAGATGGCGACGAACGAGGAGGTTTACGGAGCCAAGGAGATTGTTTCCAACAATCAATCCTTGTTCGACTTGCTGACGCCGGCCCAGAAGACATATCCGCTGTCAGACAACCTGCCGTTCTGGAACTTCGGCATCCTAGATGAGGTTCCGGTGCCAGGGTTCGAGGTTGATGCGCCACGGACCTGGGTGACTCGGGAGGACGAGCTTCCCCGCTATAACATCACCAACAATGGGCATCCTTCCAGGGAGACCAGGCACTTGGACGTCTACGTCCTGAACCCGAGGACGCGAACCATTGACGGGGGTGAGCCTACTGCGGAGAATTCTCCAGCCCTCTACTCGAGCACATATCGCCAGAGTGTCACTGAAGACACCAAGGGCTGGCTGAAGGACTGGGACTTGCGGTCTGGGGGAAATTTTACCAGCGAGTGGGCATGGGCGTTCTGGGTATGCCACACTTGCGATCACTTCGCAGAGGAGCTGCGGTACATCGGCCTATTTGAGGCGGTGTGGACGTCGCAGTTCCACTTCTTCCAGCAGTCCGAGCTCGGGCCGGAGCTGTTCACCCGCTGGTCCTCGGATACCAACACCTTCCATCTTCACCATGGGGAGGTCGGCATCGGTCTCTGGGACATCCACTGCATCGGAGGTATCCCGCTGGAGGGCTACCAGTATGATGAGTTCCTGCCTCCGAGGAACACCTGGGGTGACAGGTCACGGACTCCCATCCTGACGTGGCATCTGCTGGACCTGGCTACAGAGCGGCTCGGGGTCAAGGACTTCCAGAAGGACATAGCCTACAAGGAGTGGTTCGGCCAGTTCTTGGAGCATGACCCGGTGGTCAAGATGCCAGGCAGGGGGAAGCGGTGCCCGACCGCAGCTCAGAGGAGCCGGAACGGGTCGTACTGGCGGGTCCTAGAGACGGGCGACTACCGCTCATGGGGGTACCGCGTCATCGAGGCCCGGGACCCAAATGTCCGGTACGCGGCATTCCTGGCCGCCTTTCTGAGTGGGTGGCTCCTGCCAGTGCGGGACGCGAGAATGGGCGTTCGCCCGGCGACACTGGCGGTGGCGGGCGCTATGGCCACCAACAAAAGATACAACCTCGGGGTCCCAGTGCTGGCGAGGCTGTATGCCATCCTGGGACGCATCTCACGAGGGGGGTCGCCACGAAGGATCTGTGGGCCCTTTCAGTTCTTCCACGGCTGGGTGGCTGCTCACCTCGGTGGGTACACGTTTCCGAACGCCATCATTCCTCCGGGCAACGGCCTGTGACCCTCCCTGCTGAACATCGCGGGGGTCGCTCCGATGACCCTAAGTGAGGAGGGCGTGGGGATTCGGATTGGAAATCATGCCAATTTCAACTTCAGTCCGTTCCCCACTCCCGTCGTCCAGATGATCGACAACGGGCAGGGTCCGCTGGAGCAGCATGAATACTTCCTGAACATGCGGGGCGGGGTGCTCGTGGCTCGGATCGATGGGAAGGTGATCTGCGAGCCTTACGTGCCAACCCGGTTCGCCAGGCAGTTCGGGTGCCTTCAACGGATGCTGAAGAGGGTATTCACTGCTGTCCGGGAGGAGACGAACCCTTGCGTCCTTCGCCATATGTGGCTGATGTTTGCCGCTTTCGGCTCTGGCGACGTCATCACTCTCCCTCCTACCGGGGTTGACGCAGGCTTGGCAACCGAGTACGCCGAACACTGGGCCATCGCGTACCCCGAGGGGCTTCTACGGAAGCCAGTTCGGTGGCTCGAGGTTACCCGTGCGGAGACCGGGCGTCAAGGAAGGAGGCGAGGTGCCGCCACACGGGGGAGAACGGAGGCGCGCCAAGTAGCGGAGCCGGCGCGAGCAGGGACTTCGGCGGCGGGCACATCGCAGGCTGCCGCTACGACCTCGGCGCCCAGAGAAGGGGCACGCGCAGTGGTCGAAGAGCGGCCCGGGAAGCAGGTGAGACGTCTGCTCGAACCCTCCCACGATGCAGTCTTCCCGGCGCTGTGGTCGGCCTGGATGACCCTGCGACAGTCACTGGGGACCGACGCCATCTGGCGAAAGATTCTCAGAGAAGGAATCCATCTGCCAGAGGTCGGGCGCCTCCATATTGCCGACAGGGTGGACTTCAACCGGCAGTATGCGTATCTGACGGCCATGGACGATTACGCGCGCCAACGTGGTCAGCGTGCGGAGCCATCCCTTCTGGTGAAGGTGATGCTCGGTCTAGAGCCCGCTCCAGAACAGATGCCGCCGGAAGAAGACGACAGTAACAACGACTCCGAGGAAGAGGAGGAGATGGGGGAGGATGAAGGCTCCGAGGGAAGATCCCATCAGGGGAGTCCGCGGGAGAGAGGCGAGGTGGCCGGCTCTGACAATGTTGATGTCACCGAGCTCCTCGAGGTCCGCTTCTATCCCTACTCAATCTGCTTCATCCATTCTCTTATGCAGCTTCTAACCCATTTCTCCATCTTTCTCAGGAGCGCACGGATGTTGGTCAGGCGTCCTCAGCGGGAGTAGGAGGGGCACCAGCAGGACAAGGCGGGGGCCAGGCACCCATTATTGAATTGACAGGCGCGGAAGGGCCCCCTGCTGCAACTGTTCCTGCGGCGGCCGGGATAGCGGAAGATGACGCTCTGACCTCCCGTAAGTCTCCTTGCTTTACTGCTGGTGCCTGCCGTTGACGATCCGTGACTAACCATGGCATGCCCCGCGCAGTGATCTCAACACTGGAGGCTCGTCGGGTTGCCAAACCCGGGCCATCTACGAGTGGACCAGTGGTGGACTTGCCGCCTGCTCCGGAACAGACTTCCCAAACTGAGCTGGCCCCACCAACTGCTGATCAGGGGGCTGCGGACGCCGGCGGTGCTGACATCGGAGAGAGGTCAGGGGCTGACGAGGGTGTCAGCGCCGCTGGGGAGAGAGAAGAAGGTCGCCCAGATGTTGGGGAACCTATCCCTCATGAGGACCTCCCAGGGGCGGACCCTGCAGCAGACCTGCTGGCTGCCTTCCCTGCCTACCGGCCTGCCGACCCCGAGGAGATGGACGACTCGGACGCGGAGGCAGTCGAGGAGAGCCGGATAACGCGCCGCAGGGGGTGGAAGTGCATCCAGTGCTTCCTCAAGCGAGACCCATCAGAGTGGCTGGGGCGCATGGGATCACTTCAAACCTGGCTGCGCTTCCTGTGTACCGGGGGAGCTGATGCTCAACGCCTCCATCTGACGGTCCGTGATTTCATGGCCGAAAAGATGCGCGAGAGCTGCCGGCGTTCCGACATCACACAAAGTCGGGACATGTCGGAGAGCACGCGGGCGCTCCTCGCGGCGGAGCAGGAAGTCCGGTGCCTCGAAGGGCAGGCGGCAGAGAAGGAGGCCTTCGTCGCAACGTGTACCGAGCTTGTGGAGCAACTAGCAGCCCAGCTGGTTGACGCCCAGGTACAGCTGACGGAGGCGGGCCAACAGATGGTCACAATTCAGGTCGAGCGGGAGCGTGCACAGGACAGAATCGACGAACTGCGTGCTGCGACCGCCGACGAAGAGAGGGCACGCAGAGAGCGAGAAGCAGCCCTGGAGGCCGCCAGCCAAAGGGTAGCGGCGTTAGAGAGACTCATTCAGCACGCTAATCCCTAGGGACTTTGTTTTGTCACTCCCAGAACATTTGCTTCCACTACTTTGATCCATTTGTATGAATCAATATATTTATCTGCATCTTTTGGCTTAACATGCTCAACCACAATTCACTGACTTGCGGGAGCGTTAACCAAGCATCAGGCATCCATAGTTGGGCCTGGATTGCTGGAGAAAAGAGGGAGGTCATTCCTAGGAAAGGAGACCTCAAGCCTAATCAATGTATCATCCCCCCAACTTGTTCCAACACACGAGCGGGACAATGCTAGGGGCGTTGAGATTTTATCCGAACATAGGGAAATGAGAAAGGGTGAATCGCGTGTCCCGAATCCCGACATCCACAACGGTCGGCCTTCCAGGAAATGCCCAAGACGGTAGGCGGACAGTGGATCGACCATAACAACTGCAATAGACGGACCGAAGGTCATCATTCATATTGCAGGAGGCGGACCACATGTCATCATGAATACCGCTTTGGGGGTCCCTTCAGACACAAGGGTGGAAATCCAGATCAACAGGGCATGCGAAGCGTGGGGCGAAGTGACGATTGTTCGGACAGAATCCAACGCTCTCAGAATTGCGCCACCGTGGGGAAAGCGTATTAGGCGGATGCACTAATCTGGCCGTGAATCACCCCAATTCTCAGACAGCACCTCTTTGACGAGGAAACCGTCGCTTCCCATCATTGCGACGGGGCATCCCGAGCTGAATCGGGGAGAATATCACAACTGCACCACTCTACCCGAAGTCAGGCCAGACGGCCGGCGACGAGGAGGGGTGGGACTTAGCGATCCCTGAGGCTGGACCCGAGCCGAAATGCCCGGGCGTTCCTACGTACTCCATCAAGCTGGAGATCAAGCCACACGTAGTTCTGAGAGTGCAGTTTAACGTCATGCAGGACGCAGAATCCCGTTTGGGGAGATCTTAGTTTAAGGTCTTAGAGCTCGGACCATAAGGAGAGATCTTAGTTTAATTTCTTAGAGCTCGGACCATAATGAGAGATCTTAGTTTAAGGTCTTAGAGCTCGGACCATAAGGAGAGATCTTAGTTTAAGGTCTTAGAGCTCGGACCATAAGGAGAGATCTTAGTTTAAGGTCTTAGAGCTCAGACCATAAGGGGAGATCTTAGTTTAAGGTCTTTAGAGCTCGGACCATAAGGAGAGATCTTAGTTTAAGGTCTTTAGAGCTCGGACCATAAGGAGAGATCTTAGTTTAAGGTCTTTAGAGCTCGGACC
Organism: Viscum album; assembly: GCA_963277665.1. NCBI lineage: Eukaryota > Viridiplantae > Streptophyta > Magnoliopsida > Santalales > Viscaceae > Viscum > Viscum album. The sequence goes on from OY728120.1 coordinate 895,729,897, forward strand.
ATAAGGAGAGATCTTAGTTTAAGGTCTTAGAGCTCAGACCATAAGGGGAGATCTTAGTTTAAGGTCTTTAGAGCTCGGACCATAAGGGCCTCAAAGTACGCCACATCGTGGTCCTATCCCCTGGGTATGCGAAGATGCACTGAGGGATAGTGTCAAGAGTGTCGAGGTTTCGCCTGGTCAGAATGGGAGGTGGAAAATGTGAATCATGCGGCCATTCACTCAAGGACTGGGGGCACCAGAGTAATGATATGGGAGTACTGCCGACCGTGGCGGAAAAGCAGCATCAATATCGCACTAACCGTTGGTGGAATGAGGCAGCAAACGAGCATCGACCGCTCAATCGCAGGATTCATATCGATTTGCTGCCCGAGGCCATTGGGGGTACCGGCCCGAGTCGGTGGGAGATCACTGAGGCATTGTGTCCGAACCATTCACGGGGGCTCCACCCAGGGCGTAGACGATGGGTCCGAATGAAAGGGAGCACGAAGCCTGAAAAGTGGAGGAAACCTGACCAAGCAGATCCTGACCCTCCTGGCAATAGACCAGAGTACTCTTGACACCGGTGGACCACTGCAAGGGGTCGGGGAACACGCCTTGAGGGTGACCTGAAGGCGGCGGATTCCCCAGAGAAGGGGGAATCTCTAAGAGGTGGGGGGCTGGACCCGAAGTTTCAAACATCCGGGCGTTCCTACGTATCCCATAAGGATGGGAATCAAGCCACACGTAGTTCTTGAAGCGCGGCGCAACACAATCGGGCACCAGCGCGGGGAAGAGTGCGGGTCTGACCCTCGCACATAGAAGAAGCGGCATTTGATATTTCTTGTTTGTCCTTAAAGATGAATGGTTTTTCTTTGTGCGGCGACATGCCTGTGATTGAGAAATCTCTGGCGTCGCCACAATAATCAAGCCACGGAAGGCATTGATGAATGGTGTGGTTATTAACCAGTGCCCAACATGAGTGTCCCCTGAGGAGGACATCACGATGCAGTGCCGTTTCTCGTCGGGCGGCCAAGACGATCACAGTTTACGGTCGTGTGGTAGGACCAGAGAACACAGTTTAAGGTCGTGTGGTTCGGACCATGGAGGAACCCGCTTATTGCGGTACGGCGGACACGGCGGAGGTGGGAACATACCCAGCCCTGCGGTCTCGCGTGATTCCAAGGGAAGAGTCTTGGGATCGGGGCCTGCGTACGTCCATCACCCGAGGGGCAGAGATGCTAGCCTCCAGATATACTGGGCCCAGAACGCGATTGTTCGGGCGACTCCTTCCTCCTTATGGGGATGAGGGTCCAGCTACGCATGGCCCTTAGGGAGGACATCCGCATATATCCTTGGTGCTCAGATCATGGGAGCCTCGAACGACATCATTACCCTGGTTGGTCTGCCTAACGTGTAGAGGTGTACTGAAGGTCAGTATGAAGAGAGTGTCGAGATTCCACTACAACGCGCAAAGGCGGAGTGTGATGAGGACTGCGCAACCAATGTTCAGAGCCTGAAAGAGCTGACATGGCGATCAAGGACGTTGCTGACCATATTCGCAACACAACATCCGATCGCGTCAGCCTAAGACGGGGCAGGCAAACGAGCATCGACCGCTTAATCACAGGATTCATATCGATTTGGGGCCCAAGACCCGCCTGTAAATCGACCCGGAGCGGTAGGAGAGCTGTGAGGCATCGTACCCAAACCGCTAACGAGGATCCCTTTGAGTGAAGGCTCGAACAAGAGGAAGCGCGAGGCCTGACAAGCAACACAGGACTTGTCGGGATTGAATCTGACACTACGAGTCATAGACCGAAGTACCCAAAACATGTTAACAGATCACCGGGAAGGGTCGGAGGACTCACCCTGAGAGCAACCAAAAGAGGGCAGATCCCCGTGATCAACCAAGAGACGGGGCTGGACCTGAAACACAAGCGTCCAGGCGGTCCTACGTATCCCATAAGGATGGGAATCAATCCATACGTAGTTCTTGAGAGGCAGTTTAACGTCATGCAGGACGATGAGGGGTGTGAGGTAGTCCTACACACGGGGGAGGCGTACGGCGCGGCCAGTAGACCAACGCGAATGAGGACATAATCCCTCGCTCGCGCGATACGCCTCGCACAAAAAGGAGGGGAACTTGGGCCAGAGGCCCAACGCGGGATAGAGATTCCCGGGAAATGGGGCTGGGCCTGAAACATGAATGTCCAGGCGGTCCTACGTATCCCATAAGGATGGGAATCAAGCCGCACGTAGTTCTCGAGGGGCAGTTTAACGTCATGCGGGACGATGAGGGATAAAAAAGGAAGGGGGAGCAGAAGGCATCCCCAAACGTGGGGGGGCGTACAGCGTGACGAGCAAACCGACGTGAATGAGGGCATAGCCCCGCGCTCACACCATACGCCGCACACCCGGGGGCAACTGGGCCAAGGGCCCGAGATGGGATGGAAATTCCCGAAGGATGGGGCTGGGCCTGAAACATGAAGGTTCAGGCGGTCCTACGTATCCCATAAGGATGGGAATCAAGCCGCACGTAGTTCTCGAGAGGCAGTTTAACGTCATGCAGGACGAATGCTGAACAGTTTAACGTCTTGTAGCTCGGACGTTGTACAGTTTAACGTCATGTTGGACGAAACACTTGGCATTTTAACGTCTTGCAGCGCGGACGATATGCTAGGCAGTTTAACGTCGTGCAGCTTGGACGTATGCAGTTTAACGTCGTGCAGGACGAATGTGCAGTTTAACGTCATGCTGGACAAATGTGCAGTTTAACGTCATGCTGGACGTATGCTGAACAGTTTAACGTCTTGTAGCTTGGACGAATGGTGCTTGGCAGTTTAACGTCTTGCCGCGTGGACGTATGCAGTTTAACGTCGTGCAGGACGTTGGCACACTCAGACAAAGTACTGCTTGAGGAACCTAGCGTTGGTGGGATGAGTGACACGCTCACCATCCATAGTCGCTAGGGAGTACGCGCCATTAAGATAGACCTTGTGGACAACAAAAGGTCCCTCCCACTTGGGCTCCAACTTGGGCGGCTTCCTGCCGGGGATCATCGGTGCTCTTAGGGCTAGCACTAGATCACCCTGCAGGAAGGAGCGGAGGCGAACCTTCTTATTGAAAGCTCAAGCCATTCTGCTTTGATGCCTCTCCAAGTTGTGCAAAGCGCGAAGTCTATTCTCATCCAGTGCTTCCAACTCGACTAGACGGGCTTCAGCAACTCTGTCCGGCGCTTGCTGGTCGTAGACCGCAGTGCGCAAGGACGGCAACTGGATCTCAATGGGCAGGACGGCCTCAGCTCCATACACCAGGGAATAAGGGGTCATCTGGGTGGAATTGCGAGTCGTCGTCCGATAAGCCCAGAGGGCGTTGGGGAGCTTGTCCGGCCAACTCTTCTTGTTCTGACCAACCATCTTTTGCAGAATGTTAGAGAGGGTTTTGTTAAACGCCTCGATCTGTCCATTCCCCTGCGCATGATAGCGAGATGTATGGTTCGAGCGAATGTTATACTTGGCGTACAACTTCTTCAACTCGGCTGCTCGGAAATTGGTTCCGTTATCCGTGAGGATAGCGTGAGGCACTCCAAATCGATGAATGATGTTGGAGGTCACGAAGTCAGCGATCGAACAGGATTTGACCTCTCTGAGCGGAATCGCCTCTGCCCATTTGGAGAAAAAGTCCGTGGCGGTCAGAATGAACCGGCACTGGCGAGCTGTCGCCGGCGGGTAGGGTCCCACAACGTCCATCCCCCAGACTGCAAAGGGCCAAGAATACCTGGTGGTATGGAGAGGCTCCGGCGGCCGATGCACAAAGTTCGCATGAACCTGGCACGCATGGCACCTCCTGGCATACTCGATGCAGTCATGGATCATGGAGGGCCAGAAGTATCCCAACCTCCGAATCTGGTGGGATAGCTTCGGTCCAGTTTGGTGGGCGCCACATGAACCAGCATGAACCTCTTGCATGACTCGTGGGATCTCAACTCCCTGAAGGCAACGGAGGAGAACACCATCAAACCCGCGTTTGTAGAGGATCTGCTCCAGGCCGGGACTGCTCTGGAAGATGAACTGCGATGCGCGGCGTCGAACTCGCTCGCGCTCGGCCCGATCCGATGGAAGAATGCCATGTTGGAGGTACTCAACCAAAGGCGTCCTCCAATCAGGGGCTGATCCGACTGTCATATCTGGGGTACTCGGGGCTCCGGGCATAGGGGCAACCGTGGTGAGATTACTTACCAACGGGCCGCGATCTTCTTCCGGGATAACGGGAGCGATGAGCCTGCGGCGCGTCACGCGGACGATCAGGTTGTCCTGTTCAGGCTCTGCAAGTGACGCAGCAAGGCTGGCCAAAGCATCTGCTCGACCGTTCTGCGACCGGGGAATATGGACAATTTCTGGACGAGAAGGGAATCGAGCCATCAGAAGGAGGGTGCACTCCAGCAATGGCACAAGTTCCGGCTTCCTGACAACATAGTCGCCATTGATCTGCTTAACGACCAGCTCGGAGTCCCCTTTCACGCACAGATGGGGCACGTCGATCTCGAGAGCCAACTCGAGGCCGGTGATGAGGGCATGGTATTCCGCCTCATTGTTGGTACAGCCCTCTGACAACAGGAACGAGTATGGCAGCACGGCTCGCTCCGGGGTAATGAAGACGATGCCCAAGCCCACTCTGTTGAGCTTAGGATTATCGAGTCTTCTACCGGTGGGGCTCTGGGAGGCACCGTCAAAGTGCATCTTCCATCATGGATCGGCATGATCGACCGAGAGAATGGTCTCATCAGGAAAGCCTAGATCCAGCGGCTGATCCGCGGAGGTCGGGTGAGCTGCCAGAAAGTCTGCCAATGCTTGCCCTTTGATGGCCTTCTGAGACACATACCTGATGTCGAACTGCTGGAGAATCACATCCCACCGCGCTAGATGGCCAGTAAACATAGGTCGGCTCAGGATATATTTCAACGGGTCTACCCGAGAAACCAACTGTACCTCATGGTGCTGCAAGTAGTGTCGTAGTTTCTGTACGGCAAATACGAGCGCCAGGCAGCTCTTCTCGATGGGGGAATACCTAACTTCCGTATCGAGGAGCATGCGACTGAGGTAATAGAGGCTATTCTCCGTTCCCTCGTTGTTCTTCTGGGCGAGAAGGGCACCCAGGGACCGTTCCAGGGCGGTCACATAGAGGACCAGCGGCTTCCCGGATACAGGCGGCATCAGAACCGGAGGTTGAAGCAGGTACTGCTTGATTTCCTCGAAAGCGGTCTGACACTCTTTATCCCATACATAGGTGGCACCTTTCTTCATGAGCCGAGAAAAGGGCTTACACTTGCCGGCCAGATTCGCGATGAATCGGCGTATATAGGCTAAGTGGCCTTGGAACCCTTGCAGTTCCCGGACGGTACCTGGGGGAGGCATCTGGCTAATCGCCCTGATTTTCTCTGGGTCGATCTCAATACCCCGGTATCTTACCACAAATCCAAGGAACTTTCCGGAGGTGACCCCAAAGGCACACTTCAACGGGTTCATCTTCAGGCAGCGAGACCGGAGGAAGCCGAACACTTTCTCAAGATCTTTGAGATGGTCCTGACGCTGGCGCGATTTGACCACCAAGTCGTCAACGTAGCATTCCACCAGTGTGCCGAGGATTGGCTTGAATATGCGGTGCATCGCCCGTTGATAGGTGGCACCTGCATTCTTCAGGCCGAAAGGCATGACCCGGTAGGAAAAGGTACCTTGGGGGGCCCTGAAGGCAGTGAACTCCTCATCCTCAGGGGCCATCCGAATTTGGTTGTATCCGGAGTATCCATCCATGAAGGAGAGGGCTTGAAACCCTGCCGTGGCGTCAATCAACAGCTCTGTCACTGGAAGGGGAAAATCATCCTTCGGACAGTGGCGGTTGAGATCGCGGAAGTCGATGCAGACTCTGATCTGCCCGTTCTTCTTCCTGACCGGCACAATGCTGGCCAGCCACTTGGGGTACTGGACTTCCCTCACGAAGTTGGCTTTGATAAGCTTGTCAACTTCGGCCTCAACCATGGCACCATGGAATGGGTGCATCTTCCTGGGAGGCTGCTTGAACCCGCGATGGTTCGTTGGGAGACCAAGGCGGTGGACGGCTACCTGAGGATCTAGCCCCGGCATCTCGTCATAGCCCCAAGCGAACACATCGCGGTGCTGCCTGAGAAAGTCCACGTACTGCTGCCGCTCCTTAGAGGGCATGGCGGCACTGACCAATGTGGGTCTCGGATCTGCTTCGGTTCCAAGGTCCACTTGTACTAACTCATCGACCGTGGCGGAGACGCCCTCCTCAAAGGCTGGGGGGTGCATCTTCCACGTCCTCTCCACTCGGGGAGGGATCGTCCACGGGAGAGACTGCGTTGGCAACTGCATTGGGGCTACCAGATCCTACTGGGCCGCTGGTGCTGGCATGGGCGGTCGCGGTCATCTCATCAGGAGACTCACAAGCCGTCGAGACCATGGCTACGTCCAACCGTTGAATCGGGAGGACGTAAGCGTCATCCAAGCTTGCCCAGGGATCACTTGCAACAGCGACAGGCTCAACCTCACCTGCCAGGATCTACTTATCCTTGCTCTTGTAATAGTCCGCGTCCAGATAGCGGGCTTCAGACGAGGAAAAAGGAGAGGCATCTCCTTGAAGCACGCCTACTCGACCATTAAGGGAGTATTTGAGGAATTGGTGGTATGACGAGGGAACCGCCGCGTGAAGGTGGAGCCATGGCCTGCCCATCAATGCGTTGTACGAAGTGTCCTGAGAGACTACCATGAATTCGGTGTTGGCAACCAAGTCACCGAACTGGGTCTTCAAACGTATCTTGCCGACCGGGGTTTGCTCGGTGCGGTCGTACCCCTGGATCCTAAGGTCGGAGGGAATCAAGTCATCCTCAGACAACCCCAATTTCCGGAGCGTCCGAGTTGGAATCAGGTTAATCCCGGACCCCGTGTCGACAAGACAGCGCCGGACTTCAAGGCCATTGAACTGGCCAGTGACATACAACGGACGAATATGTCCCTGTATAGGAGGGTCTTCATCCTTACTAGAGAACGAGATAACTGCCTGACATTCGGCGTCCTCGATCGTTTCGGCGTGAAAGGCCTCTGCAGCCGCAACCTCTGTCTCAAACTGGAGGGAGCTTTTCAGGGCTTCAGCGAGTGCCTCGCGCATCTCAGATGACATGTGCAGAGCCTCAAGGATGGAGAGCCTTACTGGTATGTCATCCAAGTGCTTCAGGACATCATACTTTTTGGCCAAGCGTGAGCCCCTGGTTGCAGGAGTTTGCTCTGCGGTTGGCGGCATGACGGGCCTTGCCGGTTGGATCGGCGGCCGACTGGTACTTGGCGCATCTCGCTATTCACTGGCTGCAGTCCGGGAAATGGTCACCATACTGGGGTCAGGAGGCCGGGATGGACCCGTGGCAGGGCGGAGCTGGTCGCGACGCGGCTGAGGCGGTTCTGCCTGGTCCCACACCACAAACAGCGGCGGAGGCGAATCCGTCATCCCCGAATGGGGGGGCGGCGCACGTTGTGCTCGGTTTTGAGCCTGCTGCCTAGTCTCAGTGGCGTGCACGGCCTGGCTGGAGGTACCAACGGCTGTGCCCCGGCGACTCCTGCTGCTGCGGTTCTTCCGACGGTGGCGACGACCAGGGACACTAGGGAGGTCCACCTGGTGTTCTTCAACGTCGGGAACCGAAAAGGGATTTACCAGCTCGACGGTGTAAACCGAAGCGTACCCAACACCGTCATCGGACTAATCATCCATCACCGGGCGGATCCGAGGAGGGACCCCCATCTCCGGGGGCATGAAATCGCCGAGAGTGCGGGATAGTGGCGGAACCGGCGGGGCGCGCTCTTCCTTCTTGCGCTGCCGTCGTTTGCTCCTCTTGGGAGAGGCAGGCTGGGACGACGATGCTGAAGCAGCACCCACAGATTCTGGGGGCTCAGGCTGATTCAAGCACGCACGGATGATTCCATGGGCGTGAATGGTCGTCTTGCGGGCCATCCAGTTATTATACTTCTGGGATCCGCGGTCGGAGACCAGCTGCCATTCGTCCTCGTTGCCGTTATCGTCATCTGATCCCAAGAACACGCCCGCCAATTGTGCTGGAGCTGGGCCCAACCTGATTACATTGTTGTAAATCTGGTCTTGGAGCCAATCCTTAAACACATAGCACCGCTGGATGGTGTGCCCCAGGGCCCGATGGTAGGGGCAGTAGCAGGGGTTATTCGTAAGATGTGCCTCCTCTGGCCTCCAACACTCAGGCAGTCGCACAATCCTCTGCTCCAGGGCGCTCCGGAAATAACCGGGGACCTGATCCTCGTGGAATGAGTAAGTCAGGTGTCGCGGGCCCCTGGGAGCGTGGTCTTGACGAGGGGCTAGAGGGGCCGGCCGAGGAGGTGGACCCTGATTATCTCGCCTGGGTTGCGGCGATACATTATGCGGAGGGGCCGGCCGGTTCTGAGGCTGCCGCTGCTGGGCCGGGAACTGAGCCCGTGGAGGCGGATTCCTGTGAGGCTGTGGAGCTGGCCTCGCCGGCAGCAGCTCCAATGGCCTGGGGGCCTCTATCTGGGCGACAGCAGCGGGCTCAGCCCTGCTGACTCTCCTTGCAGGAATCATAGGAGGCAGCGGGTGTGCCTGGCTGGCCTGTTGCAGGGCTTCCTCAAGACGTTGAGCTTTGTCTGAGAAGTCCCTGAACCCTCCGGGGTAATTTTGAGTGATCAGGGAAGGGACTAGCTCGGTCTTGACGTTCCCGACGCACATTGTCAGCAACTGCTCCTGAGTCAATGGCATGTCAAGGGAATACGTGAGACCCTTCCATCGGGTGACGAAGTCTGCGACTCGCTCATCAGGCCTCTGCTTGCACTTGAAGAGGTCTGCGATACTTGTCTTCCGGGTCGTGGAACTGAACTGGTAGAGGAACTGTCTACGGAGGTCCTCCCAGATGGTTACCGACCCGACGGGGAGCTGGCTGTACCAGACAAATGCTGGCACTTCCCGTGTCTGAACAAAGCAGCGAAGCTTAGCGGCCTCTTGCTGCGCCGGAGTCCCCAACATAGGCCCGCACCTCGAGTTGAAGTGGGCTTAATGTTGTGGCGGATCTCCAGTCCCGTTGAAGGGAGCGAAAGTGGGATTCCCGAATCCCGGAGGCGCCGGCATGTCATCCACCCATGCTGGGTAGGGCTTGCCGTCCGGTGGGATCGCCACCTGCCGAGTCTCCAAGGCCTCCAAGCGGGCAATGAGTGCCGCCATCGGATCGTCCGGACATGGGTTCCAGTCCTGGCGAGGATCTCTAACCAGGAGCGCATTGCATGGCCCTTCAATCGGGTCGTCGACCGGGTCGTCGAACTCGGCAGCTCGTGGGATGGCGGGCGGAGCGGCCCTTGGGGCAGCGGGAGGAATCCGAGCGGGGTCTCTCAGGTAGTCACGCCGCTCGGGAGGGTGTGGCGAAACATACCGCGCCCTCTTGCTGTAGGCAATGGCCTCTCTCCTGTCGGCGAACACGGCGTAATCACGGTTTCCCGGGAGAGTCTCGTCGAGGAGCGGTTGTTCCGGTCCCTGCTGTCCTGGCCTAGGATCACCGTAGTCAGGCCGCCGTTCTGCAGCGCGCTCGGCGAGGAGCTGGTCAACCAGCTTCTTCTGTTCGGCGAGCTGCTGACGTAGCGTAGCCTTCTCGGGATCCTCCTCTGCCCTCTGCATGGAGGCAGATGGGTCGGCGGGCTTTACAGCCTCGCTGTGCTCTTTTCCTTTACTGACGTTTCAGCTCAACATCAGTGCTTCAGTGGGTGCAGGGAGCCCCAGGAGGTTCCTCTGATGACGAGTAACTCTCACCGATGGCTCTGACGACGGCTTGTCTTCGGGGGGGAAGCCCCCATCGAGAAGTTCCAAGTCGTTCCCCTCTCCCGACAGGTCAGCCATATTGACTGTCTCCGTCCCTGGGGATATAACCTCAGGGCCGCCCAGTGAATCGGGCTGTCGGCGAATCACACTGAAGCGTAGGGAAGCGTACTGCCCCCATCCACGGATATACACGTGGGGAGTGGCTCCCTCGATAACTTTGCGGAGTACTTGAAAACACTCAACGCATCGTTGTTGGAGGGCCTCGTGGTGCTCAAATGACCCGGGGTGCCGAACCGCGGGGAGCAGGGCCAGGTCAATTTGACGGCACTGCTCACCAATATCCTCCAGGTGCACTTGACTCCCGGGGTATGGCATTTGTAGGTGGTGAAGACAGGAGCGAGTCTCCCGGAGAGTTCGGCGGAAGCATTCGAACTCATCCGGGGTGAGCGATTCGGGTGCATCAAAGCCCGGTCCTGCGACTGGCCAAAACTTCTCAGGGAAGTGGCCCTCTGCAAGGACGGTCCAGAAGCTCCACGATTCAAACTCGGGACCCAGATCTCCTTGGTCTTCTTCAATGGCTGGGAACGGACGGGGAACCGGCAGTGGTGCCGAGGCGGGCCGCCGGGCTGACGGGCTGGCCGGCGGTGAATACGGCGAACAGGCCGATTGGCCTCCATATCCCGGGCCGCCCTCTGAGGGTGGCGGTGCCCTGGCTACCACATCACGATAGGACGGGCCGGCGAGCGAACATCCTGCCGTAGCATCGGTGCTCGCCGAGGGTGCACTAGATCGTGGTTCGACCATCGGTCCCCAGAAAAAGTCTCCGGCTTCTCCGATCGAGACGGAAGGCACTTCCGGAGGGGCCGGTACCAACCGCAAGCTTGATCCTTGGGGGTCTACCAGGCCCTCGTTACTCCGGATATACCTTCGGAGAGAAGCGGGGATCACATCGATCTCGCTCTCGGGGAGCACGAGGCTGACGTGCCGCATTCCTACCCCTGCCCTTGACTGGCGGGATTGGGGAAAGGGCTCTGTCGCCGAATCGTACTCCGCCTCTGAATCAGAGAAGCGAACCGGTCGGATCTCTGTCCGGAATTCCGTAACATTCTTCCCTCGGCGTCGACGCCTTGCCTTCCTGCCCCTGGGTGGTTCTTCGGGGCAGGGCTGATCTCTGTCCTGGCGTCCTCCGGCCGCACTGGTGCTGGGGCCAAGAGGACTGGAAACCAAGGTGCGAGGGGCACCGGGACAGATATCAAAGGGGACGCGGGGAGAGATGATTCCGGGCAGGCCTCCGGGCCGGGATCGGAAGGTGGGATGACCCATGCCTCCTGGATCGGCCACATGGAGTAGATCCCGCTGGTGAATAGAGCTACCGCGAGGTGGTCCGCGGTGGCTACTGCCTGTACCAGCAACCGGGAGAGTCGACCCAACCTGCCTTTGGGGCGGTCGGGGCCTCGATCCAGGTCGGGCATAGAAGTTCCCCTGCTCAGGATGTGCAGGGGCCTGGCGACTGGAGCCAACAGTGGCTTGGGCCAATGCGGCCGCTGTTGCTAGGGCCCCAAGGTGGGCATCCTCCTCCGCTCGTGCCCGACGTTGGCGTCGGGACAAACGAGTCGGGATGAGCGGCGCAGGCAGGTGGAGATCCCGCTCTTCGACTTGAGAGGCCTGGCGGCGGTGTCGCCGTGGCCTGGCGGGAGTCCTTACTGTAGATCCCTGGAGCGAGTCCCGGATAGGGTGATCCCGGGCATCTTCCACCTCATCCGCATAGGGAAGGGAACTGTCAGAGTGCTCTGGGGATAAGCTCCCGAAGCGGTTGGACGTAGAGGTGGGCAGCGGTGCCTCCCTGCGCGGCCCTCGGGGGCGGCGGTGGTGGCAAGGTGCAGCCTCCTCAAGGTCTAGGCAAGCCATGTCCCTAGTGGGGATGAATCCCTCTTCCTCATATCTCCGCACCAGGGTGTTGATCACCCTTCTCTGGATGACCTCCGAGGGGGAGAGAGGGCGTGGTCGTCCCGCAATTGCGGCTGCTGGGACGGCTGTGGAACGGGCGGGACCGCGCGGAGTAGCCGCGTCGGTGTTTCCCCTACCCCTGCGCCAGTGGGCGGGTGGCGATCGGGCACTGGATCGGGCGACCTGATTTCTGAAAGCAGGGAGAAGGACCCATTAACATTGACAGGAAAAAGGAATCGACAACCAACCATTAGCACCACGACGCCTTCCGTGGGGGGAACCCAGGCCCTCGACGTTGCGAGACGGAGTGCCCGATGTCCCTTCCCCAGCCCCTGGCGGGTAAGACTGAATGCTTGGCCGGGCAACATGCCGGTCTTCCAACACCTCTGAAAGCCATCGGTCCTCGTATCGAGGAGAAGAGATTCACGTCGGGTTCACCATTTTTCTGTTTCGGTACGGATGTGCGTCGGGTTACGCTGTTCCGCCAGGACGCGTTCGCACGTGCACCCGTCAACCCGAGGGGATGGGCGCGCGGCTTGTGGTCCCGCAGTCCCGCTTTCCAAAGGTGGGCGGCATTCGTCCCTTATTCAGGGGCGTCTGCTCCTTGATCGAAACCGGGATGATGGGATGTCGGCTCCTCCTTCCTTGGACGTCTCCTCGGAACTCGTCGCCTAATCCGGGTCTCCCTCATAGATTTAAGACATGCTCGTGAATCTCGTTCCCAGCGCCATATCTTCATGGACACCGGTTAATTATGCTGCTTCCGCCCGGACGCTCCAAGGAGTTCGGTCGGGGCAGCAACCTGCGGTGAGAAGGCCGGGTGGCTCTGGGTGCTGGGGGCGTGTCGTAACACTGCGGCTCTGCACGTCTGCTTTCCGTCCCTAATAGGGCTTCTCGAAGGCATGATGGCCTGAGGAATCCCGCACTAGGTGCGGGGAACTGTGTCACCTGAGGTTTTCCTCAGCTTCCCATGTTCAACACGGGGTACGCCGCGAGTTTAACGTCCAGCGGGGACGGCATCGGACCGATCAACACGAAAAGTGGATCAGATGACAGAACCCCTTGCGGGGAACCTCCGACGCTGGGGCCAGCGCATGGGCGGCTTCCCAAGTGATGTGGAGTGGAGAGAAGTGGCATGACCCCACCGGGATGTGGCGGCCCGGGTAAGGATCAGGATGGATGATGGAGTGAGGAGCTTGGACCCCGTAGGGGCTTCCTACGTACCGCGCGTTAGCACGGATCAAAGTCGACGTAGTTCGGGTATACAGTTTAACGTCATGCTGGACGTCGGCAAGCCGACTCACGAAGGGGTCGAGGCCGCCGGGCGGAGGATTGAACCGAACCACCTCGCACAGAGGGGGATGGAACGGCCGAGTGGATCACAGTTTCACGTCATGCTGGACGATAAAAGGAGAGATGGAAAAAGGGGCTGTGGGGAGGCACAGTGGAGATACACACGGGCAGTCTCCCACAGGGGCGGATTCATAGGTGAATCGACGCAAGCGTGAACCCTGGAGGGGTCCACTGATGGACGAACCGACGTGAATACGACCGGGACGACCAGGTGGTGGGCTTGAACCTCAGGGAGGTTTCCTACGTACCCTGTTTAGAAGACAGGGATCAAAGTCCACGTAGTTCACTCTGTCAGGACTTACGCACTTGAGGCAACCCGGATGCGGCAAAACTCAGTTGGAAGGGACTTGGACCGAAAGTAGGAGACACCTCGATCCCAGTCACACCCTCTACTGGCTTCGGCAGTGGGGGAGCGCAATGGAGATACACATGTGCAGCTCCCCACAAGAAACTAGGGGTTTGTAATACCCTACCCCCGTAGGGAAAAGCCGCTCCCATTAAATCGTCCCTAAAGAGGGGCAATCCCGACATCCCTGCAGAGACGAGCGGGTGGGGGCCACATCCAAACCAGGGGGGACCCTGCGTGCGAGGCACGGGATCGGGTGATGCGGACGGTTTAGCGTCTTGCCAGACGAAGTACAGTTTAACGTCGTGTGTTGAGGACGAAGCGGACGGTTTAACATCTTGCCGGACGAAGTACAGTTTAACGTCGTGTGCTGAGGACGAAGCGGACGGTTTGACGTCTTGCCGGACGAAGTACAGTTTAACGTCGTGTGTTGAGGACGAAAGTGCTTGGCGGTTTAACGTCTTGCAGCACGGACGATAGGGGCTAGGCAGTTTAGCGTCGTGCAGCTTGGACGTAGTACAGTTTAACGTCATGTTGGACGGATGCAGTTTAGCATAATGCGGGACGAATGTGCAGTTTAACGTCATGCTGGACAAAGGTGCAGTTTAACGTCATGCTGGACATATGTGCAGTTTAACGTCATGCTGGACGTAGGTGCAGTTTAACGTCATGCTGGACATATGTGCAGTTTAACGTCATGCTGGACGTTGGTTGCCGCCGATGGGTCCGTGTCACTTCGCGCAAGCCTGGAGGGCCGCACGGGAAGACAACGCACGGTGCGGGCACCCAGGACGAAGATCATCGGGCTCCACGCAGGCGGGTACCCTTAGGGGGTCAAAGGGGGCGACCCCGGCTGATTGCGCGCAAAAGAGGAGCTTTGCGCGCAAAACAGCAGGTCGGCGCACAAAATGGCGGGCTGGCGCGCAATCGGGCCAACGCTTTGCGCGCGGATGGTTGAGATTGCGCGGACCGGGCTTCGGACAGCACGCGGGGGCAACGGCTCATTCTCTAACGAATGGCCACTTTGAAAATGGGGGGTGCGCGCAATCGGGCTGGATTGCGCGCACCCGGGGGCAATTGCGCGCAAGAGGCTTCTTTTGCGCGCAAAGGCCTTCGGGTTAAGGATTTATTCAAAGGAAAGGAGCCAAGGGGATTGCGCGCGAAGGCGAACCCCAAGGATCTATTGCGCGAAAGAAAGGAGGTTACCTGAAGATCAGCATTGCGCGCGGAAGGGGTTGGATTGCGTGAACGAGCGACGCTTCGGATTCTGGCCTCCTCCAAAACGTCGGGGGTCGCCTTATATTTATAGGCAACCCCGGGCGCGGAATCCGGTCTCGGGCGCGGAATTCCCTTCGCGGGCGCGGAATCAGGACCCGTCGCGCAAGGGAGCCGCGCAGGCCACGGGCGCGCAAAATAGCGCGCCGGCCCAGCGCATTGCGCGCATCCCGAGAGGATTGCGCGCCGAGACTCAACTTTGCGCGCGGGCCTCTGAAATTTCGCGCAAGTCCTCCGGGCCCTCCGGAACGTGCCTCTGACTCCAAATATCACTTCGCTTTCCGCATCCGGAGCTTCGTTTGGGAACAACGGACTTTTCCGGCGTCTACAGTAACCTATATCCATCAATACACCAAATTCCAAGTATTTCATACATATATAAGAACACACCTAAGATGTTTGCAACCTTCTGACCGGTGCATTTTCTAACCATATATATCTTGTTCACATCATGCACTTAAAACCATCATTCCTCAATAGGAAATTCCAAAAGAAGAAAAAGGAAATAAAAATCATGCTCGTGAAGTACCTCTTACCATCATTGGCTCATCATCCGGCTTAGCGACTAGAAGCTCCATGGTGTCTAGCTGGCTTGGAACATGGTTGCCTAAAGCCTATCCTCCCTGTGGTGATGCACTAGCCACTATCTACACATTTGAGTCACCTTGTCTCTTCAATTTCATATTAATGCTGATGAAACTTGACTACCCCCACCTGGTGTGGATCCTGATATGACCCCTAAATCTTGCGCCTAATTCGGTTCCTATCTTCTGGCAGTCTGAGAAGGCTGCTTGCAGAACCTCTCAAGATGCCCGACCTATCCACATGACCGACACTACTTTGGAGGTCTATCAAAATGTGTCTGGAAATTACTTGGCCACCCACACTGAAAGAACACTGGTACTGAACTTAAATGAGGTGGTCAAGCTGAGTCCACAACCTGACCACCCAACTGGAACTCATCCCCACCTCATTTTATACAATCTGAACCATCACATGAAGCCACCTCCTAACCCATGTATGAAATGTCCGTCAGGTTTTCCCCCGACTATTAGTGCCCTATTCATCACCTATGATAACGCGGCCAACATAAATATGTTTTCCTAGTGTGAAGTGAGACATTGCAGTGAAAGTAGCTGCATAGTCCATGACAAACATTTCACCCTACTGAAGGCTTAAGAACTCCCAATCTCTCTCCATCATCAGCATGTCTGGAAAAAAGTGCTCAAAGAATCTATCCTTGATTTCCTTTCAGGTCAGTCCCATATGACTGTGAGACTTAACTTTCACATCCCACCAGTGCTTCCCCATTCCTCTCAGCATGTACATCTCCATCTTGACCATCCACCCTGGAGGCATCTCGAGTTGCTCGAAAATCATCTGCATACTCTCTATCCAGTTCCCAACCGCCTGTGGATGGCCCTCACCCTGAAAAAGTGGAGGGTTCTAGGACTAGAAATCCCAAGTAAGGTAATATATAGAGGTCTCTATTCCCTGCGCGCCTCTGTTGATCCCATACGAAACATGTACAAGAGTAGATCAGTGATGCTAATTGAATCATGGTCTGAACACTACCACACCTAGCAACTGGTCTGCATTCACTGGATCTAAATCCTGATTTTGTCCGTGAGACTGTACCGGCATCTCATTTTATTTATTCCCCTCATGGGTATGAACTTCATATCATCACCCGCCTACCGATCTATTCAAGCCTTCTAATAGGAACCTGTTGAACACTATAATGGTAAGACAACCCACATATATAACAATATATATAATTTATATAGGGAAAGAATAAAATCAGTTGTCTATAAAAACTACCCTTACTCCCCCCATTGCAATCATGCCCCACGATATACCGACCTCATGGAATCCTTACCCCACCTCATCAGAGCCATGTGTCACAATATCCTCAGGCCATGCCCATATCAAAAACCAATGATGCCTCAATCCAACGATCGAGTCTCCCAATCCTGGTAATCAAAATCACCTCAACCGTTGTACCTATCCATTCATATAACATCTTTTACCATTAATGTGCCACATAAAATTTCTATAAAAATTTAAATCATGGAATATCACATTGCATAAAAACATAAAATCCATCAACAATTTCACCTTTTCTTCATGGAATTTGTTATATATCACATGGTATGATCAATTCAAAAATCATAAGTGAATATATGAAATTTAAATACACTAAAAATGTTCCTATCAAAAGTTGTGAAAAAATTCCTAGCCTTACCGGGGCCATGTCCAGTTCTCCCTTACCACAACATGTCAAATGTTACACATCAAAACCAATAATCATCACAAAACAAGTGATCCACCAAGGTGGAATGAATGTAAACTGTAACCCATGAACGAGTTAGAAATCCAGTTCCGACAACAACCTATCTCTAGTCTACCCTAAATCCAAATGGTAATAACAAGAAAAGAAGAAAAATAAACACCCTCTTATACCAAATTGTAACATCCCAAACCCAAAGAACAACCCGAAAATTGCTAACAGAATAGGTGTTACTAGACTTAGTCACACATCCCAAATCAACAAATAATTCCATCTTGCAGCGAGGGTGTGAATAGGTATAGTGGGGAGGCTATACCCTCAGGGTAGAAGATAAAGGTACAGGTCTGAGCATAATAAAATTGAATATAGGGGAAAATAAAAGACTCAGCAGACTCAAACCAAACTCACAGAGGGGAATCATATCCAATATTAATGAACCACAGAAGAAATATATGATCAACTATAATGGAATGTAAACATAACAACTTTTTGAATACCTCTTTAAACTACTTCCAAAACAAATAAGTCATGAATCCATAGAAGTTCATAAATGTCAGAATACAAAGGCACCCATGGATCACCGACAATAGCAACATAATAATGTAAAGGACCATGTTTGATGTGATATTAGTCTCAATAGGATACCACCCAATGGTACGTACCTAGTATATGTGTTTAAGAATAAATGAATCTCAACATATGGTAAACAATACAATACAATAATAAATACAATATCCACTGGTTCTTAGTAGCCACTAAGGAGTGTCACCTACTTTGGCCAACCCCAGAATCTCAACTGCAAAGAGATTCCATATCCCATAGCCCATGGTACCCTTATAGACACGATGTCATGGAGAACCCTCAGGTTCCACCTCAAATACGTAACCTAGATCCAAATATCTCCTAATAGTCATGCCTCAAGTACTCACATCCCAAAGGCTCTACCAAACAAAAGTATCACAATCCAATGGACCCCTTCCGGTAGCTCATGTAAGCTGATGTCATGAAAACTAGAGGAAACATTATACCTTTCCTCAAGTAATAACAAGAGGAACAACGATGTCTACACTCAAATAAATAACCGGAGGAATATTGTTGTCTGAATTTGATCACATAACTCGGTAGCATCATCACTACCAACCATAGGCTCTTCACCGTCCACTCGTCTTCCTAGGACAATAACCCAGAAACCAATAGTACCTAAAATGAATCTATCAGAGGCGTCTACTAATATGTGTGGTCATAACCACCTCATCATGAAGTAAACCTTTATGAACATGAATCATATTAGTGATTTGGCCATAAAGGGTGAGTGTAAATCATCAAATAAGAACCCAAGCCCCATCATCTCTGACACCTCATGTCCTTGGGACCATGTCACTCAAATCCAATGGCCATTCCATCAATGTATCCCAGGACATACCCAACCTCATAGTCAAACTGCCTAAAACTAACATCCATGATACCCAATCCCATGGTCAATCCACCCAATGAAATTCGGTCCATTCCCAACACAACCCCAAGGGTTCCAATACACGAAATTTAGAAATTACAAATATACATACAATTTAAGAAAAACATTATAATCAATAAATTCAATTTATATGATTGAATTACACACTTTAAACAACTATCATAATGTAACACGAATGTCTTGAATTCCTTTAAACCATTTTATCAAGATTAAACAATTTATATATATCAGTATAAATAAAAATAATAATTTAAAACAACTTTAACACCCTTGTCCATGATAACCCAATGATCAACGACCTCTCGCTCTCCCTTATTCAAGAATAAAATGTAAGAGAATACCCAAAGACATCCAACAAGTTATAATAATCAATTTAAAATATAATATGAGGGTTTTGCTTAAAACCCACAATTACGGTAAAAGCCACAAACCCCAAATATCCATGAAAAATATAAGTGTGCAACACCTACATCAAACTCGTACGATGATCATTGTCCAGTACCGACCTCTAATTTGGTATAGAACATGGAAAATATACATAGTAAGAAAACACAGTCAAAATCCTATAACATGGTCTAGAGAAGAAATTATGAAGAACGACTCAACAACAATAAAGATCTAACACACGAGGTTCTAATGGATCTAATGGTGTTCAAATCTGAATTTGGATGAAGAATCAAGAGTAAGATGAAGTCTCGGCTAGTTGGTTCCCGGGGTTTCATTCCAGAATCAGAAAATGAGGCTACTGTCCATTTTAAGAAAAAATTACAATGTAAACGGTGTGTACTTGGGACTACACATCATGTAGGTTATTTTACTATTCCAATATATGACTGGATTTCACCGACTTACTGTCATGGTCTTTCTGACATGACTACACTGCCTGCACTAGGCAGTACACTACATGTACAAGGTTTGGTTGTCTAATCCACTACCGACATCAATAAATGCCATGTAAACTTATTGCATGGCATGAGAGTACATGATGTGTAACCATAAGTTTGGCCGTGTGATAGTCTAATTCTAGTACTTTCCAATTTTTCTCTTTTTTTCTCAAAAACATGTTAGAAGAAAAAATTAAAGAAAAAAACACTCACCCCACAAGGGAAGAACCATGTTTTTACAATCTTCCCCCATTAAAGAAATTCATCCTCGAATTTCCATTCCAATTATTGTGATGAAACAATACAGAATAAATTTATCCTAAATATCAAATCAAACAATGATCCAAAGACCTATTTCCAAACTCATTGTCCTTATGTGATGCATTGTCACCCATTTACCTCATTAGGTGCCCCTGTGTCACTTCTGAGAGCCAATCACATCCTGCACCACATCGGAACCCACCTCAAGCCCATGGAACCCATGGGAAAATGATGTCCAACATCCCATGGATTTCCAAAACAACCTGGTTCCTTGCACCACAATCACAACCGACATTCTTGATGCCCCAATGCTCAAGGCACCTCATGTAACCTGCATCCCATGGATGCGCCAAGCCTAAGCACCTTATGTAAACTATATCCGATGATGCTCTAGATTCTTAAGCACCTCATGCAACCTATATCCAATGATATTTCTAATGACAAACACCTCGTACATATATAATCCCACACCCAAGATGGTACCAAAAAACTCACAAACTTCTGGTTAGTCCCTATTTAAATTGTGCACCTTGTGCACTCAAATATGATCATTCCTCCATAGGACATGAAAAGAGAAGAAAAATAAAATCATGGCCACACCTATGGAGTACCTCTGATCGTCATCAGCTCATCATCATGTTCATCACCTAGAATCTCCACAGCATACACCGGGCCTGAAACACGACAACTTGATGCATGTCCTTTATGCGATGCAACACCATACACCGGCCATAGACCCCATGGATGGGTCCAACTATATATTCCCTTCCCTCTGTATGCAGCTGAGCCAGGGATACCCTCACTTGTTACTGATCCTGATCCGACCACTAAGGCATGCACCTACTTCGATCGATATTTTCCGACTTTCTGAGAAGGATACTTGTAGAACCTCTCAAGATTTTTGACCTGTACACAATCCCGAGAATCCTTTGGATTCCGATTGCACTGAGTACGAACATTTTCTAGCTTCCCACACTAAATGAAAGCCACTTTTTAACTACCATGAGGTGGTCTACCTGAGTCCTTTCCCTGACCACCCTACTAGAACTCATCCAGACCTCATTTCCTAAAATAAGAACCATTACTTGATGCCATTGCCTAGCCCATGTGAGTCCTTTCCGTTGCCTTTCCCTCAGTAGTGTGAAGTGAGATAGATTAGTAAATGTAGATGCATAGTCTATAATAGATATTTCAACCTACTGAAGGCTCAAGAAATCTTGAGATCTCTCCATCCTCAGCATCACCAAAAAAAAGTTGTCAAAGAATATGTCATCAAAGTCCTTACCAACCAGACCCTCATGTCTTCAAGCATAAACCTACACATCCCACCATCGCATCACCAGTATTCTCAGCATGTATGTCGCTAGATTAACCCTCCACCTGAGAGGAATATTGAGCTATTCGAAGATCATTTTCATGCTCTCTATCTAGTTATCATCCTCCTATGAACCAAACTAACCCTGAAAAATTTCCGGGTTCCGTGACTGGAACTACGAGTAGTTTAAGACATAATGGGATTTGTTACCTACACACCTCTATCGATCCCCTACTAGACATGTACTAGACTAGGTCAGATTCGCTCATCGATCCATGACCGAAATTCTTCCAAACCCGACTGCTGCAATGCATGAACTAGATCTTGAACCTGATCCTATCCCAATGCATGTACTTGCAGATCAAGCTCTATCTACCCCTCAGGGGTATAAACAAGATAGTTCTTCTGCGACACTGTATCATCAACTGCCTGATGCTCCATTTGATCCGTCTAAGAGGAACCCACTGAATACCGTAATGGTTATACATCCCACATATATAAAAATATATATAATACTGATAGGGAAAGTAATAAATAGGGTGTTCATTACAACTACCCTTACTCTCCCCCCATCAAAACCATGCCCCGTGACATCCTGACCTCATGGCCCCCTTACCCACCCTCATTACAGCCATTTTAAATAGTACAACCAAGCCAGGACCATCCCGACAACCAATGTTTCATCAATATGATGACCGAGTCACCCAATCCGAGTGATTAATATAACCTCAACCATAATACCAAACATCTCATATAAGATCTAGGCTTATTCTTCTGCCACATGCAATTTCTACAAAAATTTGATACATGGCATATCAAATTTCATAAAAATAGCAATTCTATCAGGAATTTCACATTTTTTATTATGGAATCTGATACATATCAAATGGTATTATAACTTCACAAAGCATACATACATATATGAAATTTAAATACACTAAAATTGTGCCCACCGAAAGCCAAGAAAATAGGCCCTGCCTTAGTAAGAAAAGGTCCAAATCTCTATTACCGTACTTCATCAAGGGTCACATATCTGATCCAATAATCATAAAAAACATTATCCCCCATGGTGGAAATTATGTAAACTCTAATATAAGAAAAAGTAACACAAAAACTCCCACCTGAGATAACTCAATCCATCCATCATACATGGGGTTGCAGTCACCCATGAATGTGTTCGAAATCCAGTTCTGAAAACAACATATCACTAGTCTACCATAATACCAAATAGTAATACTGAGAAAAAAGTCAAAATAAAATCCCTATAATACAACTTTGTAACGTCCCTAACCCTAAGAACCACCCGAAAAGTGCTAATGAGCCTGGTTTTACTAACCTTAGGTGCACCTCCCCAAACTCCAAAAGCTACAGAAAAGAAGCGAGGGATTAAATAGTTATATTAGAGAGGCTATACCCTCTTGAAGGAAGATAATGGTACATGTCTGAGGATAATAACATAACATGATGGGGAAAATAAAAGACTCAGAAGACACGAACCAGACCCACAAAGTGGAAGAATATCCAATATTAATAAAATATGGAATCAATTTAGAATCAACTATAGTGTAAAATAAATAGAACAACATGACGAATACCACTTGAAACTACTATCGAAAAAACATGTAATGCATCCATAGTAGGTCATAATTATCAAAATACAATGGTACCCATAGCTAACCAATAGTAGGTAAATAATAATTTAAGAATGCTACTAAAGAAATAAAATCTAAACAAAAGTAAAACTCTATCAGGTCATCACCTAAAGGTCCATACGAATCTCCATGCAAAACTGTACTATGATCCAACTTGTGAGGCTATTCATTTACCTGTTGGTAGAACCGTAAAGTCTACACACATCCTGAAGGGCTAGTGTATGGTGTGAGATGAGGCTCAGTAGGATACCACCCAATGGTCCATACCTAGTATATGTTTTTAAGTATACATGCATCTCTATTTAATTTAAATATTATGATAAAATAACAAACCCAATCTTCTCTAGTGCTCAACAGCCATCAGGGATCGTCAACTACTTCAGCCAATGACGAAATATCAACAGGAGAGAGAGTCATTGGCCCCTAGCCCATGGTACCCCCATAGTCACAAAATCTTTGTGAACCCTTAGGTTCCACCTCAAATTTGTAACATGGCACCACGTGCTTCCTGACACCTTGTGTCTCAAGTACCGATGTCTTCAAGGCATGCCCAAACAAAAGTATCCATGTCCCATAAACCCCTTTTTAGAAGCTCACGTAGGCCCATGGCATGAAAACCAGAGGCATAAGAATGCCTTTCCCTAAGTAATAACTATAGGAATAGTGATGTCTACCCTAAAATGAATAACTAGAGAAACAATGATGTCTCCGATCAATTACCTAACACAGTTTTCTCATTTCTACCAACCGAAGTCTCCTCACCTTCCACATGGCTTCCTACAATAAGAACCCCCAATCCATTAGTACCTAAACTGCAACTATCAGAGGGCACTACCCACATGGGTGGTTAGAACCACCTCATTATGGAGTCAACATGTGTGTACATGACTCAAATCGGTGGTTTGTTCATCCTGGGTGAGCGAAAATCACAAAATAAGAACCCAAACCACAAAATCTTTGAAACCTCATGTCCCTATGACTATTTCGCTCAAATATGATGGCCATTCCATCCAAGTATACTAGTAAATGCCTAACCTAATAGTTTCACTACCTAAACCTGACCTGAATGATGCCCAATCCCGTTGTCAAACCACGCAATGCAATATGGGCCATGCCCAACATAATCCCAAGGTTTCCAGTACATGAAATTCATCAATTACATATATACATACAATTTAAGAAACACATTATAATCATGAAATTCAATTTAGATGATTTAATTTAACACTTTAAGCAATCACCATAATATGAGATAGAGGTCTTGGATGCCTCTGAACATGTTAATCAAGTTTAAAAAAATTTATACATATCAATGTTAATAAAAAACATCATTTAAAACATTTTATCACCCTCGACCAAGACAACCCAATGATCAAGGAACACTCACCCGAACTCTGTCTAGCGTAATAGGTAAGGGAATACCCAATGACTTCACAGATGGTATATTAATCAATTTAAAATACAATAAGAGGATTCTTCTCAAAAAAAAATTGTTTCTCTAAAATTCACCACTCCGAAATATCCATGAAAACAAAAAATTAAGTATACACCACCTACATTGTACTCATATGATGATTGGTGTCCAGTACCGACCAATAATTTGGACTAGAGCTAGGTAGATCTACAAAATGAGAATAAATTCTCTAAATACAAAAACATAGTCAAGAGAAGAAATTATGAATATTGGATCATGTTTAATAGAGATCTTACAAAAGGTGTTCAAATGGATCTTGAGGTGTTCAAATACCTCATCAGATGAAGAATTTGTGGAAAGAAAAAGTATTGAATAGCTAGTTCACAAGGGTTAGGTCCATAACTAGAAAACAAGGCTACTGCCTATTTTAAGAAAAAATTAAAAAGTACAGAGTGTGTACTTGCGACTATGAAAAATATTGGTTCTTTTACTATTCCAAAGATGACTGGATTTCACCAACATACTTTCCTTGTCTTGCTGACATGACTACACGGTGTGCACTAGGCAGTACATTGTGGGTACAAGGTTTGGTCCCTTACTCCCCTTCTAAAATCCATGCACTCCATGTATACCTCTTACCTGTCCATAGTCTACATGGAGTGTACTTTGGATTACACGGTGTGTAACCGTATGTCAAGTCCAGTGAAAGTATGATTCCAATACATGCTCAGTTTTCCCTTGTTTTCTACAAAACAACTTAGAAAGAAGAAAGAAAACTAAAAAAAATAAATGTACCTCAATGGAATAATGTTGTTCTTACAATGAATACATCCCCTGATTTTTTAATGTATATTTTTTGTGATTTCCATCAAAATAACCCGTTTTGTGTATAAAATAAGTGGATATGGAACTAGCACAAATGTATCTAGGAGTAAAATGAAAAACAACAACATTGAACTAGACTCGATCAGGAACTAGTGCATGAAAATGGGCCCTTCTAAACACCTAGTTTGACATTATTTAGGGTTATGATTTGGAAAAATTGAAATATCATTACAACCCATTATTAATAGAAAAAGAATTCCCATTAGAGTATATGATGTGAAATAGATTATGGATAATATATATTGGTTCCTAGAAATTAATACATTATAGTATGAATGTAATTTATATGTTTTCACATTAATGTCATTGGATTACCATTTATGTGTTTAATATTTTAAAAATACTCTTCCATAATTTTACCTTCATTCCATCTAATGGATTGGAATCAGAAATACCAGGTCCACCACCAATGTGATGGGAAATGTGACAAATTCTGAATTGAGGTGCCTAACAAGATGAGAACTCAACTAATAAATATTTTGAATATGTAAAACCAGATATCAAAAATCCCAATATAAATTTGGAAAAGTTTTTAATATACAAATACATCAATGAAGAGGTGGATGGAGTCTCAGGGAAGGCTAACTAATAAAGAATATAAATCAATGATGATTCTTTTTTTTCATGTAAAAAATGAGGAAAGGGGCATCAATGGAAATGACATAAGGTACTAAAATGTGATTTAAGTGTCAAAAAATAGTGAATAAAGTCGCTATATTACCTAAAAAATTTAAGGGTATGATAGAATATAATACACTTCATCCTATAGAACCACATTGTTGTTCAATGTCTTATGTATGTAGAATATGGGCTCAATCCGAGTCAATTCCCTAATCCAGGGGTGAAATTCTAGATTAAAGACATGTGCTATGGAAATCATTTAAGTGTAAGGATTGAATTTTTTATGTCTTTTTATTTGAGAGATGCATTATATAAGTCATGTATTAATGATATTATGGATATAAAAATCATGAATCATCTCTGGATTTTTCCATAGTAGTTTTTCATTACGTACATGAAATAGATATGGAATGGAACCGATAACCTATAAAAGTGATTTAGGTATAGGTTTATTAATAACCCATAATATGTGTTTTATATGGATATAGAAATATAGAGTAATGTGATGATATTTCAAAGGTTAATATTATTTTTTATATCATTAATAAAAATTTCGATGATTCATGTGATTGATGTTTATTATGATATTTTAGAATCATATTATGGGATCAAAAAGTTTGATTTTGATTTGATTAATGATATTTCAGGAGTTGTTTTTTTGGGATTCTTTAAATATACCCATTATTTTTATTTTATAAAAATTATGTATTGCTTTTATAGGAGTGTGATTTAGGGTATTTGGAATCCTTTTAGGTTTTTTTTTATTTTTGATGTTATTACGGTTTTATATGGGTATTTATATAAGGGGTGATATACATTAAACCATTGGGATTATTTGTGTAATTTTTAAGATTAATATTTTAAGGTTTATTAATTTTCAGTATTATCTGACATTATGATATCCATTTTGGATTTAGAAAAGGACGGAGGAATAACATGTGATTTGTTTTTGCAGATTTTTAGGATCCGTTAGAAAATTATTCTAGTGCTTCAATAAAAAAAATTCATCTTGAGTTCTCATCAATTATATAAAAGATGAGATTATAGTAGAAATTGATTAAAGGAATAAATTTTAATTTTTAAGAAATTATATATCATTATGTAGTTAGTGTAGATGGTCAAAAAATTCCATAACTCTATAAAGATAATCTTAAAACCTATATGTTGTCATATTATGATCATTTCTGATGAATTAATATTCTATTTACCCATAATAGATTTAGTGTTTAGTGGTCATTGGTCACACTATTTTTTTTCTTTAATATTAATTTTATCCTCCCTTTATATGTTTTTACTTAACAATAGTTTTATTTTATTTACAATTCTAGTTATGTGATGACTTTTTTACATCTCTTTCTCTATTTTTAGGTGGATGATTTATTAACACTTTTTATGATTTATGTTTTCAATAAAGTTATATTAAATTGTAAAAAAAATTATTAACGAGATAATGTTCAAATTGTGAGGTTTAAATTTATTAAATGGTTGAATAATATAACACCCCTAGTTTTTAAAAGATAAAAATATGTTTTATAGCATATGTGATACACAACACCTAACACAAAAAAAACAATGATTATTTAAATATAACCCTTCTAACATTCCATTAAATTTTTGAATATTATTAGGATTGACTAATTTATGTAATATATATATATATATAATATATTTTTAAATTCTAATTAAATAATCAATGAAAATTTGGTAGTGTCTTTTTTTTCTACAAAATATTTTTTCTTCAAAAATGATTTTTTTATTTTCTAATGAAATAAATATTACAATTGTTTTATATAAAATTTATAAACAATATTTGATAATATTAGATCCATTTTCCACATAATAAAATCATGATTAACATAGGGTGAAGTTTTGGGTTTTTTAAGAAACATAGATCTTTATTGAATTGTGAAAAATATCATTTTTATGTATAATTGGAATTTAATTTGATAAATTAATTAATTAATAGTAAAATTATTTTATTAATTTTATATGAAGGTAGAATAAGTATTATTTTAGTTTATTTAATTAAAATCATTACATTTAAATCATTTTTAGACCATATTTTAGTATATGTTTATTTTCATGCTTAAAAATGCATTTTTTCTGAAAAATGTTTTTAAATGCATAATTTTTATCAATTATAATTAAATAAAATAACGAATAATGATAATTGATTTAAATTAATTTGTAAGATTATATGAATATATATATATATATATATTTACGAATTTAAATTTATATAATGAATATTACTATTTATAGTGTTAAAAAAAATTAACTTTTCCTCCAAAATGTATTTTTCAGAAAACTGATTTCCATCTTGCTTACATGTTTTATATTAAATAAAATTATTCCAGCTATATTAATTCAGTTTTAAAAGTTTAATTATAGATTTGGAATAATACTAATTAATATTAGGTAATATGTTCATATTAATTTTTTAAAAATTTGAAAAATAACTTTAAGAAATATTTATTTCCATAGTAAAAGGAATATATGTTATTAAAGTGTAATATATAAATTATGAGAGACTAGAAAAAAAGTAACTATAATTGGAAGAATAGTTATATATCATTTTCATTTAAATTATAATTATATTTATTCTTAATTTTTTTAATTTATAAATTAATAAGTAAGCATTTTGATAAAAAAATAATATTTTTATACGATAAAACACAATAATATAATTTTGGGTAATATAAAATTTGAAATAAAAAAGTTATTTTGATTGATTAATGAATATTTGAAACAAAGGATATTTTAATAAAATATCATTATTAAATTTTGATAGATACATGTAATTGATAATATAATTTTTCTGTTGTCAACTATAATTTCTCAAATGATTTGAAAATAATTATTATTAAAAAACGATCATTTATCAATAAATATCCATTATATTTTAAATGTTAAAATTCATGTATTTAGAAAATTATTTTGATAAAATAAATACAATTTTTGTAATCATCCCCAAGAAATTATCAAATGTTTAATTTCTCATAATTTTTTGAGACAATCAATATTTCGAGTAAAACTTAATTACAACATAAATATATGGTCCATTTTGTGTCATCATATTGACCCAAAATTGATTTAATAAATTCTATAAATGGTATTAATGACTACATATTCTTTTAACCTTAAAAATAATATTGTTTTATGTTTATTTTATTAGTTTTATAATGTCTTTATGAATCCATAGAATCATATATTACATTTCATGTTTTTTAAAAAATTTCTTTATAAATATGACTCACTTCCACATCATAAATTATAATATCATAAAAAAATTGGACCTTGGAATTATAAAAATAAGTTTAAAAACTCGTATGTGGCTGAAAATTTTGGAAAAAACCCTAGGAAGGATTCTAGTTTTCATTACTCTATAATATAGAGTCCAGAACCTATGTTTGGGAAATAATAAAGAACTCATATATCGTTTACACTATAATCCCATCCATGAACCCATTTATCTTCCCAAAAACCCATAGAGAACATACTTAATATTACATCCCATCTCTAGAGTCATTCTAAGGTTCCCAAAATCGCTCAAGAAGCTCCTCCAAAGCGTTTTGGAATCACACTATCATGGTAATAGATTACATTATTCTCATTTCCATTCAAGAACCTTCTTTTTAATTATCCTTTTGAATATCAATTTGTTATCTTGTCATGTCACTATAGTGATACATAAACCATACAATTTTTCATATAATAGTGATATACCATTTATCAACTCTCATTATATAATTTACCTAAGTCGTTACGATGCCCTAAATTAGAAATACATCTCTCACATCCCTATTTTTCAAGATCCACTTTTATGTTATCTCTCTTAATATCCATTGGTTCATAATGGGTTATTTTCTTTCATACTCCCTTACTGTCTATTTGATGGATAACAAATTAGATACCCCCGTCACTCTCATTAATCCCTCCCATGAACCATTACGTACACTCATCACAATTATAAAATTTAGTAAGGGATCCTCTTATTATCTTCTTTATTCAGGTATCTTCATAAAATTATGAATTTTTTCTAAGATTCAATATTTTTAGATATATTCTTAAATATAAAAGAAACTTCACTGATAATTTATAAATGATTATGGACCCCTTTCAAAATCATTAATCCCTCCCATAGATATTTATGTTCCCCAATTATGCTCCCAAAATTTCACCACGATTTCCCATCTTAAAAAATTGTATAGTGAATACCTTTACCCATTTCCTATCTAGGGTGGTCAATTTTATGAAATTATACTTATTTGATTGGGGAATTAAATGAATTGTTTCAACACTCTTTTATATTGGAATAAAATTTGATAAAAAATGATACAATATTATATGATCTATGTTGTACACTTAAACATTTTAATGTAGTGAAAGTGACCGGTGCACCCAACATTATATAGAACTCTAATAAATTGAGTAATGATTTAGTATATTTAGACGTCGTGAGAGGGATTAGGGAGATAACCTAATCAATCAATGGATTTTTTTTCCATCACGATTTCATGGCTATTATACTTTACCAATGTTAATGATTCCATGTTTAAAATAGTTTCACATTTACCATAGTTCCTTTATATTGTCATGTTATATCATTCCTTATTGTTCATTTTTACAATTATATCCACATTTATGTCAAATATATATTCCAATTGTTTGGCATCTGGTTAAAAAACACCCCATGAGGATAAGAATATAAAAAATATTTTATTCATAAAATACTTGTTAATTATATTTAATTTTCAAAACATGTGTTCAAAAGAGAATTTGAAAAAACAATACTGTACAAAAATGTAAAAGAAGTGGGAGGTTATCTTGGAAAATATTTCTACTCTATAAAATAATGTCACGAAATAATAAATAGAACATAAGTTCTTTCCATTAAACATAAAATAGTTAGTTATAAAATTATTTCAAACAAAATAATAAATTTTCTAATTTTATAATTTCAATTATTAATCACATGGTAGCTCCCCCTAAATTCAACCTCCCACAAAGATAAATTTATTATTATTGTCAAAAAAATTATAGAAAAGATAACATATATTCAGAAAATTATGAAATAAAATTTTTACTATCTAAACTACAACATTTTAATTTCTAAAAGATAGATAAAAGATAATGCACAATCATACTAATAAAATTCAATTAATTTTGAAGAATATATTATATATCTAGTATTCCAATATATCAGATAATAGTATAGAAGATACAATGCATTCTAGATGAAATGTATACATATTTTTTGAATGGTTACTAGCTTCTGTCCAAAAGGATTTTAGTAACATTAATTTGGTACCCACACTTTTATAAGTACCTTAGAATATATAAAAGGTATTTTGGCCACCCAATTAGATTTATAAAAACTATTTTTGAGTATGTTTGAATACAAATTTTTAATATATAATAGCTCTTGTTTGACCATAATATATATTAAGTCTCACTAATAAATCATTGAAACAATTCCCTTTCATTTTATATTATATGAAAGTTATAATAGAGATACTTCCTTTTTAGATTCTTACAAATGTTGACTTATTCATGTTTGGTGAAAAAGTTTTATTACAAAACAATTTTTTTTACAGTTTGGTTTTACCATATAATTCATTTTATCATATTGTTCTTTACCTTGAACAAATAATGATAAATTATCCTTTATATAGAAACATTTATTTTTGGAAACCATATTATCTTTTTGAACATCTTCATAAATAGTATAAACTTTCACATTGGATCACAAAGCTATTTTTATTAGTTTCTTATTTTCTTGTTTTTGTTTCTTATATTCATTCTAAAAATTTTTAAAATCTTCCACAACATAGTCAAATATTATTTCCTGGTATCTATTATTTATTTTCATAAATTATTTGTGCCATTCATTTTCCTATTTGGGTATCAAAATATTAGAATTAAAATTCCTTTTATATTCATAAGTATGGGAAAAAAATGATATTCATATTATCACATACCATTTTTAGTTTTCCATTTTTTTGACTAACATCTTATATTTAATTTTAAATTATCTATATTTTTGAATCACTTTAAAAAAAACTATTTCTCATTTTACCATTCTATTTAGGATATTATTTAACTCTATATTTTATATAATTAGAATTAGGATATGAATATGAATTAGTAATATTTTAATCATTCGATATTTCATTATGATATGAATTTGAAGTATTTTTTAACTAGGTAAATAATGAATTATTTAGCCTATATTTTATACCCATTAGGCCAAGGTGACCATTTTCTTTTTCACTTCATGTTTCAAAACCTGATTTAGAACTATCTGACTAGTCAGATCCTCCAAAAACATTGTTTTTATATTATCATTTTGTCTTTGTAATTATTTTAATTATTGAGTTTGTGGAAATAAAGAATGATGTGATATTGATTCCTGAACTCAAAACATGTCAAATCTGAAACATCATTATTCTTAGTTTAATTATCATTCTTATAATATTTTTCATTCCTCATTGTGAATTGTCTCATGTTCCCATTAATTTACATTAATTTGAAAAGAGTCTTGCTAATGTGATACATCTTCTTGTCACTTTCCTTGTACTCAGAATCAAATGAATTAGATTTATCAATAAATTTTTATTTAAATTAAATAAATTTTCTACTTTTATCTTTATTGTCACTAATATTTTTTCATCTCTAATTCATACTATGGTAGAGAGCTTATTAATTCATCTATTGTAAATTCCATAAAATATATAATCTTATCAATGGAAACCTTCATTGCTGAAATATTTTAGGATGTTCTCTTAGTAATATTTTCACTTGAGGTGTGTTTCCCAAAAAAAATCCAAGAGCAGTCATAACATTATTTATTTCAGTAAAATGATGAAACATATATTTTATTTATACTTTATCTCCCATATTTAAGTATTGGTATTCTACTTTGAATATGTCTAGTTTTTTTCTCTTAAGATTTGCCACCCCATAATGAGTCAGTTGAAGTATCTCCCATATATCATGGGATTTATTACAAGATAAAACATGGCTATATACACATCTACTTATAACACAATACACAATATTTTTAACTTTATATTTTAAAAAATATATTACATTGTCATTATAGACAAGTGAAAAAGGATCATTTTTGTGTAGATCATATGTCTTATACATGATTATCATGTGACCAACACTAAATTTTTTTAGGTATTCCTTTTTTTCAAGTATTCATAGTCAATTCCATATAAGAATGGGGTTCTTGTGGACTCCATCCATTATTCATATTTACTCCTTTCATCTTAAAAGAAAATTTTTCTTTTATTCCTTAGATATTTATATCTAGAATATCTAGTTAGTGTGGAGTAAAAAAAGTAATAGATATAATATCCTTAAGGATTATCAAATTCAAGTATTCTAACTACTCGGAGACCTCCATTTATAGCTATTTTTGGATTTATAGTGATTGAAATTATGACTAGAGTGCGTGATAAAAAGTTTCCTGACCAAGAAAAGAATAAGAATTTATAGGAAAATATTTTTAGTGAATACCATGTTCTTGAAATGATGTTCAATAGATATAAAATGAAAGAACACTATAATATATTGTGGTTCAGATCACCAAGATCCTGGACCACTATTTGACCTTCTATAATGATTGAATATATTTTCACCCACTAAGAACAACACATTTAAATAGGTGAAACCTAGTTACAAACAATACCTTTTACTGGAACCTGGAGGCACAACCAAGTATTTTATAGTAGACTCATCATATTCTTTTTACCTTACTTTTGATCGGGAGTCACAATCCAAACATCCTTTTTTGTGGTGGAATAACTAGATGATACAAGAATTTCTTTTTATTGAGAAATTCATATACTGGATTTGAAGAAATATGAAAATAAAATAATTGATTAAATGTAGAATATAATACAGGGGAACTAGGAGATGATAAAAAATGTCAATGATGTTGAAGCTCGATGATCGTTAATCACTTGAATGAAAAAATTTCAAAAGTTGATGTTAATCTATAATCGCTACCAGATACAGAAGTTGTAGAAATTTCTTGAAAAAATTAGAGTAGTGAGAATAATTTCAAAGCCATATCACAAAGAATTCATTGTATTATCAGCACTGGAATTGATTTCGTGCCTTGAAATTTTCTATTTAATCATTAAGACAATGATATTTTTGGAGTGTTTCCATGTCCAATAACTATACAACAATTTTTAATGTATAATTGTAAAAAAAATAAAACTATTACCTACATTTTTAAAATACTTATTTAATACCATAGAACATTATTTCATTTTTATTTCATAGTGAAATATTAATATGAAAAAATTAATATGATAAATATAAAAATTTTAAAAAATTCATAATTACATAGTAGTTTAAAAAAAGAGTAATATTAATGTTTAATAAGGATTTAAAATTTTGTACAGAAAAGAACTGTATAAAGTTAAATCTACATGGGTATGCATATATAATATATGATTGCATTATTTTTCACAAAACCTAATATTATATTTTAGCATAAAATAATGAAACATTTAACAAATTATTTATTTCAATTAAATTAACAAACAAATGAAATAAATATTTTATAAAAAAAACTATGAACTAACAATGGATAAAACATCACCTCGTGGTGGATTAATCTACCATTTTTTAAACTACACTATAAAAATAGAGAGTAGTAGCCAATTCTACTTCCGGTGAAATTATGAGAAGTATCTAGATTTTGGTACTAGTGAAACAAAGAGAGGTAGAATGGTTCTTCTTTTAGTGGTTATTTTATCTAAAATTGGATGGCCAACAGTGGAAGATTATCAAACAGTGGATGTACAATCATGGATGATGATATATTATTAGTATGGTGGAAAATTTTACATGAATAGCTGATATACGTGAATAAGTTGGTTTAAATAATATTATACAAAATAATAAAAGAATATATTATTAGAATTGAAAATTAAATAAAAGGAGAACAATAGGTGGAATAATAATATTCCATTGAAAAATAGAACTTTAGTGGATGAATATCCTTTGATAAAAAATAAAACTATCTGTGGAAGAGTGAAAAAATCTATTAGTGGTGTTCGAACTACTAGTGGATAAATGATTTAACATTGAATCCCAATGGTATAAAAATAGAGAGTGGTTGATGAAATAGAATAAAATGGTAAAAATGATCCACTATTGAGAAATGGTGTTACTATCATATTAGTGAACTGTGACCCACCATTGAGAAATGGTTCATCTTTGGGGGTCCAACGATCAACCATTGTAAGTATCTACTGGTCAAGAAAGGAGACAATATGGTTGAATAAGATTATAAAATTGGAATTATTAGATGAATAATGAAATGAAGGATGTCTGAAAAAATAAATTCAGATACTTTTATAGCTCAAAAAGAAGATGCGAGAATCGATGAAGAAGTATTCCTGGCATATAACTCAAACTAATAATCCCCTGATATAGGTCGAGGGAAGTTCTTCCATAAACATCAATGAACTGAAAATGGGTGAGTATAAATGAGTTATAAAATGAAAGAAAAATTTATGAACGGGTGCTTGGGAGATAAAATAAAGGTGTGGGATATTGAAACAAATTGGTAGGTTTTATTTGAAGTGATCCAAAGACTAAAGATATATAATAGTTTTTACATCAAATTAATTGTTTAACATGGATCGTGTCCAAAATTAGTTACAAAAAGTAGTTATTTAGTGGTATATAAATCAATCTGTGACATTTCCCACTAGAGATTTCATTGGGGGATCAACACCCACAACCCACTACCCACACACATGGGCCATGAACCGATAGCATTACCAAGCCAAACCCACACTTCATGCGGGCACTATATTATGGCCTTATAAAAGATCCCAATCATAGTTGGTGTGCACTATGCATGACTGCCCATATTCTCGATGCATGTTGTCTTTCATAGGTCTTCCCATGGGGTTGAACCCTTAGTTTTCCATTGTAAGAGCCGAGTTCTTATTCTTGAGGTACGAGTTTCTTCTTTTCCTTTTCCTTAAGTGTTTTTGAAAAAAAACAAGGGTAATGGGGAAAAATCCCAAATTTATGGGTACACACCAGGTACTTTTTTACAAACACCATGTAATTTGGCCATGTGGGATGAGAATATAGGACATGTAGGCTTGTCAGCAATTAAGGGTGTACAAAATATCTACACATCGTGTACTTAGTAACACACACAAAGTAATCAATTGGTAGGTGAACAGTATGGCGGTGGATGTATCCCCCAGAGGAATGATAGTACACACCATGTGCTTAGAAATGTATGTTGTGTAATCAAGTCAGTACATGAATAGTGAGGCGGTGGAAAGTATCCTCTAGAGGAACAATTTAAAAAGGAAAGCAAACTCCATGTACTTGAGAGTACACGCCGTGTAGTTATCTTTTTTCGCTAAAAACAAGTTGTAGCATCCTTATTCAACAGAGGAGGCAAGGGACTCACCAGGAGCTACATGAGAGGATGCCGAGACTTAGAGGAGATCCCAATTTCTCATCAAGACTCTGATTCTTCCATCTTTGATCTCGTTTGAACCGTGCTCGTAAGATCTTCCCTCTCCTAGAGTCTCCTTCCAATTATTTCCCTAAGGAAAGTTATTTTGGTTTGAATGGGTAATCGTTCATCTCATATCTACGTTGTTCTTGGTCATTTCAAGATGCGACATTCACGTATATTGATTAGAGGAGATTGAGGTAGGTGTTATTGTCTTTAATTCCATCTTTTGAGTTGATTTTGTGTATCGTTGTGCCACATTCCCAAGTTCGGGGTGTCATATTGATGAGTCCTTGACTGTTTAGATACCTATAATTTCATAGGTAATCTAATGAATAAGTATATGTTGTTGTTTGAGAAAGTTTCCTTGATCTAGGGACACTTTGAGGGTGTGTTTCCCTTGTTTAGCCATTTGGCCAGAATACCCATGGGTATGCCATTATTATAACATGTTTACAGTTTTTTTGAGAGGAAAGATATATAAATTTCTTTCTTATGCTTTGGGATCAGCTCGGTTACTTTCTTTTCAACTATTTAGCCTCAGGGAAAGGTTCTGTTTAGCCTGATGGCATGGTTTTTATTATATTTAGGGAAACGTTTCTTATGCCTGAGGGAAATGTTTGTTTAGCATGAGATCAAGATTTTGGTCAAATTGAGGGAAAAGTTTATTATACCTGAGGGTAGTATCTTCTGTGACTGAGGGCGCTATCTCGTATGCATGAGGGAAATATTCGTTATGCCTAAGGGAATTCACACAAGGGTTTCATTTCTATTTTCTCGAGGGTAAGGATTTTCATGTCTGAGTACAATGTTTACTTGAATATTCACTATGGTGATTTCGTATGTCGTACCAGCCAAAATAAAGCACATGCATGGTATTATTATTATCTTCTACTTGTTAGATATCCGATTGTAGTTTCTACTATTGCACTGTGTAGGAGATTTTTGTTCGAGGTCGAGTCTCAGTAAACACATAATTCACTTAAATGGAATTGTTAAATAATTTTTAAATTGGCAATATAACTGGAAGGAATGGTTACTTTTGAGAACATCCTAGTTTACTGAATTCCATTATTTCACAATCATATTGCACTGCTTTGTTTTATTTTTCTGTACTTTTTACCATGTGTTGTATTCTATCATATTGTAGTTTATCCTGATTGAGCTGCTTTCAAAGAATCAGAGACATGTTGCATCATCATATATATGACCGTTGGTTATCTTTTACTTCAGTTTTGTGGTCCATTTTAGGTCTATATTGTTTACTGGTTTCTCCTTTGTTTTATTATATTTATTTCTGCTCTGCTACACTTTGACAAATGAGGGCATAGTTTCCCCACAATCAGTTATAGGCCCTCTCTTCTAGTCAGCAGCCTCTAGCATTTTGGGAAATGAGCTTGAGGTCATGTGACCAATCAGGTTCAGGGCACCCGTTGTGTGGCACTCAAATCTGGGATGTTACAAAGTGGTGTCAGATGGTTTTCTTTTCTCTGAGTTATTTTTTTTATTTGGATGCAACAGAAACATATAGATTGTTAGGGATTCAGTAATAAAATGTGCCCTACAGTAGCTACCCTGTGTATAGGTAAAGGCCAGATTACCTCGAATTAAATTGTGATTTTCTGCTTAATATTATTACAATTGATTTTATTTTCACCATTGGGTGAGACAATTGTGGTGTGTTGTTTATATTTTTATTCATGGGTTCTATTTATTTTCAACCTGATGAGATGAGGGTATGCCATCTCATGCATCATTTAGGCATAAGATAGAATCACCTGTCATGCATAGTTTCCCTACCATGTAAGTGCATTAGAGATTACATGTTGTTGTGACAGATGTCGTGGTAAAAAATTCATACTGTTGTGATAGGTACCTTGATAGATATGCCTATTATTTACTGGGTATTGGTACATGTTATGGTTGGGTTTATGGATGCTAAAATTTAGTTCCATAGAAGTATGGGATCTCTTGAAATAGAATTTAGTGAATCATGATCCAACATTTGGTCACGTTTTGCACTATAATGTGAATGTTCGGGTTTTAACCTTGGTTATTTGGGTGTATGGGCCCCCATGGATCGGAATATGGAATACTGGCGCTTGAATTTAATGAAAAAGGGGGCTCCAGTGTAGTTTCTAAGGCTTACTGTCCAGAAAAACTCAAAATACACGCCGTGTAATTTTGACTACACGCCATGTGTTCTTATATTCGGGATGAAATGAAGAAAATTTCTAAGTACATGTTATGTACTTATGTGTATATGCCATGTAGTATAAGGTTGTGTAACCCACCATGTGGGTGGGAACACAAGTCTTCCAGATTTTACAAGGGACACACCGTGTACCTATGGGATACGCCGTGTAGTCTTGACCGGTGAAAGACCGTGTGGACTTAGCCGTGTGGTTGGGGATACAGGGTGGTGTACACACTGTGTGTTGGTGTAACATTCCATGTACCTAGGGAAGAAACATGGGATAGGGAAACTCTTGTAGGAACATGCTGTGTACCAGTTGTACATGTAGTGTCATCATGACCTTGTGTCCTCCCATGTCACTAACAAAGCGGGTGGAGAGATCTGAGCTTATACACACAGGGTCAATGCTGAACACGCCGTGTAGTGTAATATTGGGATCTGGCCATGTAGCTAACCACATGGGTTAGTGTTATCTTTTAAAGTATACACTGTGTCCTTCTGGAACACGTCGTGTAGTATGAGTCGGGTATCCGTTTGTGTTACGAACAATACGGGCCAGTGAAGATAATATGGTACACATTGTGTCTGGAACAAACATTCCGTGTAGTCTCATTCTAATGAGAACCATGTGGCTTATCCATGTGGAAGGACTCGGGCAGGGGAAGAAAATTCAAGTACACACCGTGTGTAAGGACAACACGCTGTGTGTTTGGGGGGTTACACGACCATTTTTCGCAGAAGTACACGCCCATGTGAAAGACATAAGGGAACACACCGTGTAGTAATTATACACGCCATGTAGTATGGTTTTGTAAAACTTGAATGTTTTCATTCTCCTGTACCCAACTTAGGAATCTAGTTCTTAGTCATTAATGATATTAATCTAAGGCATGTGTTTGACCTTGTAGAGTCACACTGCCAAGACGGCCATGAGTTATTCGCCAAGAGAGTTGTGATGATTACACTCCAGAGATGGTAGGCCATGGGCTACCGATGGATCCTCTAGCAGTTCTAGATGCAGTGCTAGCCATTATATCAGATCAAGGTGAAGATACACAGTTCATTGAAAGCTTCATGTGGTTCATGCAGACCTTAAAGGGAGCACCACCGGTTGCCACATCTATGGCAAAGTTGACACGTATATTCCAGCAGCAGCATCCTCTTACGTTTTCAGGGGATGGTGGAGCACATGCTGTAGACTCATGTCTGGGTTCTATGTAGACGATCTTCGAGCCTCTAGAGACGCCTCCTAGGAGGAGATTCAAGCTGGCTACTTACATACTGTGTGATTCCCCCAAGATATGGTGAGATGTTACCACCCAGTCTGACCATCACCGAGACATGGAATGAAAAGATTTTCAGGTAGTATTCTATTAATTTTTCTTCCCAGAGATTGTAACGGCAGATCGAGCTCGAGAGTTCATGAATCTACAGTATGGTGACATGTCAGTGATGGACTATTCTTCCGGCTTCACCGAGATACATAGTTTTTCACCAGTTCTGGTGGGTGATGAGACATTGAGGGCTATACAATTTGAAGATGGTCTTCGATATGAAATCCATTCACTGGTGAATGTTTTCAAGTTGCCTATAGTGCATGCTATTGTAATCCAGGCTTTGATTACTGAGTGGAACCTGTGGGAAGCTAGTGGTGCAGGCCAGGGTGGTTCGACACCAGTATTTGGTACTATTTGTACCAGCAAGAGGAAGAGGCAGATGGATTTCAATCATAGTGGTTGTACTAGCCAGAAAATTTTTTAGGTGGCTCGGTAATGTGCTAAAAATGTGGTATATAGGGGTAGAAGAGACCTCATTGTACACGTGACCTAGTGGAGTGCCAAGAATGCAGCAAGATGGGACATCTTCAACATTTTTATATGGATTTTCCACCAGTGACTAGTGAGAGGGGTTCTCTGCAGACTCCGCGTGAAGCCGCAGGGCAGTAGCTTCTTACTGGTCAAGGAATTGCAAAACGTTAGGATGTTCAGGCCAAGGTGTTGGTCATGGCCATGGTAGCTAGACACCAAGGTCTCAGAGATAGAAATACAGGTCACTCAGGGTAGCTAGGTTGTGTTGCAAGGCCGCGACACTGGGCAACCCTATGTAGTGGAACTAACCCAACAAGTGTAGGATCCCGAACCTTCCAATGTCAGAGGTACTATTCTAGTTGCTTCTATTTTATCCTATGTACTTTTTGATATTGGTTCTACACATAGCTTTATATCAATGCTCGTTGTGGATATCCTTGGGCTCTGTGTTTCTTCTTTTTCTGATATCATGACGCTAGTCACTCTGTTGGGAATTAGAATAGCTAGTGTGCATCTGTGCAGGGAGTTCCCCATAGAGGATGGTGGTTGTCACTTTTCTATGGTAACTCAATATCTTAGAGATGAAAACTTATGATTTCATTCTCAGGATGGTCTGGTTGGTACCCTTTAGATCCTTTGTGGATTTCTATCGTTGCACGGTGAGTTTCACATTACCAGAGGGGAGAGTGTTTCTATACAACGGTGAATGGGATTTCCAGGTGAGCTGATCTGGACCCGAGCATCGTGGGCAAGGTGGAGTGACAGCCCAAATTGCAATTTTATATCTGGATGATCAGGGAAATTTTCAGAAAGATTTCCCTCTAGTGGTAAATTGTTTCAGGGATGTCTTCCTAGATGACTTTTCAGGTCTACCTTCAGAGTAAGAGGTGGATTTCTCTATTGATCTTGTGCATGGAGTGAAACTGGTGTCCATTCCTCATTATAGTATGGCTACACTAGAATTTTAAGATCTCAAGAAGTAGTTGGTGGATTTGCAGACAAAGAGTTTCATTCGACCTAGTACTTCTCCTTGGGGTTCGCCTATCCTGTTTGCAAAGAAGGAGGATGGTACCCTCAGACTTTGTGTGTATTATCGGAAGATGAACTGGTTGATGTTCAAGAACCCATATCCCTTTCCAGGGACTTATGGTCTTTTTGATCAACTTTGAGGATAAAAATTGATCTCTAAGATTTATTTGATGTCTGGATATCATCATTAGTGCGTTATACCATCAGACAAACCGTTTATAGCCTTTCAGAGTAGATATGGTCTATACGAGTACTTGGTCATTCTGTTCAGACTCACAAAGGCGCCATTAGTTTTCATGGCTCTGATAAATCGTGTGTTCCACCCATATGTGGATTCTTTTATGGTTTTCTTCTTGGATGATATCTTGGTGTACTCTTACACTCGACACGATCATGCCACCCATCTTTAGATCTTACTGAGTACACTGAGAGAGCATCATTTATATGATAAGATCTCAAAGTGATAATTTTGGATAGACCAGAATCAATTCCTAGGTCATATTATCTCAGAGGCAGGACTTGCGGTGGGCCTATAGAAAGTGAGAGCAGTAGTTTACTGGGAGCCACCTAAGAACGTGTTTGAAATATAGAGTTTCTTGGGGATGTCTGGTCACTACAAGAATTTTATACAGGACTTCATCTGCATAGAAATTCCATTGATGGGTTTGACTAAGATGGTTATGATGTTCGTTTGGTCAGAAGCTTGCTATATATCCTTTTAGGAGCAAAAGGTAAGGTTGACATCAGCACAAGTCCTGGTACTTCTAGAGAAAGGGAAGAGCTATACAGTTTACTGGGAGAAATGAAGTATTGGGATGGGAGCAGTGTTGATATAGGGTGATCGATTAGTTAAGTAAGGGTCTTGGTAGTTAAGGCCACATGAGAGGAATTACTCGATGCATGACCTCGAGTTGGCTGGAGTTGTTAATGTGTTACGTTGATGTTGATATTATCTCATGGGAGTACATTTTTTGGTGTTTATGGACAAAAAATGTCTTAAATACATCTGTACCCAGCATGAACTGAATTTGAGACAGCAAAGGTGGGTTGAATACCTCCAGTCCTTTGACATTGAGCTGGCCTATACACCTGGTAAAGGTAACATAGTAGCTGATGCACCGAGTAGGAGAACTCAGATATCGGAATTGCAGAATGCTAGTGGTGAGTGGGAGCTTATGGCATTGTTCTCTGAGAATCATTTGGAGGTGCATGATATTTAGGGTCGAAACTATCTTTCATTCTTAGATGTGACTTCTACCCACCATGATAGAGTGAGGATGATACAAAACTCAGATTCAGAAGACTTAGTTCTATGGGAGTCGGTGGCAGGTGAGGACCCTCCTCCTGGTTAGATGATAGACGATGACGAGGTACTTCATATCCATGGAAGAGTGTGGGTTAAAGGGGATATAGGAAACGAGTTGAAGCTGGAATTTCATGATTCAGCATGGGAAGTGCATCTAGGAGTTCAAAAAATGAACCATGACTTGAGAGGTCCGTATTGGTGCCCGGGTATGAAAAGAGAGGTAGATGGTTTTGTTATGAGATGTTCCACCTGTCATCAGGTGAAGGCGGAGCATCCGAGACCAGCCGGATGGATACAACAGTTACCCATTCTGGAGTGGAAATGGAATGATGTCATGATGGACATCATGATCAGGTTGTTGAGATCACCTTGAGGTAATGATTTCATATGGGTTGTTGTGGACACACTTACGAAGGTGGCTCACTTTTTGCCGATCAAGGAGACCTTTGGTGTTGATAAGCTCAGGAAGTTGTATATCCGAGAGGTAGTACATCTTCATGGGGTCCCTTGTTCTATCATTTCATATAGGGACGCCCATTTTATGTCTCGTTTCTAGCAGTGTTTTCATAGGGCACTGGATACATAGGTTCTTCGGAGCATAGCTTACCACCCTCAGACTGATGGCCAATCAGAGCGTACAATACAGGTGCTAGAGGACATGCTTTGTGCATGCATCCTAAACTTTTGGGGCTCTTGATAAAAGAACATGACCCTGTTAGAGATTTCTTACAGTAATAGTTTTTAGGAAACTATTGGGATGACAGCTTATAAGTCATTATTTGGTAGGACCATCCGATCAACCTTGTGCTGGTTGGAGGTAGGTGAGGCAGCTTTACTTGGACCACAACTCATGCAAGAGACTTCAGAGTAGGTCTAGTTGATTCAAAAGTGGATGGATTCTTCATAGTCCATCAAAAATCTTATTCTGATCGCTGCAGACGACACTTGGAGTTCGTGGTTGGGGATGAGGTTTTCTGTCATGTTTCACTGAGGTTGGGACACAAGCAGATCAGGAGATAGGGTAAACATTCACCGAGTTATGTATGGACCATTTGAGATTCTAGAGAGATTCTGTCCTATTGCCTATCAGTTTCATTTATCACAAAGGTATCGAGCCATGCATGATGTCTTCTACATATCTCAGCTATGCCATTATCACTCAGACCTATCTCACGTTTTTCAGCCCGAGGAGTTTGAACTTCAGGTAGATGCATCCTTTGAGGAGAATCTGATTCGTATTTTTGATAGAAACATGAAGGTTCTCTGAGGCCAGTTTGTTCCTCTCGTGCGGGTGATATGGCAGCATGGTCAAGTGCAAAACAAAACCTGGGAGTGGGAGACTGACGTACATGCACAGTAGCCAAAATTGTTCTCAGATTTATCTTCACCACCCTTGGAAAGGAAATTTAGGGACGAATTGATTTAAGGGGGGAAGTTTGTAAGAACCCGATTCTTATTATTGAGGTACATGTTTCTTTTTTTCCTTTTCCTTAAGTGTTTTTGAGAAAACTAGGGTAATGGGGGAAAATACCAAATTTATGGGTACACTCCATGTACTTTGTTACACACTCCATGTACTTTGGCTATGTGGGATAAGAATACCGGGTGGGTAGGCTTGTTGGTGATTAAGGGTGTAAAAACTAACTAGAGGTTGTGTACGTAGTAATACATGCCATGTAATCAGTCGGTAGGTGAGATGTAAGGCGATGTATGTAGCCGCTGTAGGAATGATAGTACATTCCATGTACTTATTAATGAACACCATGTAATCAAGTTAGTAGGTGAATAGTGAGGTGGTGGAAAGTAGCCACCAGAGGAATAATTTAAAAAGGAAAGTACATGCCATGTGGTTGAGAGAACACATATTGTAGTTATGTTTTTTTGTTAAAAACAAGGAGTAGCCTCCTCATTCATCAATGGAGGCAGGGGACTCAACATGAGCTACAAGAGAGGAGGCCGAGACTTGGAGGAGCTCCCAATTGCTCAATGAGACTCTAATTCTTCCACCGTTGATCTCATTTGAACCGTGCGGGTTTGGCCTTCCCTCTCCTTGAGTCTCTCCTTCTAATTATTTTCCTAAGGGACGTTATTTATGTTTGAATGGGTAATGATTCATCTTAGATATATGTTGTTCTTGGTCATTTTAGGAGGTGCCTTTCACGTATATAGATTAGAGGAGATCGAGGTAATGGTATTGTGTTTAATTACAACTATTGATGATTAAGTGTACAGTTGTTCCACGCACCCATGTTTGGGGTGTCGTATGGCTGAGGCCTTGACTGTTTAGATACCTAGAATTTTATAGGAAATCTATTGAATCAGTATAAACTACTATTTGAGATCGTTTCCCTGATCTAGGGCCACCCCAGGGTGTATTTCCATTGTTTAGCAGTTTGGCCTGAATACCCATGGGTATGTCATGATTATAACATGTATTGAGTTTTCTTGAGAGGGAATATATATAAATTGCTTGCATATGCATTGGGCTCGGCCCGACTACATTCTTTTCTTCTG
Organism: Viscum album; assembly: GCA_963277665.1. Taxonomy (NCBI): domain Eukaryota; kingdom Viridiplantae; phylum Streptophyta; class Magnoliopsida; order Santalales; family Viscaceae; genus Viscum; species Viscum album. The sequence continues at coordinate 895,774,812 of OY728120.1, forward strand.
TTTAGCGTGAGGGAAAGGTTATTTTTATCCAGAGGGAAAGGTTTTGATTATCCTGAGGGAAATGTTCCTTATGCCTGAGGGAAATGTTTGTGTAGCCTGAGGACAAAGTTTTGTTTAGCCTGAGGGAAACATTTCTTATGCCTGAGGGTAGTAGCTTCCATGCCTGAGGCCGATATCTCGAATGCCTAAGGGAAATATTCATTATGTCTGAGGGCAGTCACCTGAAGGGTTCATTTCTATTTGCCAGAGGGTAAGGATTTTCATGTCTCAGGACAATGATTACTTGAATATTCATTGTGGTGATTTCTTATATTGTTCCGTCCAAGATAAAGCACGTGCTTGGTGTTATGATTATCCTATACTTAATAGATAACCTATTGTGGTTTCTACTGTGGCACTGTATAGTAGATTGTCGGTCGAGGGAGAGTCTCAGAAAACTCATAATTCACTTATATTTAATTGTTAAATAATTATTAAAATGGATATATAACTAGTAGGAATGGTATATTTTGAGCACTTCTTTGTTTACTACATTTCATTATTGCACACTCTTGTTGAATTGAATTGTTTTGTTTTATTGTACTTTGTACCTTGTGCTATATTGTATCAGATTGCAGTGTATCTTGATTGTTCAGCTTTCTTAGAATTAGATACATGTTTCATCATCATATATATGACTTTTGGTTGTCTTTTACTTTAGTTCCATTTTCCATTTCAGGTTTATATTGTTTACTTCTTTCACTTTTGTATATTTATATTTATTTCCACTGCGCTACACTTTGACAAATGAGGGTATATTTTTTCCACTATCAGTCCTAGGCCCTCGCAGCTAGTCGGTAGCCTCTGAAATTTAGGGAAATGATTTTGAGGTCATGTGGCCAACCGGGTTCGGGGCACCCGTTGTGTGGCACCCGGATATGTGACGTTACACGTGGTTGAGGGCTAGCGTAGGTGGACTACATAGATAGTGAAATTTTTTAAATTATGAAATAAATATCAATAAAAAATAACGAAAATTAAAAACATAATAATTGACATATAATAAAAAATATTAAAATATATTCCTAAGCACTCAATTTCAAATATTTCATGAGATACATATATATAAATTAAATGATTAATTTCTTTTTATTAAAATTATTGAATTTTAATAAATGTAATGAGATAATAATATATCATAATATATAAAACAAATATTTTAAGAACACCAATTTTAAATACAAACAATATCCTGGGTTTTTTATAACACAATGTTCGATATCATATAATACACAGAACAACGATATCAAATGAACCATAAAATACTGTAATTTAAATATGACTATTATAAGATATTAATTTAATTGGAGGATATGGATAGGAATAACCAAATTATGAAATATATATTAATGTCATATTCAATGAAAATTTAATGATTAATTTTTTGGAAATAAATAATCATTTTTTAGAGAAGTCAATTTATTATTAAAATTTATTTTTTCTTAAAAGAATTTTTTGTTTTTTCTAAGAAAATCATATTATTATAATTTCCCATGTTTAGAAAATATATATGATGATATTAAATTCATTATGAATTTAATAGTTTATAATTTGGATTTTTTAATTTTTTGAAAAGTTTGATTTTTCAATCAATAGTGACAAATACTCCCTTTTATTCAAATATGTATTTTTTTTAAGAACAAATAAATTATAATTTTTCTTTAAAATGGATAAAATAATTATATCTGGTCTTTAATTTTATGAATAAACCAATTATTTTCATTGGAATATATTATATGATTTAATTTAGTAAAAAATTATTATAAATAAAATTAATTTTTATTGAAAACATTCATTCATTGTATTTTTATAATATTGAATTAATTTATTTAACTTATAGAAAGGGAATAATGAAAATTTGGTACCATATTTTGAATCAGAAGGTAAAAATTTAGTAAAAGTCATTCTCGTGTTTACTTATATTTTGAATATTTAATGGGGTAAAATTTATCACATCAATAAAGGGTAAATCAGTTAATTATTATAAGAAATAATGCCAGAAGGAAATACAAATCAACTCAAAACCTTAATTTAATATATTTTATAGGATTAATTTGGTTATATCAATCCCAAATTCTAATAAATGACATTTTGGTGCCATTTTAGATTGGTAGTGACATTTATATTATTTTAATTAAGGAAAATCCAACAATGTCCTTCTCCTGGTTTTAATTTATTTTTTATATTCACATATGGATAATAATGTGGTATAAAAAAATATAAAAGATAATTTCTAACAAAAATAGTTTATTTTTATCATGGAAATTTATTTTTAAATTTTAGTCATGAAATAACTACCTTTAATGATTGTGATACACCCACAAAGTATTTAATTAATTAATTGAAAAATAAAATAATTGATTTTAAATTTTTTTTTAACTAATATAATTTGAAATAATCATTTATTAGAAATTTTTCATATAAATAAAACAATATAGTGATGTGTAAATTTATTCTATTTTAATACCCTCTTTTGATTGATGTATTTAAATTCAAATTAAATAAATAGTGTAAAAATGACATTAATTATTGTTTATAATAAATAATATTTAATTAAATAATTTGAAATTCAGAAAAAAAAAATTATATTCATAGGATTTAATGGTGTATGGTTTAGAACATCAACCATGGTACACTTATGGGTAATTTTTCATTTTATGGTAACCTTCCTGACCTGTAATTTATGGAAAGTATTAATATTGTGGTAATTGTTAAAATGGTAAATAAGGGATTAAAACCAATATATAAAGGTGAAAAAAATTGAATAATTTATTTTATTAGAGGATCCAAAATCATTATAATATTATAAAAAAATTCTATTTTTTTCCATTTGGGGGTATTTAATAATCTATATTAATTTAATACTTTATGAAATTCCATGAATTCCCCTCCCCTTACTAATTATAGGTCGCCTTATCTCTCAAAGTTTCATAATTAATTGTGCCATATATGTAATGACCGAATGTTTTATAAATGGAAGTTCCCTTATTATAATTGTGTCATATAATCGCATAAAATCACAACACAATGAACTACTCATTATTATGTAACCTTTAAACATAATATTGTCACTTTTGTGGATTTAATTTTGAATGTCTAACATATACAGTTGCGTTCAGGTTGATTTTTGTGGTCTGATGGAACATACATAATTTTTTGTGAATATCACCCAAACCTTATGCATAGTAACCTAACCTTATTTATAGTAACATGTTCTTTATGAATATTATAGGATACAAAATAATAGTAGCCTCACCCATGAATGTATAGATAATATATAAGTATCTTATAAGTGATAATATGACCATTATAAAATTATTTATATTTTTTAAGTCATAAATAAATAATTACAATTAATTAATTAATTTACAAAAAAATTAATTTCCCTAGATGGTGTTCATAAATTAACAATTTTATGTCTTCTTCTTTTAAGATAATTTTATAAGACCTTATGTAATTTTTGAATGCATTATAAAATCAGTTAATGTTTTAAAATATGTATATTTCAAGTAATTTATGATTTTAATTAAAAGAGAATTAAATAATAATTAGAAAATTACTTTTCAATAATTGAGTTCATTTTTTTATTCTACAGGTCAAATATTGGTTAGGGTAAATTTTTGGGATTTTTCTAAAATATTGAAATTTTTATGAATAGTGAAATATGATAATTCACAGTAGGTGCTAAAACATGAAATTTTTCATCATTATTGAGTCTTGGATGATGTAAATGGACATTGGTTCGAACTCAAATGCACATATTAATGATTTTACTCACAATAATCATCACTATTTCTTTTCATAAAGAGAAATAATAAACTAATGGTTAAAATATTAAGAAAACTCTCATCCCCTCCACTATAAAAACCACCAACACTCCCCTCTTATCTTCACTCCTCTCAAGAATTGTTTCTTACCTCAATTCTACCAAAATATATTCCTAGGATCCTATCCCACATCCATAATCCATTTTTCACCTCAAAAGTCCAAATCCTCTCTCCTTAAGAGGCTCTCAAGGAAGATTGTATCAAGAGGTAAATTACTCTTTTCTTTTCATTCATTTTGTTTTCATGTTCCTTTGTTATACCTTATTTCATAACCTCTCCTCATCCAAATGGTGTAAAAATCCATTTCAAAAAATTTTACTTAATTTTGTTATTATAAGGGAATAATTCAATATCAAATCTCTTTCCCCCTCCTTTTATACCAAAAAATGAAAACGTAGTCCAAGATGTGTTAATTTATCACATTCAAGGATGACAGGTTATCAATTTCTATTACCATATTATATTCTAGTAATGAAACCATTTTTATAGTTTAAATAGACTATTAAATATTTATTTTATCCTATGTGTTTCTCTGGAATGTTTTTTCACACATGATGAAAAATAATAATAAAAAACAAGTAAATTATTAAAAAAAATCCAAATTAATTTAAGAGTTTATCCTAAAAGTATTATATTATGATTCACATTCCCTATAAAAAAATCAATTTTATAACCATGAAATCTCCTATATGTTCACTAATTTCAAATAACTTCAATTCCGTATGACCACTCTCATCATACATGTCTATATGAACATGAATATAAGGGAACCGATCATTGAAACCAAGGAAGAAAACGAACCCGAACAATGAAATTGAACCTCAAAACCAATAAAAAATTCTATTAATGAACTAAAAAAGTTTATAACAAATAATTTACATGTAAACTATGTTATTTAGTTATTAATTAATCAATCCAATTGAATTATTCTCTTCATCAAGATCAATCGAAGAACACTATCAGACTTAAGGTAAGGGATCCACTATTTCTCAAATTTATTCATGAATCTACACTATGTTATGACATTTTATGTGTAATTAAAAATTATGTGGTATAATTTATCACCTCCACCATACTTCCCTCATGATGTATAAAATATGATAAACTCCTTTCTTTCTCATTAATCCCTCCAAAGTACACCCGATACCATACCAATATTTAGTAAGGGATTCAACTAGATCCTCACATATTCATTTGGGTTAATCTATCATACCTTTTATCCAAATTATGTTTTCTTTTACATTTTATGTAAAAATTCTAAAAACTATTTATATTATCTAAACTCATGTTTCAGGATCCATCCAAAATTCTATTTCATAGATATACATGTTTTCAAATGATTCCCTCTTCAATACCTTTCGATAAGTTACCCTATTTTAAGGGAACATTCCAAATTCCTAACCATAATCATGTACACTATATTATCTATATTAATCCACCATTTTTTTATAATATTACATTTCTTATTATTAAAACCTTCTTGGTTTAGTTCTAGTTTTATGTACAATATTATTCAATTCTCTATTTTAAAAGATCTTTATTATTTTTCTTAAAGCCCTACTAAAACTTTTTAATGCAAAAAATTCTTAAATACTCTTCTTACATGTTTCCACTTCTATTTTACATCAATTTCCATTATTTATGCATATTTTACCTTCATAATTTCCATGTATGTTCTAATTAATTTCTTTCATGGACACTTTAATGATATGACCATTCATTAGGCTTTATGGCATGATTATGATACCCATTTCTTTCCATTGGGGACATTATGTTTATGATTATTTATGTATGATTTTGTATATGGAAATAATATCCTTGAACTTGTTAAGATGTGTTCTATAGAATATAGATCTAATGTATTGGGTATATTTTAGTCTCATGATATGTTCTATGAAATGGTCTTGGTGGTTAGCCTTGACTCGTGCTACCATGTGCGGCAGTCTTAGTGGTTAACCTTGACTTGTGCTATTATATGTGAAATGAGCCTTGAATCACACTAAATTACTTATTTATGCTACTAAAACATTACTACAAATTCATGTTTTATATGATCCCATGTTTATGTGTTATTATTCCATGTGTTACATCCCTTTGATTTTCATTATCACATGCCTTCTAACCCATTTTCTATAGTTTAATTACTATGTTTTATCACTTACTAGGGTATTTTCTCATACATTTGTTCATTTGTTCCCTAGGGTTCCATTTTTAGATGTAAGGGCTCAAAGTAAGTTAGGATAAATTTATGTAGATTAAATAAATAAATTTTTGATTTATTCCAATGTTTTCAGATTTATGTACCATGTTTTCAAAGACACTAGACTTCACGATCCTTGTATTGTACTGTAATTTATAATTATGCTTAAAATAAGGTAATATTATGTGTAAAAGGATAGGGTCTCTTTGGTATTAGAGTATGGAATATTTATTTTTGGATATTTGGAATAGAACACTGTTGTATAAACCTTAATCATGAGACTATGTTTAATAAAACACACCTAAATTTTGATATGTAATGAGTAAGTGGTTTACCAAGATAATACATCCCTACCTTGATACGAATTGGTAGAGGTGGATCTGGAACAATTGTATCCAGGGGTAAAACCTGAATGCACCTCTTTGAGCTAGTCTTGAATGGGAACTGGTGCATGACAACATGCATTACTGTATTATTGGTCTGACACACCCAAGGGATATGATTGGTTAAATTCATGATCTTGGTACAAACCATTATTAAGATAATGAAACAAATACCATAAGAATATATGTTAAGAAATTTATCAATGATAACCTAGAATGAAACATAGGAAAAACAAGTTAGGATATATTTCTCCTTTACATGTTTATAATATTATGTTAAAAGTTTATTTTTTTATGCTCAATAGATATGTATTAAAGAATACTAATTCTACAATATTTTTCTTAGTTTATAGTGGGAAATAGAGGAATACATTCCAAAAATAAATGTCATAGGGAATGTAAATATTACCATATTGACATGCCTAATATGATGGAACTGGGTGCTCAAAACATCATGATAGTAATTTATTAGCTGGTTCATGTAATAAATAATAACTTGAATCAGGTGGAAGACCTTACTCCTCCATGTAAAGTTCATGTTGACATTGAATCTTCCATGTGGAAAAGGCCTCCCATGATTAGTGGATTTTCGGATCCCCTCCTCATAAAATAGTGGATTAACTCCATTTAAAAGATATTATTTGTCCTCCAGTGCTCATAAGCGGAGATAGTTTTGTAGGTGGTATATCATTTTTATGGGGATGCTGATCAGTGGTGGACATAGATCAAGAATATGAAGCCCTATGAGGAAATTGATTCCATTGTTTGGGAGAAATTAATGAGAATGTTTTTGAATTTATATTTTCCCAAAACCATCTATCTCAAGATGGAAAGAGATTTCCTTAGACTCCAATAGAAAGAAGATGAGTCCATCGGGGTGTATGAATCAATATTCATAAGGCATGAAAGGTACGCCTATGGAGTTGTCTTGAACACAAAAAGTAAGGTGGATCGCTTCATCTGTAGACTAAATCCATGTCTACTAAAAGAGTTGGCGATTCAAGACTTTGAACGTTATGAGAAGATTGTCTATTGTTCCATTTAAGGATAAAATGGAGATCAGATACTCTCAGTGGTATCATGTCCCTAGTGACAGAAGATGAAAATAGAATCTAATGAGGGTGGTTCTTCAAATAAATTCTATGATAGAAAGAAGCATGACCATCCCATGAGTGATAATTGTGGGAAGAAGTATCTTGGAAACTATCTAAAGGAAACCATGATTTATATAAAATGTAGAAAGGTTGTACATCTAGCTAAAATCATATGATGGGATATGAAGAATCCTCCTCAAGTTGAAGAATAAAGGAAGGTTCATATCAAAATAAAGCTTGTAGTGTAGTGTTACAACTGCAAGGATCACGAGCATTATGAGAGCAAATGTCCTAAGATGAAGGTGGTTAGAGGTAATCCACAATAACCTCTAAGGCTACAAGGAAGGGATTATTCTATTACTGTTGTAGAGGTGGAGCTGGACAATAGTGTGGTGGAAGGTATTCTAGTTATTGATTTAGGAATAGAGAACATATTATTTAATTCTGGTTCTACACATTCTTTGATAACTTGTATGTTTACTAAAACTATTTAAGCTCTACCTCAAAATTTAGAGGATAAGTTATCTATTAGAACAAAGATTCGGGAAATTATTGCGTCCATGGTTTATAACTCCTCCCTAGTTTACATTTGTGGACTGAACCTCCTAGAAAATCTCATCAAACTTCCTTCAGAAGAGTTTGATGATATCTTGGGAATGTATTGGAAATATTTATACAAATACAACATCAATTGTCAGGAAAGAGATATCACTATTCACATCCTCAAGCATCCTCCCATTATTTACAAGTGTATGGAGGAAGATAAATCTCATTTAGAATCATTACCTCAAGTGTGTATATTAATTATTTTTGAGAAATAATGCCTTACTAAAATAACTTAGAGAAAGGATAGAATTAGGATTGAAGACATGCCCATCACAAGGGATTACAGTAATGTATTCCCGGAAGAGTTGCATGGTCTTCCTCATAATCAATAGGTTGAGTTCTCAATGGAACATATTCCTGGATCTCTACCTATATCAAAGAGACCTTATATAATGGCCATCATAGAGCCAGAGGAGTTGAAGAAGCAGTTGTAGGAGAATATGGTGATGGGTTTTATATGCCCGAGTGCTTAAGCATGGGGTAAAATAGTCCTCTTTTTCATGAAGAAGTATGTATCAATACACCTATGAATTGATTATTGTGAAATTAATAAAATCATGATAAATAAAAAGTATCTCCTCCCATTAATAGATGACTTTTTCAATCAAATTTGTCAGGACAATTATTTCACAAATGTGGTCCTTTGGTTGGGATATCACCAATTAAAAGGGAGGAAGGAATATATTCCCCAGACTGCCATTCGAATGCTGTATGGACACTATGACTTCATAATGATTCCCTTAAGAGTAGATAATGTTCCAAAAAATTTCATGGAATTAATGAATTGAATTTTTAGAGATTACCATGACAAATTTTGTTGTAGTCTTTATCAAAGATATTTTGATATTCTTCATGAGCATGATGGACCATGAAGAGAATTTGAATACTATTTTAATGACTTTGTGAAGGGATAATCTATGAAATGTACTGTAAATGTGAGTTCTGGATGGAGGGAGAATGATTCTGGGGGCATTTTATCACTAGTAATAGAATATCTATGGACCCTTCTAAGACAAAGGAAATTCAAGAGTGGCCCATACCAAATCTTTTAATGGAGATCTTCAGATTTTTGGGTCCATTCAGGTATTACTGGTGATTTTTGAAAAACTTTTTAACAATTTACAAACCCAATGACCAATATTGAATGGAAGGGAGTTATGTTTTATTGGACTTAATAATGTTAGGAATGTTTTAAGGAGTTGAAAAAGATGATAATCATTGCACCAGTACTCACCCATCTAATAAATGGATAATAGTTTTAGGTGTAAATTAATGTTTCAAAGAAGGTATTAGGTTGTGTGATAATTTAAAATGATAAAGTGATAGCCTAGGTCTTAAGGAAGCTGAAAATGCTTGAGAAAAACTATCCTATGCTTGATCTAGAGTTGGCAGTTGTGATCTTTGCGTTAAAAATCTGGCAGTATTATCTCTATCGGGAGGAGTGTGAGATATATATTGATCATAAGAGTCTAATATATATATTAATAATATGAAATTATTATGAACTAGTAAATATGGTTAGATCTCATCAAGGATTATGGCTGCTCAATCCACTACCACCCCAGTAAGGAAAATAAAGTGGTAGATGCTCTAAGTAGAACAGATCAAACATATTTGTCAATGATGATAATGGAAAAGGATCCAATATTTTTAGACTTGAAAAGGATAGACATTGGAATCATTAAGGGAGGAACATCATCAATCCTTTATAAAATGGTTTCTCAACCATACATCATGGAGAAAACAAAGTATGATCAAATAAAATATGTGGAAATTCAGAAAAGGGTGGAAGCCATTAAAAATGTGAAAACCTTTGAGTTTGTGATTGATGAAGAAGGAGTTTTAGTATTTTGGTCATGATTATGTGTACCATCTGATCTATAGATAAATACGGATATTTTCAATGATTTACATTGACCAACCTTCTGTATTCACCTATGGATAACAAAGATGTATCGAGATCTCTGAGAGAACTTTTTGTGGACCAATATGAAGAAAGAGATTGCTGAATATAAATCAAAGTGACTGGTTTTTCAACAAGTGAATGATGATATAAAAAATTATAAGGGGATGATAAAACCACTACACATACCAACATGGTTGTGGGAGAACATCCTCATGGACATTTTAATGGAAATCTAAGGATATCCAGAGAAAACTATGTGATATGGGTCATTGTGGATCATCATAAAAAGAAAGACCATTTTGTCATGATTCGAGTGTAATTATAATTGGATATACAATCACAGATATATATAAAATAAGTGGTAATGATACATGGATTAAAACTATCAATTATATGTGATCAATATCTGATATTCACCTCAATGTTTTGGAAAAGTCTCCAACATTTTCTAAGAACTGAACTGAACTTCAGTACGTTTATCATCCTCAAACTGATGGACAATTTGAGAAAACTATTCAAACACATGAAGATATTTTTAGATAATTTTCAATGGAATTTAGAGGAGGATGGTACCAACATATAACATTGGTTTAATTATACTACAACAATTATTTCCACCTGAGCATCTAAATGGCACCATATGAACCCCTTTATGAGAAAAGGCGATGAACACAGAAATGTTTGGGTAAAGTCGGTGTGCATAAATTGCCAGGACCAAAATTTTTCTATGAAATGGTGGGGAAGGTGAAAACCATTCATCATCACATCAAGTAAACACAAAGTCAATAAAAGAGTTATAAAAAAATTCATCGATAAGACACTGAGTTCAAATTTGCAGACATGGTATTTCTACGCATATCTTGATTGAAAAAGGTGATGAGGTTTGTAGAGAAACGAAAGCTAAGTCTGAGGTACATCATCCCCTTAGAGATTCTTGATCATGTCAGGGTTGTTGCCTATCGACTAGCACTTCCACCTTCCCTGTACAAAGTACAAAACATCATTCTGGTATACCTCTTAAGGATGTACATACTAGATACTTCACATGCACCCTCTTCAGAGGTGGTACAGTTGGGGAATGATCTTTCTTATGAGGGGAAACCATTAAAGATCATGGAACATAGAGATAATATTCTACATAACAAAACTACTCACCTGGTCTAAGTAATATGCAAGATGCACAAGTTCAAAGAGGAATCCTAGAAACTGGACGAAGCAATAAAGAAAAAGAACCCTTACCTATTTATGGATTAGAATGTTAAACCAAATTTTGAGGGTGAAATTTAATATGTGATGAATAATGTAATGACCTAATGTTTTATAAATGGAAATTACCTTCTTATAATTATGTCATATAATCACATAAAATCACAACACAATGAATACTAAGTACTATGTGACCATTAAACATAAAATTTCCACTTATGTTATTTGAATTTCAAAAATATAACAAACACAGTTGCATTCAGGGTAATTATTTGGGTTTGATGGAACAAACAATTTTTTTTGGGAATAGTAGCCTTCCCTTATGAATAGTAACCTACCCTTATAAATAGTAATATATCCCTTATGAATATTATATCATCCCAAATAATATTAGCATCACCCATGAATGTATAAATAAAATTTAGGAATCTTATAATTGATAATATGACCATAGTAAAAGTATTGGTATTTCTTTAAGTCATAAATAATTAATTACAATAAATTTATTTTTTTAAAATAAAATGTATTTTCCAAAAAAGTGTTCATAAATTAATAATTTTATATCTTTTAGTTTTAAGATAATTTAATAATAACTTATGTGATTTTTCAAATCATTTAAAATCAATTATAGTTTTTAAAATGTATATTTTTCAAGTAAATTATGATTTTAATTAAAAAATAATTTAATCATTTATAGAAAATTATTTTTGAAAAATGGTGTTCATTTTTGAATTCAATTCATCAAAAAATTATAAGTGTTATTTTTTGGTATTTTTCTAAAATACTTGAACCTTTGATGAAAAATAATATACGATAATTCACTATAAAATATAAAACTAGAATTTCTGCATAATTCTTGTTTCATGGATGATGTAAATGGCCATTGTTTTGAACTAAAATGTATATATTACAATTTTTGGTCACAATAATTTTCACTATTTCTTTTCTTATGGAGAGATTATAAACTAATAATTAAAATATTAAGAAAACCATCCTCCACTCCACTATAAAAACCATCCACTCTCCCCTCTTCTCTTCACTCCTCTCAAGCCTTGTTCCCTCAATAAATTCTGACCAAATCTTTTCCCAAGATCCCCCCACGTCTGGAAGCCCTTTTTCATGTCAAATGACAAAATCCTCTCCCCTTAAGAGGCTCTCAAGGAAGATTACATCAAGAGGTAAATTCATCTTTTCTTTTCTTTAATTTTTTCATGTTCCTTTGTTCTCTTTTATTTCCTAACCTCTCCTCATACATTTTTAATGAAAAATAAAGTACCATTAATGTAATGTAATTTTTTTATGATAAGGTAATAATTCATTATAATCTATATTTTCCACTCATTTTATACGAAATAAATTAAAACATCATCTGAGATGTGTTAATTTATCACATTCAAGGACGACGAGTTATCAATTTCTATTACCATGTTTGATAATGGAAATCAAATATTTTTTATGTTTGAACCAGACCTATAAATATGTATTTTATTCTATGTGTTTTTTCTATAGTCCATTTTCACAAACGATTCAAAATAATAATAGAAAAAAAGTTAATTATGAGGAAAATCGTAAAATTAATACTAGCATTTATCATTAATGTTTTATATAATAATTTACCTTCCCACAAAAGAAACAAATGAATTTTATAACCATTTAATCTCTTATATATTCAATAATTTCATATAACTTCAATTCTGGACAACCAATCTCATAAAACATTTTTTTCCGAAGATTAATATAAGTGAACCGATCATTAGAACCATGGAAGCAAATAGATCCAAACTATGAAATAGATCCTCATAACCAATCAAAAAGGATATGAATGGACTCAAACAGGTTATAATAACTCATTTAAATGTAAATTTGTTTATGTAATTATTAAATAATGAACCTAATTTTATTATTCATGTCATTAAGATCAAGCACAGAACACTATCGGGCTTAAGGTAAGAGGTCCTCTCTTCCTCACATTTAATCAAGAATCTCCTCTATGTTATTCCACTTTATTTTTAATTCCTGATGATGGTGTATGATTTATAACCTCCCCATACTTCCATAATGTTGTATAAAATATGATAAACACATTTTTATCTGGTTAAGATGTCCTATATACACTATATAACAAGAAGATATTCTGTAAATGATTCTAACCGAACCTCTTATATTCCATCAGGTTTCTCTATCTTATTTTTTATCCAAATGAAGTTGTCTTTTTTCCTTTTATGTACAAATTCTACATAAATTTTATATTCTAAATACTCAGGTTTCAAGATCCATCCCTCATTCTATATTAGTGATATATGTTTTTTCAAATGATTACGTCCTCAATACCTTCTGATAAACGAACCCATTTTAAGAGAACTTTTTGAATTCATACCCATAATCATGTACAAAATTTTATCTATTTTAAGCCACTATTTTATGAAAACATTCTTGTTTAACATTTATTTTTATGCAAAATATTATTCCCTTTTCTATTTGTAATGTTCTTTAGTATTTTCCTTAGAGCCGTAATAAAATGTTTAAATGCTAAAATTTCATATTTAATTTTCTTACATATTGTTACTTTTTCTTGACATCATCTACAATTATTTATGTCTATTTCACATTATGAATGTCCATGTCTATTTTAATTCCATTATTTCATGTAGACATTTATGATACATCAATTCTTTATGATTTATGGAATGATTATGATACCCATTTATTTCCATTGGTTCCCTTATGTTTATGATTGTTTATGTATGATTTTATATGTCGAAATTATATCAATGAAAATGTTAACATGGGTTCTCCCAGATAGTTCTCCAATGCATTGGGTAATGTTTGGTATCATGAGATGTTATGTGAAATGGTCTTGGCGGTTCGCCTTGACTCATACGACCATGTGCCATAATCTTAGTGTTTATCCTTGACTTGTGCTCCTCTATTTGAAACAAGCCTCAACTCATGATAAAGATATGATTTATACTACTGAACAATTACTATGAATTCGTGCATATATGATACCATGTTTATTTTTTATCATTCTATTTGTTCAATGCCTTTTTTCCATTATTCCATGCCTTCTAAGCCATTTATTAAAGTTTAATTACTATGTTTTTCCCCTTACTGGGTTATTTAGATCTTCCCTTTGTTCATGTGTTCCCTAAGGTACCCTATATAGATTTAAGGTATCAATGTTTCTAGGATCTCTTTATGAAGATTAAATAAATGTGTTTTGGATTTATTCCCATGTTTTCATTATTATGTACATAGTCTTCGAAGACACTAGACTTCACGATCCTTTGTATGTGCTCTGATATATAATTAAGCTTAAAATCATGTAATGTTATGCGTTAAAGGATAGGGTGTCTATAATATATCTCAATCGAACCCTACATAGTTATCTATTTTTGTTCTTGTGTTCTTAAAATAACAACCTTAGGTCCCAATTGAGAATATCTAATCGAGTTCTTTCAAAGAAGAGGTAACCATTTTTACCAACACTTTCAATTCTATTTCTACTACTAATTTATTTTAAATGGTGTTAGCCATCCAAAACTAATAACTCTAGTATCATAAGTTTATTTAGAAGTTATTATTGTTATTTTACTACCATTTCCATATCTTTTCTATCCTATAAAAAGAGAAAACATCGATCATGTGTATGTCCAACAAACCATCTCCACGTAGTAGTGTAATTCGTTTTTTCTGACCTCCTTAAATGGATGGTTATAATGTTGGAAATAATTGATATATATAATATTTAATACATAAATTATATTCTATAATAATAATATCATATAAAAATTCTTACATTTCATTCTTTTAGAAAATGATATCATCATTCACGAGCATGTGGGACAACAACCTTCACAAAGTGATTTGATCTATTTTTCATTTACACATTTAATGGATGGTAATAAGGATAGTTTTATAGGAAATATAAAATATTAATATCATTAATAAAATTGTGGATATGATGGAACTATAAGAAAATTACAAGGACCAGGACAACATAATCCAAACATACCTTAAAAACAGAGTAGCTAACACCTGAAATGATGTTAATATTATAAATATGGTTAATAAATGGGTGAAAATTATTATATATATAATTTATGAAATTTTAGATATATAAAAGGTTATATTATTTAATTACAATAAATCTATATTTTTTATAATGGTGTTCAAAATAACTTAAGAGGTATTTCAAACTGATGTAAGTGTTTTCCTCTCAATTACCAATATATTGAGACAAATTTGGTATTATGAAGTTGTTTATATTTATGAGGTGAATAATTTATTATTTGTGTTATTTAACATTATAATAGATTTATTCATGATGGTTTTATATCCAATTCATGTTACTCTTTTAGGATGAATATTGAAAATAAAACTCTATCTTATTCCTCTTTTTGATCAGTTATATTTTTCTTCTATGTCCATATTTTTTGAAATTAGTTTAGAAATATGCTTTTTTACTAAAATGTTTCACTGAGGAAATTTTATGTTATCTAGGATTTTTTTATAGTATTAAAGGAATATTTAAAATTTTATCCATAATCTATAATTTTCAACATTTTAATAAAAATTCAAAATTAATGCTTTCTTTTAATATATCTGAAGTTAAAAAACTTTTCCACCACTATAAATATTTTTTTCGATCTAGCTTCCTCTATAAATTTTTAATAGTTTTCTAAAGAGAAAAATTTAAAGAAAACTTACTTTAAATGATTCAATTTTATTTTAAAATATTGTTTAAAAATAATCGATGGCACCATGAAATCTACTTTTTGATGGTGATCTCTCATATCTTGATTAATCTCCGAGAAATAAACATTTTTAAACCATAATTATCTTATAATAAATGGAAATTAAATTTATATTAAATATACATGATTCCTATGTCATATATATTCATATTTCCAAAACTATATACAATACATACATTCAACATAATATATTGAATGCTATTTGACTGAATAAGGAATTACTGATGATCCATATTCATTTCACAATAATAAAATTTATTGATAAGTTGTATTGTTTATGAATTTATGTTGACAGTTAAACATGTGAGGAAAAAATTAGGCATAAAGTGATGGGTGGGTATATAAATTATATAACCCTTAGATGCATCGGTAAGTCTCATTAAACAAATGAGTCATCCAAATTAAATGGTTCTATACATGTTGTTTTAAACCATCTTTGCATAAGATCTTAAATGTAGAGATATCAACATATTTGATATGATCACATCCAATAGTATTCATATAAGTCATTGAGAATTAAATTATTTTTATTATCCATGATATTTAATCATTGATATTATCTATGTATACATTGTGTTCTCATGTTATTGATTAAATGTAATGTGTTTTCACTTATTAACACTGACATCTTGATTATAGTTTATTTAAGCATGCTAGTTTCCTCTATATATAAAACATAACGATAATTTGGTCCCACCCATACTTTTTTTCCTTTCCCCATGGCATAAAGATTAATTCTTTGAATGAGTTCCATGGATGAAAATTATTTTATTTTGTTCCATTTTATATTTTATTCACAATGTAAAATAGATATCAGGTATGTATCTAGTTCTATAAGGCAACTAAACAGATCCGTCATTTTGGGTTATATCCTTTATATATATGAAAAATTAATAATGCAATCACCAAGTATAGGTTACTAGGGTTGGGGCTGTTACACAAAATTATAGTTTAAAAACTTATAAAGGAATCGTATACAATGAATTGAAATGAGTTGCACATTATGGGATGTACTAATAGTTTGAGTGATGAAATTTTGGATTTGAAGATTTTTTTGACTTCTGTTGATGATTTTATCATTTTGTTTAGGATTTTGATTGGGGGTTCCTTTTTTTAATGATTTGAATCATAAATGTCTATAGTTAATTAATTTTTTCTTTTATTATTGAATATACCTTCCAGATAAGATCTAATGAGTTGTCACCACCCATCCCCCTCAGCCCCTCCCTTGACTACCCTAGGCCCGCCATCCATAGGCCAGTGGCTAGTGACTAGCACTGGAAAGAAATATCCCAAAAAGGGAAGACATTACCTTTAAACATGTACAGACACACACGTCTAACCACATCCCAACACACTAAATTGGGAAAAAGTATACCACTAAAACTAGGCTGAGTGCAAGTACAAGTGAATGTATGTGGGTGAAAATAAAAACCCAACTAGAAACATAAAAAAGTAATGTACAAAAAGAAACTATGATCGCTATCTGCAAAAAATTCCACCT
Source organism: Viscum album (assembly GCA_963277665.1). NCBI lineage: Eukaryota > Viridiplantae > Streptophyta > Magnoliopsida > Santalales > Viscaceae > Viscum > Viscum album. The sequence goes on from OY728120.1 coordinate 895,792,334, forward strand.
GATCGTGAGAGTAGTGAAGCTACTGGAAGCCTAAATAGTGTGTTATGTCGCCCAATCCTACTGAGACCGACTTGGTCAAAGGCCTTGAGGTCCACCATCGTCGCATCCTTTAGTCTCTTCCCCCTAAGTACCTCTTTCAAAACATCAAATTTGTGCACCAGAAACAACATTTGTGGGTGAAGCCTATTTAGGGGTGAGTATAACAATACTCTGTAGGGACCCCAACACCCTCAAAGCTCACTCGGTAATCTACGAAGGAAAAAACAAAAATTTAAAATACCCTATAGGTAAAACCCCCAATAAAGTCCTAAACCACATAGAACAATGTAAAATATGTGGCTCACACCAGGTATACAACATATAGAATAGGAATAAAGATGATTTCTCTTGAGCTATATCATTTTATTCCATTAAGAGGATCTTCTACTGATCCAAAAAGGGTCATTGTACTACTGATCCACAAAGGGTCTCTATAATGCCAATTCATAGAGGGTCACACTATTGCCGATCCAAAAAGGGTCGCATTTATGCCAATCCATGGAGGGTCTCCCTCATTCCAATTCATAGAGGGTCACTCTATTTCTAATCCATGGAGGGTCTCAATTTTGACAAGATATGGAGGGTCACTCTCATGCCGATCAACGGAGGGTATCTCTTTACATAACAACCTGCCCCTGGATTCTTACACTTGGTGTGCCTGAGTTCCATATACTCCGGTCATCATAACATCAGTCATAAATCAACATCCACAAAGTCCCACAAATAATTAACCAAAATTACCATCTTTTCTCAATGGTTACAATGCAATAAATTTTGTGTCAATTGGACACCCGGTCTGTAATATATAGGCAAAAAGATAAATTTGTCCTAGTTGGATTCGAGTTTGATTCAAAACTATCATACTCTAACTTCTAATAAAAATCATGTTGAGTATCTAAAAAGGAACGTCTCATTTCAAGGGTTCGCACACCATAGAAGGCGCGTCAATCTGATGCCCAGTTTGAGGATTACGTTAGATTAAGTGAAACGAGGGTGGTCGGGTTCGGGTATGATAGGGGTCCTCCCTGGCTGGTGGGACTGGCCTGGACCAGCTGACGGGTTCTACCCACCTATAATACTTGGCCCATATGTGGGCCAGTTGTTCTAGACCAGATGTGGTGCGTCCGGTTCTTCTAGCTAGAGGCACCTGTGGGGGGACGCCCCACCTCCCGAAATGGCCAGCTCTGCCGACTGTTGAGCTCTAGCCGAGCAGCCCGAGCAGGCCACTCCACTCCCACGTGGTGTGTCAGCCCTGCATTCTCCTCATGGAGTAGCCCGATTGGCCCAACTCTTGACACCATGGAGCATGTGGGTGCCGCTATCTCCACACATCTAGCATAGGCCGACCACCGCCGTCGGTCGTCGGTGTTGTCGTGCCGGTGGTGTCGTCCGTGCGATTGCTTCTGTAGGCCCCCAAAGATGCTCCAGTGGTCCGTTATCCTTCCCATTATCACCTACAAGCCTCCCAGGCCTCCACATTCATTGTGCAGCTGACAGAGTCAGCTTGCCTCCATGTTTCATAGTCCCCCATGAAAAACACTCAATATCCAAGAGTGGCGAAGTGTCCGGGCCTTGATCGGATTGGTATTCCCCCTCCGTGTTAGAATTTTAACATGGGGGTAATAAAAAATAATCATTTAGTATAAGTAAAACACCAAATTTAGACCCTGCAACATCCACATGCAAGAATGAATAAGTCGCAGATCAATCTGTTAGCCAGTTGATCCGTGTTCATTACATTTTTCAAAACGGATAAGAGGAATCATGTAAACAATGAAATCCCCTACTCGAATTTGATGGATCCACTGACAAAAAAGGATGTTATTCACGTAGTTGGTTTTCAATCTCCATATATGATCCTCCAAAGTCTATATCTTTTTTCACTCTTTTCCTTTGGAGAAGGAAACTGTCGGTGGTTCCTCATTCTTCATTTGGGAGGAAGTCCGCTTGCGGTTCATCAAAGAATCCCCACAATTTTAGATTCCTCAATCTCTAACACACTGTATTATTAAAAAGAAAATTATTTGATGTAGTGATGTTGCAACCATTAATGATTCTCATTAAATGAGCCATATTTAATGAGCCACATTAAATGAGTCATTTAGATAACAATGTCACATTTTCAAATGAACCATTATCAAACCTTCATTAATGCGCCTTGTCGCTGCCACATCGCTACACCACAACATCATCATTCGCCACTTAATAGTGAGAAGGGAAATAAAATATTTCATTTAAAATACTTTATTATATTTCTCAAATAGTTAATAAAAATAAATTTTCTTCTCACCCGTTTCCATTCAATGTTAAGTCATTTCTCGGAGAATCCTAAAATTTTGAATTCATTGGTGCTATAAAATTTTCAATTCATGCATCAGTTCAAAATATAGAAAATCCTTCTTCCACGTTTATTTAATGTTCCAAAAAATGTTTAGAAAAATTTAAAAGTAACCCTTGACCTACACTGGTCAAGGTTAGGTTCCACCTAAGGGGAACACACCCTCTTGAGGTATACTGTGCTCTTGAATTCCCAATCTGAGTTGCTTTTTAGGAGTTATAAGTATTTGATAATAAAATAATTGTTATAGAATTTTTTTCATTATGACCAAAAACTAACATCCATTTATGGCCCGTACGGGCCAATGTTAGAATCTATCTATGGACCGAATTCCCTCATGAACTCATCGGGGATCTCATATTTTTAATCTGATTCACGGTTCCAGAGTTATAAGAATTTGAAAAATAAAATTATTTTATTTTATTATTTTAGTTATGGTTATTTCATTTTAGGGTTTTCTAACTAGACGCATGTGACGACTAAACCTAAGTTGCACCTGTGGTAAACCTTCCATTTTGAACATAACGGTGCCCTCAAGTTTTTGATCTAGGAACCTGTTTAAGAGTTACAATTTTTCTAGAAAACCCCTCACGCGTGGTATTTAAGGTTTATCATTTTTTGACACATCATTTTGGGAACTCCATGCATTGAATTAATGTGTCGTCAAATTTCACGATCTCGAAATAATTCCATATAATAAAGAAAATTTATACTGAATTTATATGACATTTAATTCTCCCCACCATATGGATTTGCATCCCTAAAATCTAAAACAATGTAAAATCAAACATGTGAAGATATTGAGCTTAAATCTAAGCCCCCTACTCTCTTGTGCTCTCTTGGAGATTTTTATGCTGCCACCAAATGTGCACCAGAGGAATTGAAGATACATGAAGGACATGATCCTATAAATCCTCTATCTCCACAAATAACTATGTAAACATCACCCAAATGTCAGTGTCCAGATCACCCCAGTCGATGATGTGTGATGAATCATGCATGTACCTCCTCATCTGCAAAATGTGAAAAAAATCATGCACTCGGTGCATCTATGGGGGAACAGACTGGTGGTACGCTGCCTCACCAACTCTGCTGAGGATCTGAAAAAATGTCTGATGAACCTCAAATATAGCTCTCAACCCTGTCTAAATCTCCAAAATCCATATTGGGGCAAAAACCAAAGGAAAACATGGTCCCCATCCTCAAAATATACGGGTCCCCATCTCCTGTTGGCATAAGGATTCTGTTTGCTCTATGTAGTCCACATCTGCTCCTGGAATATCCGAACCTTCTTATTGGTAGCCCATACCAACTCTGGACCAATGATTTATGACTCCCTTGGGTCATTCCAGTACACATGTGATCAACATGGCCACTCATACAATGCCTAAAACGGTGCCATGCTAATGGTGGGATGATAGCGATTGCTTTATGAAATCTCTACCATTGGTTAGTGGTCCTCCCAACTGTAACCAAAATCTAGGGCACAAGCACAAATCATGTCCTCCATAGTCTGTTTGGTCCACTCCGTCTTACCATCTGTCTGGGGGTTAATTCTATGCTCTAGTGTGATGGAACCTAATGCTCAGCTTTCACTTGCTGACAGGTGTGGCATCGTGATATTAACTCTCCCACCACATTCTTCATCCCCAGAAACCATTACTGACGTTAGAGATCCATGTACATATTCACCACACAAGGTTGTACCTCCAAAGGGGATATATGGAATTCCATCAACAACTGCACCCATAACATCATTGGTACCATTGTGCATCCTATGAAAAGGATGATGTGCTCCCCTCCTATTGACAATCCATCAGGATCATGTCCTGAGGATATCTTAGCACGTCAGGCCTCGTAGTCAAAATCCACAAGTTGTGCCTCCCTAAATCACTAAATTATGGGGGAGTGAAATTCATATAATGGAGGTAAGCTACTCCATCATCATCCATGAAGAATATCGGCATCACAGCTATCTTCTCCTTCCCCTCACTCAGCAGGTGTAAATCAGACCTCCTGCTCAGCACGTCTTCCACCACGTCTCCTTTCCAAAGATTATATACTATCTAAAGGTCATAGTCCTAGAGGAACGCTAACCATATACGATGTCTCAACTGATGAAAACCCTATAGGAACCTTTCCATATACACGAAAGGATTCACCCTTTAACTGATTGATGTGTTCATATAACTTTTGGTAGTTGATACTCTCTCTCCACAAAAACTTGGTTATGGTGCTCACAGTCCACACATAACCTCGAACACCAGGTCATACTATGCCCTTCCTCTAAAAGACCTATAACTATGCCTCCTGCTTGCGAGGCTATGTGAATTTTCACTGATGAACTGATTCTCATATCGGTTCCATCTTGGGGTGTAGAATGATATAGAACTCCCTCCACTAATAAGGAGGTAATCCTAGAACAATCCTTGGAAAGTATGTTCTCGCACTCAGCCACTACTGCTGGCAACTGAAAACTCAAAGCACCTACTCCCATGAGGGTTAGGATGGATGAATACAGAGTGATTGGTTGCATTATCATATACAAGAGCTTATCCCATGTTTTCTGAGTTTCCTTTTTCTCTGACAAAGGAAAACCCCATTCCAGCACTGCAGATATACTGCATAATTTTTCTTAAAAAATTCAATCTGAGCATGTAATGTGGGTGACTAGTCCATACCAAAACTAATGTTGTAAGGACTCAATGCTTCCACCAAGAGGTTCCAGTCGAAACACTGGCCTCAAGGATCAGATCACACCATAGTAATAAGTGTGACTATCGAGTCTCCCCACATAGGTTTCTCCAGACCTAAGGACTAGGTCAATGGTTTAACCAAAAACTCTAGGTCATGAACATGATTCGTGAGAAGAAGGAATGATAAGAACCTATTTCTATTAATATGAAAACTAGTAGTAAACACAGACCGTACCTCAAATCATTCCAGGATCCCTTAGTTCATACTCTTTGACCACATGTAGCTACTCCCTTCCCCTGACTTCTAGCTCCCTGAGCCTAGTGGGGACTACATTAGGCTGCTGGTCATAACATGTCAAAATGTATACCACCTCATGTTGCTCTCTTAGATCCTCTTTCTTGTCTACTTCCCTACAGATTCAAATATCCCTATCCCTTCCTCTTCCCAAAACATTTAAAACATCCTTGTATATGATACTAAAGTTAGTTTCCTAATTTCCCACTATGGACATTCTCCAGATATATGTTCTTCTCCAATGAATTTTCAATAAAAAAGGTTCTCTATAGTACCCTAACATAAGTTGGAATGCATATAAGAATAGATATATCTCATATTTCCCTAAACACATATCGATCGGAGGTCCAAGACCTGAAGAATTGGTCATATCATATTCATCAAGTACCGGGAATGGTTAGTATTCCTTGAAGAATACTCAGCTACCGACATGTCATCCTAATGAAGCTGTAGAATCTATTGGGAACACATACCCATTAGATATTTATGGAAAGAGACCCTTTCTTTGAGAAAGGTTCTCAATCTCTATCTACGGAAAAGTCACCTCATTGCAAGATAGGGGTAATAGAAACCCTACCATCACCCTACTGAGGCACGTAGAATGATCACAGCTAGGACCGACCATAGATCTAATGGTTCTATGATTAGATGAAAATTTGGTCACAACCTCAAGCCAATCCTTAGCCGCATATGAGTCAGGATCGCCTTGGAACATGAGGGGTATCTATCACTGAAACTCGTTTAAGGAACTGAGCCAATACTTGTCCTCTAAATTTATCTCCAGTAGTAATTACTGATCAATGGGTAGTGGTATCACTGGGACACCGCCTGAAGGAACTATATCTGGAAAAAATTCCTTAGACTGAATCCTCGTCACTTTGTGGACTATCCTTATGGTCACACATTGGAATCCTGGATAGATATCTACATGGGAGAATCATGATAGAGAATCACAATGAACCCTGGTCAACAATTTATACCTGGTGAGAATACTCAAAATATATAAAGAGATTTTTTTTTCAAAAACACATGAAACTAGTATTTTTGTGTACTGAGTCGAAAAATAGAATTCAGGGTCCTGGTGTTTGAATACATCAGCTGCCACACCTACACTGGACTCCCTAGACTAAAATACAAACTCATGACACTTAAAACTATTGCACCCACTGAAATTATAGATTTTTTGTTCTTATGGTAGAACCGACCTTTCTCTAATACCACTTTGTCAAAACTTGTCCCCCAGGGCCCATGTCATGACTACTCCAAGCCTGCCTTCTATAGGCCAGGGGTAGGTGACTACCACCAGAAAGGCATATCCAAAATGGAAATGCATTTCATTTAAACTTGTAGACACACACACACTCACACACGTCCATCCAAATCCCAACACACTGAAATGGGAAAGTAAGTATACCACTAAAACAAGGTTGAGTTCAAGTACAAGTGAATGTTAGTGTGCCGAAATCCAAACCCAACTAGGAACTAAAAATAGTAAATTATAAAAGGAATAAATGATGGCTATCAACATAACACTCCACCTGATCATGAGAGTAGTGATGCTACTGGAAGAAAAAGTAGTATATCCTCCTGCCCAGTCCTACTGGGCCCCATTTGGTCCTAGGCCACCAATTCCACTGTTGTATCTTCTATTAGTCTTATCCCCCTAATCACCCCTATCAAAACATAAACAATCTACACAAGACACAAAATGTTCATGTGATAACCATGAAGGGGTGAGTATAACAATTCTCATAAGGGACACTGATACCCCAGATGGTCTCTTAGTAATCTGTGAAGGAAAACACCACAAAGAAAAATACCCCAGAGGTAAAACCACCATGCAAGAGCTCAACCACATAGCACGAAGTAAAAGACATAGCTCCCACCAGGTATACAACTTAGAGAATAGAAATAATGACGAGTAGTCTTAAGATGGATCATTGTATACTGTTGATAGGTTCTGCTTCTGATCTAATAAGGGTCATTGTATTGATGATCCAGATAGAGTCTCTCTACTGTCGATCCACAAAGGGTACCACTACTGTCGATCCATAGAGGGTCGCACTGATGCTGATCCACCGAGTTTCTCACTCATGCAGATCCACATAAGTAATCCTTATTTTGATCCTTGTAGGATCACACTCCTACCAATCCATGAAGGGTCTCTCTCATTGTGATCTATGGAGGGTCGCTCTCCACTTGATAGCCAACCACTAGATTCCCGCACTTGGTGCGCTTGAGTTCATGAGACTCTCTTCCACATACCATTGATCATACATCAACCTTGAATAAGTCTCATAATAAGTAACCCAAATTACCATCTACTCGTAAGGGATCCAACGCAACATATGACACATAAATCAGACGCTCGGTCTGTAAGATATAGGAAAAAAGGTAAATTGGATCGGTTGGATTCGAGTCCAATTCAACCTGGCCAGACTCCATATTATGTGAAAACTAAAGTGGACATTCAAAAAAGGACCTCTCTATCGCAAGGGTCCTTACACCATATACATGAAGTCAATATGATGCCCAGTTTGCGAGTTACGTTATATTTTATAAAATAGGGATGGTCAAGTCTGATAGGATTCCAACCCTGCCAGCCCATGAGACCGACTCGGCTGGTAGAGCCGGCCTGGATGGTAGACCCAGCCAGACTAGTGGAACCTACCCTATTGGCGGGTCCGGCCTGGCTGGCGGACCCGGCTCGGCCAGCCGATTTGGCCCACATGGAAAACCTGACATGCATGCGGGCCAGTTGTGCTAGACCAGACGCGATGTGTCTCGTTCACCCAATAGGCGGTGACAGTAGGGAAAACCATTAGAGAGCCACACCACCTCCCAAAATGTCCGGATCTACCGGCCATTATGCTCCAGCAGAGCTGCCTGAGTAGGACCCTCCTCTCCCATGCGGCATGTCGGTGCCGTGTTATCCACCCACCACAGTCGGGCTTGTCGCCACTCTTGTCACTACAGTGCCTGAGGGCACCGCCGTTTCCATGCATCTGACATTAGATGACTGCTACAACGATTAGTTGGTGTTGTCGTGCCAAGGTTACCACGTCGATGGAGTGGCGCTGGCAGCTGCTTCTGCAAGCCCCCAATGATGCTCTGGTTGTCTGTTTTCCTTCCCGTCTATTTCTACAGGCGTCCCAGGTCACTTCCTTCACTGCAAAACCTACAAAATTTCCTTTCCACCACGTTTCAGGGTCAACCATGAATAATGTTCAATATCCAAGAGTGGAGGAGGGCTCAGGCCATGTTTAGATTGAACTGTGCCCTCTGCATTAGCGTTTTAACATGGGGGTGATAAAAATTGTCATTTAGTTTAAGTAAAACCCCAATTTAAGACCCTACAACAACAACCCACAAGAATGAATGAGTTTAGGATCAACTCATTAGTTAGTTGATCTGCATTCGTTTCATTTTTCACGAATGGAGAAGATAAATCATTTAAACACATAAATCCCCTACCTAGATTCATTTGATCTTCTAATGACGAAGGATGCAATTTGAGTCATCATTTTTCAACCTCTGGATCTGATCTTCCATAGTTTGTTTCTTTGTTCTTTGATTTTTGTTAGAGAGGAAAACTGTCTGCAGTTCATCATTCTTCATTGGGGAGGAATTCTTCTAGCGGTTCTTCAGAGAATCCCCATAGTTTTAAATCATCGAAATCCAACACACAAGATTATTTAAATGAAAACAATTCATCATAGGGATATTGAACAAATTAATGATGCTCATTAAATTATCCCTATTTAATAATCCATATTAAATGGGTCATTTACATAACAACATCATTATTTCAAATGTGCCTTTATTGACCCTTCATTAATGCTATTTGTTACTGCACCATAGAGTTGAAGTCCGCCACTCAATGGTGAGAAATGAAATAAACTTTTTCATTTAAAATATTTTATTATTTTTGTCAAAAGGTTCAAAAAATTTCATTTTCTATTGGTCATTATCGGAAGATGTTAATTAATTTCTAGGTGAATCTTAGGGTTATGAATTCAACGGCTCCATCTGATTTTCAATCCGAGCATTTTTTCCAATGATAGAAAATCCCACTTGCACATTTACTAAAGGTACCTTGAAAAAAGTTCATAAAACATTACGAGTAACCCTAAACTCACGATGGTCTAGGATATGCTCCACCTAAGGGGGACATTCCCTCATGAGATCAATGGTACTCCCCGTATTTCCAATTTGAGTTATAATTTAAGAGTTATAAGCATTTGAATATAAAATAATATTTAATTAATTATTTTATTTAGTGCGAAAAATCACATTTCATTGTTTGTCCGCATTGGACAATTTTAGGATCTACATAAGGAATGAATAACCTCACAAGATCATCGGTGGTCTCATATTTGTAATCTAAATCAACGGTCATGAGTTATAAGCATTTGAAAAAAAAATTATTTTATACAATTATTTTATTACAATTATTCCATTTTCTGTTTTTCTCACTGGAGGCATGTGGTTACTAAAATTAAGTCATGCCTAGGGTAAAACCTACAACTTAAATGAATCTAGGTCCTCATATTTATAATCTGGTCACCTATTTATGATTTATTACAATATTTTAGAAAAACCTCTCACATAGGCTATTTAAAGCAAAACATTTTTGGATGGATCATTCCTGGCACTCCGAGACTCAGAATCACGTGCCATTAAATTTCTAGTTCTAGAAATTATTCTATATAATAAGAAAAATAATTATATGAAAATTCAGGGACATTACAAGAGTTATCATATGTTCCTCATATTAGTATGTTAAGGGATTTTGAGTAGAATTTTTTATTTTCATACCTACCGAGACTCCAAATGGAGTGGTAGAGAAGAACCCTTTTTCATATTTAAACATCACCAAAAAAATGTTTACTTAGTATCTACTAATATCCCATTATGTTGGCTCCTTTGTGCTGATTTATTTATTAAGGAGTTGATAATAACATGGTTCCTTAAAAGTTACCGTCATTTAGAGCTTAGTTTGTAATGATTATAATTTATCTAGGAAACATTTAGGTGTGTAGACAATAAGGCTTTGGTAGTGGATTGAATTTTTCATGGCATATTTTCATGAATAATTTATGTTCCGTTTATTTTTATGTGAATCATATATCCTATGGGAAATGTAAATAGTATGAACCCAACAACGAAATTCAAGATAGTTTAGGTGTATGTTTCCATCCCATTATCATTCATATAATAATTATAAATCAATTTCAGGATTCTGGTGTGGTTATATTTGGGCATGTAATCCTTATTGTTTGAATGGTTTGATAAACTACTATTATTATTGTGGGATGAGTCATCTTATAATGTTACGTTAATTGAATTAACATAGCCTTGATCATTATATTATCCCAATAGACCCTATTTTGGGTTTTTAATTTTCTTTTCTCTTATGTTTTCTTTCTCCATTATTTCTGTTAGCCAATTAATATTTTACCTCATCATTCTAGATGCAATGGATTTCACGTTCTTTAGAAGAATTTTCATTTTTTATGTGAATTGAGTTGTTTCAATTGAGTTGTTGTTCTGTAATGTCTTTCTAGTTGTGGGTAGTAGGTTGTGACCTTTGGTTATTTTCCTTACGATTGTTTGGTTATATTATCACTTTTATTTTTGTAAAACATAAATACCGTGGAGACATGTTATCGATATTATTTTTTGATCACCATATTCCAATTTTTTTATTTTTATTAATGCAGTTGTAGGGGGTATTTTTGCGTGTCATTTGGGGATTTTGAAATTCATTGGATGTGTTGGTTTACATTTGTTTTTGAGTAAACCAAGAATAATTTTTCTTTTGTGTCACTTTCTTTCCAAAAAAAATCATTCCCTTATACTTTGTTCCAATATTATTTTGTCATTCCTTTGATTATTTTGTAACTTTATGAGCATAAAAAGGGATATGCTGGGTAGAATTGTCACACTTTGATATCATTTTTGACTATTTTTATCCTTAATCATGTAAGTTTTGTGATTTATTGATATTTTTTGTCAACTTTTAAATAAAAATAAAGGTTTTTATAGAGATCCACACTTAACAAATTGTTTAGTAAATTGTGTGGAAAGCACAGGGAACAATTATCTGGTGTACCAGTGGCCTTTACACGGTTAGCACATGACTTGGAAAGCTATGTGGGTTCTCTAGGAAATCATGTCAGGTAACTTTTACATGTGAATTATTTATTCATGGATTGAACATGGATTGGTAAAACATATGTCTAAATCATGTGTCTTCCATTTACCCATCCAGAGAGACTATAATGGTTGGTGCACAATTTGAAAAAATGTGCATCTAAAACATTTGTGATTATCAGGTTCCTAAAATAGAGGAATTTATATTATAACGTATCTAATTTTAAAACCCTTTGAGTATCCCTCTATCCTTACTAGAATGACTTGGCTGAATGAGACACGTAAGATACTTCCCCCCTTCCTTTTTGGGTACTTGGCCTCTCCACTTCTAATCCATGTGGATTAATCAATGTCAGGCTTCCTTTTCCAATTATTATTTCCTTCTCTCATTGTTTCTTAGTTTTTCTCTCATTGTGGATCCATGTTGGGTGTATCCTTGCATAATTATTTTACTTAAACTTATATTATATACTGCATAGGGTGTATGAATCCCATCATGAGGCCTAATATTGAATTTTTCATTGAATCTGAAAAGAGTCTTTTGGTTTAAGGTGTTTTTCTATCCTATTCATTTTATTTAACATTATTTCAGTGATCAATATATTTTAAAAAAAAATTCATTTGAAATCAATGTTGGGATTCTTGTATCGACTATGAAATTTTTTCCCATATTTGGGTTATTTTAAGGTTGACACAAATGTTGTTTTCTTGACCCCTTAGGTTAAGTACCATAATGGGAGGGGATATTTTATCATTGTATGATAGATTAAATCACTCATGTGATTGGATATTATTTCATCATTAAATTAAACAATCATATATGTCCTTATTCTTAGAATTTATGAGAATAAATGAAAAACGTTATGAGACATAGACATTTTTAGGGTTCACCCTTAACTAAGCTAGAACGAGAAGCACTCAAAGAAAATATGTCAACATACCAAATAAAATTTTACACACAATTGTTACAAATGTATGGAGTGGACTAACATTACCACCTCATTTGCAACCATTCACACTTCATGAGGGTACTTATATCTCAAATGAAGTGAACAATTTTCTCCTCTAGAATATCATCACAATGATTTGTATCGGTTATTTTGTTTTCATTGAAATAGGTGTGTTATGATGCCCCATTCTCCTAAGAGATATGTATTCCCCATTAAATATATTTAACCTTGAGGAAACAATTTCATGGTTTCATCATGCACACATATCCATTTCACCATGAAATCAAACCATCCAAACTAGGTTCATTGTAAACTCCATCATATACTCAGGTTTCTTAGATTTATGAAACATGCTATTCATGAACTCCAACCTTAGGAAAAAATATCCTCCCAAATTCCCCTTTTAGTAAGTGATCTACTATAAACTATGTCCTATCAAACTCCTCCTCTATGAACTTGGAATCTGCCTCATGTAATGTAACTTCATGGATTAAATTTTCAATGAGATATAACTATATAGATGACCTTTTTGACAAGGGTGAATTTTTCCAATGATGAAGCTCTATAATAGAATTATATCTCTTCTAAATGAGGAAATTGTGTTTTATTTTAATGGTAAATACTAATGATAAATCTTCTAATCATAATCATTATTCATCCCTTTACATTAGAATCATCTACATACTTGACCATCTCATATCGATAAACCCTTTGAGTGATCTGCATACTCTAATTCCACCTCGCCTCTACGTACTCGACATCCAAGTTCACAGGACACATACTCAACTTCAATTCTATCTCCGTGAAATCTCATTATACTCTTTATTTTCAAACTCTATTCTTCTCTATGAAAAAACAATAAACTTTAGGACTAATGTGGTTGACTATATGTTCTACTAACAATAGGCCTCCTTTGTGATTATGAAAACATTAACTTGTGGTCAATGTACTCAAACTCTTTGTTTATGTACACTTGTTTTTAGGGAAATTTCATTTTCTGTAAACAAACTCTAAAACTAAAAATATTTAGACAAAAAAAACTACAATACATGAGGAAAAAATTCCACCTTAATTATGTATTCATAACCACTTTGTTAACATGTTTTTCCAAAAAACACAACAACTGAAAACTACAAAATTCCATCAGGAGTAAATGTATCCCAACAATCTCCACCATTAGGTTTGATAACCAAATATCAATACCACTTAGAAACATCTATTGTAAAAATGAATGCATTTATTCCCCTATCACCACTCACTCTCTATTACTATATATAACATTTAATCACTTATTTAACATGCATCTAATCCTACATGAGCCATTACCTATTTGAGAAACATGAGTAGCATGAATATTTCAAAGACGAATAAATTCATTCTTGAAACCAATAATTGTTCCTTGATACAAAATTATGATTGATACCAACTATTTTAATATATAGTGTGTAGCTCTCATAAAGACCAATCCCTGAACCATAAGTAAAAATATCATTTATCATGAACCCCTAGGTCTTCCTAATGTGATATAACATAATTCAAAGGAATATATTTAGTACCATTAAAATTGAAAAATTCCCCCATCCCAATTACCTTTTCTACCCCTAATTCATCATGAGACAGATACCCCCTAATCAGTTACTTTTCTTAATCTATCTAGATGATTCACCCCCCCCCCTTTTCTATAAACCCAATGGACACTCCCTTTTAGTTAGAAATTGGAAAAATATATAGGTCAATAAAAAGGGAATTTAATAATAAAACTTATGGAGTAGTAATCCCCCATATATACTATTCATGTGCAGAGAGTCGATTATACTATAATACCTAGATGATGGGATTCAAATTCTTATTTAGGTAAGTAATTTTTTGTATTTATAAAACATGTAGTTCTTTAGGAACATACTCATTCATCATAAGGCAATGATCCCCTTTATCCTTGATTAACTGACTTTTGATTTCAAAATTCTTTGTCAGTGAGTGGTGGATTGGATTTTTTAATGATTTATTGAACATGAATTACCATAATAGATTGTAATTGGAGATTTCATATTATAATGCTGCATTGTAAAGAAATATAAAATTGAATGTGACATTGATATAATGTTGTTTTCTATTTTCTATAACCATTTCCATTTATATTTTATTACATTGACATTGAATCACATTAAAAGTGGAAATCAAATATTGGGTCATCTTGCAGTTATGTACAGAATTTTAGAAATGAGTTACCCTTATTCTGTTAGAATAACAAACATAAATTTGACATCCCTTGATAATTTCACCCAGGTAGCAAGTATCTTTTTCATATCCTTATAATTCTCCATTCTAAATCTTCTCTAAATCTATTTTCAATATTTATACTGATAAATATATGTTTCATTCCTTTTATCACCCGCATACCTATTAAAATTTTCTATTCTCCAATAATATACATGTCAAAATCAGACTTCATTATTTCTAAAAATTAGGTATACGACACATTTTTTGATCCATTAAATATTATTTCATTAACAAAAAGTAGGACCATAATTTATTGTCCTCTCCCATGTTTGACTTAGAGATTTCAATAGACACCATCATAAAAGAAAAAGATATTTTTTATGTAATGATAAACTCATCAAAACAATGATCATGGTACCATCATCCACCCATTTTAATCATTTTGTAGATAAAAACTTTTTTCTCATCTTCATTAACAAGAAAAACATCTATCTATTCAATATACTCCTCATCTTCTGAAAATCCATTTATGAATACTAACTTGACATCCATTAGGAAACATTTTAATTACCTTGTCATTTTTATGTCTAAGAATAACTAAATTGTCTCTATCCTTTCCATGGGTGAAAATGTTTCTTCAACATCAATTTCTTCAATTTTGGAGTACCCATTATACCCCAATTATGTTTTTCTTGAACCACCATAACATTTTATTTAACCAATTTTGAAAGACCCATTTGTTCCTAATGACATTAATTTATATTTGACTCAAAAAAGTATAAAATTTATGATTATTATAGATTTGGTCAATCTCTTAATTCATTTTATGAACCCATTTATCATGAAAAAAAGATTCTTCAAAACAATTCATCTCTACTTTTGACAAGAAAGTTGTTTTTATAGTGATTTCACTTTGTTCATCAATAATGGTGATATCTGATCGCCAATAATATCATGGGTATCAATTTAAGCACAAATATTTATCTTATTTTTTGGTAGAGGTATGAAATTAGAATACTAATCACAAATATCTTCCCCAAAATATCCTTAATGAATTTTCACTCCTCTGAAGCTGCTCAACTCGTCATCGCTATCCTCCTAAAACTCCTTAATTATTTTCTCATTTTTTTTATTGAATTTTAAAAAAAATATAATTTTTCTTCAGAACATTTCCAATCCATTTACTACGGAATTATATGATTTTATTTTTCCACACTAACTGATGAAAATACCTTCATCTACATGGGATTCAAACATCAATTGTTTCTACTTATTTATAATGAAGTACTTACTTCTAAAGACTCAAAATTATTTCAATGTTGGATTCATTCCATACAATAACTCGTATAGAATGTTTTTTTACTTCATAAACAATAAATATATTTAATAGATGTAGTCCGATATCAATACTACTTCCTTCCCATTTTTTGGTCTGATACTTTTCAATGAGCATAATTATGGACATGTTGTTTAGGATATGATTCATCCTCTCAACCACACAATTTCTCTAAGTAGTTCATTCTATGGAAACTTAGTACCATATCCTATGTCTTTCAAGATAATCCTCTACATGAATGATTCTAAACTACACACCATTTTCATTTTATAATTTTATAATTTTCTATCTAAGTATCTTTTTACCTAAACTATGATATTATGTTATAAAATTTAACACCTCAGACTTGTGGGTGATGATTGTAATCCATGACAGCCCACTTTAATCATCAATGATGATAATATAATATGTCTTCCAATTAATATGCCTTTGTGTATCGATCCACACAAGTGAATATGTTCTTGTTCAACAACTCTTCATAACCATTTCACTTTCACCTTATATGCATTTTGAGTGATCATACCTTATTGGAAAGCATTCCATGTGTGAGAGTGATCAGGTGACAACATAAAGAGATCTTGAGTTGCATCACATTTTTCTAGATCTTCCATGGATGTTTTCGTAAAATTTAGAATTATTTTATTCCAAAATTTATTTTATTTATCATTAGATATAAAATAAATTTACTCTTATTTACTCACAAGGTAGAAATTCCCCATTACATTATTTCCCTAAAAGACAACTATGTTGTCATTTTCCATGAAGATTCAAAATGTATTTTTAATTATTATAGTATACCATGAGTCTCATAGTGTACTAACAAATAGTAAATTTTTATTTAGACCATCAAAAACCAATAAATCTACAGGTCTCATATCGTTTCCCCCAAACCTATAATTTCATTATCCAATAATATTCAATCATTATTCTTTTTAATAATATAAAGGAATGTTATTTATCATACACTTCATTCTCATAAATGGATTCTTCTTGCCTATAATATGAGATGTGAATCCACATTCAATGATCCACACACTAGTGTGATCTTATAATTTGAATGAAATTTATATAACCATTTCCAACTCAACTCATTTATTTATGATATATTTCCTAGAATTTATCACTGGTGTTGATTGAAATTATTAATCTTACCAAAATTATGGCTTATCGATTTCATCTTTTAATACTGGAAATAAATTTCTCATTTTTCATCATGCATGATGATTTATTGAACTATAATATATACCCATTAGGTATTCATTGACACATTTATCTGTAATGTCGATAAGATATATTATACCATATTTCTATGATCTCCACACTACAAATAGTGAACATAAAATGGACACCTACTATATTGAGATCTATTCACCTGATATTATTTCCCTTATTCCCTTTCATAAATTTTGTCTTTGGAAAAATAATTTTTTAATATCACATATTTCCAGAATGATATCAGTTAATATGAGGCTCATTACTTCTTTTAATTTTTATAGGAACATTTTTTCCATAGGTTCTTTGATTATATTTCATACATAAATCAACCTTTATATTCTGAGCCAGTTCTTGTGGTCGGCCATAAATTGTAACTCATTTTTTTATTATAAAGACCCATACTAACATTATAATTTGGATATGACCTTTACATATGCATTTTTGGGAATTCATGATCCAATTTCACCTTTTCTATCACCCTAGTGATCTGCTGTCTAGATTCCATACAACGAGTCAAAACGTCCTCCTAGTATTTCACATTTCATTATAGGATGAGAAATTCCTTCACAATATATTGAATATGTTTTACCCAATGTTTTAATATATTATTCATACCGTTGATAACCATGGTATATTCTATTATGTTTGTGTTATAATCATGTATATTTTTTATTTTTCATGGATTTTCATGTTTTAGCTTCTGAAATTAATATTTTCATCTCTTATTTTTCTTCATTCTACTATTACATGCAGTGTTTTGAATTTTTAACCACTCAGACATATTTTATAATTTATCTCTCCAACCATCTATAATTTTTATCATGGCTTCTATTTAAACATAGAGAACAAATCTTACGTCTATATCTCCTTCATCTTCAGTTCTCAGAACCCTTGTATGGTAACATCCTATAACTTCCACTATAGAATTTACTTCATTGTGTTTTTAGTTTTTTATTTCTAATTACTTTGGTTTTTATGATTTTTTTATTTCATGTGATATGAGTTTATTTATAATTTTTAACTTTTACATGGTGCTTATCCTTCATTTCAATTTTCCTTATGTCTTATTCATAGAAATATCATCATCACCCTAACCATCTTAAAACATTCTGGGATATTTTTTGAAAGGTTCTAAAAATTTCCATATAAAGAATATCTGAGTGACGATTTCCTTTTAAACTCTCCATTTCGCCACTATGTAATTGTCGAGAGGAATGAAAAGTATTCCTCTAATACATATTCATTATGTCCATACTCTAATACAAGCTTCTTCATTGCCTTGAATGCATCCTTCTTAGGCACCACAAATTCCATATACTTATTATAATAATTTAATATCTTATATAAGACAACATTTTTTTGTAATCTATAATTTTTTATATACTTTTGAAATTCATCAATCAACACAAATAATTTTAGAATAAATTAGTTTAGTAATCTTATTAGGATGTTCTTGATGATCTTCACATTATTGGGGATTTATTAAAGACCACACATGTCCTTCAAAACCATGTTCACCTGATCTTTGAATACAACAATAGATATATTAATTTAAGTCCTCATGTTCTTATATTTATTAAATAGAAATTTAAACATAACATCAATGAATTTGGAATCATCTTTTTTTATATTTAACAATATTTCCCATTTTACATGTGAGTATTTACATTACATTACTTTGGAATAAATTTTTTCGTATAGAGATCCCTATAAAGTATTGATTCTTGTGGAAAATACTTATAGTAATCTTAATTAAGCCCATGACAAGGAATTTGTATACATACTTACTAAGATCCAATTCCTAATATATTTAAACACATCTATTCCTAAAGATCATATGTAGTGCTACATATGATTCTTTCTCATCTTGAAATTTATTTCCCCTGATGATCAAAATACATTTGAGATTGATGAATTTAATTGATTCAATTAAGAGTGAATCAATTAATCTAATATTCCATTTAATATGAATTATTGTCCCAAATAGGATAAATAAAATTATTGGGGTTGAATGAAAGAATAATATAACAGAACACTCCCCTGATTGGATATTTTTTTATCATTAAAAAACAATATTCTCTTCTCTTTCCATAACAATGTATGAAAAAATGAAAATATTCATGGGATACATAAATTTACTTGTTTCACACATAATAGGTCTAGTCCAGAAATTATTCAAAGACAATGTTCCAATTTACTGAATTCACTATAGAGTAATAATATTACAATATTCAGAGTGGGTCACTATCCCTACTAGATTAAAACCAATCATCCTTCAATAACAAATTGATCTCCTAACTAAATTAAATAAAATTATCCTCTAGAAGATCCTCCTAATGATTTTTATTATTTATAATTTGGTTTAAACTAAAATAGGATAAAAATGAACATCCATTTTCATTTAAGATTTGATATACACCCTTAAACATACTTGACCTCATAGAACACTATTCATTGCGAACTCCAACATCACGAACCTGGTTCTCCATCAACTCAAAACTCATGGATTTTTTCCCCAAAGACTACTGTATTATACATTATACATCAACTTCTTTAAAAATAGTCTCAATGAAATCCAACATTTTAGACCACCATATCCAAATAATACCATTTGATTAAGTAGTTCACCATGAACTTCCTTCGTTTAATCTCTTCATTCGTGAACCTGTAAGTTGCCTCATGCACTCGTGCTTTGTGGGATTCAATATACCATGATATCAAACCTGATGAGACCTACCTATGTGAACTTTATTTAACCAAAAATACTTTACAGACACTATTTCTAACTTTTTTTAATTCCTCCGGTGATGATTCTCTCAAATACAATTTTCTCTCTTCTCAATAAGGGAATTCGTTTTTCTTCAATAAGATAAGGTCTTCAAATAATATGTTAATTAGAATTACTATTCATCCATTGACATAAGGCTCATCCGTGTATTTTTTATCACATATTATTAACTCCCTTAGATATTATAATTACTCAAATTCCACCTCTTATTCAAGTAATCACCATTCTGGATCTGATGTTAGATACTAAACATCTAGTAAATCATCATGAAATATCCTTCAACTCTTTATCTTGATACTCCATTCAAACATAAAAATTCTTACACAACCATTTAGACTATTTTTTTGACATCATATTATTTATCCATGACAATTCTTCTGGATTTCATAAATATGACCTCATCATCCATCTTCTCAACATCGTGATCCATGTACTCTTCATCATGGAGAATATTCTATTTCAAAAATTAAACATTAAATCAGTAATTTTTTATGCCAATTTTTTTTAAAAACTCCTAGGAAAAAACACATTAAATAAACTTTTGGGACCATTTTTTAAACATGTTATATCAATAAAAAAAATCCTAATGTATACTAATTTTAAATGGGATGTCGTTTTCCTAAATGTTCATAGATGGATATTAAGCCTCATATAGTTAGAACTAATATATAAATCCCTCTAGGATATATTTAAAATTCATTATAGGATTTTTGAATGTAAATTAATTTTTTAATGTAATATTAAAGGTATTAAATGATTTTAAATGTTTTCTAAATGTAACAAACTTGGAATCCTATTTTGTATTCAAATTAAAAGTAGGAAATTGATAAGGATTTTTTTTTTTTAATAATTTTCCCTATTTTTATATCATATTATAGTTCATACAATTTTTTTTTGTTTTTTTTAAATGTAGTTTTTTTTGAGATTTTTGGGATTATATTACATATGATGTATGATAATCATGGAATTGTGTAGTATTTGGTTTGGAATACATTTTTATGTCTTAAACATTGGGTTAAGTCTTTATAGATCATTTGAAAAAGCATAAAAATGTTTTTTTATTTGAGATTTCAACGAATTATCAAAGGATAATTTTTTGTTTATTGAATAAGAATTTAGACTAGGCTCTTTGATTATTATTGAGTTTTAGATTGATGCATATATGAAATTTTTTATTCATGGATGATAATGGACTGTTTTTTTAATAGAGTTCCTACAGTGGTTTTTAGGTATTTTTATATAATTCATTGATGTTTTTGTAATTTTCCAGGATGGATTTACTCACTATTAGTTGATTGATCATGAGAACCATCGGTACTTAGGTAGGGACGTATGATATCTAATGACCATATATTTTAGATATTTTAAAAAACATACAACACACAATGCAAAAAAGTAAATATATTAGGGAGACATTACTGAAAAATATTTAGTAAAAACTAATGTGGTAAATCATTAACACTCATTACCTATAGATGGTAAATAATTTATATGATTTTAGATTTAAAAGGTTATTTTCCATATATTTCATTTTATATATTTTATAAATGTTATATTAAAAGTTAAATATAAAATATTATAATTTAATATTGATAATGTAAAATTCAATTTTTAATTAAATTTTTTTTCTTATGGTTATTTTTTAGAATTTTTTAAAATATTATATTTTTAGATGAACAGTATAAAATATGGATTTTATATATGTCATCACTTTAATGAAATTATTTTATAAGATGAAATTATTCAATGTTTTAGAAAAAAATCATATAAAATTTTATATTATATAGTAGAATAAATCAGTTTAAAAGACTATTTTGAATTTATAAACCCATTCTCAACATGTTGAAAATTTATATAGTGATTTAATGAAAAGTATATTTCAATCATTTTGTTTTATAAATTATAACATGATGAAATGATGTTTTTGATTTATTTTATTATTAAATAAATATTTTTTATAATAAAAATTATTATTATTTTAAACTCATTAGAGTAAATGAAATTGATTATTTATCATAATCATTAATATTTTTACTTAAAAATAAACTCTTTCAAAATAATGAGTTTTAGGAGTTTAATTCCCTAATATAAAGATTAAATTCACTACATATAAAATGCTTATTTCATTAAATTATTATTATATAAAAATAATAAATTTTATATTATTTAATATGACCAATTTCAATTTTATTTATTAAATTTATATTATTTGGGATAATTCTAATTATCACGATAATGGTCAATTTTTTTTAATATTGTTGTTTAATTAAAATCCCCGAATTTATATCAAAAAAATTGAATTTTAATAATTTATATACTCAATATAATATGACTTATAAACAAATAATTTATTATATTAAACTCTTTTAATGTTTATTCGATACTAAACAATATTAAGAATATATAACGGTCAAAATGACATTTTTTCAATAAAACTGTTTTTGGACACATTATAAATTTTAATTTGAATAATTTTTTTTTAAATTTTTAAGTTTTAAATTGGATTAAATTGAAAATAAGTTTAGTTCTTTGACACCAAACTCTATATATATAGGTTATGTTATATTTTTTAAAAAATATAAATACACATAGTTAAAAACAAGGATCCATTTAAAATAGTAAAATTTGAAAACATAATGATAAACGATTTATCCCAAGTTTAAAATAGGTGTTGGAAAAATATTTTATGTATTTATTGACCCAAATAAAACCCAAAATCAATAATTTTTAATCTTTTTATCCATTTACTTTGGAATATTTCCATTGAAATATTAAACTATAAGGGATGTTTCAAAAAGGTCCCTTTTCCAATATTATAAAAGTGTATCACTTAAAACCACTGAAAAACACAACTAACATAATAATTAAACAAAACAAAATATTCAATTTTAATCTCAACATAACCCTATATAAAAAAATAGTTCATTTTCACTCATATTTCTCCTAATACATTCAGTTTCATGGGAACTTCCATGGAAAAAATCAAGTCTCCAACATATCTGTGATCATCTCTTAAACGTTTCTTCGTAATCATAGTATTAAAAAATTATTATCATTAAATTGTTATGATGACTTAATTATAATTTTTATATTTATACTTTTTTATATTTTTTTATAAGACTTATTTATTTATTTTCATCCACTTAGGAATATAATAGAACTTCGTTAGAGTGTTGAGTAGAAAACCACCTCCATTAAACGATATTATTTGTTTTTAACCTAATTTAATGGTTGGTATTAACAGTGGTAATGATTAAATAATATAATATATCTCATAAAATTATGATTCTAAAATTTCAATTTAATTTCAAACTTCATCTCCTCTCAGGAATCATGGAAAAAGAATGTTAATTGGGGATATGTTCATATTACCGCCTTTACGATGAAACATTTTTCATTTTATAATTAGATATTAAATAATGTTCATAATAATAAAAAAATAATAAAAAATATTTATTCTTATTTTATAAAGAAATTATTTCTAAATAAACACTGCCTTAACTATACCTTAAATTCTAGTTAAAGCGTGTTCATGTTTGGGCTTGTTCAACCACCTACAATACCAATGATTTAAAATATTACTATGGATGAGTATGATAACATGAAAAATAAAATTATAACATGAAAAATAATATAATAAAAACTTATTAAAAAAATAATTATTTTTATATGGTTCTATAAATATCTTTTTATTATTTTAGCCTATTATTAATATAATGTTTTTTTTCTAAAATTATCAAAAAAAAGTCGTTATCAATTCAGGTTTCACATAACATAACCAAAACACTTATGGAATAAAATAATGTCATTTAAATAATATATAACTAATTAGTAATATAGTATTAAATGATATATAAAAAATTTACTTAGTATGAAATGATGTGTAATGATATCAAAATTATTAAATAATCAAAATACATTTAATGTTGTTATCACATGACGGTTATAATGCATTATATATGATTAATTTTATAATGATTTGGTATTATAGTATGAAATATAAGAGGGAAATATTTCTGATTACTGTGCTGAAATATTTTATTAAGATAGATATTTTTTATAGGAGGATAGAGTTTTATTGACTATGTAAGGAAACAAGTTAACTATTTATTTGTTTAAACTTTGAATCCCTTGAGATATGTTTAATATATACCACATGATTAATTTTAAATAGTGTTAATACAACACAATTTTAAAATTTTTAACATGATTATATTATTATTCATGATATGAAATGATATTTTATAAGTTTATACCACATATAGGGGTATTATTCAAATATAACAAAGTATGTAAGGGTTTTTCATCAGTCAAAAATTCCTCCGTGGGTTGTAATTACACATAAATGAATATTATGCTTAAATATTTATATATTTAAAACAATTATGAAGTTATTTTTTTAAACATCATTTATAGTGAAATGATGTTTCAAACTAGTGTATTCTTTATGGTTGATTCAATTATTTTGTTAAAAAGTATTTTGTTAAGAATACTTTCAATTATTTTATTGGTTTTTTCTTTAGTATTCATGTTTTTAATTTCTACTAATGCTCTCCTTTACTAAAGGGAAGCTGATTTTTTTATCTCCAATTATTTTTTCCTATTACTTAATTTTAATTCAATTGATTCCATATCCTTATAACGATGTAAGTTTTTTAATGACTGCTTTTTCAAAAAAATTAAAAGGTTTTTCATCATTTCAAAATAAAGCGGTTTTATCTTCTACTACACACTTTATTTTTACAAAATTCAAAAATATTTCATATTTAATTATCATATATTATGATTAAATTTAAAATTTTCAATGTATTTTTTCACATTTTACTAAAAATTTAGGACTTTTTTCAATTTATTATTTTTTAGAGGTTTAAAATTATATTGTTTTCAATATATTTCCACTTCATTTATGTATATTATGTGATTTAATTATTAAATAAATTTTTTTAAATCCTAAATGTTTTTAATGTATTTAAAGTTATTTTATTGAAAATTTTGTTTATTTTTCATGGTTACTTTATTAAAAATTATTTTAAAAGTAAATTTATCAAAGTTGTTTTCCTTAATTTTTTTGAAATCATTAACTTTTTATCATTTTTTAATTATTAAAGAATTTATTAAAATTAATTATTTTCAAAGTATATTCACTTTACACTTTGAAAAAAATTTATATTATCAAGGGATATTTATTATGAACTATTAATAATACATTTTTCAGAATTCTTATCTTTCACTTCCAAAAAGAGATTCAAAAAATTAATTTTCACTTCAATATTAGAAAAGGGTATGTGGAATCATTGTTATTTTAAATTTTATTTAACCTATGAAATATAGTTTTCTTGAAGTAATGTTTTTATAACACTTTATATGTAATTAGTATATAATTTATTATATAAAATGATATTTCAATTTTTCTATGATTTTTTATGTTCGTTTTGTGAGATTTTTTTGAATGTTTTAAAAATCACATTAATTTTCACTGGGATCCTTATGAGTTGAATTTTTTTTAGTTTCAAGTGGAATAAAAGTATATGGATTATTATATTGGTTGGACCTATATATTTTTCCAATTAATTAGGTAATGGATTGTATCTCATTATATAGAAATGTAATGTGAACTGGTTAGCAAGAACCTAGGTTCGCAAAAAGATTGTCTGGCATCATTACGAACTACTCACTATTTTACATGTGAGAGATATAGAGAGTCACTAGTTCACAAAGGATGAGTTTGATGGATTTTATCTCCATTCACTCTTTTTACATATGAATATTTTTATTAGTATCTTGGTTGATAGTGATAAGAAATTCTATTTTTATGATTGTCGCACTTTTCTGGTTTTTGTCTTGTTATTCCATGTTTTCAAAATTATGACTTATTATTAAACTATTCCTCAAATTTATATCATGGTCTCAAGTATTTTAATTTTAAGGATTTTCATTTCTATCCTAGTTCTATAATGATCTTCTCATGATATTATGTTTCTCAATAATGTTTTATGATTATTAAACATGGTATTTTGGAATTTTATTATGTTGTTTATATATTTATCATAATTTACATAATAATTATAGAATAATATTATATGATATATTTCCCCTTTATGAGAATAAGATATCTCCCCTTTCTTATTATTCCCATTCATTGGTTATGAAGTTGATTTTATCAAGTGATATTACAAGAAATGTCCAGGAGGAGCACGATTATGGATAAAAGTATGAAAATATTTTAAAATGATTAATTTATATAACTAATCTCCAAGACACTAAAAAATTTCATCATTTGGTTGTGTGGATTATTGGGATATGTATTATTTAAATAAATAGACTAATGTATATTAATGTCATGTTAATTATTGGTTGCATTACTAGGTATTAGAGAAGACAATTGTTATTTTATAGATTAGTTTAGTTATTTTTGTAGATTTTTTTATATAACTTAGTGAAAACCCTATACTTGAGTCTATATATTGGATGATATTAAAAAAAATTTCAATTCTTATTATGTTGTTTTCCTAGAAATAAATCCCTATATTATTGATATACATTAGACGCGGGTATGAAAAAATGTACAAAGGTTTAATCATCCATAATAGGGTTGGGTGAGAATTAAATAACTCTTCCCAATAATGAAAATTGTGTGGGACTAAGACTTCACACATGGATAGACACTGCAATTGATATTATTTAGTTGATTTCATTCTCATAATTTACCATTGTTAGGGAATTATTAAATATGAGATAACAAAACATGAATTAAACTTTGTAGAGTTAAGATATTTATTAGAATTACCATGTATGTCATCATTTAAATGCATGTAACATAGGTTTAAATGAAGTAATGGTAAGAGAACATTTCTTAGGATTTATCCTTAATATTTATATACTATGATTTTTTGAAGATAATATCATAACCATTTTGGGTATTTCATTGAAATCGGATCACAAGGACAAAGATGAGAAAAGAATGTATCTAAAAACCACTATGTATTACAACAAAATATGGGAGCATAGTTAAATATACTAACCTAATTATATGCATGTTATGATGAAAAAATTATTTTTATAGTATTAACAATAGTAAGGATATTGATATTCTAATAAAAATTAGATCTATTTTCTTTTAGATTTTTTAATTAGTGAAGTGACATGCATCGATAATATTTTTGTACGTTTTAAAATTTATTGGGGGTTATGTGAAATGTATAAGGATCATTCATCAATTTTTTTAATTAATGGTTTAAAATAATATATTAAATTCTACCAATAACCATGAGAAATGATTTTATGGAAAGGATATATTTTCACATATAACTAATGAATAACACATGTTTAAGGGATGGATATGTTTTAGGCTAGATATAAGTTTAATGGAAAGATAATAAAGTATTGGGTGATTTCGAAAATCCATGTTATGTAGTATAGATAACCATTAGATTGATGATCAATGATTTTTTTGGTGAAGTTTATAATAACTTTTTTGGATTTTGGTATAAATTTTCTAGAGTGTAATCTAATTAAATAGTGTCAAATACCATTTGAGAATTATATATGGAATTGATTTTTCAATGAATATTCAATTTAACAAAGGTTTTTTGACAAGATGAAATTATTTGATTTGTGGATAACCTAATCAGGTTTTTATATGATTACGATATAAAAAATCAATATTTATTGGGAAATGATAATTACGTTGTTTTATATTAAGATAATAAGGTACATGTCATATTATATATTTTTGTTGAAATATAAATATTTTAAGAAAATCATCTCCAACCTTCATCAGTGGGTAATACATAAAATTACTAGGAAATACTTTATTTATTGGGTTTATAGTTTATATAAATGTTTTCATATCCTTTAAAATTCATATTATGTTTTATAAATTATATCATAGGAAACACCCAGTCTAAAAAACAAAAACATTTTTTAATTCCCCAACCTGGGAACCACAAGACATGCATTGAGCCGGTTCCCTACATGACCTCAAGTGTGTCTCCCTGTATTCTAGAGATTACCGACTAATAGGGAGGGTCCTGTAAGTCATTCTTGACGACACTACATGATTATTTATCAGAATAAAACACTAGTGGAAATAAACAATCCAATGTGGAAGCATATATAACTAGGAAACACTCATGTTACATGATAAAAAAATAGGGAATACAACAGTAAACAGTAAGAAAAAACCAGATATGTCAATATAAGGGTCATGTGTCAATAATTAAATACAAATTAAAGACACTATGACTCCCCAAGTAGGTTTTGAACAATATCTGGTCACCTCATTTAATCTCTATCCAAAATTATAAATCTATCCTCATGACTTTTCCATTATCATGTCATACAAAAATATAATCTATTCAGATACTGATTAGGTAGCCTGAATATGGTGTGAGTAACACTTTGTATGCCACAAACAATGGTGTCCAAAAACTATTCAATCAGATGGATGGGTATATAGTTCTATATGAAATAAATACAATGCATAATTATACAATTATTACAATACTATTTATTCTTTTCTAACTACATTAACTCCAGGGTTCCCCAGGATACTCGTACCCCAGTACTAGATTCATCTTATACCAGATCCAGAACTACTCCCTAGGTAATATCATATATTATTAAACTTTCTTGTTATATCTTGATGTATTAAAAGGTGATATGATATATCAGTACATGATTCAACTCATGCAGGAGTTCTAAATATTCCCATTTCAGACTGTAATTCAATGTGTCATAATTTCCACTATTTAATTTCACATTTATAAGACAAATTTCCAATGTAACCAATATCAAAAAAATAATTAAGATGACCATGAAACAATTCTTACACCTCAATAGAATAACCATGTTACCATTCTCCTTACTCATAAGTAAGATGGCCATGTTACCATGATTATTCCTCAATGGAATGACCACATTTCCATTAACTTTACTCTTAAGTATAATGACCATGTTACCACGTATACTTCTCAATTTATAATGACCATGTTCCCATTGATTAACAAATAATAAATTCATAATTAATTGTCCACATTAATTCTATTAGTAATCTAAAAATTAGTAAAATACATAAAATCCAATAGATAACACAAAAATTAACTAAATGCCTCAGTCCCATTAATTAATTCAATAATTAATTGAAAAATATCACAATAAATATCAAATAATTAATTTATGATTAATCCCAAAATTAATCATCTAGATCACGATCTCAAAGAACATAATTAATTCACAATTTATTATCTCATCTTAACAAATATGATATCTTCTAATTAATCCCCTGATTAATTACCCAGATTAAAATACCTTAATATCATAATAAATTTCTCAAATTAATTATCTAATATTTATAAAATTTATGTCATGATTAATTTGTTAACTAATCATTTACTTCAACAATTATTCGATAAATCAATTGGTCAACCTAGTTAACCCAATTTACAAAAATTAAATTTCTAAAGGGTGATAGAAATTATAAAATTTTGAATATATTTTTCAAATCCACGAATATCTTAATTAGATATTAGACTACAGGCCTTAATTCAATAACAAAAGTTTGTTCAAAGGAAATCCCCAAACTCTATGAAACATAATGATGTATATTTGAGTTCCTGATCTAAAACCCCAAACCAAAAATATATATCAGGATTTATAAAATCTAGATCTATATAATAACAAATAGGTTTATATATAATGAAATATAGGATATCTTCCACCAAACGATTTAAGAAACAGAGGAGAAAAAAGGGGAGAGGAATTGGAATGAGATACACATCTCGAGAGAATAGCGGATCATTGATTCAGGATTTCAATCTTAAATAAAAGACGATCGATGGCCTTGGAATCCCTCTAGGTAGATGGTAGAACCTTTTTACCCTTATTAATGTAAAATATTGAGTTAGGGATGCATAGAAGAAGAAACATATCATTAAAAGGTAAAAATGAGGGAGATCCACAATTTTCGGATCTCACAGTCGTCTCTCACATTGTTTAGTTAAAATTAAAAAAAAACAATGCACTAACCAAGCATTTTTCACTATTTCAAGGGGGACCTCACACGGTTTCCTCACACAGCCTCCTAGACCATGCTTTAACTATGCCAAAACTACAACCTCAAAAATACTAGAGAGCTTACAATTTCTCTTAAACAGCCGCAGGATTTGTATAAACTGTGCCCCAACCCTACAAAATCCCTTTCCCTACAATATTTTCATATACACCACCCATATTCACCCCATGTAATATATCCCTCCAAATTTACTGATGTAAAAAAAAGTACTTTAAATCTCTTTTGAAATAGCTACAGAAAATGTTGGGATTTTAAAATCTCTACACCTTATAATAGATCATCCTTGAGCTAGACATCCAAGTCATTTCATGTTCCCAAACCAAAAAGGTCAGTCCATTGAGCCAACATATCTGCTTCTCTTTACCATTCATCCTCTTGTACCTGTCAATGTTTCCATAACACACTGACTATCAACATGGTCTTTCAACGAAGAACATTCTCACTGCAATCCAACACACGGATCAGATTCTCTTCATGGGACACATCAATATCAATGTCATCCTAATCCACATCAGTCACATGAGAAGGGTCTGGATGATACTACCATTGATGGGACACATGGATGAAATCATGCATAACATTTTACCTCTGGGGAAGATCTAATCGGTATGACATCAGACCGATTCTCTCCACTATATCAAACAATCCAAAAAACCTAGGTGTCAACATTCTATTACTTTTATCATATAGTTACCCCACCAATGAGAAATACCAAAGAAAAAAATCACCCGTTGAAAATAATAGGGTAAAATGTTTCTAAAAACATATAACTTATTTCTACTCTAAACCATATCCATATGATTTGGAATCAACCACACCAACTGTGATGTCTCTTGCATGAGATTCGGTCCCAAAAACACTAAATCACTTGCATCCATCCAACATATTGGTGATCTACATGGACTACCATAAAGAGACTTGTATGGTTTCATCTATATAGTTTGTTGATAACAATATTTATAGGAGAACACCACTAAATCCATGTTCTTCTCCAAATACCCACTAAATTCTAGCACACATTCTCATAGTATATCCTCATGAACCTTCATTGTATGTTTGGACTTCCCATATTTCTATGGGTGGAAGGCCATACTCAATAAGGCCTATGTACCAGGAACTTTCTGCAAGCCATTCCATAATACTGATGTAAATTGTGAATCATGTTTTGAAACAATAGCCCCTGGAACCCCCTGGAGATAAACTATTTCCCAAACATAGAGTTCTCCCAACATCTCTATTATATTGGTTACCATTATAAAAAATAAATGAACCACCTTTTTTGGTCGATACAGACCAACCCAAATAGGTTCATTCCTCCAATGTGTCTTTTGAAGTCCCACCACAATATCCATGGTCATGTCATCCTACATCAATTCTAGGATGGGTAACGACTGTAGAAAAAATCTAGCTCATTGATGCTCCACCTTAACCTACTGATAGATGAAGCATCTTGTCAGAAACCCTACTATCTCCATTTTCATGCCTAGACACCAATACTGTCATCATAGGTCATGATACGTTTCAGTTACACTTGGATGTACCTCCCACATCAAGGCATGAATTTCATACATGAGCTCCTCTCGCATTCTCTTAAGTTCCACAAAGCGATTCTTGACATACATTATCTCATCCTCATCTATCAACTATTCTGAAGGTGTCTCCCCTTCCTCAATGATTTCCCTAAAGATATGTACTCTAGATCCTCATAATGTCTATCCATGATCTCTCTCAACAATTTAAACTCCACTAAAACTAAAACCAGAGTTATCTGCTTAGAACACTCCCAAACCACCACATGGATTTCAGCCATAATATTCATCATCTTACACACTTTACCTTAATCCTAAATCATATAAGTCTTAGTTTTCTAGCTCAAGACATCAAC
The DNA here is from genome assembly GCA_963277665.1 of Viscum album. Taxonomy (NCBI): domain Eukaryota; kingdom Viridiplantae; phylum Streptophyta; class Magnoliopsida; order Santalales; family Viscaceae; genus Viscum; species Viscum album. The sequence continues at coordinate 895,824,324 of OY728120.1, forward strand.
CACACTATTTTCCTTTTCAGGGCATATATTCTAGTTGAAAATCAAAATAATTCATATACACTACCAATCTCCACTACCGAAGATTCATATCAGTCTGTCAAAATATATAATTCAAGATCTTGTGATCTGTATATACAATAAAATTTTCTCAAAAAAAAGTAGTGTTGGCAACACTTAAGAGAATAAACCACTACTGCTATCATGAGTTCATCTATAGGGTAGTTCCATTTCTACGGTCTCAACTGACAAGACCGATATACCACGACTCGATAACCATGCATCAACACAACTCTATGTCTAATCCTAGAAGCATCAAAATAGACCATGTACTCCTCATGAATGTCAGGTTGGTTCATGATTGGTTCCAATTCCATGGACTTATTCAAATCTATAAAATCTCTCTACCAAGACAATGACCAATTAAAATTTAATCCCTTTTTGGTCAATCTTGAATGTTTCACTACGAAATAGGAAAATTCATGGAAAAATCCTTTTTAATATTAATCTAATCCTTGAAAGCATCAAATATAAAAAAAAGGGATTCTCCCAAGAAACCATTTTATGGACCTTTTTTGGGTCCACAAACACACATTCTTGAAGTACAACAAGATGTTGACAAAAAACACCACCAAAAAATGATCCAAATACTAATGAAATATCATGTTCATCAAATCCATAAACAATGATAGTTAATTTTCAACCCAAATGGAATTATGAAAAACATATAAAGGCAACACCTTATTCTGAACGTATTCCTCAGTATATCATAAGTTTGTACTCTCAACTGATTATACCATGATCTCAAATCAATATTTGAGACACACAATCTACCTTAAATTTTTAAAACACATAATCGACATGTAGAAGAAGATATCAGTTCTCCACATTTATTTTTTTAATCTTTCAGTAATCGACACACAAATATAAACTAACTTCAGTAATCTTTTCGAAAATATAGGTGATCTCTATGGCAGCATAACTGGATAGATAAACCCCTTATCCTCCAACTCCTCCAACTAATTTCTATGATCTTGAATCTTCATTAGTACCATTATTTATGGTGGAATAGATACTGGTTCAACCACTAACAGAAGATCAGTAATGAATTTTACATATCTCTTAGGTGGTATCCCAGAGAAGTATTATGGAAAGAAGTCCTAAAATAGATCAACCACTGGTGGAAGGAAATATTTACAAACTCCCCCATCATCCAATAATAGTAAAGCATCATGGGCTGTGAGATCTCCCAGTTCCTGAGTAATTATCCCAACTCGAAATTCCTTGATATCCCACTCTCCACGATTAATATACTGGTCACCCTAAGGATACACAAAGATCATTATCCTATGGTAAAAATCAATGTGGGAAAATTGGTTTCTTGATAGTCAATTCTTATAATCAGGTTGAATCCCATCATATCAAGAACATAGACATCCCTTAAGAAATGATATTCACCAATCTCTAGTGAACATCCCTTTCATAGATAGATATCTCTAGACTACACTCCAAATGATGTATCTATAATCAGTACCCCCACCCCCCTCACAAACTCCCTCATCAGGATCAAACCATTTCAAAATTGTGTTGATATAATGGAATGAGAGGAACTAGTATCAAACAAGGCACTAGATAATTTTGAATATAATAGAATATTACCTCTAAATGTTGATGGCATATCCTCTCTATCCACAAGTGTAGGTTGTACTGCATATAACAATGATACACCTCTTCCCTCTGAAGTTGTCTAACTCCCCTGAGTAGCACTTCTTTGTTGATGTGGGATCTCTAGCCCATAAGCACTATTACAACTACCCCTAATGCCCAGGCCAGCAGTACTCCAACTTGCATATGGATATGGTGTAGAAGATCCTCTACCCATATTCTTACTATTCTCATCTTCTCCTTCTGACAGTAGTCTATCGCTACGACTTGAATAATTTATGTAGATGTCCCATCTTGCTGCAAGATCTAAACTCTTTTAATGGTTGGGAATAATGTCTAAGATAGTGTTAAAGACTACCACACTAATGATATATTACCCCAATAAGGTATTTTCAAGTGGACCCTCCTATTTATGTACTCTACTTCCCAAAACCTTGGCTAAGGTTATTATAAAAATACGTCCAACTCTCAGAATTTTCACCTCCTGATTGTCCAACAACAACTACTTTTCCTGCATTGGAATCCTCCCTCAGGTTCTGTTCAACTCTGAGAGCCTAACCCCCCACTTCCAAGATCTTCATCAGTTTGAAAATATTCACCTGGTAAATAATCTAACACTTATGTTCATCCAAAAAACGCATTTCCATAAGTACCTCTTATACTATTAATGTTGGAGAAAATCATTATAGATCTATATAGCGTCTAGCATAGGCCATCACCTACATGCCCCACATGCTCAGATGCATGAAATGAACAACTTTCTCTTGTCTCAGAATCACAAGATAAATGTGTTCCAATAACATGTCTAAGAATTCCTTCCATAATACACTTTTAGTCTATGCAGTTTGTACTTGAATGTATCACCAACACTTCGCTCAACCCTAGAGCATATAAGAATCCATCTTTTCCCTCCTCTTTACCGAAGTCTCCAAGTGGTCAAGTATTTCCTTGATGGACTCAAACCAAAATTCATCTCCCTAAGGTCTACCCTCCCCATTAATAGTCATAGGGCTCTTCATTTTAAATTACCTTGTCAATTCATGCATACCTTTCACAACTCACCCTAGGTTTCTTTCCATGAGTTTCATGAAGTGAGTTATGTTCTCCTAAAATTTATCTCCTTCATCTTCAGCAGACACTATTGGTGGCTTAAGTTCTCTAACCGAAAAATCCATCCAAGACACACCCCTTGGTTGTCCCCTCATCAAAATTCGTAGAGGAATACTCTCTAAAATTCCAAATAAACATATTAGGTCTCATATAAAAACAATATAACATTTATGTATGTGGAATAAACACAATAATTATTTTTCCCTCACCTCACCACACAGTGAAAACTGAGGTTCTATCACAACCCCTTACCATCCTAAAATTAGTTTTTGGTTTACAAGGGTAAACACACCATCATAATCAAGTTTCTCATTTATATCCCCAACTATTCTCGTTTCACATAATTTTTTACAACATTTTCCAATTCATGTTATTCACAATTTCTCAATTTTTAAAGGATGGAGTTGAAGCCTCAATTTATTATTAAAACAAAGACCTCATTTAAACTAGGTAAAGAGATACCCATTACATAGCTAGAAGGCCCAAGGCCATGTTGCATGAATACAAGGCTTGAAATCCCTTTTTTGGACCAAAGCACCCCTCAGTGAATAGTTTTGATATAGTACCCATGCTGCTACAATACCTATTATAATACCACCGTCACTACAGTTCCTGATACAGTGCCTCCGCTATTGCTATATTTCCTCCAATGCTACAATCCCTCTCTAGTGCCATGTTACAGTACTACAAAAATACCTAAAAATTCATCCCTACCCAGATTTGAAATAGGGCCTTTTTGATGCCAAGTCGGAGCCTATACCACTTGATCCTGGGTGTCATTTTAACTTCAAAAACAAGGGAAATAGGTCATGTTAAACAACATACCAATAACCTGTTTTCCTATGCTTGTCGAAAATAAAACTTGTCGCAATAAACCTATGTACCTAGAATGATGCATATAGACTCAAATATTATTCCATTCTGGGATGTGAATTAATACTAAAATATTCAATGAAACTATATTCACATCACACCACAAGTGAGCAATAGTAGGTGAAACAATAATCAACTGTAAGAGAAAATAGTAATAACAACAATCCCACCATGAGTATGTGGGTTTTCCCCTATACATGTGTTTTAAACTGCCACGCCTGAGCACATTACTAAGCCCTAAATCTTTCTAGTCTTCCACCTAAACATTCTGAAAATGGTAGGACAAAATAAGAAGAATGAAAATTGGGCCTCTGATCCCACTTTGTAATGTCCCATCCCGAGAACGGCGTGATGTGCCCTGAATTTTTTTGGTACATGACCTCAAGTGTGCCTCCTCGTACGCTAGATGTTTCCGACTAGTAGTGAGGGGCTTGTAATTCATTCATGGGGTGACTAAGCCATCATTTATTAGAGTAAAGCACTGGATGAAATTAATAGTTGAACACGGAATCATATATAACCATTACAACACACATGTTACAAGATAACCAAACATGAAATACAATACTCACATGAATGGGAATACATGTTTTTCCAATATAAGTGTCATATATCTATAATGAAACTGAAAGAAAATACAATATGGATACCCAAGTGAATTCTAAACCATGTCTGGTCCCCTCATCCAAAATCCATCCTAAATCAGCAATCCATCCTAAATTCATTTACCTTATCTAGTCCTGAAACATGATAATCTCTTATGGTACTGATAAGGATGCTTGAATAAGGTGTGAGTAAAACTCAGTAGGCTGCCATCAGTAGTGTCTAGAACCTGTCTTGTCAAAAGGATGCGTATGTAGTCTTATAAAAAATAATTAAAGTTCATAAATAACTAGTTTTTACATTATCATCTATTTTTATCTAACTACATTAACTATATGATTCCCAAGGAGACCTGAACCCCAATACTAGCTTCATCTCATCTCCGAAGCCAAAAGTGTTCCTCATTTAATTTAATGTCTTAATACCTTATTCTTTTCAGACATTTAAGTATTCAAAGGTGTTATGATATCTCAAAATATAATTTGACTCATGCTGGAGTTCAAAAAAATTTCATGTTGGGTTGTAACTATGACTGTCATTATTTCCAATCATTAATTTCACATTTATATAACACATTTCAAATGTTTCCAATATCATAAATGTATGTAAGATGACCCTGTCACCATGCTTACTCATGAATAAAATGACCATTTTCCAATTATCTTTAATCATATGTATGATGACCATGTTACCATTCTTACTCTTCAATAGAATGACCGTGTTACCATTCTCTATACTCATAAGTATAATGACCATGTTACTGTTTATACAATTTAGAATGACCCTTTCCCATTCATTCACATATAATTTATAATTAATTAATTATCAACATCAATTCCATTATTAATCCAACAATTAGTTAAATAGATCTAATCCATTTGTTAACACAACAATTATCTTAATACATCAATCCCATTAATTAATTTAATAACTAATTAACAAATATTAAATTTCAGATCCCATCATTAATTTTACTTATTAATTATCTCATTCTAAATCTCAACTATTCATAATTAATCCAACAATTTATTATCTAGATCATAGTCTAAAAGCACATAATTAATTCATAATTAATTATCTAAATTTAATGAATTAAATAACTCATAATTATACCCACCATTAATTATCTAGATTACTATACCTGAATCATGTAATGAATTTTCCAAAATAATTATCTAATAGGTCATCCCCTTAGTCTCATTATTATTTCCTCGTATAATAATTTATTTCAACAATGCTATGATAAAAGAACTCGTAATCCTAATTAGTAAAATTTAAAAAATTAATTTCTAAAGGATGATAGTAATTATTCAATTTTTCATATACATATCAAATCCTTGACTATGGTAATGAGTTTTTAGACCACCTACCAGAATTCATTGATTTATTTTCATTCAATTTAAATCCTCAATATACAAGTAGCGCAACAATGTAGATATGAGGATCGAAACTAAATCCCTTTACCAAAAATTAATATATCATGATCAGTAAAATATAGATCTAGATCTCCCCAAATAAGTTTAGATCAAAAGAAAAAGAGGATATATTCAATCAAAATATCATGGAAATTAAGGAAAATGGATGGGATGGGAATTGGGATCTGATCCACATACTGGGAGATGAGAGGATCTTCGATTCGGCTTTGAATCTCATTGAACAGAGGTCCGATGACCTTGGAATACATGTGAGTTAATGGGAGATCCTTCCTTTATCCTTAGGAATGTAAAATAACATTCTAGTGCCACATAGAAGAAGAAACAGTTTACTAAAAGGTAAAAAGAGTATGATCCATAATTTTAGGATCTCACTACAGTCTCGCGCATGGTTGAGTTACACATTTAGAGAAACCATGTGTTAACCGTGAGTTAGAATGTATTTATAGGGGGGCTCACAATGTTTCCTTGAATGGCCTCCCGAACATCACTTTAACCATATTGAAGTTATTGCCTAAAAACACTATAGAGTGCATAGTTTGTAAAAACCATGCACTAGCCATGCATAACCCATTTTTCCCTAAACTTTTCATAGACTCCACCCAATCGCACCCATGTAATATCTCCCATAAAAGGTACTTATGTAAGAACCAAATTACAAGAAACATGACCTCGAATAACTCCTGAAAATGATAGAATTTTACACATATTAAGAGTAAATTATAAAAATATATATAACAAACACTATTATTGTTAATCACTAATATTTATCACATTTAGAATGAAAATGATAAATATGAGTTAATACAAAAAAGGTTATTTTAATTTTTTTATATTATATATTTTATATTAAAAATTTGAATTTAAAAATTTTAGAATATAAAATTGATAAATTAAAATAATTTTTTTAATTCCCCACAAAAAACTATCTTAGGGTGCATTTTTGATTTTTTTAAATAGTTGTTTTTTCGTGAATAGTAAAAATACCAATATTATACATGTCTCCAATTTTATGAAAATATTATATTATATGAATAAATTGAAATGTTTTTCAATTTTTTTTTAAAATGAAATTTTACTATATAAAGTATTATAAATTATTTTAAAATACTAATTTTAATTTATAAACCAATTCTAAACCTATTGAGAATTCATATAGAAATTTATTGAAAATCGTTTTCAACTATATTGTTCAACTCATTATAATATGATGAAATGATGTTTTTAATTTTTTTAATATTAAATAAATATTTATTTGAATAATAATAATTATTTTAAATTCACCAGAGTAAATGAAATTGATAATTCTATCGTAAAGATAAATATTTTTTACTTAAAAAACTAAAAACATTGGATTTTTGCGGGTTTACATGTTATATTGATAAGATTGATTGTGTTAGTAATATAATTTTTATATCATAATATGATAATTATATTTTAAATCTTATTTTTTATGTTATTTGAAATTCAAAATTTCATTGTTAGGTATAGATTTTAGATTATTATGATTAATTATAATTAATAAGACAGTGGTGATTTTTTTAGTAATTTTTATTTTTAATATTAAGGAATTTATATATGATCAATTAAAATTTATTCCATCATATAATTATTCTAATGTTATTTATAAACACATAAATAAATATATTAACACATGTTTAACTTATAATCAATAGAAAATAATATTAAGCACTACAATGGTGAAAATATCATTTTTATAATAAAATAATTTGTCAACAAAATAATTTTTTTCATTAAAAAGTATGTTTTAGAATATTTATAATTTCAATTTGATTAAATATATGTTTAATTAGATTCCATCACACCCAAAAATGGTATTTTTGGGTATGATAATTTTTTAATAAAATATAAAATCACTTTGTTAAAAACTAGTTACCCAATTTAAATTTAAAAGAGTAAAATGTGAATAAATAATGCTAGATTCCATATAACACTTTTAAAAAATATCTGTAAAGAAATATTTTAGGTTTTATCCACCTAAATAACCCAAAAAAAATCAAGAATTTATAAAATATTGAGCAATAGAACTTGGAATAGTGTCATGGAATTATTAAAATATATAGAGGGTTTCTAAAAGATCCATTTATCTCTATTATAAAAAGAAATCACTTACACCCTTTAAGAAAACACCTCCATTTATAATTTATACTTGAAACAATGAAATTTTAATCTCCATGTAATCCTCTCCCACAAACATAATCCCATTGTCACTCAATTCTATTCTAATCCCTTCAATTTCAAGGGAACTTCCATATGAAAAATCAAGATGCTATTGTAAGTATTATCTCCCCTTAGGATTTTCTTATTAATATTACTCATCAATATATATTATCAAAATAATAATACATTGAATTTTTTATCCTTAGTATAATAATATTTTTTTTATGTAAGAGGTTTAACCACTATTTATTCATTTTCATCCATATAAAAAGACATGGTCTCTACATTGTACGGACTACCGCCTCCATGAAAAATCATGATTTTTTTTCATTACCTTATTTTGTGGATGTTATTAATAGTGTTAAGGATTAAGGAATATAATATATCTAATATAATTATTAATCCTAAATTTCAACTTAATATTCACCTTCATCCCCTCTCATGTGTTGTGAAATGTGAACACTAATCACGTGTTCATGATGATTACCACCTCCATGATGAAATGTTTTTCATTTTACATTTACATTTTCATAAATTATCTAAACTTATAAGAATATGGATCATAGTAAAAAAATAATAATTGATCTCTTATAATGATATTATGCCAAATTAAAACCTCATTAATCATTATCTCATGTAGAGTTAAAACATGTACACGTTTTTTTGGAAGTTTAACCACTTGAATAAAAAATGATTAAAAAATGATTATGGATGACTATAAGAACTTGAAAAATAATATTATTATAATATAATAATAAATTCATGATTATTATATTTTTCTAGAAATTTTATATTAATTATTAAACTGTTTATTAATGTAACATTTTAGTTTGCAAGTATTACCGAAAGAAGCCATTATCAATTCATTTTTCACATAACGTAACCAAATAACATATATAATGAAATAAGAAAAATTTAAAAAAATATATTTTATATATTAAATAATATTAAAGTATATATCAATAGTTAAATTGATATAAAATTATTTGTAGTGTTATTAAAAATTTTAATCGTGTAGAGAACAGTTCATGTTATTAACACCCAATAATCACAATACTCTATTACTAATTAATGTACTAGTGATAAGGCATTATAATAAGGATAATAAAATAATATTTTAGAGAAATTTTACAAAATATGTTATCATGATAGCTATGTTTTTCTTGTGGTTAACGTGGGATCAAAAAATCCAGGAAACAAGGTAAGGGTTTCTCTGTCTCAACTTTATATCCATTGAGTCATGTTTAAGTTTTGCACCATGTTTTATATTTAAATGGTATAGAAAATATACTGTTTTATATTTTATTAAGATTGTATTATATTTCATGATATTAATTTTTTTTATGGTTATACCTCTCATGGGGGTCTGATTCAAATGTTAACATGTATGTAGAGGATATCATGACTCGTAAACTTCTCGTTGGATCGTAATTAATATTCTTTTACAATTATATTTATATATTGATTTATTTATCCATATATAATATTATGTTTTATTTTCTAAATTTTTATGGGAAATTATGTTTCAAGAAAATGTATTCTTCCATTCTGATTCAATTTTGTTTGCTGAAATTCATTTTTTATGAATAATTTCAGTATTTTTATTGAATTATTCTTCCATATTTATGATTTTTAATTCTTGAAATTTTTTTCCATTCCCTAATGAAATATAAATTCAGTTTTATCTCGAATGATAAATTTTCAGTTCATTCATTTAAATAAAAGGATTCTTTTCTATTTTAACGATGCGAGTTTTCCAACATACACTATTATAAAACGATCAAAAGGTTTTCCCTCCATTAAAAATGAATAGGTTTTATCATCCACTCCACATTTTATTTTTATAGTAGTTATGTGTTTTTCAAATAACCATCATTAATATTTTCTAAATGTAAAATTTTCATATAATTTTACTGCATTTATTGAAAACATTATTTATTTTTCATGTTTAAATTATTAAATATTATTTTTTGAAGTAAAATCATTATATGTATTTAAAATTATTTTATTTATATTTCATGTTTCTATTTTTAATAATTATTTATTAATATTAAATTTTTACAATGTATTTTAACATTTATTGAAAATATTATTTCCCTCTTGTATTTCATTGTTATTGATTCATTTTAAATGTAAAATTTATCAAAGTCTTTTCAATTATTTTATTGAATACCTCAGGATTTTTTTTCATGTTTTCATTATTAAAAATTATCTAAAAAAAAATATTTCAGTGTATTTTCACTTAAAAATTTAAAATAAAAATTTAATTCTCAAAGACTTATTATTTGGAACTATTTTTAATAAGTTGTTCCAAATTCTTTTCTTTCCTTTGGAGTAAGTTTGAACACAATTTTCACTTCAATTATTTAATAAGGTATTTATGAAAACATCTATAATTTCACTAATATTTTTCCTCCAAGGATTATGTTTCATGAAGTGATGTTTTTCTATCACCATTTATATGTTATTATTATATTTTTTGTTTTAGAAAATGAATTTTAGCATATTCTATAATTTCTATAGGTTCTATTATGGGTTATTTTTTAATGATTTAATAAACAAATACTTTTTTCGATGGGTTCTTTATGAGCTGATGATTGATTTATTTTCATGTAAAACATAATGGTATATATGATTATATTTATGAGACAGATATCTCTATATAATTCATTAGGTAAAAGATTACATCTCCAGAGATATTAATGTTATGTGAACTGGTTAGTGAGTAGATAGGTACAAAACTAAGGAGTTTGATGTCATTAAGAACTACTCATATTTTTTGTGTCAATAGGTTAGCGAGGATTTACATTAATAATGGGAGAGTGTTATGGAGTTTATATATACTCAAAATTATTCAAGTGAATATGTTATAAAATAACTTCATTCAAAATTATATGGAATTGTGTTTTTAGGATTGTGATTCTATTTCATGTTTTATTTCTTTTTATGCCATGTTTTCATGATTATTCCTTATTTTTAATGTATCTCACACATTTTTATCATGATCCCATGTTTTATGATTATTAATATTTTATTTTAATGATGTCCATTGCATGTATGGTTCTTTAATGATATTATTATGATGTTATGCTTCTATATCGTTTTTTATGATTTTTATCCATGGTATTTTGGGATTTTATTATATTATTCATATCTTTCTAATAATATCATTCATTTTTATGATCAAATCCTTTATGATATGTATTTAATAATACAAAATATTTGATATCTATCATTTATTATGTTTATAATACCCATGTTATGATGATGATATTACCTTGTGAGATTTCTATAAAGGGTGTCGAGGAGAATAATTATGGATAAAAGTCAATAAGTGTTATAAAATAATTTATTTATACAGCTAATATCAAATATTATAAACATTTAGATCATCGGGTTGTTCTATGGTTTGTGAGATTTATTTTTTAATTTATGGGATTAATAAATTAGTTTATTCATTCTAATACTTGGTCACATTAAGGCTTGTTCTGGATGTAATTAGAACACTATACCTTGAATTAGATTACACCACTAATTTCCCTGATAATACAATTATATAAATTTTGTTTACCAAAAATACTTGATACATTTATCCCCAGAATCCTTATTTGGTTATAATATGGTTGAATATGATTGGTTTCACACACAAGAAGGTATGGATATCTTATGATACCATGACTCTATTATCCCTAGGGATACTCCTATTATGTTCAATTTGTCATTAAATTATGGAGTGCATCCTATCTCTAATTACTTTTGGTTATCTATATTTTTCATGGGTGGATGCTATTTCTGATTACTTTTGTTCGGTGTATTAATTTTTTTCATGAGGTATAGTTCACGTATTTCTTACAAATGGGATTTATTTTTGATATACATTATGTATATCTCCTTATTGATTTTTTTGTCATTCAACAAATCAGGAAATGAAAAGTTTATTAAGTGAATAAATTATGAAAAAGTTAAACTAAACTATTTATAATATATATTTTTAATGGAATTTCAACAAATTTTTTTAATAATGTAAATTAATTTAATTCCTTATAAGTCATGGTTTTTAAGGAATGATGTTGTGTGGTATTAAAAAATATATTATTGGGGTCTACTAATCTGTATTGGTGTTCTAAAATTTTAAAAAGATATTAATTTTATTAAACCATTGAGTGTACGATGATGTATCCCCCAAAAAATGAACTTCCCTCATTAAGATTTACTATTTACCCTATTTTCCATTTTCCTTTCATGTGTGTGTTCTTTATTTTTAGGTATTTTTGCTTAGAAGTTTTTTTCCTTCATTTTCTTTATAATTTTTAGGGTTTTTCATGAAAATCTGATTTTCATTCACTTATATTAGTATCTATAGGAAAAGACCATATCCTTTTACCCAATCATCTTAACCCACCACTATTTGACCTTAACAATGGTCTAATATAGTGGTTCACATATATTCTAGGGCGGTGATGGTATATTAGTTAAATAAATAAACTACCTACATACTTTTGGAATATCCTCGCTCAGTGAATCATTTTATTCTTACCATGGGATTGCCTTCCTTACACCTCCTTTTAACATCCTATCTAATCCACTACTCAAGAGCCCATATTTCTATTTTTCCCTACTATTTTGTTATTTTTGGGTTTTTGTTGGAGGGGTCATTCGAAGTCTATTTACACTTTTTTGTTTTTTTAGCATTTTTTGGAAACATCATTATTTATTTTATTTTGGGGATTCTTTTTGGGTTTCTATTTTGAGGGAATTACATAGTGATTTTCATCACAATTCCAGATAATGGGATGGATTTCCACGTTGTATATAAATATTTGTTTCCCTTGTTGGAGGATTAATGTGAGAAATAATGGAAATATTTAGTTTTAGTCTGTTGAAGAGTTTCTTAGTTTTTTCTGATGTCAATTTCTAAAATTGGATCCTTAAAGTGGTGGTTTTAAAGGAAGTGGGTTGGGGTCCTAGTGAAGGGTATGGCTCAATGATAATTTCATAGACCATTTTGACTCAAATCTTAATTCCTACTATATTTCCCCTACATGTTAGTCTAGAGTGATGGTTTTCTCAACGTTTATGGTATGTTCAATCATGTGGTCAATTATTAAAGGAGGTTTGAATATTGTATACTTATACATTACTCTGGTATATTGTTTTAGTTAGAATGCTTATGTGTTTGGTTAGTAGATGGAAGGATGCAAGGGCTAGAATATTTTCAGGAGGGTTTTTTTGTAGGATTCCATGAACTAGGATCATATTCAATTTTATGTTTTCTATTTTGGTGGTGGTGGTGAATGGTTCAGGTGATAACTCATCTATAGATTGGTTTAAAGTGGTGGGGTGGAAGAATGCATGTTATAGTTGAAATCCACATTAACATTTGTGGAGGGGGAACATGTGATGTCAATGTGATAGTTACAGGTTGGTGTGGGGGATGGTGATGGGTTTTGTGAAGTGAGGGAAGCTAGTACGAATTATTATTGGATCATATTGATTTCTTGGTATTCCATCAATTTTTCAATTTAAAATTTTAAATTTCCAGTCATCGCATTCATTTAGAGTTTTTATAAATCTTGGAATTAGTTTTATTGTGTTTTTTATATTTATTTTCCTACTAGTTTTCATTATTTATCCTAGTTATGTTTTTTTTCAATGATATATGATTCCAACTAATCCATTAAAAGTATTTTATGGAAAATAAAAAATGGATTGGAAGAGAGTTATAAAATGAATCACATAGATTATTTTATTGGTTGAATCATACTTGTCAATGTTTCTCACACCCAACTTATATCACTTGTTATATATAGAACATGTGTACTTTTTATGTTCATGTATGGGTTATTGAGAATATCATTGACAGATTATTCTATTTATTAGTTCAATATTTCCTAATGTTCTCTCAATGATGTAGTATGGTAGTAATAGGTTAGGATGTGATCATCATTTGGGTAATTCTAAGGATTTATCTTTTATATTTTATATCATTAGTGTATTGAAATATTTTTTCATATTTCTAATCAGGGGATTATATTCAGACTCATTGTATTCCTTTTATATTATGGTTTTGAGTAGGATTTTATTTATGAGTTGTTACATAGATTGATTGTTTTAAATTTCAAAAAAAAATATTTTACTTAGTCTAGTTGTCAAACTTATGGATGATTCATTTTATATTTTTTATTATAATTCTCCTATACCAACCTTATTTATTTATTGGGAAAAATAATTCCCAATATTATTTCCCTGATTTCAAAGTACTTTTTTCCAATCCACGGTGATCAAGAAATCCTTTTGAGTTTTTACATGGAATGTATTAGGTGTCAGGTTTTGAGACACTCTGATGGTTTTTGACATTAATAATTATATATCCCTCAAAATCCATTAAAATAATATTCCAATACTAATGTACCAAAATTCTAATTTGATGTTAATGTAATGAGATTAGACTCATCCTAATGAACAATTTTATAAAGAACTACACTTCTCAGACTATATCTATTACATATAAATATTAAATCAATATATCTATGAAATCATTCACCATTACTGAGAAATAACGTACACAATGTGGTGGGAATGAGGTCGTAACACCCCAAGATTTCATAGTACATTATCCCATTAAAGTAATTCAATTACTTTCGATACACGCTACACCGAGTTTGAGTGAACCACAACATACCAAACTAGCCGTTCAAAATGATGTTATGAATAGCATTAAATTAATTTTGAATCTTATATATTCTATATAATTTTAACATCCATATTATGTTTCTCATATACAAAATATAATAACAAAATCATTTTTCAGATAAAAGAAGTATTTTTCAAAACATGATATTTTAACGCCTTTTAATGGAGAAACATTTTAAAAACAATATTTAACACTTTTATATATTCAATTTAATGAAATTAAATTCTTCTTTATAAGTAGTGAATTTTTTTTGATATATGTTTGGTACTTTTCTGATAACTTTTATTTTTTGATGAATAGTGAAAAATGCTATGTTTTAATTGAAAAAAACTCTTTAAATAGAAATAATTTATAGCGATAAATTATGAATTTGAATTGTTTTTAAGTTTCATTAGATTATATTTTTATCATTTAATACAATTTATTTTATTATAAGTAATTTCACATTGAAATTTGACATAAAGACATGTCATTTTTTTGATAGTTTTTACTTTTTAAAAACCTGCTTTTGGCATTGACAAAGGGAATTAATTTTAAATTTATATCTTCCACTTTTCTGTTTTTAATTTGGAAAAATGGATTCCATATTTGGAATCAGGAGATCCTAATTGTGTAAATTGGTAACTTTTATTTTTAGACATTATTAATATTTACTTTAGTAAATATTTTATTTACCATGGGTAAAGGGTAAGTCTGGTAAATAAGGGTAAACAAATATTATTATAATAACATTAAATTACCCTAAAATGTGTCATATTCTTATTTGATGATACAGTTATGACAATGAGAAACCTTGGGTCGATTTTGGAACCACATGGAGCCACTTTATAGTTATAATGACACTTTATATTGATTAATTTAAAGAAAAGATAAAAATGACATAAACATATATCTTTTAGTAAAACGATTTTTACAAGAAGTTATATAAATTATAATTTCAACTAAAAATATTCATTATAAACCTATAATTATTTCATAAGTAATGGTATTTTATTTATAATTTTTAGTTATTAAATAACTAAATTTATTTATGACACAATGATGATGCAATATTTATCTTATTAATGAAGAAATCAAATAAATGGTATTAAAATAATTAAAATAAATATAATTTTAATGTTTTTATGATATCGATGAATTTTATAGGTGAATATGACATGTTAGTATTGATTCAATGTATCTTTTTGGAAGTAAAAATTTTATTTATGACTTTCACATAAACCAAATACTAAATTGTGTCAAAATAGACATAAATGAGTTCATAAAACAAATATTATATTATTAAATTATATTATATTCCAAAAATTATAATGTTCAGCCACAAGGATTAAATAATATTATATATGTCATTAATGAACCACTTTAGGTTCTCTTGGATGTTTATAGTAATTTTATTAACCATATAGTGTAAGAATACAGGAAGACACAGTAGAAGTTAAACTATTTAACAAAGAGTTAAATCTAAAAGATAAGGTTAATATGTTGAGATAAACCTATCTAAAACCTATTGGTTTAGTGGTTTTAGATCCATAATAAAACTTATAATAGAATTAAATCATTTTGGATCCATTATATACCAAAAATTATTTTATTATAAAATAATATTTCAGGCTTTTCCTAAAGATACCCTCACCTCTCTTATAAAAGGGAACTTCCCCTTATCTCAAAATAACACCTCTGAATCCATTTGGATCAGACAAAAACTAACCAAATACCATTGAAAATTTCGTCAAATTATCCTAGAGTACATATATTGAACATAAATCCAACCTATGGAGCCATTTTGATCTACTCAAAAGAAAACACCTGAAGAAGAGGTAATAATTACACCACCATCTTTCAAGTTCTTTTCTCCTTCCACTTCATATTTATTTTTTGTTGACATAGAAGAATAATAACTCTAGTAAATTATACATACTGTGTTGTTATTATAAATATGGTACAACCACATTAATTATTCTATCCATCCTATTAATGATAATGTCACCATGCATGCGTACGTACGACTTACCGTCTCCACTTCGTGTTGTAATTTTTTATTCAACACTATGTTATATGGATGGATATAATGTTGTGTAATATGAATATAAATAAATAAAATATCATTGTAATATATCTGTAAAATTAATATAACATCCAATTCCACACCTTTTATTCATTAATGAAATGACATCATCGCTCGTGTGTACGTATGACTTACCGTCCCCACGACGCGATGAGATTCATTTCCACATTCACCATTCAACAATGATTATAAAAATATATATTATTAATAAGTATGTAATATATGACATAATAATGATACTTAATATATATATATAGATATATATATTTATATGTATGTATGTACTTACAT
The DNA here is from genome assembly GCA_963277665.1 of Viscum album. Lineage (NCBI taxonomy): Eukaryota > Viridiplantae > Streptophyta > Magnoliopsida > Santalales > Viscaceae > Viscum > Viscum album. Next base: position 895,841,236 of record OY728120.1, read on the forward strand.
ATATCTTATTCACTTAGTATCATTCAATACGATATGAAAACAGAAATAGTGTTTATGCATACGTACGACCTACCATCTCCATAAATGGTGTTTTACATTTCATATATCTATCTACTAAACATATTTATATTATAAATATATGTGATATATAAATCATGTGTAATATTATTGAAATATGTAAATCATGAACTAAAGGATATGATCAAGAATATCAAGTCAAAAACGTACAATAAAGGAATCCATTTTTTCCCAGAATGTTAATTTAACATGGAAATCATTATTAAATTGGTGTTATAAATTCATAAATGAATCATGTATGATATAATATATATTAGTATTTTTTTTTTTATAATTTAATGAAATACTATGGTCATTATACACGTGGTTAAACGTACCCTCGACCAATGGAATGTGCAAGGTAAGGGTTATTTCCACAATCTGATTATTATCAGAGATTGTTTATGTAAGTATTTACTGGGACATATTTATCATCGATACCCCTATTTCATTAAAATTATTTCAAAATAAATCTTTTAAAGTTTTATGGGAGGGTCTATTTAACTATATCAGCATTTTAAATGTTTTAACTATTTATCTTCCTAAATCCTTTTAATTAATGTCCATGTTTTCAAAATGATTTTAAGGATTTATTAATATGGACATGAATGTTTTGAAATGATAAATATTTTCAAAAGTTTCAAAGTGGTGTGAGAAAATTTGATTCAAAAATGTCTTTTAAATTAATTCCTTTATAAATTTTTTACTTTTAAATGTTTTCATGAAAATGGGATATTTCTCTCAAAGGGTTTTACAAATCATTTCTATATATGTCAAAATCTGTTGATTGATTATAAACATGTTTTAAGTTGATTAATTTTGATACAAATATTCCATATTGTATTGAATGTTTTGTGATATATTTGACTGTGGATTTGTTATTTTTATACCATTCAATTTTTATGGTGAAAGTATTGACATTTCATATGCTAGTTTTAATACGAATGTTTATGTTATGTTTCAACCTTTTCATATGGGGAATGTATTGGATTTTCTAAATGATGGGTGGAGCCTGCAATAACCCCTCGATGCATCGGTAGGTCTCTTGAGACAATTAGATGTGGAATTGGTCGAGGCCTTTCCCAATTTTTGATATATGGTTTTGGCCGAGCCTTAATCATTTTTAGACATCTTGATCGACAACTTGGAAAAATGTTTCAGAATATCCCGCATTATACATTCCCTGACTATTGGAATATTTTTGACGGTTCGTGTGGTTATCCAACAAGTTGAATACCCAGGTCTATATTTTATTATGAAATTATTTACTCATCTCATATTCCTGCCATAAAGTGTTCATGTTTATTATTTTTAATGGAATGTGTTATAAATTATTCACCATGTCTAATGTTTATGTTATCTTCCGTTGTATTGATTACCCTTACTATTTGTTTGAGTTAACCCATTTCTTATGTTTTATTTTCACTAGATTCCAGGAAGTGTATTATGATTGATAAGAAGGGTTATTCTAGTGAATACATTCCATTCTCAAATGACCATTTATGTGGTGTTTTATTTTTCTAATGTGTACTGTTATGTTCATGTATGTAATATATATTCCAAGACAGCTAAACTAATCGGTCCTTCAGGACATGATTCCTTATAATCATGTCAATGGATTAAAATAATGCACTGACTCTAGGCTTCTGGGGTCGGGGTGTTACAGTTGGTATGAAAGGAATTTTAGAAACAACCTTATAAGTATATTTAGTTAAACTCTGATTAGAGAATTTTACAATAGGATAGAAAATTAATGATTAGTATAGAATAAATTCCTAGAATTTTAGTAACGTAGAGATTTTTTGTATTTCTAATAAATACATCTCTATCTGGTAACGAGTAGCTTGGGGCGGTTCTGGAACAAATGTACCTAGGATTGAAAACTCCGACAAGGTGATTCGGGCTCAACCCGGGATAACCTGGTACATGATAATGGGCCATGCTGCACTCTTGGTTATGACCCTCCCGGGGGATATCCATAGGAAAATTAAAATTTTTCTAACAATCCATTACGAAGGATTTAAGAGTAAATACTTACTCAAAGAAAACATTTTATGATTATAGATTATAATCATATCCTTTTCAATTTACATTATGTATTTTACAAGTTTGTAATTATTCATTGTGTTTCATAAACTATCCTTGTGTATGACATTGTTTAGAAATGGAACCTAGTAGAAGGAATGAGAATTCCATCAATATGCATGATAGAAATATTAATATGTATCGTATCTTTCATGGTATTAAGCCATCATATAAAAGGGAAATAGTCTCTCATGTATTCTCATCAAATGAAGAAACAGTACCTTGTGTTAATAACATAAGTAAAGAATTCTCCAAGTCTTATGGCTTTGAAGGGAAGCAAGGGAAGAAATATATGGAAGAGAAAAAGATGGATAAAGGGAAGAGGGGAAAGAATGATTTTCCCATATGTGATAACTGTGGAATGAATCACCTTAGTGAATACTTGAAGGGAATGAAATCCATTATATATACTAAAGTTGGGTTGCTCCCAGCTGATGTGTCAGCTCCACAAGCAGCCACGTTACAAAAAAAATTCACTCCCCGATTTACCCCCACCAATCCCGACCTCCATCAGGTTTTTCTGTTTCCATTCACACCCCCTCACTGATTAGCTGCCTCATTTCACCGTTCCATTACCTAGGGTTTCCACACCCCTCCCCGATTCCACTCACCCTCTCCCCTCTCATCCCCAAATCCCCTCTCGAGCCACGACTCTACTTGTGCTTCATCCGACATCGCCTCTTATTCCTCTCTCCCTCTCACCTCGCATCCCCGAATCCCCTCTCCACCTACGACTCCAACTTCAGCTCCTCCGAGTTCGGATCCTTCGACTACGGCTCCTCCGTCTGCAGCTCCTCCAATTATCATTCCTCCGACATCGGCTACTCCATCTTTGGATCATCTGAGATCGGCTCCACTGACATTGGCTCCATCGACTTCGGCTCATCCGACATCGGCTCCATCGACTGTACCTTCTTCTTCACATAGGGATCCCTTTCCCTCGAGCACACAGTGAGTAAGACCGGGTAAAAACCAGTGTCAATCGAACAAAGCACTGTTAAATATATTCATGTATCAATGAATTTTATTTTTTATGGTGTTTTAATTAGATGATTATTCTGTATACTTTTCCACGGACGATGAGTCTCTAAATCCAAATTCTAGAGTAATATGGTCACTATTACAGTTTAGTTGCTTCCATTAACAATTGTTCATAATGAGTATACATTTTAAGGTAATTATTCCTATTATAATTTATGTATTTTCTCATTGTTCCATGTTTCTAATCTTTCCTTTTTAAATACATATTATCTATCTCAAACTACATGTAATATGCATTATAATTCAGAATAGTTATGTTTGAACTTACCTTTTTTTGGAATATTCTCTGGATTTATTTATTTTTCACTATGGGTTCCCAATTTGACTATTTTTTTTGTTTTATGGATTTAGCATGTTGGTGGGGTATGTAAAGTGAATGTAATGTTGAAACCACTAATGTTGGAGGAATTTGAGAGGCCATGTAAATGGGAAGAGTGTATTACCACTTGAAGGATAATTTTAATTTATTTTCATTTTCATTTTAATAATGATGATTACATTTAACTTATGATTATTTAAATTCAGTTTTTAATTTTTTCATTACTCTTTTCATTTTGAAGATTTAGTTATAAATATATTTTTTCACATTTTACATGCATACAGAAATTTAGTTACTCATGTTGCGCTTTAAGATAATTATTCATACTACAATTTCTGTATTTTGGTATTCTTCCATATTTCTAATCTTGTCATTATGAATACATGTTATAAAACTCTAAATACATGTGTTATGAATTCTAATTCAGAGCACTTCTGTTTGAACTTACCTTTTCTTGGAATCCCTTACCTCGAATTTATTTATTTTTCAGTATATTTTCCCAGTATGACAAATTTTGTTTTTTAGTTTTCTCAATTTAGCATGTTTATTGGCCACTAACAATGAATGAACTCGCTGTTTCATTGTAATTAATGATGATATAATTAATTTAATATTCAATTTTTTACATGAATTTCTTTAAAAACTATGTCATAAAAAGGCCTTAAAAAGTTTCCAACAAGGTAAACTATTCTTCACTCTACAATTATATTTCCATTCAACACAATATAAGGCAACTCCTTCAAATTATGCAATATTTTGGCTAAACTGGAATGATTTTAGACTCTATTTGATCCCTCGTCTTCTTCCTATCTGAGTTTAGATCACAAGATACTACACATTTCTGTTGAAGAGAGACATCATGGCAATGTCGTATGCACCCCGTAACACTCATGAGGGTCATGATCTGCTCACATTGGAAGGCATTGTCCCCGCCATGATTGGTGTCATGGCTTCTCCAATGACCCCGTAACCTGCCAGGGCCTTTGACATACCTCACTGCTCTTGGTTCCTCATTCCATGGTAGAACGATGGTTGGGTACTCCACCATGAGTCATTCACTACTGGTATGCTATGAAATTTTAGTATTTACTCAAGTTGCTGTTAATGTTTCTGAGTCATCCTTTTCTTATTATATCATTCATTTGGATTTTATATGTACCAGTACATTCTATTACATGTATCCATTTATTAAAGAATCATATTGGGGGTGATTATCTTATAAACTACATTTTCATGGTATGTGATTTTACTATAGGTAAACACTGGTTTTATATGTGTTCAAAAAGCATTACTGTATTCTATCCTCTTTTCATGCAGGGGTTAGGATGTTTTGAAATAGATTTCAATTTCATCCTTTCTTACTGCCTCTATATGTGTTCCACTGCATTATTTTTTTCCTTCCTCTATATGCGTACAACTGAATTTTCGTGAATTTCTATGATTATGTAAACATCCACCCTGTGAAATATAATGATTCTATAAACATGAACCCTGGGAATGGATTGATAACTAACATATATATGGACATATGAGTTTTACTTAGTCCTTGGTAAACCTAAAAATTGGAATATATATTAATATATTTGTTTTGAAGGAAATTTGTAGGTGCTGCTCTTTTGAACAGAGGAAATGACATCCTTTTTAATATAAAAACACACACCAATCTTCAAGAATTCTATAAATGATTTTATTATGTAAATTACATCATTTTATTATAGTGGAAATTCTATCCTTTCGGGTAGTGGGATGAGTGGGGGGGGGGGGTTCTTTCATGTTTTGTAAATTATTATTCAGTCTCTCTATGGATTTATTTTATGCACTATGTTTTATTGGTTTTATTCAATGTTTATTCATTTCATTATTAATTTATTATATTTTTTGTTTTCTAGATTAATTAATATAATGTTTCTGTTGTTTTTTATTATAGAAATCTATATGTTATAGATGTCAACTATAATGATGTACTACTTTCTCCTATTGTTCAGGATGAGGTGTAGGGATGTTAATATTGGCCTTACATGGAAACTGGGAGTTGGTATATCTTTCCTTTTTTTTCGCAGTACATGTGAATACATAAAGAATAATTATAAATGTGTTTGATTACTAATACTTTTCCCACTATTTTTCTACATGTTTTATTTATTAAACTTCTGCTGTGTGGATTCTTTTTATTTCAGGAGTTGGATTCGCATAAGCGAAAAGTAAATCTATGAGAGATGCATTAAATAGGAATGCAATGAAGATTGGTGAAGTTTACCACCACATGAAGGATATTTTTTTCATATGAATTTTTACATATTTGTAATTATCAGTCATTTATTTGATTCTAGTTTCTTTATCAAACACCATTGTAAATTGTGCATTATTCAGAATTGGTAATTTTTTAAATGATCCTCATATATATTGAAACTATTTAATTTTTAAAAATTTTGGTTGATAATGGTTAGGGGTGGGGCAAGGGAAGGGCTGGGCATAAGGGGAGGGGATGAGAGGGGAATAACTATGCAGGAGGGATGTGGCTGGTGGGGGATGGGGCTGGGTAGGGGGGAGGGGCTGGTGGGGGATTGGGTTGGGCAGTGGGTAGGGGCTGGTGGGGGATGGGGTTGGGTAGTGGGGAGGAGGAGTTGGGAGAGGGAGTTGCTTGGAAGGGGTGGGAGGACAAGCTGGGCAGGGGGAGGGGATGAGAGGGGAAGAACTGGGCAGGGGGGAGGGGTAGGTGGGGGATGGGGCTAGGCATGGGGGAGGGGCTGGTGGGGGACGGGGCTGGGCAATGGGGAGGGGCTGGTGGGGATGGGGTTGGGCAGTGGGGAGGAGGAGTTGGGTGGGGGAGGAGCTCGGAAGGGGTGGGAGGACATGCTAGGAAGGGGGAGAGGAGGTTAATAGCTATGTTTGGGGGAGGGGAGGGGAGGTGCTGGGCAGGAGGGGAGGGGATGAGAGGGGAAGAAATGGGAAGGGGGAGGGGGCTGGTGGGGGATGTGGCTGGGCAGGGGGGAGGGGCTGGTGGGGGATAAGGATGGGCAGTGGGGAGGAGGAGTTGTGAAAGAGAGGTGCTTGGAAGGGTTGGGAGGACAAGCTGGGCAGGGGGGGTGGGACGTCAAGAGCTGGATAGGGGGAGGGGAGGGGAGGGTCTGGGTAGGAGGGGAGGGGATGATAGGGCTAGAACATTCACTAGTGCCGAAAACATTTTTTACGTCGGTTATTTTTCGTTTTTTACGTCGGTTTCTAGCCGACGTTAATACATGCGACGTTATAAATAAGGTTTTTGACGTCTGTTATTTAAAAAACGACGTCAAAAACATAAAATCGCGATTTTTATCACGTCATTTATTTTAGAACCGACGTGATAAAGAAAATGGGAAGGGTTTATCACGTCGGTTATTTAACAACCGGCGTGATAAAATGCCTGGAAAATGGTTTATCACGTCGGTTCTTAAACAACCTACGTGATAAACAGGGGCGAGGGGGGTTTATCATGTCGGTTCATATAGAACCAACGCGATAAACCGGGGTGAGGGGGGTTTATCATGTCAGTTCTATAAGAACCTACATGATAAACCGGGGTGAGTGTGGTTTATCACGTCGGTTCTTATAAAACTGACGTGAAAACCCAGGGGAGGGGGGTTTATCACATAGGTTACTATATAACCGCCGTGATAAACCAGCGGGAGGCGGTTTATCACATCGGTTATTGAATAACCGAAGTGATAAACCATTGTCCAGGCCTTTTATCACATCGGTTATTCAATAACCGACGTGATAAACCATTGTCCAGGCCTTTTATCACGTCGATTATTAAATAACCGACGTGATAAACCATTCTCCAGGCCTTTTATCCACTAGTGCAGAAATCGTATTTTACGTCACCATTTTTTACGTCGGTTATATATTACCAACGTAAAAATGCGGCGAGTAGAATTTTAACGTCGGTTATTTTAATAACCGACCTTTCAAATCGCGCATGTTGGGTTTTTACGTCGGTTATCTTATAACCGACGTAAAAAACCAATACGCGGGGGGTTTTTTACGTCGGTTATTTGGAAACCGATGTAAAAAACCCGATATCGACGCGTTTTTTACGTCGGTTATCAAATAAACGACGTAAAAAATCAAAGCGCAGGGTTTTTTACGTCGGTTATAAAATAACCGACGTAAAAAACGCGTCCATATCGGGTTTTTTACGTCAGTTTCCAAATAACCGACGTAAAAACCCCACCATGCTTTGGTTTTTTAAGTCAGTTATAAAATAACCGACGTAAAAAACGCGTAGATATCGGTTTTTTTATGTCGGTTTCCAAATAACCGACGTAAAAAACCCCCCGCGCATTTGTTTTTTACGTCGGTTATCTTATAACCGACGTAAAAAACCAAAGCGGTATCGGTTTTTTTTACGTCGGTTTTAAACTAACCGACGTTATAAATGTAAAAAATAGTTTATAACGTTGGTTATTATATAACCGACATTATAAAACTTTTAAAAAAATTAAAGCCCGTGGACTGTCATTTACGATTTTTCGATTGACAGTCCGCCGGCTCGTCTCTCTCGCGCGGTAAACCCTAATCGGCTCGTCGATCGACCTGTGTTAAACTCAATTTGGCTTCATTATTTATCTTCTTCACTCCTCTCGGATCTATCATCTCAACTCACAACATTCAAGTAAGCCTTCCACGAATTTATTTTGTTCGTTTTTGTTTCGATTCTTGATGTTCTTTTCGTTCGTTTTTGAATCTCGTGGAATTTTTTGTTATTGCAAATGGTTATTTGTATTTTGTTATTGAAAATGGTTATTTGTATTTCAAATGGTTATTTTTATTGCAAATGGTTATTTGCAAATGGTTATTTGTATTTTGTTATTGAAAATGGTTATTTGTATTGCAAATGGTTATTTGTATTTTGTTATTGCAACTGTTTATTTGAATCTCGTGGAATTTTTTGTTCATATAACAGACTATTTTGTTGATATAACAGACTATGTTGAGGGAACATTAAACTTTATGAATAATGAGATAAAAAAGACGTGCATCGTTACTTTAAAGGAAAATAAATAATAATTACTTTTTATATCATATTTTGGATCGGTTTTTTTATAAATTAAAACAATAAATGTTATCCCCATTATATGATATTGGAGGAGTACCATGGTTTAACCACACAGTATGGAAAACCTAGAACCAACCCTAAAAAATGCATATGCATCATGCTGTGTGATTTCATGACAAATAAGTATGGTTTGTAAAAAATATATTTCCTCCATTATGTTTGTAAACAAATGTAAAATGTTTCCTAGGTAGAACTTCATGGTATTCACTAACCATGTTCCAACCATGAATAAGAATATAAAACTATAATATCCTAAAAAGTCAAAAAATAATAATACAAGGATGAATAAAAAAAAGTTAATCAAAATAATTTGATTTAATAACCTATAATAAATATAGAGGTGTTAAAATAACACAAAACATACTAAATTCTACCCCTAGAAGAATATGTTGAGGATGTTGGACCTAGATTGAGATTAGGCCACTACTCCATTATCAATAGCTCTCACACCTATGTCTCATTGGAATCGAAAACATGTTACCAATGATATTAAACCATATGAATTACCATATCATTTAGAACATTCAATTGAGAATATAAAACACATTATTATTGTTAATCATATACATATACATATTTATTGTCAACCCTATACTGCTGAAGACATCAAACACGTACAAGTGGAGTGGTAAAATTATTTTACAGGTTTAATTGAATTTTAGTTGTTTGTAATGTAAAATGTAATTTTGAATATTGTCGTTTTAATTGTGTATTTGGTAGTTGTTTAGGTTTGATTTTTTTTTGAAGTTGACAGTGTTAGTTTTGAATGTTATATAACTGAATGTTTAATTTTGCTCTACTTCTTGTTTTGGTCTACTTTTGATGGTTCTTCTGGTATGGATTTGGGTATGTGGGGGAGGGGTTCCAAGGGTGTGGGGGTGTGTTCAGTGGGGTTGGCGGTGGCCAGCGGTCTGGGAGGGCTGTCCGGTGGGGTGGGGGGACAGTCCTAGGGGGTGGCTGGGATGTCGAGGGGTGTGGGAAGCCGGTCCAGGGGTGTGGGAGTGCTGTCCAGGGGTGGGGGGGGGGGGGGTTGTCCAGGGTTTGTCCAGGAGTGTTTGGGGCTGTCCAGGGGTGTGGTGGGGGCTGTCAAGTGGGGTGAGGGGGTGAGGAGGTGTTGTTCAGGCGGGTGGGGGGTTGTCGAGGGGTGTTTAGGGGTGGCTGGGGGTCGGGGGGCAGTCCAGGAGTGTGGTGGGGGCTCCAATGGGGTGGGGGAGGGTTGTCCAAGGGGTATACATGAGGGTGGGAGCTCCAATGGGGTCAGGGAGGGCTGTCCAGGGGGTATACATGAGGGTGAGGGCTCCAATGGGGTGGGGGAGGGCTGTCCATGGGGTATAAATGAGGGTGGATGCTGTCTAGTGGGTAAGTTTTATATGTTATCTATGTACATGCTTAAATTTGATGTACTTCTGTTTTTGTGGTACGATTTCTTGATTTGTTTTCTGGTTGATTCTAGTGGATAGAAGATCACTGCATTCTGTTAAAAAAAAATTGGGCTTATCACGTCGGTTATTTAATAACCGACGTGATAAAATGCCTGGAAAATAGTTTATCACGTCGGTTATTTAACAAACCGACGTGATAAAAGGTCTGCAGAATGGTTTATCACGTCGGTTATTTTAGAACCGACGTGATAAAGGGCCTAGAGAATGGTTTATCACATCGGTTATTGAATAACCGACGTGCTAAACGGCCTGGACAATGGTTTATCACGTCAGTTATTCAATAACCGACGTGATAAACCGCCTCCCTCCGGTTTATCACGGCGGTTATATAATAACCGACGTGATAAACCCCCTCCCCCGGTTTTCCACGTCGGTTTTATATGAACCGACGTGATAAACCACGCTCAGCCCGGTTTATCACGTCGGTTCATATAGAACGGACGTGATAAACCGCCCTCACCCCAGTTTATCACATCGGTTCTATATGAACTGATGTGATAAACCCCCTCGCCCCTGTTTATCACGTCGGTTAGTTAAGAACCGACGTGATAAACCATTGTCCAGGCCGTTTATCACGTCGTTTATTCAATAACCGACGTGATAAACCATTCTCCAGGCCCTTTATCACGTCGGTTCTAAAATAACCGACGTGATAAACCATTCTTCAGGCCCTTTATCACGTCGGTTCTAAAGTAACCGACGTGATAAACATCGCGATTTTATGTTTTTGATGTCGGTTTTTAAATAACAGACGTCAAAAACCTTATTTATAACGTCACACGTATTAACGTCGGCTAGAAACCGACATAAAAAATTAAAAATAACCAACGTAACAAACGTTTTCTGCACTAGTGATCACATCGGTTATTAAATAACTGACGTGATAAACTATTCTCCAGACCTTTTATCACGTCGGGTATTAAATAAACGACGTTATAAACTATTTTCCAGGCATTTTATCACGTCGGTTATTAAATAACCGACGTGATAAACTATTTTCCAGGCATTTTATGACTTCGGTTATTTAATAACCGACGTGATAAACCCAATTTTTTTTAAACAGAATGCAGTCATCTTCTCTCCACCAGAATCAACCAGAAAACAAATCAGGAAAGCGTACCACAAAAACAGAAGTAGATCAAAATTAAGCATGTACATAGATAACATATAAAACTTACCCCCTAGACAGCCCCCACCCTCATTTATACCCCATGGACAGCCCACCCCCACCCCGTTGGAGCCCTCACCCTCATGTATACCCCCTGGACTGCCCTCCCCCACCCCATTGGAGCTCCCACCCTCATGTATACCCCTTGGACAACCCTCCCCCACCCAATTGGATCCCCCACCACACTCCTGGACTGCCCCCGACCCCCGAACTCCCCCAAACACCCCTCTACAACCACCCACCCGCCTGAACAGCGCCCCTCACCCCTCACCCCACTTGAGAGCCCCCACCACACCCCTGGACAGCCCCAAACACCCCTGGACAACCCCCCCACCCCTGGAAAAAACTCCCACACCCCTGGACCGCCATCCCACACCCCTGGACATCCCTGCCACCCCCAGGACTGTCCCCCCACCCCACCGGACAACCCTCCCAGACCGCTGGACACCCCCCAACCCCACTGAACACACCCCCACACCCTTTGAACCCCTCCCCCACAGACCCAAATCCATACCAGAAAAACCATAAAAAGTAGACCAAAACAAGAAGTATAGCAAATTTAAACATTCACTTATATAACATTCAAAACTTACACTGTCAACTTCAAAAATAACTAAATCCAACCTAATAAACTACCAAATACACAATTAAAACGACAATATTCACAATTACATTTTACATTACAAACAACTAAAATTCAATCAAACCTGTAAAATAATTTGACCACTCCACTTGTACGTGTTTGATGTCTTCAGTAGTATAGGGTTGAGGGTCATCAAAAAGATACAAATGAAAAAGAAGATAGTTAACGTGTATAATGAATAAATCAAATTGAAATATTATGGAAAAGTTTAAGAGGAAATCGTACGAGGTCAAAATTCACAACTATCCCAGTTGTTATTATTTCATACATAAATCTTAACATATAATATCCGTATTCGATGACGCCTTGTTGTTCATGACATTTCTGTTTGAATGAGTGTAAATTCAATATATTATTTTTATGTAATAAATCAAAAAGTACAAATTATAAATGGAAATTTACCTTCGCATTTACATATTTGATTTTTGCATTTCTTTTCTTTTTGTTTTTTTGAAAGTAGGACCATGCACTGTTAGAAAATAATACGAATGGGGTAAATTTAAAATGCATTATAATATATAAAACTATTGAGATATTTAAACTTACTTTTTCAATATATTCTTAAAACATTCCCGCACATCACCATGAACAGAGCATATCCAATAAAGAGCTTTCTCCCTTGGACAGAAAATCCCTAACATCCAATGATCACTGATAAAAGTAAATTTAATGTTAGTGATTTTTTATGTTAAAAGATAATTAACTCTTTGAGAAAAATGTGTTTCATACCTCTCACAAAAAGGCATCATCCAACATTGTGTGATTATATTCTTTTCAAATCTTTCAGCAATATAAACCATTCTTTGTTCCTCATTCAATGCACATGCTTCAGGGGAAATCAATTGCGGGTCCATGAATCCATATACATCTGTCAGCTCATTCCTCTCACAAATTTTATAAAGATACCTAATACAAAACATACATAAGTATAAATTTTTAATAAATATAACGCAGGGAAAAGGTGTTAAGACTTACATGGAAAAAATTTCACCACGTTGATGCCCAACTTATCTCCAGTAACATGCTCCATGATATCAGTTTTCGTAATCCCCACACTTATTTCACGTCCACAAACATGAGATTCCATTGGAAACTCATAAAAACCCAACAACAAATGTGAATATCTTGACAATCTTTCAAGACCACTGGAATCTATATCTGATGTCATATCCTGTTGTCTTTGTTGTTTTCTATACAGTTTTTCTTTACCATTGAAGTATTCCTGTGAAAAAAAATTGAAAAATATAGTAGTTTTCAAATGATAAAACAAATTTAATAAAAAATTAAAATAAAAGATATAACATTCATACCTCTATGGTAATGAGTTGAAGAAGTCTGGATGGCAAAACTAAAAAATGGCCGATACTCTGTCCAACTGTCGCCACCTCATCTGTATGTATTGGTACCCTAGCCGATTTATCTATAATATCCTGTACAGTGACCCTATGATTCTCTACCTCTAATTTTTGATAGTGAACTGTATCTCCTATACAATATACCAACCCGTATGATACTATATGATGTTTAGAATCATCAACATACAACTCGAAATATGTAGGAAGCTGCGGCGGAGGCGTAGGATAAAAAATGGGGTCCACAGGCTGAGGTGGGGGAGTGGGAGCTACTGGCGGAGGTGGAGGATAAATACTAGGGTCTGCAGGGGGAAGTGGAGGAGTGGGAGCTACAGTCTGAAATTGTCTTTGCATTTCTGCAAACATAGACTACAACGACTCTCTAATCTTGTCCTCCATCGTCGCATTAATATTTTGAACTTCAGCCTCCAAGGATTATATTTTTTTTATAAACCCCCTCAATGTTAGAAGTTGAAGAACGTGGAAACACTTTTCTTACTGATACACCTGCTGGATATCCTCTTACATGACCAGGATGTTCATGCCTTCCCAATGCTACAAATAAAATATCTTCCATCCGAGTAGCTATAAATGTCCCCTCTGAACACTTCTCCTCAAGAGAGTCCTGTATTAATTAATTTAACATTTCTGTAATTATTGAAACTTATAAGAAGAAAAAAGTTATCTTAAATAAATTAAATAGATATATTACAATCCTCTCAGCTACGATTATTGATTCTTATGAAAGATATTGTCCTTTTTTTCTTTCTGAGCTCTCTTCCATTTTTCATGTCTAGATGGAGGGGATAGAGGGGCCACCTCTCCAGAGCTTGAAGACTCAGCTCTTAGTTGTTGAAATTTTTCCGCCATCATTTGTTCTTCCAATAATGCATACCCTCCCTGAGATAAACTATGAGGGTATACATTTTTAGATTGGATCTCTTGATGAGATTTCCTTGTTTGCTGTAAATTAAGAATAAGAAATCATTAACAAAAAATTAATAAAATCATTTATATAAGAATGTTTATAAAAGTTTACATTGCCCTTACCAGAAATGACTCTTTTTTTCTACTTTCAAAAAACTGTCTCCATGTGTCTTCATCTATAAAAGGATATATACGACATGGATTGTCGTGACTCCTATGACCATAAATGAAATCAGATGAGAGGGTTGATTTGAAATCCCTCCATCTCTTGGAAGCCAACGATAAGCATTTCTTCCTGACTCCTCCAGTGTCAGGAATATCAAATGTCATCTGATAAAGAAGAGGTTAAACATATTATATATACTAGAAACATTAAAATAATGGTCAAACAATGACAAAAGATCTTACCAAAATCGTCTCCCACAACTGAGAGATAATCGCTTTATCCACACCTCTCCTATCATCATACATAATGCCTACTTTGGTCTTAGCCTGAGTTGCAACAAAACTCTTAAAATCTTTGGCATTCGTACCTCTAGTAATATCATCATCATCGAACTCAACGACTATCCTCTGATCCTGTGTATGGGCAAGTGATAATTTTGGTAAACGTGTGCACCCACGTTTACCAACCTTTGAACTCTTTTTCGTAATAGGAGCATGTGAATGTTCATACCCAGAGGTATGACCAGCAATATGCTCCTCTCCATAATCATGTGGTTGATCATCTGAATGATCTGTCATTATCCTTCAAATCAAAAAAATAAATGTTAGTTCACAAATATAAAAATTCAAATATTTTAATACTACTATAATCAGAAAATAGAAAAGTGTACTAAGTTACATAATAGTAAACATTGGTAATATGGTAAGCATGTTAAACAATGGTAAAGATGGCAAAGATGGTCAAGATGGTCAAGATGGTAAAAATGGTAAAAATGGTAATCCTGGTAAACATTGTAAACATGGTAAAGTAATTGTCAGTGAACAAAAATAAGCATTTTAAAATTCATGTAATGGTTATAAACATGATAAAGTAAACTAAACAAACATAAAACAAACAAAAACGTATACTTATTTTATTTTAAAACGTGTTTTAATAAATAAAAAACTTACAATATCTAACATTTATGGAAAAAATAAATGTAAACAAGAAATAAACATATGTTACCTGTAATTTTAGGAATGTACAAATGGATTGTTTTCCCAAATTCCTTCGTCGTGATCGTTCCTTATGGCACAAAATATGTCTTCAACATGATCATCATTATGTTCTGTTAATATTTCCATGGAAGTAGGGATCTCACATAAATCAGCATATTCATCAAGTTCATCCTCACCAACATATTGTTTTTTCCCTTGTAAAACAACATCCTACTGCATATCTGATTGATCTACTACATAAAAAATTTGTTTTGCATGTGTTGACATTATAAAAGATTCAGATGTGTCTTCCAATCTATTCAGATTAACAAGTGTCATTCCAAATTCATCGTGTCTGACACTGTTGTTACCGTTAAACCATTTACAGTTAAAAACGGGAACTTTAATTTTAAATTAATCAACCTCCCGTATGTCTTCAGTCACTCCATAATATGCACTTGATGCAGAAATTGGGTTTTTTTCCTTAGCACTCGAAAAATGCATTGCTTCTGCAAACACCAATACACCACTATTCTGAACTGCACTTCTATTGTCCTGAGCTTCTGTATGAAATGTATAACCATTAATGTCACAACTGGACCATGTTATCCCATTTAAACATGGACCACCCACTATTCATTTTAATGTCTCTGATACATCTGATCTACCAAGAAAAGTATTTTTAATCCATGACAAAAAAGTTTTGTTGTGCTCATTCAAAATCCACATTTCTTTCTTCTTTGTATGACATTGTTTCAACCCATTAATATGCAATGTGATATACGGTTGAGCATCGGATATGTTATTCCAGATGTATGATTCTAACTTCTTCATTTGTTCAGCTGACAATGATTTGACTTTCAAGACGTGAATCCCCTTTCCCTCATTATTAACTTGTTCATGGCGAGATGGAGGCAAACCTATGTGTTGCGCCGCAGCCAAGTAGCTCGTACAAAACTCTGCTACCTCCTCAGAAATATACTTTTCAATAATGGAGGCTTCAGGTCGATATAGATTTTTAACATACCCCTTTAATATTTTCATATACCTTTCAAAAGGATACATCCAACGAAGATATACAGGTCCACAAAGCTTTATTTCTCGAACTAGATGAATCATTAAATGCACCATTATATCAAAAAAAGTTGGAGGAAAATACATTTCCAATTGACAAAGTATGAAAATTACATCCTTTTCCAAAATGTTCAAAGCATTCACATCAATCGGCTTGTTACAAATTTAATTAAAAAATAACACAACTTCATTATAGTCTTTCTGAAATGAATGGGAAATATTCCACGCAATGCAACTGGTAGAATTTGTTGCATCACGACGTGACAATCATGTGATTTCATAACTATCAACTTCAAGTCCTTCAATGAGACAAAATTTTTTACATTAGAAGAATATCCTTGAGGCACTTTGGTATCATGAATACACGGACAGAAGCTAATTTTATCCCTCTTCGATAATGTATGACAAGCCGGGGGAAGAAATGTTCGTCTTCCATTAGGAGTGGGAGCTAACTCCAAACGTATTCCCATTGATATTAAGTCTAATCTTGCATTCAACCCATCTTTAGTCTTTCCTTTAATATCTAACAATGTTCCAATCAAAGAATCACAGATATTCTTCTCCACGTGCATGACATCAATATTATGTTTAACTTCATGATACCTCCAATATGGTAGCTCAAAAAAAAATTACCTTTTCTTCCAAATATGTATATCATTACCAGATTTCTATGTCTTTCCCAATGTCACATCAAGGGTTTTCACCCTCTCAAAATACAGATCCTGAGATAAAGGTTTTGGAACAGTATCAAATTCTTGTGAGCCATTGAATGCCTTTTTTAGTCTTCTATAAGGGTGTTCCATAGGCAAAAACTTTCGATGACCCATGTACACTGTTTTCCTCCCATGATGGAATTGATAATATGACATCTGTTGTTCGCAAATTGGACATGCTTTATTTCCTTTACCACTGTATCCAGACAAATTTCCATACGCTGGGAAGTCATTTATAGTGAACAGAAGCACTGCATGCAGTTGAAAATATTCCATTTTATAAGAATCATACACCCTAATACCATCATCCCATAACAATTTCAAATCATCAATCAACGGTGACAAGTAATCATCAATATCATTACCGGGTTGCTTTGGACCAGAGATCATTTTACTCAACATGACATATTTGCGCTTCATACAAACTTCAGGAGAGAGGTTGAAAATTACCAATCAAACAGGCCATGAACTATGTGTGCTACTGAGTGTTCGGTATGGATTCATTCCATCTATGAACAACCCTAGTCTGAGATTTCTAATTTCATTTCCAAATGTAGAATACTGCGCATCAATTTTCTTCCATTGTGGACAATCAGCTGGATGACGTATTTTTCCATCACATACCCACTCTTCAGCATTCCATATTAACCTTTTTGCATCATGTGAATTAGCAAATAAACATTTGAAACGATTAATTATAGGAAGATACCAAAATACCTTTGAAGGGAGCTTTGTAATCTATACATCAGCCTGTGATTTTTCTTTCACCTTATACCGTGATGTCCCACATTTAGGACACTCTGACAGAAATTCATATTCCTTCCCATATAAAATGCAGTCATTCGGACAGGCATGTATTTTCTTATATCCCAATCCAATCGGGCATAATATTTTCTTGGATTTGTAATGTGAATCTGGAAGATCATTATCTTTTGGAAGAATGTCTTTCATCAATTGTAGCAGCTCTATAAAACTTCTGTCACTCTATCCATGATTCGCCTTCAGGTTAATCAATCTTAACACCGCCGACAAAACCGTAAAATCTGTACAACCAGGATATAATATTTTTTCAGCATCACCATATAGACGCACAACTGTCAGTTCTATCTCAATTTGTTCTCCTACAATATCGCGAATCATTTCTTCAATTCCATCAGAGTTACCATCTTGCGAATCATCATCATTTGTGACATTCCGTCCAGTTTCACCATGCCAAATCGAAGGGCTGTAACTCGGATTAAAACCATGAAAAATCAGATGATCTTTTATCTCTCTACTTTTTAACTTCTTCATATTCAAACATTTCAGGCATGGACAGAAAAAAATGTCACTACTTGGAACATTTCATTTTGAAAATTCCAAAAAGGCATCAACACCTTCCTCAAATTCATTGCTCATTCGATGTGCCATAATCCATCTTTGACTCATTATTACCTATAACAAATATAAAAAAATATATATATATTTAAGACAAGACAAATATATGTTTATATGAAAAAAATCATAATTTGAATGTAAAACAATTTAAAATATAAAACAAATCTATAGGTATTTAAAAAAATATGATTGAATATTATTTCTAAAACAAAATATAGTTAGATATAACAGTTTTAAATTTCATTGAATCAAAGAAAAGCATGACGCCTACATAGTTTAATATTGATTGCGGTTTTTATATTTTAATATATTAGATAAACTACCTATTTAACATGTTATTAATGGTTTCTGTAGACCCTAAATCCATTTGGTAAATATTTTCACACAATTATAAAAATCAATGGAAGTTTTTTTGGGAGGAATATGTTCAATCATTTGATTTTGATGTCCCATATTCTATAACAAAAGGCAATGTGGATACCAAATCCCTTAGTTTGGTTTTTTATTCTCAAAGGGTTTGTGATGAAAAGAAGAATATAAGTTGATGTATATGATAAATAAAATACAACTATATTTTATTTATGGTTATGATAGAATGAATTCATACCATATCATTTAGGATCTGGTCCCACCAAAAGTAACCCTCCTCAGTTTCGAAATGAATAAATTTAGATAATTATGCATGAATTCATACATGTATTGTTGTACATAAACCAAAAATAAGATTATTAGTACTAAATGTAAAACTAGGAAGAAACAATAAACATTATACACTCATGAAAGCTACTCCACAACAATTCCATGCTACTAACATCTATAAAAAACTACAAATTGATTTTAAAAACCAAAAAAATTGTTTATATTTATGTATGGTGGGCATAACATGTATACATAGTAAGATCCTTTCTAAAACATCTCATGAAAATGTTGAGGAAGCACACTAAAGCCCTATGAAAAAAGGAATCTAAATCATCACCTAAACAAGGAAAAATAGTTTCATATACTCACTATGGATCACTCACAAAACAATTCATATAAATAAACCTTTGCGTATAAAAAATTATATATATATATATATATATATATTAAAATTAAGGTTCTCGGATACCACTTCTCCACTAGTTTTCCTCTCACACCCCAATGCGCTACTCCACAACACTTCCATGATACTAACATCTATAAAAAAATACAAATTGATTTTAAAAACCAAAAAAATTGTTTATATTTATGTATGGTGGGAATAACATGTATACATAGTAAGATCCTCCCTAAAACATCTCATGAAAATGTTGAAGAAGCACACTAAAGCCCTATGAAAAAAGGAATCTAAATCATCACATAAACAATGAAAAATAGTTTCATATACTCACTATGGATCACTCACGAAATAATTCATATAAATAAACCTTTTCGTATAAAAAATTATATATATATATATATATATTAAAATTAAGGTTCTCGGATACCACTTCTCCACTAGTTTTCCTCTCACACCCCAATGCTAATGTCATGGTCTCACCCCACCCATAAATCATCCTACACCATGTGAAATTGTATCACTTCCATTAATAAAATCATATGTATCTTAGATTATCTCATCACCATCTTATCAAAATAGTAATGAGGTGCATACTTGGAAACCACTACATCTTGATTACATTAAATGTAAAAAAATCGCAAAACATAATTATAGAATATCCGTGAAAAAAACGAACAAAATAAATTCATGGAAGTCTTACTTGAATGTTGCGAGTTGAGATGATAGATCTGAGAGGAGTGAAGAAGATAAACAATGAAGCCAAAATGAGTTTAACGTAGGTCGATCGACGAGCCGATTAGGGTTTACTGCGTGAGAGAGATGAGCTGGCGGACTGTCAATCGAAAAATCGTAAATGACAGTCCACGGGGCTTTAATTTCATTAAAAGTTTTATAACGTCGGTTATTATATAACCGACGTTATAAATAGTTTTTTAAATTTATAACATCGGTTATTTTAAAACCGACATAAAAAAAGCTCTCGCGCTTTGGTTTTTTACGTCGGTTATTTGGAAACAGACGTAAAAAACCCGATATCTACGTGTTTTTTATGTCGGTTATCAAATAACCGACGTAAAAAACCAAAGCATGGGGGGGGGGGGGGGTTACGTCGGTTATAAAATAACCGACGTAAAAAAGCCCGCACTTTTGTTTTTTACATCGGTTAATTGATAACCGACGTAAAAAACACGTAGATATCTGGTTTTTTACGTCGGTTTCAAAATAACCGACGTACCCCCCCCCCCCCGCATTGGTTTCTTACGTCGGTTATAAGATAACCGACGTAAAAACCGAATAGGCGCGATTTGTAATGTCGGTTATTAAAATAACTGACGTAAAAAACGTTTTCTGCACTAGTGATGGAAGCGGGGAGGGGCTGGTGGGGGATGGGGCTGGGCAGGGAAGAGGGGTTGGTGGGCGATGGGGCTAGGCAGTGCGGAGGAGGAGCTGGGAGGGAGAGATGCTTGTAATGGGTGGGAGGACAAGCTGGGTAGGGGGAGGAGGATTTGGGCGGGGGTGGTGCTTGGAAGGGGTGGGAGGACATGCTGGGCAGGGTGGAGGGGGGTCAATAGCTTGGTAGGGGGAGGGGAGGGGAGGGGCTGGACAGGAGGTGAGGGGATGAGAGGGGAAGAGCTGGTCAGGGGAGAGTGGACGTTAAGAGCTGTATAGGGGGGAGGGGAGGGGAGGATCGGGGCAAGAGGGGTGGGGATGAGAGGGCTAGAATATGGCAACGAGGAGGGGCTGGTGGGGGATGGGGTTGGGTAGGGAAGAGGGGATGGTGGGGGATGGGGTTGGGCAGTGTTGAGGAGGAGTTGGGATGGAGAGATGCTTGGAAGGGGTGGGAGGACAAGCTTGGCAGGGGGAGGGGAGGGGAAGAGCTGGGTAGGGGAAGGGAGAGGGGGGAGGTGCTGGTAAAGGGTGGAGCAGAAGCTGGTAAAGGGGGAAGGTGCAGGGAAAGTTATTGAATTGTTGTTTTTTAGTTACCAGAAGTTATGCTACTTCATGAAGTGAGACCTTGTTTTTTTTAATCCTAATGCATGTTTTTTTTGGTTTCTATTTGCAGTGAATGGAGGCCTTCACTTAACATGATATTGGCTACACCTGCAACCATTTATATATCATGAGTTCTCACAAAACGATGTTGATCAATTATAAGTAGCATCTTCCTCCATTACAAGGAAAGTGATTTCGGAGAAGATAGACCGACCAACTCTCTTTTTCAATTATAAGTAGCATATCCCCTATACTATATCCAGAATAACATCTCCATATATGGTACCTACAATATTTTCATGGATAATGTATATTTCTTGGCAATAGTATGATTGAAAATTGGATCACCATGATAAAATATTTTCACTGATTTGCGGTTTTTTCAGTGCCCAGATTTTTGTAATAGATTGGATGAAGCGTGAGAGTCTATAAAGATGTAGACTTATGCATGTTGTTGTACTAGGCCATCAAATATAGGTTAAATTATTAGAGGTATTCTTTTATTTATCAATTTCGTGTGTTTATTAACTCCCATTCTAGATTTGCATCTCAGTATTGAAAATACTTACCTTTACATGTCTACTTCACCACTAATCTTATTATATTTATGGTTTTACGATTATTGGTATATTTTTGATGATGAGATATGAAATCCAAGCTTTTCTATGCTTAAATTAGCTTTATGTGAATATTTAAAGTTATAATCTTGTGATATTTGTTGCTGTCAAGTGGCCACCTCTTCCTCATTACTTCATGTCCAATCAGTTGCACCTTCCACCATTGGAACTACAATGAGTCACTTTAGTCAGCCTCCCTTCGATTTAAGTCATCTGGTATGCTTTCTTTAGTTCATATCATTTAATCCATATTATTATTTCCATCGTCTATCTTTTGTTCGTATCAATTTATTATCTCACAGATTCTCTGATTTACCTTTGTTTTAATTTTTCATCTAGTAGTGGTTTATTATATTTTTCATTTACCTCACAGAAATTTTCATTATATAATTCTTCTAACTATGCATTAACCCATTACACAAGTCCCGATATATTCCAGGTAAAATCGATTCCAAGAGAAGTTATACTCAATATCTTGGCATCTCATTCATTCAAAGTATGTTGTTCATTCGATTCTAAGAAATTGTAAATTTGTTACATTTTTATATTTTATCTTATTTTTTATGAAATATTCAATCTGTCTACAAATATATATGATCTACTTTTAAATATAAGCTACATGGAATATTAAATCTGTTTTGAAATTTCAACTTCATGTACTAAATACATTCCACATGAATTGTATTTGAATTCATGAAAAATAGATATTTTCATCATTTTCTTATATCATGCTCTTTTTTTCCATTCAATGTCCTTCACTTTTTGTTTTTAATATCATAGTTGTATGTTTTGTTTGGAATTAGATAAAAAATTATTTATTATTACAATTTTTTGCACATCTCTAATTAATCATAGTTATTGTGTATTGTTAATTGAATTATTTTTGTTGACTGATATTGATTTGATTAATTTTTTTGTTGCATTTTGTATTTTAATAAATGCGATGTTTAATTTTAAAATCAATATCCTCATTTTAGAAGCATTATTACTAAATAGATAGGGTTAGAGAAATTTTTAGTGCTAAAATCAATGGAAGGGAATTTAGAGTTTTTACCATAGGTTGATGTGGTTGGTGGTGATTCTAATGTAGCCACATTTGCGTGCAACCCACAAGTAAGGGGGGAACATCTATTTATGGTAATGAGCATCTATATGCACTTAAATTATCAGTTTTCAGTTTTTATTAGAGTGACATTAATATATTATTTTGTTTCAATGTACTTTACCAATCAGGTTGGTGTACTCTTGCAATTGATTGTGTATTTACCAAGCATGATGGTGTACTACACAGAATTCTCAGGTTGGTGTACTGCACAATACTCTCAGGTTGGTGTACTGCACACAATTCTCAGGTTGCTGTACTCAGGTAATTGATTGTGTACTGTACCAAGAAGGTTGGTGTTCTCATGTAATTGATTGTGTGTTTACCATGCAGGTTGGTGTACTGCACACAATTATCAGGTTCCTGTACTGCACACAATTCTCAGTTTGTTTCCATGTACATTACCAAGAAGGTTGATGTACTGCACATAGTTCTCAGGCTACTGAATCCATGACCATTGGTTCCTAATCAACTTCCGGTATGGATTGATCTCATCAGCATGACTTTCAGGTACCTAAACCAACTGATTGTGTTTTACAGTTAATTTCATTTTTGGAAATATCGGCTCCCCACTTGGGTCATGAGGTACCAGGACATAGCTCCATGGGACTTCAGTTTGGTAGGAGCTCTGGCACAGGTTTAAAGAAGGCTGGCAAACCAGGAGTGGCAGTGACAGTGGCTTATCTTTTCATATCAATATAGTACTGAATCTTTATTTCATATTGGATTAGGATGGTGCTTCTATTATGCATTGGTTTTAACCCACCAGTAGCTGGAATAACTGATTTATGAAACCAAAAGAATGATGTAATTGCATGGTAATTGATAATAAATCATTATTCAGTTATTTTCAACATTGTTTCTTAGTATTCCATTCCTCTATAATCTATACTGTTAATAGATTATGCAAATATTAGTAACATGTTTTAGTCATATTTTTTTTTCAAACTGTTGTTCCTTTCAATGAATTATTTCCACTTAATTTAGGTTACTAATTACTAGCAATTGTACAGTTAACAACTTTCCCAGTTTCTTTTAATTTTCCAAATTATTTTATTGTCTCTATAAAATCAGTTAACCATATCGTCATGAGAACGCATGAACTGAGAATTCTGTTTTATCACCGTGAAGATGCACGGGCGAGTACTAGTATTTTTATATGTGTTGAGAAAAAGGACCCCGAGTACATGATTGCAAGGTTAAGAAAAAGGATCCAAATATACAATGCTTCATTTGCAAGGATTTTGGACACTATACGAATCATTTCCCAAATCATCAGAGTATACCAAAAATGATATTGCTAAATAATAATCATGTTATGATATTACTATAGATAAAGAGTAATGACTAGTGTTCTTATGTTGATATTAAAGTCTAGTGTCAGTTTAGTATTGTATTAATGATTTACATGTTATTATTATTATAGTGTATATAAGGAATGTACTGTATTACTATTTCATTAAGGACTTGAGATTGTGTAGAACCAAGAAAAATGACTTAATAGCAGGTTAATTTTTTTTGGAAAATATATGGTTTAGAGAAAGATAAACCATAATATAGTTTTGATACTGAGTTAGTGATTTTGGAATTATATATGATTTATTTGGATAAATTATATTGGATATTCTTTACTACCTTGAAACTGATTAATGATTTGTATATTCCATCATTGTTGGAGTTTACAACATTTTTGGATAGAAGAAGTATACCCAATAATCTATAAGAAATTAGAAAGCATGAATGTAATCAATAAGGGTTTATGGTAATTCAGGATGTTACTGTGTTTTAAAAGAATAAATGATGAATGTATTCAAATGTTATTATATGGAAACAAGGATCTTCATTGTGTTTACCTTATTTATAAATTCTGGACTGTAAGTTTGGATAGAAGTATTTTGGATAAATCTAAAGGTTTGAATCGATTATGTTTGACATAGGATATGATTTTTACAATTAAATAATTTCTTAACATTATTTTTGGACTTTCATAAAAAGGACAACCCGAAGGTCGGGTGACAACCTGTCGCGTCCGACTAGGTCGTGATACTTGAACCCACAACTGAAGGGTGACAAAGGTGAATCACCAACCCCTGGATTACGTGATTTCCTGGTTTTTATAATGTAGTTTTTATGTATTATGAAAAATGAAATATAAATTCACTCTTTTTGGAACCCTATACGATTAAGATAAATATAATATTTTTGAATTCTGTTGTCTTTTGGAGTGAAGGATGAGTTTGTGGTAGGAATTTGTTGAAGGTTGATACTCTACTTTTCAAGTATATTTTTTTCCTCTTATTCTATGAATAAATAAATTCTTAAACTTTAGGGAACGGATCTTAAAACAAAAAATTTGTTATCCCTATACATTATTTTTTTTGAACCGATGATATTTTAAATCATTACAGATTTATGGATTTACGGCCCTCAGGTTTACACTTGTTTGTGATTGATGACCTCAATCACTCCCTATAAATATTTATGTTTTCTCCCCAATAAGGTGTCCCTAATTGCAACCAATGTTCTCCTAATAGAGATCATAATTTGGTGGTTAGTTTTCCATTTCCTTTTCCCTCTTATTAAGACTAAAATTCATTAACCCAATTTTTGATGTGTGTTTTCCACAAATGTATTTTTATAATTATTAACACTTATTTTCAAAGATTAATTTTAAATTGCGAGGAATAAATTTATTAAATAAGGGTATAATGTAACACCACATGATTTCATAGTACTTTATCTCATTAATATATTTCAATATCTTATTCTACACGCAACCCCGAGTTCAAGCATATCAAAACATTCGAAACAAGAAGTTCAAAAAATCAGTTACAAATAGTATTAACTGAATTCAGAATCTTATATACTATATATAATTTTAACAACCATATTATTAGTTTCTTCTAATTAATATAAGCACAAATTCACTTTTTCAGATAAAAGTAGTATTTTAAAAAAAATGCAATTTTACTACCTTTTAATGGAAAACATTTCTTAAATCCAATATTTGACACTTTTATATATTAAATATAATGACATTAAATTATTCTTTAGAAGAGGGACATAAAAATTTAGTTCTAATTTTTTTGGTACTTTTCTAATAACTTTCATTTTTGACGAATAGTTAAAAATACTATGTTTTAATTGAAAAAACATTTTAAATCGAAATAATTTATTGTGATAAGTTATGAATTTGAATTTTTTTGAAGTATAATTAGATTATATTTTTTTTCATGTAATAAAATTTGGGTTCTTATATGTAATTTCATAATTAAATTTCACATAAACACATGTAAATTTTTTGATAGTTTTTAAATTTTAAAAACCCATTTTTTGGCTTTGACAGAAAGAATTAATATTAAATTAATTTATGCTACTTTGGTGTTTTAAATTTGGAAAAATGGATTCAATATTTGGAATCAGGGGGTCTAAATTGTGTATATTGGTGAAATTTATTTTTAGATATTATGAATATTTTCATTAGTAAATATTTTATTTAGCATGGTTAAAGGGTAAAATGTTCGTAAATAATGGTAAACAAATATTATTATAATAATATTAAATTATCCTAACATGTGTCCTATTCCAATTGGTTGATACATGTCAGACCATGTGAATCCTGGTGTCGATTTGGGGACCACTTGGAGCCACTTGAGAGTGATAATGACACTTTATATTAATTAATTTAATGTAAAGACAAAAATGACAAAAACATATCTCTTTTAGTAAAACAATTTTTACAAGGTGTTTTATAAGTTATCATTTCGATTATAAAAATTCACAAGAAATATAAAACCTTTTCCTAAATAATGGTTTTTTATTTATAATTTTTATAAATTAAATAATAAAATTTATATATGACACAATGATGATGTTGTAATTATCTTATTAATGAAAGAATCAAATAAATGGTATTATAAATATTAAAATAAATATAATTTCAAAGTATTAATGACATACATGAATTATATAGTCGAATATGACATGTTTTGAATGATTCAACATAATGTTTTCAAAGTAATTATGTTGTGATGACTTTCACATAAACCAAATAATAAATAGTGTTAAATTTGACATAAATGAGTTTTAAGACAAATATTATATTATTAAATTATATAACATTCTAAAAAATATAAGGTTCTACCAAATGTCTTAAGTAATATTATATATTTCATTAATTAACAACTTGTCTTTATCATGTAAGTTTAGAGTAAGTTTATTAACCATATAGTGTAAGAATACATGAAGACATGGTAAAAGATAAACAATTTATCTAAGAGTTAAATCTAAGAGGTAAGGCTAATATGGTGAGATAAACATGTCTAAAACCTATTGGATGAGTGGTTTTGGACCCATCCCGACCTTATCCTATATATAAATAATTTTGGAGCCATTAGAAACCGAAAATAATTTTATTATAAAATAATATTTCAAGCTTTTTCTAAAATGACCCTCACCTCTCTTATAAAAGGGAACCTCCCCTTCTGTAAAAATCACTCATCCAAATCCTTTTTTCTTAGCTAAAACCTGACCAAATATCCTCCAAACTTCCCTAAAATCAACATAGAGTCCTTAATTTCATCATAAAGTCAACTTATGAAGCCCTTTTGATCAACTCAAAGGGAAACACTCGAATAATATGTAATAATTTCACGACACTCTTTCAAGTTCTTTTCTTCTTCCACTCCCTCTTTCATTGTTGTTTCCATACCAAAATAATAACTCCATTAACTTCTCTATACTGTGGTGTTATTATAAATATGGTACAACCATATTCATTATTCTACTCAACATAAGAATGATAATGTCACCATGTGTGCTTACATACAGCTTACCGTCTCTTCGTCGTGGTGTAATCAGTAATTCAACACTATGTTATTTGGATGGATATAATGATAAGTAATATGTATATAAATAATGAAAATAACATGTTCAGTTTTTTTTAAAATTAATAAACCATCCAATTCCACGCCTTTAAATAATTAAGGAAATGACATCGTCGCTCGTGTGTACGTACAACTTACCGTCTCCACAACGCGATGAGATTCATTTCCACATTCACCATTCAAAAATGATTGTAAAGATATATATTATTAATAAGTATTTAATATAAGACATAATAATTCTACTTAATATATATATATATATATATTTGTATGTACTTACATATATATTATTCACTTATTTCAATTCAATACTATATGAGAACAGAAACAACATTTATACATATGTATAACCTACCGTCACCATAAATGGGGTTTTACATTTCATATATCTATCTTCTATACATATTTGTATTCTAAATATATATCATATATAAATCATGTGTTATATTCAATAATTATTTACATCATTATCTAAATGATATGATCAATAATATCACGTTAAAACACAAATTATAAAGAGATAGATTATTATTCGAAAGGTTAATTTAACATGGAAATCGTTATTAAATGGTTAGTATAAAGTCATAAATGAATAATGTATGATATAAAAAATTAATATGGTTCTGGTATAATTTATTAACATACTATGATCATTATACATGAAGGTTAATCGTACACTCGACCAAAGGAAAGTGCATGGTAAGGGTTATTTCCTCAATCTCATTATTATACGAGATTATTTATGTGTAATAATTTATTGGGACATATTTATCATCGATACCCATATTTCATCAAAATATATTCAAAAAGAATATTTTATGGTTTTATGGTAGGTTCTATTTAACTAGATCACCATTTTAAATGTTTTAAACATTTATCTTCCTAAATCCTTTTAATTAATGTCCTTATTTTCATGATGATTTTCAGGATTTATTTATATGGACATGAATTTTTTTGAAAATATAATTCTTTTCAATAGTTTAAAATTGGTATGGGACAAATTTATTAAAAAATATCTTTTAAATTACATAATTTATAAATGTGTGAATATAAAATTTTTTCATGAAAAAGAGATATTTCTATCGAAGAGTTTTACAAATCATTTTTATCTATGTCAACATCTTTGGATTTATTTTAAACTTGTTTGAAGTTGATTTATTATGATACAAATCATACATATTGTATTTAATGTTTTGTCATATATTTTACAGTGGATGTGCTATTTTTATACCATTCATTGTTTATGGTTAAATTATTGTTATTTCTAATGCTAGGTTTAATATTAATGTTTATGTTTTGTATCATCATTTTAATATGAGGAATATATTGGACTTAGTAAGTGATAGGTGGAGCATTCTATAGCTACTTGGTGCATCGGTAGGTCTCATGAGACAATTAGATGTGTAATTGGTCAAGGCCTTTCCCAATTTTTGATATATGGTTTTGGCTTAGGCCTTAATAATTTTTAGAATTCTTGGCTGAGTGCTTGAAAAAATGTTTCAGAATGTACTACATTATACCTTCCCTCATTATAAAAAAATTATTGAAGGTTCATGTGGTTATTCAACTAGTATAATACCCACGTCTGTGTTTTATTATAGCATTATTTACACATCTCATATTCCTAAAATAAAATTTTCATGTTTATTATTTGTGATGGAATGTGTTTTAAATTATTAACCATGCCTAATGATTGTGTTATCATCCACTAATTTCTTACCCTTACTGAGCATTTGTGCTCACCCCTTTCTTTTTTTCCCCAGGATTCCAAGAAGTGTATTATTATTGATAAGCATGGTTAAGGGCGGGGATTAATGGCATTCTCAAAGGATCATTTATGTTGTGTTTTATTTTTCTAATTTTTAATGTAACATTTATGTATGTAATCTATTTTCCAAGACTGCTAAATTGATCGGTCCTTCGGGACATGATTCCTTGTAATCATGCCAATTTATTAAAATAATTCACCAGCTCTGGGCTTCTGGGGTCGGGGCGTTACAAAGGTGGTGAACATCCAAACTTATTTGGAAAATCATATGTGTGATTTTATTTTATTTTTATATTTAGGATCTCTACCACATGAGTACAGTATCACTGTTAGAGAAAATGCACTTGGTCTTCACAATTTCAGAATGCCTTGATCTTGTTAGGGTTTGGACCATGCCCATCTTGGAATAATTTTTTTACTCTTGAGGATGACAGTAATATAACATAAGTTCATGCACTCTACCAAGACAAGAGATAACACAAATAACTTGTATTTATATGGTCATTGTTTTTTTTAAATCAGTTCATAATCTTCCAAAATGAAAATCCAACATTCTTTTCAAAGTAGAAAAACATACAACGATTGAATTAATAGAAAATGTATGCTTGTGGTAATTTTCTTGTGCCTTAAAAATTCTATATTCAATATCATCCAATTATGATATTTAATGTGATTTTATATTTATCTAGAAATTCCCACGAGATATTCATATAACATATAAAAATGGAAAAAATGGATATATTATCCTAAATTATGCACTTTCTCAAAGAGGCATATCAATTTGTATGAAATAAGAAATTAAAAATGCATTCATATTTCAATGGTCTACTTCCGATGTAGATATGAACATATAAGATACCCTAAAAAAAACAAAAAAAAAACATAGTAAATGATTTAACTATAGTAGATCTCACTATTATTGGTCCTACCTTATATTCCTATGATGTAGACTTTATAGAAAAAATCTTCCCTTGATTCTTCTCACCATTTCTTTACCTGGTATTTCCACTTGTTCTCACCTCTAATTTAGATATAACTTATTCCATTTTTTTATACATATATATTTTTCGAAGATCCAATAATTGAATCTAGGGAGATTGTAGAATTGATTAAATGATTAAAGTTCATTATGAAGGCCTTTTAATATGTATTCATGTTTATCATACTAGTTAGACCAAATTTATCTCTACCATTGAGAAGAACACGTTCTTAATTTTTTTTTCTGAATACCTCCAATTTTGGATTCATCTCTCATCCTATTAAGCCTTATTGAATTTTTTTATCCCTCAGGTTGGGGAATATAATAATTTCCACCATTTTCATCCATTATATCCACATCCTCTATCACTACATTATTCACATCTACAACATAGGATGGTTGGTCGAGTAGAAACGACAGAAATCAAATATCATGTTGAGGAACAATCTTAGTACATTTTCCCCATATATTTATATTTTATCAAATGTAGACAATAAAACTATCTTTGAAAGGTGAGGAACGTAGTTTTGTATTGATATAGTCCCTTAATATGGATCGATGTAATATAATTAATTTTTAATCTCATATATCTTTGTATTTAATTTAAAATTAAGAAATTTTTGGGAATCAAACTTAAATCACATCCTTATATTGCTTTACTTCTATAGTAATGTCCCACCATTTATGAGTTGGTCCATCAAACTTGTATGTAGTGAAATACACCTTTGATGTCTCATGTAGATAAATATACTAAATTTTCTAGTCGATCCTTTCCAACTTATAATTTTTTTCTTGCACCATACCATTACCCATGAAGATATAAGGCTTCTACATCTATAATTTTAAAGCATGATCCACATCATTAGATATCTATTGTTCTACTCCCTTATTATGTTTACAGTTCACTATTACTAGTGTGTTCAAAATTATAATAATTCCATTCATGTTGAAAAATCCTTTATCATTAATTTTTTCACTCCCAAAATCCCTTTCTCCTTCATCATTAATGATAAATCTAAATAATGTAATCTCAAGAATACCATAAATAAAATAAAAAGATCACATAGAGAACCACAAAGAAATATTGAAAGTATAAACCATAAATTTTATGGATTAAATATTCAATCAAACATATATGGGGATATATTAATGCAACAATGACTCATTTATTGACAAGTCAAATATCATTCAATAATTCAAAAAAATAGAAAAATTATTTCGGAAAAAAACATTTCAAAAAAATCAAATCAATTTTCAAATAACTTTTACATAAGAAAGTCACTTTTTGAATATCTATTGCCAATTCATATTATATAAACACATTTTTTTCATGATTCATGAACACACTACCTATCCCAACCAATAATGGGTGTAGGAACCTATAGGGTTAAATTGAACAACATCATACATGGGGTCATCTAATCACTTTTCCAACTAAAAATCCATAAAGGTCATGTATAACCATAAATTGGTTAGTTATGTTTTTTATTGGAATAAATTGAGTTTTAACTATCAAAATATCTTTATGTATCTATCATTACAAGAAACATCCTTTTAAACCCATTTATAAAACAAATATTGTATTTCTTAGGCCACCCATGACTTAACACTATTCGGTTTAGGTATTTCCCTAATGGTATTCTTTCTATTGGGCAACCATCAAAAAAGGCCTTATGGTGGGAAATGTTTTCACCACCCATTAATTATTGATACTTTTCGATATATTCTAACTAATTGGGGATTATACAAGATTTTTATGCCACAATATATTATTATAATAACATAAATGATATTTTTTTGGGTTTTTTGGGAAATATTTTGAGTTTTCAGAGGCCTAATTAAAGCTGCACGGTCCTAGGTACCATGTAGAGTAATTGTCCATGAATTAAAACTAAGTTGGAGTGGAGTTAATATTTTAAAAATGGTCACTTGAATGGTGCATAAAGAAGTTTCATTATTGTTTTTTATGTAATGAAGGTTATCTTTCCAAGTCATAAATCTCTGCAATTTTATGCCTTTAAATTCCTCTATCATTTTATTTCTAAAGATAGGAATAAAAACTGAAAATTGAAGATGTCATGAATAGTAAAATAGAAAGAATGATATTTTGGAGTATAACGTGGTACTCCATTGTACTTTATTGGAAATATGTCCATTTCCAGAACCACTCTATTTTTGATAGACCTATACCAAGTTCCCAGGAGGCCTACATATATTATTTTTTATACTAAAAGAAAAAAACCATATTTTAACCTCATGCCCAAATCACCATTATCATTATTCACCCACTTTTTCCTCCACATTGGTAGTATAAAATCCATCTTGGTGGTCCTAAAAAATTATTCATTAATATCATTTATCCTAGGATTTAAGGATTAGTGAGATTCTATACTGGGGAGGAAGATGACTTTTTCATAGTCAAAGCCATGTTTGGTATATTATTCTCCATTAAAATTATTCTATTTTAATAGAAGTTCATTGTGTCTATCAATATCTCATCTTGGTTTTGGAATTGAGTGCCTCCATTGATTATTATTCATTTAGGAGGTGGAAGGAATTTAAAATCGATGATTTTGATGTGAGGCAACTCCCATACATGATATATTAGGGTTTTATAATTATGACAGAAAATTAAATCGAAATATTTTTTATCCTAGTATTAGTCAAATAGTTTTTGGTGGAAAATATAGATTATATGACTATAGTAATTTTAATATATAGAAGATAATGTGGGTGATGTATTCTATTTCTATCATAATGGAATAATGTTTTAATGTCTGGGGACTGCAGTAGAGTAAGGGATGATAAGATAATTTTTTTCAATAAAAAAAATTAAAAATTTGTTTTATATGTCCAATATGTAATAGGATTTACTTTAACGGGTTTTAATGCATTGTGGCATGAATAATCTTCCTTGCCTATGTGAATATATACAATTGAAAATCATTTATTGAGAATTTTTAATTTATATATTTTATAATAATTTAATACATATTGGAGGACATTCGATTGTTAATTATTTATATGATGAATATGGATTTAGTCCCATTACACTCAAGAAGGTTTTTGTGGATAATGTTTTGTGCCATAATGAAATTAGGACCATGTTGTTTTTGAATACACATATATTAGACTATTAAACCATTTTGTGTATATATGCGTATAGGTA
This sequence comes from Viscum album, assembly GCA_963277665.1. Classification (NCBI taxonomy): domain Eukaryota; kingdom Viridiplantae; phylum Streptophyta; class Magnoliopsida; order Santalales; family Viscaceae; genus Viscum; species Viscum album. The sequence continues at coordinate 895,875,227 of OY728120.1, forward strand.
TTGTCTTTTCACTAATGTGAAATACCAATAATCGTATTGAATATAATAATTTCCTAAGCATGATTATCCTGCAGACTCAAGGAAAGAATTTAGATTTGAAAAACAAATGCAGTGCTTCTATCATGTGATACTATTTTGGTTACAATTCTTATAGATTTACAATGATATTATTTCTCATTTTTAGCTATACATTTCTATATAACACACATTTAGGGGTTTTATTGTTGTTTTTAGCTTTTAACATGGTACATGTATCATAACTATCTGGTGATATCTAAGTATATATATTTGAAACATTCCACCCTAGGAGAAGAGAGACCACATTTAGAGGTAGTCTATATATATATTGGATATTCACATACAGAAACACAGACACAGATATATATATACACACACACACATGTTACTTATTATGAGAAGATGAGTATCTCCATGTAGATATTGACTCTCTATATGAATATACATTTAATTCATATGAAGAATGTTTAGCCTCCTAGGGATGATATTTATATATATATAAATATATTGATACATATGCATATATACATATAATAATATATATATATATATATATGTAAACACACAAACACACACTAAAAGTTCCCTTATGGTTGGAAGGTACTACGACTTAGATTCCAGGAATATCCCAAAGTAGGTTTGGGGGATGCATACAAAAAGTTATTATTGTGTTATTAAGGAATGTTACATATATAATCAGTTTATAGAAAACCATGTATTATATTATATTTATATATTTTTATGAATAGAACCACAATTTGTTTTATTATTTCTTACATACATTATACTTCTATAATGTAATCTTTTTTAGGATACACTAGATAAGCTAATTTGGTGAATTCCATTTATAAATTGTACTCCCAATATATACATGTTTGTTAATAATATGTGTTTAACTTCTTTTTTGTGACCAAGGTAAAGGAAATGTTTCAACACATCTGGGATAAGGAAAACTGATTCTCGGTAGTCATCACATGTGGTGTGTGGAGGTGGTATTGAATTTTTTTTAATTTTAGTGGTTGATCCTGTAAATGGAATAAGAGTTATCCATGAGGTGTCACATAAGTGATCTCATCCATTAGAATTATCATTTTTCTCCTTATGATTTTTTTGGTGGAGACATTATCTATATTTATGGGTTTTATCAAGTTTCACCCATTGAAGTGTTATATGAATATTTTTGGACTGATTTTTTATATCCACTCATTTCATTTAGATTTTTCATTTTGCAATATCAATGTAGCCACAAAGAATAGGTTCTTTTATGGAAAATTGGTGTAGGTGTTTGGTTATTATTTGTACCCAATGGGGTTTTAGAATTTTAGTATGATTATTCTGATAATTATATATGATTTTATATTGTGTAAATATATCTCAATTATATAACATTAATTCCCATAATTTTATCGTAGCTTCTGGAGAGAAGGAGGCATTCATGATGATTTGTAGTGATCCATCACGAGAAGGTTTGGGTATCTTGTGAATCTTCTATTAAATGGTATTAGGGATAATTAAGGGTTATTTGTTATGGATTTTGTGTATTTAGGAGAGAGGGATTTTGGGTCTCAAAAAGTAAACTTTAAATACGCATTGATAATGGACTAATGGTGTATTTTTGTGTTATAAATAGTCATCCAAATTTAATTCTGAACTTACATTTTTTGATCTATTTTTTGATTCCCCTTCATTATGAGTAGAATTATATATATTGGGACAAATATGTTGAAATACCATATTATGATACTATCTATTTATATAAATTTTTCTCTTGATTAATTTTAATGTTTATAACTAGTGAATCATCAATAATAAATATATATAGTTTTCTTAATAATTATTAGTTATAAGAATGTCATAATAAATCATTTTATTTATTTAGTTATATTTGAAACTATTTTTTAGACCATACTTGTTCAGTTTCAATGTATGGTTCTATCATTTCTTTTAAAATAGTGTTTTTACGAAGAAATCATATGTAAATAGATGCATATAAGACAATGTATGGGGTTATGAAATAAATGGTAATATACGGAGTTCAAAGAAAAAATTTCCAATTCTTAAAGGGTATTCTAGAGTAACTATATTCATTAATGTAGATTATGACACCATGTCAAATCTCTACTAATATATTTAGGGATATGATGAACTTAATACACCTATTGAACCTCCAAAAAATCATAATATTTTTTAGGGTCTCACTCAACTACTTCATGTTTCAATATTGTTAACACCTTAAAGAGAACCCTTAACTATTGATGTTATGAGATATTTTATGTTCTATGACCTTCATAAATTTGGGGGTAATGGTTCTATTATTGAATAAGAAGATTAATTTTATTACATCCACCACATATATCAGTTTATTATAACTCTATAATATTATATGGAACATCAAGTGGCTATAATTTCAAAATGATCTAGTCATCATTAGTGGAATGTGATGGTTTTGGAAAAGAAATATTAATGAAATAATTTTTGGGGTTTTCATATTTTCTATTGAAAAGTTATTCCTAGTTACTCTTAACTATTTTAAATCACAATATGTCATATATTCTACATAATGGATTATTCATATGATGTAATACATCAATTAATTCAAAAAGAAACTCTAACATAATCCATATTTGTGTTGTTATTATGATTCGAAATATATACGATGTGAGATTGAAATGAGGGAACTAGTATTCATATATTTGGGGTGTTTAACTTCTCCACATTCTCTAAGACAGTACTTATGATAGTTCCTGTTATGTCATGTTTGTAGGGGAGGATTGGAACTGGTGGTTTTGTTAGTGGATGGATGTGAAATGTTGATGAAGTGAGTCAGGAAGGATATAGAAAGTAAATTCGGGGTGTGAGTTCTCTCTCCCAATGTTCTCTAGGATACAATATTTTATTCATCCAACGTGGTTGTATATGACACACATGGATATACATTCCATCTAATCCAAATAAATTCCATTAGTGTAAATGATATATTTTTGTAAAGCAACTTTATAGGTTCAATCCTATAGAGAGTATTGTATAGTGATATTTATTGAGTAAAAACTATTATTTCTCGATCAGTGGGTGGTAAAATATGGGAAATGATAAAAACATTATAGATCCATATGGGGAAAATGGAATGAAACATTGAGTATCTAGTTAGTGGAACCTCTTATGGGGTAGGGATCACTACCACAATGTCAATATAACATCTCAAGTAGTGTTTTTACAATCTCAAAGTTAGAAAAAAATATTGGATAAGTACATTCTATGGTGAGATGTGACATTAATGTATCATTTTCACTTTCATGTTCTATTTTTTGATATAGGTACATCCCATAATTTCCATTCTAATAATATATTATATCTATTAATATTAGAAGTGAAGACCTCACAAATCCGTAAGAGTGTTAATACTTCATCAACTAATAGGACAAAGAGAAGTAATAAGTGTCTTTGATGTCCTCTTGTGGCATGAAGATCAAAAATATATAGAAATTTTCCAATCAGGACATGGGAATATTTGATCCCATATATTATATAGGATAGTCAATATAATTTAAGGCTCATATCAATTTCTATAAGAGATGATTTTTTTCTTCCTCTCCAGATTGAACATTGTATACACATATTGGGGAATAAAAACATTAATAAAGATGAGTTGGGATGGATTATAAGGTGGTTGGAGGGATCAACTCTAAAATGGATTATTTAATTCATAGGTATATTGAAACTAAGAGATATAATAATTACCCCCATTGTATATTTCCATAAGTGTTATCAATGATTTCATAGGGTTATCTCATGAATTTGAGGTGGGTTTTTCAAATCAATAGAATTATTGAAATTGATATTATTTCAGTTACACATTATTATTTTGTATTGATAGATATAATTGAACTAAAAATGTATTTTTAGGATTTTAGATTCTAAATGTTTCATCTAACCATGTACTTTTCTATAGGGATCTCTAATTTTATGTATAAATAATGTTGATGCAATTCTACAACTCTACGTAGACAATTAAATTTTGTACCAAGTAATAATCACTAACTGATATTAATTGCATGACATTGACTATTGGATTATCCAATTAAATGGTGGTAAATTTTTTATGATAAATGATTGAAGGAAAAGGTATCATAAACACTATATATTAATTGAATATATTCCGAATATGGATTAAAAAATTTATTATATAAATTCTTAATACTTAGTGATGTTGTTCTTCAATACCAATGATCAAAAAAATTTCATTTCTCGGATTAATAGGATTTCTCATCAATTCTTATAATAATTTGTCACTATCAGCATGGATGAGAATCAAATATATTCAGTAAATTGATATGATTTATGAAAATATATTATAAAATCCCTACAAAAATTCACCCATAAGTAACCCAACACAATTGGCCACATGGCCTTAAGTGTGACGTCCTATTTACTAGAGGATACTGACTAGGAATAATTGTCTATGGTGGTATGGTGGGGAGACTATAGCCTCATGGTCAGAGTGTATCACACTGATATAAAATAACATTAAATAGTGAAAAAAATATAATAAATCAACCACATGATCATATGTAATCTGTATATAATAAAAAGGTAAAAAAATTAATATCGTTTACAAAATGATGAACATAGAATGATACTATACAAAAAGTAGAAGGATATGTGATATAGAGGAAAATACAAACAAAAATTGAAAAAAATGAATTTTTTATCCCCAATATTGTCATGTGAATAAGTTTAGTTCTCTATTCCCACACTATATTCGTGGAACACAACAAATCATCCATAGTAAGAACCTTTCCATTATCCCTATACACAACAAAGTAGACTATTCAGGTACTAATATCAGCCCAAAAATGTTGTGATATATACTCAGTAGGCCACAATCAATGCTGTATAATATAATCTAACCAGTGTATATAAAATTATTAGTTTCTAGATATAAAAATTAAAATAAAAAATGTAACTGTAAATGAGTCATCTCTGGTCCCAATGAGACACCGTGATGACACTACCCGCTTCATCCTAATCCATGATATCTCTGAACATGTTTTAACACATATATCTACAATTCTATGTATGTATACATATATGTACAACTATATAGATATATATGTATATATATTCAATCTATACATACTAAAACATACACCCATATATATATTTATACAATGATATCTAGGACCTGAGTAATTACTTAGGTGCCCATTCATTATCACGAGACCCTCATAGAGTATTATGAAAATCCATTATTGAGTATCATAAATTGTAAGGGAGTCCATTCCCTCACTTGGACATGGATGCCATGCATCGTTATTATAAATTTAAAGGGAGTCCATTCCATCACATTGATATGGTATTCTATGACTATGTATGATAAATATAAAGGTATTGAATGCCAATGTATCTAAAGTATATGTGATTCCATGCCTGTATATGATGAGGATAAGGGACAAAATACCTGATTATGTTAAATAGTTAGGGATTCCAGGACCAGGTATCAAAAGTAATAAATAGGTCTAGTCAATATTAAATATACGCCTATAAATGGTTTATAAATTGTTCACATTATATTTAATCAAGGTAATAACCATTTTTCATATAGAATCCAAATGACATGATTATACCACTCATTTTATAATTAATTTAAATAATACATTCAATTAAGTGGAAAAATAACACTACTTAGAAGGCAATTTTCCCACATTGACGTTTAAGGATTCGATTCAATACTACTTCAACGGGGGATTATTCAATTGAGTATTTAATATTACAAAATGTTTTTTTATAATCACTCCTCAAGAGGTTTCACCCGTCGAAGGGGACATCCTATATAAAGAAAATTGGTGTTTATTCGAATTTCTAACAAGGAAGAAAATTCAATTTTGGGTGAAAAATATTTTTCAGGCATTGCAAAGAAATTTTGTAATACCAAATCATAATGAATGATAAAAAATGTCTAGGATATAAGAAAAATTCCCTAAACCACCTAACTCATGGATGTATATTATCATTATCTTATGGTGTCCCTTAATATGGGATAGAATGGGCGGAATCATAGAAACATAAAAATACTCTGAAAATGGGGAATATTAGGTATCATGGAAATAGAATATTTTAGAATGAGATAAATGAAGAAAGGAAGGATGGGTATTTAAGATACTACAATTATCTATCCAACACATCTGATCAAGAATGATTATATGGTCATATGATGGAGGAGGCCCAAATCCCATGGAATAAAGAGAATATGAGCTTTAGATATGTGAATATATGTTTGTGGGTGAAAGGATCTTCTCAAAACCAACTACATATCGGGAGATTTAGGAATCCCCTTACCGAACCACAATATGAATTGAGTATCCTTGTAGAACACCATATAATGGGGAATAATGTGATGGAATAAGACCAATAACATATAAATCCTCTTTAGAAAATCTAATAAAAGAGTATCTTTAATATGTAGAATATTATAGATCATGGTTAACCTACTGATGATTACCCATAATTCAACACTGATTAGAGGGGGTATTAGTAATCTAGTAATAAAATCTATATTGTTTCCATTGGATTTCCATCCAGGAATGGAAAATAGTGGTAGGATCCCTAACAGTCCCTAGTGTATATCATCCAACTTCAAATGGGTGGAACACTAGGTGATGAAACCTGCTAACTTTCTCATCACCACTTGCCACCAATACTGATGGTGTATGTTGGGGTACATCATGGTAACACTGGGATGTACCTTCTACGAGGAGTCATGTGACTCCCACATAAATTTATATAATATTTTTTCAAGCACGCAAAAACACCCATGAATGGGAATGATCTTATCCACATCAACCACCCATCCATGCAGTGATTCCTTTCATATAGTGTTTTCCAATAGGACCAGACTCTAGAGATCAAATAGAATCCTCATATATACATTATCCATAAGTTAATAGGTCACCAATAAATATATAATAATTCTTTTTCCATGATTCTCTCGTACCTTTATGTTCACCAGAGAATATATGGCAGTCAAATGCCACTCACTATTGGTATCCTATGCAGAATGTGTCTGAGTCTTATGATCTAGAGGATAATGAACAGTATTACATTTCCTAGGTAAATATGATTCTCAAAATTTATGTACTATATTTATTCAACCCACCTTCACTATATAAGATTAATGTAACATTGTGTAATGATGTAATTGTTCCTTTTGTGGTATGCATACATAGTCAAACACTCCAATAAAACATAGTTCCTCCATCAATGAAAATCATGAACTTAATCCGATGAAATGATATCATGAATCATGTAATTAATTTCAGGATACCTAATGATTTGAGACCCATAGAACATAAATTGATTTAACTATACCAGAACCACCCCTACCTTGATACCTAATGCATCAAAATAAACTATATAACATCTTCTTGGATTTGGAAGAGTCTAGATCGATGTTGATGTTAATATACCTTTCATATTCTAAATATATTTATCACAATCTTCAGACCACATAAACATCACAACCTTTTAATTAAAGAGTATGATATGAACAATTAGGAAAATAAATTATTGAAATAAACCTTTAATAGCTGGATATCCCAAAAAAACTCTTTATTTAAAATATTTTCTTGGGATGATCTTATGAAAATAAAACTCTCGCATCCTTTAGGTATATAAATTATCCTTCCTTGAAGATGATGTTACCTAGTAATTGGACATCATAAATCTAGAAGATTCATGTGGTGAGATTAGGATAAAACTACTTCCCCCATCATAGTGTATATAGTATGATATGAACATGTTTATCATTATAATTTTGAGTAAAATAATATACTAATATATCATCATTAATGAAATCCAAAATCTTTTCAAAATAAGGGCATAAAACCTGATTCATTTGAGACATGGAATCATCATGTGTGTTCATAATACCGAATGACATGATCAGATACCCATATAAGCCATATCTACTAAGAAATTTTGTAGGTTATATGTCTAATGTTATCACAAGGCCATGGTGTTATCATGACATAAAATCAAAATTTATGAAAACAAAATCCCCTCATAGATAATCAAATAAGTCATTTATATGAGGTTAAGTATACTCATTCTTCATTTAAAGCTGGTTAAATATTTGGTTATACTCAAAAATCCCAAGGGTATCATCATTTTTCTAGGAGAAATGGATAGTCAAACCCCATTGTGAATTACTAAGTCATATAAAACCGTTATCTTTGAAGTCCTTGAGAAACTTCTTCAGTTCTTGAAGATCAATATATTTTACCCCGTAAAGAGGAATGGACACATGTGCTTATCTTGGATCTAGAAAAATAGAGAACAACATATCTCTCATATGGTTAAGCTATTTTATGTGAATATGTACCTAAAATGATCCACTAGAGGATGAAAATTTTTATGTTTCATCACTTGATCACTTATAGAAAATAGTATAAATTTCAACTATCACAATGCCCTACCCATGATGGTCTAGTCCAGCTCAAGGCTCCTAACACCCCATTCCCCATATGAATACAGGTAACCCCCTCATGTTATGTTAGAAAAACCATATATTAGTAAAAATATACATGATCATGATAAGATAATAGACAATCCATCAGGAGTAAGGTGTCAAATTTCATAATAGCAAGGAAAAATTGGTTCCCAACCAAAATAATACCCCCTTATCAAGAGGTAATTCCTTAAATCAGCATAAAATTTCTGAACATATCCTTAATGGTGTATTGATAGTCATTATGAAATAGATGTACTCTATCTACAATCCCATAATATTTCATTTCTTTGATTACGATGAAGACACAAGATGGGGGAGTGGCTATGATTCGTTAATTCTTTGAAAAGATTTAAATTAACCTTTGTAATATGAAGTGTTCCTTATTTAGGTATATTAATAAATTGATAAATATAAGATAATAAGGAAAAGCATTTTATTACAGGATTGTATGTTTTCAAACATTAGGTCCCCTTAAATAACAACAAGCTCAAAAATTAGGGTTGAAAACATACGATTGATTACTAAAGTTGGATTTATAAACCATATGTTTATTCCTAAAATATAGAGTTTCATCCAAATATTAGGTCATTGATCCATAGTTTTCAAACAACATAGGGTACATGATCCATATGATTTATTCAAAAAGAAGTGTTTCCAAACCATACATTGTGCATAGAAATGTAGGGTATCAAGAGTGTTTCCCGAATACATTCAAACAAATCATAAATAATTAATCAATTATTATACCACTAATTAATGACTTGTGTATGTTCCAAAAATAATAAGTATTCTAATTAATATTAACTTCTTGGAATTCACTTAAAAGAACCTTTATTAGTAACATAATATACTGGTGTTTTTGAGAATCAAAATTAAAATGGAATCAATGATTTTTGAAAATCAAAACATACTAAAAAATATCCTCCTTTCTGACTATCAAAATCTCCATAAACTATTAAATAAATATTAAAATTAAAATTGATACAATAAATTTTCACAAATATAAATCAATAAATTATAAGCACATTTTTTCACGACAATCCATGTCATATGATTTTCAGAAATTTTTTACACAATCAACCCGTCATATTTTTCTCCCCAAAAAACCATTAATATAGATTTCATATATAAAATTTTACATATAAATTTTGACCCTTTTTATGACATCCAAAAATGAATTTTCAGAAAATAATATATTTTTTGGATAAAAGCAACAACAAAAGTCTCCTAGATTAATACTTCCTTTAAAAAGATAAAATGATATAGTCATGGATCTAGGAAAATAAATAATATATTCTTTAATAAATAAAAAAAGTTTGAAATAATTTTGTTAATATATTTAATTCATTACATAACAATAAATTATTTAAAAAAACTCTCTTTTATACATATCATAGGTGTAATATATGTTCAAGGAATTAAATATTTTGACACAAAATAAACTTTTTCTTACACCATAAGTGCGTAGAGAATTGTAATATATTTAATATAATTATTTATTACACACAATAATATACTAATTTTCAATGTTTAATTAATTTAAAATAGTCAAAAATTCAGTATATGTAAGTAATATATATATATATATATAATTTTATGTGCTTAACATTTTAAAAATAAATTAATAAAAAAATTCATCACATACTTTTGCTAATCAAATTTTTTGAACACATATTATATTTTTAAAATAATCAATAGGTATAAAGAAACTTCAGCGTGGTTAGGTTGGATTAGATGGATAATCCAATCCTTAAATACATTTAAATTTATTCCTTAAATATAATAAAATTTATCAATGTTATTCTGTACTATTTTCAACATATAATGATCTTTGATGCAATAATGATGATGAAAATTTTTTAACTAGAAACTCCTTTAGTTCATCAAGATCCTGCTTATTAATAGCTTCACTTCTTAGTAACTCCATATAACATATCATTTTTAATTTTAATTTTTTTATTTATTAAATTTAAAATAAAACATTATTTGAAATTCTAAAAGTGCCTTTGTAATTTATTTACAAATATTTTTTGAAATATACACAATTTTTAGTCCATAAAAGGCATTTTAGGCATATTTGAATCGGCATGTAACTTTATATTTTGTTCATTCAATATACTCACCTTAAATATAAGATCATTAGACGACTTATTACCTTTATAAATTTGAGATGAATAAACTTCCTATTCTTCACAACCTTGATTTTCCTTATCTATTTTATAATATTTTTCAAATGAATCATTAACATAAGAAACAAAATATTCTCTTAACATATAAAAATAAGGGTTACCATTTCTTTATTTTGAACAAGACATTCCTTTGAACATGAAGTTCATTATTTTTTTATTTTTCTCAAAATAATTTTAAGGGCCTTGGGACTAGATACATCTATGTGTAAGAAGAAATAAATTAAGAGGTTTTCAGAAGAAGACTCTGAGGTTTTAAAGAGTAAGATTATAAATTTTATTTGATATATTATAAACAATGATTCACACACTCATGAATAAAATATCAGATAATAATTTTATAGATTAAAATTTTAAAAGGAAGTTTTTGTAAGAAACGTATTATATAAGAAACGTTACATAAAAAAATAATATATTCTATGAACTTGAAAATAATTATTTTAAAAGATTTAACCAAATAATATAGTTCTTCATAAACCTATTTTAGAAATACAATTATATAAAAAAAATTTATTACTATTATTTAATGAGGAATGAAGGATTTATTAATCATAGAAGAAAACATATGTCTCCCCCAATATAAAACAACTAATTCTATAAGAACATATATATATATATATGAAAAATTATATTGAAGTATTTACTGGATTAGAGATTCCAGTTCTAATGCTTTTTGAACAGTGAAATACAATAGAGTTGATCACTCTTTTGTTAAGATATAGATTTCCATAAACTCAATAGACAAACAATTAAAAATTTCACAATTTATTTTAGTTGTTTAATGCTCCAAAATATCAAGTACATGTTCTTCTTGGTACACATATATGTTTTGGTTCGGCAGTTCTAGAAACAAATGTTTTGTGCATACAAATATATTTATTTTTCAAAGAGATTTTACCATTCATGTTAAATATATATTTTGAACAATAGATAATATTAACAGAAAAAATTGATGATTTCCAAAGTACTAATAACTTAAATAAATTCCATTAATATGACAACAAATAAATTTAACAATTGAATTTTTTTTCTATTTAATTATTTAAAAAACTATTCGTATATAATTTCATTATTTTACTATTACTATTTATAGAAATATTTCATTTATGAATTTAATTTTTACAAAAAAATTGATTTAAATAATTTTTAACTTTAATAAAAATAATGAAGTATTGTTTTATACTCACAAATTAGGATAATAATTCTTTAATATTATTATTATGAAAATCAAAAGAATTATTGTAAGAATTATATTTTGAATATGTAATTTGTTCAAAAATTATTACATTCTCTTAAAAAAATTGAATCATATGTTTTTTTATGTTTTCTATGATCTTTCATTAACAATTCAAAATTTTCTTGTCGAATAATATAATATTAAATTTATTCATCAGAAGAATTTTTTTAGAGCTACAGTTTTTAGTGTGATAATATTGTACCTCATCTGTAGAATCTATAAGACATACAATTATTTTTTAATTCTCAAGATCATAACATATATATTATTATTCATTTTAACTAGAAAAATCACTCTTGGTAGCCTTCATAATTTTATTTTCATTTATTTTATAATTATTTTTCCTTTGAGCTTTAAGTAACAGACATTTAATCTTTGTATGAATTTCTCTTTACATTCATAACATATCTTCGCTTTATTTCATTTCATTACTTTGTTGAATAAATTTCCATTTTATTGAAAATATTTGATTAATATTTATATAAATCTAGATTACTTTAATATGATTACTCATCCAAGGTTGTTTTTAGAGAAACTTCTTCATTATTGATATGAATATATTCTTTTTTTTGCATTTCAGCTTCATACATAATCAATTTTCTAATCATTTCATTCTTTGGAAATTTTTTTAGCTATTGTGGATTAATTTATAGTAAAATAAATTTCATTCAATTTAGAGGGTACAATTTGATGAACTTTTTATTCTTGATTGGATTGTATAACTTGATCTCCCAAAGAAGCTATGCTATTGTTTTTTAATCTTCAATTAATTTTAGTGATTCTTTCACCACCATTAACTATGAAGGTATCATTATTTAACTTTTCAATATCTTCTTATAGTTGTCTGCTATTGTGAGTTCCTTTAGAGGAAACAAAAATAGTAATCCACATCTCATATAATGTATAACATTGAGAAACTTAGTTAAGATCATCATTCAAAAATCTATAGACAATTTCATTCAATGATTTTTGAATTATGATCATACTCCATTTCATGATCATCACCGGATTTCTCTACATCGTCGTTAGTAATTTCATAATAGTTGACTTAGTTTTAATAATTTATAATTTCAAGATTTTTCAATTTAATAATTATTTTATATTTGTAGCCTCTATTGTTATCACCATTAATGTAATGGGAATATATCATGAACATATCTTCTTTGAGATTGTTCAATTTTAAAATTCCTCAATGTATGAATCATTAAATTAGGCTTGATAGATCCAAATGATATAATTAACCTTTTGATGCTCTTTATAATAGAAACATAATGGGATTTAAAAATATGGAACAACCTATCATATTAATTTTTAATATTAGATAGAGACCAATGTATCCCTTACTTTGATACTCTTTATTGGTATCAAAATATAAAAAATACTATATTGAAGGACTTGATCCAAGACTAATATTGCAATAGAACCCTTCCATTTGATACCGATTATTTGGTCAGTTTGATTACAACGGAGAGACAATGGGGTGGGGGGTTGACTTGATATTACTTAAAACATTCAATAGGTTAAAAATAACCCTCTTGATATGTGTTGTATCTTACTTATGTATGTTATGTAGCTGATAAATAGAATATAAGAAATCAATATTTTTTGTAGTAGTTTTTGGGATAGATATATCACTGTCCACTTATCAAGAACATACACAACTGATTACAGGAAGGTGATACCTTTACAATAAGTATTTTACTAGGCATTATGGTTTTTTATATAGAACCATAATTCTACATATTATTTAGAGAATATGATACTCTTTCACTGCCATGACTGAGTCATAGTATCTGATACTCCAATAAATAATTTAATATTGATTTGATTGTTAAAAAAAGGTTCCCTAAAAATTTCTACCGAAATATATATATATATGTGATTAATCATTATTATATTACAACAACAACCTAATAATATTTAATGTCAAATATGATTTCCATAAAAATTATTAGAGAGAAAACCAGACAGATATATAAATATGTATGTCTACAAAGCATACCTTTATAAAATTCTTTTTCAATACTACATATGAATATGTAATAATAATATAGATCATTTCTCAAAAAAAAATTAGTGACTAGATCATAACATGTATGTCTCCAATGAGTTTCTCTGAAGGAGATGACACACATGAACATAACTTCTCATATATCCCTATATATAATCTATTGTATATTTATAGGATGAACATCCAAATATTTATAGAATAGGCCGATCATCTCCAGATCAAAAAATTCTAGAAATATCACATAATAAATTGTGAAAATTCAAAATCATTCAAGGGTATTTTTAAATTTCTTTAAAAATATGAGTGATTTAATCCATTGATTACGAACCAGTGAATTGATCGCAAAAAAAATTTAAAGAGATATTTACTCTTGGTGAGACCATTGTAGAAAATGTAGATAATATCATAAATTTCAAACTCCATCATTAACAAGTTAAATGTATAGTTCAATTACATAACTACAAAACAAAAAATTTGGGGGTGAAAATGTATGATTGATTAAAAAATTACGGTTGATGAACCATATTTTTATTCCTCAAATATAGGATCTCTTTCAAATGTAGGGTTATTGATACAAAATTTTCCAGCTTAGGGTACAAGATCCAAACACTTTAGTCCAAAAAATATGGGTTCCAAACCATATGTTATTCTTACCAATGTATGGTAGGAAGAATGATTAAAGAATACCATCAAACATGTATAGAAAAGTAAATAAATTATTCTCCCATAGATGAACGACTTCTGTATTCTTCCATAATAATAAATATTATACAAAATATTATATTCTTAAAATTCCAGAAAATGTAACATTATTATTAACATAATATGGGGATTTTTTTGAGAAGTTCTTGTATTTTGAAATGAAGAAAATAAAGTGAATGATAATATATTAGTTCCTAAAACTAAAGAATGCCTGACATTCTTCTACCCAGGAGTAGGATGCAATTCATATATATGTCCATATCTGTTTATGCTAAATATAACTTTACTACGATGGGAAATTATGATCTTATGGTAATATATATCTCTATCCTAGATTATTTATCCATGACCACCTACTTGGCCTGATCGGCTCTTAGTACTTCAACTACCTTCTTGGTGAGGTGCTACAGATCAAACCATGAAAGGTGGAGCTGATATAGATCATATCCCACAAGTCATAAAAGGTAATAACCTACAAAAATGTTGAATATTTCCCATCCTTCAGAAACCTCTATACTCAATGTGGTCCTTTGGACATTGGGTCTCCTTATTCCCTGGAATCATGCACCGGTGACACACCACAAAACTATTAGTGGGTGTTACCTGACTGATGTTTCCCCCACATGTAGACTCATGTAATGTTTCCTATTGCTATTAAAACTAACACCTTATACTGGTGTTGAACCACCCTAGACCACACTGTCAATGTCCTTTAATTTTTTTTATTAGAAATGAGGACCTGGTTTTCCATTTAAAAAATAGTGGTCAATTGATTGAGATTCACCTGCTATCAGATAGAGTCTATTAAAACATCCTTAAATGTTCACATTTTCATCAAATTATCAAAAACAAATTGTTTATGGGATGTTTTGATGACTATTGGAACAAGTGGAATACCCCATCATAGACATATCACCCTATTATAGGTGCATAAATTTCCAATCACAACCCTTTATTAGCGTCTGTGTATAGAAGTAATAAAAAAAGGTAATTTAAAAGTGTTCTCATACTATACCCTGATGATGATCATCCTGGGTGATTATTTACCAAAAATTATTAGCATAATCGAGAAGCATATATGTCCTGATCTCAATCCATTTATTCAATAGCATGTCCATTTGATTTAATATAGATTTAACGAGCTCCAGCTATGATCAATAACATGGGGACAACATTAAATGAGATAATTGGTGGATGATACTATTAAAATTCTCCCATAAACTATTCTATATTAGGTGAAAGTTGAATAGATCACTATATAGACTATTTCAATCATTGGAATCACTCTCAAAACTATGCATCTACTCATAGGAAAGCAATAAAAAGATGTTCCAGAAGTGGCACCGCATGAGGTAACACTATTGGATCATGCCCCCACCTCCAGAGCATGGTCATGTCCACATTCCTAGCACATGACTCAAGGATGACATGGTATGAAATATCTATAATTTCTAAGAACACACCTAACATATAAATTGATAACCAAACAAAATCTCATGATATAAGAAAAAGATATGTACATATCCTACTGATATTAATGTCAACCCATCTCCCTAATCTTAAAAGTAGGCATATGTGGAATAATAGATCATAAAAGATTACATGAGACACTCCCTACATCCCATAATAAATTTTGAGTCTGGTTCAAGGTCTCACATCACATACAAAGGGTATCAGTATATTGAGTGTTATTTTTCACAGTATAAAGGTTAATACCCATTATGTTGTAATTGGAATCCCCATTTAATGTAAAACATTTTTGGAATTTTAATTCAATTATGTTTGTAATAATTTAGGTGTATGTATGTTTCCTTATCTGGTTATATGTGTCACCATTCTTATGTTATATAGGCGTAATATTTATATGATACAATTCGAAAATCATGTAACTACAACTTGATGCTTTACATATGGTATCATGATGAAACATGCTATATAAAATGATATTATTAGATAGATCACCATTCATAATTTTAAGAATCAAAATATTACTAAATTGATATTTTAATTCATGTTATCAAAATAAACGATCATTTCATCCCATGTAACCAGGGGTCCATGTCTTAAACATGGCGTAATTGGTTAATTATAGTGACACTATCAACATATATTGCAAAACACTATTTATTTTGTTTAGAAGACATTAATTAATGAAATTATTCCATCCCTACAAGAAATTTTATAAAAATACCTAATATAATAGTCAAGGGAGTATTAGTATGTAACCGAAAATTAATGTAGAAATATAAATACAGCATGACATATTCATAACACGTGAACCCTCAAATATCCACTATGAGGAATGAAATGATTCTTATTTATCATACCAGTCAAAGGGAAAAGAAAATATATACTAATAATAACAATAATATAACCAAATAATATGTGTGTCAACTAATATTGCAATCGGTACAACTGTAAAATGAAAAAATAAAACAACAATTTTCTATCCTTGGTAATTTAGAATCTCATTGTATGTAGGTTAGCTAATCCTAGAGATGGTCTCATTACCCAATTCTGAGATATTTCTAATCTCATATCCAATAACCCAAGTTGTAAGCCAAAAGGAAAGGAGCTCTGATGACACATTTTTATTTCACAGAAATAGGTTAACTCATAAACTACCAATATCAATTATCCATATGGCCTCAAGCATACCTCGCCATACGTAGAAGGAAAAAAACATGCAAAAATGGCCTATTGTGGTATGGTTGGGATATTATACTCTCACGAAAAATGTATAGAAAAATGGTGTATAATAATATTAAATAGTTGAAACAATATAATAAATGAACTAAGAAATCATAAGTTATCAAGATATTATAAATATTTACAAAATGATTGTCATTTCATGATGCTATAAAAAGGGAAAGTACACAAGATACATAAGAAAATGAATACAAAACACGCTAAAAAAATTAATAAAATATATATATAATAGCATCTTGAGTAGAAGTGTGATCCTTTGGTCCCACACACCATCCTAAGTAGACAATCTAGCCACCATTTATGGACCCTTGCCTTTATCCCTACCTGCAAAAAGAGGTCTATTCGAGTACCAATCAGTGGACCGTATAGGGTGTCAGATATACTTTACAGAAAACTAAAAACAATGAAAAGAATAATCCCAATAGTGTATATAGAATTAGAAGTGTGAATATATAATCTTGTAAATAAGAAATGTAAACTATAAACTGGTCATATATGATTCCTATGGAATACTAAACTGACACCGCCTATTACGGCCCAACCCAAGATATTTTTTAATATGTGTCACTATATATATCTATAAGTTTATATATAACATTAAGTCTATAGATATGTATGTATAGACATTCAATTTATATTTTTTAACATAGATATTTATATATATGTGTGTATATATATAGTGATAGCCTGGACCTAAGGAATAAATGAAGCATCCATTCATAGTCATGAGAGTCTCATAGAGTAGTACATGATTCAATACCCAAGTAGAATAAATAGAAAGGGATAACATACCTAGTTGTTAAAAATATACTGAGCTCCCTGCCTGACTATCAAAAGGATATGGGACTATATGCCTGAGTATCATAAACATTATAGGATTCCATGGAAAGGTATCAATAATACATGGGACGCCATCCTCAAGTATCATAAGGATATGGGACTTCACTCTAGAGTATCATATATAGTAATGGATACCAATCCATTGTATCAAAAAAAATATAGTGTTAGTTAAGCATTAATATAAGCCAATACATGGTTTATAATTCATTAAAATTCTATTTAATCAATGGGATAACCAATGTTCATATAGAAGTATTATGATGTGTCCATACTAATCTTTTTCCACTTAATTTCAATAATCCATTCAATTAATTGGAAAACCAACAATACATAGAGACTGGATTGTCCAATTAACATTAAGGTTGTTTAGGAAAGACCCATAAGATATTTTCTTGGTTACATGTGCATTTAATATGTAAAGTGTGTATTTTATAAGAACACGTCAAGTATTGGAACTTGTCAAAGGGGACATCCTTAAAATAGTATAAGGGGATTTCTAACATGGGAAAAAAATTATGGTTAAAACATATTTTTGATGAATCACACAGAAATCTTGGAATACAACATCTTGTTGCATGATAGAAAATGACTAGCATATAAGGTAAAATTAGTAGACCACCTATTATATTGAGGTAGATTACTCATCATCTAGTGTTAGCCTCTAGTCCAATAAATAATGGAAGGAAACAAAAAAAATGAAAAATTACATTAAAGTAAACCATATTATCCCACCTGGTAATAGAATGCACAAGAGATAGATATATAAATGTAGGAAGTAACAAAGAGTATAGAAGAAATTTCTTTTAGTTGTCGAACACATAAATCAATGAGAGAATCCATGATCATTTATAGGAAGTGGCACAATGCTAATGGAATGAGGATAAGAGGAGGTTTATAAGTGGGTTGTTCTCTGCATAGAGAAGAAAGAAATCAGGGGTAAAAATTTATAATACAAGATGGGAAATAAATTATTTTACCATTTATAAAATTGGAACAAGATTTTTCCATCTGGTTTGGAAAAACAGTATGCCAACTATGAGGGATTACTGCCAACATGACAATACTTGTAAAATCTGGGTGCATTGTTTGGGAAATCATTCAAAACCCAGTAACTGATAACTCTGAGCCCATCATGTGAATCATGATTTTTCTCTATAACCCAAATATCCATGCTCTAAACAATCCTCAAAAGATCCAAAATAATTTCTAAATCCCTTATTAACATTCAGCAGTTTTAAAATAAATATTCATATTTATATTTAAATAATCCATAACTCATATGTCTTACTAAAATATTACAAATATTTAAGTTGTTCCGAGAATATTAAGAGAGTACAAGATTTATATGAGGCTCTCTAAATATTCATTTAGGATTTTTGATGTTAAATTCACTGGTCATGTGGTGTTATATGTTGGAATTGATGTATATCATGGGAAGGTATATGTAGTGATGTCTTATGATGTTTCATTATATGTTTTAAATATTCAATGTTTTTTGGGACATTCACACTATTATCATTACTTCATTTAGGATTTTTCTTGATTAATTGCTCCTATTACAGATCTAAAAAAGGAGGGAGAGGAATTAATTTAATAATAATGGTATGACAAGGTATTTTTAGTGTTTGAGAATATGGTTACATGTGAACCTATCCTAATTTGTCTAGATATAGGTAATGGTTTTGATATATATTGATATTCATCTTTGGTTGGTCTTAGATTCAAGTTAAATCAAAACTATTCTGTGGTGGCCTATGTATCTATGAACATTCAACCATATAAGATGAATTAACTAGCCCATAGTCTATAGACAACCACTATAGTGTATTTATTAGAGTGTTAGATACACTACATATTCAGTGACAAGTTTGTGGTGTATTCCAATGATTAAATCCTAAAGTGTATGTGATCTTTGAGAGATAAGAAAATAAGGGGACATAAATTGGTTAAGTATTTATATTATTTTTATTTAAAATCATCAATTATATTGTTAAGGGAAACATTATAACTAATTTATTCAGTAGTAATTCTCTACCTCAAATGGATCTAGAAGCTAGAGATGAGTGGAGACTCATGTATGTTCTATAAGGCCTTTATCTGGATATCTTGGAAGATATAAATGATATATGTTTACATTATATTTAACTAGTCTCATTTTTTATGAAATGTGTGATAGATTTTCCTATCACTAACTCTAATTGTATAATCATTTAATAGTGTCATGATGGTGGTGAGATCATGGAGCGGGGGTCTGAATATTATAAATTCTTTCATTATGTCCATAAAACATTGGTGGATACCACTCAAATTCATGAATAGGTAATGAGGGATAATAATACCTCTCATTGGGTTACTCACTCATGAATTTCAAATATATATCGTGACGTTCTTAGGTTTCTCTAGTGGCCTAGATGGAAGTTAGTGACAATTGGATATGTGTCTTGAATAAATTATTATTAAAAATTCAAGTAAAAGAATCAAATATGGGGTCGTGAGTTTCACACACTTCTTATACTAGTTTTTTAATTAAATGAAGTCAGTATAGAATTTTAAAATACCATACCCTCTGATCCGAAAGGGATAGATATGGTATGGGTAATTATGGATTAATTGACCAAGAAAAACCATTTCAGGCCTATTAAAGAGACAATATCATTTGATAACTTGGTAAATATTTATATTTTATAAATTATGAAACTATATGGGGTTGCAACTGGCATCATATTTGAATGGGAATTGAGGATCACCTGTAATTTTATTCAAGGGTTGCAAAAAATTTCTTGGAACTCCATTATAAATGAGTACAAATTATTATCCTTATGTGGATGGTTAGTTTTACAATACCATTAACTTTTTGGATGATATTTTATGAGTTATCTTCCTTGATTTTTATAGCTCTTTAGAGTATTATTAATAGATTAAATATTTGGTTAAAAAAATATAGATATCAAGAATCTATTTAAACAGCTTCATTTGAGGCACACTTTGGAAGACCGTGTTGTTATCTATAATATTAGACATGGATAGGTTAATGGTCAATTATTGGTTGAATAATTGTTTGGGATACTACTAAAGATATGGATTTTACCCATAAGTGGTTAATGAAAATTAAATTTTAGAAATTTTTTTACTCTAATTGCAAGATACCAACGATAGAATTTCAGGGATTTTATTATTTTTTTCTATTTATGTCGCCTTGACCAGGTAATCAATTAATGGGTAATAAAGGGAATCGTTCATCAAAATTTACTAGAACCATAGATATTTTTAATTAAATTATAGTGGTGATTAAAAAATGGATTTTTTTATTCTAATATTAGTTCAATACATAATGTTTTCCATGAACAATATCTAAGGATGTATGTTACCCACCCAAATGATGATATTTTGATTGAGGATATTGAGTTATAAGTAAAAAAGGCTACTTATAGGGAAACATACTTCTATAATTGAATGAAATTGTAAAAATAATGAACCGCCTTTTTTAAACATGATTATTACATATATTTTAAGATAAACAATGTAATAATGTTACAATATATAATTAAAAGGTTTCTTATATTTGGAAAACAATGTTTATACATCATGAGTAAATAATAAGGATAAATCATTATCTATATACTTATTCATAGTCCTACTAAAATATCTTCTATTATCTTTTGTACTTGTAATCACCTGAGGTTATAAATTAAAGAATGTGTCACGAAAAAATTCCATTAACATAATGGATAACATGGAAGGAATCAGATACGTGAATTTGTAATATATGGTTGAGTATAATTATAATCTTATCATGAGAAAATGATCATCATCATAAAAATAAAGGAGTAATTTAAAAATGGAATGTAATATGGAATGTGGATAATAATTAAACATCATTTCATTTTGGTCAAATCCAATACATAAGTTGTGAACAAATATAGCATCATGATCACATATAACATATTTGTTAAAATTATTATATCATAATTGGTTTCAAAGAAAATTCCATGTTTAAGAAAATTAAACATAATATAATGAGGAATATCAATTTAATCAATCTAACATAGGTCTATATACCTTTAATCCCTCCCATAAAATCAAAATATTCTAATAATAATTCATGAAACATAGATTAAAAATGTATTTCAATTTTATACATGAAATAAAATTTTGGAAAACGAATTGGGTTTCACAAGGATTTAACAATGAACATTTCCATGAATAAAAATTTTCACGGAAAAAATAAAGGGGAAATTCATATTTTATTACTTTAAATTGTTACATAAAATATCATCGTTCATGGTGAGAAGATGGTGGAATTCATGATGAATCAATAACATATTTTAGAAAACAACATTTTAAAAACATTATAGTGGAATTACAAATCATCTTAATGTGAAAAAACATGAAGATCCATATAATAAAGATCTAAAGGAAAGTAAAATACATATGGAATGAACATTTATATTAATTGATGTATAAGCATAGAATAAGAGAAGATAAACCCAAAAAGATAGCTGGGTTTAATAATTCCCCTTACCTTTGGTCCTAATTTTTTTAATCACATATTTGCATCCTATATAATAATTTTTTTATTAAAAAAAGAAACAAAAAGTTTATTCTATTCATTTGTGTTATTATTGATCAATTATAACAATTAAAATATATATGTTTAACTTTTTTAAAATATTAAGGTTCTAGATTGATGATTTCGTTGAATAATCCCAGCTATCATTTGAGTTTCATTATTTTGGAAATCTTTAATTAATTCATTTATTTTATTACTTCAAAAATCATAGAATAAATTTAATATAAATTTATAAATATAATTTATAATATACACTTAAAAACTATAATGGTGTGGATAAGAAAAACATTTACAATGTCATTATAGGTTGACAACACCGATTGTTAATAGGACTTGTAAAAAGAGAAGGATAGATATATATAATATATGAATATTTTGTAAATATAAATTTTATATCAGATATTTTTTATTAATAAGATATTAAATGGATTGAGAAGAGCCTATATGGTGTCGAGTAGAGTGATTTAAAAATAGAATCAAAGAAGTTATATAAAGGAAAATGAAAAATATCACCTTATTTTTGAAGTATCTCTTTTATACAAGACCATAGAACCTTGAGTTCTTGGGGGGGGGCTTGACTCTAAAATGATCCTAAGGGTAATATTCGGATTGAGTGATGAGAATTGGGTAGTGGTTTTTATTTAATAACTATAAGAGAAGTTATTTTCCAATGGAAGGGAGATAAGACATTTGTACTTGAGGAGAGTGGTATTTATTTGGGTAAAACATGGTATAAATTATTATCCACAAGGTAAGACATTTTATTATGACATTTTTTAAATTTAAAATAATATATGAATAAAATATAATGTTTTTTGGAATTTTAAATTTTAATAATTTATTCCAATGTAATGACTTGTTATTTCATCAATTGAATACTTTATATTTCTTGGCTTTTTTGTATTTATTTTTTTGGTTGGAAAAATGTTTTTTTTATTAAATTAATCATATATGTTATTAAATATTTTTTAGTTCATCCACCCATGCTATAATTAGTTATTTTATTATTTCATCATGAATTATTTAATTAAAACATTATAATTACATAAAAAGTATATCATTAATATTCTTTTAAATATTAATGTTTTATATAATTTTATATAAAATTATCCCTTTAAAAAATATTGATTAACCAATTACAATTATGAAGTTAATTTAATTTAAAAAAATTATACCCTAGGAAATTTTAATTATCATTATAGAAAATATAGTTTTTATAAAACAGGTAAAGATATACTTTATTAAAAATGTACTTATACATTATTTTATTTTCATATTTCAATATTTTTATTATGGATTTATAATATCTATATTTTCATAATTTTATTTATTGAAAATATTATTCATATAATTTACTATTTTATTGGTTAGTTTATAATTTTAACAGTCAAATTACTATTTTTAATGGCCATGTTACTTTTACTAACAGTAAGGTAACTACTCCAAGAATTATTTTACTATTTCTATAGTCATATCATTTTTTTACTTCCTATAAATATCTCATATTTTATTCATTTTTTCTATTCAATTCCTCTCCATTTTATTTATTATTTCTTTTTAGTATGTCAATTTCATTACTATTGTTTTATTACATTTCTTCAGTATTTTCATGTGATTTTAGTTATTATAGGAGATCAAAATTATCCAAATTTTTTATTTATATATTTTTTCTTTCTCCGATGTTCATTTTCCAATTTTATTAAATTTATTATTATTAGGAATATTTATTTGATAAATTTAATGTTATTAATAATTTAGGTTACATGATTTTGGAATTTATTAAATTTTACATATTTTTTATTCAATACTATATTACTATATACAACACTCATGTTTTTCAGAAGGAAAATTCAATATATGAAATTTTGTTCACACATTCTCTACCCATAATAAAATTTTCCCCTTTAATTTTATTTCCAAGCACTAAGATGGGAATGGACGAGGGTACATTAGTTTCACTTCTTCCTCATGTTATCATATTTCTTTTTTGTAATTATGGTTAAACTATTGTACTTTGATAAGGTGAGTTTTACTGTTTCATTGACCTTTATATCTAGGATAAAATATCTTCACAAGATACTCTTTATAAGAAAAACCATTTTCTAACATTACCCCCATTGGATTTAGAAAATGTGAGGGATCTTGTATATACTTATTTAAAAGGGTTATATAGGACATTTCCTAATCAAAAAAAAATTCTTCTAGTATTAGTCAATAGTACGTAGATCTAATGCCATTTAAAATCTATAAGGATCTAATTTATTGTGGAAAAATATTTCCCTTATTCCCAAACATAATTACTCTCTTCCATGGTGATATATAAAGGTGCAATTTTTCTCAAACATCAAACTATAGGTCTAATCAATGATTTTTATTATATATTTTCTATTTAACTGAAGTAGGTTTAATGTTTATTAAATTTATTTGATCGTTGATTCTATTTATTCAACAAATACTAGTCTCAACAACTTATGTTCTCCAAAATCTTCGCATAACATTGGAGTCCCGCATTTCCTCCCATAGAAGAATTTATGAATATCAATTTGAATTTTCATGTGGAAGATGATGAAGTATGAGAACTCATAAATGGTAGATAATTATCCAAGATTCATTTAAAGTACATAGAGAAATATATAATGTTATTCTCGTAGATCTAGAATTTTCATTCATATTTACATCAATTTTTGGTAGATTATACCGACTAGTGTTCCAATCTATGTCCAAATCATGTTGAATATAGTTCTAGAACATTGAGTTATACCTCATATCATGATTATATAAAATCAAAAGTGGTGTTCTAGATAACCTCAAAATTTCTCAAATGTATATATTTTAATGTTGGTCACGACATATGTCCATATGAATGTAGATTAACTAATACCTATTTTAAATATAATACACTATAACCCATAAGGAATTATGTCTTTTAGATAACTTTGAATGACCCATGAGAAAACACTAAAGGGTGATGTTTTTCCATTCCCATGTTGGTGTGGGTAATAATTTCATCCTCCCATTTAACTATTTTCCTTTCTATATTCAATTTTGTACATTCTATGAACATTAACATATTATTCATGCCATGCATTTTCATATAATCCCACCAAAATTTCCCCCAGAAATATCAATAATTTTTTTTTGTGTTCCCTAAGTTGATAAAGAACGATGAGCTATGGGCACCATTAAAAAAATTCTTCTTTATATCTGGATTTGATTGTAAATATAATAATGAAAAAATTATCACAACAGCTTCATTAGTGTTTAAATTTTAGTATTTTACAGATTTTATAGAATCTATTATCACTTTTCTTCCAAAATAATCCTATTAATCTTCCCCATTCTTCTCTATAATGGATGGTTCATAAATAATTTTAGTAATGGAGGATAACATTAATTCTATTATGATTCCCATGTCCATACATTGTATTTATAAGAATATTTGATCCTTTTTAATCCCTGTGATGGATAATTTTGCATTATTTCTTGTACTAAGAGCATGTACAACTTTATTCACCTTCCCTTCATGGTAACAGATTGAGAATTTATAGTCCTTCAAAACCTTTAATATTCAATATTTTTGTAAATTGAGATATTTATATGTAAATATATACATTATATTCTTATTGTATGTATATATTTCAAACTTTTCTACTTAGAAAAATTGGTCCAATTCTTCAATGACATTACTAAAATAGGTAACTATATATCATGTGTTAGATTTTTCATCTCATGGATATTTAATTTTAATGATGAATATTCTTTTACTATAGTCTATTTCCCAAGTTCATAACCCATTAAATTTTATCAATACTAAATACACATCACAAACACTTATACCCTTTAGGTATATGTGGGTACCTGTGTAGAAAATACCCTATTCCTTTTCCCCATAAATATTTCCTAAAATTCCTCTTTGATGATATAATGTACATCATTCCATGTTAAATTTTAATTGTTATAGATAATTGGTATAAATTCCTTAAAAAAATAGTTGTACAATGTTAATCCGATAAAAATAAAGTTATTTGTCAAACTTGTAGGTCTTGGACATTCCTCAATCACCATTATCATTAAATGTTCTATTGATATTCCATCATATTTTATCAAATCATCTATTATTCTGACTTTTAAATCAAATATCAATAATTACGGAACATCATGTACATCTTATCCTTCCTTAATGTCACTAAATCTACAATTAATTAATCGTTATGTTCCCCCATTATCTTTTAGTATATAAGAATGTCATCAATTGATAATTCCAAAAAATAACGGAGTTATTCTCAAAAGTCTCTAGTCATTATTTACATGATGATTATAGGGGGATTTTTATGTCTAAATTGAATCATTATGACATCATTGTGTATATATCTTATACTAAGGGATTTATTTTTAATATATTGTCTTATTGCCTTTACCTGCTAAAAAATCCAAATTTGAAAATTATTGATCCCAATTAACTTGATCAAAAAGGGAATCAATCCTTGGTAGGTGATACTTATTATTTATGGTGTTCTTGTAGAGATCCATATATTTAATAAAAGGTGGATTGATCCATCAGTATTCATGAAAAATATCATTGGTTCCCCCATGGTGATGTACTACGACATATAAATACATTTTCCAAATTATCTTTTTAGTTACTACTTAAGATCCTCCGTCTTTATTAAGGCCATTCTATTGGGTATCTTGGGTATAGGTGTGGATTCTGGGATATGTTTTATTGAGAACTCTTCCATGTTAAATGGGGGAAGTAAATTCAACTATTTATGAAATACATTAACAAATTATCTAAAAATGGTCATATCATCCATGTTAATTATTGATTTTGGCTAAACCATTTGAGAAATATACAGTTTTTCATTAGATGTCAACACCCACAGAGTTAAAGGATTTTATAATGGTGATTCAAAATCATCCATGATTTTTTATAATAGTGTAGGATGATTTATGAAATTTAACGAGATTTATATTTAATGAAAATTAATGTGATATCTATAAAATGAGATATATTACATGCCCAATAATGATTAAAATTCCACCAAATAACGGATTATTAGATTTTAAGGAATTTCCTTCCAATAAATTCTGAAAAGGGAAGAGTCAAAAACATGGTTTACAATTATTTCACCACCAAGTGATTTCGCAAATATCTATAATTAATATAAACAAGAAGGTGATTCAATTATTTTATCAAACCCACATGATATGAAGGAATTCATAGTACCTAAATCAAATATCACTTTCACTAGTCTTGATTAAATAGTAAGTTTGCATTATTAGACATAATTTTATTACTCCACCTTAGTAGTGGCTATGAAATATGATTTACCTTACCCCCTTGGATTAGGGGGTTGATAATATTTATTACCCTCTAGGACCCTTGGTTTGGTTCAATCACTTTTATAGCCCTTTATCCTTATAGTTGAAGAATTGAGGAATTAGTGGTTCACTGTGTGGTGCCAGCATTTCATCCATCACATTGGTCATCTTATTTATATATCATAAACATTTATGATATTTTTTTCACTCTCTACCAAACGTGTATCATTTCCTTGTTTCTTTGGGGAAATTTCATTGGTCCTTCTTCCACATATTTGATATGTGGGTGTTTGGTTCTTCTTTCATACATTATCAATGGTCTCACCATATTAAAACTATATCAATTACATATTATCTCTATATCCATAAGAACAATTTCCAAACATCATATATACATTGATACCACACTAAAGTACTTCTTCATTACTTCTGATTTCACAGATAATAAGAGGGTGTCAAATAAATTGTTTCAAACCGCTGAAGATTCTTTATATTTTTCCATAATTGTTGAGAAAAAGACGAAGGACTACATTGATATCTTTGGGAAATTTATCTCATATGTCATACCAAATTCAATCCCCATTTACTAAATGTCCATAAATTTTCTTTCTATAATTTTTTTAAGATTTCAATGAAAATACTTATTGTGAAATACCTTCTTATATTATTCCAAATTTATTGCTTCCAACTCATCATTGATCTTTTTATTCTTCAGTTATATCCACCACAAATCGTTTTTTCCATAAATTTAGATGACATCCATGGTAAATTTCCCCATATTAAAACATTTAATTAAAAATATATATTTTACATGGAATTTACCCATGATTCAACAAAATGTAGATCATGGGATTCATTAAATGTTGGTGGTCATTGAAACATAATGGACATAATGGATAATTTATCCTTCATGGGTGATAGTGAACATTAAACATTACTAAGGTTATTATGCATAACCTGATACAAGTGGTTTACAACACTGTGGTGGTTTTGAACTCCACCTCCCATTTGGTACCAAATTTCATTTAAATAATATTTACATTTTCTTTCACATGGTTTATAGTTTTTATTTCCTAAATCCAAACATTTCTAAAATAAAAAACATTAGAAATAAAATGCATGTTAATAAAACATGAATAAATTCTTTTTTTGTCTTATGAAAATCAATTAAAAGGTCATATACAATGGATTCCAGTTATTTTATTATTCTACATTACTAATATAATTCCCAAAAAAATTTATCTAGACTCATATATTTAAATCATTTGTAATATTTATAAAAATAAACAATTATTATAGAAATATATATTTCATAATTGTTCACAAATTTCATGTTAACTAACCAAATATCATTTGTCATGATTGTTAAATTAGATGTTTAGTTACTCCCACTTGTTTTCAACTGAGTGAAAATTGAGATAATAAGAAGCTAACATTTTTTATTGTTATTATAATTTGGAGAATCTAGTTTAGAGCCCCCATCCATTTATTTGTTTCCAGAAAGGGATATCACATCATTGAAACCACATGATCTATACTTTAAAAAAAAAATTATTATGTTTTGATATGCTTAAAATATCCTTAGGGGTTTCATTGATGTTTTCCAATATTAATCCCCAAAATAACTGGGGAATTATTTAATACAAACTACAACTACCCTTCTTATTAAATCATGATTATTAAATCATTTTTAAGATAATAAATGTAATAATTTTCTAATAATTAATTATAAGTATTATAATCATGTAAAAATAAGGTTTATATACCTTTATAATGTAATAAAATACTAAAATATATTTTATCCTTTTCCAAAATACTCCTAAAGGATATCATATTTTACTTATTAAATATAATCACAAGAGGCTAGACATCTAAGAATGGAGTGAGCTAAAAAACCTAATATACAGACAGAATAAATAGAAGAAATAATAAATATGAATCAATTTTACATGGATTACCACAATCATCATTATCATATCTTGTTCAAAGGATAATCATCATAAACATGAGGTTTTCATTTTAAAATGACATGGAATGTGGAATTTTGATAACAACAAAATATCATAATATTTTTGTCAAAAGGATTCCCATATTCTATTTATAACTTTTCTCGTTTCCATGTATTTATGGGAATATATTGGGTATCTATTTGGAATTAATTTTGAAACCCAGTTGTAACTGAATGACATTATAGATATAATCCCTAGTGTAGGGCATAGTGAACAGGTCCAAAACTAACTATGGGAAACTATTGTAGAACTTTTTTTAGCAGTATGGTATGTTATAAAAGTCGGGTCATTTAATTACTACAATCCCCCATTCAAATTGGCATGTTTACCACTCACATCGAGGTTTACAAGGAATCGATGCTCCAAACAGGAAGCATGTCTAACAGATTTGATGACCAAGACACTATAAGGAATTTGGTTATAACATGAATACCATATAAATGTAATGTTTTTAAATTCATAAGATATATCCCACATATCAAGTCATATATTAATGCTATTGATGATGGTGTGACCATTCGAATTCCATGATCCTTGGGATATGGAGGTATTTTATGAACACACTGTAAATTTGTAAAGGGATGATTCTATCATTACACTAGAATTGGAGTGACCTATAAAGGAAAACTATGGACCATTGTGTATGCATTCAGGTATACCATCCACTGTAAATGGATTTTAGTGGATTGAATCTGATTTTGAAGTGGTTATCAATGACTTGAAAAAAGAACAAGGATTTTTTCCTGTAATATCATGTATCATTAGATTGACCATCTTATTAATATTTATTGACTCAATTTCATCCCCTAGTATGTGGAAAGAGATGAAAATCTAGTAGAAGATTCCTTGTTAAAGAAGGTGGTCATGAAAATGGATTTTATTTGTTCATTTTGGGACCCTGATTATAGTTCTCAAATGGTGGCTATAGACATGTGTGGTGTAACTCAAACTCTTGTATGTAATAATCCCATGTAATTCTTGTCTTTGGTTGTTTTTATATTTATATAATATTTTATCAGGTATGGAATTGACTGCAATCTATTCCTTTTGGAATAATATTTTTTTCAATGAAATAAAATATGTTTAGACAAAATATAGAATTTTTTTTTAATATGACATATGTTTACAAATCATAACATCATAATTTTGAACAAATATATAATCATGTTGATGAATAATACACTTAATTTAATGAAATATATCACATTAACCAAGGCATTGGAGGTCTATGTAATTATATTCTAGCCCTTCACATCATTATTTTCTCAAAATCATACATGACAAAAATATTGGAAACAATAAAATTTTTGACATTAAAATAAACAATTTAAAAATGTTGGGGCTTAATAAGGGTGTTATAAAGAACATTCAAATTTAAAAACCATATGGTTCCCAAAATAATAATGGAGAAAAACAATTTTGTACATTAAATTATATTATCAAAGATCATGGGTCATTATCTAAATAAGAAAAAATTCAAGATGGATCAATGAGTTTTTTTTTTTAAATAGTCGTTAAAGACATTAGAAATGGCTTAAAATTCATATAAATGAGGTAGAATGATGCATATCTAAATAATAAAGAATCAAAAAGGAACGTGATATAAAATTACATGTAACTTTTATATAAACCAATATTTATGTATAAAAATACAATATAAACCCAATAAAAGGTTGGTTTTGTGTATTATACATACCTTAGGTCTTTTTTTTCTTCATCACATTAATGCAACTTATATAATAATATAATTATTATTATAACACATATATATAGTTTCATTATATTCATTTATGTTATTATTAATCAATTATAACCATTAAAATCAATTTATTTTTAATTTTTTGGATAAATATGAAATTTAGTGATTTACAAGTGTTGTTAAATAATATCACATTTACCGTAGATTTTTTTTATTTTAAAATTTTTAATTTAACCTTTTGTTAAATTATTTATAATTGATTTGATTAAATAAAAATTCATTTATAAATATAATATATAATTGACACTAACCAACCTTCCAATATTTAGTAGATAAATCTCTATTAACATCCTCATAGGTGGATGATATTTAACGTTAATAATAAGTTTTAAACTATAGGGATATAGATATATAATATAAACATATATTGTTAAAACAAATTTATAAAAGATAAATATTGTCAATAAAGTAGATATAACAACTTCCAGGTGTTTGAAATAAGGGTGGGGATGGTGAGATTAAATTATATACATTATTTTATTCATAATAATATTTAAAATTACTTGGTAAGATTTGGTGAGGATTTCAGTGGAATAATTGAAAAATTAAAGATGAATAGTTATTTGAAAGAAAAAAATCGTACCTCATTTATGAAGATAATAATTTTTTCTAAGTCATTATAATCATGAGTGATTATTTTTTTTGACTCTAGAATACCTCTAAGGGTACTAAGGTATTTATGATATTGGAATTTGTTAGATATTCTACTTTTATACATGAGTAGTTTTTTTCCAAGGGATGTGATAGGGTGTGTTTATACATTTAGAGAAGGGTATTTTTGGGATTAAATAATATATAAAATATTATATCCATAGTATAACATCAAATGGTGTTATTTTCAAACATTTTTAATCGTATATTATTACATATAATTATTTTATGAATTTAACTTCATGACACTACAACATTTTATAATTTATTTAAAAGGAAAGACAAAGTAATTCTTTAACAGAATATTTCATATTTTTAAAATTTGGAAAATTATTTTTAGTTTTGAATGTTATTTTTTACTTTTAAATGAAACTTTTATCTTATTAAGTATGATTTTAGTTGATCCCCAAATTTTATAATTTAATATATCATTGTTACTTAATGAAAAATTGGATTAAAACAGAACCATAATGAATTTGGAGCGTGTTTGGGTGAGAATTAGAGATCCAGGCGAGTATAACCCTCCTATTTGATCTATTTTCTGTATCAGGGCTTTCAGAATCACTAATATTCTTATTAAACCCTAAAACATTTATTTCTTATGAGTATTATACATTAGGGCTTTAGAGGGTGTTTGATTTCGAATAATCGGTCTAGTTTATGAATGTGTTCATCAACGACCCTGATCTAGGTGGTCTTAATGATTTTTCCCATAGTCTGGATGTGTTGAATGATTATGTGGTAGTCCTATTTCACTACTATGTTGCGTCTTGATGTATTGTGTTACGAAATGGTATTTGGACCATATATTGAGGATTGGGAGCCTTCACAGACCCCGTTGGGTTCATCGATGATGTGAGACTGAATGTGGTGCTACCTAAGGGGTAAGGAAAACCCTAGTAATTGGTGAATAAAAATTTTTAACCCTTGAGGTAGGGGTATTATGAGAGGGAATTGGTAGTGAAAATATAACTAATGTTTGGTTATGGTTAATGGACTTATTGAAACAATTTTTAAGTTGAAATTAGTAAATGACTGAAGGGTTTTGAAACCATTTTGATAGCATGTTTTGGGATTTGACTTGATTTTATATTTTTTGATGGAAAATGATGTTTCAAAGAAATAAATCAATTAAAAGGAGGTTTTTACTTCAATGTTAGCAGAAATAGATTTTATATGGGATTTAAAATGGGATTTTAATTGAAAAAACCCTTCCCTTTTGTGAAATTGTTTTAATGGTTGACTTGATTTGAAGAAAATAGAAATAAAAGTTGTGGGTCATGTTTTTGTTTTTTAAATGGAATGACCAATGTTTTAAAGGTTGGTTTCAAGATTAGTTCAATGATTATTTTGATTTTGGATTATTTTCAATGATGTAGTTTATAATGGTCTATTGGGACCGTAGTAAATTTAGGAACATAAGAGATAGTGGGGTAGAACTCATAAAAATTATGATCGGATGTCAACTTGATTATGAGATGATTTTTTTTGAATGTTCATAGTTGGTGATATTATATAAGGGGGTGTTTAGCATGGTGTGAAAATGGGATAAAAGAGATTAATGTGAATGTTACCAATGGTTTGTGATTTTTTCATGTAATAAATATGTATTTAATACATGGGAAATGATGAATGGTTTAAGTGTGTTAACATATAGAAATTTTTGAATATTTTAAATGTGTTAATTTAAGTTCTTAGTGAATACACTTAATGAGTTAGGAATAAGAATTGTGAATTGTGATAAATGATTACGTATTGAAAATGGAAAATGTGTTAATGGGTTAGGGTATGGTATTTATTCCCATGTTTATATTTATGGATTTTGATAATTATCTAAAAAATTTTGTTCATGGTTTGTGGTATGATATGTGTGGGGAGTGGATATATAAGAATGCTCACCTGGATTAGTGGTGGGAAAAAATTGAGGCTCCTCTAATGGGTCAGGTTGGACGGATGCTCTAACCCCAACAAAAAATGCATGGGTTAGGGATTCATACTATTGCTCTCTGCCGCTAATGGTATCATTCGATGAAATTACAAGGATTGGGGATCCAAGGTAAGTGTTATGTATTATTATGAAATGTTTATCCTTATAGAGATATGGTATATGACCTAAACCCTTATGCCAGATAATTGATCAGTTAATGACGTAGTATAATAATGAAAATTCCTCACCAATTGAATATGAGATGAAGATGAATTTAGAAATGAAGATTGTATAAGTGATGAAATGTAAATAATAATGAAAATGGATTAAATTAAAATTTTATGTAATGGTTATGAGAATATTTTTGATTATCTAAATCACATATGGATATATGTGTACATCATCCTTATATCGTGGCTTAGACTCCCTGTGTGACTAGAGTTAGTATTGTTCATTCATTGATTATAGAGATCCTATTGGGTAAATGGATATTAGATAATATCTTAAATTATTTCAATGATTTTCTATTTATTTAACTTGTTACTTTCATACACTTCTTTACATACTGGCTATTGCATTTGATATGGTTGGTAGTGGCCAACTGAGTTTTACTGATAACCTTCTTGGTCCTCCATGGAAGATTGGTACCTATGTAGATGTCACTTATTTTCAGTTATTGGATTAGGGTAGGGAACTGATGTTGGTTGTACATTGGATGAAGGTTTAGAGCATGGGGGGTCAGAATCGGGTTGGGACATGTGTCCGGGTTTAGAATCCTCTGTGAGTTTGGTCTTGATTTATATTGTATGACTACCTAGAATGTAGTGTTTTACTAGATTTTGTTACAGCATTTGTAAATGTTTTCTTAATGTTTTTTTGTGCTATGTTATCCATATATTGTTTATTCGTGATACTATCTAATGATGTTACTTTTGTAGTGTTTTTAATCTAACTTGAAGGTATAGTCTCCCCATGTTTCTCTTTAGATATGTGCTGCTAATCGGAATCCTCTGGTGTATGAAGTGGAAAAACTGAGTTCTTGTGATGACCCGACTTGGGGCACCGGTTATAGTAGATTTCAGGCCAAGGATGTTACAATGTAGTATTAGTGTAGGATTTCTTTTGTCTTACTATTTGGGATAGGTAGATAAGAGGCTAGGATACTGTCAGTACTTGATAATGAGCTTTTTCTTATTTACTTGTAGGCCCACATACATGGAAAACCCAAAGCGTCCAATGGAGTGAAGTGATGTTCGTTTTTTGATCATGTGTGTGTTGATATTTCAAATTTGACTAGATTATTTGGATGTGATTTTATTTATTTATGAGGTTTCAAATATGGGACATGTGTGACTAGAGATGGTGTGTGTGTTCATGTATTATGTTAGTCACGTAGGATATGAAGGTCATCTGTATGTTTCCTATGACATACTTGTGAATGATATGATGATAACTAAATGGGTATAAAAAACAAAACTGAATGAAAAAATCTGTACTAAAAATAGGGTAAAAATAATTTTGAGGAGTATAATTCCATTGGTTTGGAAAATGGGTAACTGTTTTCAAATCAAATTTTGAATAAAACATGATATTTTTTAAATTATTTGTTATAAAAAATAAGGTTTTTTATATGTGTAAGCAATCGTGTTTTGAAAAGGAATGGTTTTTTAAATTTAAATTATGTGTTTAAAAGAAAGAGTGTAATTAAGAATTAAATGGGAGAATACTTATTCCATATGTTGGTTTTGAACATCAGTATGGGTGGTTTGGGAAGTGAGAGTGACTTAGTTTTGAGAAACTAGATTATAGGTTGTGATATATTATCAAGTTTGGTGTGTCGATTAATGTGATGTTACTTTTTTCATTTTTATTTAGGTTTTGACCTTGAAGTTGTGATTTCGAGTTTGCTAATGTAAGCATGGTGATACTAATGGATTGATAACCTATGAGTTGTGTTTTGGACCCTATATTGGGTGTTTGGTTTGAGGATCCAATGTATTTGTGCAAGTGTCTCTTTCGTGGGACGAAGATTAATTGGTAGTTTGATGCGCTAGATGTAGTGTGTCATGAAAAGGGGTTGGATGGCCACATCGAATAGTCAGATGTTTGAGTTTGGATTTTTTGTATTATTGGGAGATAGTGACGTTTTATTGAAGGGGCTTCAGTTTGGGATGTTGGTATAGTGCTAATTTTTTAAGATGGCCTATGAGAGAAGTCAGTTGGGATGTCGATGCCTGTGGGTGTGTGTGTCACATGTAAACAATTCAGAACTTGTATGTAGAACCCATAGAGTGTTTCCTAGTTTAGGATTAACCTAGAGGTATACTTGGAAAAGATAATGGCTTTGGGAGATGGGGCTAAGAGTTTACATTCTTGAGAAATCAAGGGTATCCTCATGGGAGGTCAGCCAAATATTACATGTTCCATGGAATGTGAATCTTGGGTGGTCACAATGTTGTGTTCTTCCTTAGAGTATTTGTTAGTTGGTGAGATTTTGAGAACGTCGTCGATCTGATTAAGCTAATGGATCATAGAACATGATTAGTGGTGTGAGTGGACGTTAGGGCTGGATTTAGTGATGTACAACTCATGTGGGATAGATATGGGTTTTGTTTTTGGTCATATTGGAGTGCTAGAACACAATGGTTCTAATGAGTACTGGGCTGTGAGCACATTTTAGAGATACCCGATGTCATTAAGATATGATCATAGGTGGACAGGATGTGAGAACACTTATTTCTAATGAGATCAAGGTAGACAAACCACGGTATTGTGAGAGACCGATTGGTTTTTGACTAGTGGAATTATTTGTTGAGTATCATTTGTGATCCACAAGACTTTATGGGTAGAAATCTATTAGGTTTCTAATAGTGGTTCCAAAGTGAATATTTGGGGACAAAAACATAGTGAAGGGTCACGAGGTGGAAGTGAGTTTGGTTAGAAACTCCATTCGAGTTGTGAGTTCTAGTGTAGATAAGAAAATTATGGATTCAGAAGCCCATGACCTTCGGTAGGTTGAGGTTTTCTCTTATTAAGAGGTGAATTTGAAAATGGATAGTTGTGGTGGTGTTCTTAGATAACATCTTTGTGTATTTTTATCCATTGTAGATCATTCCCAATATCTTGACATCTTCCAGGTGCACTGAGAAGGATTGGTCTTTATGTCTAGAAGGTTGAGTGTTTTTTATCAAATGTTGACATCAAGGACGATATAAATTGGGAGAATTATTTGTATGGCAGCCATATGGTGGGGGATTACAACATCAAACGATTACGAGATATATCATGAGAGTTGAATAGATGTCGACAAAATCAATGGCTGTCATTCTCTGAATATGAGAATGAGTAGTGGGTGATGCTTGTTTTTTTAATAAAATAGTAGCAGGAATAATACACCCAAGTTTGGGGGTTCAGTTTGTGTTGAGTGTGATATGAAGAGGTCAAAATTTAATTTTTTTAGTGGTGATAATATCTCTCATATGGTGGTGAGTGATATGATAAATCATGGATGTGTGGAACAAGAGGTGATGTAGATATTGTAGCATCTAGAAGCTAATGGAATGCTTTTGATGTGCGTGTTCGAGTTCCTTGAAAAAAATACATTTTGGACTTCGGAATGCTGATTTGATGAGTGGAGTGATGGATTTATATCAGGCTATTTCTAAAGGTATTAATAATTCATGCGTTAGAGATGTGTTGAGGGGAACAATGCATTACAACACAAGTTTTGAAGACAAGAAAATTTCATGATGGATATGTTTAGCCAGATGATTGGGATTCCATCGGACAATACATACAGATGAGGGTGGTATTAATTGATGGAAAATGTAATTGTGTCCAGGTAAAGTAGTTATGTATCAATGGATGAGCTTGTACATCAATGGAGTGAGTCGACTAGGTATGTACTGACCCAGCTGATGAAAAAGGAATGGATATAGTGGGCTATGAGCCCCCTCTGGTTAATGTTGGAAGGACAATAACATTTTGGTAAAGAGAATGAGATCTAATGAAGAACCAAGTTACCCTCAAATTAATATGAACAATGGAGTTGTCCAATATAGGTAGTTTTGATGGATGGTTCAAATGCCAATGGTGGATGGTACTCTTGTGGGTTTTTGGGTGCAGTGAGCTGTAGAAAACATTGGGAAATTTGTGAAGTTTAGTTGAAGCTATGTTGGTTTATTTTAAGATTATTGAAGTGATTAGTACCAGAAAAAGTAAGGTTATACGATGAATCATATGGTTAAAAGAACCATAGAAGGAAAATTGTTGGTTAATGGTGTAATCTTCTATTCGCGTTGTATGTACCGGAGTGGGAGTCATCATGGTGCATTAGTTTTTATGATGGGTGGTGACTTTAATATTGATGGGTTCATTACCTGTACATGAAGATTATGTATTGGTTATACTCTCCGGATTTATGAAATGAACCAATGTTGTTGGACCTCGTGTTCTGTAACAAGTTAGGTCATGAAATGTGGTTGAAATATAAACATAGCTTCCAGTGATGTTGGTATTGGAGAACTATTAGTTTTTTTGAATGAATTTGTGTGATATTGAACCAAGTTGTTTGGACTATGAATGGTAAACTGGATCATAATGGATATGTTCTAGATGGTTCTTATAGGCTATTATGGTTCCATGATGGTATCCTTCCATGTTGTGGTATATTGGAATTGACCATTCCTTTCTCTTTTACTTTGTGTTGGAAGTGATGAGTTGAGGTGGATGTGTCCTCATGGAGAATCAGATTGAGATTACGGAACTTGGTGAGGGATGTTTTCCTATGGTAGGAATGTTACCTTTGTCCAATAATTTTTATGGTATGGTTAAGTTCAAATAAAAATTTGGAAGGATTTGTTTGATTGGTGGGTCTCTAGACTAACATTTTCAGTCTTGAGGGCCTGGAAATGTTTGGATGTCTTGCTTGTGGATGATCCATTATAAGGTGAGGATGTTGTAAGATATAGATCATTAGTGATGGTATTTCATTGTTATTTTTGGATTTATAATATCTTCTATTGTTAACTACATGATTCATGAGTTCTTGAGGAGTTTTGGAAGTGTTCTGAGGGTGCAGAACCTGAAAATATAAGAAAATTGTCCCATAGTGCACCGCATAATGTTGGCTCACAGTCAGTGTAAACCATGCTCCTGGAACTGGAAACCATGTGACATAAGAACTATTTCAGATAGAGGTCTAGTGCATGGTTTCTTTATTTTTTTGAAATACATTTAGGTTCCCCTAGGATATAGTGCATCATGGATCCTCCAGAATAGAATGAGTGGAAGATTTTGGAAACTGTGCGGCCAAACCATGTGACCCATAAAAAGTGATAATTTCCCATTTTCCCATATGAAAATATTTCTTTCTCCTTTTATTTTAACCATATTCCTCCTTCAATATCAATGGTGATGACCTAAACCCTCCAAGATATCCAATAGGTGAATCTCCTTCGACTCATAGGAATTTGGATCATGTTTGTGTGCGAATAAAAGATCACAGTGAGTCTAAATCTCCTATATTACATATTTTTCAGATTTTGGTATATAGAATCTCTCATATTCTTCCAAAACCTTAAAAACATCACATTTTTTGGATTAAATTTTTGGAATGTATAAGGTGTTTGAGTTCGAATCAAGGTGGAGATTAATCAAAAGTTCATCAATGGTAATGAGGTAGGTGGTCTTAAATCCTTTTCCCATAGTCTTGATGTTTTATATGTGTATATAGTTGTTCTATTTCACATATATGTTTTTAATTGATGTATTAAGTTTTGAGAATCTAATTGGGCCTTATATTAAGGTGATATAACCTTCATGGATTCCAATGGGTTTATCGATGATGTGAGACCGAACCAAGAGCTACATAAGGGGTACGTCGGACCCTTGTAACTATTGAAAAAAATTTAAACCCTAATATTGTGGTAATATTAGAGTGAATGGGTAATGAAAATTTAATTGATTAATAGGTAAGGTTAATGGATTGAGTGAAACAATTTATATGTTTGATTTTGAATGTTACTGGAGTTTTTTTAAATGAGTTTGATTGTATTTTTGAGGATTTAATCTGATTTTATATTTATGGATGGAAAAATAATTTTAAAAGTGAGAAATGTTTTGAAAGGTGGTGTTGACTACAAATAGATTCAAAATAGTTTTTCTAAGAGATTTAAAAATTACTCTTAATTGGGAACACATTTCTTTTTTTTTGTGAAAATGGTTTAATGGTTGTCTTGAATGTTTGAAAATGAGAATAAAATCCCTAGGGAATGTTTTAGTAATTTTTTCAAATGGAATGAACCATGATTTAAACAGTGGCTTAAATATTATTTAAATGAATATTTTGGTTTGTGTTTATTTCCATGGTGTTGTTTATAAGTCTTCAATGGGACCATACTAATGGAAGGGCAATACGTATTAGTGAGGTACAACCCATAACAATTCTGTTTTCATGTTAACATGATTATGAGATGAACTAAATGATGAATGTGCATTGATGATTATATATTGTAAGGGGGTGTTTTTAATGATGTGAAAATGTGTTATAAGCGATTAATGTGAATGTGACCAATGATTTAGGATTTAAACATGAAATACATAAGTGGTTAATATATGGTAATTTATGAATGGGTTAAGTGAGATAACATATAAAAATTGTTGAATATGTTAAATGGGATAATGTTTGGTATTAGAGAATATGACTAATGAGTTAATTTATAAAAATGGTAATTGGTCTAAATTAGTATGTAATATAAATGGCACATTCATTAATGGGTTATGGCATGGTTTGGATTCAAATGTTGTTTTTACGGATTTTGATTGTTATGTGAATTGTTTATTCATTGTTTTTGGTATGGTATGTGTGGTAAATGGATATATATATATATATATATATATATATATATGAATTTTCACATGTCTTGGTGGTGGGATAAAGGACCGATGATCCTACCATGGGTCGGCTTGGGATGATGCTCTAACCCGACCCCAGAATGCATAGGTTAGGGAGTATGACTGATTCTCTATGCCCTAAATGGTTGCTTTCGATGAAACTTCCCAGATTGAGGTTCCAAGGTTTTTGTGATATATAGATATGGGATTTTTATCCCTATTGAGATACATATCTTGACTTAAACCCTTATAATGATTGTTGGTCAACATAGGGAATATTATAAATGATATACATTCCTAACCTTTGAACATGAGAGGAAGACAAACTTAGTAATGAGGATAATATAAGTAATGAAATGGAAATAACTATGAAAATGGATTAAATTATTATTATAGATAATTGGTATGTTATGATTTGTGATTGACTACATCTCATATGTAAATATGTGTGTGTCACCTTTGTCCCTTTTCATAGACACCCAGTGTGAAATAAGTTTTTTTTGATTGTTCGATTCTAGAGAACCTAATGGGTAAATGGTTATTAGATAATTTCTTAACTGATTTACCTATTTACTTGTTTATTTACTGCAATTGATACGTTAATACAATTCTGTATAGTCTCACTATTAATTTTTATACTATTGGTTATGGCATATTGACTTGTACTCACACCCTATGTGGACCACCATGTTACTTTAGTGCCTGATTAGATTGTATTTTTTAGGAACATGATTAGGATATGGACAATTTATTGGTTGTGCATGGGATGGAGGGTTGGAGCACGGGGGATCAAGATCAGGTTGGGACATGGGTCTAGGTTTATATTATTTGATAGTTTGGTCTTGATTTATATTGTATGTCTTATTATCATGTAGTGTTCCACTACATTTTGTTAATGTATTTGTAAATGGTTTTCAAATGGTATTTTGTTGTATATTTTTCATTTAATGTTTTTTTATATTATCTATTTATTTTACTTCTATTGCTTATCCCTCTCATAAGTAGGTATAGTCTACGAATGTTTCTCTTTAGACTCGCCCTACATATCAGCAGGCTCTGATCTATGGGGAGTTTCACCTATGGTCATTTGATGACCCAACTCGAGGCAACAGTTATATTGGATTTTGGGTTAGAGACATTACACCAATGGTTATAGGGTCACTAATAGGATAATTAGGTACTCTATGGGCCAATGCATGGTACTTAATTGACAATGAATTCGTTTTCATATATTGGGGTAAAATCCATTTTCCACCTGAAATCTAAATCCACATGAAATTTTTTTCAACTAGTTTTTCCTGCACATTTTGACTCCACAAGCCTCTTTGGGAGTTCCTCTTCCAATATTAGTCAATCCTAATTAATCATGGATTAATTATTTGAAC
This sequence comes from Viscum album, assembly GCA_963277665.1. Taxonomy (NCBI): domain Eukaryota; kingdom Viridiplantae; phylum Streptophyta; class Magnoliopsida; order Santalales; family Viscaceae; genus Viscum; species Viscum album. Next base: position 895,917,953 of record OY728120.1, read on the forward strand.
ATATTCAATGATAACGAGCCATATGATTCCTTAATTATCATATCCATGGTTCAGATTCTATCCTCATATAATTCTTGGAAATTATTTTTGCAATAGTTTCATCGGTGTATCTGTCTTTACTTCTTATACGTTTATGAAATCATATACCTTATTCGATTTTTCATCCAATATGTGGTGGATATAATTCCAAATCAAAATTTTAATATGCGTTTTAGCAAAAAAAAATTGTAATTTTTATTTCTTGTTATGGATATGAACTAAATCCCACTTTTTTAAAACCTAGGATAATATAATTTGGTAGAGGTGGTATATCGAGTATTCATTGGAATATGTATTAAAATATGTGTAGGATAATGAGTGTGGAGACATCCCTTTATCATATACTACTGTAATTTTTAAAATTTAGGTACAGTGGTATTTTCAAGGTAGGATCATATAAATATATTTCATTAAAAATAATTTTAATAAAACAGTGTTTTTAAAGAAAATATTTTTTTCAGCCTTTATTCACTCTTGTAGCATCATTCCTTGAATGTTCTTATTTACCCATATATATATATACTATTGTCATGTATTTCATGAGATTATTTTCTTATAATATTTTTTATTGATTTAATACTTTTTATGGGATTGTACTTTTTATTTATTTTCATATAACATTGACAGATGAATGATTTGGACCCATGGAACCCCATTATTTTTCCTTAGTCCTTGGAATTTCTTATAATGAAATTATGTTTGTTTTATGGGTGAATAAAAATTTATAGTAAAATGGAACAATGTTGGGGGAATCCCTTTATGGGAATAATTTTTTCAATATTTACTATTACCAAAACTATTATTTAGTGTAATAATGTTTGAGCATGATTTTATTGGTGATTCATGGATAATAAAAATATTTGGAATCCTTATGTTATGTTTCCATCATGTGATAATATTATGGTTACCATGATGAGGGAATTAATTTTATGATATTATATATTTATATCCTTATATTTTAGTGCAATTTAGGTCAAAGGGATTGATCCTTTTGTTACAGGTTCTAATATAATACATGAATAATAGCAATAATAGGAGATATATATAGGTATACATGACATGTTCTAAACTAGGAGGATAGAGGACTCGTATTTTGGAAGGAAACTGTTATATAAATATATATTAGTAGACACACACACACACACACACTTCTTTATAGGAGAAGATGAGCATCCTCTTTGGAGATAATGACTATGGAAATACATATTCCATTCAACCCTATAAGGGGAGAGTGGAATCATATGGATTATTATTGAGTATATATATATATAATTCTATTTGGAAGAGTTATGATGGAAATCCTTGGTCAAAAGGTCCTCATAGTGGGATGATTCTATGACATGGATTCTCAACATGTCTTGATGTAGGATTGGTAGATTCCTAGAAGAAAATTTTGTTTTGATATTAATTAATACAATATCTATAACATTTTTTATAAATGTATCAATAATTTTATATAAAATAATTTATATAAATATACTTTTTATTGATTTTTATACTTCATGCATACTCAATATTGAGGCATTTAAAACATGGTTGGTTGTATGATTATATGAGGGTGGTTTGTGACATCCACTAGGTATATTATACTAATTTCCTATCTGTGTTTCTAAAGAATACATATAGGCATTGTTTTTCATGAAAAAGATAAAGTAAAATCACTTGAACATGAGGTATGAGGGAAGGGGAGCATGGGTTTTCATCAGTCTTGGTGTGTGGAGTAAAGATGGAAAATTATAGAGCTTTTAGTGCATGAATGGGGCAGTATATATGTGTTTCAAATGGTGGATTTTTTGATAGATTATATCCCGTATGATTTCTATTTTTTCACATTATTTCATGTTATATTGATAATTTATCCCTATATTTGGGTTTTCTTAGTTACACCTAATTATTTTTCGTATGGATAATTTTGTAATCCATTTTCATAGTGTTTTATTTCATAAAGATCTCACATTATAGACTATTTAGATACAATTTCATGATAGATCCCTTTCTAGAAATCAAGTGTAGATGAATATTATTTCTACTCAGCAAAATGTCAATTTGGATTTTTATGTGACACTATAGGTAATTATATATAAATATTGGTTTTGTATATCATCTCCCAAATTTTTAAAATTTCTCCCACAAATTTTATGCCAGTGTCTAGAAGATAAAATGTTTTCCTAAGATCTTATCATGACTCTGATTAGATACATTTATATATAATGGTTGAGTCATTAGAAAATTATATTGTATAGAATTAAGGGATCTTGGGTATATATTAAGGGTAATCAGAATATATAACTATAATGGTTCAATAATTAACCCATAAATGTGTCTAGCCAATATATTAATGGAATAATATTGATATTGTATGGGAAAACTAGGTTTGATTTTAAATTTCTCTTTGAGAAATTTATAATTTTAATGTCTCATGTATCATGGGTATACTTTTATAAGTTAGTACCTATTGGATTTCATAATATATCATGTCCTTTCAAGTGGTTATTCCAATTATTTCTGAAACCATTTGAATGTTTATACTAAAATAAACATTAGAAATAAATAAATAAATATTTTACAGTTAATTATATTTGAAAATTAGGATAGTATAAATCATTTAATTTACCAAGTTAGCATTGAAACCCCTTTTTCTAGACCCTAAATTCATGGTTTCAAAGTATGGTTTTTATGTTTTATTTTAATATACTATATTATAAAATGAAATGATAGATAAATATAAGAATATGGGAGTTGGGTGGGGTGATGAAATGATTAAAATTATAGAGAGTTAAATGATAAATTTACCATTTCATGGAGGTAAATTTAATTTTATTCCACGTATTAATTTAAATTTTACTTAAGTGTTGATAAAATTATGATATATTGGAAAATGTTGTTGAATATACTCTCCTGATATATGTACATTCAATATTCATTTTAATGTCCGTATAAGTCAATTTATTGGGTAGTATTGGTAGCATTATAATAAGAACCCCTAGCACCGAGCATTATATGGGTTTTTAGTTCCACTGCACTTCTTCGTTTCAGGGTTAAGTATCAAGTTATGAAATAGAATATGGATTATTTTTTATTTTATGATTTTTTGTTTTTATCAAGACTCTATAGTTGAATTAGGTTTCTATAAACACTTATATTTACAGAGCTAGTCATCTACGCTAGGATGTGATGACTATAGTGATGAAGGAACATAGATTCAATTAGAAGGGTATTCTTCATTTTTTTTTGAAAATTTGTACTGAAATAATCATAATTGAGTTAGTGATAAGTAGTTTTTAGTTCTTAAATTGGTATTATATCTATATTAGAACAAATATATAGTTTTAGTAATATACTCCACTTTTCGTTAAATATTTTTTAGGATGTGGATTTGAATTCTATTTGGATTTGGTTATTATTAAAGAATCCATTATAGAATGAAGTTCAGATTTTTAACATCCAAAACATCTATGAGGTCATGGATAAGGATTTCAACCTTAGAATAGTTCTCATAGGAGAAATAGAGATAATAGTTCATTTGTTTAAAAAAAGAGATATTGAGATGAAGTGAGTTGATGTGGATCATGCTGGGAAGGTCAGTGGGAATGTACACTCTATCTTGTACTAATAAATTTATGATTTAATGCATAAAATATTTTTATATAGGGAAAACTAGGCCCACCATTCTATTTTAGTCAATGAAATTACAGTAGTGTGTAAAGTGTAATCATCTCAAATTTTTTTGGACATCTATAACTTTTGAGGATGTTGGAATGTAACCTTAGTAGAGTGAGACCACACATGTACAGATAGGTCAGAAAGGAATTACAGTAAATTAAAAAAATCTAGTATATTTGGATACGAAAAGTGATGAGTGAGTCCAAATCATATAACAGTGGAACAACCCTCATTTTAGGAATCTTATGCACATGGTCATTCTAATGGTTCAGGTGACGTTTTTATATCCGATTAGTCAATGATTAATATTGGGGAATTCCATTCAATAATGATATGTATAGTTTTGGTATCATATAAACTCATATTTAATCCTTCTTGTATAAGTGAATCCAAATAATTCATTTCAATGAATTTAATATCTATCTTGGTATTATAAGTTGAAACCCCATATAAAATCAATAGTATTGTTACTCAATTAGGTAATAAAATATATATGATTAATAAATTTAATTTATATCCAATTTTGGTAACAACATTAAAACATGACATAAAATTTTTTACAATTAACATACTTATTTTTTATATTATCTTGGAAATAGATTAGTTGAAAAATATTCCTCGATTTAATTAACTACAATAAGTGTTGTGATTATTTATATTCTCCTAATGAGAATCATTATATAATTTTTAGATAATTTTAATTTCATGAAGGAACAAATGGGTGGGATTATAAGTATGTTATAGTGATCACATATTAATGATAATTTTTGGTTCCAAGGTTCTTCACAAAATATATATATATGATAATAATTTCCTCATGTCGTAGGATTATTTCTAGATGTTTTTATAGAGGATTTACTAAGGTTATATCTTAAATATAAGGTTCAATTTTAAATCCAAATTGGACATTGCGATGAATATATTTTTTTTCTTCTATGTCATATGACACTAGCATAGCAAAGAGATATGAAAATTCACCTTGAGTAGTGAAATTGTAATGATTTTATCCATAAAAGTACTTATTCTTGGGGAAATCTAGTTCTTTTTAAGAAGAATTATAAAGGGAGACTATATCTATATGTACAATATCATATATTTAATAAAGTAATTATCATGTACACATATATATTATCTCACATTTATTATTATTTTTACTAATTTAATTGGGATAAATGGGTTAATAATATTCATTTATAATTAGGGGTAATCTATACATTATGGAATATGAGGATATTCTAAATTAGATTTATGATCCTCTTATAGAAAAATTGAATAACTATTTAATCAGTTTTATTTGAAAAATAAAAGAAATGTTTTCATGGCTCTAATGAATAATATTTTACACCCATCCTTAGAATATCTTTTCATTATATAAGTCGATGATATCCATTTATATTCATTAACATGGGGAGATCATTATAAAATATTTGAGTTGTTCTAGGAATATTAATAGATAAAATTCCACATTTAAATCTCTCTAAATATATATTTTCTATTTTTGAGGTAATATTTTGATAGAATATGGAATTGAATGTTGGAATGGATATAGATCCCAAGAGTGTATAGGTAGTGATGTTATCGGATGTACATTGGAATGTTTTAAAGGGAAAATGTTTAATTAGAAATTGTTAATATTGTCAAATCTTATTTTAAAATTTTTCTCATGTAGTCACTTCTATGAACACTATGATTAATAAGGGAGGGAAATTTGTTTAATTATAATAGTGTGGAAAATGTAACACCCGAGACTTTTATGTTATATAAATCATCAAAGGAATCATTTTCTACACACAACACTTTCTTGGCTTTCTTTACACGAAATCGCGACCTTCCTCGATAGCTTGCGCCGTACGCAATATCGAGTTTCACTAAACAATGATATGCTAATAAAATATTATTAAAACTAGCCGTTATGAATAGTAATAACCACTTTTTGAAATTTTATAAATTTTATTTTTCAAAATGGACTTCATTTTTGGATTCGTAATATCGAAATTAGCCTAGGGTGAAATTTTGGTATTTTTCTGAAAACTTTCAATTTTTGATGAATAGTGAAACCACTAAGTGGTAGTTAAAAAAACTGAACTTTTCATAAAACTTAATTTTACCGCTTTTGTGAGTGGAATTTCGAAAATCCGAGAGATACAGTTGATGTCAGTAAGTAAAATGTGGTTCAATGAGATGAAAATAATTTTTTGGTGAATAGTAACTTTTTACTTTTTTTTACCACGGTTAAAAGTAAATAGAAAAATTAAGGGTAAAAATGATATTATTATTACCCTAACACATGTCCTAATTCTATTGGACAAGTGTAATTCGACCAAAAACAAACTTATGAATTAAAGATGACCATTTAGGCCCACTTGGATTAGATTAGGACATTTATTGTTAATTTATTTAAAGAATGGTTAAAATAGTTTAAATCAACGTTTAATAACTAAATCATTTTTAATATGGGGTTATACATAAGATAAATTCGACTATAAATATTAATTAGAAATAAAAAAAATATTTCCTACATAATGGTAATTTATTTGTAATTTTTAGACATTAAATAATTAAATTTATTTATGACACAAAGATGATGCGGTAATTAACTTATTAATGAAATATTGACATAATTGATGTTATAAACACCAAAATAAATGTAATTTGACACTTTTTATGAATTACGCTAATTTTCTAGATTAATATGACATGTTAGTATTGAGTTAATTAACTTTTTTCAAACTAATCATTCTGTTATGATTTTCACAAAAATTAATTACTAAATAGTGTCAAAATTGATATAAAATAGTTTTTAAAACAAATATTATATTGGTAATTGTTATTTTATTCCTAAAAATATAAGGTTCGGGAAAATGACTTATATAAGGTTATATATATTAATAATAAACAACTTGGGGTTCGTTTGGCTGCTTATAGTAAGTTTATTAACCTTATAGTATAAGAACACAAGAAGACACGGTAAAAGTAAAATTATTTAACTTAATGTTAAATCTAAATGATAAGGTTAAAATAGGAACCTAAACTTGTATAAATTCTATTTGATGAGAGTATTTCGTCCCATCCCAACCTTATCCTCTAAATAAATAAATTTGGAGCTATTTAAAACCGAACTTGACTTTATAACAAAATAATATTTTTAGTTATTCTAAAGGTGCCCCTCTCCTCCCTTATAAAAGGGCACCTCCTCCCTCTCTTCCTCACACCACATTGAGCCTTCATGCTCGGCCAACCCCTGCCACTTTATCCTCTCCAATTCCCTAGATACATCCTATAGGTCCTGGTATTCTTCAATGACCAATTTTAGTGCCCTAAAAGAAGGTCTCAAAGAAGCACTTCAAAGAAGAGGTAATGTCCGTTACCGATTCTTTCATCTTTATTTCTTCTTCCACTTCTTCTTCTTTAGTTGTTTCATTATGAAGTAATAACATCAGTATCACTCATATACTGATATGTTATTATAAGTATGAAACAACCCTATTTCACCATCTATCCATCCTACGGAAAAAGAAATCACCGTGCGTGCGTACGTACGGAATACCGTCTCCACGACGTGGTGTAATCTATTTTCCACCACCACCTTACTTGGATGGGTATAATGGTGTAAATAATGACTATATATGACTATTATAAAGTGATAATAATTCTGAAATAGTATACATACACTCCAATGCAATTCCATGATCATAGGAACGATATCATCACTCGTACGTACGTACGGAATACCGTCTCCACGATGTGATGCAACTCGTTCTACATGATCTTCATTCCATAATGATTATATAAATGAATTGAATGAATGAATATGATATATATTACACTAATACCATTCAGGAAATGAGGTATCTATAACCTAAAGAGAAGAATAAGAATTTATTTGACAAAACACGCATAAGAACAAAAAGTTATAAACACCCGAATAACAAGTAGCAAGGAAATATTACTACTAAGAAGCTAAGAATATGACCAAATATGATATCATAAAAATAAGTATGATTCTGGAATAAGTCAATAACATTATTTAAATCATTATACATGAGGTTCGGACACGTACAAAGCATATCAGACCTAAGGTAAGGGAAATATCACAATCTCATTTTTATCCTAGATTGTTTATAATTTAGTATTTACTGGGGTGTATTTTATCATCCACATCCATGTTTCCTCAATATGTAATATTATTTCCATCCACCTACAATTGTTTAAATCCAATTTTACCCTTCAGTGAGTTTTTAGTAAAGGATATGAAAGGAATCTTTTGTCGTTTTTCGTACGAGTTACTTTTTGACTTTTCTGACCAAAGTACGAAGAATTTTTTTTAACTTATATGGCATGAATGGATTTTTAAAAGATTATTTCCAAGAATCTTACATTACAAGTTTTCAAGTTTATTTTTATTCAAATTATTTTAGTTTAATTTCTTTTTACATGTTAAGAAAGGAAATATGTTTTTGATGAAGAAAGGATATTTTCCTCAAGAATGGAGTTCAAGAGTTTAATCAAAATTATATTCCATCTAAGACAATATAGGGTTCTGTTTCTATCCCTATTATTACATTGATTAGATTATGTTGTGATGGAAATATTTTTATGAATTCCTTTATCTTATCTGAATTGTTTTATGATGTCACGATGTTTAAGATTCCCATTTTTATCACATGGGTTATGCTATGATGTATGGTTTATGATTTTGTGGCACACATAAGAATGGTATCATTATGAGATGGGTGGGACCTATATCTCCCTCCAATTCATTGGGTAAAGATTTTATATCTCATGAGATAGACATGGCCGTAACGATAGGTTATACAGGTTTAGTGAAACAGGACTGAAACGAGGAGTGAACTCGGTTCAGAAATGGACTTTGTCCACTAAGATAGTCTTGGCAATGAGTCTTGACTAATAAGAAATGATTCTATATGATTATGTGTGTATGCCACAAGGTTTCATGTTTTAAGTTATGATTATTGGGATTACATTTCACTACTATGATTTATCCCATGTTATGAGATTATGATCCCTTTTGTAGGTTAATGTTTTCAAAAGTTATGTGCTTATGTATATGATGTGATGGAAATTTCTTTTGTTTACCCTTACTGAGAATTTGAGCTCACCCTTTTGAATGTTTTATTTCCGCAGGTCAGGAAGAAGGTTATTAAGTAGAATATGCCAAAAAGGGACTCTAGATATGATGAAATAAATGGGAGGAAAAGTAGATGCTTTATGAACCAATTGTTTATGTTTCCCAGTTTCTAAAGACACTATACCTATACAGTCCTTTCATGGTTTTGTTATATGTTGTAATAAGTGTGCTTCAATTCTGAAGTAATAACAATGTATGTATAGTATGGGTCGTTATAGTTGGTATCAGAGGAAAGGTATAGTCAACCTTTGGAAACTAGGATGTGAAAGCCTTAGTAAGAACCCTAAGGATAAGTCTAAGCATAGAACACAATCTTAGTGTTTTAAAAATGACCATGAATAACCTAGGATAAGACCTTAAGTGTGAAATTTTATTCTTGATTATGTGGTTTTCCTATTATAATTAGTGCTGCTCACACTATTCATCTTGGTTTTAGTAAATGGCTGGAACACGAAGGAACCTTGTTAATGCGGAATGCGATGGGAATGCAATGATTGTCCCCCTGAGCAACCAAACGTTATGGGAGCTGAAATGAAAAATCTTGTAGCAATGCTCACACAACTTTCTCAAGCTATGAATCATGCAGGACATCCCAACGAGCAAAGGAAGGAGCAGAATTCTGTTGAATCCTTCATGAGACAGCATCCACCTTCTTTCAGCGGGTCTACTGATCCATTATTTACTGAACAATGGATTAGTACTACTGAAAAGATATTTTCAGTTCTTCAATGTTTTGAACATGATAAAGTCATCTTAGCAGTGTATCGTTTGGAAGGTGATGTTGATCAATGGTGGAATCTTATTAAGAATACGAGGCAAAGGTATGAAATTGATTCCATGGAATGGGATTAGTTCAAGAACTAATTTTTCAATAAGTACTTCCCTCTTATTCTCCGAACAAAGATGGAGAAAGAGTTTCTTGAACTGAAACAAAAGGATGATGAATCTGTTGGTACTTATGAAGCAAATTTTACAAGACTTACAAGGTACGCTTCTGGTATTATTATTCAACCAGAGAGTAAGATCGATCGATTCTTTAGTGGCTTAAAACCAAGTCTTCGAAGGGCGTTAGCCATAAGGGACTTAAATAGCTACGAGGAAATCGTTCGATGTGCTCTCAAAGTTGAGATGGAGATTGGAGTAACCCATCAGTCATATGGGTTTGATAAGAAGAGGAAAATGGAATTCAAAGGAAAATCTAAAGAGCACACTGAAAAGAAGATGATCTTTCCCTTATGCACAAAGTGTGGAAAGAAACATGGAGGGAGTTGTCTTAAAGGGACAAGTAAATGTTTCAAATGTGGAAAGGAAGGTTATCGGGCATTTGAATACCGCGATAATGGGAAGAAGATGTCTAATGATGCCAAAAAAGGAAGGGATACACAGAATGAACCTACTACACTTCAATGTTTCAAGTGCAAGGAGATGGGACATTATGCCAATAAATTCCTTAATCCAAGGGTTGATGATGATGGTCGACGTCAACAAACTCTTAAGGCTAAAGACAAAGGAAAGTCACATGCAATTTCTATCAGCGATGTGGAGTATGATAACGATGTGGTGAAAGGTACACTTACCATCCACTCTAAAGTAGCAAATGTTTTATTTGATTCTGGATCCACCCACTCCTTTATTCTTGAAGAATTTTCTAAGGGTATCACCGTATTACCTCAACAATTAGATGTTGAGTTAGCTGTGACAACACCTAATGGCACAACAGTCGCATCAAAAGTTTATAATTCTTCTCCGATAGAAGTTTGTGGGAAAGTGATTCCTGCAAATCTTGTGATCCTTCCTATAGTAGAATTTGATGTGATTCTTGGCATGGATTGGATTTCTCTACATGGAGCTCATATCAATTGCCAAAAAAGGGAAGTCACATTTCATATTCCAGATCAATCTATGATCGTCTATCGATGCAAGGATGAACATAACCTTCCAGTGGAAAGTTCTTCCATTTTATGGGTATTGATTCCACTAAATGAAGGTTATTTATCTAAAATGGTTGGTGAGAAACTCATGATTATGAATATGCCCATTTTACGGGTGTTTGATGATGTCTTTCCGGAGGAATTACCAGGTCTTACACCGAATCGTGAAGTTGAGTTTTCAATAGAACTTTTACCGGGTGCTTTGCCTATTTCAAAGACACCTTATAGAATGGACCCAATTGAGTTGCAGGAATTGAAGAAGCAACTCCAAGAGAATCTTGATAAGGGGTTCACACGCCCTAGTGCGTCACCTTGGGGAGCACCTGTTCTATTTGTTAAGAAGAAATATGGATCAATGAGACTCTGCATTGATTATCGAGAACTTTACAAGATCACTATCAAGAACAAATGTCCTCTCCCACGCATTGATGACTTATTTGACCAACTACGCGGAGCTCAATAATTTTCCAAGATTTATCTTCATTCAGGGTATCATCAATTAAGGGTCAAAAGGGAGGATATACCAAAGACGGCTTTCCGTACAAGGTATGGACACTATGAATTTATAGTGATGCCATTTGGTCTTACTAATGCCCCTGCTATCTTCGTGGATCTAATGAATAGAGTCTTTAGAGACTATCATGATCAATTTTTGGTAGTATGTATAGACGATATTCTTGTCTACTTAAAGAGAAAGGAAGAACATGAATATCACTTGAGAATTATATTGATGACCCTGAGAAAGGAGAATCTTTATGCCAAATTTACCAAGTGTGAATTTTGGCTTCAAAAAGTTTCATTTTTGGGTCACATAATCTCAAAATAGGGGATATCTGTGGATCCAGCAAAAACAGAGGTTATCGAATGATGGTCGAGACCGACAACAGTGACTGAGATCCGAAGTTTTCTTGGGTTGGCTGGATATTATCAATGTTTTGTGAAAGATTTTTCACGATTATCTAATCCACTCACCAAGTTTACTCGGAAAGGAGTTAAGTTTGTTTGGACGGAGGAATGTGAAGAGAATTTCAAGGAGTTGAAAAGAAGGTTATCTAGTGCACCTGTGCTCACACTGCCTTGTAGTGGAGAAAGGTTTGTGATCTACAGTGATGCATCCAAGAAGGGATTGGGGTGTGTTCTTATGAAAAATGATATGGTGATAGCTTATGCCTCATGAAAGTTGAAAATACATGAGCAAAATTACCCAACTCATGATTTGGAGTTACCTGCGGTAATCATTGCATTAAATATTTGGAGGCATTACCTTTATGGTGAAAGGTGTGATATTTATACTGATCATAAAAGTTTAAAGTATATTTTCACACAAAAGGAGCTGAATATGTGCCAAAGAAGATGGTTGGATCTGACTAAGGATTACGAATGCTCAATCCATTACCACCATGGGAAAGAAAACAAGGTGTAAGTTGCATTAAGTCTACAAGACCATGTTATTTTATCCATGATAAGGATCACAAAAGATCCAATATTTATGGATTTACAAAGGATGGATCCTGGAATTATAATGGAAGGGGAAAAATCTTATCTTTCTCAAATGAATGTTCAACCATATATACATGTGAAGATTAAATAGGCACAGAAAGAAGATGTCGAGTTACAAAAGAAGGTGAGAAATGTTCTGGAATTCAACCTTGATTGTGATGGGATAATAAAGTTCAAGAATCACGTTTGTGTTCCTCCCATCCCCGAATTAATGAAGGATTTGCTGGATGAGGCTCATAGTTCTTCATTCACTATTCATATTGGAAGCACAAAGATGTATAGGGACCTGAAAGAGTACTTCTGGTGGGATGGCATGAAAAGAGATGTTGCTGAATATGTCTCTCGATGCTTGGTTTGCCAACAATTTAAAGCTGAGAGACAGAAGTCTAAGGGGATGTTACAACCATTACCCATACCCAAATAGAAATAGGAAAACATCACTATGGACTTTGTCACAGGACATCCTAAAACATCCAAAGGCAATAATGCTATCTGGGTCATAGTTGATCGTCTTACAAAGTCTTCACACTTCATTGCTATTAGAGAGGATTTCTCTCTGGATCAGCTTGCCAGGATATATGTAAAGGAAGTGGTAAGATTTCATGGAGTACCACTTTATATTATATCTGATCGGGATCTGAGGTTTACCTTAATGTTCTGGTGAAGTCTTCAGCATACTCTGGATACAGAGTTATGTTTCAGCACTGCTTATCATCCTCAGACAGATGGTCAGTCTGAAAGAACAATTCAAACTCTAGAAGATATGTTGAGAGCTTGCTCTTTGGATTTCAAAGGTGGTTGGGATCAACATCTACCATTGGTGGAATTTTCTTATAATAATAGCTTTCACTCTAGTATTCAGATGGCTCCTTATGAAGCTCTCTATGGAAATAAATGAAGGACTCCAACTTGCTGGGATGAAGTTGGGGAAAGAAAGATATTAGGACCCGATCTCATTGATGAAATGGCAGAAAAGGTCAGATCTATTCAACAACACATAAGAGCAGCTCAGAGTCGACAGAAAAGTTATGCCGACAACCGAAGAAAAGACCTAGAATTTGAAGTGGGTGATAAAGTGTTCTTACAAATATCTCCCTGGAAGAGGGTCATGAGATTTAAAAAGAAGGGGAAGTTGAGCCCTTGATATATCAGTCCTTTTGAAATACTGGATCATGTTGGGAAGGTAGCTTACTGATTGGCGCTTCCACCGAATCTCTCTCAAGTTCACGATGTGTTCCATGTATCTCTCCTGAGAAAGTACATACCTGATCCTTCACATGTACTCAGCTCAGAAGTTATACCGCTGGAGCAAGATCTTTCTTATGAAGAACAACCGATAGAGATTCTAGATCGTAGCGAAAAAGTCCTATGAAACAAGACCACTTGATTAGTGAAAGTTTTATGGAGGAACCACCAATTAGAAGAAGCTACATGGGAGCTTGAGGATATGATGAGGGAGAGGTATCCTCATCTGTTTGTTACAAAGTGACGAATTTCGAGGGACAAATTCATTTTAAGGGGGGGTAGAATGTAACACCCGAGACTTTTATGTTATATAAATCATCAAAGGAATCTTTTTCTACACACAACACTTGCGTGGCTTTCTTTACACGAAATCGCGACCTTCCTCGATAGCTTGCGTCGTACGCAATACCGAGTTTCACTAAACAATGATATGCTAATAAAATATTTTAAAACTAGCCGTTATGAATAGTAATAACCACTTTTTGAAAGTTTATAAATTTTATTTTTCAAAATGGACTTCATTTTTGGATTCGTATTATCGAAATTATCCTAGGGTGAAATTTTGGTATTTTTCTGAAAACATTCAATTTTTGATGAATAGTGAAACCACTAAGTGGTAGTTAAAAAAACTGAACTTTTCATAAAACTTAATTTTACCACTTATGTGAGTGGAATTTCAAAAATCCGAGAGACACGGTTGATGTCAGTAAGTAAAATGTGGTTCAATGAGATGAAAATAATTTTTTGGTGAATAGTAACTTTTTACTTTTTTTTACCATGGTTAAAAGTAAATAGGGTAATTAAGGGTAAAATGTTATTATTATTACCCTAACACATGTCCTAATTCTATTGGACAAGTGTAATTCGACCAAAAACAAACTTAGGAATAAAATATGACCATTTAGGGCCACTTGGATTAGATTAGGACATTTATTATTAATTTATTTAAAGAAGGGTTAAAATAGTTAATATCAAAGTTTAATAAATAAATCATTTTTAATATGGGGTTATACATAAGATAAATTCGACTATAAATATTCATTAGAAATCTAAAAAGATTCCCTACATAATGGTATTTTATTTGTAATTTTTAGACATTAAATAAGTTAATTTATTTATGACACAAAGATGATTCAGTAATTAACTTATTAATGAAATATTGACATAATTGATGTTATAAACACCAAAATAAATGTAATTTGACACTTTTTATGAATTCCACTAATTTTATAGATTAATATGACATGTTAGTATTGATTTAATTAACTGTTTTAGAACTAATCATTCTGTTATGATTTTCAAAAAAAATTATTACTAAGTAGTATCAAAATTGACATAAAATAGTTTTTAAAACAAATATTATATTGGTAATTGTTATTTTATTCCTAAAAATCTAATGTTCGGCCAAATGACTTAGATAAGGTTATATATATTAATAATAAACAAATTGGGGTTCGTTTGGCTTCTTATAGTATGTTTATTAACCTTATAGTATATGAACACAAGAAGACACGGGAAAAGTAAAATTATTTAACTTAATGTTAAATCTAAATGATAAGGTTAAAATAGGAACCTAAACTTGTCTAAATTCTATTGGATTAGAGTATTTCGACCCATCCCCACCTTAGCCTCAAAATAAATCAATTTGGAACTATTTAAAACCGAACTTGACTTTATAATAAAATAATATTTTTAGTTATTCCAAAGGTGCCCCTCTCCTCCCTTATAAAAGGGAGCCTCCTCCCTCTCTTCCTAACACCACATTGAGCCTTCAAGCTCAGCCAAACCATGACAATTTCTCCTCTCCACTTCCCTAGAGAAATCCTAGTGGTCCTGGTCTTCTTCAAAGTCCAATTTTAGTGCCCTAAAAGAAGGTCTCAAAGAAGCACTTCAAAGAAGAGGTAATGTCCGTTACCGATTCTTTCATCTTTATTTCTTCTTCCACTTCTTCTTCTTTAGTTGTTTCATTATGAAGTAATAACATCAGTATCACTCATATAATGATATGTTATTATAAGTGTGAAACAACCCTATTTCATCATCTATCCATCCTACGGAAAAAGAAATCACCGCTTGTGCGTACGTACAGAATACTGTCTCCACGTCGTGGTGTCATCTATTTTCCACCACCACCTTACTTGGATGGGTATAATGGTGTCAATAATGACTATATATGACTATTATAAAGTGATACTAATTCTTAAATAGTATACATACACTCCAATACAATTCCACGATCCTAGGAATGATATCATCACTCGTGCGTACGTACGGAATACCGTCTCCACGATGTGATGCGACTCGTTCTACTTGATCTTCATTTCATAATGATTATATAAATGAATTGAATGAATGAATATGATATATATTACACTAATACCATTATTAAAATGAGTTATCTATAACCTAAATAGAATAATGAGAATTTATTCGACAAAACACGCATAAGAACAAAAAGTTATAAACACTCGAATAACAAGTAGCAATGAAATATTACTACTAAGAAGCTAAGAATATGACCAAATATGATATCATAAAAATAAGTATGATTCTGTAATAAGTCAATAACATTATTTAAATCATTATACAGGAGGTTCGGACACGTACAAAGCATATCGGACCTAAGCTAAGGGAAATATCACAATCTCATTTGTTTCTAAGATTGTTTATACTTTAGTATTTATTGGGGTGTATTTTATCATCCACATCCATGTTTCCTCAATATGTAATATTATTTCCATCCACCTAAAATTGTTTAAATCCAATTTTACCCTTCAGTGAGTTTTTAGTAAAGGATATTAAAGGAATCTTTTGTCGTTTTTCGTACGAGGTACTTTTTGACTTTTCCGACAAAAGTACGAAGAATGTTTTTTAACTTATACGACATGAATGGATTTTTAAAACATTATTTCCAAGAAGCTTCCTTTACATGTTTTCAAGTTTATTTTTAATAAACTACTTTTAGTTTAAAATTGTTTGACATGTTAAGAAAGGAAAAATGTTTTTGAAGAAGAAAGGATATTTTCCTCAAGAATGGAGTTCAAGAGTTTTATAAAAATTATTTTCCATCTAAGATAATATAGGGTTCTGTTTCTATCCTTATTATTACATTGATTTGATTATGTTGTGATGGAAATATTTTTATGAATTCCTTTATCTTATATGAATTGTTTTATGATGTCACGATGTTTAAGATTCCCATTTTTATTACATGGGTTATGCTATGATGTATGGTTTATGATTTTGTGGCACACATAAGAATGGTATCATTATGAGATGGGTGGGAACTATATCTCCCTCCAATTCATTGGGAAAAGATTTTATATCTCATGAGATAGACATGGATGGAACCGTAGGTTATACCATTTCAGTGAAACAGGACTGAAATAAGGAGTGAACTCGGTTCAGAAATGGACTTTGTCCACTAAGATAGTCTTGGCAATGAGTCTTGACTAATAAGAAATGATTCTCTATGATTATGTGTGTATTCCACAAAGTTTCATGTTTTATGTTATGATTATTGGGATTACATTTCACTACTATGATTTATCCCATGTCATGAGATTATGATCTCTTTTGCAGGTTAAGATTTTCAAAAGTTATGTGCTTATGTATATGATGTGATGGATATTTCTTTTGTTTACCCTTACTAAGCATTTGAGCTCACCCTTTTGTATGTTTTATTTCCCCAGGTCAGGAAGAATTTTATTAAGTAGAATATTCCAAAAAGAGAATCTAGATATGATGAAATAAATGGGAGGAAAATTAGATGCTCTATGAACCAGTTGTTTTTGTTTCCCAGTTTCTAAAGACACTATACCTATACGGTCCTTTATTG
The DNA here is from genome assembly GCA_963277665.1 of Viscum album. Lineage (NCBI taxonomy): Eukaryota > Viridiplantae > Streptophyta > Magnoliopsida > Santalales > Viscaceae > Viscum > Viscum album. The sequence goes on from OY728120.1 coordinate 895,935,318, forward strand.
GTTTTGTTATATGTTGTAATAAGTGTGCTTCAATTCTGAAGTAATAACAATGTATGTAAAGTATGGTTTGTTATAGAAAAAATTTTGAGGAGGTGGAGAATACATTTACCACAACACCTATACTAATTTTCATAGACCCATAAAAATTATTTAAAACATAATTTAGTAATTATTTAGTTGTTTCCATGTTTTTATTTATAGATGATCATACTGTGATGGCCTATGGTTCAATAAAATTGTTACCACATGAGATTAATTATCTGATCTATGATTTAGATAAAACTATTATAGTTTATTCTATAATGTGTTGGTAAAACTATTTATTTAATGAGTATTTATGGAATATTTCATCTATAACACCCACAACTAAATATTTTCTCAATGAAATATATATATAATTCAATTTATAGGGTTAGTTTGATTAAAAAAAATTAATTATTAGATTCTCTTTGTTCTTTCTAAAATATAAATTTTAATTGAATCACTTGGTATGATGTACCAACCACAAAAGGTGTGAGAAGATAAAAATTATTGTAGGATCTAGCCTATGCTAGAGGAAATTCATATATATATATATATCCTTGAGAATAAGAATATGATCTATTTTAAAAAAAATTAATTTTGAATAATCTATTATGTAATGGGTAATGTATTATGATATCCATGAAAAGGATTGTATCATCATCTATGATATTTTCATTGGATGGAAATATGGGATTTAGTTCTCTCGAACTAACTTTATTAGTACTTGATTACAAGTTTTTATTATTAATGATTGTTTCTCGTCACATATTTATTAGTACTCTACCTAAAATTTCTTTCTGATTGTATCTTAATAATATATGTCACACTGAAAGGTTATTGCAGTTCACTTCTATTAAGAGATTTAAGAGGTTCGACTACATTATTATTGAATTCAGTTCTAGGGATAGATTATATTTTCTCATGAGATAAATATGATATATTCTGTTAGCGATATAATTCTCATAATACATTGAGATAACTTCACATAGTGTCCACTCATGGAATCCTCCATGATTGTAGTTCATGAAGAAAAAACCTTCAATAGTAAATCCACTTTTTCAAGTGTCATTAGTTATTCCTATTTTAATGCATCATATATTAGTCCTTACATTTACAAATATTATTAAAGGATTTTGCAGGGGATGTACATTGAGGTACTGGAAAAAAAACATGATGAAATATCATCATGGTAAGGTAGAATTTGTTGGTCATGTCATAACAGATATTAAATTGAGGGATAATGTGATAAAGTATTAATTCATTATTCCCTATAATTAAAGTGGATATCTCACACCATTTTATGGAATAAAATTACCTTCATAAATCTATGTCCATTGTGTTTAGTGGGAGAGTTCATTTCTAGAAATTCATAGAGAGATACATTGATTATTTTAGATTATGGGACCGATATAAAGCCTTCTTGATTTGAGATATCATGAGAAATATATTATATTACATGTTAAAATTTCATTAGAGTTTGGATGTGATTGATACATAAAATCATTTCTATATAGGATGCTTGACATGTTTCTCAATGCTATCCATGGATTTTTGGTGGTTATGCCTAATTCCATTGAGAAAGTGTACAACAGGGTTACACGCTAAGTGTATTCACAAATTCATTTAAAATCTATTACAAAATTTAAAAAATTAGAATAAATTATATTTTTTTTCCTTTAGTTGATCTCAAAAATTAAACCACAAGTTATTTCAAAAATTAAGTGAGTAAGATAATAATAAATAATTATCTTCATGTATGATGAATATAACATTTATTATAATTTTCATAGAATATGTAAATGATATTTATTTTGTAAATTTACATTATTTATGGATTACTACTGAAAGGTAAATGAATGTTGATTGATTGTAATGGTCCAATTGAAAATGGTATAAATTATAATTATTTATATATTTAATTTCATACACATGTCATGTTAATAATAATAATAATATTTTTTAAATGACATGGGGATGTTCAATAATATTAGTGTTGGCAGGGATCTTGTGTATAATTTTACAACACTAAACATTCCATAATATACATACAATTTTGTCAGAATACTTATTTCATTTTTTAGAACAATAGATAAAAAGTGAATTTATGAAGCCCGAGAGATAGGTCAAATGTTGGAAAGTGATATCCCCTCCTCTATTAATCTATTGATAGAATACAAAGAGTTATTTATACATCACGAATAATTCTCTTGTGATCATCCATGAACAATGAAAGGTATTGGGAGCGGCCATGCTAGCTCTTGAAAATTCTATAAGAACATTCATAGATTTCGGGGTATCTGTAGAACACTACTAGAGGGAATCTTCAGTTGGAACCTATAGCAAAATTAAAATATTTCGAGATATAGTAAACTTGATCATCAGTGAATGATGAATTACAAAATGAGGAAATTCTATATCTAATCATATATTAATTATAAATTACATGTTATGATCCTCATCATTTGGTTTTACAGTTTTAATATAGTCATGTAATCTATGGTTTTAATTGGATGGGTCATTTTAATCATGTGTGAAGATTATTATATCTAAATAAACGCTAAAATATGAGTTATCCATAACATAAAAGGATGATTCTACTATACTAGTAACCCACATGTGGTATCAAATCAGTCACCAGTTTAATTTAAAATTATATATTATTAATTGACTGATTATATGTGTTTTCATTTTCATTTACATATATTGATCCATTTTGATATTTGATATGATCATCTCATTTCATTATTTGTTCTCAATATAATAACCAATAAGTGGTTAATATTAAAAAAATAGAATTCATAGAATACCATATGCAGGTTGCAATGGTTCATCCTTTACAAAACAAGTGTGTGTAGTGTGTACTGCCTGAATATACAATGTATAGAATTGTTTTTGGGGTTTGGATCTCCTTGAAATGTCACATAGATCTAACCTAATCAGATATAATATCCGACAAAAAAAGGTTCGTCTTTTATATCCAGACTGGCTAGAACATGTCTTGGAGAACTACACATAGTGTAGCCATCGTACATGATGTGTGTAATGACCCAAAATTTCATTAATGAAAATTCCTATTGATCTAATTAAATGTCTTATTATAGTTCTATAAAATGTGAAATTCATTGGTTATGTGTCTCTAGATTTTAAAATACCATTATGGATTGTGACCATTGCTTATATAGTCTTTGAACAGTGATGACATGATTAGTATAAATATAAGGATTTAACAAATCCAATTTACATAGAAAAAGGATGTAATGGCCTCATCCTATAGACTTTCCACGTATGAAGCCCATTTGTCAGAGCTCAGAAAGGATGTGGCGTCATTGGGCTTCGCTCTTCACCAAGAACAAGCCAAGCTTGAACAGGTTGAGCTAGAGCGGAACCGACTACGGGAGAAGTAGAAGTTAATAGAGATTACCCCTCGAGCGATGTTATCTGAGCCTCCAAAAGAGTATATCACCATCTCACACCATACCCATCATTCTTATGTGGGTGTTATAAGGGTATATGTAACAGTACCCTAGCACTATGATTATGTACATTATTTTTGTATAAAGATTGTGCATTCATTTTATTATTGTTACTTTGTAAATAGTTTTTAAAGAAGAAATATTTTTTTTGTAAATATTCAACATAGAAATATATTTTGATGAATTGATGAATTTTTTAATTAAATATTTTTTTAATTTAATATTAATTTTAAATTACATTTTATTAAATATAAATTATCATCTAATTCCATGAATGCAATTGTATTTTTTATTTTGGTTTGAAAACTATTTTTGTCAAAACCCATAAATTTTCGGTAAATGTTAGTTTTTATTTTAAAAGTAAAAAATTCATATATTTATAAAATTATTTATATAAAACGATTAATATTCTTTCTATCATGATGTAAAAATTATCCAACTGTTAATTTTTCATAATTTTCTGAGCCAGTAGAATATTTGGGTAAAAATTAAATATTGTTTAAACATATAATGTGTTTTATGACATCAAATTGACCCAATAGTGATGTAATAAAATACTATAAACATTATTTTCAGATAATATACGTTTTATAATTAATGTAATTGGATTTTAGATTTGTTTGATTTATTTTAAAATGCTTTTGTGGACCCTCAAGACTTATAAAACATTTTGCCTTTTTAAATTGTTTTCCCTGAGAGTGTGACTCACCTCCACATATGTAGCCCTATTATATTAATAAGTTCGGCCATTGGCCTTATAAAATAATATTTTCCACTACCCTTTTTTAGAAACCATTGGAAAAACCCATGGGATGGTTTGTGGTATTGATTAGTTTAATATGAGGTGTCCCAAACCAAAATAATAATGAATTTCCTCTCCTTTCCTATAAAAACGCACCCAATCTCCCACTTCATCTTCACTAAAAGCCTTTCAAGTTCAACCAAACCCTACCCTCCTCTCACTAGAATCCTCCAAAGGTTCCCCAAGCTCCCAACAAGCCTCTCTAAATCCTCTCACATGCCTTTGGGAACACACTTCCATGTAAGGGATTTCATCCTTTCTCATTTTTGTCCAATTTTCTTTAAGTTGTTATGCCATTTTGGTTTTCAATTTAAAATGTTGGGGTATGATTTAACACCTCCCCATACTATAATTTTTATGTTTGGATTATGGGATACTCATTTCTCTCTTATTAATTCCTTCCATGTACACTCATTACCATGCCAAAATTCTGTGAGGGATTTCTCTCTCCTCTTTTACATCCAAGTAATTCTTTTGAATTATGAATCTAAATTAAGTTAATTTTGTTGGGAAATGTATCTATATGAACCCCTTATAGTCCATTTCATGTAAATATGATTATAAATCCATTTCCCTCTCATAAAACATTTTTTATGAGTTCTTATTTCACACTGTTATGCACCCAAAATTGCACTATGATTTTCCATGCCAATATCATTGTGTAGTGAATACCATGCTCATTTCCATATCAAGGGTATTCACCATTAAAAACATTTACTTATTTATTATAAATCTTCATGTATTTATTCCACATTACTTTATCGTGGAATAAATTATGATGATTATTTCCATGTTGTATGATCCATGTGGCACACTTATGCATGAAAAAAAATGTTTAATAAGAGTGTGCCCTGATAGCGCTCCAATGCATTGGGTAAAGTATAGTATCATGTTACATCATGTGAAATTTGTGTTGACTCATTCTAATTCAAGTGAAATGTGTTTTTACTCATGCTTCAAGTGAAATGTGGGTTTAATCATGCTTAATGTGCAATGATCCTTGGCTCAAGCTAATTCCATGTTAAGTGTTGTTGCCACATTTCCATTTTATGATTGTCATGCATTATCATGCATTTATTTTCATGTTTCTCTTATTCTCTATTGATATTATAATTTTCTAAAATCTATTGAATTCCTCATGTTATTCCATGTTTATCCCCTTACATGGCCTTATATCTCACCCTTTTCTTATGCGTGTCCTCAGGTTATCCCATGCAATGCTATGTACGAGGGAATATAGTGGTCATGTAAAGGAGGTTTTCAATTATCCTATTGTGTTTTTTATGTTCTAATATGTTATGTAATGTTCCTAATCCCCAAATACACTAGACCTCTCAATCTTCTATATTATATCAAGTGAATATTTTTTGTAATAAATCAGGTTTAAGTGTTTAATAAAAAGCAGGGTTGTTATAGTTGGTATTAGAGGACTGGTTTATTTATTTTTTGGATTAGGATTAGAAAACCTTACTAAAGACTTAGAGAGAAGAATTAGTATAATAAAAACATCCATATGTTTTGGTGAGTATTGAGTAAGTGGTTTATCAAGAAAATACATCTCTGTCTGGATACAAGCAGGTAGAGGCGGCTCGGGCACAAATGTATCATAGGGGTAAAACTCGAAAACACCACTTTGAGCTAGACTCAAAAGGGAACAGGTGCACAACAATGGTCCTTGATACACTATTGGTTACAATACTCCTGGGATATATGCTTTGGTAAATTCAAAAGATTGCCATGAACCATTATTAAGGTAATTAAAAAAATTCCCCTAATAATATATGTTAGAAAGTAGATCAGGGATAGCATAGTTTAAAGCCTATGGATTCATAAGATAAGGAAATAAATGTTATTTATATGTTATCAGTTTTGTCCTTAGATTGCCCTTTATGTGTTACAACTAACATTCCATTTATTACAGCCAATGTCCAGTAATAGGAGGAATCGGGATAAAAACTGATGTTATGATCAAGGTGATGATTTTGAAAATGAGATTCCCAATCTGATTGGAGTGTGAATCGTGAACTTTTCCACACTTCTCTCTCAATTAAAACAAGATTTGAATAGAAACATGGTTCAAGAGGAACGTTCAACCCCACCTAAGAGAGAACAAGTCACTGTTGTGAGCTTCATTGGACAAAGGCCTCCTACTTTTAGTGGATCGTCTAATCCCTCAATCGTGGAACAATGGATCAACTCCATTGAAATGATCTTCTGCATCCTTATATTTTCTGATAAAGAGAAGGTTATTTTTTATGCTTATCATATGGATGGTGAATATGATCAATGGTGGACATTGATCAAATATACAAAGCCTGAGGAAGAGATCAAGGAGTTGGAATGGAAGGATTTCCAAAAGATGTTTTTCGATAAATATTTTCCGCGCACCCTCTGACTTAAGATAGAATGGAACTTCCTTGCCCTCAAGAAAAAAGATGAAAAATATATCAGAGCATATGAGAAAAATTTACAAGGATTGAATGATATGCCTCTGGATTTTTCATTTCCCCTGAATGTAAGTTTGGCCACTTCTTTGGTGGGCTGAAACCAATCCTACATAAAGCACTGGTGATCTGTGACTTCAAAAGTTATGAGTAAATGGTCTGATGTGCCCTCAAGGTCGAAATGGAGATCATATATTCTCAGGGGTATCATGTGGATAAGAAGAATAAGGTGCACTTCAACACTGGTGGTGCGAATGATAAATCCCACGGTGCTATGTAGATCAATCACCCCATTTGGAAAAGGTGTAGAAAAAACCACCCCGAAAATTGCCTAAAGGGGACGAGGAAATGCTATAGGTGTTGAAGAGTACGGTACCTAGCTGTTAACTATCGACAAGAAAAATATGTGGTTGCAACAGAGGAGAGGATTTCTCTATTCAAACATCAATGCATTGTTCATTGGTACGACTACTATGAACCATGGCATCTTGAAAATCAGTGCCCAAAGCCAACTGTTTTCGGAGGCAACCAACAACCTCCAAGGAAACAAGGGTGAGCATTTTCCATCACTATTGCCAAAGTGAACCCCGAAAATGAAGCATTGATAGGTATACTAGTTATTCATTCAAGAATAGTGAACGTACTTTTTGATTCAGGTTCTATGAATTCTTTTTTATCCCAAAAGTTTAGTAGAACAATCCAAGCACCACTACAAATCATGGAAGTAAAGATGTCGGTGAGTACGGGAAATGGGGAAATCATTGTATCCAATGAATATAACTCCTCCCCTGTCATAATCTGTGGATTGAGTTTCCTGATGAACCTCGTCATACTCCCTCTGGTTGAATTTGATGCAATTCATGGCATGGATTGGATTTCCTTATATAGAGACAACATAAATTGACGTGAGAGGGAAATCACCCTCTATGGGGAGAATCAACCTCTTATTCTATATAAGTGTAAGGGGGAAGATGAATCTTCTTTATCTCCATCATATCAAGTGTGAATATTACTACACTATGAGCACGTGTATTTGGATCAGTTGATTGAGTCTAAGGAGGAAACCATCCTTGAAGACATGCCTATTGAGATGGAATTTGCTTAAGAGTTTCCCGGGGAATTTCATAGTCTTCCTCATAGAAGAGATGTTGAATTCTAAATTGATCTTATACCTGGGATGTTCCCAATATCCAAGACTCCATATTAAAAGGATGTTGTAGAGCTTGAGGAGCTAAAGAAACAACTACATGAGAATCTGGATATAGGGTTTATGCACCCAAGTGCTTCACCATGGGGTGCAGCAATCCTCTTCATCGTGAAAAAGGTTGGGTCAATGTGCCTTCACATCGATTATTGTGAGCTTAAAAAAATCACAAAATAGAATAATTATCCTATCCCAAAAATTGATGACTTGTTCGATCAACTGTGTGGAGCACAATACTTCTCCAAGGTGGATTTCTGGTTGGGGTATTATCAATTAATGGTGAAGAAGGAAGATATCCACAAGATTTTTTTTCTTACAAGACACATACACTATGAATTAATATTAATTCATTTTGAAATCACTAATTCTCTATAATTTTTAATGGATTTTATTAATAGATTCTTTAGGGATTACCTCGAAAATTTTTTGGTAGTCTTTATAGATGATATTTTGATATAATACAAAGCCAAGGAGGATCATTAGTAGCATCTATGAACTCTATAAGAGACCTTGTGTAAGGAGAATCTATATGAAAAGTACAACAATTGTGAGTTCTGGTTGAATGAGGTCTCATTCTTTGGCCATATCATCACAAGAAATGGGATATCTATGGATCCCTCCAAAACATATGCAATTGATGGATGGTCGATTCCATCATTATTAACAGATATCTGTAGTTTCTTGGGGTTAGCGAGATATAATCTATGATTTGTGAGAAATTTCTCACCGTTGTAAAACCCTCTTACCAATCTCACTTGGAAGGGATTAAAGTTTTCTTGGAGTGATGAATGTTAAGAAATATTCAAGGAGTTAAAAAGGAGGCTTATCACGACACCTGTCCTCACATTACACTCAAGTGGAGAACTTTTTTTGGTATTCAGTTATGCTTCGCAGAAGGGCCTGGGCTGTGTGTTGGTGCCCAATGAAAAAGTCCTTGCCTATGAATCAAGGTAAATGAAATTCCATGAGATGAATTGTCCTACAAATGATTTGGAGTTGGCTGTGGTGATCTTCTCTTTAAAAATTTGGAGGCATTATCTCATTGAAGAGATTTGTGAAATATATAAGGAATAAAAAATCCTCAAGTATATATTCACACAGAAAGAGTTGAACATGTTCCAATGAAGATGGTTAGAGCTGATCAATGACTATGACTACTTAATCCATTCCCACCCTAGGAAAGCGAACCAAGTGGAAGATGCTCTATATCGAAAGGACCCAAAAATTATATCATTGATGAGAATTGAAAAGGATTCAATATTCTTATATTTGATGAAGATGGACATGGGAATCATAAAGAAGGGAACATCATCGATCCTTTCACAAATGATTTCTCAACCGTCTCTTTTGGAAAAGTTAAATGATTCTCAAAAGGATGATGTGGGAATTCTGAAGAAAGTGGATGCTATCAGAAGAGGGAAATCCTTTGAGTTCAAGATAATGAAGAAGGAATCATGGGATTTGGGAAAATACTATGTGTTCCATCAAGTTCATAGCTGAAGAAGGAACTTTTGGATGATTCACATAGATCAAATTTCTCTATTCACCCAAGAAAAAAATGATGTATCGAGATATCCATGTTCATTATTGGTGGGATAATATGAAGAAATAGATTGCCGAATTTACACCAAAGTGACTGGGGTGTCAGCAAGTGAAGGCTGAGAGACAGAAGTCTAAGGGGACGATGCAACCATTTCCTATACCAGCATGGGAATGGGAGAACATAACCATGGGCTTTTTCACCAGACATACAAAGACATCCAAATGCAACAATGTAGTTTGGGTTATTGTGGATTTTCTTACAAAGTCTGCACACTTCATTGTAATTTGGGAGGATTTATGATTGGATCAACTGGAAAATATATACATCAGGGAATTGTTATGGCTACAGGGAGCACCAATATCTATTGTATCCGATCAGGATCAAAGAATCACCTCTATGTTCTGGAAGAATCTTCAACATTCTCGGGATACTAAACTTAACATTAGTACAGCCTATCATCCTCAAATTGATGGCCAATATGAGAAAACTATTCTAACAATGGAGGATATGTTAAGATCATGTTCTATGGACATAAACAGAGGGTTGGAACAACATCTTCCACTAGTTGAATTCTCATATAATAATAGTTTCCACTCGAGCATATGAATGGATCCTTATGAAGCCCTATATTGGAAGAGGTGCAGAACACCATCTTGTTGGGAAGAAGTAGGTGAATGTAAGCTTATAGGACAAGAAATGGTCGAAGAAATGGTGGAGAAGGAGAAAACCATTCAGCAGCATATCAAGGCAGGCCAGTGTCGATAGAAGAGTTATGAAGATAACCATTGTCTAGACCTTGATTTTAATATCAGATACATAGTATTTCTATGCATATCTCCATGGAAAAATGTCACGAGGTTTAGAAAGAAAGTGAAGTTAAGTCCTAGGTACATCAGCCCCTTTGAGATTCTTGATCGTGTTGGGGCTGTGACCTATTGACTAGCACTTCCTCCTACCATGGCCAAAGTACATGATTTATTTCAGGTATCCCTCTTAAGGAATTACATATTATACTCTTCACATGTAATCTCTTCAGAGGTAGTACAGCTAGAGGATGATCTTTATTGCTAGGAGGATCTAATGAAGATCTTAGATCATAAATAAAAAGTTCTACGAAATAAGACAATGCCCCTAGTTTAGGTATTGCGGTGAAACCCAAAGTTCGAAGAAGCAACAGGGGAATCAAAGGAAGTGATGAAGCAAAGTTACCCAAATTTGTTTTAGAGTGTGAAACGGAAATTTCTAGGGAGAAATTTCTCAAGGGGGGAAGATTGTAACATCCCAAACATTCATTAATGAAAATTCCTCTTGATCAAATTAAATTTCATATTATGGTTATATAAAATATGAAATTAATTGGTTTTATGTTTCTGGATTTTAAAATACCATTATGAATTATGATCGTTACTAATATAGCCATTGAACATTGATCACATTATTAGTATAAATATAGTTCTTTAAGAAATCCAATTTACTCAGACCAAGGAAGTGATGACCTCATCTAGTAGACTTTCCCCATATGAATCCCATTTGTCGTAGCTCGGAAGGGAGGTGGCGTCATTGGGCTTCGCTCTTTACCAAACCCAAGCCGAGCTTGAACACTTTATGCTTGAGCTGAACCGACTATGGGAGAACTGGAAGTTAATAGAGATTACCACCTGAGCGATATTATCCGATCCACCCCAAGAGTTAGTCACCATCACACTCCTTACCCTTTGGACTTATGTGGGTGTTATAAGTGGTTATGTAACAATACCCTAGAACTATGACTTTGTACATTTTTTTGTATAAATAATGTGCATTCATTTTATTATTGTTACTTTGTAAATAGTTTTTAAAGCGTAAATAGTATTTTTATTTAATATTCGACTAAGAAATCTATTTTGACGAATTAATAGTTTTTTTAATGAAATAATATTTTAATAAAATATTATTATTTAAATAATATTTATTAAATATAAATGATCATATAATGTTCTTAATGCAATTGTAGTTTTTATTAAGGTTTGAAAACAGTTTTTTCTAAAAACCATGAATTTTCAGTAAATGTTGGTGTTTATTTTAAAAGTAAAAATTCACATATTTATAAAATTATTTAGATAAAATTTATTTTAATTTTGGAATCAAGGCATCAAAATTATCCAATGGTGAATTTCTAATAATATTCTGAGAAACTTGAATTTTTGGGTAAAAATTTAATATCGTTTAAATATATAATGTGATTTATGACATCATAATGATCCAATAGTGATGTCATAAAATACTATAAACATAAGGTTCAGAAAATATATGTTTTAGATTTAAAATAATGTGTTTTTATATTTGATAGATTTATTTTACAAAGGCTTTGTGGACCCTCAAAGACTTATAAAACATTTTGTCTTGTCAAATTGTTTACCTTGAGAGTGTGACTCACCTACACATATGCAACAATATTATTTTAATAATTCCGTCCATTGGCCTTATGAAATATTTTTTTCCACTCCCATTTGGAAAAAACCACTGGAAAAACCATGGGTTGGTTTGTGGTATTGATTAGTTTAATGTGAGGTGTCCCAAACCTAAATAATAAAGAATTTCCTCTCCATTCCTATATAATCCCACCCAGACTCCCACTTTTTCTTCAGTCAAAGACTTTGGAGTTCGACCAAACCCTAACCTCATGTCTCTTGAATCCTCCAAAGGTGTCCCAAGCTCCTAATAAGCTTCTCTCAATCCTCTCCCAATCCATTGGTATCACACATCCAATTAAGGGATTTCTTCCTTTCTCATTTTTTTCCAATTTTCTTTAAGTTGTTATGCCCATTTGATTTTCAATTTAAAATGTTGGTGTATGATTTATCACCACCCCCATACTTCCATATTTTATTTGGATGATGGGATACCCCTTTACCTCTTATTAATTCATTCCATGTACACCTGTTACGTGCTGAAATTCTGTGAGGGATTTCACTCTCCTCTTTTACATCCACGTATTTATTTTTGAATTATGGATCTAAATTCCATTAAGTTTGTTGGGATATGTATATATATGAACCCCTTACAGTCCATTTCAGGAAAATATGATGTGAAATCCATTTTACTCTCATCAACCATTTTTTTATGAGTTCTTATTTCACGTCATTATGTAGCCGAAATTGCACTACGATTTTCCATGCAAATGTCATTGTCTATTGAATACCATAACCATTTCCTTATCAAGGGTATTAACCTTTATGAATTATTACTTATTTATTATGAAGTTTAATGTATTTATTCCACTTTCCTTTATCATGGAAGAAATGACGATGATTGACTCCATGTTGTATGATCTATGTGGCACATTTATGCATGGAATGAAATGTTTAAGAAAGGTGCACCCTGATAGAGCTCCATTGCATTGGGTAAAGTATAGTATCATGATAAATCACTTGCAATGGGTGTTGACTAATGCTAATTAAAGTGTAACAAGGTTTTATTCATTCTTCATGTGCAATGAGGTTTTACTCATGATCCATGAGCAATGAGCCTTAGCTCATGATAATTCCATGTTAAGTGTTATTTCCAAATTCCCATGTTATGATTGTCATGATTTATCATACCTTTATGTTTATATTTTATTGTTCTCCATTGATATACCTATTTTCTAACATGTATTGTATTCCTCCTGTTATTCCATGTTTATTGCCTTACTGGGCTTTATATCTCACCATTTTCATGTGCATGTCTTCAGGCTATCCCATGCAATGCTAAGTATGAGGGAATGTAGTGGTGATGCAAAGGAAGTTTTCAATAAACATGTTGTGTGTTTTATGTTCTAAGATGTTATGTAATTTTCCAAATCCCCAAAGACAATAGACATCTCAATCTTCTATGTGGTATCAAGTGATGATTCTATGTAATAAATCTGGTTTAAGTTTGTAATATAATACAGGGCTGTTATAATGTTTAATCGTTGATTTCTAATGGATGATAACTTGGGGTGTCCTAGAATTCCATTTATTAAATACATGATGTGGGGACATAAGATAAATTAAATTAAGAGGACACACATCATGTATCTGGAGTACACATCATGTACCTAAAACTCATCCATAGTTGGAAACACGCCGAGTCCCAAGGAGTGTACTTCAGACATGGGAAGAGGATAATACATACCATATACTATTATACATTCTGTGTAATATTATTCACGAATTGTTCCTAGTTTTTCATGAAGAAAAATTAATCTTATAATAAAAATTGTTAATATATTTTTCATGTGTCATTTATTTGAAAAAGTATATTCCATTTCCTATGATGGATAATTTTGTATTAAATCATTTTCTTGTTAAAAGTTTGGATAAGAACACGATGTTTCCTCCATGTACACTTGTATTCTACCTCAATTTAAAATAAAATTTAGAAATCATTTAATTTTATAAATTGGTGAGTTAATGATACTAGTATGGTATTAAAAGAGGTCTTTTCATTGATTTAATAATAAATGAGGCTTCTTCCCCAATGTTTTAGAAAAAATCTTCTCACATTATATTAATTAAGGAACGAATCAATGTAATTGATAATATTATCGAAAATGAATGTGTGTTTCATATTGTGTTGTTGATAATGAGATTATACCATACCATTGGTTGTGATTGGTATATTTAATTTATTTTTATAAAATTTTAATGATGGATTGTGTTCATCCCATCCCCCTTAATATGTATGTTTTTGTGTGCCTGTGGTTTATTTTATGTAAACCACATTTGACTATGCGATTGAACCCCCTCACATGCATATTGTTAAAAGATTATATATGGTAGGATATCACTGGTGAGAGGAGATAGTATGAGTCAAGGAGTTGAGTTAAAACCAATTAAGGTCATACATAAGAGAAAAGGTGGAATTCTAACACATAAAAGAATTTATGGTTAGAGGTTAATTTTCCCATAGGGACAAGGTTTATTTTATCATCATCTTGATAAATAAAACATAAAAAATGGCATAATCATGCCTCTTATATTTTATTTATATCAATTTTATAGTTAATGTTTTATGTTTTTAATGCAGCATGATTACCTAATAAATATATTAACTAGAATTCAAGATATAATAATATATTACCAAATTAATCCAAAATATTTTATCTAACATTATTAAGAACTAAAGTAAAATAAACATAATATTCATGAGGAATTTATAATGATAGAATGGAATTTAAACATATTGATAAAAATACCTCAACTAAAATATTAATTCGGCATATCCTTCCACTACTTATGCCTTAAATGATACCATACATCAAAGTGGTTAACCAACCTATTTTGGGGAGCGTAAAATTATCAGGGAATTTTTATCAAGAATTTTTGAGTTGAATTAAAATAGTGAATATCTACAGTTAAATAAACAATCTATTCATGGTGTAGCTAAGAGGAAAGTGGTGATGGAATTATTAAAATACAACTTCATGATTGGGGAGTTTACTCAATAGATGAATGATATGGGAGTTAATACAGATAGAAAGGTACACTAACCGAAAACAAATAAAATAACATGTTAGGCCCATGTTTTGGTTTCGAGAAGGGCAATGAATATTCATTCAATGGGAATATTTAAGTTACAATATAACCTAAAATAGATCGTGAGATATATTTGGTTTCAAAAATTTATGGGAGATTAAATGTAGTTAATTAAATTTAAAATTTATTAATATGGTTTTAAATCAAAATAATTTCTAAGTATATGCGTTTAACTTGAAGAAAATTATAAATTAGATGACTTTGAAAATTTAACTATGATCAATATTAGTGAAGGATATATTTATCAACAGTGAAAATTCATTGGAATAATATTGGCACACGCACATTATACTACACCAAGAATGAAAATATGCATTCCTGAAAAAAAAATTCTCAAGTTTATTTGAAAAGAGGATAATGGGAAAGAATTATATCTATATTTGATGAATGAGAATTTCACAATGCATGTTCAATGTTTCATGTTATTATTTATGAACAATGAGCTTCTCAATAATCATGATTATATGTATGTGTAGGACATTATTTCTCACAATCATGGTCTCAATCATAGAAGGTGAGATCATAGAGATATGATATCTTTAATGCTCTATTTGTGTGCAAGCATGGAGAGTCAACACTATCTAGGGAATATGTATTCAAGATTATTGGATACATTTAGATCCTCAACATCTTTGGTTTTCTGATCCCAAATGCACTATGCACAAATATCATTCTATTCTCCCCACTGAAAACATCTCAAATTTTATTCTGAATAATATTTTGAGAAATAGAAAAATGAAAAATTCCATACTTGTTACACTTATTATCCATGTTTATAAATTCATGGGACCTGATTAACTTACATGAAAAATAGTAAACATGAAAATTAAGAAAAACTAAAAGGGTTTGAAGGATCAATTTATGTATAAGGATATGGATCAACATCCTTCCTAGATGAAGAAGATCTAGGTTCATAAAAAGAAAAATGATTTCCAAGGTTTTTCAGGTTTCTAGTAAAGCCACAAAAAGTGGAATTCCATCCATCCAAAGAATCTAGGTGAACATTTATGTTGGTTTTTATTTCCTATAATCTTTCTAAATATACTAATTATGTCATAGACAATACCTATGGTGAAGAAATTTGTATCTCAATATAAAAACTATGTAGATTTTGAAAGATTACTAGATATGTTGTGGATCTATTTAATTGAAATAGATCAAGGATGTATACTCTATCCATTGGATACTACTATCTAACATTGATGAAAAGATTTATTTTAGGTTAAATGTATTTTTATTTAGTTCCTAGTGTTTTCAAAAACATTATTTTTATTTTTTAGATCTGAATTGATTTATTTTCAAATTATGAAATATGAGTTGATAAATTTATTAATAAATAATATTATATAGTGTGTAATAGTTTAACAATGGTCATTATGTATTAAATATTAAAACCAAATATTCACAATTGATAACAAAAAACATGCTTGACTTAGGTAAAAACAAGTTATAGAATCCCCATTTCGGTCATATAAACATAAATCATTTGATAAATCTCTATCAAGATGGTAACATAATCTCATTTGAGATTAATCCTCATGATATATGATGTAGTTTTCTATAAGGTAAAATGAATGAACTACCATTCAGTGGTTTAGATGAATGGTCTACACAACTTCTAGATTTTTTATACACATATGTGTGAATTAAATTTCAAGTAAAGGTTGGAGGTGGATTATAAAAGATTATTAATTTTTATGAATACATGAGAAGGTATGGTTTATTTAAATTATGAGTTATAAGTATAAATACATTAAAATTTTTAAATAGTTTTAGAATGAGGTTGACTGCTATCTTGGTAATAAGAAAATGATTCTATGATTGAATTTAGGTGGTGAGTATCTTAACCATGACATTATGTAAATTCAGTAGGTGTATGACATTTTATTTCAGATAACTCTACCTTATTCAGCATAGTGTAATGGTGTTAGTGATGACAATATGAATCAAACATTTTTATACATGTTATATTCTATGATTAGTCTCATAGGACTTCCATTTTTCATTTTCAGGATATGAATTATAGAAAACATCATACATACTAAATTGAGTAATAATTAATGCTAGAAAAAATAATTCCTTAGTGTTTTGGAGTGGAAAGATTTTTTTTCAGATGTTCTCTCTTGGGGTTGGGAGGTGTTTGGTAAGGATAGATTTTATAAATAAACTAGAAACTGAAGGCAGTAAGTATATATTTATTGTTTATCCCAAGGAAAAAGGGTATACTCTAAATAAATCCCTTTAGTTAAGAAACTATGAACTGCAAGACATTCCATATTTCTTGAGAGGGAGAGAATACCCAAGTATTATAGTGGGAGTATGTCTTAGGTTTATGAAATTGATTATCATGATACACAAGATTTTTTTCATGAGTAAATTCCATAGGTTCCCATAAAAGACGTTTCTTCAGAAACATAGGTACTTTATAAGAGTTTATGAGAGGTAAGAGAACCATAAGTATATGGTTTTCTAGTCACCGATTTTGGTGTATATTATTGGTGTAAAAGAATGATACTATCTCTAATAAAGAGGCAGTTGAGATCTCAAAAGATGAGAGGCAGAGAAAAGAAATGAATTCTAAGATATATTCAGTGTATGAAAACAATGTTTGTGTTGTGATCAATCCTCTAGTTGATGTAAATCCTATTGGGTATAAATGGTTATTCCATAAAAATATATACATATATGGTAAATTAAATTCCAATAAATAATGAAATATGGATGAAGATATTTGACAATAATAAGGTACTGACAATGATAAAACATTTTCTCTAGTTTCCTTATTTATATCAATCAAATTTTGTTTCCATAATAGCTTACCAGGATTATGAAATTTGGAAAGTGGTTGAAAAACTACCTTATATAATGGGTATATTAGGAGGACGTTTATATGAAAACAATATAAGGGTTTTTGACTCTATAAAAAGAAAAAATGTATGGCTGTTTCATAGATCGATTTATTGATGAATGTATCAATATATATCATGAATTAATTTATATGATAAAGATATAAAGAAATTTGATTTTGTTAAGATGAAATTTTATCAATGTGATTACAAGTGGATTAGTGGGAGTACAATTTATTGAAATTAATATATGGTGATTGAAGATTACTAATTAGATATGAAATACCATTCTTACAAGAGTATATGTAATGGTTGAGAAAGTTCTTCTACATGATTGAATTATGTGATGGAGCCTATATTTTAGGGATCAAGATCATACAAGATAAATAGAAGAGGATACATAGACTATTTTAGAGTTTACAAATCGAGTTGAAATTGAATAGATTCACTATAGAGTAATCCAACCAGATATTGGTTCTAGAGTCCCTCAGAATATATCTATCTAATAAAATGTGTCATCAGGAATAAAAAGAAAGATAGAGAATGTGTAAAATTCCATAAGATTCTATAATTGGATTTACCATGTGTTACATGTGATTTATAAGTCTTGATGTTCCCAATTCATTGAGTATGAAAGCTAAATTTCAAAAATATCCAAGTGAAGAACATCAGAATATTGATAATATTATCCTTAGTTATATGAGGTAAACCTAATATAGGTTACTGGTGTGTGGAGGTGATGATGATATAGTAACTAGGTTTTATACAAATGTTACATTTATGAAAAATCATAATGATATTAATCTATATTATCGATATATCATTTTTCTTTGTGATGTTGTGAGATAGCAGAGGTCCAAGAATCCAGTATTCCATGATTCTACTACAATGTGTTAATATATTGTGACTTCTGATACAACCATTGAAAAAATATAGATTCCCAAATTTTATCAAGATAAGGATTTGATACATAACAATAAATACCCAATCATAGTTTACAGTGATAACACTGCAATGGTGTCTCTAAAAAATGGTTGAAGAAAATACTAAAGGGAAAAAAGAACATACTTAGAATGTTTCATATTTTGAGGGATTGTTGTCATTGATGTGATGATTTGATGAAAAGATTATCCCAGGAGGAATAAATTGTAGACCCTTTGACCATGGATTTAGGTCAGTAGAGGTATGAGTATCATCTGGTAGAATGGGGACTGATTGTTTGTTTCAATTGGCTCGAGAGAATGTGGGAGTATGTTGGAGTTGGTTCCATAGAACTGACTTACTTATTCCTTGATTGCATATTTTTATTATAAATGAGTGATTAATTTCACATAATTATTATTCTTATGTGTGAAATATTTTATGGGATGATATACTAATATTATTTGTCACACTGAATGATTATAAAAGTTCCCTAATATTATGAGATCAATGAGGTTCCATGAAATTATTCTTGAATTATGTTCTATTGTCAGATGATATTTTTTTATTGGATAAATATGAATCAATTTATCGCATTTAGGAGGATCATAGGACATTAAGAAACCTTCCCATTGTTTTTTACCTTATTATACTCCAAGATATGTGGTTATGAGGACATAATCATCAAATATAAATCCACATTTCTATGTTTCATTAGATGTTTATATATAGAGATGTGATGTGTTCATCTATAGACAATAATATTAGAATTAATGGTTATCAAGAATCATGTACTTTTATATATTAGAAAAAACTAAGATGAAATATTCTTGTAGTGATATTGGATGTATTGAGTTCATCATCAGTGATATTTCATTTATGGATAATACAGGGAAGGAATTATACCATATGTCCAATGATAGATGTTGATATCTCAAGACCATTTATGGAACAAATTTTTTTTTACAAATCCATGTCCATGGTTTTTTATGGAAGAGTAAATTTCTATAAATTCAAATAATGTGACATTGAGTATTTTCATTGAAGGCACCTACATTCAACCTTCTTGATTTTAGATATCAAAATAACGGAATTATATTACATGGTAAGCATTTTCTAATGGTAGGTTGTCATTGTGATGTTAACTTATTTCCCTATAAGATCCTTGATGTGTTGCTAGACACTTACATAGAACATTAGGTGGATATTCTTAATGAAACTAATAAAGATGACTAGAGGTCCACACACTAATTGTATCCAATGTCTTAGCTAAATTATAGTATCGAATTTAAAACGATAGAATAAATACTATTTTTTATGTTTGGTTGATTATTATATCCTAATACCAAGTTATTTGAAATAATAATTGACTTTAATAATAATAAATATTTAATTGCATGTTTGGTGAATATAATATTCATTATATTTATTTTTGTATAATATAGTGACATTAATTTACTAAATAGTCATTATTTTAGGATCATTAAAAATGATGAAGGCATGTGGACTGAGAATAATATTCTAATTAAGAATAGTATAAATGACAATTACTAATTTCACATGTCAAACAATTAATAATAAGAATATTTTAATTATTGATCATGGGGTCAATTATGAATATTAGAGTTGGAAAGTGGATGATGTTCTATATTCCAACCCTAAAAATTTCATAATAAAAATCTAATTATATCACCATTTTTATTTCATGTTTTTTATTCTGAATAGATAAAGAGATAATTTATCAAGCCATAAAGAGAGATAAAAATGATCTAGAGTTCTTTCATATCCTCCTCTCTCAATCTATCATGACAAAAAGAAGAGTAATTCTTCCATTGATATGAATTATAATATGATGAATAATGAATATTTTAAGTGATTAGGATCACCCTACTGCCACCCAATGATTCTATGAAAATGTTTGAAGATTGTGTTGGATGTGTGGATCACCACATAGGGATTCTAAATTTGGATCTAGCAAAGTAATAATGGGGCAATGAGATATAGTAATCCTATTCATCAAATAAATATGAATTATAAGTTTATGTAATTCTATATATTTTAATTAATTAATTATTAATTACATGTGAATATCCTCCGCTTCTATTTCTAGCATTTTATTCTAGTCATGTAATCTATCGTTTTCATTTGAAAAGATGATTTGATCATGTGATTTAATGATTACCTGTAAATTAATACTAAATATTTTCATGGTCATACCATGAATGGATGATTCCACAGTCCCTAAAAACTATATCGAGATTATAGAGGGATGGTTCCATGACTCTAACTCTATCAACAATATGTATATAATCTTGGTGGTTCCCACCAGTATTTGAGAAGATGTTTTTAATTATTGTCATTCCTATTAATGGGATTCTCACTATTGAATTAATGATATGTATCATGATTTATGTGGGTAGTTTAGGTGGTCTAGATTGAAATGAATGATAAATAAAATCATTTATAAATGGAATACAAATCAACGAGCCAAGTCAAATTATTAGAGGATAGCTACTGAGTTACTTCATCATTCAATAGCACTGTGTAAATGGTAAAAAGTTCCCATATATTTCTTAGTGAGATTAGATTTCTCTTCAAAAGATAGAGATACTACATGGATGATTGTGTAACTTCATAATAATAACATTAATTTTCTACCTATTTATGACACATCCTCTGTTGATGAATTTAGAATTCCTTATATTGTGTTTATTTTGAATCTTAATGGGGTTCCACTAGCATCGTTTTTTATCAATGTCACGAGTCATCCCTCGGGGCCCGTTCCATGACTACCCCAAGCCCACCTTCCATAGGCCTGGGGTTAGTGACTAGCACTGAAGGAGTAATCCCTAAAACTAGGAAGTCATTGCCTTTATAACCTGTAACACACACAACAAAGCACAGAACAAGATACAAACTCAAGTGAACTGAATTGTAAACAGAGTGAGTAAAATAAGTAAAAAGGTGCAAGAATACAAGCCAAACATGAAAGTACATATTAAACTAGAAAGTATAGGAAAACTGAAAGTACATATAACTAGAAAATCTCTTGTGATCACCTGCCAAGGATCCTACCTATAGGGTAGGTACAGCTCTTGATTGTTCATCTCTGTAGTATGCTTCGTCTAGGTCCACCTCCAAGCTACCTCTAGTCCTAGTACTCTCATCCTCAGTCAGTGATGTCCGTCATCTGTATCCAACACAACAAGGTGCAGGCATAGCCCGTGTAGGGCTGAGTATAATGATACTCAGTGGGATCCCGAGACCCTCAAGGTCTCACAAATCCACCATGGATAAACCACAAAGTATGAAATCAATAGATGACCCAACTTAGGTATATGTGCGTACATATACCAAAGTTATCTAGTAATCCATCTCAATCATGAAGAAACATAGAGGTTCTGACTTAGCTCACACAAGGTATATCTTTAGGTACAAAAGTAGTGATGATTAGATGTAACTAATAAATCATCTTACTCCATTAAGTGGCTTTGCTACTAACCTGTACAGAATTGCTAGGAGCTGACCCACACAAGATCGCTGGGAGCTAACCCACCCAGGATCGCTGGGAGCTAACCCACATAGGATTTCTAGGGGCTGAACCACAGAGGATCGATGGAGATGACCCACACTGGATTGCTCGGAGCTGACCCACACAGGATCACAGGAGCTGACCCACACATGACCATTAATAGATGACTCACACAAGATCGCTAGGAGCTGACCCACATAGGATCGCTAGGAGCTCAACCACATAGGATCACTATTGCTGACCCACATAGAATCACTTGGTGTTGACCCACACATGATCACTGGAGATATCCCGCCTAGGATAGATAGTAGCTGACCCACATAGGATTGCTAGGAGAACTCTTCTTGTCACAGCTAGCGACTGGGTTTCTGCACTAGACTTTCTCGTCTCTTGTAGAGTCTTCTCCCCAAGCCACTAGTCGATTCTCTAACTGCCATGATTTCCCACAAATATGTATCTCAAAGGATCTTCTTGTCATAGGAATCTCCACACAATAGTCGGTGCATCTATCGGATGCCCGGTCCATGAGTTATTAGCCTTTTAGTCCTGAGGTCCTAGTTGGATTCTTTCTCGATCCATCCCCACCATTCCCCAACTTTTTCCAAAACTCTAGTGGGGTATACCAAAGGGAACATCTAGATCTAGGGTTTCTAGGGCCATTGATGGTTCATCAAATAGACGTTCGGTGCCAAATTTATGGCTAAAAGAGGGTAAATGGGTTGTAGTGGGTCTGGGTCCAGTCCGACCCGGCCAGACACGGCCTGGGCCGACCCAGTTTGGGAAGACCTGGCCCAAACCTCTAGGTCTGGCCCAGCAGGATGTGAGGGGTTTTGGAGCATGCCGCAAGGGTGCGAGACCGCGGAGCGGCTCATCCAGGGGTTGCTACGAGGGTGCAAGGCCGCAGAGCGGCTCATCCGGGGCGGTTCGGCCAGAAGGGTGTGGGTGGCTCAGGTGGCGGCTAGTCCCAGACTACGATGGCAGCTCTAACAGTGGCTCAGTCTAGTGGTGGCGGCTCAGCCCGGAGGGCAGCGGCGGCTAGGATGGTGGCTCGGCCCGGACAGCGGTGGTGGAGAGGCCGCGGGTGGCGGCTCATCTGTGGACGGCAACGGCGGCTCAGGTGGTGGCTTGTTCGGGGAAGGTGGTGGCTGCTCGGGTGGCATGGCCGCAGGCGGCGGTGGTGGCTTAGGTGGAGGCTCGACCGGGGGGTGCCAAAAGTGCATCATTCCTTCGTTGATAGATCGTTTAGCTAGCCTCTCTCTTTTTTCGTCATCATGGTGTTTTCCACATTCATTCATCGTGAAGAACACAAAAAGAAGAATGACAGAGGGGTCAAGATATGTTTTTTTGGCCCGCACCCTCCGCGTTAGAGCGATAGCAAGCAGATTAAAAAAAATTAGATTCAAGAATGACAAACTATTAAATTTAATATGAATCACGGATCAAATCATTTTGGTTGATCCACGTTCACCTTGATTTCCAAAAATGAGGGAATTAAACAAGAGAATTCGAGAATTTAATAACAACCCCCTACCTTGGATTGTTCGTCAACGTTGGCACAAGAAGAAGTTGAAGTTGTCGACGTTCGTTTTGTCCACCACACACCTCCAATCCCAGGATCATGCGTCTGTTTGTCATAGTTGAATATGATCCTCATTGGAGGGTGTCCTGAGGAAGTATTCGATGTCTAAATTCTTCGTTGGATGAGCATTCTTCCTAGAAGAAGTTTATTCCTCCAAAGGGTTCTCCTCTCACAATTCCACCCAAAAAACAAAAGTGGTTCTAGCATAATTAACATAAGACGAAATTATGTTGGCACCCTCACACAAGTTAGAAAATTTAATGTGGTGCATTGGCATAATTAATGTGGAGGAATCTTAAGAGGCTCCTCCTCATTAAATAAGGGGTTGACAGGTTTCTCCCCATTAAGAGGGGAGTTCAAGAGGTTTAAGCCTTGAGTGGTCCCCACCACCATAATCTCTCCTGGGAGGTTAGGCTCGAGTGGTCCCCACCACCATAACCTTTCATGGGAGGTTAATTCAGGTGGTCCCCACCTATGAAAAATCCACAAGGGAGTTTAAAAACAAAATGAAATAAAATTTTACACACTTTATTTTATTTTCTTCTTTTCACGAAAAAACCAAAAATTAACTTTCACCCTTAACCAACTGCCATCGAGGTGATAGTCTTCTTAAGCGAATACCTGCAGTGCGAGTTCAATAGTGCCCTCAGATTTCAATTATGAGCACCGGTCTAAAAGTTAGAATAACCCACTCCCAATTTTACAAAACTTACCCGAAACAAAGTTCATGAATTCATTCCAGGCACTCCAGGCCTCAGAATCAAGTGCCGTCAATTTTTGTGAACTCGTAAAATTCCCATATATTTAAAAAATATACATGGAAATTCTAGGTCATTAAATTATCCCAACCTCAGGGATTTAGGTTCTCGTAATCCATAACTCATAACTAGGTAAACAAGTGGGGGAACTGAGCACACATCTGAGCCTCCCGCTCCCATGTGCTCTCCTAGAGGTTTCCATGCTATCAGCGAACATGCACTAGAGGTATCGACTGTCCACGAAGGACCCTCTCCTGTCGATCCTCAATATCTATAGGAATCTTTTTAAATGTTACCCCATCATCGACATCTAGCTCTCCATGGCCGATGATGTGAGATGGGTCATGCAAGGATTTCCTCAGCTGGGACACATGGAAGACATCGTGTACCCTGTGCAAGAGAGGTAGAAGAGATAAGCAATAATCCACCTTGCCAACTCTGCTTAGGACCTATAATGGTCCGATGAACCTTAGATATAACTTTTTTTCCTTGTCCAAGTCTCTGTAAACCTCGTCGGTGTGAGACCAGTAGAAAGACATGGCTGCTATCCTGGAACACCAGAGGTCTCTGTATCTTGCCGGCATAATACTTCTACCTTATCTGTGTAGTCTTCATCCACTCCTTGATTATCTGAAATTTATATGTGGTAGCCCATACCATCTCTATTCCCACTAGTGATGACTCCACTAGGTCAGTCTAACACAAGGTTGATCTGCAAGGTTGCCTGTACAACGCCTCGAAAGGTGCCATCCCAATGGTGGAGTGATAGCTGTTGTTGTAAATATAATCCACCAAAGGCATGTGATCCTCCCAACTATGACCAAAATCAAGGGAACAACCATGCAGCATGACCTCGAGGGTCTGAATGGTCTGTTAAGTCATACCATTAGTCTGAGGATGGAAGGCGGTGCTCAAATGAAGTTGTGTCCCAAACCCCTCTTGAAACCCCTTCCATAGAAAGGATGTAAAACGTGTATCACGATCACAGAAAATCGTCGGGGGTACTCCATGTAGACGCACAATATTCTACATATAGAGGCATCCCAAGATCCCTATTTAACCATGATCTCTGATCAGTCGGAAGTGGACTGACTTGGTGAGTCGGTCGATGATCACCCCAATAGAGTCATGACCTCTGGATGTATGTGGAATTCTTATCACAAATTCGGTGGATATCCCATCCCACGTCCACTCTGGGTCATCCAAAGGCTGACCCATGCCTTCTGGTACCTGATTCTCCACCATCACTTGCTGACAAGTGAGGTACTGAGAAACAAACTTTGTAAATACATTCTTCATTCCTGGCCACCAGTGCCGTCGTCGGAGATCCTGGTACATCTTTCCGATCCTGGATGTACCGCTAGAGGGGATGTGTGGAACTCCATTACCACTTTCTACTGAAGTGACACAAGTACCATGTACGTCCTCTGAAGAGGACGATGTCCTCCCCACCTTCATAAAATCCATTAGGAGCATGTCCTATGGATATCTGAACATGTTGTGCCTCGCAGCCAGCATCCCCACACTGCGCCTCCCAGACTTATTGAAGAAGTGTGGGGGGGTGACTGTAAGAGATTGAATGAAATATTATCCATCTCTTTCCAAAATGGATATCTACAAAGTATCCAGTTTCTATGTTTCCACACCTAGCTGCGGTATAACAGATCTTTTTCTAAGTGCATCTACAAAAATGTTTCCCTTACCTGGAGTATATACTATATTGAAGTCATAGTCCTGGAGGAACTCAAGACAACATCACTATCTCAGGTTCAGGTCCTTATGGGAGAAGATATACCTGAGACTCATGTGATCATAGTACACTGTAAAAAAATCACCCATCAGTTAGTGTCTCCACATCTTCAAGGCGAAGACCACTACTGCTAACTCTAGGTCATGTGTTGTGTTGTTCTGCTCATGTTGTCTCAGCTGTCGAGAACCATATGCGATAACTACTCTCTTATGCCTTCAGACACATCCAAGTATAGTACCTGATGCATCGTAGTAGACTACATACACTACACCCTCCATTGGATGCCTCTAGATGGGGGCACTAGTCAGCCTCTACCTCAGCTCCTGAAACCTAAGCTGGCATTTCTCCGACCAATCGAAGGGTTACCCCTTCTTCATCAATTCTGATAAACGTGATGTAACTCTAGAGAAATCTATCCCAAATCATTGGTAGTATCTAGCCAAACCCAAGAAACTCTGAAACTCCATCAAACTCTTGGTTGGCTCCCAAGCAAGTACCACGTCAATCTTCGCTGGAACAACTACAACTCCAGCCTCTGATATGACATGTCCCAAAAAGTGTACCTCTTGGATCACGAACTGGAACATTGATAGTTTACCATAAATCTAGTTCTCTCGGAGTGTGTCTAGTACTACCTGCAAATGATAGGCACACTCTTCCTCAATAGCTGATTAGTTCAGAATGTTTTCGATGAAGACTAATACAAAGCGAACAAGGTATGGCTGAAAGATCATGTTCATGAGTCCCATCAAATCTACTAGAGCATTGGTTATGCCGAAAGGCATAACAAAGAACTCATAATGGTCTTACCGACATCTAAAAGTCATATTATGCACATCATCATCTCTCACTCTAAGCTGATGATAGCCAGATTAGAGGTCTATCTTTGAGAACCACTGTTCTCCCTTCAGCTGATCAAAGAGACATTCAATCCTTGGAAGTGGGTACCTATTCTTCACGGTCACCTGGTTCGAGCACTAATAGTCGAAAAAAGTCTCAAGCTTCCATCCCCCTTCTTGGTAAACAAAATCAGGTCTTCCCAAGGTGAAACACTAGGCCGAATGAATCCCTTACCCTGAAAATTCTCTAGCTGTACCCGCAGCTCACGAAGCACCGCTGGAGCCATCCGATACGCTTGTGTAGATATCGGTGCCAAACTGGGGTACAATTCAATGTTAAAGTCCACCTCAATATGTGGAGGTAGACTTGGAACATCATTAGGGAAAACATCGTCGTACTGGTCCACCACTATACGATAACTCAAACTCTCCAGATCAATCGATCCGAGGGTAAGGATATCCAACTGATGAGTGATCATCTTAACTCTCCTCTAGGTAAGTCCATCCTATGTTGCAAAGGATCCCTTCTCACCGGTGAAGTTATAGATGGTCCCATCCATGTGGAAACACCACACATAGGGCCTAATACATTCAATCTGAGCATGGACTATAGATAACTAGTCAATACCCAAGATGAAGTCGTAAGACCTCGATGCTTATACTAGTAGATCCCAGCCGAAGAGCTTCCCTCCTAGAGTATGCTCACACTTCTGTAACCAGTGAGTATTCATAGAATCCACTCTCATAGGAGTCTCTAGCCATTAGGATCGAGCCAAAGGCTCCGTCGGAATCTCCAAGCTCCAAACGAGGGCGATGGAAATAAAATAATGATTGTCACCTATGTCTATAAGTACTACAACAATGGTGGAGTAGACACAGATCATACCTCATATCATCTCTGTAGGGCCATGAACATAGGCATCGACTTCTTGGAGCAGAACTCGCCCCTATCTGCCTGCTCCCTTTGGTCAGGGTAGACCTCCTAGAGGTGGTGGCGATAACATCTCGAATCATCTCCCACCTCTAGCTACACGACCAGATCTTCTACCATATCCACCTGCTCCCTACAGACTTCCTCGGTCGAATCTGTGTATCTGTATGGGTGGTCCTTTTATCTTCTTCTGATCATCCATATGGCAGGTCAGACAGTCACGAGCCATGTGACCCTTCCTGCTGCATGAGAAACAATGCCCACTCCTAGCATGAATGTCTCTGCCTCGAGTGCCTCATAAAACTTACCCTGAATCCTACGGTCATCCACCTCTAGTTCTGGTCCTCTTTTACCTCTGTGTCATCTGTCTACAGCCAGCTGCAGAAGACTCTTCTAAGTGATGATAGTTAGTGGGTCTCGATGATGGAGATAACTCAGTAAGAAATCTCTCCATTGAGAGGGCTTTCTCTAACACCCCGGCT
Organism: Viscum album; assembly: GCA_963277665.1. NCBI lineage: Eukaryota > Viridiplantae > Streptophyta > Magnoliopsida > Santalales > Viscaceae > Viscum > Viscum album. The sequence goes on from OY728120.1 coordinate 895,963,986, forward strand.
TGCGTTGGGATGCTAAGAGAAATCATCGAAGCCATGATCTCTCATTTGAACCCCTACTCAACAGTAAAGGCCCTGAAGAATGGGTCCCCCACCATAAATGTTTTAGTAGCGCGAGAGATCAGTGAACTTCACTGAGTACTAATCTACAGTCATGCTGCCCTACAGTAGATGAAGAATCTCCTGTATGCGCACTGCACGAAGAGTCGCTGAGACAAACTCTGCTCGAAACAGGGTCTTGATGTCTACCCAGAGAAGCTTCACCTTGTCATGGACCTAGAGCATCAAGCTCCACCATCTTCCTATTGCTTCCTATAGAAGGCTAACGACTAGGATCACCATGAAAACGACTGGTGTCCCTAGAAGTCGGATGACTCTCACTACATCCTCTAGCCAATCCTCAGCCGCATGTGGGTCCGTCTCTCCCATAAAACTGGGTGGGCATTGGTGCTGGAACTCGTGCAACACTGTCATGTGACGTTCACCATCTACTAGTGAGGCTGGTGGCATTTCTGTCCCATTTGGGAAAGGTACCTCAGGTGCCTCCACTGGTGTCTCTAATGGAAAAGGGCCCTACACCGAGGCCTCATCAATCGGTGGGCAATCAGTGCATATGAATCTGGTAACCCTATCCGGTTGTCTTCGTGGAGGAATATTGAAATTAAATAGGTGCACCGTAGTCAATATGTTATACCTGGTTACCTAACTTAAGAGATCACAAAGAAAACTCTTCAAAACACACACACACACTCCGTGTTTTTATGCACTATGTCGGAAATCAGAAGTTAGGGTACTAGTGTATGGATACGTCGGCCGCAACACTAACAATGGATTCCCTAAACATATAACCACATTCACTACACTAAACACTATTTCCATTAAAAAGAATGATCAGAGTCCTATGTTCTGAGGTATAAACGACTTCTCTGATACTAATTTTCCATGACCCATCCCCCGGGGCCCGTGCCAAGACTACCCCTAGCCCGCCTTCCATAGGCCAGGGGCTGGCGACTAGCACCGAAGGCGTAATCCCTAAAACTGGGAAGGTATTGTCTTTATAAACTGCAACGCACAAAACCAATCAGACAACAAGATACGAACTCAAGTAAACTAAATAGAAAACATAGTGATTATAATAAGTAAAAAGGGGCTAGAATACAAGACCAGCTGGAATGTAAAAGGATAACTGGAAAGTACAATACAATTGAACGTACAAGTAACTGGAACAGCACCTGGGATCACCCACCAAAGATCCTACATGAAGGGTTGGTACAACTCTCGATCGATCATCTCTTTGGTATGCCTCGTCCAGGTCCACCTCTGAGCTACCTCCAGTCCTGGTACCCTCATCCCCAGTCATCATTGTCCGTTTTCTGCATCCAACACAACAAGGTTCGGGCATATCCCGTATAGGGGTGAGAATAATGATACTCAAGGTCTCAAAAAATCCACCAAGGATAAACCACAAAATATGAAATCAATAGACAACCCTACTTAGGTATATGCCCCTACATATCCTTAAGTTTTCAAATAATCCATCTCAATCATGAAGGAACACATAGGTTCTGACTCATCTCACACGAGGTATATCATTAGGTACAGAATTAGAGATGATTTGATTTAAATACTAAATCATCTTACTCTGTTAAGAGGCTATGCTGTTAACCTGTACAGAATCGCTAGAAGCTGACGCACACAGGATAGCTGGAAGCTGACCCACACAGGATAGCTGGTAGCTGACCCACAAATGATCAGTATGAGCTGACCCACATAGGATCACCAGAGATGACCCACACAGTATTTCTAGGAGCTGACCCACACAGGATCGCTAGAGCTGAGAAAAACAGGATCCCTGGGAGCTGACCCCGACAGGATCGCTGGAGCGGACCAACACATGATATATAGAAGCTGACCCGTAGAGGACAGCTTGGAGTTGAACCGCACAGGATAGCTAGAAGCACTCTTCTCATCACAACCAACTACTAGGTTTCCACACAAGGCTTTCTCATCTCTAAGAGAGTCCCCTCCCCAAGCCACTGGTTGACTCTCCAACTACCATGTTGTCCCACGAAGATGTACCTCAATGTTTCGCCGCATCAAAGGTGTGTCAACGCAATAGACGGTGCGTCAATTGGACACTCGATCTGTGAGTTATTATCCTTTTAGTCCTGAGGTTGTGGTTGGATTCGTGCTAGATCCAAACCGACCATTCCCAAACTTTATCCAAAACAATAATGGGGTATACCAATGGGACCGTCTTGCTCCCGGAATTCCAACTCCATTGATGGTTCATCAAACCGACGTCCGGTGCCAAAGTTATGGCCAATAGAGCATAAATGGGTCGTAGTGGGTCCTGGTCCTGTCCGACCCGGTCGGACCGACCTCGTCTGGGTCACCCCTGCTCGACTCACTGGTTCCAGCTCTACATGTTGGGTGGCCCAACCTGTTCGGTTCGGCCGACCCTATTGGGCGGCCCTGCGGGCTGGGTCTGGCCCTGCAGGCTGGGAGGGTCTGCGGGTGCCCGCGAGGCCGCAGAGGGTGCTGTGAGGGTGCGAGACCATGGAGCGGCTCAGTCGGGGGTTGTCGTGAGGGCGCGAGGCCGCAGGGTTTTCTCGGATGGGGCGGATTAGGTGGTGGCTCGACCTGGATGGTGACGATGACTCGGCCGGTATGAAGGCAGCGGCTCAGAGAGCGATGGCGGCTCAGACGGCGGCTCAGCCTGGTGGTGGTGGCTCAGGCGGCGGCTCGGCCCGAATGGCGGTGACGACTCAGGTGGTGAGGCTTCGGGCGGAGGCTCGGTTGCGGACAACAGTTTCATCTTAGGTGGAGGCTTAGCCATAGATGGCGGCAGCAACTCGGGTGGTGGGGACGCAGGCAGGGGCGACGACTCGGGCAGGGGTTTAGTCGAGGGGTGCCTCGAGGACATTGTGCCTTCTTCGGTGGCCAGTTTAGCCGGCCTCTCTCCTTGTTCGTCATCGTGGTGTAATACATGTTCTTTCATCATGAAGAACATAAAAGGATGAATGGAGGAAGGGCCGAGCCTTGTTTTTTGTCCCACACCCTCCATGTTAGAGCGGTAGCAAGTGGCTCAACAAAATAATTAGGAGTCAAGAATGACAAAATCATCAATTTAATACGAATCATGGATCAGGACATTTTGGTTGATCCACATTCACCAGGCCTTCCAAGATCGATGTAGTTAAATGATAGAATTCATGAATTTAATAATAACCCCTACATATATTGTTCGTTGACGTTGGTTCAAGAAGAAGTTGAAGTTCTTGACGTTCATCTCATCCTCCACACACCTCCAATCCTAGGCTTGTGCATCCGTTTGTCAAAGTCGAAGATGTTCCTAATTGGAGGGTGTCCGGACGAAGAAGTTGAAGTCGACGTTCTTCATTGGAGGAGCATTCATCGTTGGAAAAATCACACAAGTTGGAAAAATTAAAGTGGTGCTTTGGAATATTTAATGTGGAGGAAGCTCAAGAGGCTCCTCTACATTAAAGTGGTAGTTGAGAGGTTTCTCCCTCATTAAGAGGGGAGTTCAAGTGGTTTATGCCTCAGGTAGTCCCCTCCACCATAACCTCTCATGAGAGGTTAGGCTCAAGTGGTCCCCACCACCATAACCTCTCATGTGAGGTTAATTTAGGTCATCCTCACCCGTGAAACATCCACATGAGAGTTTCAAAAAAAAATTAAATGTTACACACTTTATTTTATTTTATTCTTTTCACAAAAACCCCAAAATTAACATTCACCCTTGACCAACTTCAATCAATGTGAACATCTTCGCATGTGAATAATGGCGTTGTGAGTTCAACGGTTCCCTTAGATTTCAATTCTGATCACTGGTTTAAATGTTAGAAAATCCCGCTCGCACGTTTAATGAACGTACCCAAAAAAAGTTCAGAAATTCATTTAGGGAACTCCGGGCCTTGGAATCAGGCACTATTGATTTTCACAGGCTAGTAAAATTCCCATATATTTTAAAAAAATTAAATGGATATACTGGATCATTACAATCAAGAATAAAGGGCCACACCTCATTTATAGAAAGGGATTTAATAATTTGTCAGGAATTATGTAAAACATAGTATAATTAACCATCCTTAGATTGATATTTAATCTGTGTGGGCCACTTCTATTCAGGTTGTTATGTAATGATCATGAATCCTTCATTTTTTAGCCTCAAAATGATCAATTTCCACTTACGGCGTTTTATTATAATACTATCTACTTAGGATCTATCTAAATTGATCTATTTGTGGAAGTCTATTGTATACTATGTTATTATCTATAATTCTATACACATTCTCTTCAATCATTACTGATTATTTCATGTGTAGTTCCAAATACAAATATTGAGGTAATGTCTATCCAAAAGCATCTCAAAACTAAAAAATGTCTCCAAATGTAATAAATTTATCCTAGGTGATGAAACTAGTAATTATGAATATGTGATCATGTATCTATCTATGTATTATATTGATTTGGGAATAAAAAAATTAGAAATAAATGGAAGATTTCCCCTCTACTTACTTGACCCTTTTATATATTAGCGAATATTGGAGAGGTGGATTTTTGGTTGTATTTACATCCCCATTGAAATGAAATAGATAATGTTATATATATATAAATCCTAAGGAAGTATGTTCCAATTCCTTCCAATGTATTTTATTTTGATTATATGGATTTGGATGTATAATATTACATTATAGAGACTCTCATTTCTATTATTGGATAAAGTGATCAAATCTGGTGAGGAAGGATCATTCATTTTGTATGGGTGTGTTGGAATAATTAGAAACAAACAGAAGTCTATTTAGAATGTGAGTTAGAAATTATGATCTAATAGATTATAATATTATCTAATAAATCTTGGTAAATATTCTCAAGGATGAGAATATTTATGTTTGGGAGGTTGATAAGAGAATTTTTTTGGATAGAACTCTGCCTTTATTTTACCCACTAAATTTAAATTTTATTGAATTTATAAAATTGGGATGAAATATGAGGTGCATAGAGATTTTATGAAGTCAAAAAGAGAAGGGACCCATTTTATAGAGTATAATTATCCACCGTGTGGGTATGAAAAATATAACTGGTGCACTACAGTTTCTTTTGGGACATTTTATGTCGCATTGGGTACTCAAAGGACTTGGGCTAGGTGCTGGGAAGGTCTATAGGTGGTTGTTTTAATCCCCCAAAACCCAACCCCCTTTAACTTTAATAACTCAGTATTTCCTCCCAACTTGTAGTTTGTTTTCTCTGTTGGGTGATACTCCTCTATATAACATTAATCTACATTAACATGAGATCATTTCTTTGAACAGATTTTGGATTGGGAAGATGTGAGAGTCTATTATTTTCATATCCAATATACGGATTCTATCATCATCAAATTTTATTCAAATTTTATAGATCATCCTTATGGCTATCAATATCTACATCTCTAAGGGATTTGGAACAATTTTCCACCTTTAATTTTTCTTCCATTTGGTGGTTTCATAAAGTTTATATCTATGATCATGTGGTGTATCTACTTAATCACTTTTTAGATTTGTGTTTTTGGATTTTCTTAAAATCATAAATCCATATTTAGGCTAACATTGGCTAATTTAATCAATTTATGGTGTAATATATTTCTTCTTCAGGTGTAGGACTTCACATATACAGTAGTTATAATGGGAAAACTATTTTATTACTCGCATACTAGTTTGGTGTTCCAATTTTAAGGGAATGAGGTAGAGTGAGGGATGGCCAAATTGTAATTATTCATTAAAAATACTTCTAATAAAAGGGTTTTTATTACTAATATGAAATTTGTTATCCATTGTTGATTACTAAATCATTTTTCATCAAATGATATTGTATTCCCTTGGAAATATGAACTTGTGGAATGTATCTTATGATTAGAGTTATCTTTTAAATTTTATATTAACATATAAATTTTTTAAGGTGGTAAATATTTAATTTATTTTTCATACATTGATAAATTATGGATTTGGACCAATTACATATAATAGTATATCATGGCATCATAACATATGTTTTTATGTAATAATGACCATGTTCATTATAAATAAACATGTAGATAAAGAATAAACCATGTAAAAGGATATAATTTATGGTTATAGTTGTTTCACTATGTTGATTTACCAAATATGGAATTTACAATCTAATATGTCTGAAAATGATTATGTTGGATCTTAATAGATTTGATATATTATTGGAAAATATTTAATATGTTTCCATCATTGATAATATTGTGATTACCATGTTTATATATTTCTTTTGTGGGTATTTCATATGTGTAGGCATAATTTGTTTTCATTTCTAATATAGTGGTTAGAACCTTATTTTTATACTTATGACTTGATACACGTAAATTAGATACATAATGAATTATATTTATGTATATTCAATACAATTATATAAATAAATATAAAAGATATATATAGAAGAATAAAATAGATAGAGACACACATAATTGATTATGAATATATATACATAGACACATTCCTTAATTTGAGAAGATGAGAGGCCTATTTTGAATGGATAAAAACAAATATGCATATATAGTTCATTCGTATGAGTATATAGTATCCACCCAATGGTGAAGAATATGGATATATATAAATTTATATTTATATATACATAATAATTTCTTCCAATAGAGGATGGGTTTCCATGTACATCAATGACTAATAGGACTATTATGATGTATAGGTTCTATTTCTTGGATTCTAAGCATGGATCGAAGTTGGTTTATCTAATGATTCCATTGAATTATTATTATGTTATTAAATAATGTTATATATATACCTAGATGTTATTAATGCATGTTTAATTTCATTTCAATATTTTTATATGAATATAGTGAGTATGTATTTTCTTACTATATGCCTACAATTTTCTTCTACATTGCACACTTGGTTTTATGGTTAACTATTTGATATTGATTGGTGAAATTTATATGATACATTGTAATCACGCTATGAAAGTGTTAAATTGTAAATCATGTATAATTGGTTTTCATGACCTAGGTAAAGGTAGAACACTTTTGCAAGAGGGTTGAAAATGGATGGTCGTCATACATGGTGTATTGAGTCAGGTTATACACTTTTTTTGTTTATAGTGGATGAATCATTTGTGGATATATAGAATATATATGATGGTTCACATGAGATATCATATATATGATACATTAAATTTTAGCTCATTTGGATGTGCTTTATAGACACAATGTATATACATGGTTTTAATATATGTATACATGTTTACGACTTGTATGGTTGTTTTAATATATCTTCTTCATAGAGTATCTTCACAAATAGATTTCACATTATGGACTCTTTAGATACACTCAAGAGATAAGTCCCTCTATTTCAAACACATGTAGTTGTATGATTGTTTTAAAATCATAAATGTCCTGTTGGAATTTCAATTTGAATATGAATATAAATTAATATTAATAGGAATATAGTAAATCATCTCCCATTTTTCATCATTTATTCCTCCATATTTTTGTTAGTCTCTAGTAATTAAAATCCACTCTTGATGTTTTGTAGTGATCTGACTCAATTACATTCGATTATCCTAGTTGATTCAATACTAAATGGTATTAGATAATATTAAAGGATCTTAGATATATATTGAGAGTATTCAGGTGATATGACTACTAGGTATAGGAAATTATCAAAGAAATATTCTTGGAAAACATGTTTATGGTAGTGGGTTTAGATAAATGTTATATTATTATTTGAAATTTTATTATTTTATTAACTCAATTCTACTTTATGGGTCTCTTGCATCATGAGTAAGAGTTTATATAAAATAATATTTACAATAAAATAAACTATCATGTTTTTACCTATGGTTTTTTGGTATATTTTTGGAATCATTTGCAATATTATACAAAATAAATAATCACTAATAAATAAATATCATTCTTTGACATAATTATGGGTGATGATGAGGTTAGTAAAAATCATTTAATTGAATGTGTTAGCTTTGAAACCCCTTTTTGATGACTTGATGTGCTTAATTTCAAAGTATTCTTCCCAACATATCATTAAAAATATATTCCTAAAGCATGAAATCCTAGATTAAGAGAACTATATGTGATAGGGGAAGGGATTATGACATTATTAGTACATTGTAGGGTCAAATTATGAATTTCCCAATTCTTGGAGTGAAATATATAATTATTCATATCATTAAGGTATATTATGCTTCGATGTTAAGCCTCTATTTTTCCTTAGGAAGGATATGGAGAACATGATCTAACTACTTGACCTACAATTGATCCTCATGTTATTGACAGTTTATATCATCTTCTTTAATTAGTGGAGTATAAAACAATATAAAGAGAAACATCAATATAAACACCCCAAACATACAATCCCAAATCATGTTCTAAAAACACATTCAAAAATAATCTATGATATCAATTTATATGATAGAAGAAATTCTTCTATATATTTTACATCATTAAATATTACATCTCAAAATGTTAAGAATAAAATTTGTTAGTGTATATAGAGATTAAATACATAAATAATATTATTTATATGACATGTGAACATATATCTATGATTGAACCACTATAGATATACTTATTGTAAGCTTATATGTTATAATTGTGTTCAGAACTAATGTAATGAAAAATAAGAAAAATGATGAGCATAAAATCTCAATTAGGGAAAAGATTATAGTCAATAATCAAGATAACATGTGAGTATCAAAAACATATGGTATAACAACATAAAAATACACAAGAAAATATAAAAATATTTTCTATCAAAATTAACATGGACCATAAATGGAACAAAATACTTAAGATATGATAATAACACTATTCAAGAGACATTAGAATAAGTGTTCACTGAAAAAACATTTGGATGTGGTGAATGAATAGTTTTCTAAAAAACACAACAACATGATCATTTTATTAAACATATTCATTCCCAAACTATGTCTTATAAACATATATTAACAATAACTATGCCCAAAAACAATAGTGTGAACATATAATAAACAACACCAGGTCCACATGATGTCATATGAACATAGATTAACTATAACTCGGTCCACACACAATCCTGTAAACATATATTAACAAAAAAACTCCACACACAATTAGGAAAAAATTGAATAACAATAAATACAACCAAGTATGATCATATGGAAATATCTCAACCACATATTGTTTCATGATCAAGTATCATTATTTTTTGAGATATCAAACTTTACCCAATTCATCAGAGGTCTATAATAAAACCACACTTATCATCAAGATAATTAATACTTATGTTTTTTCAAATAACATGACTTCAAACATTACTGTATCATCACTTGAATATCCCATTAGTAAAATTAATGTGTTTACAAAAACTGAATAGGAAATTTTCAAATCCATCAAGAGAAATAAGGTGGTTGGTATCTTTTAGAGCATGACCCTAGTAAAGAATAATATTTTTAAAATGATATAAATGAAAAAAAAAATTATAAAATCATTTAAAAATCACATTAGAAATAATAACCATACTTGAATTGTGAAAATTTAATTTAAATTGAAAATTATTATAAACTAAGAAGAAAATTTAATCATATTTATAATATATTAATAATATTAGAGTGGGTGTTTCATCCAAAATGAATAAGAATATTAAAAGATATGTTTATGTGAAAAATATTTTAAATATATTATTCTCTACACTTCTATCACAATGATCCTTTTAGGATAGTGTAAATATATTTTATTTTAATATTTTTATGTAAATTTAATGTATTTTAAAATGGACTTATTCAATTTTTAAAAGGAATTCAGGTACATCCACAAAATAGGGAGTGGAATATGAAAATATAAGTGTTTAAACTACCTTATTAAAACCCCCAAAAATAAAATAGAATTATTAACATAATTTTTTTAAAAAAAAATAAAGGATCAAATATCATAATGAATTTCCATGTGAGAAGAAAATAATGGCTATTTTATTGAGTAATATCATACAAGTTCACTAAAGGTTCTAACATTAGAATACATTATGATAAAAAAACTGGAAATAGATCTGTTATGGATTTGGTATACATTGAATCAAAATACATTAAAGAAGAATCATTATATTAATATTTTAAACCCATGTGTTAAATAAAGGTAATGTTAATATAAATTCATTTTTCTACTAACACATTAGAACATAAATCATGTTGCACAATAAAAATTATGAGTTATGAAATTAAAATTTGAGACAAAGAACCCCTTCTCTTGTTTCCTCACTACGTAAAATACACACTAACATCCCTTAAAAAAATATAACGATATTTAAATTCAATATCAGTACATTAATAATATATTTTAACTTTCATATACTTAATTTATTATCATTATCTATGAATATATTATTTATTTATATATTATTTCTACAATACGATTTTAGTAATTTAATTGTTTCACACAAGCTTTATGATATGAATTTTGGTAACCATTATTTAATACCAAGTTAATAATAAATAGATTTATTAAAGTACTATAATATATATCATATATTTTTATGAAGGTATTGTCTCATTCCATACATTTTTTTATGTTTTGTGAAATTGGAATCAATGTCAACTTATATCAATAATTTTAGCGATTGAATGTGATATTTTAATTATAAGTTAAATAAATAATATAACCTTTAAAAAACCATAAAACAGATATTTATTTTCAAAATAACTTAGAAATAATATTATTATATATTTTACCATATTTATCCATGTAATAGTATTATAACACTATTCATGTTAGTGGTTTGACCGACCCAAACAAGAGCATACAATAATTAAAAAATGATAATTGTTATTAAAGTGGAATTTTTTAATAATATCATTAATAAATAATAATATTTTTATTGAGTTTAAATATTTATTACTTTTAAATTCATTTGAAGATATTTTAATAAATAGTAATGAAACAAGATGAAAATGAGATATTTTAATTTGTGGAGGTTGTAGTCCGCACAACATAAAATTGAGATTTTCATTTACAATAGAATGAGAGGGAATGGAGGTGGATTATAATTTTTATCTTAATAATAATAGTAATAATAATTTTTTTACATTTATAATTTAATTTAATAATAATAAATATTGAAGAGAGGTGGTGGATAAAAAATGGAATACATCGATTAATGGAGGCAAAAAAGCATGATCAACATTCTTTGGTTTTTTATAAGTTGATACAATGAAAAAATAATATTTCTACGTTAATATAATAACAATTATGTATTATAATAATAATTATTTTATTATATAACTATTTTTTATATTTTTATGGAAAATAATAATAAGGAAAGGTTAAGGATTATGTAATACTTACATTGTGGGATTTAATGTTTTCATGATTATCTCTCTGGAAATTAAGGTATTAGGGTAACATATGGGGACTATGGTATTTAGGTAATGAAATTTAAAAATATTATATGAAAATTTAATTTGGTATCAAGGATTATTCTGTAAATATTAGTAACTTTTATAGGGGAGAAAGTGATCCCCTTTTATAAGTGGAGAAAATGCTACTTTTGTGAACACCCATTATTTTTCATTAATGAAATGACACCATCCATGGTACAATGGTAAATAAAAGTGAGATATAATGGAATGGGTGTGATATATGTCTTATAAACACATTAAAAATAATCTTACCACCAGTTTTATTTGTGTCTTAATCTTTTTTAGTTAAATAATTTTACATTTCATCATTTCAGGTTTTACATTGGATACATGTTTTAACCCAATAGATTAAATTTTAATAAAAATATAATGAAACCAAAATAACATTTATTTTATTTTATAAAACTAAATTGGGTAAAAATATTATAATTTAATTTCTAAATATTATAAAATTAACTTTTAAATTAAATAATTTTAAATATATATTGAATGTTTTTTAGAAAAATATTGTTTTTAGAATTATGTGTTATTAATCATATTTAGTATTGATTACCAATTGAATTGGTGTTCGTGTATATTTTTATAGGTTTAAAAATAATAGTATATCCATTTTTATATAATTTGTTAATTTATTTTATAAGAAAAATTTACACAATATTAATGAAACTATTCAGTGAAAATAAGTGTTTTGCAACTACTAGCGTAATTAACATTAATATGAGTAATAATATTTTAATTAAAACAAATGAAATTTACCATATTAAATAATATTAAAATTATGGTTTAAAATATTAAATCCATTTTATAATAAATAATTTTTATAATTGATGAAATCTTATTTCTAATACAATTGAAAAATTATTTTTCTGGTTAAATATTACTCATGTTCACAAATGGCTAATAATGGTTTTATAAATTCAAAATAGTCGGTTTAAATGAATTATATTAATTATATATATATGATAAAAAAATGTTTTATATTCTATTATGTCATTAATTTTTTAAGATAATGTAATAATTTTAACTTGTTTTTAAAAAACGCTATAATTTCATTATTCACTAATAAAATTCATTTTAAAAAAATAATAAAATTTCACCATAAAATAATTTTTTCTGGATTATTTTTTTAAATAAATAGTTTAATGAAATTTAAATTTTATAAATTTATAAATAGATATTTTATAAGAAACTATGATATACAAAGAAAATCAACTTTGGTTAAAATTTTACACATTATAACATGAAGTGTTTTTTATATTATTTGAATACTTTTTTTAAAGAATGATATAAATTTAAATCAAATTATGAAATATTATATATAATTACAAGAATAATTTAATAGTTGGTTATTTAATTCATTAAGACTTTAAATATTTATTTGATAATAAAGAGTACATTTAAGGATAAAAAAATTTATTTTTTAATCAATAACTATAAGCTTTTTTATTCGACTAATATCTTTTGAAACTCTAAAGGTTTTTTTTCTATTTTAAATTTTATAATAATATATATCTAATAAGTCACAAACTATTTTATTCTTGTATTTCATTTTAAAAAAGTAAACAAACATAATGTTTACTGAAGAAATAATTAAATATTAAAATCATGGTTCAGTTCATTCTCTCCCCCTTAAGTAAATTATGTCTTTAAAATTTTAATTATAGCTAAAAAATAGTAATGTATATGGGTTATTAAGAGATATACATGACTTAATTCACGATAGAAATTGGGATATCTATCTTACTATCTTATGTAATATTGGGAAACAAATATTTTCCCTACCCATATCATGCAAAACACTCGTTTTAGAGGAAATTTACTAACAGGATGAATATTGGATGATGTGATTCCCCTATTTCATTAATTAATATCAAAACTATTTAGAGGTAACAACTACTTTTCAAAAATTGAATCAATTTTTTCAAAATAATTATTATATTTTTTTCACAAGTGACATTCCCAGATATATAATCATGGGAAACATTATCCATAAAAATTGATGTATTATCTTGAAAATTATGTATTAAATCATTTTGGTGATGGTTGGAAATTTAAAAAGAGATACTATATTTCCTACTAATTTAATATCATGAGGTATCCACTAATCTGGAGTGGAGGATAAATATACCCTGATTATAATAATCCAAATTATTATCATGATCTTCTTCACCCATTAATATTATATAGGCATTACCTTATTCACATGGATTTGATGGTTTTCTATATTAATTAACATTATTAACACTGGGGTTAGTACACTAGTTGTAATAGTTCCCAACCTCCTTGAAATTAAAGCATTACTGTGTGGGTCATTCATTAATTAAGACATTATTATCCTCTATTATTTTCATTGGAATTTATATATATTTTTTGGAAATCATAAGCCTGATAGGATATTTTTTAACACATAAAATATTCCATTATTCCTTGTTAACATTTTCTATGGTGTATTTCACCACATTTTCAATTAATATGAGGTTTATTTTTCTTCCCTTCAAGAAATACATCAACTGAGATTCCCTAAAACTATATTTTCTTAGTATTTTACTATATTCTATATATATAATGAGACTCAAAAAATTAAATATCCACCATTAATGAACAAAATAAAATCAGTTCATAGCTTCCAAAATCCCTTACAGTCAACAATTTTTAGAGACTCTCCTTTCATACACTAAATAAGTGATCAATTTTACCCTCTTGTTCAAGGATAAAACTAGAGGAATACATAGAATGAATTTTATGCTTTCCATTATATGTACTAATGGATTCATATGTTATATAATCATCTCATGTAAATATGTATCCTTTTATTTTGAAGAGTTTGGGAAAATATTTATAAAATAATACTTCTGAAACTCATTCAATATTAGAGAGATGATTTATTCCTTTAGAATAATATTCATAATTAGGGATCACCATTGATGAGATTCAAATTCTAAATAATTAATTGAAAAAAACAATTTCATGCTTTGAGTTCTTCGTAATGGAAAATATCATTCCCATCACATTGGTGTTTTTGTCAGAAATTTGTTGATCGAGATACCCACTAATTGTTGATGGCCATTGATGCATAAACTACTCGATAACATGTCACTCATTACATGGTTCATTTAAAAGTTACACATAATTTATGTTATTATTTATAACATAGGATATATTCTTTATTGAGGTTATCACTCCATTTTTTATCCCATTTCGTTTCCCTTATGTAAAATCTCCACATTTCCAATTACACCAATTTTTGAAATTGGTCACTCTAGTTTCAATCCATATCATAAACAAAAATAATGTCAAGATATGAGAATAATTAGATCGATTAATGAAAAATGGTATATTAAATACATAGTTGAAGTAAATCATAGATCATGTTGAAATCCTATCTTAATAATCTTTTGGTTTTAATCTTTGTTATCCATGGATGTTTCAGTACTAGCTTATCTAACAAAAATGATTATAGTAAAATCCATCATAATGGTTCTTATATGGAATAAAAACTAATCAAACCATACAACCTGGGAGTGTCTTGATAAGTGTTTAGTATTAGAATCTCTCATTATACACTACATGAAGTTTTAGTTTATTCACAACCTACCTTTTTATGGTGATTTCCCCTTGGTGAATCTACTCCACAATCACATACAAATTCTTGTATCGAGTTAGGGATGTAATTTCTAAGAAAATTACACAATCTTAATTACACCATAATTTAGGATGTGATATAATATATAGGATTCTCCCTATGTGTTGAATTCTTTTCTCATTTCATAATCCCAATCATAACTAAACATAGGCCCAAAAAAATAACAAACCCCCACTATGATACCAATTGAGATGCCCCATACCTTCCCTCCCGAATCTAGTTCTAAAAAAATTCCAAAATTATATTTCATACTAAGAGATATGACCCATGATAGTATTTCATATATTTTGAATCATTATATATTATATCACACAATCTAGATAATTGAAAATAATAGTATCATTGGAGATTATCTACACAATAATCTATTTTATTATGTAAAGAGTAAATATATTTTGATAACTGCATCGCTCTAGAACTCATTCTAGTTAGTTTTTAACTTATAATCATCTTGTTGACCAAGAAAATGGAAAAAACATAGTGGTAATATCCAACACTACATGAGGGAATTTATTATAGATAATAATCAAGGATCATATGTGAGTAGATGAAAAAATGTGGTATAAGAACATAATCATGACCCAAGACAATATCATAATAAATTCATAAAAAAATTAACATGGTATTTAAAACAAATATCAAATTATTTTTATATAATCATATCAAAATACTTGATAAATAATAAAAATATTTACCAATAAAAACATGTGGATGTTGTGAAAGTATTTATGTTGAAAAAACACAACATAGAGAAAAAAATTTATCTATAACTAGGCCCACCCATAGTATTTCCAAAAATAGATTATTATAACTTATTCCACAAAGAATAATGAAAAAATTTCTCAACTAAATACAGGTTCAATAACAATCTTATGAGTATATAATATACATCACTAGTTCCACATACAATCATGTGAACCAAACATAACAACAACTGGGTCCATACCCAATCATGTGAACATGATTTAATAATTATTAGGTCCATGTAAGATCATTTTCATATAAATCAACCACATTTAGGTTTATGAAAAAAAATAATTATCTTATAAGATATAAATAATTAATCAATGCATTGGAGGGTGATGACTAACCCACTAGGCTCATAATGATAATCTATATTTACATTTCCCATAATAATAAGATTTCAAACATGAGTCTAAAATTAATTTAATAACCCTTGAAAAAAGGAATAGGATTCCCAAATAATTAATAAAATATATCCTAATACATACCATGATATAAAGTGGATTGTATCATTTTATATAATATCTTCGACGAAGTTTAAGTTAAACAAAAAGATACTTATGAAAATAATATTATAAAATATTTTATTAAATATCTTCGTAAATAAGATATTACCATGTATTTGGATTAATTTTTTTAAAATATTAAAAATTTATAAAATATTGGAAAAGGAAATATTATTTATAAAACCTTTAGGATAATTTTGAGAGAGTATGATCGAAAATCAAAATCTTTGTGAAATGTAGGGCTCAAGAGGAAAAGGTTATATAGAGATTTATTTTCAAACATTTATCAAAATTACCCATGAGGAAAACATAAAAATTATTTTCAATTAAAATTTTGTAAATAATGTTGTGGAATTTAAAAAATTTTATTTTTATTTTTGGAAATATATTTTGGGAATTACACAAAATGGGTAATGGAAGAATAAAATATTCTTATATAAAATACCATTCCAGAAACCCAAATTACATATATAATTTACTAGACATCCTTTTGTAAAATTTTAAAAACAAAAAATAAAACCAAGGATAACTAAATGTCTTGTAATTTTTTTTCTAGAGTATAACATTATACTAATTCCTTATATGGGTCATAAAATTTGATTAATCCTGATTTATAATGTAGTTTTTTAAAATTAATCTTAGTATTTTCGTATCCATTAAATCAAAAGACATTGAAATAAGTAAAATGATATGTCTCTTTAAACCCCATGAAGGAAATGAGGTGTATTTCAACATACATTAATTTATTTTTGAATAAAACATAAATAATATCCAGATAAAAAACATGGATTATATATTAGGAAACATGATTTTAGGCAATGGACTTCTTACCTTGTTTCCATGCTTAGTCAAATGTTATCTAACCTGTTGTATAACAGACATAACTATATTAATATCTTATTTGATATCCCTATTTATATGAACTTCCTTTTAAATAATTATTTTTTGATCATTTATCATGAATATATTAGTTAGTTATAACTTATTTTTACTATTCGATGTCAGTAACTTTAATTATTTCACACATGTTTTATAATATTTATTTTTGGGACCATTATTTGATAAAATGGAAATAAGTCTCCTATTATTTCATGTACTAGAATATATATCTTATATTAATTTATAAACTCTTATCTCATTTAAAAAGTGTTTCAGTTATGTTTTGTGAAAGTGGAATTAATGTCAAAATAATTTTGTAATTTTGTAGATTTTCGTAATATGTTATAATAATGAAAAAATTTATGTTGTCTTAGTCATAAATTATATAGTTCTATATTATAGTTCATGAGCGTGGTCATACTGACCCAAACATGAACATACCAAAATTAATGGCTAACATTGTAACACCCCATCTAATGATAATGTATGTAATTTTAATATTTTTTAATATTTATGAATTAGATACTAATTTGAGCATAAAAATGAACACTATGTAAAATTTCATACCCAACATACAACAATGATTTTCTCTAAAATCTTTGGTTTCATGCAAGATAGAGTTATACTAAACAATAAAATAGAGTTAATATTTTATTTAATATGGCCGTTTTCAACAATTTAATGGAATTATTACATTGAAACAAATTTTTTTACCATTTTATAATTTTTATATGAACAAATAAACACCATTTTGAAAGTTAACTATAAAAATTTAATTTTTGTTAATTTTTGTTCATTTTCCAAGAAATTTCAAATTTTGATTAAAAGTGAAAAATACTGCATGTTCATCATATTTATTTATATAGTTAATTTTTTTTTTCAATTTAGTTTAATGAATACTTAGATAGAAATTAAAATATTTAAAAAAATGTATAAAATTGGAAACATTTTCAAATTGAATTTAGATATTGAAAATTAGCAAATATTTAATCATTTTTACATTAATTACCCACTTTGTCGTTCCATCTATGGGATTAATTTTAAATTAACATATTCCACTTCAACAATTATAATTTGAAAAAATTGATTCCATATTTGGAATAATAGTTTAAAATTTATAATAATTTTTACATATTTTTTGAAAAAAATATTAGTGTATTTAATTAAAATTAATTACAATGATTTTTGTAAAAATATTTTTACTTAGTGGTTAAATCATAATCTTAATAGTCTAAATGACCTATATAATTGTCGAAAAATAATTTATCAAAATTATTCAACCATATAACCTCATTTATATTATTTTTACATTTATTGGAGGCACATTATATAAGGGATATCTCTTACTAGCATTTACCTTTTAATATTTACAAGAATGTCACCCCCCCCCCTCCACTATAAAAAGGCATTCACCCACCTAACTTATTAAAAACAATAAAGACCAATGAATCATTAAGTAACTTCCAAAAAAAGTTATTTGTATTACTCACATAACCCTATAGACATAAATTTGTGTATAAAGTCATCCTAGGAAACACATTTAGTGCAATCTAAAAGGAGGTACCCGAAAAAGAGTTAACATTATTCAACATGCAATTATTATTAATTTATATCTCAACCCATAAATTAATATTATTCCATGATTAAATAAATAAAAATTATCCTCAATGTAATTATATTTATTTATTTTAAGGTTTCAACCTACATCGAAACACCCTCCCATCAAATTCATAACAAAATTATCGTTATTTATAGTGAACTATCGCCTCGTGAAATGATGTTGTCTGTTTTTTCATTACCAACCATCATGGATTGGAATTGTGATAGAAAATATTTTATATATGATATAAGTATATATATATATATATATATTATATTTATGTTATATTAATACTTTTTGAGATTTTATATAACTCATTCTATCTTGATTTCCATATTTGTGTAAATACGATAATATCGTTTGTGGACGTGTGGACTACCGCCTCCTTAGAGTGATGTGATATGTTCACACATTACGTGGAATATATTAAGGATGAGTTTAATTAAAAATATTTGAAATATATGAAATATATATTACATCATTTAAATTATTACATTTATGTAAATATAATATATCAATTTCTTTATTACCATTTCACACACTAAAAAAGTGATAACATCGTTTGTGAATGTGTGGAAAACTGTATTCGCAACCTAATATGATTCCTTTTAAATCAAAAGTAATATATATATATATATATATTACTAAATAATGTGGTATGTATGATACAATTATCATTCTATAAAGATAAATGTTATATACCTTCCTTTTATAATGAACATTGAAAAATTGGAAGACTTATTCACGCGTACGTATAACCTACCAGCTCCGTGATTATAACGTTTTTTCATTTTTCATAACCGTCTTTCAGGATCGGTTTCAAACTATTTATTGATGTATAAATATGATAAATATTAATGGGTTATTATTGTGGTGATGTTTTTTTAATTAACTCTTTATCCTTATTCGACCAACCAAAGTAATGTTTTCACAAAAACTAAATAGGGTCAAAACAGCCGAGATAAATTATATTGTTTATGTAGTTGTATACAAAATTTTAAGAAATTATAATAAAAGTAATTATAATTTTTCAAAAGTACTTGAAAATTATAAATAATTAACATTAGTTTATTACTCGGTAACATGAATACACACAAGACAATATGGATAAAAGGTAAGATATTTTATCACAATCTATTTTCATTGAGGCATTTTGTGATTATATGAACAATTATTCAATTATATGGAATATATATAGTCTTCTAGATATTAAATAACCATATTTTTCTATTATCATTTAATTTTATTAAATTTTATTATTTCATGGTGTTTATGATTTAAAATATCGATATGGTAAGAGATGCTTGGAATGTTCAATGATTTAATCCTTTACTCATACTCAATATTTTTTATAATATTTTACATATTTATTTAAAATGATTTAAAAGTATTATATATGAACGTTTATGTCTATTGTTTTATCTGGATTTATCTACAATCCATTTGGTTTTTAAATATAAATGAAACCCCTCATTCCTTTTTATGGATATTTTGTTAATCAATATGGGTTTTTAAAATGGATTGATTATTCCAATATCTTGAAACTTTTTATTGTAATTGAAAATGGTATTTTATGAATGAAATGTTAAAAATTGAAATATTTTATATGTAATAATTATATAATTGTACTTTTATATTTGATGGGTGGTTCCATGATAAACCAATGAAGAGTGGTTCCATGATAAAACAATAAATGGTGGGTCCATGATATCCTTTCAATGCAATGGGTATTGAAATCAGTCATATAGATATTCCATTTGTAAGAGAGACATGTATATATGTTTACCACATGGTTATTCCATTTATAAGATTGAAGAATATAATGACATCCCAAGATATCTTAATGTATTTTCTATTCACATGATAAGATTTTTAGAAATATTGTGACTAAAAACAGATATAAAATGAGATTATTTTCAAAGAAAAGTATTTACGACTTGATAAGTGTCATGGGTTTTCATGGGTTTTAATGGTTATCAATGGAAAAAATATTTCCTTCCTTTTACATCCCATACAGTTATTTTTATAGTCACCTCCTGTTTTTAATGTTTTTCACAGTACATAAGGTTGAGTAAGGGATTAAAATAATTCATGTTGAAATTCAAGAAGAGTTTTGATAAAATTGATCATGATTTATTTTAAATGTATTAGAATATGGGAAAGTGGATATTATTTGGAAATATTCCACTTTTTATTTTATTGGTTTTTATGCATCAGTTATGACCTAATTCTCTAAATCCCTAAAACAGAAAAGATCATAAATGTTAATAAATTTCAAACACATGAATAAAACTCCAGATTGGGTAACATTTATGGATCTTTCCTTATATTTGGGATCAATTGAATTGTTTAAACAACAATAATGTTTAGGATAATGTTAGTATTATGATTATATATTATTTCACTTTAGTGTTATGTCATAATTATAATTAATTTAATGATTGACATTCCACTTCATCTATATTATGTGTGCTTCAAATGCTTTTCTAACAGAAATCTATAATGGGAAGATACCAAGAAGAAAATATCCTTCGAAATCAATACCCTAGGATAGTTGTAATTTGTCACAACCCATCCCTCGGGGCCCGTTCCATGACTACCCCAAGCCCACCTTCCATAGGCCTGGGGCTGGCGACTAGCACTGGAAATGCATATCTCTAAAACAGGATGACATGTCCTTTTTAACCTGTATAAATACAATGACTAGAACACAAAAAGATGCAACCATAGAGTAAACTACTTTAGTAAAAGAGTGATTAATGTATTGGGGCCAGAATAAAAGAACAACTAAAACTACATGTACAACTGAAAAGTACAAAAACAACGCCCGGAACGTCCACATAAGATCCTACCTGAAGGGTTGGTACATCTAATGGTCAGTATTCCCTACATCACGTCATGCCAAATGGTGCACCTCCGGGAACTGTCCAATCCAAGATCCCTCATCCTCGATCAATGTTATATGTTGTCTGTACAAAACACAACAAGGTGTGGGTGTAGCCCGTGTAGAGGTGATTATACCATGAATCATAATGTGAGCATACATACCATGTAAAAACACAATACATGATAATAATTTTAAACAATGCATGTCAAATGACTTGTCGAGTGACAATAAATTCCATGTAAAAAAATATAGTAAATGAATTTAATTAGTTGTATAAAGGTACATTCCATTTCACTTTATGAGTACACAACATGTATATATATATATATATATTTAATTTTAGGAATGAATTTAACCTGAGATAGAAATTATATAAAGCGTATAGACTGACCATTACCCTGATATATGAATTTGTTAAATTTAAAATTATTTATAAAATTTATTTTTAATAACACATGGTGGAAATTTTATTGTATAGAATGTATTTTTTAGAAATTTTATCCTGATAAATAATTGTTGGGTTAATTAGTATATTTTTTAATAATTTGATGAAATTTTACTCAATAATAAAAAATTGAAATGAATTATCAAGCATCAAAATGTGTAGTCATTCATGTTGAGATTGATTAAGATATTAAATGAAAAATGTATGTGTGGGTTTTATTTAATTCAATTTTTCATTAAATGGTTTAATTTGATTATATATTATTCAATTAACTGTAATGGCATACATTTCCTCCCTCCCATGTTTATTATGAATAGGCAAGTGTGTTCGAGGATTATTTTATCTATCTCTAAACCATGGGCACCCCTCACCTTTGAGTGAGAAAATATTTTTATAAGACAGAGATCCAAATAAGAGGAGGTAATTCAAGACCCATGATGGAATGATCCTGGCCAAATTGACATACAGGTTTTTTGAAGAATGATCTAAGTTAATCCAGATATAGGATCAAGGAGTTATTTACAAAAGGGTCAAAGAATGTTTAATTTCTAATCAGTAAACCAACTTGTAGTTAAAATTTCATGATCATATTGTATATTTCATTTATTTTTTAATTCATGGTTATTAACCCACCTATGTGATGCTTGGTTTATTTTTATTAACAAACGTGATAAAATAATGTAATTGAATTAACTAGAATTATAAGATGAAATAAAATATAATTGTTTCATATAAAATATATTATCAAAAATGGTTAAATAATTATGTAATATCTACATAATATTTATATTCATATGAAGAATAAATAAATAATATTTGTTCATATGTTAAAAAATACCTCTAGGAATATATTATTTATGATTTCACCTTCCATCAATTAAGTGAGATTGAAAACATATATCAATGAATTGGTCTCACATTTTTTAGGATACATATAATATTTGTGGTGATATGATAATATTATTTGATTAACATAACTATATTTTCATCAAAAGTACTATTAGTTCCAATACATTGGCTATCATAGTGGAAATCTGTGAGGAAATCCAAGTATTAGATTTTTTGAATTAGGAGTCTCCTCAACTGATCAAGTAATTATGAATTGATGTAATTTTCATGAAAATACTACATAAATACAAATGAATAATTTTACCAGACCGTTTTATAGGTTATAATGTGGCTAATATTGATCCTTGACACTAGAATATTATAGAAACACCATATTTTTAATCCATTGGTTATAAGTATTGTAATTTGATAAAAATAGAGGTGGACTAATTAAATTGATTTATTACTTCATAACTAGTAATCCCAATAATGTACTAAAATATACAATCATTTATTGTGGAGAAATAAAATTTAATTACACAGGTACACTATGATTACTTATTTATAAAAAATGTCCTCACAAGTAAAAACATCCAAGTGTGGTACAATCATTTATACACTGAATGATTATTGGAAAATATTTGTTAGGATACGAAATCCTCTATTCTTGACCATCCACCATTACAAGTGAGTAATGGTGAAGATGATTCTTATAAGAGATGTATAGGATGTTCATTTAATTTTTATAGGATCATTTTATTTGATTTTTTTTGGTTAGATAATGACACAATATTAATAGTTCGATTCATACAACTCGATAAATCATCTCATAGAACCTGAAAATAGGAAAGGGATGCTAAATAAAAATGACATTCTTACTACTCTATACAAGTGTATACTGGAATATATGTAACTAGATATTGATATTTAATTCATTATGTTTAATTACATTTTTCATTTATCTAATTTGGGATTCTATATAGATAATAAATTATTGAATAATCTCATTTTATCATCTTTACCACCTAGATTTTCCATATTTATTTGTAATTATAGAATGAATAGTATGGGGTAATTTATATTTATAATTTTGACTATTCCTCAGCAATATAGTATGGAATGGTAGAAAGAAATCTCTTCACCCAATACAATGAATAAATTGAATCACATTATTGAATAAACTATGATAATTTTAAATTAAATTGATATTGAATAATGTAAATCTATATATGTAGAGTGAGATAAATGAAAACGAGGCAATATAAATCTTATGTGGAAAGATTGGTCTCTAGAATTGGAATTATAATAAATTGAAGAATATTTGATAATAATATTATTATTTAATTATATTCATCATTTCATGTAATTTTTTCCATTCGTTTATTTGGTGTGAAATACAATAGGAAACTCTATGTATCTAAATATAGGATCTAAGAAAGTTCATAAATATTATAAGACGTATGATAAAATTTATAAGTAGTATTTGGAGGGTGATTCTTATGATTGATAAGAGAATATTACATTATCACATTTCCATGTGGTTTGATTCTCATTTATTTTTTATTGAGTGTCAACAATACATTTTTCTCAATCTTCCATTCAATAAATAATGATACAATTTTAATTCGTTAAATTAATGTTGTTTTGATATATCTTACTTAATTAATAAATTATTATTACTTGAATCCCAAATCTCAAAAATCATCAATTAATGATTAATATAAATTATAATTCTCATGTAACACCCAATTGTGGATAGTTAATTATTAGCCCTGAAAAAATTAAATGTAATTATGAAGAATACAAACATAATTATTTTATACTCTCAGGATAAACATATATGTTATTTTGATGAAATTAGTAATTATGTTTTAAGGAATATAATCCTTTTGATATTAAATGTTCATACAAAAACATAATTTTGGAAACCAGTTTAATTAGATATATTTGAATTTTCATAAAGAAAACTATTGGAAAATTTATATACATCTTGACAATCCTTAAATATATTTTAGGGATTCCATGTGAAGTTGTGAATACACATCTTAATATTTGTAAGATTATTTGGGTCAGTAGTTTGAGAATATCTTAACCATGAATTTGATTGTAATTTAAAATTAGATTAATGCATCTCTTAAACTCACATTAACATAAACACTTCATATTTATGACACTATTAAAGGGAGTGTTAATGATTATCCATATATGAATTCCATACATTCCATGTCATCCATAATTTATTTTAGGATATCAAAAAAAAAATAGTGTCATTAACACCTAAACATATTCCTACAATATTTTATAATGAATATCATTGATGTTAGAATATAAAAGAAATACATTATTTATAATTTTTATGCGATTCAACGTGGAAAATTTATGAATGTTGATTTTACCAATAAAATTACATCTAGAATTTACTAAGTGTATCTCATTAAATATTCCTAAATGATACATTGTATATAATTATCCCTATTATAGAATGATCTTAATCAAGTAATCAAATATATTTCAATATATGATAAGAACAACTATTTTGATATTATAGAAGAATGTTGTACTTCTATAAATTCTCGGATCTAGATGCACATAAGATAGTATAGGAATAATAAAATAAAAAAGTATCCATGTGAGATAAAAAATGTTAGAGGCATTAGTGAATGTGTGGGACTATTGGAATCAATGTCTTGAACCAAATGAATTTATACTTTTAATATCCATAATATTAATAAACATGTAATCACATAATTATTTGTCATATAAATATCATAAATTTGATAATTACATAGGTGTATTTTTTGTATTGAAAGGTAATAATATTTCATTTTTATAATGAGAAACTAGAGAGTCATTGAATATATTATAGAAACATATTTCTTATTATATTAAAAACATATTATGAATAGGTTATATATGGGTTTTGACTATAAGGTGATGGAGGATCATATGACATTAAGGGTTGTCCTAATGATGTTCAAAAAAGTAGTTTACATAAAGGGGGGTTTTTCGGAAAATCCTACCAATAGTAATTCAATAAATTATATATTCTATTGTAAAATACTATCTACATATGTGTGTACTAGTCCTTATGTTCGAAATTATTATTAATTAATATCATGAATCTTGTACTTTGTTGTGTGGATGAAAACTATGATGTTATATTATTGTAATGAGATAACATTCGTTGGCTTCATCCAAAGATATGGTACATTCAATGACTAATTCATTGAGGGAATTTTCCCTTCTATGTTAATGATTATTTTTTTAACCCACTGATTAAAATAGAACTATCAAATTAAATATTTTTATATGATATATCATTGATGAGTTCATTTTAGTGATTCACATAAAGATAAATATAGATTATAGGATGATGTCACATTTATGAGACAGAAATATTGAGACATTGGTAGAAAGGGGGAATATATTAAAGAATTGAATCCAAGGTAAGGTTAATATAATTGAGACATTAAGCTCCTTCTCTACGGATTCTTTGATATGTTACTAGAAAATAGTCTTCTATTTAAATAATTTTCACCTACTGTCTCTAATAAATTTTCCATAAGGGCCACACACTAAGGATATCCAAAATATCATTAAATTATACATTTAATTTAATATTTAAAATAAATATATTTCTCAATTAGTGGAAAGATAATTATTCAAGTATTGTTGATCAGATTAATTCAAAAAAATATTTCATATAGAATATGTGTGTTCAATTTTATCTCTTTTTTATTATCGACATGTTAATGAATAAATAAATATTTATTCACTAACATAGTGAATATGTTAATATCATTTTTTGAGGTACTTGAATATCAAATTTAACATTTATTTAAACCTTTAGTTAATATAATATTTATTTATTTATAAAATGAATAATAATTATTTTGATAATAATTAATTACTCATGGTTGGATAAATAAAAAAGGGGCATGAAAACATAATTTAATGGTTTGAAGAAAATTATACAATATATAGAATATAATTAAAATAAATATTATATAATTTTTTTAATTTTTTTAAAATACTTTCTTTTTAAATGATATAATAAAAATGATGTTATTATTATAATTTAATTGGTAAATAATATAAAAAATTTATAAATGGAAATAGAGAAATTTTTAAATATTAGTGCCATTGATATACTGAAATATATAACATTTTAATGGTTTTTAGAGTTATCATACACCACAATGAGATTCAAAAAAATTATCTCAAAACCTAGAGAGAACATTCACCACCATCCCTATCATGAGTATGTGAGAATAATAAAACCATCCCATTGTGTTCATAGAAAAATGTCATAAAACACCACGTTCCGCCCTGGATGCACTGAGAATACCATGTGCATTGATTTTAGATTCATGGGGAACATGTACATTGTTATTGGAAACCTTGTTTGTATTCTCATCTATAACAGTGATAGAAAATTTTGTAATATTAATTGATAATACGGAATTATCAATTTCGAGGTAATTATTGATTAAAATCAATTGTAAATAAAATTTTAAAGATCACCTCATAGAGATTTTTGGTGTTATATTATCACATTATTTGGATATAATTCGTCGAATGTGATGAAAAAACATTGTTAGAACGTGAACCACTTCTAACACTATGCCCTAGAGCATTCATTAATGTATTCCAAAGTCATAAAACCTGATCAACTCCAACCTTACCCTTTAGCACATGTTAATATCCTTATATGTGAATAGATATATTAACATCTTATAACCAATATATATATCACACATTTCACCATATAGATTTCCCTCTGGATCATTTAATTGAATATCACCGTTGGTTTCTCCAAATCATATATCTGGTAATTATTCTCAGTGAACCATAATCACAATAAGGCATAATATGAAACATTTAATTTCAAATAAGGACACACCCCATAGTATTTTAGGACACGGTGAAATATAAATCACATCCCAATTGTTTACTATAAGATAATTTGAGTTTGCATGGTGGTGGAAAACCTCATTTTAAAATTATTAAAACAACTCTAATATTATTCTTCAGAGAGGAACTCTATTCCCTTTTGAGTTTATATGGATTTTAAATTTTATCATCATAGAATATTTTTCCAAATGAAACAAGATTATAATGATAATCCATGAAAAATATAAAGTTCAATAATTGTGGGTTTTCTGGGATATTCTTAAATCGCCTTTGTATTTTAGGGATCCACATATACTCCATCACATATGAAAACATACTCCATGAATAAAATATATATAGATAGAATTCACATATACTAAATTTGGTAAACAATTTATCCTTTCTCAATGTTTTTAACATAATCATAAAATTATTTCGATAATCTACTATTATCTTGGAATATATTAGAGTATGATACATAGAGAATAGCAAAAATTGATCAAGGTTATCTATAATGATTATTTTCATAAAATCAATCAATATATTGATGGAAATTTTGAGTCTAAAATTTGTCACTATGAATTCATAGGCTTCATATCTTATATATAATTATATATTTGATATATCTTCCATTTTCACCCATATATGAATATATTTAGATCAATGGCCTTTAATTTAGAAGTATTTTACCCTCATAGTTGAATGAATAAGTAATTAATATTTGTTAGATGATACTTTTTATTGATCTAGATTTTGATATGTTCATCATAATAAAATAAAAAATAAATCGATCCATCATTGATTATAATAAATAAGACTAGTACACCCATTGGTGATGTACTTCAGTTTATGAAAATTTTGTCTACCTTCTCTAATGGTAGCATTCATAATCATTACAATTCAATGTGATCCATTATTTATGCACTCTTTAATAAAATAATAACACTATAAATTATTTCTATTGAAAACCCAACATCACAATCTAGTGGAAGTCGAAGAAAAACTTAGGGAATTATATTATCATATTTCTATAGAACTGGAATATCTTAAATACTTAGTTTCCACCGATAATTTGAGCTAACCCCCCCCCCCCATTTTTGGGTATTAAGAACAATATAAGGGAAAAAATTTATTCATAAAAAAATAGATGATCATGGGAATATTAGAATGTGAAATTTTATTTCCCTATCTTAAAACTTTCTATGGGAAATATATAGAGGGAGCTAGTCCACAACCTAAATCACATCAAATTTTACAGAAGGATGAAATATAAGATTTACAAGATTTATATTTCCTTAAAACATAATTAGATAATACATTTTTACTTGGGATAAAATGAACACACCATTAGTTATTTTCATTGATAATTTAATATCAAATTAATACTTTGGTGAGGTAACAATTTTATCAAAAATTATAGATTTTATGGACTGTGTATATCTGGAGTAGAATATGATGTCTTTTTAGTGGATATTTATGGTACTCTTCACCGCATCATTATTATAATCCACATTAGTGGTATTTATCACATAATCAGTCACTTTTTCCACTAGACATATAGGATACTAACATCATCTTTCCCAGAAAACCCTTGTATTAGTTAATTTATCTATGTTGTTCCAAAATTCACTAAATTTGATACATTGAATTGTTGTAGGTTAAATTTATGGGACATATATCTATTATATATTTTTGGCCAAACACTTCATTTCTCATAAGAATTCCAATGCATGATGGAGTTATTTTCCACACATGATGCATTTCCCTAATCCTTTTAGATAACTTCCCCCATGTTTCCATCCACAGTTTCAACAAGTAGAAAGTTAATTTTTTTATCATATCTGTTTTCAATAAAAAATATATTTCACTTTTTTACTCAAAACCCAGAGTATATGAGTGTTTGATTAGACTATCATCCATCATAAAACAACAAAAATGTTCCTCATATGTAAAAATGATAATTATAGATTACATGTTTTAGAGTCTTGGTTTCAAACCTCTATTTAAATGATTGATTTTTATTTTTCCACAAATGATAAAACTACTTGTATACCACATGTCTCTTAGGAATTTTTCATCATAGTGAAAAATTTATCAAATATTTATTTTTTCAGTGATATGAATTATTTATTCATTTAGATATAAATTGAAGAAAATATTTAGTGGAAAATACCTTCATAATTAGATTCCATTCAATTAAGTAAATTTCAAACTTTTTTCTTCTAGATTTATGACAGTTAACCACTGAACTAGATTTCTATCCAAATTATGAATAGCTAAATCAAACCTTTCTTGATATGAGAACAGAATATATTTTTTTCTCTTCCATTTCTCAAAAACAATTCATCAAAATATCCACAATAGTGTGGTAGATGTTTTCAGAAGAATGAACAAGTGGTGTGTGGTCCGTTCAAGGTGAATTTTTGAGTCTGATAAGATTCTTGTTGTCGTTTATATGTTAATATAGTTGGGTTATCTTAGGAATAATATATAATACTATATCTCCGACCCTCATTAATATCTCATTGGGTTAATCTTTTCATTTCCCAAAACACAAGTTGCTTACTCGGTTCCTCTATGTGCTAGACATTGAATAAAATCATAACGGTTAGTGTATTTATTAAATAATAATATAAATAGTAAAAAATCATAAGAAAATGTAAATAAATCCTTATATATATAAAATTATGAAACATTAATTTCAATATTTAACATTTTATGTTTAACCAATGACACACATGGTTCATCCTAAAATACTTTAGGTATATCTAAGGGAGCATTATGTTTTATTTACATATTCCTAATAAGATAATACTAAAATATATCTAAACCCTATTCTATCACAAACTTATATGAAGTAACAATAATCACATACATTACAAAATATTTAAATGATTTAAAATAACAACCTCATAATAAATGACTCTCTAAAAAATACTTTTTATTATCTTTGGAGAAAAGATACCTAAACTTATTTCTTTATAATATTTCTTCAATATATATTAAAAAAATTGCACACATGATATTTTTATAGAAATATTTTACATAATACTCATATTTAATACCTAGGGAATGGAAACATAATACATTATGACATCAAATGATTACTAAGGGGGAAATACTTAAGTGATATTAGTAGAGTTAAAATAGGTAATATGAAATAAGATCATAAAATATTAGTTATAAATAGAACATATAGGTGTGGGAATATGATCCTAAAGTCACACCTAAATGAGTAATAACCTATCATGAACTATGAGGTTTTTTCATAACATATGAGTTTTTTCATGAAACAATTCCATGCCACCCCTGAATCCGGCACTCAAGCCAGCCAACGACATCCATGAGATTCAATCGAGATAAAATCAAGGTTTAAACTAGTTCTAGGTAATCAATTATATCTAAGGGAAATGGTTACATAAAAAATAATGAATTAGTGAAACTTCACAAAAACATATGGCACAACATGTCCGTAATTCATGCATCCATAAAACAACTAGAAAAATTAAATAGTTAAATGAATTTAATTGAAACGAATTAACACAAATATCCTCTATATTCATTCATAAAAACCCACATTTAATTTAATATAAAAAACACCACATCCCTAAACAATACTAATTTTGTAAAAAAAATTTATAAATAGATGATTTAGCCAATGGACATAAGAAACTAGGAAAAAATATCCAACTTTCCTTCATGTGACATCACTTGTCCTTATCTATCCTCAAACAAAAAAATAATCCCTAAGAAATCATGATCTGAATGAGAACATGATATAATACTCAAAATGTTCATGAAGTTATATTATGAATTCAAAGGGTAACCATACCCAATTCAAATAAATTAAATAAAATATCCATTTCATTAAGTATTTATACTCATTATTTATAATATTTTTCATGAATAGTATTATCAAATCCAATATAATTTCTATAAAAATTTAATAAAATTTCCTCTTAATTTTCAATAATTGAAAAAACACTATGAAGACAATTTATGGGGCTGAATTCTCCATTATTAAAGCACCCCTTTAAAAATTACCTCTACATAACTTTTAAATGTATGATTTTAAATATACATTGGAAAACAATTTATTAAAGAGAATTTATGAAAAATAAATAATAAAATAAAACATTAAATTATAATTAAAATCTAGATCCAGAGAGTAGTGAAATAAAAAATACAAATATACGATTATGTTAGTACCACTATAAATTCGGTGTATGAAAAACAAAATAAAGAATATTTTAAAAAATTCAACATGGGGGAAACACATTAATTTCACAAAGTTTAGAAGAACATAGTAATTTTAAAACACTTATATGGTCAGTTTATATTATAATTATTAGAATGAGTTTATAATCACATCAATTTATTGTAGGGGCTCCATTTTTACTTCACTAGAATATCTAGGTGGGCAGAAAACCTCATCCCTTATAAAATCACCTACCTAGGTACTTGAGATTATCATGATGATTGAATGATATTAAAACCACTATACTATAACGTAAAACATCACAAAGTTATTTCACAACCACCATAAATATATAAAATCAACAAAAAATTAAGGAAATATTTAATCCACACACCTAAATATTTTCTGGATGAATGTATAAGAGAGAGTAATTTATTATCCAATAAATACTAATTAATGTTGTAAAAAAATTTATAAACATTACTATTGATCCTTATAGTAATTAATTTATAATTATAATTATTAAACTAACATCAACAAATTAAAAATCATTAAATATGAATCAAACATTTTTAGCAGTTCAAAACACCAGTCCCCAAGTACTAAGAACGTCATTTAAATTGAATGTATCATTTTAAAATAAACATAGAAACTAAAATAACTCTTAAAAAAAATACATTAATAATATCTGTTCTGGGAATTTTTTGAACACTTTATGTGAATGATATTTTTAAAATATTTTTAAATTATAATCTTTTACGATAAAATTCTTTAGATTCAATGTAAACTAAGGGAAACATGGTTTCCAATTCCGAATATTCCTCAAAACATATAACATTATCAATAGTATTCTAAACCATCGGTTCATTGAAGAAACCATGAATGTTTCTAGGATATAATGTTTTAAATATGGGTAAATCTACCTCAAATAGATAGAAACTCATTTCCTTTTATGTAATTTGTTAGAGTAGTCTTCAAAATGTGAATCATAATTCCTAGGTAGCTATAAAATAAAAATACCCCTCTCTTAATTATGTTTCTTCAAAAAACATGAATAATAAAATAAAGAGAAGATAATAAGAGGTAAATAAGAAAAGAGAGATGTGGATCACAACTACTTAACTATGGCATGAAAACATATAAATAAATCAACATATCATAATGAATAACCAGGGGTCACCCAAAGAGAAAAACCAAACAATAATCCCACTAAGGATATTTTTATTTTCTAATAGATACATCTAAAACAAAAAAAAGAGTCCTACTAGATAATAGAAGGAATAACTCTTTACTTCTCCCATAATTATTTGTTCTCCCATAGATAAACTAAAAAATTTCAAAGGGGAATACTCAAAATAACACAACACATAAACAGAAATGATTTATAACTTCCAATTCAAATAAAACAACTCTCTTGAAAGCCATCATAAATACAAACAAAAAAATACACTAAAACCATTATACTATAAAAACTAAATTTTCATTTTAAAACACCAATATTAAATGAAAATATTACAAATTTGTTAATGAAAAAATGTATACTTCAAAAAAATTTCATTAACATTGAAAAAACATGATCCTATAAATAATATAATATGATTTATTAAATTAAAAAATCTAGTTCTCAAACTATGGGTTTTAAAATCTCTTATAAAATCCATATAAATTTTAAATATTTTATAATCTACCATAATAAAATAAGCAACATTAGAGAACACTCCACTATGGGGTTTAAATGTTATTATAGAAGCATTAATTAATCCTCCAAATTTAATTATTTAACATTAAAAATTCATTCCCAGTTAAAACGCCTTTGAATCATCATTTAAAATATTACATATCTTATTTTAGATCATTAAGACACCATATAAAATATTTTTTTAAAAAAAAATATACTTTTAAAATCCATACTATTAGACATACATATGCAAATTTTATCTTAATGTTATTATAATAAAACTAAAATACCATTATCAAAACAAAAATTGGTTTATTTTAAACCAATATATCAAACATTCAAAACCATGATTCCCCTTTATATATCATGAAAATTACATAATCAATATTGTTTAGAAATAAAGAAAACTGAACGAAACATTCAATGGGTAAGGCCATAAATGACAAGGTCAAATGGTTTTTAGTTCATGTGCCAATTCAATCACAATTATAGAGTGTTAATAAATACAATTTAGATGAGATCGACATGGTAGTCTAGTTTCTATGAGTTTACCATGTTCCACCAGTTCAACTCCTAATTCAGCCCAGACATAAAAAAAGATTTATCAATAGACAACACCTTTTCAATGATTCCAAAAATCCCATGCCTCAAATCATCACACATAGTATACGAATAATAATGTTTTGTAATCAATAAATCACATCCATTAACACAAATAATTATCAATGAAACTAGAAAAAATCTCAACAAATGTAAAAATACAAAAAAACCAAAGAAGAGACTCATAGTCTATGACTCAAAACACAACATCCCATAGATACATAAAGATTCATAAGAGAATGATGTTACAAAATATTCCCACAACTACCCTTTTTGTTCTAAAAATAATATCTTCACCACCAAACAATCCTAAAAAATGTTCTACTTTATTATACTTTTTTCATAAAAATCCCGATAAATTCCCTAAATTGGGAACCTGAGCCGGCTCATGACATGCCTGGGGAACAATCCTTTTAACCCAATTCTAGAAACTAGTTCCAAAACATTAATTTATATCCTATTACAATGGTTTCACTCAAATAGAAACAAATAAATAATCATTGGCACTACATCTAATACTATTACATGACACATCCTTAAGCGATTTTTTGTTTCCAAAACTAAAACCCCTAAATGGGTAAGAATAAAAAATTTCGATAAATCTATAGGGAAATAAATCCCATAAATCGCCTCCATATCCCATTCATAGAATGACCAATTAAATTTAGAATCTAAAGATCTACATGCCTAAACACAATTGATTATGGAAAATGAATGAGGAAATGCTTGATCTGGTCATTAAGAAAACTAAATCAAACTAAAAAACAAACAAACCAATATACATATTCATTACTCAATAATTCTTCATTGATCCTTAATCAAAATAATATCCCTAATAATTAAGGAGTTAACCCAAAAATTTAAATATCAATATACCAGTAAAAGAAGGCCCCTTTGAAATTCTCAGATAAACCAAACCCCATGTTGAGACTTTTAATAAATGATCTATTTTATTATATTTTCAAATATAATGATAATAATAGGTTTTTAAAAAATTAAAATATAAAATCCATTATCATTTAATTAATAATTTTATAAAATTTTCTTATTTTATTTAAATTAAAATACTCACTTTGAAGGAAATTTTACGGATGAAGCCTCCATTATTTAAGAATTTATTTTAAAACGACATATAGACTAGATTTAGAAATATAATTATCAATACACAATGTAAAAAAAGTTACAAAATAACATTTCATGTAATTAAAGAATAAAATAAAACATTGATGTTGAAGAGAAGTAAATTTAAATTTTTAAGAGTAATATAAAATTGAAATAAAAATTCATTGTTGTACTATGATAAATAATGTGTAATGAATAACATATAAATTTTATTTTAAGGAATTAACCATGATAGGGTCTGCATAATTTCATAAAGTATTTTTTATATTAATAATTTCACATCAGTGATAGATAATGTCCTCTTAATTAGAGGAATTTGTATAGTATCTAGTCAGTAGACTTTTTAGGAACTACATTTACGTTACAAGAATAACTAGTGTTGGATGAGACCCTTCCCCATAATATTTCACCTACCATTGTACCCAAGATTTCCATGAGGTTTTAATAATAAAAAATCCACAAAAATAACATATAATTTCATTATTGGATTCTACAAACACCACAAACTTGTGAAATCAATAAAAACCTATGGGTTGATTAAAAAACACTCCAAAATACTATAAGGATTAAATTACATGGAAAACCCATGGATTATAAATAAAATTTGAATTAATTATTTAAAAATATTAAAGGAATCTAATGGGGCTCATAATCATTCTAATAAAATAATAAATTATAAAACTAAATTGAATAAAGTTACAAATATTTATAAAACATGTAAATACATTTTCGTTTCTAAAACCCTATTTCCAAAAACCAATCACAACAATTAAATTAAAATAGTCATTTAGAAATAAACTAGGGAAAAATTCACCACTTTAATCATCAAAACAATTGTATAAATTCCATTTATTGAATAAATAAAACACTCGGTGTTCATGCTAGTTATAAAAAAGATTTAAATCACAAGTCTAAGATGGAAATTTCACTAAATTCAATGGAAACCAAGTGAATATTAGTTTTTGTTTCATAATTATTCACTAAAATATATAATTTTATCAATTGGAATATAAAACAAGTTTTCAAAAATTTGATGTTAAGGGTTATATAATTGAAATATTCAACCATATAAAAACCTATATGAAATACCGATAAACTCTTAGCCATTGATAGACACGATTAGAATATATTTCAATGTGGGGCTCATTATCCCATATTATTTTGAGTCACTAAAACAAAAAACCCCCTATAAATTATGGTTTCTCAAATAAAAAACATTGTTTTGGAATTTGAATAAAAAATTGTTAATGTTTAAGAGAGGGAAGAGAAGCCCATCCTTTTGGAATTGACTTGATGCCTCACAATGTTTGGCCACATGGTTTGGGAAACCATTAGACAAATAGGTGAAATGAATAAGCTCAATGATGATGGTCACCCCGTTATTTATTTTAATGGTTTGTACTAAAAATTTATTAAAACCATGAAACCTTTAATATAACTCAAAATAATGAAAAATAATTACCAGTTTGACTCAACACTCCTAAAAAAGACCCAACGTCAATAAAATATTAAATAACATTAACATTAAGGTGAAGGTGTGGAAATTGTTGAATCATAAAACAATAATAATTATAAATAGATACATAAATTATGATCATTAAATAAACACAAAAATAGAAAATCATAACCTATATTATGGTTAAGAACTAAGACATTAATAAAATATTTAATTAGTATAGCCACCTATTTGCAATATTATGTTTTATTCAGATAATGACTTTTGTTTGATAAAAAACCATTTTGTAGAACATAAATATCTACCCAATTAATTAAACTGATATATAATTCCAATCCTCCCATAACAAATATGAGACCAAATATATGTTCTACATACGAACAAAATCACTCTCATGAATCAACTATAGTACAAATAAACCATTATAATGAAATAAGATTCATGATAATTTCCAAAAATCATAAATGAATAATCCACAGAATGAATGTGGATTATTTAATAAAAACATATATGTAGTGGAACATGATAAACATTATTTTTTATAAATGTAGATGAAAAACATTTTGAAATAACGTTAGAAATTTTTTTGAAAAATAAAAAATAATTATCCTTTATAATTTTAACAATCTCCATTTTAAATGTAATATAAATATCAGTGTATTTTTAAATGAATGTGAAATTAAATAAATATAAATTTAATTAACAATGAAAATTTTAAACCATCTTGAATTGTGATGCTCATCTACAATAATATCTGGATCGAGAGAGACTCCACTACTATTGTGCAAGCCATCTGGGAGGGTGATGCTCATCTTGCATGGTCTCTCACCCACCGATGGATGGACTGCCTCGCCGCGCTCAATGGCCTCAAATTTATTTCCACTCATACCTATCGTTAGGCTAATATAATCGCTTATGGGCTTTCCAACATGGGGTTCTCACACAAGATCACTTGGAGGAATGAACTCCCTCCAGAGTTGACTCCTTTTTTTATTAAAGACTCTAGAAAATTTCCCTCTTTCCATTTGGTGTAACTTGTTTGTTTCTCTTTCTTTTTGAATAAATCTCTAAGTTCTGGTCATTTTACCAGAACTCACCCCTAAAAAATGAAAATTTTAAACCTAATCAATACAATGAAGATTAAAAGAAAATGTAGGAGAAGTAATCATGAATAAAAATTAATGATGGGAGTGAAAAAAATGTGTTCAAATTTTTTATATATAAAATTTTATGTAAATGAAATATTATCTTGTAAAGAAAATCTAATTATATATAAAGGAATTAAAAAACAATATGGTAAATATGGATGTGGAAGAAACATATACATGATTGAAATTAATATATAAGGTAAGTTCGACTTACAAACCCCATTCTAGGAGAATTATAAAAAATGGGAGGGGAACACCAAAGTGGAAATGAAATAATAAAAAATTAAAATTTGAGATGAAAATATATGTGGGTTTATTAAAATGAAAACAATTTTTTCTCCAGTGAAAATTTAGATATATACAATATTTATTTCAAAGAGATATTGGAAAAAAAACCCTTACATTTACTTCGGAATCCAAAAATTGTTATTAAACCTCCCTTATAATATTCATAGCCTTAGTAAATAAATTTTCAATACCATATTATTATCTATTGGAATTTATATTATTGAATTATAATAATTCATTATAATTATTTTATTTCGTTATTATTTGTTTTCATCATTGAATGTTAGTAAATTTAATTATTACATGAAATTTTGAAAATGGTGATCTTGATCCACATGATTTAATAAATAATTCTTCATTCTAAGATTATTCATGGAATTTGAATCATTATATATCAATTATTATTTTTTACGATATAAATTTTATGAAATCTATGGGTGTGGTTTGTAATAATGGAATTAAATGTGAGAGTGTATCAGGTAATTTATCAGTAAAAACAAGTTACAAAAGAATTACCTTTCATTTTTGTGTTAAACATAAAAAACTATAAAAAAATGTTACACCCATAAATTCTAAAACATAACATTTTATTTGATAGAATATGTGACACATAACACCAATCTTAAATAACATACATGATGCATTTCATTAAATTTAATTTCTCCAATAGCTTCTGGAACATGAAAACCTGAGTCTAAATGAACCATAATATAATATACCATTAAATATGAGTCTTTATATTTTTTATTATTAATAGTAATTAATAAATTATGGAAATTATTTTGTTCCTTTGTGTAAAAATAAAATAACAATTCTTTAAATTAAAAATATGTTTTCTAAGAAACATTATTTTTTCGAGAAGATGGTTTAGTCACACCTTGGGCACAAAATTTAAAATTAATTTTTATCAGTTTTAGATAATATATTTTATAAAATTAAATTAATTAATTTAAATATGAATATAGAAATTATAATATAATGAATTTTTATGATTTTTCTAAATGTTCCATTTTTTATAAATAGTGAAAATATTGATTTTTATTCAAAACTACCTTTATATAAATTAATATATAGGGGGAATTTATATTTATTTTTTAAAAAAATAATTAGTTCATTATTATTATAATATAAGTAATATATTTTATTTTAATCAGTTAAATATTAAAATTGTTCACTAAAACATTCAATAATTTTCAGAATTTTCTCATTGTAAAATAACTATTTATTTTCATCTACAGGTTTAATTTTAAATTAGATTCTACCACTTTAGTGAATTGAATTTGGAAAAATGGATTCCATATTTATAATCAGATTAATTTTTATTATCTAATGTGTTAATATTTATTTTCAACATTTATTAATAGTAAAATCATTAAAAATTAATTATTGTGGATAAGGATAATAATGATTTACCAAGGGTTAAACTAAAAAGATAAAGATCAAAATTACCTACCATCATATCCAAGATCAAATTTATAGACATATTATACCTTATATCCGATAAGGGTATATAATTACTATATTTTTAGGATTTTGAAATGATAAAAACTCAGATTTAATTTATTCTTTTAAAAATTCTACATGTGTCCTCTCTATCACTTATAAAAGGCTAAAAAATCTATTCCTCACTAAAAAATTAAATGTAAATTCAGTTCAGAAAATCCCAATTCAAATGACTTAAATACTATCATAATAACATCCTAGATCCCTTATTTTATCACAAATTCATCTTAGGAAGTATTATGGGGAACACGTAATGAATTTTTCTGAAGAAGATACAACCTTCTTAACCAATTTTTTTTTGTTTCTTCTTAAATAACAGAAACTATTATTAAACCAAACTCTAATAATATCCGAAGTATCATAAATATATTTAGATTTTAGTATTATATTTTAATTATCTATATACATATCCTCTTCAATCAAATGAGACATGAAAATTTTGATCATACGTATAGTGGACTTCCACCTCATGAACTAATGTAATTGATTTTCAATCACCACCTTTAAGGGATGGTTATAAGGATGGATTAAACAAATGTATATGAACTTTATGATGTTATTATATTATCATATTCTTAATATCACATATACCATCTCACATTCATCTACATTTATGAATACCGTCTCACAAACAGATGTGATTCATTTTTTACTTCTGATTAAATGAATTGTAATAAAAATAAATTTAGATAAGATAAGTGAAATATATGATATTATATTTTTTCATGAAAATTTATAAATGGCACACTTCCTTCCCCTCTCTCCCATTATGGAAATAAAAATGTCACTTGATCATATGTATAGCCTATCATCTCCACAAAGTGTTGAAATCCATTCTCCACAATGAAATTTCTATAATTATTTTATAAATGTATCAAATTAAAAAAAGTATATTTACAAAATTAATATAATTCATGATGTTATGTAACTATATAATATTTATAGTAATTTGATCATTCATGAAAAACACATGAGAAAATACATCAATTAACAACCGAAATAATAAGAATAATGAAATATAATTAAAAAGGGTTGTAAAATGTTATAAAGGTATAATATATGATATTTTAAATATGAATATGGTTCATTAATAAGTAAAATTCTAAAAACATTTATAACGGATTTTAAATAATGTTCAACCAAAAGGAAATATCGGGTCATAGATTTCATCTTAATGTCCATTTCATTGGGACATATATGTTATTATAAACATAATTCTGTTTATATGGTGTATAGACAATCTCTTTGTAATGTCATTTCTTGATTAAATAATAATTAATTTTTTAAAATATTTCAATTGAAATTATTTCATTGATTGTTATTTTACAAAAAATTACCATTTGGTAAAGATCTTCATAACTAAATTTCCTTTCATTGGGTTATATTACCTCTTGATTATCTTTAATATTATTTTCAAATGCCTGAAATTAATTTTACCATTATAATATTTTTTTACAAATTTTCTATTTGTATTTACATTAAATACAAATAATTGATTCACAAGTAGGTTCTCATAACAATTGTTTGATCGTTATACTTGTTTTTTTCACAATATCATTTTAATTGGGATTGAATATACATGATTTTACATTGAAGGAAATTATTTGATCATTTTCTCGTAAACCCTTTTAATTTATATCTCTTTTCTTTATTCATTATGCTTTCAATTAATATTTCCATTTCCCACATAAATAAAACATTTTAGAATTTGTTTAAGGAAAATA
Source organism: Viscum album (assembly GCA_963277665.1). NCBI lineage: Eukaryota > Viridiplantae > Streptophyta > Magnoliopsida > Santalales > Viscaceae > Viscum > Viscum album. Next base: position 896,005,567 of record OY728120.1, read on the forward strand.
AAATATCATTTATATCTTTGGTCAAAAAAAAATTTATTTCAAAACTAATACTTATAAAAATATTTTCAAAAATGTTTGTTTCATAAACCAAATTATTTATTAAACAAATTTTTTTCCATTTTTTACTTTTTAAAATGAATTTTCAAAATAATATTCACGTCTTTTTCCTAACATGTCATATTTCTATTTTATTGAAAATGTAAAAATATTATTTTTTTCATGTAAAACATTAATAGAATTTCATATATCCATGACAGATCAATGTTATATATTTTTTCAATAATTTTAAATGGTTAATTTAAATGAAAATAATTTATCAAATTTTTTTTTGAAAATTTATTTTTAAAAACATATTAGAATTAAAAATGATATTTTCCATAATAATTTTAATAAAATTTTGTGGTATTTATATTCCTCCTTGAAAAATTCCCTTTATTATAATTTTACTCCATGTAACACCATGAGAGTTTGTTTGTTTTTTCAAATTAATTTAGCCTTTTTGATATTGTTTTTCATATCTCACAACAGATAATATTGATTTTTCTGTATGAAAGCACTTTATTTTGATTGTGTTTCACTCAACCTCATGTTACGAATGCACCACACAAAACACGTAGAATATATTATTGTAATCAGAATACTATATTTGGATTTTTTTTTAAAAAATATTGAGCTCCTTCAATATGATTCATTACATGAAAGGTCATGTTTCATCGAACTACAATACAGTATTAATATAATTACTAAAATATTGTTATACCATACACATAGACATCAGCATGGAAGTTATTAATAATATTTACCAAATATTGAAAAATATGATTTAAAAATTTATATTAAATTAATCATTTGGTTTTCAATTAGTAGAAGATAATTTAAGAACTATTTGGAAATAATGATATTACATTTCTAAGAAAAATATTTTTCTTTATACATACCTAATTTTATCAAAATAATTTAAAAAGCACTATTTATTCTGATTATAATTTTAATTTATATTATATATATTCAGAAAATATTTTTTATTCATTTGAAAAAGATTTGATGTGTATAAGATATTGATAAATCTATTTTTTTAAAGATGTATTTTTCTTAAAGGTACTTTTACCATCTATTAATAGAGACCCTATTTTAAATTTCATTTCTGAATCGTTGAAAACTTTTATTTGAAAAAATATAATTTACTTTTGGAATATTAATATAGAAATTTTATTTGGATAAATTTTTTGTATTTTTCTAATATATTTCATTTTTTCTTGCATAGTAAAAAACAATTAACATTATTTCAAAAATGGTTTTTCGTGTAATTTATTTTTACATAAAAAATATATTTTATTTTTGTTTTAATGTTTTCATAGATCAATCATAAAAAAATTGCTAAAATTTCGGTTATATTAATCTATTTAACAATGAAACTGGATATAAAATATTTCAATCTTTTGAACATTTTTACATTTAAAACTCGTTTTTGTGTCCCATCTGTAAGATTAAATATAAATTAATTCCGGCCACATCAATGATTATAATTTTTAATAATGGATTAATATTTATAATCAAAATAATTTATAATATATAATAATTTCACTTAGTTTTGGAACAAAAATGATTACTGAAATTAATTAAAACTAATTAAAATGATTAATAGAAAAATTAATTTAATGAAGGACTAATACTTAATCTATTGGGACATAATGACCCTAAAATATTACAAAATTATTTGGAGGGAATTATTTAAACCCGTTCCTAAATTTTATAATATTATTACTATTATTAGATACACCTTACTTTGGTGGAATATGAGTAGAATTCCATTTTAAAAAATTTATAAGAATGCAACTCCTCCTCGACTTTAAAATGGAAGTTTAACCTTCCACTTATTCCCAACATTAAATCTATTTATATAACAAGAAAACCTCTAAAATAAAATACCTTAATACCTAAATTCATCTTTGAATCATACCTTTCTGCAATAATCGATCCAAGGAATCCCTTTGGTGAAAACCATGTGGAGTTACCCAGTGAAGAGTTAACATCCTTCTTCAAGCCCATTTGTTTTATTTTCATTCTAAACCCCATAGATTTTTTCTTATTACCTTATTATATATTATACTATGTATCATAAAACTAATAATATTTTTTTATTATAGGTTTCCTACAAACAGTTACACTCACATCCACCTAATGGGTAACACGCTTACCCCTATTATGTACGGTAAACTACCCTCTCACGAGACGATGTTGTTCGTTTTTACATTACCTCCTATTAAGGGTGGGAATTATGATTTAGAATCTATTTTAAAAATGATATATATGATATTTAATATGTATTAATTCTTCTGGAAATATTATTTAAATATACCTTCAATACTTCCATTTTTTGTAAATATGATGACGTTGTTTATGGACTTATGGACTACCACCTCGTCAAAGTGATTTAATTCATTCACAATTTACATGGAATGTATTTTGGAAGATTTTAGTGAAATTATATGATATATAGAAAGAAATAATGTTACTATATTTATATTATATATACATATATTTCATTTACTATCTTCTTTCAATACGATAGTATAACATAATCAACGTTCATGCACACATATGACCTACAATCTCCATGAATGGTGTATTCCATTTCATATTTCTATATTCTATAAGTTTTTGTAAATAGATATAAAGTATATATATATATTATATTAACATTGTGTTTTAAACTCTTTTAATATGTAAATATTTATTTAATTAATAGGATACAAAATAACCAGAAAAAACATATACGAAAAACAAAGAAGATATTACCTAAACGTAACACTAACATAGAGTAGTCAATAAATGGGAAACATGAATCATAAAAATATAATATAATGTATTAGATATAAAAATATGGTTCATTGGTAAATTTATAATTAATTTATATTCATTATAGATTATTTTATCATGTTTAAAGAAAGTTAAGAATTAAGGTAATGGTTTTCTCATCTACTTTTATTTTTTTGAGACTTATTAAATATTCACCACATATTTATTATTTGTGTTTTATATATATATATCAGATTATTGTATTTTATTATTATTATACATAAATTTATTTATATTTAAATAATAATTTTTTATCTTTATTTCATGAGATTTATGGTTCAAATGTTACCAAATCAGTAAAGTAATGTTTTTCACAATTTTCAATCTCTGATATACATTACATGTTATGAAGAAATATTTTTTAATGAGGTGTATAAACTGAAATGTGAAATGGTATATCATGAATAATATTCTCATGAAATTATAGGCTTCATGAGACATTATTATCTCATGGTAATTATGATTTTTCATTACTAACGTGGAAAACATTTATTGCAATAATCTCATCATTTATTAGGATTATTTTGGATTATGTTTTTATTGAGGAAATATTATTGTACATATCCTATAAACTATTATTATATTTATTTTCCTCTACTTAATAATGTTACATCCCTAAAATGGAAATATCTTCCCACTCTTTCATACTTAATAAAATTAAGAAAATGTTTTCATGAAAATATGACATTATTTTTCCCTTTTGTCAGAAAGATGTCTTCATTCAAAATCACATTTTTTAAAAATGTTTTAAAAAATTATTTAATATATAACTATGATGTTTGAATTAAAATTTACATATATTTAGCTTATTAAAAAATTATTTTAAATGGAATAGTCTTTCAATTTTCTGATAATGGAAGTATGAAAAACTTTTAATGTTTAATAGTGATGTTCGACATGTATGGACTTACCCAAAATCATGAATGTGACCTACTTGAAGCGTACTTTGTAAGTTTAAAATTTCTTTTTAATGAAAAATTTTTATTATATTCTAGAAATTTGTTAATATTAAATTTATTTTTAAAAGAAAAATGTTTTCAAACTTTTTTTATGTCTAAATAGTGTTTAAATGATTCTAAAAGATTAATTTATACATTTTGAAAAGGTTATATTCAATGAAAAGTATTTTAATTACTTAACTATTTCATTATATTTTTTAAAATATATTTTAATAGAAAATGGTTTTCCAAATTCATTATGTCTTAAAAATAGTTTTTCAAAGAAAAAATATAGTTTACACAATAAATGTTTTAAATGATATAACTATGCATTATTTGAAAAAAAAATTGATTTTCAAAATGGTTCGGTGAAAATGATTTTAAATAAAATTACATTTTCCTTAAAGAAATGTTCAATGTGATCTTTCAAAATCCTTCTCCATTTAGTATGTCATACATTTTTATAGTTTATAATTTACAAGGGATATGTTCCAAGGATTTAATTTATATTATTTAATAAATTTATTATGTTTTGATGAAATGATGTTTATAACTCCAATATTCTTTCCATGGGTTATATGCTTTTGAAAAAACATAATTTTATGGGTTATGATTTTATTAAATGATTATGAGACAAGTATATTTTACATAGGTAATTGTATGACGAAATATATAAAATACCCATTTTGTTTCATGGGTTATGACCTGATGATGGTTTATAATCTTATGGCATGAATATTATGTGTTGGGTGGGACATATATCTCCCTTAAATGCAATAGGTAGTGAAGTGTGACTGATTAGTATATATGTTATGCAGGAACCAGATTGCATATTCACAATGTTATGAATGAACCTAATTACATTTTCACAATATTATGCGAGAATATTATTACATATTCATAATGTTATGCATGGACTAGGTTTCATGTCCATATGTTTATGAGTGAACCTGATTACAAGTTCACAATGTTATGAGTTTACTTCAATACGTATTCAATTAGTATTGTGTGGACCTAATTACAAGTACACAATGTTATGAATGAGCATAATTACATGTTAACAGTTTTATGGATGGACCTAGTTTCATGTCTTTATGTTTCTATGTGAACCTTATTATGTGTTCAAAATGTTATGAGAGAACCTAGTTACCTATTCACAATGTTATTTGTGAACCTATTAACATTTTCAAAATGTTATTCATACTCCTTATTACATGTTTTCAATGTTATGCATTGTAACGTCCTGACCCGACTTACCACTAAACTGATAGTAGCACCGGTTGGCCACATGGCCTCAAGCACATTTCCCCAAACACTAGAGGATTCTGAACAACAATAAATGAATTAGGTGTGATATTTGGAAAACTATTCTCTCATTGGAAGAGTGGAACACACAAAAATAAATATTAACAAATAGTGGAAGAAGTAAACAACATGAAACTGAAACAAAACATCAGATGTTTGATAGATAAATATCCACATCTCAAACCATAAAAAGGATAATGAAACATGTTACATGTTCTATGAAAGCGGCCAAAATAGGATATGTTGCAAATAGATACAAATAAAATACAAGTGAAAAATAGAAACTGAACGTAGAATCATCACAAGCCTCGGCTTGGTCCCATGCTCCCTTGCTCCTAATAAGCAATCATGTACCTGTATAAGGGAAATTTTCCTTTTCTACAACTACTATCATATAATTAATTTGGGCCCAAAAGAATGACCCAAATAGGGAGTGAGAATAATCTTAGTAGGCAACCACCAATGATCTATTTCTAACAGTTAGTGAATATATGCAGTGACAACAAAAGAAAACAATTACTATGTAGTACTCATGTAAAATATCCATTTATTTTGGTTATGTTATTTAGTAGTCATATTTAATTTAATTATGACTATCTCGAGATTTGACCATAACTTTCCAATTCCCTTGTAGAAGAAAACATTGTAGATGTCTTATAAGGTCATCTAGGGAAACAAATTAAAGATCGAATCCAATATTTTTCTTTGACTTGTTACACGCATCATAATTCAATCAATTTCACATAACATGATTTTTGAACAAAGGTCTCGATGTTCGGCCTAATACCACGGACCCCCTTACAAATGAAATCGTCAACTCGTGACATAACCATTTCACATTTATGTATACCAAAATTTAAGCATTTAATCATTTGTTCAGTTTCCAATAGATCCCTTTCTAGGAATCCCTCATTGGATCAATGATTTTCTCAACACTTATATAGTATAATCAATGACCTTGGCCATAATAACTTTGTATCTCTCACGAAATTTATGTAATTAACCTCTTGAGCCCATCTATAGACCTTTGGTCAAGATAATGGTTCACCCAAGGTAAAAATGGTGTAATTGGTCACATGAGCCTGACCTAGAATTTTAACCGGGACTATGGGTCACCAATTCATAATTACCGCTTTTAATAATTTATCATTTCATTTCAAAAAAAACTTGTGAATTAAACTATCTCTTGGATTTAAACATAACAAATCATGTGGGAAATTTAAATAGTAGAAAACACATGAAAATTAATGTATTATATGGTTTTAATCATAACCACTCACGTGGAAATTTCATATATCAAAATATAATTATAATCAATCCCATGATGGGAAATATTCACAAGCCTATATGTTGTTATTTTCCCATGGGGTGTCCCTAAACCAAATAAACTATAATCACATGCTTCAACTTCAAATAATTAAATACCTAAGAATAATTAGGCATTAAATAGATTCAATTTTAGGAAAATAATACCCAAAATGGTCTCATACCATTTTGGATCATATAATCAACTCGACATAAAATGAAAGGCACAAGAACAGCTACTTCTATGTCATACGTGCAATATAAACTGACGTCGACCATTGAATTGACCTAGAACGACATAGATCTATGAAAAGAGGTATATCATTCAACCATGAATAAATTCTTCATGAACATAAATAAAAAATAAGGGATCAAGTAGAATAATGCTCTTAGCGATAGGAATCCAACAAGACTGACGACACATGATTCGGGTTATGGATGACGAAACGGGATAATAAAATGTTCCCACAGCTCTTTCTTCTTCGCCCGGCGACTCCTTTGTCCCAAAATTGATAAAGCAAGGATATTTTCCATTTTATGCTTAATTTTAGTATTACATGGAGTGTAAATCCATATACATGGTGTGTATATCATTTTACTATTTGTAACTTTGGCAACTTACTTTACACATCCTACACCAACCTTCCTGACATGACTACACAATGTTTACTAAGGTGTACATGATGTGTAGTGGATTTTTCTCCTCTACCAGGCCAAAAAACACACTCACCGTGTTTTCCCATTCTACATAAACAGATTACACAGTGGGTATATAAAAGTACATGGCAAGTTCTATTAAAACATATCATTTTTTTCAGTTTTCATTATTTTCTAGAAAAACTCAATGGAAAAAAACAAAGAAACATTATCTCATAACAAAAACTAGGTTCTTACAAACTTCTCCCCTTATAACAATTTCTCCCCGAATTACCCTTCCAAGGGTGGTGAAGGAATTTCTGAGAATAAATCTGGCCACAGAGCATGTATGATGGCCTCACTCTCCCAAGTCACGTCCAATACTCATTTGTGCTGCCACAACACTCATACAAGAGGAACTGACGAAACTCGGAGAATCATCATGCTCCTGTCAACTATACGAATCATATTATTCTCAAAGGATGCATCATCCGGGAGCTCAACCTCATCGAGATGAAAAATGTGAGGCGTGTCTGAGTGAAAGAGGTGTAGTTGAGATAAGTGGAAGACGTCGTGCATGGATCTTTACCTCTAAGGAAACTGTTACCGATAGGTAATCAAAACAACTTATTCCTAATTCTCAAATGGTCTGACACATCACAGTGAAAGCATACCATGTCTCTTGATCCTTTTGTTTCCCATCCTTGGTGTAACACATAGAAGAACCTAATCCCCAACCTCAAACTGAAGAGGTAATCTCCATAGATAAACATAAGATTTCTAATGAGACTATATTGTAGCCATCCATCTTTGAATCCTGTGAACCTGCTCAGTAGTCTCTTGGACATGATGAGGTCCCAGCATAACTATCTCTCCTACCCCTAGAAAACATAGGGGAGATTGGAATTTCCTACCACATAAAGCCTCATATGGCACATTCTACATATTATCCTAGAAAAAATTATTATAGTAGAACTCAAACAATGGTATAAGTTTCTCCAATGACCCCCTTAGGTCTAGGACACTAGCATGCAATATGTCCTTCATCACCTAAATCATGCGCTCTGATTGGACATCTATCTGAGATTGTTAAGTTATGCCAAGAAGCACATGCATACCAAACACCCTCTGAAAACTCTACTAAAAACAATATATAAAGAGTGTGGCTCTATCTGAAATGATAGAATGAGAAATCCCATAATGTCAAACCACCTATCGAATATATAGCTTCTCGAGCTCATCAAAACCAAAGGTCTACATGATCGGAATGAAGTGAGTGACTTTCGTAAGCATGTCCACTAAAACCCATAGAACATCATAGCCTCTTGGAAACCTTGGTAACCCCGTCATGAAATACTTTGTGAAATCATCCCATTTCCACTCTGGAGTGGATAGCTGTTGTAAAAGTCCATCCAACCTCTAATGTTCTGCCTTCACCCACATTCTCTGTTGAAACTAGGCCTTCAGAATCAACTAGATGCCTCTTCCTCACTCTGTCCAGTAGGGTAGAGTTAACAACCAAATATGATGTATATGTCTGTCCCTAAGTATTGTTCACTTCTAATTGAATCATAGTGAACAAATCCATTAGCTACAACTCACCACTTTCCTCCTGAACTACTTGTATTTGAATCCTCTTACACAGTGCATCAGCCACTAAATTTCCATTTCCAGGTGTATAGGCTAGATCAAAGTCAAACTACTGATGGTATTCTACCCATTGTCACTATCTCATGTATCAAATCATGCTGAGTGAAGATGTATTTGCGACTTTTTGGGTCCGTGTACACCACAAAATTCTCCCCAAATAAATAATGTCTACAACAGCACAAAGCATGAAAAACTACTGCCAACACGAGATAATGTGTCAGGTAATTTCTATCAGGTGACCTCAGCTGTCGAGACCTCTATGCAACTACTCGATCTCCCTGTATAAGAACTGATCCCAGACCAATACATGATATATCGCTGTAAAAATTGTATCTCTTTCCCAGCTTAGGAAATATCATTATCAGCACTGAATTCAAACATCCCATCCACCTTTGAAGGGATGCATCACCAGAATCTAACCATTCAAACTTCACACCTTTCTTTATCAATCCTTTCGTCAGTGCTTCTGAGTGTGAGATGTACTATATAAAACACCTAAAGTAACCAGATATCCTTACGAAACTCTACACCTCAAAACATTCTTTGGCTTCTCCCAGGTAACTAATGCTCTAACCATCTCTGGGTCCACTAATACTCTAGTATCTGAGATGATGTGACCCAGGAGGTGAATATAATCCATAGATGAGTGGAATTTTTTGATCATATCATATAAATTATTCTCTCTCATGGTATTCGAAATTATCTCAAGGTGTTTGGAATGTTTGGGTAGATTGTGAGAATTAACCAAGATTTTATCAACAAAATCTACCAAAATATAATCTAGTAACGGATGGAACACTCTGTTTATCAATGACATGAAATATACTGGTGCATTTGTGAGACCAATCAGAATAACCATGTAATCGTAGAGATCATACATGCTATGAAAGCATGTACAAGGTATGTCTGTAGGTTGAACACGTACCTGGTGATATCTTGACCTCAAGTCAATCTTCGAGATCACTAAGCTCCTCTAAACTGATCAAAATGGTCGTAAATATATGGTAAGGGGTATCAATTTTTAACCTTTAACTTTTTTCGTTTTTGATAGAACACACATAGACATAGGTTACCATCCACCTTTTCATGAAAATGACTGGTGAACCCTAATGAGAAATATTGAGTCAGATAAAACCCATAGCTTCTAGATCATCCAACTTTCTCTTGATCTCTTGAAAATCCCTTAGAGCCATCATGTAAAGAGGAATGGATACTGGTGTAGACCCTTGAAGTAGGTCGACAGTGAAATCCACCTCTCTAACTGGAGGTATGCTTGATAAGTCGTCTGGGAAGACATCCATGAAACGATCAACTACTAGAGGAGAATCTTCCAAACATGTTCCCTGATCATATAGATATAAACACTCCATATAGGCTATCATTGGGCCTAGCATACAATCCTCCAGTCCAGCTCGGCTTACCTAGACATCCCATTCTACCTTTTATAGAAAAGACCCACCCAATGGTGACATAAAACTCACCCTAAGACGATAACTGTCAATGAAGTCCTGGTAGGATACATGCCAATCCATTCCAAGGATGACATCAAACCTCGTTATATCTAAGAGATAGAGGCTCTATAGAATGTGACACACACCAATCTCAATGGGGAACTCCACTCACTAACATACACATGTTGTATCAATCCCTAGTGGGGTGTCTAGCATCATAACATTCTCATAGGTATAAAAAAAATATCCCAAGGATCTCCATAGTGGGCACATATATAAAACTATATGTTTCACTAGTATAAAGAAGTGAATAAGATATAACAAAGGAAACTAGAATAGTACCTCTTACAGTAGAAGGACTAGGATCCTGCTCTTGTTGGGTCTATTGCACAACATAGGTCTGACCTATACCATAGCCCCGTGACATAGTATGACTACCCTGAGCTGACCCACCCTACTGTCGTTGAGATCTCGGGGTGTGGCTACCATGACCACGCCCATCGCCCTGGTCTGAACGCACCAGCATATTCCAGTTTCCCAACTAGTGGGAAGGTACTGACCCTGATCCTGCACATGGAGTCTATATAAAACCTCTCTCACTAGACACCAGTGGAAATGTCCTTCATAAGCAATATCGATTTCCCATCATGCCACAAGATAGGCATTAAACTGGGTCCTTTAGGCACTATGGTCAAGTATGCCCCACTCTACCACATAGAATGCACCTCACATGGATACAAGAAGATACATCCAGACTTCTGGTATTCACACGTGAAAACTCCATATGAAACATCTTTATTATGGTCGATACAATACTAGATCTCTCTATCGAACTGCCCCGACTCACACCGCTAGATTCCTCTAGGTTTCCCTCAGTAATCACCACCTGAATTGCAATGGAATGTACAAAAGGCAACCTGAAATTCTCACCTGAGCTCAAATGTCATACTGAATACCATCCTCAATCTTCCCATCTCTCAACCCCTCATCAGGCACCATAAAAAGTTAGAATTGTTGAAGCACTATAATGTAGGCACAATAGTCTATCACTAACATAGTACCCTACTCCAGATTCATGAACTACTAGGCTCGATCATCTCTGAGGGTCTCAGGAAATATGTAGTCATAGAAGACTGTTTGGAAGTCTCCCCAGGCCATGTACCGATAGCACAATGTCTGTGTGATAACATCCTACAACATATTGGTGGAATAACCTAGCATATAAGTCACGAGCTTGACCCTCTTATCAAGTGGCATATCCATATGGCCGAAGATAGTCATCACTAATTCCATCCATAATTCTGCAACTTGTGGTCCTCCATCCCCTGAAAAAGTAGGTGGACGATTCTTCTAGAATATCCGCGTCAGCTCTACCATAAATGTGGTAGTCTGTAGTTCTCCCTAGATGTTCTATAAGAACCTCAAATAACCTTATCGGAATTGTGTGTCTGTACCCTAATTTGGTATAATAGTTGGTGTCATATATGGCTCAATTGTAGGATCCATTGGTATCCTATGGCCTTCCACCTCTAGTGTATACTCACCTCCACTCTTCTGGCACACTGCTCAAGGTCACCATGGTAGCATTGCTCTGTATGTCTAGCACATGCACCTCATCACATTTTTAACAAAGATAAAACTACATCTTTGAAGTGAAAAGTTGGACAGAAAAGGAAAAACACTAAATGTTTTAAAAATAAGAGTACATGATGTGTATATAACCTTACACATTGTGTCCTCCATGGCCTTTACATGGGCATGTACGTCTTCCCAACATGGTTGTGTATCATCCCATGTACAAAGCATGTTTCCCAAGAGACACGGCATGTAAATGAGTTTTCATCCTACCCGGGTACTTTCTAGTTTAAGACTACATGGTTTGTTAAACCTAGACACAATGTGTACAACTATGTTTTCATCCACCCATTTCATTAGTCACATGGTTGGATACATGGTCGACTTATACATGAATTTTACTCACATTACATGACATGTCATAATAAAATCTCAACTAATTTTGTTCCCTCCTCACATGGTAGGTTACATGTTCATGGATTACATGGTGTGTATATAGGGTACACCATATGTTGTTCTAAAAACATAGAACACTTTCTTCCCCGAACATCAAGAACATGCAGTGTGTTAGGAAAAAATACAGGTTGTGTATACTAGGTTTTTAGGATAGAAACTCTTGATTTCCCAGAAAACCACTATTCTTCAAAAACCAACCAGCTGGATGAAAAATTTTGATCCGTGAGGGCCCATACTTTCCATAGATCAAATTTCGGCACCCATGAGGAACATATCGTGATACAATTTTTGATAAAAATTGAATCCTGATCTGCCAAATTCCAATCCCAGATGGACCATAAACCTATGGAACCAAAATATGGCATCCATTCAATCCAAACCATATGACGTACCAATACACCTATCCCAATAGCAGGCATAGCTATCACATCATCTATCAAAACTACATGTGATAACTAATGCATCCAAGATGGCATGATATAATTCATTTCATGTGGTTTTAACAGGTTCCTATATGATGCATGAGATGGAATACCCTCATCTCATTGAGTTTCAACTAAAATAGATCCCACAATTGATTCAATAGTAATATCATAAATCATGAGAGTCACCCAATGGTGAAATCTAATCAACTGCAATAGCTCAAAATCTTATGTTCACAAGTGAATTTCAGGAAATTTGTCTTTTCCTTGTACACGGGGTTGCTACTCCTGATCCCAACTAATTAACAAATACACTTTTCCTTCCTATCCATTATATAGGATACAAACTGTAAGTAAAATAAGAATGAAATCCTTTGATATCTCTTTTTAATACCCAGAATCAGCTTACCACAAAACTGATAGCCAGACCCGTTGGCCACATGGCCTCGAGCTCGTTTCCACAAACACCAAAGGCTTCTGACTAGCAATGAGGGCCTTGGGTGTGATAGCAGGGAAATTATTCCCTCATTGTAAAATTGAATCATAGAGGAATAAATATTAACATATAGTGGAAGTAGTAAATAACATGCATCTGAAACTAAAAATTTGAAGTCTGATAGATAAATACCCATGTCTCAAACCATTAAAATAATGATGCAACAAGTTACATTTCTTAAAAAGCATAAAAAAAAAATAAACTACAATCAGATTCAAATTGAATAGAAGTAGAGAAAAAAATAGAACATAATTGCATCTCAAGCCTTGTCTTGGTCCCATGATCCTCTGCTTCAAAGTAGTAATAAAGTACCTTTATAAGGGATATTTCGTTTTTCTACACCTATAATCATATAATCTATTTGGGCCCAAAATCATTACCCGAATAGGATGTGAGACTAATCATGGTAGCCAACCAATAAATATCTATGCCTAACAGTCAGTGAATATATGCAGTAGTAGTAAAACAAAATTGTAACTATGATGTGATCAAGTTAAATATAAATTTATTCTATTTATGTTCTTTACTAGTTCTATTTATTTAATGTATGACTATCTCGATATTTGGCCTTAACCTGCCAATCCCCCCACATAGAAGTAAAAGACCTGAAACTGAAACAAAATAGTGAAATTTTGATAAATAAATATCCAGATCTCAAACCATACAAATGATAATGCAGCATGTTACATGTTCTATTAAAGTAGGAAAAATAGGATACACTACAAATAGATACAAATAAAATAAAAGTACAAAATAGAAACTAAACATAGAATCAACATAACCCTCAGCTTGGTCCCATGCTCACTTTCCCCTAAGAAGCCACCATGTACCCGTATAAGGGTGATTTCCATTTTCCACAACTACTATCATATAATCTGTTTGGGCCCAAAATCATGACCCAATTAGGGAGTGAGATTAATCTTAGTAGGAAACCACCAAAGATATGTTTCTAATAGTCATTGAATATACGCGGTAGCAGTAAAAGAAAACAATAACTATGTAGTACTCAGGTAAACTATCCATTTATTCTATTTATGTACTTTAGTATTCTTATTTCATTTAAGTATGACTATCTCGATATTTGAACATAACCATCCAATCCCCCATTTAGAAGTAAACACTGCTGATGTCTTAGAAGGACATCTAGAAAAAAAGTAAAGATCGAATCCAAGATTGTTCTTTAAATTGTTAGATGCATCATAAGTCAATCAATTTCTATTGAGAAGTTTTTTGATCAAAGGTCTCGATGTCTATCCTAGGATTGTTGACCCCCCTTACCAAAGTAATCGTCAACTCGTGACATAACCATTTCACATTTATGTATATCAACATTTAATCATTTAATCATTTGTTGAGTTTCCACTTGATCCCATTATAGGTATCCCTCAATGGATCAATGATTCGCTCGACACTTATAAAGTAGACTCAATGAGCCCGACCACCATAATGGTGGATCTCTTAAGGCCTTTATGTAATTAACCTCTTGAGTACGTCCATAAACCTTTGGTCGATATAATAGTTCACCCAAGGTAAAAATGGTGTAATTATTCACATGATCCTGACCTATAATTTTACTAGGACTATGGGTTTCCCATTACTAATTATCACCTTTATTAATTTATCATTTCATTTCCAAAACAACACATGTGAATTAAACTATCTCATGGACTTAAACATAACAACTCATGTGGGAAATTTACATAGTAGAAAACACATGAAAATTATACTATTACATGGTGTTAATAATAACCAATCATGTGGAAATTTTATATATTAAAATATAATTCTAATAAATCCCATAATGGGAAACCATCACAAGCCTCTAAGGTGTTATTTTCAAACAAATAATAATGGAAAACACACCCATAGGGTGTCCCTAAACCAAATAAACTGTGATCACGTGCTTCAACATCATATAATTTAATACCTAAGAATAATTAGCCATCAACAGGATTCAATTCTAGAAAAATAATACCCAAAAATGAAATCATACCCTTTTGTAACATATAATCATCTTGAAATTAAATGAAAGGCACAAGAATAACTACTTCGATGTCCTATGTGCAATATAAACCGACGTCAGCCATTGAATTGACCTAGAACGACATATATATATGAAAAGAGGTATATCATTCAACAGTGACTAACTTCTTCAAGAGAAAAAAGAAACAATAATGGATCAAGTAGAAGAATTATCTTAGCGAGAGGAATCCAATGAGACTGACGAGACTTGATTCGGGTTCTGGATGACGAAACAAGAGAAGGAAATGTTCCCACAGCTCCTTCTTCACCCGATGGATCCTCTATCTCGAAGAAGATAAAGCAAGGATAATGGACGTTTTAAGCTGAATTTTAGTATTACATGGAGTGTAAATCCATATACATGGCGTGAATATCATTTTACTATTCATAACTTTGCCGACTTACTTTACACATCCCCCACCAACCTTCCTGACATGACTACACAATGTGTACTATGGAGTACATGTTGTCTAGTGGATTTTTCTCCTCTACCAGGTGAAAAAACTCACTCATCGTGTTTTCCCATCCGATATGAACATATTACACAGTTTTACATTGAAGTACACAACATGTTCTACTAAAACATATATTTTTTTCTGAAAAAAAAAATCAATGGAAAAAAAATAACAAAACATTACCTCATAAGAAGAACTGGGTTCTGACAAAAATTCCCCCTTATAAAAAGTTCACCCTGAATTACCCTTCCTAGGGTGCTAAAGGAATTTCTTAGAATAAATCTGACCATTGAGAACATATGTTGGCCTCCCTCTCACAAGTCACGTCCTATACTCAGCTGTGCTGCCACAACACTCATACAAGAGGAACTGACCGGCCTCAGATAATCTTCATGATCCTGTCAACAATAAGAATTAGATTATGCTAAAAGGATGCGTCATCCTGGAGCTCATCCTCATCGGGATGAAAATTTTGAGGCGGGTCTGAGTGAAAGAGGTGTAGCTGAGATATGTGGAAGACGTCCTGCATGGATCGTTACCTCTGAGGAAACTGTTTCTGATAGGAAATTGACACAACTATTTCATGAATCTCAAATGGTATAACACATCATGGTGAAAGCTTACCCTATCTCTTGATCCTCTTGTGTCCCATACTCAGTGCAACACATAGAAAAACCTAATCCCCAACCTCGAACTCAAGAGGGCATCTCCATAGATAAACATAAGATTTCTAATGAGAATATATTGCAGCCATCCATCTCTGAATCAAGTGAACCTTCTCAGTAGTATCTTGGAAATGTTGAGGTCCCACCATAGCTACCTCTCCTTCCTCCATCAAAAACAGGGGAGATCGAAATGACCTACCATATGAAGCCTCATATGGCTCCATCTGCATAGTATCATAGAAGAAATTATTATAGGAGAACATAACCAAGGGTATATGTTTCTCCAATGATCCCTTATGGTCTAGGACACAAGCATGAAACATTTCCTTCATCACCTAAATCATTATCTCTGATTGGCCATATATCTAAGAGTGGTAGGTTGTGCTCAGAAGCACCTGCGTACCCAACACCCTCTAAAAACTCTGCTAGAAATGAAATATAAAGAGAGTGGCTCTATCTGAAATGATAGAATGATAAACCCCATAATTCCATACAACATCTAGAATATATAGCTTCCCAATCTCATCAACACTAAAAGTATTCTTCCTCGGCATGAAGTGAGTGTCCTTCGTAAGCCTGTCCACTATAATCCACAGAACATCATTGCCTCTAGGAAACTTTGGTCACCCTGTCATGAAATCCAGAGTGAAATCATCCTATTTCCACTATGTAATGGGTGGCTGTTGTAAAATTCCATCAGACCTCTAATTTTCTACCTTCATCCACTGACAAGTGGAACACCTTGTAACAAAACCAGCTACTTCTCACTTCATACCCAGCAACCAGTACTGACGATGCAAGTCACGGTACATCTTGGTGACATCAGGATGTACTTCCCTAGCTGAAGCATGAAACAATCACATCAACTCCTCACGTATATCCCTTGTTACCCACACACTTCCATGGACATGCTAATCTTCGTCTTATCCTATCGTTTATACAAGTGGAAGGTCCTCACCTTCCACACACTCCTGTTGAACTAGGCCTTCAGAATTAGCTAACCATCTCATCCTCACTCCATCCAGTAGGGTAGTGGTAACAACAAAAGATGAAAATATGTCTGTCCCTAACTATTGTTCACTACTAATTGAATCATAGAGAACAAATCAATTAGCTATAACTCACGATTTTACTCCTGAACTACATGTATCTGAGTCTTCCTTCTTAGTGCTTCAGCCACTACGTTGCCTTTTCCAGGCATATAGGCTAGATCAATGTCAAATGACTAAAGGTATTCTACACATTTTCACTATGTCAGAATAAAATCATGTTGAGTGAAGATGTATTTGAGTGTTTTTGGGTCTGTTTACACCAGAAAATTTTTCCCCAATAAATAATGTCTCCAATAGCACAAAGCATGAACAACTACTGCCAACAAGAGATCATGTGTCAGGTAATTTCTATCATATGGGCTAAAGTTGCGAGATCCGTATTCAACTCCTCGATCTCCCTGCATAAGAACTACTCCCAGACCAATACCTGATATATCGTAGTACACAATGTAACTCTTGCCAAACTCAGTAAATATCAGTATATGCACTAAATTTAAACATCCCTTCCACTTTTTCAGGGCTGCATCACAAGAATATGACCATTCAAACTTCACAATTTTCTCTGTCAAGCCTGTCGTCAGCACTGTTGAGTGCGATAAGTCTTATATAAAACACCTATATTAAACAGATATCCCTACAAAACACTTCACCTCAAAAAGTTCATGGTATTCTCCCATGTAACTAATTCCCTTACCTTCTCTGGGTCCACTGATACTCTAGTCTCTGAGATGATGTGACCCAAGAAGTGAATCTAATCCATACAGAAGTGTCATTCTTTGATCATTGCATATAAATGATGCTCTCTCATTGTATTAAAAATTATCTCAATGTGTTTGGAAGGTTCGTGTAGATTGTGAGAATACACCAATATATCATCCATGAAAACTACCAAAAAATAATATAGGTAAGGATGGAAGACGTGGTTCATTACTGACATGAAAAATACCGGTGCATTTGTGATACCAATCGGCATAACCAATTACTCATAGAGATCGTACACACTATGAAAGGCTTCACAAGGTATGTCTGCAGGTCGTACACATACCTGGTGATATCTTTACCTCAATTCAATCTTCAAGAACACTCGAGCTCCTCTAAGCTAATCAGACATGTCATCAATATATGGTAAGGGGTATCAGTTTTTAACCATTAACTGGTTTAGTTTCTAATAGTCCATACATAGACATAGGTTACCATCCTCCTTTTCAGGAAAATGACTGGTGAACCCCAAGGAGTAATACTAGGTCAGATAAAACCCATAGATTCTAGATCATCCAAGTACCTCTTGATCACTTTATAATCCATTTTAGCCATCCTATAAGGAGGAATGGATACTGGTGAAGCTCCTAGAATAATCTCTATGGTGTACTCCACCTCTCTAACTAGAGGTAAGCTCAAGAAGTCGTCTGGGAAGATTTCCATGAAACGATCAACCATTGGAGGAAAATAATCCAAACATGGTCCATGAACATCTACATAAAAAAACTCAATATAGGCTATCATCTGTCCTATCCAAACATCCTTCAGTCCATCTCGGCTCACCTAGACTTCCCATTTTACCTTTTATAGAAAAGACTCACCCTGTGGTGATGTAAAACTCACCCTACGATTATTGATGTCAACGAAGGCCTGCTATGATACCAACCAATCCATTCTGAGGATGACATCAAACCTCATTATCACTAATAGATAAAGGTTATAAGGAATGTGACACTCACCAATCTCAATGGGGTACTCCTTGCACTAACATACGCCTTCTGTTATGATCCCTAGTGGGGTGTCTAGCATCATAACATTCTCAGAGGTATAAACACATAGCTCAAGGAACTCCACAGTGGTCACATATATAAAACTATATGTTTCACCAGTATCAAAAAGTGAATAAGATAAAATAGAGAAAAATAGAACAGTACCTCTTAATGTAGAAGGTTTGGGATTTTGGTCTTGTTGTGTCTGTTGCACTGCATAGGTCTGACCTATACCAGGGCCCTATGACATAGCATGACTACCCTGAGCTGACCAACCCTACTATCATTGAAATCTTGGGGTCTGGATATAATTACCACACCCACTACCTTGGCCTAAATGCCCTGACGTATTCCAGTTTCCCAACTAGCGGGAAGTTACTGACCCTGCTTCTCCACATGGAGTCTGTACAAAACCTCTCTCACTAGCCACCGGTGGAAATGTCCTGTAGAAGCACTATAGATGGCCCTTTTTTCCATAAGCACGTCAATCAACCGGGTCCTTCAGGAAATGTGGTCATGTACTCCCCTCTCTACCACACTAAATCACCTCACATGGATACAAGAAGATACCTCTGGACTTCTGGTATTCAAAAAAGAAAACTCCATATGAAAAAGATTTCTTCTGGTCGAGACAGTACTAGATCTCGGTGTCGAACTACCCCAGCCCGCACCCCTAGATTCATCTCGGTTGCGATCAGTAATCGACACCTAAATCACAATTTAATGTACAAAAGGAAACCTGAAATGCTTACCTGATCTCAAATGTCATACTTAAGACAATCCTCAAAATGCCTAGCTCTCAACCCCTAATCATACACAATAACAAGTGGGAATCTTTGAAGCTTTGTAAAGCGGGCACAATAGTATGTCACTGACATAGTACCCTACTCTAGATTCATGAACTCCTAGGATCGATTAGCCCTGAGGGTCTTTGTAAATTTTTAGTCATAGAAGACTATTTAGAAGTCTCCATATGCCATGTCCCGATAGCACTGTGTCTATGTGATAACATCCCACCACATCTTGGTTCTATCTCATAGCATATATGTAGTTATCTTGAACCTCCTCTCATGAGGAATATACTGATGTTTGAAGATAGGTAGCACTGATTCCAGCCATGATTTCGCAACATGTGGTCCTCCATCCCCTGAAAAAGTATGTGGATGCTACTACTGGAATATACGCGTCAGCTCTTCCATAAATGTGGTAGCCTGTAGTGCTGCCTAGATGGTCTTTAAGAACCTCACAAATCCTTCTTGGAATTGTGAATCTGCACCATAATCTGGTATAATGGTTTGTGTCATAGCTGACTCAACTGGAGGATCCATTGGTATCCTATGGCCTACCACCTCTAGTGTATACTCACCTCTAATTTTCTGGCACACTGCTCGAGGTCACCGCAGTTACATTTCTCTGTAAAGTCTAGCACACACACCTTAGCACACATTTATCAAAGATAAAACTACATCTTAGAAGTGAAAAGTGGGACAAAGAAATAAAAAAAAGGTTTTAAAAATAAGAGTACATGATGTGTATATAACCTTACACGGTGTGTCCTCCTAGGCCTTTACATGAGAATGTACTTATTCCCAACATGGTTATGCATCACCCCAGGTACACAGTGTGTTTCCCAAGAAATACAGCATGTACATGAGTTTCCTTCCATCCCATGTACTTTCTAGTTTAAGACTACACGGTGTGTTAAACCTAGACACAGTTTGTTCAACAATGTTTTCATCTACCCGTTTCACTAGTCACCTGGTTGGATACACGGTCGACTTATACATGAATTGTACTCACATTACATGACATGTCATACTCAAATCTCAACAACCCGTGTTCCCTCCTCACATGGTAGGTTACAGGGTAATGGATTACACAATGTGTATACATGGTACACAACAAGTTGTTCTAAAAACATAGAACACACTCTTCCCCTAACTTCAAGAACACTCGGTGTGTTAGGATAAACTACAATACGTGTATATTGGGTTTTTATGACAGAAACTCCAAATTTCCTAGAAAACCTCTATTCTTTAAAAAACCAACCCGCTGGATGCCAAATTTCGATCCTTGAGGGCCCATACTCCCCACAGATCAAATTTTGGAACACATGAAGAACATATTGCAATATAATTTTTGATAAAAATTGAATCCTGATCTGCCAAATTTCAAACCCAGAGGGCCCACACACCCATGAAACCAAATTTTGGCATCCATTCAATCCAAACCATAAGACATACCAATACACCTATCACAATAGTAGGCATAGCTATCACATCATCTATCACAACAACATGTGATAACTAATGCATCATCGATGTCATTGAATAATTCATGGCATGTGGTTTTAACAGGTTCCTATATGATGCATGATATGGAATGCCCTCATCTCATTGAGTTTTAACTAAAATAGAACCCAAAATTGATTCAATAGTAACAACATAAATCAAGTGAGTCCCCCAATGGTGAAATATAATCAACTACAATAGCTCAAAATCTTAAGATCACAAGTGAATTTGAGAAAATTTGGATTTTCCCTGTACACGGGGTAGCTACTCGTGAGGACAGCTAATTACCAAATCCACTTTTTCTTCCTATCCAGTTTATAGAATCCAAATAGTAAGTCAAATAAGAATGAAATTCTTTGATATCACATTTTAATATCCTAGCTCGACTTAACACAAAACTGATAGCGAGACAGGTTCGCCACATGGCCTCAAGCTCATTTCCACAAACACCAACGGCTGCCGACTAACAATGAGGGCCTTGGCTGTGACAGTGGGGAAACTATGACCTGATTGGAAAAGTGAAACATAGCGGAATAAATATTAACATATAGCGGAAGTATTAAACAACATGCAACTGAAACCAAACATTCGAAGTCTGATAAATAAATACCCAAGTCTCAAATCATTCAATTGATGATGAAACAAGTTACATTTCGTAAAAAGGAGCCAAAAAAGATAAAATACAATCAGATATAAACAGAAAAGAAGTAGAGAACATAAATAGTACATTATAGCATCCTAAGCCTTGCCATGGTCTCATGCTCCTCTGCTTCTAAGCAGCAATAAAGTACCTTTATAAGGGTGATTTTCCTTGTCTACACCTACAATAATATAATCGATTTGGGCCCAAAAGCATTACCCAAATAGGGTGTGAGAGTAATCCCAGTAGGAAACCACTAAATATCTATTCCTAACAATCAGTGAATATATATAGTAGTAGTACAAGATAATAGTAACTATGATGTACTCAAGTGAAAAATCTATTTATTCTATTTATGTTCTTTATCAGTACAATTTATTTTATGTATAGCTATCTCGATATTTGGACTTAACCTGCCAATCCACCGTGTAGAAGTAAACACTGCAGATATCTTAGAGTACCATCTAGTAAAATGTGATGATCGAATCCAATCTTGTGTTTTGACATGGAAGACACGTCATAAGTCAATCCATTTCATTTAATAAGTTCTATGAACAATGGTCTCGATGTTCGGCCTAGGCCCATCGAACAACCGTACCAAAGTAATAGTCAACTCGTGACATAACCATTTCTTATTTAAACATATCAACAATTCAAAAATTAATCATTTGTCCAGTTTCCAATAGAGCCATTCTAGGTTTCCATCAATGGATAAAATATTCAGTCGGAATTTATAAAGAACACTCAATGTACCCGACCACCAAAATTGTGGCTCATTCACGGAATTTATGTAATTAAGCACTTCAGTCTGTCCATTTCCTTCTAACCTAGACAACGGTTCACCCATGGTATAAATGGTGTAATTAGTCACATGATCCTGACCTTGTATTTTAACTGAGACTATAGATCACCCATTGATAATTACCTTTTTTAATCATTTATCATTTCATTTCAAAAACAACAAAAGTGATTTAAAAATTACATGGATTTAAATGTAACAAATCATATGGGTAATTTAAATAGAAGAAAATACATGAAAATTAAACTATTACATGGTTTTAATTATAAAATCTCACATGGGATTTTCATATATCAAAATATAATTCTAATCAATCCCATAAAGGGAATCATTCACATGCCTTAAATACGTTCATTCCAAATGGATAACAATAGGAAATGCACCAATGGGGTGTTCGTAAACCAAGAAAACTACAATAACATTCTTTTACTTCATATAATGAAATACATAATCATTTTTTGGCATCAATGAGTTTCAATTATAGAGCAAAAAAATAACCAAAAATGTTCTCATACCATTTTGGCATATATAATCAACTAGACCATTAACTAAAGGCACAAGACTACATACCTTAATGTCGTATGAGCGATATAAACTAACATCGACCTAGAATGATGTAGATATAATAAAAGTGGTAAATCATTCATCCTTGAATAACTTCCTCAAGAACACTAATCTTTATGAACAGATCAAGGAGAAGAAATGTCTTACCGAGAGCAATCCAATGAGACCGACAAATCTTGATTTGGGTTCTGAATGAAAAAACTGGATATGGAAATGTTCTCATAGACCCTTCTTCACCCGTAGGCTCCTCTATCTAGAAGAATAGAAAACGAGGCTACAGCTTGTTTTAAGCCAAATTTTAGTAGTAAAAGGCATGTAAATCCATATACACGGTGTTTATATCATTTTACTGTTCATAACTTTTCCGACATACTTTACATATCCCACACTGACCATACTGACATGACTACATGGCATGTAATAAGGAGTACATGGCGTGTAGTGTCATTTTCTCCTCTACCAATCCAAAAAACTCACACATCATGCATTCCCATCCTACATGGCCATATTACGTGATGTGTACATATAATTACATAATGTTTTCAACTAAAACATTATATTTTTCTATTTTCCCTAATTTCTCAAAAACAACCCAAGGGAAAGGAAAAATGAAGAAACAATACATTATAAGAAGAACTGGGTTCTTAAATGCATGGAACTATTTTCATGTAAATAATTTTATGTGTAAATAGGAATACATGTTCACAATTTTATGCATGAACCTGATTACATGTTCAAAAAATTATGTTTGGACCTTGTTACATGTTTATAAGTATATGAGAGGTTCTAATTTTATATCCTTAACATAGTGAGTGATTTATTTTATACTTAAAAATATTTTCAATGTCTTAAAATGATGTGTACGCAACAATTATATGTCTAATTCATATATTATTATTTCATGGATTTTGATCTTGATTATCTTATAATTCATTTCTTCTGAACTGGAAATATTTATGGCATGATTCATGTCTAATGTCATTGAAATACTAGGTGTGATCATTTAATGATACAATCATGTTCTTGTAACCTTATGATCATGTTAATGTTATATATCTACCTTTTTTTACCATTACTAAGAATCTGATCTTACCCCATTCTATTGTTTTATTTCTCCAGGTTGTGAAGTAATTTTTTTAATTAGGTGTACTAAAGGGGAAGATCTTAATTGGAGATATTGAATAACATTCTCCAGATTAGGCGATTGTGATCAAATTTTCAAAGTT
Source organism: Viscum album (assembly GCA_963277665.1). Classification (NCBI taxonomy): domain Eukaryota; kingdom Viridiplantae; phylum Streptophyta; class Magnoliopsida; order Santalales; family Viscaceae; genus Viscum; species Viscum album. The sequence continues at coordinate 896,030,122 of OY728120.1, forward strand.
AATTAAATTATGACAGTCCTCAGGCATGTATTATGTGGTTTCATATTATGAAAATTCTTGTTCAGACTATTATTTCTAGTGTAATTCAATATCTATAATTATAAGGAACTAGGATAACATTGAATTTTTAATATGTGGAAAGTATGGGCATTAAAAAAATATTTTTCTTAAGTGTAAATCTAATGAAGATAATCAGGTAGGTTGAATGAGTGTTGGATATGGTTTAAAAGATAAGGAGACAAGAAAATGACATGTGAATGGTATGGGATGTTCTACCCATATTGATTAAATTAACTATATAAAGCATGAATAGATTGAGTTTGAAAAAAATTAAGTCATGATTCGTTGTTTATATTATAGGAATGTGTTATTATGGAAAATGTTGATGAATCTTGAGTAATTGTTTAAGAATACAGATGTATGGTTGAAGTGTATATGTATCATAATTCAAATATTATGTTATATGAATCATGAAGTATATAATAATTGTTGGTATAGATTATTCTTTATGAATTTTCAAGATTTTGATAAATGATACTGATGACCTAAAAATATGATTTAATGAAATAGTTATATTAATTGAAGGTAACACTCCATGTAACAACCCAAGATTTTATGAGATAGATTCTTTTTAATTTCTTTTATGACTTGTTTTGTACGTAACACCAAGATTAGCTTGCACTATATGGAACACTATATTACCTTGGAGTATACGCAAAACTATTATTGGATTATGTTACAAACAAATATAAATTTTATTTGATAGATTTTATTTAAGTAAATAATGAGTATATGTGAAAACATAATATTATAACCAAGTCAATATAATGGCGGGTTTGAATGGTATTTACTTCCATCTAAAAAACTTTTTAAAAGATAATAAGTGAATCTATAAAACAATAAAATAACTATTTATTGAATTTATTAGCGCAATATAAATACAATTTATTAAATTTATGGTTTAAAATTAATCTTATATGTTTTCTAGACATGATATATGAACAAATTCATTTTTATGGATAAAATTATTGTTTTTCTAAAAATTAAGTTTTTCCACCTTTTGAACACATTTTAAATCAATATTTTCAAAATTTTATAAGTTCTATTTGAAATAAAAAAACTTATTAATAGAAATTGGGAGTCAAAATTTACTTGGGATGAAACAATGATATTTTTTTGATGAAATTCATATTTTAATGAATAGTGAAAAATAATGATATTTAATTGAAAACTGCCTTTCTGTATAATTTATTTACAGCCAGATTATATTTTAATTGGGTTTAAAGGGTAATTGCATTATGTTTTTATAATTTAATACAATTTTTGTCACTGTAAGTAATTTCACATTTGAATTGGACATAAACAGATGTCAATATTTAGATAGTTTTTACTTCTTAAAAAATCACTTTATTGTTTTGATGATGAGAATTAATTTTAAACTAATTAATGAAAATTATATGTGTTTCATTTAGAAAAATGGATTACATATTTGAAATCATATGGTACAAATTATGTAAATAGGTATATTTTGATTTCGTACATTATGAATATTAACATCGGTAATTTTTATTTACCATAGTTAAAGATAAATCAGGTAAATTATGGTAACAAACAATATGATAAGGATAATAAAACTACCCAAACACATTCAAATATTCTATTTGATGAATAATAGTCATCCCCTATCAAAAAGGGTATAAATTGATTAGTTTAATTGACTTTTGTCTTTGAAATTTATGCATTTATTGTTAACACAAAAGAAAGTGACTACATGTCACTCTCTTATCTCTTATATGTATAATAAATTTAATGTAACGAAATAATAGATTAAAAATAGAAAATAAATATTATATGGATGTTTAATTAATTTATTTAAATAATTGGAATTTATTTTTTATTTTTAGTTATTAAATAAATGACATAAATATTGACACAAATGTGATATAGTAATTTTTTATTTAGAGAAATATCAATTAAATAATATAATAAATATTAAAATAAATATATTATGACATAATTTATGTAATAAAGGATTGTTTTGCAAGCCTATGACATTTTAGGTTTTATTTAATGTAATTTTTTCTATGTTATAAATTTTTTATGATTTTTTGAAAATGTCATCCTTGTATAGTGTCAAAATTGACATAATTCATAACTTGAAATAAAGAAGAGTTTATTAAATGTTATAAAATTCTTAAAAATCTATTATTTGAAAAAATAGTTAAGATAAGTCCTTATATGTCATAAATTATTCTTTTTTGGTCTTTTTAAATTTTATGATAATTACATAAACACGCAAAGTGTAAATAACATGATATCATGGAAAGATTGAAAGGGGAAAAAATAAGAGATAAACCAAAAAGATAAGGTTTAAAATCATTAAAATGTTTTCAAAAAAATTATTATATGATTTTATTTTTTCACATACACATCTTAGATTCTATATAATCCACATTTTAGGAATTTTAATTTTAAAATTAATTTATATTAATTTAATAGTATTGGTATTTCAAAAGGTTCCCCTCCCCTCTCTATTTATAGGGAACCTCTCATTCCCTTTGAATAACACCTCTTATGCTTTTTCTTGGTCAAAACCTACCAATTTACTCTCCCAACATCCCTAAATTTACACTAAAGTACAAAATTTGGTTATAAAGGACTCCAAAGGAGACATTTAGTGTAAATCAAAAGGTGATACATGAAAAAGAGTTAATTGTTTTTTCACCTCTTTTAAAATTCATTCCTTCTTATAATTCCTCTTATTATGTTGTTTTTATAATAATGTAATAAATAATGTATATTGAACATTATGGTATGTCATTATAATTATTTTTCAAACTTATTCCTCCTTTTATCCATCTTACAAATAACAATATCACCATGCATGCTTATACGGCTTACCATCTCCACATCATGGTGTAATTTTTTATTTAATATTACAATATTTGGATGGGTATAATTTTGATTATAATGGATTTTAATAATGTATATAACATGATAATTAATCTCTATAACAGATATACCATCCAATTCTATACCATTAACCATCATGGGAATGATATCATCGCTCATGCGTATGTACGGCCTACCGTCTCTATAATGCGGTGAGATTCATTATCCACAATAAAAATACATGATTGATTATAAAATTTATATTATGAGTAAAAATAGTAATTATAAACTTAATTTAAATATTTACCTGAATAAAATATATTCTATGCATAAAAAACATGATTTACATGGAAAAATTGGATTGGGGAAATAAAGCATTTAAGACCTGAAATAATAGAAATATTGAAACACTATTAACAAAAGAATATAATAGGTTCATATATCATATCATAAATATGTATATGGTTCGGTTATAATTTAATGACATACTTTAAAAATTTTATAATAATTTAAAGAACCCTCAACTAATGAAAAGTACTAGGAAAATGATAATTACATAATCTCGTTATTATTCGAGATTGTTTATATGTAAGTATTTAATGGGGTATATTTATCATCCAAATAGTTTACATAATACTATTTATACTATTTTACTATTTTTAAAATCAATTTTATCCATTTGTGATTTTTTTATTAAACAATATGGAAGGAATCTTTCTTTTGTTTTCCATACGATTTACTTTTTGACTTTTCAAGTAAATGTATGAGAAGAATGTTTTTTATACACGATGAATGGATTTTCAAGAATTCATGACACCTAATTTATATGAAGATTACATTAAATATTTTCATAGTTATGTTTAAAGAAATTATTTTCTTTTAAAAATTCTATTTTTTTAAGTAAAGAAAACATTTTTGAAAAAGAAATGATAATTTTTTTTCAAGAATCAATTTCAAGCATTTTATCAAAATTATTTTAAATTTAAGATTAAGGATATGTTTCATGTATATTGTAACTATTATTATTATTATGGATTATTATTTTTATGATATAATTATATTTATGAAATCTAATTATTTCCCATGTATTCCATTATGATTGAATGATGTTTAAGAAACCCATTATATTATTTGGGTTATGCTATGATGAATTATTGATGTTTTTGTGGCACATGTGAGAATGATTTCATTATGATATGGTTGGGACCTATATATCTCTCCAATGAATTGGGTAAATATATATGTCACATGATATAAACATGACTAGAAAGGTGTGTAAATCTGGTTCAGTAATACCTTGTTGGAAGGACAATTAAATCCAGTTCAGTAACATACGGATGTAAAGAGGAGTGAACTGGGTTCAATAATAAACATTTTCCACTATGATGGTCATGGCCGTAATTCATTGGCTACTATGGAAATTATATTATATTATTATTTGTTTTCAACAGTTCCATATTTTATTCCAATGTTATTTTATCATGTTTATTGTTTCTTAATGATTTATGCTTTACGTACTACCATGATTTATTTTATGACTCGTTATTTTGATATTCAAAATATATGTTTATGTTTTGAATTATTATGATTCTATTTTGTTTTATTATCACCATGTTTACCCTTATAGGGAATTTGAGCTAGCCCTTTTTATGTTTTCATTCCCAATGATATAAATGATGATTTTAGGTAGAAAACTAAATGGGATGATATTTATGGGAGATATTATAGTTCTTACACCAAGATAAAATAATGAGTTCTTAGTTTCCAAAGACACTAAACTAATACAGTCATTAGGAATATATTTTTGAAAGGTATTATGTATTCTGAAAAATAAATATAATGACCATGTACGTCAATAATAGCAGGTATGAATGGTATTAACTTCTTTTTAAAAAACATTTTATATAAAAATAGAAAAGTCTATGAAATAATAAAATCACTCTTTATGGATTTTATTATTGAAATATATTTTTCATTTATTCAATGTAATGTTTAAAATTAATCTTATATTTTTTGTAGATGTTATATAAGATCAAATTCAATGTTAAAGATAAAATGAGTAGTTTTCTAAAAATGCACTCTTACATCCATTTGATAGAGAATCCATTTTAAATATACATTTATACACTTTTATAAGTTCTAATTGACATAATAAACTTCTTAATTGGAAGTGGGACATAAAAATTTAACTTTGTTGAAATTTTGGTTTTTTTCTAATGAAATTCTTATTTTATTGAAAAGTGAAAAATTCTACAATTTAATTCAAAATTTTATTTTCATATAATTTTTTTATATAGAATGATTATCATTTTAATTAGTTTTAAATTATAATTTGATTGTTTTTCTTATTATTTAATAAAATTTTGGTAATTGGATGTAATTTCATATTTAAATTGGACATAAACAAAGGTCAATATTTTGGTAGTTTTTATATCATAAAATCCTTATTTCTGGTTTTGAAAATGAGAATTAATTTTAAATTAATTAATGCAACTTCTGTGTTTTGAATTTGGAAAATAGGATTCCCTATTTGGTGCCAGAAGTTCCAAATTATGTAAATAGTTACCTATTATTTTAGACATTATGAATAGTAACTTTGGTAATTTTTATATTCCATGGTTAAAGGTAAATCAAGTAAATTAGGGTAATAAAAAAATATGATAATTAAAATAAAATAACCCTAACACTAGAAAAAATCCAATTGAATGAATAAAATTCTACCCATATAACCTAAGGCTCTGTATGATTCATTTAACAAACTTTTTTCCTAGAAAGTGATGTAATTGTTTTTAAAATGAATGAAAGTTATATCATGTAACTCTCTTATCTCTTATAAGTATAATAATTTTAATTTAGTGATAAACATGATGAAACATTGAACATAAATAGTATGCAGAAATAAAATGATAGTATCTACGTAACGATAATTTGTTATGATGTTTTAGATATTAAATAATTACCATAAATATTGATACAACAGTTATTAAGAAAAATATCAATTAAATGATATTAAAAATATTAAAATAAATATTATATTTCATAATTTATGTCATCCTAAAAATTAATGGATGACTATGACATGTTTGGATTGGGTTATTGTATTTTTTTTATGTAATCATGTTGTAATAATGTTTTGGGAGATTCAAGTATGAATATTTTAAAAATTGACATAATTCATAACTTATAATATATAATAGTTTATTAAATGTTATAATTTTTTTAAATATATGATTTGACCAAATAGTTAAGATAAATCCTAATATGAAATTAATTCCACTTTTTTTGTCATTTAAAATGTTATGATAATTACATTCACACACAAAGTGTAAATCATGTGATATCATAGTACTATTAAAAAGTGTAAAATAAGGGTTAAACAAAAAATATAAGGATTAAAAAATATTCAAAACTTTTCAGAAAAATATATAATGATTTTATTTAGACCCATACACTACTTATATTTGAGATAATAAACATTGGTGTCATTTTAATTTAAATATTAATTTATATCAATTTAATTGGTTTATAATTTCCAAAGGTTCCTCTCCCCTCACTTATAAAATGGGAACCCTCCTTCTATTTTAATCACACATCTAGAGCCCTTTTTCATAGCCAAACCCTACTGATTTCGTACCCCAGCATCCCTAATTTCATCCTAGAGGCAAAAAATTTGCAATAAATTTATCCTATGGAGAACTTTTGTGAAAAAAACGGCTATACTCGAAAAATAGGTCATAGTATTATCACATATTTAAAAAAAATCTTCATATATTCCCACTTATTATGTTGTTTCCATACTAATGTAATAAATCCTGTATATTATACATTCTGAGATATTATTATAATTATGGGACAAACTTATACCTCGTTTTATCTATCCTACAAATAAAAATCTCAACATGTGTGTCTACGTATGACTTAACCTCTCCATGTCATGGTATATTTTGTTGTTAAACAAAAATTTATTTGGAAGGGTATAATTATGAGTATAATTGATTTAAATAATTAATATAAAATGAATATTATTCTTTATAATTTATATACCTTCAAATTAGATACCATTTATCCATCAAAGTGATGATATCGTCGATCAAGTGTTTGTAAGACCTACCATCTCCACGATGTGGTGAGATTCATTCTCTAGGTTAGAAATTAAAGAATGATTATAGAATTTATATGATAAGTAAAAATAATAATAACGAACTTAATTTAATTATGTACATGAATGAAATTAATCATATTCATAAAAAACAAGATATACATGGAAAAAATGAAATGGGAAAACGATGCAGTTAACACCATAAAAAATGGAAATATTAGAACACAATTAAGAGAAATGATATAGTAGGATCATATATGAGATCATTAAAATATATATGATTATGTTATAATTTAATAAGATACTTTAACCCCTATATAGGAGGATAACATAGCCTAGACTAATGGAAAGTACAATGTAAGGTATAATTTCACAATCTCATTATTATTCGAGATTATTTATATGTAAGTATTTACTAGGGTATATTTTTCATCCACATATATTATGTAATACTATTTAAATTCTTATACTATTTTTTAAAGTCAATTTTACTCATTGGTGAGTTTTTATAAAACAATATGGAAGGAATCGTTCTTTCATTTTCCAAACGTGGTACTTTTTGACTTTTCTGGCAGATGTACATGAAGAATATTTTTTTATATAGCACGAATGAATTTTTAAACATTCACTATGCCTGATTTCCATGAATATTCCATTACATGTTTTCAAGGTAATTTTTAAAGAAATTATTTTGTTTTAAAATATCATGATGTTTTGTGAAATTAAAATGTTTTTGAAGATAAAATGACATTTTCTTTGAGAATCAATTTCATGCATTTATAAAAAAATTCCATCAAAAATTATGGATATGTTTCAATTAAAATATACTTATTATTATTATGTTTTGTTATGTTTATGATGTAATTATATTTATGAAATCCAATTTTTTACATAGATTATGTTATGATCGAATGTTGTTTAAGAAAACTACTTTATTCTCTGGGTTATTCCATGATGAATGATTTATGTTTTCTTAAAACATGTGAGAATGATTTCATTATGAGATTTTTGGGACCTATATCTCCATAAAATTAATTGGGTAATGACTTATATCTCATGATATATACATTATTAGATTGTCTTGTAAATATTGTTTAGTAATACAGTGCTGGAATGGAATGTAAATCCAGTTCAGAAACACAGGGTTGGAACGATGGGTGAACTCGGTTATGAAATGTATTGTGTCCACCATGATGGTATTGGAATAAATTCCTTGTCTACTATGGAAATCATATTATGTTTTTATTTGTTTTCCATTTTTCTATGTTTTATTCCAATGATATTTTATCAAGGTTAATTTTTTTATGATTTATTCCATACATATTAACAAGATTAATTTTATGACTCGTGATTTTGATATTCGAAATATATGTTCATGTTTTTACATTTATATGTTTATGTTATGTTTAATTTTCTCCACGTTTACCCTTATAGAGAATTTGAGATCACCGTTTTTTTGTTTTCCTTCCCTAGGATATAAATAATGGTTATATGTAGGAAATTTATATAGGAAGATATTTATAAGAGATGTTGAAGAAGTTCCACCGTGCTAGAAGTATGTGTTCTGTGTTTCCAAAGACACCAAACTAAAATAGTATTTAGGCATATATTTTTGTAATCTATTAAAAATTTCAGAAATTAAATCTAATGCTCATGTAAATCAATATTGTTTCTTTAGACTTTACATGTTCCTAAGGATTAGAAAATGATATTTTATATCGTTAAAGATATGATGATATGTATAATGTAAATTGGATAGTATTTATGACATCAGATATGATAAATAATGTATCGAAACAGTGGAATATGTTATCATGGATGAAGTATATAACTTCTTGTATTTAAGGATTATGTCCAGCAATATTTTTTATAGGGAAGGATGAATGATTTTTAAAATTATTTATTTTAATTCAGGTTATTACTGTATTTGAAGAAAATATATGATGTGGGTATTCACATGTTTTTAATGTGACAACCAAGAGAAAAATTATTATATAAGGGGGATCAATAATATTCTAATTTTGTGATATTGTTTATAATGTTTTTTATTTTAACTTCTAGAGGGGTTAAAGGGTTTACCATTTATGGAATGGTTTAAGTTAATCTTCATATGAGGTTTTAAATATTAATGTATTATCTCTTCATATGGGGATTTATGCATATTTTGTAACTTGTGGAAAAAACTTTTTGTGTGATGAAGATAGATGGAATGAATTATCATTATATTTATGGATATCATGATCTAATGTTCTTCTGGAATGAAAAATTCACCTTCATTTCATGGAATTATAGATTAATTGAAATTTGGTCATAGAAAAATGGTAACTTTTACCTAAAATTATGTTAGTATATCCTTCATTTAAAATTTTACAACATTAATAAAAAATGACATGAAATAAAATTTTGTTCCACTATCATCATTTTGGATGATATCAATGACCTTTTCCAAGCCTCTTTGGGATATGGCTTCGTGATTGTTAATCTGCTCCTAACCATGTCTTATATTACACTCCATCATAACTCGATAGTTATATTTCTCTTCCATGTCCATGCTTTGACCTGTCCCCAATTTTATCCTATGTGGAAACATTGTAATGAGTTACATTGCAAAATAGTTATGACTAAAAATTAATTTTTTTATAGGAAGCGTTAGATTTCATTTTTATGATGTGTTTTTCTGTGAAATAAAATTGCATGTATTAATCCATTGATAACTCAGAGGAATTCCGAGTAGAAAATTCATTTTATGGGGGTATAATGTAAAAACCTTATATTTTGTTATTTTTTTGAATTAATTTATTCTTTTTTACGTTATTTTCATTCACACAAAATATAATGTAACTTGTTTTATATGAAAGAAATATGTTTTCAAAGTATTTCACGCAGCACCATGAATGTATTTTGATACACACAATACTTATATTAGATTACGGAACACATAACACTATGTTTTCCTTATGTGAGACCAATTCAATGTTCCTTAGATTCCTTACATTACATGTGATGCCACGTTTTACCAAACTACAACATACTATTAATATTATTATTAAAATATTATCATAAATACCACCTAGCTATTTGAAAGGATGTTATGAATAAGATTAACAAAATTGTGGAAAATATTGTTTAGGCATGTATATAAAATGAATCATTTGGTTATAAATTATTATAAGTTAATGTTATAAATATTTTAAAATAAAGGAATTATTTCTAAGAAATCTATATTTCTACGTATAAAAAATATCATCTCTATAAATTAAACAAAAAAACTTTCATTACATTTTATAATAATTTATATATATATTATATTAAATAAATATTTATGATACACAACAAATATATTTGATTGGTATAAGATGAAAATAAATCCAATTTTATGAATAAAAAATTTATTTTTATGAAAGGAAATTTTACCTCCTTTTAATGGAGAACACATTTAAAATATGATTTTTGACACATTTATAATTTCTTGTTGAAAAATAAACAGCATTTTTTTTAATAAAATAAAAAATTACATTGGGCCATTTTTTTGGTATTTTTCTAAGAAGTTCTATTTTTTGATGAAAAGAAAAAAATGAAATTTTAATTGAAAATGTTTTTTTTAAATTTATTTATGTATCAAACTAGTTCTTCTTTGTAGTGCATATCTATAGTTTTCCATCATTTATCAGTTTAATTATTAAAAATGGAATAATCCAAGTGCCCTTTGAGGTCATGGAGGTCTCTTCAGTGTCCAGGGCTGCTTTAGAGCCTATAATCCATGATTTGGGTACTTTAATCATGGTTAATGGTTTGTGAAAACCATGGGGGGAAGGTTGCACGTTTTGTAAAACTATACAATGATGGATAGAAGGTTGATAGAGGCCACATGTTTCTAGTAAATAGTGTGAGAGGATATGCACGATCGTGCAGTAGGTCTCCATTTTTTAGTGTATTATGAAAAAAGGTTTGAGAAATGTTTGTGCATGGTTTATAATCCATGCGGGGTATCCATGTGATGTTACCCAGGCCTACAAGAAGATGTGCTTAGTTTTTCCACTGTTTTTAAGACCATGGTGGTAAACCATACAACCATTTAATTTTAGGAATTTTATAAATTTTAAATTTAAATAAAATTAATTTATACCTAAGGTTGGATAATTTCTCACTCATTTCATAGAAATGGAGACCTCCCTATTTATCTCTCCTCTTCCTAATCTAGTTTTACAGACCTAATCCCCATCTAAACTCTAATTTAAACGTAGTTTATCTCCATGGATCCCCAATGATCGGGCTTTATTTTTTTATCTTATTCTTTTATTTTGTGGAGTAGATGTGCTAATTAGATTTAGGCTCATATGTCCAAATTTATCATTATTCAATCATTCTTTTATATTTCATTGAATCCAAGATGAATCCAATCCTAATACAAGATAGGATGTCTAGTACAAACATAAGGTAGGTGTTCATGTGCTTTTCATTAAAAGTATAATCGTTTATATATGTCGAGGTGTCACACACCCAATTTCCATGTGTCGCCCAAAATGAAATTGAACCCTATTGTTACCAATCATGTTTTAGATAACTGAATAGGCATCTTTGTGCATGTTATAGATTGTATACCTTGAATTGGGACCACTACATGGGTGAGTTTCCTTGAATGACACCTTTTTGGATTTTTTTCCATTGGATACCCTTCGGGTGTGTGTTTATCCCTTTCAAGGGTTTTAAAAAATGGAATTTTCTATAAATATAATTTTAATGTTGATAAATTTTATTTTAATTGGTTAAGGGTAGGGGATGGTTGAATTTATCATTTAACCATATATTCCATTTTTTGTCTAATATTTCTTGTCTGTAATTACTTTCCCCATGTGAGAAAATTAAAGGCTACAACATGAATTAATGAAATTGGATTGAATTGATCTATATCTTGACTCTACCATGTGAGATATATGATAAATAATCCATTTTGTAGATTTTTTGGATTTATAGGCTTGTTATGATAAAAAAACTCATTTGATTATTCGAAGGCAAGCCCATGCGGTTTCCCTTGTTTTAATAGGAAGGAATTACACATTTTATTTCACTCCCATAAGAGTTGTGTTGACACCATTCTATGTGATTGAATGATTAACATTGGAAAAGTCATTGTCATGATATGGCCACATGAGTAAATGAAATGTCAAGCCATTGAGGATGGTTTTTTCTTTAGTCACCCATTATAGGTGAGTTAGACATAATTCCTTTGATTTTCACCATGGCATATTAATTTTGTTGTTTTAATGAAATGGAATCAATCAAATGATCAATATACTTGGTTGATATGTGGATTAAAATTAGAATGACATGGATGGACTCATGTGAGAATTGGTATTTGTACCTTGAGTGATACATCGATTAACCATAGAATGACATTGATAGACTCAATGGATAATGTGATAGTTTCATGAGGGATACAAGGATCAAAATGAGAGATTACATTAATATAATCATTGTGAGTAAAATTATATGTTGAGTGATACATAGACTCTAAAATTATTACCAAGTAAGGACTCAAAGGGAATTGATTATATGTCATGAGTGATACTTGTGGACTCTTTATAAGGCCTCCAAACATAGAATCATATGATAAGGAATTTGTACCACGTGTAGAGTTATACATGGGTTCAGGAGAGGTTCTCCCTGAATAGGCTTGTAGGGTGTCCTTTGATTACACCTAGAGTGATAATTGAATTCAAACATATGAATTTAAACAATAGATCCAGGTTCTAAATGAATGAAATGAAATGAAATGACATATGATGCACCTCTAAGATAAATCACAACCTTGGAGTTTGTCATGATTTGTGTTTATTTAGATGAACTTCTGAGGCATCTGTTGTGCTACCCGCTATATGAGTGATGTTGGTATTGATTTGGATCTTGATACTTATAATTTTCAATGTAATCGAAAAGGTAAATTAATGTAAATAAAAACCAGTGCATGTAGGTTGTTTACTTTTGATATCTTCAATGCTTACTACTTTTCTAATTGCTCACAGCTTGATATCTATATTCACTGACTAATTGGCATAGACATTCTGTGGTTGCCTATTGGGATTTAGTCTCACACCTTATTTGGGGCTCCATTTTGGACCCAAATAGATTATATTATTGTAGGAAATGATAAGGGGATGAAACCTACTATGAGAACTAGATATGTTACTTAGGATCTGGAAAGAATGTTTCCAAGATGAGGCCACAATGCTAATGAGATTCATTTTGACTTTTTATAATTTTGTCATATTGATTTTAAGTCTACCTTGTATTAATTTTTTGGCTATTTTATTACAAACTTGTTATATTTATCATCATCCTTCATATGATATGACTTTTGGCATGTTTATACTATAAGTATTCCATTATTAAATTCTGTTATATGGTTTACTGCTTCAGCTACTTGTATCTATTGTTGATAACCATTATGATAAAACGTTGTAATAATGGAATTGTATCCTCACAAACACACATAGGACCTCGCTTCTAGTCGGCATCCTATAGCGTTTACGGAGACGCGCAAGAGGCTATATGACCCACTGGGCCTGAGGCATCATTTAGTGGGATCTAGGTGCAAGATTCTACATTGTTATATCAAAGGATTATTGTTTTGGTTCAATTACTATTTGGAAAAAATAGAAAGGGAAATGAATTGATAGGGATTTGGTAATGAGTTGTGCCAAGGCGAATCTATCTCACATACATGAAACAAACAAATTTCTTGAATTGAATTGTTATTTTCATGATTTTGGGATTTTATAGTTTAATTTATTCCACCATTGGGTGATGCACTTGTTTTTAGTTGTCATTTTTTATTTTATTTGGTTTTCAATTTTTCTTTAACCCAATGAAACATGGGTATTCCATCTCATCCATCAAATATTAACCCACAAGATATCACATTCCATGCATTATTTCATGCAATTTAGGATGCATTACTGGTTTCATTCTATTGTGATAGGTTTGGTGTTATATATTCCTTCTTTTATGTTAGGTGTATAGTGATATGTTATGGTTTGGAATAAATGAATTCCATGATTTTAAACCTGAGGTTTATAAACCCTACTGGATCTGAATTTGGTGGATCATTGTTCAACTTTAAAGTTAAAAGTGTTGTCATAAGCAATATGTGGACACCATGCTTTGATTCCAGGGGAGTCTCTGCCCCCATGGATTAGAATTGGGAATTCCATTGGTTTACCCTTTTAGTTAAATGATGTGATAAATATTAAATGAGAATCAATTAAAATAAGGTGAATGTGAACTCTGTTTTTAATGAGATGAATAATAAAATAAGTGAAACTGAAATAGCTTATAGAAGAGAAGTTGACTGGACCTGATCTTGGTAGTGGGTTTTTTTGTAGTGTCTATGTATTTTTATGTGATGGTTTTGTCACCTAGACCTAACCCATGGGCCAGACAGTGGAGTGTAATATCATATAAAATCTCCTACCTATCATGTCTATATTTTTATGCTTATTAGTTGTGACTCTTTAATGATCATAAATAAAGGCATTTGTTGGAAATTGTAGATTCAATCAACCATGAAGACCTCTAGTTGTATGGTAAGAGGGAGGAATTGATCACAATCTAGAGTTAGTTTTCCATTAGATACTAGTTGGTCATCTACTTGTGCAAGATGAGGAAATAATTTTTTTACCAGATGTAGGTGATGAGGCACAATTTTGTGAAAACATTATGCAGTTCATACGGACCATTTAGGGAGCACCGCAAACTGTCCTAACTGTGGCTGAGTTGACAAGTGTGTTTCAGTAGTATAATCTTCCCACATTTTTTGATTTTTGTGGTCCATAGGATGTGACTTCGGGGCTAGAGGCCATTCTTCCGATCTTCAAGCACAAAGATACAACTGCTGAGAAGATGTTTAATCTCTCTATATACAAGATGCATGATTTTGCCAAGAGGTGGTGGGATGTTATCCCCCAAACTGATCATCATAGGTGGATGGACATGAGGGAGTTTCATATGGCCTTATTCAAATATTTATATCCCAATATACGTAGGTCCAATATAATCAGAGTGTTTTTATATCTAGTGCAGGGGCACTATCAGTCATGGACAATTTGACCCATTTTACGGAGCTCTAGAATGTCAAACCTCTAATAATGTAAGATAAGTTATCGAAAGCTAGTAAAATTAATGATAGTATCAGATATGACGTTTGATAATAGTTTAATGTATTCTTATTGACCATTTTATCTAGTATAGGGAATCATCCACTGATCACAAAGCGCAACCTGAGGGAATTTGGAGGTGCAAGCCACAATAACAAAACATTGAGAACTAGAACTGCATCAACCCATAAAAGGAATAATCGTATGGAGCTTCCACATGGTGATACTAGCTATTGTAATTTATTCTTATGTGGCCATCAAAGGTTCTACTGGTGAGTTATGATGGGGTATATGAGGCCATAGTGTATGAGGGACCCAATTGAGTGTCATTTTGGCTGTAAGATGGTCCATCTACAACAATTTTCCAAAACCATTCCTCCAAAAGATAGCGAGAGATGGTCTACATCGACTCCAGGTTCAATAGAAAGATCAAAAACTTCTCACCCAATAGGTATCTAGGGTACATTATCCCGATTAGGTTATGGTCGAGGACATGTCCATGTTTTCTAGACCCAAGGTTCATAGTGACAACATGGTGGAGCTTCTCAGGGTAGCAAGGATGTATTACAGGGTTGTGGTTCAGGCCATGTATATGCAGTGTAATAGACCCACCATGAGTAGGATCACATAACTTATGTTATCAGAGGTACTATTTTAGTAGCCTCTATTTTAGATTCATCTCTATTTTATATAGGTGTTACATGTATCATTATATATGTTCTTGTTGTGGAGATATTTCAACTGTATTTTTTTTACTTATGATGGTGATATGATGGTAGAAATTAAATTAAGGATTATGATGGAAGTTGTGCCTTAGTACTGGTAGTTTACCTTGAAGATGGTGGATTTTAATTCATATAAGATTTTTATGTCAATGATATGACAAGATTTGTTTCCATTATTAGGATGGACTGGTAGGTTCCTCTTCATGATTTTTTAGATCTATGTCTCTGCTAGGTGGGTAGAAAGTTCATTAACAAGGTTTAATGAGATGTCCAGGTGAGATGATCTATAATTGAGCATCATGGGATGCGAATGATGATAGCCTAAATTGCATGTTAATATCTACATAATTAGGGGAAACATCTGGCTGAATTTTCTGTAGTGGTTGATCATTTCAGGGACATCCTAACAAAAAAAAATTCAAAATTACGTATAGTGAGAGTGGTATAGTTATCTATAGAGATAGTTATAGGAGATGTAATAGTATCCTTTCCACCATACAGGATGGAAGTGATGGAGTTTCAAGAGCTCAATAGGTAGTTAGTGGATTGAGTTGAAATGGCTTTCGTTCAACCGAATACTTTTCTGTGGGTTTCACCATTCCCTTATTCAAAAAAGGATGTTAGTACCCATATTATATGTGTGGATTATCGGAAACTGATGTAGTTGAAATTTAACAACCTGTATCCTCTGATGCTGATAGATAACCCCTTCAGTCATCTCAAAGGAGCTCGGGTCTTCTAAAATACTGATTTCATATTTTCTTACCATCAGGTGAATGTCATACCATCAGACATACCTCACACAACATTTACGTGTAGGTATGATCTATATGAATATTTATTTCTATTATGTGTTCTCATTAATGTGTAAGTGGTCTTCATGGCACTAATGAACTGAGTGTTCCATCATTACCACAATTTGTTTTTTTTGGTTTTCAGGGATGATATCTTAGTGTATTCTCATAATTGACACACCAATGATAATATATTGAGTTTATTTTTCATGCATTGAGATAGGATAAGTTATATTCTAATATCACAATGTTCCACTTCTAGATTGATTAGATTTACCTCATCGGTCACTTCATTGTAGAAATAAGTGTATCGGTTGACCCATAAATGGTGGGAGTGATCATTACATGGGAGAAGCATCAGATAAAATTTGAGTTTTGGTGTATCATAGGGATTCCTGGATAGAATTGAAATTTCATCCCATACAGATCACACATAGTAGTGATAATGGAGGGCTTGAAAAATATGGGTGTGATGTATGTATGTTCAGATTCCAATGGGAAAAATTTTAAGGAGTTGAAAGGGATATTTACTTCATCCCCAGTACCAATTCTACCAGATCTAGGAAAGAGTTATGAATTATATTATAATGCATCAATTATTAGGATAGGAGAAGTTCTTATGTATGCAGATCAATTTGATGCCTATGAGCCTTGGCAGTTGATTCCACAAATGATGAATTACTTGACACATGATCTTGAGTTATCTCTAGTTGTTCACACATTTCACTTTTGGATAAATTACTTACTAGGATCGAATTTTGGGTGTATATGGACTACAAAATAACAAAAACATATATTCAAGTAGTGTAATATAAACTTGAGTTAGTTATGGGGGATTGAGTACCTATAGTATTTTGACATCACGCTTTCCCACACACCTGGTAAATGCAGCTCAATGTATGATTCAATAAGAAGGAGGACTCAGATACAAGTAGTGTAGTAGGCCAGTAGCTAGTGGAATCTTATGTCTATGTTCGTTGAGATGCATGTGGAGGTGAACGAAAGAGAGGGGTATACCTTCATTTCAGCCTTATCTATGACCTATTAATTACTAGATAGAGTGAGAATGAGAAAGTTGTTGGATTTAGAAGGCCCAATTGTAGAGAAGAGTGTGGGAGGTGAAGCCCTCTTCTTTGTTGGACCATAGGAGAGGATGATATCCTGTAACTACATGGTCATGTGTGGGTCTCTTAAGACATGCCTAACGGGCTGGTGTTGGATTTTCATGCTTCAACTTGGACAGTGCATCCTTGTGTCACTAAGACATATTTAGAGTTGCATCACCAATATTGGTGGTCAAGAATGAAAAGAGATGTGGTTGGTATTTTTATTACGTGTTCCACCTGTATGTAGGAGAAAGAAGAACAACAATGACTCTTGGGATTTTTACAGCGACAACCCATTCTTGATTGGAGATGTAATGTCCTCATAATCGATTACATGATAGGTTTACTGAGGTCTCCTAGAGGTAAGGATGTTGTATGGATTGTTGTTAACAGTCTCAAAAAGGTCACTCATTTACAATAAATCAATGAAACAATTAGTTTTGATGTGCTTGTAATGTTGTACATCCATGAGATTGTATAACTGCATGGGGTCCCACATTCAATCATTTCATATAAGGATGCCTGATTAACATATTGTTTTTAGAAATTGATATAGTTGTAGATGGGTACATATGTACTTTTGAGTATGGAATACCACCCCCAAACATATGGTTAATCCGAGCGCAAAATTCCAGCGATTAAAGACATGAGTCCTGGATATTGGGGGCTCATGGGAGGGGCATATACTACTAGTTGAGTTCGACTATAACTACAAACTCTAAGGGCTTGACATGATTATTTTTATGGTAGGCCCTTCCGATCACCCCTATGTTGGTTGATGGTTGGAGAGAAGCTATTTGGGGATGTCGCCTTATCCAGGAGACCATGGAATAGGTTTAGATGGTTCATAAGAGGATGGAAACTATGAATTCTTATTAGAAATCATACATCAATTTCAACATGCAACCTCAAGAGTGGGAGGTGGTGGATCGGGATTCCTACATGTTTCATCGAGGCTACGAAACTTGAAGATCATGAGACAAGGTATGATTTCACTAAGGTACCTTGGGTCATTTGAGATTCTAAAAAGGGTTGGGCTAGTAGCCTATCAGTTACAATTATCTTAGAGGTACCAGTCTAAGCACGATGTCTTCCTTGTTTCTTAGTTACGATTCTACTATTCATTCATGTCTCATTCTTTAGATTTAGGAGGTCAAGATACCGGTAGATGTGTCCTTTGTAGATCATCTGATATAAATTTTTGATTTTAGCATGAAAGAAATCTGAGGTCAGTGAATTATATTTGTATGGGTGATATGGAAGCACGACCGAGTATATGATGAGACCTATAAGATAAAGGCCAATTTACGATCATAGTGGTCAGAGTTGTTCTCAAATCATGCTTCCCCACCCTTGAATGGGAAATTATAAGAAAGATTTCTTTATGGGGGAAGATTTTAAGAAACCAGTTATTATTTTAGGAAAAACTATTTTTTTGTAAGTTGTCAATTTAATTGCTTAAATATGGACTCATGTGGGTTCCTTTTGTGGTCATTGATGTATCCGGGTTGTCTGGGGCTAGTCTGGATCCTAGAACATAAGAGTTGTGTGTATTAAGCCCATGACACGATAAGTGAAAACCATACAGGGAGTGATTCATGGTTTGAATAAACCAAGCAAGGTTGGAAAGATGGGTTATATAGGACACAAAGTTTGGGTAAACCATGCGAGGGGAGCTACACAGTCAGGCAGAAGGTCTGATGTTTTCATTAAATTTTGATATAGGGTTTCAATACATTTTGTGAACAATTTATAAACTATACAGGGTGACTATGCACTATGACCCAAGAGTATAGAAGTATGTGCACAGTTTCCACAAGGTTTATCATATTGTGCAGGTAAACCAGGCGGCCTTGTAATTTTAAGAATTTTATAAATTTTAAATTTAATAAAAATTATTTAAATCCCAAGGATGGTTAAATTTCACTAAACACATAGTAAGGGAGGTCTCTCACTTGAACTCTATATTAAAATATTAGTTATTAAGACTTACTCTCACTTCAGAAACCAATTCAATTGTGGTTCATCGCTTTGGATCAAAAAAATAAGTCCTTAATTCCATTTTGTCTTATATCGTTCTCCTGGGAATCGACTGCACTATTTTGAATTAGGATCATATGCCATAATTTATCATTCTTCATCCATTATTCTAATTTATTCCAAACCACAATGAATTAGATCCTAATACTAGGCGAGATATCTTACTTGGACCTAATGTAGGTGTTCATGAACTTTTCAATAAAATTCAGAACATTTATATATGTTGGGGTGTCACACACCTAATTTATGGGTGTCAGAAAAAATAAAATTAAACTCTATTATTTACTAAATTTATTCAGGTATTTTAATACAAATTTTTATGCATGTTATATGTTGTATATCTTTAATAGCGACCACCCATTGGTGAGTTACCTTGAATGACCCATTTTTTTCTTTTTTCCATGGACACCATTGAGGTGTCACTTTATACCATTCATGGTTCGTTAAAATTGGTATTTGTTATAAATTGATTTGAAATGTTGTTAAATAGTAATTGAATTGGTTAAAGGGTAGGGGATTTTTGAAATTTCCCTTGAAAAATATATTCCATTTCTTATCTATGCTTCGTTCTATTGAATTACTTTTGCCTTGTGAGAAAATTAGAGGTTATTACTTGATTTGATGAAATTTGATTGAATTTATTTATCAGTTGATTCAATTGTGTGAGATATATGAGAACCAATCCCTTTTGTAGCCTGTTTGGCTTGTAAATATTGTTCTTCAAAAAACACCCATGTGATTATTTGAAGGAAATCGTTTTAGATTTGACTTGTTTGGAAATTTACCTAATATTATTGAATTGAACCTTTTATTTCATTCCCTTATGAGTTGTGTTGAGTCCCTGTTATGCAATAGGATAATTGAACATTGGAATATAATTATCATGATATGCGCATGTGAGTAAATGAATTTCCATGACAATGAGTTTGGTCCTTGCTCGAGTCACCCATTAGAGGTGGTTTATATTTAATGCATTCGGTTTTAAATGTTGAATGTTAATTAAGTTGTTTCAATGAAATGAATTCGGTTAAATTATTAATAGTATTGGGTGAAATATGGATTAAAATTATAATTCCATGTACAAGATCATGTGACTATTGGTATTTATACCTTGAGTGATACATGGATTCACCCTAGAAATCCATGGATGGACCCAGTGGTTAATTTGATGTTTTCATGACTGACACAAGGATCCAAATGAGACATTCCATAGAAAGACTCATTATGAGTGGGCATATATGATGATTGATACTTTGACTCCAAATTTATTTCCAATGATTGACTCAAAAGTAAATTATTATATGTCATAAGTGATATATGGGGCTTCATTATAAGACCGCCAAATATGATCTTGTATAAAATGGACATTATAACACATCTAGAACGATACATGGCTTCATGATTTGTTTACCATGGATGATATCATAGGTTGTTGGTTGATTTCACCTGGAGTGATACTTGAATTCCATATTTGGAATGTAATTTAACGAATCAGGTTCTAAATGAATTAAATGTCTTATGATGTTCCTCAAGAAAAAGTAAAAACTTGGAGTCTGTATTGAAAGGTATTTTTTAGATGTCCTTCTTAGCCATATATTGTTATACATGTTATTATAGGGATTCCAGGCATGAGATGGATGTTGAGACAAATAAATTTTACTATAATTGAAATGTTAAAAGAATGTAAATGGGATATAGTGTATGTAAGATGTCTAATTTTTAGTTCAGCCTTGATTAATAATTTTTCTATTGAACACTACCTACTATATATATACACCGAGTAATTGGAAAAGACAACGGGTGGTTGCCTACCAGTATTTTTTCTCAAACCCTATTTGGGTCACCCATTTGGACCCAAATATATTAGATGATTTCATGAAATAACAATGGAAAGCTCATTCATACAATTACATGCTATAATACTTAGGAGGAGGAGAGTATGAGACCATGCTGAGGCTTACGATGCTACTGATATTTTTTAAGTTTTTTTGTTCTTTTGTAGTATTGATTGTATACGTTCCTTGTATTCGCGTTTTGGATGTTTTAGTAGAAAAATGTGAAATGTATCATCATCCTTCATATTATATGACATATGGCATGTTTATACTATAATTATTGCACTGTTAAATTCTGTTATATGGTTTACTACTTCCTCTACTTGTATTTGTTATTGATATATATTATGCTACACTCATGTAATGGGGGAATAGTCTCCTTATAGATACACCTAGTCCCTTCCTACTAGTCCGCAACCTCTAGCATTTTGGGAGATGCGATTGAGGTCACGTGACCCACCAGGATCAGGGCACCATTTAGTGGAATCCGCATCCTGGATGCTACAATTTATATAGTTAAATTATATATTTTTTGTTTTAAAGTTTAATTAGATAAATTTTACATAAGTTAATAAAATTTTGGTAATTTCAATCAACATTACATTGAAATTTGATATAAACGCATTTTAATCTTTTTAACATTTTTTCTTTAAAACACTTTTTTGTTGTCCCCTATACAAAATTAAATTTAATTTATTTCTCCCACTTCTATGATTAAAATTAATAAAAATGTACTAAATATTTAGAATAAGAATAATTTCTAATTTCTAAAAACATAAATTTAGTTGAAAAAAATTATTAGTTAATGTGATTAAAATTAATAACAATGATTAAGAGAATAATTATCTTAACGAGGGACTAAAATTTTAACATAACATCCATAATGATCTATAAACATTTATAACATCCATTTAATGGACATATTTCAACCCTATACTCCCTTGAGTTGAATTTGTAACATTATTAATGTCACTTTAAATTGATAAAACATGGTTTTAATTCTATTTTAAAAAATTTACAAGAAGGATAATCCTCCTCCACTATAAAAAATCCGTAGTCCCTCTAATTTAATCACAGGAGGAAATTCATTTGGATTGCCCAAAAACTACATAAATAAACTTCCACCATGACTCCTTTCATCCTAGAAGACTTATTTTTGGTGGAAAACCATATGTTAAATACCTTTGGTGCAATTCAAGTGGAGTTACCCAAGGAAGAGATAACATCATTCCTCAAAATCTTCTTTTTATATTCCTTCTCCACCCCAAGATTCATATATTTCCATGATTAAATAATATCCCTAGTATCAAAAGTATTAAGAGATTTTTTTATTATTGTGGTTCAATTTAATATTACACACATTTCTATATAATTGATAACAAGCTCACAGTTCTTATGTACGATGAACTACTAACGCACGAACCAATGTGGTTTATTTTTCCTTTACCACCTCTCATGGGTGGGAATTATTATTAAATTTATATTTTGATATTATTTAAATTATATTTATTATGTATTTGTACTTATATAATTATTATATAAAACATAAAATCATTCTCAACATTTTTTATAAATATGATCACTTTGTTTGGGGACATGTGGACTACAACCGCCTCAAATCGATGTTATTCATTCACACTTTACAAGGAAAGTATAAATGAGTGTTTAAGTGAAATTATATGAAATATATGAAATAATAATAGTAATTTAATGATTATATATATATATATATTTCATTTACTTTATTTCAATATGACAATAAAATAGAAGCAATGTTCATGCGTACCTACAACCCACCATCTCCATGAACAGTGTATTCCATTTCATATTTCTATATTATATAGATTAATATAATCACATAGAAAAAGAATATATTTTATATTTATATAATTTTTAACATTTTGAATATATGATAATCATAATATAAAATGATTAAGAATAATAATCCAAAACATATATGAAAAAAGTATATATAACCTGAAACTTAACATTAACATAGAGTTTTTAAAAAATATGTAATATAAATTAATAAAAAAATAATATATTCTAGTATATATAAAAATATTGTTTATTATATTATTAATAATCTTTATTTATTATATTGGAATTTTCAATATGTATAAAGAGATTAAGGACATATGTTTTGGGTTTTCTTGAATAACTTTTTTTCTATGATGCATTTCCCTTATTCAATACTCATTTATAGTGTGTGTTGTATATATTGTGCCTGAATTTTACCTATTAATATTATATTTAAATTTATATTTACTTAAATAACCATTGGATTGTATTTTATTCCACATATTTATGGTTCAAAAGTTACCAAATCAATAAAGTAATTTTTGTCTCAATTTCCCGTCATTGAGATACAAGCCATGTAATAAACCTCTTTTTATATTAGGCTTATATACTTCCATTTAAAATTTTATATCATGAATATTATTCTTGTGATATTATAATATTCGTGTAATTTTATTCTCTTAGGGTTATTATGATTTTATGTTAACAAAGTGATAAGAAGTTATTGCTATAATCTCATCACTTATTTAGATTTTTTATGATTATTCTTATATTGATGAATTATTGTGATCAATATCTCATGAAATCTGATGAAATTAAATTTATAAAGGTTTTTATGTGTCAGACATGAATTGTTACTATTTTTCCACTATTTTGAATTTAAATAATTAAAATTTGTTTAAATAGAATCTAAAATTATTTCACTTTTAGATCAATAATCAGTGTTCATTCAAAACCATGTTTCCTAAATTTTTTTTAAAAAAAATGATTTACAATTACTATATTATATTTAATGTAAATTTTGAATGATGTTTTACCATTTTAAAAAATGGTTTCAAAATTAATATTCTTGTCATTTTCAGATGAAGTCAATTTTTTACACTGTTGCAGTGTAAACAGAATTTTCAGTATAAAAAAACATAGCCTAGGTCATTACCATTATTTATTAAAGATTCATTTTTATTTTTAAAATTTTATTTTTATAGAAATTGTTTTCCTAATATTCAATATATTTCTTTATATAAGTTGGATGTTCAATGAAAAAGGTATTCAAAAAGGTTTTATGATAAAAAAAATTTTTTGATGGATTTTCAATGCTTCCATTACATATTTTCAAAAGATTATTTTCAAATAAAATGATTTCAATTATTTCAAGATTTATTCATAATTTATCAATCCTATTTCAAAATATAAATTTTTTATAAAATAATTATGTTTTAGAAGTAAATTTTCAAAGACGAAAAGGTATTTTACTCAAGAAATGTTTTAAATAACATTGTAAATCCTTCTTTAGAAAAGAATTTTTGAAATGGTTTAAAGATAAGTATTTTTGGTGAATGGTTATTTTCTTTAATTAAATTTTCCTTGGAACTAAGATGACATAATTTTTTATTATTTACAATTTACTAGGGATATGATCTAAGAAATATCATTCATATTCTTTCATGAATGGATTATATTTTGATGGAATTATGTTCATGACACATGTTTATCTTCTAGAGGTTATACGCTTTTAAACTAGCTTCTTTTCCCAGTTTAGAGTTTGATGAAATGATTTATTCTTTGATTAAATGAAAATGTGACCTGTCTCATTTTTATAGGTAATGTTATGATGAAATATTTATGACACCTATTTCATTTCATGTGATATGATATGATGATTTTTTATAACATTGCGGAATATGTATTCTGTGATGGGTGAGAACTATATCTCCTTCCAATGCATTTGGTAATTATGGATGACTCATTAGTATATATTTTATGCATGAACTAGTCGACATGATCACAATATCGTGTTTTAACAACATTACATATTCAAAATTTTATGCATGAACATTATTAAATGTTTATAATATCATGCATTAACCTTTTTTTATGTCTATAAGTTTATACATGTTCCTAAATAAAAGTTCACAATGTTTTGAGTGAACCATATGACATTTACATATAGTTATGCATGAACTAGATTACATGATCACAATGTTATATGTGTTCCAGATTACATGTTCAAAATATTATGCATGGATCCAGTTGCATGTCTATATGTTGATGTGTGATCATGATTATATGTTCATAATGTTATGAGTGAATTCCATTATAGGTTCATGATGTTATATGTGAACCTAATTATATTTTCATATTTTTAAAAGTGATCTTAACTACAAATTAACAATTTTAGGAATGGACATGGTCATATATCCACATGTTTATACATAAACCTTATATAAAGTTTGAAATATTATGTGGGAACCTGATTCCATGATCACAATGTTATACATGGAACTATTTTCATGTCCATAAGTTTATGTGAGGTCCTGATTTTAGTTCCATAACTTAATCCGTGAACCTGTATCTACTTATACATGTTATCAATGTTATAAACTGATGTGTATCCAACAATTCCATGTCTTATTCTGATATTTGGATTTCATGGATTATTCTATTGATTATTGTTTCATTCCTTTTATATTAATGCCTAATTAATATGCCATGATTCATGTTTACAGTCTTTCATATATAGTGTATGATATTCTCATGATATGATCATGTTCCCATACCATTATACTCTTTTTATTCTTACATAACTCCCTTATTTACCCTAAATGATAATTTTATCTCACCGCGTTATTTTTTTACTTTCATTTGGTTATGGAGAATGGTTTTCTAGGAGTTATAAAGTGGAATACATTTAGTATATATATTGAATATATTTCACCCTATTCGATAATAATGTTCCATGTTTCCAAAGATAAAAAACTAATATGGTCCTCGTGAATTTATTATTGTAAAATGTTGAATATTCATCTAAAAGTATATAATATCCTTGTTTGTCATGCATGGGTCACAATACTCCATAAGTTATATGTTTTACTAATTCTATCCTTATTCATTTTATGTATTGTTAAGGATCATTTTGGACATGTAATGTATTGAAATTCATTTTCTTGATTCATTTGAGTAGTTATTAACTTTCTATTGAAATATTCACATTCCTGTAGTAGTTAAGATTTAATTTTCCACAAAATATATGTATTACTTGTCATGGATATATTTATTTACTAAATATTATATCATTTATACATTTTGTGTCCTATATATAAATGTATATGATTATTTTGGGAAATATTTGTAAATCTATATTCATTACTCACTACTAATATTTGACGATAAGACACATTATTAATGAATTAAATCGATTATTTGTATATGAAAAATGCTTTGGAAGTGTAGTGATGGGTGGGGACAAAACTTTTATAGCCCCTTGATACATTATTAGTGTCATTAGGTGAATTAGTAAGCTAGAATTAAATGGGGTTTTCCATATATTGAAACTATCTTGTGAACGGATTTGATAATAGAGGTATCATGATTCCTAATATCAAGACATCTAGTAATTAATAATTTTTTTCATTAAGAATTAAATTATTATTATTATCCATGATATTTTCAAAAATATATTCTCTCTCAATGAATATCATTCTCATATTATTAATTAAATGGGATGTGTGTTCAGTTACTTACCATTACATGTTGATTATTCATTATATATTTATAATAGTCAAGTTATTGATTAAATTTATTATTAATTAATATATTTACCTATCTATATTTATTACAACTTATCATAGGATATTCATTTAATTTTTATGGAATGTGTGTTCAGTTGTGTACCTTTCCAAAGTGATTTTTCGTAATCTATTATTGATACCCTTGTTGTTGAAATAATGGAATGTGTTTTCCTATATTTTCCATTGAATATTATTTTTTCTTAATTGATTATGATTAATTTTTTTCACGATAGATTCAACATTATATAATTATTATTTCGCATCTAATATTTCCCTTGTTTTTGTTTTTTTCATGAATCGTTTAAGTGTACAAGAATGATATGTAAGGATATGCTGGAGGGAAGAATTATATTCTAAAACATTATGTTGATATTTTTGTGTTATAACTTAATATGTAAATCATTAATGTATCTAGTTTACTAAGTCTACTATACTATATGGTGTTTTCGAATGCAATTCCTTTTATCTAGTTCTAATGTAATAAATTAATACACGGACTCCATGTTGTTGGAGTTGGGGTTGTTACGGTTGGTATCAGATAATGTCTGACAAAAACTATTCCAACTAGATAACGGAATAGATTAACTATATAACATTACCCTCTGATAGTCTTGAGTATATGTATGGAATAATATCCTAATGTTTTGGTACTCTATAGGTTAGGTGGTTTTTCATTACAATAGATATTTGTCTAGATATTTGAATCAGATGTGGTTCTAGAAAATATCTTTCTAGGGGTAATAACTATGAAAATGGTGCATTTGTATTAACTCAATAATTACCAATTACAAGAGAATGGGCCACACTACTGACCTCATTTGACACTCCTTGGGGATAATCTTTAAAAAATTTACATTTTCAATACAACCCATTATGAACGATTTAAACAGACGATGAAAAAAATTTCAATGGTTAAATGTGTGGTTTATTAAAATTAAAATAATTTGTAATGATTTATACATCCTATAAATTATTATATGGTTTTATAAAAATTATTGTTATTTATAACACTATGATTTTTTTGGTTTTAGTCACTTTTTTGGATCCTA
Organism: Viscum album; assembly: GCA_963277665.1. Classification (NCBI taxonomy): domain Eukaryota; kingdom Viridiplantae; phylum Streptophyta; class Magnoliopsida; order Santalales; family Viscaceae; genus Viscum; species Viscum album. The sequence continues at coordinate 896,058,403 of OY728120.1, forward strand.
ATGGAATTTGTGTTAAACAATTATATGAAGGAAATTGTGAGGAATATGGGAAACCAAATGGGATGAACACTTGATTGAATTATACCATGTGTATATATATTCATTTATTCAAAACTATTATTATCAATCTATGGGGTACTCAACACATTGACTCACCAATGAAGATATGAAAGCTGTTATCTAAGAGCTTGAGTGGTGGAGACCATAGAGGAAATAAGGAAAGATTTCATTCATGAGAGAATTGTTGAATGAGAGTCCTGGGAATGGTAAAATGATTTATGTGTGGAAAAGAAGGGAATAATGCAATGAATTTTTGCAAAAAAAATAATTGTATTATCGTTGGAAATAAATCACAACCTTGGGTCCTTCTATTGTTTTTTACATAAATGTGGCGAACCTAGACAATATTCAAGTTAATTCCCTCGTATAATGTTTAACCCTTAGACCATGGAAGGACCTATTTAAAAATAAAATGAATGAAGTATTTATGGATTGATATTCAAGATTTAAATATTTTAGGTCTTTTTACATATGGTTTTTTATTACTATATTTATGAATCTGGTAAGGATTATGTAAAATATCATATGAATATATGTCTTCAATAATTGAAGTCTAATGGATACTATCATGATTATATGAGTATATGATTGTTCAGAAGATCAATTTCCTAAACATACGTTCTAAAAATTTATATTAATATAATGTAACATGATTAAGGCTATTTTTAAAAATCATTTCAGGGAATATAATCAATTGGTTTAGTATGTGAAAGATTTATTTGAGGAATATTTCCATAATAGTTTGATTGCCTAAGATTAACGATATTGGTTACAATTAAGGTTTATCATATCTTGGATGTTATATTTATTATGATTCATCACAATTTGGGAACAATATAGGAATTATATTAATATAATTTTAAGAAACGGACAACCATTATGCCAGGTGATGACCCATTTCTTCCGTCAAGGCCGTGGGGAAAAAACCATAACCAATAGAATGTAGGGGTGTTTCGAAAACCATTGGCCTACATGATATTATAGTTAATATGTAATTGTGTTTCCTTAAATTTTTTGATGAATTAATATTAATGATAACCAATTTGAGTTACTGTTGTTGTTCAGATATTAATAAATTGTTCTAACAATATCTGTTTTGGAAAATATTATTTGATATATAGAAATACTTGTCACTCTTTTATAGATTTTACACTTTGTTAAAGGTGAATTGTTTTCCCCAGACATTAAAATTTTATTTTTTGATATTTACTTCTTGGAGTGAGTAATGAATTTTAAATTTATCAAAGCACGACAAAAGGATGAAATTATACTTCAAATAGAAACATATAATGTAATAATATTTTATTATATTAACAGAAATTAAAATAATTCCTCAAAATTGAAAATGAATATTGAATCAAAAAATTTATCATATTAACTTCATAATTTATGAATAAAATATTCTTTTTAATGATAAAAATTTAATGGTGTTGAGGTCCTTAACATTACATTGATCATTTTATTTCTTATCATAAATGAACTCCATCACATTTTATTATTATTCATGTTTTTCATCCATGTACAATTCTTTACATTCCACTAATAATTTACTATATAGAAAAAATTATATGTGTTATTATTTATGAAATTTTTACTTCACTTTCTCTCTAATTAAAATAATGTTTTAATAACCCTTTTCATGATGTTAGTTTTCAAGAAAAGAATTTCCATATATCATAACATTGATTTTTGAGTGCATGATCCAATTGTGAAGAAAATTTTTATTTCAGGTTCATAGAATGAGACTCCTTGAATTTTTAAAATGAGAACATTGTATTTGATAGAATATGAAACATGGAACACCAACCTAAAACATCCAATGAAATAGCTTTCCTTTAAATTTAATCTTTTTGATAACATATGGAACATGATACCCTGAATCTAAATAAACCATAAAATAATATACCATTATAAAATTATTTTCAAATTTGTGGGTATGAATATTTAATAGTAATATATAAAATTTTGGTCATCCATTGATTATAAATAATGTTTTAAATATTTAAAATGAAATTAAATGGTTTCAAAAAATAGTATTTTTTTCTAAAATACTATTTAGTAATGGTTTGTTCACATAATTTAAGATTTGTTTTTACCAATTTGATAAATTTCATTTTAAAAAATTAACAACATTTTTTAAATCATTATTAAAATTATCTTATAGTTATTTTCATGTGATTTTTATGAAATGTTTCATTTTTCATTGAATAGTGAAAAATACTCATATTTATTGAAAATCACATTTTTATTTAAATAAATTATGAGGAAACATTATATATTAAATTGTGCTTAATGTAAAAATAGATAAATTAAATTATCATTTAACAAATTTAGTTCATTTTAATTAATTTAATATTGAATTTTAAAATTTAAACCATTTATACATAAGATAATTTTCACTTTGGGAACAATATTTTTCATCGTGTCTTTGAGTATAATTTGAAATTTTGTTTTCCCAATTCAAGGAAATGAATTGGGAAAAGTGGATTACATATTTATAATTAGAAAAATTTATACTATAAAATATGTTTAACAGAATTTTGTACAAATATGGTTAGTGACAGAAGTAATTATTAATTATAGTGGTAAAGGTAAAAAATAATTTAGAATGGGGTTAAATTAAAAAGATAAGGGTTAAAATGAAACAATAACTTTTCCTAAATACATTTCATGGATCTATTTACGCTTTATAATCTATATGGATCAATAAATACCAATTTTGGAGACTTTTCTGATGATAAAAGTGTGGGTATTATTTGTTCATTTAAAAATTCTCATTTGTCTCCTCTGCACCAATTATAAAATTCCATTCCTATCTTCCCCAATTAACACTTACAAAACTATTTTCATGATTCAATATTTATAAAAATAACATCTTTAATACCATAAAAACATTATAGATAACTATTTTTATCAAAAAATCCTCCCAAGGAATGCTATTGGCGCACACCTAATGAAGTTTTCTCGAGAAAGGGAATGATTATTAAACGATTGTTTTTGTCTCTTATTATAACACCATAAAATATTATTCAACCTGGTCACATCTTAACCTTATAATATAAGTTTTATTAGATGTTATAATGTTAAGAGAATAACCTATATCCATCTTATCTTCCTTCAAATTGAAAATTAAATCATCGATCTAGTGTACGATGGAGATCCACCTCACGAAGAAATGTAATTGGTTTTCCATCACCCCCTTTAAAAGATGAATATAATTAAGGATTTAAAACATTTATCTAAAATTTATGATATTATTATAGTAATATAAATTTAATATAACATATACCTTCTTATATTTCATGTGTTTTAAAATAGAATAATTTCTCTCTTGTATATGGAGGACAACCACCTAGTGAAGTCATGGGATTGGTTTTTCACTTGTGATTTACATGGAAGATAATAGGGTAAATTAATTTCATATATAAAATATATATGACATTATATTATATTTTTGTAATTCAATATATAGATGAATTATTTAACCTTTCCCCAATTAAAGAAATGATAACATCGCTCAAGCGTATGTTTGTCCTACCGTCTCTAGGAAGTAATATGGACCATTCTCTAATTTCAAATTTCAATATTGATTCTGAAAATGTATCTAATAGAGAAATGATAATTTCAACAATAATATAAATATTTTTATGTTTTATCTTTATACTATTTACATTAGTATAACATGTTCATAGAAAAACATTCATGATAAATTAAGGAAATTAACAACCGAAACAATGAAAGTAATTAAATATTATTATCAAATAAGTGTTAAAAAGGTATATATAGGAAATATATGATATTATTAAATTGTATTTGGTTATAGTATAAATATTTTTCATTAAACCACTATCAAGGAGTTCAAATCATTTTCAACCAAAAATAAGCATGAAGTTGTACATTTCTTCTGCATTTCTATTTCATTGATACATACTTGTTATTATGAACTTAATTTGTTTTATATGATGAATTTAAAAACAAATCATCATGTAATATCATGTTTAATTATATATTCAGGGTATTATATGTTTCAATTTGAATTATTTTATCCATATTTAATTGAATTAAATGGTTATAATTAGTAAACAACTCTATAACTCATTTTCTTTTCATTTGATATATTATATATTCATTGAATTTAATATTATAAGATTATATGTCCAGTTACTTTTGAATAACTATAAATTTTTTAATATTTGTTTTATGTTGATTTAAATTTGATACACACAATCAATTCAATTGTAAATTCGCACTGCAACATCATGATCTTTTTAATCGTTTATTTCCCTATCTTATTTGAATTAGAATGATTTACCCTTGAATTTAAAATGAAGGAAATGATTTCATCATTTTCTAATAAACCACATTAATTTTATTATCATCTAGTTAATAATTATGTTTTCTAGTAATGTAACTATTTTTACTTTCTTTGGTACATAAAATGATTCAAAATAAGTTTTAAGAAAAATTGGACATCATTTTTCTCTTCAGTCAAAAATAAGTCTTCATCCAAAATGTTGTTTTCAATAAATCTTATCAACATAATTTTAAACATTGTAAAAAAGATTTATTGAAGAATATTTTCCAAATTTTGACTTGTTTTGGAAAAAATCAATTGAATATTCATATTATTTTAGAAAAAACACCAATTTATAATTTACCGAATATGTTAAAAGATTCATTTATTTAACATGTACGAATTGTATAGGCTTTCACACCATCATGAAAAATTTAAATTATGATGATTTATTTATAAGATTTGAAGTTTAATTTCAATTAATATTATATTCAAAATATTTTAGTTATGTTTTATTTTTAGAAATATTTACAATGTAACAATAATCATTTCCTCAATAAAATTTTGAATACCAATTTTATAGTATTTATTTATGTCAATTACTAGAAACATTTATTTTAATTATAATCCATAAGGGTTCAGTTGATTTGATTCAATCCTTATTTTTTATATAGATTTTTATTATCATTTTCACTAAGGAATGTATTGAATTTCACTTGCTAGATTATTGTTTACAGTTATTACCATTACCTTGATTTATTAACTTCACTCTCGTTATCTGAAATTAAATTTCCTCTGAATATCTATATTATTTATCATGTATTAATTTATTACATAAACCATTTATAATTTATTCACATAGTGTTTTATATTTAAATTTATTTTATTATCTGGGGAAATATTGTTAAATTCTAATTCCTTACTCAATAAATAGATTTGATGAAAGACACATTATTCATGAATGAAATGAATTATTATGTTTATGAGGAATGATTTGCACATGGAATGATTCGTGGGGACATTAATTATATAGTCCATCTATTCATTTTTAGTATAATGAGGTGAATTATTAATCTATCATTGAATGGGTTTTCATCAATAGTTTTAAAAATTCATGTGAATAGTCTAGATAGTAGATGTATCATGATGCCTGAGATCATGACATCCAATAATTAATAATTTCCTTCATTGATAATTAAGTTATTATTATTATCCATGAGATTTTTATTATGATATCATCTCTGGATTCATTTCATTCTAATATTATTTATTAAATAGAATGTATCTTTATTTATTTACTATACCATTTTGATTATTCCTTATCTATTAATAGTAGCCAAGATACTAAAAAAATAGAATATGTGTTCATATATTTATTTTTCTATATTGATTATGAGTTATCTATTCATGATTGTCATGTTACTTATCTATCATGAATGGTCAGTTATTTACCTTGTCATATTTATTATTCCATATCCTTCTTGATAGTCAAGTTATTGGGTAAATGGTATGTGTGTTCAAATACATACCATTCCATAAGGATAATGAATTTTTATTTATAATTCATTTATTTTTATCGCTTCCTCATTTTATAGTACTTATTAGGAATATGATCTCACCATTATTTTTTCCCTCCTAAGAAAATATGAAGTGTTTAAAGAATGATATGTTAGGATATATGAGATGGAATAATGTTGTTTTGGATAAAGAAATTATGAAATTTATGTTTTTAAATATAATATGATAATAAAGTATGTTTCTAGTTTACAATGACTATTAAGCTATACATTCCTTTGACATGTGATTCTGTATATCTAGTTCTACTATAATAATTTAAGAAATTGGTTCTGTGTTAATAGATTAGACGATATTAAAAAAAATTATTCCTTAATAACACATATTAAGAATATAATTGTCTTGATACTTATTCTTGTTGGAAATAGTAAATACAGTAAAACAGTGTTTCATGTAGGTGGTTTAACTGACTCGAACAAGAACATTCCACACTACTGAATGTGTAAGTGTATAGATTTATAATATAGTTATATAATTTCTAAAGTATCATAATTATTTGAATAGGTAAAATTGAGAGTGGTGTTTTATAAATCAAATAGATGAGAAGGTTATTGAAATGGATGGTGAAGAAAATGTTAGTTACTTTGATTAATTCTATCCTTTTTTAAAGGGTTCCTTCAGAATAAACGAATAAAGCCTACTTCTAGAGAAAATATGATTGAAAACATGTAGTTTTAATTTCCAGGAAGGAATTTGGGTTCTATATCAATGAAGGTCAAATTTTAATGTCTGTTTTAAAGTGGGTAGTGGTGGGGAAATTGTATAGGTTAGATTGAGAGTAATTTTAGCACATACACAGTCTTTAATGTTTAAAGAACGATATTTTACAAGGAATGTAGAACCATAGGGGATATTTAATGGATATTGGTAATGAATTAATTCATCCATTAACCATACAAATAATTTTAGAAATATTTTATAAATTTAATCTTTAATTTATCCCCTTTTAACTCATTTTACCTTTATTGTGTTAACTAAATTTTTACCTCAGTGACATATTCTCTAATGAAAAATGAAATACTAAAATAAATGTATTGATTCTAGAAATTATATCCATTTTAGTGAATTCAAATTCTATATGTGATGAAAAATAATTTAAATAAAAAATGTAAATAATATAACAATTTTTTTAGAAAACTAAATTTTAAAATAAAATTGAAACTAGTCTTATTTATTAATAAGTAATAATTATTTGACAAATGATAATTTATTTTTTATAATAAAAAACTTAGTAAAAATTTATCCTTCAAATATGGAAAACTAAAATTTTAAATATAAATATATAATAAAAATAATGTTTAAAAAATTATAATTTTCATTAATCATGAATAATTAAATTATTATTCATTTTAAATCCTTAAATATTCATTATATATTATTTACTTATTTTAAAAATGATTCTTAAATGTTATTAATATATTTTTTAAAATCATTTTTTAAAATTAACAATTAAATTAATAAAACATTACATACTAATAAAAATAAATTTAATGAAAATAATAGATATTTTCAAAGGTAAATTAACCTATTTTTATTTTATTACACAATTATTTATAATTTTTTATTACATAAATAATATATTGTGGGTAACATATTTGAAAATTATTATTATAAAGTACTCAATATACCAATTAGAAACATGTATACATGATGAAAAAATATCTAGAAACCAAATTTGTAATGAACATATATTCAATGATCATGTTTTAAATTACTATATAAATAACAAAAAAATTAATTTTTTTATATGATAATAAATTTTTAATTAATATTAATTCATTTTATTCATTTATTTCACTCTTAAACAATAAACTATATTTTTAATGTTTTCCATTATTCCTTGTTTTATAATTGGTGATATGATATTCAAGAAAAACTATGATGACAAAGAATTAATGCTAATGGTCTTGTTGTTTACTTTTGGTTCCATTCATTATATATCCCCAGGTCGGAAGCAAATAAAATGTGTGAGGTTGAATTATTTTTTTTAGTTAATGGATTCTATTATTTTAATTAAACAACTTGAGTTTATTAGATTTAATGATCATCTCAATGATCACTCACAATACCTCCTCATAAGAAATTATAATAAGAGTGGACACATCAAATCATATTTAAAATGATTATAAATAAGATGAAATCCTTTCAATGATGGCTATATCCTTAAACATTGATTATCCAAAATAATAATTTAATTGATAAAAATGGTTTAGGGAGAAATTGGTTATACACATAAATAATTGATCCTCTAGTTTATACATGTTCTACATCCTAAAAAAAACTCTTTTCCATCGATTAATTGACTCATCAACTTTATTCTCTAATCTTTGATTATTTACACACCCTAATAATCCTCCTCATCAGTGTTAATCTAAATATATAAATACCTCGAACACATCCTAGTTACTTCTACACTAATTCATAATGATCCACTTCTACATGGAAATAGGTTCTGGATTTCTCAAATAAAACTTCATGTCTTTATGATAGGTATCATTCAGAACATGAACATATGACTGTATTACTATTTAATGTATCCATATGATTTTAATATAATCAAATTATTTATTACTCAAAAATGAATTTATTCTCCTATAAATTTTTTGTTTAATTTAGTCTCGTATATCTCGTATGATATTATTTCATATAATTGTAAACTCACACAACACGGAATAATATGGCTCATAATTCTAAATTTAATTCATGAATGAATTCAATAATGTATGGTGCATGGAATTTTAATAGAACCACTTGTTCTTATTTTTTTCACTTCACAAATTCTTTTAATTATATATATTCAATAGTCCTATTATATTTTTTCCAAAAAAATTAATGAAATTTTCTTGATTTATCAATTAATATATTTTTAGTGAAGCTACTTGAATGTGAGAATTCATGAGTAATCCTTCTTATTCTTTCTCATAATTTTTACCTTCTTCATAAAAACCAGAAATGGAATATAGTGTCTCATATTATAATCATTTAAGAATATCTTTAATGTTATTCCTTAAACAAGTAGGTGAGCACTACTTCCATTTTTTATTCACATAGGTGATGAGTGTGGTTATTCATCAAATACATAATGATAACAGGTTATCTTGATAACTCATATAACTTTTCTTCACTAAATATGATGGTGATTCATGGATGATAACTTTCTTCACATAATATATATGTTTGAGATCTTTATTATCCTCAAAAAATAATATTTCCAAGGGTTGTTCTTCATCATGTCACATAGTAGGCATACCTTTCCCTCTATTATTCGATGGAAACAAGAGATATCTCAAAATAGATCATCAATAATATAACAACCCTTAATCATGCCTCAATATTTTTAGATGTGGATTCCACAAAATTTGAAATTTAAAAAAAAATCATTTTAATGAATATATTTAAAACATTTAAATATCATAAATTCTAAACAATTGTGACACTAAGTATAAAGATGTCAAGAGAGCATTTATTCCCCATATTCCTTCACAATGAATCACTTAATTGCATCTCATGAACATCACAAGAAAATGAATATAAATGTATAAACTTATTGATGAATTTGGATTCATGATTATCTTATTGAATATTAATATTTTTCTTATGATATTATCATATTCTATGTGAAATTGATGAATTGAATTTTTTGATTTCATTCGTTAAGATTCAATTTTCAATCATGACTAGTTCCCTCGGCCTGATCATTTAATTGATGAAAAATGATGACGTTGAGAACATTAAAAAAACATCATTGGGAGTTTTAAGATGATAATAATTTCGATAAGATGTTTTTTATTAAATCAATAATGTGGTTCTTGTTATTTCTATTGTTTTTCAATGTGATATAGTTCCCCACAAATCTTAAGTCTTACATCGGCCTTCACAATGGATGGAATCCTCTGAATAAAGCCACTCGCTCTAGAAACCACTCGTCCTTGACACCTGGGTCGACACTCAGCCACACTCACTCCTTCCACTCATGCAGAGTGCCACCCCATTGCAATGTTAATCTAACATGTCTTTTCTCTAGACACCCCTATTAACCAACAACTTACTTGATCACCAAATACACCTCTACCTTGGTCGCTTGGGTTAGATTCATTCACTTGATTGAGTTTTCCATATTTTTTCATTAACCATTATATAAAGATTTAGTTAATTTTAAAAACAGAATATATATATATAACATATATAAATATTTATACAAGTGGAAATACCTTCTAATAAACTCCAATAGTAATAAAAATTAATTCATCACCTCTTACATCAAATATTACATCATCCTATTAATGTACTATTTCTGCGTAATTTATTTCTCGGAAAATATTTATCCTAGATAAATAAAAGGATAAATGTTAAATATTTTCATTTTCTATCTCACATTTAAAATTTTTCATGTGAAAACATTGTACTACACCAAACATCATCAACACAAGTCTTATTAACAAAATTTAGCTCCATAATAGCTACAAATATACTTGATTGTTTGTCTTAAACAAATAATCTTTAGCTCCTCATGTTGTAGCATCAAAATAACTCATGGACTTGGATAAACTGTCAATCATAAAATATAATGTCTTCCTATGAAACAATAAAAACATCCTTAAAGGATTCATCACCAGTGTCCCTCACCATACACATATTTAATCGTTGACACTTTGTACAATTATTCAATTGGGATCCGCAATCCCCAATTTGAATTTGTTAGAAATATTAATACTTACCAATGAAATTTTTTTTTGTTCCAAAGGATTAAATATTATACCCTTATTAAAAATAATTTCAAAGGTGATAAGGGCCCTTCACATCTAAAAATTCATTTTAACATGCCATAAAATCAACATATTCTGTTCTAATATTTTAAAGCCTCAGTATTAGAATATTTTGTTAGAAGGATGATATCAATTGGTATTATTAATAAATAAAATTCACACAGACATGTATATAAGTCTATGTGGGAAAAAAATTGTATGAAATAAGATTATATAATCATGTTTTGAAATGTTTTCGATAAATTATTCAGTATGTGATACAGAACTTAAATAAATAAATATTTATGTTTTTGGGGTTCTTTAAGAGAGTTATTCAAAAAATTACACATTATACAACACATATCTTTCCAACACATCAAATAGATCAATTGAAAATATTTATATCTGCTTTTTTAGCCCAATATAAACTTCCATGATGAATTATATTTTCTTTCATAACTAATCATCCAATTTTTCAAAGCATTTTATATGTTCTATATTCATTGTATAGTAAATCGTTAATTGATTTAACTCATCAATACCCCCCCCCCTCATGGGTACTACTCATATCATTATATTCCATAAAAATAATTAAAAAAATATAGAAAATGGAAAATGGGTAGAGCTCTCTAATTACTCATAAGTTACAGTTTGGTTTAAGATATTCTGGGCCTTTTCTGGGATTTAATCCTTAATGCTTCATTTCTTGATAAAAATATTAATATTTTTCCTACTTATATTATTATCCTAATATGATTTATTGAGTGAATAAATATTTCTAAACCCTTATTTTTTTGTGAAAATATATTTTCTACTTTATCCATTTGTGCACTGGAAGCACTAAGTGCTTTTATATTACTCTTAAATATCTTGAAATATTTTTGAATCTGTGGAAAGAATTTACAAGTTATAAGTCCTGATGTTTTGACCCTACACAAAAACATTAAATATAAATTAATGTTGTAATTTTATGAATACTTCCCCACTTTTATATCCAGTATAGTAATATCCCCTTCATCCTTTATCTGGTGAGAAGTTCTTGAAATAATTTTCTTTTTTCTCTCCTAAATACATACTTATGTTCTTTTTCTTTTTTATTATTATTTTGGTCAATTTATTTTATATTTTCATCATCTTTTTCCCATATTCATGAGGACATCTATTATTTTATTTAAATTTCATACTATGATAACATTATAATTAATTTTTATTTAATATACAACAATAAAAACAATAGCTAAAGAAAATTATTATCATATTTTTTATGTTAGTCTGTCCAGATTTCACAGGTTGTGTACCATGTTTTTTAGTGGGTCCCCAACCCTTTTAAAAATTATTAGGGAACAACATGAATACATATTCTAATATCCACCATCAATGATATGGTTTGTTTTTTAGTATTATACACCATCCATGTTTTTCTATTATAATATTTCAAACTTATATGAAAAATTGAGATAACATTGGTACATAATAAATCTTTTAGGTTATGGGATACCTTTCTCTAAAAGGATAATTAGATTCATGAATCTAAATGATAAATTATATGAAAATATCTCATTTTCAAGTAATATGGGATGTTCCTAATTTTGGTAATTCTTAATTCTATAAAAAAATATCTAACTAAAAACCCTCATTGTTGTGGAATATATTCCAATAAAAAATATATATCTCCCTATCTTACCAATACTATATTATCATATTTATTTTTTCTTAATGAATACTTCATTATTCCTTTAAGGAATTGCCAATTTATTTAATTTTCGTTAATTTTAACTCTATTCCAGTGCCATTAACATTGATATTGGTCATGTTCCATTTTTCAAGTTCATGGAAATCTTTCACAAATAATATTTTAGATACCTCTATCTCAAAAAAAAAATCCTTTGAATATATTATACAAAAAAGTGGAATCTCTATGTAATATGTTTATTGATTTATCTCTTGATTAATCTAGGCCTACAGAAGAAAAGAAATTTTTAAACCTCTAATGTAGTTCAATCTCTAATTAATTAATATATTCTTTTAGTTATTCTTTAAGTAAAATAATCCCCTAGATAGTACCAATAAAAAAATGTACCACTTATTGAGAGACCTTCACAAGATGTTATTCAAATCCAAAATGACGATCAATAAGTGATACATCGTCATCACATAATGAACGTGATTCATTTGAATAATAATAATAATAACTAATTTTCCCACTCAAATTACCTTCATTAGTTATTTTTCTCCATTTTATTTTGGTTTCTAATTAAAAATCCTTGCTACTATCATCTTCTTATTTCCTTGAGCCTTGGCAGATATATTCATCATTATATCATTTGGAGTATCTTTATTTTTCTCCCTATGATTTATATCAATATTGTCATAAAATCCATAATCCATTAATTCTACTGAAATCATTAGGAAATAGCTCATATCAATATAGGGAATATTTTCTCTGATACCACTTGTTGAGCCCCATGCCAGATTCCATTGATAGTGGGGTGGGGGTGGGTTACACCAATGGTCTTTTTTTACAATATCTGTTTTTATAATTTGACCCCTTAAACATTATAATGTTTTAGACCCACTCAATTATACTCCATTAACTCAAAACATAAGTACAAAAAATAAGAGTGGGCACATCTAATGATATTAACTAGCTACAAAAATATTATATTCTAATTGATTCATTATTCTCCCTAATAAACACTATATTCAATATTGATCTATAGATAGAAGGATATCCAGTAGTCTCTATTTACTTCTTCAAAAACTAAGAATGGTATTACTTCAAAATCGCATAGGAAATAATATCCTACTATTAAAATGCATGACTTTACCTCATGCCTTCTTAAGACCATGAATTTCTGACATTCTCACACTTTTTGATATCTTTATGATCTATATAATCTCAACAAATTGAATATGCATTTAAAAAACTCATATCCCAAAAATATAATTAAAATTTATCATCTTATCATTACATTAATATAATTTCATTCAAGGATAAACTATCAAAACTAAATATATTTTTTCCTAAAATTCTCAACTCAATCAATGCATGCATGGAATATTTCATTGTGAATAAACTTTTAACATAAAAATTTATTATTAATTTAAATTATTATTTTTTAATATTAAAATTTATATCTCCTCTATTTTCCTTGTTACATTTATCCATAACTATTTATTCATGGGTCTCAAGTTCAAAATATGTATATCCAGTTTAGTGAAGCTATATGATTGTGTGAATGCATGAGTTATCTTTATTTTCCTTATAACTCCATCTATCATCCTTATACAATCCAGAATAGGTATGGGGTGTCATTGATTCCCATTCAAGTAATTATATCTTATGTTGTCTTCCTTTTACATGTTACATTAAAAAACTCCTTTTTTTCATTTTACAAGTAATGTGTATAGGTTTTCCATAAATAATTCACGTTAATATATGAGTGTTATGCCTTTTGTTAATTTTTTTCTTGATTAAATAGAGTGATTTGTGGATCCTCATAATCATGACATAAAAAATATGTGTGAGATACCTATTACCATCATCTGTTAATATCTACATGGGTTCTTATTTTTGTATCCTAGTAGGCTTGTTGTGGTATATGTTTTCACTTAAAGTTAGAGGTATATCAAAATTGATAATCAATAATCTAAAAAATTACCTAGCATAGTATTTATATATGAGTATATAATCAAATTATTACAATAAAAAAATTCATTTAAATGTATATCATTAAAAATTTTAAACTTTCTACAATTGATAATATAATAGACACCATGTGTTACATATCTGTGTGGCCACTTATTACCCATAATCCTTTATATTAAATTACTCAAGTTCCTGTGAAAAAAATATCATACAACTCCATAAAAGGATCTAAACTCAACCATGAATTCTAATGAATAATTATTTCACTACAGATTCATATTTTCATACAACAGTAACAGATTCCTTGAACTGGAATATTATTGTGGTATATAGACCATATAAATGGGAATTTGATGATCGATCGTGCATTTTCCCCTTGAAATAATCAACAAATATGGACAGGTCAATGAATTTCAAACATTAAAATCATGCCCAACTAAAAACCCATGACGAAAAGTTGACTTTTAAGAGATACTCAATCATTTGAAATGGAATTATTTTATCATGTGACTCTCAAAATTTCAATCCTTATAAAACATGGTAATAGTTCCCTGTAAATAATCTATCCCAAATGGGTCTTCATATAGGACGATATCTACTAATTATGGTGACATACTAATCAAATCAGCCAACGATGACCCTTCGATCAACTCCAAAATACAATTCCAAATGATTATGCACTACACCACGTCATCTCATAGTGCATCAAACATATCCTACCCATACACCCCCATCCACAAAAATCATTTGATGGATCTCTTGATGCTCTTCCTCTCAGTGAACTTCGGTTGGCACCAATATTTGGCCTGAGTTAGAAATATTTTTTAATTAATACTTATAGATTTTGTAATTAAATTAATAACATAAAAACCCACATACCAAATCAAAATACATATTTAATATCCTATAAATTTACATATAATACAACTTATTTAATACTCAATTTATTCACTATATTATCAAATATTTTTTCATGAAATATAATGGTGGTTTCATCATTTTTTATTGCACACAAAATATTCTTCTTAGTTGAACAGAGGATGAAATATCAAATCATCAATTTTATATCTCACCTTAGTATTTTAAATGTTGACAACATTTTGACAATCGAAAAATCATCATCCCATGTTTTATGATGAAAAACCTACTCCATCATCATAACACATATAGTCTCTCATTTTTCTTGAACATCTACTCTTGAGTTTTTCAAGTTCTAATATCAAATATACTAATTGAATTAGATTTTTATATTTACTGAAATACATTGTAAACTCATGAAATGATAACAAAACACATGAAAGATATCATCGACATGTTCTTTCACCAAACACATATTGAATCATTGAAATAAATTCATTTCTTTACATGGGATCTTCATTCCTCTTATTTTATAGTTATGTTTCACATATACTCTTTAAATTTTATTAATTAATTTCTTGTATTTTTATATTTAATATTATTAAAACATAAAAAAAATCATCCTAGTTAAATGTTTCATGTGAAACATGTCATTCAATATATTCATGCTATAAAATTGGGTAGAGTAACCAGTGGCTCTCATGGGATTAGAACTGGTAGCTTCATATAACCTTATAAGAATTAATAATACATTTAGTAAGAAAATATAGAGTAGAAAAAGGATTATATCAAGATCTAATATATCTGTAATGTTGAGGAATATTTGGGTCTTTTCCAATAATTTCATCGGGATCATTGATTTCATCTTGGGTATGGACTAGTTTTCCTAATTCATGGCTCTTATAATATTCTATCAACGTTTTTTTATTTTTAGTATCTTTATGGAACATAGTATACAGTTGTTATGGAATCAAAAATTCATTAAAGTAGATCATGGTTATATAATAAGTAGTTTGAAAATATGACGTATAAAAAATCATTTTTGATTCTTGAGGATGATAAAGCCATGAAACTAGAAGAGTTAAATATTAGATTTGCTAATTTTATTAATGGCATCACCTAAATATTTTTTAATATCTCTTGAAATATTTTTGTGGGAATATTCATTGTATTTAGTGTCATGTATCCAGCTAGTTACATTTCATTAATATATTATGCTCCATATTGAGTTAAGTGAAATGAAAATTCATATTTTCTAGTTAGAGTCTAATGGTTTTGTAACACACCATGTTTTTGAAAAAATAAATAGAAATTGATGGAACATTGATTTAAGTAGATATTTATAACTGTCTTTTTTAACATAATTATTTTCCACATCTATGTTTTGAATTTTAATAAACTATCATCTACAATTGTGTCCAATATGTTATTTGGAGTCTATTGGAAGCAACTTTTTTGGTGAATAGTAACATAACTTTATGAATAGTAATATGAATAGTAATATGACCCTAATGAATAGTAATATGACCTTAATGAATAGTAAATTTTATTATTATTTTATTTTATTAAGGCTTTAAGATAATATCATCTAGGTAAGTTTTTAATTTTGATAAAGAAGTAGTTACATTAATAGAATTGTTAATTTTTGAATTAAGAATGCGTTTATTTAAATATTAAATTAATAATATTTATAAAATTTTTTCAAAAAATGGACTTCATTTTTGAAATATACACGTTGATAAATGGTTAGGGTGAATTTTGGGAATTTTTCTGAAACAATAGATTTTTCGGGGAATAGTAAAAAATACATTTTTTTGTTTCAGTGTATTAAGGACATCATTAATGATATAATAATTATTTCATAAATCTGGTAGACTTTTGTATAGTTAAATAATATGTGAGCTATCCCAAGTGGATTATACCTTGGGAAAATACTGTGGGCAAGCCCATGGTTTTTTAAATACCACTCATGAGGTGTCCCTTAAAAATTATTAAAATAATCCCTCACTTTTCCTATAAATACAAACTCTTCCCTTCATTGAATTCATTACCAATTCTCCCTCAAAGAATTTCTGGCCTCCTTTCCTTCAAATTAGTCCTCCCAAGGTTTCATCAAGCCCCCAGGGTCCCAACCTTCATGTTCTATGCGTTACCTTACAAGGTAAGAAAATTATCAATTTCTTTCCTTTTTTCCATTCAAGTTGTCTTTTATGTGGTATATCGTTCAAGTTTCAATAACATGTTATTATTTTAATCTTATTCATGATCTAATCTATATTATTATTCATTTCTCGATGGGTGACCCTTGTCCCCTCTCTTATTAATATTTTATAAAACCATGTTGTGTAGCAGTTAGGCTGTTGAATTTTTGTTAGCGTTTTCACAATTATTCATTTATTTTGAGTTCTTTCCTTATTCTTTCTTCATATCTCCTTACCCAAGAGGCATAAAATCTCCAGAAATCATATATATTATATATTTTATCATGTTTATTGAAAATTACTCACCATTATTATTCTCCTCTCCCACTTATTTAAGGAATAAAAACATTGTCTGTTTGTTTCGAATTACCGACATCGTGGATGATGTGATTTCAAAATCCATTAATTCTATCAAGTATGGTCATGAAACCATTTATATGTTTGAACCAGGTTATAATATATTTTTTATGTCTCACCCATGGTTCTGGAATTCTTTTCTACTCATGTTTATAATTTATAAGACAAAACGAGGTTGTTATTATCAAATAACCACTAAAATGATCTAAACGAACATCATTAATGTTATAACATATGGTCCTCCTCATGTACGAATTAAAAATTATGAACGGAATAATTTATTTTATTCGATATATTTAAAAACTGCTCCATTCCAATTTTTTATTTTCACTTTTATTCCACAAGAATGTCCATCCTGAACCAATCATGGAAATCATGTTAAGAAATCACCCAAAAACAGTGCAAAGGGAAAAATACTAACAATTAAGGATGAAATGATGTTATGAAATGATCATATAAGATGTTATAAACATGTAAATGTTTCTGAAAAATATTAATAACACTCTTTTGACCATTATACAGGAGCTTTAAACAAGTTGGAAGTAAGACAAACCCGAGGTAAGGGAATTCTTAACCTGATTTCCTTTCTTTGGGATAACCTTCTACTTCATTAATTATGTGATATTTAAATTGTTTGTGTGATGGGTTATGTTTATATTATTATTAAATATGTGTATTTATAGTATATACACATACTCCATACACTATATTAATTATCTCTTCAATTTTATGATATTTATAAGGGATTTTTCATTAAAAATCCTCTTTTAAAATTTAGTTTTACGAAATTCCAAAGTAATGTTTTTATGGAATTATTCATGTTTTATGATTATGTTTTGGTTCTTGTTAATTATTTATGATTAAGTTTGGGACCTTTATTTCCCTCCAATGCACTGGGTATGTGTTTGTTGGAGGTCGGTTGTATGGTTACTCCAAGTGTAAGTACGATGGTTACACAAAGTAAGGTAGTCATGAGGGTTACGGATTATAAGGTAGCCAAGAATGGTTACAACATTATGTAAGTAATGCCCCAAGATACCTCTATGATAATATATATGTTCTCATGTTTGTGTGGATCTTGTGTGAATCTCATGTTGCACAAAGTAAGTATATATGAGTGACAAGCATGTCTTCTGAAAATGCTTTCATATGTTATGAGTATTCATGGGCTAATGTGATCTTTCCTTCATTTTTCATCTCTTACTAAGCTTTGTGCTCATCCCAAGTTTTTAAATGACTTTTCACTGGTTAATGGATGTGTAATACAAGGAATTAAGACACCTTAAATGTTGAAGAATTTCAAGGAGTCTTGTTTTAAGTTTTAATGTTTTATATTTTGAGAAAAATGGAAACCATTTTTATGGTATCCACTCTGTGACAATGTGTAATGTTTTGAATGTTTTGTCCTAATTCCCTAATTCTCTAAACATGAAAATAACCTTAATGTAAAAGGAAGTGTTTTCTTAACTAAAGTCAAGATTATGTATGTAATAAGGTCATGCCCTTATAGTTGGTATCAGAGGATGGTTTAGATAACATTAAAGGTTAGGGTGATGTGAATAGAATACCATAAATTATTTTAACTCTATGTTTAATTTGTTATAGAATTTAAATATTCCCTTGTTGCTTCATCTAAAATATGTTTTTTTCAGTATGGGTGTACATAGAAGTAATAGGGATGCTGAAGAGGAGAGGCACCGATAGAATGACATCGTTCCAGAACTACAACCTGGAATGGTAGGGATTGGAACTGAGAATCTTGTGACAGTAATGGTTCAGCTAACATAGGAAATAAATGGTGGTGCAATCCATGAAAGAGAACCAATAGAGGTACCACAACAGAACATGACAATAGTTTAACATTTTATGAGACCACATCCTCTTGCATTCAATGGATCTTCTGACCCAGTAGCAGCTGAAGGATGGATCAAATCCCATGAAAAGATATTCGATGTTATGGGATGTTCAGAAAATCAAAATATAAGTCTTTCCATTTAACGTTTTGAAGGGGATGCTGATAAGTGGTGATCAATGGTAAGGAATATCAGGGGTAGAGAGCATTTTGATGCCTTAGAGTGGGATGAATTTAAAAGTATTTTCCTTGAAAAATATTTTCATAAGGTGGTGCAACTAAGAATTGAGAAGCAATTCCTTGAATTGAAATAGAAGGAGGAAGATTCAGTGGTTGTGTATGAAGCTAACTTCACCCGACTAGCGAGGTATGCTCCAAATCATATTGTGGATCTTGATTAAAAAATCAACCACTTTTACGTAGGATTTATGCCAAGGTATCGAAGTGTGTTGGCCTCTCGTGAATTCAAATGTTATGAGAAACTTGTCTGATGTGTTGGGAGGGTTGATATGGAGTTTGCTGATGATCACGTGCATTTTGTAAACAAAGATAAGAAGAGGTCTACTTGGAATGAAATGGGTAATAATCAACCAATGAAATCATATGGTAAGGAAATTGAATTTCCATTTTGTGAAAAGTGTGGCAATAAACACCCAAGGGAATGTCTTAGAAAAACTGAGAAGTGTTTTAAATGCTGTAAGATTGGACACGTGGCCTGAGATTGCAATGAAAATGATCCAATGACTAATCCTGATTAGCAGACTGTAAAATGTTTTAAATGTGGTAAGATGGGTCATTATGCAAATGTCTATCCAAAGAGAGATCAAAATGATGCAAATAATCCAGACTACTAACAAAATGGTGTAGTGAGATCATGTGCGACTATGTCAGTAGATATCAGGCCATCCAATGAATTTGTATCATGTACTTTGTTTTTTCACTCAGATTTCGCTAAAATTTTGTTTGATACGGGATCTACAAATTTTTTCATATCTGAGAAATTTTCTGGTAAATTGGAAATATCACCTCAACAAATGAGACCTGAACATGTTGTTAAAACACCAGGGGGAAATGTTATAGAAAAGTGGAATTATAAGAATCATTTTATTGTGGTCTGCTGAAAGACTTTACCTACAAACATTGTTGTTTAACCCTTAGTTGAGGTTAATGTTATTTTGGTGATGGACTAGCTTTCTGATTATCATGATAAGATTGACTATAGATCTAAAGAAGTTTTTTTCATAAAGAGTTTTAGTTTGTATACAAGTATGAACCCATAAAATTGATGACATATCATGATGTTGGGAAACTATTAAAATATGGAAATGAATGTTATCATTATCATATTGTTGAAAACAATTGAACTACTCAAATTAATGATGTTCCAATGGTAAATTAATACCTTGATATTTCTCCTGATGAGTTACCTAGTGTCATACATGATCGAGAAGTTGAATTCACAATTGACATAGTTCTTGATTCTAAGCCAGTTTCAAAACCCCATATCGTATGGCTCCAATAGAACTTCTAGAATTGAAAAATCAGCTGTAGGATTTTCTTGAAAAAGGATTCATTCTTCCTAGTACTTCACCACGGGGAGCCCCTGTTTTGTTTGTTAAAATGAAAGATGGTTCCATGAGACTTTGCATTGATTACAGAGCATTGAATAACATCACTGTTAAAAAACTATCCTTTTCCTCATATTGATGACTTGTTTGATCAGCTCTAGGAATCTCAGTACTTTTCCAAGATTGACTTGAGATCCGAATACCATCAGCTGAAGGTGAAGGAAGATGACATCCTTAAAAAGGACTTTCGTACTAGATATGGGCATTATGAATTTGTTGTTATGCCATTTGTATTAACTAATGGACCTTTTGTATTCAAAAATCTTATGAATATAGTATTTCATGAGTTCTTGGATATGATTGTGGTTGTATTCATTCATGAAATTCTAGTATTTTCTAAAAAAAAGGAGCATGAAAAACATCTATGGGTTGTTTTACAAAAATTAAAAGAAAATAAACTATATGGAAAATTCAGGATGTTTTATTTTTGGTTGCAACCGATTTTTTTTCTTGGGAACATTGTAAATAAGGTTGGAATAATAGTTGATCCTGCCAAAAAAAAGTAGTTGATGAATGGACAAGACCCACAAATGTTATAGAGATTCGTAGTTTTATGGTCTTATCAAGTTATTACCGACGATTTTTTATGAACTTTGCACGGTTATCTAGCCCGATAACTATGTTAACACGGAAAGCACTTAAATTTGTTTGGACAGAGGAATGTGATGTTTGTTTTCAGGAGCTGATGAAGAGATTGGTGAATGCTCCATTTTTGGCCTTACATTCCTGGAATGGTGAGTTTTTCATCTACAGTGATGCTTCTTTGATGGGACTTGGTTGTGTTTTGATGCATAATGATCAGGTGATTGCCTATGCTTCAAGACAACTTAAAACACATGATCTATATTATCCCACATATGATTTAGAATTGGCAGGTGTGGTTTTTTCTTTGAACATATGGAGGCATCATCTATAAAGAACCAAATTCCAAATATATACTGACCATAAAAGTCTAAAGTATATATTCACTCAGAAGGAATTAAACATGAGGCAGAGAAGATGGTATGAACTAATAAAGGATTATGACTGCACGATCAACTACCATCCATGAAAAGCAATCAAATTAGCGGATGCCTTAAGTCGGAAACATCACGCATCATTAATCAGGCAATGTTTGGAACATGATTCCTTGATTAATGGTTTGATGAATTTTGTCATAGAATTTGTTGACGCAAGGAATACATCTGTTTTGTTTTAGGTTTCAGTGCAGTCTTTGTTGTCAGACAGAATTAAGCAAGCGTATAAGGAAGACAGTGAACTACAGAAAAAGGTATAATTGGTTAAAATGGGTAAGTTGATAGAAATAAATCTTCATAAAGATTATATTTTAAGATTGGGAAAAAGGATGTGTGAGCCTTGTGATTCCCAGTTGAAGAAATAATTGTTGTATGAAGCTCATAGTTCTCCATTTTCAATTCATCCTGGCAGTACTAAGATGTACAGAGACCTTTGGAAGTATTATTGGTGGGATTGAATGGAAAGAGATATTTCTAATTTTACAATGAAATTTTTTACATGTCAATAGGTTAATGAAGAGCGGTAGTTACAAAACGGGATGCTTCATCCTTTTCCAGTGCCAGAGTAGAAATGATAGAATGTATCCATGTAATTTGTGGTGGGACTACCAAAGACTTCTCTAGGTAATAGTGCTATTTGGGTTATTGTTGATCGGCTAACAAATTCTGCACATTTTCTATCAATTTGAGACACAAATGTATTTGGATCATCTTTCTCGATTGTACCTCAAGGAGATTGGCATGTTACATGGAGTTCCTCTTTTCATTGTATCTGAACGAGATCCCAGGTTCACTTCTAACTTTTGGAAGGGAATTCAGAAGTCGTTGGGCACAATGTTAAATTTCAATACAACATTTCATCCTCAATCAGATGGGAAGCCAGAATGAATGATTCAAACATTGGAGGATATTCATCAAGATTTTTAAATGGACTATCAGGGATGTTGGGATCAACATATTTCATTAGTTGAGTTTTCTTATAATAATAGTTTTAATTCCAGTATTAAGATGGCACCTTTTGAGGCCTTGTATGGAAAGTGGTGTCAAACTCTAGCGTTTTTGGATGAAGTCGGTGAAAAATGTTGATGGGGCCAGAATTAATTGAATAAGTGGCTGAGAAAGTGAGGATGATCCAACAGGATATGAGGAAATCTCAGAGGAGGCAGAAAAGTTATGCAGATAACAGAAGAAAATAATTCTCTTTTGTGTTAGGTGACCATGTTTTACATAAAGTCCCTCCTTGGAAAAGTGTGATGTGTTTCTGTAAGATAAGAAAGATAAGTCCACGGTTCATTGGTCATTTTGGAATCTTGAAGAAAGATTGAACCGTTGAATAATGCATAGCTTTGCCTCCGAGTTTGTTTTTGGTACACAATGTTTTCCATGTTTCGATGTTGAAAAAGTATGTACCAGATTCATCACATTTCTTGAGCCCAGAAGTAGTTCAGCTAAAAGAGAACCTTTCATATGGAAGAAAAACCAGTCTAGATTATTTATCGAAGAGAATTGGTATTCCGGAATAAGGTAATCTATCAGGTAATGGTTTTGTGGAGATACTTCATGGTTGAAGAAGCAACATGGGAGTCTGAAAATTCTATAAGAGAAAATACCCTCAGTTGTTTAATATGTAAATAAAATTGCGAGGACGCAATTTAAAGAAGGTGGGGATAATGTTACACCCCAAGTTTTTATAAAAATAAATAGAAATTCATGGAACATTATTTTAAGTAGATATTTATAACTATCCTTTTAACATATTTTTTCCACTTCTATGTTTTGAATTTCAAGAAACGGTCATCTAAAATTGTTTCAATATGTTATTTGGATTCTATTGGAAGCAACTTGTTTTTTTCGAGAATAGTAACATACCCTTATGAATAGTAATATGACCCTAATGAATAGTAAATTTTATTATTATTTATTTTATTAAGGCTTTAATATAATAGAATCTAGGTTAGTTTTTTATTGCCATATAGAAGTAGTTACAAAATTAGAATTGTTAATTTTTTAATTAAGTATGATTTTATTTAAATATTAAATTTATAATATTTAGAAAATTATTTTCAAAAAATGGACCTCATTTTTGAATTCTACATGTCGAAAAATGGTTAGGGTGAATTTTTTGGAACTTTTCGGAAATAGTTGATTTTTCGGTGAATCGTAAAAAATACAGTTTTTAGTTTCAGTGTATTAATGACATCATTAATGATATAATAATGATATCATAAATTAGGTAGACTTTTGTATAGTTAAATAATATTTGAGGTGTCCCTAGTGGCCTATACCATGGGAAAATACCATGGGAAAGCGCATGGTTTTGTAAATACCCTTCATGAGGTGTCCCTTGAAAATTATTAAAATAATACCTCACTTTTCCTATAAATACCAACTCTTACCTTCAATGAATTCATTACTAATTCTCCCTCAACGTAGTTCTGGCCTCCTTACCTTCATAGTAGTCCTACAAAGGTTTCCTCAAGCCCCCAAGGGCCCAACCATCATGTTCTAAGGGTTACACTACAAGGTAAGAAAATTCTCAATTTCTTTCTTTTTTCCATTCATGTTCTCTTTTATGTGGTATATATTTCAAGTTTCCATACCATGTTCTTATTTTCTTCTTATTATAGATCTACTATATATTATTATTCATTTCTGTATGGGTTACTCTTGTCCCCTCTCTTTTTAATATTTTCTAAAACCATGTTGTGTAGCCGTTAGGCTGCCGAATATTTGTAAGCGATTTCACAATTATTCTTTTATTTTGAGTTCTTTCCTTATTCTTTCTTAATATCTCCTCATCCAAGAAGAATTAAATCTCCATAAATCATGTATATTCTATATTTTATCATGTTTATGGAAAATTCTTCATCATTATTCTTCTCTTCTCCCACTTATTTAAAGAATAAAAACATTTTCTGTTTGTGTCAAATTACCGACATCGTGGACGATGTGATTTCAAAATCCATTTATTCATTAATTTATCGTCATGAAACTATTTATTTGGTTTAAACAGGTTATAATATATGTTTTATGACTCTCCCATGGTTCTGTAATACTTTTGTACTCATGTTTCTAATTTATAAGACAAAACAAGGTTGTTATTATCAAATAACAACTAAAATGATCTAAACGAACATCATTAATGTTCTATCTTATGAATCATCCTCATGTAAGAATTAAAAATTATGAATGGAATAATTTATGTTACTGGATATATTTAAATACAAATCAATTCCAATTCAGGATTTTTACTTCCAATCGACAAGAATGTCCATCATGAACCAATCGTGGAAATCATGTTAAGAACTCACCCAAAAACAGTGCAAAGGGAAAATACTAACAATTAAGGGTGAAATGATGTTATAAAATGTTCATATAAGATTTTATAAACATGATAATGTTTCATTAAAATATTAATAACACTCTTCTAACCATTATAAAAGAGTTTTAAACTAGTTGGAAGTTAGACAAACCCGAGGTAAGGGATTTCTTAACCCGATTTCCATTCTTTGGGTTAACCATCTACTTCATTAATTATGTGATATTTAAATTGTTTTTGTGATGGGTTCTTTTTATATTGTGATATATTATGTGTATTTACAGTATATACAAATACTCCATCCACTATATTAATTCCCTCTTGAATTTTATGAAATTTATAAGGGATTTTTCATTAAAAATCCTCTTAAAATTCGGTTTTATAAAATTCCAAAGTAATGTTTTTATGGAATTATTCATGCTGTATGATTATGTTTTGGTTATTTGGAATTATTTATGATGAATGGTGGGATGGATATTTCACTCAAATGCATTGGGTATGTGTATGTTGGAGGTCGGCCGTATGGTTACTCCAAGTGTAACTGTGATGGTTACACAAAGTAAGGTAGCCAGGAGAGTTATAGAGTATAAGGTAGCCATGAATGGCTATAACATTATGTAAGTAATTACCCAAGATACCTCTATGATTATATTTATGTTCTCATGTTTGTGTGGATCTCGTGTGAATATCATGTTGCACAAATTAATTATATATGAGTGACAAGCATGTCATCAGAAAATGTGTTCATACGTTATGAGTATTCATGGACTAATGTGCTCATTCCTTCCTTTTTCATCCCTTATTGAGATTTGTGATTATCCCATTTTTTTAAATGATTTTTCATAGGTTAATATATGTGTAATACAGGGAATGAAGACACGTTAAATGTTAAATAATTTTCAATGAGTCTTGCTTTTTGTTTTAATGTTTTATATTTTGAGAAAAATGGAAACTGTTTTTATGGTATCCACTTTATAACAATGTGTAATGTTATGAATTTTTTTTCCTACTTCTCTAAAGCTCTAAACGTGAAAATATTATCAATGAAAAATTAAGTGTTTTCTTAACTAAACTCAAGATTATGTATGTAATAAGGTCGGGTCCTTATAGTTGGTATCAAAGGATGGTTTAGATAACTTTTGGGGGTTAGTGTGATGTTAATAGAATACCATAAATGATTTTCACTCTATGTTTAATTTGTTATAACATTTAATGATTAACATGTTTCTTAATCTAATATATGTTTGTTCAGAGTGGTTGTACGCAGAAGGAACAGGGATGCTGAAGAGGAGAGGCACCGACAGAATGACATCCTTCTTGAACTACAGCCCATAATGGTAGGGATTGAAACTTAGCAGTTTGTGATAGTAATGGATCAGCTAACGTAGGAAATAAATGGTAGTGGAATCCATGAAAGAGAACCAATAGAGGTACCACAACGGAACATAACAGTAGTGGAACATTTTATGAGACCACTTCCTCATGCATTCAATGGATCTTCTGACCTAGTAGCAGCTGAAGGATGGATCAAAGCCCGTGAAAAGATATTTGATTATATGGGATGTTCAGAAAATTAAAAGGTAAGTCTTTACATTTAATGTTTTCAAGGGGAAGCTGACTAGTGGTGGTCAATGGTAAGGAATAGTAGGGATAGAGATGATTTTGATGCCTTAGAGTGGGGTGAATTTAAAATTATTTTCCTCAAAAAATATTTTCCTACGGTGGTGCGACTAAGAATGGAGAAGCAATTCCTTGAATTGAAATAGAAGTAGGAATATTTAGTGGATGCGTATGAAGTTAACTTTACCCTACTAGTGATGTATTCTCCAAATTTTATTCTGGATCTTGATAGAAAAATCAACTTCTTTTACTCAGGATTGAAGCCAAGGTATCGAAGGGCGTTGGCCTATCGTGAATTCAAAAGTTATGAGAAACTGGTCCGATGTCAGAGAGGGTAGAGATGGAGTTTGCTGATGATCACGTGCATTTTGGAAACAAAGAGAAGAAGAGGTCCAGTTGGCATGAAATGGGTAAGAATCAACCAAAGAAATCTGATTGCAAGAAAATCCAATTTCCAGTTTGTGAAAAGTGTGGTAAGAAACACCCTGGGGAATGTCTTATCTAAACTGTGAAGTGTTTTAAATGCAGTAAGTTTGGACATGTGGCCCGAGATTGTAATGAAATTGATCCAATGACTAATCCCGATAAGAAGACTGTAAAGTGTTTTAAAATTAGTGAGATGGGTCATTATGCAAATTCCTGCCCAAAGAGAGATCTGAATGATGCAAAGAAGATAGAATTCAAACAGAAATGTGTAGTGAGATCCTTTATGACTACTTCAGCAGATTTAGGGTTGTCCAATGAAGTTGTATCAGGTACTTTGTTTGTTCACATGGGTTTTTCTAAATGTTTGTTTGATATGGGTTCTACACATTCCTTCATCTCTGAGAATGTTTTTTAGTAAATTGGAAATATCACCTCAAAAAATGATACATGGAATTATTGTTAAAACACCAGGGGAAAATTTTATAGAAAAAAGGAATTATAATAATATTTTTATTGTGGTCTGTGGAAATACTTTACCTAAAAACCTTGTTGTTTTACCATTAGTCATGTTTGATATTATTTTGGGGATGGACTAGCTTTATTATTATCATGCTATGATTGACTGTAGAGCTAAAGAGTTGTTTTTCAGAAAGAGTTTCAATTTGTATACAAGAATGAACCCATATAATTGATGACATATAAAGAAGATGAGAAACTATTGAAAGATGGAAATGAAAGTTATCTTGCTCAAATTGTTGAAAACAGTGGAACTATTCAAATTAATGATGTGCTAGTGGTAAATGAATACCTTGATGTTTTTTCTAATGAGTTACTTGGTGTCATACCTGATTGAGTGGTTGAATTCACAATTGACATAGTTCCTGATGCTAAGACAATTTCAAAACCCCCATATCGTATGGATCCAATAGAACTTCTTGAATTGAACAATCTGTTGCAAGATTTTCTTGAGAAAGGCTTCATTCGCCCTAGAACTCCACCATGGGGAGCCCCTATTTTGTTTTTTAAAAATAAAGATGGTTCCATGAAACATTTCATTGATTACAGAGCTCTGAATAACATCACTATTAAAAACATGTATCCTTTGCCTCATATTGATGACTTGTTTTATCTACTCTAGGGAGCTCAATACTTTTCCATGATTCACTTGAGATCTGGATACCATTAGCTGAAGGTGAATGAAGATGACTTCCCGAAAACATCCTTTCGTACTAGATATGGGAATTATGAATTTTTTGTTATGTCATTTGGATTAACTAATACACCTGTTGTATTCATGAATCTTATGAATAGCGTATTTCATGAGTTCTTGGGTATGTTTTTGGTTGTATTCATTTATGACATTCTGGTATTTTCTAAAAATAAATAGGAGCATGAAAAGTATCTAATGG
Source organism: Viscum album (assembly GCA_963277665.1). Classification (NCBI taxonomy): domain Eukaryota; kingdom Viridiplantae; phylum Streptophyta; class Magnoliopsida; order Santalales; family Viscaceae; genus Viscum; species Viscum album. The sequence goes on from OY728120.1 coordinate 896,087,412, forward strand.
TTGTTTTACAAACATTAAATGACAAAAAACTATATGGAAAATTTAGCAAGTGTGATTTTTGGTTGCAACATATTTCTTTTCTTTGGAACATTGTAAATAAGGATGGAATAATAGTTGATCCTGCCAAAACAAATGTAGTTGATGAATGGCCAAGGCCCACAAATGTTAAAGATATTTATATATTTATGGGCTTATAAAGTTATTACCGATGATTTGTTAAGAACATTGCACTGTTATCTGTATTGATAACTAAGTTAACACGAAAAGGGGTTAAATTTGTTTGGACAGAGGAATGTGATGTTTGTTTTCAGGAACTGAAGAAGAGATTAGTGAATGCTCCAGTTTTGGCCTGACCTTCCCGGAATTGTGAGTTTTTCATCTACTATAATGCTTCTTTCAAGGGACTTGGTAGTGTTTTGATGCAGAATAATCAGGTAATTGCCTATTCTTCGAGACAACTTAAACCTCATGAGCTAAATTATCCCACAAATGATTTGGAATTAGCAGTTGTGGTTTTTGCATTGAAAATATGGAGGCATCATCTATACAGAACCAAATGTAGAATATATACTCACCATAAAAGTCTAAAGTATATATTCACTCTGAAGGAATTAAACATGAGGCAGAGAAGATAGCTAGAATTGCTAAAGGATTTTGACTGCACGATCAATTACCATCCAGGAAAAGCAAACAAAGTATCGGATGCCTTAATTCAGAAACAACATGCATCATTAACCCTAATATGTTTGGAACATGATCCCTTGATTAATGATTTGATTAATTTTGGCCTAGAATTTGTTGGTGTAGGGAATACATCTGTTTTGTTTCAGGTTTCAGTGTAGTCTTCATTGTCAGACAGAATTAAGCATGTTCAGAAGGAAGACGGTGAGATACAGAAAAAGGTAGAATTGGTTAAAATGGGTAAGTTCCCAGAATTCAAACTTTATAGAGATTATGTTTAATGGTTTGGAGAAAGGTTTTGTGTGCCTTGTGATTCCCAGTTTAAGAATGAATTGTTGCATGAAGCTTATAGTTCTACATTTTCTGTTCATCCTAGAAGTACTAATATGTACAGAAACCTTCGGGAGTATTATTGGTGGGATGGAATGAAATGCGATGTTTCTGATTTTACAATGAAATTTTTGACGTGTCAACACGTTAAAGCAGAGCGACAGTTACCGAAGGGGATGCTTCAGCCTTTGCATGTGCTAGAGTAGAAATTGGAGAATGTATCCATGGACATTGTGGAGGGACTACCAAATACTTTTTGAGGTAACAATGCTATTTGGGTTATTGTTGATCGAATAATAAAGTCTTCACATTTTCTATCAATTCGAGAAACAATGTGCTTGGATAAACATTCTCGACTGTACCTCAAGAAGATTGTCAGGTTACATGGAGTTCCTCTTTCCATTGTATCTGAACGAGATCACAGGTTCACTTCTAACTTTTTGAAGGGACATTAGAATTCATTGGGCACAGAGTTAAATTTCAGTACATCTTTTCATCGTCAATCCGATGGGAAGTCAGTATAAACGATTAAAACATTGGATGATATGCTTCGAGCTTGATTAATGGACTTTCAGAAAATTTGGGATCAACATCTTTCATTAGTTGAGTTTTTTTATAATAATAGTTTTCATTCCAGTAATCATATTGCACCATTTGAGGCCTTGTAAGGAAAGTGGTGTCGGACTCCAGCATTTTGGGATCAAGTTCGTGAATGAAAGTTGATGGGGCCAGAATTAGTTGAAGAAGTGGATGAGAAAGTGAAGATGATTCAGCAGTATATGGGGAAAGCTCAGAGCAGGCAGAAAAGTTATGCAGATAATAGAAGCAAAAGGCTTCTCTTTCAAGGTAGGTGACCATGTTTTCCTTAAATTATCTCCTTGAAATAATGTGATGGGTTTCAATAAGAAAGGAAAGCGATGTCCACAGTTCATCAGTCCTTTTGAAATCTTGGAGAAAGTTGGAACAGTTGCATACCGCATAGCTTTGCCTCCGAGTTTGTTTCAGGTACACAATGTTTTCCATGTTTCAATGTTGAGAAAGTATGTACCAGATTCATCACAAGTCATGAGCCCAGAAGTAGTTATTCTAGAAGAGAACCTTTCTTATGAAGAGAAACTGGTCTATATTCTTGATCGAAGGGAACATGTATTGTGGAATAAGTTTATCCACGAGGTAAAGGTTTTGTGGAGAAACCACATGGTGGAAGAAGCAACATGGGAGTCTGAAAATGCTATGAGAGAAAAATTCCATCATTTGTTTAATAAGTAAATAAAATTGCGAGGACTCAATTTCAAGATGGTGGGGATAATGTAACACCCCAAGTTTTTCTAAAAATAAATAGAAATTCATGGAACTTTGTTTTATGTAGATATTTATAACTAGCCTTTTAACATATTTTTTTCCACGTCTATGTTTTGAATTTCAAGAAAATGTCATCTATAATTGTGTTTAGTATGTTATTTGAAGTCTATTGGACCAAACATGTTTTTTTGATGAATAGTAACATATCCTTATAAATAGTAATATGAATAGTAATATGACCCTAATGAATTGTGAATTTAATTATTATTTTATGTTATTAATTCTTTAAGATAATATCATATAGGTTAGTTTTTCATTGTGATATAGAAGTAGTTAAATAATTAGAATTCTAAATTTTTGTATTATGTCTACTTTTATTTAAATAATAAATTAATAATATTTAGAAAATTATTTTCATAAAATGGACAAAATTAATGAAATCTACACATAGATAAATGGTTTGGGTAAATTTTGGGAATTCTTCTGAAACAGTTGATAATTCAGTGAATAGTAAAAAAATACAGTTTTTAGTTTCAGTGTATTAATGAAATACATAATGATATAATAATGATGTCATAAATCTGTTCGACATGTGTATAGTTAAATAATATTTTAGGTGTCTCAAGTGGCTTATACCATGGGAAAATACCCTGGGAAAGCCCAGGGTTTTATAAATACCACTCATGAGGTGTCCCTTGATAATTATTAAAATAATCCCTCACTTTTCCTATAAATACCAACTGTTCCCTTCGTTGAATTCATTACCAATTCTTCCTAAACATTGATCTGGCCTCCTTTCCTTTAAATTATTCCTCCCAAGGATTCCTCCAGCCCCCATGTTCCCAACCTTCATGTTCTAAGGGTTACTCTACAAGGTAAGAAAATTCTCAATTTCTTTCTTTTTTCCATTCAAATTCTCTTTTATGTGGTATATCTTTCATGTATACATACCATGTTCTTATTTCCCTATTATTCATGATCTAGTATATATTATGATTCATTTATGTATGGTTGACCCTTATCCCCTCTCTTTTTATTATTTTCTAAAACCATGTTGCGTAGCCATTAGGCTGCAGAATTTTTGAAAGCGATTTCACAATTATTCTTTTATTTTGAGTCCTTTCTTTATTCATTATTCATATCTCCTTATCCAAGAGGCATGAAATCTCAATAAATCATGTATATTCTATATGTTACCATGTTTATTTAAAATTACTAATCATTATTTTTCTACTCTCCCACTTATTTAATGAATAAAAACATTGTCTTTTTTTGTCGAATTGCCGACATCTTGGACGATGTGATTTCAAAATCCATTAATTCATTCAATTATGGTCATGAAACTATTTATATGGTTGAAACGGGTTATAATATATGTTTTATGTCTCACCCATGGTTCTATAATTCGTTTATACTCATGTTTCTAATTTATAATACAAAACGAGGTTGTTATTATCAAATAACCACTAAAATGATCTAAACAAACATCATTAATGTTCCAACTTACGAATCATCCTCATGTAAGAATTCAAAATGATTAATGGAATAATTTATGTTACTGGATATATTTACATACTACTCCATTCCAATTATTTAGTTTCAATTCCAATCGACAAGAATGTCCATCATGAACCAATCATGGAAATCATGTTAAGAACTCACCCAAAAACAGTGCAAAGGGAAAAATACTAACAATTAAAGGGGAAATGAAGTTATTAAATGATCATATAAGATGTTATAAACATGAAAATATATCTGTAAAATATTAATAACACTCTTGTAACCATTATACAAGAGGTTTAATAAAGTTGGAAGTAAGACAAACTCGCGGTAAGGGAATTCCTAACCCGATTTCCATTCTTTGTGGTAACCTTATACTTCATTAATTATGTGATATTTAAATTTTTTTGTGTGATGGGTTATGTTTATATTATTCTTAATTACATGTATTTACATTATATACATATACTCAATCCAATATATTAATTCTATCTTCCATTGTATGATATTTATAACAGATTTTTGTTTAAAAATCCTCTTTTTAAATTCAGTTTTATGAAATTCCAAAGTAATATTTTTATGGAATTATTCATGTTGTATGATTATGATTTGGTTTTTTGTAATTATTTATGATGAATGGTGATACCTATATTTCCATCCAATTCATTGGGTGTGTGTATGTTGGAGGTCGACCGTATGGTTACTCCAAGTGTAACTGCGATGGTTACACAAAGTAAGATAGTTGTGAGGGTTACAGATTATAAGGTAGCCAAGAAAGGTTACAAGATTATGTAAGTAATTCCCCAAGATACCTCTATGATTATATTTATGTTCTCATGTTTTTGTGGATATTTTTTGAATTCATGTTGCACAAAGTATGTATATATGAGTGACACACATGTCTTCTGAAAATGTTTTCATACGTTACGAGTATTCATGGACTAATGTGGTATATCCTTCCTTATTCATCCCTTACTGAGATTTGTACTCATAACAAGTTTTTAAATTATTTTTCACAGGCTAATGGATGTGTAATAAAAGAAATGAAGACACATTAGATTTTGAATAATTTCCATGGAGTTTTGTTTTATGTTTTCATGTTTTATATTTTAAGAAAAATGGAAACTATTTTTATGGTATCCACTCTATAACAATGTGTAATCTTATGAATGTTTTGTCCTAATTATCTAAAGCTCTAAACATGAAAATATCCTCAATGTAAAAGGAAGTGTTTTCTTAACTAAACTCAATATTATGTATGTAATAAGGTTGGGTCATTATATGTTTTGTCTGACCTAGTGATTCTCCTTGAAGTGTTATAATTCCCTTTACTAAAAACGTTTGATTGGAGTCAACACATCTATGAAGACTATAAGATATTGAATTATGTGTCTATCAATAACTGATATACATTGAATATAATTAATGATTCTTTTAACCAATTAAAATGATCTAAATAGTTTTATAATACTAACTTTGTATTAGTGTATTATAAAGTTCATTTGAGACCTTTTTATGTTTCAAGGGTGTCTTTCTAAATTTTATATTCACATTTTGAATATGTAGTCATGAATTTTTTCTTATCTAGTGAACCCACTATTTTCATGGATCTATAGTATTTTTTATCCATTATTAAAGAAATTTATCCTTGTATTTAAGTTTTATATACTTTAAGATTAATGAATTTGGAATTATTTGAGAGGAAATATCATGTAGAATAAGGAATGTTCGAAATGAAAATTCATTTCATTAATCCATGAAAAAATTTCATTTCATATTTGTGAGGTCAATTTCTTATGGAATGTTGTGTTTAAAGTCAAATGCATTATATATCCAAAAAAATGTAAAGGAACTGAAATCCTAGGATATACATAAGAAAATTTTGAATACCTAAACATTCATAAAACATTGTAGATTTTATCATATTTTTATAATATAACCACTCTAATGAAATCTATAACAATGATCAGAATGAAATTTTTTGGATCAAAAGAGTTGGAAAAGGAAAATTCAAAGTTGAAGAAAAAGATTATGAAAACACTTATCGTGATTATTCTGGATCCAGGTAAGGTATTTTATGTATATTTTGATTCATTTTCAGTATTTTTTAGATTTAATTTAATAAAATATCATCATATCATGGATTATGTCTCTAGGTAATTACCACTACATGAGAAAAATTATCTCAACCCTGCTCTAGTGCAAGAAACCATAGTATTAACCGTTAGTGGTGGATTCCCTACATATTTACTAAGAAGTTTTTAATATTTACTAACTAAAAGAAACACATTTTTATCTTTTTTTGTGCTCTCTATTTTAGGAGAAAATAATGGTTTGATTATTTAAAATAATTTGATTCTGAGTTTCTATATACTTTGGGAAAGATAAATTCTATATACAACACCTTTATTATGAATTTTATAACTATAATGTTGTCATAAGATAAATATGATTGTATGATTATGGTTTTTCTAGTTAAAAAATCATTTACTTATATCTAAATATTTTAATCAGATAAAAAATGTATTCTAGGGATCCAAAATCATCGGTTTTAGAATTGGTGAAGATTTTTTAGATATCATAAATGGATTATATTTTCATTAAAGAGATACTTTATGGTGGGGAGACTCAAGGGGAGTGGTCACAATATTATTTCTTCATCTCACTCATAAAGGGAAGTCAGGTGGTTCCCACCAACATGCATGAATAGTTAATGAGGAAGAATCACTCTTTTCATTGGGTTGCACGCCTGGGAATTTCTAATATGTATCGTGATGTGTATAGGTAACTCATGTGGAATTATATATAGTAATATATATCTTTATTAGTGTTTATATTCCTTAAATATAAACTATTCACGTCATATAATCCCTTAATGGTCATTTAAGTACAATAATTTTATATATAATTATTGAAATGTGTTGAATCCTACATGTATTTATTAACCATTTGACAAAAATATCAGTTAATTTTATATATGATACTAGTGATTATAGACTTAATAAAAATTTAAAATAATTTTTTCCTATTTTATAAACATTTTTTTGTAGATATTATTATTCTCCATCGGGTGAAAAATTGTATCATACCATATTGGGACCAGAGTATCATATATTTTTTGAAAGAGTTGCATAAAATATCTCATAACTCCAATAAAGTGATTATGGATTTTCATCCTCATAAACATGGATAGTTTAAGAGGACTATTCAAATTCTAGAAGATATGATAACTATTTTAATCCTTGAATTTAGTGTCTCTTGGGAGGACCATTTTTCTCTTGTGGACTTTTCCTGTAATAATAACTAGGAAACCTCAATTGCTCTATATAAGCTACAACATAGTAGAACATATTGTTATATATCATGTTAGATAGATATGTTTTAATTATTTTGACATATATAATAAATTTTCAAGAGAATTATAAACATGATAAGTTGATCCATAAGTGGTTTATGACTATATAAAATAATTATAAGTCTTACACTAGTCACATGTGAAAGACAATATATTATTTGGTCAATGATTATTAATTTCATTGAATATCTCTTTGATTTGCCAATAAAAAATTTCAATGTATTTGAAAAAGAAATATTTATTTATAAAACTATTTATATATTGAATCTTATCATAGAGGAGTGTAACTTTTTGGATTGAAATTATAGATTTGTTATATTAATAGTTTTTAAATAAGTCTTATTCTTATGTATATTCAAAACCATTCAAATTTCATTCAGTTTGATGATATAGAGTCAAATGTGGATGATTACTTCATTGAGAATTCCATTTTTATCATTCGATGATGTGATAAAATCAAGTGAGGAAGGAAAATTCATTTGGTTTGGTAGTGATAAAAACAAAAAAACCATAGATGAGATATTGGAATATGAAGCTTGAATTTTCATAGAATGGTTATTCTTTTTCTCTTGTGAAGCTAACTGTAACTTCTCAGGGATGATAAACCAAATAATGTGGAGTATTAAATACCATAATATTTCAAAATTACAATCCTCATATAAATATAGACTTCAAATTAAACTTTTCATATATTTATGAAGTTATTGGAAAATGGGAAGAATTTATAGATGGTATGATGTGGAAAAGAGAAGTGGATTAGGTGTTGGAGAAGAATTTGGTTTCTTATGAATATAAAATTGATAACTTGTGACACTCCAATGGTTACAAGGCCACTTTAAATACTTCCAAATACTTAGTGGAATGAGATTGAGTACCCTATTATCCTAAAAAGGAATTTTTATGATAGGAGGACTCCATCTCTTCACCGCGAAAATAATCCCTTTAAATAGTATTCACTTAGGATTTCTTCCCTATTCATAGTTGAAAATCCTCCTTTGGATGTTCAAATGAATTACACTAGAATCACCTATATCCATGGAAAGATGTTTTGAATAAATTCAACACCATGGTAGTATGATTGTCCATATCAAATACAAGGTAGGGCTTCTATCCACCATTAATAATATTCATTTTTTTGTAATTTCATATCCCTATTAATTTATCGTTCTTCCAAAGATATGAAACCAAATTCCCCCATTTGTTAATCTTCTAGTGAGTGTTTGTAGGAAGTATAAATCAATGATCTTGAGTTGAGGAAATTATCATAATATTAAATTTCTTTTCCTAATTTTGGAAAATGAAATAATTATTTTATTAGTCTATCCTATATTTATTAAAACTATAGAATATGTAATATCTCAAATTCATGGGAATAAGGCTTTACATATGATTTTTCTAAGGTGGTTGAATAATTATATTTTTATTATAATTGTATACTTTTTATAGTTCTAGGGAATTTGGAGAGTGATGGATGACTAGGTAAATTGTTTTAAATACACTTTATAATTTTTCTTATATTTATAATATGATAGTACTACAAATTATTATTTTTTGATGAAAAATTCCTTTAATATGCTTCATTTAAAATATCCATTCATACACATGAAATGTATTCCATAAGATGAGCCCCTTTAGATATTTTATATTCAATTCAATAATGTTTATGGTCTCTCAATTTTTAATTGTTTTTTATGAAAATGATATTATATGGATTTGGTTAAATTAATGTCAATCACATTTTCTTGGTTTCTAAAATGTCCCATAATAACATTTGGTCCATGATCTCAATAAATTAAATGGTAAAGTATCATTTAACCTGTTTAGGGGAAACCATGTATTGGTAGATTCTTATTTCATTAAGTTGTGTTTCCAAAATGGTATATACAATATTAATGGGATGATCATGGATATTGTTGTGCTTATTGGATGGGATTTTTTTTATAATGATTATATTAAACTTACATATTGTGATAATATTTTGATTTTAATGCATGTAAATTCCTTTGATAATATTTTATAATTATAGCTTTGTTTTTTTATTTCACATATATGAGATTAAACCTTATTTTGGAGGTTTCATTATGATATGTGCATAGTAGCTACCATATATATGTATATTTATTCAGTTCATTACTACCTAAGTGGATATAACCCTGATATAGATGAAGGATATTTATATATATATATATATATATTATTATGAATATATATATATATATATTTCATTCAATCCTATGAGAAAATGAGTGGTCTCTTTGGAGAGGATGACTATAGATATACAAATATAGTTCCACCTTATAGGAAGACAGTGGAATTAGAGGGAAAATGATTGTTGTTAATTATATATATACACACATCAACAAGTCTCTTATAAATAAGTCTCTGATTGAGGAAAGGTACAACATCTTTGATTCTAAGAATTGATCAAGGTATGTTTGGTTAATGCCTATTGGGAATTGTCATTGTGTTATCATATATTGTAATTTATATACCTAGTTTTTCTGAAATCCCGAATATTTTTATATAAAAATATTTATATAAATAGACTTCCAATTGTTATTTCTACTACAATTCTACATTATATTATTATAATGAACACATTGTTTTATGAATGAAAATGACTTTCATGAGGTATTTTATACTCAACCTCTAATCATGTTCATTTAGAATGAGTGTTTATCTTCTATTTCATGACCAAGTTAAAATAAAAACATCTTCACATGATTGTTCATGGAAATTGAAAATGGGTGGTCATTAACGGTTTTGTGTGGAGTTGGGTTATACACTTTTGGGGTTTTGGTGGACGACTTGGTGGAGGATGTAGGGGGTATCCTTAGAGGTTCACACAAGGTTTATCAACACATATACATTACCATAGTTCTATTTATGACATTTTCAGATGAAAAAATATCATTATATATGGTTTTTAGTTAGTTACTCCCATTTACTATTTATAAACAGGTTTTGAACATCATTTTCAAATAGATTTTGTTTCATATAGAGTCCACATTATGGGATATCTAGGTTACCCAAATGTATTGGTCCCACAATAGAGAACCTATATAGATTATTGGTTACTTTATGTACCCAAATACAGTGCTGAAATTATGTTTTGATTATTTAGGTAATTCAATATGACTCTAATGTAGGGAAATTATCTTCCACTTTTATAGAAATTTTCCCTTAAAATTTAGGACATCCTATGTTTATTATTGGGCGCACATTAGGTGTTTTGTGGATCTGCATCAGGTTTGTTTAATTATCTAGTTTTTTGTCATTAAATTATGGATACTAAGACCTTCATGGTCCCATGCCGATCTCAGTAACCATACCAGTTCATCTTATAGTAATATTTGGGCCACAATAACTGAATTTTAAAATCCCAATTAGTCCACTATAACCCACAATGATGACTATAACATGGTTTTTGGTGATCCAATTACTTCATGCGAGGATAACATGTGTTTCTCTGTTGGGAATAAACATGATTCTCTCAAAGGAAGATCAAATAAATATTGGATCATTGTAATAAATCATTAATCTCACACCCATATTGATTTATTACATTTTCTCCCCTTCAATTTCCATCTATACTAGAGTTATATCTTAATGGGTAAGATCTAGTGCAACAATGTTTTTTATTTTTAATAATTAACTAAATGGTCATGATCTCATGTTCCTGTTGAATGGATTTTAAGGATTAGATCATCATTACATACATTGATCCTAATCCATCAAAATCATTTTATATTCTTATCGATGGAAGTTGACCCTTATTCACACCTTGGTGAAACAAAACTATTATTTCTATTATTGGGATTCTTTTAGATAGTTTTCATATGTATTAATATTAGTATTAATTATTTTGGCTTAAAATTATATAATAACCGGTGAGTGTTGGATTTGATAAAAATCATACGTTTTTGAGCTAATGAAAAAGATATTTAGTAAAAGAGAATGTTTATGAAATATATTGATAGTATATTAAACTGGATAAATTTAGTATTATAATTTTTTATGGTTTTTTATTAATAAACTACTTTTCTAGAAGTAAAATAGTATTTAAAAATTGGTTAGTTTCCCTCTGAGAAATGATAGAGATGTATCACATAAGGATTAATGGTACATTCATATGTGATGGATGTGATGTTATATAAAGTGTTAAATATAACTAGGGAGCATTATAAATTCATAAAATATTATTGTTGGTGATGATACATTGTGTAAATACACAATGATTATTTGAAATAATCTAATTTAATTTCATTGGTTGTGCTTGACTCGATCACATTAGTGGGAAAATTTGGGGTTTTTCTTGTGATATATTGAATTTATGTACTTATTTGAAAATTTGTTTAGTTTTTCAAATGTGTCCAACATATTTCAATGGAATCAGATACATGATTAAGAATTTTTTTAGAATGGTATTTAATTAGACCCTGTTGTAAAAATTGTTCTAAATATTAAGACACACACCCCAATTCATTTATCATTATTTACATGTTGATGTCTTATGTCATGATATATATTTGGAAAAAGATATAATAGCATTTCAAGCTAGATCATAATATTTATGATCCTCTTGGGTGTTGTAGTGTTGGGATATGCATTTCAACATTATTTAGACCATCTAATGGGGATAGTAATTGTTTGTTTTAGGCCATCATGATATATGTCAGTTTTTAGTATTTATTTTGTTTTTACTCTATTTGGTTTTGATTTAAATTAATTAATTTATTTTAAATAAATAGTTTTAGTTTTGAAATAAAGAAAATATTCATTTTATAATATATAAATTAAAGTTTATTCTGAGTGAAAATAAATCCCCAAGGATTTTTTGATTCATATATACTAGCTACCAACCTTTGTAAATCATAAAAATGCTTAAGGGGATGCAGAATCCTAAATTGGGTCATTGTATATTAGTTCAGGTGTTTGGGATATCGAAATAAGTTATCAAAATCCATGTAATTTGTAAATGTTCTTGTAATGATGTTGGTACCAACAAGGGGTGTATTATAGAATAAAATATACACTATGGGATGTCAATGAAGCACCCATATTAATTGGATGTAGATACATTTTCTAAAACAAGGCCTTTTATGGGGGTAGCATGATAAAAAACCAAGAGGTAATGTCTAAAGTAGAAAATACCATGATTTTGTGGATTGGAAATTATAAAAAATATTTCATGATTTGGATACTAATATATTAGGTCCTTATTTAAAACATATCATTCCATTCAATATCCAATTATTAAAAATCATCCATCATCATTACCAAGTGGGAAACCATAAAATTGTTTAATGTCCACCTCCTCTTTATGAAATCCATTACATAAAACCAACATAACATTTAATTTGAATATTTTTAATTATTATAACATACTATATCAAGGAAAATAATGAATATTTATAACCTTTTCCCTTATATACATCTCTCATAGAATTCAATCACGTTGACTTCAATATAAAATTTTCAAACCTCCCATGATTTCACTTATTATCCATTTCTCCTTTTTTATATGATTTTATGAACATATAATTATATAACAAATATTTTCTTATTCTTAGAATTGAAAAAAATTCATCATGTAATTTTTATTAATTTAGTTACAAATTTACATTATTGTATAATCTTATTCTTTATACTTGTGTGCATTATTAGTATTACTTAACTAGACATGAGTAAATTACAATGAGATATTTTTGAAAATTATATCTTAGTTAGAACCAATTATTCATGAAAATTCATTATGTTTTAGACATTAAAATATTATATAAATTATATAAATAAAATTATTGGTTATAATTATTTAAAATAAATAATTGAAAAATATTTTCTCTTATGTTTAATAATTGAATCCCGTTTTTTAAACCTTATTTCAATCCATGAAATTAAAATCTATATTATATTAATTTTTTACTGTAAATTACAATTGATAGTCACTCAATAAATTTATAGTAATATTTATCAAAAAATATATAATATTCTACTAAAATTTCAATTATAATAAAAATAATTTCATCTATTTAGAGTATAATGAAATAAAAAAATTTCCTCCCACGTTCTGTTTAAACATTCAAATATCGATGGAATTAGAATTGTTAAGAAATAAGGTTTGAGAAAATGAAAAAAATTATAATTGGATGTTTCTTTTTCCACATACTGGAAGAATTCATAACATAGTAAGGATAAATCTATTACACCATCAATATTTTAGTGTGTGTTCCTTCATATTTTACAGATTGTTAGGATATAAATGGAATTTTGGTGAAATTTTGGGATGATTCACAGTAAGGAAATTTTTAACTAACTGTTAAATCTATTCCTTGAATAATGATTTTAGGTAGTTCTACTCACATTATTTAGTGAATAATTAACTAACTATGTAACCTAGTCATTCATTGATGAGTTATATGGACACCTGGGCCCATATTGTTTAGCGCACAATTAACCAACCTTGTGGGTAAACAAACGAAACATTGAAAAACAAATATTAATTTTATTAATATATTTTTCCCTCAACTGATACTAATTTAAAATATAAATCTTATATGATTTAATATTAGGTATACCATGAATTATTTTTAGTATTTTTTAACATATAATTTGGAATAAGTCTGTAGAACTAGGTTGACTGACTCCAAATCCATATTATAATATATTTATTATTATTTTTATTAGAAATTATTGTCTATCTATCTTATCCAAATCTATTTAAATATCTAGTTGGGGTGATATAATAATAATGTAATTTGATCATGGATTTATATAAATATTTATTAACCTATGAGTTAAAGGTGTGGACAAGAAATGTTATCAAAATATTTATATCCATAAGATTTAGAAAATATTTTTTCTATGTTTGTATGATTATATTCTATAAAATCTATTTTTTAATCTTTTAATGTGTCCATTGTTGTGATTTTTTATTGATTGATCATGTTTGTGTTTTCTAAATACATTTCTTAATGAAATTATTTCTATAGATCATAGAAATTTGGTTTTTAAAAAATGGTTTGGCTTTTGATATACATATTTTTTTAGGATTTTGATATAAATGGATTTCATTTTTGAAAAATAGAATTTATTTTTGGAAACATTGGGATTTGTTTTTAAATGTGATATTTTGGGATACACATGTGAATTTTTTTAAGAGAAATTTTTTTTATTTGAAATCATGTTTGGATATAAGATAATTTTTTATGCGAAAGTATATTTCTATTTTAAATCATATTCGAATTAATAAAATGGGTATTTAAAGAATAAATTTTTATAGAAATTAGAATTGTGTTGGGGAGATATTTATAGAAATAAAATATTGTCAAAAAAATAATAGAAATGAGATATGTTGTAAAATTTATAGTTCAATAAATACAAGATGAACAATTGATAAATTTATTGGAAATACCATTTTCCAATATTTCCTTGATTTGAAAATCCATAAAACAAAATAGAAACCATAGAACGTAGAAATGTTTGCAGAATATGAGTTATTAAATCAGACACTAGGATCCAAATTTTATAAATGAATTATTATTCATTTATCACGAGTTGACTAATATTTCTAAAATAAATTTATCCAATTTTTTTATTTTATATTATGATATTGATAATAGTTTTCACATTGTTATAGGAGAACATTTATTGGTAACAGATTTTTTGAAAACTATGTGTTTTATATAATTTAATATAATTTTTCCATTATATGAAATGTTTTTATGAAATAATTGTTTTCAATGTGTTACATTATTTTATAATTCCATTCATTCACACACTTGAAAGAACATGGATGAAAATACATTGATATAATTTGGGGAAATCGTAGTATGTAAAGTTTAATCACACATACATGTATATCATAGTGTGGATATAGATGTTATATGTAATGATATACAGAAAAGAATATATTTTTATTAATTATTATAGTAGAACCATTGGAGTTGTTATATTTGAGTTTATGTTTTTTTCAGCAAAATTTTTATAGAGTTGATTGATCAATATATAATGGATAATATTTTTTCATTTTTTAATTATTATTTTGAGAGAACTAGTTTGATTTTTTTGTTGCAAAAGTTTCCTCATTAATTTCTTTTTCATTATTGGTTACAGGTTGTAATGAAACATAAAATTCATATATCATGATGATATCATCTATTTAACTGAATATAATTGCCCAATGATTTTTTACGATCTTGATTTTAAATTTTACTATATTTAAATTCAGAATTGTTCTTAAGGTCATGTGGTGACCTGGATTTTGGTATTATCATTCCCATACTTTGGTTTAGAATAAATTGATGCACAAAACATCAATTTTGAATATAATCCATTATTTTTATTTTTATTATAAAAAATTCTCAAACTCCCAAGATACATAAATATGGTTCTCATCACGTCTATAGGGTAATAAATCGTGATTTATCTTAAATAATTTCAATTTGGATTGAAAATATTTCTATACCGATGTGGAATTATTTTTCTAATGATAAGTCCAAAATATTCAAATTATATACTCCATATCACTGTCTTTTAAAATTATATTTAAAAATACCACTCTATATTTATGTACTTCTGTAAAAACTTTTGAGAATTTGGTATCATAATATTTGTATTGCATATATATTATTTTAAAAAAAATTGATAGTTTTATTAGTTGTGGAAATTAAATACTTATATATATGAGTTTAATTATTCTATTGGACCCCAAATGTTCAACTGAATAAGATCCAAAGGACAAGTGGATTAAATTTTTAATCTTTTTCTTGAGGCATTATCAATTTTCATTTTTTAAATTTATTGAAAATAAAAATTATCACATTATGTAGCATCGATATATAAGAAAATCATCCCCATTAGATAATTTTCTCATAATAATTTTCAAATATGGAAAAGTCCTTGATTCCAAAATGTGTTTTCATCATTAATTTTGATATACAAATAGAAGTCATTTTTTTATAAAAATGACAATGTCACCAATTTCATAATGTTACGATTTAATCTTAAGATGTTATGATTCATTATATATAAAAATGTATCTTTTATCACAAACAATTTCAATAATCTAATCTGTTCCCAAAGGGCACATCTCTAGATATTTTATAGTGGTTGTTAATCTCATATGAATATTTTTTCCCTAACAAAATCTATTAAAATTCATTTTATTATAATAAATAAATATTAATTTAACATTAATAATCCTACAATGCATATTATATGATTTTGAGAATATTTGTAGGAATATTCATATTAGTTGAACAACCATAATACAACATTTATAGAATCCACCTATTAGATTCCATTAATGTAATCTAAATTAAAAATTTATCTCTTTTTATTTAATTAACATATGATATTTTTTAGAGTTATTTATAATAATAAACCAATAAAACTAATATAGTGATAAAATATTCATCTATATAACCTTGTTGACCAAACATCCCATGATATAATTTAATATAAAATTCTCCTCATGAAATTCCCTTTTTAGTTGAGAACCTACTTTTGATATTTTCAATGATCTATAAATTATCATCCCCATCAAAAATTTCATTAAAACTATAATATATATATTAATAAGTCTCTCAATGAACAAAAAATATATTTACTTCTAATTTTAGCCTTTTAAATTCCTTAAATTTCCACAAATTCAATATTTCTCATAGAAAAATATTTTTTTGATAAACAGTATGATAAATTGTTTCATTTTGATAACTCCAATAATTTACATTTTACGACATAAAACATTATAATACCCTAATTTTATCCTTATTATCCATTTTCATTTTAATATATTTTTCCATTTCCATATAGTGTACAATTTAAAATAAAATATATAATTTTAAATGAAAATATACTTCAGTCAATCTCATTTTGATATAATATAATTTTATTTTTTATTATTTAATTTATCCCCAATTTCCCCTGAAACTATTAATATATAATTTTTATCCATTTTTATTTTCTTTTAACAATTAGTTCATATGTTAAAACTGTTAATCTATCTAACATCTCTCCTGTTATTCATTGAAATAATACTCAATTATTGTATTAAATTATCAATGTTAGAAAAGAATTCCTGAATTTTATTCTCATCTTAGGTTATTTTAATTTTACTAAATCTAAAATATATGAAATTTACATATAATTTTCATCGATAAAATTAGTTTTATTCTTATCCTTATAATTAGACCCATATAATTCCTCAAAATTATTTAGTATGAGGGTTTTAATTATTTAGAAAAAAATAGATACCTAAAAAATTCCACTTCAAATGTTTTACTCGCTAACATTTTATCTAATTTTTATTTAATTTACATAAAATTTAAATAATGTGTTTATGATAATATTTTTATATATTTCCATCATCTTGTACATTTATTTCAATATTTTCATTAGTTTGTGATACTTCATTTTAAATTACTTTAGCTATTATATTTTTCTTAATTTCCTCACACAATATGCCATATAAACATTAGTGACATCACTTTATTCAGTCACGGTCTTAGATAAAAATATTATTATTTTAAATTTTTATGATCCATTATCATTATCTCTTGAAAAAAATTTGTAATCATAATTTTTTTGGAATCATTTCATTAATACCATCTTGAAGAGTTTAATATCTCGAGGTTCTATATAATCAGTACTTTACCTCCATATGGGATATTTTAGGTTTAAAGATGATTTCGTGAATTTAATAATTTCACTTAGACAAGGTGATTAGTAATTTCAACTATAGGGGGAATGTTATATTTGAGAGAGAAAATATTCAATAGTTATAATGAGATTTAGACTATTAATAAAATTATTATTCTTTTAAAAAACATTATTGAAGAGTGTCTATATATACCACATTATGGTGGATTTCATACATATAAACCCCATATCCCTAGTGATCTAAAGTGTAATAAAACTAATATTGAATATTTTGTGGATAAATTGAAAAATATTCTAGTTATACAACTGGTGTATCATCCCAACCCGGCTGACCTCTAAGATGGTGGATGACCCAATGGGTCACATGACTTCAAGCGCATCTCCTTGAATGACATATGATTCTAATAAGAAATAAGGGCCTATAGTTTGTATGTGGGTAGAATATTCCCACTTAAGTCAGAGTATGAAAAAACGATTAACAATATATTAGATTTCAGAATCATAATAAGAATAGAAAGTAGTATAAATATTCATAAATAATTGAAAAATTCATAGAAAAAAATAATTAAAAATTTAATAAAACTATCCAATGTATGAATATAAAAAAGGTGAATTCATGTCATCGTAATGATACTTTACTAAAAGTGCTAAAAAATATAACATTCTTTACATCATAGTACAATAATAAAGAAAAGACACCAAAGCCCCAAGGTGATCTCCAGGAGAATCCTGAGCTCTAACTCAGTCCATTACTCCTATATTTCATGTACAAATAGCATAGAAAATGTAACCAACCATGGTTTTCAGTCCTTTATACAAGAAAGGTCTACTCGGTTACCTCATTACAATGGAGGCCCCAAGTAGGTTTTGAGATATAAATCATAGTAGGTAGACACCATCATTGTCCTTCCCAATCCATAAAATTTAGTATAATTTAAGGTGGTCTCCATATAAAAAAATTGTTGACTGACAACAAGTCAGTAATAAAAAATTGGTCTAGGTTCCTATACTTACACCGTTCTTTTAACACCTGCTTCAGCCTAAGCCATAATTTTTAAGAAGGTACATTTGAAAGCATATTATGTGTTCCAATTCCGAAAGTATCAAGGAAACTCCAAAATTTTATCCACTAAGATTTTTCTTAGGCTTGGGGTTTAATAACAATTTCATCATATTAGTGTTCAAATAAAAAAGAGAGAAAATTAATAAGTGTGTGCTATAAAACATATATATAAGAAACAAATATAGCATAATAAATTCAACCAAAGAAGTCATTCAATTAAATTCAATCAAACCTAGAATCATAGTCAAAGCTTATCCCATAGGTATGACAATGGAAAAACCTTTAATTTAACCCATACCACCAAGCATGTCCATGGAAATATTCCAAAAGACCAAGTATCTCATGAGACAAGGTTTATCATGAGTCTGTCCTCGGTATCACACATAAGGTGTCAAGTATCACCTAATGAAGGGCATAGACACTTTTCCAAGGGATCCATCATTAGTTGTCATAAAGTTAATTGGTATCAATCATGAGTATATAGAAATCACATTGAAACCCTCACCTCGAAGAGCCAAAGACTTCAATTCCCCAACACGTCGTTTTATGACCACTCGATCACCAGAATTTATCCAAGAGTCCTAAATATGGAACCAGTGTTCTCACCCAACCCATATCAAGAAAACCATTTTATTCAAAGAACATTGAAAGGCCAATATCAATACATATATCACTTTTCAAATATATACTTAAATCATGTTTTCAGACTAGAAACATGATCCAAAAGCTATTCAAGCTATCAAGTAAAAAATCCAATACATTAACATGGAATAAGGCATTTATCATAAAACTAAGAAAGTAAAAATTACATGAAAATGTTTTAAATTTATTATTTGAAGCTTATATGATTAGATTACAGATCAAACCACTAAAATAGGGCATAAAAATTAGGAACTTTCATGAGCAAAATAAAATAAACAAAATAACATGGTTTCAACATGACTCAAACTATAGGATATAAATGACATCAAAGGATACAAGCTAACAAGCTTGTTCAAGCATGAAATTAAATAAAAACCATCACATTACATTTATAACGTAATGTTATGGAAGAATGTGCATTTAGGCTCGGCACACCCAAAGGGTTTTCCTTGATGCATGGAAAAAAAATCAAATGGGTTTCACCATAAGTGAAGTCCCCAACAACACAATAGAACAAACCAAACAATTTAATAAGTGATAACAAGACATCACTAGAATTTTTTATTGAGAAACAAAAAGGTGTGATATTACATAAACAAAAAAGTAAAAGTAATAGGGTAGACACCCTACACTGGGAATTCTAATTACATGTTGAGCCACACACATAGGATGTGTTTTTGGATCATCCATCATTTTTTAAAGATTCAACATCATATATAAATAACCAATATGGGTCATGTACATGAATTCCATTCAAAAATTATAAGCTCATGCAGAAAGAGACACCAATTCTTCATGGATGGAAAGAATAAAATTCTATCACTACATTTTTAGATTGAAGGCATTTCCCCACAATAGAGGGGTTTTGTTATAAAACCATGAATTTTCTTATCAAACAAACATTTATCACATTTAATCAGTTCAAAACTTTATCAGAGGAAATTTTTACTCCAAAAACCATTTTTTATTAATTTATAAACAAGGAATAGTGTGATAATAAATTAATTAATGCATTACTAAAATTAAAGAGGCATTGAAAGGGACCTTACCTCAAAATCAGAACCAAATTAACCTTCGTAACATGAATGATTTATCAACAACCACCTGGAACATCTCTACACACAGACATATACCTTCATAATATATATTTATATTTAAATATCCTTTAACATAGTGAATTTGTTCCCCATTCCATGGGGGAATGTGCATGGAGGATATATATATATATATATATATATATATATATATATATTATGCATACATAGATACATGCATGTGAAGACCTCCAAAGATAATCAATACATTCCAGAGAATACGACATGAATCCTAAATCATCGAAGGACCCAAAATTAATTTTGAAAGGACCAACACACCCCATATAAATTACGAAAATCATTAAAAAAATTAAATCCCCTAAATTGGATAGTAAAAAACCAAGATACATGAATAATTTATCAACATAGATGGTTTGGGAGAATGATAACAACCTGAATGGGTTTACCTTTAGGGGCAGTTGTTGCAACATGAATGAACAAGACCTGAGAGGCCATTCACATACCCTAAAACTAGAATAAACCACAAAAACCCAAATCAAAACCTATCCTATAGTTTCAGAAAAATGACCTAGGGTGATAGATTTTCCAAAATAATACAATGAGATATATGAGAACAAGGAACACTGATTTACCTTGAATATTCGGAGACAAAATGTGAAGGAATCACATCGAAGTGATTGAGGTAGAGGGATCCCATAGAAGGATGGGTCATGCATTGTACGATGTGTTGTTCCTCAGGGGGTTTTATCTAGGGGTTCGATGTATGGTGTCACGTCCAGGGAGGATCATGTCGTAGGGATCCGACTGAGGGATCATAGAGGAGATCATGACCATAGAGGAGAGGAGGGAGATGTTGGTCACACACCTTGGGTTACCCAGGGAACATTAAGGATGGAGGAGACCCATTTTGTGTCTCTAAAAAAGATAAACTAAAAATAAATGATCAACGTAATAATAATTATAGTGATAATTATAATAATAATTATTTTTATTATAAAAGTAATAATACTCAAAATAATAATAATGGATGTCAATTAAATATTATATTATTATTTTCATTAAAACAATCATTATAATATTCCCATTAAATTTAAATTTAATTTATTTTCCATTTTAACATTAATATATTCAATTTATCTTTGTTAATTAAAACACCCATCACAGCATCAACTCTCTGAGAGAAAAAGGTTCTAACACTCAGTTTAAAATGTAATATACCCAGATAACAGAATAATTTAATTTCTTTTTATTTTTCATCTGGTTCAAAACACATGATAATATAACCTTCCCACCTTAATGATTCTAATCCATGAGAATCCTTCCGAAGCAACGTAACCCTCACCTGATCTACATGGTTATGATGTCTCATACAAAAGGTGGTCTTGCATCCCCAAACACCTTAAACACGTTCTAACATTAATTATCCAAGCTACACAAAATACACATAGATCTGATCCAACACTCATTTTCCAATTGAAACTTCCGGAAGACACTTATCCAAGCCTGTTTAGATGGATACATGACCATGTCTTTGTCTCATTAAACATTTGTTCCAAGATACTTCCCACCTTAGGCTGAAACATTATTAAGGGGAAGATTCCGAGTCCCAAAACCTTCCACTATATGAATCTCCTAAAAGATAGGTTCTTAATTGTTCTAGAGACTCTTGTCATGTGATTTCCGAAATGGATAAATTGTTCGATTCCACATCAACCCCAATGCCCAAGTCAAGAAAGCATTTCATGAAAAGCCCTCACTAACCCAAACCTCAATTGTCTATCCTAATGACATGCTAGAAACGATAATCCACTGATTACTCTATTGAACATGAGAGGAAACTGGTCGAACCACTCCAGAAAAAACATTAAGATGGTTCTCGGTTTAGATGACCAGAAATTTTACAAACTGAACTGTGATCTCTTCTTCAAAAGAATTTCACATTCACCCCGAACATGTCCACTAAAGTCCATACCTGAGATCTGGTGACGTTCCTTGATTTAAGCATCACCGAGCATGAAAAAAGGTTTGGGATAACCTCAGAATGGAACTACATGAGTATAAGGAACAAACATAAGGTAGTCCATAATCCATGTTTATGAGTGAGACATTGGTACAAGAAAAAGGCATCCATATCAGAGCATTGATTGATCCTAGAGAAGCATTATACTGGAGGTAATGTTAGAAGAAACAACTAGTGTCTAAGGGTTATTTCAATGAATTCCCACATGGGGATCTAAGGGTCTACCCAAAGGTACCAATATTTGATTAGAATCATTCATTTAGCATGCAACACTAAAAGAAGAAATTGAAAAATCCCAACAGATTAAAAACATTATTTTCATGTAAGACCAACAGAATCAATATTTAGATAGATGATGTTATGATAGGGGAATAATCAATGCTAAAGAAGATACACTAATTGTTTTTAATTATTTGTAGTCAACTCACCCGAACTGGAATACATAGTAGTCGAACCATAATTGGTCAACTCACATTGAATGAATCTTAGCTTCACCTATCGATGTACCATCATTAAGAAATCACAAAGCCTTTACACCAAATGAATCCACTGATCATTCAAGCTTAACCACTGTAGTGCACCTACAATAAACAAAGTTACTCGAAGGTTACATACACCACCAATGAAACCATTTTCATGTTACTGAGAAGGCACCGACATGATTTAATGTTCACAAGCCTAAGGAAATTTAACTCAGCCTAAACTGTAACGACCCAAAATTTTGAATACATTTTGTTTCATAATTTTGTGTTTTATTTTATTTTATACTCAACCAAACTATTTAATTTAATAAAAAGAGTATAATTAAAATGAGACCACTTGGTTTCGACTGTTATATGACCATTGGTCAATATGACCATTGAGACCTAAACTCTTAGTGTTGCGATTATTTTCTATAAATACAAGTGATCTTGATTAATACAAAAAGAATATTTGATGGCCCCATATAGTAGTCCCGGGCCGATCAAATCCCATCTAACAGAACTCGAGAAGGAGGTAGCACCTTTGGGATTTTCTCTGGACCAAACCCAAGCCAAAATTTATCGTGTGAAGCTGGAATGGAATCTCCTTCGATAGAAGTTTAAGCTGATAAAAATCACTACTCTGGCAATGTTGGGTGAGCTACCCCAAGATTATATCACCCTAGCACACCTTACTCTTAGTTCCGATGCTGCTATTATAAAGGGCTATGTGATGAGACTATAACTGCACTGTGTAATCCTTCGTTTTAAATAAAAATTGTGATTTATTCTTATGGTGAAGTTTGAGAATTTTAAAATGTATGGACAAATATAGTATGCATATTATTGATTAATTTTAGATAAAGGATATTTTAAAATATTTATCTAAACCTAAAAATAATTAAAAATGTGTAATGATTTTCAAAAAATGGTCTTCTATAGTTATGTTCGGTGTGAAATTTAGAGTCTAATAAGATCCACATAATTTTTTATGAATAGTAAATTATGAATAGTGATTTTACTCTTATGATTAGTAATGTAATAAAATGGATTAGATAACCTCACTTAAGAAAGTATTAATATAATTTAGCTACCTTGATTATGTAATGTGATTCAACAAAATAGGTAAATAACTATTTAAAAAATTATTGGTTAAGTTTTAGTTTTTTCCTGTGAATAGTATTTTCTTAAAATTAAATTAAAAATATTTAGAACATTATTTTCATAAAATGGAGTTCAATTTTGAAATCAAAGCATTGATATATGGTTAGGGTGAATTTTTTGGGATTTTTCTGAGAAAGTTGAATTTTCGGTGAATAGTGAAAATATGGTTTTGAGTTTCAGGTGTTTAATGACATCATTTAAGATGTATTAATCATTCAATAATTCAGGTAGACTTATGAATAGTAATAAAAGCTCTGCAGTTTCCCATGTGGCCAATACCATGGGCAAATACTATGGCCAAGCCCATGGTCCTGCCAACACCACCAATGAGGTGTCCCTTGTCCATTAATGACTTGTCCCATCACTTCTCCTATAAATACCAATCCATTCCCTCATTCATTTTATTTACAAATCATCATCAACAAATTTCTGGTCTCTTTACCTCCCAAGGAGTTCTCCTAAGGTTCCCTCAATCCTCCCACGGGCCTGAACTTCAATCATTCAAAGTTACTCTTCATGGTAAGGGATCTTGTCACCCTCCTCTTTTAAGTCATGAAAATATTTATGTTGTGTCTTATAATTTCCATATCATTATGTTGAGGGAATATTCTTATATGTTCTAATTAATGTACATTTAATTTATAATTATTGAGAGACCTTTTTCGATCTCATCAATTTTTTTTTCTGAAATTTAGGTTATGTCGTTAGGATATAGAATTTTTCGTAAAAGAAATCACAGCTTCTCTTTTCTTTCATGTTTTCTTTTCATCTGGTATGTCATTCAAATATCCATACCATGATCTTATTTATTACCCAAATTGTATTATGAGTTATATATGAGTGGGTTACCCTTGTATCCTCTCTTTCTAATGTTTTCTAAAACCATGTTATATAGCTGTTATGCTTTAGAAATTTCATCTCAAAATTTCTATCTCTTTCTCTAAAGAAATTCAATTATTTATTTATGTGAATACAAGACTTATTTAGTTTACATGGGATTTTATAAAGATATAAAGATGATATATTTGATTTTTTTAATTTACATACATATAACCCTCACTCCATTTCCATGAGTTATAAATGACATAATGATATTATTTTTAAGCTCTTTTTAAACGACATGATTTTGATATGAAAACCATTTCTTTGATTCCATTCGGGTTATTTATAAAATGTTTGATTATGATATATGTGGCTCACATGAATTTAATGACACATTGAGGGTGCACTCTGATATTTCTCCAATGCATTTGGTAAAGAATTAATCTCTAGAGATGACATGTTTTACGATACCTTGGTGAATAACCATGGTAATTTTTATGACACCTTGGGGATAAACCTCATTGATATGTTCATGAATGTATAAATTAAATGTTGTAGCCACATATTCACGTTATGAATAAAGTTGTTTTCATTAAGATATTTCAATTCCTTCATTTCTCATGTCTTTATGTTTTTATTCATGTTCTTATTGATATCACAAGTACTTTGATTCCCATTTTTACCCTTACAGGGCCTTCTGCTCACCCTTTCTTTTGATTTCTATCTCCCGGATATGAGATGAAGTAAATGTAGATAAGATGAACCTTCGATAAAGCCTTAAAATTGTTTTAGAATAATGTTTTATGTTGTTATCAAGTATTATGTACCTTATTTCCAAGATAGTAGACTTTAAAGATCATCTGTTTGGAAAATGTAATGAATTGTTATGTATTAAAAAGACAGGATTCCATAGTTTGTATCATAGGAGAGTTTAGTTATTTATGGAAATTAGGCTGTGAAAACATTAGGAAGAACCCTATCAAAATGATTAAATATAGGAAAACTTCTTAGTATTTTCGTGAGTATAGAGTTAGTGGTTTATCAAAAAAATAAATCCATGTCTGGATACAAGCAGGTAGAGGCAGCTCTAGCATAGATGTACATATTGGTAAAACCCCAACACACCGCTATGATCTAGACTCAAACAAGAACTGGTGCATGACAATGGGTCTTGATGCACTCTTGGATACGACACTGCCGCATGATATGTTTGGTTAATCACCAGCTTTTATGAATCATTATGAAGGAATTATAGAGAAATATAATTGTTTAACCATGATGTTTTACGACATAAAATCTTTTATAGTTAAAATATTCATAAATAAAATAAGTTTCTCACGAAGGATTTATTCATTTAGAAAATGGTGGAAAATAGGAGGAACTATGAAAATAGCGATTGCAATGGACTATGTGTTGACGACCCTCCAATGGAAGCCAAAATAGATACATTCATGCGAATGATGAACCAAATGGCTCAAGTTGTGGGAAATAACTTAAATCATGCTGAGAGGCCGATCTCACCATGAAGGGAACAACATTCTGTTGATTCCTTTATGCGTCAATGACCACCAAACTTCAGTGGATCGATTGACCGATTGATGGCTGAGAAGTGGATCAGCACCATCGAGATGATCTTTTATGTGCTTCACTATTCAGAGCAAGAGAAGGTCACCCTGGCTGTCTATTTGTTAGAGGGAGAAGCTGATAAGTGGTGGGAACTAATAAAAAACACAAGGACAAGATTGGAGGTTGAAGCTATGGAGTGGGAAGAGTTTAGAAGGATCTTTTTCAGTAAGTATTTCCCTCTCTCCATGAGAACAAGAATGTAGAAGGAGTTTCTTGAGTTGAAGCAGAAGGATAATGAATCTGTGGGAAGCTATGAGATGAAATTCACAAGTCTTTCACGATATACCTCTATCTTTGTTAGGGATCCAAATGGTAAGGTTGATCGATGCTTCGGTGGACTGATACCTCCTCTGCGGAAGAATCTAGCCAACCGAGACTATGATAGCTACAAAGAGATCGTGTGAAGTATGAAGAAAGTTGAGATAGAGTTTGGTGAGATACAGTGGTCTAATAAATCATACGATAATAATAGATCGATGGAGACCATCTTAGGGAGGAATTTTGTTCGGTGGAGTGGAGGAAATCAAGTTCAACTTCCCATGTGTACTAAATGTGGAAGGAATCATTCGGGGAACTACCTTATCAAGAGTGGGAAGTGCTACAAGTGTGGTAGGTATGGCCACATTGCGAGGAATTTTCATGGTGAGGTGAAACCTCAACATCCAAACACAAAAAACAAGGGGAAGATGGCACATTCCCTCACTAATGTCTAGTTCTTTAAGTGTGGACAACGTGGGCACATTTCCAATCACTATCCAAATCCGAGGGGAGTGGAGGGGAACCAAAATCAGCCTCAGAAAAGGCCAAGGGATCAAGGTCATGCTTTTTATATCATGACAGCTGAAGTTGAAGCTCTGAATGATGTGGTAGCAGGTACTCTTGTTGTCCTCTCAAAGCTATCAAATACTTCGATTGATTCTAGTTCTACGCATTCCATCATTTCCTCCATGTTTGCAAAGAATTCATTGTCAACCCTCGATTTTATAAAAGTTGAGTTACCAATCAAGACTCTTGGTGGGACTATCCAAGCATAGTCAGTGTTTAGAAACTCTAGTATTTGGTTTACTGGCCACAATATTATTTCAAATTTAGTAGTCATTCCCATGCTGGAATTCGACATTATACTAGGGATGGAAAGTCTCTCAAAGTATAAAGCTAAGATCAGTTGTATATGTAAGGAAATATCAGTAGTATTGAATGGAAAACCTATAATTATCTTCCAAGGAGAGATATCTCAACCTGATCTTTGTCTAAAATAACCCCATATATCCTTCTTTATGGAGTTGATCGGTGATGAAGAAGAAAAAGATTGGAGTTGAAGAATAGAAAGTGTCCCCATCATCTAGGAATATGTTGATGTATTTCCTGAGGTGTTGCCTAGACCTCCCCCAGAAAGATAGGTAGAGTTCTCTATTATACTCATACCTGGATCTCATCCAATATCAAAGACCCCATATAGGATGGAAAATGTGGAGCTGGAGGAATTAATGAAACGACTCCAAGATCTTTTGGAGAAGGGGTTTATCTGACCAAGTGTGTCTCCTTGGGGATCACCAGTTCTCTTTGTGAAGAAGAAATACGGATCGATGCATCTATGCATTTATTATAGATAACTGAATGGGATCACGGTGAAGAAAAAATACCCTCTTCAATGAATTGATGATTTATTTGACCAACTTCGTGGGGATCAATTCTTCTCTATGATTGATCTTCGATCAGGTTATCATCAATTGTGGGTGAAGAAAGTAGATATTCCAAAAACTGCCTTCTGATCAAGATATGGGCATTATGAGTTTGTTTTCATGCCCTTCGGACTGACTAATGTACCTGCTATTTTTATGGATTTCATTAATAGAGTATTTAAAGGCTACCTTGATAACTTTGTGGTGGTTTTTATTGGTGATATTCTGATATATTCCAAAAGTCATGAGGAGCATGAGTATCATATAAGGGATATTTTAGAAACTTTATAGAAGGAGCGGATTTTTGGGATGTTCAGTAAAGGTAAATTATGGTTACAACAAGTTTCTTTCTTAGGGAACATTATTACAAATTAAGGAATCCTAGTTGACTCGGCAAAGACAAAAGTTGTAGAGGAGTGGCCTCATCCTACAGCAATAACTGATATTCATAGTATTTATGGATATGAAGGTTATAATAAGAGGTTTGTGAAAAACGTTTCATGAATTTCTAATCTATTAACCATGTTAACTCGCAAAGGGGTCAAGTTCATCTCGAAAAATGAGTGTGAGGAATGTTTCCAAGATATGAAGAAGAGATTGGTTACTGCATCTATGTTAACTCTTCCCTCAAGTGGAGAAGGAATTTTTATTTTTAGTAATGCATCTCTAAAAGTGCATGGGTGCATCCTCATGAAAAATGACAATGTCATTGCTTATGCATCACGACGGTTGAATAATCATGAGCAGAATTATCCTACGCATGATCTGGAGATGGATGCAATCATTTTTTCTCTAAAGATAGGGAGGCACTATCTTTATGGGGAGAAATGTGAAATATACACAAACCATCAAATATTGAATTATATTTTCACTCAAAAGGAATTGAACATGAGGAAAAGGAGATGATTGGAACTTCTTAAAGACTATGATTGTTCAATTCATTATCATCCTGGAAGATCAAAAAATGTTGTTGATGCCTTATGTAGGAAAGACCCAGTTGTTCATTCCATAATGAGGATTAAAAAATATTCTTTGATCAATGACTAGTAAAGTTGGACATGGGAATTATAAGGTAAGGTACATCATCAACCCTAATCCAAATTATTTCTCAACCATTATTACTAGAGAAGATCAAGAATGCTCAGAAAGAAGATCCTTTTTTTCAAAAGATGTTTGAAGCTGTGAAGGATGGGAAGGATGGGAAGTTTCCTTAGTTTAATATTGATCGGGAAGGTGTACTAAAATTTTGTACAGGACTATGTGTACCATCTATTCTAGAAATAAGGAAGGAGATGATGGATGAATCTCATTGCTCCACTTTCTCTATACATCCTGGAAGCAAAAAAATGTCTAGGGACCTTCGTGATCATTTTTGGTGGAATAATATGAAAAGGGAGATTGCTGACTATGCTTCATGGTGCGCAGTATGTTAGCAAGTGAAGGCAGAGTGACAACTTACTAAAGGGGTATTGAAACCACTACCCATACCAGCATGGAAATGGGAAAATATATCTATGGCCTTTGTCACTGGTCTTCTGAGAACTCTCAAATGAAACAATGTGATATGGGTTATTGTGGACCGTCTCACCAAGACATCCCATTTTTTCTCCATTCTAGAAGATTTCTCACTTGATCAAATTGCCAGGATTTACATGGAGGAAGTGGTAAGGCTACATGGAGTTCCACTTTCTATCGTATTTGATCGTGATCCAAGGTTCACATCAAAATTATGGAGAATTATTCAACATTCTCTAAGAACTGAATTAAATTTTAGTACGGCCTATCACCCCCAAACTGATGGCCAATCTGAAAGGACTATTCAAACACTCGAGGACATGCTGAGAATGTTCTCAATGTAATTTAATGGTGGATGGGATCAAAATATCCCTTTAGTTGAATTATATTACTACAACAGCTTCCAATCAAGCATTCAAATGGAACCCTATGAATCTATATATGGGAAGTGATGTAGAAATCCTACTTTTTGGGATGAAGTTGGTGGGATAATGCGTCTTAGGCCTGATCTTGTGCAAGATATTAAATAAAAATTCCATACCATATAAAAACACATTAAGGCTGCTCAAAGTCGGCAAAAGATCTATGCTAAGAACTATATATGGGACATGGTGTTTGATGTTAGTGACAAGGTATTTCTTCTAATTTCACCTTGGAAGAGAGTCATGTGGTTTGCGAAGAAAGGGAAGCTCAACCCTAGGTACATTGGCCCCTATAAAATCCTTGATCACATGGGAGAAGTAGCCTATCGGCTTTCACTACTTCCAAATCTAGCAGAAGATCATGAGGTCTTCCACGTATCCCTCTTGAGAAAGTATATACATGACCCTTCATATGTACTAAACCCAAAGGTGGTACAACTGGAACATGAACTCTCTTATGAGGATCATCTGGTGGGGATCTTGGATCGTAGAGACAAGGTTCTATGCACCAAGACTACCCACCTTATTATGATGTTGTAGAGGAACCACAAATGTGAAGAAACCAAGTGGGAATCAAAGGAGTCTATGAGGCAGTAGTACCAACACCTTTTCACTTATGAGGGTACGAGTTAAAAATTTCAGGGACGAAATTTCTTAAGGGGGGGGGGAAGAATGTAATGACCCGAAATTCTGAATAAATTTTTTTCCTAATTTTGTGTATTATTTTATTTTATATTCAACCAAACTATTTAATTTAATAAAAAGAGTATAATTAAAAAGAGACCGTTGTATTTCAACTTTTATATGACCATTTTTCTATATGACCGTTGAGAACTAAACTCTTTGTGTTGTGATTATTGTCTATAAATACAAGTGATATTGGCTAATACAAAAAATATATTTGATGCCACCATCCAGTGGTCTCGGGCCGATCGATGCCCATATGATGGAACTCAGGAAGGAGGTAGCAGCTTTAGGCTTTGCTTTAGACCAAACCCAATCCGAACATCATCATGTGAAGCTGGAACGGAATCTCCTTCACGATAAGTTCAAGCAGATAGAAATAACTACTCTGGAAATGTTGTCCCAGATGCCCCAAGATTCTGTCACCCAATAACACCTTACTATTAGGTCCTATGCTAGTGTAATAAGGGTATATGTAACAAGACTATAAATTCCTTGTGCAGTCCTTTGTTTTAAATAAAAATTGTTATTTATTTTTATGGTGATGTTTGTGAATTTTAAAATGTTTGGATAAATATAGTTTGCATATTGTTGATGAATTTTACAAAAAGGGTATTTTAAAATATTTATGTAAACCTTAAATAATAAAAAATGTGTAATTATTTTCAAAAAATGGTCTTCTACAATTGTGTTCGGTATGAAATTTAGAGTCTAATAAGATCAACATAATTTTTGATGAATTGTAAATTATGAATAGTGATTTTATGCTTATGATTAGTAATGTGATCAAATGGATTATGTAACCTCACTTAAGAAATTATTAATATAATTTATCTATCTTGATTAAGTAATTAGATTCAATAAAATAGGTAAATAACTGTTTCAGAAATTATTTGTTAAGTATTAGTTTTTTGGGTGAATAGTGTTTTTTAATTTAAAATTAAATTAAAAATATTTAGAAAATTATTTTCTTAAAATTGAGTTCATTTTTGAAATCACAGAATTGATATTTGTTTAAGGTGAATTTTTGAGAGTTTTCTGAGAAAGTTGAATTTTCGGTGAATAGTTAAAATATAGTTTTGAGTTTCAGGTGTTTAATGACATCATTATGGTTGTAATAATCATGAAATGATTGTGGTCGACTTATGAATAGTAATATAAGGTATTAGGTGTCCCATGTGGCCAAAACCATGGGAAAATACCATGGGGAAGCCCATGGTTTTTCCAATACCACTGATGAAGTGTCCCTTGGCCACTAATGACTTGTCCCCTCACTTCTCCTAAAACTACCAAGCAATTCCCTCATTAATTTAATTTCAAAATCTCCCCCAACAATGTTCTGGTCTCTTTACCTCACAAGGATTCCTCCCAAGGTTCCCTCAAGCCTCCCAAGGTCCCGACCATCATGCTTTCGAAGTTACCGTTCAAGGTAATGGAACTTTTCACCCTCCTCTTTTATGTCATGAGTTCCTTTATGTTGTGTCTTATAATATCTATCTACTTATGTTGAGGGAATTTTATTATATTTTCTCATTTATGTCCATTTAATGTTTAATTTTTGAGAGACATTTTCCACTATCTTCAATTTGTTTTCTGAATTTTTAGGTGACGCCGTTAGGTTGCTGAATTTTTTGTAAAAGAAATCACATCTTCTCTTTTCTTTAATGTTTCCTTTTCATATGGAATTTCATTAAAATATCCATACCATGATCTTATTCAGTACCCATTGTGTATTATGAGTTATTTATGAGTGTTTTAACCTTTTCCCCTCTCTTTCCAATGTTTTTTAAAACCATGTTATATAGCCGTTATGCTGTAGAAATTTCGTCTCAATATTTCGATCTCTTTCTCTCACGAAATTCTATTTTTTATTTATGTGAATAACAGACTTATTTCACTTCTATGGGTGTTTATAAATATATAAATATGATAAATTTGATTCCGGAAATGACATGCATATAACCCTCACTCCCTTTCCATGGGTTATAAATGACATAATGCTCTTATTTTTATTCTTTTTTTAAACATCATGATTTTGACATGAAACCCATTTCTCTGATTCCATATGGGTTATTTATGAAATGTTTGATTATGATCTATGTGGATCACATTAAAGTAAATAAATATTAAGGGTTCCCCCTGATAGAACTCCAATTCATTGGGTAATGAATTAATCTCTATAGAAGACAAGTTTTACGATACCTTGGTGAATAACCCTGTTAATTTTTATGAAACCTTGGGGATAGACCTTGGTGATATGTTCCTGAATGTATAAATGAAATGTTATATCCCCATATTCATGTTATGATTCATGTTATTTTCATTATGATATGATGTAATGGCCTAGACCTCTTCGGCCCATTCCTTTGTCGAAAAAAACGTCTTGAAGTGTTCTGGAGGGTAGAATGGAATTTTCCCACACTTTTCAGAATTTTGTAACTACATGCCGTGTAGTGTGAGTACACACCGTGTACCACCTCGCCGGGTATACCCCATGTTGAACCTATGTCCTTTCCATGTGAAATAAATGAGTACATGCCCTGTGACCCATACTACATGCCGTGTAGTTCCTCCCCGCATACGTGTTACCTTCAAACCGTGTGTTGACCAGTCAACGACCATGTGCCGTGTTGAAGTCGTGTCCTTGTCATGTGAAATAAATGATTACACGCCATGTGACCCATACTACACACTGTGTAGTGTCTCCCCTCGTTTGTGTTACCCTCAAACCGTGTGTTGACCAGTCAACGATTGTGTGCCGCATTGAAGGTCGTGTTGGAAGCCACGTGGTGACTATGTGAAATGGCTGAGTACACAACGTGTACTAAAAAGTACACGCCGTGCACTTTAGTTTTTCTCACCTATAAAAGTATGGGTCATCTCCTCCTTTTCAAATCACTCCTCTCCTCCCCTCTCCTTCGAGCAGAGCTCTCCCAAGAGGCTCCACAGATCTTTTCTTCCAGAACATCTTCGTCCAAGCTCCGATTTACGATCTGTCAGCGACCACAACATTGTAAAGATGAGGCGGAACTCCTGAGCATGGACTTGTTGCCTTCCCTTTGGCCATTCCTTCCCTGCTTCCACCCAAGTAGGTTTTTCCAGGTTTTTACCGAAGTGACAGACGCCGACGGACTTTCTCTAAAGTTGATCCGGGGGAGCGTTGTGATCAGAACCTGTTAAGGTTGGGATCTTACCTTCGTCTCTCTAAATTGTGCATCATGCGAGGTGGGTATCCTCTTGTTTATGTGAATCACTTTTGAACCTGTTTAATAAAGATAATAACTGGAATAAAGAATAGGGATTGGGAAGTTATTATGTTTATCTTTATTTATCCTATTGATATGTTGTGAATTGAATAGGCTTAAGCCTACTGAAAATCACGGTCGTTGGGGGCCTTTTCTTGCGGTATTAATTGGTGCCCTATCTTTCTAGGCTGTTTATAGATGTAAAATTTTTAGAATGTGTAAATTGGTTAATCACATAATGTTTTCTATTTAAAATAAAATCTGGAACCCTTGTGTGATCACCCCAGTTGAACAAAACATAAATAATAAACAATGGGTGCTGGTTAGGATTTATCTGTGGGTTGTTGTGGATCGGGTGAGCAGTGGAGCTGTGGTTGGCTTGGTTGTGGGTTGGTTTGAATGCTACGATGGTGATGGGCAGTGGGGATGTGATAAATGGTATCAAGGAATGATGATGTATGAGTTTCGGTGTGTTTTTGGTTATGGTGGTTGGCAGCGGGGCTGCAGTTATGGGTTTGAATGTGAACAAACTTTGGGATGAGGTTAATAAATAAAAGTTGAAGAGTTAATGAATGGTGGGGGAATAGTAATGGAATAGGAATAATAATCAATGGGGTTGGTTAGTAAATAATAAGGGACTAGTTTGTGCTTCTTGTGTTTTCTTAACTTGATTTGTGGATGGCAGGGATATGTTTTACGAAAAATCGATGTGGTTGGTTGTGGTGAATTGACCAGTAGTTAAGGAACTAGAAAACTAATTCTATTTAATCTTGAAAAACTAAATGGGGATGGGGTTGTTTGTTGTATGCGTGTTTCGAAATAGCAGTGTCATGGCACATGCTCAGTTTCTCTTTTTAGAAGCCATAGGTTGGGCTGTGTGTTTGGTATACATATATATATCTATATCTTTGTGTTTTGTCGCACCCATCCCATGTTTAGAACATAGTGTTGAACACTCCCATTTCATGGGAGAGGGTGTTTTCCCCTTAGTTACTATCTCCTTCCTGCTCCTTCCATAGGATGTGATGGCTTGAGGCGACCTTACACCCAATACTCTTTGGGTAGGTTTCTATTGGCGTGGTTTTAGCCCAAGACTCTTCGGGCAGGTTTACTATTTTTCCCATGAATCTTCGGGATGAGGCCCAGTTGTGTGCGGGCGGGATATGCGGTTGTGAGACCCAGGTTTGTGCGGGCGGGATATGCGGTTGTGAGGCCCAGGTGTGTGCGAGCGGGATATGTGGTTCTGAGGCCCAGGTGTGTACGGGCAGGAAGAGTGTGGTAGTGCAAGGACGTTTTCCATTAGGAAGAGCAGCTAACTAGTGGGAAATGGTGTGGGGTACCCAAAACTCTTGTTCTTATATACTACTACTACCAATTGTTTTGTGTATTTGGTGAGCGTGGCTGGTGAGGTTGGGTGGATAGAATTCCTTGCTAGGTTTTGGTTTCTTCTGTTGTTCTCACGGGACTTTAGGATGTCTTCCCACATGTGCACAAGAGCTTTAGGATTCCCTACTGAGTATACTTTTATGCTCACCCTATGTTTACTTTCAGGTTTCCAGGAGGACTACCAGCGCCGTGCGGGACCCTACTAGTCAGGGCAGTTGGATTTGTTGCAGTTTACTATACTCTTGTTTCTTTTGGTATTGTACTTTTGAGCATTTTGTTCTTGTACTTTGTTTTATAATTGTTTAAACATACATGTGGGATTGGTTTGGGTTTATTTACCTGTCTTCCTTTCCTTTTTGGTATTTGACTCATCATATTTTTTGATCTTAAATAATAAAAAGGGTAATGCCTCCCAAATTTGTGAAAACTCATACCCTTGGTGCTAGTCGCCACTCCGGGGAATAATGGAGGTGGGACACGAGGGTCATTATCTCCCTTTCACCATTTCCAGCTCAAGAGTGGCATCATTAGTGGGAGGGGGTCATGACAGAATGGTATCAGAGGTGATGGTTGAGATATAGGATGGATTTTGGAGTTAGGAACAATGAGGATTGCATGGGATGGTACGGAAATAGTGTTGGCTGATCTTGGTGCATGACATAGAACAGGGAAGACTGGCTAGGACACTGGATTATAGGGCCCCCCCCCCGTGATCCGATGTAAGGACTCTAAGCCTACCGAATGACCAATTGAGACTACATTGATTGCAGGGTAGAGACCCTAGGGAAGGTATATGCATCATTATGATTGTGTTTTACTTGATTTGGGAGTTCTGGGAAAGAAATTGAAATAATGTGATAAAATGAACCCTTTAGAAAATTACTTACTATTTGGGCTTAGGAGATCTTTGTTTACCATGCAGCTATGGCACCTAGACGTCGTCCCCAGGTGGCTTAGACGGCCGAGGCCTAGCCGATTCAGGTGGTCGATCAGTTGAGGATTGACCGAGAGGAGGAAGATAGCCAGTGGCAGAAGACTCTCCATTCCTTCCAGTGACAAACCCTCAAGAAGTACGAGGGTAGTACTTCGGATATGGAGACGGAAGGGTGGCTTGAGGAGCTAGGGATCACTTTTACCTTGATCCATGCTACGAGGGAGTACTAGGTTCCCCTAGAAGTTCTTCAGCTGAGAGGTGCGGCGCGGAAGTGGTGGACGGTCTACCTCAGAGAGAGGACATAGGGAGAGGTTCCGTGGGCTGATATTGAGAAGGAATTCCGAGAGGAATTCCTCTATTCCATGATCAAGGGGGAGAAGCAACACGAGTTACTCTCCCTCCAGCAGGGGATTATGTCATTACAAGAGTTGGGGATCAAGTTCAAGGATCTCCTACACTTTTCTCCGAATCTCTTTCCAGATGAGGAGTCTCGGGTGAGACGTTTGGAGGAGGCGCTTTGTCCTTCGCTCTAGTATGATGTTACACCCTTCACCCTTCCGACGTACATGGTAGTACAGAAGAAGGCATAGGTTGTAGAGAGGATGCACTTGTAGGGAGGTGTACCACAAGAGGGGATCCAACCGGGTTCGTCAAAGGGGAAGGCAGTAAACAGCATGTCTCCTGTGACAGGACCTTCCAGGTTCAGGCCAGTAGGGAGCAGGCCCCAGCATTTCCAGTTCAGATCATTGTGTCCTCATCCCTTTTTCATGATCCCAGGACCGAAGTGTTTCTCTTATGGATGTTTCGGGAGCATTCAGAGTTGGTTCCCGACCCGAGATCAGCACGGTGGAGGTGGACAGGTTCAGTGCCCGCCTCAGCAGCACCAGTTTCCAGCGATGCCCTTCCCGCAGCAGCGGGACCCTGCTCCTCTGAGGGCAGACTTTTTAGGAGGAGGCCGACCTCAGGGTGATCCTCAAGGACCTCGACCAGGACTTGGTCGGGGAGGTGGTTGACATCAGAGAGACAGAGGAGCTGGGCGTGGACAGTTGCACATAGCAGAGTTGATAGCTCCGGCAGGACTAGAGGTGGTGCATGGTACGATTTGTTTGTTCAGCACTCTATTTTTTTCATTGATTGATTCAAGAGCTCCACACTCTATTTTTTGCACACGATCTAGCCCATTATTTGGGTCTATACATAGAGAGACTTTCCGTACCCATGGTGCTGAGTACACCAATTGGAGGCCAGACCAGTGTATCTTGTGTTCGCCAGGGATGTGGGCTAATGTTGGGACCGCATCCATCTAGTGGGGACATTATTTTGCTACAGATGCAGCCATATGTTGTCATCCTAGTCATCGACTAGTTTTTTTATATTAGTTCCGTTATCGACTGATTCCGAAGAAGGGTCATGTTCTCTGACAAGGATGGGCAGCATATATCTTTTGTTGGCGAGAGGAGATATCAGGTAGGAAGTTGGCATGTGAAGTCGCTCCTTTCCTTGTTATCAGGGTTATTAGTGATCTCAACTGAAACAGAGATGATGGATTCCCCAGAGGTTGTTGGGGAGTTCCTTGATGTTTTTCCCGAAGATTTTGTGACTATACCCCCCCCCCCGACGTGACATTGAGTTCAGGATAGACTTACAGCCTGGTGCCCATCAGATTTCGATGGCCCCTTATTGGATGGCACCTTCGGAGTTGCGGGAGTTGTGGATTCAGATTGACGATCTGATGGAGAAGGGTTTTGTTCTACCCAGCATGTCGCCATGGGGTGCTCCAGTTTTGTCTGTGAAGAATGTAGATGGTGTTCTAAGGCTATGCATAGACTACCGAAGGTTAAATCAGGTAACGGTTAAGAACTATTACCCGCTTCCAAGGATTGATGATCTCTTCGACCAGCTGAGGGGAGCATGTTGGTTTTCTAATATTGAGTTACGATTTGGATATCATCATTTGAGGGTAAAAGGCAGTGACATCTCGAAGACGACTTTCAGGTGCAGGTATGGGCACTTCGAGTTTGTAGTGATGTCGTTTGGCATTACGAATGCACCAGCTGTGTTCATGGGACTTATGAACTTTTTCTTCCGAGAGTTTTTGGACCGGTTCGTCATGATGTTTTCCAATGACATCCTAATCTACTCAAGATCAGAGGAGGATCACGTTGAGCATCTCAGGGTAGTCTTGGAAGTCCTTCGACACCACCGGCTTTATGGGAAGTTTTCTAAGTGTAAGTTCTCGACACAAGAATTACACTTCCATGAGCATGTAGTGTCTCAGAATGGAGTGTCATTGGACCCTTCGAAGGTAGAGGAAGTTGTTTCATGGGAATCACCCAAGAGCGTGGCAGAATTTTGTATTTTTCTGGGGTTGGAAGGTTATTATCGGAGATTAATTTTGGACTTCTCTCGAGTTGCCAATCCATTGACAACTTTGACTAGGAAGAACCAGGTCTTCATATGGAGCGAGTAGTGCCATAAATCTTTCGACTACATGATGGAGAAGTTGGTCAGTGCTCCAGTACACAGGATTCCAGAGGAAGGGTTGTTGCATGAGGTGTTTTGTGATGCTTCTGGCCTTGGTTTGGGGTGCAACTGATGCAGAAGAAGGGTGTGATCTGTTATCGGTCTAGGAAGTTGCGCCCTCGTGAGCGTAACTATGCCACCCATGACCTAGAGATTGCAGCAGTAGTATTTGGGCTAAAGTTGTGGAAACATTACCTCTTTGTTGAGCACTTTGTTGTCTTCTCAGATCACAAGATCTTGCATTATATCTTTTCCCACCATGACCTGAACTTACGACTGTGGAGATGGGTTGATTTTCTCCAAGACTACGACTTCAAGATCTCTTACAATGACGGCAAGGGCAACGTTTTGGATGATTCCCTGAGTAGGAAGTCACACAAGGAAGTGATTCGGGAATCCAATGATGCCTGGAAATCGATGGGTGAGTTGGCTTCCTTGCACTTGGATGCAAGGGTAGAAGGTGTTAGAGGCTGTTTGTTTCAGATGACGGTGCAGTCCTCCTTGTTTCAGTAGGTCGAAGAGTCTCAGTGGGGGGACTCCAAGGCGAAAGTAATGCGAGATCGTGTCAATCAGGGAAACACTCTATAAGGATGGTCAGAGGAAAGCCGACATCTAATGATTTTCTATGGGAGGTTGTTTGTTCTGAAGGCGATGCATGTGGGAGTTCTCTGTGAGTTCCATATCTCATCCTTGGCGGTACATATGTGAGTTTCAAAAATGTAACAAGGCCCGAGGGAAGAGTTTTGGTGGCCCTAGTTGAAATGGGTAGTGGTGGTGTTTGTAGCTAAATGCCTAGTGTGTTAGCAAGTGAAGGCAGAACATTGTGTTCCCAGTGGTTTGTTGAATCCTTTAGATGTCCCTGAGTGGAAGTGGGATGAAATCTTGATGGACATCATCGCAGGACTACCCAGAGCTCATGGTGGTTAAGATGCTATCAGGGAAGTGGTTGAATGACTGACGAAATCAGCTCACTTCTTAGCAATTACGGAGTCTGGGCCAGTGAGTACCTTAGCACAGAGGTACGTAGATGAGGTGGTGTGGTTTCATGGTGTTCTGAAGACTATCGTCTCAAATTAGAATACATAGTTTACCTCACGAGTCTATAGGGGGTTACAACATGATTTTGGCACCCAGCTATGCCTTAACACTGCTTTCCACCCCCAGACCGATGGGCAGACGTAGCGGACAATCTAGATGTTGGAGGACATGCTGCAAGCATGCGTTCTGCATTTCGGAGGATCATGGGTGCGACACATTCCTTCAGTAGAGGTTTCCTACAACAACAGCTTCCACTATACTATTGGCATGGCGCCGTTTGAGGATTTGTAGGGAAGACCATGTCGGTCAACCATTTTCTAGGAAGAGGTCAGTGAGAGAGGTGGTCTTGGGCCAGAGGTATTACAGAGCACCATAGAGAAAGTCCAGCTTGGACGTGAGAGGATGAAAGCTGCACTGGACCGACAAAAGTCTTTTGCTGATCTTCGGAGGAGGCCCTTGGATTTTGAGGTGGGAGATCATGTGTTCTTGAAGGATTCCCCTCTACGGGGGAAATAGAGGTTTGGGAAAGGGAGTAAGCTCTCCCCTAGGTTCATCGGACCTTTCAAGGTGCTAAGGCGAGTCGTCGAGGTGGCATATCAGCTAGCCCTACCACCTTAGTTGGTGAAGGTTCATGACATCTTCCACGTCTCCCAGCTTCGTCGAAAATTACGCAATGACTCTCACGTTATCAACTGGGGAGAGTTAGATATGGGAGACGACGTGGAATTCAAGGAATGACCATTCATAATCGTGGATCGTAAAGAGAAGGTGCTTCGTGGATGAACCATCGCCATGGTTCGTGTGTTGTGGAGGCATGGTGACCTCGAGGAGAGCACTTGGGAGCGGGAGGCCCAGATGCACGCTCAGTACTCGGAGTTGTTTTGACTTGTGTTTTGTTTGTTCTTCTGAGATTTTTTTGATGTTATACTCTGTACCTTTGATATATGGAATGCTTGGATTGACATTTTTGAGATGATTTGTTTCCTTGTTCTTTGGAAGTTTTTAGCATGTTCGGATGTGTGGGGAAAGGGAAAACATGATCCTTAATCGAGACGCATTAATGTAGATGCGATTGAACCCATGTGGACGAGTCAGTGCCATCTAAAGTGGATAATATCTCATTATAGGAATGAATTTCTCCAAACCACATGTTCGGGTAGTGAGTTGGTTGTACGGTGTTGGGGGCAGTGTAAGTTGAGAAATCCTAATGTATGGAAGTTGGGAGAGTCAATCCTTAATCAGGATGCATTAATGAGGATGTGATTAAACCCGTGAAGGTGAGTCAGTGCCGCCTAAGGCGGATAATATCTCGACATAGGAGAAGGTATTCCTATCACCTATGATTAGGGTTGTTGGATGAGTCCCTGTTATAATGAGATCCCTAAGAGGTATCTTGTTGGGTTCCTCTGGGTTGGTTTTGAATTATCTGGGATGAGAATGATTCAAGAGGTATTTGATGTAATGGTTCGGACCTCTCCGGCCAATTCCATTGTCGAAAAAAATTTCATGAAGTGTTCTGAAGGGTAGAATGCTCTTTTCCCAGAATTCTCAGAATTTTGTAACTACACACCATGTAGAGTGAGTACATGCTATGTACCACCTCGCCGGGTCTACCTCATGTTGAAGTTGTTTCCTTACCATGTGAAATAAATGAGTACACGTCGTGTGACCCATACTACACGCCGTGTAGCTCCTCCCCGCGTACGCGTTACCTTCAAACCGTGTGTTGACCAGTCAATGACCATGTGCCGTGTTGAAGCCATGTCCTTGCCATGTGAAATAAATGAGTACACACCGTGTGACCCATACTACATGCCGTGTAGTGTCTCCTCACATATGAGTTACCCTCAAACTGTGTGTTGACCAGTCAACGACTGTGGGCCGCATTGAAGGCCGTGTTGGAAGTCGCGTGGTGACCGTGTGAAATGGCTGAGTACACGCCATGTACTATAAAGTACATGTCATGTACTTTAGTTTTTCTTGATTATAAAAGGTGGGGTCCTCTCCTTCTTTTCTAATCACTCATATCCTCCCCTCTCCTTCGAGCAGAGCTCTCCCAAGAGACTCTGAAGCTCTTTTCTTCCATAACTTGTTTATCCGAGCTCCGATTTACAATCCGTCAGTGGCCACAGGATCATAACGACGAGGCAGAACTACTGAGCTTGGATCTATTTCCTTGCCTTTGTCTTTTCCTTCCCAGCTTCCACCCGAGGAGGTTTTTCCGTGTTTTGACAGAAGCGACGGACGCCAAAGGAAATATTCTATTGTTGATCCGGGGGAGCGTGGTGATCAGAACCTGTTGAGGTAGGGATCTTACCTTCGTCTCTCTAAATTGTGCATCAAGTGGGGTGGGTATCCTCTTGTTTACATGAATGACTTTTGAACCTATTTAATAAAGATAATAATTGGCTTACAGAATGGGGATGGGGAAGTTATTATGTTTATCTTTATTTATCCTATTGTTATGTTGTGAATTGAATAGGCTTAAGCCTACTGAAAATCACGGTCGGTGGGGGCCTTTTCTTGCGCAATTAAATGCTGCACTATCTTTCTAGACCGTTTACGGATGGAAACTTTATGGAATGTGGAAATTGAATAATCACGAAATGTTGGCTGTTTAAATGAAAATATGGAACCCTTGTGTGATCACCCTGGTTGAACAAAACTAAAATAATAAACATGTGGGTGTTGGTTAGTGTCTATTTGTGGGTTGTTGTGGATCGGGTGAGCAGCGGGGCTGCGGTTGGCTTTGTTGTGGGTTGGTGTGAATTCTACGTTGGTGATGGGAAGCGGGGTTGCGATAAATGGTATCAAGAAATGATGATTTATGAGTTTCGGTGTGTTTGTGGTTATGTTGGTTGGCAGCGGGGCTGCAGGAATGGGTTTGAATGTGAAAGAACTTTGGGTTGTGGGTAATAAATAAAAGTGGAAGAGTTAATGAATGGTGGGGCATAGTAATGGAAAGGGAATAATAATCAATGGGGTTGGTTGGTAAATATGAAGGGGCTTGTTTGTGTTGCTTGTGATTTCCTAACTTGATTTGTGGATGGCAGGTATATCTTTTACGAATGATTGATGTGGTTGGTTGTGGTTAATTGACCAGTAGTTAAAGAACTAATAAACTAATTCTGTTGAATCCTGAAAACCTAATTGGGGTTGGGGTTTTTTGTTGTATGCATGCTTCAAAATAGCAGTGTCGAGGTACGTGCTCATTTTCTCTATTTAGAAGCCATAGGTTGGGCTGTGTGTTTGGTATACATATATATATCTGTATCTTTGTGTTTTTTCACACCCCACAAATGTTGAGCACTTAGTGTCGAACACTCCCATTTCATCGGAGAGGGTGTTTTCCCCTTAGTTACTAGCTCCTTCCTGCTCCTTCTTCCATAGGTTGTGATGGCTTGAGGCGACCTTACACCCAAGACTCTTTAGGTAGGTTTCGATTGGGGTTGTTATAGCCCAAGACTCTTCAGGTAGGTTTTCTATTTTTCCCAAGAATCTTCGGGATGAGGCCCAGGTGTGTGTGGGAGCGATATGCGGTTGTGAGTCCCAGGTGTGTGCGGGTGGGATATGCGGTTGTGAGGCCCAGGTGTGTGTGGGCAGGATAGGTGGTTGTGAGGCCTAGGTGTGTACAGGCGGGAAGAGCGTGGTAGCGTCAGGATGTTCGTTGTTAGGAAGAGAAGCTAACTAGTGGGAAATGGGGTGGGTTTCCCAATAATATTGTTCTTATATACTACCTCTACCTGTTGTTTTG
Organism: Viscum album; assembly: GCA_963277665.1. NCBI lineage: Eukaryota > Viridiplantae > Streptophyta > Magnoliopsida > Santalales > Viscaceae > Viscum > Viscum album. The sequence continues at coordinate 896,131,278 of OY728120.1, forward strand.
TGTTTTTGGTGAGCGTGGTTGGTGAGGTTGGGTGGATAGAATTCCTTGCTAGGTTTTGGTTTCTTCTGATGTTCTCACGGGACTTTAGAATGTCTCCCCACTTTTGCATGAGAGCTTTAGGTTTCCCTACTAAGTATACTTGTATTCACACCCTATGTTTACATTTAGGTTTCCAGGAGGACTATCGGGGCCGTGCGGGACCCTACTAGTCGAATCGGTTGGAGTTGTTGTAGTTTGTTGTACTCTTGTTTCTTTTGGTATTGTACTTTTGAGCATATTTTTCTTGTACTTTGTTTTATAATTGTTTAATCATTCATGTGGGATTTGTTTGGGTTTATTTACTTGTCTTATTTTCCTTTTTGGTATTTGACTCATCCTATTTCCCGATTTTATATAATAAAAGGGTAATTCCTCCCATATTTGTGAAAACTCATACCCTTGGTGCTAGTCGCCACTCCGAGGCCTACTGGAGGCGGGACTCGGGGGTCATTATCTATTTTTAACCATTACCATCTCAGGATGGGCATCTTTGGTGGGAGGGGGTTGTGACATATGACTATTATTTCATTTCTCATGTCTTTATGTTTTTATTCAAGTTATTATTGATATCACAAGTACATTGATTCCCATGTTTACCCTTAATGGGCCTTCTTCTCACCCTTTTATTTGATGTCAATCTCTAGGATATGATGTGCAGTAAATGCACATAGGATAAACCTTTGATGAATCCTTAAAAGTGGTTTAGAATAATGTTTTATGTTGTTTTCATGTATTATTTTCCTGATTTCCAAGACACCAGACTTTAAAATTCCTCTATTTTTAAAATTTAATGAAAATTGTTTTATTAAAAAGGTGGGATTCCATATAAACATTATCTAATGGTCCTATTTTGACGTGTTACTCCTACTTGGAAGGAAGTGTATTTAATAGACCTGACATGACACCTCAGACCATAGTTGTTTCATAAACATCAATAGAATAGATAGACTAGCCACTCAAAAGCATGCTAGGTCAGAACAACCATAAGTGAAAAAATTTAAACAATAGGCATGAAAATAGAAATCAAACTGACCATCATGTGAAACCACCTAAGTCCTTAGAAGTCATCCCATGAATTGGGAAGAACATTATTTATTTACACCAAGTTCACTCCACTCTGGAGATAACCTAAGACTACACTCAACCTTAATAATTTTTCCATTACTGAGGAATAAAAACTTGAACACCCATCCAAAAAATGGTTTCATTTTAAGTAGGGGGTCCGACTAGGGAAAAAGACATCCAAATGACACCAAAAAGAAGAAAACTCATGAAAACAGTATGAATTTTATATTCTAAGGGTGTTACCTATCACAGGGTTGACCCTTATGAGGAACAAGTGTTGACCCTGACACTGGGTCATGCTATAAGAGGTCACTAGGATAAAAATATGATCATCTAATCCATCACTAAAATAAAGCACACCTCTAGAAAAAACAACATGCTTTTATTCAAAGAAAACTCAAATAATTTTTATCTACCATTACATGAGGGTATTAAATAGAAGAAACCACTATAGGTTCTATTTTCAAGACATCTTCATTTAAAACTGTTTTATATTACAACATGTTTATGTACAACAATCCATTAATATGGGAGGCCATCTACCAATCCATAAAGAACACATACACTAAAAATTTTGATGTTGGAACCCATTTAATTTAAACCATTAATTTTTTTAAAAAGTAACCAATTATATATCATAAAATATGGTACAACCCTATGAGCAGCTAATAGAGAGAAACCAGCTAAAATCACATAAGAATGAAATTTTAATCATAGAGACATGATAATAAGCACAGAATCAGGAAACATTCCAATTATGATAATGAATAGGCATCATGGTAAATGGCTCGGATGCTAAATATATCATTGAATCGTGGTATACAAATTGCATGATATATAAATATAAGTCATGGTATGACATTCAATGAACACACTCATATCCATTGGAAACCTAAAATGAAACTAAATGGCATGATACATTTCGTGGCATGTGAAATTATATGCACCTAAAATGATGCATGCTATATTTCATCCTCATAAAACTCGGATAGGGGTAATGTTCCATAAATTCCATAAAACACAAGTAGTGGAAGTTTCACCAATAATTAGAGGTGTCATCATATAAACTGTAATATCGAAAAGCATGAATATTAATTCCCATTCATGGCCACTTGGTTATTTCCTGAACGTGGGATGATCGGTCCCAGGAATGACTATTAACCAAATTTTGAAACATTCCTAGTATCACATATACCATCCTAAAATACTAAGACAATGGAAAAATAAAAACCTTTGGTACCACTTTGAAATGTCCCGACCCGGATCCTCTATAAGATAGTGGGTGGATCGGTGGGTAACAAGACCTCAAGCACATCTCCCTGAACGCCAGAGGCTACCGACTAATAGTGATGGCCAAGAGTGAGTCTGTAGAGAAACTATTCCCTCATATATCATAGTATCAACAACAATTAACAATATATTTGATAGTTTAAGAATAACAATAATATATAAGAGATAACATAGTAATAAATAATTGATAAAGTAGCAGAAGACAATAAATAAAAAATATAATAAAAGTGGTCAATGCCATATTATACAACAAAAAAATGAATTTCTTTCTGATGATACTTAACTGGAAGTAGTAAACAACCCAGTATGCTATACGATATAGTACAATAATCCTAAAAATACACCAAATCTCCTAGGTTATATCCACGAGATTCTTCATATCCAGCTTAGTCCTTTTCTCCTAACATCTAGGTAAAAACAAAACAACCTAATCAATCAATCATGTTCTTTAGTCCTACAAATAAGAAAGGTCACCTGAGGTACCCTAGTGTAATGGCGGCCCGAGTACAGTGTGATATAAAAATCATAGTATCTGAGAACCAATAGTGTCTAGCCTAATCCATAAAATCCAATTTAAATTAGTTCACTATATAAAATAATGCGTGAGTGATAAAAAGTCAGTAATAGAAACTTGGTTCGAGTTCCTAAACACACACCTTTCATATACCACATACTTCGGCCAAATCTAGAATTTTGAAGAAGGTACCTGTGTAGACAAAATATGTGTACCAGTAGAAAATTTAACAAGGAAACAAAAAATGGTGTACCCCCAAGTTTCTACTTAGTCTTGGGTTCTAATTCCCCTATCATCACATAAGTGTGCTAACACGAAAGAGGAAAAAGTCACAAGTAAATTCTCTAATATAAATTTAATAAAAAATTATAGCCCAATCAATTCAACCAAATAAGTTATTAAATTCCATTCATTCAAATATATAGTGGGATTCCAAGCCTATCTTGAAATTATCGTTAAGATACATCCTTCAATTTATCAAATACTATTGAGCCCATATATGGAAATCTTATAAAAGAACATGAATCGATCGAGGAATGGTTAATCATGATGATGTCATGAGTGTCACACATAAGGGGTCTAGTATCACCTGAGTATTGGCATAGCCACTTTTAAAATAGGTCCATCTTTGATTATCCCTTTGGGAACTAGTATTACTCATGTGTACATAGAATTGTCAAGGAAACCATCATTTAGAAAATCCAAAGACATTTCCTCACCAGCGAATCATAGTATAACCATCGGAGTGCGAGAGTCAATCCATTAGTCCTTAATATGGAAACCATGTTCTAACTCGACCCATATCAAGAGAAACATAGTATCCAAAGTAATGTTGAAGGAAAACATCAATATATATATCACATGGAAATATTATACAAAAATCATGATGTCAGACTAGAATCGTGAGCCCCATGTTATTCAAGCTGTCAAGTAAATCAATCCACACCATCGACATGACATAAAGAATTTATCCTAAATTTAAGCCTGAAAAAATTACATGAAAATTTTAGAAATTTAATATCTTAATCACGAAATCATATAATATAAATCAAACCACAAAAAATGTCATAAATATTAGTCACATTAATGAGAAAAAGAATATAAAAAAACCACATGGCGTTAACATTCCTTCAACCACATGATATAAATAAAATTAAATGATACAATCTAATAAGATTATTCAATCATGGAATTAAATTATAACCATCATGTTACATTTATAACATAATTCATAAGAAAAAAGGCCATTTAGGCTAGGCACACCCAAAGGGGAAACCAAGAGGCAAGATGAACACCCCGAATAAGTATCTTTATACACCACGGTAACAATGGCATGATAGAACATACTTAAAAATTTAATAAGTGATAACAAGTCATATCCAAAAGGTTGCATAGAGTGCCAAAATGGCGCAACATGATATATGATTTTAAGTAAAAAAGAAAAAGGTAGACACTCTTGACTGGGAAGTATAATTATATGTTGAGCCAGAACTTAAGAGGTGTCATTGATCATCTATAATTTTTCACAGAAGTAACGTCTTTTAGAAATAACCAAGAAGGGAAATTTACAAGAATTCCATTTAATAATGATAATATCAAGCCGAAAAAGACACAAATTAATTATTGTAGTTAATAATAAAAGTATATCAATAAATTTTTAGATTTAAGGTAGGACTCCTCAATATACGTGTTTTTTTTATAAAACCGTGACTTTTTGTCAAACAAGGATTTATCAAATTTAATCAGTTCAACATTTTATCCATGGAAACATTTAATCTAAAAAACATATTTCATTAATTGAAAATATAAGAATAGTGTGATTAGAAATTATTTAATGAATTAGAAAAATGAAATGGGAAAGGAGAGGGACCGTACCTCAAAATTAGAACCAAATTAACCTTTTTTACATGACTGTTTTATCAGAAAACACTCGGAACTGATCAAAACTTCGTAGAGAAAAAGCTAGGCATCCTAAATCACCAAATGTCCCAAAATTAATGCGGAAAGGACCAACACATCTCAAATAAATTAGTAGGAACTTTAAAACAATTAAATACCCTAATTTGGAAGGTGCCAAACCATTAAACATGAATAATACCTCACCACAGATGGTTACAATGAACTGAAACATCCCAAACGGCATCACCTATGACATCGGTTTCTTTTACACAAATAGAGTTTTTTAAAAAATATTTTTTTTAAAATTTTTTTAAAAAACAAATTAGGATAATGTTTTTTAAAATATACACTGCAAAGGCGAAATCTGTGATTGCCGAATTTGGGCCTCAGGTGAAATGCAGCATCGACGATGCCGCCTTTCCCCTCTAACCAATTTTTTTTTAATTTTTTTTTATTTTTATTTAGTTTTATTTTGTTTATATATATATATATAACAAAAATAAAAAAATCAGCATAATTTATCTGCTATTTAAAATCCAGCCGTACTTCCATTACAGCAGTTAGGATTCTGACAGAAGCACTCACCCAGCGCTCCCTTTTATAAAAAAGCTTACCCTGGAAATCATTCTGCATTTCCGATTAGGATTTCGGTTGTCCCTTTCCTGCGCAGAACATTATCCATTTTCTATGTGGGATTATGTTTCATGTACGTGACTTTGAAAGACCATAAAATATAAAATATAAGACCAATATAAATGATACATAAAACACGGATTAAACATATAAAAAATAGTTGAAAATGGAAAGAATTTCGTAAAAAATGATGATAAAAATGATTTTTATGCTTTCATAATCACATACTTGAAACTTAAATATGTATCAAGTACGTGACTTTGAAAGCCTATAAAATATAAACTACAAGAACAATATGAATGAAACTTAATACATGGATTAAAAAAAGGGCATTTTCTCTATCTTTCTCAATAAATTAACTAATTACCTATTATATAATTAATAATTATATTACTAATTTACAAATTAGTTACAATATTATTAATGATTAATAATTTCTAATTAATTATTTACCAATTATATAATTAATAATTATATTAATAATTAACTAATTAATTATTATATAATTAATAATTTTAATACAAAGTAACTAATTAATTATTAAATATTTAATAATTATGTTACTAATTAACTAATTATAATACTCATTAAATATTTAATTATTATATAATTATTTATTCATAATTACTAATTAACCAACTAATTATTATAGAATTAATATTTACATAATTAATAATTATATTATTAATTAATAATTAATAATTAAGAATTAATAATTAATAATTAATAATTAATAATTAAAAATTAAAAATTAAAAATTAATAAATAATAAATAATAATTATAATTAGTAATTATAATGAATTATTATAATTATTAATTATAATGAATAATTATAATGAAAAAAATTATAATTAATAATTATAATGAATAATTATATTTTATAATTATATTACTAATTAAATAATTAACTATTATACAATTAATAATTATATTACAAATTAACTAATTAATTATTTTATATTAATTTTTTATAATTACTAATTATTAATAATAATGAATAAATATAATTTATATTTATATTACTAATTTACTAATTAACTATTATATACTAAATAATTATATTTCCAATTAATTGGTTAATTATTATATAATTAATTATTATATAATTAATTATTAATAATTTCTAATTAACTAATTAAATATTATACAATTAATTATTCATAATATTAATTTAATAATAAAATAAGTTATTATATGTTTAATCAATTTTTGAACTGTAAATTATATCGGTCTTATAGTTTGTATTTTATAGGCTTTCAATGGCACATACTTGAATCTTTTTTATGTTTCAAGTATGTGGTTTTGAAAGACTATAAATTATTTTTCATTAATATTTTTTAAAAAAATCTTTTTATTTTCAACTATTTGTTATATGTTTAATCCATGATTTATGTTTCATTTATATCGGTCCAATAGTTTATATTTTATAGGCTTTAAATGTAACATGCTTGCAACATTTTTAAGATCCATTTAGGTGGCTTCGAAAACTTATAAATTATTTTCTATCCACATTTTTTATGAAATTATTTTTATTTTCAACGATTTTTTATATTTAATCCATGTACTTTGTTTCATTTATATTGTTCTTGTAGTTTATATTTTATAGGCTTTCAAAGTCACGTACTTGATACATTTTTATGTTTCAAGTTGGTGGTTTTGATATCTTATAGAATATTTTTTATCATCATTGTTTATGAAATTTTTTTGTTTTCAACTATTTTTTATATAGTTAATCCATTTTTTTATTTTCATTTATATTGGACTTGTAGTTTATATTTTATTGTCTTTCAAAGTCAAGTACTTGAAATAGAATCCGACATCGGAATTTGAGAATGTTCTACGCAGGAAAGGAAGAACCAAAATCTCACATCGGAAATGCAAAATGATTTCCAGGGTAAGCTCTCTTATAAAAGAGAGCCCTAGCTGAGAGTTTTTGTCAGAATTCTGACTTCTATAATGACAGTACTGCTAAATTTTGAATAGAGGATAATTTTTGCTAAAAATTTTAATTTTTTTAATTTTGATATATTTTTTGTTTATATATATATATAAACAAAAAAACAAAAAAACAACAAAATATTTTTTTTTAAAAAAAGTATTTTTGTTTTAGTGGAATTGAAGCATCGCGGATTCCACCTTTTTGGCTTATTTTATTAATAAAAAATTAACCCATCATGTTTTATAAATTTTTTTAAACTTATAAAAAAATCCCAAAAGAACAAGACCTAATAGGTCGTTCTCGTACCCTAAAATTGGAATAATCGACAAAAAACTCAAATCAATACCTAACCTAGGGATTCATCTGAGGGGCGTAGTATGAAAGATATTCCAAAATAAACTAAAGATATCAAAGATAACATGGTATAATTCATTACCTTGGAGATTCTAAGACCAAAACAAAAAAGAAATTATGTAGAACACATAGATGAAAATGGATCCTAGAGGGGGGGTCATGCTCTATTTTGTGCATCCTGACTCTAGGGATTTTAGCCATGGGTTTGCTGTAAGGATTCACAGCTAGGGAGGGTCACAATATTTGGATCTAGCTGATGGAGCTTAAAAAATATTGTATCCATGGATTAACGGAATGAAATACTGGTCACGCACCAATGGTTATTAGGGGTGTGCGATGGATAAAAGAGTAAACTCATTATGGGCCTCTAAAAAAATAAACTAACAAAAAAATAAATACATAATAATTATTATAATAATAATTATAATAAAATTACTAATAATCATAATCTTAATAATTAAGAAAAATTAATGATTAAATTAATATTATAATTAAATCTGTCATTGTAATTTTCCCTTTAAATGTACATTTAATTTATTTTATATTTAAACTTTAATTATATCAATGTAACTTATTTAATTAAAAACACACATCGCAACGTCAAATCGTGGAGAGAAAAGTGTTTCGATGCTCGGTTTTAAAATCGGCATTCCCTTCTAACAGAAAAGATTAATTTCCTTTTCTATTTCATCTGGATCAATACACCAGAGGTTAAAATTGGTTAATTGAAATTTGGAACCCTTTATTTATATATTTAAATTCATAATATATCACTTCATGATATATATCCTAATAATTTATTTATAATAATAATTTTGATTGTGTTATTCTATAAAACTATATGATAATTATAGTACTCAAATAGTAAATACCTTATTAACTGATTTTGGTCCAATATATAGAGAATTTTTATGTAGTGAACCAAATTTATATCAATTAAATTTACATTATTATGTTTATTTTATAAAGTATGAATGATATAAATCTACATCTAGAACAACATACAATACTTATAAATAATTAATAAAATAAATAAAAGGCATTTCTAGACACTAAGGAACCTATACCGATGAAATAGTAACTTGCTCGTTGGAATAGTGATTTGACCCTTATGAATAGTAAATAAACCTAATAAATTGTAAACACACAAATGGATGTATAAATAATATTTTTAAAATAATAATTGAATGTATGATATAATTATATCTTATTAAAATTAATTTAATAGTTTAAAAATAAATATTTAATTGTTTGTATTTTTATAAGTCATAAATTTTTAATTTCAAATTTATAATTAATTATACTATTAAAAGGAAAATTAATTATGATATAATGGATTCGTAAATCAATATTATGTTTTTTATTCATTTTAGGATAAATTTATGGGACGTTAATAGAAATTTTAAAGTGTTGTAGAATCATTTTTAAATTTTAAATTTGTATTTTTCAAGTAAATAATGATTTTTGAAAATTTAAATTTCATATATAAAGAAAATTATGATAATAAAATAGTTTAAATATTTGGTTTATTTATGTTGAAAAATGGTTGGGGTGATTTTTTGGTATTTTTCTAAAATCCATGATTTTTTAGTGAATATTAAAATACGGTAATTTACATGATAAATACAGTAATAGATAAATACACTATTCCTTGAGTCGGGGATGATGTAAACACCATTAGATAAAAATAAAATGAACTTATTACTATATTTAGTCACATGAATCAACACTTTTGGTTTTAAAAAGCAATATAATAAATTAATAAACAGAATAATGAAAAATTACACAATTGGAAAAAAGGGGTATTACCACAGTTCATAATTGTGGCAATAGTCCCCAAAACCATGGCCAAAGGTTATGACCACGGTTTTGGACAATCGTGGTCGCTATCGTTGTGGCAGTAGCTGTCGGCCTAGTTCCATGGTTTTTAAAACCATGGAAATAGGCCACCAAATTTGAAACCATGGTGCTTGACCTATATCCACGGTTATGGCAATAGCCTTGGAAAACTGTGGCAATATCCAAAACTATAAATGTCCCCAGCGGGATTTTATACATGCACCTCCACTATGCAGTCCATCGCACTTACCACTACACCATGCCACAATTTTGGTATATATATATGTATATTATATATATATATTAATAAAATCTGTGGAAATAGACTCAAAACTGTGACGATCAGGCTTCCCGCCAAATTTTTTGCAGGAATTTTTTTCCCGCGGAAGCGCGGGAAACCTATAACCACAGTTTTGGAGAACCATGGTTATAGGGAAATGAAAATTTTTCCCTACAGCCACATTTGGGAAAACCATGACTGTTGTCCACATAAAATAGGCATATATCCATGGTTTTAAAATTGTGGCTATAGATCTGTGGGAGTAGGTCCATTTTCAAGTTGTGTTACCCCTGCCCTCCAATAAAAAAACCACCCTCACCCCTCTCTGCTCTTCACTCCTGTAAATAATGAATCATGTAAATGATCTTATGAAACACTCATGACTATTATATATCCGTTTTTATGATCTATTGGTCTTTGAAATAGACCAAAACCCATTCCCTTAAAGATGTTCTCAAGGTGGTTAATTCAAAAAGTAAATCCTCTTGCAATTTCATTTCATTTAAATTCAATTTATTTTTCTTTATTATTCTCTCCTCACCTCCTCTATCCAAATTATAATTATAACTACAATAGAATCTATATACCGTAATGATATCATTTTAATGGATTATCCATCATCAATAACCTTACTCTCCCTCTCTTTTATTTTATAAATGAAATCACCATCCATGAGGTGCTGATTTATAACCTACATGGATGACGAACATTCGTTCATAAATTTCTACTTCATGCCTGATCATGATAACTTTTTTATCATTTATACAGACTATCAAATATTTATTTTATCTAATGTATGGTTCTGGAAACATTTTATACGGATAATATTAAATTAAAGAACAAAACTAGATCATTGTGATCAAAAAAATGCTAAAATTAAGAAAACTGATTATCGTTAATATGTTATTTAATGAATCATCCTCATTTATGGTAATAAAATATTAAATGATAGAAATTATTCTTCTTTTGTACATTAATAACATGAAATTCCTATTTTGTATAATTATACCCATTTTACATGAACTCCATTACTTATAATCAAGTTAACCAATCAAGAAATTAAGGAAACGAACACTCTAGAACTATGAAATTCATTCTTATAACTTATCAACAAGGATATAAATGAACTTAATAAAACTATAGTGAATCAAAATTATGACTATATGTTTTTTAATTAATTAATTATTGGATTTAATTTTAGTATCCAGTAAATTATGTTCATCTGCAGAATGCATTCAAACATAAGGAATGTGTTTTCTACACGAACCTCCATTTTCATTTCGGTTACTCTTTTTATCACATTAAAAAAAATTATTCTTAATTATTATAATTTACTCCTATTAAAGTTTGTTTAAATTTTATATATATGCTTACCAATCATAATCTTTATTTATATGATGGGTAGTTAAATGTTTTAAAAGGATACTTCACAAATTCTTCCCAATAAACACACCCAATTCAGGCGGGGGTGCGGGTTACCTGGTGTCATGGAAATGATCTTCGCAAGCATCGGTCCATAGGTAGATTTGGGGAACGAATTTTCCTTGGGTGCTTCATATGGAGATGAGGTTTTATGGTGATCTCCAGATGGAGTTCATGGTGGTCTGGAAGAGGTTCTTCAGGTGGTGATGTCTTCACGGATGAGGCATGGTCTTTGGGCTTCGATGCCCTTCCACAGTGGCGAGCATACAAAGAGATGTTGGTCTATACATTCTACGTGGTGGTGGATTATTGCTTGGGATAGTGAGTTTGGATGGTGGTGTGAGGCATTGGTTGTCGATGGCCCCAATGGTGGGGTGGTCTGGGCTGCGGTGCGATGCCACATCTATTATGTGGATTTTGTGGAGATTTGGGCTTTGATTTTGTTTTGGGATTTCATTTTGTATTGGGATTTGTCCTTATGGATCTTCGGGCCATAAAATTTGAAGTTTTGTGCTTATGGACTATGGTATGTAATGGGTTTCCCTTACCCAGTTTAAAATGGATTTCAGTTTTTTTAATAAAAGGGATTTCTCCAAGAAAAAACAACCAATTCAAATGAACTTTTCAACTTCTTACCTATTTAAATGTAATTCTATAATATGTTCTATGAAACAATTATTTATCTATAATCAATTATTTTATTCTGAAAAAAACATTCTTATATCGCATCTAGTTTTATTCAATGATTTTTATATAGAACTCTTAATTTCAATGTAAAAGTGTATTTCTATCAAGAATTACACAATCATTTTGTAAGAGTATTTTCATGTCATTCAACACACTCATTGATTCTTATGTTCAATTGGGATTAATATTTTATTCTATCTTCTGAAATATTTTATTAAATGGTTTATGATTATCTACTCCAAATTACTTTTTTCGAGAAGAAACCACTTTGTGGGGGAGTAGGAACCATTCATAAAAACATCAAGAAAACAGTCCCAAAAAAAATACCAACCAAAGACAAGGAAACCTGAGAACAAAAGATAAAGAATAAAGAGTGAACCTGCACACATTCAATCCCTTGCACAACAAAGAAAACAGATGGCCGCTAGCCCGAGGGATCCCATCTATATTTCCATGACAAATCGTGTGTAATAAGCTCCTTCTTCATTGAATCAGAGAAGTTTGGGGGGGAAGGAAAAGATGCTTAGATCCGAGCTTGTAGGGGTCACCTGACCTTGTTTATTAGCCTTCACCAAGACCTCGGAAGAATCCATTTGGATAGTTGCTGGGTCTTGTCTTTTTTTATTTGTCTCTTGCACCTTTGATCCAAATTGCACTATAAAAAGAGAAGAACTAGAGGTAGATTGCATTTTGAGACACTTTGAAACTGGAGCAACCATAGGCTCCAGCTTCTGATCGGAATCTGTGTCGGCCTGAGATCCCACAACCTCTTCACTAGGAGGAGAAACTTGTTCCTCTTGCAGAGCAGACAGATCTTTTTGTATTCCACTTTTCGCAAATGTCTTCATATCATCGTGATATTTCTTTTTCATGAGATATCCTTTACTGGAAGATCTGCTAACTGGTGGTTTGGGTAAATTAGAGTAGACTTTCCGAGGATGCAACCTCCTCACATGTTTGGTGAATCCCTCTGAGTCCATGATGGTATTCTTGCCCTTCCTGGAAGTGGACCGAATATAAACTTCCTATTGTTCCACTTCCTTACTCTGGGTTGACCATGTACACGTGTTAGAATCCATCTCTGCTTCGAATCCATCCTTGTTCCCTCCAAGAGAAGTAACCCCTTCATGTCCTCCATCCTCTCATTTCCCTCCTTCAAATGGAATTAGGTCACCATCACCCAATACTGAAAACCTATTCAGTTTACATCAAGTTCCCTTGAGCTATTTGTTGGATTGGACCCTGTCCATCTTCAAACTGGACAGGCCCTCATGTCCCCAATACTTTCCATCAGAAAGACTCAAGCCATCTACATGAATAAATTCCATCAACCTTTCAGGTCGGGTCTCGTTCGAATTGGCTCCTGGTCTCGTATCTGAGGGGAGCGATTGAACCACAACTTCCACATAAGAAGTAGGATTGACATAACATCATTCATTTCTCTCTGGAAGCACCATCCACTTTCTACTAGTAGCCTCTTCCTGGTGAGTCAAATCCTCATTCAGCGGATTCGATTCAAGCATAGATGCTCCCCCACGACGACATCTTAGATCTGAATGTCCTTGGAGGAAGTAGGAGGGATAGTAATGAGTCCACGACTCATACATAATCGGTTGTTTGTATCTGTATTCTCACTCAATATCGATCCAAATGAAGTCCAAAGGAGGTTTTGATATATCAACCTCAACACATATTCGGGGTTTAATGGGATGGCAGACCGCTTGGGTTCTACTATTTGCAATCAGGAAACGACCGACAGGATTTCCTATCATTGGAAAAATTGAAGGATTTTGGAAATCGAGAGGAAAACTTGGAAGGTAGATCAAAATTGCAGAGGTATCTGGATCATGATTCATGTGCATAGATAAGGACCATATAAGGAGGATAAAACTTTACCCATTAATAGAGCATGAGCCACTGGACCAAGAAAGAGCCAGGTCTTCTTCAGAAGATAATCGAATCATCATTTGCCGATAATCGAGAAAAACAACCCCCACTCATTGACGAAGACCCCACTGAGTGTTGACGAGCCTATAGAAAACATCAACAGAATTCCTTCAGCTACCTAAGTGGGCAACCAAGGTGAGCTTTTGCAAGGATGAACCTTCTGAGAATTCCATGGGGGAAATTGGGAGCGACAGACCTCCATTAGCAAAACCAGGAACCTTTGGGGAAAACGCGATACCTAGGACTGTTGGGAGATACTCCGGGTTGGTGAAAGTTGAAAAATGATGGGAAGGTCCATCGAAGAGCAGCAGAAAAGTTGGAACCTCCTCCCCCTTGGGCGGGGAAGGAATCACGGGGCTGAAAAGTGTCGGCGGAAACCTTAAAGAAGCCCGAGGCGGTGAGCTAGAGAAGAATAAAAATCATTCCCATTTGAGAACATTTTTAAATATGTTTATGATTATATAGACAATGGATGTTCTATCCTAATACCATTCACCATATTACACTGAATGGTTTTTTTATGTTTACTAATTGGGGGAGGTTATTTACATTTCATATGTTAGTTTAAATATGAATTTATATTTTTATTATGTTATCCCATTTCAAATGTGGAATGAATTGTACTTAGTATGTGACAGGTGACGCCTGTTATAACCCCTCGATATATCATTATCTCTGAGAAGATAAACTAGCCAATGTATTACCCGTTATATATGGTTTCCTAGATGAGGCCATGATGGTATGATTATTATTTATGGAATTATGAATTATCTCACTATGAAACTACTGATTGATATTCCATGTGATTATTCTACTAGTAGAGTATCCATGGTTATGTTTTTATTATGGAATTTTTATTCATCTTTTATTCCATCCATATTATTCTCAATTTTATGTTTTAGTGGAATGTGTACTTCTCTTTATTTACCATTACTTATTAATCATGCTTCACTAATATTAATTACCATTACTGAGCATTTGATATCACTTGTTATGTTTTATTTTTATCCAGTTGGTGAAGAAGTATATTATGAATGCCATCTATGGATAATCAATATGTTTATGAGATGTTTATATTTTTTTCATTTAATGTTGTAATGTAACAATTATATATGTATCTAGTTTTCCATTTATACTAAACTGTTAGTTCCCTTAGGATAGGAATTTCTTGTTTATATACCAATGTTAAAAAAATAATGCATCAACTCTGAGATACTTGGGGTTTGGTATTTACAATTTCTATTGGAGGAATTTGAAAAGAATAATTAGAAAATATATATTAGAAAACATAGATTAGGGGAAAACCCTAAGATATACATCTTGGATAAGAATAGAAGAACATCCTAGAATTTTGGTAATGTATTGATTAAGTGGATATTCCTAGAAAATATTTCCCAATCTAGATACTACAAGTGTATGTCTTTCTCCCACAGATTTACCTAGGAGTAACATCTCTGACAAGGTGTTCCATGCCTGACTCAGCGTGACCTTGTACATGAAAATGGGCCATACTACAGACCTGGATTGACAATCCTAGAGGATATTCTTATGATAATTCACATATTATTTAAAATTCTATTTTTAAGGATTATATTTTAAATATGTACCCAAAGATACCCTTATTATGATCATGATTTTAAAAAAATCTATATGATTTTAATTTTTGTTAAGTATTTTAATTGTTTGAAATTATACATTATGATTCCTAAAAAAATCTAATTTATAAAATTATTTAGAAATGGTGTTGAGTGGAAGGAATATTAACTAAATGAACATGCATATCCCATGTAGGGATTTACCTCCTATGGAAGATAATGATGTTGGTTTTAGAGATACAATTTCTGTTGAGTAACTTATAACAATACTTGTACATATGACTCAGGTTATGAACAATAACCATACCCATATGGAGTATCCTAAAACAAAATGTGGAGGAGAAATGTTATAAATTTTTGTGCAACAAAAACCTCAATAATTAAATGGGACTACAAACCCATTTGTTGCTGAGTGGCAGATAAGTTCCCTAAAGATGATATGTCTTGCATTGGGAAATAATGAAAGGTAGGAGGTTTTCATAGATGTTTATCATCTATAAGAAGATGACGATCAATTATGGTCACTAATTGAAAACAAAAAAGAGAAGTAAGTGATTGAAAATATTGAATTGAGGTATTTTTAGGATGTTTTTCTAGAAAACTATTTTACTCATGAACAACAAGTGGATATTGAAAGGAAATTCATGAATCTATGATATAAAGAGGATGAGAATTTTTCCAAGTATGAACCTAACATTACATTGCTAGAAAGGTAAGCCACAGTCTACATAAGAAAGATGAGGAGCATGATTGATCCATTCATTGATGGTTTAAAACTATTCCTCCAATGGGAACTGGTTTCCCAAACATTCTCATCGTATTAAGATATAGTCTTATCTACAATCAATAGAAAAAATGAATTATCTATGTATTAAGAACATAAAATAATTAAAGATAATAATTGGGATACTGAAAACTCTAGAAAATAAAATAAAATAATTCGGAAGAAGGGAATAATTTATTTTCTATCCTACGATAATTGTTTGATAAAGCACCCTAACACTTGTCTGAAGGGTATGGGTGTTTGTTAAAATTGTGGATGAAAATTACACCAATCCCTTAAATATAAGGGAAATAAATAATCTACCAATGTTCAATTCTATAATTGAAAATATATCGTAAATTATGCAAATTCTTTTTCTAACCACCAAGGAAACATTCCCTAAATATGGTCAAAGGAGTAAGGGAAATCTTATACTGTCACAACTACAGGATTTGATGTTATTAATGATTTTTTGGAATTCAATTTAATCATTTCCTCAATCTTTTAAAATGCTTTATTTTATTTAGGATCATTTTATCCTTTTATATCTTCTCAGATTACCAAAAAAATTATACATTTCCAATTTTATTTAATAATGGAATTGTAATTAAAAAAATCCTATTTGAAGTGTCATTAAAACAAAGATGTGTCTATATTCCCCCCTTATCACACATAATGATTTTTAGTCACTGAACTTATCATCATTTCCATGATTGAATTTGAATATATTCTTTATATGAATTGTCTTCCATGTTATGATGTGAAAATATTTTTCAATAAGAATGATGTTACACATTTTATAAATGATGTGGAATCCCATATATTTAGAGAAGAAACCTCATCATTTTATTCTTATTTAGATCCACACCTAGTATCTCTATTTAATTTAGTTTATGTGGATAAATAAGATGTAATGTGTATAGGTGAGGAAGGAAATGTTCAAATTGATGATGTATCTATTGATCAAGTATACATTGATTTATTTAAAATAGATTTACATGGAAATACTCTAGATTGAGAAAATGGCATTATTATTGATTTAATTCCTAGTGCAAGGCCTATATAAAATAATCCTTACAGAATGGTCACTATGGAATTAGTGTATCTAAAGAAACAACTAGATTAGTTGAGTAGTAAGGGGTTTATTTTCCCAATCATTTTTCTATAGGGAGCTCCAAATCTTTTTGGAAAGAAGAAAGATAGATATATGAGGTGTTGTATTGGCAACCTGGAGATTAATGCTAATATGATAAAGAACAAGTACCATTTTCCATAGAATGATGATTTATTTGATCAACTTCTTGGAGCCAATATTTTGTCAATGTTTTCCATCGATCTTAATTTCATCTATTTCGTGTGAGAAGGGAATATATTCCAATGGAAACATTTCATACACGGTATGTGCATTACGTGTATATAGAAATTTATACTGGATTGACTATCACACCCTATGTTTTCATGGATCTAATTAATATAGATTTAAAGGAATATCTTGATGACTTTTTGGGGTATTATTGATGATATCTTGGAATACACCAAAATATTATAATCCCACGATAATCACTTATGGATTGTAATGAAGGATTTTTGAAAAAAAGAATTATATGGTATGTTTGGCCAGTGTGAATTATAGTTTCAAATAGTTTCTTGCATGGACATATTTTTTATAAAGATGTAATAATAGTTGAACCTGAAAAGAAAAAGGTTGTTCATGAATGGATTACACCAATGAACATTACTGAGGTATGTTGTCTAATTTATTTAGTATGTTATTATTGGTGTTTTGTTTAGAAGTTCACCTGAATAGATAACCTATTAAAAAAGGTGACACATAAATGGTTTGAGTTCATATAGACAAAATAATGTGAGGAATGTTTGGAAGAAATGAATAAAATGTTAGTGAATAAATAAATCATGACTCTACCATCGGGAAATGGTGTATTTATTAATTTATAGTGGTGAATCAGAGAAATTAATTTCTTGTGTCCCTATGAAAAATGATAGAGTTATTGCATTTTCATTAAGGATGTTAAAAACTCATGAAGAGAACTATCTGACTCATTATCTTGAGTTAACAACTATAATATATTCTAAAATGATACGGAGACTCTATCTATTTTTAGAATGGTATGAGATATAAAAAAATCAAAGGAGCTTAAAATATATCATCTCAAAAAAATAACTCAACATGAGGAAAATGTGATGGCTCGAGCTGCTCAAGGATTATGATTGTTCAATACACTACCACCCAAGAACGACGAATTGTGTGGCAGATGTGTTGAGAAGGAAGAATCATGGAGTTATAAACAATATGATGATTGAAAAGTACCACATGTACGTGATTCTAGTAAGGATGGATATGGAAATTATCCAAGGATGAGATGAATCGCTACCATTTCAAATTGTTGTAAAAACATAATTACTGGAATGTATTTAACATCCTCAGTCTAACGATGAGAATATTTAAAATAAAATCAATGTTCTGAATAATTAGAAGTTGGAAAACATCACATATGAGCATGGAATTCTGAAATTTGGTTGGAAGATATGTGTTTTGTATATCGTTGAGATAAATAGAGAGTTATTGGATTATGCCCATACCTCAAATATCTCTATACACCCTAGTATCACTATGATTTATAGAGATTTGAAGGAACATATCTGTTGGGACAATATAAAGTATGAAATTTTGGATTATGTATTAAGATTTTTAGTCTATCATCAGGTGAAGGCTGAAAGACAACATCATAAGGGAGTCATAAAACCCCATCTAATTATGACATGGATGACATTACTAAGGATTTTTCTACTATACTACCAAAATCTCCAAGAAATAATGATGATATATGTGTAATTAATGACCCACATACCAAATCAACATAGTTCCTCACTATAAGGGCAGAT
Source organism: Viscum album (assembly GCA_963277665.1). Classification (NCBI taxonomy): domain Eukaryota; kingdom Viridiplantae; phylum Streptophyta; class Magnoliopsida; order Santalales; family Viscaceae; genus Viscum; species Viscum album. The sequence goes on from OY728120.1 coordinate 896,150,449, forward strand.
TTTTCAGTAAAAATCCTTTCACATATCTAAATTAATGATTTTATAAAACATTAAGGAGAACCTCCCTCTATTTTTTATTATAATGATCCAGAATTTACAAAAAAAAATCATAGAGACTTCCAAAAGAATTTGATACCTAGCCTTATTTGAGTAGTTCTTATCACCCTAAAACTGGCGAGCACTCCAAAATGTTGATCTAAACATTAGATGTCATGTTTAGATCATGCTCACTTGATTTTCATGGTATGTGGGATTAGTATTACCTTTTGTAGAGTTTTCCTACAATAAATGTTTCTATTCATGTATCTGAATGGCACCATATGAATCATTGTATAGAAAATGATATCATACACCAATATGTTGGGATGAAGCTAGTGAAAGCAATCTTGTGGGACTAGACCCTGTGGAGGAATCAACAGCCAAGGTAAATACTATTCAAACCCATTTAAAAATAATTCAAAGTAGGAAAAAGTCCTATGATGATAATCTCTGGAAGGATTTTGAATTTCTAGTGGGAGATCAAATTTTCTTGAAATTATCTCTATGGAAGGGTATTATAATTTTTTGGGAATAAAGGGTAATTAAGCCCCAGGTACATTTTTCCTTTTAAAATTCTATATTGGTTTGGATTTGTTACAAATCATTTGGTGATACCACCAAGCCTTTGAAGAAGTTCACAATGTGTTCCATGTATCATTATTGAGAATTTACATTCCATACCCAACACATGTACTCACTTCTAAAGGTATTGAATTGGAACCTGAATTATCCTACTATGAAGAGCCTATTGGGATTCTGGACACTAAAGAGAAGGTGTTGAGAAATCAGATGATTTTACTGGTAAAGGTACTTTGGATGAATCATAAAATTGAAGAGGCAATGTGGGATCCGGGGGGGGGGGTTATGATAAAGACCTACCCCTATCTTTTTTTGGGGTGAAATATTGGAAATTTCAAGGATGAAATTTCATAGGAGGGGAGAATATAACCACCGAAAATTCTATGAATGAAATTTCCATTCTAATGTTTATTTTATACTGCATGAATAATATAAAACAAGATAGAGAAAAAAATAAAATCATTAGAAATTAATTATAAAATAAATAAGAGTTATTTCTAGATGTTAATGAAGATATACATATTAAATAGTTACTTTCCCTTAGAAGTAGTGACATGACCATTATGAATAATAAATTATCCTAAAGAATAGTAATCTCACCCATGAAATTATAAAAAAATTTTATGAATATCTTAATTGGAATTATGATATCAATATTTCATAATAAAAGAATTTGAAAATTTTAAAAATATATTTTTTATGTGTTGGTCTTTTTATAATTCATAAATATTTAATCACAATTGTATATTTAATAAAATTTTAAAAATGAAGTTATAATTTGAAAAATGGATTCACAAATCAATATTTAATATCTTATGATTTTAGAATAAGTTTAGGAGACCTTTGTTAATTTTTTAACGTGTTGTAAAATAAGATTGAAATTAAAAATATACATTTTTTATATAAATAACGATTTTATTTAAAAATTATATTTCAAATATTAGGAAAATTAATTTGATAAAATGGATCCCATATATTTACTATACATGTCAAAAAATGGTATGGGTAATGTTTTTGTATTTTTCAAAAATACAAGATTTTTTAGTGAATAGTTAGATACGGTAATTTACAGTATAAATATATTATATGCTAAATACACTCTTACTTGAGTCTTGGATGAGGTAAAAACCCTTGATTAGAACTCACATGCACTTATTAATTTATTTCGTCATAAGAATCAGCACTATTGGTTGTCTTGAGAAAAATAATAAATTAATGAATAGAATAATGGGAAATTGCCCTTCTCCTCAACCATAAAAACTACCCTCATCCCCTCTTTTATTCATTGCTCTATGCCTTTAATCTTGTCAATTTTATACCTAAAAACTCAATCATAATCACTTCCCACATCCATGGGCTCTATGTTTTTTCAAAAGAAACAACCTTTTCCTTATGGAGGTTCTCAAGGTGGTTAATATAGTGAGTTAAATTCTCTTCAACTTCCATTTAATTTCATTCCAATTTATTTTATTTTTTTATTATATCCTCACCTCCTATGTCCAAAAGATCAATATAACACAAATATCATCTATATACTAGAATGATATCATCTCAATGTATGATCCATCATCAATATCCTTACTCTCTATTTTATTTTAATAACAAAATCATTTTCCGGGAGGTGCCGATTTAAGACCTTCATAATCAATGAACTTTCGTTCATAAATTTATCCTTTAGGGATGGTCATAAACAATTTTTATTCTTGAACAAAATTATTAAATATTTATTATACATTTTTTATGGTTCCAAAACCATTTTTATAAATATGATTTTAAATAATAGAACAAAATTTTCTCATTGTGATAAAAAACTGCAATAATTAAGCTAAATGATTATCATTAATATATAATCAAAAGATTCATCCTCATTTATGATAAAAAATTAAAACATAATTCCTATTGAGCTATTTTTCTTCATTAATAACAATATATTCCAATTATTTAGAATTACTCCCATTTTACCTGAACTCCATTACATATAATCGAGCACACCAATCTTGAAATAAAGGAAACAAACACTCCAGAACAATGGAATTCAATCTTATATCAAATCAATGAGAACATAAGTTAACATAATAATACTATACTGAATCAAATATATAAATATATGGTCATGAATTGATTAATTAATAAATTTAATTTTATTATCAATGATGATATGTTCATTCACAGAACACATTCAGGCATAATGTAAGGGTTTTCTACCTGAACCTCTATTTTCTTTTGGGATACCCTTTTTCTCTATTTACACCAATGAGATTCATATATATTGTTATGTACTACTATTAAATTAGTTTTTAATTTTCAATATATTTACAAATAATAATTAATTTTTATTTCATGGGGAGTTACATAGTTTAAAAGGATATTTCTGAAATTCTTCCTGATAAACACTTTTTATTCAAAGGAACTTATTAAATTCATAACTATTTTTATGGGAACTCTATAATATATTTAAGAAAACATTAATTTTATATAATCAATAATTTTATAATTAAAATAATTTCATAGTTCACATGTGGGTTTATATAATTTTTTTTCCAAAATACGTCTCTTCAAAGTAAAAGAGTAATTCTCTCAAGAATTACACTATTATTTTCTAATAGTATTTCCCTCTATTTCAATAGTATCATTTATTATTAATTTGAATTTCGATTAATATCTTATGGTATCATGTTCCATATTTTATTTAATGGTGTATGATAAATTTTACTATGGATGTGCTATTTTGAAACCATTATCCAAATTACTCTTAATGGTTTTTGTTTATGTTTACTGATTGGGGATGGTGATTTAAATTTCATATATTGGCTTCAATTAGAATGTATATGATTATTATGTTTATCCACATTAAAATGAAGAATAAATTGGACTTAGTATGTGATGGGAGGGGACCTCTATAGTCCCTCGATTCATCTGTATGTCTCATGATAAAAACATTCTTTGATTTTTACGCATTTGGTATTATGTCCTAGCTGATGCCTTGATGGTAAGATTATGACGCCTGACATTATGAATTCCCTTACTATGAAACTAGTAACTAATGGTACATGGGATTAATTTACTAATAGAGTATCTGTGATTATGTTTTATTATAGAACTATTTATTAAGCTATTATCCCGGCCATATTATGATCATGATTTTGTGTTAATGTCATGTGTGATTTTATTTATTCACCATGCCTGATTTATTAGGCTTTTGTTGTATTACACAACCTTACTAAGCATCAGAGCTCACCCCTTTATAATGTTTTTGTTTTCCCCAGGATGTGAAGTTGTATATTTTTAATGACATGTAGGAATTATCTAGATGTTTTTGGGAAGTTGATATGTTGTATTTCATTTCATGTTGTAATGTAAAAATTATGTATGTATCTAGTTTTCCAATGCTACTAAACTATTCATTCCTTCCGGATATGGCTTCCTTGCTTATTTTACAATGTAATATAATAATTCACTGACTTTGGGCTACTGGGGACCCGGTCATTGCATTTGACGTGTCCAAAAGATTATATATGTTTTAGAACTGAAAAAAGTAAATAAAAAAATCTAGGTTTTCATATGTTAATGATTTTTTGTACATATAATTACATTTATTTTTAGAAATTTATTTAAAATTTTCATGGTATTTTATATTGTAAATTTAATAAATTTTTTTATAATTGTGATATTTTAATTAATATATAATTAATTATCATTAAATACATGAAAAGTGCCTAAATATTGATTAAATTTGATTAATGTGATTAATATTACAATAATATGACATATAGTTTTAATATTATTTTAGTGAGAAGTTTCTTAGGTCTTCATATTCTCACTACTTCTCACAAAAACAATATTGATTTATATACTTGATAAAATTTAAATTTAATTGATTTTAATAATGAGTAATAGACAATATATGAATTTAGAAGAATTTCTTATACATTATTTTCATTGAAACCATCACGGGTGGCTATGAACAGATGAAATGATAGGAAACTAGGTATCATATGATGAATGATCTATTGTCATCCAATTATCTAATAAATGATAAAGAGATAAACATTTTTTATATAACTAATATAAAGGATATGACATGCCATGAAATGATGAAGGTGGTGTAGTTTCATCTGATCTAAATTCTTGGGAATCCAAAGTTTCCATGTTAGTCACACGTGAGTAAAGATCCCCTCCAAGTATGGTTATCCAAACAATTTGATCTGATGGAATCCAACATGGTCACATCAACATATGTAGAGGTAGCTCATATTGATCATCACTAACACTATAGGTGAAATTAAATCAACAATCATATGACCAACAATGAGGGGTACATGGGTGGGAAAGTGATATAAGAGGAGGTAGTTGAAAGTGTATGTTGGGATTCCACCTGGAACCCCTATTTGGATAAAACCCATTTTTAAAATGTTTATTCATTCGGTAGGGTTATTTTGGATATAAAAAAATCTACTGGACTCTTATCGATACCCTGAACCATTTAGTACAAATTTCTATAAATTTTAAAAAGTATTAGATGATTTAAATTTTTTGAGAAATATGTATCAGGATACCAACATCAAAGGGAACTTTCTAATAATATTATCAAGCATGATTTTTAAAATAGTGTAATTTAATAGTGGCACATTTAGTTCATATGAATTATGGATTTTAACAAAATATCTATACTTTAATTATTATCATTAAACTATGTGTGGTTCATTCTATCAAAATTTTCATTTAAGGGAATCATTATTCATGTGGAGTAAAAATTATTTTTTAGTTCATAAACATATACATTAAATTAGAAGTGTAATATTCATGTCAATGATTAATATTCAACAAAATATAGAGTAATTTATCAAAGAAGAATAGAATATAATTGCCTTATTGGAAATAAACCAACATCTATTATGATGTTAAAATTATAATGAATTCATTGGGTGTCTACTAGTATATTTTTAACCACTTTTTATTAGTTATAATATTGAGTTTGGAGGAAATTTATGATGCTTGGATTTTGTAACTAATCAAAGAAATCAAAAGGTTGATTGAAGTTGGTATATATTATAATTATCCACTCATTATTTCATTTTTAAACATGAATTATTACATAAAATTAAAAATAATACAATATAAAAGATACATTGGTCTAGAGTAATTCGGAAATTAGGTAAATTTCATAATATCTTAAAACATGAAAAGAAACTTCTTTTTTTGGAAAACATCATTAACATTAAAAAAATGTTCCTTTGTAATTAACACTACAAGGGATAACCTGAGGACATACATAAGAATGGGGTGCGCTATAACGATCATTAGGGGAATAAAAAAGAATAACATGAGGAATAAAATACATGTTTGCCAATATTAACATCAATGGATCATGAATGTAAAATTAATATAAAATCTTGATATATCATGACAATCATATCATGGAAAATGTGGTAAAAACAAAAAACACTACATCATAATCATTGGTCAAAGATAAATCGCTAGAACATTATAGTGGAAAAAATTACCATAAAAGAATTAGGTAACACCTCATCCCAACATGACATATCATGATATAAAACATTACCCATTGTATTGGAGCGCTATTAGGGAACACCCTTTATAAACATTTCAATCTCATGCTTTTGTGTGCCAAATAGATCATATTACAAGGATTCCATAAACATCATAATGTTATTTATTGATCTTGAAATATTGAATAAATACATGTAATTACCAAATAAATGAGATTATTCCAATAAATGATAATTATCTTGAATGATAAATGAGTTTGGTATTCACTACATAATTATTTAGGCATGTTAAATCGTTGTACAATTTCGACAACATAATGACATCATATTGAAATTAATTAATTGGGTTGATGAGATTTGAAGGGTTATATCATCATATACAAATTATATAGATTATATGAGGGACATGGAAGGACATTTCTGAGAATATTTATATTTAAATACAAGGTGTAACATAAAAAATAATCATTAAGAAAGAGGATAATTAAAAAGAACCCTTACAATATTTCAGCATGGTAATGGTTGTACATAAAGTTTATTTGGAGGGATAAAGGAGATTTAAAGGGGATATCACAATATATAAATCACGTTTAATGTAATTAGGATATGTAAGAATATATACTGACCTATGGAAAGTGAAACTAAAAAGGAATATCATAAATGAAGTGTGATCGTACCACGATTCACTGTGTCATTTTTACCCTTACACCATTAAATTAAATTGATTTTGTATTGTAAATTCCAAAAATATTAACAAATTTCATACCATGTTTGAATCATTTATTTTGTGTTTATCACTGTTAAAAAGGAAAATTTTACTTATTTTGATTATTCCATTGCAGGATGAGGTGATTTGGAGGACCCATGATGATGTCTAAGAAAAATGGGCCAAACTGCGCAAGATCCATTCACACCAGTGGAATCATCTACGCTCTTATCCTGAACCGTGCATCAAAATGGGCTGAAATATTTTGGGATGGTCCAAAATTCATTGTGATAGATTTCATATGAAGGATTCCAGGAAGCATTCGTGCATCTGGAGGCTCAACCGACCAGATCTGTCCAGCACACTGAATCTGCACGAAGTCAAAAGTGGTGAGTTGTGACATGTCCATATATCTAGATCTAGGTGTCCGAATTGTGCCAAACATTCGGTGAAGAAATCCAAGATTTTGGGATACAACTTTTTTATTTTCATAAAATCGAGATACGGTTGTCTGGAGGTCAAAACCCAGGTGACAAGTCGTATTATGAAATCTTTGTGCTCGAAACAACCTTCCCATTTTCCTATAAAATTTCACCATGGGCTCCCCATTTGAAACTTAGAACTAGAAGACAAGATCTATAATTTTGGAGTAATATTAGAGTCTTTTCATCATCTTAGATGTTTTTGAGGCCCCTATCCTCATAGTGGGATCAAGGATGAAGAAGGAGTTCCACCTGAGCCTCCTCCTACTTCCGATAGTGAGCTAAACGGTGGGCGATCCTTTCGAGGGAGATACAAAAACATTAGAGGGATGTACAACACATGTTATTCTACTTTATTTGTATAATTTTTGTGTTTAATATTTCATATAACTTGTATCTTGAAGTTATTCCCTCTGATTACATATCATTTGATATAATTAAGTGGAACTCTTTTTATTTCATCCCAGATTTGGTTGAGATTTCAAGTGGGAATCTTGGGTTGTTTTGATTGGACAACACAATAATACTATTTATCTCACACATACATAAGATTTATGTATTCTATAGTAGATCTTTTATTCTATGTCTGACAAAAAAATCAGGGAAACATTATTGTTGTGTAAAGGGGTGAGTCTTTAAACATCATTTGAGGAGGCAAGAGGGGAGTCAAGATCATGACAAACTTCATTCAAAGAATTAAACTAAACCATGTTACATTTTCAGAAAAATAAACTATTCATGATGTGTAGTGAACATGAAATGATCTTATCCTATCATAATTATTAATACACCACCTTTATTTATCATCTATTTAACTCTTTAATTAAGTAATTTACTTAAAATCGTTTTTAAAAACCACCCCTCTTTTAGTAATTCTTATTAAAAATGCATAATCAAAACCTATAAAATATCTTTGAGTGATGACCTAGGGTCTTCCCTAGACTATAAATAAACCTTGAAAACATAATCAATTTGACGTGTCAGAACATCGCGGTTAAATTTGGTTGTCGTTTTCGGGGAGCGCTTTTGTTTTAGTGCGTGTTTTCAGATAATTTTCCTTGTAATTTATTTGAATGCTAGTTTGTTTTATATTATACCTTTAAATTTATTTTTTTGTTATAATTTATTTCTTATGTAGGTTATATGTATGATGTGTTCTACTTCGGGATACATACAATGTTTCGAACCCGAACAAGGGAGGATCCTACATCAGTGACCCCGAGATACACAAGAGGAACCTTTGAAAGAGGATACACAAAACATAAACACTCATCTTGATCCTTCTTATTATTATTCTTCTTTGGAAACCCACATTAAAACTGAAATTAACTTGAATAATGTGGTTGAAAACAATCAAAAACTGAAATAAAAAACCTCACATGATGTTGATATCCAACCCACCAATATTCAATTACAAGGCGAGGCACCTAATGTTGAACTAAAATCTTGATTAATTCATAAATTACCAAGATTCCATGGACTTCCTGGAGAGGATCCACACAAGAATTTAAAATAATTTCACAATGTGTGTTCTACATTAAAACCTAAAAATGTGGATGAAGAACAAGTAAAGTTAAGTTAATTCCCTTTTTCATTAGAAGACACATCAAAATATTGGTAATATTATGTTTATTCCCCAATAAGAGGTTGGGCAGACATGAAATTCCGTTTTCATGAAAAATACTTCCCAGCCTCTTGAATTGAAACAATAAGGAAATAAATTTGTTGGAAAAGACAATCTCAATGGGAAATATTACATGAATATTGGGAATGTCTTAAAAGAATATATTCAAGTTTCCCACACCACAAAATAAGTGATCAACTTTTAATTCTACATTTTTATGAAGGTTTAATCCCTATAGATCGAAATATGATCGATGATGTTGTAGGTGGTGTGCTAGTTGATAAGACCTCAATTTCTTATAGATCCCTAATTGAGAACATGGTGCAAAACACATAACAATTTCGTTCATGTTCCAATGTACCAATTCGAGGTGTCCTTGAGGTGAAAAGTAATGAATTCGAGAAGAAGGTAGACATAGTGTTCAAAGAGGTATGTACCCTTCTTCAAAAACTTCCTCTTTCCCAAGGGAAATACCAATCTCCTCCTCTGATCCATTATGGTATATGTTCTTTAGACACCCACTACTCTTACCAATGTCCTCAAATGAAGGACATATCTGAGAGTTGTGAGGAAATATTTCTAGGTCGTCCCTATAACCAACCCTTTAGGAAAGAACCTTACTATCTATCCAAACCTGGGTGGAAGGATAACTAAGCCTATATTTAAGGGTGGTTTTCAAATCAACCTCAATAACAATGAAACCTACTGGGGCAGAGTAGTCATCCACCACCACCACCTACAAATGCTCACCCACCCCCAAAGGCCTTTCCAACAAACCTCTCCAAAAACTAGTTCCTAGACTAGAATATATGATGTATAAAATTGCTTCCAACAATATCAAATTCCAAAAAACCACTCAGGCATCTATACAAGACCTCAACACCCAATTTGTCCAACTAGCTAACTCAGCGGGTGAAATTCAAAGTCACAGATCAGGTAAAATTCCCCCTCAAAAAGTATTTAACCCTAATGAAAAAGGAAATGTTAGTTCCATCACCCTTAAGAGTGGAAAAGAACTAGAAATTAAAATGAATCATCTATTAGAGTCATCCCCTCCTGAGGAAACCTCCATCCCAACCATTAAAAATGTTCCAAATTTTGATGAACTCTTTCTTAAGTGAAGATCTTCCAAAGGAAAGAGTGTGTATATTGATGAGTCACCAATCCCAACCATTCATCTTATATTTCCTCAAAGGGCCACCCAACCCAAATAAAAGAAGGAAACTGAACTTGATAAGGATATATTATAAATTTTCAAGAAGGTTCTAGTTAACATCCCATTGATTGATGTTGTGAAACAAATTCCACGGTACGCCATGTTTCTAGAGGATAGGTGTACAAAATGAAGGTGACTTTGAGGTGATGAGAAAGTGAGCATGGGGAGGAATGTTTCAGCATTGATAGAGCCATCACATCCCACCGTGTTCAATGATCCTGGAACATTCTTCATTCCGTGCACCATAGGGGAGTATTCTTTTTCTAATGCTATGCATGATTTACGTGCTTCTATAAATGTGATGTCTCACTCTATTTACTCTACATTGTATGTCAGGGAACTGAAGCCCACTGGAATTATTGTTCAACTGGATAACTTGAGTACCGCACACCCCTCTGCTATGTTCAAAGATGTTCTTGTGAGGGTCCAAAATTTAATTTTTCCTGCTGACTTTTATGTTCTCAAAATGGAGGATGATAAGATGAATGGACATTCCCCAATTATATTGGGTAGAACCTTCGTGAAAACTACCAAAACCATAATTAATGATCACAATGGTACATTATCAATGGAACTTGGTGGTAACATAGTCCATTTCAACATCCTTTATTCCATGAAGCAACCCTAATAAGAACATTCCTCTCTCTCGATTAATTCAATTGATGTACTCCCTACCCATGAAAAAACAACTTTTCTTTCCCCCAATCCCCTTTCTGAGATATCTTCATTGATTGAAATTCTAGGAAACGTGTCATACAATGATTGTTGAAGTGTATTAGAAAAATTTTGTGCATGTTTATTAATTAATGATTTCATGAACACTGAGGATCCACTAACCATTGATGATATATCTAACCTTGTAAAGGATCATTCCTCTATTAATGATGATACCATTGAGCAGCTAGATGATATTAGTGACCTCTCACATTCACACACACTCCCATAAATCCAAAACAAATCTAAATTAGAACTAAAAAAATTTCCACAATATTTAAAATATTCATATCTTGAGAATGTAAACAATTGTCCCATTATCATTGCCAGTTCACTCCCTCCCAAGAATGAATTGCAACTGCTTCAAAGTTTAGGGAGTATAAAAATGCTTTGGGATGGACACTTTCAAAAATTATTGGTATCTTCCCCTCAATTTCTACACATCATATTTTATTAAATGATGAGGATTAACTAGTGAGGCAGCCACAACATCAACTAAACCCAAACCTCATAGAAGTTGTGAAAAATGAGGGAAAAAATTATTGGCTACTGGAATCATTTACCCATCTCTTATAGCCAATGGGTAAGTCATGTTCACTTAGTTCATAAAAAGGCCATCCTTACAGTAATAAAAAATGAAAACAATGAATTGGTTCCAAATTGTGTGCATAATAGTTAGCGTGTCTGTATAGACTATCACCGACTAAACCAATAGAATAGGAAGGGCCATTTCCCTTATAAATTCATTGACCAAATGCTATAGAGGATAGAGTTTATGTCCCAAAATAGTTTCCTTGATGGGTATTGTGGATACTTTAAGATCCATATTTCCCTTGAGGATTAAGAAAACACAACCTTCACTTGTCCCATTGGAATATTTTCCTATATAAGGATTCCATTTTGTCTGTGCAATGCTCTAGGTACTTTTCAACATTGCATAATTAGTATTTTTTCAGATTAACTGGAGAATTGCATGGAAGTATTCATGGATGATTTTGCTATTTTTGGATCCTCTTCTAATGAATGTTTATGTAGTCTTGGTTTAGTCCTATGTCCCTGTATTGAAAATAATCTTGTATTAAATTTCGATAAATTCAATTTCATGGTGCGACAAGGTATTGTTTTGGGGAATGTCATTTCTGGGGACGATATCCATGTAGATAAATCAAAAGTGGATGTCATTTCTTCCCTACCATTCCCCTACAATGAATAGCATGAGTGGTCATTCCTAGGTCACACTCGATTTTATCATCGATTCTTTCATGACATTAGTAAGATTGCACTCCCCCTCTCTCGGTTAATCCAAAACGAAAAATAATTTGTTCTTGATAATGATTGTGAAGAATCTATTAATAAGTTAAAATGGAGTCTCAAGTCATCCCCGGTAATCCAACCACCTTGGTGGGATTCACCATTTGAGATCATGTGTGATGCCTCTAACTATGTAGTTGGGGATGTCTTGTCACAAATGGTCCATGGACCTCCATATGTCATTTCCTATGCCCCACGTACTTTGGACCCTGCCCAAGAAAACTACACCACAATTGAAAAATAATTCCTTGCCATTGTGTTTTCCTTGGAAAAATTTAGGTCATACCTATTGGGTTCCAAAGTAATTGTGTTCTCAGACCATGCATCCCTCCAGTATCTCCTCAAGAAACTAGAAGCAAAACCACATATCATTCACCAGATGCTCCTCCTTCAAGAATTTAATCATGGAATTTGAGATAAAAAGGGATTAGATAATGTGGTGGCTGATCATATCTGTAGGATTCCTACATCCTTGTAAATTGACTCATTACCTTGTATTCCTATAGATGATATGTTTACCGATGAGAAATTGTACCGAGTGCAAGATGTTATACCTTGGTATGCTAATATTGTAAATTATTTAGTAGCATCTTTCATTCCTACTAATTTCAATAAAAACCAAGACCGTCATCTAAAACATGAGTATCTTTGGAACATTTATTATTACCCCTACCTCTGGCGCACATGTAGTGATCAAGTCCTTGGGTATTCGGTTCTTGATAGCGAGTTTAAATATGTCCTTAGATTCTGCCAAACTCTTGCTTGTGGGGGCCACTTTGGTCTCCAACGGACTGCTCGCAAGGTCCATGATTCTGGTCTCTTTTGGACATCACTTTTTTGGGATGCCAATGATTTTCTCAAATCTTGTCCTCATTGTCAAATTATGGGGAATGTCTCTAAATGAAATTAAATTCCACAATAATTGTTTCTCTTTGATGACATTTTTGATGTTTGGAGAATTTACTTTATGGGTCCATTTCCCAATTCCTTTGGCAACTTGGACATTCTTATGGAGGTCGATTATGTGTCAAAATGGGTAGAGGCTTGAGTTACAAGGAAAGATGATTCCAAAACAGTTGTTTAATTTTTGATAACGTAGATCTTTTATAGGTTTGGATTACCTTGGTTCAACATTAGTGACCTGGGTTCTCATTTCTACAACCAAACAATGTAGTCACTTTTGTATCAGTATGGGGCCGGTCATAGAGTGTCTACTGCATATCAACAATAGAATAATGGTTAAGATGAGGTGTCAAATAGAGAGGTAAAAAATATTCTGGGAAATATAGGTCAACCATATAGAAACGATTGTAGTATTTGACTTGATGATTCACTGTGGGCCTACCGTACTACATTCAAAACTCCCCTTGGAATGTCAACCTATCATATTGTGTTTGGAAAGTGTTGTCACCTAACTATTGGGATTGAGCATCGAGGCTACTCACCCATCAAACAATGCAGTTCTAATCTTTCTCGTTCAGGATCTCAAAGGAAGTTACAGATTCAAGAGTTGGAAGAAATTACAAGAGATGCATAAAAAACTCCATTATTTATAAGGAGCAAACCAAGGCTGCCCATGACTGTCTTATAATTCATCGTCTGTTGCACATTGGGATGATGGTCCTAGTTTATAATTCAAATCTTAAGTTGCATCTCGGTTCAAAATAAAGAATCCAAGAAAACCATCACTGTCAATGGCCAGCAGCTAAAGCACTTCCATGAAGCCCTTCCAGAGTTCAAGATGGAGGAACTCCATGTTCAAGAAACATCATACAAGTGAAACACACCAGGTTTTATCCTTCTCACATTATCAATTATTAAAGTGAGGATACTACAAATTCAAGGTGTGGGGGATGGGTACATTCCTAGGTTAGTTAGGAATTTCGATTGTATTTTTTTTTCTTTCGTTTTTTTCACATTCTTTTGGTATTTTCACTTTCCCAATTTTTTTGTGTTAATTAGGATATCCATTGAATTTCTCCTTTCTTCTTTTTCCCTTATTTATCGTATTTTCATTTTTCCTAATTAAAATTTTCAATGTTCCATGATTCGGTGACCATAAAGGGGGGAATGTAAAAATACCACAATGAAGGTGAAAAAGAATAGTTGTATGAATTTAACATCAGGGAGTGATTTTTAGGGAATTGGTTTTCTTTGTCAATGATATAAATGGTTGTATCATTTTGAAGCCTTTGAGAAAAATGGTAACCTTTTTGTGAATAGTTTAAGGTAAAATTGTGTCACTTAATCTCTCCATGCATTTTTTTCCACCCACCCTTGATGTGTGAAAAAATAAATACTTAATGGAAGGTAAATATAAGTTATGTTGATTTTTATCTACTTTACAAAATTATTTTTCCATACATTCATTCCTTTTCCGATATATTTCATTATTATACCATATTTATCCATGCTTGTGTAGCTATTATCCGACTGTTGTACGGCCTAAAAAATTGGTTGTATATTGGTCTGGTCAAAAACCACCCTTCCTCGGCCTTTGATTTTGTTATAACTATTACAATTTGTGTCGTGAGGAGATCAAACATGGGTTGGGAGAAGAGTGTGAGATATTTCCCAAGTGAAACTTTTGGAAAAAATATAATAAATGAGGGGTGTGATGAAATGTAAAACATATGGGGATATCTAGGTTTGGAGCTTATGGTTTGATTTCTGGGGATGGATAAGTGCGTGGGTCTTGAAATTTGATTGCAGTGAATATGGGGAACGTTCAGTGGAAAGGATCTTGTAAGTAGACAATTATTAAAATAACTTATATTTACTTGATAAAATGTGGAAAGAATAACATGAAATTATTGTCTCACATACACGTGGAGAATTAGTGACATGATTAACTTTTGAATTAGTTTCTTTTATTGGTATCATGAATCTCTTGGAATTTCATTTGGATATAATTTTTGAGACATCTTTTTCAATGATAGTTGAGAATTAATACTCGGTATAATTTTTCCTTTGATAAAATTTCTATTAGGAATTAATTTTCATTTAATGTTAAATCATTATTAAGTTGTAAATATCTATTTGCATAATTGATAGAAATATGACTTCCCCTAGAAGTGAAAATTTTTAGGTGTGGGGGTGTGATCGTACTATGATTCACTGTTTCATTTTCACCATTACACCATTATATTAAACTGAATTTGTACTGAAAATTCAAAAAATAATACCAAATTTCATTCCATGTTTGAATCATTTATTTTGGATTTATTACTATTAAAAAGTGAAATTATACTTGTTTTGAGGATCCCATATCAGGACTAAGTGATTTAGAGGACCCATGATGATGTCCAAGAAAAATGGGCTGAACTGCGCATGATCCATGCACAGCAGTGGACACATCCGCCCACTGCTCCTAAAATGTGAATCCAAATGGGCTGATATTTTGTGGGTTGGTCCACTATTCATCTTTCTGTATTTCATATGAAGAAACCAAAGACCCATTCATCCATCTGGTGGCCCAACCATCCTAATCTATCTAGCAGACCAAATTTGTATGATGTCAAACATTGTGTGATGTGATCAGTCCATATCTCGGGGTCCATGTGTCCAAATTGTGCCAAACGTTTGGTGGAGAGAGACAAGAGGTGGGTCTATAACTTTTTTATTTTCATAAAATCGATAAAAGGATGTCTATATGTTTAAACACATGTGAAAATTGGTTTTATGAAGTATGTGTGCTCAAAACCACCTTCCCATTTTCCTATAAATTGCACCATGGGATCCCCAATTGTAATTTCAAACCAGGAGACATGATATTCCATTTTGGAAACCTAGAGGAGTCATTTAATCATCTTAGAAATTATGGAGTCCCCTATCTTCATAGGGGGATCAAGGATGAAGAAGAAGTTCCTCCCACGCCTCCTCCTCCTCTCGATGGAGAGCGTAATGGTGGATGATCATTTCGAGGGAGATAGAAAAAAATGGGAGAGAGTACCAGCACATGTTCTTCTACTAGTTGTAAATAATTTGTGTGTTGAATATTTCGCTTATTTTATATCTTGACATTCCTCCCCTGATATATTTCATTTGATATAATTAAATGGAATACTTTTTATTTCTACACCGATTGGGTTGGTATTTCAAGTGGTAATCTTGGGTTTTTCTGATTGGACAACACAATATTACTATTTATCTCACACATACATAAGATTTAATTATTCTTTGGTATACCTTTTATTCTATGTTTGACAACCAAATCGTGGAAACATGATTGTTGTGTTAAAGGTTGGTTTTTAAGCATTATTTGAAGAGGTAGGAGGAGAGTCAAGATCCTGACAACCTTCAACCAATGAATTAAACAAAACCATGTTAAATTTTTAGAACAATGAACTATCCAATATGTGTAGTGAACATGAAATTATTTTCCTCTCTCATTATAATTAATACACCAACTTTATTTATCAATTATTTAACTTTTTAATTAAGTTAATTACTTAAAATATGTTTTCAAAACCACCACCTATTTTAGTAATTCTTATTAAAATTACATACTCAAAACCTATCAATGCTCTTTAAGTGAAGTCCTAGGGTCTATCCTAGATGATAAATAATCTTTAAAAACATAATCAATTTGACGTGTCATGACAGCACGATCAAAGTGATTGACTAAACGGGGGAGAGAGAATCCCTTATGGAATTTAGGCATAGTAATAGGTCTAGATAAAAAATCATTGTGGGATTAATGGGAGTTAATAGAAGAACTAAATCAAATTTATTGTAAAGGGATAAAGGAACATCATATTCAAGCATATGAAAATTCATTTTAAGAAGAAAAATATACATGAATTTCTTGAATGGAAATAGGAAGATATAAATACCTTACTTGAATGTGTGACTACAAAGGCTTGTGAGGGGATTATTTAAAGCTTGGGGAACCATGGACGAACTATATGGAGTATTGGGAAGAGTTTGGACAAGCATGACGGAGTTTTAATTGAATAGAAATGGGAGCTTAGGTGGGTTTATATTGGAACGGAGGAGACTTCTTTATTAATCTGGTTTTGGACAATATATAATAAAATATTCAAAACCAATAACCATACAATGGTTTTAGCCTATGGTTTCTAGAAAAGGGGAGTAGTTTTAATTATTTTATGAGGAAAAGGAACAAAGGTAATAAAATATTTCCCTTTCTTATCTGTAAGTGATTCACACATTTAAATAAATGATTTTAAAATCATAAAATATATTATAAGTCATGGAGGATTCCATAAGGAATAATAAAAAATAGAATAAACATGAAATTACATTATTTTAGTCGAAAAAATATATTGGTACAATTAACCATTTTTAAGTATTTATAACGTCACTACTGGTCCAGTATGATTTCATAAAATACATAGTATATTTATATGGTATTTAATTTTCCCCGAAAAATTTGACACTCTCAGAAAATTATTAAAAAGTGACCATAAGATAATTTTGACATCATAGTTCTAAAAACAATATATATTTTATCTAAATAAATTTCTAAATCATATAATTTCCACTTTAAATATAAAAACTAACATTTATTAAAAATGATGGGTTTTAGAACTAAAAATTTTCAAACCCTAATAAAAATTACATTTGACTTCATAAAAATTATAAAATCATTAAAATTTAAAAAAATTAAATTAAAAGTAATAATTTTTTAAAATTTTATTTGTTTCAAAAATTCATTAATTCATCAGAATTTATTTCTTTATAGAATTTAACCAAAAATACTATTTGTGCTTTAAATATCATTTATAAAGTAAAAATAATAGGAAAAAATATATTTGTTATTCAATAAAAAAATAATGTTCATAATCCTATTGCTTGGGTCTTGATACATATCCCTTTGTTACACATAAATATTACAAAAGAGTAAGGTGTGAGATGGTGGGGATTTCATGGGATTGTTTGATGAACATGGTCTGTGTCGTGATCATGATGAGAATGATCATCTCCCATAAAGGAATTTTATATTGCTTAAGTTATTGGATCTCGGCTTGGGATATCTTTATGGAATTTCCTATAAATTATATCTCCCTCATAATCTATGATAAATGGGATTTATAGGGTACAATCTTATAGGTTGAGGCCATGACATTCTTTATATGTGTCCAAAGGATTTTTTAAAACCCAATATTTATACTGCTAATGTGATCACCCTTAAATGTATATATAATCAATGCTAAACATATTTAAAAATAATTTAAATCCAATTAGATATAATAAAACAAAAAAATTTATTATATTTTCTATATCCATAAGACATTTAATTAAATAAAAAATGGGATATTTATTCATAAAAGTTCAAGTTGTTATATATAGGGATATATTTGATATTTCTACATCCTCTATCCAAATCTATTTGAAAGGGATAGGGATTTTTTGTATATATAAATATATAATATAAAAAAATATATGATATAACATTGAGCCCAATGATTATTTTAATTTAATAGTTTAAAGCATAAAATATAATATTTCTAGGATTAAGGTAGTCAGTGATGTAAAATGATTATATAGTTTCTTTACCACAATTTAGTTTATGGAGTAGATTGGATATTCAATATTTTCATACTCACATATATATATGTGTGTGTATGAGGTAGGGTAATTAATAACTATGTCTAATGTTTGACATGTTTATAGATGTTTCCTTTAGAAACTTAGGATGGTATATCTAAGTTGAATAATCATATAGGAACTAAAAAAGGTTAGTGGGATGCTTTTGTTTCTAAAGTATGATCATATATGTTACTAGGACTATCATAGAGGTTACCCCTATATAACTATCTAAGGGATGGATTCTAAAATAGTGTAGCTAAAATAATGAGTACTTATTTTACTGCTCACTATAATATATGTATTGGAAAAACTATAGTGGAGTAATGATCTTGTCAATCAACGACCATTAATAAATAATATTTTTTGAAGCATCATATTTATTCCTAAATAATGGTGTTAGATAATATTCATTCCCATAATGTGATGAGTGACCATGATATTTTATGAAAATAAATATTAGTGGGGGAACAATAATTATATTTTATTGTCTAATTTTCTACTGAAAATTTGGTGACTTAGTTTTTTATTGTACTATAAATGAACTATTATTAATTATAGATGTCATGGGTTTCCCCATTTCTTTTGTGACCATACAGGGTATTATTTTTCACATCTACATATTTATTTGAAAAATTATACACAGTTTTCTTATAGGATATCATGAGTAGATGAGATGCAATTTGGAGTTAAAATTGATTTGTTGCTATAATATTACTATCAAAATACAGAGACTTGTGGTACTACTATCTATTTGTCTTATTTGTTTTTTAGGATGAGACTTCCTATTGGGGGATTCTTATAAGTGTGGAATTATTTACATGGATAAAATTTAATACTCTATGTGGTTTGATTATTTATATTATAAATTAACATAGTTTATTATAATATTATCTATAGATAATCATTCCATTCAGGCATTTCCTCATATATATTTCTTCTTCCTTAGAAAAATTCATTAGACCGTATACTTGTGGAGGTAAGATTGGGTATTTTACTTACTTATGGTCTCGGAAATAATATAAATTTATTAAATCATGTGGTGGATATTGGAGTATGAAATTAGTGAGGAATTATTAGTATTAAATAACTAAATATAATTAATGATACCCCAAATCATTTAGAAATAATAAAGTATATAACCAATGATGTATCAATTGACATAATCCTATGTAATACACTTATTGATGATAGGTGGATGAAGTTTCAGTAGTAATGTATTCTATAATTGTATATAAAAGGGTGACATGAAGTATTTAACTTAAATATATATATTTTTTATTTTCAATAATTTTGTTTTGTAAGGATTTTAATCAAAATATAGTAGATAACACATCATATACCATGATCTTGTATATGATTGGATTTTGAAAAAAAATTATTTAAAATTTATAACTATGCCACCATTGAGAGTATGATTTTTTCATGAGGATTCTATGTTTTTATATCATGATTCAAATATATTGAAATAGAAGAGTATTTGAATTCATTAAGACAAAATAGTGCACATGAGCCCCATCAATAACGCCCCGACCCCAGTTACCAAGAGTCAGTGCATTATTTTAATACATTGGCTTGATTACAAGGAATAAAGTTCGGAAGGACCAATCGGTTTAGTTGTCTTGGAAAATAGATTACATACATGAATGTTACATTACACTTTATAACATGCAACAAAACATAAATAATCCTTTATAAACGCCATTATTCACTTAGCTTAACCCTACATATCAACCACAATACACTTTTTGCAATCTTGGAAAAAATAAAACATAGAAAGGGGTGAGCTCAAACGCTCAGTAAGGGTAAGCAATATATTAGAAGATAACATAAATATTTATCAGGGTGAATAATTTAAACCACATTCCTTTACCAATAGTAAACATGAATACTTTTATGGCAATAATATAAGCTGAGTAAATAATTCCATAATAAAACATAATCATAGGTATTCTACTAGTCGAATGACCACATGGACCATCCATATTATTTTCATAATGAGGGTACGTATAATACAAAAATTTAATTTCTATGTCAAGGCCTCGTGCAAGGACCTATGGGATAACTATAACCGGAACCAAACCCGAAGAGCCTCTGTAACCGGACTCCAACCAGGAGAGCCTATGTAACTAGACTCCATCTTAGAGAGCCTCTGTAACCGGACTCCATCTTGGAGAGCCTCTGTAACCGGACTCCGAACACAAGATCATCTATAACCGGACTCCATCCCAAAGAGTCTCTGTAATCGGAATCCATCCCAGAGGGTTTTCTATAACAAGACCCCAACTCGGAGGTCTTGATTTAACCGGTCCATAACCCAGAACAAACTAGTCCAATACATTCATCATAAGAAAAGGTTGAAATATAAGATAAACATTCATATTAAAACTAGTATATGAAATGTCAACACGTTAACCATAACCCATGAATGGTATAAAAATAGAACATGCATAGTCAAACATATATTAACTCATTATATATAATATGGAAGATTTTAACATAATAAATCAACTTCTATAATATAAAAATACATAAAAGTATGTCGACATTGATGAAATCAAAACCTTTTTTGAGAAATATCTCTTTCTATTTTGAAATCATTTAAGAGTCGCATAATTATAAAGAAAAAAATTATTTTGAAAATATTATTATAAGCTTGTAAGGGAAGCTTCAATGATGTTATAATAGTGGAAAATAGCCGCACCCTCTGTATAAGTTAAAAAACATTCTTACCTAAATTTTGTCGAAAAGTTTAAAAGTACCTTGTTTGGAAAACGACTGAAAGATTCCTTTAAAACCAGTTTTTTTAAAAGTCAAACTAGAATATAATAGAATTTAACCCATAGTCTAGTAAATAGTAAAAATGTTTTGGAATAAATTTTTAAGAAACATAGATGTGGATGATAAAGAGGTCCCAATAGATAATTACGTATAAACAACATCGGATAATGAAGAGATTGTGAAATTAACCCTTACCTCGTTGTAATCAATCGAGTCGTATGAACTATAGTGTATAATAACTAAATGAATCCCAGAATATCATGAATATAAAAATAATCATGATAATACATATCAAATGGTAGTACACAATACACCACATGCAATAAATAATTGGTGAACAGTGTAAATCTCACGGAATTAAAAGTGAGATAAGAAACCCCTTAAATCGTGTCCGAATTGACCCGTTCATTCTTTAATATCTTATGTAATAAACTAAAGATAATTTATACTTTCTTAAGAACCCTTTTCAAGTTTAATATTCCTTTTATATCACTTATTACCATGTTATACACATTTTTTAATCATTTAAGTTAATACTGTTTGTTTTGTCGATATTTGGCAATTGATTCAAAAATGAACACATTATAGTTACAAGTTGTTCACATGGTAAAAAAGTTATTATATCGAGAATGATATTCATGATTTAGATATCATATATATATATATATCATATATATCCATTATATACATGTATTTATAACAGTACATATCATATTGGTGTAAGAAATGAAATGCACCGTTCAGGGAGACGGTAATCCGTACATACGCATGAACGCTACTTTCATTTCAATTTATTATTTTAATGGAATTAAAACATAATGACACATAGGTATATTATAATTCCAGTATAATATCATATATAATATCATTAAATCATTCTTTTATATGTCTCACAAATGGTATTAACGAGTCATATCATATTTAGGGGGTGGTCGTCCGCACATCCTCAAATGAAATTATCGCATTTACCCATAATAGAAACAATTAAGGTATGATATAAAAGATAAATACAGAAGAATGAACAAAACATAAGAATAATATATATCATTTATAAATATATTTCCATCATAATGTTCAACATGAGAGGCGGTAGGAGGTAATTGAACAATCATAGTTTCGTGAGGCGTTAGTTTTCCATCCATAGAAACATTATGTTCTTCACCCATTAGATGGAGGTGTACGTAAGTATAGTTTGAATCCTTCTCATAAAAAAATCCTAGTATGATTACGATACTGTTTTTTGCTATTATAGAAAGGAATAAATGTGTTAGGGGGTTGTAGATGTAAAATGAAAGAAAATTAGTTAACAGAAACTGTTACCTTTAATTTGGGCAACGTCATTTGGTTTGAACCAAAAGGACTTCAGGAAGTGCCTTCTCCATAAGTTAAGGATTCTAGGAGGAGTATAGGGATGTAGGGAGCTTAATTTGGCCGATTTGGGACTAGACTAAAGGCTTGATAGGTGTGAGGAAATGGTTAGAAGTGGTCTCCTTTTATAAGGGGGTGGAGGGGCTCTTTAGAAAAGTGTGAAAATATTATTTTATTATATAATGATATTCGGTTTATAAAGGTCCAAGAATACTTAGGGTAGAATATAAGCTGACTAATGGTAAAAATAAAATCATCCAATAATAATTGGACTTGATTTTGATATTATTTTAATATTTATAATCTAATTTATTTAAATCATATATTAAGGAGGTAAATACTGCATCATTATTGTGTCATAAATAATTTAATTTATTCGATGTCTAAAAATTATAAAAAAATTACATGATTTAGGAACTCTCTTTATATTTATAATAAATATTTATAGTCAAAAAGATTACTTATATAACAGCATATAAAAATTAATTACTGAAGTATTGTTGTTTAGGTCAATTTTGCCTTTACTTTAAATTAATTAATCTATAGTCTCATTATCATTCATAAGTGGCTTCATGGGGTCCCAAAATCGACCCATGAATGGCCATGGTCGGCCATTACTCATAAAATAAGGTTAGGACATGTGTTAAGTTAATTTTGAATTATTACAATATTCTTTTTACCAGGAATTGTCATATTTAACTTTAACCGCGATAAATAAAAGTCAAAAGTAACTATTTACCAAAAATTTATTTTATCTTATTGAACCAAATTTTACTCCTTGATATTTACCATGTCTCTCAGATTTTCTATATTAAACTCACAGAAGTGGTAAAATTATGTTTTATGTGAATTTGAAAATTTTCTGAGGAGGTGGGTAAAAGATGGTGAAAAGTTCTATAAAATTTTTATATGTCTAAAATTATTATCAACTGACTCCAATGAATTACATTGAACCTATATAGGTATTATGTATCAATTTTGAAAAAAAATTAATTTATATAAAATAAATAATTATTTAAATAAAAATTCGGGTTTAAGCTATGACTCTGTGTTTTTCATTATTCATCAAAATTTGAATGTTTTCAAAATAATACCAAAAATAAATCCTAAGTTAATTTCAATATTATAAATTCCAAAATGAATTCTATTTTACCAATTTAAAAACATATAATTTTTATTTATTAATTTAAAATTAATTCTGTTTTCAAAACCAAAAGGAGTATTTTTATGAAATAATAACTATCAAAAGACTGACACTAGTTTATGTCCAATTTCAATGTGAAATTACTTAAAATGACCAGAAATGGATTAAATGGTAAAAATTTAATCTATTTATACTTCCAAACAATTGAAATTTATAATTTAACACTATAAATTATTTCGATTAAAAAAGTTGTTTTTAATTAAAATTTAGTATTTTTCACTATTCACGAAAATATAAAAGTTATCAGAAAAATACCAAATAATTATCAAAACTAAATTTTTATCTCTAGATTCTAAAGAAGAAGTTTATTTAGTCAAATTTAATATATAAATGTGTAAAATTTCTGATTTAAAAAGGGTTCTCCCTCAAAAGGCCGTAAAATTGCATTTTCTAAAAAAACTTCTTTTTATAAAAATATGAATTTGTTATTAAATTATGTCTAAGAAACATATAATATGGATTCTGAAATTATAAGGATTTTATAATGTTCAAAGTTCAGTTAATAATATTCCTAACCTCTTTTTAACGGCTAGTTTGGTAAGTCGTGGTGCGCTTGAACATGGTGTTGTGTGTAGTGAAAGTTATTGATTTACTTTGAAAAAATAACGTACTATGAAATCATGGGGTGTTACATTATTCAATCTATAAAGAAATTTCTTCCTCACAATTTGAATTTGTTCTTCGAAAATAAAAGGATGAAAATAGAAAATACCTTTGTGGGAAAACCCACATCGGAAATTGTGTTAATAAAATTTATTCTTAATAAGTGGAAAAGTGGAATGAAAAAGTCACCACCAAATTATGATCATGATTAGGAGAACATTGGTGGAAATTAGAGAGACATGATTGGAAGAAAAATATAAATATTTATAGGGAGTGATTGAGGTCATCAGTCATAAACAACTTTAGAATTGAGGGCCTCAAAGCCATCAATTTATGATGATTTAAAATATCATCTATTCAATAAAACATAACGTATTAGGATAAAACATTTTTAGTTTTAAGATCCCTTACCTAATGTTTAAGAATTAATTTCTTCATAGAATAGGAGAATAAAAAATATATACTTGACAAGTAGAGTTCCATCCTTTAACTAATTTCTACCACAAACTCATCTTTAATTCTAAAGAATAATAGAACTTATAAGATATATTCTATTTGTATTATTCGTATAGGGTTAAAAATGGAATTTATAATTCATCTACCAGAACTTTAAAAAAACTGAATTATTCAATCCGGGACATCATGTGGGTCAGTGGAATGTGATACACACTTGTCGCCCTTCAGTTGTAGGCTAATGTCTCGCGGCCTTGCGCGACGCAATGGGTTGTCACCCGACCTTCGGTTTGTCCTTTTATGGAAATCAAAAAATAATCTCAAACTATAATTATCCAAAATAATTTTGTACAAACATACAGTCCAAAATTTATACGGAAGGTAAACACAATAAAGATCCTTTTGGCCATGTAATAACATGTGAACACCTTTATCATGTATTCTTTTAAAACACTGAAACATCCTGAATTACCATAAAACCATTTTGATTACATTCATGCTCCCATATTTATTATAGAATACTGGATATACTCCTTCTATCCAAAAATGTTGTAAACTCCAATAATGATGGAATATACAAATCATTAATCATTTTCATGGTATTCAATAATATCCAATATAATTTATCCAAATAAACCATCTCTTATTCCAAAATCACTAACTTATTATCAAGACCATATTATGGATTACCTTTCCTTCAACCATGTATTTCCAAAAAAATTGTATCTTAATATTAAGTCACTTTTCATAGAACCATATAATCTGAAATCCTCAATAAAATAGTACATTAGTACAATCATTATTTATCTCCAGAATTCATGTAACTAGTATATTGCTAATACAACATTCAAAGGAAATAATTCTATAACAACAACATAAGAACACTAGTCATTCCTCTTCATCTGAGGTAGTATCATAACTTGATTATTATCCAATAGCATCATTTGTGGTATACTCTGATAACTGGGACATTGATTCGTGTAGAGACCCAATACCTTGCAGATTAAGAACTTTACATTTGAAACCTTTTTCTTACCCTTGAAATCACGTACTTGGTGTCCATTTTCTTCACACTTATAACAAAATCGCATTCCCTTAAATCATTTACCAAGGTGATTCTTTCCAAAGTTATCAGATATGGGAAAATCCTTCTTTTCCCTTTTCCCTTTATCCATATTTCTCTCTTACATCCTTTTATTCTCTAGATTCCCTTCAAATCCATAGGACTCAAGTAATTATTTACTTATCTTATTAACACATGATAGTATTTTTTCATTTGTTGAGAATACATGGGAGGCTATTTCCCTTCTAATTGTTGGCTTAATACCGTTAATGATATGACCCTTCCTACTCTTTGGATCATACGTATTGCTGGAGTTCACATTCCTTCTACTGGGAAACATTTCTATACAATGGCATAAATAAGATTAGTTTATGAATCGAAATAAATAATTCCAAACATGTAAAACACATAACATAAATTGCATTGTTTATGGATATAATCCATAATCATAAAAATTATTTCTTTTAGAATGTATAAACTCATAAACCCATCATAATGATTTCTAATGAAAATTATAATTATCCTAAGAATAACCCCCGGGACTGTCGTAACCAAGAGTGCATCAAGGCCCATTTTCATGCACCAGTTCCCATTTGAGTCTATCTCAAAGCAGTGTTTTCGAGTTTTACCCCTAGGTGCATCTGTTCCAGAGCCACCTTTACCTTCTTGTATCCAGACAGAGATATATTTGCATGGAAAACTCACAAAATCTCTACATTACCAAAATTATAGTAAGTTCTTATATACTAATCCTCAAAATCTATCTCAGGGATACGTTTTCTAATCAGAGTTTATCTAAATATAGTTTCTAAGGTAATTTGTAAACTTCTTCTAATACCAACTGTAATGCCCCGACCCTAGTTACCCAGAGTCCTTGCATTATTTTAATACATTATCATGATTACAAGGAATCAATTCCCAAAGAACAAATCGGTTTAGTAGTCTTGGAAAATATATTACATACATTAATGTTATATTACACTTTATAACATACAAAAAAACATAAATAATCCTTTATAAACACCATTATTCCCTTATCTTAACCCTGCATATCAATCAAAATACACATCTTGGAATCCTAGAAAAAATAAAACATATAAAGGGGTGACCTCAAATGCTCAGTAAGGTTAAGAAATACAGCGAAAGATAACATAAATATTTAGCATGGTGAATAATATAAACCACATTCCTTTACCAATAGTAAACATGAATACCTTTATGGTAGGAATATGACCTAAGTAAATAATTCCACAACAAAACATAATCATGGGTATTCTACTAGTCTAATGACCATATGAATCATCAATATTATTTTCATAGTGAGTTAATGTATAATACCAGACATTAATTTCTATGTCAAGGCCTCGTACTAGGACCAATGGGGTAACTGTAACCGGCGCCAAACCCAGAGAGCCTCTGTAACTAAACTCCATCCTGGAGAGCCTCTATAACCGGACTCTAACTCGGAGATCCTCTGTAACCGGACTCCATCCCAGAGAGCCTCTGTAACCGGACTCCATCCCGAAGATCCGTTGTAACCAGACTCCATCCTAGAGAGCCTTTGTAACCGAACTCTATCCCAGAGGGTCTATTATAACCATATCCCAACCTGGAGGGCTAACTTTTACCGGTCCCCAACCCACAAGATAATAGGCCAATACATTCATCATTAGAAACGGTTGAAATATAACATAAAAATTCATATTAAAACTATCATATGAAATGTCAACACATTAACCATAAAACATGAATGGTATAAAAATAGAACATCCACAGTCAAAAAAATATTAACTCATTCAATATAATATGGATGATTGTATTATAATAAATCAACTTCAAATATTCTTAAAATCCATCAAAGGATATTGACATAGATGAAATCAATACTTTTTTTAAAAGAAATATCTCTTTCTATTTTGAAATCATTTAAGAGTCGCATAATTATAAAGGAAAAATTTATTTTTGGAAATAATCTTATAAGCTTTTAAGGGATGTTTCGACGATGTTATGATGGTGGAAAATAGCCGCACCCGCCGTATAAGTTAAAAAAACATTTTTACCTTAATTTCGTCGAAAAGGTTAAAAGTACCTTGTTTGGAAAATGACGGAATGATTCCTTTAAAACGATTTTATAAAAATTCAAACAAGGATATAAATTAATTCAACCCATAGTCTAGTAAATATTAAAAAAAAATTGGAATACATTTTTAAGAAACATGTATTTGGATGGTAAATAGGTCCCAGTAGATAATTACGTATAAACAACCTCAGATAATGAAGAGATTGTGAAATTATCCCTTACCTCATTGTAATCAATAGAGTCATATGAACAATAGTTAATAACAACCAAATGAATCACATAATAACATGAATATAAAATGAATCATGATAATAAATATCAAATGGCAGTACACAATACTCCCCATGCAATAAATAAGTGGTGAAGAATAGAAATCTCATAGATTTAAAAGTGATATAAGAATCCCCTTACCTCGTGTCCGACTTAACCCGTTAATTCTTTAATATCATGAATTATAAAATAAAGTTAATTTATACTTTCTTAAGAACCTTTTTCATGTTTATTATTCCTTTTATATCACTTATTACCATGTTATAAACATTATGTAGTCATTTAAGTTAATAACGTTCATTTTGTCGATATTTGGCATTTGAGTCAAAAAGGAACACCTTATAGTTACAAGTTGTTCACCTGGTCAAAATTTAATTATATCCACAATGATATTAAGGATTTAGATATATTATATATATCATATATATCATGTATATACATGTATTCATAGTAGTACATATGATTTTTCTGGAAATAAATGAAATTCACCGTTCATGGAGACGGTAAGCCGCACGTACGTATGAACGCTACTTTTATTTCTATTTATTATTTTAATGGAATTAAAACATAATGATACATAGTTATATTATAATTATAGTATAATTTCATATATAATATAATTAACTCCATCCTTTATACGTCCCACATATGGTATTAACAAGTCATATCACTTTGAGGGGGCGGTAGTCCGCACTTCCAAAAATGAAATTATCGCATTTACCCATAATGAAAACCTTTAAGCTATGCTATAAAAGAGAAATACATAAGAATGAAGAAAATATAAACATAATATATATCATATATAAATATACTTCCATCATAATGGCCACCATGATAGGCGGTAGGAGGTAATTGAATAATCATCATTTCATGAGGTGTTAGTTTTCCATCCACGGAAACATTATGTTATTCACCCATTAGATGGATGTGTGTGTTAGTGTATTTAGAATACTTCACATAAAAACATACTAGTATATTTAGGATACTGGTTTTGTTATAAAATAATGGAATAAAAATAGTTTAGGATTTGGAGAAGTAAAATAAAAGAAAAAAAGATAAGAGAAGTTTTTACCTTAAATTTGTGTAACTTCTTTTGGTTTGAAACAAAAGGACTTCTTGAAGTGACTTCTTCCTAAGTTAAGGCTTCTATGAGGAGGATAGGGATGTACAGAGCTTATTTTGGCAGATTTTGGATGATCCTACAGGCTTGAGTGGTGTGAGGAATTGGATAGAAGTTGTCTCCTTTTATAAGGGGAGGAGAGACTCTTTAGGAATGTGTGAAAATATTATTTTATTATATAATGATATTCGGTTTCTAAAGGACCAATAATCATTAGGATCGAAGATAAGATTACTCATGGTCAAAATAAAATCATCCAATAATAATTGAACATGTTTTAGATATTATTTTATATTTATAATCTAATTTATTTAAATCATTTATAAATGAGGTAAATACTACATCATTATTATGTCATAAATAATTTAATTTATTCGATGTCTAAAAATTATAAAAAAATACCATGATATAGGAAATTTTTTTATATTTCTAATGAATATTTATAGTCAAAAATATTATTTATATAAAAACATATAAAAATTAATTACTAAAGGATTTTTTATTTCAATTTTTTCCTCTACTTTATATTAATTTATCTAATGTGTAATTATGATTCATGAGTGGCTCCATGGGGTCCCAAAATCGACCCAAAGATGGCCATGGTCGGCCATTACTCATAAAATAAGGTTAGGACATGTGTTAAGGCAATTTTTAATTATTACAATATTCTTTTTACCTTGAATTATCATATTTACCTTTAACTGTGGTAAATAAAAGTCATAAGTTACTATTCAACACAAATTATTTTTATCCTATTGAACCAAATTTTACTCGTTGATATTAACTGTTTCTCTCGTTTTTTCAAATTTCAATTCACGGAATTGGTAAAATTGTGATTTATGTGAATTTCTAAATTCTCCTAGTAGGTGGGTAAAAGACCTTGAAAAGATCAATAAAATTTTTATATATCTAATATTATTATAAACTGACTCAAATGAATTACATTGAAATTATTAGGTATTATGTATTTATTTTGACATAAATTAATATAAATAAAATAAATAATTATTTAAATAAAAATTCGGTTTTAAACTATGACTTAGTGTTTTTCACTATTCATCAAAAATTGAAAGTTTTCTGAAAAATACAAAAAATTCACCCGAAGCTAATTTCGATATTCCGAATTCAAAAATTAAGTATATGTTTACCTAATTCAAAACATTGAAGTTTAATTTATAAATTAAAAATTAATTCCCGTTGTTAAAACCAAAAGCCGTCTTTTTAAAAAATAATAACTATCAAAAGATTGACAATTGATTATGTCCAATTTCAATGTGAAATTACTTACAATGACCAACACTGGATTAAATGGTAAAAATGTTTTCTATTTATACTTCAAAACCATTAAAATGTATAATATATCACTATAAATTATTTCTAATAAAAAATTTGTTTTTAATTAAAATTTAGTATTTTTCACTATTCACCAAAATATGAAAGTTATCAGACAAATACCAAAAATTTATCAAAACTATATTTTTATCTATAGATTATAAAAAGAAAGTTTAATTTTTCAAATTTCATATATAAAAGTGTCAAATACTGGATTTAAATAGGGTTCTCCCTTAAAAGGCGGTAAAATTGCATTTTCAAAAATATACTTCCTTTATCTAAAAAACTGAATTTGTTCATACATTATGTCTATGAAATTCATAATATGGATTCTAAAATTGTAAGGATTATATAAAGTACAAAATTCAGTTAATACTATTCATAACCACTTTTGAACGGCTAGTTAGGTAAGTCATGGTGCGCTTGAACTCGATTTTGTGTGTAGTAAAAGTTATTGAATTACTTTAAAAAAATAATGTACTATGAAATCTTGGGGTGTTACACCATAGATGTTGGTGAGGAATCTCTAAGTGCATCCAAAATACCTAGGTTCAAATTCAGGTGGAAGCATAATTTTAGGGTCACTGTATTAGTATTTTAGCAAGTACTATTCGATATAGTAGCTGTTGGAAATATTCATATTCAGGCCAATGGTTTGGGAATAGAGTCCTTTTAGACTTCATGACACTAATTATTTCAGGTCAGTAAGTCTTTCGAGCCACCTTTAGGACATAATTACACCTCATGATCATTGGGAAACCTAATGTGTTGATCCACATCAGAAAAATCCTACAAGGAATGAACCCTAGAAGAGGTTTTAGAGAATGTAAGATTCACCATAGCAAAGCTAAAAAAAATTTAAGAATGAGAGGACTTGGTATTTTTCATTGGTACCATGCCTGTGAACATCTATATACGACATCTAGCTGAACAACCATGATAATTTGGGGAGTTGATCATGATGAAGATGCTGGGGAGAGGCAGTTTAATGTAGTCATAGTCGGTAATGAATTACCTTTAGACCTTTGGGTCCTTTAAATTCTTGAATCCTACTGGTTATATAAGGGTTCCCCTTATACAATTAAAAGGGTGATTACCAAAATTGAATAAAAAATTAATGCCTTTAGGCCATTCAGGAAGGTATGAAATAGAGGTCATAAGGTTCAAGGATAGTGATAGGTTACCTGATCCACCTACGATGGATAAATCAAGAGTTAATATGATACTAAATAATGGGAGTGAATGAGATTAAATATGACATATTTTAATGTTCATGGTATCTTCAATCATGGGGAATCCTATAGTGTATTTAATAGTTGGGTAGTGTATTTAAAGATTGTTTTTTATCTACAATATAGTGCACCAGAGTATAATAATCATTCTGATAGATATAAAATTATAGATGTGGTTTTTTTGAGTATGGAGATCATGATGACACTACTTATGTAAAAGAGTTGTTTCACACACTCTTCCAATAAGAGTTTTTATCATCAAAATTTTATATCTAGTGACAACATGTGATTCAATTGGATTTCAAAGTTTATTCTATTTTTTTATGTTTTCAAATCAAATCATTCACATCATTTATTATTTGATTAATATGATGGAAAGTGAATAATTATGATTTATGAAAAATAAGGTCCAATTTTTACTCTATATCCAAGATGATACTATGTTTTTAAAATCTCCACTTATTCTAATGATATAGATATTTCATTAGTAATAGAGAGTTGTTAATGTAGGACATAAGGGCTTGGGAGAGATTATTTAATAATTTCGATCGATATACATGGAAATGGATCATTATAGATACTTCTAATGTGAAATTTTCATTTGGAATAACATATAATTGAGGGAGATGTGGTTCATAGTCATTTAATTGACCCTACCATTATCCATATTAGGAATATGGGATAGGCAGTTCTCAGATCCTATATGTACCAATTACGAAATTAGGACAACACATTACAATTGGTAGTAAGGTTTATAAGAATATTGGATTCCCTAAATTACATTTTATATGCAGTAAATGTATGATAATGGATTACCCTCCAATGAAAGATCATTTGTTCATGCCTCCAACTTGAATGATAAATATAAGTGGGGGGAAATGTTTTTAGTTAGAGGAGTTGGCTAGATGGGGAGGTGGAGGACAACCACATGGTGTTCCTTATCTGACACTACCAGCATGAGGTAAATATTAGGGTGTGGTTTGACTTATATTCCACCATATTGAATGGGGAATATAAGTTAAAGGTTATAAATTTTAGGTACAAATCTATGAAAAAGGTGTAGGTAATGGAGAGGAAATTGTCAATATAGAGGGTGTCAAAGGTATTTTTACCATTATTTATTCCTTGGATTAAATTTTAATAGATAACATGTATTCTTATTATTTTTTTTAAAAAATCAAGTTATATTAGATAGATAAACATTACACTGTTACACTGGTGAGACATTTGACTCTATCAACTCCAACTGTGTAGATTTGGATTTTAACAAATATCTATTCAGTTTGTGTTATGTTTCATTGATGTGATAGGATGATGTAGGATCTTAAACTTTTAGTTATGTGCCCATATAAAATCGTCATGGAAATTTATTGGTTATCATATGATCATTTTTACAAGGATTTTGTTTCATTTTATATTCACCACTATTATTCCCAAAAGAGTTTAGAGGGTATCAACTAAAGATATATACCTCTTCTTTGTGATGAGGCATTATAATTGGAAGCTATCAAAACTCAGTGGGTGATTATAACCATATTTAATATATATATATATATATATATTATTTAATTGTATAATCTTATGGTAGTGAGAGATTAATTTTATATTTTCTCTATAAATTTTTTTATTTTACCACCTATGAAGAAGGTAGAGTTTAGAATCATCCTTTCTCTAAGAAAAGTGAATATTTTCAAGGGTTTATATCAGATAGAAGTTTCTTATCTCTGAGAGTTGAGATTGTATGAATATATTTTCTCTAATTGGGGATCCATAAGCCTTAGTGTTTCATCACGAGTTGAAACTATCTTATTTTTTTATGAAAATTGATATAAGTCTATGAATTTTCATTGTTTATCAATTTTAGAGGTATATAACTAAAAGAAAACAATAATTTATTACCTTGTGTCAAGGATTTATTCAAATGTATGAAATGAACCTATTTTTTCTCCATAATAAATATTAGGTCACGATATCATCAGTTATGAGTGTGTTTGGAGGATATCCATAATGTAGTATTTTTTTTATATATACATGCATTAAATTTTTCTATGTTGGATTGGGTTAGAAATTACCCTACAGTATCATGGGTTTCATAAATTATGGGATATATCCTTATTTTATAAAATTCATTAGGGATTAATTAATGAAATATTGTTTACAATTGATATTATGTAGATATTTTAGACTACTAGTGAGTGGTGTTGGAGATCTTAAGGTAGAATAAAATATTTGGGAATCAATCAAAGTCTCTGTGATGAATTAGACATGTTATCCTCTTTGTTCATGTCACATCAGTGGAGGGATTAATATTCCACCTAGAACATGAGGATGTAGTTAATTCTTGGGATTCACTTGAAATGTATTGGATTCTATGTGTTTCATGTGGTTATCCACTAAGCATCACCACCTTTTCCAAAATTTCTCAAGGATAACTACCCATTTCTAAACTTTGATATACAATTTATTTTTTAGAGCTAGGAGTCTCTAAATTTCATTGATCTCAATAAATGTAAGTTAACTACTTTAATATTCACAGATTTCATGTTTAGGTGATTATATAAGATGTTTACAATGATGATTTTTAATGAGGTCTTGAATATGTGTTGATGTGAGGACTTGAAAATATTTATTCTAGCTTAAGGAAGTTATTGAACCATGATAATAAATAAAATATAAATAATATGAAGCTGGAATTTGTGGCATACTCTTTAAAATCATATAGGCATTACTATTTAGGATAATTATTTATATTATTAAAATACCGTGGGAGTATAAATTTATTTTCACTTAGTGAGGATTGAATCTATGATAAGTTCATTGGGTATATTTTATCTTTGGTTACGATTTTGAGTTTAAAAATATCTATTGAATGGATAATTTTTTAGTAGATTCTATTTGTAAAAAGTATTATTATAAGATGGATTATATGGTCAATGATGTTTGGAATGTGATAGAGAAGTTGGAGACCATAAATGATTTTTTGGTGAGGCAAATGGGAGAGGATTGTATTCCTATTAATGGTGACCTTCACCCTTTTTAGTGAGCTTTTGAAGAACTATTTAGTGACCAAGAGTTCATGGTTTATTTTGATCGATTTATGCAGGGGAAGGAAATTTATTATTGGAATCAATGTTTAGAGAGTCAAATTATATTCCTAGGGAAGTATATTTTTACTAATGTTTTGAGGAATAGATTTTATTATAGTTTCATTATTTTACTTTTCTGGTCCATCATGTCATGGGAATGATGTAGAAAGATATGAAGTGAATATTTAATTGGGAAAAGATAATATATTGGGTAGTATAGTTTGTGTACAGCGCCTCACTTTTCAACGATTGAATATATAGCACAGTGTTCCAACCTTTTTATTGTAACTATTCATTATTCCACAATTGAAGTGGAATGCTATATCGATGAACATTATCACTATTACAGAATGTATGTATATAAGTATAAATTATGTTTGATTTATTATATATATTTGAATGAAATATACTCATTTATCACCCATTACCCAGTAGCCTACAATGGAACATTAAATGAAGTTGTATGTTGATGATTTATTAAAGATGCATGGACTGACTTTTTCTGTAGTTTTTGATCGAGTTGTGTGATTTAACACAATGATATGGAACGAGTTACTCTAATATATTGGTATATAGTTATTTATGAGAAATAATTTTCATTCATATACTAATGGGAATATAGAGAAGACCATTCAGTCATTGGATAACATGTTTATTGTATCTGTTTAAGATTTTGAGGCTCTCGATCATAGCATTTTTCCATTTGTATAGTTTTCATATAATAATAACTATAAATATAATATTGGAATGATACTATTTAGGTTATTTTTTTGAGAGTCCATTTTGATAATCTATTTACTTGATATAGGTTTTATAGTTATATATCATGGCCCCATATTAGAATCATAATATAATTGAGATTTTTTTATTGATTTAGGATAATATGAGGACTACCTATAGTCAATGAAAATCATACACCAATGATATGGTGATATCATTATAGTTTTTGCTAAATGATTTTTTCTTCAACTTTATCTACATATATAGGGAAATATAGGTGTAGGAAGATGAGTAATATATCTCTGAGAAATATACAACACATTGAGATTCTAGAGCATGTAATAGGTGCATGTTATATCTTGACTTTACCACCTCCTCCCCATTATGTGAATATTGTTTTCCATGAATATCAACTAGAATTTTTTCTTTATAATCCATAATTTATAACTTATTATGGAGATTCAGATTTGATTGAATATTCCACATTTATGGATAACTCTATTTTAGTATTGGATCTTTGAGATAATGTATTATGGGGTTAGAAACTATCTCTGGTTTTGGGTTTGTGGATGTAAACATTAGTATATTTAATAACCTTGTCATGATCCAAGATGGATTTCCATCCAACCGGGTACCCATCCCTATCAATGGCATGTCTCGAAGGGCATTCCCTATCCATGAGGGCTTCCAACTAGTGCGTGGGTATCAACTATACAATGTGGGAATTATTTCACACAATATTATAAGAATAAAAACCCAACATTAATAAACATCAATATGATAAATCTCCAAATCCAAACAAGGAATAAAAAATTTTAGATTCATGATTTTACATCATTATCAAAAACCAAGACAACTAAAATAAAAAGGGAAAACAAATCTATACCAAAAATATCCAACATACAAGTGGAGCCTCATCCTCAAGCCACCACCACCAATGTTTACAATAAATGATCACTAGAAACCCAAACCACCATCATGATTCCCCTTACCCTTACCAAATCCAACATGACCAAATATAAATAATCCCAATGGTATATGTACTGTGTGATCCAAATCCCAGTTGGATTCCACCCAATAAATAGATTCCTTACTAAATCATTATAATAAAAATTTAGATTCAATTTTTAGGCAAGAACATCTAGAAAAAACTTTAATAGAAAACATTTTTAAATAATTACATGCACAATTTTTTAGATAACAAACACAGTGTACCATATACTTCTGGTGGGTATTATATCACAAAATCGGACTATGTCATGGGAAACCCCAAAAATAATTAGTTCTAATGTGACACTAGTAACCTCATATCTCCGTGAAATGTGTTATAGAAATCCAAACCAAGAGAGTAATCATGCATGAGTCACTAGGAGGGAACATCACAAGGGTCTACTAGTCTCCAATAATCATTATCATATAGTTAGTGTTGTAATCATCAATCCTTCAATATGAATATAAGATAATCCACTTCCATGTCAACTAGTATACTAGGCCTAGTCTTCCCACTGAGATACCTAGGTTTATCTTCATGGTCAATTTTTACTTCCCAGGTCACAATGATCACTACATTCACATACCCTCATGATAGTCAACATAAAAATACTTAATAAACCACCTTTTTTGACAACCAACACCACGTTACAATCCAAACACACAATAAAACCATTTAAAATAATGTTTTTCACTGCATGATCAATTTGTTAAACCACTTGCAAAATTTATAAAACACATTCAAGAAGCCCAACAATGGAACACACTTAAATATGACTAATTACCCTTATAAAACCCACTTTCAAGGAATACAAATCCTAAAAAATTTGAAAAAAACATTCCAAACGTCATACGCAATTCATAGAACACAACCAAGGAGCAATGAAATTATATAAAAATATCAAAATATTGTTTGATTGTAGAACCCCCTACAATAAGTGAAGATACTTTTGGAAATTAGAGATAAAGTATAAATTAACCCCCAAGTGATCTTATAAACAAAATAAGGAACCAAAAACATCAAAATTGAAAAAAAATGAACAATATCCGACCCTAAATAAGTCACCCAACCTATGAGAGATATGAAACCCCAAAAATAAGAGGATAAACCCTAGAAACAAGGAATAAATCCTGAATATTTGGACTTATGTGGAGTTCCTTTAATATTTCCCCCCGAATTCATGACTATAATGAAGTAAAATGGGAGTGGGGGGCGGGGGTTGGAGGTTCCTTGGGATAGAAATCCCAAGTAGAAAAGAATATGGGTGATTTGCAGTTAAATCCTATGAGTAAACATCAATAATTTTAAAAAAATTAATCAGATAGACAAGTCACTTGGTTTACCAACACGGTTTTCCAAACCATGTATCTACAATTCACCCCTTACTATACAATTAGGAGATACCACATGATTATTCCAGATTTTTTACAAACCATGCACTAATAATGAGATTAACCACATGCAGAAAACACTCGTTGGCCGCACAGTTACTTGGGAAAGGGTTCATTATTTTTGAAACCATGTGCCAACAAAACACCACAAGATGTTAACCCAAAATTTTCATTTTCCCCAAAAACAAAAGGAAACCCTAAAGAGAAAAAATCCAACACCAGAAATAAAAAGAAAAATTCCTCATAATGATTCCACAGGTGTGAAAAATCTCCCTGACATGTAGAATATCTGTCCCATTATGGTCAACTCAAAGATTGATCAGAAAATAAAAATAGATATTATGGCTTAACCCAGGACTCTCATTCCCATGTCTCGTGATCATCATTACAATATTTCTAAATATCATAGACCAATGGAATAGAATTCCGATGAATCACTTTATCTTGGGAATATACAATCTGTACTAGCTGCTCAAACCCTGACAAATTTGGTTCCGACTCCCACTCTTCCCAATTCAATACGTGAGTATGATTAGGGATGTATTTATTAAATATGAATACATGATGATCCTCTTGAATTGACATCAGCTTCATAGGCATTGTAACATGTATTACACCTGACCATCCCACTCAGTGATCTCAAATGGTCTGACATACCTTCACATTATCTTCCCTTTCTTGCTAAAACATTTATTACACATGCGAGGTTCCACTTTTAAGAACACCCTGTCACCCATGAAGAAACTAAATATCTCAGTGCATATGGTAAAGATAATATTTTTGGTGACTCTGAGCATTCAACAAGTTCTTCCTGATCAATTTTATCTTCTCATATGTCTCTTACAATATGCTCGTCCCCAACATTGAGATCTCACCCACCTCATCCCAACACAAAGGAGGCTGACACTGATAAACATTGAGTGCCTCAAAATAAAACATTAAAATGAAGGATTGGTAAATGTTTTTATATGAAAACTCAGAAAATATGAAATGGATATCCTATGATCCTATGAAATCAAACTCACATGCCTAGAGTAGCTCTTAAAAAATCGGTTTTACCAATTCATATGACAACCCTTTTAAGGATGGTATTACATCCTCAACATAACCTCTAATCCCAAAACATTATAATGGATTTACCAAACCATGAGGTGAAATAGGGTCCCTTTTCAAGTATAATTACAAATAGCACACCATGAAACATCAAAATGTATTGGAACATATATCCATCTCATCTCATCCACCTTTTTTGAGTAACTGATCGAAATAAAATGGGTATATTTGGTAAAATGGTAAATTACCATCCAAATGTAATTTCTTCGCTAAGGAGTATATGGGAAGCCAATAATAAATTCTCTGGTGATATTAACCCACTTATTTGTAGGAATAGGTAGTGAATGGAGAAAACAAGAGGTATTTGGTTCACTAAATTTTCTTTCTGTCATGTATAACACTGTGACCTGAAGTATCATATATCCAATATCATACCTGTCCAACAGAACAATCAACTCACAACTTAATACATCTTCATAGAAATAGGTTGAACATCCCACTAATATTGGTGACTATCCTTCATTTCCACCTTTCTTATTCATAAAAACAATGTAAGGAGACCCCTGAAACAAAAAACGCATTTAGGATACATCGGCCAATCACAAGGTGTCTCCCCACCATGAAGGAACATCATTGACTTCTAGAAATAGTCGTCATTATACTTCTCCTGCCAAATCAACTAAAAAAGAGGAGGTTTCATCTTCACTCTTCCCAAAAACACTACTCCACTATTCACATGGGTTTCTAGGTGTATTTGAGAAAAATGGTCTATCAACATTAATCCATCCCTCAACATCTTAAATACGTACAAGGAAATAAATTATCTCAATGAATCTATCACAAAGATACCTTTTCTTATGGTATTGAAAATATCAAAATCAATCCCATAAAGATACCCAACCCAATGAAACTTCATTGGTTTCGATCATTCTATGAAAAAATGTAGGCCATGTTCTTATGATCAGAATAAATGAAAAAATTGTCCTCGAAATCATAATGAATCCATGTATTCAAGGCATTCATTATTGCATCATACTCCAATTTATGGATCATATAGTTATTTTCATGATTTCAGAGATGTAATGAGCCATACTCTACAACATGGCCATTATACATAAGCACACACCTATGACTTATACATAATGTATCATAATAAACCACATAGCCCTTCCTAGATCCTCGCAAGATCAACCTCAGAGCTATAGTCAATTGCCTCTTATGCTCTGAAAAAGGATGCTTGGAACTCTAGTATGCATTGAAAATTCACCCCTTTTAGTGAGCACCATCATGGAAGATGAAATCTAAGAGAAGTCCTGAATGAATCACTTGTACTATCCCGGAATTCCTAGAAATCTTTTAATCTCAAAAAAATTCCTTAGTTGTTCCCATGACATTATTGTACTAATCATGTTAAGGTCTACTAAAACCCTACATTATGAGATCAAGTGGCATAGAAACATGGACTCTTTAATACATAAGGTGCACTTAGAAAAATGCCATATAGATAATGGTCTCGAAGAGTACCCAACAAGATCTGAAAATGCATATCATGCCCCTCATCAGAATCAGAAAAACCAGGATGTCTTCCATGATTTCCACATTGAAGGAATCAAGATACTGGTAGAACACCCTATTGAAAAGATCCATAAAAACCTATGGAGGGTTTTTAGCCCATTATTTATGACTAAATTTTAAAAATGTCCATATCTACTTCAAAAAACTATTTTTTGAACATCTTCCTATTTCAATATGACATGCCAATAACGAGAATGTAGATATGTTTTTTAAAACCACCTCACCCCTTTTAACTACTCAAACATGTAATCAATTTGTGAGAAATGATATTTTTTTTATTCATTGTTACCATATTCAACTTTTGATAATCATTTCACAACTAGATAAATCTATCAGCCTTCTTCACGAACAGGATTGGGGTGGCCAAAGGAGAGACGCTCAGTTGATTGAGCCCTTTGGATTCCAAATCATTAATTTGTACCTTTAATTACCTAAAATCAGTGGGGGACATATGTTATGTGGGAATAGATAAAAGTTGTGTTCCTATAACCAAATTGATAAAAAAAATTAACATCCTAATCCAGAGGTAAGCCCGAGAAATCATTTGGAAGAACCTCTATGAACCCATCAACCAAAGGAGGTAATACACCCTCAGGAGAACCACCACCACCCTCCAACATGAGAAATGATAATAGTAAAATAGTATTACCTAATTATAGGATTCATGGTCCAGCATAACCTGAATGAGGATCCAATTCTCCAGGAATGACCTGGGCACTTCTATAAAGTTCCATGAAACTCAACCGCAACCTATTGAAATTGATATTCACCTGAAAGTTCCCCATATAGTCCATACTGAGGATTACTAAAATGAGGTACATCTCCAAAATAAGGAAACATAGATCTAACTAAACCCCTAAAATAGTGAGTTCACAGGAAAGACACTTGATACCCTTCTCTTGTTTCTTACCATGTAGTGTTACCAACTCAATCTCATACAACATATGTAAAGTTAAAAAATTCATCAAAATCACAATAAGGGTATAGATAAACAAAACATAATAACCAATATCAATAAAAAATCTGCTTTAGAATATGAAATCAAAATGGTTTCTTTATCCCTATATATTCTTCCATTGCAGGTTGGTCCATGACATGGAGAATTCACACATTAGACTATCCCTGAGAATGAACATTGACCTGTGGTTTGTCCTTGAACATCCTTTACCAAGAAGGTGATCTAACCCTAATGCAATGGCCGCTAAACTGAGAACCCTCTAGCCTGAATGGTTCTAACTGGGATAACATCCCCCTTTAAGAAAAATATCCTACATTAATCTTATTAATGTGTGAAACGTTGCAAAAGAGTTGAATGTTTTTCAAAGATCCACATCAGTGATAATGTTTGGGGGGGGGATGTGTATAATTGTTGTATGTTTTATTCCTTTACACACTTACGAAACATGACTGAACTAGCATTAGGAGCCACAAAAAAAATAATGTTGGGAAGGATGGCCTGAAATACCTCCTCCTTTCTTTCCATTCTTCCCTCGATTCCTATTATTCTGTAACGAACCACCACTACCAGTTGCTATCAAAACCTCAAAGGAAACCGACCTAACATTGAAATAAATATCCACCATACAATCATTTTAACCCATTGTGGAATAGGTTTTTAGATGAAATAGAAATACATGAAAATTAATCTCCGGACACAACCCCTTTTGAATCATTGATCCTTCATCTTCTCATTGGAAATGATTTCGGGTGCGTACCGTACAAGAACCACAATGCGATTAAAATACTCCTTCACAATATTATCCCCATGTGTAAGATCCACAAACTCTAGGGAACTGGTGTTTGGTAAATCATGTGAAAGAACAAGTCCTTGAAAATAATCTTGAAATATTTTTAACTCATGTTATCATTCATCATAGTTTATAATAAGGATCCCTACCACCTCTGAGTGGGAACTTCTCGCACGAATGAAGAATATTTTACCCTAACTACATCCAGAGTGTCCACAAACACAAAAATATGATATATAGTTTCAATCCACTCCACTAATTCTGGTGGTTCATTACTACCTCAGAATGAAGGGGTCTTGTTCTGAAGAAACATGTGATCTATGTCCTTTATAGGACCTGTTTTAGTTTCTCTATCCAAAGTAGGTCATGAACCAACACTCTATCCCAATGCGTAGAAAACCCAAACCATATCGTCAACTAGTCTTTGAGAAAATAGTGATGGAGAACTCTCTCTAACATCTTCCTGTGGTTTCAAGGGATTTCTCTAGGATTCATTTTTCTACAACAAGCAACAACCACAAAGAAAACCATCAATACCACCATTATAAAAAAAATTACAATACCAGAAAATCTCAAAACCTTCCACAAATAAAAATATTAAAAATACATCATAATAAAAATCCAAAGAAAATAAACCAATTCACCCGCACCCAGTGTCCTTATACGGTCTTTAGTATGTACGTCTCACAGGGAGGGAAATTCAAATAATATCCCAACATCTTGTGATGACTCGAGTCAATTCCAAATATGTCTTTGGTCGGAACCCCACTCACAACCTCTTCATCAAGGCCCAAAAATATATCTCCTATTTATCTACACTAATCCCAAATATCATGACCCCAATAGGTGTGACCTATTTTGATACAATTGTTTCATGAACCATTACAGAGTTCCATCCAACCTAACATCCGACCTGGTCTATTTTATGGATAGAAGGGAGTTCTAAATCCCTAAAAGCTTGAAATTAATGCATGGAGATCAACAATACAATGTGGGAATGATTTCACCCATTATTATATGCATAAACGAACAATAGTAAT
This sequence comes from Viscum album, assembly GCA_963277665.1. Taxonomy (NCBI): domain Eukaryota; kingdom Viridiplantae; phylum Streptophyta; class Magnoliopsida; order Santalales; family Viscaceae; genus Viscum; species Viscum album. The sequence continues at coordinate 896,194,292 of OY728120.1, forward strand.
AAACATCACAATGATACATAACCAAATTAAAGTAATGAAAAACAATTTTCAGATTAAATGTTTTACAACATTAGAATGAAAAAAACATCAACCATAAGGGAAGAACAAGAATATCAAAAAAATAACCAAAAATAAAGAGGATCCTCATCCTCAGGCAACCGCCACTAATACTATCTACAAAGGATCAGTAGAATCTCAAACCTCCATCATGATAAACCTTTCTTATACTTGATTCCAACATGAACAAGTCTTCATGAACACAATGGTGTATCCAGGGTGTGAGACAAAGCCCAGTAGGATGGTACCCAATAAATATATTCAATGCCCAAAAATTATAAGGAAAAATAACATTCATGTTTTATGGAATAAAAAAATAATTTTATTAAATAGAAAATAGTGTTATAGAGTGACATTTTTTTTAAATAACCAACAAATTACATTGTATGTTGATGGTAGTTATGATATCACAAAAGTACACCAAGTCATAGGATAACCCAATAGGCACTAGTTAAAATGGGACACTATAAACCTTGTATCTCAGTGAAATGTGGTATAGCAACCCCAACCAATAGAGTTCTCAGGCTTGAACCACTATGAGGGAACATCCCAAGGGCCCATTGGTCTCTAATCGTCATCATCATCAATTAGTTAGTGTTGTAATCATCAATCCTACTATAAGAATCTGAGAAGTCCCACATCTGATTAAACAATAATACTAGTCATAGTACACCCACATAGATACCTTGTTTTCCCTAGTGCTCAATTTTCATTTGAAAAGACAAAATTAACACTACATTTACATACATATAAGAAAGTAAACCTACCTATACTTGATAAACAAAATTTTTCAAAACCAAACACATTTTCAAATTTAAAGGGACATGAAAACCATTTCCAAAGGATTTTTATCACTGAAATTCACTATTTTTAAACTTCTTGAACAATTTATAAAACACATTCCAGAAGCTTAACAAATTATCACACTTAAAAATGACCAATTACCCTTATAATACCCACATTAAAGCCATAAATATGTTAAAACCTTTAAAAACATTTCACACCTCATACACAATGAATATAAAAAACCACAGAGCAAAGAAAGAATATAAAAATCAAAAAATATTGTTTGATCATGAAACTACCTATGCCATTTGAAAAAACATCTAGAAATCGGTGCTAAAACACAACCACAACACCATGAATCCTATAAAGGAAATATTGAACCAAAAAATTAGGATTGGATCCTAAAGGAAAAATCCAACACTAAATGTATCCCTCAAGCCATTGGAGATATGAAACCCAATAACTAAGAGGAGAAATCCTAAAAATAGGAGGAAGTCGAGAAAACAAATACATACATGGAGTTCCATGAAGATTTACCTCTAAAATCACCACTAAAATGAAGCTCTATGGGAGTGAAGACGTGGGTTGGAGGTACCTAGGGCTGGAAATATAGAGGGGAGAGGAAGATGTGAGAAATGGGGTAGAATCCCAATAGGACACATCCATCATTTTTAAATGTTAAGGACCTAAACAAGCCACACACCTTATGCGCATGGTTTTCAAAATAGTACAAAAACTATGCATCCCTTACTGTTTAAGTTGGACATGCCTCATAATTAGCTTGATTGTTTTACAATCCATGTACTAACTGTGTGATTAACCATTATACAAAAACACCATTTGGTAGCATAGTTACCTAGGCAAGGGTGCATAGTTTTCCAAGCGGTGCTGCAACCGTGTTCCACCTACCATTAACCCAAAGTCAATGTTTTTCTCAAAAAAAATGAAAATCCACATAGATAAAATGATAGACCAAAAATAAATAGAAAAATAGCTCAAAAGGAAATCATGAGTGTGACACACCTAGTTTAATAGGACCCTATAGAACATTAATATCCCCACCACCTCTCATGAGGTATATATCTAAATGGTTATTGATAGTATACAAATATTTATTTTTGAGGATAATAGGTTTTAAGGTGGGTAATATTTAATATATAAGGGTTCCCTTTTTTGGTTAGTTTTCCCCATTGAGGGATAGTTAAAAATATTAGGGGCCATTTTTGAATTAAAAATTAAAATATAAAAAGGTTTAATTTTTCATTTAACATATTTGGGGGATTTAAGGTTTCTAAATGGTTTCTATTTTCAAATTTATAATGTGGGGATTTCACTTTTGGGTATTTTGTTAAATTTTATAAGATATGAATAATATTCAAATTTTTTAATGATAGTTACAATATTAACAAAATTATTATTACAATAAAATAATTTAATAAAGGGTTCCTAAATAAAAATTATTATTAGGGATGTTAAGAATATAAACTCTATGTCCCCTCAGATCTAGAGGGGATCAAAACTAATAAATAAATTTTTTTCGAAAAGTAGTTGAATTTCTTTGTAAGTGGTCAACTAATTTTAATTTTTTTAACATTTATATAGATTTTTAAACAATAAAAATAATATTTAATGTTAGATATCTTATATATCTATACAAGATATAAACTATTATTTTCTTATTATGTAAATAATGAATATGTGAATAATGATATTAGATTGCTTAAAATTTGACATGAAAATATTGATAAAAATTGGATAGATGTTTGAGATGTAAAAATTCTATCTAATTTTTATGTTTCAAACCAAAAAATCATAAATTATCATTAATATATGTAAACAAAATCTCATGATATTTTCAATGAGTTGGTTTTTTTGAGTATTAAGATGTTTTTTAGTGATACTGAAGATGGAAATATTATTCAAATATAATAATTTCTTAAAGAAATTAATTTATTTAAAAATATCCCAAATATTATATGACATTGAATATATATTAATGAAAAAATAGAACTTCTATGACTATTAAACAATATAATAAATAAATTCAATTTTATATTAGGGAAATTTTTTCAGGATTTTATATATCTATATTTATTTTTATAACTTTATTGATTATTTAAAGTGATAATATTTCTTTTTCTACGATATTAATGATGATATTATGATTCTTTATTAATTTGGATGATATTAGACTATTTTCTCTATCTAGAAGTCAATATATGTGGTGATGATCATCAATGAGGGTGGGAAACATGGATGTTGTGTGTGTATGATCCGGGGTCATCTGAACATTCATTGAATGGTGGATAGGCTATTAAATAAGGCTTATTAAAGGACCATACTATATCTCTAGGCTATAAAATAAGGGTGGTGTGGGTCCTTCTAATTAAAGAGATTATATGAAACCCCATGTGGCCCTGTCAAGCACAGGACCATGTAGCTTCATTCAAGTAGGGATTTAAAATTAATCTAATGATATAAATATATTATTATCATGTTATATAATTGAGACATAAATCCATCATTAAATGTATTTATAAAATCTATATGATTGGATGATATCCTACATGACAATATCCCTATATGCGGTAGTGTATTTAAATGAGTAGTGATGATCAATGGTGAAATTCAAGGAATGATAATGGGGTAGTTTTTGGGAACTAAAAATTCAATTGGACTCATCTCAACACCTATACCCATTAGTATATACTTTATATCCTTTTAGAATATATTTGACTTCTAATTTTACTATAAATTAGTTAACTATATATTAAAATAATTAGATAAATGTGTATTTTTATCATCTTTAAAGAGGAAACTCCTTTAGTTATATCAATATCCATGAATTTTAATTCTTGGGATTTAATTATTAATACCATATTTCCTTCCTTTTGGTATTATTTTTCTTTTTATTATTTTCATATTTTTAGGTGGATTATAGGCATATGGGGTTGGATATAATTTAATGGGTAAATGACCTAAATTCAGTGGATTTATGTTCAAATTAATGGATTTTGGGTCACTTATTCAGTTTAGAGAGCCTCAAAAATTGTCATGAGGATTTTCTATAGGAAACATAACTATGCGATGCCACTAGGAAATATTAACATCCTGAATGCGTTATAAGATTTGAACCTATTATAGGTAATAATATATGAGTCTTATTCAGATCATAAAAATATAAATATTGTGAAACTATTACATATCATTAATTGTTCAATCATGATTTAAATTTACCCGAGGCAATAACTTTTTTGGTTTACTTGAAATTCATGGAATTTTGGATGAGAAAAGGGGTTAATGACATGAATTCAATATTTTTTGAGTTTTTAACCCCTAAACATAAATAAAACATTTATTAACACCCACATGTTTGTTTTAAAAAATATTTAAATGAATTTAATCATTTTGATATTTTTCATTACATGCAGCCCTCAGTTTAAATGAAACATGCCATACTATTAAAATGTTATTATATGATTGTTATCATCTAGAGGTTGGAATGGTTTGTATTAATAACAATTAATAAATTATAAAAAGATATGTTTTAAAAATGTATATAAAATTATTTCTTTGGGGCCCAGTTAATTTAAAATGAAAATAAAAAATTATTATAAAATACTGGAAATCATTACTTGAAACATAATCATTATGAAAACAATAATGTTTTCCCTAAAAAAATTAAGGAAATTTTTTTAGTGAATTATTTTAATGAAATACATATATTTTATATTCAAAAAAATATTTAACATTAATCTTATTTGTTTTCATGAAAAGTGTTAAGAATTAAACCAATTTTATGCTTAAAACCTATATTTTTCAAAAAAGATGTTTTGTCACCTTTTCAGCAGTAACATTAAAACTATATTTTGAAACATTAATAAAATTAATTTTACAAAATAAGAATGATTTTTTAAATCATCATGTCAAAATTATCTTAGTCTAAATTTTTGATAATTCTTAATTAATATAAAATTTTAGATAAATAGTGACAAATACCAAATTTTAATTTGAAATACCCTTTTCATTTACATAATTTATCATGTAAAATTATATTTTAATTTTTTTAAATACCAATTATTTAATTTTTATATATATTAATCCAATTACATTCATTGGAACCATTTTCATATAAAAACATTCTAAAAGTTTTGAAATTTTCTATTTGAAACCCTAGCTTCTTATCGTGCTTACAGGATTAATTTCAAATTAAATTTCCACTTTTAGGAATGTAATTTGGAAAATCATTTCATATTTTTAATCAGAATAATATATATTCAATAATAATTTTTACTAAAATTTTTAGAAAATTTAATAGTTAAAATGGAAAAATTAATTAGAGTGGATTTGTTAACTATGAGTTTACTGAGTTGTTAAACTAAAAATATAATGGTTAAAATGGCCTAAAATATTTTATAAAATATATATTATGGAGCTATTTATAATCTATAACTTATAATTCTCAATAATAATTGATTTTGGAGAATTTTTTCCTGGGAAAATGTCGTTACACCTTTTTTTCATAAAATTAAATGTTTTCCACACACCTCACTTATAAAAGGACACCATTATACTCTCATATTCACACTATCAAAACATTTTCATTCAGAAAATACCTACCATAATCACTTTTCAATATCCCAAATATCATCATATAATCCTCATTTATGGTATAAATTTAATTTATTAATTACATTGGTGCAATCTAGAAAAGGTTACCTAAAGAATTTGAAATGTTCTTCAATGCATGTTTTTATTTTATTCCATTTGAATTGTCCTTAAATTATTATAAAAACACTACGATAAAATAAAAACATAATATTAAATTTAAATATTTGTTTATAATTCAATGTGTTTTCCTATAACCATATCCACTTTCATAAAATGGGTTATGATATCATCATTTGTGTGTACGGCGGACTACCCCCTCAGAAATCTATGACATTCATTTTTCCATTACCTCCACTCACGATTGGGTATGATAATGGGTATAATATATATATGTAAATATATAATATATTTATAACATAATTATACATATTTTTTCATTATATAATATATAAATTATTTAATTTCTATTTGGTAGGGGAGACCATGATGTCACTCGTGTGTACGGTGGACTACCGCCTCACAAAGAGATATGATTCATTTTTTCAGTAACACTTTACCTAGAATATAGTAAGGATAATTATAATGAATATATGTGAAATAAAAGAAATAATTATGATATTAATGAAAAATTTATAATTCTAAAAAAATAATATATCATTTTATTTTCTAACTTTTCACTCACTAAACAATTATAACGTTGTTCCTGTATGTGTGGACTACCACCATCATATAGCAATGTGGCTATATTTTCATCACCATAACACATGTATGATTTGTTTAATTATATTTAATGAAATAATATGGTGTTATTTATAAAATAATAATTATTAAAATATAAAATATTATATATCTCTTTCAATAATGATCTTTGAAAAATGCAATCATTTCTCATGCCTACATACAATTTACTGTCTCCAGGACCCCGCCATACATAATTTCTCAAATCCATATTAAATTTTTTATATTAAAGGTATATTTCATGTACAAATATGATAATTATTTCATTATTAGTATCCTGTATATGATGAAACCATGATAAATAAGAAAGGAACTAAAAAACATATAATAAAAACAAAGAGGTTAATACCCAAAATGTGATTTTAACAGGGGATTATTAATAAACAATAATAAACTGTCATAAGATAATAACATATGGTATGATAAAGTCAATTATTTTTTTATAATATATTTATAATAATATTATATTTATTATATTTGAGGTTCAAACATGTAAGAAGGAAGTCAATACTTATGGTAATGTATTTCTATTATCTTTTTTATTTCTTGGATACAAATGCAAAATCAACACTCATTTTTTTGTGTGGTTTATTAATCCCACCTTCTACATGTAATAACAGTAATATCCTCCTTTTAATGATATTAATAGTTTCATTTAATTTTATTCTTTATTGACTCTTTTTATCCAAAATATTACTAAATTGGTAAGGGATTTCCATCTTACTTTTTTTACTTCTGTGAGATACATGCCTTATTCAACACTTTTTTTTGTAAGTGTAGTATATAATATCCGAGAATTTATTTTATATTTTTTGTCATGAAAATAATGTTTATTTTAATATTCATTTTATTATATCTCTTTCTAGAGGTTTACGGTTAAATAGAAAACCAAGAGTTAAGGGATCCTTGTCACAATTTTTCTTTTTTGAGACATATGTTATGGTTTCAACTTATATTCTTTATGAGGTTTATATACATCCTCTTTGAAATGTAATATCTGGAATTTATTTATTAATATTATAATTCAAGTTTCAATTAATTTTATTCATTCATGAGGATTATGATTTAATGTTACCAAAATAAAATGTTAATGATGTTATAATCTCATAGCTTATATAGATTGCTAAAGATTTCTTCTCCAATGAATAAATATTATGATACACATATCCAGAAAATCATGTATATTATTCTGCACTGGTAATTTATAGAGAATAAATATTATCATTTCATTTTTTATTCATCATATACTAAAGAGTACAAAATAATACTTTTAATAATAATCATGTTTATTCCGCTCTTCTATCAAAAACTTATTTATCTTCCAAATACATACTTTTAAAAGATATTTCTTAAAAAATTAACATTATTCAAATGATTTATTAAATAAATTTTTACCCTTGTTTGACATTTTAATAAATGTTCTGAAATGAATCTTCAAGTCTTTTTCCAAAAACAATTCCTATTTTGATTTTTCAAAACAAATATGAAATGAATCATTATTTTAACGGGTATGGAATGAATATGATTTCCTGTTTTCATTAATATTATTTTCTTTGAATATTAATTTATATGTTCAAAAGTTTATCTTTATTGAAAAGTATGTTAAAAACAAATTTTCTTTTAAAAGGTTCTTTTCATAGTATAAATGATAATGTAAATCATGAAATTTTTTGAATGATTTTTCAAAGAATCAATTATATGTTTCGGTGATTATTTTCAATTAAATTGATATAGAAAATGTTTTATGTATTTTTTTTTTAATTTTGTTTCAATGAAAATTTATTTTCCTAATTAAATGATCCAAATGATATTTCAAAGTCATTCTCTATTTAATATGAAATCATTGGATGTTAATTATACTTTACAATGTATATGATCCAAGGATACCATTCTTATTCTTTATCTCGGTGAATATTTATATGATGAAAAATATATATATATATATATGAAGCCCATTTCTCTTACATAGGTTATACCATGAGAAAATTATTATGAAACCTGCTTCATTATACATGGATTATTCAATGATGAAATGATTAGGAATCCTATCTATTTTCCACAAGTTATTATATGATGAAATGATTATAAATCCCACTTCAATTCATGGGTTTTAATACGATTAATGTTTTATGTTATTATGGAAAAAATATAAATGGATTTCGTTATGTTATGGGTTGTACCTATATATCCCTCAATTTAATAGGATATTGATTTATATATCATGAGATAGATATAATGGGAACAGGGAGTAGACCCAGTTTAATAAGGGAATTGTTTCGCTATGACTGTCTTGGGAGTGAACTTTGACTTCTATGGTAGTTTTCAGAGTAAAACAATTCCCCAAGGGGAGCCTTATCATTGATCTAATAATACTATGGAAATGATTTTCTAAGGTTATGTCTATTCTATAATTCCATTTCACATGACAACGTTATTCCCTATTATCTCATGTTCTTTGATTTACTTATGATTGATGTCCTCTAAAATGCCAATATTTATTCCATGCCTCATGATTCATATCTTTTATATGGATGGTAATTATTTTATAGGTTATGTTTATGGTCTCATATAATAATTTTGATGTTATGCTTACATTTCTCGCTTGTTTAACCATATTGATCATATGAGATCTCCCTTTCTTATGTTTCCATTCTCTAGTTTATGAAGAATCATTTTATGTAGTGAATGTTTTTGAAGAGTAATAAAATATAGGAGATTTATGGGATATGTGGAAGATAATTTTCAATATTATGACATTGTGTACCTAGTATCCAAATATAGTAATATATTATAATCCTTAGGTGTGTTTTTGTGTAATTTATTGAATATTCATATAAAAATATTAAATATCTATGTATGAAAATCCTTGGTCTCTATAGTTGGTATGAAAGGGATGGTTTAGTTATTATTTTGAAATTGTGATGTTAAAACATTATTGTTTTCGACACTTTCATTTGGGTTTCTTCCCCTTATGATAGGTCTTCTTAAGGTGAAGAATCCATAGGAATCCCAAGTTGAGTGCGGGGAATTATTTTCCATAAACATGTCTCTGAGGTTTTCATCAGCTTCCCATGTGTAACACATGGTATGCCATGAGTTTAACATCTGGAGAAGATGGATCAGACTGATCAGAACACTGATAGGAGTGGATCATATGGGTGACTCTCTAATTGAGATCACATAGGGTGTTTACTTGATGATTGGATAAGAACGTCTGGTGACTACGGATTAGAGGATTCTTGGGTCCCAGTAAAGGAGACGATGGGATTTATCATTTGCTGGGATTGATCCTCATGTAAATTTCCTACATACCCAGTATAGGAGACAAGGATATTAAACCCATGTAGATCGAAGGTAGGATCATTTAATTGGGGTGTACACAATGTAAAAAAACACAAAGACATGCTGGGACTTAGCTGTGGTTAACAGGTCAGGTACTTCTAAGACCAGTGAGGAGGTGGATAACCTGATCTTGCAAGGATGTGGTGGCCTAGGTAAAAAATGGATGGATGATGAATGTTTTGAGCGAAATGGATAGATAATGAGATAAAACCATCATGAAGGTGATGGTAGAGTCAGTATTGAACCTTCGAGAGGCTTCTTATATAACCCCATAGTAGGGAATCAAATTCCACGTAGTTCGGTGAGATGATGGGACACCTTAGTAGGTTACACATGAGAATGGATACATGGATGGGACCCATAGGAAGTGGAACATCCATGATGGGGCATGACCGTTCCGAAACACAAAGGATTAAGGGAGATACCAGGATGAGACATGGGTGATGGGATTGAACTTCTGGGAGGCTTCCTACAAATCCTCGTGGTAGGGAATAAAATTCCATGCAGTTCAGGATGGGGCATTGAATTGGGGTGTACGCAAAGGACATAGACCCAATTACATACTAGTTCTTATGCATGGTTAGTATCCTAGGTTTGGGTATGGCGCCATAGTGGGGACTAGAGATGTGGGTCCCAACAAAGGGGACATAGATGTTTACCAGTTCATGGGGTTCAACCTTAGTGAGGATTCCTATGTACCCCATCTTGGAGATAGGGATAAAAACCCACATAGTTCAAATACATATAGTTTAACATCATGCATAATGAAAGAGGAATGTAGTTTAACATCATTCAAGATGAGGGTGAATCGACGTGAAGTGGTCAGGATCGATGGGTGATGGGATTAAATCTCAGAGAGGATTCCTACGTACCTTTCTGGGACAGGGAAAATATTAATGTCCATGTAGTTTGGGAGGGGGCATGGGGTTATGTGAAAAGGAACCCCAGATGCGATGTCATGTTCAGAAATTACTCTAATCCATCTTGAGTCATTCTCTGTGTGAAAAACCATAGGTAGTGAAGACCTGAAAATCATGTCACGAACATTGCATCCGTGAGGAATAGAGTAGGACTTATGCTGGGCTTATGGCCTAGGGAAATGGAGACTGTGACTTACTCCAAGATGGAGGCCCAATGGAAATAAAGATCAAAGGGGTATGGATGGGGTAACATTGGTCTTTATTCCCCTTTAAGATCTAGCCTTGGTGCATGAAAAACGATAGAAGGAGCATGAATGTTACCTCCCACATAAAATGTTAGGTGGTTACACCAAGGTGGTTTCCCTCCCCTGTAGACAGATGTCATTTTAGCCAAGAGGATCTCATTCCATGTGAGGAAGAACTCACTCATGTGGAGACCAGTGGGTGAGGAGAATTTCCTAGGTGGGGTTCCCTGTTTATATTTCATTGGGAGGGCCTACAATTTATCATCATGTGTTGAGGACTATAGTGATTTGAATTTTAACGTCATGTTTCTCGGATGAGGCGGGTTCACTCCACACCCCTAAGACTCACATAGAAAATAGCCACCCACCCATGGGGAAGGGAAGACATCGAAAATTCCATGTAGAGATGGGGTTATGGAGTGATACATTGAGGGGACCACATTAACATGGCTATGATAAAAACTAGTAGTCATTAGCCTACATTTTCAAAGAACTATGAGACAAAAAACACAACATGAAGCACCACCCAAGGGACCTTGAAATCTCATAGTACAAACTTGGAGGGCCATATGAGGGAAGGGTGCGCATGATAAGGGTGTTGTGTGGAAGAAGAGCCTGAAGTTGGTGTATGGGGAAGCGACATTGAATACATTATTAATGGCACACAAGAGGGGTGATTGTGTACAAAATAAGGGTTTTTCATGAATTAAGCATGAAAATGAGAACAGTTTCATGCAATAGAATTCTTGTATGTGAAATCAACTAGGATTTCACAGATAAGGGCCATTTTGGCCCATAGGGGAGTCTTGAACGAAAATGGATTGACAATAAAGGAACTATGCGAGGGGCAAGCCCTAGTGGTCATGCTAGGTTGTGGGCCCCTGGGAGACCTCTCCTGCAAAATCTTTTACTAGGATACCATCTTTTTCATGGGGAAGGGGTGTATTAAGTGCACATGAGACGGTTCGAATTCTTCAACTTACATGAGAGAGGGGGTGCTCATCTATTTATAGGAAATCAGTAGAAGCGGGGGGGGGGGGATATGGACAGTGAAAAAAATACCCATCAGTCAGTTGTGAGGGACATTTTCCACATCAGTGTGTTCAAATCCCCATTTGTTGCTCATGTTTCCACGTAGATGAGCGGTCTTATGCACAACCGCTTCAATTTTATGTGTATCCTATTGACCAATACTGGGATTGTTCATATACTTGAAACATGCATATTGTTTTCCCAATAATGTATGTCTGGGTCCATTGGAGGATTTTTGCACCTAAAAATTCTCCCCCTCAGAATTGGAACTGAATGGGTGCGTAAAGGTTGGATTCTGAGGGAAATATTGCAGCGCCTATCCACTTTGAGGGGGTGGGTGGAAAATGACCCATTGGGTGTGAAATTTCATCATACATGTGAAAATCTAAATTCTCACCTATAAATACCCTAGGGGTCCCATGCTCTATACATGATTTCTCATGCCATAAGAATCTGTACTTTTTTGCATGTAAATCATGCTAGATTTTTCACATAATCTCTTCCTTATTGTACAAAAATCCCCGACTTTGTTCCCTATTTTCCGTGAAACACCCATTTTTCACAATGATTTCTTTATTTTTTGTGTTGCCTCTTGTTTTACACTAGACTTCACAAAAAAATGGTTTCTAATCAAAGTGACATTGGGAGAGAAGCTATCTATGCCGCTCGAAGGGCTGATATGATTAGGAACCCACTAGTTTATGGTTCAAGGAACGATGTATCCAACAGCCAAGATATCTTCAATATTTTGACCCAATAATATAAGGATTATGTGATGTTCAACATCAAACCAATATGGGACATCTGTATTTTAGAGGAAGTACTGGTGCCCAAATTTGATATCGATGCATCATGGTAATGGGTGATGCACAAGGATGATCATCCATGATACAATATTAAAAACAATGGCCATCCTTCTAGAGAAGATAGGTATATGGCTATCTTTGTCCTGAATCCATGGACCAAAACCATATCAGGAACCAAGCCGGTTGTCAAGGATTCTACAACCCATTATGAAATTACCTTCCTATAGAGCATCACTGATGGAACAAAGGGCTGGTCGTAGGATTGGGTCCTGAGGTCCAGAGGGAAATTCACCAACTAGTGGGCCTGGTTGTATTGGGTTTTCCAAACATGTGAGTAGTTCAGAGCATAACTACGGCACATCGGGCTATTTTATGTAGTGTGGATGTCGTAGTTCCTTTTCTTCAGCTAAAAAGATCTTCGGCGAAGTTGTTTATCATATGGTCCCCAGATAACAACAAATTTGGTCTCCATCATGGGGAGGTTGGAATCAGTATTTGGGACATTCATTGCATTAGGTGTATCCCTTTGGACAAGTATCTGTACGATAAGTTTCTACCAACAGAGAAAATCTATGGGGACAGGTCACAAACTCTCATCCTGACAAGGAATCTGTTAGAACTAGCCAAAGAGAGGCTGGGGGTCAAGGAATTTTTGATTGACATCTCCTATTCAAATTTTTTCATCTTGTTTCTACTGAAATACCAAAATATAAAGATGTTTAGGAAGGAAAAGAGATGTCCCACCACAGCATAGAGGATCAAGATAGGGTCATATTGGAGGGTCTTAGATAATGGGGAATATCATTCATGGGGCTTTCATGTGGATAAAAGTTGAAACCCAAATTTCTGGAATGCCCTATTTCAAGAAACGTTCTTATGTGACTGGATATAGGAATTATGGTATAATAGGATGTGAGTCTACCCAGAAACATTAGAGATGGTCAAAATCTTGGAATCCAATCCAAGGTTTAACATTGGGGTCCTTATGTTGGCCCAACTATACGACATTCTGTGGAATATTTAAAGATGATGCAAGCCAATGAGGATCTGTGGCCCATTCCTAATCCTTCATGGTTGGATCACAGCTCAATATGGTGGGTATACATTTCAAAATGTCATTCATCCCCTAGGAAACGGTCTATGACCCTTGTTTTTAAATATTTTTAGGATCACACCAATGATTCTTAATGAATAGGGGATAAGGATCAGGATTGCTAATCATGTCAAATTTTCCATTAGTTTGTTCCCCACCTCGGCAAGCCATATGGTAGACGATTGGAATGGCTCACTATAGAAAACAGAATACTTTCAATGAATACGAGGTGGGGTGCTTGTGGAACAGGTTGATGGGAAGATCCTTTGAGGACCTTATGTGCTGTCTTGGTTCTCCAGGAATTTTTGATGCATCCTGCGGATGCCAAATAAGGCATATTCAGATGTTCAATGACAGAAATTTACTTTCATTATTCACTAAGTGTGGTTTATGTTGATAACCTGTGACCTTGGTGGGTTAATTACCTTTCCCCCAATACAGTTAATGTTGGCATATCGACAAATTACGTTGAACATTGGTTGGTAGAATATACTGAGAGAATCCTAAAGAAGCAAGTAAGAAAGCTCAAGGTTGACTGTGTGGAACCTGGACGATGATAGAGTAGACTAGGTTCCACTGAGGAGGAGGGGCCACAAATAGTCCGGGCAGCTGGGTTAGTGTAGGACGAGACATCAGTGGTGGGAATATCAGATGGTGTGTTCATACCAAAACCATCTGGAGGGAGAGGTGCTTGTGAAAAATCCCACGGAGCAGTAAAGAAGATTCTTGGGAAGAATATAATGTATTTTCTTCAACCTTATTATTATTCAATCTACCCTACATTTTGGTCATCTTGGTTGACCAAAAGATAGTCAACAAGCCCTGAAATCCTTTGGCAAGACTTGGTGAGAAACTCAATCTAACTGCCAGATATTGGGGTCATTCAGATTGATTAAAAAGTGAACTTTTATCATCGGCATGCGTATTTCACGGCCATTGATTTTTATTCATGCCAACATAAGCGGTGTGAGGAACCACATTTCATGGTGAAAGTGATTCTTGGGCAGGAGCATGATCCAAAAAGAATTCCTTTTAAGGATGATGACATCGATGATGAGATAGATGAAAGTGAAGAAGAAGAAGAAGAATAAGAAGAAGGAATTGTGGAAGCTGAAGAGGATCTTGGAGGTGAAGGTTCTTAAGGAAATCCACCAATCGTAGTCCTCGGGGGAGTGGTGAGATTGTTGGCTCCAGCCAGGAAATGACTATGCTACTTGAGGTACACCTCAATTCTTATCCTAACCATTCCTCTTTTCGTCATTTGTAATCACCGATCAGACTTTTATTCCATTCAAGAGCTTATTGGAGTTAGTGGTCAGGATACTCCACCCATGAGGGGTGAAGGTGCACCAATAGAACTAGGTGAAGAGCCAACCATGGTAAGGGAATGCGGGGATCCAACAACCATAATTGAATTAACAAGTGCTGAAGGATCTCCAACAATGGTAGCTCCTGCAAAAACTGAAATAATAGAGGTTTATGTGATGTGATCTAGTTATTTTCATTCCTTAGATTCATGTATTATCCATTAGAGAACTAGGCTAATTCATTCATTCATTGTTTGTTCAATTGTCACGATACTGGAGGCTTGAAAGGCTGATGAATCTAGACAATCTGCAAAGAATCAGCTGGTGACCATACCAACCCACTCAAAACCCACATCTCAAACTAAGTCATCCCCTGCACCCATTGAGAAAAGGGTTGTAGACACTAGTTACATAACTTCTATGGCAGGGTCTAAAGTTGGTAGAGGCCAAATTGTTAAAATAAATATGAGTGAGGAAGGTGTCCCACATATCCAAGAGCCTAACCCCATGGGAGGAATTCCAGATGGTGACCCTACCACTGATCTTCTAGAATCTTTCTCGGAATACCAGCCTCTAGACCCTAATAAGATTGATGATATTGAACCTGAAGCAGGTGAGGAAGGCCATATCACATGGAGTAAGGGGTGGAAGATTATCGAGAACTTGTTTAAAAATCAAATAGCAAGATTATTTCCCTAAATGGGATCGATGAACTCTTAGTTGCACCATCTTGGCTCCAATGGGTGGACGCTCATCATCTTCATACAATTATTTGATATTATATGGATAAATATATATGGGATGGCAGCCAATGTTTCACCGTTGAAAAATGATGGAAAAAATCTATGAGCATGAAAAATTTATTTGAGGCTCAGTAAGATGCTCAGAATCTTGAAGAGAAAGAAAATGAGCGAGCTATATTCATTGCAAAGAAATACAATATTGTTGAATGATTGATGGTATATCTAGTCAAATCCCAACACCAAGAAACGATGAAAATGTCAAATGGATTAGTTTTTAGCTAAACCAGAGAAAGTGCAGATCATAGCCGACGAGCTCTGCTCCACAGGTATGGAAGAAGATGGGGAGATCAATGAGTGGAAAGTGGTTCTTGAGGCTATAATCCCAGAGGTGTTAGTACTAGAGCAATCCATAAAAGAGTCTGATCCATAACCGTCATGTTTTCACCAAACTAATAAACATATCTAACTTTATTTTCTTATCTTGAACTGTGTGCACAGGCTCATTATCTATTTGCTTGTTTATTGTTATTATCACATTTAAATCATAGCTATGAAGTATCCTTAAATCAATCCTTAAGCCCATGTGGGTCATACCCCGTGTGAGAAACAAGGGGTGACTACATAATTATTTACCATGTGTATGAGAGTGTCATCTAGACCTTCGATTACTTGGGGTCTGAACAAACCATAACATTTCCAAGATAGTGCTAGAGTCTTGATTAAAGAAAAGGGTTATAAAAAAGAGTCAAAACTCTTTCCCTTAACGTATTATGGAACTCAAGTGGGATGATTCTATGGGTGCTAGAGTCAATCTGAAGGACGATGAATCGAGAACTCTCAAGAGAGGTGCGTGGTGTGGTTATTACAAACCCGGTGTGAATGAGAAAAACCTCCACACCACACCACATACTTTAAAAAGAACCTAGGACAAGAGGTGGTAAAAGGAATTATGGTGATGCGGCTGGAACAAGAGGCAATGTATCTAGTTTTCACTATGTATCTCACATGGATGAGGATCAAGACATGCGTAGTTATGAATGTGGAATGTCAATGTGTTAATACCAAATATGGGTATCTTTTAATTGAATGATGGCACCTTACAACCTAGACGTACATAGTATGGGTGAGAAAGGAATAGTTTAATGTCATATTTTATAGAAAAAAAGAGATCTTAGATTATGGTCATAGAGCTTGGACCAAAAGGATGTCTAGGTTTTCTAGGTAAGAAAAAATATTACTCAAATCCTTAAGCCCATGTGAGCCATGCTCGTTGCGGGAAACAAGGGTAGAGAATATATTTACCACACACAGATGAAAACTGCATGGGATGTGGGTGGAGACTCCAGGGTGACCCCATGACACTAGTTCTTCCTTTCCGCGGGAAAGGGTGCACAAAGGGATAACACAAAGGGCATAGAATTTCTTTTTGAACATGATCAGATGGAAAGAGAAGTGAATCACAAAACCAATATTCAAGGAAACATTGTCTTGGCATAATGATGGAGTATGAATGTTGGCCATATTTGAAGCAGAGTATAAATATCTGGTGACCTAGGATGGGAAAAAAGTGAGGGTTAGCTACCAACCAAATTTTCGACATGTGATGTGTATCAGATATCTTCCAAGATCTTCTGGGGTGTTTCCCCAAGATGGTAGGAAAGACCTAATGGCATGGGACCAAGCCGTTAGGGGGTCCATTCGGATGTGAGACATGATGGATACCCAAAAAATGTGTTGTGTGAATGTGGAAATGGAATGAAACCACATCCATACAGAACACAACATTCTATATCCTAAACCACAGTGCATTCGAGTACACTGATGATGCATAATAGAGGTTGTGGGGTCCAATAAAGGGTGGAAACCCTATGAAGGGTAGTGGAGATGGGAGAAAATGGGTTGAAAACCAAGGGAATGGACCAGAGGAGAAATGCTCGAGGAATTCCTATGTATCCCATAAGGATTGGAATCAAGCCATATGTAGTTCTTAAAATTATATGCATTTTTTAGTAGCATGATAAGGACAATAATTGAAGATATCTCTTAAAAGAGGAGAATATATTGCATGGGAAAATGGATTGATGTGAATGATGAAAATGAAAACCACACTACACCATTCACTCTAGAGGGAGATCTTGGACCAAGGAGATTGGAAGAGGAAAAGGGAAATAAGGCGATATTCGAGAAGAAATTGTCTGGTCATTCCTACATATCTCATAAGGATGAGAAATAAGTCATACTTGGTTCTCGACGTGACATGTAGTTTCACATAATGTGTCTAGGACCTAAACGAGAGGGTAGTTCCATAGGGAGGTATGTGAAAGTGCTAATTAAAACCCAACGTGAATGAGGGCAAAGAGGCCTTATGCCACACCATGGAATCCTAGAGGCATTAGGGCCAAGAGACCAAAGAAAATAAATGAATAACTTACAAAGGTGGTAGTTGGACCCAAAGAAAATGTGTCTGGCCATTCCTACGTATCTCATAAGGATGAGAATCATGCCACATGTAGTTCTGGATGTTATGCCATACAGGTCTAACCCATGCACTTGAAGAGAGATATTGAATGCCTTATGTTTGATCTTTTATCTATTATTTTTTTAGTGACGGACCCCGAATGAGGAGTCTAGGTGTCGCTACAAGAATCAATCCATGTGTATGCCTCGACATATATCAGGGATTATGAACAATGCCAAATGTGGAACCCTATTAGGCGAGGATTCTACAACGTGATTCTATTTTCTCATCATGAAGCTTGGATGACAATGTCATAGTTTAAGGTCATACGATAGGACCAACCCACACAATTTAGCGTCATGAAATAAGGTCATAGTAGTTTAGAGTCATGCAGGGCTGTATAACATAGTTTTTTTCATATGGTATGGATGATAGATATCATTTTTTAGGGTTATAGAGCTCTAAGCTCTTTTCCATTTCATTTCATGTTGGATGTAATAGAGATTAGTGTTAAGGTCATAGAACTCAGTCAATTAGGTAGGGCCAAAGGGTCCAGAAGGGTCGAGGAACCTGGGGATGGACCCACTGATGAAATGTTCAGGAATTCCAACATATCCCATAATGAAGAGAATCACGCCATACATAGTATAGATGTGTCATGTAGTTTAACATCATGTGGTAAGGATAGTGGTAAAAATGGGAAGAGGGTGTTCCTGAGGGAGGAACATGGGGAAATTGTCACAGACCTGATATGAGTGAGGAAAAATAGTATATACCACACCGCATGTTCCTGCCAGAGGCCCCAATTTGAGAGGCATAAAATAGGGAAATTTGGGGATGGACCCCAAAATAGAGTGTCTGGCCATTCCTATATATCCCATGAGGATGGGAATCAAGCCACATATAGTTATTAATTGCCAAAATGACTAGGTAGATATATGTTTATTGTAATAGAGATCAGACCATGCGGCATGACTACTACATATAGTTTCACATCATGTTGGATTAGTGTTAGATGGTTTTACGTCCTTTAGCCTGTATGTGTCACATAATTTAACGTCATGTGGTGAAGATGGAAAAATTTAATGTCATGCGGGATCAAAGCATGTCTCTTAAGAAAAGTTCTGCTTGAGGAATTTTGCATTGGTGGGAGGAGTGATATACTCACCATACAAGGTTAACGAGTAGTACACACCTTGGGGTTAAACCTTGTGAATTATGTAAAGTCCTTCCAACATGGGCTCTATCTTCATTTTTTTCCTATGGGGTATCATCAGTGTTCTCAGGGCCAACACCAAGTCAACTTTTATGAAAGATTAGAGGGGAACATTTTTGTTGAAAGCCTTGGATATCTTGTTTTGGTGCTAATCTATCTTGTTTAGGGCACAATTCATATTCTCATCGAGTGCTTCCAGTTCATCCAGATGGATTTCAGGTACCTTATCTGGTGTTTGTTGATTGTAGGAAATTGTGTGCAATGAATGAAACTGAATCTCGATGGGTAAGAAAACCATTGTTCTATACACCAGGAAATATGGGGTCCCCTGAGTGGAATTAAGAGTGGTCATCTTATATTCCCATAGAGCGTTGGGGATTTTATCTTGCCAAATCTTATTTTACTGAACAAACAACTTCTGTGGAATAATAGAGAGTGTTTTTTTAATGCCTCGAT
This sequence comes from Viscum album, assembly GCA_963277665.1. Lineage (NCBI taxonomy): Eukaryota > Viridiplantae > Streptophyta > Magnoliopsida > Santalales > Viscaceae > Viscum > Viscum album. The sequence goes on from OY728120.1 coordinate 896,214,102, forward strand.
CTTCTCATTTCCTTGTGTGTGATAGCGGGAGGTATGGTTAGAACAGATGTTGTACGTGGCATAAAACTTCTTTATTTCATCTTCCTGAAAGATTGTGTCATTATTGGTGGGCACAGTGTGAGGGATTCAGAATTGGTATATGATATTATAGCCAAAAAACTCCACAATAGAATGAGAATTGACCTATTTGAGTTGAATTTCCTCTTCGCACTTGGAAAAGAAATTCATAACGGTCATGATGAACCTATACTAGCGGGCTATCACCAGTGGATAGGGTCCCATGACATCGATTCCCCGGACTGAAAAAGTCATGGATTACTTGGTAGTATGGAGATGTTTCGGTGGTATCTGCACAAAATTAGGGTGGATTTGGAATTCATGTCACCTCTTGACAAAATCTATATTGGAGAGGATAATGGTGGGAAAAAAATACCCCAATCTCTAGAAATGGTGAGAGTATTTTGGCCCCATGTGATGATCTCCACAATAACCTCTATAAATACTCTACATGGCTTATGAAATCTCATCTCCTTGAATACAATGGAATAGAACCCCATTTACCAGCATTTCTGGATGATCTGGTCAAGACCGGGACAACTCTGGTGGGTAAATTGCAATGCATGACATCATATTCTATCATTCTCGGCTCGATCTACCAAGAGATTGTCAGGATGGAGATATTCAATAAAGGGGTTCCTCTAGTTGGGAGTCACCTCCAACACTACGGTAGGGGGATGAGGGTCTTGACATGGAGGTGTCGGTGGTAAGGTGGATTACCTATGGCCAATCATCACTGTTTGGAGTAACATTATCAATGACTCTCTGATCTGATACTAATATTATCAAATCATCGTAATTAGGCTCCACAAGAGATGAGGACTAGTTGGACAAGGCATCAGCATGATGGTTCTGGGACCAAGGGACATTAGTAACTTCTAGTTGAGATGGGAACTGGGCCATCAACTGGCGGGTACATTCTAATAGTTGTACAAGTTATGGATTCTTGAGGAAATATTCACCATTGATCTATTTGATGAATAGTTTGGATTCCCCTTTTACTTGTAATAGGGGAACACCAATCTCAAGGGCTGGATTGATACTAGTAATGAGAGCCTGATACTCTTCCTCATTGATGGTATATCCTTCTGAAAGTAGGATTGATTGTGGAAAAATAGCTTGTGATTGCATTATGAAGATGATACCCAGGCCCGCTATGTTGAGTCTAGGGTAATTGAGTCTTCTTCCGGTAGGGAATCATGACGCACCATCATAGTGAATTTTCTGACATGGAATGGCTTTGTCTCCAGAGATTGTTGCATCATCAAGAAAATCAAGATCCAGAGACTGGTCTGTGGGAGATGGATGGGTGGCAAGGTTGTCTGCCAATTCATGTCCCTTAAAGGACTTCTGAGGAAAAAACTTGATGTAAAACTGTTGGAGGATCACTGCCCACAGATTTAGACAACCTTTCAATATACTGCGTTTGAAAAAACACATTAGTGGATCCACTCGGGACACTAGCTATATCTCATGATGTTGTTAGTAGGGTCACAATTTCTACACAATGAATACCTATGAAAGGCATATTTTATTGATAGAGAAATATGTGGAATCATTATCAAAGAGGATGTGGTTGAGATAGTATAAAATGATATATGTTCCTTCATTTTTCTTTTGGGGAATAAGGGGATCAAGAGATCATTCTAGATCGGTCACATAAAATGACCAACTGCTTTCCGAAAAAGGATGGCATCACGACCGGAGGCTGTTATAGGTACTTCTTGATTTCCTTAAAAGTAGTATGTCACTCCACATCACACTGATAATTGAAACCTTTATTAATGAGCTGGGAAAAAGGATTACACTTTCCAGTCATATTCACGCTGAATTTGTTTATATAGGCTAAGTGGCCTTGAAAACATCACATCTCCCAAATGTTTTCTGGGGAAGACATCTAACTAATATCCTTTCTCTACTCTGTATTGACCTCGATGCCTCTGTATCTTACAACGATGCTGAGAAACCTTCCAAAGTGACCTCGAAGGCACATTTCAAGGATTTTATCTTCCGGCGTTGCGAAAAGAGGAATCTGGACGCTTACTGAAGATCTTTGAGATGATCTGAATCCATGAGATATTTGACCACCAGATCGTCCACATATTAATCCACTAATGTCCCATGTATTGGCTTAAATATGTGATACATGACAAACTTATAGGTGGAACCTACATTCTATAGACTGAGGTGCATTACCAAGTAGAAAAAAGTATTGTGTCGTTCCATGAGTGTTGTAGAATCCTCATACCCAGGGGCTATTTGAATTTGGTTATACCCAGAATACCCATCCCTGAAGAAGATATCCTTGAACCTAGTGGTGGCATTAATCAACAATTAATTCACAGGAAGGGGAAATTCATCCTTCTGACAATGATGGTTGAGATCCTAGAAGATGATGCAGACTCTGATCTATCCATTAATTTTCTTAATGGGCCCAATTTTATCCAACCATGTGGGGTACTGTAATTCCGTGAAGAATATGGCTCTAATGATCTAATCAACGTTGACCTTGACCATGGTACCATGAGAAAGGTGCATCATTCTGGGAGGTTTCTTGAACCTGTGATGATTTGAAAGATGGCTGAGGCAGTGGGCAGAGACCTGAGGATCTAGTCATGGAATCTATTCATAACTATAGAAAAATACATCACAATGTTGATTCATGAAGTCCACATTTTTTTGTTTCTCTTTTACTGGCATTGTAGTGCTGATCAATGTGGGTTATGGATCGTTCTCATTACCGGGGTTTAAATGTACCAATTCACCAATTGTGGGGGAAACACCAACTTTGAATGAAGTAGGACCATACATTAAATTATCTTATCCACTTATGAAGGAGGGGTCCTTTGTGGTTGGGTGATTCGTATCAGTTGAAAGATCCTGATGGGAAACTGGTTCTCTCCTGAGCAGTGGTGGACACCGCATCAGGGGGCTCCCGTACTACCAAAACCATAATGAAGAAAGATGTCATCTCGATCCCATCTGGTCTTCAACCCAAGGGGCCACAATTGAGGATATCAATGCAATAATGGAACGTGTTCTTGATCTATTTTATCCCATCCTAGAGAAAAAAGCAATAATGACGTATTGTCATCGAAATAGAAAGGACATCAAAATACATTATGGGTGTAGGGGGGTCTGGGATCACTCGAGCCTGATTTTTATAACAATACGGGTTTTCTTTTGACTCTCCTTATACATGGTAATGTGCATAACCATCATAGAAAAACAAATACCTATTGCCCCATGTCCGGGTTCGTGTTATCCAATTGGTGGATTGAAAAAATGTAAGCACTATCCACATCTTTCCATGGGTCGATCGTTGCCGTAGCGTGTTCAACCTCATTAGCCTAAATGTTCTTGTCCTTTCACTTGTAATAGTTGTAATCTATGGAGAAGGCTACACAAGAGGCAAAGGGGGACACATCACAATGGGGTACACCCACTAAACTATTAATGTAGTACTTAATGTAGTGGTGATACGAAAAAGGGATTGTTATGTGTAGGTGGAGCCATGGCCTTCCCATCAACGCGTTGAAGGCGATGTCCTACGAGGAAAAAAATGAACTCAGTGCTAGGTACTAGGCCATTAAACTAGGTATTAAAAAGGATATTGTTGACCGGTTTCTTTTCCATCCTATCAAAACATTGAATTTTCTGGTTAGAGGGACTCATATCTTCCTTGGACAGCCCTATTTTTTAGAGTTTCAGGGATGGGATAAGGTATATCCCTGAACCTATGTCAACAATACATCAGAGGACATCCAATTTATTGAAATTTATAATGATTTATAATTGGTGAATATGCCCCTTTTTGGGAGAACCTTCATCCTTTCCTGAGAAAGAGATAATGGCCTAACATTCCAGGAGCTTGGCTGCCTCAACATGAAAGGCTTCTGCGGCTGCTACCTCCGTCACAGACTAGAGGGGGATTCTTAAAGCCTCATCAAGGGATTCATGCATATCTGATGATAGGTGAATGGACATGAGGATAGATATCCTAGAAATAATACTGGAATTATGTTTAGGAATATCATAATTCCATGCCAAGCATGAACTTCAACCGATATGAGGTTGTTCATTGACAGGAGGTACGGCGAGCCCTTCTAGCTGAACCAGCGGCGGACTGGTGCGGGGAATGTCCTACATCTTGCTAGATTAAAATCAGTGTGTGAATACTAGATGAGGGATAGATAACTAAGGCCAGTCTATGGTAGAATGTCTCTGATTTCGACACATTTGTGGACGATCTTCCAAAGAAATTAGCACAAACGGCAGTGAAGCTGGACCTCGTGAAACAAGATGATAAGGCAGCATGTGTTGAGATTAATGTCAGACCTATTGTCTACTTTCAGTGACATGGTTTTCTGGGATGGAATTATTGGCTGAGGCATTCCAAAAAAACATATAAACATGGATCTGATGACGTTGGTGGTAGCTAAGAACATCAAGAGTATCCATTTTCTACTCCTCGTCATCGTGAATCGTGAAATGGATTACCAAGTCCACAGTATTAATTAAAGCATACCCTTGGTCATCACATGAATAATTCTATACCACTGGATGGATCCTATGTTTAATCTCCATCTCCGGGGGCATGATGTCTCGAAGAGTACGGGATGACAATGGCACCGGCAGGAGAGCTTTGTTTTCCCTTGCACTATCAATGCTTTCCCTTTAGGGTAGTGGATGGCTGGGACATCGACGCAGAAGTAGTGGTTGCAGGTGATGCGATAGCTTTTGAAGTCTCATGTTAATTCAAATGTACATAGAAAATACCATGGGAATGCGTGACTAACTTACAAGGTATCTGATCATCACATTTTTGAGACCCGTGGTTTGGAAACTGTCACCACTCGCCGTCTTTGTCACTATTGTTGTCTGGTTGTATGCATACACACGCCACATGTGCTGGTTCCAGGAATAAGCTGAATATGTTTTCATCAACCTAGTCTAGAATCCAATCTCTAAACACATAGAACTCCTTGAGGGTGTTCCCCAAGATCTGCTAACAGGGGCAGTAATTAGGGAGGTCTGTGAGATCTACCTCTTCGGTCCCCTAGAATTCTAGCAACCATTGGATTCCATGTTCGAATTCACATCGGAAATAACCAGGGACCTGAGATTCATTAAATTAATAGGTCCAGATCCTTATATCAAGAAATGTGTCTCTTGGAGATAGGCCCTAATTAGTGTCTAGAGGAGCCTATCAAGGATGTTGAACCTCATTATCTAAACTAGGTGGTGGTGGCGTGTTACGTGGGGGAACCTACTGATTCTGAGTTGGGAGCTACTGGGATGGAGGTTGCGCCTGAGGTGGTAGGACTTTCCAAGGCAACGGAGGTGGATCCACTAGTAAATAACTCAAGTTTCCTAGAGTCCTTTATTTGGGTTACCATGGGGGAATTGGCCTTGGCGGGCCTCCTTGTCGGAACTATGGGAGGAAACATGAGTTCCTTCTTGGCCTTCTATAATGCTTCATCTAGATACTAGATCTTATTAGAGGAATCTAGGAATCCCTCAGAGTAATTATGCATGATGAGTGAGGGGACCAATTAAGTTATGACATTATCCACACACATTTTTAACAGATTCTCTTGAGTCAATGACATGTCAATGTAATAGGTGAGTCTTTTCCACTAGGTTCCAAAGTATGTGGCATGTTTTCTAGGCCTCTGATTTCACCTAAAATAGTATGAAATACTTTTATTCCTGGTGGTAGAGTTGAACAACTAAAAAACATCATATAAATATCCTCCCAGTTGGATAATGGCTTAATGTGTAGATGGATATACTAGAAAAACGAGGTCCCTTCCAATGTTTGTACAAAACAATGGAGTTTTGCGGCCTTCAGCTGCGCTGGAGATCCTAGAATGGGTCAACACATTGAGATGAAGTGGGCCAGATGCTGTAGTAGATCTCCTGTACCATTAATGGGGGAAAAGGTAGGGATTCCGAAACCAAGGGTGCTGACATATCATCCACCCATGTCAGATATTTCTTTCTATTAGGCAGAATTGAAACCCATCAAGTTTTCAAAGCCTAAAGGTGGGAAATGAGTGCTTCCATTGAATCATCTGGATGAGGATTCCTATCTTAGAAAGGGTCCCAGACCACCAGTGTGTTGGAAGGTTATTCATCATGATAAACAGGCCCACCGGCTCGTGGAGTGGCTAGTGGGATGACCTGTGAGATTTCTAGTGGAAAGACCTATGGAGCGGCTTGGGGATCCTGAGAAAGGTCCAAAATATTAGCATGCTACTTAGGTGGATTTGGTGATACATACCATGCTATCTATCCATAAGCTTCACCTTCTACCCTGTTTATGTGGGTAGGATGGCAAGGGTCACACAGAGGAAAATCGCTAGGGGGAGTTGTACCTGCCTGTACTGCCCCATTCTAGGAACTTTATAGTCTCATCATGGATCCACAACACTTTTAGTTAGTAGGTCTTCAAACATATTCTTATTCTCCATGACCTATTGATGCTCCACATCCATTTTGGAATCATCTTCTATCTTCTACACTATGCCAAATGGGTCAGAGGGTTTGATGGCCCCAAGATTCTCTTTTCCCTAGTTGGGGTTCCAACCGGGGGATAATTAATCGGTAGGTATGAGAGGAACCAGTAAATTTTATTTTCTGGTGAGTAATCCTTCCTAATAAATCCAATTGGTGTGGAACTCCTTAGGGGGTAATTTCTCTTCAACGAGTTCTAGATCATTTTATTCCTTTGATAGGTCAACCTTGGTAACAGTGACTCTACATGAAGGAATATCCTCAATATCTCCTAGAAATTCCGGATAACATGGGGTAGAAAAAAATGAAGGGAAAAATACTTCCCCCAACCATGGACTAGAACATGGTGGGATCCACCTTTATTATCTTGTGGAGAACATTAATTCTCTAGATGCACCACTGCTGGAAGGTTTGATGACGACAGGGAATCTCAGGACATTGGGCCATAGAGAGCGTAGTGAAGTCGACCACACAACATTACATGAAATTATCTTCAAGGTGTTCCAGACTCATGGGGTATTCCACCCACTGATAAAAGTTATTAAAGTGTGTCGACTAGAGGTTTTGGTGAAAACATGTTACTTCCTTCTAGTTAGGTGATTCTAGATCACTGATGATTGGGGTTGCAATTTCCCATAACATCTCTGGGAAATGGTATGTTGTAAGGATGCCTCACATGATCTATGGCTCAGACTCAGGATCTATCCCTTGGTTTCCCCATTCATCAACTGGGGTGGATAAGGGACTCGTAATGACACTAAAGTGGACCACTCATATGGTAGTTTTTCCTGTGGAGAATACGGCGAGTGTGCTGAAAAGCCTCGAAATCTTGGTATATCATGCAATGAATGCAATGACTAAGCCACCACATCCTAGTATGATGGACTGGAGACCACAGTTTCCCAGTAATGGGCTATGGTTACTGACGGTGATCCATGTTGTTGATCGTCCTCCATCAGTCCCCCAGAATAACTCTTTTTGATCTCTGGTTGAGGTAGAGAATGATCGTGCAAATGATATATAGGATTGCATGGCCAGACCCTAAAAAGGGGAAAATCTTCCCCCTCTTGGATGTATCTCCATAGGGAGTTAGGAATCTGGTGGGCCTCACATTCTGGAAGGATGAGGCTTATACACCTTGTTTCGTCCCTGGGGATTGACATAGAATATCTGGGTGAGGGTACCATTACAAAATCACATTCTTCCTCAAATTCTATGTAGCAGATGTTCTTAATCGCAGTCTAAAATGTCTGGGTATTCTTCTTGTAGATTCTGTGACCCACCCTCCTACCCTGTGATGGTTATTTGGGATAGGTTGGTTTTCTTGCATGAGGAGGACCTTCAGCCAAACTGGCATGGCACGAAGAGGACTTCCGCTTTGGTGAGTCGGGGTGCAAGGAGCACCTAGACCAATGTCAAAAGGAACACGAGGGGGGGCTTCATACTATTCAAAATATGGTGATATAATGGCTAGTACATTCCTACTTGTATCCCTTAGTAGGGATGGTAAGAGGGGGGGCTTCGTACAAGTCAAAATAAACATGGGTATGACCTCCATTTTGGACACCAATAAAGCAAGGCAGACCTCCTCTTCTCTGATATATGGGATATAGAAGACTTTCATCGGTTGTGGTAAGAACATGGGGATGACCCACATGCTAAATTTTGACTATATGAGGAGTATCGTCACATCACTGACTGGTGATAGGAGGAAAGGCTCTATACTTGAGGTCACGGGTTCGGACGAATCCTTCATACTGGAAGTCAGTAGAGTGGGGAGGGCCTTATCTTGGACTGATGGAGGCATGTGGAGGACCTTCATGCCAAGATTTGGAGTGAGGAGGACTCAAACCCACATTGGTGGTGGCATGGGGAGGACCTATGTGCTGGATGTCACCACCACATGTCAGCCCATGATGGACACTACCTACATCGGTGACCAAGAGAGTCATCTCGTCAAGCCCATGGGGTGGTTGGGGACTTGATCCCAGCTGAGCATATAAGTCACCCTCGATCATTACAAATGGGGAATTGATTATATGCATCATCGATGTAATGAGACACTGTAGACGTTGAGGATGACTCCCCTTGGCTCGCATATTCCTCAGATTGCACCGGACATTGGTGTCGGGTTAACCAGACTGGGACTAGTGGTGTAGGTGTATAACTCAACTGATACCCATCATATGTGGTCGGGTGGTGGTGCTTCCGCGTCTATGTGGGATCCCTCATTAGTGTCCCCAAGGATTGGATCACTACTGGGCAAGCCTAGAATTATCTCACCTAATCGGCGTAAGGGAGCAAGTCATCAAGGAATTTCTAGGAGAGGCTCTTGAAAAAGTTTTTGGTTAGAGTGGGGAGCAGTGGCTCCCTACACGGCCCTTAGGGGAGACATAGAAGATATGTATCCTCTAGGTCCTATCGGGCCATATCCCCGGTTGGGATAATTCTTTCTTCCTCTTATCGTGAAATAAGGTCTTTAATCACCATTCTCTAAACTAGTTCAAATGGTGAAATGGGGCATGGGCACCTAACAAATGTGGATGCAAAGGCCATCCCAAAAGAGATGGGGCCACATGTGATTTTTGATTTGGAATTTCCCCAAACCCCACATCGGTGGGTGGGTGGTGATCAATTTCCTATCATAACATCTTGTGACATGGAATACATGGAGATTCAACCATTACTGCTAAAAGATGGAAATTTACATCCACTGGACCAGCACCCTCACGCCCCCCGTGGATGGTAATAAGGGTCCACACTGACAACGTCACATACTGGGGTGTCCAACATTCAGCATCCCCAATTTTGGGTGATATTCATGCTAGAACAACTATTTTATGGGTGGGACCAGGTGCTGGATAGGTGCATCATGTGACATGCTTATCCAATGATGTCTCAAATTATAATAATATCCACATTTAGGAGAAGAGATTCACGTTGGGTTCACCATTTTTGTTTCTGATGCTGTCACTGGGGTGTGCATTCGTCTGTTGAGGATGCACTAATTGTTGCCCTATATTCTAGCTTTCCAATGGCGAGTGGCATCTATTGCTTATTTAGGGACATTTTTTCCTTAATTGAAATGGGGTGATGATATTTTGTTTCATCCTTCTATTGATTCCCCCTCAGAACTCATCGCCTAGTCTGTGTCTCCCTTAATGATTAAAACGTTGTTTGTGAAAATCTTCCCAGTGCCATATTTTCTTGGATTCTGTTTAATTACACTATTTCATTCAAGACATTCCAAGTGGTCAAGTCAGGGAACAACCTTTGATCTGGGGAGTATTCACATTTGAAATTGATGGTGTGTTTCAACAGTGAAACACAGATATGTCCAGATTTCTTCCCTTTATCATAGGGCTTTTCTAGGGAATGGAATCCTGAGGCATCCCATGTCGAGGGTGGAGAATTATATGCTTCAGGAATATCTCTGATGTTTTACTGAGCTTGCCATGTGTAACACATGGTAATCCCTAAGTTTAACCTAGCGGTGATAGATCAGACTGAACAGAACACTAATAGAAGTGGATCATATGGGTGCATCCACAAGAGGGTGCACCTAGGGGGTTTAGCGGATGAGGGTATCCAAACATCCAGTGAATGTAGATCTGAGGATTCTTTGTTCCCTATAAATGGGATTTCGGGGTTTACGGTTGGCTGGGACTGATCCTCAGGGATATTTCCTATATAGCCTATCTAGGAGACATAGATGAAAACCCATGTAGTTCAAAGGGTGAATCATTGAATTGGCTTATACCCAAAGTACAACGACCCGAAGACATGCTGGGGATTATGCATGGCTAGCATCCCGTGTACAGATTGGAGTAGTGAGGAGGTGGATGAAATGATCTCTCCAGTATGTGGTGGTCCAGGTAAAACCCGAATGGATGATGAATGGATGAGTGAAGTAGATAGAGAACGATATGGAATAGTCATGAAAGGGGAGGTAGTGTCAGTATAGAATCTTTGAAAGGCTTCCTATGTATCCCCATAATCGGGAATCAAATTCCACATAGTTTGGTGAGATGACGGGACACATTAGGAGGTGACCCGTGAGAATGGACGCATGGATGGGACCCAGAGAAAGTGGAACATCCGGGTTGGGGAATGTCCTTCCCAAATCACAGAGGCTCAAGGGAGAGACTAGGATGACACATGTGTGATGGGATTGAACCTTCGGGATGCCTCTTACATATCCCAGTGGCATGGAAACAATGTCCATGCTGTTCAATATGGGTCATGGAATTAGGGTTTATGCAAAGGGCAATGACCTGATGACATACTGGGGATTACGCTTTGTTATTAGCCTAGGTGTGGGTCTGGCGCCATGGGGGCAGAATTGAGATGTGTGTCCCAGTAAAGGGGACATCAAAGTTTATCAGTTCTTGGGGTTTAAAATTTGGGAGGCTTATTACGCACCATATCATGGAGATAGGTATCAAAACCCATGTAGTTCGAATACATATAGTTTAATGTCATGAAGAACAAAATAGGCATATTGTTTAACGTCATGTGGGATAATGGTGACAAAAATGAAGTGGTTAGGACCTCGGGGTGATTTCCTTGATCCTCACGGATGCTTCATACATACCATTCATAGAGAGGGAAAATATCAAAGTCCACGTAGTTCGGATGGGGGCTTGGGGATTACACGCTAAGGAAGCCCATAGAGGATTTCATGGTCGGTGCATACTCTAAGACCATGCGATTCATGATCAGTGCGAGAAAAATGTGGAAGAATAGACTTGATGATCCCGTTTTGAATTTGGAATCCATGGGGAATAGGGTGGGGTTTACGCAAGGCATTCAGCCTATGGAGATAGAGATTTATACTGACTCATGGATGGATTCCCAATGGTGATAAAGCCCAAAGAGAGAGGGATGGGGTAACAACATTCCATGTTCCACTCTCTCCTCTAGCATTAGTGGATGGAATAAGAGAGGAGGATAAAGAATGTTACCTCCAATAGGAATGGTTATGGGAATACACCAAGGAGGTTTTCATTCAAGGTGGAAAAATGGCATTCCATCAAAGAGGATCTCATTCCATATGAGGAAGTTCTCACTTTTGTGGAGATCAGTGGGCATGTAGAATGTCTTAGGTAGGGTACCCCATGTATATTTAATGGGGTGAAGCTATAGTTTAATGTCCTTTTTTGAGGAAAATTATTTTTGGAAGTTTAATGTCATGTATCTCGGATGAGGTGGGTTCACTCTGCACTCCTAATACTGACTTAAATGATACCCACCTGCCCTTGGGGAAGAGAAGGAATCAGTAATGCAATGTAGATATGAGGATATAGAGTGATCCATAGAGGGATCATGTTATCATGGCTATGTGAAGAATAAATAGATGTTAACATCTATATGCGAAGAAGCATGAGGCTAAGAAACACAACGTGAAGCACCAGCCAAGGGACCTTGAAATCACTTATTACAAAACTAGAGGGTCGTACGGTAGAAGGGTGCACAAGATAGGTTTGTTGCATGGAAGAAGAGGTCAAATATGGTGTCCGGGGAAGTAACATTTAATACATGATTAAAGGTGCACACAACGAGGGATGATTGCGTGAAAAACAAGGGTTTTGCACACAATAATCACACAAATGAGGACTGTTACACACAATAGACGGCGTGTTCATGCAATTAGTTGGGATTGAATGTATAAGGGATGTTTGTGTGAAAATGGGAGTCTTGTGTGAAAATGGATTAACAATAATGAAATCAAGAGTGGGTTAATCGCTAGTGGACCCACCAAATGGTGATCCCCTGGGAGACCTATTGCACAAATCCTATACCTGGATTCCATCTATTGCATGAGAAGAGGGTTTATTACTCACCCAAGAGATGGTTCAAATTCTTCATCCTCTAGACGTGAGGGGAATGTGCCTTTATTTATAAAATATTGACAGTAATTGGGTGATTTGGCATGCATGAAAAACATACCGATCAGTTAGCCGCACAGAACATTTCTGCACCAGCGCGTAAAAATACACCCTTGTCACACAAGTTTGTGTGTAGTTGATAGGTTTTACGTGCAACCCCTACGATTTTTCACACAGCCTTTTGACCCATCCCAGAATGGTGCATTGAGTCCAAACATCCTTTTGGTTTTCCCAATAATGCCTATTTTAGGTCTTCAATGGAATTTGTAACCTACAATTATCATGATCCCTTGGGGTATATATAATGATATTCCAAGGGATATGTCTAATGATAATTCACAAAATGATTTGATGTATATAAAAGTGTCCTTTAATTTTGGTAAATGAAAGATAAAGTGGTTTCTAATAAATTAAATCCATTTAAGGATACAATAAGTTGATGTGGATCTAGAACAGTGGTATATAGGGGTAATAATAATGAAAATGGAGCATTTATATGGACTTGATCATCATCTGGTTCTTGAAAATAGTCCATGTTGAACACCTGGTTTGACACTCATGGGGGAAATTATTTGGAAATTCACAAACTCTTTATGAACCATCATGTAGGATATAAATAGATCAAGACTTTGAATGTCCTAGAATAAACCAAATGTGTCATATATTTTAAAAAATTGTCATGATTTAGATAAAATTTGAGTTATTTTCAGGATTATTTTCTTTCCCATTAGGATTATCTTTTCTCAGACTATGATTCTTTGTTTTGTTCAGTGATGGGAAATCAAAAGAACTAGGTTAACATTGAATGTGATGGATTTTTTTGTTGAGAAACAAAATGGGAAGCTGACTAGAGTCATGAATATTTCTATTATTCCTAATCAATTATCACAGAACAAGATTAACAATGTGCACCTTAGCAAACTCATAGAATCACCAAAGAAAATAAGGATATTGTATATTAATATTTTAGTTAGTGGATACCATGGAGGAATAAATATTCAGTTTTATTAATATTATGAATTCGGGAATAAGCATGTAGGGTAATGTCTTAATGGGACTATAAGAGGTTTTGGATATGAAGAAGAAGGATAGAAATCATGTAATTGAAATAGAAAAAAGAAAATTTTGATTAACACAATGGAAGATAATAATGGTGTAACACCCCAACCCCAGTTACCTAGAGTCAGTGAATTATTACATAAAATTGTCATGATAAAAAGAAATCATGTCCCAAAAGACAAATCAGTTTAGTAGTGTTGGAAATGCTAGATACATTAATGAGTTTTATATTTCATTATAAAATTAAAAACTACAAAAAAATTATTTCCATATACCACACTCATATCCCCTCAGACTATCCCTGCTGGTCAGTCATAAAATACTTCTTCACATCCTTGAAAAAGTAAAACATAGAAAGGGGTGAGCTCAGATGCTCAGTAAGGATAACAATATAGCGGAAACATTCATAAATAAGCATAAACATTTTAGAAAATATATAAGTCAAAAACAAAATCCTTTTAAACTTGAACATCAGAATAATATGGAAAAGATAAAATCAAATAATTCCATTTACTTATTCAGATGGGTATTCTACTAGTCTAATAATCATATGCTATATCCACATCTACTTTCATAATGATGGAATGCATAATGACAGACTTCATAACCACATAGTCAACGCCTTGTGACATGACTCCAAATAATATTTTGTCAAGGACTTGTTCAAAGACACTAGTTTGCCTCATGGGACCTACCAATGCATCGAGGAGCTATAGCGGGCCCCACCCGTCACATACTAAATCCAATGCATTCCTCATATGAAAAGGTTTAAACATAACATAAACATTTGAATTAAAACTAGAATACGAAATGTAAATAATTTATCCATAAACCATGAATGGTATAAAATAACAACTCCATAGTCAAACATATCAAAAACCCTTCAAAACAATATGGATGTTTTGTATCATAATAAATTAACTTCAAACAAGCATAAAATCCATCAAAGGATGTTGACATAGATGAAATCAAAACCTTTTTTAGAAAAATATCTCTTTCTTTTTTTGAATCTTTTAAGACTCACATAATTATGAAGAAAAATTTTATTTTGAAAATATTCTCATAATATTGTAAGGGAAACTTTGACAATGTTTTAATGGTGTAAAATAGCCAAACCTTCCGTAGAAGTTAAAAAACATTGCAGCATTAATTTTTTCAAAAAGGTAACAATGTTCCTTGTTTTGAAAATGACAAAAAGATTGATTTACAAAACATATAAGGTAAAATAAAGGTATAAATGAAATTACCCTATTGTTTAGTAAATAGTAAAAATGTTTTGGAATATAATTTTAAGAAACATGGATGTGGATGATTAAGAGGTCCCAGTGGATAATTATGTATAAACTACCTCGGATAATGAATAGATTGTGAAATTAACCATTAACTTGTTCTTTTACTTGGACAAGGGAAGGTTAAACTCTTGTATAATGGTGATATAATTGTTATTAAATTATACAAGAACCCTATACATTAATATGATATCATATATGATCTTTAAAATATTGCTTTGTTAATGATATTTCAGTAGTATCAACGTTTTGGGTGTGAACTGATTCGTTTTCCTTTATATATGCATTGCTATGTAAGTAATTATTGATGTGGATATGATGTATCTTATTCATATTCAGAATTATAGTATGTATTTAAACATTATTTTTAATCATTGAAAGAAAATTTTTCTTGAATGGACATGATGGTGAATGAATCTCATCGAGTTCATGGAGACGGTAATCTGTACGTACACACGAGCGACAATATCATTCTTTTGATATGAAAATATTATTTAATATGATGTTATAACATATATACAGAATAATTATCATGTTATATTTGTTATTTTCATCATTTTTACTAATTATTATACCAATTAAAATGATGAAGTCTTTGAATAACAAACTACACCACGATGTGGAGACGGTAAGCCGTATGTACGCACGTATGGTGACATGTCATTCATAGAATGGATAAAATAATGATTATGGTTGTACCATTTTTTTAATAACATCACAATATATAGAATATACTGGAGTTATTATTTTAGAATGGAAACAAAAAAGATAGAGTAAGTGGAAGATGAAATGAACATGAAAGTGGCAATTAAATATTTATGTCTTCTTCAGGTTCTTCTTTTTGATTTGATCAAAAGGGCTGCTTATGTTGTCTTTCTGACTAAAGTAAGGCCTCTAGGATGAAGGGAATACATTTGGGCAGATATCTGGGCAAGGTTTGGTCAAGCCAAATGGCACTGAAGGTGAAAATTTTAAAGAAGGTGAAGTTCCCTTTTATAATAGGGGTGAGAGGCACCTTAGGAAAAGATTGAAATATTATTTTATAATAAAATAATTTTCGTTTTCAAATGGCTCCAAAATGATTTATTTTGAGGATAAGGTGGGGATGGGTATAAAACCACTCAAAAATAGGTTTTAGATGGGTTTTGGTCACTATATTAACTATATCTTATAGATTTAACTCTTAATTAATTAGTTTGACATTTAACATGTCTCTTTGTATTTTTCTATTATATGGTTAATAAATATATTATAAACTTCCTAGAGAACCTCAAGTGGTTCATTAATGACATATATAATATTATTTATGTCTTTTGGCCGAACTGATATTTTAAGGAATGGAATATCAATTAATAATATAATATTTATTTTAAAAACTATTTTATTTCAATTTTGACACTATTTAATATATTGTTTTTTAAATTCATAAAAACATTATTACATCAAAAAAAATTCATTTATTCAATCCTAAAATGACCCATTACCCTAAAAATTCGTGTATGTCATCAAAACATTCAAATTAAATTTATTTAAACATCTATAATACCATTTATTTTATTTTTTCATTAATAATGAAAATACATCATCATCATTGTGTCACAAATAAATTCAATTATTCAATTTATAAAAATTATAAATAAAATGCCTTTATGTAGGAAATCGTTTTATCTTTCTAATTAATATTTATAGTCGAATAGATAACATATATAAACCTATATAAAATTTGTTTTACTATAAGATATATGCTTTTGTCATTTATGTATTTACTTTAACTTAATTAATATAAAGTGTCATTATCTATTACATGTGGCTCGAGGGTGTCCCAAAATCTACCCAAAGATTCCCATGGTCAAACATGTATCAGGAAATTGGGTTAGAACATTTGTTAGGGTAATTTCATATTATTATAATATTATTTTTTAAATCATGTTAACCAGATTTACCCTTTAGCCATGGTAAATAAAATATTTACCCAACTAATTATTCAGAATGTCTAAAAATAAATTTTATCTTTTTATAGAATTTGGACCACCTGATTCTAAATATGGAATCCATTTTTCTAAATTCAAAACACAAAAGTGGCTGAAATAATTTAAAATTAATTCCGGTTGTCAAAACAAAAAGTGTGTTTTTAAAAAATAATAACCATCAAAAGATTCACACTTACTTTTGTCTAGTTTAAAAGTGGAATTATGTCCAATGACCAAAAAAGATTAAATGGAAATTATATAATCTAATTATACATAAAAACCACTAAATATTATTATCTATCCCTATAAATTATTTTGATTAAAAATGTTTTTTTAATTAAAATTTAGTATTTTTCACTATTTATCAAAAACGTAATGTTTTCAGAAAAACCAAAAAAATAACCCTAAGCTCATTTCAATATTCAGAACCCAAAAATGAAGTCTATTTTGAAAAATAAAATTGATAAAATTTTAAAAAGTGGGTGTTACTATTCATAGCTACTAGTTTGATTGGTTGCGATGTGTTAGAATCTCGAAGTTGTGTACAACACAGGCTATTGCCTACTTCAAAGGGAAACGTACCATGGAAGCGTTTGGTGTTACATTCTAACCTCCTTCAAATAATTTCATCCTTTAAATTTCTATAATATTACTGCATAAACTGGCTCGGGTGGTTCTTCATCAAAAGATCATCGGGTTCCCACGTTTCCTCTTCCATCTTATGGTTTCCCCATAGAACTTTTACCAGACGAGTCGTCCAGTTTCTCAACACCTATCTCTTGTATCAAGAACCCTGACAGGCTCTCTTCAATAAGACAGATCAGGTTCCAGTTCTAATTCCTCATAGGTAGGTACATGTGTTGGTTCAGGCATGTATTTTCTAAATAGTGATACGTGGAATACATCATGAACTTTGGAGAGACTTGGTGGCATTGCCAAGGGAAATCTACAGCCCCAATTAATTCTAGAATTTGAAAAGGTTTGATGTACCTGGGACTCAATTTATCC
Source organism: Viscum album (assembly GCA_963277665.1). Classification (NCBI taxonomy): domain Eukaryota; kingdom Viridiplantae; phylum Streptophyta; class Magnoliopsida; order Santalales; family Viscaceae; genus Viscum; species Viscum album. Next base: position 896,231,892 of record OY728120.1, read on the forward strand.
ATCTTACTGAAACATATAACACCCATATAATGAGATACCTTCAATAAAAACATGATATCCTACCTGAAATTCCAAATCCTTCCTTTGGTTATCGGTATACCTCTTCTGTCTACTTTGAGCTGCTTTATTGTGGGTTTGGATTACTTTAACCTTTTCGATCATTTCCTCAACATGTTCTGGGCCTACGAGTTTTCTTTCACCAACATTATCCCAACAAGTTGATGTATGACATCTATTTCTGTATAATGCTAAATATTGTTCCATCTAAATACTTGAATGGAATCTATTGATATAGGAAAATTCTACTAGATGTAATTATTGATCCCACATACCTTGAAAGTCATGTGAGCAAGATCTCAACATGTCTTCTAATGTTTGAGTAGTCTCTTATGATTTTCCATCATTTTGAGGGTTATAGGCAGTGCTCAAACGATGTTCTGTATCCAGGGATTTCTAAAGATTTTTCCAGAATCTTGATGTAAAATAGGGATCACGACCAGAAACAATCGATAGGGGTACTCCATGAAGTCTTACAACTTCATTAATATACAATATTTCTAAATGTTCAAGTGGTAAATCTTCTCTTATAGCAATAAAATGTGATGAGTTGGTAAGATGATCAATAATGACCCATATTGCATCGTTCCTTCTATGAGTCTTTGGTAGTCCGATGAGAAAGTCCATTGTAATACTATCCCTTTTCCACTCAGGTATGGGAAGAGGTTGCATGACTCCTCCAGGATGTTGCCTTCCAGCTTTCACTTGTTGAAAAACCATACATCATCATACAAAATCAGCAATATCCCTCTTCATGTTGTCCAACATAAAATGTTCCTTCAAATATCTATACATTTTTGTTCTCCCTAGGTGTATAGAGAAATTGGAGCTATGAGCATCATCCAAAAATTCTCTATTTAGATCAGGTATATCGGGGACACAATGTCTCTTCCCAAATTTCAAAATTCCATCTTCATAAACGAAGTCACTCAATCTCCTATTATTCACATTTTAATCTTCTTTTGAAACTCCTCATCATCAACTTGAGAACTTTTTATCCTTTATAGTAAATATGGTTTGGTAATCATTTGAAAAAGCATTGATTTTTCACCTCCCATGGTTATTCCAATATCCATCTTTACTAGAGCCATGTATATAGGATCCTTTTCAACTCTCATCTTGTTCCAAACTCCATGATGCTTTATACTAAAAGAATCTGCAACCTTATTTTCCTTCCCCTAGTGGTAGTGTATAGTGAAGACAAAATCCTTGAAATAGTTCAAGAAATCAACTTTGCCTCATGATGAGTTCTTTCTGTGAGAAAATATACTTCAAACTCTTATGATCGTTATATATCTCACATTTTTCAACACAAAGATAATATCTCCATTTCTTAAGAGAAAAGATTATAGCTGCTAAATCAAGATCATGTGTAGGATATTTTTTCTTATTAATTTTTAACTATCGGGATGCATAGGAAATAACTCTATCATTCTGCATAAGGACACATCCGAGTCCTTTCTTTGAGGCATCACTATAAATAACAAACCCATCATTTCCTGATGGTAGATTCAAGATAAGAGCATTGAATAATATTCTCTTCATTTCTTCGAATCATTCTTCACACTCTTTTGTCCATACAAATTTAACCCTTTTACGTGTGAGCTTCATTAATGGTTTATCCAATCAGGCAAAATTCTAGACGAAATGTCAATAATAACCTTTTAAACCAACAATAGTGCATACCTCAATTATAATCGTTGGTGCTATCCATTCATGGATTGCCTTGGTCTTTGAAGGATCAACAAAGATTCCATCCTAAGAGACAATATGTCCATGAAAATAAATCTCTTGATGCCAGAATTCGCACTTGATAAACTTCCCATATAATTCATTTTCTAATAGAGTTCTCAGGATAATGTAAAAGTGATTTTCATGATCTTCATAGGTCTTGGATTATACCAAGATATCCTCAATAAATACCACTATAAAGCCACAATGATATTCCTTGAAAAATATATTCATTAGATCCATGAATATAGAGGGTGCATTAGTCAATCCAAAAGGCATTACTATAAACTCGTAATGCTGGTACCTGGTTCGAAATGTTGTCTTCGTAATGTCTTCCTTCTTCACGTATAACTGAAGGTATCTAGATTGATGGTCAATCATTGAAAAATATTGAGCTCCATGAATTTGGTCAAATAAATCAGAAATTCGTGGTAGGGGATACTTGTTCATTATTGTTCTAGCATTGATCTCCCTGTAGTCAATGCACAACCTCATAGATTTATCATTCTTCTTAACAAAAAAGACATGGGATCCCCATAGAGAAACTCTAGGGAGAATAAATCCCCTATTACTCAATTCCTCTAGTTGTTTCATTAGTTCAACTAATTCCAGAGTGGACATTCTATAAGGGGTTTTCGATATGAGCATTGAACCTGGAATTAAATCAGTGGAAAACTCAATTTCTCATTCTTGAGTATGTCTAGGGAAATCTTCTCGAAACACAAAAACATACTTTTTCACAATAGGTACATCCTCTATTTTCACATTCTTTTCCTCACCCACAGTATTTTATTCTCTTCCTCCCCAATAATTGAATTTAGTTGATCTATTGGGGGTGGATCAAGATAAGAACTAGGTTGTGTTGATTCTACTCTAAAGATAAGGTGTTCTTTATCATCGTCATCAGAAATAGTAACATCATTGTTCTTATAATAAATTTTTGCATAATGGTCCGAAATCCAATCCATACCGAGGATTATATCAAATTCAATCATGTGTATGATGATGAGATCAGCAGATAAAAAACATTTATATGCCCTAATGGTAACTGATTCACAAAATATTGTTGCAATGATACTTCCCTTAGGAGTTTTGACAAACCACTCCTTTTGTAATTCAAATTGTAAATATCTAATTTTCATAGCAAACTGGGAAGATATTAAACAATGCGATGATCCAGAATCAAATTAAGCATTTTCTAAACTTGAGGAAACCATGAAATTACCTGAAACCATGTCTTTCGGAGCTTCGACCTCAGTAGTAGTGATAACATAAGCATGGAATTGATCCCTTGTCCTTTTTAGAGCTAAGTTTCTTTGGCACTTAGGATATTCATTTGCATAATTTCCCCTTTCTCTACAATTGTAGCATTCAATATTGACATCCTCTTTCTTCCCCTTGAAATCACGAGCTTGGTGGGATTTTTCACCACACTTTTAATAGACTCCCATTCTTTTTAGGCATGTACTAGGGTGTTTCTTCCCACATTTACAGTAGGATGGATATTCAACTTTTCCCTTCATCCCATTATTTCCATTTCCAGAATGTTCTGCAGATCTATTCTTCTCTTTATTTTCTTTAATGTCGTAAGACATAGAGAATTCCATTTCTATCGTGATAGCACATGAGATAATATCTTCGTAGGATGACATGGATTGTTAGAATAATGATCGACAGAGAAACGGTTTTAACCCATCAAAGAAATTATCAATAATACATCTTGGGTTATGTATATAATCTACTAGATGCCTCTTTACGCTTGTAAAGTTAGCTTCATACTTTGTGATATTCTCATCCTCTTTTGGCCTCAGACTAAGAAATTGTATATCCATATCTCTTTGATGATCATTAGGAAAGTATTTTTCTATGAAAGATTATTTAAACTCTCTATATTCCATATTTGATACTTCTTAATCTTCCTTTGTGTTTTGAATCAATGACCACCACTGATCAGCATCTTTAGTGAGGCGGTAAACTGCATGAAAACTTTTTCCCTTTTCCTACTCCCCAAGGTGTGGAATATTTTCACTAAGGAATTTATCCATTCCTCAGCCACTAATGGATTTGTACTCCCATTGAATGTTTGTGGTTGTTTCTTCATGAATATATCTAACATTGATCATCCATGATATGGATCAGGGTGCTCCAAATGGGTAAGGTAATTATTCATAACCTGAGTGAGTTATCCCCGTATGGTGATAAGCTGATCGGCACCAGTTGCATCGCCCGCTTCACTATAGTTATCTTGAGTAGGAGGGAAATACCTAAATGGATTACGTGCATTGATACGGTTTCCATTCATTCTGCTATCTTCCATTTCTAATAAATGGCAGAACCTAGATTAGTTTATGAATCGAAATACATAATTCCAAACTTGTAAAACACTTAACATAAACTGAATAGTTTATGGGTATAATCCATAATCATTAAAATGTTTTCATTCAAGAATTATATACTCATAAACCATTCATAATATATTGTAAATAAAATGAGAATTATCCTAAGAATATCCTCCAAGAGTGTTGTAACCATGATTGAAGCAAGGCCCGTTGACGTGCACCAGTTCCCGTTCGAGTCTAGCTCAAAGAGGTGTTTTTGGGTTTTACCCCTAGTTACATCTATTCCAGAGTCGCCTCTACCAGCTCGTATACAGACATATAATTATTTATTGCAAAATGCAAAAAAACTCTATAGTACCAAAATTCTAGGATGTTCTTCTATATTAATCCTCAAATTCTATCTTACAGTAATGTGCTCTAATCAGAGTTTATCTAAATATAGATTCCAAGGTTTGTACTAAACCTCCCTCTAATACCAACTGTAACACCCCGACCCCAGTTATACAAAGTCAGTGAATCATTACATAACATTGTCATGATACAAGGAAATTATGTCCCTGAAGACTGATCAGCTTAGTAGCCTTGGAAAAACTAGATGCATTCATGAGTTTGACATTACATTATAAAATTAAAAACTAAAATTGCATTATTTCCATATACCACACTCATATCCCCTCCTACTATCCCTACAGGAAAGTCATAAAATACTTCTTCACGTCCTTGAAAAAATAAAACATAGAAGGGGTGATCTTAGATGCTCAGTAAGGATAACAATATAGTGTAAACTTTCCAAAATAAGCATAAACATTTAAGGAAATATATAAAACTAAAATAAAATCCCTTTAAACATGAACCTCAACATAATATGGAAAAGATAAAATCAAATAATTCCATTTACTTAGTCACATGGATATTCTACTAGTTGAATAATCACATGTAATATCCATAGCCACTTTTATAATGATGGAATGCATAATTCCAGATCTCATAACCACATAGTCAAGGCCTTGTGGCAAGACTAAAAATAAGATTTTGTCAAGACCTTATTCCAAGACACTAGTTTGTCTCATGAGACTTACCGATGCATCGAGGAGCTATAGTGGTCTCCACCCATCACATAATAAGTCCAACACATTCCTCATATGAAAATGTTTAAAGACAACATAAACATTCGTCTTAAAACTAGAATACGATATGTAAATAATTTATCCATAAACCCAGAATGGTATAAAATAAAACATCCACAGTCAAACAAATCACAAACCCTTTAATACAATATGGATGTTTTGTATCATAAAAAGTTAACTTCAAATAAGCTTAAAATCCATCAAAGGATGTTGACATAGATTAAATCAAAACCATTTTAAGAGAAATTTCTCGGTCTATTTTGGAATCATTTAAGAGACGCATAATTATAATGAAAATACATTGTTTGAAAATTATTTATAAGCTTGTAAGGGAAGCTTTAACAATGTTATAACGGCATAAAATAGCCGCACCCATTATATATGTTAAAAAACATTCTAACCTTAATTAAGTCAAAAGGCCATAAAGTACCTTGTTTGGAAAACAAAAGAAAAATTCATTTCAAAAACATATATGTTAAAATATAGGTATAAATTAATTTACCCCATTTTTAGTAAATCTTAAAAAAAATTGAAAAACATTTTTATGAAACATGGATGTGGATGATAAAGTGGTCCCAGTAGATAATTACGTATAAACAACCTCAGATAATAAAGAGATTGTGAAATTAACCCTTACCTTGTTCTTTTCCTTTTTCATGGGTAGGTTAACCTATTGTATAATGGTGAAATAATTGATATTAAATTATACAATAACCATATACATTAATATGATATCATATATAATCTTCTAATATTGCTTTGTTAATGTAATTTTCGTAGTATCAACGTTTCAGGTGTTAACTGATTCATGTTCCTTTTTATGATTTATTACATAATTAATGTTTTTTGTGGATTTTATGTATCTTATTCATATTAAGAATGATATCATGTCATTAAAAGTTATTTTTAATCATCAAATGAAAATTATTCTTGAATGGATACGATGGGGAATGAATCTCATTGTGTTCGTGGATATGTTAATCCACACGTACGCATGAGCGATAATATCATTCCATTGATATAAAAATAATATTTAATTTGATGGTATATCATATATACATTATCATTATAATGTTATATTTGTTATTAGAATCATTTATACTCATTATTATATCCATCCAAATGATGAAGTGTTTGAATAACAAACTACACCACGACGTGGAGACGGTAGGCCGTACGCACGCCCGTATGGTGACATGTCATTAATTGGATGGATAAAATAATGAATATGGTTGTACCATTTTTATAATAACATCACAGTATATAGAAGATACTGGATTTATTATTTTATAATGTAAACAACAAAGAAAGAGGAAGTGTAATAAGAGAAGAACTTAAAAGAGGTGATGAAATATTTACCTCTTCTTTGGGTTCTTCCTTTTAATTTTATCAAAAGGGGTCATTAGGTTGGATTTCATACTAAAGTAAGTCATCTAGGATGAGGGTATGATAGTTGGGAAGATATTTGGGAAGTTTTTGTCCAATCCAAATGGCTTTGATGTTTTGAATTTGAGAGAAGGGTAAGTGCCATTTTATAAGAGGGGTGAGGGGCACGTTAGGAAAAGAATGAAATATTATTTTATAATAAAAACAATTTCTGTTTATAATGGCTCGAAAATTATTTATTTTGAGGATAAGATGGGTATGGGTCGCAAACCACTCAACCAATAGGGTTTAGATAGTTTTGGGTAACTATATTAACCTTATCTTGTAGATTTAACTCTTATTTCATTAATTTGATATTTACCATGTCTCTTCGTATTTTTATATTATATGGTTAATAAATATAATATAAACATCCAAGTGAACTTTAAGTGGTTCAATAATGACATATATAATATTATTTAAGACATTTGGATAAACATTAGATTTTTCAGAATAGAATATTAATTAATAAAATAATATTTGTTTTGAAAACTCTTTTATGTAAATTTAGACACTATTTAGTATTTTGTTCATTTTAAATTTTTAATAACATTATTCCTTCAAAATAATTCATTTAATCAATCCTAACATGTCACATTAACATAGAAATTTTGTGGATTCCGTCAAAAAAATTCAAATTATATTTATTTTAACATCTATCATACCATTTATTTGATTCTTTCATTAATAATGAAAATATTGCATCATCATTGTGTCATAAAAAAAATAATTATTAAATGTCTACAATTATAATCAAAATACTATTATGTAGGAAATATTTTTATATTTCTAATTAATTTTTATAGTCGAAGAGATAGCTTATATTACCCTATGTGAAAATTGTTTTACTAAAAGATATATGATTCTGTAATTTTTGTATTTACTTTAACATAATTAATATAAATTGTCATTTCTCACTTACAAGTGGCTCAATGGGGTCTCCATATCGACCCAAGGATTCCCATGGTCGTACATGTATCATCCAATAGGGTTTTAACATTTGTTAGGGTAATTTAATATTATTATAATATTATTTTTTTAACCTAATTTACCGGATTTACTCTCTAACCATGGTAAATAAAATATTTACTGAAGTAATTATTCAGAATATCTAAAAATAAAAGGTACCTATTTACACAATTTGTATCTCCTGATTCTAAATATGGAGTTTATTTTTCTATGTTCAAATCACAGAAGTGGAAGAAATTAATTTAAAATCAATTCCCATTGTAAAAACAAAAAACTTGTTTTTAAAAAATAAAAACTATCAAAAGATTGACACTTGCTTATGTCTATTTTAAATGTGAAATTACATCCATTGACCATCATTTGATATAATGGTAAAAATATAATCTAATTGTACTTAAAAACCACTCAATAGTATAATTTATTGCTAGAAATTATTTTGATTTAAAATGTTGTTTTTAATTAAAATCTATCAATTTTCACTATTCATCAAAAACTAAATGTTTTCAGAAAAATATCAAAAATTCACCCTAAGATAACTTCAACATTCTGAACCCAAAAATGAAGTCAATTTTGAATGACAAAATTGATAAAATTTCAAAAAGTGGGTATTAATATTTATAACGGCTAGTTTAATTGGTCGCAAAGAGATTGAATCTCGATGTTGTGTACAATGCAAGCTATTGAATTATTCAAAGGGAAAAGTATCGTGGAAGCTTGGGGTGTTACATTCTCTCCTCCATAAAATAATTTCTTACTCAAAATTTCTAGAATATTTCTGCATAAAAATATTTCGGTGGTTCTTCATCATAAGTTCCTTTGGTTCCCACGTTGCCTCTTCCATCTTATGATTTCTACATTGAACTTTTACTAGAGGAGTCGTCTGGTATCTCAACACATGTTCCCTTGTATCAAGAACCTTGACAGGCTCTTCACAATAATATAGATTGAGTTCCAGTTCTAATTCCTCATAGGTAAGTACATGTGTTGGGGTTGGCATGTATTTTCTCAATAGTGATATGTGGAATACATCATGAACTTTGGGGAGACTTGGTGGCATTTCTAAACAGTAAGCTATAGCCCTAATTTGTTATAGAATTTCGAAAGGTCCAATGTAACTAGGACTCAATTTACCATTTTTACGAAAACTTATAAAACCCTTCCATGGAGATACCTTCAATAAAACATGATCTCCTACCTGAAATTAAAATCCTTCTTTCGGTTATCGACAAACATCTTCTGCCTACATTGAGCTCCTTTGATGTGAATTTGGATTACCGTCACCTTTTCCATCATTTCCACAACAAGATCTGGGCCTATGAGTTTTCTTTCAACAACATCATCCCAAAAAGTTGGTGTACGAAATCTCTTTCCATATAACGCTATATATGGTGCCATCTGAATACTTGAATGGAATACATTGTTATAGGAAAATTATATTAGATGTAAATATTGATCCCAAATACCTTGAAAGTCTAGTGAAAAAGATCTCAACATGTATTCTAAGGTTTGAATAGTCCATTCTTATTGTCTATAAGTTTGAGGGTGGTAGGTAGTGCTCAAAATAAGTTCATTATCCATGGATTTCTGAATAATTTTCTAGAATCATGATGTAAAACGCGGATCACGACTAGAAACAATTGATAGGTATACTCATTGAAGTCTTAAAAATTCATTAATATACGGTCTTGTTAAACAATCAATTGGGAAATCGTCTCTTATAGCAAGAAAATGTGCTTACTTTGTTTGATGATCAAGAATGACCCATATTGCATCATTCCTTCTAAGAGTCTTTGGTTGTCCCATGACAAAGCCCATCATAATATTATCCCATTTCCACTCATGTAAGAGAAGAGGTTTCAAGACTCCTCGAGGTTGTTTCCTTCCATCTTTCACTTGTTGACAAACCATACATCTTAATGCAAAATCAGAAATCTCCCTCTTCATGTTTTCCAACAAAAAATGTTCCTTCAAATCTTTATACATTTTGGTGCTCCTAGGGTGTATAGAGAAATTGGAGCTATGAGCATCATCCAAAAATTCAAATTTCAGATAATGTATATCTGGTACACAAATTCTCTCCCCAAATTTCAAAATCCCTTCTTCATATAGGAATTCACTCAATCTCCCATTATTCATAGCTTTAATCTTCTTTTAAAACTCCTAATCATCATCTGGAGAACTTTTTATCCATTCTAGTAAAGATTGTTTGAAAAACATATGAAAAATCCATGATATTTCACCTTCCATGGTTATTCCCATATCCATCTTTACTAGATCCATGTATATATAATCCTTTTCAACTCTAATCTTATTCAAAACTCAATTATCCTTTCTACTCAATGCATATTCCCCCTTATTTTCCTTCCCAAGGTGGTAGTGTATAGTGAAATCATAATCCTTGAGTAGTTAAATCCATCACCTTTTCATCATGATGTGTTCTTTATGTGATAAAATATACTTAAAACTCTTGTGATTGGTATATATCTCACATTTTCCACCAAAGAGATAATGTCTCCATATCTTAAGATAAAAGATTACAGTTTCTAACTCATGATCATGAGTAGGATAGTATGGATCATGATTTTTTAGCTATCGTGATGCATAGGTAATAAATCTATCATTATACCTAAGGACAAAACCAAGTCCTTTCTATAAAGAATCACTATAAATAACAAGCCCATCATTTCCTGGTGGTAGAGTCAAGATAGGAGCATTGACTAATATTCTCTTTAGTTCTCCGTAACATTCTTCACACTATTTTATCCAAACAAATTTAACCCCTTTACGTTTGAGTGACATTAATGGGTTAGCCAATCAGGAAAAATTCTAGATGAAACATTGATAATAACCTGCTAAACCAACAAAACTGTGCACCTCAGTTATACTCGTCGGTTTTGTCCATTAATGTATTGCCTTTGTCTTTGAAGGATCAACAGAGATTCAATCCATAGAGACAAAATGGCCAAGAAAAGAAATATCTTAAAGCCAGAATTCACAATTTATAAACTTCCCATATATTTCATTTCTTCTAAGAGTCTTCATGTTAATTGGAAAGTGATTTTCACGATCTTCGTAGCACATGGAGTATACCAATATATCATCAATAAATACCACTAAAAATTCATCAAGATATTCCTTGAAAACTCTATTCATTAGATCTATGAAGACATAGGTTACATTAGTCAATCAAAAATGCATTAATGTATACTCGTAATGCCCATACCTAGTTCGAAATGCTGCCTTTGAACTGTCTTCTTTGTTCATGCACAACTGATGGTATCCAGATAGAAGGTCAATCATGGAAAAATATTGAGATCCATGAAGTTGGTCAAATAAATCATCAATGCGAGGTAGGGGATACTTTTTCTTAATTTTTATAACATTGATCTCCCTGTAGTCAATGGATAACCTCATAGATCCATCATTGTTCATAAAAAAAGGATAGGGGCTCCGCATGGAGAAACACTAGGGTAAATAAATCCCTTATTTCTAAATTAATCTAGTTTTTTCTTTAGTTCCACTAATTCCTTAGTGGCCATTCTATAAGGGGTTTTTGATCTTGGACATGAACCTGGAATTAAATCAATTGAAAACTAAATTTCTTGTCCTGGAAGATGTCTAGGTAAATCTTCTGGAAACACATCAACAAACTCTTGCACAATAGGTACATCCTCTATTTGAAAATTCGTTTCCTTCCCCACAATTATTTCATTCTCTTCCTCCCAAATAATTTAATTTAGTTGAGCTACTGTGGGTGGATATAGATAAGAATTAATTGGTGATGATTCTGCTCTAAAGATAAGGAGTTCTTTATCATCGTCATCAGAAATAGTAATGTAATGGACTTGGGTTTTGGGGTCCATTACTTGGTGAAAATCTAATTTTTTGGGTGTTTTGGGTGGTCTGGAAGGCCATCCCAGCTTCTCGGTGAAGCTTAAGACCTTTAACTGTATCTCGGCCTACCGGTGTCCTTGGCCTACCGGTATCTTGGTCTACTAGTAGACCTAGCCTACCGGTGACCTCTCCACGGGTTTCCCAGTAGCTCCTCTTTTTGCGCGAATTGGTTGTAAATCAGGTTTTAACCCCTTTAACCTTGTTTTAAATACCATTAATGGTATTTAATTAAATTAGGATTCCTGGTTAAGGAGGTGTTCATCGGTTTTAACCGCCCCAAAGGGTGGGATCCTTTTAAGTTGGACATGTGGGGTGGCCCAACCGCATGGTCAACCCACGAACCCACTTCTTCTGCAGTTTCGAGTTTTTCTCCATATCTTAACCGTCTCGGGATACTGTATCTCAGCCTTTATATCATAATGGCTTATCTTCTCCCTAGGTTCCTTTTTTATGTAATCACCCTACGCTCAGGATACCCTTCCTCTGGACGAGTTGTACCCCCGTGAAGTTTTCCTTAATCACGTTCAGTGGAGTTCCTGCCACTCTAGTCTTCCAGTTTCTGCGTGAGGACATAACGTAAATCCTTGATCAATCATGTATGGATTTTTCTCCTTCATCCCTCATTTCTGTGCATCATGCGGGGTGGGTATGCTTTTGTCTCTATGAAAATTTTTGAAACCAAACTTAATGAAGATATTGAACAGACCACTAAAGAAGGAAAGGGGGGTGTGATCGTTGTTTTGATGTAATCTTTTATGTTGATATGTGTCATGAATTATAAGGGCATATGCTCACTAAAAATCTTGGTCGTTGGTGGTCTTTCTCTATGCACTGATTAACCTCAGTGCTCTTGTATGTTTAAATAATCGTAACATGGAATTGGTTAATTAAGTATACTCGGTTAAATAAATTGAAAGCACCATTATCAACCCTTTTATGTGATAAATCCGGTTAAAGCCCAGTGGAATTGAAATCATGGAGTGTGTTAAATCTTTTAAATATGAAAATACCTACATGGTCCTTCCTTGTGTTGGTGGTAGTGGTTTGGTTGTTTTCTATTACGGGCCGATTTCGGGAGACTTTATGGTTTTCATGGATGGGGGATTAGATTTCTAGGGTGATATGGGTGGGGATGGGATCCCCTGTTGTTATACTTTCACTGGTTGTGAATCTGAGGCTGTGTGGTTGCTCTGCTATTACACGAATTCGAGTGGAATCCTCTGTAGTTGAGAAACAATTGGTCCATGATTTTAGGGACACGGGGATGTGTCTTAGGGTTTGTTTTGTTTCCAGTACTTTGAGGGATCTCACTTGGTCCCTAGTTCTTGTGACTTTATAAGTGAACCGGGTGTGAATGCTTAAATTACCTGATGGTTTTCCTTCCTGCTTTATTGTTGTTTCATCTATGAATGTGCCTGTTAGTTTCCCAGTAGTGATGGGATTAACTCATAATGAACTGTTATGAAATTATAACTTGAATTGGTAAAATGGGAACTATTTTTTGTGTGCCTGTTTTCTGAGGGAGCAGTGCTTGGGAACCTTCTTTTATCGGTTGGGGAGCCATAGGTTGGGCTTTGTGTCTGTATATATATGTGTAACTGTATGTTTTGTGTTTAGTCGCACCCCACCCATATTTTAAACTTAGTGTCAGACACCCCATTTCATGGGGAAGGGTGTTTCCACCTAGTTACTCTCCTTCCTACTCCCTCTACCCTCAGCTGTGATGGATGGAGGTGAACATACACCCAAGATTCTTCGGGTAGGTTTCTATTGGTGTGTTGTTATCCCAGGACTCTTCGGGTAGGTTTGTTTTCCTAGGTGTCTTCAGGATGAGGCCCAGGTGTGTGTGGGCAGGGATGTAGATGGTTGTGAGGCCCAGGTGTGTGCGGGTAGGGATGTGTGGTTGTGAGGCCCAGGTGTGTGTGAGCAGGGATGTGGATGGCTGTGAGGCCCAGGTGTGTGCATTTAGGAAGAGCGTGGTAGTTTCAGGACGATTTCCATATTAGCCCATGCTCTGGGTCTGGATGCTGAGAGACTTTTTGTGCCCCTAGTGTTGAGAACTCCAGTTGGGGGTCAGACAAGCATATCATACTTTTTCCGAGGATGTAGACTGATGTTGGGACTGCATCAGTCCAGTGGAAACCTTCATTCATTACAGATGCAGCAATACGATGTCATTCTAGGAAACGACTGGTTATTCTCCGTGCATGCCATTATCGACATATATCAGAGATGGATTGAATTATCTGATGAGGATGGACGACGTGTGGCTTTTTTTGGGGAGTGGAGTTATCACGTGGGGAGTCGACATGTGGAGCCAGTCCTTTCTATGCTGGACGGGGTGTCAATGGAGTCGGCGGACACAGGAATGATGGACGTCCCAGTGGTCATAAGAGAATTCCCTAATGTACTTCCCAATGAGGTTGTGACTCTACCCCCTCAACGTGACATTGAGTTTGGGATATACTTACAGCCTGGTGCCCACCAGATCTCTATGGCTCCTTATCAGATGGCACCTTCTATGTTGCGGCAGTTGCAGATTCAGATTGACGATCTGATGGAGAAGGGATTTGTTCGACCAAGCGTGTCATCGTGGGGGCTCCAATTTTTTCCGTAAAGAAGGTAGATGGTAGTCTACGACTGTGCATAGACTACTAGAGGTTGAATCAGGTGACGTTCAATAATCGTTACCCCCTCCCGAGGATAGATGATATTTTCAACCAACTGAGGGGAGAAGGTTGGTTCTCTAAGATTGATCTGTGGTCTGGATACCACCAGTTGAGAGAGAATAAAGGTGATATCTCGAAGACAGCTTTTAGGTGCAGATATGGCCAATTTGAATTTGTGGTCATGTTGTTTGGCGTTACGAATGCACCATCCACGTTCATGAACCTCATGAACTCTGTCTTCCGAGAGTTTCTGGAGCAGTTAGTTGTGGTGTTCATCAACGACATCCTTATCTACTCAAGATAAGAGGAAAATAACATTGAGCATCTTAGGGTAGTTTTGAGAGTCCTTTGACGCCACCATATTTATTGGAAACTATCTAAGTGAAACTTCTTAATGTGGGAAGTACATTTCCTTGGGCACGTAGTGTCTCAAAAAGGAATAGAAGTAGACCTGTCAAAGGTCGAGGAAGTTGTTTCATGGGCAGCACCCAAGAATGTGGCAGAAGATCGTAGTTTCCTGGGTTTGGCGGGATATTACTGGAGGTTTTTTCCTAACTTCTCTCGAGTTGCAGCTCCATTGACATCTTTGACTAGGAAGGACCAGGCCTTCGTGTGGAGCGACCAGTGCCAGACAGCTTTTGTCTACCTAAAGGAGAAGCTGGTTAGTGCTCCAGTACTCATATTACCAGAGGAATGGGGGTTGTTTGATGTGTTCTGTGATGCTTCTCACATTGGGTTGGGATGTGTGCTGATGCATCAACGAGGAGTGATCTCTTATGGGTCTAGGCAGTTATGTCCTCATGAACGTAACTATGCCACCCACGATCTAGAGCTTGCGGTCGTGGTGTTCACATTGAAATTGTGGCAGCATTATCTCATCAGAGAGCACTTTGTGGTCTTCTTAGATCACAAGAGCTTGCGTTATGTCATTTCCCAGCGGGATCTGAACTATCGGCAGTGGAGATGGGTTGAGTTCTTCCAAGACTATGACTTCGAGAACTCTTATACTGAGGGAAAGGGTAATGTGGTGGCTGATGCCCTGAGAAATAAATTGAAAAAGGAAGTAGTTAGGGAATCTTCAGATGCTTGGAGAGTGATGGAAGAATTAGCGACCATGCATTTGGATGCAATGGTGGAAGGTTGAAGAGGTTGTCTCTTTCAGATGACTGTAGTTTCCTCTTTAGTGGCGCAGGTGGAAGAGTCTCAGTGGGGGGAATCGGATGTGGATGTGATGCGAGATCGTGTTTATCAGGGAAATGCTCACGAGGGATGGTCGGAGGATGTTCAGCATCAGATGATTTTCCATGGAAGGATTTTTGTTCCGGAGTTGAAGCGCAAAGGTTTTCTCCGTGAGTTCCACGGCTCGGCTTTAGCAGTACATCCTGGGGTCTCATAGATGTACCAAGGCCTGAGGGAACAGTTTTGGTGGCCCAGGGTAAAGCGGGCGGTGGCAGAGATTGTGGCTAAGTGCCTAGTGTGTCAGCAATTGAAGGCTTCACACTGTTTTCCTGGAGGGTTGTTGCAGCCTTTAGATGTTCTAGAGTGGAAGTGGGATGAAATCTTGATGGACTTCGTCACAAGGCTAACCAGAGCTCAGGGAGGCTATCATTCCATCTGGTTAGTGGTGGATTGGTTGAAAAAATCAGCACACTTCATAGAGATTAAGGAGTCGAGCCCGGTGAGCACCTTAGCCCAGAGGTACGTCGATGAGGTGGTGCGGTTGCACGGGATTCCGTGATCTATTGCCTCTGATCAAGAGACATGGTTTACCTCACGAGTCTGGAGGGGATTACAGAATGCCTTTGGCACCCAGCTACGCCTTATCACTACTTTACACCCTCATATAGATGGGAAAACAGAATGAACGATCCAGACATTGGAAGACATGATGCGGCCATGTGTTCTAGATTTTAGGGGATCATGGGTATGACACTTGCCTATGGTGTAGTTTTCTTATAACAACAGCTTCCACTATACTATTGGAATGACAACGTTTGAGGCCTTGTATGGAAGACTGTATCGTTCACCCGTTTGCTGGACAGAGATTGGGGAAGTAGCTGTTCTTAGGCCAGAAGTGGTGCAGGGCACCACTGAGAAGGTTCAGCTCATGTGTGAGAGGATAAAGGTAGTTCGGGACTGGCAGAAGTCTTATGTCGATCGTAGGACGAGGGCCGTGGAGTTCGAGGTTGGAAAATCATGTGTTCTTGAAGGTTTCCCCTCGACGCGGGCAGTGAAGGTTTGGGAAGGGGAGTATGCTCTCCCGTAGGTTCAACGAACCTTTTGAGGTGCTGGGATGAGTTGATGAGGTGGGGTATCAGCTAGTGTTGCCACCTTAGTTGGAGAAAGTTCACAACGTCTATCACATCTCCCAGCTTCGTCGATATCTATACAAAGACTCCCACGTCATAGATTGGGGAGAGTTATATGTCGAAAACAATGCGACCTTCATAGAGAGATCGATCAAGATCGAGGATCATAAAGATAAAGTGCTTTGTGGATGAACCATCCCCTTAGTTCGTGTGTTGTGGAGGGATGGTGGCCTCGAGGAGAGCACTTGGGAGCGGGAGGTCCAGTTACATGTTCAGTACCCAGAGCTGTTTTTAATTCCTTGTTGTTGTTGTTGTTTTGAGTTTTTTTAGATGATTTACCTTGTGCTTTAATATATTAAATGATTGTTTTTCTTAGCTATTAGATGATCTGTCCCTATTTTCTATGTATCAGAATGTGTGATGATGGGAAAATATGACTACTAATCAGGAATCATTAATGTGGATGCGATTAAACCCGTGCTGGCGAGTTAGTGCCACCCAAAGCAGAAAATATCCTGACATGTAGAAAGGGAATCCCTAACTCAGGTGTTGGATAGTGTGATCCTTGTGCTTGTTATGATTTTGATTATTCCTAGATATAGGGGGGTTCTGTTCCTTCTTTCAAACAACTCAGGGGTCTGCCCCTGAGAAGTATCATTAGAGAGTGGTTGTTTGAACCCCACTTTTCTCCTTTCTGGTTTGTTCTCATATTATAGGGGATGATAATAGTTTGAGAAGTATTTGATGTAATGGACCGGTGTTTTGGGGTCCATTGCTTGGTGAAAATATGATGTTTGGTTGTCCTGGGTGGTCTGGAAGGTCATCCCAGCTTCTCGGTGAAGCTTAATACTCCTAACGGTAGCTCGCCCTACCGGTGTCCTCGACCTACCGGTCTCTTAGCCTACCGGTGGCCTCGGCCTACCGGTAGCTTTGCCCACTGGTAGACCTAGCCTACCGGTGACCTCTCCAAGGGTTTTCTAGTAGCACCTCTTTTTGCACGAATTGGTTGTAAACCATGTTTTGGCCCTTTTAACCCTGTTTTAAAGCCCATTAATGGTATTTAATTAAATGAGGAGTCTTGGTTAAGGAGGTTTGCATCGCTTTTAACCACCCAAAAGGGCGGGGACCTTTTATGTTGGACGTGTGGGGTGGCCCTGCCGCGTGGTCAACCCACGATCCCGCTTCTTCTGCAGTTTCGAGTTTTTGACCATATATTAACAGTCTCGGGATACTATATCTCAGCCTTTATAACCTAAAGGCTTCTCTTCTCCCTAGGTTCCTTTTTTCTCTAATCACCCTGTGCTCGGGATACCCTTCCTCTGGACGAGTTGTACCCCTACGAAGTTTTCCTTGATCGCGTTCTGTGAAGTGCCTGCCACTCCAGTTTTCCAGTTTCCACACGAGTACTTAACGTCGATCCTTGATCAATCATGTAGGGATTTTTCTCCTTTGTATCTACTTTTTGTGCATCGTGCGGTGTTGGTATGCTTTTTTCTCTTTGGAAATTGACGAAACCAAATATAATGAAGATAATGAACGGACCTACAAAGAAGGAAAGGGGGTGTGATCGATGTTCTGTTGTACTCTTTTATGTTGATATCTGTTGTGAA
The DNA here is from genome assembly GCA_963277665.1 of Viscum album. Classification (NCBI taxonomy): domain Eukaryota; kingdom Viridiplantae; phylum Streptophyta; class Magnoliopsida; order Santalales; family Viscaceae; genus Viscum; species Viscum album. The sequence goes on from OY728120.1 coordinate 896,250,022, forward strand.
TCATATGGGCCTATGCTCACTTAGAATTATAATCGTTGGTGGTATTTCTATTTTCCCTAATGAACCTCGGTTCTCTTGGATGTTTAAATAAACGTAACATGGAATTGGTTAATTACATATACTCGGTTAAATAAATTGAAAGCACCAGGGTCAACCCTTTTCTGTGATATCTTTGGTTAAAGCCCAGTGGAATTAAAATCATGGAGTGTGTTAAATCTTTTAAATATAAAAATACCTGCAAGGTACTGCCTTGTGTTGGTGGTAGTGGTTTGGTTGTTTTCTTTTATGAGATGATTGCGGGTGACGTTATGGTTTTCTAGGATGGGGGCTTATATTGTTGGAGTTATATGGGTGGGGATGGGATCCCCTGTTGTTATAATTTTGTGGGTTGTGAATCTGAGGCTGTGTGGTTTCTCTACTGTAAAATGAATTCAGGTGGGATCCTCTATTGTTGAGAAACAATTGGCTCCTGGATTTTGGGGACATGCGGCTATGTCTCAGGGTTTTTTTTGTTTCCAGTACATCGAGGGATCTCACTTGGTCCCTAGTTTTTGTGACTTAACAAGAGAATCAGGTGTGAATGCTTAAATTACCTGATGGTTTTCCTTCCTGCTTTATTGTTGTTTCATCTGTGAATGTGCATGTTAGTTTCCCAGTAGTGAAGGGATTAACTCATACTGAACTGTGATGAAATGATAACTTGAATAGGGAAACTAGGAAATGTTTGTTCTGTGGCTTTTTTCTAAGGCAGCAGTGCTTGGGCACCCGCATGTATCGGTTTAAGAGCCATAGGTTGGGTGCTGTGTTGGTATATATATGTGTAACTATATCTTTTGTGTTTACTCTCACCCCATCCATGTTTGGCACCTAGTGTCGGACACCCAATTTCATGGGGAAGTGTGTTTTCCCCAATTTACTGTCCTTCTTACTCCCTCTTCCCTTGGCTGTGATGGCCGGAGGCGACCTTACACCCAAGATTCTCTTGGTAGGTTTCCATTGGTGTGTTGTTAGCCTAGGACTCCTCGGGTAGGTTTGTTTTCCCATGTTTCTTCGGGATGAGGCCCAGGTGTGTGCGGGCAGGGATGTGGATGGTTGTGAGGCCCAGGTGTGTGTGGGAAAAAAGAGTGTGGTAGCATCAGGATGTTTGCTGTTAGGGATGAGCAGCTAGATAGTGGTGGAAATGGTGGTGCAGGGTACCCAAATGATTAATTATTTACTATTATATTACTGCTTGTGTTATTTGTTGAGCGTGACCGGTGAGTTGCGATGAATAGATTCCTTCATAGATGATGTTTCTTTTGCTTCTCACGGGACTTTAGGGCATCTCCCCACTTGTGCATGATAGCTTTAGGTTTTCCTACTAGGTATACTCTGTATGCTCACCCGACGTTTGCTTTTAGGTTTCTTGGAGGGCTTCGGAGGCCATGCAGGACCTCACTAGTCTGGACGTTGGAGTTGTTGTTGGTCGTTGTTGGATTCAAATTAGCCTTTTTCCCTTTCCTATTGGGTATTGTACTTTGGAGTCCTTGTACTTTGTTCAGTTTTATTATTAAAACATATATGTAGTTTGGTTTTTTACTTGAGTTTTTCTATACTTGGTGTTGTTTAGTGTTGACTCATTCATTCTCCCAATATCTGTTAATTAAAAAAGGGTAATTCCTCCTATATTGTGAAAATATTATACCCTTGGTGCTAGTCGCCACTCTGGGGCCTACTGAAGGCGGGACTCGGGGGCCATTATCTCTCCTTCAATTTAAAGAAGGACGGGCTTGGAAATATACTGCCCCTTCATTCCTTTTGGTGAAGGCGGGTCGTGGCAAGTAACCTCCGTATTCTTACAATAATTTTTTTGCATCATGGTCTGAAATCCAATCCATACCGAGGATTATATCAAATTCAATCATGGGTATGACGATGATATTAGAAGATAAAGAAAATTTATATGTCCTAATGGGGACTGATTCACAAAACTTTTTTGCAATGATACTTCCCTTAGGAGTTTTGACTGACAACTCCCTTGTTAAATCAAATTGGAAATATCTAATTTTCTTAGTAAACTAGGAATACATAAAAACACTTGATCATCCAAAATCAAATTAACCATTTTCTAAACTTGAGAATACTATTAAATTACCTTCCACCATTTCTTTCAGAGCTTCAACCTCACCAGTAGTGATAGCATAAACATGGCCTTGATCCGTTGGACTTTTCAAAAGTATGTTTACTTGGAACTTAGGAATTTCATTTGCATAATTCCCCCTTTATCTAAAATTGTTTCTTCTAACATTGATAGCCTTTTTCTTCCCCTGGAAATAATGAGCTTTGTGGCCTTTTTAACCACACTTATAATAGACTCCCATTCCCTTCAGGCAAGTACCGGGGTGTTTCTTCCCATATTTATGGAAGGATGGATATTCAACATTTTCCTTCTTCCCATTATTTATATTTCCAAAATGTTCAACAGATCTCTTCTTCTCTTTCTTTGTGTAAAAGTCATAAGATATAGTGAATTTATTTTCTGTATTGATAGCATATGAGAAAATATCTTCATACAATCAGAAGGATTCTTAGACTAATGCTCAACGGAAAAATGATCTTAACCCATCAAAGAAATGATCAATAATACTTCTTGGGTTATGTATATAATATACTTCAAGGCTTTCTAACCTTGTAAAGTTAGCTTCATACTTTGTGACATTCTCATTCTCTTTTTGCCTCAGACTCAGAAATTGTGCTTCCATATCTACTCGATGATCATGAGGAATGCATTTTTCTAAGAAAATCTCTTTAAACTCACTCCATTCCATATTTGATAGTTCCTCATCTTGCATTGTGTTTTTAATCAATTACCACCAACAATTAGTATCTCCGGTTAGGTTGTAAAATTCTATGATAACTTTTTCCTTCTCGTTACTCCCCAAGGCGTGGAATATTTTTTCTAAGAAATTTATCCATTGCTCACCCACTAATGGATCTGTACTCCAATTGAATTTTCGTGTTTGTTGTCTCATGAAGTGATCTAACATTTATCTTCCATGTTGTGGATCAAGGTGCTCCATACGGGTAAGGTTATTATTCATAACCTGAGTGAGTTTTCCCCGTATGGTGATAAGCTGGTCGGCACCAGTCACATCGCTAGCTCCACTATAATTATCTTGAGTAGGAGGGAAATCCCTACAAGGATTATGTGAATTGATGTAGTTTACCTTCCTTCCACTAGGTACCATTTCTAAAAAAAGGCATAAACTAGATTAGTTTATGAATCGAAATACATAATTCCAAACTTGTAAAACACTTAACATAAACTGACCAATTTATGCATATAATTCGTAATCATAAAAATGTTTTTTTGAGGAATTATATACTCATAAAATCTTCATAATGGTTTGAAATTAAAATGAGAATTATCCTAAGAATATCCCTCGGTATTGTTGTAACCAGGAGTGTAACAAATCCCGTTGTCATACACCAGTTCCCATTCGAGTCTAGCTCAATGTGGTGTTTTCTAGTTTTACCCCTAGGTACATCTGTTCTATAGCCGCCTCTACCTGCTCGTATCCATAATGGGATTTATTGCTTGGAAAAGTCAAAAAATCTGTACAATACCAAAATTATAGGATGTTCTTATATACTAATCCTCAAAGTCTATTTTAGCATAATGTGATCTAATCAGAGTTTATCTAAATCTAGATTCCAAGGTTTGTACTAAACCTCCCTCTAATACCAATTGTGACACCCCGACCCCAGTTACCCAGAGTCTGTGCATTATTACATAACATTAGAATGATATAAGTAAATCATGTCCTGAAAGACCGATCGGTTTAGTAGCCTTGGAAATACTAGATACATTCATGGGTTTTACATTACATTATAAAATTAAAAACAAAAACAAAATTATTTCCATAGATCACACTCATAACCCCATAGATTATCCCTACAGGTGAGTCATAAAATACTTCTTCACATCCTAGGAACAATAAAACATAGAATGGGGGGAGATTAGATGCTCAGTTAGGATAACAATATAGCGGAAAAATTCATAAATAAAAAAAACATTTAAGGCAATATATAAGAATAAAATAAAAGCCTTTTAAACTTGAACTTAAGAATAATATAGAAAGATAAAATCAAATAATTCCATTTAATTATTCACATGTATATTCTACTAGTCGAATAATCACATGCAATATCCATAGCCACTTTCATAATGATAGAATTCAGAATTCCAGACTTCAAAACTACATAGTCATGGCCTTGTGCCAAAAGTACATATAATATTTGTTCAAGGACTTATGCCATGACACTATTTTGTCTCATGAGACAAACCGATGCATCAAGGATCTATATCAGGCTCCACCAATCACATACTAAGTCCAATTCATTCCTCCTAAGAAAATTTTTTAAAAATAACATAAACATTCGTATTAATACTAGAATTCAAAATGTCAATAATTTTTCCATAAACCATGAATGGTATAAAATAACACATCCACCGTCAAACATATCACAAACCCTTCAATACAATATGGATGTTTTTTATCATAACAAATTAACTTCAAAAAAGCTTAAAATCTATCAAAGGATGTTGATATAGATGAAATCAAAACCGTTTTTAGAGAAATATCACCTTCTATTTTGGAATTATTTAAGAGTCACATAATTAAAAATAAAAAAAAATTATTTTGAAAATATTCTTAAAAGATTGTAAGGGAAGCTTCAACAATGTTATAACGGTGGAAAATAGCCACACCCGCCATATAAGTTAAAAAAACATTCTTACCTTAATTTTATCGGAAAGTTCATAAAGTACCTTGTATGTAAAACGATGGAAATATTCCTTTTAAAAACATATAAGTTCAAATAAGGGTATAAATTAATTAACCCATTGTTTAGTAAATAGTAAAAATGTTTTGAAATACATTTTTATGAAACATAGATGTGGATGATAAAGAGGTCCAAGTAGATAATTACGTATAAACAACCTCGGATAATGAAGAGATTTTGAAATTAACCCTTACCTTGTTATTTTCCATTGTCGGGGTAGGTTAAACTCTTTTATAATGGTGAAATAATTTTTATTAAATTATACAGGAACCATATTCGTTAATATGATATCATATATGATCTTCTGATATTTCTTTGTTAATGATATTTCAGTAGTATCATCATTTCAGTTGTAAACTGATTCGTTTTCCTTTACATGATTTGTTATGTGTGTAATGTTTTTTGTGTATATGATGTATCATATTCATATTCAGATTGATATTAAGTCTTTAAACAAGTTTTTAATACTAAAATGAAAATTAGTCTTTAATGGATACGATGGGGAATAAATCTCATCACGTTTATGGAGATGGTAATCTGTACATACGCACGAGCGAAAATATCATTTTTTTATATTAAAATAATATTTAATTTGATGAAATATCATATATAAAAAATAATTATCATTTTATATTAATTATTTACATCATTTATACTCATTATTAGACCCATCAAAATGATGAAGTGTTTGAATAACAAACTACGCCACGACGTGAAGACGGTAAGTCGTACGCAGGCACGTATGGTGACATGGCATTCATAAGATGGATAAAATAATGAATATGGTTGTACCATTTTTATAATAACATCAAAATATATAGAGTATACTGGAGTTATTATTTTATAATGGATATTACAAAGAAATTGGAAGTGGAAGAAGAATGTAACTTGAAAGAGGTGATGAAATATTTACATCTTCTTCGCGTTCTTCCTTTTTATTTGATCAAACGTACTCCTTAGGATGGATTTATAATTAAGGGATGGCCTCTAGGATGAAGGGAGGGAAGTTGGGAGGATATTTTGGTAGGGTTTGGCCGAGATAAAATTCATTGATTTTGTGAATTTGAGAGAAGGGGAAGTGCCCTTTTATTAGAGGGGTAGGGGCCACCATAGGAAAAGATTGAAATTTTAAATTATAATAAAATCATTTTTGGTTTCAAATGGATAAAAAATGATTGATTTCTAGGATACGGTGGGTATGGGTCAAAAACCACACAACCAATAGGTTTTATATAGGTTTGGGTCACTATATTAACCTTATCTTCTAGATTTAACTCTTAGTTATTTAGTATGACATTTACCATGTCTCTTTGTATTTTTATATTATAAAGTTAATAAACATACTATAAACTTCCAAGAGAACCTCAAGTGGTTCATTAATGAAATATATAATATTATTAAAGACCTTTGGCCGACCCATATATTTTTAATAATATAATATCAATTAATAATATAATATTTTTTTTTAAACATTTTTATGTCAATTTTGACACTATTTGATATTTTGTTTTTGTTAAATTTTTATCAACATTATTACTTTGTAAAAAATTAATTTCATCAATCCTAAAATGTCACATTAACCTAGAAAATTCATGGATGGCATCAAATCGTTCAAATTCTATTTATTTTGACATCTATAATACCATTTATTTTATTATTTCATTAATAATGAAAATACGACATCATCATTGTGTCATAAATAAATTTAATTATTCAATGTATAAAAACTATAAATAAAATTATATTATGTTTTAAATCGTTTTTTCTTTCTACTTAATATTTATAGTCGAAGAGATAACATATATAACCCTATATAATTTTTTTACTAAAAGATATATGCTTATGTCATTTTTGTATTTACTTTAACTTAATTAATATAAAGGGTCATTATCACTTACAAATGGCTCCATGGGGACCCAAAATCGACCGAAGGATGACCATGGTCGGATATGTATTAGCAAATAGGGTTAAACATATGTTAGGGTAATTTAATATTATTATAATATTTCTTTACACTTATTTACTGGAATTACCTTTTAATAATGGTAAATAAAATATTTACCGATGTAATTATTCTGAATTTCTAAAAATAAAAGTTACCTATTTACATAATTTGGACCTCTTGATCCTAAATATGTAATCCACTTTTCTAAATTCAAAACACTTAAGTGGCAGGAATTAATTTAAAATTAATTTCTGTTGTCAAAACAAAATGAGTGTTTTTAAGAAATAAAAACTATCTAAAAATTGACACTTGCTTACGTCCACTATAAATGTGAAATTACATCCAATGACCAAAATTGGATTAAATGGTAAAAATATAATCTAATAATACTTAAAAACCACTCAATAGTATAATTTAGCAGTAAAAATTATTTTGATTTGAAAATTTGTTTTCAATTAAAATTTAGTATTTTTCATTATTCATAAAAAACTGAATGTTTTTTGAAAAATACAAAAAATTCACCCTAAGTTAATTTTGATATTCCTAACACAAAAATGAAGTCAATTTTTATTGATAAAATTGATAAAATTTTAAAAATTGGGTATTACTATTCATAACAGCTAGTTTGATTAAGTCGCGATGTGTTTGAATCTTGAAGTTGCATACAATGCAAGATATTGCATTATTAAAAGGGAAACGTACCATAAAAGTTTCGGGGTGTTGAAAATGGTCTCCCTAAGGTATCATCATGTTTCAATGTTTTTCAAGTATAATATTTGAACATCAACGAAATCGATTCCCTAAGGGGTATTATCATGATAGAATTACTAAGGTTTTATGTGTAATGGATATATTTCTAATGATTAATATACTACAAATGAGATATAAAATTAATGAATTGATAAGTAATACGATGATAAATACTTGTTAATGTTTTAAGATTTAATTGGTATTATTAATGTGATTATATATTTTAATTTAAGAATTATGTAATATGAATCATGAAATATATAAGTATTGCCTAGTATAAGTTTTTGGTGAAGGATATAAAATAATATGATGAATAGTATTAATGGATTAATATAAGATATTTAAGGGAAATGTAATATTTTATTGAAAACACAAGATTAAGGGAAGATAACCATTAATACTTACCAATCATTGAGAAAATGGAATTTAGATTGGATATTAAGAAGATTGATATGGATAATGTAAATTGGATTGTATTAATGACCATAGAAATGATAAATGATTTGTTGAAAATTAAATTTATGTTATAATTGATGGAGTTTACAAACTTATTTTATCAATATAATATTTTCAGTAATATATGGTTTGATTTAATGAATTAGGAAGATTTCATTTCTTCATTGACGTATCATGGATATTCTGGTTATTACTAAGCTTTAAGATAGTATATAACCATGGTATTCACATACTATATAAGTGAAAATTAAGAGTTGATAAATGTAAATTATAGTATTAATGTTTATTTTGAGAAATTTAGTAAACTTATTTATAAATTTTTAATTTTTCATGGGTCTTAAGGATAACCATTTATGGAATTGTTAAAGTACAACTGTTGTTGAGGTTTTTGAGATTAATGTATTTCTCCACCATATAATGATTTATAGATATTGGAAAAACATTATTATTATTTTTAACTAGAGATAGACATAATTACATATCATTAATTTATTTATTTTATTTAGTGAATTATAGTTTTAGAAAAACTCATCTCTTAGTGTAAGAGATGAAGTGGAAATTATTTGGGGCACAATAAAAGGATGTAACTTTTTGTATGAAATAAAAAGATATCTTTTAAGTAAACTTTAAATTTTTTTTTAAATAGAAAATAAATTACCCAAAATTAGGAAAATAATCTTGAAATACAATTTTTTTTTCAAACTATTATCAATTTCTTATGATATTAATTTCCTTTTTTCTTACCTCTTTGGTTTACAGTTTTGTGATCATTAACCTTCTCTAGATCATCAAATTTATTGGGATCAATGTCTTGTATCATTATCTATAACTATCTATTCTTTTTTCCAAGTATATATGTTAACTTATGACCTATTTTCTCTTATTTTGAAACTTATTATGTGTTACATAGTATGACTTTCTCACATCCCTTTCCCTTTTCAAGAGGATATATTATTAACCCATTTTATGATACGAGTTTCAATGAAGGAATTTTCAAATGATAAATCATTGATATTCATGAAATAATTTGATATAGAAAATAATTTTACGGTGGTAGATTGTAACCACATATGATTTTTTGAAATATTTTTATTTTAAATGAATTAAATAATTTCCATATTTTTCATTACACACAACCCTGAGTATAAAGAATCTTGTCATATTATTAAAATTTTATTATATCATAGTTATAACATATCCATTAGAATAATGGATATAAATAAGAGTGACTAAATTATTAAAATATATTATTTACAATTGTATATAAAATTTATTATTTGGAAAACAATTAATTAAAAAATAAAATAAAAAATTATTAGAAAATACGGGAAATATTTTTTTAATAACTATTTTTATAGATAAAACATGTTTTATCAATATAAATTTAAGAAACCACTTTGTGTTAATTATTTTAAATTACCTTATATATTCTATTTTCAACAATGTTTTTAACATCCATATTTTTTGTTTTTTAGAAAATATATAAGGATTAATCTAATGTTATGTTTAAACTGTATTTTTCTAGAAACTAGTTTTGATGCTTTTTGTACAAAGGCATTAAAACTATTTTTTTGAAAATTTATAAAATTAAATTATAAAAATTAATTTTATTTGTAAAATAATAATTTATAAATTATCTTATTGTGAACTTTTGAGAATTTCTAAAATTACAAATTATTAATAATTTGTGAAAAAAATGAATTTTAATTGAAAAATTCATTTTCATTTAAATTATTCATAAAGTTAAATTAAATTTCAATTTTTATTTTAATTGAAATTAAATATATTACATATCTATAAATCCAATTGATTCCATTTTTATAATTTTTTTGTATAATTTAAATCTAAAAACCTTGTAAATTTTTTACATTTTTTCTCTGAAAACCCATATTCTCATCATGTATGTTAGATTAATTTTAAATTAATTTTTTAAACCACGCTGATAGACATTTAGGAAAATATAATATATAATTTTAATAAGAAAAATTCATATTAAATAATAATTTTTAATTAAATTGTACTAAATTCAATGTTGAAAAGGGAAAAACTAATTAACATGGTTATGCTAAAAATAGGTTTACCTAGTGTCAAACTAAAAAGATAAGGGTTAAAATAACATAAAAATTCATTAAAATATATTAACAAGGATTATTTAGACCCTATAATTTTTTATTCTCTATGATACACTATTTTATTAACTTTTTTCATGAGAAAAATTTGGGAATATTTTTTTCTCAAACTATTACAAATGTGCCAGTCACCTCACCTATAAAAGGTCATCCCCTATTCTCTATTATTCACACCTAAAATCAAATTTGGTTTAAAAAATAACTGATCCAGTAACATTAAAAATTACCTCAAAACATCCTATAACAGTTATTTTTTTCATAAATTAATTCTATTAGGGGTTTTAGTGATAACCTATGGATCTTACCCGAAGAAGAGGTTCCACTCTTCAATATGTTTTTTTATTTTATTTCTTCCTACACAAACATCAATTATTATTAATCATTGATGATATAATTAACATTGTTTAATAAATTATCTAATATGTTTTTAAGTTATGTTTTTTATCATAAAAGATATCCACTTTAATCAAATGGGTTACAAAATCACTATTCATGTGTACGACAGAATATAACCTTATGAACTGATGTCATTCATTTTTCTATTACCACCTATAAGGGTTTGGGATAATGATGGATATAAAGATTATATATGATATTTTTAATATAATTATTTATATGGTGTCATTATATAATATATACTTTTTTTTAAATAAAATTATATAAGGGATAAGATAATGTTGCTCATGTAAACGACAGACTACTACCCCACAAAGTGAGGTGATTATTTTTTCACTATCAATTTACCAGGAATATAATAAGCATAATTATAATGAATAAAAATTATATAAATTAAATAATTATGATATTTATTACATATATATCATTATTAAAATATAATATATCTATTTATTTCTTACATTTTCTCTCACTTAAATATGATAATGTCATTCTAGTATGTGTGGACTACCACCTTCATGTAGTAATGTGCCTATTTTTTCATCACTACAAAAAATGGATAATATTTACAATTATATTTATTCAAAATAAATGGTTTCTATGATAAAATTTCAATTATATAATGATAAAAAATTAAATAAATCTTTTCAAAAACGATCATTGAAAAATAAAAATGTTACTCATTCATACACATGTCATACCACCTTCAAGATCACAATATACATTATTTCCAAAAAAATATCATTAATTATTAGTATTAAAATTATAATGGAACTATAAATATTATATTTATTTCATTGTTAGTATTATTTATATTACAGAATAATGAAAAATTTATAACTACAGAAAATGAAAAATAAAAACTTATACGAAAAGCAAAGTGGTTATTACCCAAAATGCGATTTTAACTAGGAATTGCTAATGAAGTGGTAGTAAATGGTCATAATTAAGTCATATATAGTACAATATATATATTAATTGTTCTAAAATATATTTATAATAATCTAATTGTTATTATACCAAAGGATTGATTGCGTATAAAGTAATTCGAAACCTAAGGTTTTAGATTTCTATTTTCTCTCTTATTTCAATGAGACGTCAGAAAAATCACCACTCATTTATTATTAATGGTGAATATAATTACCCTTTTACATGTAATGTAATTAATCTACTTATTTTGATTATATTAAATTTTTTAATATATTTTATTCTTTATTTGGGCTTATGATTCAAAATATTATTAATGTTGTAAGGGATTTCTATCTCACAGTTTACTTCTATGAGAAAAAGTCTATATTAACATATTTTTTTCTTATATGTAGTCTATATAATATCAATGAATTTATTTTAAATTTATTCTCTTTAAAATTATGTGGATATATATATATCCATTTCATTATCTCTCATCAATGTGGTTTAGAGTTCAAAAGATACCCAAGCGGTAAGGAATCATTGTAACAATTTTCTTTTTTTGAGACATATGTTAGGATATGCACCAATATTCCTTATGAGATGTTTATACAGACCCTTTTACATGTAATAACAAGTCATTATTTATTCTCATTATATTATTTGTTTATTTTATGTCTATTCATTCATGGGGTGTAGGATTCAAATTACCAAAGTGGTAAGGTTGTTATTTTACAATGTTGTCGTTTATCATGGTTTCTCATGATTATAATTATAATGATAAAATATTATGATATAACTCACAAGAAACTCATTTATTTTATGATCCTATAATAATTTATTAACAATTCGTGTTTTTCATTAGTTTTCCCCTCATTATATACTAATGTTTTCAGAATAATTTTTTTAATAAAAATTATCATTATTTCACTCTTCAGTTAACAAATAAATTTTAATCCAAAACAATATTTTCTAAATATGTTTTCCAAAATAATTTAAAAAATATCCATATTATTTATTAAATTCATTTTTACCTTTTTTTAATTTTTAAAAAATATTTTTAAATGAATCATCATGCAATATTCTAAAAAATGTCATTTTGGTTTTACAGAAAGTGTTAAAGGAAACATTATTTTAATGTGTTTGACATGAATTGAATTACCTGTCATCATAACTACTTATTTTGTTGAATCATCAATTATGCTGATGTGTTTTTTTTAAATATATATTTTTTCAAAAAGTTTTATTATTTAAAATGTATTTTTCATTGCAAAAATGACATTACCCTCAAGAAATTTTTTAAATTGTTTTTTTAAATTCCAATATAAGTGTAATAGTCTATTTTAGAATAAAATGATACCCAAAATGTTTTATGTATTTTTAGTTTTAAAAATGAATTTTCAATAAACAATTTACATTCCTCAATGAAATATCCAAGGATCTTTAAAAATCAGTCCCTCTCTAATATGAAATCTATTGATGTTACTTATGATTTACTAAGGATATGATCCAAGGATAGCATTCCTTTTATTTCTCTAGGAAAATATTTTTTTATGATGTGATGATATTTACGAAATGAGTTTCACTTTCATGAGTTATACCGTTATAAAATTCTTATGAAACACACTTCTTTTTTACATGGATTATTCAATTATGAAATACTAAACTAATTACGAAACCTGTCTGTTTTCAATAGATTATGATATAATGAAAGTTTTATTAATCTAATTTAATTTAATTTTTTTTGATAGGATGAATTTTTAATGATCCACTGAAAAAGTAATGTATTATTTTCATTATGTGATGGGTGGGATATATATATCTCTCCAACGCATTGGGTAAAGATTTATATCTCATTAGATAGAGAAGGATGGAATTAAGAGTGAACTTGGTTCTGTAAGGGATTTTATTTCATTATGATGGTATTGGGAGTGAACTATGACTAATATAATGGTTTTGGGAGTGAACCTATTTCACTATGATAGGCTTGGAATTGATCCTTGAATTCCATGGAAATCGTATTTAATGCTTATGTGTATGCTAAAATTCCCTGCCATATGAAAATGTTATTCTCTCATGGATTATGAGTGTAGATTTACTTATTATTCATGTCATATTAACTACAAATTTTTATTCCATGACCCAATATTTTGATATTTTATGTGTAGGGTATGGTTTGTATGTATTATGATCATGTTATCATACACACATGTTCTAGTTATGATTATGTATCTCCATTATTTACCTTTACATAGAATCACTAGTAGAATATTACCCTTTACCAACGGTTTAAAACTGTTGGAAAAGGCCTCGAAACCGTTGGAATATAGTATACCAACGGTTACCCCAACCATGGGCGAGTAAGGATTGAAAATAGGCATATACCAACGGTTTTATGAAAACCATTGGTATAGGTGTCAAAATAAGAGGTATACCAACGGTTTGTACAAACCATTGGTATATGTGTGTAAAAGTATAACATATACCAATGGTTTGTAAAACTGTTGGTATATGTTTGTGACACCTCTACCAACAGTTTATAACCGTTGGTATAGAGGGAATATGCCAAACCATAAGGCTATACCAACGGTTTGGTTATAACCATTGGTATAAACCTATACCAACGGTTATAACAAACCGTTGGTATAACATATATAATAGTATCTATACCAACAGTTACAGAATCGTAAGTATAACCTTATATAATATTATCTATACCAACGGTTGCAGAACCGTTGGTATACAATGGCACAGCTCCATAACAGTAGTCCCCTCTCCCGTCTCCAGACCTACAACAACACAACAACCCCTCTCCACACCAGCAACAACACCAATACAAAATCCCCATCCAAAGTATTCAAAATTTATAATTCATTCCATAATTTAGAAATTTAGATTTTCAATGCCATAACACCCTTAAGATAAAATGCCTACATGTTATAGGAAATTCAATAACACCCATAAGAGTATTCCAAATTTAGAATTTATTCATCACTCAAACAACAACACCAACACACATTAGAGTATTCAAAATTTAGAATTCATTCCTCACTCAAACCACAACACCAATACATGTAAGAGAAAAAACCTACATGTTATAGGAATAACATGGGATGCTTAGTCATGGTCTTGGGTTGAGTATCTTAAAACCAACAGGAAAAAATGGGTAGTGTGGAAAGGATCATGATACCCATAATATAGAAAATGGTAGCGCTCATGTTCTTAGACCTAGGATGAGTTATAGGAACCACATGGGATGTTTATATTCCTCTAATGATTATGTATCCATGTATAAATAGTTCCTGATGTGTTATTGGGAAACATTGTTCAATCTAGACATATGAGATGGGTTACTGGAATAGCCTACATGTTTTTCATAGATTTTTTAATTAGAATAAGAGGGAATGTGGATAATTGTAATTTTCTCTCCAAGGTGTGATGTGAGATGAATCCCCATCTTGGGTAGTGGGTATGAATATTTAATTAAGTCTTTGGTATTGGGTTCCCAAAGGGACTTTAGTTTTTTCCTAGAACCCACTTTTTGAGGATGGGATTGAGGTGATCCATTGGGCTATGGTGTCAGCATATGTATTCCTCTCCATTGGGGTATTTTTATGAGACTTTGAAACTTATTTTATAAGAATCTATGTGTATCATTATTGACCAATTTGTTATATGGTATGCTTGAGTGTTCATAGGTTTTATATGAAATCACTATATGATATTTATTTGTTATATGTTATTGTATATAATGAAGGACCCATGATTGAGAATTAGAAAATGAGTGTTGGTGCATGTTCATGATTGGATGTCGAGACTCATTCCTAATTTAATTCATATAAATCTATATATACTATGACCCATTGTGTTCTAATCTATGCCTTGTGAATATTTTATTCTAATAACGTATGACTAAAAAACCATATTTTATTTTTTATCCTATAATTTCAAGAATCTATGTGTAGCCTTGTGAATAATTTCCGTATGTCAATTGTTGTTTCCACTTATAATGTTGTCTGTTTCAAACAAAAGTGAGACACTTTGAGTGATACTAGTCACATTGTACCTCGAACTGATGGGGGGGGGGGGTCGACTCGTACCTGTCACAAATGATCCATGGATCGTTGGGTGGGGGCTGTATAAGGCCCCAGCCTTAAACCTTACTTAATCTTGATTTATTACAAGATTACACCTTGAGGATCTTTTCGGGTTTAGAGTTTTTGAGAATTAGATCATAAAACATGCATTTAATTCCACATATAAACAAAGTGGTTACATAAAGATAGTATTCTTCATTCCCATCAATGGGAACATATTTAAATTAAAACATGGATTCTTTCTTGACACTTCCTTAAAACTACCATCATATCATGTACCTTTCCCATGACCTGTGAAAAACATTTCAAAAAAACTTGGGATGAGCATAAAAAGCTCAGTAAGGGATATAAAAATATGGAAAGGAAACATAGGTACATATATACATAAGAATGAGATCATACTTTACCAATAAAACATAAGCACTTTAACATACCTCATAAAAACATGAATAAATCATAGAAATCATAAGACATAAAGCTAACTTCAGGCATTCATAACATCCTTACGTAGGGAGTAACCCTCTTGGTTACATTTGGAATACCCATCACAGTATATTCCCTAAATCTCTTCGGAGAAACCTTAACGTTTCACTCCTTCGCGTTACCCAATGCATTGGAGAGCTATAACGGGCTCACCTGCCCTTAGTTTATCACGGAACCACCCGTCTTCATAATGATGCCCAAGAACCATAACATAATCATATCACATAAAACATGCATAAAGGAAACATAACATTTCCACATTTCAATCACAAGATATCAATACAACACATTGATATAATAAAAACCTTCTGAAAACCATTTTCAATACCAAAGTAAAACATGGTATTTATTTTTCATTTAAAAAAAGGGTATGGCTTGTAGAGGAAGCCGAAACTCAAATAATGGTCACGGCGGTGGAGATGTCGTTGTCGCCACTTACGTACGACAAGAAAAACATTCCCTTTTGTCGTTTAGTAAAACGCTTCGTGTAAAAATATTCCTTTTGAATAAGTGTAAAAGTCTAAGAGGTTCACACACCGTATAATAAAATATGCCTCAATGAAAGGAGATTGAGACGAAGTCCCATACCTCATATCCGAATTGACCCGACCATTCTCTAATCTCCTGAATAATAAACTTGAGTTAATCTATACTTGATTAAGAACCTTTTTCAATTTAATTATTCCTTTTATACCATGTTATGAACATCATGTAATCATTTAAGTTAATAATGTTCATTTTGTCGGTATTTGGTTCTTAAGTCAAAAATAGACTTCTTACACTTACATGTTGTTAATTTTGTCAAAGGTTCGTTATATCCAGAATGATATTAATGATTTGGATAACATATATATCATATATATTCATCATATACATGTATTTATAATATTACATCACATTTAGAGGTAAGAAATGAAATGCACTGTTCATGGAGATGGTAAGTCGTACGTACGCATGAACGCTACTTCCATTTCTATTTCGTATTTTCTGGAATGGAATCATAATGATATAAGAGTATATTATAATTCCAGTATAATAACATATATAATATCATTAAATTTATCCTTTACAAATCCCACATATGGTATTAATGAATCAAATCACTTTCAGGGGGCGGTAGTCTGCACTTCCTAAAATGAAGATATCATGTTTACCCATAATGGAAACAATAATGGTATGCCATAAATGAAAAATAAAAAAGCTTAAGGAAATAATAAACATATTATATATCATATATAAAAATAGTTACATCATAATGGCCACCTTTGAAGGTGTTAAATGAGTATTGAACAATCATCGTTTCGGGAGGCAGAATTTCGCCATCCACGGAAACTGTAAGTTCATTAACCATTTGATGTAGTTGTGTGAGAGTGTAGCTCGAATAAATCTTATAAAAACATCCTAGTATATTGGAGATACTGGTGTTGTTACAAAATAAGTACATAAAAAGAGTTTAGGGGGTTGGAGAAGCAAAATAAAACAAATGAACATGAGAGAATGAATTACCTTTAAAAGTGTAACTCTTATTGATTTGAGCCTAAAGGCTTCCTTTGAAAGGATTCTGCCAAAAGGGAATCCTCTAGGTTGATGAGAGGGATGTGGAAAGAGTAAATGGTCAGGGGATGGCCGAGCCAAAGGCTTGAGGAGTGTGTGAAATGAGGTAGAGGTGGGGGCCTTTTATAAGAGGAGAGGAGGGGCACTTTTGGAAAGCATGAAACTATTATTTTATTTTAAAAAGTGTTTCGAATTTATAATGTCCCACATTGATATATTTCGAAGATAAGATGATAAGGCTTCGAAATATTCCCATCCAATAGTTTTTGGAAAAGTGTAGGTGTTAGAATTTATATTATCGTTTCATTTTATTTAAACTGTTCATTAATGAGGTCATCGTTGCATCATCATGATGTCATAATTAAATTAATTTATTTAATGTCTAAAAATTATAAAAAAAATATCCTGATGTAGGAAATCTTTTTATATTTCCAGAGAGTATTTATAGACAAAATTATTATTAGTATAACCCCTTATAAAAATTGTTTTAGTATAACAATTTATGTGCGTCATTTTTACTTTAACATTTAATAAAAAGTTATTTATGTCATTTCCCAACCAAAGTGGCTCCATGGGGTCCCCAAGTTGACCCATGGCTTGTCTTGGTCGGCCATGACACATCCAATGAGGGTAGTACATGTGTCTAGGTCATTTCATATCATTAAATCATTATTTTTACCTTAAACTACACTAATTACCACTAATCGCGATTAATGAAAAAAAGTTACTATTCACCAAAAAATTATTTTCATCCCATTGAACCACATTTTACATACTAATGACAACCATGTATGTAGAATTTTCAAAATTCAATACACATTAGTGGTAAACTTTCATTTAACAGAAAAATCAGTTTGCTTGATTACCACTTAGTGGTTTCACTATTCATCAAAAAATAGAGTTTTTCAGAAAATTACCAAAAACTCACCCTAAGCTATATTTGATATTCCGAATTCAAAAATGAAGTCTATTTTACAAATTTAAAAACATATAAGTCACATTAATTAATATAATAATTAATTCCCGTTGTCAGAGCAAATAGCGTGTTTTTATAAAACAATAAGTATCAAAAGATTGACACCAGTTTAAGTCTAATTTCAAAGTGAAATTGATTCCAATGACCACCATTGGATTAAATGGTAAAAATATATTCATATTACACATTAAAAAAAATTCAAAAGATAATCTAATCATATAAATAAATTAGATTAAGAATAGGTTTTGAATTAAAATACAACATTTTTCACTATTCATTAAAAAATGAACTTTATCGGAAAAATACCAAAAATTCACACAAAGTAAATTTTGATGTCCCAATAATAAATAATATGTTTATTTTGACAAACATAGCTTATAAAATTGTCAAAAGATAGATTTAAAAAGGGTTTTCCATCAAAAGGCAGTAAAACAATCTTTTAAAAATATTAGTGTATTCCATGCTTAAGATTGGATTTATTTGCATTTTAAGCCTCTAAAATACTATATAATTCATTAATAGACATATATAAAAATATCTATTATTCATTACTTAATTGGGATGTTACATTCTTCCCCCCTTTATAAAATTGCGTCCCCGCAATTTATTTACTTATCGAATAAATGAGGGTAGTTATCCCTCATAGAATTTTCAGATTCCCGTGTTGCCTCTTCCATCATGTGGTTTTTCCAAAAAACCTTTACCTGCTTAATCACCTTATTCCGTAACACTTGCTCCCTGTGGTCAATAATCTGGACCGGTTGTTCCTCATAAGATAGGTTCTCTTCCAGCTGAACTACATCTGGACTCAAAACTTGAGATGGATCTGGCATATACTTTCTCAACATCGAAACGTGAAAAACATTGTGTACCTGAGATAAACTCGGAGGTAAAGCCACTCGGTATGCAACTGATCCAACTCTCTCTAGAATTTAATATGGTCCAACAAACCTTGGAATCAGCTTTCCTTTCTTACCAAATCTCAAAACGCAATCATTATCAATGTTGAATTTAGGAAACTTACCTTTCTGAACCAGCTCTACCTTTCTATGCAACTCACTGTCTTGCTTCTGTGCTTGCTTGATTCTATCTGATAGAGATGATCTCACTGATACTTGAAACAAAACAGAAGAACTTCCTGCACCAACAACTTATATGCCAAAGTTCATCAAATCCTTAACCAAAGGATCACGTTCCAAACGCAACATTTCTAATGAAGCATTACTTTTTCGACTCAAAGCATCAGCCACTTTATTTGCTTTTCCCGGATGGTAATGAATTGTACAATCATAATCCTTGATTAATTCTAGCCATCTCCTTTGTCTCATTTTCAATTCTTTCTAAGTGAATATATACTTTAATCTTTTGTGATCGGTATATATTTCACACTTTACTCCATACAAATGATGCCTCCAAATTTTTAAAGCAAAAACAACAGCAGCTAATTTCAAATCATGTGTAGGGTAATTTACCTCATGAGTTTTCAATTGTCGTGAAGCATAAGCAATTACCTGATCATTCTGCATTAGGAAGCAACCAAGTCCTTTCAATGAAGCATCACTGTAGATAACAAACTCACCATTCCTATAAGGTAGTGCCAAAATAGGAGCATTCACCAATCTTCTTTTCAATTCCTGAAAACAATCATCACATTCTTTTGTCCAGATAAACTTAACACCCTTCCGAGTTAGCTTAGTCATTGGACTAGATAATCGTGAAAAAATTCCAACAAACCTTCAGTAATAGCCTACAAAACCAAGGAAGCTATGAATCTCCGTTACACTTGTGGGTCTTGGCCAGTCTTCCACAACTTTTGTTTTTGCAGGATCAAAAGTTATCCCATCTTTAGAAACAATGTGACCAACGAAGGAAATTTGTTGCAACCAAAACTCACACTTGCTGAATTTCCAATACAATTTCTTTTCTTTTAAGCTTTGCAAGATAACCCTTAAATGTCTTTCATGCTCCTCTGTACTTTTTGAAAACCCCAAAATATCATCAATGAAAACCACCACAAACTTATCCAAGAACTCATGGAAAATTCTATTCATTAAGTCCATGAATACAGCAGGTTCCTTGGTTATCCCAAAAGGCATTACTACAAATTCATAATGGCCATATCTCGTACGGAACGCAGTCTTCGGAATATCTGCCTCCTTTACCTTCACCTGATGGTACCCCGATCTCAAGTCAATCTTTGAAAAAAACTGAGCTCCCTCGAGCTGATCAAACAAATCGTCGATATGAGGCAAAGGATATTTGTTCTTAACAGTGATATTATTCAAGTCCCTATAATCAATGCAAAGTCTCATAGAACCATCTTTCTTTTTAACAAATAAAACAGTGGCACACCATGGTGATGTGCTAGGTCGAATGAAACCTTTCTCTAATAAATCATGCAATTTCTCCTTCAACTCTAAAAGTTCAATTTGAGCCATTCGATAAGGGGGTTTTGAAATTGGCTTAGCATCAGGAACTATGTCAACAGTAAACTCAACTTCCCGATCTGGTATTATTCTAGGCAACTCATCAGGAAAAACATAAGGATACTCATTTACCACTGGCATATCATTAATCTGAACAGTTCCTTTATTTTAAACGATGTGTTCAAGGTAACATTAATTTCCATATTTTACAAGTTTCTCGGCCTCTTGATAAGTTATCAATAGTAAGGGTTCATTCTTGTACACAAACTGAAATTCTTTCTGAAAAGAAACTTCTTTAGCTCTACAGTAAATCATATCATGGTTAATAGAGAGTCATTCCATACCCAGGATAACAGCAAACTCTACTAGAGGTAGAACAATAAGGTTTGCAAGTAGGTTCTTTCCACAGATAAGGATAGGAAGATTCTTATAAATTCTTTTTGCCTCAACATTCCCCCCCTGGTGTTTTTACCAAAAGTTTAGGAGTCATTTCTTGCGATGGTATTCCCATTTTACTAGAAAAGGTTTCAGAGATGAAAGAATGTGTAGACCGTGAATCAAACAACACACTGGCATAATCGGAAAAAACAAACAAAGTACATGATACAACTTCATTTGATGGCCCGACATCTGCTGAAGTAGTTGCAAAGGATTTCACCACCCCTTTTTGCTTGTAGTCTAACTGCTTCCCATCACTCAAGATCATTGTCGGACACTCGTTTGCATAGTGACCCATCTCATTGCACTTAAAATATTTCACTAACTTTAAATCAAATTTGGTCTTACCTTCACCTTGATCCTTTTCAGTGCAATCACGAGCCTTATGTCCCATCTTACCACATCGGTAGCACTTTCCAGAATTCAGAAGACATTCCCCAGCATGCCTTTTGCCACATTTATCACAAACTGGAAACATAGTTTTCTTACCATCAGACTTTTTTGAAGAATTCTTACCTTTCTCCTGCCACCTTGGTCTATTCTTCTGTTGGTTGTTATAGAACACTTGATCATCTGCAAACTCCATTTCCACCTTCTCAGCACATCGAACAAGCTTTTCATAACTTTTAAACTCACGAAAAGCTAATGCCCTTTGATATTTTGGATTTAATCCTGAATAAAAATGATTGATTTTACTATCAAGGTCTTGGATAAAATTTGGAGCATACCTTGCCAATCGAGTGAACCTTTCTTCATAGGTAGCCACTGAGTCTACCTCTTGCCTCAATTCCAAGAATTTCTTTTCCATCCTAAGTCGAACATCCTTAGGAAAATACTTCTCAAGAAACATACCTTTGAATTCATCCCAGTCGAGAGCATCAATCTCATCAGCGTCCCTGGTATTTTTAACCATCGACCACCACTGATCTGCTTCACCCTACAAACGGTAAATAGAAAGACTAACCTTTTGATTGTATGAACACCCCATGACATCAAAAATCTTCTCCAGTGAATTAATCAACCCTTCAGCTATCACAGGGTCAGATGATCCTCTGAATAATGGGGTATGTTGCCTCATGAAATGTTCCACCACTGACATGTTCCTCTGCGGTTGATCTGGCTGATCTCGTGTATGGATACCACCACCATTTATCGCTTGAGTCAACTGCGCCATTACTGCAACAAACTATTCAGTTCCAATTCTGACCATCTCAGGATGCTGATTCGGAAGGTTATTTCCTTCTGTATGCCTTCCTAGAACTGGTTCCCTATTTCCTCTGCGGAAAACCATTCTGAACAAACATGTCTTAGATGAAGCATCATGGTAATCTTTAAATGCTATATAATTTCAATTTGACCATAAAAAAAACTTTTGGATAATCATTTCATAAAATTCTAACTCCTAAAGTTATCTAAACCGACCTTCGATCCCAACTATAAGGCCCCAGCCTTAAACCTTACTTAATCTTGAGTTATTATAAGATTACACCTTGAGGATCTTTTCGGGTTTAGAGTTTTAGATAATTAGATCATAAAACTTGCATTACATTCCACATATAAACAAATTGGTTACATAAATATAGTATTCTTCATTCCCATAAATGGGAACATATTTAAAATAAAACATGGATTCTTTCTTGACACTTCCTTGACACTATCATCACATCATGTACCTTTCCCTTGACCTGTGAAAAACTTTTAAAAAAACATGGGATGAGCATAAAAATCTCAGTAAGGGATATAAAAATATGGAAAGTAAACACATGTACATATATATATAAGAATAAGATCATACTTTACCCATAAAACATAAGCACTTTAACATACCTCATCAAAACATGAATAAATCATAGAAATCATAAGACATAAAGGTAACTTGAGGCATTCATAACATCCTTACGTAGGGAGTAACCTTCTTGGTTACGTTTGGAATACCCATCACAGTATATTCCCTAAATCTCTTCGGAGAAACCTTAACGTTTCACTCCTTTGCGTTACCCAATGCATTAGAGAGCTATAACGGGCTCACCCACCCTAAGTTTATCACGGAACCACCCGTCTTCATAATAATGCCCAAGAACCATAACATAATCATATCACATAAAACATGCATAAAGGAAACATAACATTTCCACATTTCAATCACAAGATATAAATACAACACATTTTTATAATAAAAACATTATGAAAACCATTTTCAATACCAAAGTAAAACATGGTATTTATTTTTCATTTAAAAAAAAGGGTATGGCTTGTAGAGGAAGCTGAAACTCAAATAATGGTCATGGCGGTGTAGAATTCATTGTCGCCGCATATGTACGACAAGAAAAACATTCCCTTTTGTCGTTTAGTAAAACGCTTCGTGTAAAAAGATTCCTTTTGAATAAGCGTAAAACTCAAAGAGGTTCATACACCGTATAATAAAATATGCCTCAATGAAAGGAGATTGAGACGAAGTCCCATACCTCATATCCGACTTGACCCGACCGTTCTTTAATATCCTGAATAATAAACTTGAGTTAATCTCTACTTGATTAAGAACCTTTTTCAAGTTCATTATTCCTTGTATACCATGTTATGAACATCATGTAATCATTTAAGTTAATAATGTTCATTTTGTCGGTATTTGGTTCTTAAGTCAAAAATAGACTTCTTACACTTACATGTTGTTAATTTGGTCAAAGATTTGTTATATCCATAATGATATTAATGATTTGGATAACATATATATCATATATATTCATCATATACATGTATTTATAATATTACATCACATTTAGAGGTAAGAAATGAAATGCACCGTTCATGGAGACGGTAAGCCGTACGTACGCATGAATTCTACTTCCATTTCTATTTCGTATTTTTTGGAATGGAATCATAATGATATAAGAGTATATTATAATTCCAGTATAATAACATATATAATATCATTAACTTTATCCTTTACACATCCCACGTATGGTATTAACGAATCAAATCACTTTCAGGGGGCGGTAGTCCGCACTTCCTAAAATGAAGATATCGTGTTTACCCATAATGGAAACAATAATGGTATGCCAAAAATGAAAAATACAGAAGAATAAGGAAAGAATAAACATATTATATATCATATATAAAAATAGTTACATCATAATGGCCACCTTTGAAGGTGTTAAATGAGTATTGAACAATCATCGTTTCGGGAGGCAGAATTTCGCCATCCACGGAAACCGTATGTTCTATAACCATTTGATGTAGTTGTGTGAGAGTGTAGCTCGAATAAATCTTATAACAACATCATAGTATATTTAAGATACTGGTGTTGTTACAAAAGAAGTAAATAAAAAGTGTTTAGGGGGTTGGAGAAGCAAAATAAAATAAATGAACATGAGAGAATGAATTACCTTTAAAAGTGTAACTCCTTTTGATTTGAGCCTAAAGGCTTCCTTTGAAAGGATTCTACCCAAAGGGAATCCTCTAGGATGAGGATAGGGATGTGGAGAGAGTAAATTGGCAGGGGATGCTCGAGCCAAATGCTTGAGGAGTGTGTGAAATGAGGTAGAGGTGAGGGCCTTTTATAAGAGGAGAGGAGGGGCACTTTTGGAAATCATGAAACTATTATTTTATTTTCAAAAGTGTTTCAAATTTATAAGGTCCCACATTGATATATTTCGAAGATAAGATGATAAGGCTTCGAAATATTCCCATCCAATAGTTTTTGGACAAGTGTAGGTTTTAGATTTTATATTATCGTTTCATTTTATTTAAACTGTTCATTAATGAGGTCATCGTTGCATCATCATGATGTCATAATTAAATTAATTTTTTTAATCTCTAAAAATTATGAAAAAATATCTTTATGTAGGAAATATTTTTATCATTCCAAAGAGTATTTATAGACAAAATTATGATTAGTATACCCCTTCTAAAAATTGTTTTAGTAAAACAATTTATGTGTGTGTCATTTTTTACTTTAACATTTAATAAAAAGTTATTTATGTCATTTCCCAACCAAAGTGGCTCCATGGGGTCCCCAAGTTGACCCATGGCTTGTATTTGTCGTTCATGACACATCCAATGAGGGTAGGACATGTGTCTAGGTCATTTCATATCATTAAAGCATTATTTTTACCTTAAACTACACTAATTACCACTAATCACGATTAATGAAAAAAAAGTTACTATTCACCAAAAAATTATTTTCATCCCATTGAACCACATTTTACATACTAATGACAACCATGTATGTCAGATTTTCAAAATTCAATACACATTAGTGGTAAACTTTCATTTAACTGAAAAATCAGTTTGCTTGATTACCACTTAGTGGTTTCACTATTCATCAAAAATTGGAGTTTTTCGCAAAATTACCAAAAATTCACCCTAAGCTATATTTGATATTCCAAATTAAAAAATGAAGTCTATTTTAAAAAATTAAAAACATATAAGTCACAGTAATTAATTTAATAATTAATTCCCGCTGTCAGAGCAAATAGCGTGTTTTTATAAAACAATAAGTATCAAAAGATTGACACCAGTTTAAGTCTAATTTCAAAGTGAAATTGATTCCAATGACCACCATTGGATTAAATGGTAAAAATATATTCAGATTACACATTATGACCAATTCAAAAGATAATATAATCATATAAATAAATTAGATTAAGAAGAGGTTTTGAATTAAAATACAACATTTTTCACTATTCATTAAAAAAATGAACTTTATCGGAAAAATACCAAAAATTCACACAAAGTAAATTTTGATGTCCGAATCATAAATAATAAGTTTATTTTGACAAACATAGCTTATAAAATTGACAAAAGATAGATTTAAAAAGGTTTTCCATCAAAAGGCAGTAAAACAATCTTTTCAAAATATTAGTGTATTTCATGCTTAAGATTGGATTTATATGCATTTTAAGCCTCTAAAACACTATCTAATTAATTAATAGACATATATAAAATATCTATTATTCATTACTTACTTGGGATGTTACAGGTTGTCCAGTGTGGGGGATGGGGGCTCTCCGGGGGTGAGGGGGCTGTCCGGAGTTGGTGGGGGGGGGGGGGCTGTCCGGAATGCGTTTTTCGGCAGCGAGGTCACACGACAACTCCGATTGATGTTTCGTATAGCTGAGATTTTCAAAATTCACCCACCCTTTGCTTTCATTTGATTTCATTGCATTCTGAGGTCGTTTGGCCGGTTTCGACCACCCCACGCGTGCTTTTCAAGAGCGCCTATCACCTAAAAAACACATATTCAGTCGTTCCGTGCAAACCGTGTGTCCGAATGATGTTCTGTCTCCTCGTACACCTCATGAATAATAACTAGGGTGTTTTGTGTGATTTCGAGTCATTATAATGTCGTTCGACATGCATTTGACCGTAAAACCAACCTTTTTTCCATTTACAACACACGTAGTGTGTTTTCGGTCATCGTGGTCACACAACTCCCCCGATTGACGTCTCGTCTGGCCAAAAATATCACAAATCACCCACCCTTTGTTGTCGTCTGATTTCTTGGAATTATGAGGTCATTAGGCCGGTTTCAACCACCCCATGCACACTTTTCAAGTGCGCTGAACACCTAAAAACACATATTCAGTCATGTCGCCCAAACCTCGCGTCTGAATGATGTGAAGAGTCCTTGTACACATCATGAATAATAATTAGGGTGTTTTCATGTGATTTCATGTCATTTCAGTGTCGTTCGGCATGCATTTGACCGTAAAACCCATGTTTTGGCCATTTACGACACGCGGAGTGCTTTTTCGGCCAGCGCGGTCACACTACTCCTCCGATTGACATGCTGTCTAGCCAACTATTTCACAATTCACCCACCCTTTGTTGTCGTCTGATTTCATGGCATTATGAGTTCGTTCGTCCAGTTTTGACGACCTCACGCAAGCATTTCAAGCTCTCTGAACACCTAAAAACACAAATTTAGTCATGTTGCGCAAACTGTGCGTCCGAATGTCGTGACGTCTCCTCGTACACCTCACGAAAAATAATTAGGTTGTTTTCGGGTGATTTAAAGTCATTCCGATGTCATTTGGTATGAATTTGACCGTAAAACCCATGTTTTGGACACTTATGACACAACAAGTGCGTTTTCGGCCAGAAAATCACCCACCCTTTGTTGTCATCAGATTTAATGAAATTAGGAGGTTGTTCGGCCAGTTTCGACCACCCCATGCATGCTTTTCAAGCGTTCCTAACACCTAAAAAACACATATTCAGTCGTGCCGTGCAAACCGCACATCCGAATTATGTGTCGTCTCCTCGTACACCTCACGAATAATAATTAGGACGTTTTGGTGTGATTTTAAGTCATTCTGATGTCGTTCGGCATGCATTTGACTGTAAAACCCTTGTTTTGGACATTTACGACACGCGGAGTACGTTTTTGGCCAGCGCGGTCACACGACACCTCCGATTGAACTGTAGTCTAGCTGACAATTTCAAAATTCACCCACCCATTGTTTTTTTTGATTTCATGGCATTACGAGGTCGTTCGGCCCGTTTCGACCACCCCACACACGCTTTTCAAGTTCGCTGAACACCTAAAAAACACATATTCAGTCGTGCCGCGCAAACTGCATGTCCGAATGATGTGTCGTCTCCTCGTACACCACAAAAATAATAATTAGGGTGTTTCATGTGATTTAAAGTCATTTTGATGTCGTTCGGCATGCATTTGACCTTAAAACCCATGTTTTGTCCATTTACGACACGCGATGTGCGTTTTCGGCCAGCGCAGTCACACGACACCTCCGATTAACGTGCCTCTGGCAAAAAATTTCACAATTCACACACCATTTGTTTTCATCTGAAATCCTGGAATTCTGAGGTCGTTCATCTGATTTCGACCACCCTAGGCACGCTTTTCAAGCGCGCGAGCACCTAAGAAACACATATTCAGTCGTGCCGTGCAAACCGCTCGTCCGAATGACGTGCCATCTCCTCGTACACCTCACGAATAATAATTAGGGTGTTTTCTGGTCATTTAAATTCATTCTGATGTCGTTCAACATGCATTTGACCATAAAACCCATGTTTTGGCCATTAACGACATGCTGAGTACATTTTCGGCTAGTAAATCACCCACCCTTTGTTTTCATCCGATTTCATGGATTTCTGATGTCGTTCTGCCAGTTTGGACAACCCCACGCACGCTTTTCAAGCGCGCCTAACACCTAAAAAACACACATTCAGCCGTGCCACGCAAACCACACGTCCGAATTATGTCTTGTCTCCTCATACACCTCCCGAATAATACTTAGGGTGTTTTTGTGTGATTTAAAGACATTTAGATGTCGTTCGACATGAATTTGACCGTAAAACCCATGTTTTGGCCATTTACAACAAGTGGAGTGCATTTTCGGCCAACGCGGTCACACGAAACCTCCGATTGATGTGTCGTCTGGGTGAAAATTTCACAATTCAACCACCATTTTTTTCCAATTGAGTTCGTGGCATTTCAAGGTCGTTCGGCTGGTTTCGACCACCCCATGCACGCTTCTCAAGGGCGCATAACACCTAAAAAACAAATATTCAGTCATGCCATGCAAACCGCGCATTTGAATGACGTGTCGTCTCCTCTTACCCGTCACAAATAATAATTAGGGTGTTTTCAAGTGTTTTCAAGTCATTCCGATGTCGTTCGTCATGCATTTGACCATAAAACCCATGTTTTGGCCATTTGCGACACACAGAGTGCATTTTCGGCCTACGCGGTCACACGACACCTCCGATTGACTTGCCGCCTGGCTGAAAATTTCAAAATTCACCCACCCTTTGTTTTCATCCGATTTCATTGCATTCTGAGGTCGTTCGGCTGGTTTTGACCACCCCATGCACGCTTTTCAAGCGCGTGAGCTCCTAAGAAACACATATTCAGTCGTGTCGTGCAAACGCCTCCTCTTAATGACGTGTTGTCTCCTTGTTCACCAAACGAATAATAATTAGGCTGTTTTCATGTGATTTTAAGTCATTTTGTTGTCGTTCGGCAGACATTTGACCATAAAACCCAGGTTTTGGCCATTTATGATATGCCGAGTGCGTTTTCTGCCAGCACGGTCACATATCACCTCAGATTGATGTGTCGTCTGGCCGAATATTTCAAAAATCAACAACGTTTTTTTGTCGTCTGATTTCGTGGCATTATGAGGTCGTTCGGCCGGTTTCGACCACCCCACACATGCTTTTTAAGCATGCCTAACACCTAAACAACACATATTCAGTCGTGCCATGCAAACCGCACGTTCGAATGATGTATCGTCTCCTTGTACACCTCAAAAATAATAATTAGGGGTTTTTCATTGATTTCAAGTCATTACGATGTCGTTCGGTAGGCATTTGACCGTAAAACTCATGTTTTTGCCATTTTACGACACGTGGAGTGCGTTTTCGGCCAGCGCTGTCACACGACACCTCTGATTGACGTGCCATCTGACCAAAAATTTCAAAATTCACCCACCCTTTGTTTTCATATGATTTAATGGCATTCCGAGGTTGTTTGGCTATTTTTGACCACCCCACGCATGCTTTTTAAGCGCACCAAACTCCAAAAAAAACACATATTCTGCCGTGCCGCGCAAACCACGCGTCCGAATGATGTTTCGTCTCCTCGTACACATGAAGAATAATAATTAGGGTGTTTCCATGTGATTTAAAGTCATTTTGATGTGGTTGGACATGCATTTGACTGTAAAACCCATGTTTTTTCCATTTACGATGCGCGAAGTGCGTTTTCGGCCTGCACGGTCACATGACACCTCTGATTGACATGCCGTCTAGAAAAAATTTTCGCAATTCATCCACCCTTTGTTGTCGTCTGATTTCATGGCATTCTGAGGTCATTCGGTCAGTTTCGACCACCTCACAAACGCTTTTCACGTGCGCCG
Organism: Viscum album; assembly: GCA_963277665.1. NCBI lineage: Eukaryota > Viridiplantae > Streptophyta > Magnoliopsida > Santalales > Viscaceae > Viscum > Viscum album. The sequence continues at coordinate 896,280,290 of OY728120.1, forward strand.
AGCACCTAAAAACACAAATTCAGTCATGCCACGCAAACCGCGCATCCGAATGACGTGACGTCTCCTCATACACCTCAGGAATAATAATTAGGGTGTTTTTGTGTGATTTCAAGTCATTCCGATGTCGTTCGGGATACATTGGACCGCAAAACACATGTTTTGTCCATTTATGACACGCGAAGTGCATTGTCAGCTAGTGCGGTCACAGGACACCTCCGATTGATGTTCCGTCTAGCAGAAAATTTCACAATTCACCCACCATTTGTTGTCATTCAATTTAATGACATTTCGAGGTCGTTCGGCTAGTTTTTACCACCCCACGCATACATTTCAAGCGTGCTGAACACCTAAAAAATGCATATTCAGTCGTTCCGTGCATACCAAATGTCTGAATGGTGTGTTGTCTCCTCGTACACCTCACGAATAATAAGTAGGGTGTTTTTATGTGATTTCAAGACATTCTGAGGTTGTTTCATTTAACTGTAAATCCCATGTTATGGTCATTTACGACATGCGGAGTGCGTTTTTCGTCAGCGCGGCCACATGACACCTCCCATTGACGTTCCGTCTGGCAAAAAAAGTCACAATTCACCCACCCTTTGTTGTCATCCGTTTTAATGGCATTCCGAGGTCGTTCGGCTGGTTTCGACCACCCCCACACGCTTTTCAAGCATGCCGAGCACCTAAAATACACATATTCACCTGTGCCACGCAAACTAAAAGTCTGAATGACACGTCGCTTCCTTGTACACCTCAGGAATAATAATTAGGGTGTTTTTGTGTGATTTCAAGTCATTTCAATGTCGTTCGTCATACATTTGACCATAAAACCCATGTTTTTTCCTTTTATGACACACCGAGTGAGTTTTCGGACAACGTGGTCACACAACACCTCCGATTCATGTGTCTTCTGGCAGAAAATTTCACAAATCACCAACCATTTGTTGTCGTCCGATTTCATGGCATTATAAGGTCATATTCCAGTTTCGACCACCCCACGCACGCTTTACAAGCGCGTCGAACACCTAAAAAAATACAAATTCAGCCGTGTCATGAAAACTGCGCATCTGAATGATGTGTCGTCTCCTCGTACACCTCAGGAATAATAATTAGGGTTTTTCGTGTGATTTCAAGTCATTCCAATGTCGTTCGACATGCATTTAACCGTAAAACTGATGTTCTGGTCATTTACGACACGCAGAGTGCGTTTTCGACCAGCGTGGTCACACGACACATCTGATTGACGTTCCTTCTGACTGAAAATTTCTCAATTCACCAACCCTTTGTTTTCGTCTGATTTCATGGCATTCCGAGGTCGTTCGGCCGGTTTCGACCACCCCACACACGCTTTTCAAGTGCGTCGAACACCTAAATAACACATATTCAGAAGTGCCGCACAAACTGTGTGTCCGAATGATGTTCCGTCTCCTCATACATTTAAAAAATAATAAGTAGGGTGTTTTTAGGTGATTTCAAGTCATTATGGTGTCGTTAGACATGCATTTGACCAAAAAACCCATGTTTTGGCCATTTACGACACGGAGAGTGCATTTTCGGCTAGCGCGGTCACACGACACCTCCGATTGACGTTCCATCTAGCCGAAAATTTTACAATTCACCCACCCTTTGTTGTCGTCCGATTTCAGGGCATTCTGAGGTCGTTTGTCCTGTTTTGACCACCCCACACATGCTTTTCAAGCGCGCCAAATACCTAAAAAACACCTATTCAGCCATGCCGCGTAAACCGCGCGTCCGAATGACGTTTCTTCTCCTCGTACACCTCATGAATAATAACTAGGGTGTTTTAGTGTTATTTCAAGTCATTCCTATTTCGTTAGACATGCATTTGACCGTAAAACCCATGTTTTGGCCATTTACGACACGCCGAGTGCCTATTCGACCAGCGCAGTCACACGACACCTCTGATTGAGGTGACTTCTGGCCTAAAATTTCACAAATCACCCACCCTTTGTTTTCATTCTATTTCATGGCATTTGGAGGTCGTTCGGTCGGTTTTGACCACCCCACGCACGCTTTTCAAGCACACCTAACACCTAAGAAACACATATTCAGCTGTGTCGTGCAAACCACACATCCGAATGACGTCCCGTCTTCTCGTGCACCTCACAAATAATAATTAGATTGTTCTACTATGATTTCAAGTCATTCCGATGTCATTCGACATGCATTTGGCCGTAAAACCCATGTTTTGGCCATTTACGACACGCCGATTGCGTTTTTGGCCAGTGCGGTCACACGAAACCTGCGATTGACGTTCTGTCTGGCCGACAATTTCACAATTCACACACTCTTTGTTGTTGTCCGATTTCATGGAATTCCGAGATCGTTCGGCCAGTTTTGACCACCCCACGCATGCTTTCCAAGGGTGGTGAACACCTAAAAAACACATATTCTGCCAAGTTGTGTAAACCGCAAGTCCAAATGACGTGTCATCTCCCCGTACACCTCACGAATAATAATTAGGGTGTTTTCATGTGACCTGAAGTCATTCTGATGTCGTTCGGAATGCATTTGATAGTAAAACTCATGGTTTGGCCATTTACGATACGCTGAGTGCGTTTTCAACCAGCGCGGTCACATGACACCTCTGATTAACGTGTCATCTAGCCGAAAATTTCACAAATCACCCACCCTTTTTTGTCATCCGATTTCATGGCCTTTCTGAGGTCGTTCAGCCGGTTTTGACCACCCCATGCATGCTTTTCAAGCACGTCCAACACCTAAAAAACACATATTCATCTGTGCCATGAAAACCGCGCGTCCGAATGAATTTCTGTCTACTTGACACCTCAAAAAAATAATTAGGGTGTTTTTGGGTGATTTCAAGTCATTTCGATATCGTTCGGCATGCATTTGACCATAAAACCCATGTTTTGGCCATTTTACGACACGCAGATTGCATTTTCGGCCAGCGCGGTCACACGACACCTCTGATTGACGTGACTTCTGGCCTACAATTTTACAATTCACCCAAAATTTGTTGTCCTCTAATTTAATGGCATTCCGAGGTCGTTCGGCCAGTTTCGACCACGCAAAACACACTTTTCAAACACGTTGAACACCTAAAAAACACATATTCAGCCGCGCCATGCAAACCGCGTGTCCGAATGATGTCATGTCTCCTCTTACACCTCATGAATAATAATTATGGTGTTTTCGTATGATTTCAAGTCATTCCAATATCGTTCGGCATGCATTTGACTGTAAGACCCATGTTTTGGCCATTTACGACACGCCTAGTGTTTTTTCGGCCAGCACAGTCACATGACACCTCCGATTGACGTGTCGTCTGGCAAAAAATTTCACAATTCACCCAACATTTGTTGTCATCCGATTTAATGGAATTCTGAGGTTGTTCAACTGGTTTCGACCACACTACGCATGCTTTTCAAACATGTAGAGCACCTAAAAACACACATTTAGCTGTTCCGCGCAAAACGTGCGTCCGAATGATGTTTCATCTCCTCGTACACCTCAAGAATAATAATTAGGGTGTTTTTGTGTGATTTGAAGTCATTCCGATGTCTTTTGGCATTCATTTGACTGCAAAACACATGTTTTGTCCATTTACGACATACGGAGTGCGTTTTCGACTAGCGCGGTCACACGACACCTCCGATTGACGTGTCGTATGGCCGAAAATTTTACAATTCACCCACGCTTTCGTTGTCATCTGATTTAATGTCATTCCGAGGTCGTTCGGCCTATTTTGACCACCCCAGGCATGCTTTTCAAACGCACCGAACACCTAAAAAATACATATTCAGTCGTGCTGTGAAAACCACGTGTCTGAATAATGTGTTGTCTCTACGTACACCTCAAGAATAATAATTATGGTGTTTTATTGTGATTTCAAGTCATTCTGATGTCGTTAGGCATGCATTTAACCGTAAAACCCATGTTTTGGTTATTTACGACACACAGAGTGCGTTTTCGACCAGCGCGGTCACATGAAACCTCCGATTGATGTGCCATCCAGTAAATAATTTCACAGATCACCCACCCTTTGTTTTCGTCCGATTTCATGGATTTCCGAGGTCGTTTGGTCAGTTTCGACCACCCCACACACGCTTTTCAAGCACACCGAGCACCTAAAAAACACATATTCAGCGGTTCCGTACAAACCGCACGTCTGAATGACGTTCTGTCTCCTCATACACCTAATCAATAATAATTAGGGTGTTTTTGTGTGATTTCAAGTCATTCATATGTCATTCGACATGCATTTGACTGTTAAACCCACGTTTTGGCCATTAACGACATGCCGAGTGCATTTTCTGCTAGCGGGGTCAAACGACACCTCCAATTGATGTGTCGTCAGGCCGAAAATTTCAAAAATCACCCACCCTTTGTTGTCGTCCGATTTCATAGAATTATGAGGTCGTTCGGCCAATTTCAACCACCCCACGTACGCTTTTCAAGCACGTCTAACACCTAAAAACACATATTCAGCTGTGTCCTGCAAATAACTCATCTGAATTACATACTGTATCCTCGTATACCTCAGGAATAATAATTAGGGTGATATCGTGTGATTTCATGTCATTCTGATGTCCTTTGGCATGCATTTGATTGTAAAACCCATGTTTTAGCCATTTACGACACGCTGAGTGCGTTTTCGGCCAGCACGGTCACACGACACCTCCAATTGATGTGCCGTCTAGCAGAAAAATTCACAATTCACCCACTCTATGTTGTTGTCCTATTTCATTATATTATAAGGTCGTTAGGCCGGTTTCAACCACCCCACGCATGGTTTTCAAGCACGCCGAACCCCTAAAAAACACATATTCAGCCGTGCCGCACAAACCGTGTGTCTGAATGACGTTCTGTCTCCTCGTACATTTCAAGAATAATAATTAGGGTGTTTTCATGTGATTTCAAGTCATTATGATGTCATTCGACATGCATTTGACCGTTAAACCCATGTTTTGGCCATTTACGACACATGAAGTGCGATTTCGACCAACGTGGTCACATTAAACCTCCGATTGACGTGTCATCTGGCCGAAAATTTCACAATTCACCAACCCTTTGTTGTCATCCAATTTCAGGGTATTCCAAGGTCATTCGGCCAGTTTCGACAGCCCCACGCACGCTTTTCAAGCGCACCGAACACCTAAAAACACATATGCAGTCATGCCGCGCAAACCACACGTCTGAATGATGTTTCGTCTCCTCATACAACTCAAGAATAATAAATAGGGTGTTTTAGTGTGATTTAAAGTAATTCTTATGTCATTTGGCATGAATTTAACCGTAAAACCCATGTTTGGGCCATTTACGACACGCAGAGTGCGTTTTCGGTCAGCGCGGTCACATGACATCTTCGATTGACGTGCATTCTGGAAGAAAATTTCACAATCCACCCAGTCATTGTTGTCGTCTGATTTCATGGCATTCTAAGGTCGTTCGGCCGGTTTCGACCAACCCATGCACGCTTTTCAAGTGCACCGAGCACCTAAAAAACACAAATTCAACCGTGTCGTGCAAACCGTGCATCTGAATGATGTGTTTTCTCCTCATACACCTCAAGAATAATAATTATGGTTTTTAGTGTGATTTCAAGTCATTCCCATGTCGTTCAGCATACATTTGACCGTAAAACCCTTGTTTTGGCCATTTATGACACAGCGAGTGCGTTTTCGGATAACATAGTCACCCAAAACCTTCGATTGACGTTCCGTCTGGCCGAAAATTTTCAAAATTACCTACCCTTTGTTGTTGTCCGATTTCATGATATTCTGAGGTCTTTCGGCCAGTTTTGACCACCCCACACATGCTTTTCATTTGCGTTGAACACCTAAAAAACACATATTCAGTCGTGCCTCGCAAACTGCCCACCCGAATGACGTGTCGTCTCCTTGTACACCTCACGAATAATAATTAGGGTGTTTTTGTGAGATTTCAAGTCATTACGATGTCATTCGGCATGATTTTGACCGTAATACCCATGTTTTGGCCATTTACGATACGAGGAGTGCGTTTTCGACTAGTGCGGTCACACGACACCCTTGATTTACGTTCCGTCTAGCCGGAAATTTCACAATTCACCCACCCTTTCTTGTAGTCTGATTTCATGGCATTCTGAGGTCGTTCGGCCGGTTTCGACCACCCCATACACACTTTTCAAGCACACCGAACACCTAAAAACACATATTCAGCCGTGCCGTGCCATGCAAACCGTTCTTCCGAATGATGTGTCGTCTCCTCGTATACCTCACGAATAATAATTTGGGTGTTTGGTGTGATTTCAAGTCATACTGATGTCGTTCTACATGAATTTGACCGTAAAACACATGGTTTGGCCATTTATGACACGCGGAGTGCATTTTTGGCCAGCGCGGTAAGACGACACCTCTGATTGACGTGCCGTTTAGCCAAAATTTTTACAATTCACCCAGACTTTTTTTTCACCCAATTTCATTGCATTCTGAGGTCATTCTTTCGGTTTAGACCACCCCACATACGCTTTTCAAGTGCGCCGAACACCTAAAAACACATATTCAGTAGTGCTGCGCAAACCATGCGTCCGAATGATGTGTCTTCTCCTCGTACACCTCAAGAATAATAACTAGGGTGTTTACCTATGATTTCAAGTCATTATGATGTCGTTATTCATGTATTTGACCGTAAACCCCATGCTTTGGCCATTTACGACACGCCGAGTTCGTTTTCGGCTAGTGCGGTAACATGACACCATCGATTGACGTGCCGTCTGGCCGACAATTTCACAAATCACCCACCCTTTGTTTTCATCCGATTTCAGGGCATTCTGATGTAATTCGGACTATTTCGACCACCCCACACACACTTTTCAAGCGCGTTGAACACCTAAAAAATAAATATTTAGTCATTCCACGCAAACCACGCATTTGAATGACGTGTTGTCTCCTCTTTCACCTCAGGAATAATAATTAGGGGGTTTTTCTTGCGATTTCAAGTCATTATGATGTCGTTCGTCATGAATTTGACTGTAAAAACTATATTTTGGCAATTTACGACATACAGAGTCTGATTTCGGCCAAACCTTTCACATGACACCTTCGATTGACATACCCTCTGGCCGAAAATTTCACAATTTGACCACCCACACACGCTTTTTAAGTGCACCAAACACCTAAAAAACACATATTCAGTCGTGCCACACAAACCGCACATCTGAATGATGTTATGTCTCCTATTACACCTCAAGAATAATAATTAGGGAGTTTTTATTTGATTTTATGTCATTATGATGTCCTTCGGCATGCATTTGACCGTAAAACCCATGTTTTGGCCATTTACGACAAGCGGAGCGTGTTTTCAGCTAGCGCAGTCAAACGACACCTCCGATTGACGTGCCATATAGTGGAAAATTTCACAATTCACCCACCCATTGTTTTTGTTCGATTTCATGACATTCCGAGGTCGTTCGGCTAGTTTCGACCACCGCAGGCACACTTTTCAAGCACGTCGAACACCTTGAAAACACATATTATGCACTGCCACATAAACCGCACATATGAATGACGTACCTTCTCCTCGTACACATCAAGAATAATAAATAGGGTGTTTTCATGAGATTTCAAGTCATTACAATTTCGTTCGGCATGCATTTGACTGTAAAACCCATGTTTTGGCAATTTACGACACGCCGAGTGCCTTTTCGGCCAGCACGGGCACACCGCACCTTTGATTAACGTTCCATTTGGAATAAAATTCCAAAAATCTTCCACAATTTTTTTAGTCTGATTTCATGGAATTCTGAGGTCGTTCGTCCAGTTTTGACCACGCCACGCACACTTTTCATGCGAGCCTAACACCTAAAAAACACAAATTCAGCCGTGCCGCGTAAACCACGCGTCCGAATGACTTGTCGTCTCCTTGTGCACCCCACGAATAATAATTATACTGTTTTCGTGTGATTTCAAGTCATTCTGATGTCGTTCGGCATGAATTTGACCGTAAAACCCATGTTTTGTCCATTTACGACACGCAGAGTGCTTTTTCGGCCAGCGCGGTCAGAAGACACCTCTGATTGACGTGTCGTCTGGATGAAAATTTCACAATTCACCCACCCTTTTATGTCGTCCAATTTCATAGCATTCCGAGGTCATTAGTTCGGATTCGACCACCACACGCATGCTTTTCAAGCGCGCCGAACACCTTAAAAACACATTTTCATCTGTGTCGCACAAACCGAGGGTCTGAATGACGCGTTGTCTCCTCGTACACCTTAAAAATAATAGGTAGGGTGTTTTCGTGTGATTTCAAGTCATCTTGATGTCATTCGGCATGCAGTTGACCATAAAAGTGGTACTAGGTAGTTGAAACTACCGATTGAGAGTCAAATTATCACACCCTAAACTATCACTTTGAATTATTGTAGATAGTGCACCTCCGTTGGAGGGGTTTTATTATAAAAAAATGAAATTATTTATAAAATGAAACAATTATATTGAAGAAAACTTATTCAAGATATGAAATTCAATATAATTAAGCATAATTAAGAAAGATGCTAAATTCAATTTAAAGCATTCTTAAATTAATGAGGCTATGAGAGGGACTCTACCTCAAGCAGTGTCTCCCATGGGTGTCTTGTGGTGTCTAGTGTATGTCTATGATTTTTTTGGTGCTTCCGTATTGTGGAAAATGTGTATTTCATGGTCAGTTTAATAAATACATTAGTAAATTAGAAAATACACCCATAGTCAATAGAGATATACCCTCTTTTGATAGATAATACCATCCAAATAACCAACTTGGAAATCTGAGACCCGCATTTTACTATACCAATTCCAATTACATAATATATGAAGCACCAACATATGTTTTATGAACCAATCAATTAAAGGGAAATAAACTCCTCACAATAACCCATAAAATCTCATATAGAATCACTCACGTGTAAACCATTATAACATCATCAGGCTTCCATATTTGGTCGAAAATAAAGAGTTATACAGAATTCAAAAATGTAATGGATCAATATGTCCCTGATCACCATCACCATCACCACTTCCATCATCTTCTTCATCCTAGCCACCATCTTTATCCTCTTCATCATCCTCGTCATCATCCCCATGCTCATAATCATCCCCATCCTCGCCCTCGGCCCCATCCTCAACCTCATCCCCATCCTCTCGCTTGTCCTCATCCTCATCCTTGTCCTCATCCTCTTCAGCATCATCGTCATCACCAGGAATTCCATCATCTCAACCGCCACTAGAACTGCCACCTGGTTCATTGGATAATGCACCCATCGACGACATAAATGTCTGACAGACCGTGCTGGCCTATGGTGGAAGTGATGAACATAAAGCTTTCATCAGTTTCATAAATTCTTTGTCCCTCATTTGAACTTGATCAGCCAACTCTGTGACCCTTTTATCAAACTGTCTTGCATGCTCCTTGGCCTGTTCCAAGTCGTTGGTACTAGAATGGATAACTTTAGAGGACCAATACCTCGTCGGGACTATATTCTTACCAGGTCAGCAGCGTACTCGACCAGAGTGGTCATGTACCAAAACCTGATATAAATGATTGTGTGGCCCAAAATTGTTAGGCTCCTGGACATCAAGGGCCTCTAAAGCAGCCTGCTAAAATTTTTAATAGATTATTAAATTTAAAAATAAATATTAAAATTTGAAATAAACAAATTAAAACTTACAATATTTTCTTGTGTCGGTTCACTAACCACAGTTCCATCTTTTTTCCTTCTACTCGAGCAAAACAATTTTGATCGAGGGATACGTCCTTCAATATTCAATTCGTGCTATTATAATTAAATTGAAACTATATAAAGTGCAAGTATAATCATATATTCAATATTAAATAAATCACATAATTTAAGTAGAAATAATTAAAAGAGCATGTACTAAAGAAAAATTATAAACCACTATATCGTACCAGGTGCCTCTCATGATATGACATAGTTGTGCTCCCCAAAGTGTGGAGGTATTTCTTTGAATCAATGTTTTTTTTTGTTTTTAACAGGATTCCTAAATAATGTTTAATAATAAATTAGATAATATTAATGAAAAATATGAAAACTGTCATTTAAATACATCAAATGGGATTAATACCCTAAATTTGGAAGTAGCCCAATGGGTAATCATTTAGAGATATTGCACTATCAGGCAGTCATCCATGATAAGAAATGTTTCTAACTCTTTGCCCACTTTATCACACCAACCAACATACATCTCATGCTTATATGCTCTCCAAAGCTCTCCTAGCTCCTTTAAATGCACCGGTCATGCACCTTCACCCTCAAAGAAGTTATACCTAAGCTAAAACACAATATATTCATTCATATAAATACAAAAAAATACTACATTAAATCCAATAGATTGTTTACCCATATTTGTGCCCATGCATTATCCTTTACTTCATGTGGCAGATGTCTCTAAGAGAGAGGGCGGGCCGGAATCATGTCACAGTATTTGGATAGTGTCGCCAAAAAACCCCAACATTCCTGTCCGGATTTATCAATCATCCATCCATCATCATTGTATTCAACCATCAACGGTGTCTGGCAGTTCCATACCGCAAGCAAGTGTGTACGCACCCTCCCCTGCCTCTTATCAGTAGATGAATCTGTTATTAAAGAAAAAATATCAGTACAAGTTATAACGAAAATAAATTTTCGTATAAAAATTTATTAGCGTTATATAAATATACATGTGGTAGTCAGATCAATGGGTATCACTAGATGTGCATAAGCTGAAGGAATATCCTGTATAGGTGGAGTGTCCCTTAGTGTACGCTCCTCAGCCATATACTATGTCAGAGTAGGAGTCGATGAAGGTGGAATATAATAGCCCGAAGAAAATGAACCAGAAAAAAAAGATGATGGAACAGACGTCTGACCAACTGGTAGTGTAAGCATCAGAGGCCTAAATATCCAATGTGTCCCTAAAGACACACCAGGATCAAAATGGGGCGTAGAAGATACATCTGTTGTAGGGGCATAATCCAATTGGGTACGACCAGTGGATCATCTAACTCTCTCACCACGAGCACTCGTACCACTGGCCTTAGTACCATGACCACTAGATTTTCATCTAACTCTGACACCACCCCCCTCCTACCACCAACATCTATACTGGGAGAAATATCAGGCTCCTCTTCGGATATCTCATCTAGGGTGTGAATCCGGAAAAAAAGTTTAACACAAAATTAAACACATGATATTATAAGTTATTGAAATATATATATTTGAAATAAAATACTCAGAATAGGTATGAGTGTAGGAGTGCCCATCTGTGTCGTGCGATGATTATTTTCTGTCATATTTTTCCGCCACCTCTATTCAATGAGTGTCATTTCCTGGAATGAAAACAAATACAGAAGTAATTAGAAATTGATAACTAATGTGTAACCCAAAAAACAAAATGTAGAGAAACTATTATAATAAAAAAAACATAATGAAACTGAATGTTTATGGTGGTTTGAAGGTAAGTACAAGAATACACACTCTGAATGATGTAGGTGAAACATATAGTTGAGAACACGACTGTATGATTCTATATATTTCCCACTACAACTTCGGGTTCACAATCAACTCTAACTATTGAGCTATTGGAGTCATCATAAGTAATAAATGGATTGCTTCCAATTGCAGTAGGGATAGTGTCAACTTCATCGTCACCATCATCAAAAACATGCATGGGACTTACTTCAATAATTACTCCAAATTTAGGATGATGATGATATTTGACATAAAAAACATGTTTCACTATTGATTCCAATACATATGGTTCATCAGTGGCAAGAGTGCAATTCAGGTCAATAACTCGAAATCCACAATCAACAATAAAGGTGACATTGCTCGTCATTGAATCAAACCAATGACATTTCATCATCGTGACTCGACCATGCGAGTAATAATCCAAAATTATTATTTTCTCCACGACTCCATAATAAGCTACATTTTCAGAATGAGGTCTATTATACGATGAACTGGCATAATAGTCTATTGTGGTAGTTAGCATAACACCATCATGTTATGTTCTCATGTTTCTTGCTCATTCAGTGCTAATAAATTTGTATCCAATGATCACAAGTGATTTACAAGAAGAAACCTTGGTATTATGACCAAAATCCAAAGCACTTATTTCCTCAGAAATAGAGTCTGTAGGAAAACATGATACCTGAAATATAAAAAAATAGTAAAATTAATTAAATATTATTTTTATTTAGTTATTACAGAAATATTTTTACCTTCAATTTCAACCAAACAGAAAACCATTTGCTATGAAAAGTCTCTTTCCTTCTCAAAGATAAATAATGATGTTTTCTATATAATAATTCATTATGTTCCTTGTAGATAAAGATAATAATAGTTTAAAAAATATTTAAAATTACAAGAGATAAGATAATAGATACATGATCAATTTACTTTCTTGATATACTCATCGAAAAAATCACAATTTAACAACACTGTGTGATGTGCCATCTCTCGCTTTTCAAGGCTTAATGTCATCAATGTATATGATCCCAAAATTTCTCCTATCTGAGGAAGTGATGGAAACTAGGTTCAATTTTCCCATACTATTCTTCTTCATTTCTCATTGGTCTTTTTATTCTCGTAGTATGATCAGGCAAATAAATTGAGTAGAAATCCATAAATTCTTGATCCAAGTAACCGTTCACAATAGAACCTTCGGGATAAATCTTATTCCAAACATATGATTTCAATGTGCATATGTTTCTTTCAGTTGGATACATCCAACAGAAAGAAATGGACCCTCCAAGAAGTATTTCAGTTAGAAGATGGATAGTCAAATGCAACATGCATATAAAAAATGACGGAGTGAATATTTTCTCTAACCCACACAAAATTAATGTTGTCTCTTACAACAGTTATTTCAAGAAGGATTTGGACAACCTCTTAGCACAAAGATTTATAAACAAATATTACAACCGAATAACTGAGACTCTTACATTATTGGACAAGAGATGATCGATTTCTATTGAAATCAACTCATGCAAAAGGACATGATAATCATGAGTCATCAAAGATTTCAGCTTCAACTCTTTTTTGTTGACCCGTTTTGATATATTTCTTGAATATCCATAAGGAAATTTAATAGTCTCTATAACTTCTAGAAATTAATTTTTTCAGTAGGTGTCATCACATAAGAAGCACATGGAACTTGCCATTTATTTTAACTAATACAGACAGGATGCAATTCTGGTCTGATCCCCCAATCTACCAAGTCACGCCGAGATCGTAAATCATCTTTTGTCTTCTCCTTGACATTTAGAAGAATAGAAAGCAACACTTCACACAAATTCTTTTCAATGTGCATTACATCTAAGAAATGACATAACAAGTTGGTTGACCAATACATCAACTCAAAGAATATAATATTCTTCTTCTAATTGAAACATGTATCATTGGAAACATTTTTCCTCTTTCTAGATTTCATTACACCCTTCCCAAATGAATAATTTAAATCTTTAAATTCATTAAGCACATCAGTTCCAGACATACACTGAGGTGGATCATCAGTCTCCATGGTATTTTAAAATCTTCGATGATTGTTTCTCTATGGATGGTTCATTGGAAATAATCGTCGATGTCCCATAAAACTAAAACTACGACGATATTTCAGTCTTCTAGATTGAGTATTCTTCATACGAATAGGTCATGGAAATTTTCCTTTTGTGATCCATCTAGACATAATTGCATAAGCAAGAAAATCATTGATCGTCCAAATAAGCACAGAACACATCTGAAATATGTCTTTCGAATATGCATCTTATGTGGGAACACCCACATCCCAAAGAAGTTTCAAGTCTTTTATTAAAGGTTCCATGTATACATCTATATCATTGTCAGTATCATAAGGGCCTGATATCAGTATACTCAAGAAATTGTAAAGAGTTTTCATACACAACCAATGGGGAAGGTTATAAATGTGTATGAAAACTGACCATGTGTTGTGCGAAGTAAGCATCTTCCCAAATGGATTAAAATAGTCACATGAAACACCCAGTCTCACATTATGCACATCATTTGTAAATTCAGGATATCGAGCATCAAATCCTTGCCATGAAAATCCATCTGCAGGGTGAACCAAGTCTTCATTATTCTTTTTTCTCTCGGTGTCATTCCATCGCATTTTTACTGATATTTCCTCAGACATGAAAAGGTTCTGTAATATGGGGATCAATGGAAAGTTCCACATCACTTTTTGTGGCACACGAGATGCTGTTCCATCATCTTTTGGCATCCATCATGAGGTTCCACATTTGATACAATCATTTATTTCAGTTGTTTCCTCCCAAAATAACCTGCAATCATTCAGGTAGGCATGAATCTTTTTTTTAGAATCCAAGTTCGTCAACTAACATCTATGCCATATAGTGGTTTGAGGGAATATCTGAATCATCTAGAAGTAAGTCCTTCAAGAAGGTAAGAAGGTAATCAATTACAGTATTTGAAATCCCATACATAGTTCTCCAATGAAACAATCAGACTAAAAATTCCAACTTTTTTATTTTACCACATTGCCGATATACTGGAGTCGTCGCAACATCATTAAATTTTTTCACCCTATCAAATTTTTCATTTTCATTGGACGCATCATGTGTGCTTGTATCAAAATATTGATGGCTGGAAATCCTTTCCTTCTCATGATGCTGAATAAATGGAAACCGATCATATACCAAACTCTCTAATTCAGTCCTATCATTTGGATCATCAACATTTTGATATTCCATTTTCTCTCCATTGTGATACCAAACATAATAGTCAGTTTGGAAACTATATTTGGTTATATGATAGCTAACTGCTTCACGACTCAACCAAGGTCTTCCAACACAATTAGAACACGACCAGTGTATCCGACCACTATCTGAAGCCTTGTCAAATGAAAAATCTAGAAAGCTGTTCAAATTATTTTGAAAATAAGTTTAATTCCGATCAGTTTCATACATCTAACTTCTATCAATTCTGTAAGAAAATTGCAATAACTCATTTCAAATAAATTCAATAATATTGAATTTAAATCAAAAAAATATTTAGGTAAATGACAATTGTTTACTTTAAATAAAATCATTACTGAGACATGACTCTATATGAGAATCATATTAAGCAATACTACAAAATAAAATGTATATAAGAAAATAAGATACAGAATTTCTAATGCCCATTTTCAAGGAATTCCCAGTAAGATATTTGATGTGGATCAAGGAATACATAATACTTAAGGGTCTTCTTGGGAGTACATGATTTTTATACTTTAACTTCTTCAGGGAGATTAGGATGAGGAGTGGGATGAGGATCAGGGGAGTGGCAGGGCTGTCCAAGGGGGGGTGCGCGGTGTCCAGGGGGTGCGCGGTGTCCAAGGGGGTGGTGGGGTCGTATGGGGGGTCATAGGTGTCCGGGGGGTGAGGGGCTATCTAGGGGGTCGAGGTGTCTAGGTGGGCGGGCTTTCCACAGGGGTGGTCAGGCTATCCAGGGGGTAGGGGGAGTCCAGAGGGTGGGAGGGTTGTCCAAGGAGAAGCAAGGGGTGTCCACGAGGTGGGTGGGGTTGTCTGGGGGGTATGGGGTGTCTAGGGGGTGGGAAGGGTGCCCATGGGGGTTACAGGGCTGTCCAGGGGGACTAGGGTGTCTAGGGGGTGGGCGGGCTGTCAGGGGGGGAGGTGGGCGGGCTATCCACGGGGAGTGGTCGGGGTGTCCACGGGGGTGGCAGCACTATCTAGTGGGGCTGGGGGTGTCAAGGGTGGGTGGTGGGATTTCCAGGGGTGGGGGCGTCAGGGGGGATGAGGGGTGTCCGGGGGTTGGTGGGCGGGTGTCCGGGGGTGGGGTGGGCGGGCTGTCAACAAGGGTGGGGGGAGGGGCTGTCCAGGGGGCCTGAGCTATCTAGGGGGTGGGCGGGCTATCCATGGAGGTGGCGGGGCTGTCTAGAGGGGTTAGGGGTATCCAGGGGTTGGGGGGGGGGGCCTTCCAGGTGGTGGGGAATCATCACATAATGTTTTTTAGATGCGTTTTTGGTTTTAGCAACGGTTTCACCTGCCAAAAACTGGAAAAGATATAATAGTGGTTTGAAAGGCCATTATATCCTCACCATTTTTTGTCATGGAAAACAACTTTTGAAACAAAAAATGGTAAAAAAAATATTGACCTTAAATAGTGGTGGTTTAAACCACTACTAAAAAACCATTAGCCATATATAGCATAGGATAAAAACGTTGCTATATATCGCTTTAAAAAAACTCAACTGCAGAATTTGCAACCCTCGAAGATAAAAACAAAATTCAATACATATGTTTAAAATTATATCGATATTCACCACACCCACCTATGAGATCATACAGTCATGAAGGTTATCAACATGGTTTACTATAATGTAAAAATTAATTGACTATTCTGGTAATATATTACATTATTTAAGCAAGGATAAACATTCAAGTGGCTATTAGATTTCTAAGACATCCTTGGATGAAATTAATGAAGTAAGAAGTGAACTCATTAAAAAATATAATGATATGTACACAATCTAAAAATGGTATTAAGCTATGGGTTATTAGTGGTAATTCTCAAACATGGATCCAAACTTATAAAGGATTCACTAAGTATAAATATGTTTAATGAGATTTTAGAATACAATAAAAATGGGATATGTCTTTGTACAGTTCCAAATAAAACACTTAGAAAACATTTTACATATTTTATAAATATATATTTAAAAACAAATCATTTATATCATTAAAATATAAATAGGTTTCATTATTAAATAAATCGAATGTTGGCATCATAAAAACATAACCAAATAGTCACTCAGTGAGTCGACACCACCTACAAAAAAATTAGGCACACTTTATGAATACAATGATCTCTAAGACAAACTTAAGAATAACTCACCCGAAATTCATGACCAAAGGAACCCATTACATAACCACTATAAATTCATAAGAAAATAAAATATATTAAAAACCAACACTACAAAATCTATAGAACAAAAGAGGATGAAGCACCATGACCCGAGGAAAATTCCACCATTCTTAGGTGGAAGCAACATATTAGTTTTAGTATGTCGTATGTTTAGTTACAAATGATATATGAAACCAAGGTCAAACCTAGTCATAGAAATCTACCAATCATGTATTAGTGATTTATTTAATATCAAATAGTGTGAATCATAAAATTTTCCAAAATCCTTAAAATAGGAAAAAATGACGTGATCTTTCTAAATAACGCAATAAATGTAGAAATCAGAGGATGATGGATTCTATGTTTGTATTTGGGAAGATGTTAAAAGATTCTAACCTAGATGGGGGATTTGTAGCCGATCAGATGGAAGAAATCAGGTTAGGGTTCACCTGCGCGCTGGGGCTTCTGGAAATTGGGGGAAAGGAGTTCTGTGCTGTGCTACGGGGGCGTCTGGAAAACATGGTTATTTGAGGAGACCTTTCCCAATGGTTTGTAAAAACCATTGGGAAATTATGACTTTTCCCAAGAGTTTGTAATTACTTTTGGGAAAAAATGTCTTTTAGAAACGGTTTTCTACAAACCGTTGGTAAAGGGGGACTTTTTTTGTTTCCCAACGGTTTCTTGAAACAATTTGGGAAAGCCTTTAAAAATCAAGATTTACCAATAGTTTTTCAAATCATAGGAAAAAACACTTATACCAACAGCTCTCCATAACCGTTGGTGTATAAGTGTTGGGAAATCCCAACTTTCCAGTAGTGAATCTATGCTCACCCTTTCTTATGATTCCCTTTCCTAGGATCTGAAGATAGGTTTTAAGAAGGTTAAGTTTGTAAAGAGTACAAAATGGGAAGATAAATATGGGAGATCTTGAAGAACATTCAATATATCAGATGATTTTGTGCCTCGTATCTAATGAAACAAAACTATTAAGATCATCTGGTGCCTGTTTGTGTAATGTATTGAATATTTATCTAAAAATACATTATATTTATGTATGAAAATCCTGGTTTCTATATATATATAGATTTATTTTGTGAATACCACCCTTTAGATCTTTAGAACTTTTTTTGGAAATATTACCCCTTATGGGTCACACCATTTGGCATTTGACTCTCATGGAGGATTCATTTCATATCCCTTATAAGAGGAATTCATATATATTTGTTTCTATTACACGTGGCAGTGGCATTGGAAGAATCAATGTTTCAAATTATAATCAGTTAGTGTTTTCTAACATTATTTTGTAGTTTTATTTCATGCCTTGTATTTCTAAGGATGATCTATTTTCTTATAATATATAATGTTGAATGTGGTATAGTTTAATTCATTCTTAAAGAAGTTTTATATATGTAAGTGTTTATAATTATTTAATTTGAATACATCCCTATCAATTCATTTTGGTAATTAAATTGAAATTTATGTTTTGACCATTGAATGGTTTTTTTGGAAAGGATTCATGTTATTAAATGTATTTGACTTTAAAAAGAGATTTTATTTCTTAAAAAAGGTTCTATTATTTTTTAGAATGGATTTTGATATTGATTTGAGAAACATAGCACATTAAGAAAATTGGATATTTTGGGAAATGGATATATATATTTAGGGTTGAAGACATAACTAGAGGTTTTTTTATGTATAAAATATATGGCATAACTCGATATCGATTGGAAACAACATATTTATGTTTAGGATTTTTTAGGACTTGTCCATATTCCCATAAGTTAGATCCCAAATGGTTTACTTTGTAATTTATACCAGGTGTATCTAATGTTGGATTGGTTATTTGATATTTTCTAACATGATTGAATTATGATGAATCAATGGTATGTTTTACTTGATTTTCTTTTATATTTCACATATTTCTAGATTTGGTGACAATGGTTATGAATTCCTATAAAATTGGGGAATGTTTACATAACGAATTCATTAATGAAAATTGTTTATAAAATGTTATTTTTTAAAGAAATCCTCTTTTCACTCTTGGTTTAGAACATATATTTACTCCTTGGTGGTATCCAACTATGCACTATGATTATGCTCTAAATTTTCATTTTGGTTTTTTTAACATTTATTTTCAGGACATGGGTAATGGGAATGTAATTTTGTAGACTGTCAGGTTCTCTTGTAATTGTCATCCTTCGCAGTGAAATGATTTTATGGTGATGTATTGTGACATGGAGTCTTTTTTAGTATAGAATTATTTATCACTATATTTCATATAAATAAGATTAAAATTGTTTGTATCATGGATATGTATTCCATTATACAATATTATACATTGATGATCCCCCTATTATACAGGTTTCTTTTTGTTCATTTCGTTATCTCATCATGTGGTGGACCATTCAGGGTTTCTTTTCTGGTTAACCTAGGTTGGATCATTACTAGTTTGTAACATAAGGTATAACTATCCTGAAGTGTTGTTAACACTTCCTATATTTGGATTGGTGTATTGGTATGTTGGAGTTAGGAATATTTGAATTTAGTTATTAATTTTATAAAAGGGTCTCGTCAAAATCACATTTTTGTCTTTATCCGAGTTATTGCGGGTGGTCGGCAATTTTTACAATGCTTGATACATGGTGGTTGAGGATGATAAAATGAAACAGATATGGTGTTTAATTAAATGTACATATTCCTTTTATTATTATTGTTACTTATTTCAATGAATCCATATTATTTAAAATTAATTTTTTATTGGTGTATTGATATGGATACATGATGTTGGTCCATTGATTTTTTACTTTTATCAGTAATAATTGTTTTTTATCTTATGATAATAATAAAATTATTCCTAGAAGACCTCTTCAAATTCCAAAAAAGGAATTTTTTTGGTATGTTCTACTATTGGATCTTCAAGTGGACCCTTCTTTGGTAGAATATGCATTCCTCAATATTCAGACAATGTGTCAAGAAATTGTTAGTAACCAAGGAGGATCACATGATCATGGTTCAACATTTATTCAACAACATAAAACATTCTTTTGTGGTTACAAATGACCATTGGAATATGACTAATATCCAAAGCATATTGAGAGAATCTCCAATCATCCAAACACTTCTAAGGACTCTAAGGTTGGTTTTTCGTTAATATACTTGAGACATATGGAAGGAGATATTGGAAATCTATTTTCCAAGATTTGATGAATTAGCATAACACTTGGTAATTTTTTAATAACTTCCAGAACAAATTCCATATAGGGACTTTATGATAGGACAAACCTGGGAGTCATTAACCTTAGAGTGTAATGAGCCTACCATTATAGTGTATTCCCCCTGTTTTTCTGTGTTTTTTCACTTAGAACTAGAGATAATAACCAATTATTACCCGAAGGCTTAGAGGATTGAGTTGGGTTTTGAGGGAATATATTCAGTTAATTTTAATTCTTATGTTCCTTATATCTTTTTTGGATGTAGTTGATAATGAATCTATAGAAGAGGCTGAAATTGTTGAGGAAATATGATTTGTAGGATCTTTAGTTGGTACTATCACTATACAAGGTTATCATCAATCCATAAATGGAGGCCTAGTGGTGGGTAGTTTTATTTAGAACCATTTTTAGGGGATTTATATAGAAAAAACTTGGTTTTTTCTTTCAGTGTGAAAGGCCTCCACATACTAAGAAAATTTTATAGAGGCTCGTGTGACATTCCATCATTTTGGAAAATCTAGAAATCTGAACCATTTTGGTGATTGGATTTACAGAGACACTATGGATGGACCCACTCGAAGTAAGGTTTCATAGTTTTTATCTATGATTCCAAGGGCGATATGTCTTATACCCATGATAAGGGGTGAAATTCATGTTTCTAAGAATGCTTCGGGAAGAGATTATAACATGCATCATTCTGTGGTATCTTATCAACTAGAGGAATATGAAGTCAGGGAAACTATAATTAGAGGTATGAAGTTTATTTCATCTTCTATGGAGCTAAAAATGATTGATAAAGTGGCTAATAATTTTTTATATTTTCAAATTAATCATATGTGTTGAACTTATATTTCGAGATTACATTGTTCTTATAGGATCATTCCACAACTTTGGGAAAGAGGTCCAAACATGTATTCATGTTCCCCCAATGTCAACTGGTGATAGTAGTCCATGAGGTGGAGTGGTACTTCTTGGTGACAGATCATGATGTCATTTACATGATTATTGGTATGGATTAGATGACTAGAAGTAAGAACCAACTTTTTTGTTATCACTATTGATTTAATTTTTTTTTCTCTAAATGGAATAACTCTTGACTTTCAAGGTGAGTAGGAATCTTGGACTTGGAGATAAAGGCATGTTTTTCTTTACACTAAGGCTATCTTATGCAAGTTGTCAAAATTGTTCATAGATTCCACAAATTATTTTTTGAGTAGTACAGTTCTTGTGGTGATGTTTATATACGAAGATGTCTTCCAAGAGGTTTCTTATTTATATCACTAGAGAGGGAGATATCAAGTTTATCATATAACTTATACCTCTTATAATGCCCATTTCTATGCCATATTATTATATAGTTTCAAATTATATGGTATAAATTAAGTTCAAGATTTTTTATATTGAGGTTAACAGCCAATGAGCCCGTAACCGAGTGGTAAGGGCTCTTGCTTGGCATCCAAGAGACCCAGGTTCAAAACCAGGTGGAGGAAAATTTTCGGGTACTGAAGCAGTGCTGTAGCAGTCACTGTAGCAGTTACAGTTCGGTACTGTATTAGCCGGAACTATTCACCCGATTTGGGCATTCGGGCCACCGGTTTGGGCCTACGGGTCCCCAGGGCCTTCGAGTCATCAAAGGCCTTTGGGCCACAGGGACTTCGGGTCACGTAGAACATGGAATAGCCCAGTTCACATAGAACATGGCTCAGAAGAGGATCAGAGCAGCAGGAGTAGCAGCCACTAGATGCAGAGCTAACTGGATTAGAAGAATGAGAGGGTATGGAAGCCGCCATCGAGAACAGGCCCCATGGAGCTTTGTATGGGGAAATTCTATCCAACCAACAATGCAACTTGGGGAGACAAGGTGATCAATGATGCAAGATGCTAGGGATGGGAAGTTCTAGTGGGCTGGTCCTACGGGTCATGTATGGGCATGGTATGCCTCTGGGCCTTTGGGTCATGTATTGCGGGTCATGTCCGGACTTGTGCCTTGGGCCTACGAGTCATGTACGGGTTCCCCTTCAACCCTTAAAAGGGGGATTATCTATAATAAAATAAAAAGAAGTCCTTCGGGCCATTCTGAGGCTAACATATTTACTCATCCTATAATGTCACAATGGGGAATTCCTTTCGGATTTTATAATATGTTTTATGTGTGCCTATATCATTTTATTGACTATCTAATGTCAAATTAGGTGACCATAATGAAAAAATATCACTTTCCTGTGATTAATAATCTCTTCAATAATCTTAATAGGGATCATTGGTTTTCAAAGATTAATCTTTTTAATGACCAACCAGTTGAGATTATGATAAGATCAATTGCCTATGATAAAAGTTAAGATCTAGTATGCCGATTTTGAGTTTCTAGTTATGCAATTCAGTCTCACTAATTCTCCTATTGTGATCATGGAATTGATGAACCATATCATTCATCAGTTCTTGTAATCTTCTATTGTTGATTTCATGTATGATAATTTGGTTTAATACATGTTAAGTGAGGAGCACATGGTCTATTTACATATCTTTATTAAAACATTTAAGGAACATTTATTTTTAGGTAATCCATCCAAAAGAGGGTTTTGGATAGAATATTTAATGATTATTAGGTGTTTTATACCAAATAAGGGAGTCATAGTGGATCCTAAAAAGGTCAAAGTAATTATTTAATGTGAGCTACCCAAAAATGTATTTTTGATCCGAAGAGTCTTGGGTTTCACTTATTGTCAGAGGATTTTTTTTATAATTTTCCAATATTTTATCTTTGATGATATCTTTTACCCATTAGGGTGTAAAGTTTGAGTCGAATGGAAAAAGGTATAGATTTTTTATGAACTAAATGTTATATTGACTTCAACCCTAGTTTTGATTGTTTCAAAACAATGTTTGGTCTATGGTGATTTATGTGATGATTCTAGAAAGTGTTTTAGGTTTTTATAAATACATGGGAGATATGTAATAACCTAAAACTCTCTCTAGTAATGAAATTAGTAGAATAAATACACTATCCTTGATCCTTAGATGGAATCGATAACACCTTAACTGAAAATATTTCATCAAAAATTATTTATGGAGAGGTTTAATTTATATTATGATCAGAAGATATTGATTTATAATTTCAATCATATGGATCTAAACATGCAATAGATACAGTGGGTGGAGAATCTCAATACATTTGATTTTGATATTTCCTATACTCTTTAGGGATGGAATCAAATCCCTAAGGTGTTGAGTTGATAAATATCGATAAAAATAGTGTAATAATCAATGTAATAGTTTTATCTAATGTGTTTTTTTTCTAATATGAGTTTGAGAATGAAAGAATCGTGTGTGAAAGGATATGTTTGTATTCAGTGAATCCGAAATCAATATTTTATTAGCGATTTTAGCTCGAGTAGATATCTAACCCCATGTTATAGGTGTATGGTAAAATTATTTGTACAGGATACCTCAGGTATGTGGCCCTGATCTATTTATAATGGTTATTCTTTTTTAATATTTTTTTTGTTCCATTTTCTCTATGGGATGAGTTTTTGGAATTTAGAGTTTATTGTTATTGGTTAGAAAACCCAGGTACTACCATGATGTATTATGATTTAAGATGTTGTTATTAGTGGCTGATGATGAGTGGGTATATTTGGGATTTTCTATCATGGTGTATTATATGTTATTGAATTAAGTTGTATCACTATATAACAATTGGTTTATTTCATACCTTACCCTTTCTGATATGGAAATTTGTTTATATTACCATATTCTTAACTATTATATTACCAAGAACTCAAAGTTGAAAGGATTTGATTGGGGTGATTAATGATAGACTCATAAAATAAGTTCATTTTTTCACTATTAAGGAGCTATGGAATGTGGAAAAGCATGGTGAGTTTTATGTATGAGATATTGTGAGACTTCATGGGGTTACCTGTATGATTTTTTAATAGGTACCCAAGGATAACATCTAGGTATTCTAAAGGGTTATCGGAGGTGATAGTTTCATAATTGAAATTGAAAACATCATCTCATATATAGATGGTTGGGAAAATATAAATGAATATCTTGGTTCTTGAGGATATACTCTAGGTTTTTGTGCATTATTTCGATGGTATGGGGGTAAATAATTTTCATCTTGTTATATTTTTTATATAAATGGTAATCAGTAAATGATCAAAATGGGGACCTTTTAGGAATTGTATTAGTATCCATGTAGATCTCCCCTATACTAGGTAGAGATGGGAATGTGGTCCTTGTTTGGGCTGATTCTTTATTTGGATGTGATGAAAAAGGTGCAGTTGATCTGAAAGAGATTCATCACATCACAAAGGCATCAGAAATCTTATTCGGACCATTATCATCAGCTGCAGGAGTTTTTGTTTAGTGATCAGATATTTCTTATAGTTTTACCTCAAATGGGATATTGTCAGTTGGGTGGGCATTTTTCCTTTTAATTCACTGGATGGGTAGGAATTGTGGCATATTGGTTTGACTTATAGTCTCATTCATCATTCATCCATTATGTACTTTATATTTCTTTTCTAAGGAGTAATCTTCCAGATCCATCACATGTGCTTCAGAGGGTATATGATTATCATGATATTGACACTGGTGTGGTTGGGAAACCAATTCAGATTATGGATCACTAATTGAAGGTTTTTCATATTATAATGATTCCTTTGTTATGTGTATTATGGTAGTACAAATGAGAGATCCATTAGATCTGGGAAAATTAATTGGTGATGTGGGAGTGGTGTCCTTAAATTGTTATCGGTCTGGGATATTGAATACATTATAAGGACATAAGGAACCTATTTTAAGTAGATATTAACACCCAATTACCATCCCTCAGGTATTCTTTGAATCTATTTTTTTGGTTTTCCCTATTTTGGGTGCATTGTGGGATTATCTTGGATAGAGAATTGTTTCTAGAGAAATGAACTAAATTCCATTGATATTTGTTTTTTTAATTAATGGTGTCCATGTATACATGTGAATGGATTTATAGGGTGATTTATGGGTTTAGAGATCCATAAAAAATGGATTCATTATTTTCTATATGAAACATGACCGGGCATGACATTCCAGACATATTTGCTTCATGAATGTGTTACATGATGAAATCTATTATAGGAAAGATTTCATGATTCATATTTTGAGTTTGAAAATTTACAATTCATGAGTCCTATAAATTTCATGAATGGGTTTATTGGGATTGAAATTCACCATATTTTCCTCATTTTTCAGGGTACTGGATGTTCATAGAATTCATGGTATTGAAGGTGTTCACAATTTTAATAAATTCATTTATGTTTTTATAATAATCATGTATGCATAAACATTTTTTTATCTAGTGATCAGAAATCCCTCTAGACATTTATGGTGATTTTGGGTGATATAACTCCTGGATCACCCCATTTGATGTTTCACTATAATAGTGGTCACATCACATATCCTTGGTAATGGGTATTCCTTATTCTTAATTTTATATGGTTGTAGAAATCACATTTTCTATGTTTCTAATTTAGATTGTGTTCTATTAGTTTTTTCTATCTATACTTTTTATTTTTTTTCTTTCCTTTCCTTTTCAAGACCGATCTAATGGTTTCCAATCCCCATTTTTTAAGGTAGTGGAGTTTCAATTGTTATTGACGAATGTGTATCTATTAATGTGGTTCTGATTCATGAATTTCTATAATTTATTGTCAATTCCTTTTGGTTATTGAATGGAAATTAATTTTTTTCACTTTAATGGATTTATTGGAGATGATTCAAATTTTTAAAAGGATTTTTACATTATAAATGGATATTAGTTTATATTAAATGTTTTTATTATATATATGCATGAATTTTGAAATGGTTTTGAAAAACCTGGAACATTAAGAACCCATTGTGAGGTATGAAATTGACTTGTAAAGTTAGTGTCCATGATTCCAATAGAGTTTTTGTGATGTTAAAAAATAATGGAATTACTCGATATAGGATGGATCCGAAAGATGACTAGACTAAGAATCTTTTATTTGTAATACGTATTCCCTTAATCTAGTGACCAAATGGTGAGATTTTTTAGTTATACCTACTTTATCTCATGATTTCCTAGTTCATGTAAATTTGATCACATTCTTATCTTATGGTGTATTAATATATGGTTTTACCTTTTATCTTCAATATTTTAAATATACATGGAATTGGTGAATATAAATATGCATTTTTGGAAAATTAAATTAATTTATACAAAATTGTTTAATTTAGGAAAATTATTTATAATATGTATTTTTTTAAAGAAAGAAATATTTTTATCATGATATTAAATTGTTTATATATAATTTGGTTGTATCTTATTTGGATATATGCTCAAGAACTGTTTTTTCTTATAAGAGATTTTACACCATGTTTTGTTGGACATTGGTAATGGGAAGGGTATAGTGTGGTATGTTGGGTTCTATTATCAATCACGTCATCATAGTGACATTGTTTGGTGGTGACATATAGGCACATGATTTATTGTTTATCTTATTTTCTTTAATTTTTGGTTTGGATTATTTGAATGAATTAGTATCTATCATGGATATGTATTCATATATTTAGTGTTGTACTTTGATATTTATTTAGTTATACATGATAAATGCAGTTATTTTATATATCTCAAAATTAATTCGACTATCCATGGTGTCTTTTATAGTGTACCTATGTTCATTCCTAGCATTAATGAAAAAAATATTAGAATAAGATGATTCAGGGAATTTAATAAAATAATGTTACATTAACTATATTAATTAAAATCAATGTGACACAGTGGATTTATATTCTTTTCAAAATTTAACAAACCAACTTGAGAATGAAAAAAGATATATTATTTAATGAGAACCTCCTATGAATAAAATACATATACTATATATCAATGAATAAAACACCAATAATGATGTGGTAATTTATCCAAGAAAAAGGGAACATTGTTTTTAATGAAAATAAGATTGATACTATATGATGTTGAAATGTTAGAGAATTATTGTGAGACTACTAATGGGGTTTCACTCACTTTCTGTTTAATGTAGTACTGTGTTTGGGGGATATCAATGATTCTCAATGACGAGGACTACACTCAGTAATCTCATACAAGTTTAACATTGATATAAAGGGTGACATCTGATTTTTTACTTTTCAATACCAACATCAGTAGGATTTGGTTTTGGATAATATATATTAATATATTTTACACTTACCTACAAATATTACATTTAGTATAGTGATCATTTCAACCCATTATATTTAATTTTAATCAATAATAAATCTATTATTTAGCTAGAATGTGAAGAAAAATATTACTATGTTTTATTAATCATAGATTTGGGTTAAGAGAGGTTATGTAAAGTCCCGAAAAATTCAAGGAAATTTTTTTCTTCTTAATTTTCTTTGGATTTTTACAAGAACGCAGTTTTTGATGGCACCTGATTCCGAGGTCCGGTGTGCCCGGAATCATTTTCCAAAGTTTGGCTTGGGTACGTTCAGTGAAAGGACGAGCGAGTTTTTCTAACTTTTGAACCGGTGCTCGGAATTGAATTATGAGGGCACCGATGGAATCGCTGCGCCGATAATTGCTTAGAAACGCCTCTTCTGGAGTTTCATTTGCTCGGGTGTGGTTTTTAATTTTTAGGCATAATGTTAAGAAATAAAATAAATTGTATGACAAAATTTATTTTATTTCACTTAAGCCGCTTGGAAGCCACTTGAAGCCACTTAAAGCAGCTTAAGTTGAGTTGATGCGGATAGGGTGCTATCCAGAAATATCCTACCCTCTTGGGAGGATATTTGTGAGGTGGGGCCCGCACGAGACCCACCGTTTCCTTCCGCTAAGTAACGCACCCACGAAAACCCGTCATTATGAAAGTCAACTGACACATTTTCCTAATTTCTTAACGCACCAATTAATTGGGCGGTTTTATTCGTTGAATTAATTGGGCAGTTTTATTCGTTGAATTAATTCGATTAATTAATTTAATTGTTTCTTAACCTGTTTTCAATCCATTGGTGTAACAATAAAATAAGACCAACGCACGAATTCTGGAAAAATGATCGTTGAGAGGTTTTGACAACTTTGTGCCTTCATCCTCCTTCGCGAAGAACACGAAGAATACGAAGAACGCGAAGAATGCGAAGAACGTGAAGAACGCCGTCACCCTCGGAGACTGACGACGCTTCTTCCGAGACGTTCTTCCCTGCAACGATCTCCGATCACCAACTGCTTGAGGTAGGAGATTTTGGGTTTCTTTTAAATCTTCTTTGTGGTTTATAACAACACATGGATTTAATCGATATAATTAAATCTTCATGTTCTTGAATGTCGGAGTTCGTCGATGCCTCACCGTATTCCGCGACGACGTGACGCCCTTCCGCGACGACGCGACGCATTTCCGCGACGACGCGACGCCCTTCTGCGACGCGACGATCGTCTCCTTCCACGACGATCAATTCCGCGAAGAACGCACGTGCGATGACTTGATGAGGTAGGGGTTTGTTTGTGAAATAACTTTATATTCCCGTGATTGTTTCCTTTATAACAAATAACCCAGATCAAGTTCAATTTTAATTCTATTAAAATTGTGCCTTGCTTCTATTTATGTGTTGAATATTTCTCCCGACTGTTATCATCTAACGCGGAGGGTGCGGGCCAAAAAAACACGGCCCGACAACCCTCCCCAGTTCTTCCTTGTTGTTCGGATTTGGCGGGCGATGACAAAATGTGCCGCCGAGGCGATTTAATGATCCCACAGTGAAGAACAGAACCCGGGAGGAACAGCGGCGTAGACAGGAAGGAAATCGGACCACCAGAGCAACTCCGGTGGCCCGCGGAATTTTCCGCCGACGCGCCACGCCGGCACGGCGGCGTCGGCGGCTGGCAGCGGCCAGCCTCCAGGTGGCGGCGGCGGCGCCCAGCGCGCCGGCGGAAAAACCTCGCCGCGGCTTCAGCCACGGCGGCGAGGCAATTCCATGGCCGCACGGAACCGCGGTTCAGGGACGCGGCGGCCCGGCCGCATCCGGGTGATCCAGGGCGGCCCCTCGCGGGGGCCGCAGTGTTGTCACGTAGGGGCATGCGCGCCCCCAGTGTTGCTCGACCGCTCGGCCGAGTCGAGCCGGACCGGCCGGCCGAGCCGGGCTGCGCCCTGGTCTGGCCGGACCGGGTCCTGCCGGGTCGGACCGGGTCAGGCGACCCGGTTTCGGCCGACCCATGAGGGGGGGGGGGGGGGGGGGGGGTCGGGCCGGGTCGGTCCGGGCCCAGACCCCCTGTCTTCGGACCATTTCGGTCTTTTTTCCGTAACTTGAGCTATGGGCCTCCGAACAACGCGCCGTCAGCGGCGATGCGATCCTTGGATCGAGACGGTCATTTCGTTATATCGCACTCAACGTTTAGTAATACATTGGGTTCGTCCGGGATGGTTCGTACACGAAACCAATGAGGCCGTCAGAGCGGAAACGCTCGTATCTTGAGCTTCGGACGTCCGATTGACGTGCCGTTGACTTCGTTGAATTCCTATAAGTGAGACAGATCTTTTGGCATACTCCGCCCGAGGTTTGGACGCAGGTGGAGTACAGTCGGGTTGGTTTTGCCTTAAAAACCAACCGGGCCCCTAGGACGAAAAATTCAATATCTCTCAGACCAGGCGTCCGATTGACGCGCCGTCTGCGACGTTGAGTTCCTGTTGGCGATACAGAAATTT
The DNA here is from genome assembly GCA_963277665.1 of Viscum album. Classification (NCBI taxonomy): domain Eukaryota; kingdom Viridiplantae; phylum Streptophyta; class Magnoliopsida; order Santalales; family Viscaceae; genus Viscum; species Viscum album. Next base: position 896,310,097 of record OY728120.1, read on the forward strand.
TTGATACATCAACTTCGGACTTTGTGTCAGTTGATGTATCAGCCTCTCGGCTCATGGAGCGGACCCTCCCGAACGAGCGTGCTGTGTGCGAGAACCCTAGAGCTGGCTGCGACTGGTACTGTGACTCGACGACAACTATGCAGATATCCTCAATGGACTGCGACGACTACAGCACTCAGCGAGCCTTTGTGGGTCAGTGCTACAGGTCCTGTGTTGGCCCGATCCTGTGTGGGTCCGATATTTTGTGGGTCAACACTCAGTGGTTCTGTGTGAGCTAGCGCCTACAGGTCCTGTGTGGGCCCGATCCTGTGTGGGTCTTTGCGGGGGTTAGTTACCTATCGATCCTTTGTAGGTCAGATCCTTTGTGGGTCATTGCGGAGGTTAGTACCTATCGATCCTTCGTGGGTCCGACGACTTAGATGGATCAGTGATCATCTCTATCGTCATTTGAAAAAGTATACCTGTGTGAGCTGAAATCCCTATTTTCTTTCCATTGTGGATTGTGTTGTGCTATCCTGGGTGGATTTACGTTTTACTTTCCTTTGTGGATTGTGTTGGGCTATCTTGTGTGGACTGGGTTATACTTGAGCTCGGATGTTGGAGCCGAGCGAGAATTGATGACTTAGGTGTATGTATGGGCATATACCTAAGCCGTGTCGGATGTTACTTCAGGATTGTATCTTTCCTTTGTGGATTATCCTTTGTGGATTCTGGGAGACCATTGGGGGTCTTGGGGTCCCTACTAAGTAGCTTATACTCACCCCTGCACAGGCTATGCCCGCACTTCGTTGTGTTTGTTGCAGACGATGGACAGTGCTGATCGTGGTGGAGGTTTGCGGAGCAGGACGGTACCAGGAGGTGGACCACTGGGCGGGATTCACTCGGAGCGGTCGGCTGGACCCAAGGAGCAGTGGAGGCTTTCTGTACCCACCCTTCAGGTGGGACTTCCAGAGGACAGCTCAACGTTGCAGCTTTACTTTCTGTTGTTGTTTTCCCCCTTTCAGTTGTACTTTACAGTTGGGCTTGTATTTCCGTGACCCTTTTACTTTTCCGCACTTACTGTTGTACCAGCTTTTACTTAGTGTTTACTTTTCCGCTTGCTTACTCTGTAGTGCTTGTTTACTTTTCAAAGGAAATGCCTTCCCTTTTACCGGGATTTTACGCCTTGGTGAAAGTCGCCAGCCCCTGGCCTATGGAAGGCGGGCTTGGGGTAGTCACGACACGGGTCCTGAGGGCGAGTTGTGAAAAATTGGTATAAGAGGAGTTCGGTTCTACCACAGACTCTGATCTTTCTTCTATGTGAAGCAATAGTGTTTAGCTTATTGGTTGTGGTTATCAGTCCAGGGAGTCCAGTGTTGGTGCGGCGGCCGACGTATCCGTACACCAGGACCCTGACTTCTGATTTCCGACTTAATGCACGAAAACATTGATTGCATGTGTGTTTCACGTTTTTTAATTGTGATTACTTCATATCAGCTCACCAGGTATACTGTTCTGACCATGGCGCACCTGTTTCCTTTTCAGGATGGCCCCACAACAGTAGCCAGCTAGGGTTCCGAGAGTGGTACGTGACGACAGCCCGCCGAGCGATGAGGCCTCGGTACAGGGCCCTTTGACGGCGGAGGCACCGACGGTACCTCTACCCGTCGAGCCACCGATGCTTCCAGCACTAGCCGCTGACATTGCACGTCACCTCAGTACCCTGCATGAGTTCTAGTGCCATCGACCGCCTAGGTTCCATGGGGAGATGGACCCCCAGGCAGCCGAGGACTGGCTGGAGGCAGTTGTTCGAGTTTTCAGACTAGTGTGGACACCATCAGACCTCATGGTGATCCTCGCAGCAAGTCTACGGCACGCAACAGCAAGACGATGGTGGATCTTGATGCTCTAGGTGCACGATGAGGCCACTCTCATATGGACAGACTTTGAGGGACTCTTCCACTCAGAGTTCGTCCCGGCCACCCTCCGTGCGGTGCGCATCCAGGAGCTTCTTCAGCTACGGCAGGGCAGCTTGACGGTCACCCAGTACTTGGCAAGATTCACTGATCTCTCGTGGTACTCGACCGAGATGGTACAAGACCCGTTCTTCCGGGCCCGGACCTTTGAGCAGGGATTGAGACACGAGATCAGGGAATCATTGATCTCCCTCAGCATCCAGACCCAGGCATGAGTACTGGAGCGAGCTCTCTTGATCGAGAGATTCCTTGCTGAGACTTCTCCAGTGGCGAGACCTACCGCGGGGTGGCACGTAGCAGAGTCTTACGCAGCGGTCAGCCGACAGAATACTCAGGGGTCCCAGATGACCAGACCCTCACGCAGACGGCCTCAGGACATAGGCTCAGCAGTGCGGGGCACACAGCGCGGAGCCAGTCTTTCGTGACGCAGGCAGTGCTACACTTGCGGCGGGTAGGGTCACATGGCTCGTGACTTCCTGACCCACCATGCCGAGGAGCAGTAGACAGTTGAGGGGCCACCCAGGCAGAGGCATATGGTCGACCGTGGCGGTCCGCAGGGAGGAGGCGGATGAGGCAAAGGAGCTGGCCGAGTTGCAGGTGGTGGGAGATGCTTTGAGGCTCTACCACCACCACCACCAGGAGGTCCGCCCCGACCACAGGGAGCTGGCGGGCAGAGACATGCACAGCTCCAGGCAGCGGAGGCCTACGACCACGGCGCACCCGAGATGATTCGAGGTACGATCTGTGTCTATTCGACCCTTGTTGCAGTTCTTATAGACACAGGAGCGAGTCACTCTTTCATAGTCGCTGCCCTTTTTCGGAGCTCGGAGATTACGACAGATCCGTTGGCTCGATCCTTACGGCTAGAGACTCCTACGGGTGCAGACTCGACGATTACGCACTAGTGCCGGCAGTGTGAGCTTACTCTAGGAGGCGAGAGCTTCGGCTGGGATCATCTTGTAGCAGCATCGAGGCCTTACGACGTCATATTGGGAATGGATTGGTTATCTATAGTCCATACACAGATTGACTGTATTAGGTGCAAGCTGCGATGTGTACGCACCGACGGGAGCAGGTTCACCTTCAACGGCGAGAAGGGAGCCTTCGCAGCACAGGATGGACATCCGCAGAGGAGAGGACATACCATCACTCATCAGTTGGCTAGCCTCATCTTAGGAGTTGTTGACGTGAGGAGTCCTAGTTTTCCTGCAGTGGTGGATCAGTATGCAGACGTCTTTCCCAACGATGTTCCAGGACTACCTCCCCGCAGAGAGGTAGACTTCCATATTGACCTGTACCCCGGAACAACCCCGATATCGACTCCAGCGTATCCGATGGCCCCCGCTGAGCATCGAGAGCTACGGGTACAGTTGGAGGACTTGTAGGGAAAGGGTTTCATCCGACCCAGTGTTTCACCCTGGGCTTCGCCGATATTGTTCACCAAGAAGGCAGACGGGCGCTTGCGACTTTGTGTCGATTATCATCACCTGAACTAGGTGACAGTGAGGAACAAGTATCCGCTGCCGAGGATTGATGACCTCTTCGATCAGCTCAAGAGAGCATGGTGGTTCTCGAAGATAGACCTCAGGTCAGGCTATCATCAGCTCAGAGTTCGAGACGAGGACATGCAGAAGATGGCCTTCAGATGTCAGTATGGCCACTATGAGTTCATGGTTATGCCATTCGGCGTAACCAATGCTCCAGCAGTGTTCATGGGCCACATGAATATGATCTTTCAGCCATACCTCGATCGATTTGTCGTGGTCTTCATCGACGACATTTTGATTTACTTGACGACTGAGGAGGAGCACGCCTACCACTTGTGTGTTGTACTAGACACACTCCGAGAGCACCAGATTTATGGCAAGCTCTCGAAGTGTCAGTTCTGGATACATGAGGTCCACTTCTTGGAGCATGTCATTTCTGAGGAGGGAGTTGTAGTGGATCCTAGGAAGATTGAGGTGGTGCTAGCTTGGGAGCCACCTAGGAGCGTGACAGAGGTGCGGAGTTTCTTGGGACTAGCTGGATACTATCGGAGGTTTGTTCCAGACTTCTCCAGAGTTGCAGCACCACTCTCCTCTTTGACGAAGAAGGGGAAACCCTTTGTGTGGTCAGAAAGATGTCAACAGAGCTTCCAGGAGCTGAGATAAATATTGACCAGTGCACCTATCTTGAGGTTTCCTGAGGAGGGAGTAGGGTACGTAGTCTACTACGATGCATCAGGGACCGGACTCGGATGTGTCCTGATGAATGAGCGGGCCGTGATTTCCCATGGATCACGTCAGTTGAGGCCGCATGAGCAGAACTACACCACACATGACCTGGAGTTAGCAGTAGTGGTCTTCACACTGAAGACATGGTGGCACTACCTGATGGGCGAGCGCTTTACAGTCTTTTCTGACCACCAGAGTCTCAGGTTCATCTTCTCGCAGAAGGACCTGAACCTGAGACAACGGAGATGGCTCGAGTTCCTCCAGGACTATGACATTGAGATAGTCTATACTCCTGGAAAGGGGAACGTGGTAGCCGATGCCATCAGCAGGAGGATGGGCATTCAGCTACTTGAGGAGGCGATAGAGCAGCTAGCCCCTTTGTAGATATCCTTCGTGGATAGAGATGGAGAAGCCTTCCTTCAGTCTGTCACAGTCACTCCTCCACTACTGCAGCGGGTCAGAGAGGCACATCGTGGGGACGCCGACTGTGAGACGCGGCGTGCACAGTTATCCTCAGGACAGGCACCTGATGGCTTCTCCTTTGGAGTAGAGCACAACATCATTTTCAGAGGACGTACCTTGGTACCAGTCTCTTTATTAGAGGAGGTGCTGAGAGAGTTTCATACTTCTCCTTTGGCGGTACATCCTGGAGTGTCGAAGATGTACCAGGACCTCAGACGACATCACTGGTGGCCTAGCATGAAGAAGGTTGTGGCAGAGTTCATTTCTCGATGCCTCACCAGCTAGCAGGTGAAGGCAGAGCATCAAGTACCAGTAGGCTTGGTACAACCCATGGAGGTCCCGGAGTGGAAGTGGGACGGGATATCTATGGACATCGTGACTGGACTTCCATGCACTTTCAGAGGTCACGACTTCATCTGGGTGATTGTCGACCGAGTCACCAAGTCGGCTCACTTCTTACCCATTAGAGAGCAGGGCTCAGTGGAGAGCTTGGGGCGTCTCTAAGTTCAGGAGATTGTACGGCTTCACGGTGTGCCATCATCAATCGTCTCTGATCGAGATGCTCGCTTTACTTCCCAGCTTCAGAATGGGTTGTAGGAGGCGTTCAGGACGCAGCTACATCTGAGCACTGCCTTTCACCCTCAGACGGATGGTCAGATGGAGCGGACCATTCAGACTCTTGAGGACATGCTCCGTTCATGTGTCCTCGACCTTGGTCGCAGCTGGGAGGACCACCTACCCTTGGTGGAGTTCGCGTACAACAAAAGCTACCACTCCATCATCAGGGTGGCACCATACGAGGCGTTGTACGACAGACCCTGAACATCTCCTTTGTGCTGGACAGACCCTGGGGAGTAAGGACTTGTGGGACCAGAGATGGTCCGGTCCACGATAGAAAAGGTCCAGGTCATCCAAGTGCAGATGAGGACAGCTCAGAGACGAAAGAACTCTTACGCTGACAGGAGGCGGAGGCCACTAGAGTTCGAGGATGGCGACCACGTCTTCTTGCGTGTCTCACCTCGACGTGGATTACGGAGATTTAGCCGAGGCGGCAAGTTGTCTCCACGCTTCATAGGACCATTCCAGGTCCTCAACAGGATTGGCGAGCGGGCTTATCGCCTGGATCTACCACCTCAGTTGCACTGGGTGCACGACGTCTTCCACGTATCTCAGCTGAGGAGATTTGTGCACGACCCGATGCACATCATTGACCATGGGGAGCTAGACGTGGATGATGGGGCGAGTTTTGCAGAGGTCCCGGTGGAGATCGAGGATCGACATGAGCGGGTCCTACGTGGATGATCGATTCCTCTTGTGCGCATCAGATGGCAGCATGGGAACCTCTAGGAGAGAACTTGGGAGCGGGAGGCTCAGATGCGTGCTCAGTACCCACATTTGTTTCCCTAGATTATGATATATCTTTACGGGTACGTAAAGCACTGAGGTGGGATTGATGTAAATATCGGAAAAATTCAAGGAATTTTTTTTAATTTTCTTTGGATTTTTACAAGAACGCAGTTTCTGACGGCACCTGATTCCAAGGCCCGGTGTGCCCGGAATCATTTTCCGATGTTTGGCTCAGGTACGTTCAGTGAACGGATGTGCGGGTTTTTCTAAATTTTGAACTGGTGCTCGTAATCAAATTCTGAGGGCACCGATGGAATCACAGCATCGGTAATTTCTTAGAAACGCCTCTTCCGGAGTTGCGTTTGCTCGGGTGTCGTTTTTAATTTTTAGGCTTAAAGTTAAGAAATAAAATAAATTGTACGACAAACTTTATTTTATTTCACTTAAGCCGCTTGGAAGCCACTTGAAGCCACTTAAAGCAGCTTAAGCTGAGTTGATGCGGATAGGGTTCTATCCAAAAATATCCTACCCTCTTGGTAGGATATTTGTGAGGTGGGGCCCGCATGAGCCCCACCGTTTCTTTCCGCTAAGTAACGCACCCACGAAAACCAATCATTATGAAAGTCAACTAACGCATTTTCTTAATTTCTTAATGCACCAATTAATTGGGCGGTTTTATTCGTTGAATTAATTGGGCGGTTTTATTCGTTGAATTAATTCGATGAATTAATTTAATCGTTTCTTAACCTGTTTTCAATCTGTTGGCGTAATAATAAAATAAGACCAACGCATGACTTCTGAAAAAATGCTCATTGAGAGGTTTTGACAACTTTGTGCCTTCATCCTCCTTCGCGAAGAACGCGAAGAACACCGTCACCCTCGGAGATTGACGACGCTTCTTCCGAGACGTTCTTCCCCGCAACGATCTCTGATCACCAACTGATTGAGGTAGGAGATTTCGGGTTTCTTTTAAATATTCTTTGTGGTTTATAACAACACTTGGATTTAATCGATATAATTAAATTTTCATGTTCTTGAACCTCGGTGTTCATCGACGCGTCACCGTATTCCGCGACTACGCGACGCCCTTCCGCGACGACGCGACACCTTTCCACGACGACACGGCGCCCTTCCGCGACGCGACGATCGCCTCCTTCCGTGGAGATCAATTCCGCGAAGAACGCACGTGCGACGACTTGACAAGGTAGGGGTTTGTTTGTGAAATAAGTTTATATTCCCGTGATTGTTTCTTTTAAAACAAAGAACCCGGAACATGTTCGATTTTAATTCTATTAAAATTGTGCCTTTCTTCTATTCATGTGTTGAATATTTCTCCCGACTGTTATTATCTAATGCGGAGGGTGCGGGCCAAACAAACACGGCCCGATAACCCTCTCCAGTTCTTCCTTATTGTGCGGATTTGGTGGGCGACAAAAAAACGTGCCGCAGAGGCGATTTAATGATCCCGCAGTGAAGAACTGAACCCGGGAGGAACAGCGGCACAGACAGGAAGGAAATCGGACCACCGGAGCAACTCTGGTGGCCCGCAGAAGTTTCCGCCGGCACGCCACGCCGGCACGGCGGCACAGGCGGCCGGCAGCCGGGCCGTTGGACGCTGCCGGGAAAACCTCACCGCTGCTGAAGCCGCGGCGGTGAGGCAGTTCCGCGGCCGTGCGAACCGCAGTTCAGGGACGCGGCGGCCCGGCCGCGTCCGGGTGATCCAGGGCGGCCCCCCGCGGGGGCCGCGGTGTTGTCACGCGGGGGCATGCGCGCCCCCCGCGTTGCTCGGCCGCTCGGCCGAGCTGAGCCGGACCGGATGGCCGAGCCGGGCCGTGCCCTGGCCTGGCCGGAACGGGTCCATCCGGGTCGGACCACGTCGGGTCGACCCGGTTCGGCCGACCCAGGGGGGGTCGGGCTGGGTCGGTCCGGGCCCAGACCCCCCGTCTTCAGACCATTTCGGTCTTTTGCCCATAACATGATATACGGGCCTCCGAACGACACGACGTCAGCGGCGATGCGATCCTTGGATCGAGACGGTCGTTTCAGTATATCGCACTCATGGTTTCGGAATACTTTGGGTTCGGCCGGGTTGGTTCGTACAGGAAACCAACCGGGCCCTCGGAGCGGAAACGCTCATATCTTGAGCTTCGGACGTCCGAATGATGTTCCGTCGACTTCGTTGAATTCCTCTAAGTGAGAAGGATCTTTTGGCATATTCCACCCGAGGTTTGGACGTAGGTGGAGTATGGTCGGGTTGGTTTTGCCTTAAAAACCAACCGGGCCCCTGGGACGAAAAAGCCAATATCTCTCAGACCGGGCGTCCGATTGACGCGCCGTCTGCGACGTTGAGTTCCTGTTGGCGATATGGAGCTTTTGGATACATCAAATTTGGACTTTGTGTCAATTGATGTATCAGCCTCTTGGCTCGTGGAGAGGACCCTCCCAAACGAGCTTGCTGTGTGCGAGAACCCTAGAGCTGGCTGCGACTGCTACTGTAACTGCGACGACGACTGTGCAGAGATCCTTAGTGGTTTGCGACGACGACTGTGCAGAGATCCTCAGTGGACTGCGACGACTACAGCACTCAGCGATATTTTGTGGGTCAGCCCTACAGGTCCTGTGTGGGCCCGATCCTGTGTGGGTCCGATCCTGTGTCGGTCAGCGCTCAGCGGTTCTGTGTGAGCCAGCGCCTACAGGTCCTGTGTGGGCCCGATCCTGTGTGGGTCTTTGCGAGGGTTAGTTACCTATCGATCCTTTGTGGGTCAGATCCTTTGTGGGTCATTGAGGGGGTTAGTACCTATCGATCCTTCGTGGGTATGACAACTTATATGGATCAGTGATCATCTCTATCGTCATTTGAGGAAGTATACCTGTGTGAGCTGAAAACCCTGTTTGCTTTCCTTTGTGGATTGTGTTGTGCTATCCTGTGTGGATTTACATTTTAATTTGCTTTGTGGATTGTGTTGGGCTATCCTGTGTGGATTTTAAATTTTGTTTTCCAATGTGGACTGGGTTATACTTGAGCTCGGATGTTGGAGCCGAGCGAGAATTGATGACTTAGGTGTATGTATGGGCATATACCTAAGCCGTATCAGATGTTACTTCGTGATTGTATCTTTCCTTTGTGGATTATCCTTTGTGGATTCTGGGAGACCTTCGGGGGTCTCGGGGTCCCTACTGAGTAGCTTATACTCACCCATGCACGGGCTATGCCCGCACTTCGTTGTTTTGGTTGCAGACGACAGACAGTGCTGATCGTGGTGGAGGCTTGCGGAGCAGGACGGTACCTGGAGGTGGACCACTGGGCGGGACGTACTCGGAGTGGTCGGCTGGACCCGAGGAGCAGTGGAGGCTTTCTATACCCACCCTTCAGGTGGGACTTCCAGAGGACGGCTCGACGTTGCGGCTATACTTTCAGTTGCTATTTTTCCCCTTTCAGTTATACTTTATAGTTGGGCTTGTATTTCCGGCCCCCCTTTACTTTTCCACACTTAATGTTGTACCAGCTTTAACTTAGTGTTTACTTTTCCGCTTGCTTACTCTGTAGTGCATGTTTACTTTTCAAAGGCAATGCCTTCCCTTTTACCAGGATTTTACGCCTTGGTGCCAGTCGCCAACCCCTGGCCTATGGAAGGCGGGCTTAGGGTAGTCACAACACTGGTCCCGAGGACGGGTCGTGACAGGTTAAGTTATTTGTAATTGTATCACCCTAAAATTCATGTATGAGGTAAGATTATTACTATATATGGATTAAAGAGACCCAATACAAACATAACATAAATAATATGTCCATTTCATGTTTAATATAACACATCTCAAAAATATTAACATAACATGGGTACCAAAAGGTTCATTTTTTAATATTATCTATATAAATAATTTATTATTCAACACTTCCAAACACTACTCCATAATCACACTCCTCGAGACCCTTCTAGACATCAACCCTGATATATTCCTCTTCATAATTTGAGTGGAGAAAACCTAAGGGGTGAAATCAGATGCATAATTTGGAAAAAACATAACATTTTGAATCATATAATAAAATTTACAGATAATAGATAAAAACATCAATATCATAATAAATGATTATAAAATCATATACGTTAATCATAAAACATGTTATCATGATATAAAAGTGTAGAAAACATTAACAATAAGGCATAATATTTGAAAAATAACAAATAATGAAAATTAAAAGCATCATAGAAATGTGGAATAACTTATAAAACAACATTAAAACATAAAAAAATCATAAGAATATGAAACAATATTTGATAAAACACATTATTTCAAGAATAATGGGAAAAAACTCATTATTTCCACACCTGAAAATGTGAGACAACCCCTTTTGGCCATTACATTATAAACAAACTCCTTATGACCATTATTGAATATCTCATGAGATATAAACTTAATACATTATATTGTATGGTGATATAGGACCTCACCCATCATAATTCATATTATTTGTGCCACAAAAACTCATTTCAATATCATATCATAAAGAACCCAGGGGAAAATAATCGGATACTTGAAATTTTTGATAACATAACATATCATGAAATTAGGTAATTATAAATTATAAATAATTTCATTTTCATAATGGAATTTTATCATAATAAAAAAATATAGCTTCATTAAAACATCACATTATGACTGATAAACATTAGAGGAAAAAAAATAAAAAAATAATAATAAAATATATATTACAAAATCCTTTAAACCATGTTATAAAAGATGCAATTATAAATAAATTAGAAAAATAGAAAGAATTTTTTTTGAAACGTATTAAAAAGAGTGATAAATTAAATATCTGTGAAAATAATTTTTTTTTATAAATCTGGATTGGTAAACAATGAAAATAAATTACTTTTTTAATATTTTTAGGTCATTTTATAAAGACCCACCACATTGGAGAAAAAATTAATGATTTTAATTTAATAAAATATTAAAAAATTAATATATAAATAATAAATTAGATAGAAAATATTTTATATAATTAATGAAAACACTTTTAATTGGAAGATCATAGACATGTCCATAAAGATTAATTAGAATGAATGGGAGTTAATATTAAAAACATTAAACATTTATTTTCGAAAAAGAATTATAAATGAAGAGTTAATTATGATGAGAAATTATTTACCTATTAAACATGAGGAAATATAATTAAAATTGAGTGTATTTTCAATCATATAAAACATAATATTATATTTAATTAAGAAATACTGTGACCCAATGAATCCGAAATTGAGTCGATGAAAACCTTATGATATTAGTAACATAAGAATTAATTTTTTACGAGTAAGACCACCAAATAGATAATACAATTTCAATAAATGATATATTTTTTCATATATTAATGCACTTGAGTACTGAATACACCATAAAAATTAACTTATGGCCCAAAATATCAAACATGTATCATAGGGTTTAAAATTAGACAAAGAAACCCCTACCTTTACTCGTGATTCCCGAAGAAATTCTTAATCCTTCAACATAAAAAAATAACTATCCTAATTAATTATTATATGATAAATTTAATAACAATACCCATTTATAATTTTCATTTATCAAAATTATCTATTTGTTTATTTGTATGTTTTTTCCAATTTTCTCACATCATGTGTTTATAGTTTTATTAGTTTCATAGGATGAGTGTTAGTAGTTATTCTTATCCACGAAACAATTATTAGAAAACCATTAATTTTTCTAGAATTATTGTTTTTAAAATACCCATTATATTATTATTCTACTCCATGGGATTTATAGTCTTGTTTCCTGAAGGTGAAATATGGGATGAACTAGTTTCAGTTTGTTTACCAATATCAACAGAATACCACATAATGATGGTTAATTTTGTTTGTAATCCATAAATAACAAAATTTATGGTATATATAATATATATAACATATATTCTCATAAAATATAAATTCTAACCATATTTGATGGTGTTAGTGAAAATAGAAACATGTTTATTTGACTAGGAGGTAGTTCAAACCCAAACACGATTCACATTTTCGTTATTCAAAATAAAAAATGGAATGGTGGGTAAGGCTAGTTCCATAATTATAATAAAATATAAATATACTATTGATAAAGATTTTATGATTTTATGATGGTCTAATAGAATATGAGAAAGAATAAGTGAACATAAATAAATATAAAGGATAACGTAGAGGTTCAAAATTTATATCTCACATCATAGATTATCTCATTTGTAATGGGTGCTAAGTCATTGAGTGATAGTCTTTGGAGATAAAAAAAACAATTAGGTAGATATGAGGGATTAAGAGAGTTTTTGGAATATTTTTAGAGGGGATTGAGGTGTGATGGAATGTTAGGAGTTGAGTGATCCTTTTTAATATAAAAGATACGATATTTCAACAAATACACAAAATATTCATTAATAAGATGTTTGTATCAGTAGAAGTTTATCATAAATTAACAAAAAATGTATAGGGGATGATATGAGGTCAATACACCCCTAAAAACTCAATTCAATTTTTTTTTTATTTTTCATTCCATTTACCTCTTAGGTTATTCATTTTTTTGATTTTGGGTTCCACCACAAAAAGAATATTTTACCTATGGTAACCAATATTTTATGTATAAAAATAAAATGGTTCATATTAAATAATTTGGAATTTATAATTAAAAATTTTATATCTATTTAATTGTAATAGATTCCAAAAATTCATAAAAATGTATTAAAAAATTCAAAATGTATAATGTATTGAAAATAATTTTCTTGAAAAATATAACTTGTGTTATAAAATTTAAAATATGGAGTTTTAAATACAAATCAATTTTAAATATATAAATTAACCTAAATAATACATATTTTGTCTTTTATAATGTAATCAAGAATTTATAATTCATACTTATGTACTAAAAATGTCATAAATGTCATCTTATTTTTAAAAATGGAATTGTTCGCTATTCCCCTAAAAATAATTTTTAATGAAAAAGTCTTAAAAAATAATAAGAATGTAATATTGAAATTGTAAGTCCAAAAATTAGTTTTATATTTTAAAATTAAATATATATAAGGTATGAATTTTTCTATTAAATAAATTGATGATTTATGGTGGAAAACTGTTTTTAAACGGATTTATTTGGAATATTATCTAATTTAATAGATGTGTGGAAATCTGCATCAACCCTCTTATTCCTGAATTTTGATTCACCACATCCTAGAAAGATCATCATGAATGGAAGGATCACTCCAATCTTAGATAACCAAGAAGCAACTGATGAACTAATGATCCATTATAGGCACTCTATCATTACATGGGTTCTCATCCCTAGTGGTAAGTAATTATATATATTTCATGATATTATTAAAAGGATTGAAATGATAAGTGGGTTTGGGGAATGGATAATGAAGATAATGAGTTTGGGCTATAATCATGTGGTCTTCCCCTCTGGATAATGTATCTGACAAGCATAGAGTCATGGTTCATCCTTCTTGAAACATAGATTCCTAAGAATCTATGAATAGGATAGGAACATTGTCTATGATAGAAAAAGTAACTCCCACACTCAAATATGGATTTATATATTATAGATAAACTAGTTGTATTGACAACCAGAAATCCAGTAGGACATATCATCATCTATTGGAAATTACATTAAAATGGACTTGCAAATAGTTAACATGCGATTTGGGTACTATGATAGAGTACATGTATAGGTCAAAATGAATATAACTATTTTACAATAGGTATTGACTTCAATAATGGATGACTCAATCAAACTGTAAATATAGTATGTAATGAAATCAAAGTTATGTTTCAGGTGCAAATTCTTTGTCCATATAATTTATGAGTGCAATGGTGTGGAGAAATGTGGTTTCTCTATAGTAAGAGTTCACTGTGATGCAAACTGTTTCTTCAGAATGGGGAAATACATGATCCTTCCCCATGGCTTCATGTTCCAACCTAGCTATTGGAAACTTCATTGAAGATGTTGTTTTAAGGGTTAGTGAAGAGAAACGAGAACTTTCTCTTGATGAGGAATTACCCCCTTTTGGGAAGGTCATAGAACCACTTAATGGTTATATACATGGGTTGGACAATAACATTACTTATCTAAGTAACATTATTCATGTTGTAAAAGATACGAAAAATTATTAGAAATCCCATACTCCAAAGGATGTCTTGATTCGTGTTATGAAAATTTAAATAAATTGCTACATATCTAGTGATACTCAATTATACATTCCAAATTAAGACGTAGGGAGGTTAAAATTTCTATGATACCTAGTGCATGAGATTAATGGAGACCAGCATGATGATCCATGTAGAAAGATAATAAGTTATGATCCTAAGTATCAATATAAGGATTTGGAAGGAATATTAACTAGGAAAGATGAAAGGGTACCAACTCAGAATCCTAGGAACACTAAGTACGACATGACAGAACATGATGAAACAACACCCTTTTCTGAATAGACTACTACGATTTAGAGGATGAATGAACATATACCTGATGAAACTAAAATGGAAGATCAATTCTAATTGGTCCTCTTTACTGAGGCTTCAAAAAAATGTGGATGTTTGAAAAAACCCCAAAGCCATTTAAGGTTGATAATAAATTCACCTCACTAATTTGGATTTTCTATTCTGATAATGTTGAGAATGATCATCCTAATGAACATAAAATGTATTAATCTAATAGGATGGCTACTAATGATCAATAAATTTTTTGAGATGTTGTAGTTAAGGATAAAATAAAGAGAAAATTCCCCAATGTTTAAATGAAAACAGGGAGATCTAGGAAAGGGAAAGCTCATGAGTATGTCAGTCAATAAAGGGGTCCTCAAACAAGAGGGAAATAATTTAAAATATAAAGATTAATTATTTGAATTTTTAAGGGATGGGGGACTCCACAATGAATAGAGCCCTTAGAAAATTTGTTATTCTGACAACACATACTTTTTAAATGATATTTTTTCAAATTTTTTTTTTTGATATTTTATTTTAAAAAACATAACATTATATTATTAATAATAAATTTTTATTTATATAATATAAAGGGAAATTTCAACAACATGATTTGACTATTACATGACCTCTGGTCAATATGACCATTTCTAAAAATACTACTAGTAATAATTTTAAGGATATAATTTGGGTCTATAAGTAGAAAAGATAAATGTTAATTGATACATAAAGGATAATTGATGGCCTCATCCAATAGATTCGGACTTATTGAAGCCCATTTTTCTAAACATGGCAGGGAGTTATCTTTATTTGGGTTCACTCTTGACCAATACCAATCCAGGATTAAAAAATTGAAGATCCAATTAGATCAGATAAGACATAAGTTCAGGATATTACATAATACCACTATGTCAATGTTAGTCGTGGCTCTCCATGAAACTACCATCAGCACACACCAGAATCTTAGGGTGTATGCAGGGATGATATAAGGTTATGTGTCCCAGAAATAGTTTCTTAATGTATAATATCCCTTCTATAAATAGAATTCATATTTAATCAATCCCTATCAATAATTTTTTTTAATAAAATATAAATTTAAATTATATTAATTGGATAATTTTATTTTTGGATGAAAATAAAATATAATTAGAATTTTCTAGAAAATTTATAAAATTTTAATAATAAACTAATGTTTTAATAATAGTATTTTATTAAAATAAACAATCTTTTGAAATGATTTTTTTTGAATAAAAAATGAAAAAATAATTTCATAAAGGCCTTGGAAATTATTTATAAGTGTCAAAAATTTGATTATTCCCTCAATTGGGTATATTTAATAAATAAAGATTTTTACATTTAAAAGTTAAAAATATCATATTTAGATTTTTTTTATTCAATAAATATTATTTTTAAGACCATCATGTCAAAATTATGTTAGGTTGAAATTATAATAATTTTCTAGAAAACAATTTTTTCTTGGAGAGTAAAAAAATACAGTTTTCATGGTTTAGTATATTTTTTGACATGATATTTATTTCATAAATTATAAATAAATAATTGAACAATATTCCACCCATAAATTTTTTATTTTATTGAAATTTAGTATGTTACTATATTTAGTTAAATGTTTAAGACTATAACCTACTTTACAATGTCAAAAGATGATAATCTATTTTTTAAACATTACTTTGTGGAATATTTAATTTTCAATTCGAAAAGAATTATTAAATAATGTTGTTTAGATCTGTTGGATTAAAGTATAAAAAATGACCCAAAATTTTAAAACCATTATAAAAAACCATGGGAAATCCAATGGTTTTTTAATTTCCACAAACTCATTTTCCAATACATATATTTGGAAATTATTAAACAATTACTCCACTTCTCCTATATATACCTAACCATTTCTCGATTCCCATTCAATCCCAATACTTCCTCCATGAATTTTTTCTTTTTTTCCTCCCAAGGATTTTAGTCAATGTGTCCTCAATCCAATAATGTTCCATCCTCATTTTTTAGAAACAACTATTCAAGGTAAGGGAAAAAAATCACTTATCCTTTTCATTAATTATCACTTTTAATAAGATATGTTGTCCAATTTAAAAACTTAGTTCATTTATCCACATTATTTTATACCCTTACTATAAGAAGTTTATTTTATAAATATGAGAACATTGTATCCTCTAATTTTTCCATATTATAAAACCATGTTTTATACCCGTCATGCTGCCGAATTACCTTCTAAATTTTTCCTCATCAAAATTTTTTATCTATTATTTTTATTTGAATATTCAAACTAATTTTTTTTCCATGAGTCTTCTTATAGAATTATAAATGTATTCTCAATTCAGTAATTTATATATATTAAACAACCATATCCTTTTGTGAGTTTACAATTATGTAATGAGCATGTGTTTAAGCTCATGGTTTTGGAGTGATTTCTTATAAGAAACCTCTTTGTTATTCTCTACAGGTTATTAATGAAATTATTTATTATAACTTATATGGTTCAAATGATATTAATACACAAGAAGGGTTCACCATGATATGCTCCAATGCACTGGGTAAAAAATTTAATATCTAGAGATGGAATGATTTACAATACCTTATTAAATAACTTTGGTAACATATTTTACTACACCTTGGTGATATAACTTGGTGATATTATTAATATTGGAGTCTTCGACGCTTTTTAACAACACTCTGGTTGACTGTTTCATGCATAGGCGACCCTCAATTGATGATTTTGACATGTTTGTGTTTAGCTCCTGGGATCTTCAAGAACGGGTGGTGGTCAGTTTTCTTGACAGTCACTAGATCATGATTCATTTCGAATCAGATGCGGATCACATTCAGGCCTGTTCTAGGGCTCTACGACGTTTCAACGGGATGAGTTTCATCCTCCTTCGATGGACATTCGATCTCCACATGAAGCGTGATTTTCCGTCAATGTAAATTTGGGTTAGTTTACCTAAACTCCCTCTTCCCTTTCACAATCCCACTATTCATCAGATGATTTGTAATTTGGTAGGAAGGTTTCTTTGTTATGATAATCGCACTGCAGCTCAATGTCATCCGGTTAATCCCCAGATCTGTGTGGAAGTAAATGTATCTCGTCTCCCTTTAGAGTTTTTGTGGATCACCATAGGTGAGGAGTATAGGTGCAAGAAGAAGGTGGTATATAAGAATTGGATGGACTTCTTCTCCTTTTTAAGTAGCTTGGACACCCTTTGAAGGTATGTCGATGGAGAGATCCCCCAGGAAGGTGGAAATCTAAGGATAAGAGGGTGAAGATTGATGTGATGAAGAACTCAGTTCAGGGATATATGGGGATGGTTCCTGATAAAATCACTCAAAATTCTGATCCACCTAAGGATGCGGTGTCCCCTATGCAGTCAACAAATGGAAAGATCTCGTATGGTGTGCAACTTGTTTCTGAGGGGTTAGAGGATAATCCGACCAATAAGAATCCAGAACATGAGATGGAAATTGATCATGTCCAGAATGATCTGGGTTTGATGGATGGAGGGCGGGTTTCCCTTCTGCCTAAAACTGTGGTGGGGGACCATCCTTTTTACTCCCAACAGGTGAACTGTGGAGAGGTCCATGATGTAGAGGCGGCTGGAGGGTTGAGGCTACTTTTTATCCCGTGGGTTTCTGATGTTGACAGCAGGTCGAGGCTCAGTTTGGAGAACATTGATTATGCCTCTAAGTGAAGGGATACAATTCAGAATGAGGTGGAGAGATATTCCTTACATTGGGATGTGGTCTTTTCGGCCTGTGCTAATAATTCTCAGGGATTGGATCCCTTATCTAGGCCTTTACTCACTCTTAGTAATCGGTTTAATGATCTTTCGACATGCATGTTGGAGGATGGAATGATTTAGGATGTTGATATATGAATGGTTGGCGGTCCGAAAACACCAGATGGTCTACAGGGTATGGGGAAGGAGACTTGCACTCTAGATCTAGAGGAAGCTACTACTGTGGAGAGGAGGCTTCCTTTAATGGAAATTAACACCCCGGACCAGAGGAGGGTGATCATCTCTGAGTCTCCTAATGCTGTTCTGGAGGTGTGATCTGAATTTAGAAGGGGGAGTTCTGGGGGAGTGGAGGAAAATGAGAGCGGCCCTTTTGGAAGTTCATTCAGTGATGTTGTGAAAAGTGGGAATTAGAAGACAATTACAATGGAAGGAACATTATCTAATACACCAAGAAGAAGGCCAATGATGGATTACTCTTACCTTCAGCAGCCGATGCGGACCAGATGGGCCTTTAAATGGAAAAGTGTGGTTACTATGGCCTTTAAAAAGGGTAGTGTAGCTGAAAGGGCATCACCAGAGAAACCTGCTCTGGAGCAACTTAGAAGTCGGGTACAAAGTGCTAGCTTCTGGAGGTCTCCAGACTAGAAATTATCCACTGAATATGATAGATCTTACATGGCGTGTAGTGATGAGTCTGGGTACTATGATGTGTATGTTTCACTTGTTTGTGTTTGTGGTTGAATGTTGGGTACCCGAAACCCATAAAATGGATTTTAAAAAGTAAAAAAAATCATTTTCATATCAAAGGATAGTTTAGTTTTTTGTGGAAATTAAGACTTTACAAAATTAGAAATAACCCTATTGAAAAGTCTAAATATAGGAAAACATCCAGATATTTTTGTAAACTATTAAGTAAGTGGTTTCTGAGAAATTAAATCCCATTCATGATATGAACAAATGGATGTTTCTCAACCACAAATGTATATAGTGGAATCACCCAAAATCCCAACATTGAGATATACCTTAATCGGAATCAGGGCTTGAAAATGGGCTTTACATAACTCTTGGTTTTATGCTCATGGGAGATGATTTTGGTTAATCACAAGATTTTATAAACCATTATAAAGGGTTTATAGAAAATTTAATTTTTATCATAGGACATTAATAACATATTTAATAATGTTTTCTTATGAAATAAAACACTTAAGAACCAGATGATTTGTAAAAGTAACATGTTTCTCCCTATGGTTTTCATCTTTTAGAAAAATTACGTGAAATAGGAGGAACTACTTATATTATTATTACTACAGATAATGTAATGATGGTGTTTAGATAAAAGATATAATGAAAAACATCATAAGGATAATGAATCAACAAAATTGAGTTATTAAAAATAACATGAATCATGTTGAGTGAATATATTTAGCTTTTAGGGAACAACTTTTTTTAGTCATTTATGCACCGATGGCCATCTTCATTCAGTGAATCTACAGACCCAATGATCTCTAAATAGTGTATAATATATAGAGAAAATTTCTTTTTTTGAAATCCGTTTTATGGAACAAGATAAATCCAACTATATTGTATACAATATTGGTGAAAAATATTATTAGCGGTGGACACTAGTAAAAACCATAAAGCTAAAAATAGAGATTATTTCTATGGAGTGGGAAGAGATTAGGGGAATCATTTTTGAAAAATATTTAGTTCACAATATGTGAATGAAAATGGAGATAGAATTCCTATAACTAATTATGAAGGAAAAAAATTGGTGGGAATATATAAAATAAAATTTACAAGAGTTTCCCAATACACCTCATGATTAATTATGGAACATATGGGAATGGTTAATAGATTAATTAGTGAATTTAGACCTTTTAAATGGAGGAATCATGAAAATTATGACTATGATAGTTATAATAAGATTCGATTGTGTCCTTTGAATGATGAATTGGATTTCGAACATATGCAGTGGTAACATTAATTTAATGATAATAACATACCTATAGAGACGAAATTTGGGTGGAACAGTGATCTAAAAAGTGGAGGAAAGAAGGTGAAAATTCCCACATGAAAAAAATTTGAGAAGAAGCATTCATAGAACAACATAAATTATTTTTTATTGAGATAAAAATTTGGAATAGAAAATCATATATGTCAGAACTATCATAGTGAGGTGAATCCCAAAAGTATCAACACGAATGACCAAGGGAAGATGGTGTAGCCTACCTATATATTGAATGTTGCATGTGTCTGAAGCTTGGGAATATTTTCTATCACTATAAAAAAAATTGATAATGGATAGGTACCCCCATCAACCTCAAATTAGGCCAATGGAGCTTGTTCCTGCTTTTTTCTGACATAAATGATGAAGTGGAGGCTCTGAATACGGTGGTTGTAGGTATACTCATTTTTCTCTCAAAGCTATAAAGTATATATTTTGATTATGGTTATATTAATTACTATATATCATCCATGCCTTAAAATAATACAAAATAAATAATTACTCTAATAGAAGAATTATTATCATTCCATAATCCTATACAAATTATCCAAGAATCAATCATATATAGTAAATCTAGTATTAAATTTGGTGGGTACAATATCATTACAAATATAGTAGTCATTATCAATTTTTAACTAGACACTATACTAGGGATGTATTGGATCTCATGTAATAATTCTAAGAATGATTTTAGTATAGAGGAAAAATTATTATTCATGAATGCACAACCCACAAACATTTTCAATGGAGTGATATCCCAGCCTAAGAATTTTATAGAATAACCTCTTGTAGCATTCAATAAAGAGATGATTAGTGAAGTGGAAGAATGAAATAAAGTTATAAATATAAATAAATTCCCCATAGTTTAGGAATACATTGGCGTACTTACTGAATAATTATAGTGACCTCTCCCAGAAATAGAGGTTGAGCACTCCATTGACCTCAAACCTGGATCCATGATTATATAAAAATCCCCCTAGAGAACATAAAATATTGAGTTAGGGTAAATAAACATGAAACTTCACGATATCATGGGGAAGGTTTTCATCTGAAAAAATATTGTCTCCTTAGGGAGAATATGTTCTCTTTTTAAAGAAGAAGGATGGATCAATGTGGATATGAATTGACTATACAGAAAATAATAGGTTCACATTGAAGAACACATACCCTCTCCCAAGGATTGATTATTTATTTTAACAGCTTCATAGGGCTCGATTATTCTCTAAGATTGACCTTTGATCTGGGAATCATAAATTGTGGGTGATCAAAAAATATTTCCCAAAGACTACCTTCCAAACAAGATATGGTCATTATGAGTTTGTTGTTATCCCCACTGTCTTGACTAATTCTTTTGTTATATTTAGATATTTGATGAAGAGAGTATTTAAAGAATATCTTTATAAAATATTGGATGTTTTTATTGATGATATTATGATATATTTAAAAATAGGTTTGGAGCATTAATACCATAAAAGGATAACATTTAAAACCATAAGTAAGAAGAATATTTTTTTAAATTTCAAAAAAAATGTGATTTATTATTACAACATGTTTAGTTCTTATGGAACAATCTTACCAATAAAGAAATTCCATTTTCCATTATGGAGACAAAGTCTGTTGAGGAGTTGAATCGTCCAACAATAGTTATAAAGATTTATTGTTTCCTTATTTTAACAATATATTATATGAGGGTTGTGAAAAAAATTCGATGACATTCTAAAAGACAAACAAAGTTAACCCAAAAAGGGGTTAAGTTAATCTAGAAAAAGGTGTGAATATAACTTTATAATAATCTTATGAAGTGATTTGTTACTGAACTTTTGTAAAATCTACCCTCTATTGGACTCAAACTATTTATTTTTAGTGATTCATCTTGGAACGGGATTGGGTGCTGCCTCATACAAAATGAATTATTGACTACATTTTCATCTCGATAGTTAAAGCCTCTTGAGAAGAATTATAAAACAAATGACCTGGAGATAATGGTGGTTATTTTTTCTCTGAAAATATTGAGGGGTAACCTTTATGGTGTTAAATGTGATACATAAAATGACAAAAATGTCTGATATATATTTTCACACAAACGAAATTGAAGATGAGATGAAGGAGATGGTCAGAACATCTTAAATATTGTAACTATTTAATTCATTTTCACCCTTAAAGAGAAAATAATTTCACTGATGCATTAAGTAGTAAAGTCATATTTATGTTTCTAATGACGAGGATTAAAGGTGATTCTTTTATCATGGACCTTGTAAAAATGGACATGGGAATCGTAAAGGAAGGGGTATCAGCAACCATATCCCAAATGATTTCTCAACCATTAATACTAGAGAATATTAAAGAATATCAATGATAAGATACTTTTTACAAAAAAATATAGAGGCTATGAAGAATAAAAGGTTTCCTATGTTCAATATTGATCAAGAAGGGTTTTGAAATTTTACACAAGGCGATGTGTTCTATCTGTCCCATAGATAAATAAGGAAATGATTAATGAGGCTCAAAAGTCTACATTATCTAAAAATCATGGGAGCACTAAAATGTATAGGGACATTCTTGGTCATTATTGGAGGGATAATATGAAAATATATATTGTTGACTATACTAAAATATTCTTGGTGTGTCAGAAAGTGATGGTAGAGCAGAAACATCCTAATGGTGTGTTGCAACTACTAACCATACCATCATGAATGTCAAACAACACCACTATGGGCTTCATCATGGGCCTCCCAAGAAAATGCAATGGAAATACATCGATATAGTCTGAAGTAGATCCACTTACCAATACTTCCAATTAAATCACTTTTTGGGAAGATGCATCTCTTGACCAAAATTCCTTGATATACATAATGGAAGAGGTGGGGATGAATGGGGTTCCACTATCTATCTTTTTTTATCCTAATCTATGGTTCAAATCTAAATTTTAGTGAATTATTCAACATTATGTGAATACTGAATTGAAATTTAGTATGACCTATCACCCCCAAAATAATGGCCAATTTTAATTAACTATTCATGAACTTTAGGACATGTTGATAACAAGATTAATGGAAATTAATTGTGGATGGGATCAACAAATCCCATTTTTTCACTTATCATACAACAATAACTTCGACTTGATCATTCAAATGGTACCTTATGAGTCTCTATAATGAATGAAATGTAGAAATCCCACTTTTTGGGATGAATATAGTGAGAGGAAACTTCCTAGTCTGGATATTATGGAAGAGATGACAGAAAATGTTCATTCCATAAAAATCATATCATGTTTTCTCAGAGTCAACTTATGTTCTATGATGAAAATCGTTCAAGGGACTTGGAGTTTTATGTTGGATGAAATGTTTTCCTTATAATATCACCATGTAGGATATTTATGGGATTTGGAATAAAATGAAAGACCAATATACATGGGCCCCTAAGATATCATTGATCGCATTAGAGTAGTGTCCAATCAGAAGTCACTTCCAATGAAATTATATCACGTTCATGATGTATTCCAAATATCTCTCTTTAGGAAGTACATACCTAATCCCTTACTTGTAATGAATTTGGATGTGGTACAAATGAAACATGTCCACTCTTATGAGGACCATCTCATGGAGTTCATGTACCATAGAGAAAATGTTATATAAAACATGACATCCTACCTAGTCAATGTGTTTGGTGGGAACTATAAATATGAATAAGTGATTTTCCACCTATAGGAGACAATGAGATGGAATTAACCTCACCTTTTTTCTACTGAGATAATGAGTTGAAATATCATGGAGGAAATTTCTGGGGGGGTGTAACGATCCATACTTATTAAATGACATTTCTTCATGTGAAAATGTCTGATATATTTTTTTTATATAAAAAACCATATCTCTTTAATAATGATGTGGTATTTCTAGAATATATAAGGAAACATGAACATTGGGATTCGAATTTTATATGGACTTTGGTCAATATGACCATTTGAAACAATACTTTTCGTAATAATTTTAATGATATAATTGTTGATTATATGTAGAAATAACAAAGGAGAATTTATGGCCTCAACTAGTAGAGTCATGTCATTTGAATCCAATTTATCAGAACATGGGAGGGAGGTATCATCATTAGGGTTCATACTTAAACAAGTGAATGATTATATTCAAAAAGTGATGTTTGATTGAAATTTATTTCATGATAAGATCATGTTAATCGATATTACCACTCATTGGATGTTAGCTGAGGCACCCCATGAAACTACCACCACTGTACAACTTACTCTTACAGGATATGCATGGGTAATCAGGGTTAATTTGTCAAAGAAATAGTTACATAAAGTATAGCATCCCACCTTTTTATAACATAAAATTTCATTACATTACACATAACTGAGGATCTTTAAGGTCTAGCTTCTTGGAAACCAGGAACATAAAACTTGAAAATAACATAAAGCATTCTTCTTAAACACTTGAAAGTCTTCTCCTTAAGTTCATCCTATGTTCATAACCGCATCTCATAACCTTAAAACGTGACTCTTGAAACTCAATGTTTTGGACCTTGAGGGCTTGGGGGCACCTTGGGAGGACTCCTTGGGAGGTAAGGAGACCAGAAATTCGTTGGGGGAGATTTGGGAGTGAAAACTAATGGAGGAAAGGGTGGGTATTTATAGGGAAAGTGGGGGGACAAGGCATTAATGGCCAAGGGACACCTCATTAGTGGTTTTGGCAAAACCATGGGCTTTCCCATGGTATTTGCCCATGTTATTGGCCACTTGGGACACCTCATACCTTATCTTACTATTAATAATTCGACCATATTGAATATATACTTAATACATTATTTAATGATGTCATTAAACACCCGTAACTTAAAAACTATATTTTCACTATTCATCGAAAATTCAACTTTCTCGGAATAATCCCAAAATTTCACCTTAACCAAATATCAATGCTCTGATTTCAAAAATGAAATCCATTTTATAAAAATAATTTTCTAAATATTTTTAATTTAATTTTTAAATAGAAACACTATTCATTGAAAATTCATTTCTTTCAGAAAAATCCCCAAAAATTACCTTAACATAATATCGATGCTCTGAGTTCAAAAATAAAGTCCATTTTATAAAAATAATTTTCTAATTATTTGTAATGAAATTTTTAATTAAAAAACACTGTTCACTCGAAAAAAACTAATACCTGACTAATAATTTATGAAACCGTTATTTACCCATTTTATTAAATCACATTACTTAATCTAGGTGTCTAAATTATATTAAAACTTTCTTTGAGTGAAATTACTAATCCATTTGGTCACATTACTAATCCTAAGCGAAAAAACACTATTCATAATTTACTATTCATCAAAAATTAAGTTGATCTTATTAGACTCCAAATTCCTTAATGAACACTTTTGTAGAATACCATTTTTTGAAAATCATTACACATCATTAATTATTTAGGGTTTACATAAATGTTTTAAAATATCCCTTTTTCAAAAATTCATCAATAAAATATATCCTAAAATTATCCGGACAAAAGAAATTCCACAAACATCACTAAAGGAAGAGATCTCAATGTATTCACCTGAAAGGGTTACACAAGGAAGCTAGGGTCTCGTCACATAGCCCCTTATAACACCGACATAAGACCTAAGTGTAAGGTGTGCTATGGTGAGAGAATCTGAGGGAGGCTCAAATAACATTGCCCTAGTAGTAATATCTACTAACTTGAACTTCTCCCGTAGGCGTTTCCGTTCAAGCTTGACATGCTGGAGTTCGGCTTGGGCTTGGTCCAAAGAGAAGCCCATAGATGCTACCTTTTTCCCAAGCTCTGATAAGTGGTCTTCATAAGGGTCGAGTCTGCTAGATGAATCCATCGACTCCTCTTTCTGCATTAACCATTAACATCTTATTAAATCATTAAGAGTAAGTTAATATACTACTCAAAAATATTGTTTCGTTACATTCTTCCCCCCTTAAGAAATTTCATCCCCGAAATTTATACTTGAGGCCTAGTCGAAAAGGTGAGGGTACTTTTGCTTCATTGTTTCCTCAGGCTCCCATGTCTCTTCTTCATATTTATGATTCCTCCACAACACTTTCACAAGGTGGGTAGTCTTGTTTCGTAGGACCTTGTCTCTACGGTCCAAGATCTCCACTGGCTGCTCCTCATAAGAGAGGTCATTTTCCAGTTGTACCACCTCTGGTTTCAGTACTTGCGAAGGGTCGGGTATGTACTTCCTCAAGAGAGATACATGGAAGACATCATGGACTTGAGCTAGGTTTGGTGGAAGTTCTAGACGATATGACACTGCTCCTATGCGATCAAGGATTTCATAGGGGCTAATGTACCTAGGGCTGAGCTTCCCTTTCTTCCCAAACCGCATGACTCTCTTCCATGGAGAAATTCGAAGGAAGACTTTGTCACCAACACCAAACTCCAAGTCCCTTCGATGATTGTCAGCATAGCTCTTCTACCGACTCTGAGCAGCCTTTATGTGTTGTTGGATGGCATGAACCTGTTCTGTCATTTCTTGCACAAGATCAGGCCCAAGAAGATTTCTCTCACCAGTTTCATCCCAACAAGTAGGAGTTCTACATCGCTTTCCATACAGAGCTTCATAGGGTGCCATCTGAATACTCGAATGGAATCTGTTGTTGTAGGAGAACTCAACTAATGGGAGGTGTTGATCCCATCCACCTTTAAATTCCATTGAGCATAATCTCAGCATGTCTTCGAGTGTCTGAATAGTCCTTTCAGATTGGCCATCAGTTTGAGGATGATAGGTCGTACTAAAATTCAATTCAGTATTCATAGCATGTTGAAGACTTCTCCAGAATTTTGATGTGAATCTTGGGTCACGATCAGATGCGATGGATAGTGGTACCCCATGCAGCCTTACCACTTCCTTCACGTATATCTTGGCAAGCTGATCCAGAGAGGAATCATCCCGAATAAAGATAAAATGGGCTGTCTTGGTGAGACGGTCCACAATAACCCATATCGCATTGTTTCCTTTGGATGTTTTCGGGAGACCAGTTACAAAGTCCATAGTGATATTATCCAACTTCCATACTGGTATGGGTAGCGGTTGTAATACCCCCTTAGGAAGTTGTCGTTCTGCCTTTACTTGCTGACACACCAGGCATCTTGTAGTGAAATCAGCAATCTCCCTCTTCATGTTATCCCACCAATAATGATCACGAAGGTCTCTATACATCTTAGTGCTTCCCGGATGTATAGAGAAAGTAGATCTATGAGCTTCATCCATCAGTTATTTCTTTATCTCCGGAATATATGGAACACATAGTCTTGTACGAAATTTCAATACACCTTCTTGATCAATATTGAAATCAGGGAACTTCCCATCTTTTACAGCCTCCAACTTCTCCTGCAGCAAAGGATCTTCTTTTTGAGACTTCTTGATCTTCTCTAGTAATGATGGTTGAGAAATCATTTGGGATAGGGTTGATAATGTCCCTTTCCTTATAATTCCCATGTCCAGTTTTACTAGATCTTTAATCAAGGGATCTCCTAAGATCATCATTGTTGCCAGAACAACAGGATCTTTCCTACTTAACACATCCGCGAATTTGTTTGCTCTTCCAGGGTGATAATGTATTGAACAATCATAGTCTTTAATAAGCTCCAACCATCTCCTTTGTCTCATGTTCAATTCTTTCTGTGTCAAAATATACTTTAGACTTTGGTGGTCAGTGTATATATCACATTTCTCCCCATAAAGATAGTGCCTCCATATCTTTAGAGCAAAAACAACTGCCGCCAGCTCTAGATCATGCGTAGGATAATTTTTCTCATGAATCATCAACTGTCGAGATGCATAAGAAATTACCTTATCATTTTGCATGAGGACGCACCCAAGACCTTTCAGAGATGCATCACTAAAAATAACGAATCCTTCTCCGATAGAGGGTAGTGTTAACACAGGAGCAGTAACCAATCTCTTCTTCAGCTCTTGGAAACTTTCCTCACTTTCCTTTGTCCAGATGAA
Source organism: Viscum album (assembly GCA_963277665.1). Classification (NCBI taxonomy): domain Eukaryota; kingdom Viridiplantae; phylum Streptophyta; class Magnoliopsida; order Santalales; family Viscaceae; genus Viscum; species Viscum album. The sequence continues at coordinate 896,338,279 of OY728120.1, forward strand.
CTTAACCCCTTTTCGAGTCAACTTGGTTAGTGGATTAGAAAGATGTGAAAAGTTTTTCACAAACCTCCTATAATATCCCGCTAAACTAAGGAAACTACGAATCTCAGTTACTGTTGTGTGTTGTGGCCACTCCTCCACAACCATTGTCTCTGCAGGGTCAACCTAGATTCCTTCATTGGTTACGATGTGCCCCAAGAAAGCCACTTGTTGTAACCAAAATCACACTTTCTGAACTTCCCAAAGAGCCTCTCCTTCTGTAGAGTTTTCAAAATAACCCTCAGATGATCTTCATGCTCCTCACGACTTTTTTAATATATCAAAATATCATCAATAAAAACTACCACAAAGTTATCAAGGTAGTCCTTAAAGACTCTATTCATCAAATTCATGAAAATAACAGGAGCATTAGTCAAGACAAAAGGCATAACCGTAAACTCATAATGCCCATATCTTGATCGGAAGGCAGTCTTTGGAATATCTTCCTTCTTCACCCTCATTTGATGATAACCAGATCGAAGGTCAATCTTAGAGAAGAATTGAGCCCCGCGAAGTTGGTCAAATAAATCATCAATTCTTGGAAGAGGATATCTGTTCTTCACTGTGATCCCATTTAGTTCTCTATAATCAATGCATATCCGCATTGATCCATCCTTCTTCTTCACAAAGAGAACTGGTGCTCCCCAAGTAGACACACTCGGTCGGATAAACCCCTTCTCTAACAAGTCATGGTGTTGTTTCTTTAACTCTTCTAGCTCCACATTTTCCATTCTATACGGAGTCTTTGATATCGGTTGAGACCCAGGTATGAGTTCAATGGAGAACTCTACCTCTCTTTCTGGGGGAGGTCCAGGTAACTCCTCAGGAAATACATACATGTATTCTTGAACAATAGGAACATCTTCTATTTGTATTCTCCCTTTTCCTTCTTCATCATCAACGATTAACTCCATAAAGAAATCTATAGGAGGTGCTTCTAGATATGGATCAGTTCGGGATATCTCTCCTCAGAAGATAACTGTAGGTCATTCATTCAAGACTACTGAGATTTCCTTACTTCTGTATTTGATCTTAGCATTATACTTTGAGAGCCAGTCCATCCCTAGTATAACGTCGAATTCCAACATGGGAATGACTACTAGATTTGCGATAAGATTGTTCTCACTAAAGTAAACACTAGAGTCTCTAAACACTGTTGATGCATGGATAATCCCACTTGGAGTCTTGACTGACAACTCTACCTCAAGCAATTTGGGGATTGATTCTATATTCTTTGAAAACTTGGAAGAAATAAAGGAATGTGTAGAACCAGAATCAAATAAAGTACTTGCTAGTTTTGAGAGGACGACAAGAGTACCTGCTACCACATCGTTCGGAACTTCAACTTCAGTTGTTGTGATAGCGAAAGCACGACCTTGCTCCCTTGGCCTCTGCTGAGGTTGATGGTGATTCCCCTCCACCGCCCTCAGATTTGGACATTGATTAGCAAAGTGCCCATGCTGTTCACACTTGAAGCATGTGACTTCGGGTAGGGCCAGAACCATCTTTCCTCTATCGTTAGTGTTGGGAAGTTGAGGCTTCACATCACTATGACAATTCCGAGAAATATGGCCTTCTTTTACACACCTATAGCACTTACCACTTCCGATCAAGCATTTCCCCGAATGCGCTTCTTCCCACATTTATTGCATGTGGCATGTTGCATATTCTTTCCACCTCTTTCCTGATCAAAACTTCTTCCCAGGCTTGGTTCTAGAGTTCTCTTCTTATCATTAGATTTGTGAGACCACTGTGTCTCCCCAAACTCTATTTCAACTTTCATAGCACTTCGAACAATTTCGTCATAGCTATCATAGTCCCAGTTGGCTAGATTCTTCCGTAGATGAGGTCATAGTCCACCAAAGAATCTATCAACCTTCCCATTAGGGTCCATGACGAAGATTGAGGTATAACGGGAAATCCTTTTGAAGTTCATCTCGTAGGTTCCAACTGATTCATTCTCCTTTTGCTTAATCTTGAGAAATTCTTTCTCCATTCTCGTTCTCATCGAACGAGGGAAATACTTATTAAAGAATATTCCCGGAATACTTCCCACTCCATAGCATCCATCTCTCCTCGTGGCTTCGTGTTTTTGATCAGCGACCACCACTGATCAGCTTCTCCCTCTAGGCGGTAAATAGCAAGGGTGACTTTTTCTTGTTTCGAACAATGGAGTATAGAAAAGATCTTTTCAATGGAGCTTATCAATTGTTCCGCAACCAAAGGGTCAGTAGATCCACTGAATGTTGGTGGTTGTTGGCGCATGAAGGACTCAACATAAAGTTGTTCCCTTCGTGGTGAGATCGGCCTCTCTGCTTGATTCAAGTTATTACTCATAACTTGAGTCAGTTGGTTCATCATTCGCATGAATGTTTCCATTCCGGCTTCCATTTGAGGGCCGTCAGCACATGGTGTATTGCGGTCACCATCGGCACGGTTCCTCCTATTGCCCGCCATTTTCTAAAAGAATAAAACCTTAGTGAGAAACTTATTTCATTTATGAATCTTTTAACTAAGACTTCATGCCTAGACAATTACACATTTCTATAATTCCTTCATAATGATTCATAAAAAGCTTGTGATTAACCAAACATATCCCCCGGGAGTGTCGTAACCAAGAGTGCAATAAGGCCCGTTATCATGCACTAGTTCTCGTTCGAGTCTAGCTCAAAGCGGTGTTTTCGGGTTTTACCCCTATGTACATCTGTGCTAGAGCCGCCTCTACCTGCTCGTATCCAGATAGGGATGTATTTGTTTGATAAACCACTTACTCAATACTTACCAAAATACCAGGAAGTTTTCCTATATTTAAACTTTTCTATAGGGTTCTTCCTAATGTTTCTATATCCTAATTTCCATAAATAACTAAACCATCCTCTGATAGCAACTATAGCATCCCGCCTTTTTATAACATAAACTTTCATTACATTACACATAACTGAGGATTTTTAAGGTCTAGTGTCTTGGAAACCAGGAACATAAAACATGAAAACAACATAAAGCATTTTTCTTAAACACTTGAAAGTCTTCTCCTTAAGTTCATCCTAGGTTCATAACCGCATCTCATAACCTTAAAACGTGACTCTTGAAACTCAATGTTTTGGACCTTGAGGGCTTGGGGGAACCTTGGGAGGACTCCTTGGGAGGTAAGGAGACCATAACTTCGTTGGGGGGAGTTGGTGGTGGAAAATAAAGGAGGAAAGGGTGGGTATTTATAGGGAATGTGATGGGACAAGGCATTAATGGCCAAGGGACACCTCATTAGTGGTTTTGGCAAAACCATGGGATTGCCCATGGTATTTTCCCATGGTATTGGCCACTTGGGACACCTAATACCTTATCTTACTATTAATAATTCGACCATATTGAATATATACTTAATCCATCATTTAATGATGTCATTAAACACCTGTAACTTAAAAACTATATTTTCACTATTCATCGAAAATTCAACTTTCTCAGAATAATCCCAAAATATCACCTTAACCAAATATCAATGCTATGATTTCAAAAATGAAATCCATTTTATAAAAATAATTTTCTAAATATTTTTAATTTAATTTTTAAATAAAAACACTATCCATCGAAAATTCATTTTTTTCAGAAAAATCCCCAAAAATTACCTTAACATAATATCGATGCTCTGAGTTCAAAAATAAAGTCCTTTTTATAAAAATAATTTTCTAATTATTTTTAATTAAATTTTTAATTAAAAAAAACTATTCACCTGAAAAAAACTAATACCTGACTAATAATATATCAAACCGTTATTTACCCATTTTATTGAATCACATTACTTAATCTAGGTGTCTAAATTATATTAAAACATTCTTTGAGTGAAATTACTAATCCATTTGGTCACATTACCAATCCTAAGCGAAAAAAAACTATTCATAATTTACTATTCATCAAAAATTAAATTGATCTTATTAGACTCCAAATTCCATACTGAACACTTTTGTAGAAGACTATTTTTTGAAAATCATTACACATCATTAATTATTTAGGGTTTACATAAATGTTTTAAAATATCCCTTTTTCAAAAATTCATCAATAAAATATATCCTAAAATTATCTGGACAATCGAAATTCCACAAACATCACTAAAAAAAGATATCTCAATTTATTCACCCGAAAGGATTACACAAGGAAGCTAGGGTCTCGTCACATAGCCTCTTATAACACCGGCATAAGACCTAAGTGTAAGGTGTGCTATGGTGAGAGAATCTGAGGGAGGATCATATATCATTGCCCTAGTAGTAATCTCTACTAACTTGAACTTCTCCCATAGGCGTTTCCGTTCAAGCTTGACATGCTGGAGTTTGGCTTGGGCTTGGTCCAAAGCGAAGCCCACAGCTGTTACCTCCTTCCCAAGCTCTGATAAGTTGGCTTCATAAGGGTCGAGTCTACTGGATGAAGCCATCGACTCCTCTTTCTGCATTAACCATTAACATCTTATTAAATCATTAAGAGTAAGTTAATATACTACCCAAAAAGATTGGTTCGTTACATAAAGGTTAATATCCTTATAAAAAATAATATTATTCTTCAAGTAATTAATTTCATGATTAGGTTTTATTAATAATATATATGTTTAATTGAGTCAAATTTGATAATTTGATTTTTGTATGAAAATAAACATAATTCAATTTTTATTGAAAATATTTATAATATTCATATTAAAACAAGGTATAACAATTAATATATTTTAATTAAATATTCTTTTAAAACACCTTAGTTTAAAAAATAAATAATTTTATAATTTTATAAATGTATAGGAAGTTTTTTATAAGTGTCAGAAATTTGATTTTGCTTTAAAATAGAAAATTTTAATAAATAAGTTTTTTTATATTTTAAATTAAATGTTATCATATTTAAGGAATTTATTTGATAAGAATAAATTCATTTATCAAATTATAATGACAAATTTAGGTTGTGTAGATTTTTTTTTAATTTTTTAAAACACGTTATTTTTTCTTGAATAGTAAAACAATGTAGTTTTTGGGTTTTAATATATTTTACATTTTTATATTTCTGTCTTAATTATTTAATAATTAATTAAACAAAATCCAAGACCTAATATATAATATTTTTTTTAATATTATGTATTTTAATATATTTTATTCAATTTCTAAAACTATAAGTTACTTTCCAAAGTCAAAACATAAAAATTTATTTTTGAAAATAATAATATTTTGAATCTTTAGTTTCCATGAAAAAATATGTATTAAATAATGTTATATGGTTCTAGAGGATTAAAGTATCTTAAAATGTGAACCAAATTCCCAAAACTATGAGAAACACCCATTGGTAATCCCAAGTATTTTCAATTTCCACAATCCAGTTTACCAAGACCAAAATTTGTAAATTATTAAACAATTCCTCCACTTCATCTATAAATACCCAAAATTTTGTCCATTTACATTCACTAAAAATCTCTCCCCCATGAATTATTTGTTATATTTACTCCTAAGGAGTCTCTCCATTATTTCATCAATCCCCCCTGGTTCCATCATCATGCTTTAGGAACAACTCTTCAAGTTAATGGAAAATCATCACTTCTCTTATCCAATCAAGATCACTTTTTTATGTTGTATATCTTATTATTTCCAAAAATGGTTATTTAATCCAAATTAAATTATCCCCTTACTATAATATAAGTGTTTTATAAATGGTATACCCTTGTCTCCACGATTTTTTTTCCTTTTCTAAAACCTTGTTTTATACATGTTATGCAGCCAAATTTTCTTCTTTTGAAAAAGTATTTATCACATCCATCTTATTTGAGTACTCAAATGAATATTCCATTCAATGGTAATTCAACTAGATTTAACTTTTTTTAATTCTGATATTTACTTATATGAAACTCACATATCCATTCATGAGTTTTAAATGATGTAATGATCATGTTTGTAGGATCATATATTTTCTAATATATTTATAATAAAACTTTACTTTATTCTCCATGGGATAATAAAGAAATGAGTTATTTTGATCTATGTGGACCATATACAATTAATACATATGAGGGTTTCACACTAATTTCAATTCAATTAATTAATTTATTGATTTTATCCATAGAGATGACATGTTTTAGGACACCATGGGGAATTATCTTGGTAACTCTCATTTACAACACCTTCATGATAAAACTTGGAGATATGATATGAATGTTAATTTAAATGTTGTAGACATATTTCCATGTTATGATTCATGTTGTTGTTATTATGATATTTCTATTTCTCATTCATTATCTTAATGCCTTATGTTATTATTGATATATCTCAAGATCACATGTTATATTTCTTTCTCACTTATTTCCCTTACTAAGTTTCATGCTCACTATATTTCATTACTGTTTTCCTCCAACATATGAGATGAAGTTAAGTTAACCTCAATTGAACCAATGAAGATGTTTTCCAGGTTTTTTTAATAATAATATTTTAGGTTTTAATATAATATCTACCTTATTTCCAATAAACTATACCTGAAAATATCCTTTGTTTGTACAATGTAATGAAACGTTATTTAATAAAAATGTGGCATGACATAATTTTGGAAAATACCCACATGATTATTGGAATTAATTAACCAAAAATGAATATTTGTAATTCTATAACCTTCAAGTGTAATTATAATCAGTATGATCATGTCTCTAAAAACATACATGAATCCATCAGGGATAATTATTTAATTCTAAAGAATGAGAGTATCCACATAAACACATGAAACATGTAGACTCAAGGAATATCAGTCTACTTAAATAACACATATGTTAAGATATCTATTTCATATATTTACACATGTACACCATATATATGATGAAGTTATATATGTAAAAATATTTAAAATATTCCAGGAAATATGGGAAATAAATTGGTGATAATGGTTCATATCAACACTATTTTGAAGCCTGAAGAAATAATTGGAACGAGTTTCAATAAAATTTTCCTATTTGGAGTTATCCCCCCATCAATCAATGATATCTTTCAAATGTACCAATTTAGTGAAATTAAGTTACATGGAATATGTATACCTTTATTAGGAGATATGAAAGTAGGCTTGATAGATGCTTTGTAGATATGGAAAACCTGAGTTCTATAAATGTGTTATTACGATATACCCTTACAAAGAAACATTCAGAACATAGCCCCATTATTTTCGATAAATCCACCTAGATCAAAAGGTCAATATATATTTTATTTCACTTTCATAATGGATTTCTTGTGACTCTTTGATGTCGGTTGGTAATTCTAGGGTCATGGAACATTCAACCTACTTGATTCCTTCTACAAATAATTGCGAAGAAAATAAGGAATTCAATAGAATTATTAAGTTAATGGAGTAGAAATTCATTCTCTAAACAGGATATTGATATAAAAGGGGATTATAAAATAATTATATAGTTCAAAAACATGAAACAAAATGAGATTTCTCCATATAGGGAGGAATTTGAATGTCACTTCAAGCGGGATGACCTTCTCGCTATCAAATAATGTCTAGGTTGTATTCAACTGAATTTTAAATTGTGTAAGGATGGGGAAAGTAAGTAAAAGTTCTATCGATGAATAAATAAATAAATAAGATTAAGGATTAAGGATTAATTCCATTAGTTTTGATTGATTCATGAATACGTTTGAGGATGGAACTTCAATGGAAGTGGTGGAATACACTCAGAAATTTTACTCTATTATGGAAAGGAAAACACATCAAGAATGATTGATACCATGGTGACACGTAATTATGAGAATCCTAAAAAAGATCTCACTTGAGCCTCATCCAAAGTGGGAATCAATGTTGTTATCTTATCAATCGACATGGATAGTGCAGCTGGTCTCGATTGCTTCACAATTAATTTTTTTTGGGATACTATGTAGGATAATATAACTAATGTAGTTATGGACCTATATAATCATGATATCATACTTTTTTGAATAAAAAAACACATTAATTAATTGATTTTAAATATAGAATTTTATATTTATATCAAATAATTCAATATAGTTTCCCAAATTAACATTATACCTAAGTCATTTATAAGATCCATAGGTGTAGGATTGGACTAATTATGAAAAAATGAACTACCACAAACAATTTTTTTCCCTGATAGAAGCATTTAGACCTTTTTATTCACAGCCTCAGAAAGTGTCAATATGATGAAGAGGAAAAAAATGTATGGGAAATTATCACTCAAGATTGAAATCTCTAAATAATACGACACATTGAAGTGGATATTTCTTATTGATGTATTTAGGAAACAAGGGTTATGAAAGGAGTTTGTTAAACAACTTCCACCACGCTATCCTCTTAAATGATGTCCATACACATCAATGGGTCACCCAAGGATTTATTTCTTTTCTCTAGAGGATTCAAATAGTGAGACCTACTCTCATGGATTATTTTTCTCATTTCTAAAAACATAATGAGTAGATCAGCTAACTATCTCTCACATATTGGAAATTACAAGGGAATCAGAGCTGGTAGGTATGTTTACACTCCATCATAACTCTTATGCACTAATGATAGTATCCTCTTTATTCAGGCCTCAAATAGATCTATTTTAGTGATCAAATACATTTTTTACATTATGATGTGGTAGTTGGACAATATCTTAGTTGGCACAAGTCCACAATTATGTTTTGTGTTGGAATGACTATTGGATGGAAGAAAATGGTCACTATAAGGCTCCCTGTGAAGAAGGTATCCTACCATTTTTAATATCTAGATGTCCCCTTATTTTTTGGAAATGTTATAATTAAATACCTTTGGAAGATTTAATCTATATTCATTAATAAATTGGTGATATTGAAAGGGAAATTCATGTCTCAAGCATGAAGAGAGGGTCATGTCTATTTGGTAATCACACCTAAATTTTTCTAATAATTATCTATAGACTAGTGGCCATGGAATCTTATCATTGAAATCCAAGGCATTGTATGGATTTTTATTTGGACTGGGTAAGTGAAAGAGAGGAAATTTGAAATGGTGGCATGGATGAAATACATAAATCCAATTGAAATGTGTGGTATTCATGTGAAGGACCTCTTTAAATTCAATAATGGTATCATTGGGATGATCACATAGATCCTCACGACACCTAATGATTCTTCTTGGGATTTCCTTTCAAAAATGTTCAAAATGAATCTATAGGATATTAACGATCGAAATATTTTGTGAACAGTGGGTGTTTTGGGAAGATGTGGAAGCCTCTTGTACTCAATTATATATGATGTATTCCTTCTACCAATCCATGGGTAAAATTCATCATCTATGGTGTACCCATTGGAATGCTAGAAACCTAAAGTTACAGTGGTGTATTTAGCACTCATAGTGGCTTTATGAATGGATGCTTCTGTCATTATTTTAGAATCACCATAGCTTGTGAGTATGAATTGTGGATGATGATACATTTTATCACAAATTTTATATGGAATAATTTGAGTCATCTTTGGATGAAATCTGATTCTAAAATTTTAGTGATTGATTCAAAAGTCTTGAATAGGGATGATCATTGGATTGTTCTTCTATATTGGATTTATTGTATCAATTATTAAAGGAATCTTAATTTGAATTTATCACATACCTATAGGGATCAAAATGAGGTCGTGGAGTCTTTTCAAAGAGGAAAATAATGGAGATGATCATCATGTGGTCCTTCAAAGCCCCTGATATTTGTACGCCATTGGTGGAAGCTGATATGTGGGGATTAATTCATTCCCAACCTTGTGAGATCCTTAAAACATTTGATCTCTATTTATTTTTATTTAATAAATTATGGGGGACTGTCTTGGCCGTATTGTGAGCCTTCTTTGTGGTATTAATCAATTATTCATATCAAATATTTTTTTATTTAAATTGACCAAATATTTTGTGGAATAGAAATTTATATCACCAAGAAAGAAAGTACATAAAAAAATTATATTAATAAAATGATCATATTAGGGGTTTTTTCTATATTAATTGAATCTCATATGTTTAAAAAATTAATATTATATTCTTTTATATTATTATTTTATAAATTGGATACTTCTCTTTGTTTAAACTAATTTAACAACTATTTTTTATTATTCATAATTAATATTTATATTTTTATGAAAAAATATTGCAATTAATTTTAGATTGTTTTTTCATGTGCAGAAATAAAAACAATACATTGAATTATTTAAAAGTATATAAATATTGAAATTTTGGTGTTTTATATTCCCATTAGATAAATTATGGCCTCCATATTTAAATTATCACTTACTAATAAAATTATTCTATATTATCTAAATAGAACATATATTTCATTATATATTTTTGAATGGTCTGTCTACTTTAATATCTTTGGTATTCTTAGGAAACAATTTTTTTAAAACCTTCATGTTAATCAAACAATTTATTTTTTGTCCAGAATGAGTATCTCTATTTCTACATTTTCACACATAAAATAGGTTCCAGTCACCTAAATATATTTCCATGATAAATTATTCCCACATTTATGACATGAATATGCATTAATCTTATAATACACTGATTTAAAAACAACACTATGTTCAATACTATAAATGACACGCAACACCAAGCTTTAATGACTCCTAAATATTACTATTTAAAAATGATCATTATACTATCAACATTTAACTGGTTAATATGAATTCGAGTAACCACATTATGATATATATATATATATATAAAGGTCTTACTCCAGAAAAATTTAATAATAAGTGAGTAGAATTTAAGAAATAAATTTTAATTAAATACAATTTACTTTTAAAAAGTATTTTTTCTTAAAAAATGTGTTTTATTTCTTTCTGTGAGATAATATTGTAATTAATTTTTTATAATTTCTTAAATTTTACATGATAAAAGGATATCATTTCTGAAATCATAATATCAAAACATTGATAGGATGAAATTTTGATATTTTTCTTAAAAAATTTATATTTTAGTGAATAATTAAAAATGTATCCATTTATAAAATTTTCATTTATTTTCATTAGATATGGTTATTGAAAAGTCCCATTTTGTTTTTAATTTTATATTAAACTAATATAATAATCGATTAATTTTATATAATATAACTAATTAAATATGAATCATAATTGTAGTAGATTTTGGTATTAGTTTAGTTAAGGATTAAAGACCCATTTTTCAAAAACATGTTTTTTCTACGTTTTATAAATTTATTATAAATTTGTTTTTTTTAAAATATAAGAATAAAATTACAAAAAATGGATTCCATATTTATATTTCATTTGATATAATGTTTTAAATAGTTCCCCATTATTTTTTCTTATTGTGAATTGTATCCATGATAAATATTTGTCACCTTAGTAACGGAAAATAGGTAATTAAATTTTAAAATATTGTGAAAAATATTTATAGATATAGCTAAAAACTACATTATTTTGAATGGATTAGTTTTATTGAAACGTAATAATTAAATAATTTTAGATATGGAAACAAGGTGCCATTTTTATTTGATAGTGACTTTAATGTTATTTTAGGTAAATAATAAATGCAAAATGCCATTCTCATTATTTTAATAAATATAAATTTTGTATAGGGATAAAATAAGATATTAAATATTATAATCTTTTATTTTGAAAAAAATATATATATTTTATGATTTTTAATTATTTTTGATTTTTAATTATTAAATTTTTACCTTAAATGATTCTGAAATGCTGATATAATGCTTGTGCGAGAAGTAGAAAAATAATGTAAATGATTCTAAAAACATTAAAATTAATCTAATTTGGATTCATTATTTTTTTCCATAAATATTTTAGTTTAATATAACTAATTATATTTTAAAATAATATTATTTGGGAATTATTATACTACCCTGATATCTTTATAGTCAAACTATGTGAATAGTTCTGACGAATACATTAATGGAATTTAATGTCAAATAATATTTTTTAAAATTATTTAAAATGAAAAAAAATTTATTTTTTGACAAGTGGATTTTATATGGTCTTTAATATCATTAATTTTTTAAATATGTGTCAATTTTACATTTATAGTAACTTTTGGGACCCTTAAAGATTAAAAATCATTGTTATCATGATAATTGTCGAAAGTTTTGAGATAGTTTAACACTAAGAGATAACTGATAAAACATCGAATAAACTTTTATAGATTTTATTAGATCAGATTATTTATAATAACAATTATAACATATTTTCAATTTGTACATTCTATGCCAATTTTCCAGGAAAAAATAATTTATGTTAATTTAATACTTCAAGTAATTCAAAGGAATCACCTCCCCTCACTTATAAAATAGCACCTCACATCCACTATTAATCACACCATTAGAGTATAATATCTATGAAAATACAAACCCGAATGAATTAAAAACCTTATTATCCATGAATTAGGGGATCTAGTTTAATTGAAATACTATCCAAGTAGTATTACAGTGTTTGTTGATTATATTTTTCAGAATAAGAGGTATAAATAATAATTGAACGTTTTTTATTTAAATATTTTTTAAACTCCATAAAATCATAATATGAAAAGATGACATAAAAAAATTGGTATTGAAAAAAAAACAAAAATATTATTATGACTATTTTAAAAACATTTTTCATCTTATTTCCCCTCAATGGTGAACAAAAAACATTGTTCTAGTGTTTTTGTGGACTACCATCTCCCCAAAGTAACGTGTTTTAGTTTCCATCACCAAATCTCATGAATATTTATAATGATAGATTATATTTATAAATATATATTATATAATTGAAATAATTATCATTCTATACATATAATATATCATCTATCTTCACACCATTCGAATCGTTAAAAATAGAATCCTCACATGTGTGTATGTACGAACAATCATCTCCATGTATCAATGGACATTGTTTAAAAAATATAAAATAAGGTAATGTGGTTGGATTTAATGAAATTATTTCATTTTAATAATATTATAATTATTATTAAAAGGTAATATTTTACTTTTTTTATTTATTTTCTATCCAACAGAATGTAATAACAGTGATTGTGTGTACGTTTGGACTACCGCCTCACTAGCTGTTGTGTTTTTTTTCTCAAAACATCATTTAATGGATGAATGCAAAATATTATTTGATGTATAGAAAATTTAATTATAACTAGATTATTATTATTATTTTGATTATTTAAAAAGTATATATTTTTACATGTTCATCAAACAAAATTCTTTTTGAAATTATAAACTAAGAGTCCTCAAAACACCATTTATGCACTCAACTGATTAAGTTATTAAATATGTAAATAAATGAAATAAATGGATTAGTGATAATTTAATAACTCTTAAATTTTTTCTAAAAACAAAATAATTAATAATAATTTATTATATAGGAGTTAATGTACATACATTTCTATTTGGGACATGAGGTATGGGGTTTCAAAAATTAATTTTCTATAATTTTCTTATAACACACCATCAAGGAATTTTTTATTATATTATTATGTGTGAAGTGATATATAATTGTTTTTATGATTCATTTTATTTTTTTATTTTTTTACATATGTTCACAAAATCACTTCATTTATTAATTATCAATTCAAATTTTAATATCTTTATAAGGGTTTTCTTTTCCTTGGTCTCATTTTATTAATACATGTTTCATATAATGTACTGTAATTTCATTATACATTTTAATTAATAGATAATTAATTAATTTTTAAGTATTTATTCAATTAATTAATTGTATTTATAGTTCCATATCAAATTATTTCTTAAAATAAATTTTATTAGGAATATTTTCAATTTAGTATGGGATTTATGAAGAAATATCTTTTGTTTTCGAGATTTTTAATATTCAAGGTTCCCTTGGGGGAAATTTAATAAAATTAATTTCATGAACCAAATACCAATTCTTCTATTTTTTTTGTTTTTTATGTTTTCATTATTTAATTTCATTTTTATCTCTATAGAACATCAAATGACCAAGGAAATATTTTTAATGAAAAATTGAAATTTTTTCCTCTATGGTCCATGTCCTTTTTCATCAATGTATGTAATCATCGTATTTTTTATACATAAATAACATTAGTTTAAATGTTTTAAAAAGTTTATCTTAAATAACTTTTATTAAATTTATAGTGGTTTAAAATGGAATCAATATAAATTTCTTCCGAAAAACATTTTTGGCATGATATAAAAGTGTTAAAGGGTTGTTTTTGTTTTACATATACAAAATGGACATATTTTAATTCCATCCTTATCAATATTTTATTTGTATATTTATTCACATGTTTCCATGGTTATTTTAAATGAATTTATTTTTCTTAATATTTTTTAGTTTTTAATTATTAATTATATACAAAAGATTATTTTCAAATTTCTTTAGGAAATGTTTTAAATGTTATTGTAAAGGTAATATCAAATATTTCAACATCCTATAATATATCCTATGAATCAAAAAGTATATGATATTATAATACTATTAAATTTCATTCTATGAATTTTTATAGTAAAATTTAGGAGATATTTTGAAGAAATGATTTTTTTCTTGGGTAAGTCAATCAATGATAGTTTTAATGATATTGAGGCATCCATGTGTTCTTTTTCCTGATGTGATAGTTAGACATTATTAATGAATGTAAGAATTGATATTAACACAAAATACTTAAGGGGAATTGTCAAAAATGTTAAAAATTGGACCATTATATCGCTCCGATGGATTAAGTAATGAGATGGAGTTATCTGGATGAAATTTAGTTATAGAATATAGTAATGTTATGTGATTAAAAAGGGATAAGAAAGTTAAATAATTATATTATAATCTTATGACATGATGGTTTTCATCAGTTATTGGTTACTCATAAGAGATAAAGGAATTATCAAGTTATGAGATTCCATAATGAAGGATTAATGTTCAAAGATACCTATACAATTTTTCAATGTTTTCTGTGATTTCAAATGGAGAATTTGTTATGGGATTTTTTTCACATGGATCATTTTTGTTAGCAAATATGACTATTGACTTATATTAAATATTTTTTCAATGTCACATATTTAATGATCCATGTTTTTTATGGGAATTAATTTTCCTATTCAATTATCATGCACATTGAATATGTTATTATACCAATATTCTCATCTTATTATAAAGATAAATGTTTAATTATTCATTGATATGTTTTTAATTTATGGATCCTTTCAAATGAACTTTTTATTTTACATTTCACTGGGTTATAAATAAAGATGTTACGTAATTTAGTTTTCGAGGTGTTAATGTGGATTTTGATTAAGACATAATGTGGAGTAAGAATAGTTGGGTATTGTGGGGATAAAGTATCACATAAAGACAAGTGTAATATTATGTATGTATTTGTAAATATTCTATAAAACTCTAAAACTAAATGTTCTTGGGTATGTCAGTGATCCAATATATATTTTAGATGTTGTTTGTTTTTTATTACAAAAATCCGGTCATCATTATCAGTATCAAATCCAAAAATATAATGATTTTGTTTTTTGAACCAGAACTAAGGTTATGGTTTTGGGGATATTATAGTTTTTATTAGATAAGGGTTTATATAAATTTGATTATTATGATGCATTCATGTGTGGTTAACATAAGGTCTATGTACACCATCGTTGGATTATAAATTCATGGATGACCATAATTTCAATGGAATGTAAACCATTTTTTAGGATACAAGAAATGGTATTTGAATTTGATTATTGATATTTTATAAGATTTTATATTGGGTAAATGTATATATAATCCTTAGGTTTAATGTGATGTATTATTTTAGAATAGTATAGTTTTTTGGGGATGTAACCATAATGCTATGAGATAAAATTTAAGTTTAACATATTATATACATTTTAGATTATTGAGGATAGTTGGGATATTGGGTTATTTATTTGTTGATTAGTATATATTCTACAATTAGTGTTATTATTAAATCATAGTGATTAATGTATTATTTTTCCATATGAAAGACTATTCAAATTGCATATTATGTTACCTTGTGATAACCATATTATTTTTAAAAAAGGTTGGATGAATATATTTTACTTATTTTATAGATTTCATGATTTAGTGAAGGTTAATTTTAATTATTTAAGACTTTAAATGATTCATCATAGATATTAATTATCTAGAATATGGGGTGAGATATAGTTATTAATTGACTAAAACATATAAGCAAATGATGAAAATACATTTATAGAATTTTTGAATTCATTTATGTGTATTTTCTATTATTATCTATATTAATAGAAAAATGGACCTTCTAATATATATAAATGAAAAATAAAATGAAATATTTTACTTCTATTGAAATCATTTCTTATGAATTGATGGTATTTTTCACGCCTTGTTGATTTATGGTTTTTGGTCATTGAATTCCTCTTAGTCATTTAATTTATTGTGATCAGTGTTATATATAACTGTCCTTAATTATTTGGACATTAGTATTGTAAAAAAATTCATTATTTTCAATTCAAAATAGTTTTATCTAATTTTTGATCGTAATTATTTTTTATTTCAAACTATTTTCATTTTTGCCTTTCCGTCTTTTCAAAAGGATGTTTTATTATTCCTTTAATGAAGTGGTTCATTTGTAATGGTGTTATCAAATATTTAATGGTTGAATAAACATGATCATTTCAAGACTATAAATATGAAATTATTAATGTGGGGAGAATTTGATACCAAATGATTTTAAATGAAAATATTTTTCAATAACCTATAAAAAAATGTAACACCATGATTTAATGAAAATGAAGTTTTGTTCTTTATATATTATTGTTATAATATAGATTTTTAATTTATGAATGAAAATAATAGTTACATGTTATTGTATATATATATATAAATTCCCAACTAAATATAAAATTAATGATAAATTATTTGGAAATAAGAATTCAATTTTTAGTAAATCCATTCTATTTATCAAAGATATTTTTTCTTAAAAAAATTATTGATTTTTGTGAGTGATAATTATAAATAAATTCTTCCAATTTTAGAAATTTAATTTTGAAAAAGTTTTAATTTAAGAAAACTTCTTATCATAATTTACATCTGATAAATTTATTATATTTTTATGAATAGAATTCTTTTTTTTAATATGGGAAATTTTGATTTTAATAAAACATTCATTATATTTCATTAAATCATGTAATTTAAAAGTATTTTTTTTTTCTTATTTATAAAATAATGTAAAATAAGGGTCATTTAATTTAATTTTTTGTAATTAATATCATATAAATCATCATTAATATTGATTTTGGCAAAATTTCACTTTAGGAATAAAAATAGATTTTCCAAAAAAAATATTTTTTCATTGCATTTTATGAATTTATATTAAAAATAATTTCAACCAAATAGAGTAGTTGAATTTTAATAAAGTAATTCTATATTTTAAATCAAGAGGATAAAAAAATTTAATTAGGTTCAATTAATTTTTTTTCAGCAGGAAGTGTAACCGGGGTAAATATTTGTCATCTTGGTAATGGTAAATCAGGTAATTAAGGTTAAAAATTATGTGATAAATATATAAAAATATATCTTACACCTATGTTATTTATATTTGATGACTTAATTTAATAAATAAACATAAAACATGTAAAAAAATGGAAGTAGGGTTCAAGTTTTTTTTATAATGACCTTAATATTATTTTAAGTAAAGAATAATTAAAAAATGTCACACTCTTTGAGTTAATAACTATAACTTTTTGTAACATGGTTAAAAAAATTATTCAAAAGTTGTAAAATATTATTAATTATATGAATATTTTTCTTTTAGAATGATAATTTTTTTTCATATTTTTATTGAAGATATAATTACCTTAGACTATATTAAAACAGTAATAAACTTCTTCTGTATTTAGTAGAAAAATCATGCAATTGATTTAAAAAAAATAATCATAATGAAACACTAATGAATTGTTTTGTTACTTAAATTTTTATTTAAATATAACATATTAAAATTTTGTTAAATATTTATATTTTAATTTAATTAATAACTTTATGTATTTAAAGGAAAAATATTCGAATAGTCTTGAAAATGACTTTAACAGTATCTAATGAAAAAATGATATTTTATTAAAGGTCTAAAAATTCAGAAATATATTATATTTGGATCATATAAATGGATGTGTTCTCTAATACCATGAATTTTATATTTTTTTAACACTTTTCATTCTATACTAACTTTGTTTACCTCTAAATAGTAAAAAATGATATCATGTTAATTTCCAAAAGAGTTAACAATAGAGAAAACTAAGATATAAGGGATAAAAATCAGAAAAAATATAATTAAAATTTATTGGGGGATAGTATTTTGACACATAACCATCCTAGATTTGAAATTTATAAATTTTGATCCACTTTTAAAAGAAAAGTATTGTATATTAATATAGTATATTATGTAATTCCACCGGTGCCCCACCCCTCAATTTTAAAAGGGAACCACCTATCCTCTTTTCTTGACAAAATTTGAGCTCTATATCATATATTATACCTACAAAAGCAATTTTTTACATTCATATTCATATCCTATTGGATCCAACGTGATAAAAAGAAAAACCTAAAAGGATTAAGGAGTAATCCAATGGTGGATTTTTTGATGATGTGGTATAACTCTAAACTAATAGTTTTCATTTTACTTATTAATATACCTCCTAAAAATATTATTGAAAGATTTAGATATAATAAAATAGGTATATAAATTATTCCAAAATATTTTTATGACTGTTCAAAAACTTGTTTTCATCTTCTTTTCAATTAATGGGGAATAAAACAATCTTCAGGTGTATGTGTGGACTACCACCTCCATGAAACAATATGTTCTTATTACCTTCATTGCCTCTCATAAATATTTATAATTATATAATTAATTTATAATTATAAGTATTTTATGATAATATATCATCTATTTATATATCATTACAATTGTTGAAAATAGAATCACTGCACGAGTGTACACACATACTACCATCTCCACGTACTAATGTACATTGTTTTTTAAAAATGACCTCTCAAGTTAGGTTATGATAATTTATTTAACAAAGGTGTTTTATTTTTATAAAATTATAATTTTAACATCCTAGAAATAAAATATAATATCATTTTTTATATTATAGGTGACATGCAACATCGAACATAAATAACCCAAAAAAATATATTTTCTTAAATTTAATCTCTTCTATTTTTGTGAAACAGACAACCGCGATTCTAAATGTATTTTGGAGTAGTATAACGTTATAACCTGGAAATTAAATTGGTGGTTTTGAATATTACTAACTAATAAATTAAAATTATGTTTATATAGTTATTATAAATGAAATATGATTCATTTAAACTAAAAAATAATTGTTTCTTGAAAATTTTTGTTTTTCTAAAAAATAATCGTCATGATTTGCACACAAAATTTATAATTAATGTTTACCAATTTTAGAAAATTTACTTGATAAATTACAATTCAAATATTATATAATAATATTATAATTATTTTAGGCATAATGTTTTGGAGTTTTCTGAAATATATTTTTTTGATTAATAGTGGAAAATACTAAATTTTAATAGAAAATATTTCTTTCATTTAAATAATTTATAATATAAAATTATATTTTTAATTAATTTATATTCTAAATCTATCAACACAATATAGGTCATTGGTTTAATTTTCACATAGAATTTTGATAAAAAACATTTTATATATTTTGAAATTTTCTCTTTAAAAATTAGCTTTCTTGTTGGGTATGTGGGAATAATTTTAATTTGAAATTTCCCACTTATGTGATATGAATTTTAAAAAATGGATTAAATATTTAAAATAATTGTAATATATATTTTCTAATATGATCAGATTTTTTTTAATAAATGAATAGTGAAAATAGAATAAATTAATAGTTGTGGTTAAGGTAAATCTACATTTACTACGGGGGTTAAACTAAATATATATGATGTAAAATGAAATTAAACTTATCTAAAATATATTTAATTTTTATATTTAAACCATAAATATATTATTTGGATTATAATTCATATATTTTATGATTTTTAATGAATAAATAATTTTTATGATTGAATCTATTCAAAAAATTACAATTATGCTACCTAACTCACTTATACAAGGTCATCGCCCCCTCCCTAATTCATACCTTCAAAACATTTTTGGATTGAAAAATAAATTCCAAAATCACTCAAAACATTCCCTCTTATCATCTTAGAATCCTCATTTTGGGCATAAATCTGACCTAGGATGTATTGGGTGCAAACTTCAAGAAGGTACACAAATAAGAGGTAGCATTCTTCAATGAGTATCATTATTTTATTTCCTCCTCCACCTACAGAAATACTTATTAAAAATTTCATAAATAAAAAAATAATTATATTAAATATAAATTTATGTTTTTATTAAATGTTATAGATCTAAATCCATCTCAATATCCGTAAAATGAATTACGAAATCATCGTTCGTGTGTGTGGCAGTCTACTGCCTAAAAAACTGATGTCATTAATTTTTTCATTACCACAACACATGGTTGTGTATAATGATAGATATAAAGAATATATATGATATTTATAATATAATTATACTTTTGGAGTCATTATATAAATGATAATTTTTTTACTTTCCACACTATATGATAGAAAATAATGTCGCTCGTGTGTATGAAGGACTTCCTCCCCACAAAGTGATATGATTCGTATTCCACTAACACTTTACATGGATGGAGATAACGGAGATAATAATTATTATATGAGATATTAATTAAATTATGATGATATTTATTACATATTTCACATTTATTAATAAAATATCATTTTATATTTTCACTCATATAATGATGATATTGTCATTCATGTACATGGGGACAACCACCTTCATGAAGAGATTTGACTCTCTTTTCAACATAACACATTGTGGATGATATATATAAAAATATTTAATGAACTTATAATGTTGATATGATATTATTATCATTAATTAGAGATAAAATATTAAATAACTCTTTTCCATATTGATCATTTACAAATGGAAAGGTTACTCTTGTGTGTGTACGACCTACCATCTCCACGATTGTAACATTGTCCATGTTTGTTACCCATCATTCATGATTAGTTTTAAAAGTATACTTTATTTATAAATATGATAATTATGAAATTATTATTATTCTATATGTTATGTAACTGTATAATATGTACATGAAAAATAACATTCATGATAAAGAACCGTAAAGAAAACAAGGCTATTAACACCTGAAACAATGATAATAGTGAATGGTTATTATCTAATGGGAGAAAATATTTTATAAACGTATCATATATTATTTTATAAGAATTAATATTTTTATTGAATAAGTTAATAATATTTTAAAATCCACTATAGTCATAGTTAATGCATATTCAACCGAATGGAAATTGGAGGAAATGGACTTTGTCTCAATTTCACTTCATTAATGAATATTTTAAACTTATGCACCTTATTTTATTTTATATGGTTTATATACTAAACCATTTTAATATATTGAATACATCATTTTACATGTTATTATATGTTACAATTTCAGTTATTTCATCAAAGGGGTTTTTACATGAAAATGTACAATTGGTAATGAATTTCATAACTTGATTTATTTTCATTGTGTTGTATTTGATATTCTTAGATTATGTGAATAATGAGTTTTGAATCTATATTATTGATTTAAAAAAAAGATATAAATTTGATAAAAATAATTTATTTTTTGATTAATTCTCACTTCAACATGATGTCTTTTGTAAGGATTTATTGTAGCAAACTCAACTCCAGTTTCTCGAAGTTAGTGGTGACATTATTACATTAGGTCTAGATATAAGGAATCAAAACATGAAGGACTGAATAGTTTAGTAGTCTTTTAGAACAAGATATAAACATCGTACCTTTATTAAAGTGGTAATTAAAATTTTATAATAAATAGTAAATTAATTTTCATCCTTGAACTCATTCAAACATATAATCTTCATATCCTAGGGAAAATAGAATAAATAATTTGGTGATCTCAGTTACCTAGTATGGGTTGAATACATCAGAAGCTATCTTGATTCAATAATTGAGTATCAACATGAAATGGTAATTAACTAAAAACGCATTATATTTAATTAATTATTTTTATATCATGTTAGGATAAGTTATAAAAATTATGGAAATGTAAATAATTGGAAACAAATTCCTTTTATTCAATTAATTTTTCACAGTGAGAATCCATGGATAAAATCCTAGTGAAAATATCATGGATAATAATAATTGTAATACTATTTATGAAAGTTTGTAATTTTTTGACATCATGGTTCCCTTGAAATTGATACATTTACCATTAATAACATTCCGATGTTAGTTTAATCATTATGTTTAAAAACATATTTATTTTTCCCAACTTATTCCTCCCAAGAGACTATTGATGCACTAATGGTATTTACTATATATCGTCCCCACAAATTTTTTATTTCAAAAATAATTCATCAAATATTGAATAATATATTTAATTCACAACAATCTTCCTTATTATTAATTATTCATATTGATTAAAAAACAAATTTAAAAATATTTCTCCATTTATTAAAATTACATTAAAAGTAAACATGGTATCTTAAAATGTTATATGATTTATGAAATAATCATATCTATCACACATGAAGTATTTTTATATATGATAAATTACATTTTCAATGAATTATCATCATATATTAATCCAAGGGGAACTATATACACCGTATAAAATAAATTAAGTGCATAATATTAGAATATGCCTCAATAAAGTGAAACTGAGATGATGTCCATTACAATGTCCATATTAGTTAATTGTATATGTGTATCTAGTATAAATCCATATAAAATAATTTTAAATACAACATTATATAATAAAAATTATTTTCACACATAATCATAGCATGACATAATCATTGAAGTAGAAGTTTGATCCAATGATTGGAAATTGAGTTAAGAAATTTGTAACCTCATGCTTCCCTTTAGTGGTGAAAACATCAAAGACCTATATAATGATTTAAATAAAGTTATTAATTTATTGTTAAGTTATATTATTATTTTTAAAAACTTATATTTTCCTTTATAATATCTTGTCACCAGGTAATTAATAATATTTCATCATTTTCATTGTTTCAGGTGTTAATTGCCTTATTTTTGCAGGCATATTTTTTCATGAATGTCTGGGATATATTGCTTAGAGTATAGATAAATCATATCCATAATTATATTGATGTTATAAATATAATACTTAATAATTAAATATATTTTTATAACAATTATTTAATGTTGAATAAGGAAAATTAATAACATCACACTATAGAGATGGTAGGATGTACGTATGCACGTGCTATGATATAATTCCATCAATGGATAAAATTGTATGGAAGTAGACAATATAATAATTATATAGAACTTATAAAATTTATTATATACAACATATATTTATCGTTTCTATCAGTATAAACAGCTTTGAAAATTAGTGATAAAAAATAAATTACAACACAATGTGGAGACGGTAAGTTGTATGTATGAACATGAGGTAATTTTGATATTCATAGGATAGAAAAAAATGTGGAACATGATTTTTTCCCAATAAAAATAAAACATTTCTAAATATACTTTACTAGATTTATTAATGAATGATGTAAATCAAATTAAAAGGATGTAGAATATGAATGAAGTTTTAAATAGTGGATAATGATTATCACCTCTTCTATGATGATTCTCTTTTATAACTTCTATTAAATGAGATAAGGTAGGTGTTTTGGATGTAAAAGTGTAAGAACATGGATCTTCGTTTTAGGTATGTTTTTTCCCTTTTCTGGAGTTTCTGAGAAAAATGGTGTTTCTGGAAATTTTTGAAGTACACGTCGTGTACATTCTGAGTATACGTCGTGTACTCTTTTCCAGCTCGAAGCCGTGTGCTGGCCGTGTCCAGGCCACACACACGGTGTGTAGGGGTGACGTGGAGGCTGATTTTGGTAGAGTCTGGAAAGACCTAGTACACGCCATGTACATTGTTATTTTTTCATTAATCGGACCGGGGTCGCACCTGATGCACTAAAAGGTCTTCTTTTCCATCTTCTACATCTGAGAGCACCGGGAATCCGAGAATCTTCGATGAGCCACCGATCCTCTATCGATTCTCCAATTCGAGCATGGTCGATTGCATTAGAATTACAGTGGTGAGTTCTTCCTTTTGTTTGAGCCTTTTTTTTCCAATTTTTACTCCTTCTCAAGTTATCATGGGTTGAGTGTTTTGCACGTTTTCTCAGATCTACGATGTTCAAGGGAGAATCAGTTTTTTTGGTTTAAGTATAACGATATCCTAGGATCAAGGTAGGTGGTTTGTACCTTACCGTTCAATGTCATTGAGTTTTATGTGCAAATTCCACCAATACCCGTGAATGGGGTATTGTGTGTTTACCTTTTTCCCCTTGTTGTTTTCGTGCCTTGCTTGTATACTTGCGTAGAGGTAAATTGATCATGTTAGAGGATACCTTGTTGTGCTTGGTTGTTTTTCCCATGATTTTTCTTACGACCTTTGGGGTCTTGTTTTCCTTTGGTTGTTACACCTGTTTCCATGCTCTGTGATTATAGGTTGGAGTGAAATTCATAACATGATTGTTTCCCTGTAGAATGTTAGCAAAGTAGCTCTATAGGTGTACTTTGGTTATCCATGTAGCTCTGTAGGTGTACTTTGGCCTTATAGAATTATTATGCACTAACTGGAATGGGACTGAGAGAACCTGGTGCTATAGACTAATAGGGATAGACCGAGTGATCTTTCCAATGAGTTTTAGACTGTATAGACTACATGATGGTAGACCGAGAGAGCTTCCATAGAGAGTCTTGGACATTAGACTACAGGGGATGGACCGAGTGAGATTCCTCAAAGAGTCTTACCTTTTTTGTTTTCTATTAATAACCTTCCCAGGATAGAGGGGGAATTGACTGAGTGAGATTCCTTAGAGAGACATTGGTATACCTGAGGATATAGGAGGAATTGAACGAGATAGCTTCCTCAAAGAGTCTTTAGACCTTGGGGATAAGAGGGTTAGACAATGTGATCTTCCTCAGAGAGTCCCTGACTACCCTAGACTATAAGGGGAATCGACCGAGTGAGATTTCCCAGAGAGTCTCATGAATTTGTATGACCAAGACAGTGGGGTTAGGCTCAGTGCACTGTCCAGAGGGTTGTGGTTTCTCTTGGTTGGGATCAGAGGGGATGACTTCGGGTACATCTCAGTGGGTTTCATGTTTGTGTTAACTGTTTTTCTTACTAATTCTGTTGTTGTGGATTGATTACTGTTGTGTATCATCCTGCTTCACTACTTACTGTTTACTTCATACTGCATGTTGTTGCTATTTACTGCTTATTGTACTTTTACCTTCCATATACTCACTGACTGTTAGGCACAGATCTTCTGGTGGTTGCCTATTGGGATTGTATCTCACACCCTATTTGGGCCATGCTTTTGGGCCCAAGCCGACTATGTTGTTGCAAGTATAGACAAGGGAAAGCGCCCTTCGACTTCTGGAGCTTGATTTCTTGGAGAAGGAGAGAAAGGGACCAAGATTTGGCTTGCGATGCTGAGGATATGTTTACTTTTCTTTTGTACTTGTTTTGGTATTGTGGTGTTTTTCAGCAATGTGACTTGTTTGGATGTATTCCTAGATATGTATATTGCATCATTCCAAATATATACATATGTGCTCCAGTTTGTTGATTTAGTATTCCGCTGTTTATTATTGTTGGTTATTTACTGCTTCCACTATTGCATGTATATTTATTTTCATTGTGTACTCTGCCTATGAGGGAATAGTTTCCACACTATCACACCCAAGTCCCTCACTACTAGTCAACAGCCTCTGACATTTGTGGAAATGCGCTTGCGGCCATGTGACTATAATGACCCATATTTTACATACATTGTTAATACTTCAAAATTGAAGCATACTTATTACAACATATAACAAAACCACGAAAGGACCGTATAGGTATAATGTCTTTAGAAACTGGGAAACATAAACAACTAGTTCATAAAGCGTCTACGCTGTCTCCCATTTATTTCATCATATCTATAGTCTCTTTTGGCATATCTTACTTAATAACCTTTTTCCTGACCTGGGGAAAGAAAACATACAAAAGGTTGAGATCAAATGCTCAGTAAGGGTAAACAAAATAAATATCAATCACATCATATTCATAAGAACATAACTTTTGGAAATCTTAACCTGCAAAAGAGATCATAATTTCATAACATGGGATAAATCATAGCAGTGAAATGGAATCTCAATAATCATAACATAAGACATGATAATTTGTGGCATACACACATAATCATAGAGAATCATTTCTTATTAGTCAAGACTCATTGCCAAGACTATCTTAGTGGACAAAGTCCATTTCTGAACCAAGTTCACTCCTCGTTTCAGTCCTGTTTCACTGAACCGATATAACCTATCGTTCCAGCCATATCTATCTCATGAGATATAAAATCTTTACCCAATGAATTGGAGGGATATATAGGTCCCACCCATCTCATAATGATACCATTCTTATGTGTGCCACAAAATCATAAATCATACATCATTTCATAACCCATGCAATAAAAATGGGAATCTTAAACATCGTGACATCATCAAAAAATTCATATAAGATAAAGGAATTCATAAAAATAATTCCATCGCAACATAATAAAATCAATGTAATAATAGGGATAGAAACAGAACCCTTTATTATCTTAGATGGAAAATAATTTTGATAAAACACTTGAACTGCATTCTTGAGGAAAATATCCTTTCTACTTCAAAAACACTTTTCCTTTCTTAACATGTCATAAAATTCTAAACTAAAAGAAGTTGATTAAAAATAAACTTTTTAAAGTAACCTTCTTGGAAATAATGTTTTAAAAATCCATTCATGTCGTATAAGTTAAAAAAACATTCTTATCGTACTTTTGTCGGAAAAGTCAAAAAGTACCTCGTATGAAAAACGACAAAAGATTCCTTTCATATCTTTTAGTAAAAACTCACCGAAGGGTAAAAATTGGATATAAACTATTTTAGAAGGATATAAATATTACATATTGAGGAAACATGGATGTGGATGATAAAATACACACCAGTAAATTCTAGAGTACAAACAATCTCGGATAAAAATGAAATTGTGATATTTTCCCTTACCTTAGGTCCGATTTGCTTCGTAAGTGTCTGAACCTCCTGTATAATGATTTAAATAATGTTATTGACTTATTCCAGAATCATACTTATTATTATGATATCATATATGGTCATATTCTTAGCTTCTTATTAGTAATATTTCATTACCACTTGTTCTTCGGGTGTTTATTACTTTTTGTTCTTATGCGTGTTTTGTCGAATAAATTCTTATTCTTATCTTTAGGATATAGATTCCTCATTTCCAGAATTTTATTATTGTAATATATATCATATTCATTCATTCAATTCATTTATATAATCATTATGAAATGAAGATCATGTAGAATGAGTTGTATCACATCGTGGAGACGGTATTCCGTACGTACGCACGAGTGATGATGTCGTTCCTATGATCGTGGAATTTTATTGGAGTGTATGTGTACTATTTCAGAATCAATATCACTTTATAATAGTAATATATAGTCATTATTTACACCATTATACCCATTCAAGTAAGGTGGTGGTGGAAAATAGATTACACCACGGCGTGGAGACGGTATTCAGTACGTACGCACGCGCGGTGATTTCTTTTTCCGTAGGATGGATAGAAGGTGAAATAGGGTTATTTCATACTTATAATAACATATCAGTATATGAGTGAAACTGATGTTATTACTTCATAATGAAACAACTAAAGAAGAATAATTGGAAGAAGAAATAAAGATGAATGAATCGGTAACGGACATTACCTCTTATATGAAGTGTTTCTTTGAGACCTCCTTTTAGGGCACTAAAATAGGTCTTTGAAGAAGACCAGAAACTCTAGGATGTCTCTAGGGAAGTGTAGAGGATAAATTGGCAGGGTTTGGCCGAGCATGAAGGCTCAAAGTGGTGTGAGGAAGAGGGGGAGGAGGTACCCTTTTATAAGGGAGGAGAGGGGCACCATTGGAATAACTAAAAATATTATTTTATTATAAAGTCAAATTCTGTTTTTAATAGCTCCAAATTGATATATTTCGAAGATATGGTGGGTAGGGGTCGAAATACTATCATAAAATAGAATTTATACAAGTTTAGGTATCAAGTTTAACCTTATCATTTAGATTTAACTTTAAGTTAGATAATTTAACTTTATCGTGTCTTCTTGTTTTCTTACACTATAAGGTTAATAAACTTACTATATCAAGCCAAACGAACCCCAAGTTGTCTATTATTAAAATATATAACCTTATATAAGTCATTTGGCCGAACCTTATATTTTTAGGAATAAAATAACAATTAATAATATAATTTTTGTTTTAAAAACTATTTTATGTCAATTTTGACACTATTTAGTAATTTATTTTTGTGGAAATCATAACAGAATGATTAGTTCGAACCAAGTTACTTAAATCAATACTAACATGTCATATTAACCTAGAAAATTAGTTTAATTCATAATAAGTCTCAAATTACATTTATTTGGGTATTTATAAAATCAATTATGTCAATATTTCATTAATAAGATAATTACTGCATCATCATTGTGTCATAAATAAATTAAAATACCATTATGTAGGAAATCTTTTTATTTTTCTAAGGAATATTTATAGTCAAATTTATCTTATGTATAACCCCATATTAAAAATGAATTACTTATTAAACATTGATTTTAACTATTTTAACCCTTCTTTAAATAAATTAATAATAAATGTCCTAATCTAATCCAAGTGGGACTAAATGGTCATATTTTATTCCTAAGGTTGTTTTTGGTTGAATTACACTTGTCCAGTAGAATTAGGACATGTGTTAGGGTAATAATAATATCATTTTTACCCTTAATTACCCTATTTACTTTTAACTGTGGAAAAAAAGTAAAAAGGTACTATTCATCAAAAAATTATTTTCATCTCATTGAACCACATTTTATTTACTGACATCAACTGTGTCTCTCAGATTTTCGAAATTCCACTCACAAAAGCGGTAAAATTATGTTTTATGAAAAATTCAGTTTTTTAACTACCACTTAGTGGTTTCACTATTCATTAAAATTTGAAAGTTTTCAGAAAAATACCAAAATTTCACCCTAGGCTAATTTCGATATTCCAAATCCAAAAATGAAGTCCATTTTGAAAAATAAAAATTATAAAATTTCAAAAAGTGGTTATTACTATTCATAACGGCTAGTTTTAATAATATTTTAATAGCATATCATTGTTTAGTGAAACTCGGAATTGCGTATGACACAAGATATCGAGGAAGTCCGCAGTTGCATATAAAGCATGCCAAGCTAGTGTTGTATGTAGTGAAAGATTCCTTTGATTATTTATATAACATAAAAACAAAATATTTCACATAAAAGTCTCGGGTGTTACATTCTACCCCCCTTAAAATGAATTTCGCACTCGAAATTCGTCACTTTGTAACAAACAGATGAGGATACCTCTCCCTCATCATATCCTCAAGCTCCAATGTAGCTTCTTATAATTGGTGGTTCCTCCATAAAACTTTCACCAAGCTAGTGGTCTTGTTTCGTAGGAATTTTTCGCTACGATCAAGAATCTATATCGGCTGTTCTTCATAAGAAAGATCTTGCTCCAGCGGTACAACTTCTGAGCTGAGTACATGTGAAGGATCAGGTATGTACTTTCTTAGGAGAGATTCATGGAACACATCATGTACTTGAGAGTGATTCTGTGGAAGCGCCAATCAGTATGCTACCTTCCCGACACGATCCAGTATTTCGAAAGGACTGATATATCTAGGGCTCAACTTCCCCTTATTTCAAAATCTCATGACTCTTTTCCAGGGAGATATTCGTAAGAACACTTTATCACCCACTTCAAACTCTAGGTCTTTTCTTCGGTTGTCGGCATAAATTTTCTGTCGACTCTGAGCCGCTCTTATGTGTTGTTGAATAGATCTGACCTTTTCTGCCATTTCATCAACAAGATCATATCCTAATAGCTTTCTTTCCCCAACTTCATCCCAGCAAGTTGGAGTCCTACATTTCTTTCCATAGAGAGCCTCATAAGAAGCCATCTGAATACTGGAGTGAAATCTATTATTATAAGAAAATTAAACCAATTGTAGGTGTTGATCCTAACCACCTTTGAAATCCATAGAGAAAGCTCTCAACATATATTCTAGAGTTTGAATTGTTCTCTCAGACTGACCGTCTGTCTGAGGATGATATGCAGTGCTGAAACTCAACTCTGTTTCCAAAGTATGCTGAAGAATTTACCAGAACTTCGAGGTAAATCTCAGATCTCGATCAGATATAATAGAAAGTGGTACTCCATGAAATCTTATCACTTCTTTTACATATATCCTGGCAAGCTGATCCAGAGAGAAAACCTCTCTAATAGCAATGAAGTGTGTAGACTTTGTACGACGATCAACTATGACCCAGATAGCATTATTTCCATTGGATGTTTTAGAAAGTTCTATGAGAAAGTCTATAGTGATGTTTTCCCATTTCCATTTGGGTATGGGTAATGGTTGAAACATCCCCTTAGACTTCTGTCTCTCAGCTTTAACTTGCTGACAAACCAAGCATCGAGAGACATATTCAGCAACAACCCTTTTCATGCCATCCGACCAGAAGTACTCTTTCAGGTCCCTATACATCTTCGTGCATCCAGGATGAATAGATAATGAAGAACTATGAGCCTCATCCAGCAGCTCCTTCTTTAATTCCGGGATGGGAGGAACAGAAACCCGAATCCTGAACTTTATTATCCCATCACAATCAAGGTTGAATTCAGGAACATTTCTCACCTTCTTTTGTAACTCGACATATTCTTTCTGTGCCTCTTTAATCTTCACATGTATAGATGGTTGAACATTCAGTTGAGAAAGATAATATTTTTTCCCTTCCATTATAATTCCGCGATCCATCCTTTGTAAATCCATAAATATTGGATCTTTTGTGATCCTCATCATGGATAAACTGGCATGGTCTTGTCGACTTAATGCATCTGCCACCTTGTTTGCTTTCCCAGGGTGGTAATGGATTGAGCAGTCATAATCCTTAATCAGCTCCAACCATCTTCTTTGACGCATATTCATCTCCTTTTGTGTGAAAATATACTTTAAACTTTTATGATCAGTATAAATGTCACACCTTTCTCCATAAAGATAATGCCTCCAAATCTTTAATGCAAAGATTACTGTAGCTAACTCCAAATCATCTGTTGGGTAATTTTGCTCATGGATTTTCAACAGTCATGAGGCATAAGCTATCACCATGTCATTTTGCATAAGAACACACCCCAATCCCTTCTTGGATGCATCACTATAGATCACAAACATTTCTCCACTATAAGGCAGTGTGAGCACAGGTGCACTGGATAACCTTCTTTTCAACTCCTTGAAATTCTCTTCACATTCTTCCGTCCAAACAAACTTAACTCCTTTCCGAGACAACATGGTGAGTGGATTAGATAATCGTGAAAAATCTTTCACAAAACGTTGATAATATCCAGCCAAACCAAGAAAACTTCAGATCTCAGTTACTTTTGTTGGTCTCGACCATCATTCGATAACATCTGTTTTTGCTGCATCCATAGATATCCCCTATTTTGAGATTATGTGACCCAAAAATGAAACCTTTTGAAGCCAAAATTCACACTTGGTAAATTTGGCATAAAGCTTCTCCTTTCTCAGGGTCTTCAATATAATTCTCAAGTGATCTTCATGTTCTTCCTTGCTCTTTGAATAGACAAGAATATCGTCTATAAAGACTACCACAAATTGATCAAGATAGTCTATAAAGACTCTATTCATCAGATCCATGAAGAGAGTAGGGGAAATAGTAAGACCAAATGGCATCACTATAAATTCATAGTGTCCATACCTTGTACGGAAATCCGTCTTTGGTATATCCTCCCTTTTGACCCTTAATTGATGATACCCTAAACGAAGATCAATCTTGGAAAAGTATTGAGCTCCGCGTAGTTGGTCAAATAAGTCATCAATGCGTGGGAGAGGATATTTGTTCTTGATAGTGATCTTGTTAAGTTCTCGATAATCAATACAGAGTCTCATTGATCCATCTTTCTTCTTAACAAATAGAACAGGTGCTCCCCAAGGTGACGCACTTGGGCGTATGAATCCCTTATCAAGATTCTCTTGGAGTTGCTTC
The DNA here is from genome assembly GCA_963277665.1 of Viscum album. Taxonomy (NCBI): domain Eukaryota; kingdom Viridiplantae; phylum Streptophyta; class Magnoliopsida; order Santalales; family Viscaceae; genus Viscum; species Viscum album. The sequence continues at coordinate 896,370,569 of OY728120.1, forward strand.
TTCAATTCCTGCAACTCAATTGGGGACATTCTATAAGGTGTCTTTGAAATAGCCAAAGCACCTGGTACGAGTTCTATTGAAAACTCAACTTCACGATTTGGTGGAAGACCCGGTAATTTCTCCGGAAAGACATCATCAAACTCTCATACAATGGGAATACTCTTAATCGGGAGTTTCTCACAAACCATTTGAAATAAATAACCTTCATTTAGTGGAATCAAGACCCATAAGGTAGAAGGAACTTCCACTGGAAGGTTATGTTCATCCTTGCATTGATATACGATTATAGATTGATCTGGAATATGAAATGTGACTTCCCTTCTTTGGAAATTGATTTGAGCTACATATAAAGAAATCCAATACATTCCATGAATTACATAAAATTCCACTATAGGAAGGATCACAAGATATATAGGAAGCACTTTCCCACAAACTTCGATCGGAGAAGAATTATAAAATTTTGATACGACTGTTGTGCCATTAGTTGTTGTCACAACTAACTCAACATCTAATTGTTGAGGTAATACGGTGATACCCTTAGAAAATTATTCAGAAATAAAAGAGTGGGTGGATCCAGAATCAAATAAAACATTTTTCTACTTTAGAGTGGATGGTAAGTGTACTTTTCACCACATCGTTATCATACTCCACATCGCTGATAGAAATTGCATGTGACTTTCCTTTTTCTTTAGCCTTAAGAGTTTGTTGACGTCGAACAACATCATCAACCCCTGGATTAGGGCATTTATTGGCATAATGTCCCATCTCCTTGCACTTGAAACATTGAAGTGTAGTAGGTTCATTATGTGTATCCCTTCCTTTGTTTGCATCATTAGACATCTTCTTCCCATCATCGCGGCATTCAAATGCCCGATGACCTTCCTTTCCACACTTGAAACATTTACTTGTCCCTTTAAGACAACTCCCTCCATGTTTCCTTCCACACTTTGAGCATAAGGGAAAGCTCATCTTCTTTTCAGTGTGCTCTTTAGATTTTCCTTTGAATTCCATTTTCCCCTTCTTATCAAACCCATATGACTGATGGGTTACTCTAATATCCATCTCAAATTTGAGAGCACATCGAACGATTTCCTCATAGCTATTGAAGTCCCTTATGGATAATTCCCTTCGAAGACTTGGTTTTAAGCCACTAAAGAATTGATCGATCTTACTCTCAGGTTGGATAATAATACCAGAAGCGTACCCTGCAAGTCTTGTAAAATTTTCTTCATAAGTACCAACATATTCATCATCCTTTTGCTTCAGTTCAAGAAACTCTTTCTCCATCTTTGTTCGGAGAATACGAGGGAAGTACTTTTTGAAAAATAAGTTCTTGAACTCGTCCCATTCTATGGACTTAATTTCATCCCTTTGCCTTGTATTCTTAATAAGATTCCACCATTGATCAGCATCACCTTCCAAACGATACACTGCTAAGATGAATTTATCATGCTCAGAACATTCAAGAACTGAAAATATCTTTTCAGTAGTACTAATCCATTGTTCAGCAACTAATGGATCAGTAGACCCCCTGAATGAAGGTGGACGCTATCTCATGAAGGATTCAACAGAATTTTGCTCCTTCCTTTTCTCGTTTGGAAGTCCTGCATGATTCATAGCTTGAGAAAGTTGTGTGAGCATGGATACAAGATTTTCCATTCCAGCTCCCATAACGTTTGGTTGCTTAGGGGGACAATCATTGCATTGCCCGTCACATTCCGCATTAACACGTTTCCTTCGGGTTCCAGCCATTGACTAAAAACAAGAAGAATATTGTGAGAAACACTAATTATAATAGAAAAACCACATAATCAAGAATAAAATTTCACACTTAAGGTCTTATCCTCGGTTATTCATTGCCATTTCTAAAACACTAAGATTGTGTTCTATGCTTTGACTTATCCTTAGGGTTCTTACTAAGGCTTTCACATCCTAGTTTCCAAAGGTTGACTATACCTTTCCTCTGATACCAACTATAACGACCCATACTTTACATACATTATTAATACTTCAAAATTGAAGCATACTTATTACAACATATAACAGAACCACGAAAGGACCGTATAGGTATAGTGTCTTTAGAAACTGGGAGACATAAACAACTGGTTCATAAAGCGTCTACACTGTCTCCCATTTATTTCATCATATCTATAGTCCCTTTTGGCATATATTACTTAATAACCTTCTTCCTGACCTGGGGAAAGAAAACATACAAAAGGGTGAGCTGAAATGCTCAGTAAGGGTAAAAAAAAGAAATATCAATCACATCATATTCATAAGAACATAACTTTTGGAAATCTTAACCTACAAAAGAGAGCATAATTTCATAACATGGGACAAATCATAGTAGTGAAATGGAATCCCAATAATCATAACATAAAACATGAAAATTTGTGGCATACACACATAATCATAGAGAATCATTTCTTATTAGTCAAGACTCATTGCCAAGAATCTCTTAGTGGACAAAGTCCATTTCTGAACAGAGTTCACTCCTCGTTTCAGTCCTGTTTCACTGAACCGGTATAACCTACCGTTCCAGCCATGTCTATATCATGAGATATAAAATCTTTACCCAATGAATTGGAGGGATATATAGGTCCCACCCATCTCATAATGATACCATTCTTATGTGTGCCACAAAATCATAAATCATACGTCATTGCATAACCCATGTAATAAAAATGGGAATCTTAATCTTCGTGACATCATCAAACAATTCATATAAGATAAAGGAATTCATAAAAATAATTCCATCACAACATAATAAAATCAATGTAATAATAAGGATAGAAACAGAACCCTTTATTATCTTAGATGGAAAATAATTTTGATAAAACACTTGAACTCCATTCTTGAGGAAAATATGCTTTCTACTTCAAAAACACTTTTCCTTTATTAACATGTCATAACATTATAAACTAAAATAAGTTGATTAAAATTAAAATTTTTAAAGGAATCTTCTTGGAAATAATGTTTTAAAAATCCATTCATGCAGTATAAGTTAAAAAAACATTCTTCTCGTACTTTTGTTGGAAAAGTCAAAAAGCACCTCGTACGAAAAACGACAAAAGATTCCTTTCATATCATTTACTAAAAACTCACCGAAGGGTAAAAATTGGATATAAACTATTTTAGAAGGATATAAATATTACATATTGAGGAAACATGGATGTGGATGACAAAATAAACCCCAATAAATTCCAGAGTATAAACAATCTCGGATAAAAATGGGATTGTGATATTTTCCCTTACCTTAGGTCCGATTTGTTTCATAAGTGTCTGAACCTCCTGTATAATGATTTAAATAATGTTATTGACTTATTCCATAATCATACATACTGTTATTATATCATATATGTTCATATTTTTAGTTTCTTATTAGTAATATTTCATTACCACTTGTTATTCGGGTGTTTATTACTTTTTGTTCTTATGCGTGTTTTGTCGAATAAATTCTTATTCTTCTCTTTAGGTTATAGATACCTCATTTCCAGAATCGTATTAGTGTAATATATATCATATTCATTCATACAATTCATTTATATAATCATTATGAAATGAGAATCATGTAGAACGAGTCGCATCACATCGTGGAGATGGTATTCCGTACGTACGCATGAGTGATGATATCGTTCCTATGATCGTGGAATTGTATTCGAGTGTATGTATACTATTTCAGAATCAATATCACTTTTTAATAGTCATATATAGTCATTATTTACACCATTATACCCATTCAAGTAATGTGGTGGTGGAAAATAGATTACACCACGGCGTGGAGACAGTATTCTGTACGTACGCACGCGCGGTGATTTCTTTTTCCGTAGGATGGATAGATGGTGAAATAGGGTTGTTTCATACTTATAATAACATATCTGTATATGAGTGATACTGATGTTATTACTTCATAATGAAACAACTAAAGAAGAAGAAGTTGAAGAAGAAATAAAGATGAAATAATCGGTAACGGACATTACCTCTTCATTGAAGTGTTTCTTTGAGACCTCCTTTTAGGGCACTAAAATAGGTCTTTGAAGAAGACCAGAACCTCTAGGATGTTTATATGGAAGTTTATAGGAGAAATTTTCAGGGGTTGGACGAGATTTAAGGCTCAAAGTGGTGTGAGGAAGAGGGGGAGGAGGTGCCCTTTTATAAGGGAGGAGAGGGGCACCTTTGGAATAACTAAAAATATTATTTTATTATAAAGTCAAATTCGGTTTTTAATAGCTCAAAATTGATATATTTAGAAGATAAGGTGGGTAGGGGTCGAAATCCTCTCATCCAATAGAATTTAGGTAAGTTTAGGCATCAATCTTAACCTTATCATTTAGATTTAACTTTAAGTTAGATAATTTAACTTTTACCGTGTCTTCTTGTTTTCTTACACTATAAGTTTAATAAGCTTACTATATCAAGCCAAACAAACACCAAGTTGTTTATTATTAAAATATATAACCTTATCTAAGTCATTTTTCCGAACCTTAGATTTTTAGGAATAAAATAAAAATTAATAATATAATATTTTTTTAAAAAACTATTTTATGTCAATTTGACATTATTTAGTAATTGCTTTTTGTGAAAATCATTCCAGAATGATTAGTTCGAACAAAGTTACTTAAATCAATAATAACATGTCATATTAACCTAGAAAATTAGTTTAATTCATAAAAAGACTCAAATTACATTTATTTGGCTATTTATAACATCAATTATGTCAATATTTCATTAATAAGATAATTACTGCATCATCATTGTGTCATAAATAAATTAAATTATTTAATGTCTAAAAATTAAAAATAAAATACCATTATGTAGGAAATATTTTTATATTTCTAATTAATATTTATAGTCTAATTTATCTTATGTATAACCCCATATTAAAAATTATTTACTTATTAAACATTGATTTTAACTATTTAAACCCTTCTTTAAATAAATTAATAATAAATGTCCTAATCTAATCCAAGTGTGACTAAATGGTCATATTTTATTCCTAAGGTTGTTTTTGGTCAAATTAAACTTATCCAATATAATTAGGACATGTGTTATGGTAATAATAATATCATTTTTACCCTTAATTACCCAATTTACTTTTAACAATGGCAAAAAAAGTAAAAAGTTACTATTTATCAAAAAATTATTTTCATCTCATTGAACCACATTTTACTTACTGAAATCAACCGTGTCTCTCATATTTTCGAAATTCCACTCAAAGAAGCTGTAAAATTATGTTTTATGAAAAATTCAGTTTTTTAACTACTACTTAGTGGTTTCACTATTCATCAAAAATTGAAAGTTTTCAGGAAAATACCAAAATTTCACCCTAGGCTAATTTCAATATTCCGAATCCAAAAATGAAGTCCATTTTGAAAAATAAAATGTATAAAATTTCAAAAAGTGGTTATTACTATTCATAACGGCTAGTTTTAATAATATTTTAATAGCATATCATTGTTTAGAGAAACTCGGTATTGCGTACGACACAAGCTATCGAGGAAGGCATCAGTTGCATTTAAAGCAAGCCAAGACAGTGTTGTATGTATTGAAAGATTCCTTTGATGGTTTATATAACATAAAAACAAAATATTTCACATAAGAGTCTTGGGTGTTACAGTGACCAACCGAGTACGGGGCGCCTCTGTGTGGATTCTGGAACCGGGACGTTACAATGTGGTATCAGAGGAGTTATTTTCTCTTTCTTTACAATTTGGAGACTTTATCCAGGGATATGATGGATTTAGTACATGGTGTTAAGTTGTGCTCGGGAGTAGCTAACCCGTGTATAGGGAAAAGCCAATCTACCTCGCTTATTGTTGTTTTCAGGTTTTGTGATGTTACAGTTGATATGATTTAACCTAGAGTGATTCACATTACTTGTGTATTATTGTTTTGACTATTGCAGTTCTATTTCTATCACAACCTGATGAGATGAGGGTATTAAATCTCATGAATCATATAAGCACTTATAGAGATCCCATTCCATGAATTCTTTCCATGCCATCTAGGGTGAATTAGCGATTGCATGCTGTTGTGATAGACTTTTTGTATATTATGCATGCTGTTGTGATAGATACTTGATAGAATCAATGCTGTTGTGATAGATAAACCGGTTGTCTATACATTGCTCAAATGAATGCCAAATTTTGATTCTTGAGGTGTTATGGGCCCTCTTGAATCGGAAGTTGGTGGATCATGATCCAGTTTTATCTTGTATATGATTGTAGGAGATGCAAAGCATTGATTCATGGGGATTATGGGCCCTCACGGATCGGAATTTGGCACCTCTATCCCTTGTTTTCAGTATTTCTGGGCTTCTGTTCAGTTTCTGAGCTACTTCCCATAAAAACCCAGAATACAGGGTGTGTACTTTCTGGATACACGCCGTGTAGTTTTTAGGCCGTGTTACTGACCGTGTGGACAGAAACACGGTGTCGTGGAAATAACTTCTGGAACACGCGTTGTACGGTAGGTGCACACCATGTAGTTTAGATTCATGTACCCAGTCGTGTCACTAACAACATGGGACATGGAAGCTCGAGTAGAATACACCGTGTTGGTAAGGAACACGCCATATAGTTTTGTCCCATGTACCTGGCCGTGTCACGAACAACATGGGTCTGTGTTATCTTCTCCTATGCATGTCGTGTTTGTTCGGAAGACGCCACGTAAGGGTCAGCCATGTAGACGACCGTGTAACTAACAACACGGGTTGTTGAGACTGTGTCTAGTACACGCTGTGTCCCTGGGGAACACTCCGTGTAGTCTGGGGTTAGTTTGGACCATGTGGGTTAGCCGTGTAAGGAGACTCGGGTAGGGGTTAGAGTTCAAGTACACTCCGTGTGTAGGAACAACACACTGTGTAGTTTGGCGTGTTACACGAACAGTAGTGGAAGGAGTACACACCCATGTTAACGGATTTAACGTACATGCCATGTAGTTTTTATACACGCAGTGTAGTCGTGTTTTGTAAAACTTGATAGTTTCTTCTCCCAGTTCCCATTTTGTACTCCTGTGTTTTCAGTCCTTGTAAATTCTGATCTAAGTTTTAATTTTGATCTTTCAGAGCTATGCCTCCAAGACATCATCCGATCGTACGTTAATTTCCAGGCGGTGATCAGAAACCTGATATGGCCGATCAGGGACCTCCTGTTGATCCTCCTGAAAATCTTCATGCTGTGCTAGCCTTGACACCAGCAGTTATACCCGTCATAGGCGCTGATACGCACTTCAGGGAGTACTTCCTGAGGATGTTGTAGACTTTTCAGGGAGCGCCGCCACATGCCCCATCGATGGCTGAGTTGACGAGGGGTTTTTAGTAGCAGCATCCTCCTACATTATCAGGGGATGGAGGACCCCAGGCTGTAGAGTTGTAGTTCAAGGCCACCCTGACTATCTTCGAGCATCTAGAGATACCCCCAGAGAAGAGGGTAATTACGGCCACCTATATGCTCTGGGACACCGCCCAGAGGTGGTGGGAGGTGATCTCGCAGTCAGGATGCCAGTAGAGTATGTCATTGGATGAGTTTCGACGCACCTTCTATGACTACTTCTATCTGGATACCCTGAGGGCCAATCGAGCCCAGGATTTTATGAGTCTACAGTAGGGTACTCTTTCGGTCATGGAGTACTCATCTCGTTTTACGTAGTTGCAACATTTCACACCGATCCCAGTAGGTGATGAGTTGTTCGTTGCTAGGATGATCGAGGACGGTCTCAGGAAGGAGATCTGTTCTCAGGAGAATATCTTCTAGTTGACTTCAATATCATCTATCGTCAACCGGGCGTTGATTACTGAGCGAAATCTGAGGGATTCTGGAGCAGTGATCCAGGGATGTTCGACATCCAGAGCTGGTGTTCCTCCTATGGACAGTAGGAAGCGTCGTAGCGTGCCTTCTCGACGAGATTGGGATTCGAAGTATACGTCTTCTGAAAGCTAGGTTGTATGCTACCAGTGCGGTAGGAGTGGGCATACTAGGCCTCAGTTCTAGAAGGATCTGATGGAGTGCCGATCCTGCGGCAAAAAATGTCCATCTTCAACGCTTTTGTCAGATCTTCTCACCTTCAGCTGGTGGTAGGGGTTCCTCTATGACCCCGCGTTCTGGAGATGCTTCACCAGTTTCCCACCAGTCCGGGAACTGGAGTTTGTCCAGCCGTTCAGGACGAGGTGGAGGTCGCGGCCGTGGTGGTCAGTCACCAGGTCATCAGCGACAACAGTGTGGATCAGCTCAGAGCAGTCAGCCAGGGGCGCAGGGCCGCGGTGCATGCCAATCATTCATTGTGGAACAGATTTATCAGGAGCAGGATCCCGAGCCATCTATAGTTCAAGGTATGATCTTAATAGCCTCAGCTTTATCTTCAGCTATTTTCGATACCGGTGCTTCGAATAGATTTATCTCTATTGTGGTGTTGGAGAGACTTAGGCTTTGTATCTTTTCATCTGCCGACTTGTTGACTCTTGACACACCATTTGGAAAAAGAACGTCTGGCGCACGTCAGAGCATAGAGTGCCCTATTGAGGTTGTGGGGTGTCACTTCTTATGGGACCTCTAAGTCCTAGAGATGTCAGGATGTGACATCATTCTCAGGATGGACTGGTTGATTCCTTTCCAAGCGTCGTCAATTTCTATCACCGCAGGGTGAGCTTCGTATCACCAGAGGGTAGATCTATTCTTCATAGAGGTGAGTGGGATGTCCAGGTGAGTAGAGATGGCCTAGAGCATCATGGTCTAGGGAAAGTTACAACCCATATTTCCAGCCTTTATCTGGATGACCAGGGGACTTCACAGTTAGACTTTCCCCTAGCGGTGGATTGTTTTGGGGATGTCTTTCTAGAGGACTTTTCAGGTTTGCCTCCAGAATGTGAGGTAGACTTCTCGATTGAGCTCATTCAAGAAGCAGCACCAGTTTCCATTTCTCCTTATAGGATGGCTACACCTGAATTTCCGGAGCTCAAGAAGTAGTTGGAGGAGTTACAGGCAAAGGGTTTCATCCAACCCAGTACTTCTCCTTGGGCTTCGCCTTTCTTGTTTGTGAAAAAGGTAGACGACACCCTTCAGCTTTCTGTGGATTATTAGAAGATGAACCAGTTGACGATCAAGAACCAATATCCTTTTCCAAGGATTGATGACCTATTTGATCATCTTCGAGGGGCTTGGGTGTTCTCGAAGATCAACTTGAGGTCTGGTTATCACCAGTTTCACATTAGACCATCAGATATACCTCTGACAACATTCAGGATAAGGTATGGTCTATACGAGTATACAGTCATGCCATTCGGTCTCACGAACGCGCCTACAGTTTTCATGGAACTGATGAACCGAGTGTTCCATCTGTATTTGGTCACCTTCTTCATGGTCTTCATCGACAATATCTTGGTGTACTCTCATACTCAACACGACCACGCTATAAATGTTGAGATCATTCTGAGTACACTGAGAGAGCATCAGCTGTATGATAAACTCTCGAAGTGCCACTTCTGGACGGATCAGATTAACTTATTGGGTCACGTCATCTCAGAGATAGGAGTTTCAGTGGACCTAGAGAAGGTGAGAGCTGTAGTTTCCTAGGAGCAGCCGAATAATGTATTTGAGGTGCAGAGTTTTCTAGGGCTGGCTGGATACTACAGGCGTTTCATACAAGACTTCTCGCACCTAGAAACACCGTTGAAAGGTCTGACCAAGAAGGGGGCAACGTTTTTATGGTCAGATCCTTGTGAGTCATCATTTTAGGAGATGAAGGGGAGGTTGACGTCAGCATTGATACTAGTCTTTCTAGAGCCGGGCAAGGGCTAAACTATTTACTATAATGCTTCAAGTATCAGGCTAGGAGCTGTGCTTATGCTAGGATATGGAGTCGTTGCATATGGGTCTTGGTAGTTGAGGCCACACGAGAAGAATTACCCTACGCACGATCTAGAGTTGGTAGCTGTTGTTCATGCCTTACGCTATTGGAGACACTACCTCCTGGGAGAGAACTTTGTGGTTTTCACCTACCACAAGAGTCTCAGGTACATCTTCACTCAACGTGATCTGAATCTGAGACATCACATGTGGGTCAAGTATCTTCAGTCCTTCGAATTTGAGCTCAGTTACATGCCAGGAAAGGGAATCGTAGTGTTAGATACGTTGAGTAGAAGAACTCAGATTCAGGTAGTTGAGGAGCCCAGCAGTGAGTGGCAGCTTATGGCTCTGTTCTCTGAGATGCACATGGAAGTGCATGACAGACAGGGAAAGACTTTCATATCTTCTGTAACTGTTAACTCTACACTTCTTGATCGGGTACGAATGATGCAGCTAGCAGATTCAGAGGCCTTTGTCATTCTGGAGAGTGTGTCAGGAGGGGACCCTCTTCCTGGATGGACAGTGGGCGAGGATGAGATAATGCGTTTCCAGGGACGCGTATGGGTTCCAGCAGACATACGCGAGGAGCTGATGAGGGATTTTCATTCCTCAGTTTGGGCAGTTCATCCAGGCATCACCAAGATGTATCATGATCTACACCACCAGTACTGGTGGCCAGGTATGAAGAAAGATGTTGTTGGTTTTGTTATGAGATGTTCTACCTTTCAGCAGGTGAAAGCAGAGCATCAGCGACCAGCGGGGCTTTTGTAGTAGTTACCCATTCACGAGTGGAAGAGGAACGATGACACAATAGACTTCGTGACCGGGTTACTGAGGTCACCTTGTTGAAGTTATGCTATTTTTGTTGTCGTTTACAGGCTTACGAAGGTTTCACACTTCTTTCCGATAAAGGATACCTTCAGTGTTGATGATCTGGGATGACTTTACATCTGATAGATTGTACATCTACATGCAGTTCCACACTCCATTGTTTCAGACAGGGATGCACGCTTTACTTCTCGGTTCTGGCAAGGACTTCAAAAGTCTTTGGGTACACAGATATTTTTGAGTACAACATACCATCCCCAGACATATGGTCAGTCCGAGCGCACACTCCATGTGATTGAGGATATGCTCTGAGCTTGCATTCTAGACTTCGATGGTTCTTTGGAGAAACATATTCCTCTGGTGGAGTTCTCCTACAACAATAGTTTTCTGGAGGCCATTCATATGGCACCTTACAAGGCTTTATACGGTAGGCCATGCCGATCACCCTTATGATTGCTAGAGGAAGGAGAGGCAGCTTTGCTGGGACCTCATCTTGTTCAGCAGACCTCCGATCAGGTAGTGCGGATTCAGAAGCGGATGGATACAACACAATCACTGCAGAAGTCTTATGCTGATCAGCGGAGAGGACCTCTGGGTTTTGAGGTCAGAGATCAGGTTTTCCTGTGTGTCACCCCAAGGTTGGGACACAAGAGGATCCAGAGACATGGTAAGCTTTTACTGCGGTACGTCGGGCCATTCGTGGTTTTGGAGAGAGCTAGGCCGATTGCCTACTGGTTTTAGTTGCCTTAGATGTACCGGGCCATGCACGACAACTTCCACATCTCTCAGCTCCGACGTTACTTTTCAGACCTGTCTCATGTCTTCCAACACGAGGAGGTTGAGCTTGAAGCGGATGCGTCGTTTGAGGAGCATCCTATCCGGATTGTCAATCACAGTACGAAGGTTCTCTGAGGCCGGTCTGTGCCTCTAGTACGGGTGCTATGGAAGCATGGGTGAGTATAGGACGAGACTTGGTAGAGGGAGGCCGAGGTTCGATCGTAGTGTCCGGAGTTGTTCGGGGTTTCTTCTTCTACGCCTCTCTAGGGAAATTCGGGGACAAATTTCATTAAGGGGGGAAGTTTTTAAAAACCTGGATCTTTGATTCAGGTATGTTTTTCCCCTTTTCTATATTTTTTGAGAAAAATGGATTTTCTAGAAATTTTTTAAGTACACGTCGTGTACATTCTGAGTACACGCCGTGTACACTTTTCCCGCTCGAAGCCGTGTGCTTGCCATATCCGGGCCACACACACAGTGTGTAGGGGTGACGTGGAGGCCGATTTTGGTGGAGTATGGAAAGACCTAGTACATGTTGTGTAGATTAAAATTACACTTCGTGTACATTATTATTTTTTCATTAAACGGACTCGGGTCGCACCTGACGCACATAAAGTTCTTCTTTTCCAGCTTTTTCGTCGGAGAGTGCCGAGAATCCGCAAATCTTTGATGAGACATCGGTCCTTCGTCCTTTCTCCAATGCGAGCACGGTCAATTGAGTTGGGATCGCAGCGGTGAGTTCTTCCTTCTGCATGAGCCTTGTTTTCCAATTCTTCCTTCATCTCAAGTTATCATAGGTTAAGAGTTTTGCGCATTTTCTCAGATCTATGACGTTCAAGGGAGAATCAGTCATCGTTCTTCTAGTATATCTATCTCCTAGGATCGATGTAGGTGGTCTGTTCCTTACCGTTCAATGTATTTGAGTTTTATGTGAAATTCCACCAATACCCATGAATGGGGTATTGCATGTTTTCCTTTTTTTTCCCATTTTGTTTTCCTGCCTTTATTGTATGCATGCGTAGAGGTAATTTGATCATGTTAGAGGATACCTTGTTGTTCTTGGATGTTTTCCCATGATTTTTTCTGTTTATGACCTTTGGGGTCTTATTTTCTTTGTGTTATTACACATTTTCCATGCTTTGTGATTATAGGTTGGAGTGAAATTCATAACATGCTTGTTGGCCTGTAGAATATTAGAAAAGTATATCTATAGGTGTACTTTGGTTATACAAGTAGATATGTAGGTGTAATTTGGCCTTATAACATTATTATGCACTAACCGACATGGGACTGAGAGAACCCTATGCTATGGGCTAATAGAGATAGACCGAGTGAGCTTCCCAACAAGTATTAGACATTATAGACTATAGGAGGGTAGATCGAGAGAGCTTCCTCAGAGAGTCTTGGTCATTAGACTATAGGGGATAGACCGAGTGAGCTTCTAGAGAGTCTTGGATTATTATAGACTACAAGAGGGTAGACCGAGTGAGCTTCCTTAGAGAGTCATACCTTGTTTGTTTTCTCTTAAGAACCTTCTCAGGCTAGAGGAGGAATTGACCGAGTGAGCTTCCTTAGAGAGTCTGTGGTATACCTGAGGCTATAGGAGGAATTGACCGAGATAGCTTCCTTAGAGAGTCTCTAGACCATAGGGATAAGAGGGTTAGACCATGTGATCTTCCTTAGAGAGTCCCTGACTACCCCAGAAAATAAAGGGAATTGACCGAGTGAGGTTCCTCAGAGAGTCTCATGAATTCTTATGACCAAGCCAGAGGGGTTAGGCTGAGTGCGCTACCCAGTGGGTTGTGGTTTCTCTTGGTTAGGACCAGAGGGGATGGTTGCGGGTACTTCCCAGTGGGTTTCCTGTTAGTGTTAGCTGTTTTGATTACTACTTCTCTTATTGCTGATTGATTACTGTTGTGTATCATCCTGCTTTGCTACTTACTGTTTACTGCCTACTGCTTGTTGTTTCTGTTTACTGCTTATTGTACTTTTACCTACCATATACTCACTGACTATTAGGCATAGATCTTCGGGTGGTTTCCTACTGGGATTTTATCTCACACCCTATTTGGTCCATGATTTTGGGCACAAGAAGACTATGTTGTTGTAGGTATAGGCAAGGGCAAGCGCCCATCGTCTTCTGGAACTTGATTTCTTGGATCCGGAGAGCAAGGGACCAAGCTTTGTCTTGCGATGATGAGGAGCTGTTTACTTTTATTTTTTACTTGTTTTGGTACTGTGGTGATTTTCGCCATTGTGACTTGTTTGGCTATTTTCCTAGATTTGTATCTTGCATCATTTCACATATATACATATGTGCTCAGTTTTTTGATTTAGTCTTCCGTTGTTTATTATTGTTGGTTATTTACTGCTTCTGCTATTGGACGTATATTTATTTCTATTGTGTACTCGGCTTATGAGGGCATAGTTTACCCACTATCACACCCAAGGCCCTCGCTGCTAGTTGGAAGCCTCTTGAGTTTGGGGAAATGTGCTTGAGGCCATGTGACCAACCGAGAACGAGGCGCCTCTGGGTGTCTTCCGAAATCGGGAAGTTACAAAAAGAAACTCAAAAAAATAAATAAGTATGTTTTTTATAGAAATGGGAATAGTTTTTTTGAGATAGATGGATCAATTTGGCGAAAATAAGGGAAGAAATGAGTTCCTTTTATAATTGGGGTGAGGGTCTCTTTTGGATACACCGTAAATATTAAATTAATTATCAATTATAAATGTATGAAAAGTTATTTATTTTGAATATAATATTTTAATGGGAATAAATAATATTATCAAATAATATTTATATAAGTTTTGTTCACATTATTACCGTTATAATTTAATTTTTCTCTTATTTAACCCCTTTAACTTATACTGTGATAACATGAATTTTACTCCAGAATGGTCAATATATTTACATGAAAATATTAAAAAACCCATAAATGGGCCATTGATGATTTTATAAACCATATACTTAAAAATTACGATAAGTAAATACTTATTAGAATATTATATCAATTAAAAAACTTTATTTATTTTAAAATATCATCGATGTCAATTTTGACACTATTCATTAGTTTGACATTAATAAAACCAAGAAAATAGATAATTAAGAAAGAATTATTTTAATACATCCAAAATATTTAATATTGATTTATAAAACTCATGTATGACATAAATTATTTCCAATTATATTAATAAAAATATTTTTAATATCATTTATTTGATTTTTCTTTTAAATAAATAAGCAATGAATCAGTATTGTATAATAAATTAAGGAAACTGTTTATTCCCTCAAAATTGTGAATAAATAACCACAAATAAGAAAATAAAATTATATTACAAAAAAATATATTTATTGTTAGTGGAACATTCTTGTTTAAACAATATTAATATTATTAAAGTTTTTAAAATAATGAATATGGAATCTTTGAATTTTCATTAAATAAAATACTATAAGGGTAATAATAACTTACTAATGAAAGTAAATGGTTATATATATGAAATTTGAATTATTATGGACTAAAATCACATATAAATAAAATTGGTTTAGGTATTTGGGTCATTTTATTGTCCTTATAATTTTATTTCTAACCTACAACACCCAATTTATCTTTTACCGTGTGAATAAAAATTACCAAGGTTACTATTACTATTAGCCTAAAATAAAAAGGATATATTTAATAAATATGTATGTTATGGATAAAATTTTTGAATTCATTCTTCAAAATTCAAACTATATATGTTTACGAAAGTAATTTAATTTAATCCCACAAAACGAGACAAAAAATTGTTTTCTTGAAAAATGAATTGTTATGTATAAAAATGTATTTACACCAAAAAAAGATATAAGGATGATTGAAATTAGATTTATTATATTATATATTAATAATTATTAATAATGTTACTTTATGATCAAAATAATATCATAATTGGACTTTTAAATATAAATAGTTAAAAAATCGATATATTTCACTATTCCCATGAAAATAAATCTGTTTAGAAAATTCCCAAAAAATAATCCAAAGATAAATTTAATGTAATGAATACAAATATTAAAATCATTTTATATTTAAATTTTTTTTTGATAATATATTACATTAAATTTTTCATAGAATGAAATAGAAATTGTTTTTTGTTGAAAAAAATAATTGATGAATAAAATAAAATTACAAAAAAAATATTTTTATTTCCAACGAAAAAATAAATATTAACATCATATATATTTAAAAATATAATTAATCTTATTGAAATTCCCAAATTTAACATAAAGCTTATAATTTTCGTGTTAAAATAATACTATTTAATATTATATCACAGTTTTTCGCTGGGTGTTGCGTGCGTGGTATGATATCAAATAAATTGAATTTATATAAGAAGATATATATTGTAATGTCTTGGAGTTTAATATTTTTTCATCCTTTAAAAAATTTCATCCTCAAAATTTTCAAGAATCTTACCTTCTAAATGGATGAGTGTGTTTCTACACTATAACATTTCTGGGTTTACACATTCCTTCTTAAATATAATTGTTACCCCAATGAACAACTTCTAGTTGAGTTGTTAGATTCCTCATCACTTTATCTCTAGAGTCAAGAATCTCAATGGATTATTCATAGTAAGATAGATCCAATTCTATATCTATTTCTTCATAGGTGATTACATGTGTTGGGTCTGTAATTTACATCCTTAAAAATGACATGGCGAACAAATCATGAACATTAAAGAGACTTAGTGGAATTTTTAATCGGTAAGATATAGCTCCAATTCATTCCTTAATTTCAAATGGTTCGATTTACCTGGGTCTGTGATTCTAATTCATTGAAAACCTTATAAAACCCTTTAATGGATATAATTTTATAAATATATGACCACACACAATAAATTCCAAACCATTTATCCAGTTACAAACATAACACATTTACCTACAATGAGATACATTAACATGGGCCTCAATAGTCTTTACCGTTGTCATTGTCTCCCCAATATTTTTTTGGTCCAATATGTTTCTATGCATCAAATTCATCCGAAAAATGGAATATGAATTCTCTTGGAATACGAGGCTTTATACAACACAATTTAAATACGTGAATGAAAACTATTATTGTAAGAAATCTATACCAAATCTAAATACCGATCCGACATATTTTTTATGTCATGTGATCATGATCTAAATATGTATTATAATTTTTTTAATACACATTTCACACTATACATTTGTTTGAAGATGGTAAGTGGTGCTCAAATGAAGATAAGTATCAAGAGACTTCTAAAGACTCTTCCAAAATTATAATGTAAAACCAGGATGTTGATTAGACATAGTCGATAAAGGTGAACCATGAAGTCTTAAAACTTCATTAATATACAGTCTTTATTGGAACTAATGAGGTAAATATTCTCTTAATGCAATAATATGATCCAATTTGGAATGGTGATAAAAAATAACCCATATTCCATAATTATTTCTATGATTCATTGACAGTCATGTGACAATGTTTATCATGATGTCATCACATTTCCACATAGTTATTGGACGATGTTTCATGGATCCTCTTGGATAATGTCTCTCAGCATTTACTTCTTTATAAACTATACATCTTGACATATAGTCATAAATTCACCCCTTCATATTATCCAAAAAAATTTCCATTTGTATCATTATATATCATGGTACAATATTAGTGTGAGAAGAAATTTAATCTCTGATTGTCAACCAATATTTCAATTTTTTATATCTGGCATTTATGGAACACATAACCACTTTCCAAATTTCATAACACCATCTTCGAAAAAAGTCCATTAAATTCTCTATGATTCATAGCTTTAATTTTATTAGTAAAACAATATTCATCATATAGATATAATTTTATCTTTTCCATCAAATATGGGTTTTCAATAATCTAAAAAATTAGTGGTTTCTCCCTTTCTATAATAATTTTCATATTCATATCTACTAAATCCATGAACAAAAGATCCATCACAGTCTTCGTTTGGGTTATCACTCCATGATCTTTCCTTCTTAATACATCTTATACCTTATTTTACTTCTTGGATGGTAGTGTATTGAGAAATCATAATAATTGAGTAACATGAGCCAACATCCTTTCCTCATGTTGAGTTATTTTTGTGTAATTATGTATTTTAAAATCTTGTGATCTGTATATATCACACATTTTATCTATAGAGATACTTTTTCTATATTACCAATGAAAAGTTTAAGAATTCAAACTCATGATCATGAGTTTGATATTTTTTTTCATGTGTGTTCAAGTACCTTGATGCTTGTATAATTACTTTATCAGTTTTAATAAGTAAACTAACCAATCCTTACTTCGATTAATCACTATATATCCCAAACAGATCATTTCCGTATGGTAGTTTCATAATCGAATCATTGAACAATATCCTTTTAAATTATTCAAAACATTCTTCACATTCCATTTTCTATATGAGCTTAAACCCACTATTTGTGATCTTTATAAACATATTATCCAATTAGGAAAAATTATGAACTCAAAAATGATAGTAACCTACAAAACCAATGTAACTATGTAACTTCTTTTTTTATATTGGAAATTGTTGGACTACATTTGTCTTCAAAGAATCAATTGAGATTCCCTCCTTAAATAATATATGGCCTAGAGAATAAATTTCTGAAATCCATAATTCTCAAATTCAAAATTTACCATATAAATCATTTCATATAATAGTCTCACGAATGATCGGAAACCAATTTTAATGGGCTTCATTGATTTTAGAATACAACAATATATCATCAATCAATTCAATAAACAAACTATCGAGATATTCCATGAATTCTCTATTCATTAGAACCATGAAATCATAGTGTGCATTATTGAGTCCAAATGAAATTAATATAAACTTGTAATTTTTATACCTCATTCTAACTATTGTCTTAAGAATATATTTCTTATTTACTATTAATTAATGATTTCCAAAATGATGGTCAATCATTAGAAAATATTGAGCTATGTGAATTTGATCAAATAAATAACCATTATGAGTTTGATGGTACTTGTTCTGTATTTTAATATCAATGGTTTCCCTATACTCAATTCACATCATCATGGATATATATTTTTTCATAAGAAATAGAATAGGTTCCCCCCATAGTGATACACTAGAGTATATTAGTTCACTATCACACAAAACATGAATTTGTTTATTTAACTCCAATTATCCTATAGTGTCCACTCTATATGGATTTTGTATATGGGTTTTTTTATTAGGGATTAAATAAATAGAAAATTATACATCACACTCTAGTGGACATCCAGGTAATTATTTGGGGAATACATAGATGTATTTAGGTACAATTGGTAAATAATCAATTGGGATATTAGGTTTTTTTCCATATATTTCATTTTCTAAACTTCTCTAAGAATATTATTTAGAAGTTCTACTTTGGGTGGGTCGAGGCATGAATCTAATGATGATGTATCCTTTGTAAATATGACAAATTCCATATCTTCATAATGAATCGTAACATCGTCCTCTTGTAAATAATTTTTTGAATAATATTTTGAAATCCAATCTATACCAAGGATTATATGGATGTAAACGTTAGTTATGATAATATGTTATGAAAATAAAGATTTTTTATTTCTAACAACCAGGGTTTCCCAATATAACCTTAGTGTAATAAGACCCTTCTTAGAAGTTTTGACTAACAAATCATTTATTATAATAAAAGGGAAATGTAAAATTTTCAAGAAAAACTTGTAGAAATAAATGTTCATTGGGATCCCAAATCAAATAAATCATTAGATATATTTAAAAATACAAATAAATTACCTTCTATAACATCATTATGAATTTACACCTTAGTTATAGTGATCACAAAAGCATGGAATTCTCATCATGGGCTATTTTGTGGTAGATTTGTCTAACACATGGGGAATTTATTTGAATAACTCCAAAATTCATTATAGTTGAACAAATAAATATCATTTTGTTTGTTTCATACCCTTATATTCATGAGAAATAGGACCCATATATCCCAAACTCTAATAAAATCATGTTCCCTTTATGAATTTCCCTATATATTTCTTCCCACATTGCTCACATGATTGAAATTTCATTACCCACCTATTATTATTTGGTGGTTTACTATTCTCATGGTTTTTAGCATTCCATTTTTTCTCCTGATTCCCTATAAATATGTATGATGTAGTGAATTCGTTATCTGTTTTGATGGAACATAACAACATTTCATCATATTATGAAAACATTTGAGAAGCTAATGCCCTTTAGAGAAATAGCTTAAGAACTTGAAAGGAAGGATCAATATTTCTTTCGGGATTAGGTATATAATTCATAGCAGACCAAAATATCCTTGTAAAGACAGCCTCATACTCCTAAACAAAATCATCATTATTTTTTATTAATAATAGGAACTTTATATTCATTTTTTATGAAGTGGGAATTATTTTACACCGAATATTAGGGTAAAAGCTACCCAATACATATGATGCATTTCTTCTTCATATTTTCTATTCTAGATCAATTCATCCCAATTGATTTGCTTCCCCGATATGAAAATACACCACCTATGTAACCATTTCCCTTTAATATCATCCCGAGGAGAGAAATATCCTTTCAAGAGACTTGATACATTTCTAAGCTACCATTGTAGTGGTATTTTTTACTAAAATATAGACTATTTTTCACATAAAATGATCCAATATATGTGTATCACGTCATAAAACATTAGGATTCTCTCTATCTATAGGGTTATTTGACGTAACCTAGGTCAGATGACAGACTATATTTAAATCTATTAAAATATATAGATAATTGTATTGGATTTATCAGTGGTGAAATTGATGCCATGACCATAAGTATTGGTTTTCCTTATTTTATTAGGCTATATCACTGAATAATAGAACACACTAAATTAACTCAAAATCGTCATTAATGTTGATCCAAAAAATAAAATACCTAAAATTTAAAATTCATTGATCCTATAAGGGGTTATAAAAGTTTTCATGTTGGATATTATTAGTATTAAATGAATTTACCAGGGATTCTACACAAATTATTTTGATACCAACTGTAACAACACCAAATTTGTTACCTTAGATTCAGTGGTTACTTTATTAAATTAGTCATAGACACAAAAAATAACATCCTAAAAGAAAAAATAATATTTTTTTAGAGAAAAACATTCATACATGGTTTCCTTATTATACTGTAATTAATAATATAAAATAAAAAAATAGATGTAATTTCAATCCATGAACTTATTCAAAATTTTCATCCTCATATCCTACGGAAAAGAAAAAAATAAAAGTGTTAGCGTATATGACCAGTAAGAGTTATCTACATTGAAATATACAATGAATCAATAATGTATAATCAATTTTTAATGGTAAATAACTGAAAAAACATACCATTTAATAAATAACATTTCTATAATGATTGTATAAAGAATAAATATTATAGAAATGGAAATAATTAGAAACAAATTTAATTAAACCAGTAGCTTGTGCACAATGTGAATCCATGAATATCATCATAGTGAAAATCTCATGGATAATAATAATTGAAATATTGATGAAGGAAATTTTTAATTATAGTACATCATTTTTACTAATCACATTATACCATTATGGTCAATACATTTTAGATTATAATTTATTATTTATAAGTGAAAATACCATTTATTTTATCCAACTTGTTCATATCATGAGACTACTATTTCACTGAGGGGATTTTCTATATGCAGTCCCCACCCATTGTTGCATGTCCAAAGCAGTTCTCACATATCGAACAACTAATTTAATTCACAACAGTGTTCCTTATCATCAAGTATACATATTATGTAAAAAATACATATTTAACATAATTTCCCCATTTAATGAATAAACATTCAAAATAAACACCATAGATAAAAACTGAATAATTCTTTGGAAATATTCACATCCATAATACAAGAAATCTTGAAATTTAAGTGAAATGTAAATTTTAATGAATGATGATCAAAAAATCAATGGGAATGTATATACATAATATAAAATATATACCTTAATAATGTGAAATTGTGATGAAGTACCTTGTAATTATCTTATCATTGAAGAGAGAGTTAATCAAAGGAATCGACTATATGTATCCATTATAAATCCACATGAAATGTTTAAATGCAACATTAGACAGTAAAAATTAACTTCACACTAAATATTAGAATGACATAATTAATGAAGTACATGTTTATCCCAATGATTTTAAATTCAGTTAAAAATCCATTACCTCGTGCTTCACATTAGTTATGAGTACATTATCCTCATGTATAATGAATTAACTAATGTTATTAATTAATAATAAAACATTATTCATATTTATAATACTTTATATTATCATTTTCTAACTTCTTATCACCTGTTAATTAATTAAATTTCATCATTTTTATTATATATATTTTTAATTCCCTTTATACCTATAGATAATTTTTTCATGATTTTCTCTATTATTTTCATTAGGATATAAATCCATCTTATTAATAATTGTGTTTAAACTATAAATATAAAATTTAATTATTGACAATTGTTTTATAATAAATCATTAATTATGAACATTAAAAATGATACACATTGCATCATGAAGACGATAGGTCGTTTGTATGCACGAGCGAAAAAAAGCATTCCATTAATATGTGAAATGGTAAAAAAGTGGATGATATACGAATTTTAAAAAAATAGAATTATATAATATCTATCGTTTAAATTTATCATTTCCATAAGTATAAACATCCCTTTTTGAGGTGATGAAACAAAATTACACCACCATGTTGAGACAGTAAGTCATACATACACATGTATGATACTTTTTTCGTATGATAAATAAAATATTAAAAATGGTTGTTTCATTATAATAATATAAATATCAATATATATAAAATAATGGATTTGTTAATTTATGATGGAAAAACATGAAGTGGATGTATAGAAGAAAAAAACTTGAAAGAGTCGGTAAAGAAGATTACCTCTTCTACAAAGGGGATCCTATATAACATTTCTTAAGAGTAAAAAGGTAGGTATTTTGGAAGGAAAAAACCTAAAAAACATAATAAATATATTTTAAGAGAAATGAGGAGTGTTTTAGATATATTTCACAATGTAGTGTAAATATTTGAGGTTGTGCCATTTTTTAATTCAAATGAGGGGCACTTTTAGATACTCAAAATTTTAAATTAATATTAATTAATTTTCAATTAAAGGTTTTTAAAAAGTGACTTATTTAAAAGATAATATTATTATAAGTATAAGCACACACATAAAATAATTTTTAGGAAATTTTAAGTCACATTATTTCCCAGATCATTTACTTTTATCCATTATTTAACCCCTTTAATTATAACTCTGACAATAAGGATTTCAATCTGTAAGGGATAATATTGTATCTATAAAATTATTAAATAAAAATCAAGGTATAATAGTTTATATTTTTAACAATTTAATAATCAATTGACCTAATATAATATTTTTAGGAATTTTATATCATTTAAAAAATATTATTTATTTTAAAATATTATTAATCTCAATTTTAAAACTATTTTATTACGTTGACTTTAATAAACATTATAAAAAAATATATCTTTTAAAAAAAATTCTACTACATCCAAAATATGTAATATATATATTGATAATTTATGGATTACATTAATTATCTCATATTATATTTATTTTAATATTTTTAATATTAGTTATTTTATTTTTTCATTAAGTAATTATTTTATCACTGTTGTGCTAGTATTAAGGTAAACATTTCATCAAAAAAATTAAAAATAAATTCCAATTATTAATAAAATTCTTTTAGATTTAAAAATAAAATTTCATTTTTAGGATAATTTTTTATTAGATCTTGTTAGAAATATTATAGTCCTTAAAATCAGGAATGTGTCATTTTTTCCATTTCATTAAATAAAATATTATATTGGTCATAATAACATCCTATTGGAAAAAATGGTCATATATATTAAAAATGAATGATTATGGACAAAAATTAGTTATAACATAGTATTGGGTAACGTTTATGGGTCATTATTTATTCCATGTCATTATATTGTTTTCCTATGTTACCCAATTTACCCTTTTGTATGGAAATGAAAATTACCAAGGTTTCTATTCATATTGTTCAAAAATAAAAGTGACCTATTTACAAATATTAGATCATATAAATCTAGTTAGGGAATAATTCCTTTAGAACTAAAACTAAATTTTTTGCAGAATTTAATTTAATTTAATCCAAACAATCAAAAAGAATACTAGTTTTTATGAAAATCCATTTTAAGCCTAAAAGTTTACATATAAAAAATATGGTATAATGATGATTAAAATTAAATTATTTAGATGATATATAACTAAAGGGTACTTATGTTAATTTTCCATTAAATTCAAATCATAAATGAGCATTTTAATATAAATAATTTAATAAAAATCCATATTTTTCACAATTCATTGGAAAATAAATATTACTAGAAAATTCTAAAAAATGATTCTTCTGATAATTTATTTTTCATTATATAAAATATAATGTAAATTTTACATATTAATAATTTTTAAAAAATATATTACACAAAATTTCTCATAAAAAATAAAAAATAAAATTTTTGATGAAAATATATATTTGATCAATATAATAAAATTAAAAAAAATATGGGTTTATTTTCTTAGAATACATAAATAAAAACATCATATATATTTCACAAAATTGTTAATCATAATAAAACCTTCCATTTAAATGGATAGTTTATAATGGCCATGTTAAAATAAAAATATTTAATATTATATCATGGTCCTTTTTTGTTCGATGATGTGCAAAAAATAGGTTATTGAATAAATTTAATTTATTTAAGAATCAACATAAAATAAAATCTTGGGGGTGTTATATTCATCCCAACTTCAATAAATGTCTCCCTCAAAATTTTCATCAATATTTTATTATAAATATTTGTGGGTGGATTTTCTTTATAAAATCCTCAAGTTCCAATATTAATACATCCATTTTACTGTTTATACAACCAACTGTTACTAGTTGAGTCATGTAATTCATCCACACTTTCTCTATAGTGTCAAAAATCATGATTGTACTATCATGAAATGATAGATCAGGTTCCCATTATATTTCATCATAGATGATTACATGCATAGGGTCCGACATGTACTTATTTACCAATAATATGTGGAATATACAATGAACTTTGGAGATACATGGTGGAATTGGTAATCTTTATGCTACATCTCCAATTTATTCTAGAATATGGAGTGGTCTGATGTACCAAGGTATTAGTTTCAATATCAAACCAGAACATATCATTCCCTTCCATGTAGATACATTAAGAATTTTATTATCTAGAACATGAAATAAAAAATAATTTCTCTTTTTTTAGTCAAAACATTGTTGAATACATTGAAATTATTCATAAATAGTCTACTAATTTATCATCATCTCTTCAATAATTTTTGGTCCTATAATTTTTATTTTAATAAATTCATCTCAATAAGTTAGTGTATGAAATATCTTTCTATTTAATCCTTCACATAGTGCCATTTGAATACTTGAATAGAAACTATTATTGAAAGAAAACTCAACTAAAGATAAATATAGATACCATGTACATTGAATGTCATGTGATCATGATATGAACATACATTATAATGTTTGAATTAAAAGGACCCAACCTTAAACATTACATAATCTTGAATTAAATGAATAATTATCAATAAGAATATTTTAAGCTTTAGAGTTTTAGAAAATTAATCCGCAACTCTTTCATATCAAATTGAATATTACATGTAGACACTACTACTCGGTATCCATTTTTCAATAAAATAAAAACTCTTAAAAAGAAACATATCTAGGTTAATGTTTTAGACAACCTGACTTTTCGGTGATCCCATCCTTGACCGTTATTCATCTTTATGTCCTGTGTAAAACATTACAAAAATTTGGGATGAGCATATAAAGATTAGCAAAGTTTATAAAAAAAATAAAGAAAACATTATCCCATAAATAAATACAAATCAATTAAGCATACATTCCAATCATAACAAAACTCACGAAATCATAACATTTATGAATAACACACAGAAGTCATAAATCAAAAAGGAAACTTGTGGCATCTATAAAATACATACATTATATCTTTCACATGTACATATAGAGTTACATTTGAAATACGCATCACAGTATATTACCTAAATCTCTTAGGAGAAATATTCATGTTTTCCTCCATCATGTTACCCAATGCATTGGAGAGCTATCTTGGGCTCACCTGCCATAGGTTTATCACAAAACCACCCATATAATTAAACAATGAAAATAACCATATCATAATCATAACACATAACACAAGAATAAAGGAAAGATAAAATATCCACATTCCAATCACAATATATGAAATCAGTATACTGCAATAAACAATGCTTTATCAATCCATTTTCAAAACCATTTTATACATTTAATAATGAGATTTTTGAATCAAAGTGTCCCATACCACTTTACAGATTATAAATGAATTATCATTTTAAAACATTAATTTCCATATAAATAAATCCTAAAAACTAGTTTTAAAACATAGACATTCATGATAAATATTTATAAGAATAAATCATTAAAACATTTAAAATTATATTTTAGTTAAATAGTTTTTAACAAAATGAGAGATGCTTAAATACAAATAATTTAGGAATAACATTTAATCAGATATTTATAATTTTATGAGGTTAAATGGATTCATGATATAATATTACAAAGGGAAGTATATTCCCTATATAAGAGTGAATTGGTGCATAAAAATAATGAAGTCTTAGTGGAATGTAAATTGAGACAACATCCCTTATAAAACGGTATCCTTAGATTAAGGACAAATCAACTACATAATTTTGTCTGAAAAATAATAAAATAATCAACAAAAGTGGATATTAATTTTAAATTAGACATATTCCATTTACAAAAATTTATAACATGACATAATATTGAAGTATAGGTTTAACCCAAAGAATTGAAATTGGGTGAAGAAGTTCCCTTACAGAAATTCGACAGCTTAATGGCACCACATTAAAATTCAGAAAATGAGTTGATTAGAGAGAAGATGGTATACCAGAACATGGACATAATATTTACATCAATAATTATATAGCAAAACCTATCCCAACATAATAAGAAGTTAATTATATGTGATAACAAAAAAAGACATCTTTTAAGAAGACGGGGGTGAAAGGTTCTCTTACTGATTTGGTAACTTATGAAACATACAAACCCAGAAATAAAAGTCATACAATGAAGATGTAAATACCCGTAAATCAAAATATATTACACCAATAATACAATCATGGTCTATACATACACCAAAGAAAAGATAATAGTGGAAAATATAGCATGAATCTCTCTGGAATAAAAAGTGATATTAAAAACGCTTACCTCGTTGTAATCTATCCAGTCGTATGAAAAAATATTTATAACCACAAAATGAAACAAAAAATAAAATGAATATAAATAGAATCATGATAATATATATCAAATGGAAATACACAATACACCATATGCAATAAATAAGTGGTGAATAATGGAAATCTCACGGAATTAAAATTTAGATAAGAAACCCCTTACCTCCTGTCCGACGTGACTTGTTTGTTCCTTGGTATTCCAGAATAATAAACATAATTTAATTTATTATTGATTAAGAATATTTTTCATTTTTATAATTCCTTTTATATCACTCATTACCATGTTATAAACATTATGTAATCATTTTAGTAAATAATGGTCATTTTGTCGGTATTTGGTACATTAGTCAAAAATGAACACCTTATAATTACATGTTGTCCATGTGTTCAAGATTCCATTATCTAAAGAATGATATTCATGATTTATATTTCATATATATCATAAATATCTAGTATATATATGTATTTATAATATTACATAACATTTGGAGATAAGAAATGAAATGCACCGTTCATGGAGACGGTAAGTCGTACATACGAATGAACACAACTTTCATTTCTATATCATATTTTAATTGAATGAAAAAATAATGATACATAGTTATATTATAATTCCAGTATAATATAATATATAATTTCATTAATTCCATCATTTATACATCCCACGTATGGCATGCACGAGTCATATCACTTTGAGGGGGCGATAGTCCGCACTTCCCCAAATGAAATTACATCGTTTACACATAATGGAAACCATAAAAGTATGCTATAAATGAACAATAAAGAAAAATAAATAAAACATAAACATAATATATATCATATATAAATAAATTTCCATCATAATGGCCACCATGGGAGTTAGTAGGAGATAATTGAACAATCATCGTTTCACGAGGCGTTAGTTTGACATCCACAGAAATAGTATGTTCATTACCAATTAGATGGAGTTTTTTGAAAATTTTGTTTGAGTAATTCTCATTAAAACATCCTTGTTTTTTTAGGATACAATTTTTGTTATAAAAGATATAAATAAAAAGAGTTTAGGGGTAGGATAAGTAAAATAAAACAAAAGAACTTAAGAGAAGACATTACCTTTAAATCGGGTAACTCCATTTTGATTAAACCAATAGAGTTTCTTGATGTGCCTTCTGCCTAAGTTAAGTCATATATGTTGATGAAAAAGGATCTTGAGATCTTATTTGGGAAGGGTTTGAATGATCCAAGTGTCTTGAGAGGGTTGAGTAATGGGTTAGAAAAGGTGTCCTTTAATAAGGGGAGGAGGGTCTCTTTAGGAAATTTTGAAAATATTATTTTATTATATAATGATATTCGGTTTCTAATGATCCGAAACCCATTATATTTGATGATATAACAACTCATGGTCGAAATAAAATCATCCAATAATAATTGGATAGGTTTTTGACATTATTTTAATCTTTATTATCTTATGTATTTAAATCTTTTATAAATGAGGTAAACCCTTAATCATTATTATGTCATGAATAATTTAATTTATTTGATGTATAAAAATTGTAAAAAAATTATCATGATGTAGGAACTATTTTTATATTTTCAAATAATATTTATAGTTAGACATATAACTTATAATCCTATGTAAAAATTAATTGACTAAAATATATTTGTTAATGTCATTTTTGTCTTTACATTAAGTTAATTAAAATAAAGTGTCATTATCAGTCCCATCTGGCTCCATTGTCCCAAAATCTACCCAATGATTCCCACAATCGGTATGTATCAACGAATATTATTAGGACACATGTTTGGGTAAATTTATATAATTATTATAATATTTTTTACCCTTATTTACCAGATTTATACTTTAAATATGGTAAATAAAATTTTTATTTAAGTAAATATTCACAATGTATAAAGATAAAAGTTACCTATTTACACAATTTGAACATCTTGATTCCAAATGTGAAATTAATTTTTCCAAATTCAAAACACAGAAGTGGTATAAATTAATTTTAAATTAATTCCACCAGTCAAAATGAAAATCTTGTTTTTTAGAAATATTAACTATCAAATGATTGACACTTTTTATGTCCAATTTCAAAGTGAATTTAATTAAAATGACAAAAATTAGATTAAATAGTATAAATATAATCTAACTAAACCTTAAAATCAATTAAAATATAGTATAACCAAATAAATAAATTATATTAAAGGGATATTTTGAATTAAAATACATTATTTTTCACTAATCTTCAAAAAAATAATTTTATCAGAAAAATAACAAAATTTCACCCAAAGTGAATTTTGATGACTCTATTCTAAAAAAGAATTTTATTTTGTCAGAAAAAATATAAAAGTGACCAAAACTTGATTTAATTTGGGTTCACCATTAAAAGGCGGTAAATCAAAGTTTTAATGTAAAATAGATTTATTCACATTTTAAGCCTCTAACATTTATTGGATAAATGTAAAAATATTTAACAAATATGTATAATAATATTGTAGTCAGTTCTACTTCTACCCGCCATTAAAACGACTAGGATTTAACTACATTTTAAAATAGTAATATTATTTTATTATTTTTCCGTACAAATCAGTATTGTGTGCAACGTAAGATTTCAAAGAAACACATTGTTGTGTATCGAGTATGCAATAAAACATAGCATTCCCTTTAAAGTAAAATTAATAATTAATTTAAAAATATTAATAAATAAGAAAATATCATATTATTTAATTACCTGGGATGTTACATCTATAAAGACACGGAAATTTCAAGGAAATTATTTTATTAATTT
This sequence comes from Viscum album, assembly GCA_963277665.1. Classification (NCBI taxonomy): domain Eukaryota; kingdom Viridiplantae; phylum Streptophyta; class Magnoliopsida; order Santalales; family Viscaceae; genus Viscum; species Viscum album. The sequence goes on from OY728120.1 coordinate 896,400,251, forward strand.
CTTTGGAATTTTAGGAGTCGGTGGCTTCTGACTACACATGATTCCGAGGCCCGGTGTGCTCGGAATCACTTTCCGAAGATTAGCTCGGTTACGTTCAGTGAACGAACGAGCGGGTTATTCTATCTTTCGAACTGGTGCTTGGAATTAAAATCTGAGGGGCCCATTGAACGCGCATCGTGTGTTTTCACCTAAGATGACTTTCACCTCGACGGTAGATGATCAGGTATGAAAGTTAGTTTTTGGGGTTTTACACGTGTTAATAAAATAAAATAAGTGAACAATTTAATTAATTTTGTTAAACACATGCCACATAGATAAAGTGGTTAGAAGCTCCACTTGGGAGTTGGTGGTGGGGCCCACTGAGATCCAACCTCCCATGTGAGGTTGATTATGGTGTAAACCACACGAGGCCTCCCATTAATGGCAGGGGAATCATAACTCCTTGACTCTCCCTCATTTATGAGGGAGAGCCTCTAGGTTTAAATCCCCTCTTAATTGAGGACGATGAAACCTCCCTTTTTAATGAGGAGACCACCCAAGCATTAACCACCCCCCTTTTCCTTTTTGTGGTTAATTAAGGGTGGGGGTCGCGACCCCATTCCGCGCAACTCGCTCGGCCAAGCCGGCTGAGCCGCGACGACCACACGGGACGGGCCACGCCGCGCCAGCTGGGCCGGGCCGCACCTACCGGACTGGGTCATGCTTGCCGGGCCAGGCCGCTCCCAACCAAGCTGGACCCAGACTCGGGTTGGGTCGACCCGGTTCGGGCCGACACAGGGGGTGTTGGGCCGGGCCGGATCGGGCCCCGACCCCCTATTTTCGGACCTTATTCAGTTAAATGCCTATAACTTGAGTTGTGGACATCCGATCGACACTCCATAAGTTGCGTAGGATTCCTTGGATCAAGGCGGTTGTTTAGTTATATTAAGCTCAAGGTTTCAGAGATTTTTGGGTATGTCCAGGTTGGTTCGAACTCGAACCCAACCGGGCCCTTAGATCGGGAACACTTATAACTTGAGGACCGAACGTCAGATTGACGTGCCGTCAACTATTTTGGATTCATATTGATAAGTTAGTTATTTTGGCATACTCACTTGATGTTTGGATTCAGTTGGAGTATGGTCAGGTTGGTTTAGCTTATAAAACAACCGGTCCCCTGGAATGGAAAAGCCAATAACTGTAACACCCCGAGCTTCCACGATACGCCTCTCTTTCAATAATGCAATAGCATGCATTGTACGCAACTTCGAGTTCTAAAACACCGCGACTAATCAAAGTAGCCGTTATGAATAGTAATGACCACTTTTTAAAATTATAGAAATTTTATATTTCAAAAAAGACTTCATTTTTGTATTCTTAATATCGAAATTATCCAAAGTTGAATTTTTTGTAATTTTATGAGAACTTCTAATTTTTTATGAATATTGAAAATTACTTAAAAACAACTTTTTTAATAAAAATAATTTATAGGGATAAATTATACTATTTAGTGGTTTAAAAGTATAATTAGAATATATTTTTACCATTTTATCCAATGGTGGTCATTAGAATTAATTTAACATTGAAATTGGACATAAACAATTGCCAATCTTTTGATATAAATTGTTTCTTAAGAACACGCTATTGTTGTGACAGCAGAAATTAATTATAAAATTAATTAATGAAACTTATTTGTTTGGAATTTTGTAAAATAGACATCATTTTTTAATTCAGAATATCAATTATAGCTTAGGGTGAAATTTTGGCATTGTTCTGAAAAACTTCAATTTTTGATGAATAGTGAAACCACTAAGTGGTAGTTAAATAACTGATTTTTCGTTTAAATGAAATATTACCACTTCTGTGATTTGATTTTCAAAAATCCGACGTACATGGTTGTCATTAAGAAGTAAAATGTGATTCAATGAGATTAAAATAATTTTTTGGTGAATAGTAACTTTTAAGTTCTTAATCGCGATTAGAGGTAATTAGTGTAGTTTAAGGTAAAAATAATGTTTTAATAATATGAGATGAGCTTGAAACTTGTCCTACTCCTATTGGATGAGTCATGGCCGACCAATAAAACCCATGGGTCAACTTGGGGATCCCATGGAGCCACTTTTGTTGGAAAATGGCATTATTATATATTTATTTAATGTTAAAATTAAATTGACACAAACATGAGTTGTTTTACTAAAACAGTTTTTAAGTGGGGTTACAGAAGTCCAAATTTTGACTATAAATATTAATTATAAAGCTAAAACTATTTCCTACATCATAGTATTTTTTTATAATTTTTAGACATTAAATAAATTAAATTATTTATGACATCATTAGGATGCGGCGATGACCTCATTATTTATCGATTTTAATAAAATGAAAATATAATGTAAAATCCAAGGCATAAACTTGTCCAAAGACTATTGGATGGGTAGATTGCGAACCCTTATCACCTTAGCCTAGAATTATATAAGTGTGGGACCTTTAGAATCCGAAAATCATTGTATAATAATGTAAAATTTCCTTACCTTCCAAGAGTGCCCCTCCTCTCCTCTTATAAAAGGCCCCCACCTCTACCACCTCATTCACACTTTCAAGCCATTTGGATCGGCCAACCTCTGCCCAAATACTCTCCCAACTTCCCCCTATTACTACTAGAAGCCTCACTTTGGGCAGAACTCTTCCCAAGGAATACTTTGGCTCAAATCAAAAAGCGTTACCCGATTTTGAGGTACTGTCTTCTCTAATGTTGTTTTGTTTTATTTTTCTTCTCCAACCCCCTAAACTCTTTTTATTCATTTCTTTTGTAACAACACCAGTATCCTAAATATACTATGATGTTTTTATAAGAAGGATTCGATCTACACTTACACACACCTACATCTAATGGTTAAAGAACATACGGTTTCTGTGGATGGCAAATTTCTGCCTCACGAAACAATGATTGTTCAACACTCATATAACACCTTCAAAGGTGGCCATTAAGATGTAACTATATTTATATATGATATATAATATGTTTATGTTTTACTTATGCTTATGTATTTCTCATTTATGTCATACTTTATGATTTCCATTATGGGTAAAACGCGATAATTTCATTTTAGGAAGTGCGGACTACCGCCCCCTCAAAGTGATTTGAATCGTTAATGCCATATGTGGGATGTGTAAAGGATGAAGTAAATGGTATTATAAAATATATTATACTGGAATTATATTATAAATTTATATCATTATGATTTCATTCCATTAAATACAAAATAGAAATGAAAGTAGCGTTAATGCGTACGTACGGCTTACAGTCTCCATGAACGGTGCATTTCATTTCTTACCTATAAATGTTACATAATAAATGAATGTATATACTGGATATATATGATATATATGACATATAAATCATGAATATGATTCTGGAGATAATGGATATTCTACCACATAAACAACTTGTAATTATAAGAAGTTTATTTTTGACTCAAGTACCAAAGATCGACAAAACGACCGTTATTAACTTAAATAATTACATAATGTTCATAACATTGTAATAAGTGATATAAAAAGGATAATAAAATTAAAAATGGTTCTTAATAACATATATATTAACTCTAGTTTATTATTCAGGAGGTTAAAGAACAGTTGAGTCAAGTCAGACACGAGGTAAGGGAACTTCTTAACCCAATTACCATTCATTGGGTTAATCTCCTACTTTCAAATTATGTCATGATATTATTATGTCCTATCTTGTATTTGTACTTTCTTTATGTGTACTTATAGTGAATACACATAATAGATCTATTTTATTTTAAAAAATGATCTTTTAAGGACTTCGTCTCAATCTCCATTCATTGAGGCATATTTGGTTTTATACATAATTTCTTTTATACGGTGTACAAACCCCTTTGACTTTTACGTTTATTCAAAAGGAATCTTTTTTATACGAAGCGTTTACTAAATGACAAAAGGGAATGTTTTTGTCGTACGTATACGGCGACAACGACTTCTCCGCCGCCGTGACCATTATTTGAGTTTCGGATTCCTTTACAAGCCATCATTTTTTTAATGAAAAATAAATACAAAGTTTTAACATTCTTTTATTTTGGTATTGAAAATGGTTTTGAAAGAGTTTTTATTATATCAATGTGTTGTATTGATATCTTGTGATTGAAATGTGGAAATGTTATGTTTCCTTTATGCATGTTTTATGTGATACGATTATGTTATGGTTTATGATATGTTTAAACCTATTCATATGAGGAATGTATTGGACTTAATAAGTGACGGGTGGAGCCCGCTATAGCTCCTCGATGCATCGGTAGGTCTCATGAGACAACTAGACGTGGAATTGGCCGAGGCCCTTTCCCAATTTGATTTATGGTTTTGGCCGAGGCCTTAATCATTTTAGACGTCTTGGCCGAGGCCTTGACAAAGTGTTTCAGAATGTCTGGCATTATACATTCCCTCATTATGAAAGTGGTTATTGATATTTCATGTGATTATTCGACCAGTAGAATATCCATGTGAAGAAGTGAATGGAATTATCTCATTTTACTTTTGCCATATTATGTTGAAGTTCATGTTTAAAAGGCTTTTGTTTTAGTTATACATTGCCTTAAATGTTTATGTTTATTGACGAAAGATTCCGCTATATTGTTATCCTTACTGAGCATCTGAGCTCACCCCTTTCAATGTTTTAATATTTTCCAGGATGTGAAGAAGTATTTTATGAATGACCTGCAGGGATAGTCAGAAGAGGATATGAGTGTGGACTATGAAGACTTTGTTATTAGTTTTTAACATTATGATGTAATGTAACATTTATGAATGTATCTAGTGTTTCCAAGGATACTAAACTAATTGGTCTTTAGAGACTTGATCTTTTGTGATCATGCCAATGTTACGAAGTAATGCACTGACTCTGGGTAGCTGGGGTCAGAGCGTTACAGTTGGTATTAGAGGCAGTTTAGGTCTAACCTTGGAAGCTAGATTTAGATAAACTCTGATTAGAGCACATAGCCCGAAGATAGACTTTGAGGATTAGTATAGAAGAACTTCCTAGAATTTTGGTATTGTAGAGATGTTGTGAGTTTTCGGAGCAATACATCCCTGTCTGGATACGAGCAGGTAGAGGCGGCTCTGGCACAGATGTACCTAGGGGTAAAACCCGAAAACACCGATTTGAGCTAGACTCGAACGGGAACTGGTGCATGACAACGGGCCTTGCTGCACTCTTGGTTACGACACTCCCGAAGGATATGCTTTGGATAATTCTCATTTTCATTATAAACCACTATGAAGGGTTATGAGTATATAATTTCGCAAAGAAAACATTTTTATGGATTATATCCATAAATAGTTTAATTTATGTTAAGTATCTTACAAGTATGGAATTATGTATTTTTATTCATAAACTAATATAGTTTATGCCATTGTTTAGAAATGGCGCCTAGTGGAAGGAATGGAAACCGTATCAATGCACGCACTCCGTGTAGGGATAGCCCTCCTGCTCAAGATAATTATTGTGGATCTGGAGATACAACTGGTGCTGATCAACTTATTACCATACTGGGACAACTCACGCAGGTTATGAATAATAACCTTACTCGTATGGAGCACCCTGATCCGCAACGTGGAGGATCAATGTTAGACCGCTTCATGAGGTAACAAACACCAACATTTAATGGGGGTACAAATCCGTTAGTATCTTAGCAATGGATAAACTCCTTAGAGAAAATATTCCATGCCTTGGGGAGTAGCGAAAGGGAGAAGGTTGTCATGGAAGTTTACCGCCTCACTGGAGATGTCGATCAGTGGTGGTCGCCGATTCAAAACACAAAGGAAGATGATGACGTATCGAATATGGAATAGAGGGAGTTCAAAGAGCTTTTCTTAGAAAAATAATTTCCTCGTGACCATCGAGCAGATTTGGAAAGGCATTTTCTGAGTCTGAGGCATAAGGAGGATGAGAATGTCGCAAAGTATGAGGCTAACTTTACAAGGTTATCAAGGAATGCTGCCGATTATATACGTAACCCAAGGTGTAAGATTGATTGTTTCTTTGATGGGTTAAAACCATTTCTCCGTCGAGATTTAGTATCACAATCCTTCTCATCATACGAAGATATTGTCTCGTGTGTTATAAAGACTGAAAAGGAATTCTCTAAGTCTTATGACAACAAAGTAAAGCAAGAGAAGAAGAGAATGGTGGAAGAAGAGACAGATAAAGGGAAAAGGGGAAAGAAGGATTTTCCATTATGTGATAATTGTGGGAAGAATCACCCTGGTACTTGCCTAAAAGGAATGAGAGTTTGTTATAAATGCGGAGAAAAGGGTCACCAGGCTCGTGATTGCAAGGGAAAGAAAGAGGCTATCAAAGTTGAATGCTACAATTGTAGAGAAATGGGTCATTATGCAAATGAATTTCCTAAGCGCCAGGGAAACTTACCTCAGAAAAGGCCAAGGGATCAAGGACAATCTTATGCTGTTACTACAGTTGAAGCAGAATAACTAATGTATTGGTGCTTTTGGACTCATGGATTATATTCTGGTTATTAGAATAATGTGATATATATATATATAAGGATTGTACTGCAGTACTTGTTGATTTCAGTAAGGTTTTAATATGATGAAGGTAATTATATTTTTAGTATGTGACAATAATAGAAACTTTACTTTGTTTGGGGAATCTGATAAATTGATTTTGGAATTAAGAGACCTTTTAGAGAATGTCTGGACCGAGGTATTCTTTGGATAGTATTGTTTAAGGTTAAAAAATTTATGAAGATTATTTTTGGAATATTATGATACTATAGTTTTAGGAAAAGGACAACCTGCAGGGTGGGGCATAACCCGTCGCGTCGGACAAAGCTGTAGGAATCGAACCCACAATCATAGTGTGACAGGCCTTTATTTCCTACCACTAGCCTACAGGAAGTCCCTGGTTATTACAAAATAATTTTACTAATCTAAATGGTATGTGTTAACATTTGGAACCTTATACAATTAGGATAAGTATAATATTTTTGAGTTCTATTATCTTTTTGAGTGAAAGATGAGTTGAAGGTTGAAACTCGAATTGTCAAGCATAAATATATATATACCTATCTTTTATTCAATGAATAATTTAATTCTTAAACTTTAGTAAAAGGATATTAAAACAAAAAAATGTGTTATCCTAATACCTTATGTCTTGTTGAACTGATGATATTTAAAATCAACATAGATTGAAGGCTTTGAGGCCCTCAATTTGACAGTTGATTGTAATTGATGACCTCAATCACTCCCTACAAATATTTACGTTTTTCCTCCAATTATATGTCTCTAATTGCCACCAATGTTCTCCTTATCGAGATCATAATTTGGTGGTGACTTTCTTATTTCCATTTCCCTCTTATTAAGGCTAAATTTTATTAACCTTATTTCCGATGTGGGTTTTCCACAAAGGTATTTTCTATTTTCAACCATTTATTTTCAAAGAAAAATATCAAATTGCGAGGACTCAATTTATTGAAGGAGGGGAGAATGTAACACCCCGAGCTTCCACGATACGCCTCTCTTTCAATAATGCAATAGCTTGCATTGTACGCAACTTTGAGTTCTAAAACACCGCGACTAATAAAAGTAGCCGTTATGAATAGTAATAACCACTTTTTAAAATTAAAGAAATTTTATATTTCAAAAAGGACTTCATTTTTGTATTCTTAATATCAAAATTATCCAAAGTTGAATTTTTTGTAATTTTCTGAGAACTTCCAATTTTTTATGAATAGTGAAAATTACTTAAAAACAACTTTTTTAATCAAAATAATTTATAGTGATAAATTATACTATTTAGTGGTTTAAAAGTATAATTAGAATATATTTTAACCATTTTATCCAATGGTGGTCATTAGAATTAATTTAACATTGAAATTGGACATAAACAATTGCCAATCTTTTGATATAAATTGTTTCTTAAAAACACGCTATTGTTGTGACAGCGGGAATTAATTATAAAATTAATTAATGCAACATATATGTTTGGAATTTTTTAAAATAGACATCATTTTGGAATTCGGAATATCAATTATAGCTTAGGATGGAATTTTGGCATTGTTCTGAAAAACTTCAATTTTTGATGAATAGTGAAACTACTAAGTGGTAGTTAAATAACTGATTTTTCGTTTAAATAAAATATTACCACTTCTGTGATTTGATTTTCAAAAATCCGACATACATGGTTGTCATCAATAAGTAAAATTTGATTCAATGAGATTAAAATAATTTTTTGGTGAATAGTAACTTTTAAGTTCTTAATCGCGATTAGAGGTAATTAGTGTAGTTTAAGGTAAAAATAATGTTTTAATAATATGAGATGAGCTTGACACTTTTCCTACTCCTATTGGATGAGTCATGGCCGACCAAGAAAACCCATGGGTCAACTTGGGGACCCCATGGAGCCACTTTGGTTGGAAAATGACATTAATATATATTTATTTAATGTTAAAATTAAATTGACACAAACATGAGGTCTTTTACTAAAACAGTTTTTAAGTGGGGTTACACAAGTCCAAATTTTGACTATAAATATTTATTATAAATCTAAAACGATTTCCTACATCATAGTATTTTTTTATAATTTTTAGACATTAAATAAATTAAATTATTTATGACATCATTATGATGCGGCGATGAACTCATTATTTAACGATTTTAATAAAATGAAAATATAATATAAAATCCAAGGAATACTCTTGTCCAAAGACTATTGTATGGGTAGATTTAGAACCCTTATCACCTTAGCCTCGAATTATATAAGTGTGGGACCTTTAGAATCTGGAAATCATTGTATAATAATGTAAAATTTCCTTACTTTCCAAGAGTGCCCCTCCTCTCCTCTTATAAAAGGCATCCACCTCTACCACCTCATTAACACTTTCAAGCCATTTGGATCTGACAACCTCTACCCAAATACTTTCCCAACTTCCCCCTCTTACTACTAGAAGCATCACTTTGGGAAGAACTCTTCCCAAGGAAGCCTTTGGCTCAAATCAAAAAGAGTTACCCGATTTTGAGGTAATATCTTTTCTAATGTTGTTATGTTTTATTTTTCTTCTCCAACCCCCTAAACTCTTTTTATTCATTTCTTTTGTAACAAAAACAGTATCCTAAATATACTAGGATGTTTTTTTAAGAAGTATTCTAGCTACACTTACACACACCTACATCTAATGGTTAAAGAACATACAGTTTCTGTGGATGGCGAATTTCTGCCTCACGAAACGATGATTGTTCAATACTCATATAACACCTTAAAAGGTGGCCATTAAGATGTCACTATATTTATATATGATATATAATATGTTTATGTTTTACTTATGCTTATTTATTTCTCATTTATGGCATACTTTATGATTTCCATTATGGGTAAAACGCGATAATTTCATTTTAGGAAGTGCGGACTACCGCCCCCTCAAAGTGATTTGAATCGTTAATGCCATATGTGGGATGTATAAAGGATGTATTAAATGGTATTATACACTATATTATACTGGAATTATATTATACATTTGTATCATTATGATTTCATTCCATTAAATACGAAATAGAAATGAAAGTAGCGTTCATGCGTACGTACGGCTTACCGTCTCCATGAACGGTGCATTTCATTTCTTACCTCTAAATGTTACATAATAAATGGATGTATATAATGGATATATATGATATATATGACATATAAATCATGAATATGATTCTGGAGATAATGGATATTCTACCACATAAACAACTTGTAATTATTATAAGTTTATTGTTGACTCAAGTACCAAAGATCGACAAAACGACCGTTATTAACTTAAATAATTACATAATGTTCATAACATTGTAATAAGTGATATAAAAAGGATAATGAAATTAAAAATGGTTCTTAATAAGGTATATATTAACTCTAGTTTATTATTCAGGAGGTTAAAGAACGGTTGATTCAAGTCAGACACGAGGTAAGGGAACTTCTTAACCCAATTACCATTCTTTGGGTTAATCTCCTACTTTCAAATTATGTCATGATATTATTATGTCCTATCTTGTATTTGTACTTTCTTTATGTTTAATTATAGTGAATACACATAATAGATCTATTTTATTTTAAAAAATGAAATTTTAAGGACTTCGTCTCAATCTCCTTTCATTGAGGCATATTTGGGTTTATACATAATTTCTTTTATACGATGTACAAACCCCTTTGACTTTTACGTTTATTCAAATGGAATCTTTTTTATACGAAGCATTTACTAAATGAAAAAAGGGAATGTTTTTGTCGTACGTATGCGGCGACAACGACTTCTCCACCGCAGTGACCATTATTTGAGTTTCGGCTTCCTCTACAAGCCATCATTTTTTTTAATGAAAAATAAATACAAAGTTTTAACTTTCTTTTATTTTGGTATTGAAAATGGTTTTGAAAGCGTTTTTATTATATCAATGTGTTGAATTGATATCTTGTGACTGAAATGTGGAAATGTTATGTTTCCTTTATGCATGTTTTATGTGATACGATTATGTTATGGTTTATGATATGTTTAAACCTATTCATATGAGGAATGTATTGGACTTAATAAGTGACGGGTGGAGCCCTCTATAGCTCCTCAATGCATCGGTAGGTCTCATGAGACAACTAGACGTGGAATTGGCCGAGGCCCTTTCCCAATTTGATATATCGTTTTGGCCGAGGCCTTAATCATTTTAGATGTCTTGGACGAGGCCTTGACAAAGTGTTTCAGAATGTCTGGCATTATACATTCCCTTATTATGAAAGTGGTTATTGATATTGCATGTGATTATTCTACCAGTAGAATATCCATGTGAAGAAGTGAATGGCATTATCTCATTTTACTTTTGCCGTATTATGTTGAAGTTCATGTTTAAAAGGATTTTGTTTTAGTTATACATTGCCTTAAATGTTTATGTTTATTGACGAAAGATTCCGCTATATTGTTATCATTACTGAGCATCTGAGCTCACCCCTTTCAATGTTTTTATATTTTCCAGGATGTGAAGAAGTATTTTATGAATGACCTGCAGGGATAGTTAGAAGAGGATATGAGTGTGGACTATGAAGACTTTGTTATTAGTTTTTAACTTTATGATGTAATGTAACATTTATGAATGTATCTAGTGTTTCCAAGGCTACTAAACTAATCGGTCTTTCGAGACTTGAACTTTTGTGATCATGCCAATGTTACGAAGTAATGCACCGACTCTGGGTAGCTGGGGTCGGGGCGTTACAATAACTCTCAGACTGGACGTCCGTTTGACGAACCGTCAGTGGCATAGGTAATCACATTGAGAAATGATTCCTTTGAGCTTACCCAATGGGATTTCGGGGTATAGTTGAGATACGGCCGGGTTGGTTCATACATGAAACCAACCAGGTCCCCGAAACTAAAAGGCTAATAACTCACAAACCAGGCATCGGATAGACGCACCGTCTGTTGCGTTGAGACTCCTTTGACGAGGTGGTACTTTGAGATAACTCTTTGTGGGAATTTGTGATACTTAAAGTATCAACCAGTATCTTGTGGAGCTTATCCTCCCGGAGATGAACGTATGGAGTATATTGACCATGTAGCTACCTGAGACCTGATGACTTCATGTCCAATTCGAGTCAGAGTGACTTGACTAGCCCAGTGGGGAGCACTAATTTGTTTGGGTTGCAGACCCACGGTGGGGAACACTACTGTTTTTGGGTGGAAGACTTACATTACATGACAAAAGTATTACCTCTATATGCTATTAGGGGGAGAACTACTATGTTGGGGAGGCAGACCCATGGTGGGGAGCACTACTGTGTTTAAGTGGCAGACCTGCGGTACTCGACAGGAGGAGTACCTCCGTAGTCTAAGGTTAGTGAGAAGCGCCTCAGAGTTGTGAAATGATCACAATACTCGTCAGAGGAGGAGCTTTTCAGCAGTTTTGTTTATGACATCATTTATAAAAATCCTGGTTTGATATTATTTAGTGGCCTTTGTGTTTTCCTCATGATTGAGATGGGTTACTTGAAAACTTAGGTGTATGTATGGGCATATACCTAAGTAAAAGTTAACAGTTGAGATCTTTCTTGGTGGTCTATCCTTGTTGGATTTAGTGAGACCTTGAGGGTCTCGGGGACCCTACTGAGTATATTTAGACTCACCCCTGCACGGGCTATGCCCGCACCTCTTTGAGTTGGATGAAGAAGATGGACATTGCTAACGGAGGCCGAGTGTATGAGGACTGGATAGTACCTGGAGGTAGACCTCCGGACTAGTCGGTACCCGGTGGAGGTTGACGGACGAGGGCTATGAGGAGGCTATATGTACCTACCCTTTAGGTAGGATCCGTGGTGGACGATATAGGAGCTGCGCTATCTGTACCTACTCTTTAGGTAGGATCCGTGTTGGACGATCCAAGAGCTACTTTTCACCATCCAGATGTTTTGTCTTTTAACTTGTACTTTACAGTTGGGCTTGTATTTCTGGCCCCTTACATTCAACACTACTTTTGTTTTCAATTTTAATTAGGGTTTTTCTTTTTCTTGTACTCTGGTTGTGTTTGTTTACGTTTTATAATGGAAATGCCTTCCCTTTCAATCGAGATTTACGCCTTTGGTGGTATTTCCAGCCCCTGGCCTCTGGAAGGTGGGCTTGGGGAAGTCAAGGCATGGGCCCCGAGGACGGGTCGTGAAAAATTGGTATCAGAAGAGTCGGTTCTACCGTAGAACATAGAATAATGATATTTTATTTCTGTGAATAAATAGTATTAAGGGTACTAAGTGTGGTTCTCAGTTTAGGTAGTCCAGTGTTGGTGCAGGAGGCCGACGTATACATACACTAGGACCCTGACTTCTGATTTCCAACTCAATGCACGAAAACACTAATTACATGTGTGTTTAAAAAGGTTTCTTTTAAGTCAGCTCAAACCAGGTCAGCTTACCAGGTATAGTCTTTTGACCGTGTCACATCTGTTTCTTTCAGGATGTCTTCACCCAGTCAGTCAACGTGGGTACCGAGTGGTGAGCGTGATGATAGCTCACCAAGAATTGAGGCCTCAATACATGGCCCTTTTCTAGTTGAGACACCAGCAGAGAGTGCACGCCACTTGAGCGCGTTGCATGAGTTCCAGCGATATGGGCCTCCGAGGTTTCGAGGCGAGTTGTATTTTCAGACGGTTGGGTACTGGTTAAAGTTTGTAGCATGAGATTTCCACACAGCTGGGACACCCACTGACTTGATGGTGTACCTAGTTGTTAGTCTCTTTTAGGGACCAGCTGAGAGGTGGTGGAGCAAGATTCTCTAGTTTTGCGACGAGATGACCTTCACCTCGGGAGACTTTGAGACCTTCTTCAGGGTGGAGTTTATACCAGAGACTCTACACTCTGAGCGTGCTCATGAGCTGCTGCCCTTGCCGCACGGTTTTTTGACCTTAGAGGAGTCTTATGTAGAAGATAGTAGATAGATGACACAGAAGTCCAAGAAGACTAATCCAACAGGTGGTTGACCAAGCGACTCAGGATCAGTAGTGCGAGGCACTCGGGATGGAGTCAGAGTCAGGCATGCCAGAAACGAACAGTGTTTCTTCTGTGGTGGGATTGGCCACATGGGACATGACTGTCCGACCCACCGTGCAGATGATCAACAGATAGATGAAGGACTTACCAGGCAGAGGCAGAGGTCCACCCCGACCATAGGAAATGGGTGGATATGGGAGAGCACATCTTCAGGCATCAAAATCATATGAAAATGGATCTCTGAAAGAAAGTGGACAGGAGAAGGACTAGTTCTAGGCATGGAGGCCTTTGTCTTTGGTGATTTTAGTTTCCATGTTGTCGTTATTGAACTTTCTTTGTGTCTTTCTACTTCGAGCTATTGTAATAAAAGACACTTATCTTTGTGACGTTTACCTTCCTGTCCTTTTGTATGGTTGGTACTGAGAGGTCCCAGTTAAAACTGTTGACTTGACCCTCACTTTCGAGATTCATACTGGAGGAGACATAGTGACCATACACTAATGCCGACAGTGTGACTCAACCCAAGGAGGAAAGAGTGACAGTAGGATCTCTTGGTAGTAGCGTCGAGGCCTTAAGACGTCACCCATGACATGAAAAAGTATTATTCATGTCAGGATTGACTGTATTATGCAAAGAACGTGGTTCATCCAGGGGATGAGACTAGATTTCTCATATCGGAAAAGGAGATATCATATCAGATTTTGTGGGACGTAAGTGAAGAAGGGTGTACCTCAGTTCTTACAATTGGATATTCCCACCTTTTTTTGTTGAGGGAACAGTTTGCAGTTTAATCTAAACTCAATAGTCTCAGGTGTTTCTTCTCATCGAAAGACTTGAACCTAAGATAGCAGCGATGGCTTGAGTTTCTCAAAGACTATGACTTCGAGATAGTTTATACTCCTAGGAAGGGGAACGTTGTATCATATGATCATAGTAGGAGATCGGGCATTCACCTGTTAAGAGAGGAGAGACAGCAGCTGGATGCATTTCAGATATCCTTTGTGGATAGTGATGGAGTCAGCACGTGTAGAACCAGGGATGATTCAGGCTACGATGGAGAAGGTGCAGATCATCTAGGAGTGGATGAAGACTTCACAAAGTAGACAGAAGTCCTATGCTGATAGGATACGAGACCACTGATGTTCGAGGGTGACGACCACATCTTCTTACGGGTCTCACCTCGACGGGGGCTACGGAGATTTGGCCGGGGGAAAGTTATCTCCGTTTTTCATCAGAACTTTTCAAGTCCCCAGCAGCGTATGCAAGGTGTTTTACCCTGGCCTTTCCACCTCATATGCACCAGGTGCACGACATCATCCACATATCTCTGCTGAGATGATGTGTGCATGGCCTATCTGTCAGCATCGACCACGAGGATCTAGCATCAATGACAGGGTGACCTTCATGGGGTTCTAGTAGAGGTTGAGGATCAACAGGTGTGGGTCCTATGAGGATGGTTGATTCCTCTTTTGCACTTTCTTTGGAAGAACGAGAACCTATAGGAGAGCACGTGGGAGCGGGAGGCTCAGATGCGTGCTCGGTACCTCCTTTAGATTCCTTAGTTTGTGTTGTAGCTTTACGGGGATGTAAAGCCCTGAGGTGGGAGTAATGTAATGAACCGGGAATTTTAAGGAAAACTTTTTCTTAATTTATTTAGAATTTTAAAAGTCTTTGGTTTCTGACGACACTTGATTCTGAGGCCCGGTGTGCCCGGAATCAATTTCTGAAGTTTAGCTCGGGTACGTTCGGTGAACGAACGAGTGGGTTTTTCTATCTTTTGGACCGGTGCTCGGAATTGAAATCCATGGCCACCGTTGAAATCACAGCATGAGTTTTCTCCTAAGAACACTTTCACCTCGACGACAGATGATCGGGTATGAAAGTTAGTTTTTGGGGTTTTACGCAGGTTAATAAAATAAAATAACTGAGCGATTTATTTTATTTTGTTAAAAATGTGCCACACAGATAAAGTCGTTAAAAGCTCTACATGGGAGTTGGTGGTGGGGCCCACTAATATCCAACCTCCCATGTGAGGTTGATTATGGTGGAATCCACACGAGGCATCCCATTAATGGGAGGGGAATCATAACACCTTGACTCCCCCTCATTTATGAGGGAGAGCCTCTAGGTCTAAATCCCCCTCTTAATTGAGGAGGATGAAACCTCTCTTTTTAATGAGGTGACCACCCAATCATTAACCAGCCCCCGTTTTACTTTTTTTTGGTTAATTAAGGGTGGGGGCCGCAGCCCCCGCTCCATGCAACTCTCTCGGCCTCACCGGCCGGGCCGGGCCGCGCCAACCGGGCCAGGCCGAGCCTGCCGAGCCAGGCTGTGCTAGCCGGGTCGGGCTGCGCCCAATTGGGCCTGACCCGGTCTCAGGTCCGGTCGACCTGGTTCGGGCCGACCCAGGGGGTGTTGGGCTGGGTCGGACCGGGCCCATACCCCTTATTTTCGGACCTTCTACAGTAAAATGCTCATAACATGAGTTGTGGACCTCTGATCGATGCACCGTAAGTTGTGTAGGATTCCTTGGATAGAGACGGTCGTTTTTGTATATTATGATCAAGGTTTTGGAGAAGATTGTGTATGGATGGGTTGGTTCGAACACGAAACCAATCGGGCCTTAGAGAGGGAACGCTTATAACATGAGGACCGGACGTCCGATTGATGTGCCGTAGACTATGTTGGATTCCTCTTGATGAGTTGTTTCTTTTGGAATACTCCAATTGCGGTTTGGATGAAGTTGGAGTATGGTCGGGTTTGTTTAGCTTATAAACCAACCATGCCCCTGGAACGAAAAAGCAAATAACTCTCAGACCGAACGTCCGTTTGACGAACCGTCAGCGACGTAGGTAATCACGTTAAGAAACAATTCCATTTAGTACACCCCATGGGAGTTCGGGGTATAGTTGAGATATGTCTGGGTTGGATCGTACACAAAACCAACCGGGCCCCCGAGACTAAAAGGTTAATAACTCACAGACCAGACGTCCGATAGATGCACCGTCTATTGCGTTGAGACTCCTTTGACGAGGTGGTCCTTTGAGATACCTCTTAGTGGGGATTTGTGATACTTAGAGTATAGACCAATATCTCGTGGAGCAGATCCTCTTGGAGATGAGTGTACAGAGTACGAATACATGTAGCTGGCTGAGACCTGATGACTGCTTGTCCGATTCGAGTCGGAGTGACTTGACTAGTCCAGTGGGGAGCACTACTATGTTTGGGTGGAAGACCCACGACGGGGAGCACTACTATGTTTGGGTGGAAGACCTACGGTACTCGACAGAAGAAGTACCTCTGTAGGCTATTAGGGGGAGCAGTACTGTGTTGGTGTGGCAGACCCATGACGGGGAGCACTACTGTGTTTGGGTGGCAGGCCCGCTGTACTCGACAGGAGGAGTACCTCAGTAGTCTAAGGTTAGTGAGCAATGCCACAGAGTTGTGACAAGATCACAATACTCATCATAGGAGGAGGTCTTCAGCAGTTGTGGTTTCGATATCATTAATAAAAATCCTAGTTTGAGATGAGTCAGTGACCTTTGTGTTTTCCTCATGATTGATATGGGTTACTTGATAACATAGGTTTATGTATGGTAATATATCTAAGTAAAGGTTATATGTTGAGATATTTATTTTTGGTTTATCCTTTTTGGATTTAATGAAACCTTGAGGGTCTCAAGGTCCCTACTGAGTATCGTTATACTCACCCCTGCACGGTCTATGCCCGTACCTCGTTGTGTTGGATGCAGACGATGGACAACCCTGACGGAGGCCGAGTGTATGAGGACTGGATGGTACCTGGAGGTGGACCTCATGACTAGTCAATACCTAGAGGTGGTTGACGGACGAGGGCACTGATGAGGATATCTGTACCTACCCTTCAGGTAGGATCCGTGGTGGACGATCTAGGAGATGCGCTATCTGTACCTACACTTGAGGTAGGATTCGTGGTGGACGGTCTCAAAGCTACATTTCACTATCCAGCTGTTTTGTCTATTACCTTGTACTTAATAGTAGGGCTTGTATTTATGGCCCTTTACTTTCAGCACTACTTTTGTTTTCAGTTTTACTTCGTGTTTTTCTTCTGCTTGTACTCTGGTTGTGTTTGTTTACATTTCATAAAGGCAATGCTTTCCCTTGTTATTGGGATTTTTGCCTTTGGTTCTAGTCACCATCCCCTGGCCTATGGAAGGTGGGCTTGGGTTAGCCACGACACGGGCACCGAGGACGGGTCGTGACAACATCCTTCCCCCATTTTGGGAATTATGTCCCCGTGATT
Organism: Viscum album; assembly: GCA_963277665.1. Taxonomy (NCBI): domain Eukaryota; kingdom Viridiplantae; phylum Streptophyta; class Magnoliopsida; order Santalales; family Viscaceae; genus Viscum; species Viscum album. The sequence continues at coordinate 896,418,028 of OY728120.1, forward strand.
TTAAAATTGGGCTCGGAAACTTCTTTGAAAGTCCCACATCAGAAAAAAGACACTGAATCATTAACATTAAAATAAAGGAAGATAAGTACAATGGTCACCCAAGACAAAAGATTCTAGGATTCCCTTAAAGCATGGATATAGAGGAGAAAAAAACCATCACGTTCTAAATGAGAGTGATAGAAAACATGATAAGGAGAATATTAACCACCCAAAAATATAAAACTTGTTATGGGTTAAATGGTCTTTGATTCCCTAGTAGAAAAGGTTAACAAACAACATTTTTTAAGTTACTTTTTCTAAATCTGAGTAATTTATTTATGATCTGAAATAAAAATATACGGAACCATACTTACTTTTCATGTAGACATTCATCCTTTAGTAAATTCTAACCAAAAACTCATTTTTTTCATCAAACAATGAGTATTTAAGATTTATTTTTCACATTGAATGTGTTATAATGAACTTATAGAGAATCACAAAATACAAAAAAATGAACTATATTTTCCACATGTCTTTATACATTAACCAAAACCAAAATTGTTAGTAGAATATCAGACAATCCCCAAAAATGATAATCTTTTCCAAAAATAAAAACTACTCTCAATCATCAAATTTTTGAAACAATACCCAAGGCTCATCAAAGACAATTAAATACAAAACTATCCTTAAAATCCTTCAATGTAATAAAAACTATGATAGAAACCCAAAATTCAAAAGGATTTGATCACGTAGTCTTCCACAAAAATCATATCATTTATCACCAAAAACATCGACTACTCTTAAAGTCGCATACTATTGTGTAATCAACCTAAACACATATTCTCTATGATAGGTTAATAATTTCCATATATAACCCAAAATCAACATATTATTGATTCAAAAAATCATCTAAAAAAGAATTATTCATACTAACCAAGGACTTTATGTTGTCTAGTGGTAGGAGATAAATCCCAATCGCACTTTGGTTGTGGGTTCGATTCCTGCAGTTTTTTCCAACACGACGGGTTGTCACGCGGTTTGTGTGTTGTCTTTTTTCAAAAACTATATAATTTTATAACATTCCAATCAAGTGATAAATTCGTCAAAAATAACCATAACATATTTTAACCCCCATGGTTATCTGATAAATTTTATTTTCCATCCCAAAATCTATTAACCTGTAATTGCCTCAAATTCAAGAATTATATAAATCCAAATGGTTTTTTATAACTATATCCACAAAAGAAAAGATAGTTATTCCTTGAATAAAATTTTCATATATCAAACTTCAGGGTTATACATAATATAAAAATTCTTCTAATGTAATCCCATCATAAAAAGAGCCTTAATACTTTTAATCATTTAACCATCCAAAAATCTACCATAACACTTGAATCTATTATATGTTGACTTTTTACTCATTCAACGTTCTTCAGGATTCATTAACCATTAATTTCCAACATATTTTAAAATACTTATTTCCTTCAAAATAAATCATGAATCATATACTAAGATTCAATAATGTATAAACACCAGTTATGAAATAGTCCATACCATTCAATGGTCGTTGTCAGTTTCCTCATCCTTAATTGGAATGGCATTAGGTATTGGTAAACATATATTTTTATGATCTTAGTGATCCAATTACCAAACCTTCTTTGTAGGAAATATATTTGAATAATTAACATGAACACCACATTTATAACATTCAATTGATCCCTCATAATGAACTTCTTTCCCTTTTCTTGAGTCAAATGGATGCTTCCTTTTTTCATGTCAGGTTATTGATTTATGACCTTCACTTCCACATCTATATCATCTTCCCATCCCATTGATACATTTTCCGATGTGTTTCTTTCCACATCCTTGACACCTAGGTTTTTGAACATACATACCTTTATGATTATTACCTGAACATCCATAGGGATTAGTTTCTCTCATATATGATGCCTTATAAAAATAAACATTGTTCAGGTGGTCAATCATGACTCCAAATAGTTAGTTGAGAATAACCATAAGATTTATCATTGTAACTCCCATTTCATTCATTTTCTCATTCATAAAACCATCAAAGTTTTCTTCACATCCACTGTTACTTTGGTTCCTGCTAGATCCAACTATTTAATAAACCAAAAAGGCCAGTTTGAGTATATCAGTAAAATCATCATATTATATATTATGAGGAGGGTATGTACTAAGATATACTTATTCATGTTATCTTAAACTCTTTCACTTTTACTAAAATAACTATGTCTCTTTCTAAAATACTAACCATTATGGTATTGTCACTTAGCTTAAAGAACAGAATTTCCTCTAAAGTTATCTAAACTGACCTCTAATACCAACTATGAGGACCCAACCTTAAATATTACATAATCTAGAATTAAATGAATAATTCACATTGATGATCTTTTTAGGATTAGAGTATTAGAGAATTAGTACATTAATATTTCATCTCCACTTGAATTCCATGTAGAAACTACTACTTAGTGTCTATTTTTTAATAAAATAAAAACTCTAAAAAAGAAACTTGTCTAGTTCCATGTTTTAAACAACATGACTTTTCCTTGATCCCATCCTTAACCCTTATTCATCTTGATGTCCTGTTGAAAATTTTTCAAAAACATGGATGAGATTAAAAAACTGATTAATGGTTATCAAATAAGGAAAGAAAACATTAGCCCATCAATAAATACAAATCAATGAAACCATACTTTTCAATTGTAACATACCTCATGAAATCATAAGATTTATGAATAACACAAAAATGTCATAAATCATAAAGGTAACTTCTGGTATCCATAAAATACTTATATTGTAGCTTTCCTAACTACGTAGGGAGTTATGTTTGGAAAAACCATCCCAGTATATTCCCTAAATCTATAAGGATAAACATTCAATTTTACCTCTGTCATGTTACCCAATGCATTAGAGAGCTATCTCAGGCTCACCAGCCATAGGTTTATCACGAAAGCACCAATATATGTAAACAATGCCAATTACCGTATCATAATCATAACACATAACATATGAATAAAGGAAATATAACATTTCCACATTCCAATCACAATATATCAAATCAAGATATTGAAATAGACAATGATTTATGAAACCATTTTCAACAACATTTTAAACATTTAATAAGGAGATTTTTGAATCAATGTTTCCCATACCACTTTGATGATATTAAATGAATTATAATTTGAAAACATTAATATACATATAAATAAATCCTAAATCCCATTTTTAATATAAAGAAATTGATGGGAAATATTAAGAATAAAAAATCTTTAAAACATTTATAATGTTATTTTAGTTAATGAGTTTTTAACATAATGAGATATGCTTGAATAAAAATAATTGAGGAATAAAATTTAATCAGAACTATATTATATCATGAAAATAAAGGGATTAATGTTATAATATTCCAAATTATGGTATATGCACCATATAAGAGTTAATTGGTGCATACCAGTAATGAAGTCTCAAAGAAATGTACATTGAGACGAAATCCCATATAAAAAAGGTGTCCTTATATTAAGGATAAATCAATTACATAATTATGTGTGAAAAATATGAATACAGTCAATATAAGTTTATATTAATTTTTAATCAATCATAGGTAACTCATACATATTTATAACATGACATAATTATAAGTGTATGTTTAACCCCAGAAATTGAAATTGGCTAAAGAAGTTCCCATATAGAAAATCGACAACCTAACAGTGTCACATTAAAATTTAGAAAATGAGTTGATGAGAGAGAAAAGATAATCTCATTCCATGGAGATAAAATTTACATAAATAAGGATATAGAATAACATATCCCAACATAATAACACATAAATTAAAATACATAACAAAAAAACAAGTCTTTTAAAAAGACGAGGGTGAAAGGTTCCCTTACCGATTTGGTAACTTATGAAACATACAAAACAAGAAATAATAATCATACAATTAAGATGTAAATACCCATAAATTAAAGTATATAATACCAACAATACAATCATGGGATGTACGTACACCACATAAAAGTAAATAGTGTGTAATATAACATGAATCTCACGAGAATAAAAAGTGAGAAAAAACCCTTACCACATTGTAATCAATCAAGTCGTATAAAAAGAAGTTAATAACAACCCAATAAATCACAAAATACCATGAATATAAAGAGAATAATGATAATATATATCAAATTTCAATACACAATACACCACATGCAATAAATAAGTGGCGAATAATGGAAATCTCAAGGAATTAAAAGTGAGATAAGAAACCCCTTACCTCATGTCTGAATAGACAAGTTTGTTCATTGTTCTTACTGAATAATAAAAATAATTTAATTTATACTATATTAATAACATTTTTCAATTTTATTATTCCTTTTATATCAATCATTTCAATGAAATAAACATTATGAAATCATTTATGTTAATAATGGTCATTTCTTCAGTATTTGGTACTTGAGTCAAAAATGAAATCCTTATAATTACATGTTGTCCATGTGGTGAAGATTACATTATCTATAGAATTATATTAATGATTTATATATCTTATATATCATATATTTATCTATTATATATATTTATTTATAAAATTACATAACATTTGGAGATAAGAAATGAAATTCACCATTCATGGAGACTGTAAGCCATACGTATGCACGAACACTACTTTTATTACTATTTTGTATTTTAATTGAATGGAAACATAATGATACATAGTTATGTGATAATTATAGTATAATATAATATATAATTTCATTAACTCCATCCTTTATACATCCCACATATGGCATGAACGAGTTATATCACTTTGAGGGGGCGGTAGTCCGCACTTCCTCAAATCAATTTATCACGTTTACCCATAATGGAAACCGTAAAGGTATGATATAAATGAAAAAAAAACAAAAAAAAACATAAAAATAATATATATCATATATAAATACAGTTCCATCATTTTGGCCACCATGAGAGGCGGTTGGAGATAAAGGAACAATTATCGTTTCGTGAGGTTTTAGTTTTCCATCCACAAAAACAGTATGTTCTTTACCCATTAGAAGGAGGTGTGTGAAAGTTTAGTTAGAATAATTCTAATAAAAACATCCTAGTATATTGAGGATACTGTTTTTGTTATTATATAAAAGAATAAAAAGAGTTTAGGGTTTGGAGAAGTAAAATAAAACAAAAGAACATAAGAGATGATGTTGCCTTTAAATCGGGTAACTCCCATTGGTTCGAACCAAAAGGGATTATTGATGTTACTTCTTCATATGTTAAGGAATATAGGTAGAATAGAAAGATATTTATAGATTATTAGGGGTGATTTTGGATAAACCAAGGTGCTTTATAGGGGGAGTAATGGGTTAGAAATGGTGTCCTTTTATAGGAGGGAGGGGCTCTTTAGGAATGTGGGAAAATATTAATTTATTATATTAGTATTTTCGGTTTCTAAAGTTCAAAAACTCATCAATATCTAATATAATATGACTCATGGTAGAATTAAAATCATCCAATCAGAATTTTATAGGATTTGGACATTTTTTTAATCTTTATAATCTAATTTATTTTAAACTTTTATTAATGAGGTAAACACTACATCATTATTGTGTCATAAATAATTTAATTTATTTGATGTATAAAAATAATAAAAGAACTAAAATGATATAGTAAATCATGTTAGCTTTCCAAATAATATTTATAGTATAAAATATAACTTATATAAGATAATATAAAAACTAATTTACTAAAAGATATTTATTTATGTCATTTTTGTCTTTACTTTAAGTTAATTAAAATAATGTGTCATTATCACTCCCATGTGGCTCTATGGGGTCCCAAAATCGGCCCAAAGATGCCCGTGGTCGGATATGTATCAACCAATAGAATTAGGACACATGTTAGTGTAATTATATATTATTATAATAAAATTTGTTTACACTTATTTACCAAATTGACACTTTAACCATGACAAATAAATATTTTATTGAAGTATATATTAATAATGTATAAAAATAAAAGTTACCTATTTACAAAATTTTTACCTCCTGATTAAAAATAGGAAATCTATTTTTCCAAATTCAAAACACAGAAGTGGTAGAAATAAATTTAAAATTAATTCCCTCTGTCAAAAGGAAATGCGTCTTTTTTAGAAATATAAACTATCAAAAGATTGACACTTGTTTATTTCCAATTTCAAAGTGAAATTAATTCCAATGACCTAAACTGGATTAAATGGTAAAAATATAATATAATATAACTTTAAAACCAATTTTAAAGATAATCTATCAATATAAATAAATTATATTAAATGGAAGTTTTTAATTAAAATACAGTATTTTTCACTATTCATCAAAAAAATTTAGTAGAAACATAATTTTTTTACCCAATGTGAATTTTGATGTCCCGATTCTAAAGAAGAGTTTTATTTTTTTCAAAAATAACATATAAAATTAACCAGAACTATATTTAATGAGGGTTCTCCATTAAAAGGCGGTAAATAATCCTATTAAAGTAAATTTGATTCATTCACATTTTATGCCTCTAAATTTTATTGGATAAATGTAAAAATATTTAACAAACATGTATAATAATTATTTAGTTTGTTATATTTATCCCCGCCATTACAATGGATCAGATTTAACTACCATTTAAAATAATAATATTATTGTATTATTTTTTTGTACAACTCCACATTTTGTGCAACGTGAAATTTCAAGGAAACTCGTTGTTGTGTATCGGGTATGCCATCAAACATAGAATCCCCATTAAAGTAAAATTAATAATTAATTTACAAATATTAATAAATATGAAAATTTCATATTCTTTATTTTCATGGGATGTTACATGAATAATCCTTTTAGACTGTCTATTAGTTTGAGGATGGTAGGTGGTTCTCAAATGATTCTATGATCTTGATCCTTTTGATGAATCTTCCAGAATATTGATATTTAATGGGTATCAAAATAAGACACAATCTGTAGAAGTGTACCATGAATTCATAAAAATTCATTATTAGAGAGTATTTCTCGCCACTAAATTGTTCAATATTTTTTTACAGAAAAAAATATTCCAATTTGGTATTACGATTCATAATAACCCATATCACATTCTTTGTTCTTGGAGTTCAAGGTAGTCCTCTGAAAAATTCCATCATAACGTCTTCCCATTTCAACTTAGGTATTGAAATTTTTTTCAAGAATCCTCTTGGATGTTATCTCTCATCCTTAAATTTTTGAAAAACTAGCCATCTTGAAACAAACTCATTAATTTACCATGTCATATTACCACCCCCAGAAATGTTTTCTCAGATCCCTATACACCTTGGTATAAGTATCATGTAAATAGAAATTTGATATGAGATCATTAGACAATAGTTCCATTTTTAGATCAGGTTTTCTTTGAATAGAAATCATCTTTCCAATTTTTATAATTCCATCATCACAAAAAAATATTTCTAATTTTCCATGATTCACATATTTAATTTTATAATCAAAATACCCATCATTATATTGGGAGATTGTTATCTTTTCTTAAAATGATGGTTTTGAAATCATTTGAAAAAGTAGTGGTATCTCCCTTTCTTTAAAAATTCACATATCCATAATTACTAAATCCATGAACATTGGATTCATCACAATCCTAATTTTGGTAATAACTCTATGGTTGTTCCTATATAACAAATCTTTTACCATATTTTCTATTCATAGGTGGTAGTGTATTGATCAATCAAAATATTTGAGTAACTTGAGTGATCAAATGGTCATCATATTTAGTTATTTATATATAAAGATTAATTTCGAAATATTTAAATCAATTAAAATATTACATCATTTATAATAGTTATAGTGTTTCCACATCTTCATAGTAAAGATTATGGTCGCTAACTCAGGATAATGAGTTGGATAATTTTGTTAAAAAATAATCAACTACATTAGTTTATATTCAATTAAATTATCATTTTTCATAAGGAAATAACCACATCATTTTTTCGATGCATCACTATAGATAACAAAATCATCATTTCCTAATCGTATTTTCAACATCATAGTATTGATAATAATCCACTTCAATTATTTAAAACATTTTTACCATTTTTTTTTTATACGTACTCAACCCCTTTACTTCTGATCATAGTTAACGTGTTAGCAAATCAGGATGAATTCTGGATAAAATACCCATAGCAACCTAAAAAACTAATGAAACTATGAACCCAATTATTTTAATTTTTTTACTAAATTCTTGGACTTCCATTGGATTTACATGAGTAGTAGACGTTTCATCATTAAGGAAAATGTGGCTAGGAAAAGAAATATCTGGAATCTAGATTTCAAACTTTTTAAATTTATCATATTTAACTTTCGTCCAAAAGATATCAATAATTATACAAAAGTGATTACATTTCCTCATATATTTTCTTATAGATTAATATATAATCATTAAAAACTAAAATAGTTACCATGGTATTACATGATAACTCTTTTTATTTTATCCATGATAACATAGGGTGTATTAATCAGTCCAAATGGTATTACTATAAACTCATAATTTTAATAACTCATAGGAAATTAATGTCTTAGATATATCTTCCTTCATTATTAGTAATTGATGATAATGAGAAAAAAGGCCAATGATCAAAAAGTATTTATCTCCATGAAGATGATAAAATCAATCATCAACGTGTGGAAGAGGATACTTGTTATTTATTATAATATAATTTATTTCCCTATAATAAATGAATAGCCACACGGATATATATTTATTCATAATGTTCAAAATAGTGGCTCTCCATGGTGATACACTATGGTGTATAAATCCACTATCACACAACTCTTGCAATTTTTTCATTAACTCCACAAATTCCAATGTGTCCATTCACTCGAGAATTTTTTATATGGGTTTTACATTAGCATTTAAATCAATGGAAAATTATACTTCATCCTCTATTGGATTTCAATTTAATTAATCAAGAAATACATCAATTTTTTCCTACACAATTTGTAAATCATCAATTTAGAGATTCAATTTTTTCATCCATATATTTTTTTCTAACCTTCACTAAGAAACTCTTTTACAAGAGCTACTAGGGGTCAGTCTAGGTTTAAATCATGTGATGAAGTCCTTTGTCTAATGATAAGGAATTAAACTTCTTCTTCACAAATTGAAATGTCGTTATCTTTTTAATATTTTTTTTCATATTTCCATATCCTATCCATAAAAATTATTATATTTAAGTCAACCACATATAGGATAATAAGTTCAACAAATAAATCATGTTTTTTTATATAATAGATACATCCCAATACATCCTTGTTGTAATGAGACATTACAGAAGAGTTTTGACAGATGATTCCTTTAATAAATTAAAACTGAAATGTCTAGTTGTCTTTGAAAACTGGGTAGATTTTAAATAGTGAAAGTGTCTATAATAAAATAATTAATTTGGTAAATTTGAATATGAGATTAAAATACCTTCCAATATATAATTAGTATCTTCCACCTCAGCAGTAGTGATCATTTAAGCTTACCCTTATCCTCTTTCCTCTTATGTGGTATATTACCTTGACTCATTGGAAATTGATTTGAATAATTACCCATTAAATTTCTATTCATTCATTGAATATAATTGGTCTGTATCTTCTTCTTTAATTCATGAGATATATATCCCTTGTCTCTGCACTTATAACATACTCCTGTTCCCTTTAGTCATTCCCCTAGATTTTTTTGCAAAATTTTACCTTGATTAATATTTACTTAGCCCCTTATTAATATTTGGTGATTTAAAATTGTCATGGTTCTCATCCAACCTCTTATTATCTTGATTTCATTTGAGGTTGTAGGATCTCGAAAATTCATTCTTCATTTTTCTAGAACATAACCCTATTTCGTCATTAAATGAAAAGGTTTGAGAAGCTAATTTTCTTTTGGATACACTTCTTATAACCATCAATAAAATTTTTCATATTTATTTATGGATTAAATATATAATCCATTATATTCCTAGATATTCATTAAATATTTCCTCATACTCCAGAACACATAATTCCTTCTTTTTCATTAAGATAATGATGTTTCACTTCATTTCATTTAATTTATCATGAGGTTAATATTTAATCAATAATTATAACATAAAATCACTTGAGTTCATATGATCAATTTATTATTCCTTGATGATATTCTGGATCAATTACCACCATTGATCTGCATCACCTCTAATAAAATTCATTTTCAGTGTATCCTTTTTTCTTTTATTGCATCCCATGGTGAAAAATATCTTTCTTGGACATGTGATTCATTTTTAAGATATATTTATATTAGTATTTACATTTAATGATGAATAATTTTGTCCCATAAAATGATCCAATATAGGCATATCATGTCTTGAAACATCACATCACTCCATCTGTGAAGGTTATTATACATTACATGGGTCATCTTCCTTAGTATATTCATGATATATTCATCTCAAATGATTACTACATTAGATCAATCAATATGGAATTACCTATATCAACCACTAGTTTTCATTCTATTTTTTCCATTATTCTCCATAACACAATAATAGAAGACATTGAGTTATCTCAATATCATCATTAATTTTGATTCATAAAATAAAACCCCTCTAAAGGTAAAATTCTGAGATACTATAAAGAATTATCTTTGTTATAATGGTGGTTATGTTTATCATAAAATTACTTTCCAAGGCCTAAAGTAATCTTCTATTGATACCAACTTTCATGACCTTAAATATGGTATCCAGAAGATGGTGTTTTCTTTCTTACATTGGTCCTAAATAGAAGGAATCATATTCCAAATGACCAAATAGTATAGTAGTTTTGATGAAAAAAATACAAACACGGTTCTATTAGTACAATGGTAATTAAAAATAGAACATAAATAAGGAATGAAATTTTCATCCTTGAATTCATCTAAACAATTAATCTTCATATATTAGGGAAAATAAAACAAATAAATGGGTGAGCTCAAATTCCTAGTAAGAGTTACAAACATCAAAAGATATATTGAATCAATAATTTATAATCCATAAGGAAATTTAAATAATTAAATAAACCTGAAATTTAGTCAATAAATTCTATATAATTAGAGGATTAGGAATATACATTATTTAAATGTAAATGATTACAAATAAATTCCATTTAATCAATAACTTGTGGACAATTTTAGTTGAAGTATATCATTATAGTGAAGATATCATGGATAATACTAACTGGAATCATAATAAAGGAAATGATTAATTATTGGATTTCAGGGTTCCCAAAAACATGATACATTTACAATCAAGACCTTTAACTTGAAATTTTAATCATTATGGGTAAAACATATTTATTTTTTCCAGATTGTACTTCTCATTAGACTAATGATGAAATGAAGAGATTTTATATATATGATCCCCACCCATTCTTTAATCTCTAATGAATTCCTCATATATTGAATAATAATTTTAATTCCTTACAATGTGCCTCATCATAAAGTATACATATTCAGTAAATAATATATATTTAACATTATTTCTCTATTTAATCAAATAAATTTAAATGTAAACACCTTTTACACAAATGATATAAGATTTTTAAAATTTTAATATCCATCAGAAAATAAATATATATATTTAATAGAACTGAAATATTGAATGAATTATGAACATAAATATAATAATGGGATGTTTATAAAAAATAGATATTAAATTTGGTTCCTAATATTAAAATATGACATAATATAGTAAAATTGAGATGAGGTCCCTTAAAAAACTCATATCACTGAAGTGAGCATTAATAAAATGAATACACTATATGTATCCACTATAAATCAACATCAAATGATATTAAATTTAACATAGTAAAAAAAGAAACAATATCACACATAATCTTACAATGACATAATGAATTAAGTATAAGTTTAACCCAATGATTATAAATTGACTTCAGATCTCCCTTACATCACGCTTCCATTTAGTTGTGCATAATTCATCATTCAATATACTGGTATAAAGATGGTTATTAATTTATTCCATAAACATATTAATATTTATAATACCTTATATAATCCTTTTCTAACATCTTAACCCCCTTTAATTGATAATATTTCATCATTTTCATTGTTTTAGTTGTTGATTTCCTTGTCTTGTCATGCATATTTTGTCAAAAATATCCTAGTTATTTTGCATAGTATACATATTAATTATAATTATAATAATGTTATAAATATATTATTTAAACATTAAATATAGTCCATAAAAATTATTTAATGGTGTATATGGATGATTTATCACATCACATCATGGAGACGGTAGGTTGTACGTATGAATGAGAAAAAATATCATTCCATTAATGGGTGAAAGGGTATGGATGTAGATGATATATGAATTATAAATAATTAATATTATATAATATATATCATATATAATTATCTTTTCCATCATTACAATCATCCATGGAGTTTTGTTTTGAAAAAACTCATTACACTGCTCTATTGAGACGATTAGCCGTACGTACTCATGCGCGGTAATTTTTTTCTTTAAGATGGATAAGAGGTGAAATATGATTGACAAATAATCATAAAAATATATTATTATATATATGATACTATATTAACTAATTTATATTTTTAAAAACCCATTATTATGTAGTGATGATTTTTATTTGAAAGAGTCAATAAAGACGATTACCACTTCTATGAAGGGTATCCATTATAACTTCTACTAAGGGACATAAGGTAGGTACTTTGGATGCATAAAAATCATAAGAACATAATTCTGGGTGTTTATAGGATAATGGGTATATTTTGGTCTACTTAAATGGCTCAAGGTTGTGTAAATAAATGAAAGGAGTGCCTTTTATAATTGAGGTGAAGGGCACTTTTGGAAAATCTCAAAATATTAAATTGATATAAATTAATTTTCAATTAAAAATTGATTCAATTTAATTTATTTACACTATATTATTCTTATGGGTTGAAATAATTTGGAAAAAATAATTTTTATACATGTTTAGGTCATATTCATAAACTTATCATTTAGTTTTAACCCTTATTTATGCCCTTTAATAATTACCATGACAACAAGAATTTTATTCATAAAGGTTCAATATTGTTACTATAAAATGAAAAAAGACAATTAAATTCATAATTGAAGATATTTAAAAACATATTATATAGGAATTTTATACCATTTAGTGAAATATAATTTATATTAAAATATCATAATGTTTAATTTTGATTTTATTCATTTCATTGACATTAATTAACTCAGGGAAAAATATTATTAAAAAAATATGTTAATACACCGCTAAATATGTTATAGATATATACAAAATTAATGTTTTATAGTAAGTATCGAAATTAAATTTATTTTAATATTTTTAATATCACATATTCAATTATTTGACTAATCAAATTATTACTGCATATGTGATATGAAATAATTTAAGGTAATTATTGCTTAACTAAAAATTTAAAATAAATTTTCCTGATGAATATTAATAAATTAAAATTCAGATAAATATTAACATATCAATATGATTTTTTTATTAATCTATTTAAAAAATATTATAGTTATTAAAATCATGAATGTGTAATGCTTAACTTTTCATTAAAAAATATTATATTGGTCCTGAACACTTCCTAATGGAAGAAATTGTCCTAAATTCGAAAATAAATTTTTTTAGATGAAAATTAATCACAAAACAAAATTGCTGAAATTTTAGTTTAATTATATGGTACTACAGATTTTATTTTAAATAAATATTACCAAATTTACCCTTTACCAAGGTAAAGAAAATTACCAAGGTATCTATTAATATTGGCCAAAAAATGGACCTATTTACTAAATTTTGATATAATGAGAATAAATATTGAATCCATTATTAAGTAATAAATGAATTGTTTCATAATTTAATTTATATGAATCCCACAAAATTAAACGAATAACAATTTTCAAGAAAAATGCATTTTGAAGCCTAAAAAGGTACTTATTGGAATATAAGATATTAGAATCATTAAAATGAAATTAAGTTGACTATATTATATTTATTTATACTAATGGTACATAGAGATAAAATTAAAATAATAAATTAAATATTTAATATTAATAGTTTTTTATGAATCAGTATTTTTCCCGATTCCCTAGAATGTCATTCTTTTCAGAAAATTCTGAAAACACCCAACCCACAGAATATTTTAATCTAATTATTTAATAAATGTAGTACATTTAAAATTTTATAAAATATTCAATAAATAATTATGTTTATTTTCCATATAAATAAATAAAATTTTTCATTTGATGAAGACATATATTTGATGAAAAAAATATATAATAAAAAAAATATTTGTATATTTCCTAAGAATATATCAATTTGAACATTATATATAGTTAATAATATTGTTAATCCATTTCACAACCACAACCATAAGGTTTATTTAAAAATTTTCCTATTAAAATGATTATATTTTATTGTATATCAGAGTTTAAATATGTTTGGTGATGTGTTCAACATATGTTATAGAAGAGATTGGATTTTTTAAAGAAGAGATATATCATAAAATATTAGGCTGTTATATATATTTCACAATCATTTTTTTAATTAGGATTGTTTTTATATGAATTTAAATTGAAAGATATTATTTCATCATTGGCTATTAAAAATAGTCATTTTATTCTTATTTGGTTATTCTTAACCTATTCATGTAATGGTATCACTTTTCACTCTTTATCACTTAAATGAATTTAGAATATTGTTATAGAAAATCCAACATCATTTTTCTCTTCAGACAGAAATATGATTACTTCCAAAGTATTTTTTCAAAATAGAATTCAAAATGTCTTTTTTCCTTTTCCAAAATTATTTATTAAACTTATTTTTACCCCTTTTTTCTATTTAAATATTTTTTTTAAAGGAATATTCTTTTTATTTTCTAATAACGTAACATTGCTAGTATTTTTTCAATTCAAAAGTAATCTTCTTTTAAACGTTTACGACATATATGAAATTTCCTAACTACATGACCATCATTTCAACGACACATAATTTTCAAGAAGATGGGGATATTTCTAAATAATATATTGTTTATAATATTTATGAAATTCATATTTTATAAAAGTTATTTCCAAAGAAAAGTGTTTTCAAAATTTTTTATGTTTAAAAAAATGATTTCCAAAAATGATTTTTTTAAAAAAATATTTTTATGGTATTTATATTCATCTTTTACCAAAACCATTTATTTTTACTACAATGGGTTTATGTTGTATTGATACCATCCTTATTATTTATATGGATGCTTGATGTTCATTTTTTTCCTAGAAAGTATTGAAATTCATTGTTATGATTCATTTTCTCACCATTATATTTCCTTAGAACACTAACTCTCTTGTCATCATTTAATAATTCTTTTCTTTTAAAAGTCTATACTATTTGAATCGTCGATATTATTATTTTTTATATCATATAGCATTTATATATATAATTTTTCCATGGAATGTAATTTGGTTAACAGATAATTATTGACAAATATATATTATTTACTCAATATAGATATTATTTGATAAGGAATATTGATCCTTGAATTAAATCAATTAATCTATATATAGCGAATGATTTGGAACTATTGTGAAGGGTGAGTCCCGGTATTATATATCCCCTGCTGCATCGGTAGTATCATAAGAAAAAGAATTATTCCAGACTTAATTGAGTTTTGAGATGTATTTTTAATCATTATTTTGAAGGGTGTTGACATTAGAGGTATCATGATGGCAGAGATCATCAAATCCAATTATTAATAATTTACTTCATTATGAATAAAATTATTAATATCCACTTTCAATTCTCTATGATATTATCTCTGGATGCATTTAATTATCCATTTATTGGTCAAATATGCAGTGTTTCCTGTTAATTACCCTTCCATATTGATTGTGCCTTATCCATTTTTTTAAATTCCATGTGTGTTTAGTTATTTACATTTCTATATTGAAAATTTGATGTATAGTTATTTAAATGTAATGTGTGTTCGGTTATTTAGCATTCAATATATATTATTTGTAATCTAGTTTTTTAAATGGAATATGTATTTAAATATTTACCTTATCATATTGATTATTATTGTTGATTCATGATTGCTTCCACTGTACTTTACCATTATAGATAATTTGAGCTCTCCCTTATTTTTTCCATTCCTATGAATCCACGAAGTGTATTGTGAATGATATATAAGAATATTCTTGATGATAAATGATATTCTGAAAAAAAATTATGTATTAATTTTGGTATTGAAATTTAATATGGGAATCAAGTATTTATCTTGTTTACTAAGAATATTAAAATATTTAATCCATGGGGATGCAATTCCTTGTATCTTAAACGAATTAAATAAATGAAACATCATCCTTGGGATACTAGGGTTGGGGTTTCTATAGTTGATATTAGAATATGTGTACTATAAAACATTGGAACTATATTTAGGGAGACATATAATTCAGAACAATACTCTATGATAAAATTTTTGGGCACTTATAGAAGTACATCCTAATGATTTGGTAATGTAGAGATTATTTGATATTTCCTTGGAATAAATCCATGTTTGTATACTAAAAGTGAATTTGGTCATGGAGAAAATGCACTTGGGGGTAATAAAATAGAAAACGGAACATTAGGCTTTACCTGATCATTACATTGTCCAAAACAACTGGCTTTACTGCACACCTAATTTGAATCTTTTGGGAGGTATTCTTAGGATTTTTCACATTTTAATTACATATCATTATGAATGAGTTGGATAGATAAAAATAACGAATTTACTAGGTCAAACCTATGGTTTCTTAGATTGAAAATAATGTGTCTCAAATTAAAGGTAAAATGATTTATGTGTGAAATATAATGTAACAAAGCACTTAATTCTTGAGAAAAAATGAAAAGGATGATGGAAGGAAATAACTCTCATACTAGGGTTCCATTTATAGTTAGTTTTTTTAAATGGGGATAAATATGGAATTATTCACTTAAAATACCTCCAATAAAGGTTATCATGTAGACCATGGAAGGATCTATGTATAATTAAAATGGGTAAGTGTTTATTGGAATTTTATAATTATATTATAGAATTATTTTTACCAATGGTGTTTTGGTTATTATAATGATGAAACATTAATGATGTTTAAAATCATAGAAGCATATATTAATTAATTAAATTAATATTTATGGATACCACTAGAGGTTATAATTTTAATATTGATCATGAGTTCAATGTCTTAAATTATCTTTTTAGGTGTTATGTGATGGGATTCTACCAATATAAGGATATTTTGGGTGAAATTTTGGAAATAAAATCCATTGGTTTAGTATGTATTTTAGTAAATATTTCTTGGAGGGATAATGCCTTTGAATTTTATATACAACAGTTTAGAGGTTTTGATAACCTTTGGGGCTAATATGGTCTTTAATGAAATTTTAGTAACAATAAAAAACTATTTTTAAGATTTTTGGGAAACACATTTTAATTTGAAACAATATTAAAATGGTTACTTATTGAATTATTTTATTTTAAGGATTTCTATCATATTTTCTGGGATTTTTATAGAAAATAAATAAATACATACTTCGAAAAAAGGAAAACCTATATGTCGGTTGACAACACGTTACATCTGGTAAAGATGTGGGGCTTCAACCCATGACCTTAGGAAGATAATTTTTTTAGGTTTACCAATGGCTTAAAATAATTCTTACATGATATGTAATTTTTTTATTTAAAAATATTGAAAAATTAATACTAATGGGAACTAGTGGTGTTACTAATTATGTTTAGAAATTAATATATTATATAGGATAACTTGTTCAAACCATATTGGTTTAAGAAAATTGTTAGAGATATACGAAAAGACATGTTACACTTTTATAGATATTACAATATCATAAAATTGAATTCTTATGATTTAGGAATAATAAAATTCAACTTCACATATTCAATTTCATAGATTATTCTATGAAATGGAAATTTTTCAAAGAACAAATAAATGATGAAATTTTTCTATTGAAATAGAAATATATCATTAAATATATTTTCTTTATATTAATATAGATTAAAATAATTAATAAGAATTATAAAAATGATATTGAAACAAAAATATTATCCTATTAAATTCAAATTAGATAAATTAAATGGAATTTTAAATATTCAAATCTTCATGGTTTCAGTCCCACAACTTTTCTATGATCATTCAATTTATTTTGATCTATGACCTCTATCACTATGTATTATTATTTAATATTTTTCATATATGAAAATATCCTCACATTACACTAATTTTTTCCAAAATGGAAATGGTTTTTTTAATTTATTAATAAATAGGTAATTCATTTTCTCTCATATTAATAGGATATTTTTAACACTTTTTATGACGTCACATTTCAATAAATGAATGTTAAAATATCAAAACATAGATTACCAAGATCATTTTTAAAATATGATGATTCAATTTATTTAAGGTTTTGAGAAAATAACAACCCAAAATTATAAATGTAGAATATTATATTCATAAGCATAGGGGACACAACACTAAGCTTAAATAATACCAGAAATATATTTCCATATATTTATTCTCCCTAATACCATGTTAAACATGCAAACCTAAGTCTAAATGAACCATAATATACTATATCCCTATAACCTATCAAGTAAATTTTTGGATTTGAATATTATGAACTAAAATATTAAAATTATTTTTATCTATTAATTATTTAAAAATAATCATCATTTAATTGAAATAGAAATATTTTATGAGAAAATCTATTTTTACAATATACATATTAATCAGGATTTCCTCACATAATATAAAATTAATTTTTTCCAAATTAAAAACATTTATTTTAAAAAATAAAATATATTTTTTAAAATAAACATATAAATATTATCTGATTGGGATTTTTTATATTTTTATGAAATGTTTTTTTGGTGAATGGTAAAATATATGGAATTTTTTTTAAAAACATTCTTTTCAATTAAATAATATATAATGTTAAAGTATATTTTATATTGGTTTTAATGTGTACTTTTTAAAAATATATATATTTATATTAATACAATTTATATCATGGGATCACTTTCATTTTTAATTTTGATATAAAAACTATTTAAACATTTGGACATTTTCTCTTTAAAAACCAGCTTCCCCATCATATCAAAGGGATAATTTTTAATTTATATTTTTCCAATTATGTGAATTTAAATTTTAAAAATGGATAAATTAATTTGGGTTAGAATAATTTATAATTTATCATAGGGTAAAATTAATTTCGACCAAAAATGAATAGTGAGAATAGTAATAATTAATTACTGCGGTTAGGGTAAAAATGGATTTTCTAGGGGTAAATGTAAAAAAATATATGGGTTAAAATGAAATAAAAACTTTTCTATATTATTTTTTATAGATATAAATCGACCATATATATTTTAGTTTCTCTAATGTACCATTTTGTATCCTTCTTCAATGATCAATACATGGGTATGATTGGATCGTTAAATTTTTTTACAAGTGTTCCACACACCTCAATTATAAACTTCCACTCACTTACCCCTCTTCTTTACACCATATACCCGTTTTAGATCTTCCATGACTAGAAAAAATCACTTCTCATATTCGGTACTCTCAACCTGGAATCATTATTTCGGCACAAATCTTCCTAATAATTCTTCTTTGTAAATCCACAGAAGATACTTGAAAAATACCTGATGTTCATCCATGAGAATTTTTATTCTATTTGTTTATCGAATTCAATAAATTATTAATAAATAATGGTGATATAATAAATTATATATAATATATATATTTATATTTTCCTAAAAAATTTTCTTGACCTAAAACTACCTCCCCTTCATTCAAATGGGTTACAAAATCATCATTTGTGTGTACGGTATATTTCAACTGTGTAAACTGATGAGATTAATTTTTCCATTACCACCTCTCATGGTTGGGTATAATGACAGATATAATGTATACATCTTATATTTATAATAAAATTAAAATATGTATCCATTATAAAAAGTATACCTTTCTTATTTCCATATCACAGGAGAAACAATAACATCACTTGTGTCAAAGACAGACCACCTACTCACAAAGGTATGTAATTCTTATTTCAATAACACATCACAAGGAAGGTGATAAAGATAAAGATTATTTTATATGTTATATATGTTAAATAATTATTATATTAGTGTCATATTGATAATTATGTAAATATAATATATAATTTTATATTTTCACTCACTTAAATATGATAACATCATTCGTGTAGGTGTGGGATACAACATACATGAAGTGATGTGACACATTTTTCATCCCCACACCACATGGATTATATATATTATTATATATAATAATATAATTTGAAATATATGATATAATTATCATTTTTAAAGGTAAAATATTATTTACCTCCTTTCCATAATGATCATTAAAAATTGAAAATGTTACTCATGTGCATACACGTCCTACCGTCTCCGTAATTGAAACACAATCAATTTTTCATATCAATTATTCATGATTGGTTTTAAAATTGTTATTGATTTATATATAGGACAATTGTTTTACTATTATTTTTATGGGTATTAAGTAGTTATATAATAAATGAGAGAACCAAATATTTTAAGTCAAATCATGCAAGAGAAAAGAAGTCCATTAACACCAGAAACAATTAGAATAATAAATAATTATTAACCAAATAGTGATAAAATGTTATAAAAGTACAATAAATGATATAATAAATATTAATATGGTACTAAATTAACTTTTTGGAATGTTTAACAATCTTTACATGAGGTTCAATTGTGTTTAATAAAAAAGAAGAATGAGGTGATATACATTGTCAGAATTTATCTTCACTGAGGTATATTGTAATATTAAGCACCAACTTTATTTTATATGGGTATATAATGCCCTATTTTCAAGTACTATATTGAATAAATAATTATTTATGGTATATTTAGTTTCTATTTTTGTTATTTTATTCAGGGTTATTTTACATGAAAACTAATAGGTGAAAATGATTTTCATAACTAAATATTTTTCACAAGGTCATTTTTCTCCATCATGGAATTTGTTATTATAAGATTATGTGTGTAATTTATTCTAACTATATATTGTTTTATTTACAAATGTTTATATGTATTAACATTCGATAGACGCAATTTCTTCATTAATTAATCCACACTTCATTTTTATGACCTATATAATGGTTTATTTCACAATCTCATTTTATTGGAGATTATTTATACATGAATTTACATTGAAGGAAATTATTTTATAATTGGATAACAAACCCAGTAATTTTCCTCTAATCTAGTTATTAATGAACTTTTTCAAGTAATAGTACCATTTTTCTACTATTTGGTATGTAAAATAATTGATAAAATAATTTTAACAAATTCCTACGTCATTTCTCTCTTTGGTTGGAAATATTGTTTCTTCCAAAACCATTTTTTCTAAAAATGTTATAAAAAAACAATTTTAACAATTTCAAAATTATTTATGAAATATATTTTTACCCATTTTTAATATTTAAAATATATATATAGAGGAATCAAATTGTCATTTTCTAATCAATTCACTTTTTTAATCTTTTAAAAGTGAAGAAAAATATTATTTTTTAATTATATGGAAATACAGAATTACCTTTCATCCTGATAGTGATTTATTTGATGCCTCAGTTTCATCTGTAAAAGTTTATTTTTAATGAAAATTATTTTTCTAATATTCTTTAAAATCATTGCTTTCAATATTTATTTTCAAATAAATGGATTTTAAAAATGTTTTTTTAAAAGGGATTTTCAAATTGAAAATGATATTTTCCCCATGAATATTTTTAATGACACTTATATATAATTTAATTTTATAAAAAAAATACATTACTTTTCCACAAATGTGTATATGCTGTATTGATATCATCCTTATTTTTCTATGGATGGTTTATGATAACGTTTTCCAAATAAAGTATTGATATTCACATATTTAACAGATTTTTAAGTCAATAACATTCTTTCAAACAAACAATCTCTTGTGATAATTATAGAATTCATCAATATTAAATATCCATACTCATTATATCTGGGATATTATTATTTCCTAAATTATATACCATTTATACATATGGTTTTATCATTTTCATTGATTTTATTAACTTGTAAATATTGATAAATACATATTATTTACTCAATATGTATATTAACTGATAAGATATAACGTTTCCTAAATTAAATTGATTATTTGATAAATTGGGATAATTTGGACCTAAAACGATATGTGGGGAATAGTATTTTATATCCCCTCGATGCATCGGTAGTGTCATGAGACAATTAATTAAACAATTATTCAACATGTTTTTACCTATATTTTTAATTTGTTTTGTGAAAAGTATTAACTCTAAAGGTATCATGAATCCCATGATCCCGGTGTCTAATAATTAATCATTTTATTTATTTATAATTATGTTAATATTTTCCATGATATCATCATAATGGTATTATCTATGGTTGAATTTAATTAATAGTTTATGGATTAAATGTAATGTGTTTTTAGCATTTTACCATGAAATATTTATTATTCCTAATCCAATTATTTAAATGGAATATATTTTATGTTAATTAACTTTCCATATATATTTTCATTATCAATTTTTTTAAATGGAATGTGTGTTCAGTTATTTACGTTTTAATGTTTATTATGCTTAATCGTTCTTGATATTTTCAGCTATAATTATCCCTAAATGAGTATTTCCTCTCACCCTTATATTTTCCCTTTCCCATGAATACATGATGTTTAATACAAAAGATATCTTGGAATATTTCCGAGGGAATATTGATAGCATGGATTAAAGTCGTGTTGTATTTTCTGTATTGTAATGTGTAAGAACCGAGTTCTTATTTTTGAGGTATGAGTTTCTTCTTTCTCTTTTCCTTAAGTGTTTTTGAGAAAATATGGAAAATGGGGAAAAATCCTATATTTTGAAAGTACACGTCGTGTACTTTGTCCACATGATGTCTACTATTGGCCGTGTATGATGAGTACACTGGGCGTGTGGCCATGTCGGCGATGAAGGGTGTAGGAACCGACTACACGGCATGTATGGGTCCTTTACATGCCGTGTAGTCAGTCGGCATGCCAGAACAGTAAGGCGGTGGAGCAGCCGTAAGCTGGGAAAAAATACACGCCATGTAGTCGTGAGTACATGCCGTGTACTCATGTCAGCAAGTGAGCAATGCCACGCTGGCGGGAAGCCGCCATGTGAACAGTTTAAAATTTGGGAAGTACACGCCGTCTACTTGGAAATACACACCATGTACTTTGTTTTATCGGCTTAAAATAGGCAATAGCCTCCTCTTTAGGCAAATGATGCATTTGAGACATTTGGGAGCCAAAGGAGGAGGACGAACCTTTGATGATCTGCCGAGTGTTCGTCTGGAATCGGTTTTCGCCTCGGACGATCTCGTTGGAACCGCATGGGCAAGGGATTCCATATCCTTGGCTACTTCTTACCAATTTATCTCCTAACATGAGTTATTTGAGATTAACCGACTTGTCTTCTTCATCCGATCTACATCGAAATTGGGTGTTTCTGGATTCGGCGTTCGGGTATAACGTTTGTTGGCGTATATGGTAGGAGGCTTGGTGTAAATTTCCAACTATCGTGCGTTTGTGTGCGTTTTCGTGCCACGAACCCATGTTGGGGTGTTGTTTGGCTGAGGCCATTGTTGTATTTAATGCCTATAATTGCATAGGTGATTAAATTGTGATAATAAAATGCTGGTTGAGATCGTTGCTTGGATCTGGAACCACCCTGGGGGTGTGTTTCACTGTTTAGCCATTTGGCCAGGATACAAGAGGGTATGCCTTTAATGTAGTAATCGTAGAATTTCCTTTAGTGGAATTACTTGTTTATTGAATTTTGACATGTTGGGCATGGCCCGATTACCTCTTTATCCTGAGGGCATTTTTGTGATTAGCCTGTGCGCACTACATTGTATTAGCCTGAGGGCGTGAATGTATTAGCCTGAGGGAAACATTATATTTCACCTGAGGGAAAACTTTCGTGCCTGAGGGTTGACTTCTTTGCCTCAGGGTGACACTTCGTATGCCTGAGGGCGAGAATCCTGTTATGCCTGACAACAATACCTACAGGTTGGATTCTGTATAGCCTGGGGGCAAGCCTGAGGGCGTGGTTTACTTTTTTAGCCTGAGGGCACGGTTCTGGTTGGCCTGGGGGCTTGGTGCTGTTGAGCACAAAAATGTTACTAAATTAAATGAATTAAATGAATAATAAAATGGAAATTTAATTGTTAAGTTAGTTACTTTTCCGTACTGATTACTTTATTGCATTTTACTATTGCACACTGTTGTTGCATGCTTACACGCAGATGGGCACGGGCCTTTGGTGGGTGCATACTGAGATATACATCTCACACCCAGTTTGGGTCACTCTTTATGGCCCAAACTGATTACCTTGTAGCAGGTGTAGATAGGGGAGAGAGTTCCTATACAGGTACTTTACTGTTGCTGAGGATTAGGAGGGCATCGGACCGAGCCTAGGCTCGCGATGCCGCTGCCAGATCTTTTCTTTGTTTTGTTGTACTCCTCATTTTGCTATACTGTATTAATGTATAACATGATCTTGATGTTTTCTTAGTACATGAGGCATGTAGCATCACTATTTATATACTCTTGATTATTTTTGTTGTGTATGGTTTACTGCTTCTACTGTTTTTTGTATGTTTTATCTAAATTCTGATGTGCTACACATTGAAAAATGAGGTCATAGTCTCCCCACTATCACACATGGGCCCTCACTGCTAGTCGGTAGCCTCTGGAATTTGGGGAAATGTGCTTGAGGTCACGCGGTGAACCGGGCACGAGGCACCCGTTGAGTGGCACGTAGACCCGGGATGTTACAAAGTGGTATCAAAGGGTTTTTTTATTTGACTTACTATTTGGGGCCGTAGTTTGGGATAGGACGAATGGTAGTTGGAATGAAGCTGTGCCCGGGCGTAGCTAACCCGTGTACAGGGAAAATCCAATTTACCTTATATTGCAATTTTTATGATTTTGCAATTTATGGTTGATTTGATTTCACCGTTGGGTGACACACTTGTATTGTGTTGTGTATATTTTATCCGTGGGTTTTATTTAGTTGCAACCCGATGAGATGAGGCTATGTCGTCTCATGCATCATATAGGCACATGCTGGAAATCACATTCAATGCATAGTTCCATGCCATATTGGTTCATTAGAATGTGCATGTTGTTGTGATAGTTGTTGTGCTATAAAATCATGCTGTTGTGAAAGGTGCTCTGATAAAATACCTACTATGTGATAAGGAATTCTGTGTGAGCCCGTTTATAGAATGGATGCCATACTTTGGTTTTTTGGGAGTATGGTCCCCCATTGACCGAAATTTGGTGTAACATTGACTGTTTATTGGTTCTAACATAGATGAGATGTCAAACATTGATTCGTGGGGAGTATAGGCCCTCACGGACCAGAATTTGACACTTAGGTGTTGTTCTTCAGTATTTTCTGGGTTCTGGAGATGTTTCTGAGGCATACTACTTAGAAACCCAGTATACACGTCATGTATTACTACAGACATGCCGTCTATGTTCTTCTGTTTGGGTAGAAAAATAAACTTTTTCAGTACACACTGTGTACCCTAAGCACATGTCGTGTAGCTTCCTCCCGTGTCATAAACTATGTTGACGGCGACAAAGTAAAGGGAAGAGCTTGGATAAAACATGCAGTGTAGCTTATGTAAATGACGTGTAGTTTTGACCCAGAGTCCAGCCATGTAACTAACAACACTGGTCGGTGAACTCCTTGGAAGAACACACCATGTCAATGATGGACATGTCGTGTAGTGTGACCTGGGGACTCGCCCGTGTAACTCACAACACGGGCCGATGTCACCCCTCCCAGAACACGCCGTGTACCTGTGGGACACGCCGTGTAGTCTTGTCCGAAGACAGACCGTGTGGTGTTAGCCGTGAGGCTGGAAAACGGGATGGTGTACACGCCAAGTACAGGTGTAACACGTCGTGTAGTGTCAAGCTGAGTAGTCAGCCATGTCAAAAATGACATGGGTAGTTGGAAAATAACACCATACACTCCATGTAGAATATATACACGCCGCGTTGTTTTTTTTTCAACGAGAGCCGTGTGGCTTAGCCGTGTAGAAGGACTCGGGCAGGGGAAGGGAAATCAAGTACACATCGTGTAGTCATTACACACGTCGTGTAGTCTTGTTTTGCAAATTTTGTAATGCTTTCTTCCTCTTATTTACTTTGTGGTTACTTCGCTTTTCGGTCATAATAATCTCGAATCTGAGGCGTGCTTTTGACCTTGTAGTGTCATGCCTCCTAGACGACCGTGAGTAGTTCACCAGGAGAGCGGCGACGATTATACTCCGTAGATGGTGGCCCATGGGCTACCAGTTGATCCTCCATCAAAACCAGAGGCGGTGCCAGCAATTATACAGGACACAAGCGTGGATGCGCAGTTCCGTTAAGGCTTTATGCGGTTCATGCAGACCTTTCAGGGAGCACCACAGGCTTCCACATATATGGATGAGCTTACACGGATCTTTCAGCAGCATCATCCGCCTACGTTTTCAGGGGATGGAAGACCACAGGCTGTGGAGTCTTGGTTGGGGTCGATGTAGACTATTCTCGAGCATCTTGAGATGCCTCCATGGAGGAGGGTCAAGCTCGCAACTTATATGCTGCGTGATTCCACCAAGAGGTGGTGGGATGTTACCACCCAGTCAGAGCATCACAAAGACATGGCGTGGGATGTTTTTCAGGAATTCTTCTATGAATTGTTTTTTCCTGAGACACTGAGGACAGATAGAGCTTGAGATTTCATGAATCTGCAGCATGGCGCTATGTCGGTGATGGACTATTCTGCTCGCTTCAGTGAGCTTCAGCGTTTTTCACCCGTGCTGGTGGGTGATGAGACGCTGAGAGCCAGACGTTTTGAGGATGGACTTCAGTATGACATCTGAGCGCTGGTGAATGTTTTTAGGTTTCCTTCAGTACACCATATTGTGAACCAAGCGCTGATTATAGAGAGGAACCTGCGGGAAGCTAGTGGTGTGGGCCGGGGTGGTTCAGCACTAGTTACTAGTACTATTTCTACGGGCAAGAGGAAGAGACAGATAGACTTCTCTCAGGATGGCAGTACCAGCCAGGCAGCTTCTTCTGGTGGCCCGGTCAGGTGATACCAGTGTGGTAGATAGGGGCACAAGATACCGCAGTGTCCATGCGATCTAGTAGAGTGTCGAGCTTATGGAAATATGGGTCATCTGTAGGGCTTTTGCAGGGCGTTTATACCAGTGGCTACTGAGAGGGGTTCTGTGCATGCTCCGTGAGAAGGAGCAGGACCAGTAGCTTCAGACCAGTCGAGGAACTGGAATATGTCAGGGCGTGCAGGAAGAGATGGTGGTCGTGGATGTGGTAGCCATACACCAGGATCTTAGTGGCAGCAGGGCGGGAAAGATCAGGGTAGCTAGGCTATATCACAGGGCCGCGGCACTGGGCAGGCATATGCAGTGAAACAGACCAAGCTGAAGAAGGATCTCAGACCTTCTACAGTCAGAGGTACTATTCTAGTAGCTTCTGTATTATCTTCAGTACTTTTTGATACGGGTTCTACACATAGTTATATATCTATGCCCGTTGTGGAGAGACTTGGGCTATGTGATTATACTTATTTTTATGTTATGATGCTAGACACTCCGTTAGGGACTAGAACAGCTGGTGTGTGTCAGTGAAAGGAGTTACCCCTTGAGGTTGGTGGGTGTCACTTCCTTTGGGACCTCTATGTCATAGAGATGACAACTTATGATGTCATTATCGGGATGGAATGGATGGTTCCCTATCAATCCTTTGTAGAATTCTACCATCGTAGGGTGCATTTCATGTCATCAGAGGTCAGAGATTTTCTATACAAGGGCAAGTGGGATGTTCAGGCGAGTCGAGCTGGACCAGAGCATCCTAGGAGAGGTGGAGTCACAGCTCAGATTGCGAGCTTATATCTGGATGATTAGGGGACTTGTCAGACAGATTTCACTCCAGTGGTCATCGTTTCAGGGATGTCTTCTCGGATGACTTTTCAGGTATTCCTCCAGAGCGAGAGGTGGATTTCTTTATTGAGCTTGTGCTAGGGGCAGCACCAGTGTCCATTACTCCGTATAGGATGGCTCCACATGAGCTTTAGCAGCTCAAGAGGTAGTTAGATGAGTTGTAGGAAAAGGGATTTATCTGACCCAGTACTTCTCATTGGGGGTTCTCCGGTCCTTTTTGCGAAGAAGGTGGATGGTAGCCTTAGACATTGCATGGATTATCAGGATCTGAACTAGTTGACGGTTAAGAACCGATATCCCTTATCGAGGATTGATGATCTGTTTGATCTACTTCATGGAGAATGAATGTTCTCGAAGATTGACTTGAGTTCCGGATATCATTAGCTACGCCTGAGACCATATGATATACCGCTTATGGATTTTCGGATCAGATATGGTATGTACAAGTACATGGTTATACCGTTCGGACTCACGAACGCCCCAACTATTTTCATGGATCTGATAAATCGTGTGTTCCATCCGTATCTTGATTATTTTGTTGTAGTATTCGTGGATGACATCTTGGTGTACTCTCGAACTTGACATGACAATGCCACCCATCTTGAGATCATATTGAGTACACTGAGGGAGAATTAGATGTATGCTAAGTTCTCGAAGTGCCACTTTTGGATGGACCAGATTCACTTCCTGGGTCATATCATCTCAAAGGAAGGAGTTGCAGTAGACCTAGAGAAGGTGAGAGCAGTAGTTTCCTCGGAGCAGCCTAAGAACGTGTTTGAGATACGGAGTTTCTTAGGGCTGGTTGGTTACTACAGACGCTTCATACAGTACTTCTCCCACTTAGCAACACTGTTGATGGGACTGACTAAGAAGGGTGTGAAGTTCATTTGGTCAGAAGCTTGTGAGGCAGCTTTTAGGACCTAAAAGGAAGGCTGACATCAGCCTCGATCCTGATACTCCCAGAGCAAGGGAAGAGCTATAAAGTTTACAATGATGCATCAGGTATTCATCTGGGATCAGTGGTGATGCAAGGTGATCGAGTAGTTGTGTACGGGTCTCGGCAGTTGAGGCCACATGAGAGGAATTACCCGACACATGATCTTGAGTTGGCTGCAGTTGTGCATGCATTGAGCTGATGTAGGCATTATCTTTTGGGAGAGCATTTTGTGGTTTTTTCCAACCACAAAAGCCTCAAGTATATCTTCACTCTGTGTGACCTGAATTTGAGGCAGAGAAGGTGGGTTGAGTACCTGCAGTCCATTGATTTTGAGCTTACCTATACAGCTGGTAAAGGTAATGCAGTAGCTGATGCACTGAGCAGGAAGACTCAGATACAGGCAGTGCAGGAGGTCAGTGGCGAGTGGCAGCTCAAGGATTTGTTCTCTGAGATGAATCTGAAGGTGCACGACAGTCAGGGAAAGACTTATCATTCGTCTTTAGGTATGACTTATACCTTCCAGGATAGAGTGAGGATGAGACAACTATCTGATCCAGAAGGCCTAGTTCTATAGGAGTCGGTGGCAAGTGAGGACCCTCCTCCTGGTTTGTCGATAGGCGATGATGAGGTTCTGCGTTTCCATGGACAAGTATGGGTTCTAGGGGATATATGTGAGGAGCTGATGTGGGAGTTTCATGCATCAGCTTGGGAACTTCATCCCGGGGTTACCAAGATGTACTGTGACTTGAGACGTCAGTACTGGTGGCCGGTCATGAAGAGAGATGTAGCTTGTTTTGTTACGAGGTGTTCCACCTTTCAGCAGGTGAAGGAAGAGCATCCGAGACCATCTGGATTGTTACAGAAGCAACACATTCCGGAGTGGAAATGAGATGATGATGTGATGGATTTCGTGACGGGGTTTCCGAGGTCACCTAGAGGCAATGACGCCGTGTGGGTTGTTGTGGACAGACTCACGAAGGTAGCTCACTTTTTTCCGATCAAGGAGACTTTCGGTGTTGAAGAGCTCGAAAGGTTATATATACAAGAGATCGTACGTCTTCATGGGGTCCCTCGTTCTATCATTTCGGATAGGGACTCCCTCTTTACGTCTCGTTTTCTGGAAGAGTTTTCAGAGGGCACTGGGTACACAGGTGCTTCTGAGCACAGCTTACTACCCACAGACCGATGACCAGTCAGAGCATACAATTCAGGTGCTTGAGGACATGCTGCGTGCATGCATCCAAGACTTTGGGGGCTCTTGGGAGAAGCATATACCCCTAGTCATGTTTTCCTACAATAATAGTTTTCCGGAAACTATAGAGATGAAACCTTACGAGGCTTTACATGGTAGTCTATGCCGATCAACTTGGTGCTGTTTAGAGGAAGGTGATGCAGCTTTACTGGGGCCATAGCTCTTGCAGGAGACTACTAAGAAGGTCCAGTTGATTCGGAAGTAGATGTCTATCGCGAAGTGTCGTCATAAATCTTATGCTGATTACCGTAGACGACCTTTGGAGTTCATGGTCGGGGATTAGGTTTTCTTGCATGTTTCACCGAGGATGGGACACATGCAGATACGGAGACAGAGTAAACATTTACTGAGGTATGTGGGGCCATTTGAGATTCTGGAGAGAGTGGGGATGGTTTCTTATCGGTTGCAGTTACCGCACCGGTATTGAGCCATGCACTAAATCTTCCATGTATCTCAGTTACACTGTTATCATTCAGACCCGTCTCACATCCTTCAGCCCGAGGAGGTTGAGCTTCAGTTGGATGCGTCCTTTAAAGAGAATCTGATTCGTATCATTGACAGGAGCACGAAGGTCCTCTGAGGCCGGTCAATTCCTCTTGAGCGGGTGCTATGGCAGCATGGTCGAGTGCATGAAAAAACCTGGGAGCGGGAGACCGATGTACGTCCTCAGTGGCCGGAGTTGTTCATGGCTATATCTTCTCCACCCTTGGAAGGGTAATTCAGGGATGAATTGCTATAAGGGGGAAGTTTGTAAGAACCTGGTTCTTTTTTTTGAGGTATGGGTTTATTCTTTCTACTTTCCTTAAGTTTTTTTGGGAAAATATGGAAAATAGGGAAATATCCTAAATTTTGAAAGTACACGCCATGTACTTTGTCCACACGCCCTGTACTATTGGCCGTGTAGGATGATTACACCGAGCGTGTGGCCATGTCGGCGATGTAGGGTGTAGGAACTGACTACACGCCATGTATGGGTACATTATAAGCTGTGTAGTCAGTCAGAAGGCCAGAATAGTAAGGCAGTGGAGCAACCGCCAGGTGGGCGACAGTATACGCCGTGTAGTCGTGAGTACATGTCGTGTACTCATGTCGGCAAGTGAACAGTGCCACGCTGGTGGGAAGCCTCCAAGTGAACAGTTTAAAATTTGGGAAGTACACGCCGTGTACTTGGAAATACACTCCGTGTACTTTGTTTTTTCGGCTTAAAATAGGCAGTAGCCTCTTCTTTTGGAAGAGGAGGCATTTGAGCCGTTTGGGAGCCAAAGGAGGGGGCCGAACCTTTGATGATCTGCCGAGTATTCTTCTAGAATCGGTTTCCACCTCAGACGATCTCGTTGGAGTCGCACGGTTAAGGGCTTCCATCTCCTTAGCTACTTCATACCAATTCTTCTCCTAACAAAAGTTATTTGAGGTTAAGAGAGTTGTCTTCTTTGTCAGATCTACGTCGTAATTTGGGGTTTCTAGAGTCGGCGTTCGGGTATAACGTTCGTTGGCGTATAAGGTAGGTGGCTTGGTGTAAATTTCCAACTATCGTGTGTTTTTGTGCGTTTTCATGCCACAGACCCATGCCGGGGTGTCGTGTGGCTGAGGCTGTTGCTGTATTTAATTCCTATAATTTCATAGGTGATTAAATTGTGATACTAAAATGCTGGTTGGGATCGTTTCTTGGATCCGGAACCACCCCGGGGGTGTGTTTCACTATTTAGCCGTTTGGAAAGGATACCCGAGGGTATGCCTTTAAAGTAGTTAACATAGAATTGCCTTGATAGGGATTTTTTATTTACTACATTTTGACATGTTGGGCATGGCCCGGTTACCTGTTTAGCTTGAGGGCGTTGTTTTGATTAGCCTGTGGGTACTGCATTGCATTAGCCTGAGGGCGTGAATGTATTAGCCTGAGGGAAACATCCTATTTTTCCTGAGGGAAACCTTTCGTGCCTAATGGATTGACTTCTGTGCCTGAGGGCGACACTTTGTATGCCTGAGGGAAAGAATTATGTTATTCTTGAGGGAAATACCTGTGGGTTGGATTATGTATAGCATGAGCGAAAGCCTAAGGGCGTGGTTTACTATTTTAGCCTGAGGGAATAGTTCTGGTTGGCCTGAGGGCTTGGTGCTGTTGAGCACAAAAATGCTAATAAATTAAATGAATTAAATGAATAATAAAATGGAAATTTAATTGTTAAGTTAGTTACTTTTCAGTAATTCTTACTTTATTGCATTTTACTATTGCACACTATTGTTTCATGCTTTCACGCAGTTGGGCACTGGCCTTTGGTGGGTGTCTACTGAGATATATTTTTCACACCCTGTTTGGGTCACACTTTTTGGACCAAAGAGATTATGTTGCTGCAGGTGTAGATAGGGGCAAGAGTCCCTATACAGGTACTTGACTGTTGCTGAGGAGTAGGAGGTCATGGGACCGATCCTAGGCTCGCGATGCTGCTACCAGCTATTTGCTTTGTTTTGATGTACTCTGCATTTTGCTGTACTGTATTAATGTATGACATGCTTTGGATGTTTTATTAGTACTTGAGGCATATAGAATCACTATTTATATACTGTTGATTATTTCAGTTGTGTATGGTTTACTACTTCCACTTTTTGTTGTTTGTTTTTTCTAAATTCCGCTGCGCTACACTTTGACAAATGAGGGCATAGTTTCCCCACTATCAGACCTGGGCCCTCGCTGCTAGTCGGCAGCCTCTGGAATTTGGGGTAATGCGCTTGAGGTCACATGAAAAACCGGGCTCGGGGTACCTGTTGACTGGCACCCGGACCCGGGACATTACAAAATGTATAGTGGGAATCATGTATATATCTAGTTTTCAGTCACTACTAAACTATTCGAGTTAAGGGGGTTCATAAAAACATTCCATTCATTTTACTTCATAACATATTCATCGAAATTGAAAGGACCAGATTATTTATGAATTGGTCATTAATTAATTTCCAAAAAATACACTAGTTTCTTTGTATTTACATAAGTTCACATAATCACTTCATGGAATAAC
This sequence comes from Viscum album, assembly GCA_963277665.1. Taxonomy (NCBI): domain Eukaryota; kingdom Viridiplantae; phylum Streptophyta; class Magnoliopsida; order Santalales; family Viscaceae; genus Viscum; species Viscum album. Next base: position 896,451,342 of record OY728120.1, read on the forward strand.
TATAACTTAATTTTTTTTAATTTTTTTAAGGGTTTCATTGTCTCATTCTAATTTTATTGAGTCAAATATCTTATAATGCACCAAGATTTGTTTGTACAGAGTACCAAATCCCCCATGAATTAATTTATATATATTAATTTATGTAATTAATTATATATATATATCCATATCATATTCTTTCATTGAATAAATTTTGATTCAAATGCTACCATTTAAACAAAGCCTTTATGTGGCAATCTCATTGGTTTTTTGGGATTACATATATTCAAGGCTCATTTGGGGGAAATTTTATGATATTAAGTTATTAAATGATATATATTTTCTTCTTTATATATTTTAATATTTACATAGTTTGATTTCATTTTTCTCTCTTTGGTTATTAAAATGATTGTGAAAATAATTTTAAATAAAAAACTACCTTATTATCTCTTTTCATCAAGAATATTTTATTCCATGTCCATACTCATCCAAATTGTTTTTTAAATATTATTAGATATAAATTAATTATTTTTAAATTATCATTTTCACTATGTTTATTTTCATTTACATTGTTTAGTCATTCAAAAGTTTTTCCAGGAAAATCGTTTTAAAATATTTATAACAATGTGAAATTAATTTTTTTCTTTTAACATATGAAACATGAAATAAAATTCCCACCATCATAATAGTTATATATTTTATGTATTTCAATAATATGTTTTACTGTATTTTTAAAATAAAATATTTTCTAAGTATTTTTAGTTTTTTTAATGGTACTGAGAATATATAATTTTAAACTATTTTCAAAGAAACAATTTAAATTTTATTTCAGTGGTAATTTTATCTATGGAAATATTGAATAATTATTAGTTTTATTTATTTTAATATGATCATATGATATAAAAAAATTCATCTCTCTGAATAGTTTGTGATAATTTTTTAAACAGATTATTTAGAAACCGATTTCTTTTTCATGGATGAATAAATCATTGATAGTTCTGATGATGTGAAAGAATCCAAGTGTATAACTTGATGACATAATTTTTGGAATTATTTTTAAATAATTATTTGGGATTGACCCAAAATAATTAAGTAAAAATGTATTATATTTGATGTCTGGATCAGTTAGAGTCCCCAAATGTATTGGGTAATGATTCATTATAAACTGGATGGATGTTACTCAAAAGACATTAGAGTATTATGTAAAACCTCAGAGGTAATTAATTTAAATGATTATTATTTAATCCCAATATATGAACAATTTTAAAGGTTATAGGTTAAACAAAAAGAGATATAGGGATATTATAGAAATGTTTTTTTCAAGATTAATGTTTGATTTTCCAAGATACCTACATAGTCTTTCATATATTTATATGTGTTCTCATAGATCCTTTTCAAAAAATTTGTTTAAAAATGGATTATAGTTATTTTATTATATAACTATTGTCGTATGTTAATGATTATTTTTAATATCGCATGTTTAGTGATATATATTTTGAAATGTAATAATTATATTATGTAATGATCATGAACAATGAATATGATCCCATAACCATATTCATAACTTGTAATTTTCAATGTTGGGAAAATGTAAATGCCTATGTTCACCCTTACTGATCATTTGTGCTCACAGTTATTATATTTTATTTCCCAAGCTTATATAGAAAGATTCTATAATATATATATATATATAGGGGATTCATTCGGGTGGTGATGATGATGTAAATTGGAATAGAAATTATGGGTACAACAACAAAATACACAAATAAAGGAATGAGTAATGTGAAAGATTTATATTAATTATTAAAAACATTAAATCTCAAATATCATGGGATATGTATGTGATTCAATATTTAGATTTTATGTTTTATGTTTTTTATTTCTAAAACTAGGACATGTTTATTGGAATCAAACCATCAAAAACATATATTATTTATTTTTCACTGGATTTGGGACTAGAAGTTGGAGTCTGTTAAATATCAAATTTCTTTTATCATCTTTATCACGAGAATATTACTGATACTAAAAACTCATATTCATTGGTATTTTTGAAACTGAACTAGATTTTCAGTATTATTTATATTTCAATATAAATTTTTTTCACACAATTATTTGGTTTCTTATAGTAGATCCTAGTCCGATTGTTGTTTGTTAAGGTGATGTCCACATTATCCTTCAAACCAAAGGTTACTTCTAGTTCCATTATTCACTAAAACAAAAAACGATTATCATAAGTGATGGAAAATTAAAATTATTAGATTATTAGAAAAAATAGTATTCTGATGATATACCCATTAGATTTCTAACTTTATGATACACTCACGTTAACCTATATTTCATTAGATAAAACTATATCACTCTTATTTACACCCAAATCATTATTTATTCAAACAAGGGTACATTAATTTGAGTTTTACTAAAATTTTGTAACAAAAAATATTATAATAATTTTGGAATCAATCCCTCATATAAATTCATAAAGAACACACTATCAACCCAATAATTCCCCTATGAATTTCAACAATGGTGATAAACCTTAGGTCCCTCATTTTGAATCAGAGTGATGATCCATTAAATGTTCTACCATCTTTTTTCTTATAGATTTCCTCTGGTTTTATCAACGAAAAAGATGTATCCACTTTCCAATACCTAGAAATAGATTTTTTTTTCAACTAAATATGAATACTAAGGAATTTAAAAACATTTTAAGATATCCTCTTATACATAGACCCATATATATTTTTTTCACTATGTTTTCCAAACCTAAATTCTCAAAATAACATCTGTTATATCAATAAATTACAATACCTCCCTATTATATTAGCTAATGTGACCTATGATAAAAATAACTGAAAAAATAATATAATATTAGTTTATAGAAAATACAACTCACAATAAATCACACAAAAAATAGGAAAAAAGGTTTAGTATATTTAATATTAGTTATATAAAAAACCTATTTTCTAACACTTACAAAATCTACTCTATAATAATTACCCCCATCACCATTTTATACATATCATATAGAATAATAGTCCTCAAAACTAGGGAGATGGAAAAATATAAAAGGGGTTTTCTTTGATTCTCAGTAAGGAGGAAACATATAATTATGGTTAAGATCATAAAATTTAATACGATCATGTGGAAAAATTATTAATATTAATAAAATATCAAAAAACCATAAATTATTACACAACACTAGTATACAAGATAGTAATAGGTGGATTAATTTTAAAATAAGGTGTAATCCTAAAATACTATATATTCTAAGTATTATAATAATATTACAAATGTGGAATAACATGATAAATAACATCTAAATGTGGAAAATCTATTATCTTAGGAAAATATTTGTAATAATTCCCATTATTCCTATCCTTATAAGAAAAAACATATTATGTCCATGCCTAAAAATTCGAGAAAACACATTATATGTAGTCTTATGTGAGAAAAAAATCATTATTTCTATATCTATATATATCATGAGATATGCATTTTAAATATTTAATTTGTGAGAGATATAATATCCCTCGCATAATCAACTATAAATATTTTTTCCATATTAAATTAATCATCACCTTATCATAAATATCCTATAAAAAATATTAAACTTCTTAAACATAGAAAAAAAATTCTTAATGAATAATTACGATGTCCAAGGGTATCAATGTTCTCATTTCCCAAATTGAATAGTATCATAATACAATATATAGGATGATAAAAAAATCACATCATGACATATAAAACATAAAGGAAAAATATAATTGAAAATACATAAGTTCTGACAATGTATTTTTACTTATTTTATAAATTATAAATTGTTAATTAATTTTAAAAAAATGATAAGGAAAAAGATTAATTTTTAAAACCTTATTATGTTTTTTTTAAATCTTATAATTGAGGTAAAAATAAAAATAATAAATATGGAGTTGTATGTAATGATAAAAGGCCTTTATTATGATTTTAATTCACTTAAAAAAATTGATGAACCATATAAATAATTCCATTTTATAAATGGTTAAATGTAAAATTAAAATAATATAAAAGGATAAAATAATTGGATATCATTAAATATAACTCTTTTGATATAAAAATCATGGAGATGGAAGTGAATATTAATTATTATGAATTGGAGTTATACTTTACAATATTATAATTTTCTTTTGGAAAATGTTTTATCAAAGAATTTGATATTTTTATAAATCTAATTTCCATGAAAAAAATTAAATAACATGGAAAAATGAAATTATAGGATAAGAGAAATCATGATGATTATATCTGAATAAGAAATACTGTGAACCTATGAATCTAAAAATGAGTTGATGAAACCCTTATGACATTTTTAATGTAATAATAAAATGATTTTGAGAGGAAGATCCTAAAATGAACATTAACATACCATAAAATGGAATATATTTTTATATGTGAAATCAACTAGCTAGTGAATAAACTATAAAAAAATTATGGTCCACGATATAAATAATGTACCATAGAGTTGAAAATGAGAGAATGAAAACCTTACTTAATGACCGGAGATTTTAATATATGATTTCCTTTAAATATGTAAAATAATTTAGATAGTTTTCTCCACACGCAACACTAAACTGAAACAAAAATAAAATATTTTTATATTGTTAAAATATATTATATGAATTAATATGAATGATTATGAGTAACCACAATATGATATGTATATATATGTCAATTTATAAATTTTTTCTTAATTAAAAAATTTGTTTAAGAACATTTTTTTAAGAATTTTAAATATTATTAATGAAATTATGTATATTATTAAATTATGACCTTATTAAAATTTAATATTATTCAATTAATGATAGCTTTATTGGTGTTTCAAATAAATTAAGATTAAGAACAACATGTTTTAATAAAATTCATTTAACTATAAATACATCAATTTACTATTATTTATTTTTTTTATTAATGTTTTTATTTATATTTTTTTTAATTTTATTTAAAAAATATAACATCATTTTTGGATTTAGAATATAAATATATGATTAAGATAAATGTTTGTTTTTTAAACTAATTAATATTCAAGAGATTATTCAAAATGAAATTCTTCTGATAAAATCCCATTAATAAGACATAGTAGTTTTTCAGACATTTTTTATATAATATATAAATTTATTAAGTAAAATATAGAATTTTAGAAAAACTATTTCGATTTATAAAACCCTGAAAAACATTTTATAAAATAAAAGCAATATTATACAAAGACTATTTTTCTTTTGTTTTCCTAATTATATTTACACATGAAGCAATTAGGTTTTGGGGTTTTTTTAAAATAAAATTAATAATATTTAATAATTATTATATTTATTTATTATAATAGTCAATAAAACTGATTATTTTTTCATATAGATAAACATTAATCTTAAAAATAATATTTTCCAAAAAATGGGGTTTTACGTGTTAATGTAGTCAGGTAAAGATTATTTTTCATACCCCTAGTGATTTAATTCAAATAAAATTATTCTCATATTTGAGATAATTATATTTGGGTATTTTAGTATTTATAATTTTAGTATTACTTATATAATTTATATTATTATTATTAATGATAATTACCATTATAATGGTGAAACAATTATTTTTAGAGGTTTGTTTTATTACTACCACTAAATATAAAACATGTAAATTAAAATAAAACATATTCTATAATTAATATTATATTTTTTATAAAAATATATATAATATATTAACACTCATTTAATTTCTAATCAATACAAAAAAAGATTAATAATCCATTAGGTTCAAAATGTCATTTTTCTACAAAGAATGTATTTTAAAAATTACGTCATACTAAATTTTATAATATTTGTAAACTCAATTAGATTATAAATAGGTTAAATTTAGAAAAATTACCTAAAAATTTGAAAATATGGGTTATTTTTATCTTTTAATAAATCATAAAATCCCTTTGTTAGTAACCAGTTACCTACTTCAAAAGTAAAAGTGTAAAATGTAGAAACCTAATGGTAAAACCCCTATAACATTTTCAAAACATGTGTAGAAGGATATTTTGAGTCTTCATCAACCATAAAACAAACCAAATATTTTTTTTTGAAAATTTGGAAGCATTTAACCTGTAATCATGTCATGATAATATTAAAATGTAGAGGGTGTTTCCAAAATATTACTCTAATCACTTATAAAAGGGGGCCACTTACACCCTTTTACACATAACCATAACATTTTTTATTTCATTGAAACTGCAACCAAATTTCATCTCATATTTGACCATGGAACATTCATAAACCCATAGTCACAATATTTTATAATAATAACTTAAATTATAAGGGTTTTTGTATGCCATGATCATGTCTCCAATGGTGGTATGTGTGGTGAACCAACTTCAATACACTATCAAACTCATACCTAAACTGACATTCCACATACCCAAAGGGTTTTCTCAATCTACATGGTCTGGAGACTAGAACCTAGAAATCAAACAACAAATAATGGGAATTATTTCACCCAAAATAAAGAAACAACATGCGAGATATATAAAATGGAAAGGGAAATATTGTAAAAGATAAATATAATCTATAACTGAAAGAAAATAGTGGAAACCAAACAACATGAGATTAGAAAAAATATCCAAGTACAAGTCTAACCATAAAGATCTATAAAAAAGAGAAAAACACTTGATGTGATAATATTAGAAAACACTAACAACCTCACCAATATTTACCAATATGAACTGATAGAAAACCACACTGCCTCACATGGGAACCCTGCCTTTTCTGGAAATAAAAGTTAAAATCGGGTATTTACATCACCAAAGAGGTATGTTGGGTGTGAGATAATTTGTACAGTACGGTCTCACCAAAATTTTCAATGTACTATCTCTAAAAAAATAAAATATTTTTCAACATTAAAAAAACAAAGCACGATAACCGTTTGATAGTTTTTATGTCAAAAAAATTGTAAAACAATTTAATTTTCCATGTTTCCACATTTCCAAATAAACCAGATAAATAAATATAAAATAATTTTATATCAAAATATATCAGAGGATATATTAAGTCCACGCAAATCCTGAATCCAATATCAAATCAAAATCCATGGAAGTACAACAAAATCATATATAATGAAAATTACATGAGTCAGCCAAGTAACGTAGGTAACATCACACTTAGGATCCCACTATCTCAATATTGTTGGGAAAATTAAACTTAGTATATAAAATCATGTAATAATCATGAAACTATACATATTCATCTAGAATAGATATTAAAATAAGACCTTATTAAGTTAACCTCTTAATAGGTCTAACAATTACCCAAAAAAAACCAGGCCTAGGGAGCACAAGAAAGCCCCAAGGGGAAGTCCCTAATAGTGGATGAGACCTATTACTACACCTAACACCTAATTTTCCATGTATCCCTATGTGATATATATTGAAAATAATTTCATCAAACCATTTCCATGAAATCATTATTTGAAAATCTTTTCACCATCCCTTTAACAATGTATTGAAAACCCTTCTCCATTTACCAAAAATATGGGAAATCCATTTTACTAAAAACCTACTTCCATAGACATAAAAAAATAATCATATAATTAAATTTTATTCAGTAAAACAATTTATCCAAATTGGTGTAATTTATTTCACAAACACATTCTAGAGACGGAAACACCTACAACAAAACTCAGGGTTGTACATTCCCAGAACAGAACACACCAAAAAAAGGATTCAACAATATAAAAAGAGGCCCTAGAACTAATATACATATATTATAATTGATATAACTTTTAAAAGGAATAATTAATAAGGGCAATGAACACATGATTCAATAATTCATACCTACTGAACCACAACCAATAATATAAAGTCCTATCAAACAAGATTTTATAAGGCATCTATAAGGAACAAGAAGATAAATCATCATTGGTTAACATATCTGATAACTCAATGAAACTAAATTTCCATGATCAATGTGAAAATGTATAAGAAATAAATACTCTCATGGAGAGATGAAAACCAACCACAATAGTGATCAATATCCGAACAGATAAATTTGGGTCAGAGAAAGTCTCCCAAAATCACCAGATAAGCCTTATAGGTTGAGAGCCAAAGGTTCAATGGAGGAATAAAATAACATATCACTCACAAACCACCTAATTTTTTTTCCAAATGTTAACTTGTTGTTTAATACCATTACATGTCATATCATCCTCAAGACATATATATATCAACAAACATGTTTCCATTTTACTAAAAATTGATCTTTTATTATTACACGGTATGTAATATTTATATTGCGTGTACTCTTCATGTTGTGTACTAGATTCATGACATTTTCCCAGTTGATCATAAATGGTTCATACACCAATTACACTACATTTATCTCTCTTACATAATATGAAAACTGTATATTTTTACAAAAAAACCCAAATAAACGCTTTGTGTCCTCCAAAGTTGGGGAGACCCCAAAAAATCTGGTAACTATTTTTTACCAAGAAATAATTAATTCCAAATAAATACATACACTAACATTAATTCATGAACCCAAACCAATTATCTCCATCTATGTGAGTCCCAAGACATACCCAATTAAATATGAATATTAATTGAAGGAAGGGAATTACCTTAATATGTGTAATGGGATGTTAAAAACTCCCATCTATAAGAATTTCCATCTTCAGGAAGTCATGTGGAATAATGAAATTTGGTAATGAGGTTCCACCATTTCTCCCTTATCAATGAACTATCCCATGTGTCATAAAAATCAAATATTCACCAATAAAACACTCCGACCATGGAATATAGTTCCCATGAAATATTTTCACTTGAGAGACAAGGATCTCAATTGGATTCTCAACAATGGAAACATCTAGATCTAACACAATATATTCCCAACTCAGAGCATGGGAGAGATCTTGATTATATTTATAGATTGTTAATGCATGGAAAACAATAAGAATTCATATCAACTGAAATGGAAATTACAACTAATAAGAAACCTTCCAAAGCCTCTTAGTGACATCAAATGGTATAATATATCTCAGGCCCAACATTACCTATTTTCCATGCATATAGTGACCAAACGAGGAGAAACATAAAAAAATGATGACCTATGGAAATGTATAAATGAGGAAATCATTGATATACATAATTTTTTTCCATATATATTACATAATCATGATTCCAATGTATATCATGAATCCTCATGGATGTCCCCTAAACCAAACTTGGTCCCACAAAAGAGGCTTTGCCTCCTCTTCCCAATAAAGTGATGACCTTCATGGGTGACCGTAAAATGATTCAAAAGGATGCATTATTATTGAAGACCAATTTCTATTATTATATAAAAAATCAATCCATCCCATATGGATATCCCATGATCCAAAAAAACCCCAAACATAAACATGAGTCAGAACCTCTAGAACATGAATAGTATACACCATCTGGCTGTCTTTTTGTGGATAGTAAGTTGTAATAAATCTGACATGTGTCCCCATAACCTCTTCAAGACTTCTCTAGAAACAAAATGAAAACATAATATCCCTGTATGAAACAAAATCTAAAGGAAACACATGAAACCTCAGAATTTATTTTTCCTTCAACAAACCCATATCTTCGACATTTGTGGTGTCTTTTATCAACATAAAATGAGATGCATTTTTTAACCAAACAATCATCAACCATATAGAATTATTCCACTAAGGAGCCCATGGTAATCTAAATGAAAATTCTCAAGGCACCTCGTCCCATTTTTAAATAGTAACTAGATGATACTAGAGAAAACTAGAAGGTTTCAAATGCTCTGCCTTCATCTTTTGGATGGTGTATCAGTGGGACACAAACTAATCAATGTCACTAATAATTCCCAGCCACTCGAATCATTGTATATTATCATAATACATATTCATATTACCCAGATGAATAGGCAATAAAAAATATATAAAAATTAGAAAAAATTGAGCTCCTCATTTATTCTAGGATGAAAAAATAATCCCCAAAACCGGGCATACCATCTAAAGAGAGATACCAACCCAGAACGGTCTCCCCCCAATATAGGATTTTTAGAATTCCTATGAAATCAACATATTGTAGTTGAATATCCAGAATATAATCAAGGTGAGATATTGATAATTTAACACCTGTTAAAACCATGCCTAAAACACTCTCTTGGGCATCTGGAATGAACTGAGAAAAATTACCCATATGGTTCCACTCCTTCGATTTAGAGATAAATTATGATGGTACATTCTTTTTGAGAGAATTTTTAATGAAATTATATTTCCTCATGGTATAATTGATATTGACATCGAATTTCTGAAGTTATTCCACCATTATTTGGTTTGAGAGTCATGTATTTCTAGGAAAAGATATAATTAGGCCCTTATGTTCAGAAGCTTCTTTAAACCTTTACCCAAAAATATAATGCCTCCAGTACTTAAGTACATGCATATATCTAGAAAGATATAATCCATGAGTTCAGTAAATATTCTCAGGTGGTCTAAGATGCGGTAAACCATAATCCACCACATGATCAACCTACATTAGCAAACAACACAACCCATCACTAGAATTATCATAAAAAACCACACAAACCATTTAGGGATTTGGTAAGATCTAAATAGGAATTAATTTCCGGATTATTTTCAACTCATAAAATGAAGTCAACAAATTTACATCCGAAGTGAATTTCACAACCTTCCTAGTAATAATAGTGAATTGTGATGCCATTTTCATGAGACACTTGATAAATCATCGATAGTAACCCGGAAGACCATGTAATCTTCAAATTTCAAATATATTTCATGGATTTTACCATGAAAACATACTCATTACCTTATCTAGTTCAACTAATGAGATATTCTATGAATTCAAATTCCCTAATTATTTTACCCCGTGAATCCAAAAATCTCATTAGAAATAAATTCCTTATATATGGTGACTGCTTAGGATTTCTAGCACTTTCCTCAACTGGTGCTTGTTCTCATGCTAAGATCTTGATAAAACGAAAATATCATCTATGAACACTTCCAAAATGTTTTTGAAATACTGATGGAATATATGATTCCTCAAAGCCATGAATACTTTATAATCATTATTAATTCCAAATAAAATCATAATATATTCATAATGGACATACATACACCTGAAATCTATCTTCAGGAGTATGACACACATGAACACTAAGATGCTGATAACCTGACTGATGATCAATATTAGAAAAAATGTTTACTTATTTAAATGATCAAATAGATCATCCATGGGAGAAAAAGGAAATATATTCTACACCATTACTAGATTCAACTTCTAATACACGATAAAAAATTGGACAGAAACATTTATTTTCATGGAAAAGATAATTGGGGATGTCCAAGATGAAACACTAGGGAAAACAAAATCCTTGTTCATAGTGTGTTCCAACTTAATCTTTTTCTCTTTCATATCTACTACTGATTTCATATGATAATAAGGTATTAATATCAGTTTCATACTTGGAACCACGTCCATTAAAAACTCTTCCTCCCTATCCTGAATAATCCAAGAGATTGTTTTGGTAAAATGTTATGAAAATACAAAAAAATGGAAGGAATATCAATATCAGATGAAATACCATGAACTCAAAAGAAATATCAGAAAAATATTTTGAGCTCTCGGTGGAAGGTCCTGCACGACCAAACCTCATATACCACTTTCCAGGAAGCACCCATGAGATACCATTGTATTTAAGAAATAAGAAATTCCAAATAATAAAATCATTCTCAACATGATTATAAACATTCCAATCCATCTTAATTATAGTATCAAACAAATGTAAATCGAGAACAAGTAAATTCCAAACTAGATATGCATCAGCTATTGATAGTGCACATGGACGCCAAACCCCATTCTATTTCCACTTCCTAAGAGGTGTCTCAAACAAAATAATAAAGTATATTTGTTTCATGGTATGTTAAATAATATAAAAAAATCTATATATAAATGATTGGAAACCACCTGTATCAAAAAACAAACTTTCCCTGAAGAATATATAAAGACGATACCTATCACTATTGCTGATCATACCTCAACCTTCACTGAAAAATCATCTATTTTATGATGGTGATTCAATATTGAGGCTTTTGGATAGAAACCTAAACTCTTTGAAGCATTTAATTGTGTAATAGTATCCTTTGTATCTAATATCCCAGAATATATTAAGGAATAGACATGGACTATCCAAAACACTATAGATGACCCTATTTCCCACAACTATTGGACATATATTTAGGTCAAGGACAAGAATTCCATGTGTGTTTGACATTTCCACACTAATAATAAGTTATAGGAGAAACAGTAGCTATGAAATGAGGTATGGAAGAGGCCTACTACCAGGAACAACATCTACCACTCCTGTGATGATCCTTCCACTTCCTTTATTTCTTTGGCACACCACTGAAGCATCCACTCGATCGAAGATAAGATTTAGTCTATCCAATAACACCATCCATATTTAGTTATTCCATTCTAGGATCCTCCACTATCTCCATGTTGGTCCAAAGCTTCATCATAAATTCTTGTGATAAGATATCCAGTTACAAACCCTAAAAGTACATCTGATCTTTTAGTTGGTAATATGACAACCTTGTTTTTTATTACAACTTAAACATGCTTTATTACATAAAACTTCACTTAATACACAAATAAGATAGAGAGTTTTAGTGTATTTGGGGCTTAGGATCTTTAAATAAAAACTTTAAACTTGAAATACAAAATCCTTATTGAAAACTTCCTTTACATGACCACTACATTCCTTCGTACTTAGTATTGCATGGGATAACCTGAGGTCATGCATAAGAAAAGGGTGAGCTATAAAGCCCAGTAAGGGAGTACACAATGAATAACATGAGGAGTACAATACATGTTAGGCATTAGTAATATCAATAGAGAATAATAGTAACATGAACATAAAGGCATGATAAATCATGTTAATCATAACATGGAAATGTGGCAACAACACTTAACATTGAATTAGCATGAGCCAAGGCTCATTGCACATGGAGCATGAGTAAACCCTCATTGCACTTGAAGCACGAGTAAACCCTCATTTCAATCGAATTAGCATGAGTAAACACTCATTTCACATGACGTATCATGATACTATACTTTACCCAATGCATTGGAACGCTATCAGGGCGCACCCTTCTTAAACATTTCATTTCATGCATAAGTATGCCTCATGGATCATAAAACATGGATTCATAAAACATAATCATTTATTCCACGATAATGGAATGTGGAACTCATACATGAACTTTACAATCAATAAGTACATGTGCATAAAGGTCAATACCCTTGATAGAGAAATGGCCATGGTATTCACTACACAATGACATTGGCTTAGAAAATCGGTGCGATTTCGGCAGCATAACGGCGTGACATAAGAATTCATAAAAAAGGTTGATGAGAGAGAAAGGGGTTCCTCATCATATTTACATGTAATGGACAGTAAGGAGGTCATATATATACATGTCCCAACAATAAAAATGGAATTTAGATTCATGATACAAAAGTATTTCATGAATGTAAAAGAAGAGAGAGAAGTTCCTTTCGGAATTTCGGCATAGTAACGGGTGTACATGGGAGGCATTTACTGAGAGAGAAAGGGTTCTCCCATAATTCCAACAATAAGAGGGAAGTATGGGGGAGCTGAGAAACCATACCCTAGCATTCATAATTGAAATTAAAAGGGAAATACAACTTAAAAAAAATTGACAAAAATGAGAAAGGAAGAAAAAACCTTTACATGGAAGTGTGCTTCCAAAGGCTAGAGAGAGGATTGTGAGAGGCTTCTTGGGAGATTGGGGCACCTTTAGAGGATTCTAGAGAGAGTATGGAAGAGGTTGGACGATCTCCAAGGGCTTTGAGTGAGGAGGAAGTGGGAGTTTGGGTGGGTTTATATAGGAAAGGTGAGGGAATTCTTTATTATTTAGGTTTGGGACCCCTTATATTAAAATAATCCAAACCACAAACCATCCCTGGGTATTTGCCCATGGTTTCAGGAAAAGGAAAGAGGAAAACAATATTTTACAAGGACAAGGTCCGAACTTATTAAAATATTAGGGTTGCTTATGTGGAGGTGAGTCACACTCCCATTGAAATTAATTTAAAAAGGCAAAGTGTTGAATAAGTTTTGAGGGCTGTATTAATGCTTTGAAAAGTAAGTCAAACAAACCCAAAACCTCATTATTTTAATGATAAAACACATATTGGACGAAAATAAGGATTATGGTATTTTATTACATCACCATTGGGTCATTATGATGTCATAAAACACATTATATATTTAAATGGTATTTAATTTTTACCCAAACATTTGACTGTCTCAGAAAATTATGAAAAATTCACCGTTGGATAATTTCGACGTCCTGATACCAAAAATAATATTTATTGTATCTAAATACTTTTCTAAATATGTGAATTTTCACTTTTAAAATAAAAACCGAAATTTATAAAAAAATTCACGGGTTTTGACAGAAATGGCTTTCAAACCTTAATCAAAATTTTAATTGCATTCATAAAATTATAAGATCATTTATATTTAATAAAAATTAATTTATTATTAATAATAATATTTTATTAAAATATTTTTTAATTCAAAAATACTTTAATTTAATAAAATATAATTCTTAATTAAATAATAACTAAAAACACCATTTGTACTTTAAAAACTAATTACAATGTATCAAAAATGACTAGAAATTATATTCATTATTATATACAAAAATAATGTACATGAACATGGTGCTACTTATTTGTTACATAACCCATCAAAATAGACGCATAATACCTAAGGGTAAGGTGTGCAATGGTGACAGACTCTTGGGGCGGCTCAGATAACATCACTCGAGTGGTAATCTCTATCAACTTCCACTTTTCCCATAGACGGTCCCGTTCAAGCTTGACATAATGAATCTCAGCTTGGGATTGGTCAAGGGTGAAGCCCAAAGACGCCACCTCTTTTCCGAGCTCCGACAAATGGGCTTCATAAGGGGAAATTCTACTGGATGAGGCCATCGCTTCCTTTGTTTGAGTAGAAATGGGTTCGTTAAAGCCTTATATTTACACTACTCAGATGATCACTGTTCAACGACTATAAAAGTAACGGTCACAAATCTTAACATAAAACTAAAGAATTTTACATCTTATAAAAACATTTTTCATAAAGAAACATTTAACTAGATCAAGAGGGATTTTCCATTAATGAATCTTTGGGTCGTTACAATATTCCCCCCTTAAGAAATTTCGCCCTCGAAATTTTCCTTTTCCCACACTAAAACAAATGTGGGTAACTCAGCTTCATCATATCCTCCGAATCCCAAGTTCCTTCTTCAAACTTGTGGTTTCTCCACAACACCTTGACGAGGGGCATTGTCTTAATTCGTAGAACTTTTTCTCTACGATCTAAGATCTTCACTGGTTGCTCCCCATAAGAAAGATCATCTTCAAATTGTACCACCTCGGAGGAGAGAACATGTGAAGGGTCCGGTATGTACTTCCTTAAGAGGGATACATGAAATACATCATGAACCTTGGCCATAGTAGGTGGATGTTCTAGTCGATAGGCCACATCCCCAACATGATCAAGAATCTTGAAGGGGCCGATGTACCTTGGACTTAACTTCCCTTTATTTCAAAACCTCATGACCTTCTCCCATGGAGATATGCGTAAAAACACCATGTCTCCGACTTTAAACTCAAGGTCTCGTCGATGATTATCTGCATAAATGTTCTGTCGACATTGGGCTGCCTTGATATGCTGCTGAATGGTTTTCACCTTCTCCACCATTTCTTTGACCATTTCTGGTCCAAGCAGCTTACGTTCACCGACCTCATCCCAACATGCCCGTGTTCTACACCTTTTCCTATACAGGGCTTCATATGGTGCCATTTGGATGCTCGAGTGGAAACTATTATTATAAGAGAACTCAACCAGAGGAAGATGTTGATCCCATCCTCCTTTAAAGTCCGTTGAGAACGCTCTCAACATATCCTCAAGTGTTTTTATAGTCCGCTCGGATTGGCCATCAGTTTGAGGATGATAGGCCGTACTAAAGTTCAGTTCAGTATTCAGAGCTTGTTGAAGACTCTTCCAAAACATAGAGGTGAATCTTGGATCTTTGTCAGAAACAATAGATAGTGGTACTCCATGAAACCATACCACATCTCTGATATATATCCATTCCAGTTGATCCAAATAGAAATCCTCTCGAATAGAAATGAAGTGTGCAATCTTTGTAAGACGATCCACAACAACCCAGATTGCATTGTTGCCTTTGGATGTCCTTGGAAGTCCAGTGACAAAGTCCATGGTGATGTTCTCCCATTTCCATTCTGGTATGGGAAATGGTTGCATCATCTCCTTAGACTTCTGCCTCTCTGCCTTCACTTGCTGACACACCGGGCACTTTGATGTATATTCAGTGATCTCCTTCTTCATATTATCCCACCAACAGTTTTCTCGGAGATCTCGATACATCTTTGTGCTCCCTGGGTGAATAGTGAAATTTGAACTATGTGCATCATCAAAAAGTTCCTTCTTAAACTCCGAACATGATGGAACACATAGTCTTTTCCCAAACCGCACAATTCCTTCTTCATTAACATTAAACTCTGAGGATTTTAACTTTTTGATAGCTTCCACTTTTTCTTGGATTCCCGCATCATCCTTTTGAGCATCCTTTAACCTTTCCAAAAGAGATGGTTGAGCTATAATTTGTGAATGGATTGATGATGTTCCCTTCTTTATGATTCCCACATACATCTTCATTAAGTCTAAGATGATTGGATCCTTCTCAATTCTCACCATTGATAGAATCACTGGATCCTTTCTAATTAGGGCATCTGCCACCTTGTTCGCTTTCCCAGGGTGGTAATGTATTGAACAGTCATAATCCCCGATGAGCTCTATCCATATTCTCTGGTGAATATTAATCTCTTTTTTGTGTGAATATATATTTAAGACTCTTGTGGTCAGTATATATCTCACATTTCTCTCCAAAGAGATAATGCCGCCAGATTTTCAAGGCAATGATCACCGCCGCCAACTCCAGATCATGCATTGGATAGTTTCGCTCGTGGATTTTCAACTGCCTTGAGGCATAGGATATCACTTTATCATTATGCATCAGCACACATCCTAAGTCCTTCTTCGAAGCATCACTGAATACCACAAAAAGCTCCCCACTTGTGGGTAAAGTGAGCACCGGTGCAGTGATAAGCCTCCTTTTCAACTCCTTGAAGCTTTCTTCGCATTCATCACTCCATGAAAACATTACTCCCTTATGAGTTAGCTTGGTAAGAGGGTTGGACAATCGTGAGAAATTTCTCAAAAATCATCGATAATATCCAGCTAACCCCAAGAATCTACGGATATCAGTTACCGATGTTGGCCTCATCCATCCCTCAATTGCATATGTTTTGGAGGGGTCTGTAGATATCCCATTGCTTGTGATGATATGGCCCAAGAATGAGACCTCCTTCAACCAGAACTCACACTTACAGTACTTGGCATAGAGCTTCTCCTTGCGCAAAGTCTCCAGTACAGTTCTTAAATGCTCCTCATGGTCCTCCTTGGTTTTGGAGTATATTAGAATATCATCTATAAAGACTACCACAAATTTGTCTAGGTAATCTCTACAGACTCTATTCATCAAGTCCATGAATATTTCTCGAGCATTGGTTAGTAAGAAAGTAATTACTATGAATTCATAGTGCCAGAACCTTGTACAAAAAGCAGTCTTGGGGATATCTTCATTCTTCACCCTTACTTGATAATATCCTAACCGCAAGTCCACCTTGGAGAAGTATTGTGCTCCACGCAGCTGATCAAACAATTCATTGATTCTTAGGAGAGGATACTTTTTCTTTATCGTGATTTTGTTAAGTTCACGATAATCGATGCAAAGCCGCATTGACCCATCCTTCTTCTTGACGAAGAGGACTGGTGCACCCCATGGTGATGCACTTGGGCGTATAAACCCTTTATCCAAATTCTCCTGTAGTTGTTTCTTCAGCTCTTCAAGCTCAACAACAGCCATTCTATATGGAGTCTTGGATATTGGCAGCACCCCATGTATAAGTTCAATTGAGAACTCAACATCTCTTCTTGGTGGAAGACCAAGAAGTTCCTCGGGAAATACTTTAGCGAATTCCCTCAGAATATGCATTTCTTCAAGGGTGGTTTCTTCCTTGGACTCAATCATTTGAGCCAGATATGCATGCTCATAAGGCAGTAATATCCATGCTTGAGATGATGGAGCTAAAGGAGATTTATCTTCCTCGTGACACTTGTAAAGAATCGGGGGTCGATTCTCCATATGGAGTGTGATTTCCCTCTCCCGACAATTTATGTTGGCTCTATATAAGGAAAGCCAATCCATGCCAAAAATCACATCAAATTCCACCAGAGGGAGTATGATGAGGTTCGCCGGGAAATTCAATCCACAGATTATAACAGGGGAGGACTTATACTCATGGGATGCAATGATTTCCCCATTTTCCGTACTCACCAACATCTTTACTTCCATGATTTTTGGTGGTGGTGGGATTGTTCTACTAAACTTTTGAGATATAAAAGAATGCGTAGAACCTGAATCAAAAAGTACGTTCGCTATTCTTGAATGAATAACTAGCGTACCTGTCACCACTTCATTGTCAGGGTTCACTTTGGCAGAAGTGATGGAAAAATCTCTTACTTGTTGTCTTGGAGGTTGTTGGTTGCCTCCGATAACCCTTGGATTAGGGCACTGATTTTCAAAATGACCCGGTTATTTTCTTTTGTAGCATTGAACAACGTGTTGAGGTTCAAACGGAGCGTTCCTCTCCTCTGTCGCAGCCGCGGGTCCTTCTTGCTGACAGTAAAGAGCTAGGTGCCCTTATCTTCCACACCTGAAGCGTTTTCTTGTCCCCCTAAGGCAATTTCCAGGGTGCTTCCTTCCACACTTTTGGCAAGTGGGGTGCTGGAACTTCTTACCGTCGTTGGATTTATCTATCGGACCACCAGCATTGAAGTCCACCTTACGCTTCTTGTCCCCATGATACCTCTGTGATTATACGATCTCCATTTCATCCTTGAGGGCACATCGGACAATTTCCTCATAACTGTCGAAGTCACGGATCGCTAATGCTTTCCGCAAACTAGGATTCAGCCCACCAAAGAAGCAGTCAACCTTGCATTCGGGGGTAACGACAAAGCTGGAAGCGTATCGTGTAAGCCTTGTGAAGTTTGCCTCGTACGCTCCCATAGATTCTTCATCTTTCTTCTTGAGGGAAAGGAAGTCCCTTTCTATCTTACGACAGAGGGTGCGCGGAAAATATTTATCGAAAAACATCTTCATGAATTCCTTCCATTCCAAATCCTCGATATCCTCCTCAGGCTTCGTATTTTTGATCAACGTCCACCATTGATCAGCTTCACCATCCATACGATAAGCCGCCAGGAGAACCTTCTCTTGTTCAGAACATTGAAGGATAGACAAGATCTTTTTAATGTAGTTGATCCATTGCTCAGCGATCGTGGGATCAGATGATCCACTAAAATTAGGAGGCCTTTGTCTCATGAAGCTCTCGATAGTGGCTTGTTCTTTCTTAGGGGGGTTGAACGTTCCTCTTGACCCGTGTTTCTATTCAAAACTTGAGTTATCTAAGAGAGAAGCGTGACAAAGTTTGCGATTCCCGCTCCCATTGGATTGGGCATCTCATTAGTACAATCATCACACTGATCTTCACAACGGTTGTTAGCCCGAGTTCTCCTATTACCGACCATTGGATGGAATAAAAGGAAAGTTAGGGGTAACACATAAAGGGTAATCCAAAGAAAAAAGTTGATGACTTATAAATAAACATTAATCTCTTTAACTCATGAGTCTATAGGATTCAATCCAGGATTTTCATGATCTTCCTTCTAACATATATTCTTAGGGGAATTTTTCCCTTAAAGGGTTCATACTAAGATTGTGAATTTATCAAAACATATCCCCCGGGAGTGTCGTAACCAAGAGTGCAGCAATTCCCATTTTTGTGCACCAGTTCCCGTTCGAGTCTAGCTCAAAGCGGTGTTTTCAGGTTTTACCCCTAGGATACATATGTGCCAGAGCCGCCTCTACCTGCTCGTATCCAGACAGGGATGTATTTGTTTGATAAACCACTTACTTAGTGTTTACCAAAACTTAGGTATGTTTTTATTATATTTGTCTCGTATCTAAGGCTTTACTATGGTTTCATAATCCCAAAAATAACTAAACCTATCCTCTGATACCAACTATGACAACCCTTCTTTTTATTACAACTTAAACATGATTTATTACATAAAACTTCACTTGATACAACAAAGAAGATCGATAGGTTTAGTGTCTTTGGGGCTTCGGATCTTTACATACAAACTTTAAACTTGAAATACAAAATCCTTATTGGAAACTTTCTTTACATGACCACTACATTCCTTCGTACTTAGAATTGCATGTGATAACCTGAGGACATGCATAAGAAAAGGGTAAGCTATAATGCCCAGTAAGGGAGTACACAATGAATAACATGAGGATTACAATACATGTTAGGAAATAGAAATATCAACAGAGCATAAGAGTAACATGAACATAAAGGCATGATAAAGCATGATAAGCATAACATGGAAATGTGGCAACAACACTTAACATTGAATTAGCATGAGCCAAGGCTCATTGCACATGGAGCATGAGTAAACCCTCATTGCACTTGAAGCACGAGTAAACCCTCATTTCACTTGAGTTAGAATGAGTCAACACTCATTGCACATGACGTATCATGACACTATACTTTACCCAATGAATTGGAGCGCTATCAGGGCGCACCCTTCTTAAACATTTCATTTCATGCATAAGTGTGCCACATGGATCATAAAACATGGATTCATAAAACATAATCATTTATTCCACGATAAAGGAATGTGGAACTAATACATGAACATTACAATCAATAAGTACATGTGCATAAATGTGATTACCCTTGATGGAGAAATGGGCATGGTATTCACTACACAATGACATTGGCTTAGAAAATCGGTGCGATTTCGGCAGCGTAACGGCGTGACATAAGAATTCATAAAAAAGGTTGATGAGAGAGAAAGTGGTTCCTCATCATATTTACATGTAATGGAAAGTAATTAGGTCATATATATACATGTCCCAACAATCAAAATGGAATTTAGATTCATGATACAAAAGTATTGTTTGAATGTAAAAGAAGAGAGAGAAGTTCCGTTCCGAATTTTGGCATACTAACAGGTGTACATGGGAGGCATTTAATGAGAGAGAAAGGGTTCTCCCATCATTCCAAAAATAAGAGGGCAGTATGGGGGAGGTGCGAAACCATACCCCAACATTCATAATTGAAATTAAAAGGGCAATACAACTTAAAGAAAATTGACAAAAATGAGAAAGGAAGAAAAAACCCTTACTTGGAAGTGTGCTTCCAAAGGCTAGAGAGAGGCTTGTGAGAGGCTTATTGGGAGCTTGGGGAACCTTGAGAGGATTCTAGAGAGAGTAGGGCTGAGGTTGGACGAACTCCAAGGGCTTTGAGTGAGGAGTAAATGTGAGTTTGGGTGGGTTTATATAGGAAATGTGAGGGAATTCTTTATTATTTAGGTTTGGGACCCCTTACATTAAAATAATCCAAACCACAAACCATACCATGTTATTTGCCCATGTTTTCTGGAAAATGAAAGAGGAAAACAATATTTTACAAGGCCAAGGTCCGAACATATTAAAAAATTAGGGTTTCTTATGTGGAGGTGAGTCACACTCCCATGGAAATTAATTTAAAAAGGAAAAGTGTTGAATAAGTCTTGAGGGCTCCATTAATGCTTTGAAAAGTAAGTCAAACAAACCAAAAACCTCATTATTTTAATGATAGAACACATATTGGCCGAACATAAGGATTTTGGTAATTTATTACATCACCATTGGGTCATTATGATGTCATAAAACACATTATATATTTAAATGGTATTTAATTTTTACCCAAAAATTTGACTATCTCAGAAAATTATGAAAAATTCATCATTGGATAATTTCGACATCCTGATTCCAAAAATAATATTTATTTTATCTACATAATTTTCTAAATATGTGAATTTTCACTTTTAAAATAAAAACTGACTTTTATAAAAAAATTCACGGGTTTTGACAGAAATGGCTTTCAAACCTTAATAATAATTTTAATTGCATTCATAAAATTATAAGAACATTTATATTTAATAAAAATTAATTTAATATTAATAATAATATTTAATTAAAATATTATTTAATTCAAAAATCCTTTAATTTAATAAAATATAATTCTTAATTAAATAATAACTAAAAACACCATTTGTACTTTAAAAACTAATTACAATGTATCAAAAATGACTAGAAATTATATTCATTATTATATACAAAAATAATGTACATGAACATGGTGCTACTTATTTGTTACATAACCCCTTAAAATAGCCGTATAAGACCTAAGGGTGAAGTGTGCGATGGTGACAGACTCTTGGGGCGGCTCGGATAACATCGCTCGGGTGGTAATATTTATCAACTTCCACTTTTCCCGTAGATGGTCCCGTTAAAGCTTGACATAATGAAGCTCAGCTTGGGCTTGGTTAAGGGAGAATCCCAAAGACACCACCTGTTTTCCAAGCCCCAACAAATGGGCTTCGTAAGGGGCAATTCTACTGGATGAGGCCATCGCTTCCTTTGACTGAGTAGAAATGGGTTCGTTAAAGCCTTATATTTATACTACTCAGATGATCACTATTCAACGTCTATAAAAGTAATGGTCACAAATCTTAACATAAAGCTAATGAAGTTGACATCTTATAAAAAAAATTTCATAAAGAAACATTTAACTAGATCAACAGGGATTTTCCATAAATGAAACTTTGGGTCATTACAGGTAATTATTTACAACATCTTGTGAAAAAATTGAACCAGTTCATCAAATCAATTGTTTTACGTCATCACTGAGCTCTCTCACAGATGAAAATAAAGAAACACCATATACATCACCAAAATCATCGACTCTAGAAAACAATGTCAAGAAGAAAATATTGAAACCCTTAGAGTCAATGAAAAAAATCTTATCATTATGTACCATGGAATCCTACCACCTCTTGTTATGAACCTCAAGTATGAATGTTGTTCACTTCACTTTAATACTCTCATGTTTATCCAAGATTTTATATATTTGAAATATCTTGTCTGTATAGTCCTTCACCTCTTGTGGTTTTTTCATAAATTTATAGGATGTTGGATTCTAAATTAAGAATTATTGTGGGAAATCACTTTCTCTTATATCTCGTGACTATACCTCAACAACTGTGATCTATTTCTATGGTAAATTTTGGTTAACATCAAAAAATTCTCGCATGATAACCTTGGTAAAATTTTGATCGATAAGAGGATTTCCATGTGGAGCATCAAATTCACCCTCCTTACATGCAGAATACAAATTGGTGGCATATTAATACACACCAAAACAAAATATATGATCATACAACAGAAAAAATCTCAGTTCAATCTAAAAAAACAATACGAAAAACCATGATTAACTACAAGAACTCAAGATAGGAGACACACATCCCAGCATCCTATGGTAACTTGAGTCTCATCACGACATGATATTGCTAAGAACATACTTTAATATACCTTTCCATTTCTGAAAATCCCATATTCAATACACCAAATTTCCAATGATATGGATTCTTAAGGATAGACTATCATTGTTACCCAACAATGACAAATCGACCCATATACCCTCTCAAACCACAACCTGATCTAATATGTCACATAGCTAAATGGAGTTCATATTCCCAATGGGATGGATACCTGAACTCGAGATTTGTTTAACTAACATAGGGAAAAATATCCACCAATGTAATGAAAGAAATGTTATATATATAAAAAATTACAAAAACGAAAAAGATAAATATATACCATAACTAAAAACAAACAGCTGATTTCAAACAATTTATGTGTATAAACAATCTCTAAGTACATGTCTAGCCACAAAGGTTGACTAAAGTTTAAAAAAACAACTCCATGTGATATAAAGGTAAAATCCCACCAAATCACCACAGTATACCTATCTCTGTAGAATGAAAACCTCTATGCTTCACTAGGGCTCCATTCATTTCCACGCATCGAAGGACATAACTAATTCTACACACTGCTAAAGAGGTACGCGGGGTGTGAGATAATAATATAATTAGGTTTTCACCCATATGTTCTATATCATGTATCCTAACAATAATTCATGCCTGACCATCATTAAAGAAAACAAGGCTTGGTAATATTTCAATAGTGTGTATGCCAAAATAAATTATAAACAATTTAAGTTTACCTTTGTTCACATTTCTAAATAATTAAGATAAATTGGTTTTAGAAAATTTCATATCAATATATATTTGTATTAATGTCATTAAAAATAAATCATGCATCACATATCATATCAAAATCAATGGTAGTACAGTAAATAGTACACACAAAAAATGTACCAAGTCTACCAAGAAGCATATGTAACATTCTGTTGAGGATCAAACATGGTCAGGATAATTGGGGAACTCATTCCATACATAGAAAATCATGTATTCATCAATAAACCAGATATATTCATCGATTCTAGAGAGGAGAGTAAAATTCCAACAAGTGAACCTCCCAACTGGTATATGAAGTCTCTAGAAAAACATACCAAGGGAGTAGATGAAGTCACTATGAGAAACCCCATGATATTAGAATATATAGATTACTATACCTTCCACCTAAGTACCCAATAGTTCTCATGTTATCTATTTTCAACATCAAGTCATCAATTCATTACCATCAATTTATTCTTTGAAAACCATTTCAAAATAGTATTTCACTATTATTTAAGTACCCTTATCCATTTACCAAAACCAAGTACAATAATATTTTATAAAAATTTAGTTCCATACACACAAAAAAAGAAGTCAAATCTTTCCATTTCATTTAATAAAACAATTTATCAAAACATGAGTAATGGAATTCACCAACATAGTCTAGATGTCGAAGAACAAAACTCAAAACTCGGGGTTGCACACACCCAGAATGTAAATCACCACAAAAGAAATAAAAAATGACAATAGGGGCCTTATAAAAAATATAATCACATTATAATTGATTCGAATGAGGAAAATTAATATTTTATAATAGGAATTTACACACACATCAAGACACACACCCACAACACCACAACCAATAAAGGATAGTCCCCATGAAAAAGAATGCACAATGAATCAAGAATGTCAAGAAAAACCATCACCATGGGTCAATGAACCCAATAAAATATTTAAATGGTATTAACCCTATCAATTCAATGAAGAACCAGAATATATTACACACCCGAGGAGAAAAAAACCAACTGCAAGAGTAATTAATCATCAAAATGGTCAATTTGAGTCAAATGGAGACTCCCAAGTTGACAAGAAAATCCTTCTAGGTAATGATCCAAAGGAGTTGTTTATGAATGTAAAAATATATCCTTGAAATACTTAACTAAAAAAATATTAATTACATTTAAACTTTGTGAAATCCCTTTACATTTCATGTAATCCTTGGGACTCAGATACACAAAAAACCCTTCAACTTTTAGTAAAATTCTGATATTTTATTTTTAGACAAAATTTACTCTTCAAGAAATCTACTAGACTTGTGAAATATTCCCTATGAAATATAAAATTCATTTAATCCTCTTAAATAGATCGTATTCCCCTAGTGGACTCAAAAAAATACAGATTCTAACATCAAATTGAAAAAAACCCATTTCTGTCTTCTGAACTTTGGGAAAACCCCACAAGGATATCAAAACTTTTCTAATAGAACTCCATTAATTCAACAAACACACATCCCCAAAATTTAAGGCATTTCCCCCAAAAATATTCTCTATCCTTGGGAGTCTAATGAAATACCCAATTAAAGAGGAAAACAAACAAATGGAAGGCAATTCTCTAAATGTGGGTAGCAGGATGTTATATTAAGAGAATCCATTGAATTGTTTTAGACAAATGTAAGGGTTTCATCTCAATTTATCTTCTTTGAGGTGCGTTTTAATTTCATTCATGAATTTGATATTTCAATAGTGTATATGGTTCCCTATAATTTATTTATAATTCTATATTATTTAATTAAAAGTATTTACTGAACCATATAATGTTTATGATTAAAATGACTTTTGATTCAAAAATTACTAAATT
This sequence comes from Viscum album, assembly GCA_963277665.1. NCBI lineage: Eukaryota > Viridiplantae > Streptophyta > Magnoliopsida > Santalales > Viscaceae > Viscum > Viscum album. The sequence continues at coordinate 896,477,576 of OY728120.1, forward strand.
AATATAGTTTTGTCTCTAAAAACCATTCTTTTAGGAACATGTTATTTTATAAAAATAATTTATTTTACAATTTTTATATAGTAATTATTGGATGTTTAATACTTATTGTTATCATTATTCATGGTATTTGAAATTTTAATTCCTGCACTATTTCATTAAAGGGTTTTTAATTAGCATGTTTTATAAGTCATGAGGGGTTTTCATGACTCAAATCCATTTCTTAGGCCGTAATCACTCTTCATTGTCTATTATCATTGAAGACTGATATATTATAACCTAATGTGATTTTAAGAAGTATTCCCACATTTTTAGGTAAATTATGTTTTAAATCCAATTATTCTTTAATAATGATTATACAAATTAGTTAAAATTTATTTTCATTAATAATAATTAAATTTATTTTCATTTATTTTTTATGAACATCCATGCTTTTATATCCCCCTAATATTATCCTCCATATTTTAAATCTTATTAGGATTATTTTATATGATTCTACGTATTCTATCGACCATTTTTAAAATGAAAAATTTAATAATCTTTTTAATTATGTGATTTTTTGGAAAATTGAATTTCAAAATATTAATTAAAAGGGTTTTCTATTTTTATAATTTTATATTACTTACCTTTGAATTCATATAATTTTTTAACCATTATGTATTTTCAAGTATATTTTATTTGCAACTATTTATTTAAATGTTTTCAAAATCCTTATATTTACCTTCTCAATTTTTTAATGTTATTTTCACATCAAATTTTATTAAAATTGTTTAAGGTTTGGTGAAATTTTTTATTTTCACATATATTTTTCCTCTGTGGTTTATCTATCATGATGTTATTTTTTTATCATACTCTATATTTTTTTGTGATATAATTCCCTTTAAAAATGGTATTTTTTGGGTATCCGATGATACTTTAACTATATTCCTTTTAGTGTTTTTGATATTTTTATAAAACCAATTAATTTTCCAATGGGTTAATTATGATATTTTCATGATTGACTCTAAGTAGAACACACTGTATGGATGATGACGGGTGGGGTCCTATATCTTCCCCTAACTAATTGGTTTAATTTTATGTCTCATTTTCTCAAATGTTTCCATGATAGGATTTATCCAAATACAAAAGTGGTATATGGTAGTATTTATCCCACAAAAAAGGGTATATGAGGGGATTTATCACAATAAAAATGGGTACATAAGAGGTTTAATCACAAGCCCCAAGGTACACAAAATAATTATCCCATTCTAAAGAAGGTACATGAGTTGTTATCCCATGAAAATTATATTATAATTGAATTAGTGGGATTCCTTTTCTTATGGGGTCTAAACATATGATTATCAAAACCCATTTGATAATAATCTTGAAACTATAATTATTATCATTTTATCTTATTTAATTTATCTTGATTCCATAGAAATTTTCCATGGTATAAGTTTGATAATTTTATATTATATATCTTTAAGCCATAACTTATGTAAAACTCTTTTAATTCCATGATATTTTTAACAATGAATTCCACATCTAACCATGTTTTATCATTTTATAAATATCATACAATTGATGAAAGTTTTATAAGATTTCCCTTACCAAGGGAATGCGATCTCATGTTTCTTATGTTGTCCTTTTCTCTGGTGATAAAGATAAGTATACTTTTTGGAAAGTATAAAAGAGGTACTAGATGGTTTAAATTATAGTGAATAGATTATCGATTAATATTAAAATATAGATAATATACATGATAATAAACCTTAAAATATGTAGTTTGTGTGATTTTTTATATACTATTAATTATATCAAGAGATAAATTTATTATTTTTTCCATGTTAATCTTGTGCTTATATACATACCTTTACATATAATTCCCAAATAATCTCATAGAACTAAAATAAAATAAATAGTAATACCCTAATAAATAATTTATAAAACATATTCAAACCAGACACTATTTATGAGTTTTAATTATTGTGATTATTAAAATGTATATTGGTTACATTTTACCTATTTTCCCACATCATCTATTTTATGTATTAATAGTTCTATAGGAACAATGTATGTATTAATTCTTATAGAAATGTTCATTATTAAAAACCAGTAAAGGTATAGTAATGTATGTTTTATAAAGACAAATAATTTTATATTTATATCACATGGTAGTTTTAGTCTCATTTTGTGAAGACAGAAATATCAATGAACCAGATTAGTGTTTTTTACTAATATCATTAGTCAAAATTATAAAAATCATAAATTTTTGTGTTATAAATAAAAAACAAATTAATGATATATATTAGTTTTATATTATATATATAGTCATAAAATATAATATAAAACCTTCGATGATAGTCGTAGAGAAATATGAAACATGTTATCTTTTGGTGGTGGTAGTCTTTACAAATGAACAATACTCATTTCCATTATCTTAATGGAAAATTAAATGATGTTTAGTGATTTTTCCATAATTATAATAACATATTATTTTATTAGTGATACTGATATTATAATTCAAATCTAGAGAAATTTCAATTGAGAAAGAATAATTTCACAATAAGAAATTGAATGTAGAAAGGAGTGGTTATAAATTTATACCTCACTTCCTGGATTATATCCTTTTTAAAGGGGGTAATTCATTTAAATGATTGAATTATGAGAAGAAAAAACATCATTATGCTTTATCAGTAGGATTAAGAGATGTTTAGTAGTATTTTGGTTAGAAATTAGGTGGTTTTTGTTTGTGGGGAAGCGGGTAGAGGAGTACAAATTTGATAACTGAAAAGGGATGGTATTTATGAAAATATAAACAACATTTCATTAATGGGGTGTCAATATTAAGGGAAATACCTCCCAAATTCAGAAATAATTCAGTTGGGTATATATATGGTTGATACCCACATATAACAATAAATAAAAAAGGTATTTAACATGTTATAACCTTTAATACATATGTTACTAATTTTTACCATTTTGGTTTTCACCATGGAAATTAGTTTTTACCTAGGGAAACTGTTCCTTTTTTATGAAAATTAAAATGGTCCTTATAACATAAACTTTACCTATAGATTAAAAAAATTAAATCCATTTAATGTGATTAAATTTCAAAAAGTGATTAATATAAATTTTAAAATAATAATGGTGTGACGTGATATTTTTTTGGAAATTATTTTTTATGTTCTTAGTTTTAAAATAAGTTTTGGTAAATTATAAGAAACATTTTTATAAATATTATGAAATATATATTTAGCCTTAGAAAAATGTCTCATGACTATTAAAACCCTTTAAATTTATATCAAGTATATTCGAATCCATCATTGTGGTTTCCATTTTTGTTAGGTCGGTGATGCTGAACATGAAATTAGAATGAATAATTTAATAGTTATGTAAAGGATTTCTTGGAAAAATGAGAATAAATCATTTCAATTATGTTGTCCACTGGTTAGTTACATGATGTGAAATTGGATTTCATTATGATTAATAGTTTCTAAATTAATCCCATGAAATTAGTGCATGACATTGGAATTGTATATATGATGTAATAATTTCACATCATATATTGTGAAAAAAATATTTTTAATTAAAACAGAGATGCATTTTTCAGTGTAAGTTAAAATTAAAGAGTATAAATATGTGTAATGTGTTATACACCATGTAATTCCCTGATATACTTCTATTTGTGTGTCATATAAGAGTTGGAGGGTTCATTATATTTTTCATCATCCTCCTCTTACCCAACACTCTTACCCTAATTGATTTTAGGTGACTCATTTCCCTCTGGATCACTCTATTTGGAAGTTATCAATAGGGCAAGGTGTTTTATCTCTTTGGGTTAGTGTTCCATTATATTTCATCATTTTTTGTGGTTTTAGCATGGATTGTGATATGGATCTGTAATCATAACATGTTTTTATTAGTCATTATCATATAGTTTCTTGTCTTCCAAAGGTAGTTCTTGTGGCTTCCAATCCCCATTATTATGGTAAGTAGGGGGTTCTAAGTCATTGAGGTAGTTGGATCTATATAAGTTTCCTTATTTCCCAAATTAATTGTTGTTTTAAAAAAATCCTTTTGAGTTAAAACTATATTAAATGTGTTGAAATTGAAATGTGCGTAGCAACATGTTTTAAAATGGTTTTTTATTTGAAAATAGAATTGCCTAGATTTGGGAAAAAATGGATATTCAAACCCCAAATAAGATTGTATTGGTATTTAAATGGTTTTTAAAAAAATTAACATTATTTTTAAAATTGAAATTTACAATCTTTTCATATAGGGAAACTTAGGAGCCTCGAGAAAGAGACCTGAGTAACCTTATTGTTTGTGACAACAATAGGAGGTAAAATCTTGTATATCGATGGATTTTGGTAGGACATTACATTGATGTGTACAATAATATTCATTTTCTATTGTGAGTGTGTAGTATATATTTTCCCATAGGGTATAGCTCAACAGTAAGGTGATTTATTGTTTTTATTTTTTTATTTCCTAATAGATTATTTCATGGATGTTGTATAACATGTATATTTATTTTTCAGTATTTTTACCATCTCTATATTATTAATTTAATTTATTTGTTTTTGGAATACAAGATATGAAATTTTTATATAACCTATGGATTGTTTGATATATTTTTTTAACTGTTATATTGTTAAAAACTCTTCTAATTTTTTTTAATCTATAACTTTTTCATTATTGATATTATATCATGTATATATTACTAGGCAATTTCTTTTAAGGATCTATTTATCACACCCAACGTCTTCCATTGGGTGAAATTTGAACATGTTTTTTAGGACACAAGTTAATGGATGGTCATTATATATCATTCTAGTTTCTCATTATGTGGATGATTCATTTTGGGATGCTTTTGCAAGGAGATAGTTGTTCACATAGAGATATGTTAGCATAAAAATTTCATACCTCCAAGTTTAGAATGTCTGTAATTGTTGTATCACCGTTTTTTTGGATTTGTACTACGGATTTATTTATTTTTTATCTTATATTAAAGACTATTTTTTTATCTTTATTATACCTCACTCTACAATTAGATGACATGGGTGATGAGTCTCGTTGAAATGGGTTGGTCTGCAACAATTTGTATCATTGGTTAACTCTTATGTAAGTGTTTCAATACTACCTAAGTTGGTCTTATGTCTTGAGTAGATATGAGTAGGATCATCAGAATTGAGATAGAATTTGAATAATATAGTCCAAGAAATCTCACAGTCATGGATAAATCTCAATTCCCCTGGGTGTTCATAAATACTTTACAATGTATGAGACCTTGTATTTATGAACATTTAAATAAATTATATTGGAATTCAATTTAACCTGTTCAATATACTATATATAGTAACATGGTTTGTGTATTGTAGTTTGAATAAACTATGTGATGAGTTTATTTATATGGATCTTATCCTTTCAAAAGGTGTTTCCTTTTTTTATTTTGAATTCATAATTTATTTAAATTATTATTGTTTTAAAGAATTTTTTTCGATTGTTGATGTTGGTTCAATGGTTTTGTAATTGTTTCAAGGATGATTGGTTTTAGTATTTTGGTTAACAAAAAATTACTTCTAGAGGAGATCTTCCAAATATAATAGGGGAACTCATGAGGTATGTTCATATTAGTAACCTCTAATTTCCCTTTCTCATGTTGAATAATTCATACATAACATTTATACCCTTGGATCAGTGGGATCTGTGAAATTGGGATGAGTAGTGGATCATGGATTTTAATTTACTAAGAAGCATCATGTGGTGATAATTTAACATAAGAATTAGAAGAGTGTCTTTAACAAATTGAGATGATCTTAATCTTTTTGAAGACTTCTGATTATTCCCAAGTGTGTTTTCCATATATATTCTTGGTGGACCAGGAAGAAGATGGTGTCAATTTATAGTTAAATGTAATTTTAATGAAGGTATTACCATTGTTTCTTTTATGAAAATATTCAATCCCCAATTTTATTTTGATACATAGCATGTGGAAAATACATAGGAGTGTTTGATGGTAGACCAAGGGTATGGTATCATTCTGGTGTACCCCACCCGTTAAGATTCTTTAATTCTTCTAGTACTAGAGTGCATCACTGATGACAACATGAAATCTCAAAGGTTTGATATGGGGCTGAGAGCCAATATGTTTTCTATTTTTGTTCTTTTTTTATTTCAATTATTTTTTGGAGGAATTGGATATTTTATCATTGGATATGGGAGAAATATATGGAAGGATTGGTTTGGGAGGATCTTCAGTTAGTGTAGTGGTTAGGGTGGGTGCTTCTTCGGGTCAGAAAGGGAAGCACAAGAGTGGTTATTTTTCTATAGAACTAGTTTCCAGTAATTATACATCAAAGAATCATGTTATCTACTATTATTTTGGGAAGATTAGTCATTGCATTCTTCATACTATATAGGTTTCCTATAATTTTCATCTGTTCAAAATTTGTGCCATCTGAAAACATTTATGTAACAAGATCTGTTACGGTAGTAATATAGGATTTCCCTTTACCAAAGGATAACATGGTGATATTGATTTCCCCAAGGGTCATGGGATTCATACATAGGCCAAGGGGGATTTCTAGGATGTAATTTCTAGATGGAGGTTTTTGGGAAAATTTGTTCAAGATGAATAAAAATTAGAGCCAAATACTATTAGTGATATGGTGTTTCTGTCATCATCAATGGTTCCAGTTTAATTTATATGGGTGATACTCCTTATTTAATATCGTTAATGTTCATTTATTTATTTTCCATTAATTCTTAAATTATATCATTATTGTTGGATATTTCAAATCCTTTTGGAAAATTTTTTGAAAAATGATTCAGTTGCCCCACGTGTTGGGTGGTGATAGTAGACATTATGTTGGTCTGGGAATTCATAGATCATGATCGTGACATATTTTATATGATTATAGGCATGAATTGGATGATCAACATGAAGGAACAAATAAAATATTATCACCATTGGGAAGAGTTATTACTTTTTATTGGGTTACTAATGTTTTCCAAGATGATTGGATATTTATATAAGGAAGGTTTGTGCATATTGTACTTTATTATAGTATAGTCACATTCCAGTTTTCGTATGTGTTTCATGTTGTCATTAACCCTTTCACGGTATATCAGCAGCCTACTAATGTGTTTGTGTGTACCCTCATGTTTTTCAAGGTGATTTTTCATTTTGACCAACACATAGAGAGTTTGAATTTTCTACTGACCATATATCTGGAATGATTACCCTTTCAATTAAATCATATCACATAAATCCTAAGGAGATAGAGGATATTAATTTCCATCATCATGAACTGCATGAAAAATTATTTACGTGTCCTAGTGTGTCATAGTGGGATATAAATGTACTCTTTTATACGAATGAAGTTAGAAGTATTTTTCTATGTATTGATTTTCCAATGGGGAATCAAGTGACCATTAAGAATAAATCTAAAATTCCTAGAATTGATGATCTCCTTGATTATCTTAAAATGGTTGTTTGGTTTCTTATGATTGACCTACGATTAGGGTAACATCTGTTGAGAGTCCAAGAGGAGGACGTACCCTAGAAAACATTTTGTAGTCGATGTTGTCATTTCTAGTTTTCATTATATTTGAACTCAGCAACACTCCATCGATATCATTGTCTTTGATGAAATGGATTTTTCATCCGTTCATAGAATCTTTAGTTTCTATGTGTCTAGATGATATCCTGGTGTACACTAAGTCCGTGAAGGAACATGTGGACAAATTTGATGTCATTATTTGAACCTACAATGATAATTTTATGCATGGTTGACTTTCCAAGTGATATTTTTGGATACGATAGGATAATATATGAGATCATGTTATATCAAAGAGGGTAATATCAGTGCATACTCAAAATTTAAAGGTAGTTATTTCCAGGAAAAATCTTAGAAATGTGGTTGGTATCCGAATCATGGTAGGAGTGGCGAGGTATTATAGATGGTTGGTTTGTGAAGTATCAATTCTTGAATCTCTGAAGACAGATTTGACTAGTAAGGGTGAAATTATTGAGTGGGACAAAAAATTCCTGAGATATTTAGAGGAGATAAAAGTGACATAGAAATCAGCACCATTGTTGATTCAACCAGAACTAGGATAAAGTTATGATGTTATCTATGATGCCTCATGTATGGGTTTTGGATGTGTCTTAATATAGGGGAAATAAGTGGTGGTTTATGGATCATGAATGTTTCACCCTAATGAGAATAAATTCCCTACCCATGATATTGAGTGGATACAGTTTTGGAATCACTCCCGACGTGGAATAGATATATATTAGGGGAGTGATTTATAGTTATTTAAGATAAAAATCCTGAAGAATGTATTCACTCAATATGATCTAATCATTCAATAGAGATATTGGGTTAAATATCTTCAAACAATTTATTTTTATATTTTATATAACCTAGGGAATGGAAACGTGCTTTCCGATGGATTGAGAAGGAGAGTGTAGATCCAAGCAGTGAAGGAATCAACTAAAGAGTGGTCTCTGATGAGTTTTTTTCTGAGGTGATCATGGGATTGAAGGTGGTTGGTGGAAAGGTGTTCTTATCTTTGATAAAGGTTAAATAATATATTTTTGGGTTATTTTAAATTGGGAAGAAAAAATACATTGAGATCTAATGCTTATAATATATCATAAATATTGGGAAGACCATGGGTGAGTGGTATTTCTCTCTATATGGAAATTTGTTCTTCTATAGAATGTTTTTTGTTCTTTTTTCTATAATACAACTGTATTTAGATAGTGAGAACTATAATTGTTTTTCTATGTAGCCTGGGAAGACAACATTGTATAATTATTTGGGATGCCAGTATTGGTGGTCGGGGATGAGGTGGTTAGTTGAATATTTTATATCGTAGTGTCTCACTTGTCATATAGTTATATTTAAACACCTAATCTATATCGGTTTGTTTCAGCCTTTACTTGTTTTGTTATAGAATTAGGATGATATTTCCACACATTTCATCACTATTTTACCATGGAATCCTAGTGGGAAGGATGCAATTAGGGTGATTATAAATAGAATCACGAAATCATTATATTTTTTACTAATAAAGGAAAGAAAATAATGTCGACTGTTTTGAAACATGTATCTTTGAATGATTGTGAGACATCATGGGTTTCCCATCATGGTGGATCCTGATACATAATTTATTTTCACATCCACATTCATGAATGGGTTTTAGGAGTAAATGGGGTACCCGTTGAAGATTAGAATGGCTTATCATACGATGAATATTTGACAGACATTGAGGGATATCTAGGGTCTTGAAGAGTTCCTTCCAGATTATATTCTTTATTTTAGTAGATCTTTATTTAGGAATTTTCCTTTGCTCATGTTTTTATATAATAATAGATATCATGAATCAGTCAGGATGACAATCTTTGAGGATTTTTAGGGATGGTCATGTCGTTCTCTCGTGTGATTGAAATAGTTAGGATAACAATCATTGGATTGACTGAGTATCTTTCATGATATGATATGAATTTTGTGGTTTACCATAGTAATATTATCCAAAAAAATTATCATAAATTTTATGTGGATTTTCATCGGTGGAAACATTATTTTTTTGGTTGGGGATCATGTTCTTCTCAATGTTTCGCATTACATGGGACATCATTAGCTGGGTAAGTTGGGTAAGTTGGAAATCTATTTTTTGGGAACCTTTGAGATCATTGAGCAACTGGGGAGGGTGGAATATCATTAGTAATTTACATCTGGTTTGTATTTTTTCCATAATGTGTTTCATTTCTCCCATTTCCTGACATATATGCCAGATCATTCCCATATCATTAGGTGGGAAGTTGTAGGCAGTGAATACAATACAACTTGGGTTCAGAAACTAGTTCAGATTATAGTTCCCCAATATATGGTATTATGAAGTAAAATTATTCCCCTATTATAGGTATCGTGGAAGTATGGAAAAGATCTCCATTAGATGTGGGAGGGGGTGTCATTTATTAGGCAATAATATCCTTCTCTTTTCATGGAACTATAATCTTGAGAACTTTGTGGTGGTTGAAATATTTTATGGTGGGGTGAATGGAATTCCATTTTATGTTCCTATCAGGTATGCTCAAATAATATATTTTGGTTTATTTTATTAAGTGGTTAAGTAATATCAACAATGAAATTAAGTGAACACCTATAATGTTGAATTCATGTATTTGTGGGAATTTTCATCAAAATATTATATTTTCTGTTGTTCACAGGGTAGTGATAATTTGTGTAATGGGATATCATGATATGTAATGGATTCCAAATATTTCATGTGAAATTAATACACTTAATCTGAATTGTACAAATCAAGTAAGGGTTTCACATTGTGTAATGTGAAAAAAAAAATTAATTTAAAAGGAAACACATTTTACAGAGTACCTTAAGATGAAATAATTTAAGGACATAGAATGTATTACACAACATGTAATTCCCCATGTTTTTCGTTTTCAAGTGATGTATCAGTGTTATAATGTTCATTACCTTTTTCAGACACCATCTCCAGGCAAAAGATCTTACCCTAGGAAATTTTAGCTAACTTTTCCCCTCAAGATCATTCGTTTCCATGGTTTTTCAATATTTATAGGTATTTGTCTCTTTGGGTAAGCATTCCTTTGATTTTTTTCATAGTTTCTATTTTAAGAAAATATTAATATATGGGTTTTTAATTGGATCACATTTTTTATCGGTCGGTTTTAGTATCTTTTAATCCCTTATCATCCAATGGTGGTTCTCGTTTTTTTCAATCCACGTTATTTATAGTGGTTGGTTTTTATACACCATTTTGGTAGGTAGATCAATTAAATTGTTCATATTTCATAAATCACTTATTTTACTTATGGATATGTTGATATTCAAAATTAAATTTCACGTGTTTAAATTGAAAAAGGCAATGCGTTCTAGTTTTAAATGTGTTTTTTCTTTGAAAACCAAAATTTCAATGGTTTTGAAGGAAATAGATGTTCCATTGATGAAGAAAATTTTATTTAATTAAAAATATTTATGTAAAATGATAGCATGGTTTTTAAAATAGAAATTGAATACATTTTATAGTGGGAACCTATGGTTCATAGAGAAAGAGACATGGCTACCCTTAGTTTGTGTGACACCACAATGTGGTAACCTCTTATATATTGATAGACTATGAAAAGACTCAATATTAGTAGGTTCCATCATTATGCCTTTTTGGAAAATGAGTTTCTAGATTGATTTGTCTCATAGGATAAAGCCAGAATGGAAGGTGTATTTTTTCTAGTTTTTATTGCATGATAAATAATTTTATAGATATTTCCTCAAATGTATATTTATTTTTTGGAATGTTTATCTACCTTGAAATATGACTAGATTGTTTATGGATTTTCAAAAAATGATATGGAATTATTAGAAAACCCCTGTATTTCTTAATAAATTATTTCAAATTATTTTTTTGATAAAAATTAATGTAATTTTTTTCATATTCATTATAAATATAACTTTTATATATTCTTTGCTGGTTTCCTTCTTTTCTAGATTACTGATTCCCTACTTTTATATTTCTCAAGTTGTAGACCTTGTTTTACAAGACACAAGTAAAGGCAAGGGTATTATGTAACATGATGGTATCTCTTTATATCACTGTTTCATTTTGTGAGGCTTTGGGGAGGTGACAATTCTTCACATAGAGATTTTTTATTATAGTCTTGCTATACTTCCTTGTTTAGCTTGTGTGGATTAGTTTAATCTCCCATTCATTCCACTTTTTACTCTTGTTGTTAGTCTTTTTTTATTATATTCAAGTCTTTTTTTTCTTATCTATATTATACCTCACCCTCTATTGGGATGATTTGGGTGGCTGGTCTTGTTGACCCAGGGTGGTGTACAACAATGACTTTCCAATTCATACATAAATACTAATAATTTCTTAAAGGTCTATTTATTTGTAATGTATATATTTTTCATTATTCAACTAAATTTAATTCTTTTTTTAAAATCATTTGAAATAAATATTAAACTAATATTGATATTTTAATTCCAAAAATTATTATTATTATTTTAATGTTTAGAAATTTTTTAAGTCAATTTTAAATGAAAATATAAGATACAATGAAAAACATTTTTATCAGGAAGATATTTTTTTGAATATTAACTATTCTCATTCATATTTTAAATAATTTAATAATTAATTTTCTTATTAATAATTTACTCATATCAAATAAAATTTATCATCATTAATAAAATGTTTCTTTAATATGAAATTCATATCACATAATTATTAATTATTTATAAAAATAATTTTCAGAGAATGAAATGATAATAATAGTTTATTTAGATATATTAGTTTAATTTCATTGGTATTAAGTGAAATCATTATATTTAATTAAATAAATATTCTATTAAACTAGTAATCATGTTGAATCTAAAAAATTAAATAGGTACATTTAAATGTTCATATATAATATTTATATATTTTTCTAAATATATTTTGGTTTCATATAAGTTCAGTGTCGGTTCTAGAGAATTCCATAGAATAAATTGAATATTTAAATGTAAGAATTTTTTAAAATCATGGGGTATTACAAGTATCTACCATAATATGGTAATATAGTTAGTTCTCTAAAATGTAAACATGGTGCATCTTAGGAGAAAAATTAGGTAAGATCTCTAGTATTTATGTGAGATTATATTATTTTTTGGAAGGGAGAACATATTGGTACCTATAGTGATATACCATTTTCCCTTCTCTGGGTAGCTGTAATATAATATATCTTGAATCTAGGGTATTAATATTATAAATCATTAATGAATGAGTTGTAGATAATATCAAATTGGATATAATATTCACAGAATAAGTTATCTCTAGTAGAATATAGTTTGGGAGGGATCTCGTTAAACATTAAGAAATAGAGTTTTTAGAATATATGTGCTCCCAAATTGAAATGGTGGACCCAAATATTTAATGAAATATAATTTTCTTAAAAGAAAAAAAATTATTTTTTGTTATAGAATTCAACACTAGAATTCAGAGAACTAATCATTTTATGATATTATGCATCTGTTTCTGTTTATTCTTATTTTCACATTTTATAACATTCTATTGGATGACTGTATTGAGTAATATTTCTTACCCATGCATGAAAACATTGACAAATTCACATCATATATGAACACGTTTGGAAGAGAATATTATAGGCTCTTAGGAGAGATAATATATTGGTGGTGAAAATATTCATATTTATTCATATAGTCATGTAAAAATGTTTTCTATTTGACCATTGAATTTGTTATTATTGGACTTCCCATTGGGGGATTATTGTTAATGTGGCATGATTTACATGGGAACCATTCCATACCTCAAATGGTTGGATTCATTAGGTTATGAATCTTTATTATTTGATATAATTTTATTATAATACATGTTTTTAATATAGGTAATACTTTCAAAATATATGGGGATACCTTAGTTATCTTCACATTCCCCTAAAATGTGGATTTAGGTTTTTAGAGGTCACTTATTTCTACAATATTATAAGCATTTTTTATTTAAAATTTAAAAATTTAAATACTTTTATCACTAAAATGTTATGTTTCTTACTAATTTTATTCTCTTATCAACCTAATAGTTAATATATCATTCAGTTGTCTTTCTTCAAATATATTTCATGAACTATCTATCTAAATGTGAGGTTAATACTTCTTTACTAAAAATTTTATCATTCTAATAATTTGTATAATCACTAGGTGTCAATGTATATTTATACAACATTAGTATATAGACATTTTTAACTCTATCAAGAACATTTAAACTAGTGAATAAAAAATTAAGAAAATTTAATTAATCATAAATGTTGTAATAATATTCTCAAATTACATCATTTCCTTTTTTAATTCCCCAAGCTCCTATGATCCATTTTGGATAATTATTTACATTGTTGTACCGATATATAAATTGAAATTAAAAAAATCTACAAAACTATAAAACACACATTGTAATTTGATGGATAACCATGATTTAACTTTCATACCAACTAAGGATAATATAGGTGATATCACAATATGCATATATGGGTTGAATCAACGTTTACGTTTTCACTATCTCAAAATTTTATACATTAATAAAAAAAATAAATTCAACTATTGATTAATTAAAATTGAACAATTTTTATATTTTTAATTTCTGTTTTTGTGGAGAAAATGAAATTTTTTTAAGGGGTTAAATAATTTTTAGGGTTTCAAATTAAATAAAAATTACTATATATTGGGTATTACTATATATTTACACATTCATAAGAACAAGTATCATCATAATAAAAAAAATTGTATGATATATCCATGAAATCATGTACAATAGTCTCTTGAATAATAATTTGAGTGATCCCATGATTGTACAATAGTATATAACATGACATAGCAAGAATATATCAACTCTCGTCCTTTATAGAATCATTAAAAAATGATGATATTAATTTTAAGGATGATGAAACTCTATTTAATCCATATAAGGAACATTCTCATAAAAATGAAATCTATAAAACTAGTATACTAGTATTTTGATATAACTAATTCAACAGTCAGTAAGATGAAAACATTAAGGGTTAAAATTATTATTTTGATATTATTATTAATTATACACTATGTGAATCTCATAAACAATATTATATATTCACCTATATCTTCATTTTTATCTTTCTAAGATAATAATATATATTATACACATTCAAACCTCAATAATGAAGCAGTAAAAAGTTATAACATTTCCATATACTATATTACTATATTTTGAAACTTATCTATAAGAACACTCTAATATAAATAATGAAATAAATATAACACACTTTAATAAACTCTATTTTTTAAATTTAATATTAAGAAAACAACATTTTCCGAAATAACCCTGAACTCCAAATTTATTTATATATCATTGATCTTCATAAAATAAATATACACAACACAAATGATTTTAGTTGACGTATTTGGTTAAGATATAGTGTTCCCATATACTCCACATAAATCCATGTCATCATATTTAATAAATTCATAGCTGTTTTTATTAAAATAATGATTTTCTAATATATTCATTATAGTTTTCCCAAGAGTTCAATTTAGAAGTTCTAATACTTTGAAAAAATAATATTATTACCATCAAAAATAAAATATAGTCCACAGTAAATTGGATAACATATATTTCATTACATAGATACTCTCTTGACAATTCGCCCTCTATTTATAGGCCACCATTAATTTGATGGAAAATAATGATTATGGATTTCATATCTTGTATGGATTAATTTTAAATGGTTTAATTTTTTTAAAAAGAAAACATTTTATATTATAAATATATTCAATAAATCATTGATTTTACAATAATTTGTATAATCAAACTATTGAAAAAAATATATAATCTAATTTGGACTTGAAATTAATTAGGCACATATAAGTGTTTCTTATACTTATTTAAATAATATTTCATGGATTTATAATTCATTAACTTTTTCTATTCTTCTGGTTAACATAATTTTTAATCCCCATCATGTTAAGAATACACAATATGGTATAATTTTACATTCTATATATTCCACAATGTAATCTTGGGAAATAATTTTCTTAAAATTTTGGTTACCAAACATAAATGATTTCTCCTATATTCCAAATGATAATGAATACATTGAAACTATTCCACAAAAATAATTTAGTAAATTTCCATCCATGAAAACCCTTTTCATATTTGTGATACTATGAATATACCTGTAAAATTATATGACTTAGTTTTTGATTTTTTACAAATAATTAAAATTCTAACTTAATTTGGATTAATAATGATTTAAAGAATCATATAAATGAGAATATCATGATTTCTAGGCTATTTTATACTATATCATTACAATATTACCCTAGATCAGTATAGGGGATCACTAAAAGATTAAAAGTACAAATTTGAGTTACTATTTAGAATTATCAATCATTAAACTTATATTAATAATTCCCAATGATTCTTATGGGATAATAAAAACATGGAATTGATTTACGTGAAATTAAATGGTGTATCACGATGCAACCAACATTCTTATAGACAGTAGAAGTCTAATATAGAGCTTTTAAAATTACATTAGAGTGTTTGAAATCATTGTAGGGAAATATTGTCCTTTTTTTGTGTGGTAACATTGCTAAAATACATAAATGTATTCCATATTATTAGTCAATAAATAAAGATACATTCCTTTATTTATTCCAAAACGTTCTAATAATTTAACAGGCTCTTAATTTTTTTATTTCAAGTCAATTTAATGACAATCCAATCATTATATACATTGATGATCATGTATGATATTTTTATTTTTATTTTTCTTGTATTGGATGTTTTTTAATGTTTTATATAAAGAAATTTTATTGTCTTATTTAATATTTCAGTAATATTTTGAATGATTTTTTTTATATTTATGTAAATACTTTTTCCCAAATGATTTAATTCATATATGGGAATGTGGTTTTAAAATATATATTGTGATTTAATTTATATTACAAGTGTATGTATTTGAGTATATGATGAAAACTGTATAAAAATCCCCTAAATGATTTTTTAAGGTAGTCAAATTTTAATTAATTAAATAAATAATATATTATCATTATAATAATGATTTATTATGGGTAACAATAATTTACAAGGTAGTAGATGGTTATCTAATCAAAATGACATATATTAAATTATGGTAAATTTTCATTTATTTCTTGTATAATTTGGGGAGGTAAATGAGAGGGGTTTATGACATAAATCATGCATTGATCAGTTTTGGTTTTTTATATAATTGATATGTTATGTATGTTCATTATTATACAGAATTATTTATGATTTGATATAATTAAATTGTTTCTTCAATTGAATTTTTTAACTAATGACACTTTGAAAAATGTGATAATGTGAAATGGAGTATCTCTAATGGATATGTTATAACATGGACATATATTATATTTTCATGAGATATGTTATGATATATACAATGAAAATTACATTATAACTATTTTAACAATTATTTGGAGTTATTAATTATGCTATATAACATTTTTTATAGGGAATTTACAATGAATATTTTATTCCATAGGCAATATATCCTGTGAGAAAGTGACTACTATAAATATTTTTCAATGGTTCAACAGGGTGAAACTAAGAATCATTGTGTCTTGATAACATCATGATAGATTACTAATTTTGTTATTTTTATTTAATTAATGAAATCAGGTATTTATAACATAAACATTCATACATGTATAGACGTCATTTCAGCGGGTATTTTTAGGGCATGTTTGTGTCATATTATTTTGTTTTATTACTCATACATTGCACAAACACATTGTATGTGCATGAAGATTTTATGTATATTGATTTAATTTAGGTTAGTAGACAAATATTATATGAACAAGTCCTAGTTCGATAGATAAAAACATAGACGTAAGCTGTAAGGGGTAGTGTGAGGGTCATTTTGGTGGAGTAGGGGTATTTATTTTATTATATGTTTATGTTAATTTTTATATATGGGAATAATTTTGTGACCTTATATTTATAATTGTATAAATATATGAAATAATAGAAATAATATATGATTTTTTAATTTATATATACTATTATATATTAATATATATTTTACCATATTGATTATGTTATGGTTAATACCATTACTTCTATATTATTATTTTAATTAGATAATAAATCCCCCCAATGATTATTGTATTATCATTGGAACTAGACTCTAAAAATTGGGGATGGTGGTATCTGACTGAGGTCATATGATATTCCACCTACTCAATATAGTCATTATAGGGAATAAACATAGAAAATTAAATGAGAGACCTTTTTTAAATTTATTTATAATATTGGGAATATTTTTAGAAATGATATTGTTTATTATATATTCACATTAATGTTGTTCATGTTTCTAATATTTTCATTTTGTATGAAATAATAAATTATTAGTTTTTATGGTATATTATTTTTTATCTTTTACAAAATACCATTTGGATGATTTTCTATGGAAATGAATGTTTTATAAGATAGGATTTCTTATATAATATTTTCATATAGTGGTGAGATATCATGTGTTCTTATAAAATAATAGCTACATTAGATCGAAAATCACTTATTCTCATGGTTGATTGTGATTAATATGGAATTGGTTTGGAAATATATTAATTGAATTAAAAAATTAATTGAATTTTTCTTTATATTTTTAATGAAATTGTTTACAATAATGTAATTATATTAAACAAGTATGTTATGAGTATACTCCAATAATTATTTTCTTGTTTTGAATATTTATTTTATATTAATTGGAGACTTTAACCATATATTTATACATTTATAATTTCATTTTTATAGGATCATGTATTTTTAATGGTTTTCCTAATGTAAATATTGATGTCGAGGGAAATGTTTTTATCCTTTAATTTTAATCCATTGTTTGGGTTGAATTGTGTTAGTTTTTGGAATTATATTTGATATTTGATATTTCTCAATTTTATTGTGTAAGTGGTATGTTGAATATGTTCATGAGGGTGTAGAATAGGGTTCTTAATTAGTGGATATTCTTGAGTATCTAGTTCATGTATAACTCTTGAAGAGTCAAAACATTATGATTCATCTTAAGAATTGGGGTATCCCAGGGTTGAATCCACAATAACTAATATCTCTAATGATTTTTAAGTTCATTTTTTATTTTAGTTTCATGGATAATGTGGGACTGCATGGTTAATAATTATGTATTGGAAGGATATAAATGATAATTCAATTCAAGGGTACCCTAGAAGATTAGAAATTGGGCTTGGTACATTTATTCTAGATGAATCAACTAGAAAATTGGACAAAACCATAGTGTTATCCAAAAATAATGAAGGGTTTCGAGGGGTTGAATTAAATAACTTGTTTGATAAGATGTATTTTCCTGATACTCTGGATATTGAGAAATCATATGACTATATAAATATTAAGTTTAAAGAGATGATAATAATAGAATATGTAATGAAATTTTATATATCCTCTGGTTTTCAACATCCTTAGGTACTGATGATCCTATGAATACTAATATGTTTCATATCTATATACAATGATTTATAAATACCTACGTGATACCATTATATCTAATTAATTATATAGTTGTTTCTTTGAAAAACAATTTTTTGGTGATTGGGGTTTCTTAATGTGAGTCTTTTAATGGTTGAAAAAGAAGTATTAAAGAATTATATCGAGGTAGTGAGTGTCTGGGTGGTTAGAGTAGAAGTGTTTCATTTTTTTCAACTCGTGTAAGGACCCCATTGATTTAATTTCTATGTGACCGAATAGTTCATACTAGGTTAATGAGGCTAAGATCATATGGATTGTTTTTGATGTGGTAAGATGATAATTTTCAATTTTTATTACCGCAGTACTTAGGCAGGTGGTGGAAGAGGTTATTCATCACCACAATAATCTCATTTCTAGATGGTATTACACTTATAAATTAATATTTATTGGAAAAATAAGTGGCACAATATTGGTAGTGTTTGAGGTTTTTAGGGACGTCCTTAACAAACATAAATTTTTAAGTCTAGTTATGATTCATGTGATCATGACTGCGGGGTTAATTCAAGCAATATTTATTATATAGAAATGACAATTAGAAACTGTAATTATGGTCCTTTGATTGTAATGGGGTTGATTTTAGTGAATTAAACCATGCATTTTATTCTAATTCACATGTTTACATATCATTAACATTTTTATACACACCTTGTGTGAAATATATTTATTAAAAATGAATTTTTACCAACATTATTGAATGTTGAATATAAGGACCCAACCTCAAACAATACATAATATTGAATTAAATGAATAATACACATTAAATATCTTTTCAGGTTTAGAGTTTCAGAGAATTAGGTCATTACATTTACATAAAAAAATGATTATTAGATGTAGACAATTCTACCCAGCACCCATTTTTTCATAAAATAAAAAATCATTAAAAAAAGAGTCATGTCTAGTTCTAGGTTTTAGACAGCATGACTTTCCCTTGATCTCATCCTTGACCCTATTCATCTTTATGTCCTGTGAAACCATATCAAAACATGGGATGAGCATAAAAAGCTCAGTAAGGGTTATAAAACAAAGAATGAAAACATTTTTTCATAAATACATACAAGACAAGAACTCTTTTACTTACCTCATGAAATCATAAGATTTATGAAAGAAACATATAAATCATAATTCATAAAGGTAACTTGTGGAATCCATAACATACTTACATTGTAGCTATCACAGATACATAGGGAGTTACTTTGGAATACCCATCACAGTATATTCCCTAAATCTATTTGGAGAAACATTCATTTTTACCTCCATCACGTTACCCAATGCATTGGAGAGCTATCTCGGGCTCACCCGCCCTAGGTTTATCACGGAACCACTCGTATACATAAATAATGCCCAGGAACCATACATGATCATAACACATAACATAAGCATAAAGGAAAGATACCAATTCCACAATGAAATAACAAGATATCATTTAAAGATATTGAAATAATAAATCCATTCTCAGAATAATTTTCAATACCCAAATACGTAAAAAGAGTATATGTTATTTATTTTTCCTTTTAAAAACATTATGGCTTGTTAAGGAAGCCAAAGATCAAATAATACTCTCGGCGGTGTAAAGGTAGCCATCACCACTTACGTAAAAAAATTAATTTTTTTCATTTAGTAAAATGCTTCGTATAAAATGATTCCCTTAGAATGAAATAAAAAGCGAAAGGTGTTTATACAGCGTATAAAAGAAAATCATGTATTAAAACAAAATATGCCTCAATGAAAGGAGACTGAGACAATGTTCCTTACCTCGTGTCCGACATGACTCGATCATTCATTAATATCCTGAATAATAAACTAAAGTTAATTTCTAATGGATTAATAACCTTTTTAATGTCTATTATTCCTTGTAAATCACTTATTACCACGTTATAAACATTATGTAATCTTATAAGTTAATAACGTTAGTTTTGTCGATAATTGGTACTTGAGTCAATAATGAACACCTTATATTTACAAGTTCTCCTTGTGGACAATATTACATTATATCCAAAATTAGATTCATTATTTAGATATCATTTATATCATATATATCCATTATATACATGTATTTATAATATTTCATAACATTTGGAGGTAAGAAATTAAATGCACCATTCATGGAGACGGTAAGCCGTACGTACGCATGAACACTACTTTCATTTCTATTTATTATTTTTATTGAATTAAAGAATAATGATAAATAGGTATATTAAAATTCCAGTATAATATCATATATAATATCATTAAGTTCATCCTTTATATGTCCCACATAAGGCATTAATGGGTCACATCACTTTGAGGGGGCAGAAGTCCACACTTTCTCAAATGAGATTATCGTATTACCCACTATAGAAAACATAAAGGAGTGATATAAATGGAAAATACAGAAGCATAAAGAAAACATAACCATAATTAATATCACATATAAATATAGTGATATCATAATTTCCACCATGATAGGCGGTAAGAGGTAATTGAACAAATCATCGTTTCGTGAGGTGTTAGTTTTCCATCCACAGAAACATTATGTTCTTCATTCATTAGATAGAGGTGTGTGTATGTGTAGTTAGAATCCTTATCATAACCAAATTATAGTATATTTAGAATACTGGTGTTGTTACAAAGGAAAGGAGTAAAAATATTTTAGGGGTTGGAGAAGTAAAATAATAGAAAACAATTTAAGAGAAACAATTACCTTTAATTTGGGTAACTCTCTTTGGTTTGAACCAAAGGACTTCTTGAGGTGCCTTCTGCCTAAGGTAAGGATTCTATTATGAGGACAGTGATGTAGGGAGACTAATTGGGGTGAGTTTGGACGAGAAAAATGGCTTTAGAGCTGTTTGCAATTGGTTAGAAGTGGTCTTCTTTTATAAGGGAGAGGAGGGGCTCTTTTGGAAAGTGTGAAAATATTATTTTATCAGAAACTTATATTCAGTTTCAAAAGGTCCAAAAATAATTATAGTAGAATATAAGATGAGAAATATTTGAAATAAAATCCTCCCATAAAAATTGGACTTGTTTTGTATACTATTTTAATTATTATAATATTATTTATTAAAATTATTTATTAATGAGGTAAACAATGCATCATTATTGTGTCAAAAATAATTTAATTTTATTTTGTCTAAAAACTATAAAATAGATACCATGATGTAGGAAATCATTTTATATTTCCAATGAATATTTATAGTCGAATAGATAATCTATATTACCCCTTGTAAAAATTAATTTACTAAAAGATATTTGTTTTTGTCATTTTTTCCTTTACTTTAAGTCAATTAATCTAAATTGTCATTATCACTTCCAAGTCACTCAAAGGGGTACCAAAATCGACCCAAAGATTCCCATTGTCGTAAATGACTCAACCAATAAGTTTTTAAAAAGTTTTAAGGTAATTCTGAATTATTATAATATTTTTTTTTACTTTGAATTACCTTATTTACCTTTAACCGTGTTAAATAAAAGTCACAAGTTACTATTCACCAAAAATTATTTTCATCTTATTGAACCACATTTTACTTATTAATAAAAACAATGTATTTCGGATTTTTGAAATTGAATTCACAGAAGTGGTAAAATATTGTTTAAATGAAAAATTCAGTCTTTTAACTACTACTATGTGGTTTAACTATTCATCAAAAAATTGATGTTTTTCAGAAAAATAAAAAAAATTCAACATAAGAAATATTTGATATTCAAAATTCAAAAATTATTTCTATTTTCCAAATTAAAAAAATATTTGTGGCATTAATTAATTTAAAATTAATTCCTATTTTTAAAACAAATAGCGTGTTTTTATGAAAAATTAAATCTCAAAAGATTGATAGTTGTTTATGTCGAATTTCAAAGTGAAATTAATTCCAATGAGCAAAATTGGATTAAATGGTAAAAATATATTTTAATTAAACTTTAAAAACAATTAAAAATATAATCTATCCATGTAAATAAATTATATTAAAGGCACTTTTGAATTAAAATACAATATTTTCACTATTCATTAAAAAAATGAACTTTATCGAAAAAATCCAAAAAAATTACCCAAAGTAAAATTTGATGTCCCAAATCTAAAGAAGAATTATATTTGGTCAAATTGAACATATGAAGATTACCAAAACTAAATTTATAGATGCTTCTCCATTAAAATGTGGTAAATCAACCTGTTAATGTATATTATGCTTAAAATTTGATTCATTCATATTTTAAGCCTCTAATTTTTTTTGGATAAATGTAAATAAATTTAACAAAAATATATAATCATATTTTTGTTAGTTTTGTTCATTCTTGCCAATACAATAGCTACAAGTTAACTACAATTTAAAATAATAATATTATATTATTAGTGTGGAACGTAAGATTTCAAAGAAACCCATTGTTGCGTATCGGGTATACTATCGAACATAGAAACCTCTTTACTGTAAAATTAATATTTAATTCATAAATATTAATAAATATGAAATAGGTATTATTCTTTATTTATCTGGGATGTTACATCCTTCCCACCTTTTGGAAATTGCATCCTCAAAATTTTTATTCACTTATAAAAATAAGTGTGGGTATTTATCCCTCAAATCATTTTCAGATTCCCACTTTGCCTCTTCAACCATGTGGTTTTTACACAAAACAATTACCCGGTGAATTACTTTATTCCACAACACTTTCTCTCTATGGTCAAGAATTTGGACTGGTTGTTCTTCATAAGTGAGATTCTCTTCCAACTGAACTACCTCCGGGCTCAAAAAATGAGATGGATTTGGCATATACTTTCTCAACATCGAAACATGAAAAACATTGTGTACTTGGGATAAACTTTGATGTAATTCCACTATGTATGAAACTGATCCAACTATCTACAATATTTCATATGTTCCAATGAACCTCGGACTCAACTTTCGCTTCTTACCAAAACACATCACACTTTTCCATGGAGAAACATTAAGAAACACATGATCACCTACCTCAAAAGAATGATCCTTCCTCCGGTTATCTGCATAACTTTTCTACCTTCTCTGAGCAGTTCTCATGTGCTTCTGAATCAACTGAACTTTATTTTCCATCTCTTCTACCAATTCTGGTCCCATCAGCTTCCTTTCACCTACTTCATCCCAAAAAGTTGGATTTCAACAACTCTTTCCATATAAAGCTTCAAATAGATCCATCAGTATACTGGAATGAAAACTATTATTATAAGAAAATTCATCCAAAGAAAGATGTTGGTCCCAATTTCCATGATAATCCATTGAAAAATCATGTATCATATCCTCCAGCATCTGAATTCTTCATTCTGATTGCCCATCTGATTGAGGATGAAAAACTGTACTAAAATTTAATTAAATACCCATCGACTTCTGATGGCCTTTCCAAAAGTTAGAAGTAAACCTGGTATCGTGATCAGATACAATAGAGAGGGGAACACCATGAAACCTGACTATCTCTTTAACATAAAACTGAGAAAGTAAATCTAGTGACAATGTATCTCTAATAGGAAGGAAATGATTAGATTTAGTCTATCGATCAACAATAAACCAGACTGCAGTACTATCTCGAGATGTCTTCAATAATCCTAGAATGAAGTCCATGGATATATTTTCCCATTTCCACTCTTGCACCGGTAAAGGTTGAAGCATCCTTTTTTGGTAACTTCCACTCTTCTTTAACCTACTGACAAGTCAAAAACTTCACAGTAAAATCATCAATATCTCTTTTCATTCCATCCCACCAGTAATACATTCGATGATCTCTGAATATCTTATTACTGCTAGGATGAACTGAAAACGGGGAACTATGAGCTTCACATAACAACTCATTCTTCAATGGTGGATCACAAGGCACATATAATCTATTTCCAAATCTCAAAACACAATCATTAGCAATGTTAAAATCAGGCAACTTACCCTTCTGAACCAACTCTACCTTATTCTGCAACTCAGTGTCTTCTTTCTGTGCTTTCATTATTTTGTCTCATATAGATGATTTCACTGACACCTGAAACAAAACAGAAGAATTTCTTGCACCAACAACTTCTATTCCAAATTTCATCAAATCAAAAACCAAAGGATCTCATTCCAAAACACTACATGGTCAATGAGACATTACTTTTTCGACACAAAGCATCAGCCACTTTATTTTTTTTCCTGGATGGTAATGGATTGTGCAATCATAATCCTTGATTAATTCCAACAATCTCCTCTGTCTCATGTTCAATTATTTTTGATTTAATATATAGTTTAAACTTTTTTGATCAGTATATATTTCAATTTTACTCCATACAAATGATGCCTCCAAATTTTTAGATCAAAAACAAATGCAGCTAATTCCAAATCATGTGTAGGGTAATTTAACTCCTGAGGTTTCAACTGACGTGAAGCATAAGAAATTACCTTATCATTCTGCATAAGGACACAACCAAGTCCTTTCAATGAAGCATAACTGTAGATAAAAAACTCCCCATTTCTGGATGGCATTGCCAAAACTGGAGCATTCATCAATCTTTTTTTCAATTCCTGAAAACAATCATCATATTCTTTTATCCAGATGAACTTAACACCATTTCAAGTTAACTTAGTCATGGGACTAGATAACCATGCAATATTTTCAAAAAAACTTCGGTAATAACCTACCATACCAGGAAAACTACGAATCTTGGTCATATTTGTGGGTATTGTCCATTCTTCAACAACTTTTGTTTTAGCAGGATAAATAGTTATACCATTTTTTGAAACAATGTTACCCAGGAAAGAAATTTGTTCTAACCAAAACTCACACTTTTAGAATTTCCCAAATACTTTATTTTCTTTAAATATTTGCAAGAAAACCCATAAATGACATTCATGTTCCTCTTTACTTTTAGAATACATCAAAATATCATCAATGAACACAACCACAAACTTATCCATGAACTCATGGAAAATTCTATTCGTAAGCTCCATGAATACATCAGGTGCATTGGTTAACCCAAAAAGCATAACTACAAATTCATAATGGCCATATCTAGTATGAAACACAATCCTAATAATGTTGGCTTCATTTACTTTCAACAGATGGTATCCCGAACTAAAATCAATCTTCAAAAAATACTGAGCTCCCTAGAGCTAATAAAACAAATCATCGATATGAGGCAAATGATAATTATTCTAAACATTGATGTTATTCAATGCTCTATAATCAATGAAAAGTCTCATGGAACCATCTTTATTTTTAACAAACAAGACAAGAGTACCCCATGGTGATGTGATAGGTCGAATGAATACATTATCTAATAACTACTCCAATTGCTTCCTTAACTCTAAAAGATCAATTTGAGCCATTCGATAAAGGGGTTTTCAAATTCGATTAGCACCAGGAACAAAGTCAATAGTAAATTCAACATATCGATCAGGTATAATACCAGACAACTAATCAGGAAATAAATCAATGCAGTCATTTACCACTGGCACATCATTAATCTGAATAGTTCCTTTATTTTTAAAAATATCTGCAAGTTAACATTCATTTCCATCATTGACTAGTTTCTCAGTTTCCTGATACGTTATCAAAATAAATGGTTCAATCTTGTACACAAACTGAAAATCAATCTGAAAGGAAACCTCTTTAGCTCGGTAGCCAATATTAGCATGATAAACAGAAAGCCAATCCATACCCAAAATAACATCAAACTCTACTAAAGAAAAAAAAGGTTTGCAGGTAGATTCTTTATGCACACAAGGACATGAATGTTCTTTTGCTTTCTTTTTGTATCAACATTTCCTCCAGGTGTTTTAACCATAAGTTCTGTATTCATATATTGAGATGAAATTCCCAATTTATTTGAAAACTTCTCATAAATTAATGTGTGTGTAGACCCTAAATCAAACAACACATTGACATAATCTGAACAAACAAACAATGTACCTGATATAACTTCATTTGATGGCCCAACATCTGCTGAAGTAGTTTCAAAAGATTTCACCACCCCTTTTTTCTTGTATTCTGGCTGATTTCCTTCATTTGAGTTCTTTTTTGGACACTCATTTGCACAATGACCCATTTCATTACACTTAAAATATTTTACTCAATGCAAATCATATTTTGTCTTACCATTACCCTGATATTTTTCAGTGAAATTACGAGCCATATTTCCCATTTTACCACAACGGTAGCACTTACCAGAATTCAAAAGTCATTCACCACCATGCATTTTACCACAATTTTCACAAACTGAAAACTTATCTTTCTTAACATCATACTTTTTTGAAGAGTTCTTCCATTTCTCCTGACACCTCTACCTCTTATTCTGTAGTTTGTCACTGAATATCTGATCATCGAAAAAATCCATTTCCACCTTCTCTAAAAAACGAACAAGTTTTTAATAACTTTTGAACTCACGGAAATCTAAATCCCTTCAATACTTTGGCTTTAATCTTGTGTAAAAATGGTTGATTTTACAATCAAGATATCGTATGAAATTTGGAGTATACCTTTCCAGTCGAGTGAATTTTTCTTTATATGTAGCCACTGAGTCATCCTCCAGCTTCAATTGTAGGAATTGTTTATCCATACTAAGATGAACCACCTTAGGGAAATATTTCTCAAGAAGCATACATTTGAATTCATCCCAATCAAGAGCATCAATATCCCCACTATCCCTGATATTTTTCACCATTGACCACCACTGATCAGCTTCACCATCAAAACTGTAAACAACAAGACTAACCTTTTGATGTTCTGAATCTCCCATGACATCAAAAATCATCTCCAGTGCTTTAATCCACCATTCAGCTAGCCCAAGGTAAGAGGATCCTCAGAATGATGTGGGATGTTGCTTCATGAAATTCTACACTAATGACATGTTCCTCTGTGGTTGATCTGGATGATCTTATACATGGATACAACCACCATTTATAGCATGAGTCAACTATTCCATCACTGCAACAAACTGTTTAGTCCCAATTCTGACCATCTCAAGTTTCTGGTTTGTAAGGTTGTCTTCCTCCTGATGTCATCCCAACATAGAGGCCCTATTTCCTCTACGAAAAACCATTCTGAACATAGAAATATCTTAGGCGAAGCAACATGGTAATCTGTAAATTCAATATGATTTCAATATGATCATAAATTACTTTATGGATATTAATTTAACAATACCCTAACTCATAACGTTATCTAAACTGACATATGATTCCATCTATAAGGACTCAACCTTAAACAATACATAATATTGAATTAGATGAATAATTCACATTGAGGATCTTTTAAGGTTTAGAGTTTTAGAGAATTAGGTCATTAAATTTACATAAGAAAATGAATATTACATGTAGACAATTCTACCTAGTATCCATTTTTTTCATAAAATAAAAACTCTTGAAAAAAAGACTCATGTCTAGTTCTAGGTTTTGGACAACATGAATATTCCTCGATCCTATCCTTGACCCTATTCATCTTTAAGCCTTGTGAAAACATTTCAAAACTTGGGATGAGCATAAAATGCTCAGTAAGGGTTATTAAACATGAATGAAAACATTTGTTCATAAATACATACAAAACATGAACTCTTTTACTTACCTCATGAAGTCATAATATGTATGAAAGAAACATAGAAATCATAAATCATAAAGGTAACTTTTGGAATCCATAACATACTTACATTTTATCTATCACAGCTACATAGATAGTTACTTTGGAATACCCATAACAGTATATTATCAAAATCTATTAGGAGAAACATTCACGTTTACATCTATCATGTTACCCAATGCATTGGAGAGATATCTCAAGCTCACCTGCCCTAGGTTTATCACGAAACCACCCATATACATAAATAATTCCCAATAACCATAGATGATCATAACACATAACATATGCATAAAGGAAAGATAACATTTCCACATTGCAATAACAAAATTTCATTTAAATATATTGAAATAATAAATCCATTCTCAAAATCATTTTCAATACCAAAATAGGTAAAAAGTGTATATGGTATTTATTTTTCCTTTTAAAAACATTACTGCTTGTTAAAGAAGCCAAAGATCAAATAATACTCACGGCAGCAGAAAGGTCGTTGTCACCGCTTACGTAAAAAACACATTTTTTTTCATTTAGTAAAACACATCGTATAAAAAGATTCCCTTTGAATGAAATGAAAATTCAAAGGTGTTTATATGGTTTATAAAAGAAAATCTTTTATTAAAACAATGTATGCCTCAATGAAAGGAGATTGAGACGAAGTCCTTTACCTCATGTCCGACATGACTCAATCATTATTTAATCTCCTGAATAATATACTAAAGTTAATTTCTACTTTCTTAAGAAACTTTTTCGAGATTATTATTCCTTTTATATCACTTATTACCACGTTATAAATATTATGTAATCATTTATGTTAATAAATTTCATTTTTTCGATATTTGGTACTTGAGTCAATAATGAACACCTTCTATTTTCAAGTTGTCCCTATGGTCAATAGTCCATTATATCCAGAATGATATTAATTATGTAGATATCCTATATATCAAATATCTCCAGTATACACATGTATTTATAATATTTCATAACATATGGAGGTAAGAAATGAAATGCACCATTCATGGAGACGATAAACCATACGTACGCATGAACACTACTTTCATTTCTATTTATTATTTTTATGGCATTAGAGCATAATGATACATAGGTATATTATAATTCCAGTATAATATCATTAATGTCATCCTTTATACATCCAACATAAGTTATTAACGAGTCACATCACTTTGAGGGGGCGGTAGTCCGCACTTCCTCAAATGATATTATCATATTTACCTACTGTGGAAACCATAAAGGTGGGATATAAATGGAAAATACAGAAGCATACAGAAAAAATAAACATAATATATATCATATAGAAATACAGTTCCATCATAATGGCCACCATGAGAGGCGGTAAAAGGTAATTGAACAATCATCGTTTCGTGAGGTGTTAGTTTTCTATCCACAGAAACATTATGTTCTTCACCCATTAGATGGAGGTGTGTGTATGTGTAGTTCATATCCTTCTCATAAAAACATTCTAGTACATTTAGGAAAATGGTTTTGTTACAAAATAATGGAATAAAAATATTTTAGGGGTTAGAGAAGTAAAATAAAAGAAAACAATTTAAGAGAAACCGTTACCTTTAATTTTGGTAACTCCCTTTGGTTTGAACCAAATGAATTCTTGAGGTTCCTTTTACCTAAGGTAAGGCTTCTAGGAGGAGGATAGGGATGTAGTAAGATTAATCGGTCAGAGTTTGGACGAGTCAAATGGCTTGAGATGTGTGTGGAATTGGTTAGAAGTGGTCTTCTTTTATAAGGGAGAGGAGGGGCTCTTTTGGAAAGTGTGAAAATATTATTTTATTATTAACTTATCTTTGGTTTAAAAAGGTCATAAAATAATTAAAGTCTAAGATAAGATGACTAATATTAGAAATAAAATCATCCAATAAGAATTGGACATGTTTTGTATAATATTTTAATCAGAATAATCTTATTTATTTAAATTATTCATTAATGAGGTAAACACTGCATCATTATTGTGTCATCAATAATTTAATTTCATTGTTGTCTGAAAATTATAAAAAAATGCCATAATGTATGAAATATTTTTATCTTTCCAATGAATATTTATATTCGAATTGATAATCTATATAACACCTTGTAAAGATTAATTTACTAAAAGATATTGGTTTTTGTCATTTTTGCCTTTACTTTAAGTTAATTAATCTAAATTGTCATTGTCACTTCCAAGTGGCTCAATGGGGTCCCAAAATCAACCCAAAGATTCCCATGGTCGTAAATCACTCAAAAAATAATGTTTTTATAAGTTTTGAGGTAATTTTCAATTATTATAATATTCTTTTTACTTTGAATTATCTTATTTACCTTTAACCGCAGTAAATAAAAGTCAAAAGTTACTATTCAGCAAAAATTATTTTCATATTATTAAACCACATTTTTCTTACTAATAACAACCATGTATGTCAGATTTTTGAAATTCAATTCACAGAAATGGTAAAATTTTATTTAAATGAAAAATTTTGTCTTTTAACTACTACTAAGTGGTTTCACTATTCATCAAAAATTAATGTTTATAAGAAAAATACAAAAAATTCAGCCTAAGCTATATTTGATTTTCCAAATTAAAAAATGATGTCTATTTTCAAAATTCAAAACATATATGTTTCATTAATTAATTTAAAATTAATTCTTATTGTTAAAACAAATAGAGTGTTTTTAAGAAACAATAACTATCAAAATAATGATACTTATATATGTCCAATTTTAAAGTGAAATTAATTCCAATGACCAAAAATGGATTAAATGGTAATAATATATTCTAATTACACTTTAAAAAAAATTAAAAAGATAATATAACCATGTAAATAAATTATATTAAAAGGAACTTTTGAATTAAAATACAATATTATCACTATTCATTAAAAAATGAACTTGATCATAAAAATCAAAAAAAAAAAATACGCAAATAAAATTTGATGTTCCAAATATAAATAAGAATTTTATTTGGTCAAATAGAACATATAAAGATGACCAAAACTAAATTTACAGATGGTTCGCCATTAAAAGGCTGTAAAACGACCTGTTAATTTAAATTTTGCTTAAAATTAGATTCATACATATTTTAAGACTCTAACTTTTATTGGATAAATGTAAATAATTTTAAAAAACATGTATAAACGTACTGCAGTTATTTTTGTTCATTCCCGCCAATACAACGGCTAGGAGTTAACTTCTATTTAAAATAATAATATTAAATTATTAGTGTGAAACGTAATATTTCAAAGATACATGTTGTTGCGTATTGGGTGTGCTATCGAACATAGAAACCTCATTAATGTAAAATTAATATTTAATTCACAAATTTTAATAAATAATAAATATGTCTTATTATTTATTTACCCAGGATGTTACATTGAAACTCCTCTAGAATATAGATTTTTTAGCCTTGTAGATGTTTGACTTCAGAAATTATCATGAAGATATCATGAATTGGATAAAAATACATTTAACAGGATAATAGGAATTGATTTTTTGGATCTATTTTGAGTTCATGCTTTCTACTATAAAAAATTTGTATTTTCCCTCTTTTATGAGAAAATATTAAAATTTTATTTGTGAATTATAATAATATGAACGTTATGGTATAGAAAAAATCACATATCACAATGAAATAACTTTTTAGATAAATTATATGATTTTTAGGTTAATATAGAAATTATAATTATATTTCCCCTCAGATTATAGAATATTTTCACGGTATATTCCTTAAGGACTTCTTATGTTAGCCACTAAATTGGATTGTACAATTACAATGAAAATATTTTATAATATCAAATAATGTTAATTCCATAATATATTATAGTAATTTTTAGATTTGGAATTAATTTTCTTACATGATGATTTTTAATTAATTTTTTTATCTCATATAACATTTTTTATTATTATGCCACAATAATATTTTTCTAGAATCCATATGAGAGTTTGGAAAATTTTTTATGATACAAAAAGGTTAAATGAGGTAATTATTTAGAACTAAAATAAACATCCATTATTGATGGTTTATTTGATTAATTAATTTTTACTCAATAGCATTCATGATATCATTGTGATAAGGTGATCATTAGCTCAGGTTGGGAATTGATGATATTATAAAAACAGAATTCCCAAGTCTCTAAAAAAACTGTTATTTTTTTTAATAAAATTTTAACTGATTAACACACTTTATCATATTGATATTATTGAGGAATTATATAACTATCCTTATAATGACTATATTGTGTTCGTCTTTATTGATGAAATTATAATTTACTCATTATCAATAGAGTTATAATTTGAGTATTTGATTATTTTTTTCGAAATACTTCGTCATCATCAAATTAATTCAAGTATTTCAAAGTGTATGTATTAGTTTAAGTAAGTGAAATTTATTTCCCCATTTTATAAAATGGGTGAAATTTAGAAGATCCTAAAATAGTTTTGGTTATAATATTTTTTAATAATAATGAATATATTTGACATTCGAATTTTATTTGGTCTCATAGATTATTAGAATCACTCTCTTTCAGACTTCTCTCAATTAAATGTTTCGATGGTGATTAAGAATAATAATGTTTTTAAAATTTAATTAGATGACCAGTGTGGTGAAACATTATAGGAATTGAAAAAGTTGATTACGTTAGCACTACTCATTATCTTACATAAGTTAGGTAAGAATAATTTTTTTAATGTGATTTATAATATATAGTCATATGATTTGTGGTGTTACAATAAGACTATTCCCAGAAAAAATGTTCATAGAAACATTTTCCACAAGAATAATTATAGAAGAAATTATTTTTTGATGGGGAATACACATAGTTTTTTTACATCACTAATTATTTGGTGAATAATCTTTCATTTACACTAGGAATAAAATCAGGTACTAAATATTCTATTTATGAGATATTTTTATTATGAAGAGGAAATAATAAAAGCATATTAAATGTTATAATTTAATGATAATTTTGATTCCATGGAATGAAAATATTTCTACTAGTTTTCTAAGAATTAATTCATTTAGAGCAGTGGAAACATTTTTACTTTGTTAGAGTTACACATGGATGTAGAGGGGGAGAATGTTTGGGTTGTTCTTAAATTCATGGTAATTGATATTCTTTGTTAGATTGATTGAATAATTTTTTTTGAATAGATTCTATTTAATGAAACATTATCTTACCAAATTAATAATGTTATTTTATGTAATTTAATTTAATGAAAACTAAGTATTGTTTAAAAATATTTTTTTTATTATAACAGAGTGATACATTTTTTGTGTTTTAGTAATATTAAAATGAGTTATTTGGGATTTTGACGGTTTATGAGAACCCTAACATGATATTTATAGTTTTAGTAAACAGAATGTTTTGAAATTATTGTAGTAGGAGTCTATTAGGTACTCGTTAATAATTCATTGACAGTATGGAGAGTAAACTATAGGATTTGTACCCATATGTGCTCTACCAAAATCACATTATCCTTCCATAATATTTATAGTGGTCCAATAAATGGATCATAGAGGTTAATTAGGTATTTAGAGATCCAGTATTTTTTTGACAAGTTAATAGAAAATTATTATTTTCCCATATATTATTTGTAACCCCATTATGTGTTCATTCAGGTTAACTTGTTCTTATCATGTACATGAGGGGTGAACACACTATGATCCATCCTTTTTTAATCCTCTTACTCAAAAAAATGTACAATGATCTATGTTTTTTTGGATGAAAATTTCAAGGCAACAATTTTCATTTTGAACAACTATCACTTTCTTCATAACTTTTTCTTGATTTTGGTTAGAGAGATAGAGATTTTGATATGGAATTCCACCAAATCACAAGGAAATACTTTTGATAAATAGATTTTTTATATATTAAGTAAATATGAGACCTAGGAGATTCACATGGTCTCTATTAATTCATATTTTGAGGATGGTTAATTATATATTGGATTTCATTAGGAATTTCGAAAATTTCAGTCTATATTGGGATTTTTTTTGGATATAATCGTTGAAAATTTTCTTGTTTATTATTTTCAGAAGTCCATTATGTGTTTTACATGACACTACTGGAAAAGTAGGCTATACCAACGGTTTATAACCATTGCTATAGGCAGGAAAACTGTTGGTATAGGGTATACCAACGGTTTTCCAAACCGTTGGCCAGTAAGGCGTGGGGAAAGCCCTTTACCAACGGTTTCATTTAAACCATTGGTATAGGTGCTCAAGAATTCTGGAAAACAATTTACCAACGGTTCCGAACCGTTGGTAAATTTTTTCCCAAAACTGCTGCACAGCAGCGCCCAGAAGCCCCCCCAGAAGCTACACCTGCATAAAAAATAGTGCACAACAGCCCTCAGTATACCCTCCACTATACACCTGCATAAAAAATATCACAAAATCCACATACAGACTTCAAACAGTATAAAAAACACCTAAAATAGCCCAAAAAATACATATGAAAACAATCATCCGGTGGTAATTCACCTCACCCATTAAATTCTAGTAGGCAGAATAGTTTGATAAATATCTATTAGTGTTGAATAAGACATTCATATTGACTCAAATCCCTTTTTTGTGATACTAGGTTTGGGTATGTAATGATTTGGGATGAATTTTGCATTGAACTTGTATTGTTTATAATATATGGTGAAAAGATATTTTCTTAGGAGTCTCGTCACGTATGACCCCATGAGTGAAACTACCAAACTCATGAAAAAGAGTCGTTGATGAGTGTAAATTTCAGTTGTATTCACTTAAAATGATTTCCTTTTGAAATAAAAGAGAGACATTGAGTGGTGTCATCCACACCGCGCCTCAGATTGAGGTGGAGTTGACTCGTACAGATCACAAATGACCCATGGATACATGTCATAAAGTATCAACAGTATCTGAATGCCTTTGGTCTATAATCCGTATGTCAGTTGTTGTTTTAACTTAAACTGTTTTCCATTTCAAAGAAAAGTGAAACACTTTGAGTGGTTTCGGCCACACCACGCCTCGGATTGAGGCGGGGTTGACTCATACACGTCACAAATGACCCATGGATCATTGTCCTAAATTTTCAATAGAATCTGAAAGCGTTTGGTCGGTTTTCCGTATGTCGTTTTTTTACTTAAAAGCGCATCCATTTTAAACAAAAGAAAGACACTTTGAGTGGTGTCGACCACACCACACCTCGGATTGAGGCGGTGTTGACTCGTACATGTCAAAAATGACCAATGGATACATGTCCTAAAGTATAAACAGTATCCGAATGTGTTTGGTCAGTTTTCCGTATGTGGTTTTTTTTACTTAAAAGCGTATCCATTTTAAACAAAAGAAAGATACTTTGTCTGGTCCCGGCCACACCGGCCCTCGGATTGAGGTGGGGTTGACTCGTACACATCACATATCACCCATGGATACATGTCCTAAAGTATAAATAGTATCCGAATGCCTTTGGTCCATTTTCCGTATGTCAGTTGTTGTTTTAACTTAAACCGTTGTCCATTTCAAAGAAAGGTGACAATATTTGAGTTGTCCCAGCCACACCGACCCTCGGATTGAGGCGGGGTTGACTCGTACACGTCAAATATGACCCATGGATCGTTTTCCTAAAGTTTCAACAGAATCCGAATGCGTTTGGTCGGTTTTCCGTATGCAAGTTGTTGTTTTCACTTAAAATCCTGTCCATTTCAAATAAAAGTTAGACACTTTGAGTGGTGTCGGCCACAACCTACCTCGGATTGAGGTGGGGTTGACTCGTACACGTCACAAATGACCCATAAATCATTTTCATAAAGTGTCAATAGAATCCGAAAGTGTTTGGTCGGTTTTCCGTATTTCGTTTATTTTACTTAAAAGGGCATCCATTTTAAACAAAAGAAAGACACTTTGAGTGATACCGGCCACACTGGCCCTCGTATTGAGGTGGGGTTGACTCGTACACGTCAAATATGAACCATGGATCGTTGTCCTATAGTTTCAACAGAATCTGAATGCGTTTGGTTGGTTTTCGGTATGCCAGTTGTTGTTTTAACTTAAACTGGTGTTCATTTCAAAGAAAAGTTAGACACTTTGAGTGGTACCGGTCACACTGCACCTCGGATTGAGGTGGGGTTGACTCGTACACATCACATATGACCCATGGATCGTTTTCCTAATGTTTCAACAGAATCCGAATGCGTTTGGTCGGTTTTCCGTATGTCAGTTGTTATTTTAACTTAAATTGTTGTCCATTTCATAGAAAAGTTAGACACTTTGGGTGGTGCCGGCCACACCGCACCTCAGATTGAGGTGGGGTTGACTCTTACACGTCAAAAATGACCCATGGATACATGTCCTAAAGTATCAACAGTATCCGAGTGCGTTTCGTCAGTTTTCCATATGTGGTTTTATTACATAAAAGCGCATCCATTTTAAACAAAAGAAAGACACTTTGAGTGGTACCGGCCACACCGGCCCTCAGATTGAGGAGGGGTTGACTCCTACATATCACAAATGACCCATGGATACATTTCCTAAAGTATCAACAGTATCCGAATGCCTTTGGTCCGTTTACCGTATGTCAGTTGTTGTTTTAACTTAAACAATTTTCCATTTCAAAGAAAAGTGACACACTTTGAGTGGTCCCGGCCACACCGGCCCTCGGATTGAGGAGGGGTTGACTCTTACACGTCACATATGACCCATGGATATATGATCTAAAGTATAAACAGTATCCTAATGCCTTTGGTCCATTTTCCGTATGTCAGTTGTTGTTTTAACTTAAACTGTTGTCCATTTCAAAGAAAAGTGACACACTTTGAGTGGTCCCGGCCACACCGGCCCTCGGATTGAGGCAGGGTTGACTCATACACGTCACATTTGACCCATGGATCGTTGTCCTAAAGTTTCAACAGAATACGAATGTGTTTGGTTGGTTTTCGGTATGTCAGTTGTTGTTTTAACTTAAACCGTTGTCCATTTCAAAGAAAAGTGACAAACATTGAGTGGTCCTGGCCACACCGGCCCTCGGATTGAGGTGGGGTTGACTCATACACGTCAAAAATGACCCATGGATCGTTTTCCTACAGTTTCAACAGAATCCGAATGTGTTTGGTCAGTTTTCCGTATGTCAGTTGATGTTTTAACTTAAACTGTTGTCCATGTTAAAGAAAAGTTAGACACTTTGAGTGGTGTCGGCCACACCGTGCCTTGGATTGAGGCAGGGTTGACTCGTACACATCACAAATGAACTATGTATACATGTCCTAAAGTATCAACAATATCGGAGTGCATTTGGTCAGTTTTTTGTATGTGGTTTTTTTTTACTTAAAACTGCATCCATTTTAAACAAAATAAAGACACTTTGAGTGGTCCCAGCCACACCGACCCTCGGATTGAGGCGGGGCTGACTCGTACATGTCACATATGACCCATGGATACATTTACTAAAATATAAACAGTATCCGAATGACTTTGGTCGGTTTTCCGTATGCCAGTTGTTGTTTTCACTTAAAATCATGTCCATTTCAAATAAAAGTTAGACACTTTGAGAGGTGCCGGCCACACCGCTCCTCAGATTGAGGCGGGGTTGACTCCTACACGCCACAAATGACCCATGGATCCATGTCCTAAAGTATCAACAGTATCTGAATGTGTTTGTTCCGTTTTCCGTATGTGGTTTTTTTACTTAAAAGCGCATCCATTTTAAACAAAAGAAAGACACTTTGAGTGGTACCGGCCACATCGGACCTCGGATTGAGGCGGGGTTGACTCGTACACATCACATATGACCCATGGATCATTTTCCTATAGTTTAAATAGAATCCGAATGCATTTGGTCTGTTTTCCATATGCCAGTTGTTGTTTTCACTTAAAATCTTGTCCATTTCAAATAAATGTTAGACACTTTGAGTGGTGTCGGCCACTACTTCAAAGCAGATTTTCCATATCATCTTCCACATGCATAAACATGAAATACATGGCTAACTAAGAAATATAAGTAAAAAAAATAGAAAAATGAGCATCACAGTACCATGGAATACTAAAGGTCTATGTAGTAGACTAATCATACAATAAGAATCAAGTGCAAAAAACAGAATCTGAATGCAACGTCCCTATGAAGCAAAGGAAAACCCCAAAGTGGAAAACCATGTTCAAAAATAAAGAGTTATATGGAATTAAAAAATGTAATGGATCAATCTGCCTCTGATCACCATCACCATCACTACTATCATCATCAGCCTCATCCTCGCCGCCATCTCGGTCCTCGTCGTCGTCCTCGTCCTCAGCATAATCCTCTCCCTCGGCCCCATCCTCGCCCTCGACCCCATCCTCGCCCTCGTCCACTTCCTCATCCTCGCCCTATTCCTCTTCAGCATCCTCGTCATCACCAGGAACGTCATCATATCAATCACCACTAGAGCTGCCGCCTGGTGTATTGGTTGATGCACCCATCGACGACATAAATGTCTGACAAGCCGCACTAGCCTCTAGTGGAAGTGATGAAGATAAAGCTCTCATCAGTTTCATAAATTCTCTGTCTCTTGTTTGAACTTGTACTTACAACTCTGTAACCTTTTTATCATACTTTCTTGCATTCCTTGACCTGTTCCATCTCAGTGGTACTAGAATGGATACCTGGAGACGACCAATACCTCGTCGGGACTATATTCTTACCAGGTCGGCAGCGTACTCAACCAGAGTGCTCATCTCCCAAAACCTGATATAAATGATCATGTGGCCCAAAATTGTCAGGATCCTGGGCATCAAGAGCCTCTAAAGCATCCTGTAAAAATTATTCATAAATTACTAAATTTCAAATTAGATATTAAACTTTGAAATAAACAAATTAAAACTTACAATATTCTCTTGTGTCGGTTCATTTACCGCAGTTGCATATTTTTTTCTTCTACTCGAGCAAAACAATTTTGCTCGAGAGATACGTCCTTCAATATTCATTTTGTGCTTCTGTAATGACATTGAAACAATATAAAGTGAAAGTATAATCATATATTCATTATTCAATAAATCACATAATTTAAGTAGGATCCAATAAAAAGGGAAAGTCCTAAAGAAAAATTATAAACAACAATATCGTACCCGATGCCTCTCATGATCCCGGAATTCCTCCTGTCCGAGGAAGTGATTGAAAACTGGGTTCAATTTTCCCATATTGTTCTTCTTCATTTCTCATTGGTCTGTTTATTCTCGTAGTATGATCAGACAAATACATTGAGCAGAAATCCATACATTCTTGAGCCAAGTAATCGTTCAAAATAGAACCTTCGGGATAATTCGTGTTCTGAACATATGATTTCAATGTGCACATGTTTCTTTCAGTTGGATACATCCAACGGAAAGAAACAGGTCCTCCAAGAAGTATTTCGGTCATAAGATGGACAGTCAGATGCAAAATTCATGTAAAAAATGATGGAGGGAATATTTTCTCTAACTCACACAAAATTAATGGTGTCTCTGCCAACAGTTTTTGCACGAGGGATTTGGACAACCTCATAGCACAAAGATCTTTAAACAAATAGCACAACCGAATAACTGAGACTCTAACATTATTGGACAAGAGATGACATATCTCTATTGGAATCAACTCATGCAAAAGGATGTGATAATCACGAGTCTTCAAAGATTTCAACTTCAACTCTTTTCTGTTGACCCGTTTTGATATATTGCTTGAATAGCCATAAGGAACTTTAATAGTCTCTAGCAATTCCAGAAATTGATTTTTTTCAGTAGGAGTCATAACATAAGAAGCACAGAGAACTTGCCATTTATTTTCACTGATACAGACAG
The DNA here is from genome assembly GCA_963277665.1 of Viscum album. Taxonomy (NCBI): domain Eukaryota; kingdom Viridiplantae; phylum Streptophyta; class Magnoliopsida; order Santalales; family Viscaceae; genus Viscum; species Viscum album. Next base: position 896,517,975 of record OY728120.1, read on the forward strand.
GATGAAATTCTGGTCTGATCCCCCAATCTACCAAGTCGCGCCGAGATCGTAAATCATCTTTTGTCTTCCCCTTGACATTTAGAAGAATCTAAAGAAACATTTCACATATATTCTTTTCAATGTGCATTACGTCTAAGCAATGACGTAACAAGTTGGTTGACCAATATGAAAACTCAAAGAATATACTCTTCTTCTTCCAATTGTAACAGGTATCATTGGAAACATTTTTCCTCTTTCTAGATTTCATTGCAGTCTTCCCAAATGAATAACTGAAATCTTTCAATTCATTAAGCACATCAGTTCCAAACATACGCTGAGGTGGATCGTCATTCTCCATGATATTGTCAAATCTGTGACGATTGTTTCTATATGGATGGTTCATTGGAAAGAATCATCGATGTCCCATAAAACTAAAACTGCGACGATATTTCAGTCTTCTCGATCGAGTATTCTTCATACAAACAGGACATGACAATTTTCCTTTTGTGCTCCATCCAGACATCATTACATAAGCAGGAAAATCATTGATAGTCCAGATAAGTGCAGCACGCATCTGAAATATGTCTTTCGAACATGCATCGAATGTGGGAACACCCACATCCCAAAGAAGTTTCAACTCTTTTATTAAAGGTTGCATGTATACATCTATATCATTGCCGGGATCAGAAGGGCCAAATATCAGTATACTCAAGAAAGTGTAAGGCTTTTTCATACACATCCAAGGGGGAAGGGTATAAATGTGTATGAAAACCGGCCATGTGCTGTGCGAAGTAAGGATCTGCCCAAATGGATTAAAACCGTCACATGAAAGACCTAGTCTCACATTATTCACGTCGGCTGCAAATTCAGGATATCGAGCATCAAATCTCTACCATGAAAATCCATCTGTAGGGTGAACCAACTCTTCATTATTCTTTTTTCTCTCGGTGTCATGCCATCACATTTTTACGGATATTTCATCAGACATGAAAAGGTTCTGTAATCTGGGGATCAATGGAAAGTGCCACATAACTTTTTGTGGCACACGAGATGGTGTTCCATCATCTTTTCGCTTCTATCGGGAGGTTCCGCATTTTATACAATCATTTCTTTTAGCATTTTCCTCCCAAAATAAGCTCCAATCATTCGGGCAAGCATGATTTTTTTTGAGAATCCAAGTTCATCAACCAACTTCCATGCCATATAGTGGTTTGAGGGAATATCTGCATCATCTGGAAGTAAGTCCTTCAAGAAGGTAAGAATATAATCAATTGTAGTATTTGAAATCCCATACATAGTTTTCCCATAAAACAATCGGATTAAAAATTCCAACTTTTTCATTTTATCACATTGCTGATATACTGGAGTCGTCGCAACATCATTCAATTTTTTCACCCTATCAACATCATCATTTTCATTGGACGCATCATGTGTGCTTGTATTGAAATCTAGTTGGATGGACATCCTTTCCTTGTCATGATGTCGAATAAATGGAAACCGATCATATATCAAACTCTCCAATTCAGTCCTATCATTTGGATCATCAACATTTTGAGATTCCATTTTCTCTCCATTGTGATACCACACATAATAGTTTTTTGGAAACCATATTTGGTTATATGATAGCTAAATGCTTCACGGCTCAACCAAGGTCTTCCAACACAATTAAAACATTGGAAGTGTATGCGACCACTATCTGAAGCCTTGTCAAATGCAAAATCTAGAAAGCTGTTCAAATTATTTTGAAAATCGGTTGAAATCCGATCAGTTTCGTACATCCAAATTCTATCCATTCTGTAAAAAAATCACAATAAGTCATTTCAAAGCAATTCAATAATATTAATGTTTAATCAACAAAATATTTACGTAAATGACAATTGTTTACTCTATATAAAAGCATAACTGACACATTACTCTATATGAGAATCATATTAAGAAATACAACAAAATAGAGTGTATATAAGAAAATAAGATACAAAATTTCTAATGCCTATATTCACGGATTGACCAGTAAGATATTGGTAGTGGATCAAGGAATACATAATCCTTAAGGGTCTTGTTGGGAGTATATGAGTGTTATATTTTAACTTCTTCAAGTATATCAGGATGAGGAGTAGGATGAGGATCATGGGACTGGAGGGACTGTCCAAGGGGGGTGTGGCGTGTCCAGGGGGGTGCGGGGTGTCTAGGGAGTGGTGGGGCCGTCCGGGGGGTCGGAGGTGTCCAGGGGGTGGGGGGCCGTCTAGGGGGGTCGGGGTGTCCAGGTGGGTGGGCTATCCGTGGGGGTGGTCAGGTTGTCCAAGGGGGCCGGGGTGTATAGGTATATTTATATGAAAAGAATACCCTCACAATAATCATGCAGCCCTATCTTTAGTCTAATCCCCTAGAACACATAAAAGAAGCTAGTATGAACATTTACTAAAATATTTAACACCATACAAATGAAAATAAAATCTAAATATAGTTTGAGAGGATATAATGGTGTGTGTGAAAAAAATGATATTAAATCAATTTAAATGAATATGGAACAAATGAGGGCTTATAATACACTAAGAGTACCTCAAACAATCCAAAACCACTATAGCACCACCCCCTTGGATAGCCCGCCCACCCCCCTCAACACCCCTTCTCCCTATGGACAGCCCCCCACCCCCTTGGATAGCCCGCCCACCCCCCTGGACACCCCTACCCCCCGTGGCCAGCCCACCCACCCCCCCTGGACAGCCCGCCCACCCCTCCTTGACAGCCCGACCACCCCCGTGGACAGCCCGTCCAGACTTGTGGAAAGCCCGCCCACCCCCGTACCCCCCTGGACACCCCGTACCCCCCCGGGATAGCCCCGCCCACCCTACCAAAAAGGCCACACCCCCCTCCCATACAACCCCACCACCACCACCTAGACATACCAACCCCCCTGGACACCCCACACACCCCTCCCCCACCAGGACACCCCACCCAGACCCCCAGGACAACCCACACCCCCTGGACAGCCCCGCCCACCCCCGTGGAAAGCCTTTCCCACCCCTGTGGACAGCCCTTCCCACCCCCGTGGACAACCCACCCACCCCCGTGGACACCCCCTACCCCCTAGATAGCACAACTACCCCCGTGGACAGCCCACCCACCCCCCTCGACAACCCTTCTCCCTATGGACAGCCCCCACCCCCTTGGATAGCCTGCCCACCCCCTGGACACCCCTACCCCCTGTGGCCAGCCCACCCACCCCCCCTGGACAGCCCGCCCACCCCTCCTTGATTGCCCGACCACCCCCGTGGATAGCCCGTCCACCCTTGTGAACAACCCGCACACCCCCGTACCCCCCTGGACACCCCGTACCCCCTGGATAGCCCCGCCCACCCTCCCACATAGCCCACACCCCCCTTCCCTGCAACCCCACCACCACCACCTAGACATGCCACCCCACCTGGACACCCCACACACCCCTCCCCCACAAGGACACCCCACCCAGACCCCCACGACAGCCCACACCCCCTGGACAGCCCCTCCAACCCCCGTGGACACCCCCTACCCCCTAGACAGCCCAATCAACCCCGTGGACAGCCCACCCACACCCCTCGCCACCCCTTCTCCCTATGGACAACCCCCCACCCCGTTGGATAGCCCGCCCACCCCCCTGGACACCCCTACCCCCCATGGCCAGCCCACCCACCCCCCCTGGACAGCCCGCCCACCCCTCCTTGACAGCCCGACCACCCCCGTGGACAGCCCGTCCACCCTTGTGGACAGCCCGCCCACCCCCGTACCCCCCTGGACACCCCGTACCCCCACGGGATAGCCCCGCCCACCCTCCCAAACAGCCAACACCCCCTCCCCTGCAACCCCACCACCAGCACCTAGACATACCACCCCCCTGGACACCCCACACACCCCTCCCCCACCAGGACACCACACCCAGACCCCCAGGACAACCCAGACCCCCTAAACAGCCCCGCTTACCCCCGTGGATAGCCTTTCCCACCCCCGTGGACAGCCCCGCCCACCCCCGTGGACAACCCACCCACCCCCGTGGACACCCCCTACCCCCACAATCCATTATCCAAAACATATTAAATTGGTTTGAACACAATCCATAATTTCCACAATCCATTATCCAAAACATGTAAACGTTCACGATAGCCTCCCCCAACTCTGATTTACATGTTTTGAACACTCTCCTTCCAAACATAGAATATAAAAACATTAATGAAGTCTTCACAAACACAAAAACTATCCTATTTAGATATTAATTTCAATAATCAAGTAAACCACCAACACCTGGAAAAAATCTATTCATTAAAACAACTACAACAATATGGTTGAAATCAAATTTTACCTATTCGTATGGGGTGTACCTGTTGGGATGGGGGGTGATGGTGTTCGGATGGGGGGTTTGCGAGAGCAGTGGAGCGAAAGAGATTCGGATGGGGTTCGCGAGAGCAGCGGAGCGAATAGATTAGGGCTCTGTCCGAATGGGGAGAGGAGATCGCGATCTGCAATTTTGGGAAAACCCTTGCCAACGGTTTATAAAAACCTTTGGCAAAGGCACACCTTTCCCAACGGTTCACTAGAACCGTTGGGAAATGTGTGAGTTTAGCACCCATTTCCCAACGGTTCCAATGAACCGTTGGGAAAGGGTCCATCGAAATTCCCTTTGCCAACGGTTTAAATAAACTGTTGGCAAAGGCTCACTATACCAATGGTTTAAATAAACCGTTGGTATACTACCGTTGGGAAAAGACCAAATTCCAGTTGTGTGAGTATTAGAATTATTTATTTTGGTCATTTAATTATATATTTTTATTATATAGGTTTTGTAATATATGAAATTTGATTTATTATTTTTAGGATGGTGCTTCGTGAATGGTAGTAATTACCCATATTGTAGTGTATATATATACATATATTATTTTACCCTTTATTTATGTTAAGAATAATTATTTTTTTCATTTAATTTTATTTTATTGAAATTGATTATATAGGAATTTAATAGGTAAATAAATAAATATGATATGATAAAGCCACGTGTTCATCATTTTTTGGTGCTGGAAACATTGAATTATAAAAAACAATTATTCATTTCATTGAGGGTGTGTATTAAAATGTAAAATTAAATACATTATAAGATAAATAAATATGAAATAACTAGAATAATTTAAAATTTAATAGAACTATAACAAAGTAAAAATACCACAAGGTTGAATTTATCATCATCATGATGTACCCTGATGATCATACTTCCAATTATGACTATAAAAAACAATGTTTCAAATATGATAAATATATTTCAATGTGAAATGAATTATTGAGGTGAATTATTTTAATAAATTATGCCATATTATGTATACGAATACAATATTACTATTATGTATATACACATTGTTACGTAGTCATTGATATATGATCATCGAGTGTAATCATATTAAATATTTATGCCAAATATATTCTAATTATAATTGAGATGTTTAAAATTTGATATGACGATAATATTTGAAATTTAATTAAATTAAAAGACACGAATTCATTTGTGAAAATTCATTTTATTCTAAAAAATATTTTTAATATATTTTCATTTTTCTAAAATTTATTACTTTTAATGACTGACTTTATATGAACCAATTTGTAAAATAGAATATGTGAATTTATTAAAATAATATTGAAAATATTAATGGTATAATTAATTTCTATGGATCATGAATAAAATAATTTAATATTGAAGGATATATTTTCAAATTATAGTTTTCTTAATTTTATTATTTTTAGCTAATTTTTTTCAATAATAAAGAATTAATTTAGTCAAATGTATTATTTATATAAAAAATTAATATCTAAATAATGATTATTACATGGTAAAAAAATACTCATATATCCATTTTTATTCTAAAAAATCAAAATTTATAAATTTTTATGTATTATTGAATTTTGAAATCTTTATTCAATCAACCATAAAATATTTAGGTATTCATATGAAATAAGGATAATAAAACCAAATGTTTAAATATGATTTATTTTATAAAATATCTCTATTTATATATTTTATTTTTCATTTAGAAGATAAATATCCAATATGTAGAATCATAATTAGATAAAATGGAGTGAAAATTTAGAATCATCGTATCTAAATTAGGTTTGGGGGTCTCTGTTGTATTTTCCTAAAACAATTATAATAGTAATTAATTAAATAAAGTTAGTGGTAAAATGGAATGACATACATTTTTAAATATTAAATTGATAATTGAAATTTATATAAAGATTTTTCATTGGTTAGGGAATCTGTCCTACTATTTCTTCCAATATTTCTTAACTAACTCTCACATTTTTTATGCCATTACAACTTTGACATTCACCTAACTATAGTTTTTGAAGAACTTTATCTCATTTTAACTTTTAAATGGTTTTACGCTCCACATTATACAGTCCACTTATATCCTTATGTTTTCATATTAATACCTTCTTAAATTTATTCTCCAAATGTCTTCTATGATGTTCGGTAGCTTTTAGTTATAAGAAGGAGATGTATGTTTGTCATTTTGAAGGTGGATGTTATGAGAATGACTTACTCATGAAATTATGTAATGAGGAATTCCTAATATTTTTCACTCGTTTATTCATCTATAAAATTACTAAATATCACAAAACTCTCTATTTTTGTATTATTAGCTTCATTGATATTACAAGTATATAGGTTTATATTTATACTCACCCATTTGCTGTAATGCATTCATGTTTGGGATTTATTTTTCACATACATGAATTAATATATAATAATTTCAAAATGAATGATTAATAAAACATAAATTAAGAAAATATGTGGTAATTATGATTAATTTTGGTTATGTTTAAAATTATTCAATATTAATATATATAAATATATGTAATTTCATTAAAAGAAATAAATTATCCCTATTCAATTATTATTAAAAAAAGTGAATATATAGATATTAATAAAGAAAAATGACTATAAAAATATGAAGTTTACTTATAATTAAAACCAAATTAATCAAACATATTTCATCAAAATGAAAATTATTGATTTTATTAAAACATGAACAATGAAAAGTGATAAAAACAACCATTTTAGTGTATGTGTAGAACAAACATGTAAAATAACAGAAGAATATTAATATTGAAAGTGAATTATTAATATATTTTAATAAGAAACTATAAATTAATGGAATAGTGTAATATTAAAATGAATTTGTTTCTGATATATATGAATAAAAACCAATAATTGGTTTTATATATTATTATATAATATCTAATGAAGCTGGAATCTAGGGTTAGGGTTCTTTGCTAACTCATCCTCTCTTTGTTAACACATAGACCTTATTCATTGAATAAATTCATATAAATTTGGTTTATTCTAACATATTATTTTATTTTAAATTATTTACTATTTCTTTTTGTTTTTTACATTACCTTCTCGTAAGATCATTCTAATTTGTTCTTTATTATATTTGAATCTGTAATTAGTTACCCTTAACCTCTCTTATAATTTATGGTTATGAATGCCTTTTGGAAACATGGAGGATTTTTATGAATATTCCATCCAAAATCCATATTTATTTTTCTTCTATTCATTCTGGTTATTTAATTTAATTTTTACTATTCTCTTTTTATTTATTTGTATTTAACACATTTCATGTTGGAAACCATTTTCTTATTGAATATTCTTTTCATCGAGACCTTTTTTCTCTTCATTAGAAATTTTATTATATGTTTTTTAAACAAGTCCATTTACCTATATCTTGTGGAATTTTTCATTTTATTCTAGGGAGAATAAATTAAATTTTATATATAGACTTTTAATGTGTTTTTTATTTCATAAAAAATTAGTTATAAAAAATGTTTCACTATATTTTTTTATATTTTTGATTCATATCTTTATTATTAACTACTAAAAAGTTTTATATTTATATTTTCATATATATATATATATATATTCTCTTCTTTAAATGTTAAATTTCACATTATTGCCATTCAATGGATAATTTTATAATTCATTTATTGGTAATGGTGTATTTTAGACAATTAATAATATTTAGAATTTATTTCCTTCCACTTCCACATATTTTGGTGACCTTAAATCCACATTACTTACATTTTACCTTTATATATTTTTTATCATTACTTCATTATTATGGATTATATTAAGAATATTATTTTTTTTTTCTCATAACCGTTTAATTTTTTTATGTGACATGAAAAGTTTTTAGAGAAAATTTGTGAAAACATTAAAAAATCATTTTGGTAATTCACTTATTTTGTCCACTAATTAGAATATTTATTCCTAATTAATTAAATAATTACATATTTTAAAAAATATTTAAACCTATTTTTAATATAATATTATTTTCCTTATATTTTATTATTTAAATTTTATCTAATAGATAAGGCTACAATTCACAAATTCATTCGATATTTATTATCATAAATTGAATAATTGTTCACCTATGTCAAAATGCTTATATATTATGTTATTTTAAAATCTATTTTGGTATAATTATTCCCACTATAACTTTTAAATGTGTATCATATTTTGAAATAATAATGAGATTCATTATGAAAAACCTATGTATCATTAATGATAAGGGAATAAAATGTCAATGGGAGAATTGATCTATCAATTCCATTGTATTTATATATTGAAATTATTTTGTAAAGGTGAAAATTCATAAAAATAATAATAATTTACGGTACCTTAAACTTATTTTATTCTAGTTTAATAGTATACATCAATTTAGTGATTTTTTTCAATAGAGACGCATTATATAGCTATAAATTCTATTATTCTATATGATGAAACTAATAAAAAAATCATATATTGATAATCCATATATTTATATATTTGACTTACATTCACGGTATCCCCCAAATTCCTTCTTAGGACGTTTTTAATTCTATATAAAATTTTATATACAGCCCTTTATAATTTCATGTTTTAATTGTGTTGTTAATTTGATTTATTCATGTAGTAAAAATAAGTATAGTTAATAATATTTTTAATAGAGGTGAAATAATTATATATACCTCCAATAAATTGGGTTAAACCTTATATCACATGAGGAGACATGTCCATGGGAATAAGGAGAGGAAAAAATTCACAATGTTTATGGAAATAGGGAGTGAAACCAGTCTACTATGGATATGGGACTTTGGACTAAATCCAATTCACTATATGATTATTGTCTTTGATGTAATCCTTAACATAAGAAATCATTTTCTATACATAGGTATATGCCACATGGTTTATTTTTAAAGATAATCACATTACCAATGTAGTTCAAAATATCATTTTGAATGTCTAATTTATCGTCACTAAATCAACCATGAATAAAGATCATAAAAATAATTTTGGATTACTATATTAAATTAAGCTCCATATCTATATATATTTATTATGTATATGTTTTAAAGATCACCAAGAAATAAAAAAATATACTTGTACCTTCAATGGTGGCCACTAGAATCAATAAATGCTATGAAAGGATAATACAAACACTAGGACCTCTTATATTAACTTTTTTTATGATTAGATATTTAGAATCAAGCTATAAATGTGATTTTATATTTTCAATGATATAATCCATATATATAGTATCTCAACATTTTATAATATTGGTGGGAGATATTTTCCAATTTTTGGTAGTCGATATCTATTATCCCTAAAAGATTGTTTTAGGAATACAAATGTTTGAACATTTCAATGCTTAAAACATGTTTAAAAATCCATAAATGAATCATCACATTAAATGAAAACATTATGAAATTATTCATAATACATGGTTTAATCCACACACTTGATATCCAAAATCATAAGATTATGGTAAAATGAGATACAACCATATCATACACATAATGTTGTACCCTAATCATACCATACACTATGAATCATATGCATATCAAGGACAATAATAATGACTGATCATATAATATTAATGATTTGGCTTTATTACACTTACATTAATCTCTCACTTTCAACAAAATCTAATTAGAAATTAATGAAAGACATCACAATTGATTGTGAATCTAATCCAGCTCTATTAGAAACGATTTATTAAACTCTATTTATTTTAGTAAAACTAAATTGCACAAAATCTGATTCCTTTCTATGTCCTAATTATGTCACCCTATGGGCCTATTTATAATTGAAAATATATATGAATTCCATATTTTAAATATGTATTTAAATAGTTTATTTATCAAAAAAATTGTTTTTATCAAGAAATAAAGGGGTCTGATGTGATCTCAACCAAAAATATTCATATCTCCACAAGAAAATATATAACAAAAGATGTATAATATATATCATATTTAGGCTTATATAATCAAAATTTCATGAAATTGAGTGACCACTATATGTTGGACATGAAAATTTAGTATAACCCAACTCTTAATATCATGATAATCTAAAATAGATTGAATAATTTCAATATATACAACTCATTCCTTTTATCCAAGTAGTTGGAGACATAACATGTTATTAAAATAATCATGGAAATGAATTGACTTATTCCAATTTAATGAAGTTCACTGATGTTTATTCATTTTATATGGGCGAAAAAATACAATCTTAATTGAGTTATAATAGATAACATGATAAAAAACCAACCCACCACTAATTATCTTATCCATAATGATTTTGTAATGAAGTTATCATCGTACGATGGATCACAGGATAAATATCTCAATAGCATCAGGTAATGGGGATTAATATACACCGATTAGAATATAAATGAACTTTTAAACATTTATAAGATATATTTTATTTTCTTATAATCTATCAAACCACTTTGGCCATTTATATTGTTAAAATATAGTTTCTTGGGTGGTTTGGGAGGAAAAAGTAGCTCATTTCAAGAGATTTCCAAATTTCTAGTTTTTCTATTGGTGAGTCAGACATCTAAGAGTCGCATTGGTATCTTATATTTGTTATGCTGGTATCTGTAGGATGGAATTGGTATCTTAGAATTGATAGTTCATATAAATAGCTCTCTTCAGTATCTCAGCATCGGCGACTCAGGGTGTCGGTAGTTTACCATGTCGGTGACTTAGGGAATTGTTAGGTCGGGGTGTCAGTACGTCCGATCATTGGTGACTCGGGACAATGGTGACTCTGGACGTTATTGAATCTTGGCATTTGATAGGTTAGTGTAACACTCTGAGTTTTTTTGGACCATTGTTTTTTGAAAAAATTAAAATTATCATTTATATCTTTCAATTCACTAAGTTAAACTATCCTTTCACATTCAACAAACTTGTCATATGTTACACACAACACCGAGTTGTCATATGATACATGCGATATTGAGTATAGATTTTTTTTTTAATTTATAAAACAACAATTTTTCGATTATGTTTTACGCAACATCAATGTAATCTTATATTATACGCAAAAATTACTTGGCTTGTCTTACATGCATGATTGACCTTCCTCGATAGCTTGCGTTGTGCACAATACCGAGTTTCACTAAACAAATAAATATATTATTGAAATATTATTGTGGGATATAAACTAGTTGTAATTAATAGTATTACACAAATTATTAAATTTATATAACATTAAAATTAATCGTATTTATTTTCTATACATGATAAAAGAACAAATACAAATTTTCAGATAAAATTAGTATATTTCCAAAAATGAAGTTGTACCGCCTTTTAAGGTAGATCCAATTTTAAATCTAGTTTATAAAAATTTTATATATTATATATGAAAAAATAAACATCTTATTTTGAAATAGGACATCAAAATTTAACTTGGTTGATGTTTTTATGAAATTAATATTTTGATAGATAGTGGAAAATACAACATTTTAATAGAAAAACACATTTTCGTCTAATTTATTTATATAGTTATATTATATTTTAATTGGTTTTAAATTGAAATGGGATATTTTTTAATAATTTAATCCAATATTTTTCTTTGTAATCAATTTCACATTTAAATCGTACTTAAACACATTATGGTCTTTTTATATTTTTTTACTTCTTAAAAACTCTATTTTTGGTTTTGAAAATAGAAATAAATTATAAATTAATTTCATTGAATTATTTTTCTTGAATTATGAAAAAAATGATTCTATATTTGTAATCAGTGGGTCCAAATTATTTTAATATTGTACTTATATTTTTGGATATTATGAATAATAACATTTGTTATTTTTATTTACCACCGTTAAAGATAAATCAAGTAAATTACAGTAAAAATAATAAGATAAGGATAATAAAATTAATCAAACACCTGAAAAATTATATTGGATGAATAAAATTCGACCCATATCACATAAGTATCATAATTTATTCATTTAATTGTCTTTTTTCCTTTAAAATTATGTAATTATTATTAAAACAAAAGAGAGTGACAACATGCCACTCTCTTATATCTAATAAGTATAATAATTTTAATATAGTGATAAAATTTATAAAACATTGAATATAAATAGTCTTTAGAAAGATAATTAAATTATATAAATCATGTGAATTTATTTTTAATTTTTAGAGATTAATTAATTACCACATTGTTTGACACAATAGTGATGTGGAAATTATTTTATTAATTGATATATCAAATAAATCATATTAAAAACATTAAAATGACTTTAATATGAGTGAATTAATGTCAAAAACGTATATTATGTTTGATTTTGACATGTTATTTATGGTTTAAAAATTTTTATAACATATATCTATGTTATCATATATTTAAATAGTCCACTAATGAATTATGTTAAATTTGACTTTATTGATATTTTAAAATAAATAATATTTTATTAAATTATATAAAATTCATAAAAATATAAAATTTGGAAAAATAAATTTTATGATGTTAACTATGTCACCAATGGTCTATTTATATCTCATTTTAAATTTTAGAGTGACTATATTAACCCTTAGTAATAAGAATGCATTTTTCCAACATAAGAGTTATATGAATTAATTAATGGTAAATCAAAATTATAAGGATTGAAATAAAACCAAAACATGTACTAGAAAATAATTGGATGAGTAAGAATAAATAATTATCATAATATTATTGATTTTGAATTTTTTTTAATGGACACTTGTACATGAAAATAAATTATATATTATTTAAATTACAGATAGTTACAAAATGTCATTATCTTGTATTTGAATATATTTTATGTGTCCACATAGGGCCAAAATAAATCTATGAACAAATATAAATGTCTATTTAGATATAAATGAAACCAATTTCATTAAATATATTTATTTTTAATTTTTTTTAGTTATAAATTTACCTTAAATTTCCCTTCATTTCTAAAACAATATTTATTCAGTTAATATAAAAATAGAATAAATAATTTTATCAATATTAATTTTTTAGATTTTAGATATGTAAAGTGTCAAACAAATTTAATAGATCTATAATATATATTATAGATGTCTGAAAGAATTATATTTTATTTCCCACTTTTTCTTATTGTATTTTAAGTAAAATTAAATTAATAGTATTAAATGTGGAAATAATAATATCTTATTGAATTAATTTATTATTAAATTATTTACAAATAAAAAATAGTTAAATAATAAGAAGGGGATAATAAATGGTAGAATATTTATTATAATATTCGTTTATGGACCATTTTTAATTATTTATATCTAGAATAGTCTTATTATATTTAAATACTTTGAGAATTTCATAAAGTGCCAGTCTCCTCTCTAATAAAAATGAATCTTCTCCCACATTTCCTAACACTTAATTGAGCCATATAGCATGACCAAACCCTATAAAATTATCCTATAAACATTATTAGTTAACTTATGAAGGTCATTTCATTCCAAAAATTCCATCCATAGTTTCCCTAGGATGAGATCCAAATGAAGTCCAACGAAGAGGAGGTAATCGATTTACTAATTCAATTTAAATTTATTTCTTATTCTACTTCCTCTTTCTATTTTGATTCTATACTAATGTAATAACACCAGTATATTCTAATTTATGAGAATTTATTATAATTATGGGACAACATTATACCTCTTTTTATCCATTCTACGAATAATAATATCACTATGTGTGCGTACATACGACTTACCTTCTCCACGCCGTGGTATAATTTATTATTCAACAATAATTAATTTGGTTAGATAAAATGATGAGTATAATGTATCTAAATAATTAATATTAAAACATAATTAATCTGCAATATTAATACACCATCACAATTGCATAACATTTAACCATCAAGGGAATGATATAATCTCTCATTCATATGTATGTCTTAACATCTCCATGACCCGATGAGATTCAGTATCCATATTAACCATTCATTAATTATTATAAAACATATAAAATAAATTAGAAGGAAATATATGACATAATTATGCTACTGTATTTATTTATTTATAAATCATTTACTTGCTTCCATTCAATTCAATAAGGAAATGAAAACAACATTCATGTGTACGTACAACCTACAATCTCCATGAACAGTGTATTACCTTTCATTAATCTATATATTATATTTATTTATATACATAATTTTTTTGATATATAAATCATGTTTTATATCTTTTATGTTTTTATATCACAATATATGTAATAAGATCAATAATAACAAATCAAAAGATGTACGGTAAATAAAACGATTATTACTCAAAACATTGCATTAAAATAGAATTAATAAATGAATTGGTTATATAAAGTCATAAGTGAATCATATATGATATCAAACATATTACTAAGGTTTTGTGAAACATTAATAATCTGTTTAAACCAACTATATAGGATTTTTAGACACATATAAAAGAAATCGGACCTAAGTTCAGGGATAATTTTACATCTCATTTTTTAGATATTGTTTATACATAAATATTTACAGGGTTATATTTATCATACACATATAGGTTTCCTAATTATGTATTATTATTTTTATTCTTATAAAAATTTTTAATTTTAATTTTAACCTTTGGTGAATTTTTATTAAACGATATGAAAGTAATCTTTTTTCGTTATTCAATTTGAGGTACTTTATTGACATTTCTAGCAAAAGTTCGAGGGAATTTTTTTTGTAACTTATACGACATGAATGAAATTTTATGGTTTCATGAAATCTTATTTCCATGAATCTTACTCTATAATATTTCAAGAATATTTTCATCTAAATTCTTTTCTTTTAATGTTACATGGAATTTTGAGAAAAGAAAACATTTTTTAAAATGAAATGATATTTTGTATAAGAATTATGTTCAAGTGTTTTATCAATATTATTTTCCATATAAGATGACTCTATTTAAAAAGGGTTATTTTTATATCCCTATTATTACAATGATTTTATTATTTTATTCATGAAAATAAATTTGATATGGAATATTTTATGACAGAATTATATTTAAGAAACCCATTTTAATTATTTGGTTATGCTATTATGAATGATTTATGATTCTGTGGAACATGTTAGATGATATAATTATGAGATGGGTGGGACCTATATATCCTTTCAATTAATTTGACAATTATTTATATCTTAAGATATATACATGAATGGGACAATAACTTAATCAAGTTCAGTAATATAGGGCTGGAATGACATGTTAATCTGGTTCTGTAATACACGGGTTGAACCGAAAGTAAAACCAGATTGGTAAATGGGATTTCTCATCTATGATGGCCTGGGAAGCAATTCCTTGGCTACTTGGGAAATCATATAATGTGCTTATTTTTTTTCCACAGTTACATTTCTTATTCAAATGTTCTTTTTTCATGGTTAGTGTTCCTTTATAATATATGACTTATGTACTGCCATCATTTATTCATGACTAATGAATTTGATATTTAAACATTACATTCATGTATTTAAAATTTAATGTTTATGGTTTGTTTTATGTTATCAATGTTTAAAATTACTGTGCATTTGAGGACACAATTTTTATGTTATATCTTCCCAAGGATATAAACAATGGTTTTATGTATGAATAATAATCGGGATGATATTTATAGGATATGTTGATGATCTTTCACTAGGCTAGAGGAATCTATTATGAGTTTCCAAAGATAGTAAACTAATTCAGTCATTGGTAATATATTTCTATAATTTAATTAGTATTATGCAAAATAAATGTAATATACGTGTACATCAATCACGGTTCATTAGAGTCTGATCATCGATAGGTCATCATGTTGGTGACTCTAGGGGTCTATGACTTAGTACATTAGTGACTTAGGGAATTGATTGGTCAAGGAATCCATAGGTCAGTGCAATGGTAGGTCATCATATCGATGTCTTAGGTGTCGGTGACTCTAGCATTAGTGACTCACATTGATGACTCACCCATCTGTGAGTCCTTTACAGACATTCTATGTTTTTCCAATTCCATGTATTTTTTACGTTAGATTTTTTAAATTCCATATTTAATGTGTTTTGGGTAGTTTCCAATGGTATTTATTTTCTAAAACCCTGAATATTCATGTGACTCCAAAACCACAATGTCTTTGTTGTGATCCGACATTAATGTCCTTTTAAACTATTTCGCCATAAATTTAGGATATAGGATTTTTAATTTTGAATCACTTCTTTCTTTGAACCCTTCCATTTTCTCTTGGTGTTCCTTGAAACATTCTTCCGCGAGGATTCATGAATCTTTTCAATAGTAGTCTTTTCGGTCTTCCCCTATAATTTTTCCAACAGCTCACGTGATCCCCTATTTTTTGTGAATGGAATAATTGATGGCCTCATAGTGTTCCATGTAGGGAATCTCTCATCTCTCTTTTGTTTGTGCGTCATATAGGGAGGGTGTATTTTTTTCCCATTTGAATATAATTGAAACCAATTTAAAGAAGATAATATGAAGTATAGTTTAGGGGCTGGGTGTATGGGGATGATGATCACATTGTTTTATATGTTATCCTTGATGCATAATTTGAATTAAATATGTTTTTTCTTATAAAAAACTTGTGTCAATGGTGATCTCTATTTGCGCACTAATATGATTTTTGAATCACTACTATAATAATTGGACTCTATTTAATCATGTATATTATAATAAATAAATGTATTCCAAAGGATTGAACTTGTTCTGAAATAACCCCTATTTTTTCAAATGGATTTAATGAATAATGAATGCTAAATCTGATTGATCATGGACTTTTTGATGCAACTGTTCTCTCTATGTCATTATACTTAGCTCATGTATGTTTTTTTCTTGTTGTGAACGTGGCTATGAGTGTGGCTGTGAGTTTGGGATGGTATGTTTGGTTAAATAGTATCTCTCACTAATATATTGGATAATTTTTCAAATGATGAACTTGTAATGCATTGGGACTATATCTGGGCAGTGGTTAGGTAGTGGGGCTCTAGTACCAGGTGGTCTCATGTTCTTGTTTATGGGTGTATTGGGTGTGGTGTTGTTATGTACTAGGGATGCAGATTAGGGTCGTGATGATGTTTTTAGGGGGAGTTTACATAGTGAGTTTAAGGAAATGGTGGCCTAACTATGAAGAATGATGGTGGAAGTGGTTGAATGAGTGTTCAAGAGAGGGTAGTATACAATGGGATTACATGATGGGTGAGTTTTTATTTTATTGAATATGGAGATTCTCATTTAGTGGGGCTACCAAGTATGGTTTAGTTGGGATAAGCTTGAAGAAGGATGTTTTTAACTTACAAGGGGCCATGGCCTGGAGTTTTTTCTATTGGTGAGGTGGGTGTGGGTTGTGATGTTAGTTTTGGTATGTTGTTTTTGGAAGTTTCTCGGGAAGGTATGGAAGGAATAAATAAATGATGTGATAATGAAGAATAAATATTTTTGAGTTTTTTAACATTGTGAAGAGGTGTTAATTTATTGGGAAGTGACAATCCTTCATTTTCACACATGTATGTTGGATTTGTACCAAGGGAAGATTTGGTGTTGGTTGGTTGTTGTTTGAAAACCCATAGGATGTGCTTAGTGTTTGGTATATATATATACATGTAGTTCCTTGTGATTTCTATACACACCCCACTCGTGTTGAGCACTATGTGCCGAGAAACCCATGATAATGGAGGGGGTGTCCTTTCTAAACATTCTGTTGGGAGGATGGATGAGTGTTTATTTTCCCTTCTTTTCCCCCTCTAGTAGAAATTTTTCACCCAAGACTCTTTGGGAATGACATAATGGATTTATGTTTATTACCAGATTTATAGTACTCATTGTGTAGGTTGTAGTTAATTTATGATGTGTCTTCAGGATGTGGCGAATGTGTTTTTGGGGTAAGACACGTCCTAGTTGTGGCCCCGGTGTCTATGGGTGGGATGTTATGTGGTTGTAACCTCGGTTTTTTGGGGTGATATGTGATGTGGTATTTGTCCCAGATGTGTTCGGGCATGATGTGAATGAATGGGGAATGTGTAAGAGTGTGGTAGTGTTAGGAAGATTGTCATCAGAGATAAGTAGTTAACCAGTGGAAAGTGGTGAGGTTTACCCAAATATCGATGTGAATAATACTTTAAATTACATGAAATTCATTATTTGGTGAGCATGGCTTGGTGACGTTAGGGTTCATAGTATACCTTGTTTGGTCCTTTTTAGTTTATATTGTTTTCACAAAAGGGGAATTATAATTCTTCTCCCACTTATGCATTAGTGACTTAGGTTATTACCTTCTGAGAATACCTATATTATCACCCTATGTATATAAAACTCTTTTTATGGTTCCAGGAGGATTAGGAAAATCATGTTGGACCTTTCTAGATCAGACGTTGGGGATGATTGTTGGGTCACTGTTTATATTTTTTGGTACTTACATTGTATTTCTCTTGTATTTATAGCAGTTTTACTTTAAAGATGAATTTGGGATGGATTTTGGATTCCTTATATATATATATATATATATGTGTCTGGGTGTTGATTGAGGTTGATTCATCTTTTCTATGGATTATTATTATAATAAAAGGGTAATTATTCCCATTTTTGTGATATTTTTATACCCTTGGTGTTGTTCACCACCCCAAGGACTATTGGTGGCCAGACATGGGGGTCATTATCTATCCTTCATCTTGAGGATGGATGGTCTTAGAATCTCTCTTTCCCTTCTCTCATAATAAATAATGTAAATAGTGAAAAAATAGTATTAGAGGTGATGGTTGAGATATTGGTTGGAGTTTGGGGTCAGACATAGTGAGGATTGAATGGGTTGGTAGGATAATAGTGTTTGGTGATCTTGCTGCATGACATAGGACAAGGAAGACTGACTAGGACAAGGGATTTTAGGGCCCTCTTGATCTGATTCTAGGACTCGAAGCTTACTGAATGAACAAGTGAGGCTACACTGATTGTTGTATAGATACCCTAGGAAATGGTACATGCATCATGATTCCTTGTGCTCATATTCGTTTTCATAATTTTATGTAAATTAAGAAATATAATGAGTCAAAATGAATCCTAAATACATTACATACTAGTCGGGCTTTGGAGTTCACTATTTTCCTTTCAACTATGGATCCCGAACATTTCCCGCTTCTGGTACGAGTAGTGGGGGCTCAAAAGGCTGGATTGGGAGATTGATAAAGGGTTGATCCAGAGGAGGAGGACAACCAATGGAAGAAGATGGATCATGATTTCTAGAAGAAAACTCTATGAAACTACAAAGAAATTGTTTCAGATAGAAATACAGAGAGTTTTCTTTAGGATATGGAAATCACTTTCACCATGATCCATGATCTGATGGAGTACTGGGTTCTGGTGGCTATGAACCAAATGAGGGGAGAAGTGCGTTACTGGTGGATGCTTTAACTCAAGGAGAGGAAGGGGACTGATGATTCATGGGCTGACATAGATAAGGAGTTGTGGGTAGAATTCCTCTCTTTGATTTTGAAGACTGATAAGAGTTAAGAACTACTCTCCCTCTATCATGGGAGTATGTTTGTACGGGAGTTTGGGACCATGTTCAAGAATCTCCATCTCATTTCTCTAAAAAAAATTTGGATGAGGAGTCTCGGGCCAGGCGTTTAGAGGTCTCACTTCATCCATCCCTTCAGTGTGTAGTTTTTCCCTTCACCCTAAAAACATACATAGAGGTTCAGTAGAAGGATGGGATGACGTGCGATCGCATTTACTGGGGTGATAATCCAGAGGGATGGTCAAAGGATGGTCAGAGTTGGATGATGTTCTATGGGAAGTTGTTTTTTCCAATGGTGATATGTGTGGGAGTTCTCTGTGATTTTTATGGATAACCCCTAGTAGTAAAACCATTTATTTCCAAGATATATTGTGGATTGAAGAAATATATATGGGGGATGGAGATGAAGCAATCAGTGGAGGAGTTTGTGGAAAAGTGCTTGGTGTTGCAGCAATTGAGGGCTAATAACCATGTTCCTGGTGGTTTCTTGTATCTCTTAGATGTCCCTGATTGAAAGTGGGTTGAGATCTCAATGGATTTCATCACAGAGTTACCAAGGGCTCAGTGAGTTTGTGATACAATCTAGGTAGTATTGGATCAGTTGATGAAATCAAATCACTTCTTAGAAATCAAGGGGTCCAGTGTAGTAGATGACTTATCTCTAAGGTATGGGGATAGGGTGGTGTAGTTTTATGGAGTTCCCAGATCCATCATCTCAGATAGGGATTGAATTTTTACGTCTTGAGTTTTTAGGGTATTTCATCTTTCTTTTAGCACTCAGTTACACCTCAGCACTACTTTCCACCCTCAGATGGATATGTAGAAAGAGAGGACCATCTATAAGCTAGAGGATATTCTACGAGCATGAATCATGGTCTTTGGTGGGTATTGGGTGAGAATGTTTCCTTTGGTAGTATTTTCTTACAATAATATCTATCACTCTTCCATTGACCTGGATCCACTCAAATTACTATATGATAGACCCTTTATTTCAACCTTGAGCTAGAAAAAAGTTGGGGAGGCACCTCTTCTTTGTCTGAACAAGGTGAAGTGTATGACCAAGAAGGTGCAACCTATCCATGAGAGGATGAAGGAAGCCCAGGGCTAGAAAAAATCATATTCCAATCACAGGAGAAGGCCCTTGGAATTTGAGGTTGGGTGCCATGTCTTATTGAATGTTTTTCCTCAGTGTGGGCAGCAGATGTTTGATATAGTAAGTATGCTTTCTTCTAGGTTCATCAAACACTCCGAGGTGTTGAGATGATTTGGCGATGTGGAAAACCAGTTTTCGTTTCCACTATAGTTTAGGAGGATCCATGGAGACATTAATGCCTCCTAGCATTATCATTATCTTCATGATTACTCCCATTTAATTGACTAGGTAGAGTTGGATATCAAGGATGATGCAACATTCGTTGAGAAGCCACTATATATCTTGGACAAGAAGGAGATGGGGCTATGTGGAAGGACTATTCCATTGGTTAATGTGTTGTGTAGGTATGGTGGCTTGGATTATGGTACTTGGGAAATAGTGAAAGAGATGTTTTTCTAGTACCTATAGTTGTTTTGAGTTCTTTGTTGTTATGTTTTGCCTTGAAATTTTTTAATCATGTTTTCAATGTGTTGAGTTTTTTCATTGTTATCTAACATATGATAAAGCCCAGACATATGAAGAGGGGAGGACCTGATCCCTAATTAAGATGCATTAATGCAAGACACAATTACTCTTGTGAGGACAAGTTAGTGCCACCCAATGTATATAGTATCTTGACACCGAGGGAGAAATTACCAGATTCATATGTTCAGACAGTACCAATTTTTATTCTTTTTTGGTGTGCATTCATTGATGTATTGGTTTGTAAAGTCACAGAGGAGATGTTTTTGGATGTCTATGTATCACTTATTATTTTGAAACAATAAAGGGTGGTTTATCATGGAGATGTATCTTATGGGGTGGTTGTACATACACTTCATTCTTAAGGGTTTGGTCTTGACTTCTCAAGGGAATGAATAGATTGAGTGGTATATGATGTAATGACCTAGAATTATGTTGTCCGTTACCTTTTCAGAATATATTCATTGGAGTGTTCTAGGTGGCGATGATAGCTCATTTCAAGAGTTTTCAAAATCTCCAATTTTTTCATCTGTGAGTCAGGCATCGACATGTTGTTTCGGTAGCTCAGTGTTTGTAGGTTAGCATCAATAGGATGTCACCAATAACTATGTATTAGTATCTTGTGTTAGTATCTCACATTAGTATATCAGATTTGGTGACTCAAGGCATAAGTAGGACCTCGCTTTAGTGTGTCAGGGAATGGGTCGGTTAGGTCGTCGGTAGGTCGTCACATCAGTTACTTAGAAAATCGGCGATTCTGGGCGTTAGTAGGTCAGGGTGTCTGTAGGTGAGGGAGTTGGTAGGTCGTCATATCGGTGACTCTGGGTGTTGGGGACTCAGGGCATCAGTAGGTCAGTGTTGGGAACAAATCCCTTAAGGTAACATTGCAACATTTTTGGGTTGATTGTGTTTGTTGACAAAGCAGGTTTCCATGGTGAATTGTCGAGTTCCAGAGAAGTTTTTGAAAATCCATGTTGACAAAGAACGATGAAAAATGAATGGATGATCTAGAGGTGGTACAAAATAGAAGTACAAGGTGGCGCCGTTTTATAGTGTTTGCCAAATTTTTGGGGTCCAAAATTTAGAGGTTGGTGAGCATCGCGAAAAGTGGATATCCTTGAAGATATCATTTAAATATGTAAAAGGCATGAGTTTCATGAAGATACGCTTCATGGATTGAATTTCGCAAATACAAGAAGAATGTAAATGGTGTTCTTCATGATTACGTCAAGCTTTGTGAACAGTAGAGGTTGAAACCCATCACGAAGGTGAAGGGCATTGAGAGGGACCCTCCCGGATAAGGCGCGAAATAATGTTGACAGTGATGCTCCGTGATTACTTCAAGCTCCATGATTGGAAAATTTTCATCGTGCTTCGCGATTTTGAGAGAATTTTGGAAGGAACATTGGAGCTTCGTGATTTGAGATGACGGGGCATTGACTTCACATAGAAGGTTCGAGGGTCGGTGAAAACGCCTATAAATAGAGGTCGACCCCCTGGAGATATGTAGTGAGTTTTTCAATGAAAATATTTTTCTCCCACTTCTTGAATGTAGTTCACCAAGGCAGTGTGCTTCATGAAATAAGATCTTCATGATGGCTATTATAGCTCCGTGAAAGTTGTGTTCTCAACGTTGGGCTAGTGAGCTTCGTGAGGGAAGTCACTTTGCGACAACTTGAGCTCCGTGATGACCTAAGCATTGCGAAGGATTTTTCTTTGTGACGGTTTGAGCTCCGCAAAATTGTGAGCTTTGCGAAAAGAAAGGTTCTTCACGAAGGCATGTTTTATATTCATGAAATTGGGAGCCTCGCGAAGTAGGATGCTTTGCAAAGATGTTTCCAAAGTGAGTTTCCTAGTGTTCACAGGCAAAGGGGTATTAATAAGTGGATGAAGGTTGGACTTTAACAGAGTATCTAAATATAGTTTTGGATGCATACATTCATTCAAATGAAGAGACCTATAGGTCTTTAAACTATGAACAGATCCCTTCCAAGTGCAGTAAGCAAAGGAAGAGGAAGAAGGTGATCCTCTCCACCGGCAGTGATCCAGAGAGAGAGAAATATGGAGTGACCCTTGGGAAAGTAGTGAGCTGACCCTAAACGTTGTAAAGGCAATGAGCCCAGGCGTAGAAATGATCTAGCCCGAACATTATTGGAAGTGAGCCTTAGTGGATTTGGCACAATATCACATCGCCATTATATGCTCATTGGACATTTCCCAGTGAGGCTGAACCAAGTAAAAATAACTGTGTCTGTCTGGTTGCTTCCCTGCATTGCATTCAAAGAATCATCATCAGATAAATAAGAAAAGAAGTGGTCATAATAAACACACAAGTGAAAACAAAGTGACCCATGTAATAAATAGGTCAAGATCTAGTGGGGCGGGAAGAATTTTGAAAAAGAATATCCATACCCTGATTCATCCCCCTCTCAGGTTATATAGGCCCCTATTGGTCCTAACAATTGGTATCATAGCGATAGGTTGTTTTTATCAGATTTGTTTTCCCCAACATGGTGTAGTGGATCTGTGTGGTTAAATCAGTCTTCTCTTATCTCATTGTGCCATGACAAAGGAAAAAACATCAAAGAAGAATCAGAAGTCAGCTGGTACTCCACATTATGGAAGTGTTTATGGAAAAAGTGTGATTCAAATAAATGAATCAAAAAGCTTGCTGAAGGAAAGATTGGATGAATCTGATAGGGAAAAGATATATTCACTCAATAATGATGTAGGAGCAATTGAAGTACTTAACCTTCAAAGTGATACTGAAAAAACTGATTATGGATAAGTTTCAAGAATGAGGCCACCAATAGATTTTTTCAATATGACAATGAAATTGGATTGGAAATTGGATGAAGAAGTTAAATCTAAAGATATCTGGATCGAGGTATTATAAATTGAGGTCAATAATCTAAGAGGCTAAAATTAAAGGTTTATTGATGTGGCTACTGACCTAACAGAGAAGAATGATTCTCAAGGTTAAGAAATAAAAAGGATGGATAGAATGAAAGGAAAACAAAAGCCTAATTATTATGAAGAGAATCAAAATTCGGATGAATATCATAATCTGAAGGCCAGAAATGATGATCTAGCTACACAGTTGTCTGAAAATGTTCAGAAGAATCAAAAGCTACAACAAGAGATTATATCTTTCTCTGAATCTATGTATTAGAAAAAATTGATAGTAAAGTATAAAAGTATCATGGTATAGAAGCTCACACAAGAACTGGAAGATGAGATGAGTAGTGGAAAGAATCTCAGAAGAGAACTCAATTACCAACATGAATCAAGAGATAAGATGATTCTGTAACTGGAGGAAGAGATAGAGTTAGTCAAGAATGAAATGGAGAAATTGAATTCCAAATAAAATCCCAAGCTGAAGGATGCCTGACACTTATTATTTGATTATCCTTCGGCAGGTGATGATGAAATGAAAGAAAAATATGCATCTTCACAGGAGAATCATGAAAGTATTGTATCATCCCACATGCCATCCATTTTTGGAAAATATGGAAATGAATATGTTGATCCCACTCCTATGCATGAGAGTAAAAGAGAAGTGGAAATCTCAAGGGATATGAAAAACCTTTTAGGTGCTGGAGATAGACCTAAGAAGGATTTTACAAGAAGCAATGTCATCATGTGCTATTTCTGTGAGATACATGGCCACACATCAAGCTTCTGTTTAGAGGCTCGGGAATACATTTCAGGATGTGAAAATAGAAAATGTATAAAATCTGATAATTAGAAGAAGCGTTATGAGAAATCATAGAGAAGAGCATCTCAGAGGAAAACATTCATCAGATGTTATTACTATGGAAGAAAGGGACACACAATGAGTATGTGTCAGGAAGCTCAAAAGCTCAATGTCAGAAGAGGATACCAAGATGCATCAATATATTAGTTGAGAAATTATGAAATACGGTGTGCCTTTGATGGAAAATGTTTTATCTGTTCTGAACATGGGAATTTGGCAAGACATTATAGCAAGAAGAAAGAAAGAAAGGAAAAGGGGTTCGAAAGGTGATTCTCAGCTCCAGTGATGCATAATGAGAAATTCTATATTAGGAGACAAAGTGGCATGTTTAAGAATAGGCTTAGAACCTATGGAGAATCACATGGATCTGAACGAAAGGTGTATCAGTCACCTCCTCTATTATACTGACAACCGCTCTCTATGATAGAACATGAACAAATCTAGAGGGAAAAGGGAGGAAATTCTATAGCTGTGATTAAGAGGAATGTACGTTCAGTGGAGGACTCAACACCAGTACAAAAGTGTGTGGTGACTCAGATATATGATAAAATAGAGATGAAAAAAATAATGCATTGAAAATTTCGCATTTCGTATTCCACTACAAGAAGTGGAGGAAAGAGAAAGACCCTGACACTAGTGGATGAAGAAAGGAAGATGACAAATAGAGAGATTCCTACATAGAGAAGGAATCAAGGGAAATGGAATTTCGGTGGAACATCAAATACAGAGATATGTACTAGTGGGTTTAAACCCCAAATGATGAAAAACGAAATGCTTGTAGAATCTACATATTGGAATAAGTCTCAGCATGAGGGTAATAAATGCTTAGTCATATGACCAGAGTAGTTGAAGTTGGCTAGGTAGCTAGAAGAAGCAAAGAAATTGTGTCATTCTCTGTAAGAAATAATCAAAGGGTTGACCCTTTAGGATCAACCACTATCCTCATCTTGAGGATTCTAGAATAGCCCCTCTCCCTATGTATATAAATTTCATTAACAGATGATTCATGTGATTTGGGTTTTAGGGAGATATGATCCAAGAGAAAGTGGCAGCTAAGGATGAAAAGTAAAGAAGTGATGTGCTCCAAGGTTTCAATTGCCTAAAATGTGGTACCAAAGTTGAAGAAGAAAAGGAGAAAAAGAGGAGAATAAGAAGTGATTGTGTTATTAACTTTGTCTCTTGTTTCTTACACTGAGATTTAAATCAGTAGGCTTAGAAATTTTGTTAATGGCTCAATGATGAGTGCCAGATTGGTATAAATGATGCATGAGAAGAAGAATGATTATGGGTATAGATAGTGGGCCTAACCCCAGGATGTGTTGCATAACATAGGTGGAGCATTCCATAATAAAATTAGATGCAAGATCCATGAAAGAAATAATTGGATGACTCAGCTCATGTTTTTCCTATCGAGGGAAGAAAGAAACATAGGGAGAAGCACCAATAATGTAACACCCCGAGATTTTATGAAAAATACTCTTTTTAATTTAATTAAATTCTTGTGTTGCAAGATACACCAAAATGAGCTTGCACAACACACATCCCTGAATTTCCTTGCATTACACACAATCACGACCTTCCTCGATAGCGTGTGTAGTACACAATACCGAGTTTCACTAAACAACGATATGCTATTAAAATATTATTAAAACTAGCTGTTATGAGTAGTAATAACCACTTTTTGAAATTTTTTAAATTTTATTTTTCAAAATGGACTTCATTTTTGGATTCGGAATTTCTAAATTAGCTTAGGGTGAAATTTTGGTACTTTTCTGATAACTTTCATATTCTCATGAATAGTGAAAATTACTAAATTTTAATTAAAAACAACTTTTTTAATCGAAATAATTATAGTGATAAATTATTAATTTGAGTGGTTTTAAATTATATTTATAATATATTTTTACAATTTAATACAATGTTGTTCATTGGATGTAATTTCACATTTAAACCAGACATAAACAAGTGTCAATCTTTTGATAGTTATTATCTTTTAAAAACACGTTATTTGTTTTGACGACGAGAATTAATTTTTAAATTAGTTAATGTAACTGATATGTTTTGAATTTGGTAAAGTAAACATCATTTTTGAATTCATAATATCAAATATAGCTTAGGCCTAATTTTTGGTATTTTTCTGGAAACTTTCATTTTTGATGAATAGTGAAACCACTAAGTGGTAGTTAAAAAACTGAATTTTTCATAAAACCTAATTTTACCTCTTCTGTGAGTAGAATTTTGAAAATCTGAGAGACACGGTTAATATCATGGACTAAAATGTGGTTCAATGAGATGAAAATAATTGTTGGTGAATAGTAACTTTTTATTTTTTTTACCACGGTTAAAAGTAAATAGGGTAGTAGAGGGTAAAAATGATATTATTATTACCCTAACACATGTCCTAATTCTATTGGATAAGTGAAATATGACCAAAAACAACCTTATGAATAAAATATGACCATTTTGGCCCACTTGGATTAGATTAGGACATTTATTATCAATTTATTTAAAGAAGGGTTAAAATAGTTAAAATCAATGTTTAATAACTAATGCATTTTTAATATAGGGTTATACATAAGATAAATTCGACTATAAATACTCATTAGAAAGGTAAAAATATTTCATACATAATGATGTTTTATTTTTAATTTTTTGACTTTAAATAAGTTAATTTATTTATGACACAATGATGATGCAGTAATTATCTTATTAATGAAATATTGACATAATTGATGTTATAAATACCCAAATAAATTTAATTTGAGACTTTATATGAATTACAATAATTTTATATGTTAATATGACATGTTATTATTGATTTAATTAATTTATTTAGAACTAATAATTCTTTTATGATTTAAAAAAAATTCAATTACCAAATAGTGTAAAAATTGACATAAAATATTTTTTTAAAACAAATATTATATTATTAATTGTTATTATATTCCTAAAAATATAATGTTCTGCCAAATGACTTATATAAGGTTATATATATTAATAATAAACAACTTGGGGTTCTTTTGGATTGTTATAGTAGGTTTATTAACCTTATAGTGTAAGAACACAAAAAGACACAGTAAAAGTAAAATTATCTAACTTAAAGTTAAATCTAAATGATATGGTTAAAATAGTAAACTAAACTTGTAAAACTTCTATTGGATGAGATGATTTCGACTCATCCCCACCTTAGCTTCGAAATAAATCAATTTGGATCCATTTAAAACCGAATATGGCTTTATAATAAAATAATATTTATAGTTTTTCCAAAGGTGACCCTCTCCTCCCTTATAAAAGGGCACCTCCTCCCTATCTTCCTCACACCACTTTGAGCCTTCAAGATTGGCCAAACCCTGCCAATATCTTCTCTCCACTTCCCTAGAGACATCTTAGAGGTCTTGGTCTTCTTAAAAGACCAATTTTAGTTCCCTAAAGGAGGTCTCAAAGAAGCGATTCAAAGAAGAGGTAATGTCCATTACCGATTCTTTCAACTTTATTTCTTCCTCTACTTATTCATCTTTAGTTGTTTCATTATGAAGTAATAACATATGTATCAATCATATACTGATATGTTATTATAAGTATGAAACGACCCTATTCCACTATCTACCCATCCTACAGAAAACGAAATCATCACGTGTGCGTACGTACAGAATACCGTCTCCACGCCGTGGTGTAATCTATTTCCACCACCACATTACTTGGATGGGTATAATGGTGTAAATAATAACTATATATGATTATTGTAAAGTTATATTGATTCTTAAATTTTATATATACACTCCATTACAATTTCACGATCATGGGAACGATATCATCGCTTGTGCGTACATACGGAATACCATCTCCACGATGTGATGCGACTCGTTTTACATGATCTTCATTGCATAATGATTATATAAATGAATTTAATAAATGAATATATTACAATAATACCAATCTGTAAATGATGTATCTATAACCTAAAATGATGAATAAGAATTTATTCGACAAAACATGGATAAGAACAAAAAGTATTAAACACCGGAATAACAAGTATTAATGAAATATTACTAATAAGAAGATAAGAATATGACCATATATGATATCATAAAAATACGTATGATTCAGGAATAAGTCAATAACATTATTTAAATCATTATACAGGAGGTTCAGACACTTACGAAGCAAATTGGACCTAAGTTAAGGGAAATATCACAATCTCATTTTTATCCGAGATTGTTTATGCTTTGGAATTTACTGGGGTGCATTTTATCATCCACATCCATGTTTCATCAATATGTAATATTTACATCCTTATAAAATAGTTTATATACAATTTTACCCTTCTTTGAGTTTTTAGTAAAAGATATGAAAGGAATTTTTTTTCATTTTTCGTACAAGGCACTTTTTGACTTTTCCGACAAAAGTAGAGGAAGAATGTTTTCTATTAACTTATATGGAATGAATGGATTTTTAAAAAATTATTTCCAAGAATCATTTCATAAAATTATTCATGTTTATTTTTAATCAACTTCTTTTAATTTAGAATTTTATGACAAGTTAAGAAAGGAAATGTGTTTTTGAAGTAGAAATGATATTTTCCTCAAGAATGGAGTTCAAGTTTTTTATCAAAATTATTTTCCATCTAAGATAACAAAGGGTTATGTTTCTATCCCTATTATTACGTTGATTTGATTATGTTGTGATGGAATTATTTTTATGAATTCCTTTATCTAATATGAATTGTTTTATGATGTCATGATGTTTAAGATTCCCATTTTTATTACATGTTATGCTATGATGTATGGTTTATGATTTTGTGGAACACATAAGAATGGTATCATTATGAGATGGGTGGGACCTATATCTCCCTCCAATGCATTGGGTAAAGATTTTATATCCCATGAGATAGACATGGCTGGAACGGCAGGTTAAACCGGCTCACTGAAATAGGACTAAAATGAGGAGTGAACTCGGTTAAGAAATGGACTTTGTCCACTAAGATAGTCTTGGCAATGAGTCTTGACAAACAAGAAATGATTATCTATGATTATGTGTGTATGACACAATGTTTTATGTTTTAATATATGATTATTGGGATTACATTTCACTACTATGATTTATTCCATGTTATGAAATTATGATCTCTTTTGCAGGTTAAGATTTCTAAAAGTTATGTTCTTATGAATATGATGTGATTGATATTTCTTTTGTTTACCCTTACTGAGCATTTGAGCTCACCCTTTTATGTTTTCTTTTCTCCAGGATATAAAAAAAGGTTTTAGGATAAAAAAAAGAAGATCTTTATAGGAGACGTTGAATATCTTTCACCACGATTAGAAGATTATATTCCGAGTTTCCAAAGACACTAAACTATTATGGTACTTGTGTGTGTGTTTTTGTTATGTCAAAAGTAATATAATGTCCATGTACATTAAGCTTCGGGTCTCTATAGTTGGTATTAGAGGAAAGGTTTAGTCAGCCATTGGAAACTAGGATGTGAAAACTTTAGTGAAATCCCTAGAGATATTTCTAAGGTATGTCTAGGGATGTCCCTAAGGATTAGTATACGTATAGGTTATAGTCCTAGAATTACGGTTACAATCGTAGAATTAAACCTAAGATGTTAGATATTGATGGTACTCCCCCTTTATTATGTTGTTTTCCCTAGCATGATTTTTTCCACTCACAGTATTCTTTTTGGGTTTTAGAAAATGGCTGGAAACAGGAAGATTCACGATAATGGAGGATATGACAGAAAATGGAATGATATTGTTCATGAGAAACCAAATGAAACGGGATCTGGAAGTCCAAACATCGTTATTATTCATAATCAGCAATCTCATAATATGATCAATAATCTCAACTTTGGTAAGTTTCCAGACTCAGATAATAAGAGAAAGATGGAGTTTCATGATGATCATAAAGGAAAGAAAGTTCAATTTCCCTCATGTAAATCATGTGGGAAGAGGCATCAGGGAGATTGTTTTAAAGGAACTGGAAGATGATTTGGGTGTGGAAAAGAAGGACACAAAGCCAGTAAGTGCAAAGGAAAAGGTTCAGTTAGCACCATGGACAATGATAATGGTATTTCTATGACATCAACAATGATTAGATGTTTTAAATGTGTAATGTATGGGAATTATGAAAACCAATTCCCTAATGGAAAATCTCATGAAGAGAATTAGCATGGTCATATGGGTAGTATTTATGTGGATGATAATGAGGAGACTACAAATGATATATGATCTGAAAGAAGTGTTGAAGCTCAGTCAGTTGTTTTAGAAGGTAGTGGAATGATTGTATGTTTATCGAGAGTTATGTTGTATAGTTAATGGTAATATGGAATAAAGAATCATCTAAGGATTGTTACAATATTGTTTTTCCTAAAAGTATTTGAAAGTATATGTTGAATGGTACCAGTAACCATGGAAGGTTATTTAGATATTTTTGTAAAGTAGATGATATGCACATAATAAAGGAATAAGAAGATAATGAGATGTTTGATTTTATTCATGAGCTCATGATTGATATAAGGACTAAGTGATATCATGGTTTGAGTATATAGAATTTTGAGGATTTTGGTATGTGGAAAGAGTTAACATTTAACAACATTCATGTTTTCAATAAGGTTCAATGGGTATTCATTTTTTTCAAGAGAATACATGATTAAGGCCTTAAAATGTTTGGAATTTGACCAACAAGACATATCTCATGATATATGGGGATCAACAATGGTATTAACATGCTAGTTGTATGAACTCTTTGGTAATAATTTTCACTATAATATGAGATTAGACAATATTATTTTGGATAATCATAAAGATTGGAATGGATTATGTTGGAAATAATTTATTATTGTTTCAGGATAGAAGTTTTTCCGATATTATTTATGGGAAGTTATAGTAATGTAGTTTTAGAAAAAGAACAACCTGCAGGATGTGCGACAGCCCATTGCGTTAGACAAGGCTGTGGGAATCGAACCCACACCCGAAGTGCGACTGGCCGTTATCGCCTACCACTGGCCTACATGAAGTCCCTGTTTAGTAGTAACTAGTTTTATTATATTAAGCAGTATGATATATGAAGTATAAGTCCATTTTAGGAACCATATATAATTAATCTCACTATATATAGACTTATGTATTTTTGATAACTTTTATAACCTTTTGTTTAAGATAGATGGAATGACCCATCATTCAATCACATAATCTGATAACACTTCATGAATGACAAATTCAACTTCTTTTCATTAAGAGATGAAGTTCAAATTTTCCAAAGAACGACAAATGGTGAGACTGTACCAAAATCACGAAAGTATTTCTTCTAATTCCAATTTCATCATCTTTAGGGAAATGATCCTGAAAACCAAAAATGTTGTCCTAGTTCCCTTATATCCGATGAATCAGATGGTACCTTAGATCATCAAAAATTTATGGATTTTTGATTTCTGGCTTTTGCATAGCCATGTTCTCTACCACTCTCCATCAAAACAAGATGGTTAGATTTCTCTTCGATATCCATATTTTCACCTCTGTGGAAACCCAGTGATTAGTTTATTTGGGTAACCGTTACATTTCATTCTTTTGTTTTTAAAGATTTGTTTTGGTATTCCTTATTACGATGTGGGTTTCTATTAAAGAAACTTTCAAGTAGTAAACCATTTATAACCCCGACGAATTTCGAGGGAGAAATTAATTTTAAGGGGGGTAGAATGTAACACCCCGAGATTTTATGAAAAATATTCTTTTTAATTTTATTACAGTCTTATGTTGTATGCTACACCAAAAGGATCTTGCACAACATATATCCTTGAATTTCCTTGCATTACACGTAATCGCGACCTTCCTCGATAGCGTGTGTAGTACTCAATACCGAGTTTCACTAAACAATGATATGCTATTAAAATATTATTAAAACTAGCCGTTATAAATAGTAAAAACCACCTATTGAAATTTTGTAAATTTTATTTTTCAAAATGGACTTCATTTTTGGATTCGGAATATCGAAATTAGCTTAGGGTAAAATATTGGTACTTTTCGGATAACTTTCATATTCTGATGAATAGTGAAAATTACTAAATTTTAATTACAAACATCTTTTTTAATCGAAATAATTAATATTGATAAATTATTAATTTGAGTGGTTTTAAAGTATATTTAGAATATATTTTTACAATTTAATACAATGTTGTTCATTGGATGTAATTTCACATTTAAACCAGACATAAACAAGTGTCAATCTTTTGATAGTTATTATCTTTTAAAAACACGCTATTTGTTTTGACGACGAGAAATAATTTTTAAATTATTCAATGTAAATGATATGTTTTGAATTTGGTAAACTAAAAATCATTTTTTAATTCATAATATCAAATATAGCTTAGGCCTAATTTTTGGTATTTTTCTGGATACTTTCATTTTTGATGAATAGTGAAACCACTAAGTGGTAGTTAAAAAAACTGAATTTTTCATAAAACATAATATTACCACTTCTGTGAGTAGAATTTTGGAAATCCAAGAAACACGGTTAATATCAACGACTAAAACGTGCTTCAATGAGATGAAAATAATTTTTTGGTCAATAGTAACTTTTTACATTTTTTTACCACAGTTAAAAGTAAATAGGGTAGTTAAGGGTAAAAATGATATTATTATTACCCTAAAACATGTCCTAATTATATTTTATAAGTGTAATTCAACCAAAAACAACCTTAGGAAAAAACTATGACCATTTTGGCCCACTTGTATCAGATTAGGACATTTATTATCAATTTATTTAAAGAAGGGTTAAAATAGTTAAAATCAAAGTTTAATAAATAAAGCATTTTTAATATAGGGTTATACATAAGATAAATTCGACTATAAATATTAATTAGAAAGGTAAAAATATTTCCTACATAATGATGTTTTATTTGTAATTTTTATACTTTAACTAATTTAATTTATTTATGACACAAAGATGATGCAGTAATAATCTTATTAATGAAATATTGACATAATTGATGTTATAAATACCCAAATAAATGTAATTTGAGACTTTTTATGAATTAAAATAATTATATATGTGAATATGACATGTTAGTATTGATTTAATTGGTTTATTTAGAACTAATCATTCTGTTATAATTTATACAAAAATAAATTACCAAATAGTGTCAAAATTGACATAAAATAGTTTTTAAAACAAATATTATATTATTAATTTTTATTATATTCTTAAAAATCTAAGGTTAGGCCAAATGTCTTAGATAAGGTTATATATATTAATAATAAACATCTCGGGGTTTGTTTGGCTTGTTATAGAACGTTTATTAGCCTTATAGTGTAAGAACACAAAAAGACACTGTAAAAGTTAAATGATCTAACTTAAAGTTAAATCTAAATGATAAGGTTAAAATAGTAAACTAAACTTGTCCAAATTCTATTGGATGAGATTATTTCGACCCATACCCACCTTATATTATAAATAAATCAATTTGGAGCAATTTAAAACAGAATATGGCTTTATAATAAAATAATTTTTTTAGTTTTTCCAAAGGTGCCCCTCTCCTCCCTTATAAAAGGGCACCTCCTCCCTCTCTTCCTCACACCACTTTGGGCCTTCAAGCTCGTCCAAACCCTGCCAATATCTTCTCTCCACTTCCCTAGAGACATCTTAGAGGTCCAGGTCTTCTTCAAAGATCAATTTTATTGCCCTAAAAGGAGGTCTCAAAGAAGCGCTTCAAAGGAGAGGTAATGTCTGTTACCGAGTCTTTCAACATTATTTATTATTATTATTATTCTTATTTAGTTGTTTCATTATGAAGTAATAACATCAGCACCACGCATATACTGATATGTTATTATAGGAATTAAGCAACCCTATTTCACCATCTACCCATCCTACGGAAAACGAAATCACCGCGCGTGTGTACGTACGGAATACCGTCTCCACGCCGTGGTGTAATCTATTTTCCACCACCACCATACTTGGATGAGTATAATGGTGTAAATAATAACTATATATGAATATTGTGAAGTTATATTGATTCTGAAATTGTATATATATACACCATTACAATTTCACGATCATGGGAACGATATCATCGCTCGTGTGTACGTACGGAATACCGTCTGCACGATTTGATGCGACTCATTTTACATGATCTTCATTGCATAATGATTATATAAATGAATTTAATGAATTAATATATTACACTAATAACAATCTGGGAATGATGTATCTATAACCTAAAAATAATAATAAGAATTTATTGGACAAAACACGCATAAGAACAAAAAGTAATAAACACCAGAATAACAAGTAGTAATGAAATATTACTAATAAGAAGCTAAGAATATGACCATATATGATATCATAAAATTATGTATGATTTTTGAATATGTCAATAACATTATTTAAATAATTATACAAGAGGTTCGGACACTTACGAAGCAAATCGGACCTAAGGTAAGGGAAATATCACAATCTCATTTTTATCCGATATTGTTTATATGTTAGAATTTACTGGGGTGCATTTTATCATCCACATCCATGTTTCCTCAATATGTAATATTTACATCCTTCTACAATAGTTTATATCCAATTTTACCCTTCGTTGAGTTTTTAGTAAAAGATATGAAATGAATCTTTTGTCGTTTTTCGTACGAGGCACTTTTTTACTTTTCCGACAAAAGTATGAGAAAAATGTTTTCTTTTAACTTATAGGCATTAATGGATTCTTAAAACATTATTTCCAATAATAATTTCTTACAAGTTTACAATTTTATTTTTAATCAACTTCTTTTAGTTTATAATTGTATGACATGTTAAGAAAGGAAAAGTGTTTTTGAAGTAGAAAGGATATTTTCCTCAAGAATGGGGTTCAAGTGTTTTATCAAAATTATTTTCTATATAAGATAATAAAGGGTTTTGTTTCTAATCATATTATTGAATTGATTTGATTATGTTGGGATGGAATTATTTTTATGAATTCCTTTATTTTATATGAATTGTTTTATGATGTCATGATGTTTAAGATTCCCATTTTTATTACATGGGTTATGCTATGATGTATGGTTTATGATTTTGTGGCACACATAAGAATGGTATCATTATGAGATGGGTGGGACATATATCTCCCTCCAACGCATTGGGTAAAGATTTTATATATCATGAGATAGAAATGGCTGGAACGGCAGGTTAAACCGGTTCAGTGAAACAAGACTGAAACGAGGAGTGATCTCGGTTCAGAAATGGACTTTGTCCACTAAGATAGTCTTGGCAATGAGTCTTGACTAATAAGAAATGATTCTCTATGATTATGTGTGAATTCAAAAAAAGTTTCATGTTTTAAGTTATGATTATTGGGATTACATTTCACTACTATGATTTATCCCATGTTATGAAATTATGATCTCTTTTGCAGGTTAAGATTTCTAAAAGTTATGTTCTTATGAATATGATGTGATTGATATTTCTTTTTTTTACACTTACTAAGCATTTGACCTCACCCTTTTATGTTTTCTTTTCCCCAGGATATAAAGAAACGTTTTAGGCTAAAAAAAGAAGATCTTTATGGAGAGATGTTGAAGATCTTTCACCACGATTAGAAGATTATATTCCGCGTTTCCAAAGACACTAAACTATTACGGTCCTTGTGTGTGTGTTTTTGTTATGTACTATGTATTCTGCAAAAGTCATGTAATGTCCATGTACGTTATGCTTCAGGTCTCTACAAATAATCATGTATCTCGTGCTTATTTATTTTGTTCAAACAAGTGGTATTAACTGATAGTTTTCTGGATACCAAGAACCTGCAAGAGAGTATCAACCCTGTCTCAACAAGAATCTCAGAAAATTAGCTAAAAGAAATGAAGCCACTGAAAAATGAAATAGTGATAAATTTCTTGATGAAAGTGTTCAGGAAGAAAGCAACACTGGGGGAGCATAAGTGACTAATGTTGATTCAGAAAAGAATCAGATGTGGGAGATTGTTTTGAGGCCAGCAGATAAGAACATCATAGGGACTACATGGTTCTTTCACAATAATATGAATGAAGATGGAACAGTGATTTGAAAAAAATCATGACTAGTGTGCAAAGAATACTCCCAAAGTAAGGGTATTGATGTTGATGCGACATTTTCACAGGTTTCAAAGATGGAAACAATCAGATTATTTTTAGCCATAGTAGTGAAAAGAAAGTACAAAGTGTTCCAGATGGACAACAAATATGCATTTCTGAATGGATTTATGGAAGAAGAGTTGTACTTTTTGTAGCCATATGGGTTTCTTATTTATGAGGATGAGAATAAGGTTTTTCTCCTAAAGAAGGCATTATATGGGCCGAAACAAGCATCAAGAGTATGATACTCAAGGCTCGATCAGTATTTTAAGAAGCTAGGTTTTCAGCGTGGTGGATTTGATTACAATCTCTATTTAAACAACAATAATAATCAAAGGATGATGGGGCTGGTTTGTGTCGATGACATAATATTTGGTGGATCTGATGAAGAATAGTGTAGATAGTTTTCCAAATTCATGAAACATGAGTTTGAAATGTCTATGATTGGTGTGATGACATTATTCCTTGGTCTATAGGTGACACAAGGATGGAATGGAACATTCATTTCTCAATCCAAATATGCCACGTAGGTTTTTAGAAGGTTTGCAATGGAGAATTCCAAGGAGATGAAGACTCCGGTTGCTACTCGAATGAAATTATCAAAAGATGATAGTGACAGGGCAGTTAATATCACTGAATACAGGAAGAATATCAACAATTTACTGTACCTAACAGCAACAAGACCTAACACTGTTTTCGCCACATGCCAAGCAGCGAGATATCAAAGTAATCCCAAGTAAAGCCACATGCTTGTAGTGAAAAGAACACTTCGGTATATTAAGGGCATGATGGACTTCAGGATGACCTATAATAAAAAATATCAAATAGAGTTATTGGGATATACTGATGTTGATTGGGCCGGATGAGAAGATGACAGAAAATCAACGTCAGGAGGTGCATTCAATCATGGTGGATTGTGCATTTCTTGGCTAAGCAAGAAGAGAGATTGCATTTCATTGAGCACCATGGAATCTAAGTACATTTTTGCCACTCAAACATGCACACAGTTATTGTGGGTGAAGCAGTAGCTTTAAGATATTGGAGTTTAAGTGAAGTCTCCGATCGAAATCCAGTATGATAACTCAAGTGCTATCAATCACAACAAAAATCCAGTTCATGACTCGAGGACAAATCACATTGAGATAAAATATCATCTCATTAAGGAGAAGGTGGAGCAAGGTCTTGTGAAGTTGGAGTATGTGCTTACAGAGCTACAGGTTTCAGATATTCTTACAAAGGCCTTATCTAAGGAAGCGTTTGAAAGGCATCGACTGGCTCTGGGAGTTCAGTCGACTCCTGCAATTAAAAGTGTGTGGATGTGGAATCCCCCCACTCCCCAGGGTATGATGTGTTTTCCCTAATGTGCTAATATGTGTTCTCTAATCTGTTACAGACCACAAAGGATTGACCTTTGGGTTCGTTGACAAAGGGGGAGAAAATAGTGATTGATCAAGGGGGAGACAATGTGGCTATTTGAGAAATCATGAAAGATATGTGGAGAAGCTGACAGGTGGAGCAGCCAGATATGGGAGTTGAAGCTAGTTGAACGTTTTTAGCCAAAGCATAGCTTGGGAAACACTGGAAATAGTGCTAAAGATGATTTGTAGCTAACAAGAGTTAAAGATATAATCAGATAGGGGAAGAATTTTAAATCTGACGATGCTAGCAGTGATCGATCAAAGAATAGATATCACGACAGTTGAGAATCGTGATAAAAGCATAAGAGTGATATTGGAATGGTGAGAGAAGGTTTCCATCTATCACCAATTGGTATCCGTGTGGTTCAACCATTGGTATAAATTTAGCAATTGGTATTAATTTGGAATCGACAATTGTGGTCTGAGATGAAGTGATTCATTGATGAACGTCTCATACTAAACTTGTTTCTCACGATGATCATTGCTCATGTGGGATTAGAGTATAGGTTAAGTGATTCCTTGAATGCTATCAAAATTGAAATAGGGGAATGGGGGTAGATATTTGAAGGAGGCTTAGTGAGGTATCAACATGCAGTAAATCATCTTGAGAAGAGTTGTGAAGAGTTATCAACAAACCCAATGGGGGATATTATTGGGAAAAAATCCCTCAAGGTAACATTGCCACATTTTTGGGTTGATTGTGTTTGATGAAAAAGTAGGTTTCCATGGTGAATTGTTGAGTTCCATAGATGATTTTGAAAATCCATGTTGAAAAATAACGCTGAAAGTGTTCCTCCTGATTACGTCAATCTTCGTGAATGGCAGAGGTTGAAGCGCATCGCAGCGGTGAAGGGATTTGCAAGGGAGCTTCATGGTGAAGGCGTGAAATAATGTTGATGGTGATGCTTCACGATTACTCTAAGCTCCACGATCAGAAAATTTTTGTGGTGCTTCTGGATTTTGAGATAATTTCGGCGGGAACTTCGGAGCTTCACGATTTGAGATAACGTGGCGTTGAATTCGTTCAGAAGGTTCAAGGGTTGTTGGAAAGGCCTATAAATAGAGGTCAACCCCCTCGAGAGAAGTAGATAGTTTTTCAGAAAAAATATTTTTCTCTAGGTTTGCGATGGTAGTTCGCGAAGGCAGTGTGCTTTGCGAAAGAAGAGCTTCACGGTGGCTATTCTAGCTCCGCGAAAGACATGTGCTCCACATTGGCTCGGTGAGCTTCGCGGGGGAAGTCACTTTGTGATGACTTGAGAACCGTGACGACCTAATAATTGTGAAGTCTTGAGTTTTTCAATGGTCTGATCTCCGCGAAATTGTAAGCTTTGCGAAATTGAAGGTGCTTCGCGAAGTCATGTTTGAGCTTCACGAAATTGGGAACCTCGCGAAGTATGGTGCTTTGTGAAGGTGTTTACAAAGTGAGTTTTCTAGTGTTCATAGGAAAAGGGGTATTCATAAATGGATGAAGGTTGAACTTTAATAGAGCATATACATAGAGTTGAGGATGAATACATTCATGAAAATGAAGAGACCTAGAGGTCTATAAACTTTGAGTGGATCCCTTCCAAGTGAAGTGAGAAAAGGAAGAGGAAGAAGGTTATCCTCTCTACCGGTAGTGAGCCAGAGAGAAATAGGGAGTGACCCTTGGGAAAGCAGTGAGCTGACCCTAAACATTGTAAAGACAGTGATCCAGGGCGTAGAAATGATCTAGCCCAAACATTATTGGCAGAGAGACTTAGTGAATTTTCTATAGTGGCGCATTGTCGTTGTATGCTCCTTGAACTTAACCAAGTGAGGGTGAACCAAGTAAAAATCTCTGTGTCTGCCTGCTTGCTTCCCTGCATTGCATTCAAAGCATCATCATTACATAAAGAAGAAAATAATTTTTCATAATAAACACCCAAGTGAAATCAATGTGACCTTTGTAATAAAGAGTTTGAGATCTAGTGGGGCAGGAATAATTTTGAAAAAGAATATCCATACCCTGATTCACCCCCTCTATCAGGGTATATAGGCCCTTTATTGGTCCTAACAGTTAGGGCATTGGTAGGTCATCAAATTAGTGACTTAGGACTCGGAGACTCAGGTGTCAGTGACTCATGCATCATTGACTTTGGTATTGGTGACTCATGTCATAGACTCATCCATCTGTGAGTTATTTGTTCAACAATCCTAGTTTCTCCAGTTCCATGCATTTTTTATATAAAATCAGATAAATTCTATATTTTACAAGTTTTGGCCAGTTTCTAATGGGATTTATCTTCTGATAACCTAAATCTTCATTTGACTCTTAAATTTCATGATCTTGGTCATGATCCACCATTATTGGCCTTTAAAACCATTTCCCCATAAATTTAGGTTTTGGTCTTTCTAAATCTGAATCCTCTCTTACTGTTATCCCTCCCATTTTCTCTTAGTGTGCCAAGATCCTTTTTTCCATGAGGAGTTGTGAAACTTTGATGTAGTAGTATGTTCGGTAATACCCTAGAGGTTTTCTTGCTGCTCACATGATCCACTATTTTTGTCCCAAAGAATAATTATCGGTCACCTATTGTTCCAAGAAGGGATTGTTTCATCTCTCTTTAGTTTCGGCTTCATGCGAGGTGGGTGTACTTTTGTTCCCATGTGGATATGGTCAAAACCAATTTAACAATGATAATAAGAAGTAATAAATGATGGGTTTGGAGTACAAGGATTAATGTCACACTGTTTTATATGTTATTCATGATCCATGTTGTTAATTGTAGAGGTTTTTTTCTTCTAAAAATAATGGACTTTGGTCTGGTCTATTTGAAAACTTGTACGATTTGTGAATAACTCATGTATGAATTCTAATATGGTTAATAACATATATTTAGTTAAATATATGGATTCCCCATGATCGAACATGTTCTATGATAATCCGTATTTTATCAAGTGGCATTAAAGAACAAGTTCTGATTCATCTGAATGAACCATCCCTTGTTTGTGTGGTTGTGTGCTATGTGTGGTTTTATATGGCTCGTGTCTATGCTATTTTTGGTGATTGGGGATATGACTATGGTTGTGAGTGTGGTACGGGTGGTGTAATAGTATATTTTATTGATAGATTGGTTGATTGAGGAATAGATGAACTTGTTATATAGTGGGACTGAATCTAGGAGATGATTGGGTAGTAGGGTTGCAAGACTAGGTTGTGTAATGTAAACGTTTATGGGTGTGCTCGACATGGAATTTTTATGTAGTGGGGCTATTGAGTGGTGTTGTATTGAGAAGTGTTGGGAGGATTACTTTTTGAGAGGAAGGAAAGGGTGACATGACCTTGAAGTATGATGGTGTTAATGGTCGAATGGATATTCAGAAAAGGGGAGTGTGCAGTGGGACTACATATTGGGTGTTTTTTTATTGAATGTGGTTTTCCCCCAGTAGTGGGGGCTTCCAAAAATGTTTTATGAGGGATAATTTTAAATAATGATGTTGTTACCTTAAAAGGTCCATTGGGAGAGAGTTTCCAAACATTAATGAAGCATGTGTGGGGTGTGATGTTACATGTTGTATGTTTTGATTTTTAGTTTCCCTTGAAGGCATGGAACAAATAAATAAATGAATTGACCATGAAGAGTAACAATTTTATACATGAATTGGTTGGGGCTGTGTTTCTAGTAATGAAATTTAGTGAAGCAGTGTTCATTTATTCGGATGTAACCATCATTCATTTTGTATATGCATGTAGGATTTTCCGTAAATGTAGTTTTTGTTTGGGTTGGTTGTTGTTTGGAAAATCCATAGGTTCACCTTAGTGTTTGGAACCTATATATATAAAAATGAAGTTCCTTGTGATTTCAATATACACCCCACTCAGGTTGATGAATACTTTCCAAACACCCCCATTAATATGGGGGAGGTTTTCCTTTCCCGACATCCTGGTGGGAGGATGGATTTATGGTTATTGTCTCTTCTCTACTCCATCTTCTAGGAATTTATCACCCAATACTCATCGGGATAGATGTAATGGCTTGAGGTTTATTACCAGATTTATTGTATTCATTGTTTGATAGGTGGTTTATTTCCTTAGTGTCTTCAGGATGAGGCCCAGATGTTTTTTGGTACGAAATTGGGTGGTTGTGGCCCAGGTGTATGCAAGAGGGATGTTCTATAGTTATAGGCCAGGTGTTTAGGAGCGAGATGTGATGTGGTAAGCATCCTAAGGATGTGATGGAAAGCTGTGATAGAATGAGTCTTGTGGAAGAGCATTTTAGTGTCATGACTTTTTTTCATTAGATATTATTAGTTAACCAGTGGGATGTGGTGTGGGGTACCCAAATATTGATGTGCATACATCGTGTTTTTACATTACTTGAATTATTTTGTGAGCATGACTTGGTGAGGTTAGGGTTCATATTATAAATTGTTGGGTAATTATATGTTCATTCTATTTTATCATAGGTCCATTAAAATATGATTCATGTGATTTGGGTTTTAGGGAGATACGATCCACGAGAAAGTGGCATCTAAGGATGCAAAGTGGAAAAGTGATGTGCTCCAGGGTTTCAATTGCCTAAAATCTGGTACCAATGTTGAAGAAGAAATGGAGAAAAAGAGAAGAATAAGAAGTGATTGTGTTATTGACTTTGTCTCTTGTTTTCTACACTGAGATTTAAATCTGTAGGCTTCGAAATTTTGATAATGGCTCAATGATGAGTGTCAGATTGGTATAAATGATACATGAGAAGAAGAATGGTTATGGGTATAGATAGTGGGCCTAACCCCAGGAAGTGTAACCTAGGGGGAGCATTCCATAATAAAATTCGATGCAAGATCCATGAAAGAAATAATTGGATGACTCAGCTCATGTTTTTCCTATCGAGGGAAGAAAGAAACACATAGAGAAGCACCAATAATGTAACACCTCGAGATTTTATGAAAAATATTATTTTTAATTTAATTAAAGTCTTGTGTTGTAAGATACACCAAAAGTAGCTTGCACAACATGCATCCTTGAATTGCCTTGCATTACACACAATCGCGACCTTCCTTGATAGCGTGTGTAGTACTCAATACCGAGTTTCACTAAACAACGATATGCTATTAAAATATTATTAAAACTAGCCGTTATGAGTAGTAATAAGCACTTTTTGAAATTTTGTAAATTTTATTTTTCAAAATGGACTTCATTTTTGGATTCGGAATATCGAAATTAGCTTAGGGTGAAATTTTGGTACTTTTCTGATAACTTTCATATTCTGATGAATAGTGAAAATTACTAAATTTTAATTAAAAACAACATTTTTAATCGAAATAATTAGAGTGATAAATTATTAATTTTATTGGTTTTAAAGTATATTTAGAATATATTTTTACAATTTAATACAATGTTTTTCATTGGATGTAATTTCACATTTAAACTAGACATAAACAAGTGTTAATCTTTTGATAGTTATTATCTTTTAAGAACACGTTATTTGTTTTGACGACGGTAATTAATTTTTAAATTAGTTAATGTAACTGATATGTTTTGAATTTGGTAAAATAAACATCTTTTTTGAATTCATAATATCAAATATAGCTTAGGCCTAATTTTTGGTATTTTGTTTTGAATGTTTCATTTTTGATGAATAGTGAAA
Organism: Viscum album; assembly: GCA_963277665.1. Classification (NCBI taxonomy): domain Eukaryota; kingdom Viridiplantae; phylum Streptophyta; class Magnoliopsida; order Santalales; family Viscaceae; genus Viscum; species Viscum album. The sequence goes on from OY728120.1 coordinate 896,562,270, forward strand.
CCACTAAGTGGTAGTTAAAAACTGAATTTTTCATAAAACTTAATTTTACCACTTCTGTGAGTAGAATTTCGAAAATTCGAGTGACACAGTTAATAACAAGGACTAAAATGTGGTTCAATGAGATGAAAATAATTGTTGGTGAATAGTAACTTTTTACCTTTTTTTACCACGGTTAAAAGTAAATAGGGTAGTTAAGGGTAAAAATGATATTATTATTACACTAACACATGTTCTAATTCTATTGGATAAGTTTAATTTGACCAAAAACAACCTTAGGAATAAAATATGACCATTTAGGCCCACTTGGATTAGATTAGGACATTTATTATCAATTTATTTAAAGAAGGGTTAAAATAGTTAAAATCAATGTTTAATAAGTAATGCATTTTTAATATAGGGTTATACATAAGATAAATTCGACTATAAATATTAATTAGAAAATTCAAAATATTTCCTATATAATGATGTTTTATTTTTAATTTTTAGACTTTAAATAAGTTAATTTATTTATGACACAAAGATGATGCATTAATTATCTTATTAATGAAATATTGTCATAATTGATGTTATAAATACCCAAATAAATGTAATTTGAGACTTTTTATGAATTAAAATAATATTATATGTTAATATGACATGTTAGTATTGATTTAATTAATTTAGTTATAACTAATCATTCTTTTATGATTTACACAAAATTCAATTACCAAATAGTGTAAAAATTGACATAAAATAGTTTTTAAAACAAATATTATATTATTAATTTTTATTATATTCCTAAAAATATAATTTTCAGCCAAATGACTTATATAAGGTTCTATATATTAATAATAAACAACTTGGGGTTCTTTTGGATTGTTATAGTAAGTTTATTAACCTTATAGTGTAAGAACACAAAAAGACACGGTAAAAGTAAAATTATCTAACTTAAAGTTAAATCTAAAAGATAAGGTTAAAATAGTAAACTAAACTTGTCAAAATTCTATTGGATGAGATTATTTCGACTCATCCCCACCTTAGCTTCGAAATAAATCAATTTGGAGCCATTTAAAACTGAATATGGCTTTACAATAAAATAATATTTTTAGTTTTTCCAAAGGTGACCCTCTCCTCCCTTATTAAAGGGCACCTTCTCCCTCTCTTCCTCACACCAATTTGAGCCTTCAAGCTCGGCCAACCCCAGACAATATCTTTTCTCCACTTCCCTAGAGACATCCTAGAGGTCTTGGTCTTCTTAAAAGATCGATTTTAGTTCCCTAAAAGGAGGTCTCAAAGAAGCGCTTCAAAGAAGAGGTAATGTCCATTACCGATTCTTTCAACTTTATTTCTTCCTCTACTTATTCTTATTTAGTTGTTTCATTATGAAGTAATAACATCAGTATCACTCATATACTGATATGTTATTATAAGTATGAAACGCCCCTATTCCACCATCTACCCATCCTACGGAAAACGAAATCATCGCGCGTGCGTACGTACAGAATACCGTCTCCACGCCGTGGTGTAATCTATTTCCACCACCACCTTACATGGATGGGTATAATGGTGTAAATAATAACTATATATGATTATTGTAAAGTTATATTGATTCTTAAATTGTATATATACACTCCATTACAATTTCACGATCATGGGAACGATATCATCGCTCGTGCGTACGTATGGAATACCGTCTCCACGATGTGATGCGACTCATTTTACATGATCATCATTGCATAATGATTATATAAATGAATTTAATGAATGAATATATTACACTAATACCAATCTGGAAATGATGTATCTATATCCTAAAACGAAGAATAAGAATTTATTCGACAAAACATGCATAAGAACAAAAATTAATAAACACCCGAATAACAAGTATTAATGAAATATTACTAATAAGAAGCTAAAAATATGACCATATATGATATCATAAAAAATACTTATGATTTAGGAATAAGTCAATAACATTATTTAAATCATTATATAGGAGGTTTAGACACTTACGAAGCAAATCGGACCTAAGGTAAGGGAAATATCACAATCTCATTTTTATCCGAGATTGTTTATACTTTGGAATTTACTGGGGTGCATTTTATCATCCACATCCATGTTTCCTCAATATGTAATATTTACATCCTTATACAGTAGTTTATATCCAATTTTACCCTTCGTTGAGTTTTTAGTAAAAGATATGAAAGGAATATTTTATCGTTTTTCATACAAGGCACTTTTTGACTTTTCCGACAAAAGTACGAGAAGAATGTTTTCTATTAACTTATACAACATTAATGGATTTTTAAAACATTATTTTCAAGAATAATTTCTTAAAAGTTTTCATGTTTATTTTTAATCAACTTATTTTAGTTTAGAATTGTATGACATGTTAAGAAAGGAAAAGTGTTTTTGAAGTAGAAAGGATATTTTCCTCAAGAATGGAGTTCAAGTGTTTTATCAAAATTATTTTCCATATAAGATAATAAAGGGTTCTGTTTCTATCCCTATTATTACATTGATTTGATTATGTTGTGATGGAATTATTTTTATGAATTCCTTTATCTAATATGAATTGTTTTATGATGTCATGATGTTTAAGATTCCCATTTTTATTACATGGGTTATGCTATGATGAATGGTTTATGATTTTGTGGAACACATAAGAATGGTATCATTATGAGATGGGTGGGACCTATATCTCCCTCCAATGCATTGGGTAAAGATTTTATATCCCATGATATAGACATGGCTGGAACGGCAGGTTAAACCGGTTCAGTGAAATATTACTAAAACGAGGAGTGAACTCGGTTCAGAAATGGACTTTGTCCAGTAAGACAGTCTTGGAAATGTGTATTGACTAATAAGAAATTATTATCTATGATTATGTGTGTATGCCACAAAGTTTCATGTTTTAATTTATGATTATTGGGATTACATTTCACTACTATGATTTATCCCATGTTATGAAATTATGATCTCTTTTACAGGTTAAGATTTCTAAAATTTATGTTCTTATGAATATGACGTGATTGATATTTCTTTTGTTTACCCTTACTGAGAATTTGAGCTCACCCTTTTATGTTTTCTTTTCCCCAGGATATAATGAAAGGTTTTAGGATAAAAAAAGAAGATCTTTATAGGAGATGTTGAAGATCATTCACCACGATTAGAAGATTATATTCCGAGTTTCCAAAGACACTAAACTATTATGGTCCTTGTGTGTGTGTTTTAGTTATGTACTAAGTATTCCGCAAAAGTAATATAATGTCCATGTACATTAAGCTTCGGGTCTCTATAGATGGTATTAGAGGAAAGGTTTAGTCAACCTTTGGAAAATAGGATGCTAAAACTTTAGTGAAATCCCTAGAGATATTTCTAAGGTATGTCTAGGGATGTCCCTAAGGATTAGTATACGTATAGGTTATAGTCCTAGAATTATGGTAACAATCGTAGAATTAAACCTAAGATGTTAGATATTGAAGGTACTCCCCCTTTATTACGTTGTTTTCCCTAGCATGAATTTTTCCTCTCACACTATTCTTTTTGGGTTTTAGAAAATGGCTGGAAACAGGAAGATTCATGACAATGGAGGATATGACAGATAATGGAATGATATTCTTCATGAGAAACCAAATGAAACGGGATCTGGAAGTCCAAACATCGTTATTATGCCTAATCAGCAATCTCATAATATGATCAATAATGTCAACTTTGGTAAGTTTCCAGAATCAGATAATAAGAGAAAGACCGAGTTTCATGATGATCATAAAGGAAAGAAAGTTCAATTTCCCTCATGTAAATCATGTGGGAAGAGGCATCAGGGAGATTGTTTCAAAGGAACTGGAAGATGCTTTGGGTGTGGAAAAGGAGGACACAAAGCCAGTAAGTGCAAAGGAAAAGGTTGAGTTAACACCATGGACAATGATAATGTTATTGTTATGACATCAACAATGATTAGATGTTTTAAATGTGGAATGTAAGGGAATTATGCAAACCAATGCCCTAATGGAATATCTCATGAAGAGAATCATCATGGTCATATGGGTAGTATTTATGTGGATGATGATGAGGAGACTAAAAATGATATATGAGCTGAAAGAAGTGTTGAAGCTCAGTCAGTTGTTTTAGAAGGTAGTGGAATGATTGTATTTTTATCGAGAGTTATGTTGTATAGTTAATGGTAATATGGAATAAATAATCATCTAAGGATTGGTACAATATTGTTTTTCCTAAAAGTATTTGAAAGTATATGTTGAATGGTACCAGTAACCATGGAAGGTTATTCAGATATTTTTGTAATGTAGATGATATGCGCATAATAAAGGAATAAGAAGATAATGAGATGTTTGATTTTATTCATGAGCTCATGATTGATATAAGGACTAAGTGATATCATGGTTTGAGTATATAGAATTTTGAGAATTTTGGTATGTGGAAAGAGTTAACATTTAACAACATTCATGTTTTCAATAAGGTTCAATGGGTATTCATTTTTTTCAAGAGAGTACATGATTAAGGCCTTCGAATGTTTGGAATGTGACCAACAAGACATATCTCATGATATATGGGGATCAACAATGGTATTAACATGCTAGTTGTATGAACTCTTTGTTAATCGTTTTCACTATAATATGAGATTATATAGTATTATTTTGGATAATCATAAAGATTGGAATGGATTATGTTGGAAATAATTTAGTATTGTTTAAGGATAGATGTTTTTCCGATATTATTTATGGGATATTATAGTAATGTAGTTTTAGAAAAAGAAAAACCTACAGGATGTGCGACAACCCATCGCGTTAGACAAGGATGTGGGAATCGAACCCACACCCGAAGTGCGACTGGCCTTTATCGCCTACCACTGGCCTACATGAAGTCCCTATTTAGTAGAAACTAGTTTTATTATATTAAGCAGTATGATATATGAAGTATAAGTCCATTTTAGGAACCATATATGATTAATCTCATTATAGATGGACTTATGTATTTTTGATAACTTTTATAACCTTTTGTTTAAGATAGATGGAATGACCCATCATTCAATCACATATTCTGATAACACTTCACGAATGACAAATTCAACTTCTTTTCTTTAAGAGATGAAGTGTAAATTTTCCATAGAACGACGAATGGTGAGACTGTACCAAAATCAAGAAAGTATTTCTTCTAATTCCAATTTCATCATCTTTAGGGAAATGATCATGAAAACCAAAAATGTTGTCCTACTTCCCTTATATCCGATGAATCAGATGGTACCTTAGATCATAAAAAATTTATGGATTTTTGATTGCTGGCTTTTGCATAGCCATGTTCTATACCACTCTCCATCAAAACATGATGGTTAGATTTCTCTTCCATATCCATATTTTCACCTCTATGGAAACCCAGTGATTAGTTTATTTGGGTAACCATTACATTTCATTCTTTTGTTTTTAAATATTGGTTTTGGTATTCCTTTTTACGATGTGGGTTTCTATTAAAGAAACTTTCGAGTAGTAAACCATTTATAACCCCGACGAATTTCGAGGGAGAAATTCATTTTAAGGGGGGTAGAATGTAACACCCCGAGATTTTATGAAAAATATTCTTTATAATTTCATTACAGTCTTGTGTTGTATTCTACACAAAAATGAGCATGCACAACACACATCCCTGAATTTCCTTGCATTACACGTAATCGCGACCTTCCTCGATAGCGTGTGTAGTACTCAATACCGAGTTTCACTAAACAACGATATGCTATTAAAATATTATTAAAACTAGCCGTTATGAATAGTAATAACCACTTTTTGAAATTTTGTACATTTTATTTTTCAAAATGGACTTCGTTTTTGCATTCAGAATATCGAAATTAGCTTAGGGTGAAATATTGGCACTTTTCGGATAACTTTCATATTCTGATGAATAGTGAAAATTACTAAATTTTAATTAAAAACAACTTTTTTAATCCAAATAATTAATAGTGATAAATTATTAATTTGAGTGGTTTTAAAGTATATTTAGAATATATTTTTACAATTTAATACAATGTTGTTCATTGGATGTAATTTCACATTTAAACCAGACATAAACAAGTGTCAATCTTTTGATAGTTATTATCTTTTAAAAACATCCTATTTGTTTTGACGATGGGAAATAATTTTTAAATTATTCAATGTAACTGATATGTTTTGAATTTGGTAAAATAAACATCATTTTTGAATTCATAATATCATATATATCTTAGGTCTAATTTTTGGTATTTTTCTGGATACTTTCATTTTTGATGAATAGTGAAACCACTAAGTGGTTGTTAAAAAAACTGAATTTTTCATAAAACTTTATTTTACCATTTCTGGGAGTAGAATTTCGAAAATCTGAGAAACAAGGTTAATATCAAGGACTAAAATTTGGTTCAATGAGATGAAAATAATTTTTTGGTGAATAGTAACTTTTTACTTTTTTTTACCACGGTTAAAATTAAATAGGGTAGTTAAGGGTAAAATGATATTATTATTACCCTAAAACATGTCCTAATTCTATTGTATAAGTGTAATTCGACCAAAAACAACCTTAGGAAAAAACATATGACCATTTTGGCCCACTTGGATTAGATTAGGACATTTATTATCAATTTATTTAAAGAAGGGTTAAAATAGTTAAAATCAATGTTTAATAACTAAAGCATTTTTCATATAGGGATATACATAAGATAAATTCGACTATAAATATTAATTATAAAGGTAAAAATATTTCCTACATAATGATGTTTTATTTGTAATTTTTAGACTTTATATAATTTAATTTATTTATGACACAAAGATGATGCAGTAATTATCTTATTAATGAAATATTGACATAATTGATGTTATAAATACCCAAATAAATGTAATTTGAGACTTTTTATGAATTAAAATAATTTTATATGTTAATATGACATGTTAGTATTGATTTAATCAGTTTATTTAGAACTAATCATTCTGTTATAATTTACAAAAAAATCAATTAACAAATAGTGTCAAAATTGACATAAAATAGTTTTTAAAACAAATATTATATTATTAATTTTTATTATATTCTTGAAAATCTAAGGTTCGGACAAATGTCTTAGATAAGGTTATATATATTAATAATAAACATCTTGGGGTTCGTTTGGCTTGTCATAGTAAGTTTATTACCCTTATAGTGTAAGAACACAAAAAGACACGGTAAAAGTTAAATTATCTAACTTAAAGTTAAATCTAAATGATAAGGTTAAAATAGTGAACTAAACTTGTAAAAATTCTATTGTATGAGATTATTTCGACCCATACCCACCTTAGCTTCTAAATAAATCAATTTGGAGCCATTTAAAACAAAATATGGCTTTATAATAAAATAATAGTTTTTGTTTTTCCAAAGGTGCCCCTCTCCTCCCTTATAAAAGGGCACCTCCTCCCTCTCTTCCTCACACCACATTGAGCCTTCAAGCTCGTCCAAACCCTGACAATATCTCTCTCCACTTCCCTAGAGACATCCTAGAGGTCCTGGTCTTCTTCAGAGATCAATATTAGTGCCCTAAAAGGAGGTCTCAAAGAAGCGCTTCAAAGGAGAGGTAATGTCCGTTACCGATTCTTTCAAATTTATTTATTATTCTACTTATTATTATTTAGTTGTTTCATTATAAAGTAATAACATCAGTATCACTCATATAATGATATGTTATTATAGGTATGAAACAATCCTATTGCACCATCTACCCATCCTATGGAAAACGAAATCACCGCACGTGCGTACGTACGGAATACCGTCTCCACGTCATGGTGTAATCTATTTTCCACCACCACCTTACTTGGATGGGTATAATGGTGTAAATAATTACTATATATGATTATTGTGAAGTTATATTGATTCTGAAATTGTATATATACACTCCATTACAATTTCACGATCATGGGAACGATATCATCGCTCGTGCGTACGTATGGAATACCGTCTCCGCGATGTGATGCGACTCATTTTACATGATCTTCATTGCATAATGATTATATAAATGAATTGAATGAATTAATATATTACACTAATACCAATCTGGAAATTATGTATCCATAACCTAAAAATAAGAATAAGAATTTATTCGACAAAACACGCATAAGAACAAAAAGTAATAAACACCCGAATAACAAGTAGTAATGAAATATTACTAATAAGAAGCTAAGAATATGACCATATATGATATCATAAAATTAAGTTTGATTTTTGAATAAGTCAATAACATTATTTAAATCATTATAGAATAGGTTCGGACACTTACGAAGCAAATCAGACCTAAGGTAAGGGAAATATCACAATCTCATTTTTATCCAAGATTGTTTATACATTGGAATTTACTGGGGTGAATTTTATCATCCACATCCATGTTTCCTCAATATGTAATATTTACACCCTTCTACAATAGTTTATATCCAATTTTACCCTTCGTTGAGTTTTTAGTAAAAGATATGAAATGAATCTTTTGTCGTTTTTCGTACGAGGCACTTTTTTACTTTTCCGACAAAAGTACGAGAAGAATGTTTTCTTTTAACTTATAGGCATGAATGGATTTTTAAAACAGTATTTCCAAGAATCATTTCTTACAAGATTTAAAGTTTATTTTTAATCAACTTCTTTTAGTTTATAATTGTATGACATGTTATGAAAGGAAAAGTGTTTTTGAAGTAGAAAGGATATTTTCCTCAAGAATGGAGTTCAAGTGTTTTATCAAAATTATTTTCCATATAAGATAATAAAGGGTTTTTTTCTATCCCTATTATTGAATTTATTTGATTATTTTGTGATGGAATTATTTTTATGAATTCCTTTATCTTTTATGAATTGTTTTATGATGTCATGATGTTTAAGATTCCCATTTTTATTACATGGGTTATGCTATGATGTATGGTTTATGATTTTGTTTCACATATAAGAATGGTATCATTATGAGATGGGTGGGACCTATATCTCCCTCCAACGCATTGGGTGAAGATTTAATATCTCATGAGATAGAAATGGCTGGAACGGCAGGTTAAACCGGTTCAGTGAAACCGGACTGAAACGAGGAGTGAACTCGGTTCAGAAATGGACTTTGTCCACTAAGATAGTCTTGGCAATGAGTCTTGACTAATAAGAAATGATTATCTATGATTATGTGTGAATGCCAAAAAGTTTCATGTTTTAAGTTATGATTATTCGGATTACATTTCACTACTATGATTTATCCCATGTTATGAAATTATGATCTCTTTTGCAGGTTAAGATTTCTAAAAGTTATGTTCTTATGAATATGATGTGATTGATATTTATTTTTTTTACTCTTACTGAGCTTTTGAGCTCACCCTTTTATGTTTTCTTTTCCCCAGGATATAAAGAAAGGTTTTAGGTTAAAAAAAAGAAGATCTTTATGGGAGATGTTGAAGATCTTTCACCATGATTAGAAGATTATATTCCGAGTTTCCAAAGACACTAAACTATTACGGTCCTTGTGTGTGTGTTTTTGTTATGTACTAAGTATTACGCAAAAGTAATGTAATGTCCATGTACGTTTTGCTTCGGGTCTCTAAAAATAATCATGTATCTCATGATTATTTATTTTGTTCAAACAAGTGGTATTAGTTGACAGTTTTCTGGATACCAAGAAGTTGCAAGAGAGTATCAACCATGTCTCAACAAGAATCTCAGAAAATTAGCTGAATGAAATGAAGACACTGAACAATGAAATAGTGATAAGTTTCCTAATGAAAGTGTTTAGGAAGAAATCAAAACTGGGGGAGCATAAGTGACTAATGTTGATTCAGAAAAGAATCAGATGTGGGAGATTGTTTCGAGGCCAGCAGATAAGAACATCATAGGGACTAAATGGTTCTTTCATAATAAGATGAATGAAGATGGAAGAGTGATTCGAAAAAAATCATGAGTAGTGTTCAAAGAATACTACCAAAGAGAGGGTATTTATGTTGATGAGACATTTTCACCGGTTGCAAAGATGGATACAATCAGATTATTTTTAGCCATAGTAGTGAAAAGAAAGTACAAAGTGTTCCAGATGGACATCAAATATACATTTCTGAATGGATTTATGGAAGAAGAGTTGTACTTTGAGTAGCCATATGGGTTTCTTATTTATGAGGATGAGAATAATGTTTTTCTCCTAAAGAAGGCATTATATGGGCCGAAACCAGCATCAAGAGTATGATACTCAAAGATCGATCAGTATTTTAAGAAGCTAGGTTTTCAGCGTGGTGGATTTGATTACAATCTCTATTTAAACAACAACAATAATCAAAGGATGATGGGGCTGGTTTGTGTCGATGACATAATATTTGATGGATCTGATGAAGAACAATGTAGATAGTTTTCCAAATTGATGAAACATGAGTTTGAAATGTCTATTATTGGTGTGATGACATTATTCCTTGGTCTATAGGTGACACAAAGATGGAATGGAACATTCATTTCTCAATCCAAATATGCCACGTAGGTTTTTAGAAGGTTTGTAATGGAGAATTCCAAGGAGATGAAGACTCCGGTTGCTACTCGAATGAAATTATCAAAAGATGACAGTGACAGGGCAGTTAATATCACTGAATACAGGAAGAATATCAACAATTTACTGTACCTAATAGCAACAAGACCTGACATTGTTTTCACCACATTCCAAGAAGCGAGATATCAGAGTAATCTCAAGGAAAGCCACATACTTGTAGTGAAAAGAACACTTCGGTATATTAAGGGAATGATGGACTTCAGGATGACCTATAATGAAAAATATAAAATAGAGTTATTGGGATATACTGATTTTGATTGGGCCAGATGAGAAGATGACAGAAAATCAACGTCAGGAGGTGCATTCAATCATGGTGGATTGGGCATTTCTTGGCTAAGCAAGAAGAAAGATTGCATTTCATTGAGCACCGCGGAATCTAAGTACATTGTGGCCACTCAAGCATGCACACGGTTATTGTGAATGAAGTAGCAGCTTGAAGATATAAGAGTTTAAGTGAAGTCTCCGATCAGAATCCAGTATGATAACTCAAGTGCTATCAATCCCAACGAAAATCTAGTTCATGACTCAAGGACAAATCACATTTAGATAAAATATCATCTCATTAAGGAGAAGGTGGAGCAAGGTCTTGTGAAGTTGGAGTATGTGCTTACAGAGCTACAGGTTGCAGATATTCTTACAAAGGCCTTATCTAAGGAAGCGTTTGAAAGGCATCGACTAGCTCTGGGAGTTCAGTCGACTCCCGCACTTAAATGTGTGGATGTGGAATCCCCCCTCTCCCCAAGGTATGATGTGTTTTCCCTAATGTGATCATATGTGTTCTCTAATCTGTTACAGACCACAAAGGATTGACCTTTGGGTTCGTTGACAAAGGGGGAGAAAATAGTGATTGATCAAGGGGGAGACAATGTGGCTATTTGAGAAATCATGAAGGATATGTGGAGAAGCTGACAGGTGGAGCATCCAGATATGGGAGTTGAAGCTAGTTGAACGTGTTTAGACAAAGCATAGCTTGGGAAACACTATAAATAGTGCTAAAGAGGATTTGTAGCTAACAAGAGTTAAAGATATAATTAGAGAGGGGGAGAATTTTAAATCTGACGATGCTAGAAGTGATCGATCAAAGAATATATATCACGACAGTTGAGAATCGTGATAAAAGCAGAAGAGTGATGTTGGAATGGTGAGAGAAGGTTTCCATATATCACAAATTGGTATCCATGTGGTTCATCCATTGGTATAAATTTAGCAATTGGCATCAATTTGGAATCAACAATTGGGGTCTGAGATGAAGTGATTCACTGATGAACGTCTCATACTACACTTGTTTCTCACGCTGATCATTGCTCATGTGGGATTAGAGTATAGGTTAAGTGATTCCTTGAATTCTATCAAAATTGAAAGAGGATAATGGGGGTAGATATTGGAAGGAGGCTTAGTGAGGTATCAAAGTGCAGTAAATCATTTTGAGAAGAGTTGTGAAGAGTTATCAACAAACCCAGTGGCGAAGATTATTGGGAAAAAATCCCTCAAGGTAACATTGCCACATTTTTCGGTTAATTGTGTTTGTTGAAAAAGTAGGTTTCCATGGTGAATTGTCGAGTTCCATAGAAGATTTTGAAAATACATGTTGAAAAATAACGCTGACAGTGTTTCTCCTGATTACGTCAAGCTTCGTGAATGGCAGTGGTTGAAGCACATCACAGCGGTGAAGGGATTTGCAAGGGAGCTTCGTGGTGAAGGCGTGAAATAATGTTGACGGTGATGCTTCATGATTACTTTAAGCTCCACGATCAGAAAATTTTTGTGGTGCTTCTGGATTTTGAGAGAATTAAGGCGGGAACTTCAGAGCTTCACGATTTCAGATGACGTGGCGTTGAATTTGTTCAGAAGGTTCAAGGGTTGTTGGAAAGGCCTATAAATAGAGGTCAACCCCCTCGAGAGAAGTAGATAGTTTTTCAGATAAAATATTGTTCTCTCGGTTTGTGATGGTAGTTCGCGAAGGCAGTGTGCTTTGCGAATGAAGAGCTTCACAGTGGCTATCCTAGCTCCGCGAAAGACATGTGCTCCACATTGGATCAGTGAGCTTCATGGGGGAAGTCACTTTGTGATGACTTGAGCACCTTGACGACCTAATAATTGTAAAGGCTTGAGTTTTTCAATGTCTGATCTCCGCGAAATGGTGAGATTTGCGAAAATGAAGGAGCTTCGCAAATTCATGTTTGAGCATCACGAAATTGGGAACCTCGCGAAGTATGGTTCTTTGCGAAGGTGTTTACAAAGTGAGTTTTCTAGTGTTCATAGGCAAAGGGGTATTCATCAATGGATGAAGGTTGGACATTAATAGAGCATCTACATATAGTTTAGGATGAATACATTCATGCAAATGAAGAGACCTACAGGTCTATAAAATTTGAGTGGATCCTTTCCAAGTGTAGTGAGAAAAGGAAGAGGAAGAAAGTTATCCTCTCCACCGGTAGTGAGCCAGAGAGAAATAGGGTGTGACCCTTGGGAAAGAAGTGAGCTGACCCTAAACATTGTAAAGACAGTGATCCAGGGCGTAGAAATGATCTAGCCCAAACATTATTGGCAGAGAGACTTAGTGAATTTTCTACAGTGGCGCATTGTCGTTGTATGCTCCTTGAACTTAACCGAGTGAGGGTGAACCAAGTAAAAATCTATGTGTCTTCCTACTTGCTTCCCTGCCTTGCATTCAAATCATCGCCATTAGATAAAGAAGAAAATAACTTGTCATAATAAACACCCAAGTGCAATCAATGTGACCTTTGTAATAAAGAGTTTGAGATCAAGGGGGGCAGGAATAATTTTGAAAAAGAATATCCATACCCTAATTCACCCCCTCTATCATGGTATATATGCCCTTATTGGTCCTAACAGTCAGGGCATTGGTAGTTCATCAAATTAGTGACTTAGGCCTCGGTGACTCAGGTGTCTGTGACTCATGCATCATTGACTTTGGTATTGGTGACTCATGTCATAGACTCAGCCATCAGTGAGTCATTTGTTCAACAATCCTAGTTTCTCCAGTTCCATGCATTTTTTATATAAAATGAGATAAATTCTATATTTTACAAGTTTTGGCCAGTTTCTAATGGAATTTATCTTCTAAAAACCTAAAGCTTCCTTTGACTCTTAAATTTCATGGTCTTGGTCATGATCCACCTCTATTGGCCTTTAAAACCATTTCCCCATAAATTTAGGTTTTGGTCTTTCTAAATCTGAATCCTCTCTTACTTTTAACCCTCCCATTTCTCTTAGTGTACCAAGATCCTTTCTTCCATGAGGAGTTGTGAAACATTGATGTAGTAGTATGTTCGGTAATACCTTAGAGGTTTTCTTTCTGCTCACATGATCCACTATTTTTGTCCCAAAGAATAATTATCGGTCACCTGTTGTTCCAAGAAGGGATTGTTTCATCTCTCTTTAGATTCGGCTTCATGTGAGGTGGGTGTACTTTTGTTCCCATGTGGATATGGTCAAAACCAATTTAACAATGATAATAAGAAGTAATAAATGATGGGTTTGGAGTACAAGGATGAATTTCACACTGTTTTATATGTTATTTTTGATCCATGTTGTGAATTGTAGAGGTTTTTTTCTTCCAAAAATCATGGACTTTGGTGGGGTCTATTTGAAAACTTGTACGATTTGTGAATAACTCATGTATGAATTCTAATATGGTTAATAACGTATATTCAGTTAAATATACGGATTCCCCATGATCTAAGATGTTCTATGATAATCCGTATTTTATCAAGTGGCATTAAAGAACAAGTTCTGATTCATCGGAATGAACCATCCCTTTTTTGTGTGGTTGTCTGCTGTGTGTGGTTCTATATGGATCGTGTCTATGCTATTTTTGGTGATTGGGGACATGAATATGGTTGTGAGTGTGGTACGGGTGGTGTAATAGTATATTTTATTGATAGATTGGTTGATTGAGGAATAGATGAACTTGTTATATAGTGGGACTGAATCTAGGAGATGATTGGGTAGTAGGGTTGTAGGACTAGGTTGTGTAATGTAAATGTTTATGGGTGTCCTCGACATGGAATTTTTATGTAGTGGGGCTATTGAGTGGGGTTGTGTTGAGAAGTGTTGGGAGGATTACTTTTTGAGAGGAAGGAATGGGTGACATGACCTTGAAGTATGATGGTGTTAGTGGTCGAATGGATATTCAGAAGAGGGGAGTGTGCAGTGGGACTACATATTGGGTTTTTTTATTGAATGTGGTTTTCCCCCAGTAGTGGGGGCTTCTAAAAATGTTTTATGAGGGATAATTTTAAAGAATGATGTTGTTACCTTAAAAGGTCCATTGGGAGAGAGTTTCTAAACATTAATGAAGCAGGTGTGGGGTGTGATGTTACATGTTGTATGTTTTTATTTTTAGCTTCCCTTGAAGGTATGGAACAAATAAATAAATGAATTGACCATGAAGAGTAACAATTGTATATATGAATTGGTTGGGGCTGTGTTTCTAGTAATGGCATTTAGTGAAGCAGTGTTCATTTATTCGGATGTAACCATCATTAATTTTGTATATGCATGTAAGATTTTCCATAAATGTAGTTTTTGTTTGGGTTGGTTGTTTTTTTGAAAATACATTGGTTCGGCTTAGTGTTTGGAACCTATATTTATAAATGAAGTTCCTTGTGATTTCAATATACACCCCGCTCAGGTTGATGAATACTTGCCAAACACCCCCATTAATATGGGGGAGGTTTTCCTTTCCCGACATCCTGGTGGGAGGATGGATTTATGGTTATTGGCTCTTCTTTGCTCCATCTTCTAGGAATTTATCACCCAATACTCATCAGGATAGATGTAATGGCTTGAGGTTTATTACCAAATTTATGGTACTCATTGTTTGATAGGTGTTTTATTTCCTATGTGTCTTCAGGATTAGGCCCAGATGTTTTTTGGCATGAAATTTGGTGGTTCTGGCCCAGGTGTATGCAAGAGGGATGTGCTATAATTGTAGGCCAGGTGTTTACGAGCGAGATGTGATGTGGTAAGCATCCTAAGTATGTGATGGAAGGTTGTGATATAATGAGGCTTGTGGAAGAGCATGGTAGTGTCATGACTTTTTTCATTATATATTATTAGTTAACCAGTGGGATGTGGTGTGGGGTACCCAAACATCGATGTGCATACATCATGTTTTCACATTACTTGAATTATTTTGTGAGCATGCCTTGGTGAGGTTAGGGTTCATATTATACATTGTTGGGTAATTTTATGTTCATTCTATTTTATCATAGGGCCATTATTTTTCTATGACCACTTTTTCATGGGTGAATTTGGTTTTTCCCTACTGAGTATACTTGTATGCTAACCCTATACATATAAAACTGTTATCAGGATTCAGAAAGATTATGCAGACCGTGATGGAGCATACTAGCACAGAAATTGGGGGTAGTTTTTGTGTCGCTGCTTAGTTTTATTAAACTACATTCTTTTGTGTTTTCTTATATTTATAGTAGTTTTACTTTAAACGTGAATGTGGGATGGATTTTGGTTTCTTTATATATATGTTTCTTCAGGTTTTTCATGGTTGATACATCTTATCTCCCAATCTTGGTTAATATAAAAATGGTAATTCATCCCAATTTTGTGAGATTTCTATCGCATTGGTGTGGGTTGCTAACCTCGTGGTTATTGGAGGCTGGACTCAGGGGACATTATCTCTCCTTTATCTTAGTGGAAAGAAGGCCTCAACATATTTTCATCCCTTCACTCATCATGAAGAAGGTGTTTCGTGACAATTCTTATCTAGATAATAAGCTTCAAATTAATCTTGGAATATTATATTCTTCATATCATATATTACTCTTCATATCATATATAATATTTCAATCATGATAATCATAATAGATAATCAGATCCAATAGTACTCTATGGTGATCATCAATTATGGATAAATATATGTCATAATATTATGAAATATTATCATTATACTATTAATGTAATATATAAATGTACTAAAAATGAAATGATGATAAATAGAAATTTCATTAATTATAATACCATGATTCATTTTATAAAAATTACATCCAATATCTTAGGTATCTCACACTAATAGATTCAGCCCGAACCTCATGTTATTTATATACTGGTGTTTCATTTTTCTTATGGTTTCAAATTATTGTTTCTATATCCATGACCATATGATTACATATCCCATATAAATGATCTCTCAAATTAGATTGAATTTTTGAAGCATGTGTTTAGACCTATGTTGAGACTGGGATTCCATGGAATGAATAATAGATTTATTTCCTTAATAGTAATGTTTGAGATCTCTATTTAGTAATGAAATGACCCCCTGATAACTGATGAATTTATTATACTAGAAATTTTCTGTTTTTGTATTTGATTCATTTATGCAACCTACTGATATATTTTTGGCCACTTATATAGATTTTCTATAACATTTAAAACTGATAGATCAATTATTATTGAAAAACATGGAACAAAAGTTAGACCTCATAGATACTTTTTCAGATAAAAACATGTATAAATGTAATTCTATAAAATGTGTACATCCTATTCACCAATGACTAAGAACATATACATACATATTCTTAAGTATATAAAGACATTCACGAAAACAATCCAGTGGATCTAAAATGGATTGGATTGATATCCACTTCTTATGATCAAATTATAAGTGACATCATGTCATATATACATAATTGAATTAATAATGGATCCTATGATGGATGTATAAGAAATATTATCCATTATTTAAAACTCTTTTGAATGATTATGAATCTCTCTCTCATTTGTGACATACAAAATTTGTAAATACCATTTTGGAGTCTCTATGTTAATCCTCGTTAAAACAATACAATTGTATTTTTTGATACTCAGTCTGTGTAACATCTTCAACCAATATCTATAAGGATTTATAACGAATATATAATCTACTTCACCCATGTATTTGCATGAGATTCATATTAGAAACAATATCACTATAAAATGTTCTATTGAGATTTCATTTAATCTACGAATTACTTCATTAATATATTTCATTAAAAATACCAAAACACATCAAAAAATTCCATAATGAACACAAAATCATTCATGTTTTGATTAAACCAAAATATTTGATTGCATCATCAAACTAGATGATATAACTCTTTGAAAATTGATTCTATCCATAAATAGATTGGTGAAACCTTAAAACCCAAGAAGACTCATTTAAAAACATCAAAACCATAATTTTGGTTCATATATATGTCCATGAATAAATACCCATTAAGGATATTGGAATTAATATCTATTTGATATATATCATAATAATAATGATCATATATAGAAAGAAATATCATAATGTATGTTATCATCAAAATTGATTAAAATTTATCTGTATATATAATACCATGAGTTTTTTGTATGGAATTACCACTTATCTTACTTTATAGGTAAATAATTTACTATCATTATCAATTTTAATATGAAATCCCCTTTATTTTTATATAGGTCTCACCATTTCAGGCGTATACACCAAACTCCAGAAAATGTTTTTTGTACTTGGATTCCATCATATTATCATTACATTGAGACGTTTCTCGAAATCAAAATATCCATGGAACATAGGATAAGAAGCATGCATATCATCGATGAGCATCAACATATAATTTTTTTTAAAATAAATACTTAATTATTAGTATCCTAATGAATCCTACCAGACCTTCTCAGTTATTTTGTAATTTGAGTAAGTTTTACTACAATAACTATTTATATAGACAGGTTAACTTAAATATCATGAATTCATCCAATATATTTTTATTGAAATTATCCATGATCAAAATTACTCCTTACTATTCATTTAATGATATATTAATTCTAAATAAGCAGAAAATTCTTGGAAAAAAACTTTATGTTCACTGGTATTAACAATGTTATACCTTGTACTATCTTTGAAATAGTTAAAAATTAATTCCTCAGATTAAGTGAACAATTTTTTAGAATAAAAATATGATTTTTATGCCTCACATACCAAAATCATCCTAAAATTCATATATAGATTTTACCCAAAACAAATCTCATATGGTGTGTTTATAATATCAATTTCTATATTGAGATAACTTAGGATGGTAGTAATATCTAGGTCATATTCCCAAATGAAATAGAGAGGTTACACCAAATCATCATTATTCATATAATATATAAAAAAGTATGACTCCCCCCATCAAACAAACATTTGTACTATTGTTTTCTAGAAAAAGTGTGTTTGAAGAATTTACAAAATCCCTCGTATGATTATTCTATTCCTATATCAGGTATTCCCCACCCCAGTCTAATTAGAGAATATCAACACATTTTCACATAGGATTCTAATGTTATTTTTGTTACTCAATGAAAGTTTGAAAATTTTCAAAATTGAGTATAGATAAAATCACATGAACATAAATATTGAATCCATTAGTAAATGAGACAATGTACTTATAAGAACTAATAGAATGAGTACCCATTCAACCACATACGTCATTGTTTATTAGATCAAATATTCTTCTCACCATTTCACATATTCCATTAAAAGTTTATTTTTCAGATTTTCTAATAAACAAGATTCAATGTTATCAAATTAGTCCAAATCAAATGATTTTAACTATCTATTAAAGTGATTCACTTAAAGGTTTTATAATTTATATGTATAAGGATAAAATTAAAATGATAATTAGTGTTTTAATCACCCTTCTCTTTATTATTTTGAATGCTAATGAAATGATTAAACATGTCATGATTGTGTGAAAATGTACAATATTTTTAATTCTATAAGAAAATTTATCTATATTTTTATAAAAATAATTTTCATTATTTATGTTTGGAAGAAACCCATTTTTCTAAGAAATACATTGACATAAAATTTATGTATATTACATTAACATAATATTACTTTTCAATTTCGAGAATAAATCAACTAGGAGGACATATAACATATGTGCTAACCGTTAATGAAATAAATTCTTCCACATTTACATCTAATAGATATACTTCAGCATTATTTAATTCATTCCTATTTGAATTCTATTTTTATTAGCACAAATATGTGATGCACACCTAATATGAAATACACATGATTAATAATAACATGAATTAATTTTTTGGACATTAAAAATAACATAAATATAAATAAATTCATTTAGGACTCTTAAAAACATTATATACCATTATATAATTATTTTATTGTTTCTAACCTTATGATATTTCAAAATCATAATCATGATTTTTTCTGAAAAAACATTAAGAAAGACATATTTATGGTTGGGTATCATATTAGTATACATTTTCATCAAGAAATTTTAATTAATGTACTCAAACTAAAATGATGAACCCAAATATATTATCTATTTAGTGATTGTAAAAATAAACTTCAACGTTTACTACACTTTTTAAGAATGTAAATAAATAATTTCTATATTTGGAAAATAGTTTTGAGAATCATATAATATATGAATTTTATAATGTTTATTGTAAAACCATTTATCATAATCCATAAAATGGACACACTCAACAATATTTATCTTATATTCTAAAGGTAATAGTTTCCTAGTGATGTGAAACCCTATTATTGGATAACATATGGGCACCTATTGGTTTGGGTCACTATTGGTCCCCATTATGGAATACACATGAAGAGGGGTGGGGGGGGGTTAAATAATGGTATTTAAGTTTTTGAATTTACTATATATGATCACATCATTATTCTCCCCATTAGAGAAATACTTCATTCTCTATGTTTCTAATTTCTCATCACTGAATAAATTTGATAAAGAGACACATTTGTTTTTAAATGTTAATCTAAATTGGGATAATACATGGAGATTGTGATCAGTAGTGTAGGGATTCACTATAAATATAAAGAACATTATTTATACATTATTACAAAATGGGGATGTTATACTGAACCTCCATATTCATTATCCATAACATCTTCAAATTATTGTTTATTAACATAATGAACATGTTTGAACTACTAAATATATGATGATCTAATTATTCTATAAAATATTAATAATAAAATTAACATAAAATGATATTTCCAATTCTATACAACATGATGAACATATATAGTGAAATAATAATGTAATTCCTTCTTGTTTGGCTTTAGTTTTCTAGAGCATGGATGGATCTATATATTTTTAGTAAGAACATAGAATTTATTCCTTATTCTATCATAGATTAAAATTTGTAAATGAATCTTTAATGAGTTTATCACCAACTGTTCTACTCCAAAACTATTATTGATACTACCATATGACACTTTGTCAGTCACGTTTATGTTTAATTTTAATCTTGGTTTGACTAATTAGAGGTTTTAAAGGCTTTTGGTATTCAGGTTTTTAAATTAAGTTATTTCTAAGATACAAGCCTAGTGCAAGGTATACACATGGTTTAATAACCATGATTAATGGATCTATAATTTATAGTGGTTATTTTTACGATTTTATAATGGTATATCTTATATTATAAGTGTCAAAAAAACCATGATGGAATGGGGTTTGGTCTATAGTCTTTCACAAGACATGATCATGGTTTTTATAACATTGTGGATACCCCTAGAAAACAATGTAGTTTTTTTGAAGGGGCATTGGATACTAAATTGTTAGTGCACAATTTGTCAAACTATGTGGCTTAACCATATACCTCCTTCTACTTTTGTTAATTTGGATTATTATCCTAATTACCTTTTTAATTTTACGTCTAATCTTCCCCTAATATTATTTTTTCTCTACTAACCCCTCCTTGATAATCTAGAGGGTTCTATAAATGGATAATTTGGGATTCCCCTTTGTTATTAGTTCATATCTTGAAAGAATGTTCCAATATCCACCCATTTTACCTCCCCATTTCAGATCTTCTATTGATTTCTATTCCCGTTATTTTATTGGAAACCAATTTTGTTGTGATTTACATATAATGATATGTTTATAACGAATCATTGATGTTTCTTATGGATCTTCTCTTTTTTCGACCAGATATCCTAAATTCAAATATCTATTCATGAAGGTGACTGGATTTCCCTGAGTTTCAAGGCATTTTCCTCTAAACTATAGTTCTATCATATTAATTACTCAATATTCATGAAAATTACATTATTTATGTTTATGTGATTTATTATTTTGGAATATACGAGGGTTTATTTTCAATTGTATCACTGTTGTCATGGGAATTTTTTTTAGGTTGGGATTTACATTAAATCAGTTTCATAGACCTCATGTGTTTGATGAAATGCCTAAAGATGATATTACTCTAAAATGGATTATTACAATGGAATTGGGGATTTTTTAATTTTATAAATTTTAATTTATTTGTGAGAATGGGGTTTCTTGATTTTTTTTGTAATATATGGAACATTGGAAACATTGAGTGTGTGCCTTTGTGGAAGTATAAAAACATTATTGTGTGTATCACCACTATGGGTTATGACTGTGATATCTAATGACTATGATAAGACATGATATTAGTTTTATTCATGGAATTCCTAGATTAGTGTTGTTATTTCTATCCTAGTATATATTACAATATGCTAGATCATAACATGTTCTTGGATTAATACAATATGGTTTTGTTTTATGTTAGATATCTCACATATGTATCTACTTTGATATTGATATTTTATCTACTTCCCTCTATATTTTGTTCATGATTACAAACATATTATTATGTCTATGTATATTTTTTTAGATGGAAAAACTGTTTTTATAAAAAAACAAATTAAAATAAAATTACTAAACATGTTTTTTAATGATAAAAATCATTGTTTCAAAATTGTAAGGATTAAAAATATTCATTTTTGAGTCATAATATAGATTTTCAAAAAACATGAAATTTGGATTTCTGTGTAAACAATTCCTGTTTTATTGGAATGGAAAAAAGGGTTTCATAGATTTCATTGGATTTTCTTGGTTGATTTCATCATTATAGATAGTTGAGTTGGTGGTGATGGATGGTCACATAGAGACATAGTTTTATTAATGTTTGGTGATTATTCTTTTTTTAACATATTTGAATTATTTTTATATATCTCATGGATGCTTACATTTTTTCAATAGTTTATAGCGATTATTTATCAAATTTATTTATAATTGAGATATGATTTAGTTTATGTGTTGATATCCTCCTTATGGTGGGATATATCGGTTAATATGTCTTCCTAGCCCGACAAGGGTCATTAAAAATGTGTATTAGTTACAATTCCCAGCAGAAACTATGATGACCTTACATGGGATTGGGTTAGGTATTATGCTATATAAGAGTTACGAAGATCAAAATTTAGGAAGTATGTGTCATATGGTGAAATCCCAATACACTTCTTGGTCAAACCTCATGTTTCTAGTAGTAGTTAGGGATTTTCTCCAAGCATAGGGCTTGATTTCTTGGGTTATTTATATATTCATGATTCATGGTTTTGTCCAGGTAAACCAATTATTTTCTAATTTTTTTCCTCATTTTTTAAATATTTTTTTATTTTTTCTAGTGGAAATAATATGGTTTCTTAAAGCTCTAATTTTAATTCCATGATTTTCTATTTTTATAATAAGATGATATTTATTATGTTTTTATACAATTACAACTTAAATAGATCTTCCAAATCTAGGAGACGAAGTTGAAGGACAATTTCTATATGTGAATCCTCTAGTAGACCCATCATTAGTGGATGTATTTGAACAAAAAATCTACACTTTAGTATAGTATGGTGTTGAAAACCATGGATGAATGGTAGGTCATGGTTTGGAATTTGAGTAGAATAATCCACATACATTTCATGGAGAAATTGGACCCCGGGAATTTGGAGAGTGGAATGAATTGCTTGAGATGTTATTCCACTTCTTTAAAACTTTGGAAGAATCCAAGGTTGGTTTCTACACATCTTTTCTTGAGGGATTGTGAAAAAATAGTTGGACTCCATCATATAACATTTTTTTGGGAAGGATCTTGTCTGTATTATTCTCAAGAATATCTTCACTCAATATTTTTTTCTTGAAATGTTGGATTTTTTAAAGTCTAAGATATTTTTGAAAATAGAATAAGGGATCATTAGATTATGGAGTATGGTACTCATTCTACCGATTTGGTTAAATTATCACTCTATTTATTATAATTACCACCCTAACTCTTGGAATATTGATATGTGTCTGAGGGTTATTATTTTTTCGATGATGATTCTCTTATGTCATTTTAACATTACTTAGGTGGTTGAATAACAATAAATTGAAAATATTGATATAGATGGTATGACAATTTTAGGAGGATCTTATATTGTAGTGGAAGGAAGGGTTATTGTGTCTTATATCTAGAAAAGGAATCCCATTAAGGGTGATCAGTTAATGTTCAGAAATGTTTTAGGAACTTCTTCAAGATAACACTAGGTTTTTAGGAATCAGGGTGGGATACATATTAATACCAATTTTAAATATATAGAGTAACCTAAGACATACCATCATTGTGGACAATAATGTTTCCATAATAAGTTTTATATAAAGGTTCCCTGAGAATGTTGAGCGAGATCCCCTCATACTAAATTCTATTAAGCCTATTCAAATGAACTAATTTTTGTTATATCTCATTCTCATGTAAAATGGGTTACTCTCATAGTGAATAATTTTTATGGAGGAACTAAGTCCTGATATCTTTGTGCAGGTGAGTGTGAACTAGAAGAATTAAAAACATGGTTGGCTAGTATGATAGGTTCATTGTTCATTTTTTATCCATGTTAATATATTTATTTGATATAGGTGTATCTAATTTTTTTATCAACTATGTTTATTGATTTTGTTGGGATTTTGATGAAAGATTTTGCTGTTAAAGATGAATCATTTCACTCTATTTGGAGTGAGGATGGAAAAAAGTTTTAAATGACTGATGTCCCGAGTGACTATTTCAAGCATTGATGTTTTGTAGGATTTCTTTGTCCTTGACCATGAAATCCTTGACCTTATTCAAGGAATGTAATTCATGTTTTTTGTTAGGGCCCACATAGATTATTTTCATCCTCATGTTTAGTTTTTATTATCGAATGGGGTCCCTAATGTCTTCTATGGTGAGTTAGATCCTATTTCAAGAAGAGTGGGGAATAATTCTCTTTATGGTATAATAATTAAATACCAGTTGTCACATATGTTTCTGAAAATACTTATTCTCTATATGAGTAGTCCACTACCTCTAGGGGTCAATGAGAACCTTGAACTCTTCCCTGATACTTTTTTAAGGTTACCACCCTAGAGTGAGGTGAATTTCACTAATGACCTTATCCTAGGGAAAAAGATTATTTTTATTTCACCATATCATATGAAATATATTGAGTTTATGTATATTAATTTTCAACTTATATATATTGATGACATTGAATTTATTCATCCAATCATGTCACCTTGGGCATCACCTATTATCATTTTAATGGAGATAGATGGAAGCCTCTTGATTTCTATTAATTTACAATGTCATAATCATGTGACTATTAAGAAAAAGTAAAAATTTCCAAGGATTTATAATCTCTTTGATCAACTCATATGACCCTGATGGTTTTCTATGATTGAAATATGAACGATTATCCACTAGATAATAGTCTGACTAAAGGATGTACTAAACATAATTCTTAAGAGTCGATATAAGAATATGATGATCTTGTTTATTCCATTAATAATTTCTTATAATCTATCGATATTTATGGTTTTTTACTTTCTAAATTTTTCATCGGTTCATAGGCTCTTTCATTTTCATTTTTTGGATGATATTTTGTTCCGTTCCAACCCATAAGAAGAACATAAGTATCATTTATATATAAACCTTAAATTTCTTAAAGGACATGATATATATATAATATTTATAAATTAGATTTTTCAATTTATAAAAGTGGTGTTTTTGGCCCATTTTATACCTGAGATGGGCATGTCAGTGGGCCATAAAAAATGTACTGATTTCATGGGAGCGGACTAAAATTCTATTTTTGATTCATAGATTTTTAGGAATAACTTGTTAATATAAGAGGGTTTTTTATAATTTCTCCAAGATTCCATATATGATGAAAAATTTATAAAATATTTATTTGAAGATAGAATGGAGTGAAAAATTCTCATGATCTATTCAAGAACTGAATGTGAGGTTGAATTCGACTCCAGTTTTGATTCTTTATGAACTATGTTCAGGCTATAATATTTTATATGATTACTTAGGTATATAATTCAGTTGTGTCTTAATGTATGTAAAATAGGGGTTTTACTATCTATCTCATCGATTATTACCTAATAAGAATAATTATCATAAACCTGACCAAGATTTGGAATCTGTGATGTTGGCTCTAAAAAAATGGGGCCACTATCTTTATTAGGTTCGATTTATGGAATATTTATATCATAATAGCTTGATGTACATTTTCACTCAAATGGATAAGAACATGGGACAATGATACTAGATTATGTATCATTAGGAATCCGAATTTTAATTTATATATACTCTACGAAAAGTGAATGATGTTGTTGGTGCATTGATTGGGAAGATACTTACCAAATAATTGATGGAATCAATGGAGAAGTGGTTTCTGGAGAGTTTTTCGATTAGGATGATCTTGGAGGTGTAATATTATAGTGGAAATTTTTTATTGGTTTATATGAAGCCTGATAAAATATTTGATGAGTATAGGAGGGTGAGATAAGCATCATGCACTAATTCCCAAAATTTTAGTAAAATCAATAATGGTGGGGATTCCATTGGGGATAAGTCTTGGAATCCCATTACTACGGTCTATTCCCAATGTAGGTTGGCTATTAAGATATCAATGAAGTAGGAGTTTATAGATAGTGGAAACTAGTCTTGTTGGTCTATACTTCATGGTACTACCAAGATATTTTAAGATATGATAGTTCGGGATTGGTATCCCGGGATGAGTTTGTTGATTTTAGAATTTTTGTCAGGAGGCTCTACATTCATAAATATTAAATAAGAACTCCAAATAAATACAAGTTTGTGGTAATAATTACTCATTCTAATATATAATAGGGATGATATATCTATATACTTCATCATTAGTTTACAATGGACTCCTAATATGAAAGATTCAACATCGGAGTTCTTTGAAAAACATATAAAATCATCACATTTTCTTCTTATTATTGTGATATAGAAGGTGGATGTGATCAATAACATATATATCTGATATTCAATGAAGCTCCACAAAGAAATTAATATAGTCGATTATAATAGGGATACACACTTTATGTCTATATTTTTGAATTATTTGAAAGGGGAAATGGTAATCTAATATAATATCACCAAAAAATGGATTTGTAGTTTGAGTAATCCTTTTACATTCGTAATGACATGTTTGGGGCGTGTGTGACTAATTTTAGGGGTTCACGGGAAATTTATATTCCTTTGGAAAATTTTCTATATAATAATAGTTATTGGGATTCAATTACAATGGATCATTTGAAGCATGTATGGGAATACATGTAGATCTCTCTTGTGGTGGCAGGAGTTGGTAGATGGGTCTTTTGTTGGATTGAGTCTCAATCAATATATAAAAAAGGTATAGTTTATATGAATGAGATTAGAGATGGACCAAAGTCAGCTAAAATCCTATGCAATCTATCATCATCCCCACTGGAGATTTAAATTGGGGATCAGTTTTTTCTATGATTTTTTACACACATGGGAAATCATTAATTGGGTATGCATGGTAAGTTGGCACTAAGGGTTGTTTGCACATTTAATATCCGTGATTATCATAGAATGCTGTCTTATCAATTGGAGTTTTCTCTCAATTGAAATTAACTCAAATTTTTTTTCATGTTTCCAAACTATGGAGGTACTAACTAGACCCTTCTTATATAGAATCATGTGTATTAAACTAGTTTAAATTACCAATAGAATACTAAGTATTAAGTTGGTGAAAATACCAATCCTTAAAATAATCCCTAGATTGAAATTTAATGTTTCTTATTGCTTAAAATAAATTTTTTTTCTTTTGTTTGAGGCGCAAGATGTTTCCCAAATGATAATACTAGTTTTAGATGTTCTAGGATCTAAAAACACAGCTTTGGTAGATATATATTGGGTCATGTGGTTAGCGCATAGTCATTGCTAACTATGAAGACCGAAAAAATGTTCAATATGTATAGGGACATGGTTTGATGTAACTTAGAGAACAAAATTTTTTTTTTAAATAAACTATAGGTTGTAAGCCCATGAAATTTTTCTATAGAAAATCGTAGAGGGGAGCACATGGGTTCTCCTTGGTTTGGAACACCAAGCACCTAGACAACGTTGTTAGTTCCACTTTTATGGTGAGAACACCTAGTTATTGAATGGTTTTCCAAACCAAAAATCTAGATAATGTTTTTAATTTACCATTTTACCCTACATTCTTTAAGTGTTTTCACCCACCTTTCTTCATTCATTCTCTTAGGAGGTCTCCCAAACATGTATCCCACCTCCCCCACTTAAAATGGTTGGTTATCCTCTATTAGGATTGAAAATTGAAATATTATAATATCATTGGATATCTATCAGTAATTCTATAAATTTTCAAAACACTTTTATAAGTTTCTTGTCTCTCTATTGATGTGATCATTACGAAAGACCATTTACCTAGTTTTTACATTGTTTGTCTGATTCTTTGATTTCTATCATTTTGGCATGAATATAAGCTTGATAATGGATGGCAGATGTATCCTAGGGAGATTTTTGGTGTTGTATATAACATTCCCTTTAAGATACATTTCTTGTATAATATTTCCATTTTTTTGATAATGGACTATATTATAATTTATACTTAATTATGAAATGTATCATATTAAATGCATATACTTCTCCCTTTGATATTCCATGGAACCCCCTCAACAAGGTTGGTGGGATATTAACTCAATTATAGGCACCCAATTGGGTGTTCTCTTTAAAATCCCAAGAAATTCATTGGTTGAAGGTTGATAAATAAACGGGTTAAACTAGACTAGTGTATCTGTAATTGGACCTTATTATGTTTTAAATTATGACTAGTTAAAAAAGAATTTAAATTTAATATGAGATTCATATAACTAATTTTTTAGGATCACACATTATCTATGTGACTGAACTCCCCCATAAAGTTTTCTGGTTCATCACAAGGGAACAAAATCCTTAGGATTTTAAAATGTTATAATTTTATGTGTTTGATAAATTGTGTTGTTTCATGGTTGATTTACCCTAGCACACTCATTTATTATAAAAATGGTTTAACAATATAGTTGAAATTATAATGTATTAGTGTTTACTCATTATCTGATATTTATATTATTGTATGCATACTATCATTTCCTATTTAAAATATTAAATAAATTTTGATAACATTGGTAAAACATTCCTAGATTCATATTGGGATCCTATTATGGAATTCCTTAGGTAAGTGGTCATAAGGAAATTAGGATTAACTTAAATTATATTATTATGTAGGAACAATAATTTGGGTAGTGTAAATGGAGTTTCAAACACCCTTGGATGAGGAAATTAAAAATGGTTATTCGTCGTACTTTGGATTCTAGAACTGATGTTCCACGCCCCATGATTAGGATGTTTGGTATGAATTTTCTCTTTATTATCCATGATACTCAGCATGGAAAACTATATATATTGTGATACTCATCTTGTAATCCAATAATAATTATGAAAAATTGACATGGATTCCCTAATACTCATGGTGCTCAGGAAAGGAGTCTCTTATAACTCTGTGAGGCTCTTACGATTACGCATGTATGCTCGATTTAAACCTCTGGTCATGGATAGTAAGATATATATATATATATATATATATATAACTATTTTCATGTTTCAATGTATGTAATATATATACACACACACACACATATATATATATATAAATATATATACATTCATGGTGACACATGTTTTGAGATATTTTGGCTTAGGCTAAGGCATGTTTAGTTGGCTAGTTGTCCTTGAGGAACCCGATACAACCTTGTTTTAATTTAAATTCATTTCATGAAATTATATTTTATACATATTCACATTGATATATTTTCAATTCAAGGACTAAATATAATTATTCACTGTTGGTGCTGGCTTACTAAGATGATCTCACACCTTGTGTGAGCTGTTGTTTGGTTCCTAGGTGTACCTCCTGGTCGCAGGATCAATGTTCGGTATTATTCAATATGTTGTATTCTTGGATATATGATCTTAGTAGGATATGAATGAGATTCAGCTCAAGATACTCACAAATATATCATTTAGGGATTTTATCCATTTTTTATTCATGTATTTTATTCCTCATGTATTTTTATTATTGAATATTTTGTTATGTTCATTCATGATTATGAATTCATTTATTATTGAATGTAAAACATTGTTACCTTATGATACTCTATTACATATATTAATTCCGCCATTGATTATATTTTATTCGAATAATATACTCTGATCATGAGGACATAGAATCCACGATGTATGACATTTCGACCCTCACTACTATTTGTAAGCCTCTAGTTTACGAGGTAAAATGCTTGGGGCCATGTAGCATACTTGACCGGTGTACTAGTTTAGTGGATCTTGAGATGGGACATTACAAAGTGGTATTAGAGAATTATTTTTTACAATGGAATAATGTTTTTCGATGGTATACAGTAGACCTTGAATGTATCATCACATGGTAAATAGTTTACATTTATGTTTCTACAACCCATTCATGGCGTAAGATCATGTTTTAGAGATGTTATTATATATCTAGTTGCTATTATAGTTTATTGGTATTTCACCTTAAGTGATTGGTGTATTTCTACTACTTACTGATTTATGGATTTTTACACTTATCCTACTATGTAAATCATGTATTACAATATTCATCATTTTAGTAACCTATATATTTTCATTCAATTCATATCACACTACATGTAGGTTGAATTTCTTAACTTCTTGATATTTGATATACGTGCCTTGTTTGATTTATTATCTTTCATTACAATATATTATTCACGTGTAGTTTTGTGTCTACATTCTATTATTACTACTCATTAATATCAATCCTTGTTTTATTTATCATATATTAATAGTTCTTAATATTTTAGCATCAATATAAATGGATTTTTCCTATATTACTTTATGGGGCCACCATAACAATCCAATCATGACATGTTTGAGCCATGGAAAATCAGTTTTGTTGGATAAACTTTTTTGTGATTAAACGGGTTCTAATAAATATATATATATATATAATTTATGGGTCTTTGTACATTTGGATGGGTAGATAATATAATCAAACCATTGCAAATAAAATTGTTATATTTTGAATATAAAGTTACAAAAACTTGTTTTAGTTACATCGATGTGAATTATAACTTACAATGGAAAGAACCATTATAACATGAGATGGGTAATTATCATAACTAATCCTAGATTATTATATGTGTATTTAGAAATGATATTATTATATAATTTTTTTTCTTTATAATGCATTTCACTTAAAAAATTTATGAATGATGTCTCGTGTGACTAAATCCCAAAATGCACAAATGGGTATATGTTGGTTTTTTGGGGATGTTTTTTATGAGATAAATTAGACTCTACCAAAGTAGAAAGGAATTTAAATTATATTATCATTTTAATAAACTCACCATGTTCATTTTGAATAAATAATGAATGAAAATTATGGGACCCTCATAGGTTGCCATTATCTCTTATGCATGGTACTTAACCCTAGGGGGAAGCATTTATGATAACATAATGATGATTTAGTGTGTGAGCAACATTGTATATGGTATTACATATTTTCTTGTGGTGGAATATTACTAAACAAAACCCACAAAATGGTTAAAGGGGCTGTTATATTCTATTGATCTTTATTATTATGATCCATTCATTAATTTAAATGGAAATTATGACATAAAAGGAGTTTTCCTCTATAGTAGAAAATTTACATTTCATTTAACAATTATTATTATTATTATTTATTTATTAATAAAATCTTGATTAAATTTTTAAAAATAAAATTATAATATTACATTCCATTATGCTGCATGAAGTTATCTTAGTAAAGTACATGGTATAGTTTTCCTTTTTGATTGGTACTTTATATCCTCTTGATATGAGATTCTTAAAAAAAAATTAATAAATGAGTATCAATTTAATTTGTTATAATAAAACCATAGTTTTTTGTTTTGAGTTTTAATCCTCATGTATGGGTTAATGATTGATTACCTTGAGATATTCTTTGAATGGGAATCTGGGCATTTCCTGTAGATCTTAGATGAATTCCTTCTGATTGTTTCTAGGAATTATTATATTGTTAGTTGAGCCTTGTGGAATTTTTTTTTGAACCTAGATTAAAAGGATGACACCATATGTTAAAAATTAAGGTTATCCTATGTAGTATAATTTTTGTAGATGGGTATCCATTATAATTTTGAACCCATTTTCAAGGTGTGATAATTTCCAACCCTTTGACTATTTGATACTGGTAGGACTATTCGATAATTAAATGAATCCCCAAA
Source organism: Viscum album (assembly GCA_963277665.1). Lineage (NCBI taxonomy): Eukaryota > Viridiplantae > Streptophyta > Magnoliopsida > Santalales > Viscaceae > Viscum > Viscum album. Next base: position 896,594,262 of record OY728120.1, read on the forward strand.
ATTGGTGGGTGGTTTTATGGTGAGTTAAACCTCATATGGGTTTTACCATATCTGTATACTTGGTGAGTATAAGATCTTAATTTCATTATATTGGAATCACAACCCATTATGGTTTTTAACCTTATTCCTATATCAGTTTTACCAATTTTTTAGAGAGTTACATCTCTGTTATAGTTCATATGAGAAAAATACCTCAAATGGAATGTGATTCATATGACAGATACATTTAAGGTAGGTATAAAGACCTAGATTCCCATTAATCCTGGACTCTAGTTGGATAGTTATTTTTCATTTTATTTATGGAATTCCATGAGAGAGGTTGGCTAGGGGTTTATGTTTTCATTAATAGAAACATGTTTGGTTTTATTCTCTTTTAAAGACTGCTGCATGAAAGGTTCTTGGTTTTTGTATTCCGGGCACAATGATTCCTATGTTTTCAAGGAAGCACCTAGTTTCCATGGATAAAATAAATATATTCAATGGGATTGATAGTTTTGGTTCTTGTACTAGTTTAATGGTGTTTTTGTTTTAAATATTTTATCTCAATAATTACACCTTCATGTATGAATTCATTTGATAGATTATGGGACAAGTATATGATATATTTTGAAGAGCTATACAAGGGAGATCCTTCCAGTTTTGAAACTAACAAGCTAAGAAGCATAATCAGTTTGATCTTGTTGATGGTTGACTCATGAGAGCAAGAATCGTTACATGAATAGGGTTGTACGAGATGTACACCCACTACGTCATATAATTTATTTCCTACCAGTTGCTCATAGTAACTATAAAAATTTGATCATCATTAAATGTTCAGGTGTGAGTGAAGGACCGATAGTTTCAAATAATGGAACCAATGATTTTGGGAAACTTAAATGAATCTCCCTATAAGAATGGATAATTCAAAAATAGACAATATAACTCTTGAAAAATGTCCCAAGGTAAGAACTTGACACACATCATTTGGAGACATGGTTTCAAGTGCTGGAAAAAAAATAGCCCCATTTGATGTGTGTGTGTCTCAGGGGGAGCTATATAGGCCTATCAAAAAAGATCACAATGTAATCCTAATTTATACACAATCATTATCATTATCTTAACATCATCTTAAGTATGTTGAGTGTGAATTTACTATACATTGATATACCAATCTCAATATATTAATTTCTTTGAAGGAGTTACTATTGGGATCTATGCTCAAGGATCATTTTGAAAGAAAGAGACATTTAGGGGAGTACATCCTTGGATATTTAAGGGTGGTGGCCCCCATTATAAGGTGTAGTTCTATAATTTTTTTTGAAAAATATTCCTATGATGAATGAATTAGTGATCACTGATGTTTAAATTAACAAATACGATGAGAATATTCTTAGTCATGCCATACATTATATCTATGCATGGGTTATGGTAACTAGCTTTTTTGTTTTGTTGGTATAAAGACCAGGATGCTCTTAGGGTGGAGAGTGGAACATTTGTCAATAATCATTGAATTTCAGGTAATAATTTTCCTCAGATTTGAGACCTTTGATTGGATGGTCTTTTGAGATGTAGAATTATATTTAATGAATGAAGAAATGAAAATAAAAAATTCTGAATAATGTTTTGGTACACATTCGATAATGTATTTTGGTGAAATCAAGATTTGGGTGTTATAATCGATGTAGCTTATGATGATCTATATATGGTGGGTTAGATAGTTTCAGTGCAGGTTTTATATCTTGATAATGATTTTGTTGTGTGATGTTTCATGTAGGTGATATCATTGTATGTTGGGTAAATGATTTAGTAAGTGTGCATAGAACACTCTCAGTACACCTTGGGATATGGTTTCAGAATATGATTCATTTGATGCATCAACCATTGGAGAAGATTGTTTTTGAAATATTTCACTAGACGTGGTTTAACTAGGTTATCTTAAATACATTGATGCAGTTTGATAGGAATCACATTGGTAACACAACGTGGATTAGATGGGTGAAGCTTATTGGGTCAACCTAGGATATTCAAGGAATAGACTATGTGACTATGGTTATATGGTTCTATTAATGTTGGAATATATTTTAATTTGATAACTCTATTGGGGGTTCCAATGATATAGTAGTGAAATGATTTAATAGAAAATAAAAAATGAGGAAATAATTTGAATCAGATTTGGTTGTAAAAGACATAACCTGTGGTGGGGAGTTCCATAGACTGAATACTGGAAGATATAATAGCATGGTCACTTCACATGTGATATGTGATCGATTAAATATCTTGCAGATCATTTTTTTGAATTCGATCATTGGATCATGTTTTAGAAGATTATGTACCATTTGGGTAAGGTAGTTCATACGGGTGTGTTGGGAGTGGGAAATGAATCTAATATTTATGGGTATAAGTTGATGATGTTGTAAGGTTTGGTGATGTTTTCATTATTTCCAAAGGCTTCGCAGGGATGATAAGTTCTATGGTTGTGAGATTGTAGAATCCCATATTTTGAACTAGTTTATAGTTACCTGGAAAATATAATGTTTTCCTTTTGTGGATATGAAAAATCGTTAATAAAGACATAGATTGAAATTATGATGATTAGATCAGATAAAAGTGACGTTTTTGGATAGAGTTTAAATCCCAGTAGGTTTCATGGGAGATCAGATGAGTTTTGGATATTTAGGTCTCCAAAAACTCATTTTCTTGAGAAACATACTGGGGTTTAGGATTCGTGATAACCATATCGGCTAAACAAGGAGCCAAACTTATATATTGATATGATTTGATGAAACTGTGTGACCCTCTTGGGGAAACAATTTGTCCTTTCTTGGTGCTCCATTGGGCGACACATTATTTTTTTTAACCACAAACCCAAGGCTGCAAGGCCATGTGGTTTCTCCACGGAAAACTGAAGAGGTGATCGCACAAGCTGTGCATGGTTTGTAAAACCATGTTCCTAGACCACATGGTTATTTACACTATGGTAATGATACGTAGGGTTGTCATATGGTTTTCCAAACTCTGTGACTCTTGTTTGTGGTGGAATATAATATTATTCCCCTTCATCCTTAAAGGGGTTTTAACCCCCTATCCCTCCCTCATTCATTCAATCGGTGTCCCACACTCGCACCCCACCTCCTATTCTTCTAATGGTGGGTTCTACTCTATTTTTGATAGGAATCGAACTTCTTTGTTCATGTTGTATATCCCTTGGTATGTCTATAACACATTTTACTTATTTTTTCAGTTTCTCTTCTTAATATTTATGTGATCAATTTGAGAGACTATTCAGCCTATTTTATGGTGTTTTTTGATTATTTGATTTCTTTGGTTCTAGAACATATCAAAAAAAATAAGGGTTCATTTATGATTCCGTGGGACATGGTAGGTGGTCTATATGAATTTCTGTTAATCTATTTTTATATAATATATTCATTGTTCTGCATGCCATTATTTCTGATAATTTCTCTTTAAGAAATTTTTAAAATTAACTGTCCAAACATTAGATTTGATTTTATATAGACCCCCTCAACTTGATTGGTGGATTTTTTTCTTAATTAGATCCACCACTTTGGATATACATTAAATTTCCAACATTTTCCATTTTTGAAAGCTTAATAAATATGTAGATTGACTATACTAGGCGATGTATGCCTAGCAATTATTATGTTAAAAAAATTCATTTTTTAAAAAGGGATTAAAATTGAAAATGAGATTCATATAACTCATTTTCTATAATCATTCTTTACCTATTAGACCAAACAACCAACAATTTTTTTTTGGTTTATAGTTAATGAATAAAATTTTTGGGGTCATATAATGTAATAAATGTGTGATAAATTTTGCTACAACATGGATAATTTCATTTAGACTAGTTGTTGTTATAAATGAAATAGATAATTTTATACTTGAATTGATAATGGATTGGTTCTTAATCATTATAAATGTTTTTTTTCCATTATGAAATAATATCATTTTTATAATATTAAATGAAATATGATATTGAAGGTATAATTTTCTTTGAGTGATTTTGTGCTTATATTTATATAATTTCATGGACATTGGCTCATAGAGGGACCTCCATTAGGTTTTTAAACATTCAATTTCGAACCCTCCTGGTCATGGATATTGGACATAATAATTCATGTCACTTGATTTTATGGACATTATGTTCCATGTCCCCTCAATTAGTGGGTTGGGAAAGGCCATTATCGTTATCATTCTTGATAATATTTATGGAATCATATTTTAATTATGATACTCAACATGTAATACAATACTAATTATGATTCTTGGACATGGCGTCCCTTATAACTCATGATGTTTGGCCATGGCGTCCCTTATTTCCATGTGAGACTCATATGATTATATATGGAAACTTTAGTTTCACCATGAGTCATAGATAATATTGTGTTTATATATACATATATTTTTCAAATTATATAATAAATATATAAAAAAATTCTCACGTAAACACATATATATATACTAATACACATTTATGAGGTGAACTATCTTCGCAGATATTCTGGCTTAGTCCGAAGTAGGTTTGGTTGTCCAGGTGTCCTTGAGGAACCTGATCCTAACTTTACTTCATTGACATTTACTAAACGAACTTACTTTTGAGATATTAAGTGACAGATTTATATTAAATTCATAGAATGGGTTATATTAGACAACATTGGTGGTGGTCTACTGTGTTTATATCTCACATTTTTTGGGACATCATTTTCTACCAAAACAAACCACATGTTTGTAGGATCCAGGTTTTACATTATTCTATATGATATATGCTTGGATATGGGAGCTTAAGAGAACATGACTAACCCAGAACTCAGTATAATCATAGAGTCATCCTTTTATGATTTTATTATTTTTTATGTAATTATGAATTCCTATAATATTCTATAATTGTATAATTTATCGTGTTCATGCATGATTATACATTAATTTATTATTTAATTTCATTTTATGTTACCTTCTACTGGTATGTTAATTTTATTGATTTAGATATTAATTATATTTTATAATTTTGTGTTACTCAAATCAAGAGGTTATATTCTCTACACTGTACAGCCTTTAGAACCTCACTTCTTATCAATATAATGTTGTGTATGGGTAGGTGTTCTTGAGTCCACTAAGCATATATTTCTGAGGAACCATTTTATTATCTCTTGAGTGAGAACATTACATACTAGGTGATTAAATGGGATGATGTTTATAATGATCCTGATGTATCCATAATTGAGCATCTGGTTTGGAGTATAGATCACTCGGAAAATGTGTTTCATAGTAAAATGATTCACATGGTTTTTGATGTATATAAGTGTTATTGGGATAACTAGGAGTTGCATGATTCAAAATCACCGAATAGGGAAGTAGTGGTCTAATATTTTTCTGATTCCAAAATCATTATTTCTTTTTAGGGGTAAAACGTTTCATGGTGGGGAGAATTTTAATACCCTTTATGTAATATGTTTGTTTAATTTTTTCTTTTTTTTATTTGGGGTTTCTAATAATTTAGGGATTCCGGGTTTGAAATTTTGGAGAATTGGGAATAATAGCTAAGTAACATGGTCTATGAATTGTTTTCTAACCATGTTCAATAAATCTATTGGTTTGAGTGGAAATTTTCATAGTCTGAGAATTTTCTATCTAATGATATAAGTCACCAAAAAACCATGTATCTAAATTAGGTTTTTAAAGATGTTTTTTCATAGTACGATCATTTCTTTCTAAAAATGTGGTCATCCATAGGTTACTTTCCTATTCATATTTCTTGGGTGTTGTGGCTATCATCCCATTACATCATTGTTTTCGGAAATGTGTGTAATAAACATGTTTCTTGTTTGAATTTCTTGAATTTTGAAAATTACATTGTTTACCTTCATCAAATGGTTGCATAATGACCTCCACATATCTCTCTAGATTTACATAAACCCTCTTTGATTCTTTTCAGGGTTATCACTTTGGATATTTTTTTATCACCTTTATTCTTTTTTAATCTCTTCTTGTTTTTTTTGATTTCCACATGTTCCCCCTACTATTTATGTATATTCTCTTTACATATCTTCCCCAAATTCCATTAGAACTCAATTTGGCTAGGTATATAGAGGGTTTCATATGGAACTGATGATTTTACTTACAGATCTATGTGAATTAGAACTTAATATCCTCGATTCCATTCTCCATTCTTGAAAGAGACCATATTTCCCCAATTGTAGAGGTATGCTTCTCTGTACAATGGTTCAAGTATATGAATTACTCAATGTTCATGTAAATTCATTTTGTATTATTTTTATAATATTTTGATTTGAATTTTATGTTGTATGATTTATTTAATTTTATATTTATTGGAATGAGAAATGATAATGAATGTTGTTTTTTATCTAAAATAATTTTTACACTCATATTATGTTTGAATAAAGGGCTCAAAGTTCATTTTTGAATCTACATTCGGTTTTCAAGCATAGAAGAGGTCATTCCTTATTTGTTGAAATGTTTTATTAATCAATTATCATGAATTTTCTTAAATTATTTGAAAAAAGTCCACATTTAGAGCCTTGGGAGCATGAGCATATAGACATATGGTAAACATAGTGAGTGTCAAACTAGTAGGGGTTATGATTTTGATATAGTTATACTATGGAAGTCAAATATATCGATCATATTCATGGTATTCCAACCTTATTGTTCCTTAAAATTTTCATGAATGTATTACCATAGGCTATATACCATCATTTTATTGGTTTGAAACAAGATGTATTTGATTCAGGTTTGGTTTTCACATGTTTATCTTTTGAGATATGTACGTTTTTCCAATTCCCTAAATATTTTCATTTATATTTATACATGTATTTTTTGGAATTGAATATTGTTTTTTGAATGTAAATAACCAAATAATGTTTTTTTGATAAAATATTATATGGAAAAATATTTATGGAAGTCTTTTTATTTAAATATTTAACTAATTGTTGCATGATGATAGACACTATTAAGATTAATGGTTTTATTATGCATGGTGTTTTCCTCACATCCCCAATATTCCTATGAGAATATAAAGTTCTAGTAATGACACATGTTGATAAAGGGAAGGTATTCATATAAATTTGTTGTCTTCTCTTGGTTGATGTAATATTTGTGGTGAGTTGGGATGGTGGTTACAAATGGTCACATGGAGACACTGTTTTTATTTTTTAGTTTTGATTATATGCATATTATATTTTTTATTGTTCTTGTACATATCTTGAATCTGTATTGTAATATGATTTTTATCTCCATTAATTTATGATGGAATCATGTTATGGTTTTTTTAAATCGACCATATGGTTGTTTATCTGGGTTGACATGTCTTGTTCACCCAGGTTGGTTTGTGAGATGACTAACATTAAATTTATAATCTAATGTTTTTTATTAATCCTCCTTAATTAAATAAATAATAATTAATAAAGGTGGACCAATTGTTATTATTATTTAATTTAGGTTCTAATAAAAAAAATATAGAACAAAAAAATTGATTTAATGACCCTGTCAATATTGTTTCAACAGAATCTATAAGAATCATATAATCTATTCCTTTATGGTGTGATATTATTTTCCTGTAGTGAATAATATAATGTTAGCTACATTCACATAATAACTACCCCTTTCATGGTGTTATCCTAAGACCATATGTTTATGTTAATAATTCCCATTCAATTATCATTGTGTTCCACTACTTTGCTGATGAATTATGGTGTGGACCATTAACTTATGTGTTATCATAAATAATTCCATGACATGATCTGAGATTCATAGAATGAGGCTTGTTTATAAAGAACCATTGAAATACACACAAACAAATTCATGGTGTGGCCTCTATATTTTTCTTTTGATCCTCACCTTGTAATATAACTAACATCTATATAGAATTTGTCCCGAAATAACACACTAGTTCACTATGAAAAAAATATCTAAAAATTATAAAGGGAATCTTATTATGTTACATTTGATGTAATATTATAGTCTTTATTGAACTATGTTTAATCTATTTTGTTTTTGGAATGATATAATATTATCCTTTTTCCAAGAAGAAATCTTACAAGATCTAGTTTTAGTGTCACCTATGGTTTCATGACATGACTCCTTTTTCCCATAGATAACTTCTCTATCTTTTTCCAAAAATAGTTTATGACACATTTATCACAATTTTTTTTTTTTTGAAATTATAATATATATAAAATTTTCATAAAATATTTTTAAAAAATATTGTCTTTTTCTAATAATCTCTCCAATTGGTTTGTAGAAAATTCAAAAACAAATTATAAACTTCTTCACATAGAAACATTTATAACTGATAAGGTCAAACCAGTTCCACCATCTGAATATCATTCCATCATTGAGTATATTTTGGATTAATTATTCAAAAACGCCAATCATATATGATTTAGTATCTTCATTAGAAGGAATAATTTAATGAATATATATTTATGAAAATCACGTCATTGGTAGTTAGGTACATTAACCATCACTATCAAAATTTCTCCTCCAAATTAAGAAATATGAACACTACCCTATTTCAAAACAATATTACTCCCCCTTTATCAATATATATGAACATTTAATGGCAATTTAACCTCTCCCAATTTAAATATATTGTAAGTATATATCCTCCTTTTCAACATAATCAAATATCACTTATATGAATATTCACAAATAAGGGTTAGAATTAAAAAAAATTTATCAAATAATTATTTAAAACTATTAAATAAATAGAAATTCCAATGGGTTTTATATATTTCATCTACAACATATCTTGTTGAAGTATTTCAAATTCATTCATATAGAAAAATAGTTTCTATTAATGTCTACCCTAACATGTTATATAATATCCAATTTTAGAATATATATTTCTCTTTAATAAATTTTATTTGATCAATCTATTTCACAACACATAACATAAATCATAGATATACCCTGATATTGAATTGAAATAGTATTATTAAATGTAACTATTAATGGATGAATATTCACTTAGTGTGTATGGATATGATTAATTAAAATATGATGACTACGTATAAAATTTTCCTAAACGAAAATGTATTAATTAAGTAATATGAAGTAAGAACTCCAATTAAAATGATATAAATAAAATCACATGGGACCAAAATTTAGATGAATTATATTTTAAATATTTTTAAATTTTTTAATATTAATAAATTGTATTTTCAGTAATAATAAATGATCAAATATATAGACTAATAAACATAGAATGAATCATTTATAAATTGATTATTACTTATTGATAAATGACGATAAACCCATTTTAAGGTAAAAAGACATTTTAATCTATGCCAACATTCATTTTGGATTGTCATGTTTCACTAAGGATCTAGTCATACGAAACCATACAATTTATATACAAGGATAGATTAGGATGATAATGTTTTAATGAATATTTCATTAAACACATTTCATTCTCATGAGTGAATTTTGCTAAGTTTAAATGAGGAATTTGTTTGCAATCTTTTAGAACACTTATGTTAGGTTTTCATAATATTATTATTGGTTTTGAAATTATATAGCCCACATTTTCATTGGTTATGGATTTATATCTCATTTTATAATATGAAATTGAATAGGGTATTTACTTTGTCTGATAAGTAACTCCTTAAACTTTGATTTTCAATGTTGTCAACCATACCTTTGTAAATGATCAGAATAAGGGTGAACCCAATACAAAATAACACTATTTATATAATGATAATCTTTTCGTGAGCCTTGATTTAGGAAATAATTTACTCTCTTTATTTTTATGCAACAAAAATATATTTTACTGTTGTAGAATTATTTCTTGGATGATGATTGATTATTGGTGATTAAAAACTATTAGGAATCATGCATTTTTATGGGAATTTTTTTTGAAGTACCATAAAATATGTTATATGATAGGTTGGGTATGTTTTCTAATGATGAAATTCCATTCTCATTCCCTTATGCCAAAATTATTCTCAGTTATGATCACAAGTTGATATCTCTATTTCCTATCCTGAAACAATTGGTCCAATTTATAATAGATTAATTTCCTTCCTTTATAATATTCATGACTTATATTTCATTAATCTCAATTTAATGTATTAATAGTAGGTAATTTCTGGGTCCCAAGGAAAATAGTTTCATTCTGACTAAATTGTGTTTCAAGATTTATATAGATTTATTCAATGGATTTCAATCGAAATTCATGAATTTTAATTGGAAAAAATGATATAATTATTATTCCTAAAAATAAAAATTACCTTAGTGTGTTTATTTTATATTTTTAATAAAATTTTATTTTTTTGTGAATATTATAAAATATCGATTAATAAAGGAGTTGTCGTTTTTTTCTAGTATTTAAAATGTATCAATTTGTTTTTTCATGGTTTTAAAATTATGTTTTTTCATATTAATTATAAATAGTATCATTAATTTCATTATGATCAAATTTTATATGTGATTTTTTAATAAAAACATGTTTATTCTTAAAAAGGCATTTATTAAGAAAACTATATTTTATATGTATCTGTAGACTACAACGTCAAGCAATGATGTATTTAATTTTTCTTTAATGAATATTATGGTTTCATATAATACTAGATCCAAATGATAAATTATGTTTTATATTACAAAAATCCTTATTCGATAAGTGTAAATAAATATTATAATTATTTATCAACAATCCAATGGGAAATTAAAACATCACTCATGAGTACATGCAAAATACCTCCTCATAAACTCATGTACATCATTATCTATCACTGCCTAAAATGGATTGTATAAATAGGCTATTTTGAAGAAATAATTTGATATTTATTATATATTTTTATTTATTAAAAGATTAAATAATACTTTATTTTCCTACTTTTCGTTGAAAAATAGAGACATTACTGAACATATATATGGACCACCATCTTCATAGTGTAACGTAATTCATTTTTCATGACCAAATTAAATGGTGTGTTATAAAAGAATAAATAATTCATAAAAATGATAAATATAAAATTACTAAGATTCATTTAATTATATAATAATTATTCATTTGACCATAGTCAACCTACCAATGTCATTTTGGACTTCTGAAAAAAGGGTCTTTATAACATCTGATGTACAATAAAAAAAATTTCTGACTATGTATGAAATTATAATGTTTGAAATAAATGGGGAAAAATATAATGAACTTGGAAACGATTCCTATGAATTTAAATAATTATCATAGATTTATTATTTAGAAGATAAATAATCTACATCATAATTAAGACTCGATGATAGTGATATTTTATTTTAAATCCTTGTTTTAAAAGGTTTTAATGATTTCAATATAACATTATTCTTCCATTTAATATTATTTAATGGTTGATTGAATATTTGAATAAATTAATTAAAAATTCCATTTTTACAATACACTTAGTTTATCAAAATGTTATTTAAATGGAATATTTTTGGGTATTTTATACAAATTTTTTGACTTTCTATACAAAGTAAAAATGGAATTTTATTAACTGTAGAACAATAATGAATTTTCCCACTTCCACCCACATTATATGATATTTGGATTTCATTGACATATTCTATGTTTTCATTGATGAAAACTTATTATTCCTATAGTTTTTGGTATTTTTTTAATAAATGGACGTTTTAATGAAAGAGGATATATCGATATCCAAAAATATTTTATTTCTGGGTTCAAATGTATATTTTTTTAGATAATATAAATTAAATATTATAAATGTTCAATTTATTTTATGGTCATTGGAAAATGTTTACGATGATGTGTTAGTCTGATATAGATCTCAACTACATTGGTTAATGATTATTTTTTCCATATAATTATGTTGTAATTTTCCAAGAATCATATTCCATTTGCAAGGGTTATTATAAGGGTTATTTGAAGAAGATTTCCCAAGGCAGATAAATTAATTTTATATGCTTGAAAATGAATTTTAATGAATTTATTTTTATTTCCCCACCTGTTTTATAGAAATTTTATATAAAATAATGATTATTACATTTTTTAAAAAAATATGTGTTTTTGCGAAAATTAGTTTCATGGGTCCCCATGTTTTTTATGAAACCTTAAGGAAAATGATTTTTTAATTTTGTTTTCAGATAACGTGTTATATAAATATATTTAGAATTAAAATATCATTTCATGATTATGTAAACAATTAATTGAGCTTAATGTTTACTATGTTATAGGAATACTCAATTATAAGATATCATGGTTTTGAATTGTATTATAAAGGGTTTCATTTATTCATTATATATATTCCTTAAAAAGATTTTTTTGATAATACCACTTGTTAATATTTTATCCAAAAGGTTTAATAATGAGTAGGAACAAATAATTAGTCATTCTTAAAAATTATAATATTTGGATTGGAAGGGGAAAAATGATTTTTGTAGTAATGTATTATGGAAAAATTGTATCTGAGTTCATATGTATAAATTTTAATGGAGGGTTTTTGTGAAATACTAATGGACTAATTTTCTAATATTCAAAAACATAAATGACCTTCTAGAATTAAAAAAATTATTTCATTTCTTTCAATTATATTACGTGTTGAATATAGATCAGTTCCTTATAGTTGGTATCATATCAGGGTTTAGATAATTATAATGGATTGTATAATGCTTATATGTTCCCTTAATATAATTTAATTTAAGGTTATCATGATATATCATCTGAACATTACCATGTTACTTCATCTAATCTATGTTATTTTAGAATTATTTTCATTATTGGAAATATATAAGCTAATTTAAGATGAAACCATGTGGATTATATCCATAAAAATTAGTATCCTAGAATGTTTTTAAATGGAACTAAATGTTTTGTTGTTGTGATGGATCATTTGGTGAAGGATATTAATGGTGGTTGTCTCCATGTTACAAATAAAACACATTAACTATAATGGACCATGTTTATATTATTTTAATTCATGAAAAAATACTCTCTAATATTAAGTGGGTCTTTCAACCTAGTGGTATAAAATGGTTGAATTCACCATTTAAAAAATATCTACAAATCCATTGGGTTTTCATGTAATCAAAAGGTAATTCTAGTAATTAATTATTTTTATATTGAATCTGATTACTAGTGGTGAGTGGTAATTAATACCAATTAAGAGAACATAAAGATGCCCTAAAATAGAAAAAATATGAGAATATTATCTTTGAGATATATTTTCTAAAGTTATTTTGAAATTTAAGAGAAAAATAAATTCCATGAATTGGGGTATAAGGGGTATGATTTAGTGGCCTCATAATAAAAAACATGAGCCATTTTTCATGGTATGGACAATATTGTATTCCGGATATTGATATTAAAATTAATTTCATTACTTAGGATTGAAGACAAGATATGAAAGGGAACTAGCTTATCATCGATTTAATTATTATATAAAACATGTTGAATATATTGATAATATAAAAATTAATTTTTTTTGATAATCTTGAGTTCGTAGATAGAAATAATAATTAGAGGTCCGGTTTTTATTAAATTGGGGAGAATACACCAATGAAATAAAAAAATATGAAAATCATGTTTTTATATTGTGATATGTATAGAAAAAATGACCATAAAAAATGATTTATAGAATAAATGAAGTGATTCTAATGTTTTATATTTTAATTTTGTCTCATGGAAACAAATGAAAAGATCATGGTAATGCTCATAAAAATAATGAAAATATGACATTAAGAGGTTTTATTTTAAAGAGACGGTCCATTATGTGTGTGCTTTCTTAAATAGAGGAATGAAGTATTTAATTCATCAAGATCACATGTAATATGGTTTGGATAAATCCATTAAAAATAATTTGGAAAATTATACTCCATCCTTTGATGTGGTGTTAAAAAAATTACATGTCTATTCAGATTATTCAATTATCTTGTTTGATTCAGGTCTCCAAAATGTTTCTTTTCTGAGAACTTTTTTAATTAAATTGAAAATTTCAACTCACTAAATAAATCCGTATCATTTTTAAAAATACCTAGGTATTTATTAGGAAAATAATAAATTTTAAGTATTTTATTATTATTATATTTTAAAATTAGTTACCTGGAAACCATGTTGTATTTCCCCTTATTGTGATTTATTTCATTTTTTTATGGATTAGAATTATATATATCATGTTAATATATATTTTGGAGATAATGAATTTATTTTTTAAATGATTTTATGTTCTTATACAATAATTAATTCAACTATTGATATCATATTAAGAAGACGGTAAATTCATTAATGATGGAAATGAAGGATGTCGTTGCACATATGGTTGTGAATATGTAAACTGTCAAAAATAGTGATGTTTCTATATCAAATAAATATCAATTATTATTTCATAATAAATTTCCCTATATTATAAAAGATTTTATATTCAATTGGCTTTCAAATTATTCCTTGATGCTAAGCTGATATAAAAACCTCTCTATTGAATAGTTGATGTATAAATTTTATAACTGAAAAATTATCTTCATAAGTTTCTTTATAAAGGAATCATTTATCCTACACTTCACCATGTGTTACTCTTGTTTTTTTGTAATATATAAATAATTCCCCACAAGGATTTACATTAATTATAGAAAACGGAATATTATCATTGTTAATAATGATTATTTATTGCCTCATAGAGATGAACTGTTTGATCAATTTTTCAGAGATCAATATTTTTAGATGAATAATCATAGGTTTGGGTATAGTCATATAAAGGTGATGTATGATGACATTTTAAAGAAATAATTTTCTATTGGTTGTGGAAAGTATGATATTTTTTATTCACTTTTGATTAAAAGAGGATCAAACAATATTTATGGACCTTTTGAATAAAATTTTTAATGAGTTCTTCGATACAATTGTCGTTCTATTAATTAATTAAATCATGATATTTTCTAAAAGGTATGATTATTTGGATAAATAATTGTGGGTTGTTTTAAATCCCTTAAAAGAAAATTAGTTATATAAAAATTTTAGTAAATGTGAATTCTATTTGTGATATATTTCATTCCTTTATCATACTATAAAGAAATATTAAATAATAGTTGATATGGATAAAAATTAGTCAAATAGTTTTCAAGAACTAATAATATCATATATACGAGTAATTTTCTTGTATTTTTGGTTTAATTTTTATGGTTTGTTGTAAAATATTCTTGGTTATATATCTCTATTACTAAGATAAAATAAAATGAGTTAAATTCATATATATGAAAGAATATGATGAATTGTTCTATACATTTCATCAATAATGTATGAGTTTTTTATCTACAAGAAAGCATTATTTAAGGGACTTCATAGTGCTTGGATGTGAAAATATTGGGTAATTTCCTATACTTCATGACTTTTGTAGCCTCATGATATAAATTATCCTACACATAAACATGAAAAGAAAAATATAGTGATTTATTTATAATTATTTTGGAATCATTTATATAGAGTAAAATGAGAGATATATAATGGTCATAAAAATAGGAAGTATCTATTAACTCAAGAATATTTCAACATGAGATAGAGAAGGTAGAAGGAACTGAATAAGAATTATGACTACATGATTCATTAGCATCCAAAAAATTAAATAAGTAACTAATTATTTATTTCTGAAATGAAGTTAGTTATTAACCAATATTTTAATGGAACATAACCATTTAGTAAATTATTTAATGAATGCTGGAAAAGAAATTATCCTTGTAATAAAATCATCTATTTTTTTAGGTGTTAGTGAAGTCATCATTATCAAAAATAATTGAGAAAGGTAATAAATAGGATCATTATTTATAATAAAATTAGTAATTGATAAGGTAAGATAAGTTCTATTAATATATAATTGATTAATATGGTGTTTTTGAGATTCAGAAAAAATTTATGTGTGCCTTTTGATTCATATTTGAATAAAAAATTATTTTGTGGATCTTACAGCTCTCAGTTTTCTATTCCTCCCACAAATAATAAGATGTATATATACATTTAGAAAAAATTCTATAGGGATGGAAGGAAAATATATATTTTTGACTCTAATATGAAATTTGTTACTTATTAGATGGTTAAAAACAACTATTACTGAAGGTGATGATTCATCATTTTCCTGTTCCCAAATAAAAATCCCTGAAAATACCCATGTATTTAATGGTTGTATTACCAGATAAATCTAAAGATAATGATCATATGGCTTATTTATGATCATTTCACTAATTATTTACATTTTCTTCACATTTTTTATAATACTCTTTTGGAGAATATTTTTAGACATTATATTACAAATATAAAGAGACTGTATGGAGCACCTCTTTATATTGTACCGTATTATGATCCTATGTTTAATATTTATTTTTGGGAAATATTTTAGATGACACTAGGTATTTAATTAACTATCAGTATAAGTTTTTATCATCTATTTGAAATTTATTTAAATCGAATGATATAAAATTTCGATGTCTTAATTATTTCTAATTCATTTTATAACTATTAATTTTGGGATCATCATATTTCACTAGTTTAATTTTCTCATAATAATAATTTCATTCAAGTATAATCATTGAGACTTTTGATGAAATTTACGATATGTGTTATTAGACTCTATCATATCTTGGGAAATTTGGAGAAAGAATGTTTTGGAGACCAAAATAGGTAGAAGATACGATTGATGAAGTGAAGGTGATTCAGTAGTATGTGAGGGTAACTAAGAGTTGGGATAAGAGTAATATGGATAATGAGAGGAAATATATTTGTTTTGAGGTAGGGAACTATGTTTTTGTTAAATTATCACAAAGGGAATGTGTAATTTATTTTTTTATAATTGGAAATTGTTGTTTATTATTCATCTTTAACCCCTGGCTTCTATTAAAAGGATAATATGTTAGATAGCGTATACGATATTCAACACTAAACCTAAATGAACCATGAAATTTTATTATTGAATATTTCCATTATAACCCAACCATTAAATTGGTTGTTATGAATAAGATTAAAAAATTTATTAAATATATAAAAAGGTCTTATAGAATATTAATTTATTGATAAATTAGAATAAAATAATCACCCAAATTTTGTGAAGTCATTTTATTGATAAAATCCCATTTTCTTCAATAAGGTTTTTTATTTTATTTTATTTTATAAAATATAATAATAAATTTGGGGAAATTTTGGAAATTTTTTTAAGTGTTTTTTTCAATCAACATATCATTATTATATTATGGGGATATTTTGGGATTTTTCTTTTTAGATACTAGTGAAAATTAAAAAAATCAAATAACGTTACTTATTTCCACTAAACCATGAAATATAAAAGTCCCATTATATTCAGGATTTGTCCTTAAAGTTATATATGAACCATTTTATTTGGAATAATATAATTAGATTCACTGTAATTATAAATTTTCATGACTTTTGTTTAACTTTATTTAAATTTAAAAAAAGTAATCTTCGAAAAAAATTTATATGTTAGTAGAGTTTATCCATTTTAGTTGATTAATGTAACCTCTAGTAAAGAAATATTCTTATGAAATATATATATTAAATATCTATTTATAATAATTTAAATTCCAGTAATTATTTTTTCTAGTAATAGAGAAAATATAAGATCTTTTATTTTTTGAAAAATAATTTTTTTTCTGAAAAATGTATTTTAATAGGATTTGGCCAATTTATTGGTAAATTCATTTCATCAATTTATGTGTTTTGATTCAAGAAAAATGGATTACATATTTGGAATAATGAGGTTCAGTTTTGGTATATATAACTCTTTTATTTTTTTCATTATTAATAGTACTTGTAGTAAATATTTTTACCAGAGTAAAGGTAAAATGGGGTAATTAATTGTAAAAATAATTTGATGAGGAATAAATTGTAACCCTAAAACATTCATTATTTCTATTATATGAGTATATTTCATCCATAATCATTAAAAAATATAATATATTTCATTTTTTTTCAACTTTTCCATGATTATGACCTTTATAATATATTATTTGAAGAAAAGAAAAAAATATCACATTCTTTATTTTAATAAATATTACATTTTTTTAAAGGGGAAAAAAATTAAAAATAAATCATTTCTTAATATTCATTTGAAATATTATAAAATTTTGTTATTTTAATTCATATTTAACTTTTATTAATTAAATAATTTCCATAAATGTTTATGCAACACTTTGCCATAATTTATTTAATTAAAAATAAAATAATTTAATTTAATTTAAAAATAATAAAAGTACAATAATTTTAATTTATTAATATGTTCCAAAAAAGGTAGATATTTACAATATTTTATGTATTTGTGAAATGTATATATTATTTTTCCAACTATTTCTCGATGTTTTTACAGTCAAATTAAATGAATAGTGTCAAAATTAACAGTAATGATATTTTATAAGAAATAATGATTTAATAAATTATTAAAAAAAAATTATCACATGATATTTTATTGAATATTATTTAAAAATACCAACTCTAATCATTTTTTGGAAAAATTATCCTGAGTAACTATATTGACCCCTAATGTGTAAAAACATTTTTATAGTTGTTTAGGATAAGATGTGGTTTTGTGCATTTCATGAGATTTTTTTAAAATTAATCTTATAAAAACATCATATTTTTATTTGTTAAATTTTACTACATATTTAGAATCAGTGAGTCTAAATTATCTAATAAGGATAATTTAATTTTTTAACTAAAAAGCGGAATTGATATTTAAAAACCAGTTATCGTAGTGATATTAATATGGAAAAAGTGAGTAACCATAAATTTATGGATAATAAAATGTTTAAATTGGTTTATTTTTTAATTATTGATGTGTTTAGAGAAATTATAATCCCTATAATATATCATTTATCCATTTTGAGTCCCTTGTCTTGGGATTGACTTCCCATTATTGATTAGGTTTGCGTGTTTAAAAAATGTCACACCTCCTAAATAAAATGTCACCTCACCTATTTTCATCGTAATTCAAAACCCATTTTTCCCAACCAACACCACACCGAATAAATTAATTAAATACATTAACAAATCCTATAGGAATTTTTTATCATAATAACATCTTATAAATGCTTCGGCAAAAACCCTAAAATGTTTTCCGATGAAGTGCTATTGGTGATAAATAATTGTTTTCATTTCATTTCTTCCTATACCTCCTTAAAACCTTAGTTAATCACAATAAATTTATAAAAAATATCCCATATATTATGTTTTTCAATTTATTTAATTACTAATATTCATCAACTTATAAAAAAATGGGAAATAAAATAATCCTTCGGGTGTATGGGGGACTACCACCTCATGAACCGATGTACTTTGTTTTTCATCACATCATTTTAGAGTATGTTGTAATGATAGATTTAATATATATATATTATTCATGAAATATATATCATTATTAATATAAAATATTTCATTTAATTTTATTCCTTCCATTTAATTATAAATTTTAATGTCATTCATGCGTATGTGTAGACTACCGACTCCAAGAAGTGATGATAATTGTTTTCTTCACCCAATAACAAAGATTAAATATATATAGGTATATTTAAATAAATATATTTTTATTTATGATATTATATCAATACGTAAAGATATAATTACACTTACCTTATTTTATTAGTGAATTATGATGAAATGAAATGCTACACCTGTGTATGTACGTTCTACTGTCTCCTTGATTGTAATACAATTCAATTTTAATAACGATGTTTAATTATTAGTTTTTAAAAAATAATTGATATATAAAAATTATAATAGATTACTATTATGGAGATCATTGAAAAATGACATGTTGACTATCGGAAACATACCTATTTTAATTAGGAGATATGATCCAAATATCATCAAAATAGTTGATGTAAATTTAATTAATTACACAGTTGTATATATCATGGTAGTTAGTGATATAAAATAAATAATTAAACTGAAATACACTCTTAGTCAAGAAATAAAATTAACCTATTTTTGTTATTTAGGATGATAATAAAAGCACATGATTTGTTCAGCATAATTTAAGGGAAATTTTATTAAAAACAACATTTCATTATTTCTCATTCAAATCATTTCCTTCCATATAAATTCTCTTCAAATTTTATCAAGAATATTTTTATTTATAAATAAATGGATTATCAATGATATTTTTTTAGAATATTTTAATTTCATTACAATTTTATTTTAAAATGTTTTATTTTATGCTTTTACTTATGGGAAACTGTATTTCTAAAACCATATTTTAATTGTTTTAATGGTTTATTTTCTATATATGTCTCATCAATGTCCATATTCTTAAAAAATATTATCTATTTATATTGAAATAAATTAATTATAAATTAAATTTTATTTATATTTTTTTTCTTTCAATGGATTTCTAATTGACAATTTTTACATGACTTATATGTAATGTTTTGAATTTCTTAAAAAATTTCAAAATTATGATCTATTTTAATGTATATGACATTAAATAAATCTCACACCACTAAAAATATTTGTTTCAATTGTGATTTAATTATAATAACGGGTTTTCTATTCAAATAGATTCCATTTCCCCTTTTTTAGTGTATTTTCAAAATTTATTTTTAATGGAAAGGAAATATTGATATCTAGAAATATTTTTCTTATGGGTACAAAGGATATCTCTGAACAAACCTTTTCTTCATTTTATGAACATTCTCTCTCTATATTTTTTATATCTCCAATTAATGTTCTATAATGCATCTAAATTATGTATATATGTCTCTCACATATATACCTTTCCTATTATTTCTTCCTTTGATGAGGTAATACATGCCTTATTTTCATCTTTAAATTCATTTATTGTGAAATATCCCTTCA
Source organism: Viscum album (assembly GCA_963277665.1). Taxonomy (NCBI): domain Eukaryota; kingdom Viridiplantae; phylum Streptophyta; class Magnoliopsida; order Santalales; family Viscaceae; genus Viscum; species Viscum album. Next base: position 896,615,053 of record OY728120.1, read on the forward strand.
TTTTTATATAAGGAATGATTACAAAACCCCCTTTATTCCATGTTTAATACTTATTTTTATTCTATATGATTTATTTCCTTTTATATAACTTATTATCAAGGACATTGTTTTTATTTTTACAGACAGATAGTGCTCCATTGAATTTTTTAAAGCTTTTGTCACATAAAATTTTATGTATGTGATTAAGGAGTAAACCTAATACACTATAAGACTATTTATTATATGTGATGTTATATTGGATGTTTTCCTTGACTTATCATTATTTCATGTTTTATTTTTTTACAAATTTTATATATTACCATGATCCTATAATACTATTTTAATTATGTTAATCTTCCTCATGATCACTCATGAGATTATTTTAAAAGGAAATTATATGAAACTTAATAAAGTTAAAATGTATAACTATTTTTGAAAAAAATTATTCATGATCATTTTATTATTATAATTTATCCTCTATATGTTTTTCAATTAATATTACTTATCAATTGTTTTATGAAAATAGTTGTGTTCAAAGTTGATTTCATTGGGAATGAAATGTTAATTTTGATCATAATGTTTAATTTTGAATAAGACAAAAACATTTATAATTATTAATGAACTAAAAAGATTCACTCCTTTTTTAATATGTCTATTGATGATAATTTTGGCTGTATCCAAAATTTTAAAAAGTTTTTCATAGGGTTTTAATGTTCTGTATGGAAATGGATGATTTCTAGATGAAAATTATAATAATATGTCATTATATAAAACTGTTCTTAGCGTACCAAATTTTTGGGGGAAATTTTATTATATGGGGAAGTGTCCACTTTTTTATATAATATTTATTAATTTAGGAATTATTAACTAATTTTATAAGGATCTAAACTATAATGATCCTAAAATGTGCTAGAATTTATTCTTGACCTAAATCACAGGATTATGTAATACTTAAGAATTCTTCTTTATAATTTGTATCATAGGAAAGTTCAAGGTAACATTAGAGATTATGATATTTTCATGTGAAGTTAAATTTTGGGTTATTTATACCACAGTGGGTTTATGAATTTATAGTTGATCATAAGTTAAAATATTCAGACACCCCTTTTGAGGTTTTAAGTTAGGGGATTTTATTTAAGGAATTATGGTTGGATTATAATTAAAACCATATATGATTTTAATGTGGATTCCTTTTGATTCCATTTATTTATGAAAATCTCCAGTATTTATTTGATATTATATTATTAAGGAATAAAAAAATTCAGTATGAGATATTAAAGGTGATTGATTTTATATGGAGATAAATGATAAATTTATATTTGTAGAATATGAGACCAAATCATTCTCACATTTGGGATTAATTAGTTATGTGGAATAATTATAATTATTTTATTGTTAGTTATTTATCAAATGACCGACTAAATGGCCAAAAGTATTTATTTTTTATTTATTTTTGGATAAACCCCATTTTAAAGAGAAAGGGGGAATCCTCACATGACTTCAAAGACATACAGACACAATCATAACCTGGTTTAAAAACATTAATACTAAAAATTCCCCTCCCCAGCATAAACAACGTTATGGAAAGACTCCACAAAAGAATGGATAATCAGGGTTCTGTCCCACACAGAAAACGCACGTGTCTACAATTGATGGCTAGGACATACCCTTTCAATCTTCTAAATCCGAGTATCCATACATAGTGAATGCTACCTGCTCTGAATCCACATCTAATTAATGTCCTAGTAGAAAGTATGGATCAAGCCTTTATCCAAAATTCTATCCATTTAATGAAAAAAATGAAAATTTCCAAAACCAGCCATTTCCAACAATTCCATTAGAATTTCATTCAAATCTGATAACTTTTCATCATTCCAACACAGTCCAAAAGACTCCACCCATAAAACAAAAAACCCTTGTCAACCGTCGTGCAACACAAATTAGTGGGATCCCGGGAGCAGATTCATCTAAATCAATCCAACAAAAAAATGAATAAATCAAACAGAGAAACAACAAGAAAATCCAAACTTGACAAAGAAGAAAAAGGATGAGAAGGAGAACCCATCACCATATCGTGATGCCATAGATCAATTAATCATATCTCGTCGCTGCCAACAGTCTGGTAGGAGGAGACCATAAAGAACATTCCAAGCATTCAATCCACCAAAAATCATGACCAAAACATTCAATCTCCAACAATCCAGGATGACGTCGCGCCTCCAGTTACGACGATCCCAAAAAATACTTCAATGAGATAGGTGGTGAACAAATCGACCTCATCGAAAACCGTCGTGACACCAGAATATCATGAACATAAGTGTCACAAATCTCGTATCTTGAAACCACAACAGGAGGGTGAGCTGTGACCACGACACGGAGAGCGCCAGAAGTGTCTACAGTAGATCCACCATGGGGAAGATGAAAGTAGCGACAGGGGAAACCCTAGCGCCATAAGCCTATAACAGGATCATACCTTCTTATTAAGTTATTTATCAAATGGATTGTGTGGAAGTGTTGGTGTTATTATTGAATGTTTTTTATTCAATGTTTTACTTTTTTGTATTATGGTTCATTAATTTTTAAAATTATCTTGATCTAATAATTTGGATTTTGGTAAATGTATAAATACATGTAAAATAGATTATTATCCTTTTTTGGAATAATGTTATCCATTGAAATATGATTTTTTTCTTTAGGAATAATAAACTAATATTTAATACACATTGTTTCGAGAAATGAATAAGATTTTAGTATAAATTGATTAAAGGATAAAATTATACATGTCACGTACGTATATTTTCTATACATTCTATGTTTATATGGTTAGAAATTAATTGAAACTAATGTTTTACCTTATTAAATTCATTTATGATGATTCTACGACCTTTGTCCAAATTTTTTTTATGGTCATGTGTTCATTATCGTTTTCTTGATCATGTACTTTATTTGGATCAATGATCCATATTAGTCTACATCATTATTTGGCATTACACTTTTCTTCAATGTCTATATTTTCACTACCCACCAATCATTCCCTAATTTTTAAAATAGTTATGTGTAATTTTAAATTACTTTTATACTTACATTTCTCTCTAATCATGAGGAATTCTTAATAACAGCCTTTTAGTTATAGGATTTCAACAAAGGAATTTTCAGATGTCAAACCCTCGAATACAGACATAAAGTCCAAATTATAAGGATTTAATTTCTTAAATTGGGGAATAATGTAACGTGCTATGTTTTTTTAAAAAATAAAACTATGTTTGATAGTGTATACAAAACATAATACCGAGAAAAAATGATGTATGAAATGTTCTTATTTTAATATAATTATAAAAAACTAAATATTAAATTTGATGTTATGCATATGGTGATATTTTATAAGAAATTTATATGAATTTCTGACTCAATACAAATATATTGACAAATTTATAATAAATAACCACTCAATTCACAGAGATATAATTTTAATGAAAAATATATATTTTCTGGAAATATCATATTTATTTTCTTTTTTTGGAAAAATAAAAAATTTTATTTATGAATCATTTATAAATGATATTTTATAAAATTATCATCATTTCTAAAATTATATTATCAAAATTATTTTAGGGTGAAATTTTTATTTTTTAAAAAAATTAGTGATTTTTCAATGACCATTGAAAATTAATGATTTTCAAATACATTCATTTCATTAGATTAAATAAAATAATTTTAAAGTTCCATTCTAATTTATATTTGGTGTTGAAGTGACATAGTGACCATTTTTCTTGTAATTATCTAAATTTTTTCATTTGAATCGGCAATTTTCATGATTTTTGTATATGTTAATTTTTATACATAAAACACATTATTTTAAAACACTTTTAAGTTCATCAATAGTTTTTATTTTTTAATTAAAATAACTAGTAAAATAGAAATATATGGTAAATATAATTATTATAAACCGATTAATGTTAATTTAAATTATGATATTGGTTTCTCTCATCAATAATTTAATATAGGACCATCCATTTCATGAAAAATGCATTTTGCTAAAAAAACTATTTTTTCAACGTGTTATTCTGGTTTAATCCAAATTTAAATTATAACATTTATATATTTTGAATCATTGAAAATAGATTAAACATAAGTAAATTTGGGGGGTCCCATTTTGTTAAATGGTGAATAATTCATTTTTAATAGAAATCATGGTAGATATTTTCTCTCACAATAATGGTAAAATGAAATAATTAAGGGTAAAAATAAATTTATATGGACTAAACCAAAACCATAACAGTTGTATTATTATTTTTTTATGAATATATTTAATCCATAATCATCAAAAATTACGATATATGAAAATTTTTCCATATGAACATGAAGGTGAATTTAATAATACATTATGTCAGGAAAAGCCAAATATACCACTTTTGAGCTTTTAATAATAATAATATTTTTTTGTCATGGATATGAATAAATTTGGTTATGTTAGAAATAATAATTTGAAATAATAACACTTTTTTACTATTTTTTAATTTCTAATTTTTATTAATTAAATAATTTATTTATATTCTTGAGAAACACCAACACAATAATTATATAATTAAAATTTAAATAAATTAAATTATTTCAAATATAAAAAATGTAGTATAATTTGAATTTGTTATTGTGTTACAATTTTTTAAAATTATTAAAACATAGTATGAATGTGTGAATATTATATATTAATATTCTATATTTATATTGTTTTTTGTAAATTCAAATTAATTGAATAGTGTCAAGATTGAAATTAATGATATACTATTATAAATATTGTTTAATTAAATGAAATAAAAATCATAAATATTTTATTTTGACCAAAGTTGATTTTCAATGTTTTAAATAATATCATATATGGTCCATTTATGGCCCAATTTTTCATTTATAGTAAAAATATTGACCACTAAAGTGTAAAAACATTCATACCACTGTAAAGGATAAAACAATGTTTTTTCACATTACATTCACTTCTTTTAATATATATTTTATAAACACAGGATTATACTTTTATAAATTATATTTAATATTCCAAATGAGTGGGTAAAAATATATATAATAAGGCATATTTTATTATAAGCCTTAAAGAACAAACTTTCTATTTAAAAATTTGTTACCTTAGTGAGAATTAAAATAGAGAAAGTTGATAACCATAATGTAAAAGGGAATAAAATGTTTAGAATGATTATTTTTAAATTTTGGATTTTGGATCATAAATATAATTTTTATACAAAACATTTAACAATTTTATAATATGTTATCTAGATAATGACATCCAAATAATGAATAGTTTTGGGTATTTAGAAAAATAAAACTCCTTATCAATAATAAATGGACACCTCCTCTCTTCTTTTAATTACATTTAAAAATCCATTGGTTCAGAAAAAACCATCCCAAATACGTCTCTTACATCAATTTTGATATCATAGACTACATTTTTTGATCATCAAACCATCATGGAAATTCATATTTTGTAAACCGTAAAAGGTTGTCCGAAAAGAGGAATATTTGTTAATCATGAATTTTCATTGTATTTTTTTCTATACCTCGTTGAAAAATTATTCAAACTAGTTAAAATAATAAAAATAGTGTCTTAAATAAAATGATAATTTTTATTTCATAACCAATATCTATCTTCTTTTCCCTCAAATGGGAATTGAATCCATCATTCGCCTGTACAATAGAGTAACAACTCACCAACTGATACATTTCATTTTCAATTACCTCATATTATGTCTAGTTTTAATTAGGTATTTAATATATATATATATATATGATAGTAATGAAATATTTATAATTCTAAAATTATAATATATTACCTACCTTATAACTATTCCATTCAATGAAAACTATTAATTTCGTTCATGTGTATGTGTGGACTACCACATCCAAGAACAGGTTTGATTCATTTTTCATCATCACATCAATTGTTTTTATATATAACATTATTTAATGATATAAAATTTTATTTATGATATTTATATAACTTTGGAATTATAAAATAATAATTATCATCCTTCCCTAATGAATGATGAAAAATCGAATTGTTAATCAAGAATACATATATCTTGTTGTCTCCATGATTATAAAAATATTCATATTTCATTCCCATCATTCATGGTAGTTTTTAAAAATAAAAATTTATTTATAAATTTTTTACTATGTTTTTAATATTATTCTTCATATTATGGAATAATGTTCATTTTGAATATATTAAACCTACCCAATCCTTTTTAATAATATGACACAAATATCTTTAGAACATCTAACATGAACTAAATTAATTACGTAATTTTATATAATAAGTTACTAAGTAGAATAATTGGAATAATAAACATTAAAAATGAAATTAATAATGAAAATTATGAAAATTATTTTATTATTCATGAAGATAAGGAACACCAGTGACATGTCGGGCACAAGGTAACACGATTTCTTTAAAAATACACTTTAAATGTTTCCCTTCCAACTCTTATTATATCATGTCTGTGATATTATAAATATTTCAAGGACATTTTTATTTATTATTTTATTTATTATAAAGGTCATTTTAACATATTTAAAATTATTTAAATTTTATTAAATGTTATCTTTTCAATTTTTGATGTAAGTGACACTTTAGGTCAAAAACCACATTTTAATGGTTTTAAATATTAGTTTTCTAAATCATTCACTTCATTTTCCATATTCTTAAAATAATTTTAATAATATATTTATATCTATAGAAATGAATTATAAATTAAATTCTAAGTATATTTTTATGATCTATAAATTTATTTTTAAAAGGAATAATTTTACATATCACATGTGGAACAATTAGATTTTTATTTCAAGAGAGTAAAAGAATAATCTATTTGAACGTATACGGTGTTAATATATTTTCTAGCCTCTTCAAATATTAATTTTTATTACGATGTCTCTATAATAATAATTGTTTTTTCAAATATAAACACTATTTCCCCATTATCTAGGTATTTATAAATGGGTTATAAATTGAAATTAAATATTGATATCTTGGAATATTTTTCTTCTTGGTGTAAGGGATCTATGAAAACAAACCTCTTCTTTAAGTTATGAACATTATATCTCTAGATTTATTTCTACCTCTCTTTAATGTTATGGAATTTATATAAATATTTGATATATATCTCTCAAATATATACATTATTATTTTCAATTCCCTTGATGGTGTAATACGTACCTTAGGTTCATTTATCACGTGCCTTCATTGTGAAATATCCATTGATTATATCATCAAGTAATATTATATTAATCGTTTCATTCAATGTGAAGTTATTATATTTATATCATAAGCTTTATTTTTTTATGTGAATAAATAATCACGAGAAAGTTATGTTGGGTTCTCTCCGATAACACTCTAATGAATTGAAAAAATATTTTCCCCACTAGCTGTTACGTATGGGATTAATGGTGGAACCAAATCTGCTTTGAGACTCTATAAACTAATTTTTTTTGTTTGGGAATTCACCCTTGACTTGTTGTTATTTAGTTATTATTGTAACTTCCACATTTCATTTGATTCCATGACATATAATATCATGACATTTATATAAATCTTCCATGTTATTGTTCTTGAGATCATGTTTAAAGGAATTTTTATACAAATTTTTAAGGGATAAATGTATTAACATTTTTGAAAATGTTTTCCTAATATTTTCATGGTTACAAAGGAACCATTATATGATTCATTTCAAGTTAATTCTTATCAAATGTTTTTATGAGTCTTTGTGTAGAAAAAATGATTTCACAGGTAATACAATGTTTATTATGAGACAAAAGATTGTTTAAAAAAAATGGAAGAATCATGTACATGTATTGATGAATTTACAATTTTTAATCATTATTTAAATATGTATGTTTTAGATATTTATACTCTCAGGACAAATTTTATAATGTTTTTATAGGGTTTCCTGAATGAGTATAGACATGGATGGGTTCAAGTTGGAAATTTTGAAGCTATATCATTAAAATAAAACATCTTATATCATAAACGTTTTTTTAGAAAAAATTGAAACTATGTTGAAGTGTCCACTTTTTTAAGATATATTTATTTATTTAATGGTTAAGGCTTAATTTTCTAATATTCTAAACCATAAAAATCCTCAAATGTATGAACATTAATTATTTACTTAAAACCATATATTATGTAATTTTTAAGAACAAGTTTTTATATCATTGTAACATATTAAATTATAGATAACATGGGATTGTTTTCATATTGATGGTATTTCCCACTATGTTCATCTCAAGAACATGATATTTTTCATGTTTAGTTATTAAATGGGATGTTCTATATCTATCTCAGCTTTTTAGACATGAATTAGTTCAGTTATAAGAGAACCATTATTATTATGAACAACATGTTATGATTCTCGACCATAGATAATAGGTGTTATGATAGACAGTTATTTTCTAGGTTATGGTTTTTTAGAAAAACCATTTGATAGAAGAAGAAACATAATAATATGAAAATTAATTCATGTAAAAATATAAACACTTGTCCAAGAAGTGAATAAAAATTATGGGGATAAAATTTACAAAATGGGGGGGGGGAGAATAAAAAAACTAGTTTCTATTAATAATAGATCATTTTCAGTATTTATAAATATTTATGAATAATATTTTATGGATCCATATTCATTACAATTATAATAAGTAATTTCTAAGTCAAAAAGGATATAGTTTTATTCAAACTAAGATGTGTTTCATGAATTTAATAGTTTAACACAAATATTTAATTTCTAAATTAAATAAATTTAATTTAAAAAAAATTATATCATTTTCTATTTCATCATGTTAAAACAATCTTATAGGCAGGTTCTTATAATTTAATACGAATTCGATTATAAGGAGAATAGTATTAAATTTTTATTTTTATGAAAAATGTCTATTCTTTTCATGTATTTAATAAGTATCATTTGTTTTTGGAATGGTTTGAAAATAAAATTAGTTAATTTTAATAAAAAATTATTATATTTATAAAATTAGTAATAATATTTAAATTCAATTTGATCTAAATATATTTTTCTATGAAAATATTTATTTATCGTGAAATATGTTCATTGTCATATAATGTGTTTTGATTTTAAAAGTAATTTTTTCCACCATTATTGATTCAACAATGAAAAATGGATTTCATATTTTAAATTAGTATGTTTATATTTTTTTAAAAAGGAAACCCTCATTTATGGTCATTTAGAATAGTAAATTTTGTAAAAATTCTCTACATGTCATGGTAAGAGTTAAAATGTGTTATATAGGCTAATACAAAAAATTATAATTATTAAAATTACATGAAAATTATTATATATAATATTATCTAGTCTTATTTACACCCTATCTCATATCATATTTTAATTTAAGTCACTTCTGAGCCACTTTTCTTTAGTAAGAAATTATTATATTTTATTGTTTTTGGAAAATTCGAAGTCCTTCCTCTCTAGCATTTATGAATATTCAATATGCCTTTTATCTCCTCCCAACATAAATAGAATATTAAATTGAAAACAGCGACCCAAATAAATTCATATAATCTCTCCCCATGTCCTAGATGCCCTTATCTGTTAATAATACTAATCATCTTCCCTATGTCGTTGTTAATTACTCCGGGCGCAAATCAAATTAAAAATAAATATGTTTCCCAAAAATGACTAATTATTTGGGCGTAGTATGGTAGAAGTACATGGTTGATCCCAGAAGAAGGATGATATTCTGTGTGAAAAATAAATCAGATCTTGATTCTTTTTTAGGATTCCTTACTAGTTGATAGATGGCTGGTAGTTTTCAAAGAAATTTTGGATGTGACTTCAAGTGACTAAAGATGGTTCAGGATCAAGTCTGAGTATCTAGATAAAGGTGATCCTATTTATAATCATGGAATGGTCCTAAGTACATAGTATATGAAGCAAGCAGTAGTCTCTAGTCATCCTTGGTCAATTCTTCTACTTCTACCTAGGAAGTAACTATTCCTTGGTCTGGAGGCTAGCTACATTACTATATGCATTATGTTCAACTTCTATTGTAGAAATATCCCTAATCTAATGGTAATATTCATAGTATACTTCAATTATGAAAGGGTTATTTTCTTGACGATTTTATAATCATGGTACTGTCGTGCAAATGGGGTTTTCCTGTTGGTTTATATCCTATTTACTAAACGAATTTGGTTTTCCATGATTAGAACTAATGTCTAATTAAGTGTGTAGATACATCGAATCTGGATCCCCACCCTAATGCGTTTAGATACTCATGGTGGTAACTAAAGCAATAAAATAAGTAAAGGAAATCATAACTATAATAGTGTAATGGAATATATATGTGATGAACATTCAATAAAAGAATAAATAAAACCTTACTTGAAAGGAATGAAATAGAAATGAGGAAATGTGGGAACTGAAGGCCTTGAATAAAATAGATCCATGATAAATCGATTAAAAATGTAAAAGAATTACAAAGAACTAAGGTGGTTAGATAGGAAAGAGAGAACTAAATCTCTAAAGAAGTCTAAAAGGGAGAGAGAGATAATTCAATAATGATGAAATGTGCTCCTGAGTTACTCCTTATATAGGATGAACTGGTCACGACATATACTTTATCGTCATGTTGAGAACTCTTAATCTAAATTATTTCAATCAGAATCTTCAATGTGGCATGCAAATTTTATGTAGATTAATGAATTTTGACCATGGTCACATTGTCTATAATCAGTTCATGAGTTGTACCCTATGGAAAACTGGCTATTTGCATTGAATCCTTGCGGCTTTCTTGGCATCCGGTTTTATTGGTGACATGATGTATAGGAGGGACACACAAAGTAAAGTATAAATTTAATTATTCATTATGGATTGTCATGACATGGATTTATGTCTTGATGCAAGATGTTATCATCAAGTACACAATGTGAACGTGGCCATCATGATGTATACTTGGATATTTTTCTAGATTTTTTGCCTTTCCCCCTTGGAACATTATGAAGACCTATTTCCGACAAAATTATACATTTACCTTGTGCATTTTCCAGTATATGAATGAAAAACAATGTAAAAGTGATAGAAAAATATATATAACATTTAGGCTTCTCAAATCCCCACACACATGAATCATTTCTTGTCCTCAAGAAAAATATCTCAATAAATATTTTAAATTGATAAGCATTAAACAATGTACGAAATGTGTATCATGTCTATGAAATTAAATTAAATTTAATCAGAAAAGTAGTCAAGTTCCATTTTTAATTCTGACTAGTAAATTAGTCATGCCTCAAATATTATATTTTTAGATCAAATTATATTCTTTTAATCATAATCTATTAACTGTTCCTTAAACTAAATTCCTTATTTTAATTTACCTCAAAATTCTTTTCTACCATCAATTAGGGTAAAATATATGTAAATTATGATCATACCTTGTGTCCATGTTCCTAAACAAAGTCTTGAACTAGTTCAATCATCTCCACTATGTAAAGATAATTATATAAAATAATCTTTGGTATATATAGCAACAAGGTTTGGATGACTTTGAGGAAGTATGTAGGTATCTAAAATTTGAACATCATGCTAAAAAGATGGTAAGATCTATGGTACAATGAAGATGAAACAAGATAAGTGTGACAAAATCCCTCTATCTAGCAAGTCAGGATCATACTCTATCAGCTTAGGTTATATTCATATGTATCGCAAGTATGTAGATAAAGAAATTATTCTCTTCCTTTCCTTTTTCTTATTCATTTTTTCGAATGTTAAGCCAGGATAGATCTCACATCGATCACCTAACCACACATTATCCATTGACGGAATCATCATCCTGCTATGTTGTCATTTTTACCCTTCTAGTACACAAACCATATCAATTTGTTTTTTTGTTTATAAAGGAATAGAAAACGAATGAGATAAAAAAATCTCTATGGATCACAACCTAGTACTTAGGTAACCACACCGTACATCTCTAAAAGTGAAAGAATCCCATTATGTTTGAATTTCTCCCCCACACATGATAAAAATTAATCATTATGAATTGTACAAGGTGAAGGGTAATACGAAAAATATGATTAAAATATATTTTCCTCTAACATGTCAATCATGCAAACTATGGGCTAATCGAAGGATAAATGTTGGGTGGGTCTCTAGTAAAATGGTTTTCAAAGACTAGATCAATCATTTTAAAATTAAACTCGTTCAGTCATTGTTTTAATAAGATATCATTGCATGTTCTAGTAGGTTTACATATCCTAGGAGTCTCTCAAGAAATATGCTCAGAAAAGAAAATGAGATTGAAAGTTTATAATTAACTTGGGTAATGAGAATAAAATAAAAATTGGAACATACAGAGGGAATAAATCCTAATGAGTGAGTCAATTATTCTGGATCTCAATGATTTTGAATTTTAATTAATCATATAAGCTCCAAAATAATTTTAAAATTCTAAAAAGTGGTGAAACATGGTATTTAACATTTTTATATTTAACATTATCTATAATTTACATGGGAATAATGGTTTTCAAATTTGCAGCACGCTTATCAGTTTAAAAAATGTTTCCTCGAATTATGACCAAAATCCCAAATTAAAGTGTATCTCAATGAAAATATAAGAAATACCCCCCATGTATGTAAAACGATACATTTCCCCTACTGTCTAAGAAATAATGGGTGGCAGTGGCGTGGCATTGAATATTTGCAATTGAATTTACATGGATGTGATGAAAAAATTTAAAGAGGAATTTGAGAGCATCCTGAGATGAAGTGGTATGCAATGGGGGTGTCTGAGATTTATTTACAATTATTTTTTGATTTACCTTCAAAATATGTTAGTAGAATAAAAATCCTACATTATAGAACAAACATTAATTCAAAAGTTTAAGCATTTGAATTGTTAAAAAAACAAGAAGGTGTAAAAAGAAGGAATAATGGTAACCATTCTCTTTATTGAATGAAAGTTTTTACAAATTAGTGAAATGAAACAATGAAAAATCCAAGACTCAAACAAATCTCAAAAAACAACTATGGGTTTCCTCCCATGGAGAACTAAATTTAAAGTTGTCAACTAGAAATCCTTAGAGTTTAGTTGAACATGAAGTTGAGGACATAGCCCTCAGGGAATGGTTATGAAAAAACATCAACATTTGAACATTTACATTGAATGGAGGCTCTCCATATCATTTAATTTCAATCGATCCATACAAAAAAACATGGATAACATCATAAGGACCAGAACATCTTGATTTCAACTTTCCTGGGAAAAGATTCAATATTGAGATGAATAACAGAACCTGATTCCCTAGGATGAAGCTATGTCTTGAAATCCATCGGTCATGCAATTCTATTGTTTTTTCCTTGTAAATTTGTGTGTTATCATACACATATTTCCTTAATTATTCCAACGTGGTTAATTTCAATAATGGCTTCCCTACAGCCTTGTGTGACTCCAAATTTATTTTTTAAGGCCCAGAATGATTGGTGCTATAGCTCCAACAACATATAACATGGTTCTCCATAAACGAGTCTAAATGGAGTGTTGTCGATGGGTGTTTTATAATACATTATATAAAACCATAATGCATCGTCCAGTTTCTAACTCCAATAATTTCTTTCTATGTTGACTATTTTTTCTAGGATCTTCTTTACCTCCTTATTTGATATTTCGACTTTCCCACTCTTTTGGAGATGATAGGGGGTTCTAGTATTGTAGCAGATCCCATATATTTGAAGCATTTTCCTCCTTGGATTATTAGAGAAATGTGTTCCATGATCACTAATGAGAAGTCATGGAAATCCAAAAAGTGAAAACATAATTTTCGGAATGGAATTTATTACCGCATTGGATGTTTCATGAGCCATTGTATTAGCGTCGACCCATTTAGAAAGGTTGTCCACTACAACTAGAATTTATTTCTTTCCATGTGATATAGGGGATGGTCCAATAATGTCGATTCCCCAGACATCAAAAACATCAACTTCTAGTATAGGGTTATGTGGCATTTCATTTCTTTTACAGATATTCTGCATCCTTTGGAATCGGTCATAGTGGAGGCAGAATATCATGTTTGTCTTGATGTAATTTGGGATATAAAATTACACATTGTAGGATATTAGGAATTGTGCAATAAGGCACTTGATGTCCTTCAGTTGGCGAATTTTTTCACATTCTGACAACATTCTACACCTCTTCTTTTGGAATGAAATGTCTTAAAAGGCCATTAATAGAGTACGAGAAAAGTAGAGGTTCATCCCAAAAGTAGTTCATGGCATCTAAAAGAAACATTTTATGTTGTTGATATGATAAATATTGAGGGAGGAATCTTGTGGCACGAAAATTGGCTATGTATAAGAAGCAAGGCTGGGTCTGGATATTAAATAGGGTCTTATAAAAAAATGTGCCTCAATATCAGCCTTTTTGTCTTTGATGATGGTAAGAGGTAGTATAGAGAGGTTATCATCAATGAAATTTTCTGTTCCCTATGTATCTTTGATTATTAAGTCGAATTATTGATGCAAGATAATCTAGAATATTAATATTGGTTTTTTAACATTTTTGGTCATTAAGTATCGAAGGGAAGTATGATCCATATGAATATTATCGTTTGATAGAACATGGTATGACCAAAATTTTTCAAAGGCATACATGACTTCAAGGATATTCTTCTCTGTGCTCATATAATTAATTTGAGCTTCATTTATGTTGTGAAATTCATTATAATATATGCGGAAGATGTTATTTGTATTTTTTCTAGAACACCTCCAATTTTAGGTTCACATGCATCACATATAAGTTCAAAATCATTTTTCTAGTTTGGAGCAATGATGACTGGAGTTGTCATCATGTTGTTTTTCAAAGTATCAAAAGCATTTATGTATTCCTAATTGAATTCAAATGTAATATATTTTCACAATAAGTGTCTCAAAGGACATGCGAATTTAGAAAAATCTTTTACGAAGCGTTTTTAGAGTCCAGCATGCCCAATGAAACTTAGGATACCCTTAACAATTGAGGGCATAAGTAGATCTTTGATAACGTTGATATTTTTTGGATCAACATTAATTCCTTCTTTGGTGATGTTGTGGCCATGTACAATGCATCCTTCCACCATGAGGTGACATTATTTCCAATTTACCAACAATAAATTTTCTTCATTACATCGAAAAACATGTACTAGATTGCTTAGACAGACATCAAATGATCTTCCCTAAACTAAGAAATTGTCTATGAAAATTTCATGAAATCTATTAGACATATCATGAAAGATGAGTTTCATACATATTTGGAATGTTTCTAGAGTATTACTCATACTGATGTACATTCGTCTCTATGAAAATGTACCAAATATATATCTAAAGGTTGTTTTTGGCTAGTCAGTAGGGTCAACTGCAATTTCATTATATCCTAAATATACATCTGGGAAATAGTATAAATCATGTCCCGCTTCTCTTTCTATCATTTTTTCAATAAAAGTTAAGGGAAAATGTTCATTTATTTTGGATGAGTTTAAACAACTATAATCTATGAAAACTCTCTATCCAGTAATGGTTCATGTTGATATAAGTTCAAAATCACATTTGCTTGTTACTATGAGTCCTCCTTTATTGGGAATGACTTGGAGGGGGCTCACCCATTCAATGTTTGAGATAGGAATTATTATTCCCATATCCATGATTTTCAGAACCTCTTTCTTGTGAAATTTCATCATGGGTGGTGTGAACCACCTCTATGGGTTTCATTTGAGTTTTGCATCCTTTTTAAGTAAGATTTCGTGATTTCATTCAGTGGGATTGATCCATTTAATGTCTTGAACTCCACAGGTGATAGACTACTTGTGTCATTTTAGAAAATAAACCAATTATTATTCTTGATCATGGGATAGATTCTATTTGAATATAACAAGAAAAGGGGAATATTCCCCTTGAAATGAGTACATTAAATTACTAGGGAATGATTTGATGTATAATTGAAAAGGCTGGGTGATGGATGGGGTAAATGATGAACCAAAATCTCTAGTGAGTGGTTCAATAATGTTTATTTCCACGAAGTCATATTATTCTTATACTTATGAAAGAGAGTCACTACTTTCTTCCTCGATGGCCATATATTCTTTGTCACTCTGGGTGATAGAAATGGCGTGATAGTATATAGTGTCATCTTAGTGTTGAACATCTCTAATTAGGTTGAACACAACTTGTTCTTTTTGTACTTTGAATATGAGACATCCTTGTTTCACATCAATGAGTTCTGTTCCTATAACTAAGAAAGGTCTTGCATATATTATGGTCACGTCGCCTTTTTTCTTCAATGCCCAATACTGGGAAATTAACAAAGAGAATGAACATTCCGACTATTACTAGCACATTTTCTAGATTGCCTTAGGGGTACATGACCGAGTGATTAGCTAATTAAAAAGATACCCCTTTTTCAAAAATCTCTTTCAGTCCTAGATTTTTAAAATTACTCATTGTCGTGGGGTTAATGCTTTCTCTAAGATCACAGAGTGATCTACCAAACTTTCATGTGCCTGTCTCATAGGGGATTGAGAAGCTTCCAAGGTCTCTCATTATTGGTGGAATTTTCTATTGTACAATAGTATAGAATTATTAATTTAAGTAGACGATTCCTATGGTTTCTATTTTTCTTCTGATTTATAAAATGTATTTTAATAACATGGAATAAATTGGAATCTAGGAAATAGAATCGGAAAAAGGGGGTTTTATATGTAATTTCTTCAAAATATCCATGAACTTCTTGTATTAGTTCTCCTCCATAAGATGTATCGCTCTGTTTAGACATGGATGAGGTGGCTAGTGTGGAGGTAGGGAAACATACATATGTTCCTTCCATTTCTATGGTATATGTTCCTTCTTAACTTGTACTTCTTCATGTTGTAAGGTGGATTGTCTTTTTTATAACGTACTGGTTGTTTTCTCGGCTCTTCATTTTGCTTCCTTACATCATTGGGGTGTTGAAAGTCCAGAGTCCTTCCACTCCTCAGCACTAATTCCTTAGTATCCTCTGGTGGGCATATCACAGTGTTACCAGGTAGAGTACCTGGTAATCTCATAGATAATGTATTATATATTTTACCCATTTTCACTTCAAGGTTCCTCCGATCTTCTCTCGGGTTTTTCATATACGGTGCATGGGTCATCATTATTTTATCAGACTTTTTTTCACAAATAATGCTAGGATGATCTCTAGATTGTGTTACATAGGTGCTTCCTATGGTCTATTATGTGGTGGCTGAAATTTTTTTACACTCTCCAGGAATGGTTGTTATTGATATTTTGGTCTTGGTACAGGGTTAAATGGGGGTATCCTTGAGGTCCATGAGCTCTGAATTGGTTCTGTCATCCTCTCAATGGAAAATAAACCCGATTGTTCGGAGGTTTCTGCTTAGTAGGCCACTGTGGATAGTATTATTTCTGATGAAATGGCTTATTAGGATGATCGTAATTGAGCTAATTAAAATCTTTTGTGGTTCTCCATATCTATATTTTTAGTATTGATGTATATTTGGACCACTGAACATCATTAATGATTGTAATTCCATGACACGAGTAGGAGGGGCTGAGTAGTTTTTATCGAAAACGCTTCTAACATTTTGGTTACCACTTCCACTTCCTATATTAACCATGTGGTCTCACCAATTTGGTGGATTCCATGACATGGTGGTCCATGAAAACTTTTACACAAACTGGAATTGTAAGATTCTTAATATAGAATGGATCTTTTGACTTTGGATGTCCTGAATATGAGACCTCCATCAGTGGCTGCATTGGAAACATTCTATGACACTAGCTGGAGTCATTGATATAATGTTTAGAGTTTTATCCTCATATGTCATCCATGATGTGGAAACTTCTTAATTAATTCATTAAATATATCCCAATCTTCCCACGAAGTCTCTCCATCTATTTGGTGGAAATATTTTCTGTCTATCTGATGCTTCCATGTCCGGATGGGTGGGAAGTACATGTCTAGAATCAACTTGTCCAGTCTATCCCAATTCGTAATTGACTCTGGATATTGACACTTCATCTAGTCCTTGGATATTTCTCAAAAGAAAAATGGGAAGACTGAGAGTCATATTTCATCAGATTAATCTCCCTAGTGGATAAAGCTCTCACATACCTCTAGGAAGTTGGCAATATGTAAATGTGGTTCTTTGATATGAAGACTGCTAAATTCCCCCTTGTTCTGGATCATCTGAATGAGCCCTGTTTTTATCTCAAATGTGTAATCTGGGATAGGGGGATGAAAAATACATGGATCGACTCAATATATTTATGGAATACCATATTCCATGATCATTTTCTCCTGGTTCATTGTTGGGGGCTCTCCTAGAATGACTTGATGGTTGGGGTTTGGCAGGTTAGGTCCTGCAGGGTGTAATTTCTTGTCCATTTCTGATAGGGGAAGAAAATAAAGAATCCATTATATCCAGTGATCTATGGCCCAAAGATATTATGATTCATGAGTCTTTGAAGTATTTAAATGAACATGGTACATGTATTGGGTATATGAAGAGAGAAAAAAGACACAAGGGTGTCAAGAATGAAAGGAAAGGGGGTGAGGGAAAGGTAATCCAAGATCTATAACATAGTCTTAATCACAAAGAAGCAACATTTTCTCCCCGTAAATGGTGCTATAATTTTATCTGCCTCCCCAAGTAGTCGTTAATTCTATAGGTAGTGTGCCAAATTATAAATATATATGTGTCCTAAACATTACTAACTACAAGGGAATAATATTGTTGAATTATGGGGTCAAACCCATGAGGAGGAGGATGATGTTCTATGGGTGAATGAAATATGTTCTTGAATCCATTTCTAGATTCATTACTAGTTGACTAATTTTTGGGAGTATTCTAACAAATTTTGGTGTTGACATCAAGTGATTACAGAGGGGTCAGGATCAAATCCAAGTATCTAGATCATGGGGATCTTAGTTCTAATCATGGAAAGGTCCTAAGTGCGTAGTTTTAAAATAAAGAAGTAGTCACTAGACATCCTTGGTCTAGTATTCTAATTTTACCAAGGATATAAACATTCAATGGTTAGGAGGCTAGCTATAGTCTGAGATACATGATGTTCAGGTTCTTTTATAAAACTTTACCTAATATAATGGTCACAGTCATAGTATACTTCAATTAGTAAAGGGTTGTTTCCTTGATCGTCTGATGTTCATGATACAGTCTCTCAAATGGGATTTGACTGATGGTTTACATCCAAATTACTTATCCAATTAGGACTTCCAAGTTCAGAACTAGAGGTCTAATTAAGTGAATAGATACATCGAATCATTGTCCCTACACCAATGCATTTATCTACTCATGGTGGTAATTTAGTCAATAAAAGTTGTAATGTAAATCATAACTATTCTAATGGAATTGAATAAATATGTGACGGACAAGCAATAAAATTTTAAATAAAATAAAACTTAAAATGAAAGAAACAAAAATGAAGAAATGTGGGAATTGAAGGAATCGAAGAAAAGGGATCCATGAATTTCTGATTCAAAATCTAAAATAGTTACAAATAACTAAAGTGTTTAGATGTGGAATAGAGAAAGAAATATCGAAAGGAGTCTAAAAGGGAGAGAGAGAAAATCCATACAAGTTGAAATGTGTTGCTGAGCTGCTGCTTATATAGGTGGAAATGGTCACGATGTATTCTTAATCGTCACGTTGTGAACCCATAATCCATGTTAATTCAACAAGGGTCTCCAGCGTGACATGTGGATATTATGCAGATTAATGATGCTAGAACACGGTCATGTCGTGTGCAGGTGGGTCACGATGTGTACCCCATAGACAGCTTGTTGTCCGCATTGAATCGTCACAGATTTCTTGGAATCTGGTTTGATTGGTGTCACGACGTGTAGGAGGGACTCACAACATGAATACGTATTTTCTTTAGTCATCGTGGTTGGTCATGGCTTGTCTTTACAACTTGATATAAGCTGTAATCATCAAGTACATGACATGAACTTAGCCATCAAGATGGGTACTTAGCCATTTTTGCTTCTTTTCTTCCTTTCATCTTTGGCACCTTGTAAACCCCTATTTCCTATAAATTTGGACATCTACCACGTGTATTATCTAGTATTTGAATAAAAAACAAAGTAAAGGTGACAGAAAAGTATAGATAGAATTTAGGCTTATCAAATACCATTCTGTGAATCCATTGGGTATAAACCCATGGAGGTTGTATAAATACGAATAGTAGTTCATAATTGACGGTTTTCATTATTTATTTATTCCCTTTATATCCTTAAAACATCTATTTACATTTTTAAATAATACAATAATTATCTACCATACACAGAAATTGAATTATATTTATTATATACCCCTTTTTTCATCTACTTATACCTCTAATATAAAATGAATATATCATGCAAGTATACATGCAGACTATAACCTAATGAGATGATATAATTTTTTTATCACAAAATCTTATAGATGTTCATAATAATTGATAGAAATTAAATAATAAGATATAAATTATATAATGTTCTTTATTTATTGTAAAGTAAATTTTATAAATCATTCAATATCATCCAATGAAAAATAAAAACATTATTATTTGTACATTCAGATTACCTCCTTGGGAACTGATGTATTTTTGTCATCATTTACTTACATGGTTTGAATATACAGTTATATTTAATGAATTATTATAATATTTAAGATACAATTATAATTATAATAATATAAAATAATACTTACCTACTTTCCCTAATGTTTATTGAAAAATGAAATCTTTACTGTTGTGTATATATAGAATACCATCTCCATGTTCCAAAATAATTAATTTTCCAAAACCACCTAAAATAATTCTTTATAAAGGTATAAATCATTTAAAAATTAGAAATTATTAGATGATTATGATTTTTTAAATGATATAATCGTGATACAATTTAATATAGCCAACACACCAAATTCGTGTTGGACTAACAAACCAAGAATCCTCAAAACATCCAAAGTCAATTAAATTAATTATCTGTTTAAGTATGATATATTAATAATTAGAATAAAATAAATTATAAAAATAAAATTATGATTAAATAAAATTTAAACGAAGTATACTATTAATATAACTTTATTAATCTAGATGATAAATATTGTACGTGACAAGTTAGACTCAAGAAAAAGGAAATTATATCATTAAAGTCTGTTCAAGAAAGTTTTGTAGATTTATTCCCAATATTTTCCGCCCACATCCATATTCTTCAATGAATTATTAAATAATTAATTATAATAATTAAATAAATTATTTCACCTCTTCTATAACATTATTCACAATTTTATCTAATGAAATCATTTTCTTATCTCATATTGGGTGTTTGAATTTCTTTACAAATTATAAAATGATTCTTTCATATATATGAATTTAATGAATTTTACTACGACCAATATTGTTATTTTATATTTTAGTTCCTCTATAGGAATCCATATTTCCATCAAATAAAAACCCTTCTTCCCTTTTTGGGTCTTTTTGTTTAGAATTTTTTTTGAATGGGATATGAAAATCTAAAAATGTTTTACTTATGATTTCAAAAATATATTTTTATATTTTTAGTTATGTAAATGAAATTTGTTATCTATATCATGAAATTTATAGTCCTTATAAATTGTTTTTTTATTATATGTGTTCCGAATATATCTCTCCAATTCCTAATTTAATGATTATATTATCTTGATAATTATTTAGGAATTAACTAAGTATGTTGTTCAATTTTTATGGGTTATTGTAGGGGTTTAATGAATATAATGTCCCAAGGAAAATTCATTCCTTTTATATACTTGAAAATGACTTTTGAAGGATGTATTTGTTTTATAATGTATGATAATTTTCATTTCATTATTGGAAATATTACATCAATTTAGGGTAAATGTTAGGGTTTTAAGAATTTTTTTTAGTTCTCATGTTTTCTAAGAAACCCACATGATTATGATTGTGAATTTATGATTTCTTAAAATGTGTTTTATGAAAATCTTTGGGGGATTAAAGTATATTTCAATTATATTTAAATGATTATTTTAACTCAAAGTTTAATATGTTAAAGGAAAATTCTGTTATATGATCTCATGGTTTTGAAATATTCTAATATGTTCTGATTCATTATTATTTGTTTCCATTGCTGATAATTTTATTAACATAAATCATTCCAAATGTTTTCCATAGGGTTTAAGGTGTATTATATAAAATGATGGATTTGGACTAAAAATCATGATGATTTTCCATGAAAACCAATGTGTTTCATTTTGAAATTATTACATTGTGAAACAATTATCACTTAGTGGATGTTCCTACATTAGAATATATAGGTTCTATATATAATAGATATGGCCATTTTTAAAAAAATTAAACCTAAAAAGGTCATAATGAATTCTATAAAAATAATTCTTGATTAAAAATTAGTTTATGGGTTGACTAAGGATTAAGGGATTATATTTACCATGTCGTAGAATTTGAGCTCAGACATTTATATTATTTATTTTACCGTGGTTATAAAGAATGGAAATAAAATGGGTATTTTTATGAATGAATTATTTTTAGAAGGTATTTATGGGTGTTGTAAATGATCTTTCATGAACTAATTATATTATTTTTCTATTCTCTAAATTGAGTGAAAAATTATGGTTGTGGTTTGTGAATCATTATAAGATGAATTGGATATTAATATAAAATGATGAAATGATTACATATATAATGGTTGGTCATCTTATTCCAATCTGATTCAGGTTTAATTTTTTTGATATTAGGTTATTACATAAATAAGTATAGATCCTAAGATAAACTATAATGAACTAAAACTGAGATAGGATAAAAATAAAGTGTTTTTAAATGATAAGAAGGTTTTATAAATTACCACATCATTAGAGTTGTTTATATGAATATATGATTTCTCACTCTGACTAAGAATGATTGATTTCTAAACTAGGTTTTTTTTGTTATAGTTAATGGATGGAACCACAATGAATTATGTTTACAGTGAATTTGAATGAAAATTAAATGATTATCCTCATGAGTAAAAAATGGAATGGAAAATGGAATAAAACATATCATTTCGATTAACATGAAATGATATCAATATATGAATCATACTGAGCATACAAATATAAAAGAAATGAAAAATTCCTTTTTGATTCTTTCATGTGACATTATACGCCTTTCCTCAATGTTTACTCTTATCAAATAATTACAGAGTAGTGGACCAGTACAAATAAAAAATTATTTTCTAGAAACATGTGCTTTGAGAATACAAAATTTATCTTGGTTAGATATCATTTTTTAAGTGACGCTAGTTAATAGTGGAATCATATTAAGAATACAATTCAAGATTAATAGATCAATAACAATACATGGGTATATTTTATGAGGTTATTTTTCAATAATTACATTCCAAAAACACAATGCACTTGAAAATAGTGGGAGTTCATTAAGATTAAATAGAAAGATGATGAATCCAAAATCACTTATTATAAATATTTCACTTGAAATTCATGTTATGATTCTGGTTATATCATCTATTATTATTAACAATATGATATATTGTTTAGTGTCTTAAAAATAATTCTCCAATATTCATTTTTGGAAATATATTTTAATAGCTATGAATATTTCTTTTAATGTGATATCAATGCATAATTAAAGAGTTTAGACTCCCATTAATCTCATATTTGTTTTGGTTTTTTGGATATTGATTGATATTTGAAGAGATTCACATAATAAAACTCATGAAGGGAATAATAATATTATTTATTTTTATTGAATATTTAGATAGAATAATGGATGAGATTTATTTTAGGGGAATGTTAAATTTTTTGTGCGTCGAAAATAAGTATTTAAAACAACTAAATTTTAATGTGGAGTGAAGAGGCTTGCTAATGAAATAATTATACTAAAATATCCATTGAACTCACAACTCACACTAAAATGGTATAATTATGAAGGATATGGTAATTATGTCATTTTATGCCAGAATCCAATGGTTAATGATGATAATCAACCTCAATATCCTCTTAATCCAAGCGATAAAGCAAAATGTCATTGGATTATAGCTATCAATTTGGGTCATTGGAATAAGGGTGGGAAATATATACATATAATCCAATATAAATCTAAATATATATTATTGGATTATGGTTCTACCCACTATTTTATATCTGAATCATTTTATTAGGTTATCGAATAACAACCAAAATTATTAAATGGTTAATTATCAGTGAAAATTAATAATTGTTTTATGATTTCATTTCAAGTGTAAATATACTCTCCAATAATTATTTTTTGGATTATTCTTACTGTAAATATTATTACTCCATCCCTATTTGATTTATATGTGGTATTGGTCATGGATTTTATCACTCAATATAGATCCCATATCAATTTTCTAGTTAGGGAAGTCAGATTTGAAATTAAAAATATGCATATTATTACCTATGAGTTGGATATTGAACATGAACATCTAATGGAGTTTATTAATATTACAAGGTTCATACTATATGTTAATATGTTATATTTATGTCAAATGGTTAGGGAGGAACTCAACATTGATGATATTCCTATTTATAAAAAATATGTCTATCTATGTTCTAATGAGATTCCTAGTGTTACCTGAAATCATGAATTTGATATTTAAATAAAAATAATACCTAAAGCTACACCAATTTCAATGACTCTTTATAGATGGGGATCAATTGAGTTGTAATATTGGAAGATCTATCTCTAATGTAATCTGTATAAGTTATTCATATGTTGAAGTTCATCTCTATTGGGTTAACCTATTCTTATTTTTGGAAAAATAAAGACTCAATGAATCATTTAATTAATTATTAAAAATATAAAATGATAAATAGAAATAAAAAGTGTCGTATTACCCATATTAATTACTCATTTGATCAACTATATGGATCTTAATATATTTAAATCTTATAAAATCACCCTCCATATCACTAGATGATGTTCAAGAAGGATGATATACCAAAGAAATCCATTCATATGGGGTATGTATGAAATAAATGAATGATAAATTATATTACAAATTTTTTATGTGTGATTCTTTTTGAAATAATGTATCATTTTTGGGTAATTTGATCCCATTTCAGGATATATTTATACTTCCATCTATCATGGATGTTAACGAATAGGGCTCCGAGTGAACCAAAATGAATTAAATTATTTTTATCATATATTAGATAGATAATACTAATGTTTTTTTAATGAAATTTATCATAGATATTAAATCCAATAACAATGATAACAAGTATGGGGGAAATTTTACCTTAGTCGAATAAATGTGAAGAATGTTTCAATGAACTGACGTGAAGTTTGGTGAGTTCACATGTGCTGACACGAACCTCCAATGGATAAATAATTTTTATATATAGTGATACATCAATTAAGGTATGAGGATGTGTTATCATATAGAATTACACTATTATTTAATATTCATAATTAATTTTTTTAATCATGATAAAAACTTCCTGACACACGATTCAGAGTCAACAAAAGTATTTCTTTCATTAAAAATTTGTTATAATTTTATATATTGTGAAATTTGTGATATATAGGTATATATATATATATATATATATATACTGATCCTAAAATCCTGAAATATATATTCCCATTTAAATATTTGCAAATAAATAATAATGGATTTTTTGTAGTTGATTAATCATTTTATATTCTCAATACATTACCACCGTGAGGAGGAGAACAATGTTGTTGATGCTTTGAGTTAGGAGGATAATTCCAATTTTTATTTGAAGAGGATTATTATAGATTCCATACATAAAAGCATTCAAAGGATATAAAATGAAATCATTTTTTATGAATAATCATCCCATCCATCTCAAATAAATATTAAACCAACCATTCAAGTATTTATTTGAGATTCACTAAGAGAGGATGTGGATCTTGAAAAAAGATATGGATTGTTTGGAAGTTAAAAACTGGCCATGAGTGAATGATTATATTTAAAAAATATATATGTGTCCAAGAAATAAAAATATTAATTAATGATACATTAGATGAATTTATATATCATAATTATATATTCATCCTTGATGAACAGATACATATAGTGATTTCAAAGATTATATCTAGTAGGACCAAATGAAACATGATATTGTATAGTTTATATATCAATTCTTTACTTGTCAGCAATATAATTATTTGTGTAATATGTATTGGAAGTTGGTAAAACCATTACCCATACCAAAATGAAACTGGGAAATCATCCCAATGGTATTCAACATAGTAATCCCCATGAAATTGAAACCCCGTAGCACTATTTGTTTTATAGTTGATCACCTGATGATGTTAGCAAATTTTTATAATATCAATTAATAATTTTCTTTCAATCATATTTTTATGATATCCATTATATATGTTGTAATGTTTAATAGAGTTCCATATTAGATTATTTTAGACAGAGAAATTTTTTTAACCAAGATGTTTTGGAGATGTTTTCAAAAATATTTGAATACGAAGTTGAGAATGAGAGCTCTATATCATACCTAGATAGATATTCCTTCTGAATGGACCATTAAAATCGTTGATGATTTGAGGAGATAATTTTTCTTTTTATTTCAATGGTTCTTTTGGATCAACACCATCATATATAATAATTTTCATAAAACATTATATTTCACTCGATGATTCCGATGGATCCTCCTCAAGTTCGCTATGGAATAAATCACAAGAACTATAGCATGATGGGACGATGTTGATGAATTAATGATATTAAGAAATAAACTATCTTATGTAATGTTATATAAATTTAGAGTCATTATGCATCACATTAGAGATGATTAGTGTCAAAGAAAATATTTCTAAATTCATTAGCGAGATATATAGTATGAATTTGGTGATAAAATATACCCATGAAAATATCTTTATATAAAGGATATAAAATTTGCAATAAATGTAAAGCTAATATTAAGATATATAAATCCCTCTGATATCCTTGATCATATCAGGGTGATATCTTTGCCCTGGTTTCTTATACTTAAACTCTCTTATGTTCATGATCTTTTCCATATATAACTTTTTAGAAAGTACAAAGCTAATAAATCACATGTAATTAAATATGAGGTCATACCACATATCATTATCTATTTACAAATGAGAAACCTGTGTGGATTCTTGATTTAAGAGATGATGTGATATGAAATAATAACACTCACCTAGTCAATGTTCTATAGGGAAATAATTATTTTCTATAATCTATGTGGGAACCCTGGGATGTTGTGAGCCTGAAGTATTCTCATTCAATAATATTTAATTAATGGAATATAAAGGGTGAAATTATTATAATAGTTTAGAATGTAACACCCCAAGATTATAGAATATATATATTTCTATTTAATAAATTCTATGTGGTATAAATATTTCATTCCATGAATCATTGATCTTGTATGAACAATAATAATCAATTGAAAATTTATTACTAAATTTTTCTATGGTCGAGTAGTCCTTAGATTGGTGTGTATTAATTTGATTAATTAAATTAAGAATAATATGTATATAATATTTCATTGATTTAAATTTATTTATTTTTTGTAAGGAAATAAGAACTTAATTTTAAATATTATCAATAAAATCATATAAGGCCAAACTTTTTCTGAATTTTTTTTTTGACAAAGTATATATGTATTTAGCTAAATAAAATATATTAATCATTACTAGTAAATGATTAAATATATTTATAATGTATAAAAATGATTAATAATATATATATATTTATTTATAATTAATTGGTTATAAAGGAACATGAAATCATTTGGTTATAAGGAAACATATTTTTTATTTTTATCAACATCGTTTAATGATTGTTATAATTCACAAGGGATATACTCTAATAATATCATAATAATTTATTATCTAGATGTTTTATAATGAATATGTTTTAAGGTAGATTTGATGAAACCCATTTCATTCCCATTAGTTAATTATTCTATGGTGAAATAATGAATTTCTTTTTTTTGATCTTATGAAACAATTTTCTATGGTTTTCATTTTTTTATGTATAAGGATATAAATTTATTTCCTCTAAATGAATTATTAAGAGATTTAAATCTCAGGTGATAATATGAACTAGAATGTGGAATGATCCATGTCTTATAAGGGACTCAGTCATCTATAATAGTTTTAGTACTAATCCTTGACTATAGAAATGTGTATAATAAAGAGTGAAACCAATCCGTGTTGGGGCTTGATTAAATTTGATAACCATTGTACAAGGACTTTAATGAGGAATTTTTTATTAATATTATGTGTATGAAAAAATAGTATGTTCTGTTCTTATGATATGATCTCATAGGCCATGATTTATAGTTATTGATTCTACACTCTTAACAATCACGTCTTTTATTATAAAATATCATGGTTGCATGAAACTTGATATATGGTCTATTACATGTTTGGTATGTTTACATTAGTTATGGTCATTTTATAATACAATTATGTTTATCTTATGGTCAATTATAATGACTAATTGTTATCTCCCATTTTTAACCTTATTGAGTATATAATAATAAGTATTCGAATTTATCATTTTCCCTATGCAATGTGGGAAGGTTTTAAGTAGGTCATTTATAAGATAGGTACATTATGAGAATATTTTGTTAGGATATAGTGAAATTCATTCATTTAATAAGTTGATTAAAAATATTATATCCAAAGACACTAAAAATAAATCATTCAAGGGAATCTATTATATTGA
Organism: Viscum album; assembly: GCA_963277665.1. Taxonomy (NCBI): domain Eukaryota; kingdom Viridiplantae; phylum Streptophyta; class Magnoliopsida; order Santalales; family Viscaceae; genus Viscum; species Viscum album. The sequence continues at coordinate 896,643,790 of OY728120.1, forward strand.
TATGTATTGAACATTTATCTAATGTGATGTAATATTTCTGCATGTAATTCATGGTTCTCCTAAAGTTTCATGGTAATAATGTTAGAGATATGATATTCAGTGAAAAAATACTCCAAACACTAAAATATTTTCTCAAAATAATCCACTAAGACATGATATTTAATTACAATGTTCATTTTTCACTATTGATGCAGGGATTTTTTTAATATTAATATCACCCATGTTGTCACACCTGATATGAATAGAAGATACCACACTGATTCCAATGACTTGGAGTTATTATTTATTTAATATATATGGGTTATATGATTGAGTGTATACTATATATTCAACCTCTATAATTATTAGAAAGATAGAATCATAGTTATTCATTATCAATTAAACACATGTGATATATAGATTGAAATCATATCCTAAAACTAATTTTTTTCAATACAACAATACCTCCCAATTTTGATTTCATAAATCACATAAACTCATAAACATTTTTTCAATAATAAGACAACCAAAAATACATTATATAGTTAATATATAGAATAATTGTCTCTATTTATAACATATGGGTTTCTATTTAGGTGCATTGATACCAAGATGATTGACATGTGGAAATAAAAATATCTTGTTGTGTGGATACCATGTATAGTAATTAATCAATGATCTATCTATATTGTTTCATATAAAACACTTTTTAGTACTCATCTTTTGATATATATGTCCAAATTTTCACTGGATTTATATTATCCCACACAGATCCACATGTCTTAGTTCAACCAAACATGATGATTTTCCTTCATTATTGTTTATATCTGCATCAAAATCTTTCCATTTTTATTATAATCACACATGTGGGTGTGATAACATGTCTCATTATGGTTATACCATTATACCCCATCATTAACCACATTATCCAATTATTTCTAGATCAAATTCCCTTATATATTATTAAATATATGAATTTCTCTTTTTGGAAAACATGCATGTATCCTCTTCACCAATTATGTAATGATTTCTATTGGTTCCCTTTTCAGTTAAAACAATTCAAAACATATTAGTTTTTTTAGTGTATATATTTTTATTTAATTTATCATATTTCCTAAGTCACACAATTTATTTAAATTTATAAAATTTTGATTGAGACCGTTATACATGTGAATAATATTCTCCAATAATAATTTTTCCTCGTCATTATCCTTAATAGAGATAATAATTTATAGTATCTTTTAAACACCAAAATGAATAATCCTATATTTATTATAATCAATTCTTATGATGATGTAATAATTTATGGTTATATAATATGTATAAATACTACCTAGAATCAACGTTCTTTCCTAATTATCATCTTGAATGAAATTTCATCCATATTTCCTTTCACAATTCATCGGTTCTTCACCAATTCCCACTGCATCACCTTTTTTAATGATCAATGTACTTGTGAACCCTTCATATCTGTGGAATCCACTCCACATTTCAATATTAAATTTCTATTTTGAGTTTTTTTCATGATTGAGGAATTTTCCAAATATTTTCCTCTACTATTTGGGCCTCATTATTCACTTTCCTTTCCACCCATGATTTATACATTGTTTCTTTATCCATGATGTTTTCATCAGAAATTTGTTTCCCTTAATTTCTTGAGAGAAAGGGGAAAGTATAATTGCTGGATTTTTTTGTTCTTCCACCTTTTAATAACATTTATTTTCAAGGGATAATATCTATTTAATGAGGTAAAAAATAATTACAGCCATAAATATTACATTATTATAAATGAATACTGAATTCATATCACAATAATAAACTCCTAATAACTATAATGGTTTAGTGTCTTTTAAAACGAGAAATTTAAGAAACTTATTTGTTGAGAAATCATAAACATATCCTAGAAATTTCATCCCACATAGTAACCTTATTTGATATCCCCCCTACGTAATATATTTTCTAATAACCCATAGAAGAGGAAACAGAGTAATGAGTGTCTCTATATTGATAGTAATGGTAAATGTGGGAGACATCAACTCATAATCATAAGGGGGATTAATATAAGAATAATGGTGTTAGAACATAATCATATCTGATGAAAACATACCCATGATCTCATGGACCATAAATCATTGGTTATAGAATAAGTATTTCCCATATAAATCATTATATATATGAGTGTACAATCATCAATAATCAATCATGATAAACTAAAAAATATTATAGGAATAAAAAAATTTATGGTATATAAATGAGTAATTAAAATCCTATATTTGGTCATCGATAACTAAAATTAATATCACTATTTAAATAGTCACATAGTGGACTTAGATGACTCACTATTCTATTAATTTCCATAGTCAATGATCTCATCCACGATTATCATTATAGACATAGTCATTTAATAGACTCTCACTGCCGATTCTAGTGAATATTATCTCATGGGAAATTAATCAATATCAAATTCATTAGATATATATATATATAATAATGGGATTGCTTCTAATTTAATGAAAACCATATATATGTGTTCCAAAAAATCAAAAATGAATTCATCATTTCATCAAAGATTAATAAACCCATGGGAAATAAATTTGTTTCACAAAATCATAATTATAATATAATATTTATCGTCAATAATGACTAAAGAAATGGTTAGTATCATAAGATCAAATCCTGAGTGATGCATAAAAATCCTCTAAGGATTTTTACATAGTTGAAAAATCTATTTTCTAAAATTATTTATGATACACATTAAAAATCAAGAGAAAACATCCACTCTCATTTAGTTACTTATAAAAAATAAATTCCCTAGAATAATGGTTATAGTATTTTCAAGATAAAAATATTGAAAAATCTAGATTATGTTTCACGGAGAATGAAATACATAATGAGGGAAAAATATTTTTTGGTTTGTATATATTAGAAGATAATTTTCTCTTGACACTTTTGTAAAAGATAAAATGTGATTCATATGAAAAACATTTGAAAATATTAATTATAATAATTTTTATAAAATTAACTATTAGTGAAAATGATTTTATTAAATCATTTAAATGTATGTAAAATATTCCATAAATTTTTTTAATATCATTGATTAGGATGATAAGAATAAATAATGTCAACATTTAATAAAAAAAATAAATATCTATCATTTTAAACCCCAAAGTGAGGAGAATAAAAAAACAACGACAATAGCCATTGAATTATCTAGAGGAAAATAAAATTTAATTTATTTAAAGATATGTATTATATAAATTTATCATTTGAAATTCAAAATATAAAATCCAAAAAGGAAATGAGATAGTAATATAAACCCATTCTTCCATCCCTAACCCTCTTTATACAAAATATTAACAACCTATATAATGAATATATATTTGTTATAAATATATAAAATAACCATATTTGTAATTATCATACAATAAACAATTATCATATAATTTAAAATGGCCCATTTATTTATAATTCTTCATTAAAAACCTCATTTGGATGTTAACTAATCCGTTTAGTATGCACGTTTATTTTCGATGATTCCAATCCTTGCCCCTTATTCACTATTTCATAATATTGTAAATAAAAATCATATTATAATTATAATATTTATTAATTATATTCACCATTCATATAACATGGTGATGAAAATTTAATTGTATCACTTCACTGAGATGATAGCTCCATTATACACGTCAGTTTGGTTTCATTTTCCAATGAATGTAGATAAATAAAGGTAAATAAGAATACTTATTTATTTCATAATAATTATATCACATTTATTATATATATTCATTAAATATATCTTTATGAGAATCCATATTAAAATGAAATTAAATAAAATCACATTACTTTTCGAATGTGGTAGTCCACAAGTACACATTAGTTGTGTTATTGTTTTCCAACAGATGAGAGTTTATTAAGGTAGATAATATGTGACACCCCAAGAAATTAAAGTATTTTAATTTTGAATAAAATTAATTTTTTTTCTATCTTTTATTATATTTAACATCTTGTTAATCTTACACAACACACAATAATTAGTTTTCTTGCATTACACGCAGGGCCATGTTTTACTGAACTGAAATATATTATTAAAATAATATTATTTAATATATTAAGATATAAGGTAGAATTTAATTTGGTGGTTATAAATACTAATAAATAATTTTTTAAAATATATGGTTAAATTAATTGGTAAAAAATAATAATAATTGAATGTAGGAACCATGTGAACATATATGAACTATTTTTATAATGAACTATTTTTATTCTCATAGAGTCATTTTATTAAAATAAATTAAATTAATTACTATTAGTTAATGATATAAGTGAAATATATTTGTTACATATTCAATAATGTATGTGTTGTATTCATCCAATTGATTTTATTGGCATAAGATAACAAAAAACCCTATATTAAACATTAAACCCTCTATTTTTCTAAAATATGTTTTACCACCATTTAATGGAGAACCTAATTTAGTTACAATGATTCACACTTTTATATAAATTATTTGAAAAAATAAACTTCTGATATAAAAGTTGAATATAATGAATTACATTGGTCCATTTTATGGCATTTTCTGATAAGTTTCACTTTTTGATGAATAATGGAGAATACTAAATTTTAACTCAAAAAAACTTTTTGCTTGAAATAATTTATTATGTTAAATTATATTTATAAATGTTTTTATTGTATAAATAGATTATCTTTTATCATTTAACACAATTTTATTCACTATTATAAATTTTAATTTTAATTTAGTTATACAAATGGTTCAATTTGTTTCATGTTTTATGTTTTAAACATGTTTTCTCTCCCTTTTGACAATATTAATTATAAATCAATTTTTCAAATTTTGAGATTTTGAATTTTAATAAATGGATTAATTTTTAAGAATACGTTTCTATAAATTTTGTAAATAGATTTATTCTATTTTTTTATATTTGAATAGTATATTTAGTAATATTTTTATTAACACAGTTAAAGGGAAGATTAGTTAATTAAGGGTAAAAAAGTGTATTATTATTACTAGAGAACTACCCGAAAAAGTGAACTAATGAAATTGGATTATTTTTTATACTAAATTAATACTTTCAACAGGATTATAACCTTTGGAAGCCACTTGGATGAGATTATTGAATTTATTATGTTATGCTCAAAGAAAATTTAATTTTGTCACAATTTGTTTAACCAGAGAAATATTTTTAATATGGGGTAGTATAAAATATATGATCTACCATAATTGGTATTATAAAATATAAATTGTTTACACGAATTAGGGTTATTTATTTATAATTATTAAAAATAAATGATAAATAAAATTTTGATACAATGCTGATGCGTAATTGCTTAATTTATGTTAGAATCAGATAAATGATATTAAAAATATTAAAATAAATAAAATTTTAGAGATTTTGTTTCATAAAATAGTTTTATTGAAGACATTGGAATGATAGTAATGTTTAATGTCTTTTTTATAATTTATCAGGTTTTTTATATTTTTTAATAACACAAAATAATTAATAATGTCAATATTGAAAAGATTGATATTTTAAAATAATGAATATTTTACAAAAGGATATAAAATATCTAAAAATATAAACTCCGGAAAAATAATTAGGATAAGTCTCAAAATGTGATCAATGAGTCATTTAGTGGTATTTTTACATTTTAATGTAATTATATTAAACCTTAATTAATAAAATACATAATATCATGGTAAGAGTAAAAGGGGTTAAATAAGGGTTAAAAAAAATGATAAGGATTAAAATAATAATAATAAGTTGCCTAAAAATTAATTTTTGAAGCAGATTCCACCATAATCCCCTTATGATCAAATTGTATTTCTCAAATGGGAATTATTTCATGAAAATAACTTAAGTATTATTTAAATCAATGAAAGGGTCAAAATGTCACTCTCTTTGTATTTAATATATTATACATGTCCGCATAAGGACAAAATACAGGTTTCATGGACCCTAAATTTCTATATTTATCCAAATTAAATTTTTTTGATTATTGAAATGTATTTTTTGTTTTTTTAAATTGTATAATTTCCTTAAAATCTTCTTTAATATTAAAATGGTATTTATTTATTCAGGAGATAAATAAAATAATTCATTTTAATAATATTAATTTTGATATATTTTGGATGAGTTAAAATTTAAAATTTATTTTTTATATTTATATGAAATATAATATTTGTTGGAAATCAGTATATTCAAAATATGTATTTTTTATGCTATATTAAAATTATAATTAATTAAATACTACAGAATTTTAAAATTATAGTACTTTATTAATTTATTATTTTATTAAAATATTTATAAATAAAAAATAATTAAATTATTAATTTAAAATGGTTTATGGACTAAAATTTACTCCCCTATTCATTTATAGGTCATTTTTAAGTCTTTAACACTAGAATAAAATTATTATATTTTAACATTTAAATGATTTCTAAAAGTTTCCCTCACGTTAATTATAAAAGGGAACCTCCTACATAAATTATTTACACCACCATATTACTTATATATCGACTAATTTCTAGAAATTTATCATACCAAAATAAATTGATAACTTATAGGTGTTACCATCTCCCAAAAATACCAAACCTAGATCCCTTAAAAAAGATCTATATATAGTCTACTAAAGAATCAATAATCATTTTTACTAACTCATCCAAGTTCATTTCCTCCTCCACTTCCTATTTATGTGTTTTTTCCATTATATAGTAATCAATACAGTATAATATATATTTTATGATATTATTATGAATATTGGACAACCATATTCTATATTTGTTTTCATCCTACGAAAAACGAAATCATCGCGCACGCGTAAGTATGACTTACCATCTCCATACTTGGGTAAATTTGTTTTATCACCACATTATTTAGATGTGTATAATTATGGATATAATGGATATATATATAAAATAATACATGATATTGATTCTTTATAATCAAAATATCATTTAATTCCTTACCCTGTTGATATTAGTGGAATGATATCACCATGTGTGCTTATGTACAACCCAACATCCCCACAACGTGATGTGATTCTTTTTTAATGATAACCATTCAATAATGATTATTAAATTGTATATAATGAGTAAATATAATATCTATGAACTTAATAATTTTATTTATATGAAATATATATGTCATATTCACATTAAGTATGATTAAAATGAGAAAATATACGTTGTAAAATGAAGCAATTAACACCCAAAATGTGGGTAATAAACGAATATTATAAGAAATGATATAAAAAGATCATATATAATATTATTAACATGAATATTGATCTAGTATACATAAATATAATTTTTAAACCATTATTTAAGAGGTAAAATCACATTCAAATAACGTAAAGTACAATGTATGGGTTAATTTTACAATCTCATTATTATCCGGGATTGTTTATACATAAGTATTTATTGGGGAATATTTATCATCGATTTACATGTTCTTAAAAATATTTTCCAATTTTTTTACACTTATCTACAAACTGATAAATTTACTTTTGACCATGTTTTGATTTTTTTTAAATTGACTTATATGATTCTTTATTAATCTTCCAAATGAGGTACTTTATGAATTTTTTGAGAAAAATACAGAAGTAGTGTTTTTTAATTTCTTCAACATGAGTGGATTTATATGACATATTGAAACCTGAATTCCTTGAACAATACATTAAAAATTTACAAGATTCATTTCAATGAAATTTATCTCATTTAAAAATGTGCAGCCATTATAATAGCTAATTTCAAAGTAAAAAATGGTTTTTTCTCAAGAAAGTTTTAATAAATTTATTAGATTGATTTAATCAATTTAAACATAATTTATGGATATTATGATAAATTGAATAATATCTCTTATGATACCATATATCATAATTTATCAATGGTTTTATGCTTAGTTTGACTGCAGATGTTCTATTTGGATTCCATTAATTGTTTATAGTTAATGGATAGACATTTCATATATTAGTTATTCAATTCGAATATATATATATTTTATGTTATAACCATATTATATGATAAATTAATTGGAAATAGTAAGTGATTATTGAATCCAATTATATCCCCTCAATTCATTGGTTTCTCTCATGATAAAAAATAGTTTCGTTATTGGCTCATGTCATACCTGTTTATCTATGTTGTCATGGTTGAAGCCTTGAGGGTATGTTTATAATGTCTAGCATTAATATTTCCCTCATTTTGATATTTGATATGGATATTCCTTTTGATTATTCAACTATAATAATATCTGTAGTTAAGTTTCATTCTCATGTGATTATTTATATGGAATTATTTTGTCATCTTTCATTCATGGCATATTATTCTCAGATTATTTATTAAAAGCCAGAGTTTTTACTTAACCACCATTACATAATGGTTTATGATTTTTTATGATTATATCTACTATATTTATTCCATTACTAAGTATTTGATCTCACACTATTCATATGGTTCATTTTTCCCTTCGATTATAACATGTATATTCTGACTGATATGTAGGGTTACACAATTAGGGGAATAATGGAAGACTCAATGAAACTATTTATTTATTTTCTGATTGAATATTTAATGTGTATTTCATGTATCTATATTTTTACCAAGAATAATGAACTATTCAGCCTTTTGGGATGTGATTAAATATATATTATGTAAATTTTATAATGGAAGGCATCAACTCCAAGATTCTGGGATCATAGAGTTAATGTTGTTATCAAATACGTTTAGCAGAAAACTTGGAAACTAGATTAAGAAAACATAGATTCTGGAATAAAATCCTAAGGAATACTTTGAGGATAAGGATATAAGAGCATCCTATAATTTTTTTATGGTAGATATTATGTGGGTATTCCTAGAATTATATCCATGTCTACATACTACAAGTGGACATGGTTCAGGAATAGATGTACCATGTGGAAATAACTCTTACATTGTGCATTAAGACTAAATCATTGTAACCTATTACACAACTACATGACTTAATGTGCATCTAGTTTCACACACTCAGTGGATATACTTAGGATAATTCACATTTTCATTAAAATCTATTATAAAGGACTTTGATATATGATGAAAATAAATAACCTAGTTTAAACCTAATGTGTTCTCAATTGAAAATATGGTGTCATGATATTTTATAAATGATTATACATTTTTCTAACTATAATATTGTTACTCATAATATTTGTTTTATTTTTTAGCCAATGTATGTAACCCAAATGATTAATGTTAACATTTAACATGATGGAAAAGATGGTGCAAATGAGAAACCAAATGAAATGTTGATAGGAGTGAAAGATATCATGTTTAGGCTTAATCGGTATTCATGAGATATGATTAAAAACCTATACCTTATCCAAATCCAAAACTCCTCAAATTATAAAAGGATGGTGTTTTCTAAGAGCCCCACTATTGGAGACCAAGGCGAAAGGAAGGATTGATTTCAATGATGAAGTAAATGTGGAAGGAGACATATTAGAAAGAGCCTTATTGGAATAGATACAAGATTTATGTTTTCTAAATAAATATATAAAGTAATTACTTTAGAAGGATAATTATGATTACAATGGATGGAAATATAACTAATCATAATAATCTATTTATAGTTCATTTCGAAAAATGTGGGGAACATGGGCATTACTAGAGTTAATTCCCTATTATATAGGATAAGTTTTAAACCACGAAAGGACCAATGTGGAAATAAATGGATAATGTATTTATGTATTGGGTATGTATTGAAAACATATATTAAAGTGATATTTAATGAAAAATATTATTTCAAGGTTTAAAATCATATTAATTTTGGATGATATATTAATATGGTTTTAGAAAAAAACATGTATGTTGGGTGATAAACCATCACGTTGGGATAGTTCATGGGGTTTGAACCATTAATTGAAGCGTGACAAGGGTGAATCACCTACCACATGACTATATGAATTATTGGTTAGCATGTATTTTTTTAATTTAAAATATAAATTGGATAAATTTTATTTGGACCGTAGGTAATGTTTTTATCAAATAGGAAACCATGGGATTGGAAAATCATTTAGTGATTAAGTAATTAATTTTATTTTGAATGATTTTTTCGGTTTTGAGAATCCTATATGATTAAGGTAAACATGAATAATTTTACTTTCGATTAAAATATGGTTTTATTATGGAATTATAGTGATTCAGTTTATTTATAGAAATGATTTTTAAACCATTGAGATTATGAGATTTAGGAAATACATTTTTTGTATAAGATTTTAAGGATGATTGATGTTACTTGGAATACAATATGAAAAAATAATTATTGTTTTTGTCTTTAAATCATAGTCTACAAAATTTTTAATGGAAGATAGCTATTTTTTGAATAATCAATGTTGAACATTGGGGTTTTACTGTTGAATTATACAGATTCTTTTTGGAGAATTATTTTAATTTATCCTAACCATTTTGGATTTGGTTAATGTATAAAGACTGTTGGTATATATAATCATGCTTTTTTATCTTTATAACCTTATAAGTTGATTTTAAATCTTCAGGCATGAAAAAATCATCTCAAATACTCATAATTTGCAGAAAATGATGATTTTGTGTTGGAAGCTTATTAAAGAGTGAAACATTACTTATCATGTAAGTATGTTTCCTTATGTTTTAATCGATGAATTAAATTATTTCTTAAAATTTATAGAAAATAACTTTAAACTAAAGGATTTATCCTATTATCTTATTTGGTGAATCCAATAGTCCCTTATATCATTATAGATTTATAGCATTGTGATTGTTAATTCTCTCGTAGCCATGATCTATATAACCCTCCATCTAGACTTGACGGATAAATTTCTCTTCCATGTAAATATTTTCCTACAGTAACCCTATTATGTGTTATATCCAAGGGAATTCATAGTTACATTTCTTTATTTTAAATTGGAGGTCTCGTTAATCATCATTCTAATGTTGTATTTCAATAATGACATTTTCAAATGCCGAACACCTAGTTTTTTATCAAGATTTTATATGGAGAGAAAACAATATATTAATGGAGGGTAGAATGTAAAAAATAAATACATTAAAATATTTAAATTTTTGTATAAATATAATTATTTTTATAGTATTTTTTATCTACAACACTATGTAAATATTATGCTACACATTACAGTTAGATGGATTATGTTAAAGGCACAACCGAGTTTTTCCAAAAAAAAATATATTGTTATTATATTGTTATTTAATACAATAATTTATAACCTAGACTTTAATTTTTGTTTAGGAATATTAGTAAAGATGTTGTTATGATATATGTTTGAATTGAATGGTTACAGATTAATTATAAATTAATATAGGAACCAACTGAATATATATGATTTTCTTTTATAATGAATTATTTTTATTCCCACAAAATAATTTGATTATAATAAGTTAAATTAATTTCTATTATTGAATGATATAAAAGAAATATATATTTTATTTATTTATTCTAATATTTGTTATATTCATCCAATAGATTTGATAAGCATAATATAAGAAAAAACCCAATATTTCACAAAAAACCAAAATTTTTATAAAATAAGTTTTACCGCCTTTTAATAGAGAAAAAAATTTAAATCAAATTTTTGATACTTTTATATAAATAATTTCAAATAATAAACTCATTATTATAATCTTTAAAATAAAAAAAAACTTTGGTTCAATTTAATTTAATTTATGATAAGTTTCATGTTTGGATGAATAGTATTAAATACTAAATTTTAATTCAAAATAAAGTTTTTCATCAAAAAAAATTATATTGTTAAATTATATTGGTTAATTGTCTAAAAGTATATGTATATATAATTATAATATATCCCAATTTATATAATTTTCAACAATTTTTTATTTAATTTAGATATATAAATATATTAATCTTTTTCATGTTTTAAACATTAATCATGTTTCCTAACCTAGTCAATGAGATTAATTTTAAATTAATTTTTTCAATTTTTGAGTTTGGATTTTTTCGAAATTGAATCAATTTTACGAATCAATGGTTATAAATTATTTAAATAGGTTTACTTTTTTTGGGAATATGAATAGTAAATTTAGAAATTTTTCTATTAGCATGGTTAAGGGAAATTCGTGTAATTAAGGGTAGAAAATAATATAATAAATTTTATAAAATTAATCTAATACTAGTCCTAATGTAATTTGATGAGTGTTTGTATAAAAAAATAAATTTTATCCCTAATTATAGCATTTTTATTCCACTTGGATGAGATTATTACATTTGTTGTTTTATATTTATTGAAAAGTGAATTTTTCACACTTTTCTTTCTAGAAAGACAAATATTCTAAATATTGGGAAATAATGAAGTTATATTAGACTATAAATAGTATTTATAAATATAAAATGTTTACCTATATCTCAGTAATTTATTTATAATTTTGTGAAATGAAATAATTAAATTAAATGGTGACACAATGATGATGCAATAATTTCTTAATTAATTGAGGAATCAAATAAATGATATAAATGATATTATAATAACTAAAATTTGATATTTTTAAAGATAAAAATTATTTTTATTAATGAAATTTATATTTTATAAATGTTTTTCATGTTTTGGTTCGAATTTAACTTGTTTTTTTAGTTTTAATGAGAAAAAAATAGAGAATATTTTCAAAATTGATATTATTGATATTTAAAAATAAATAATATTTTTTTTAAATGATATAAAATAACTAAAAATATAAAATTAGGAAAAAATGTGATAAGTCAAAAAATATAATAAATGTGTTATTTAGTTGTCATTTGGAATATTATATTTATTATATTAACCCATAATTCAAAAATACATGATATCATAGTAAGAGGAAAAGGGGTTAAATAGAGATTAGAATAAAACGATGAAGACTAAAAAAATAAAAACTCATCCAAAAATTGTTGTATGAATATGAATCAACCCTTATCGCCTTAAAATATAATTTTAGTTGTTAAATTGACACTTTTAAATTAAATTAAGTTATATATTATTTAAAGAAAATTTTGGTACAAAATGTTACTTTCTTTTTATTTAATATATTTTATGTGTAAACATATTTACAATACCAAGATACGAATGAACCCAAATTCATATTTCTCTCCTAATAAAATTATATTCATTATATAATTTTTTTTTGAAATTATACAATTACCATAAATACATCTTCAATACTAAAACAATATTTATTTAGTTAATTGATAAATAAAATAATGGATTTTAATAAAAATAATTTTGATGTATTTTGGATGGGTTAAGGCATATAATGAATTTTATAGATATTTAATATATATTCAATATGTTTTAATGAATTATATTCATAATACCAATTTATCGTGATATATTTTAAGTCAAATTAAATGAATAATACCAAATTTGTAAATAATAGTACTTTAATGATTTATCATTTTATTAAATTATTTAAAAATAACAATTATTTTTGAAAATTAAATTGGGATTATATATTGTATAACTTGTATTCCCCTATTAATTTATTGGATATTTGGAATTATTTGAATCTATAATATCCTTATTAAATTTAATTTTTTGAGGATTTTCATAAGAGCACGTCACCTCAATTGTAAAAGGGAACCTCCCAATCACTTATTCACAAAATGTTTTCCCTTATATCATAAATATTTCCAAAAAAATTATCCTAAGAAATCTTTATCCAATTGATAGATATTTTCCCCCAACATGGAATACCTACATCCATATTGAATATATCTAAATGAAGTCTGTCGAAGAAGAGTTATCTATTTTTACTTACTCACACACGTTCATTTCTTCTTCTACTTGATATTTAATTATTGTTTCCATTATAATGTAATATCTTAAGTATAATATATATTCTGATATTTTATTACTCTTATGGGACATCTATATTCAACCTTTTTTCCATCCTATAAATTAAATTAATTATTGTGTGTCCATACCTACGACTTACCATCTCCGTACTGTGGTGTAATTTATTTCACCACTAATTTCCTTTAATGGTTATAATAATGGATGAAATATATATAAATAATAAATATGAAATGTTATTGATCCTATATAATAATTATACCATCCAATTCCTTACCCATTCAAAATTTATGGAATGATTTTGTCACTCGTGATACGTACAACCTACCATCTCCACGATGTGATGCAATTCATTTTCCACAATAACCATTCATGAATGATAAAAATATGTATATAATGAGTAAATATATTATATATGAACATAATATAATTATTTATATGAAATATATGTTTCATATTCATAATAAAAATGACTTACAAAATAAAACATGCATAGTAAAATGAAGTAGTTAAAACCCAAAACATGGGCAACAAGAGAATATTATTAACAAAATGATATAAAAATATCATATACGATATCATAAATATGTATATAGTTCTAGGATAATTTAAAAACAAGTTCTAATACATTATAAATTATGTTAAATAACATCCTACTAAAGATACTAAATGATGATAGTTATTTTCACAATCTCATTATTATCCAGGATTGTTTATATGTAGTTATATTCTGGGAATATTTATTAACCATGTATTTTTTTTCTTAAGAATAATTGAAAATATTTTTACTATTACTTTTAATATTTTAATTAATTTTTACACATATTTTTTTTATAAAAATGTTTGAAATGCATATTTTTTTCATTATTCAAATGAGGTACTTTATGACCTTATCAACAAAAATATCGAAGGAATATTTTTTGTCTTATTAATCACGAGTGGATTTTTCACCATAATGAAATTTTAATTTCATGAAGCTTACTTTAAATGATGACAAGAATATATTAAATGAAAATGTATTATTTCTGAATACTGTATACTTTTAAATAACTGATTTCTAATAATAAAGAGGTATTTATGTCATGATATTTTTAATGATTTATTAGAGTTATTTCATATATTTGAAAAGAAATTTTTTGATCTTATTCATGATTGATATTAATCACTCATGATACCATATATCATAGTTTATTTATTTTTCTGTGGTCATTTTCCCTGTGGATGTTATATATTGATACCATTAATGGGTTTTGGTCAAAGTATTAACATTTAGTATGTTAGTTAATAAATATTAAGGTTTATGTAGTTTATGTTTGATCCTTTTCATATGAGGAAAGCAATGGACATAATATGTGATAGGTGACACCCTCTACCGCCCCTTGATGCATCGGCGGTCTCTTTAAACAATCTAGTTTTGGTATTGGCTATGTATTACCAATTAATGTATAAAATCTTGGATAAATCCTTGATAGTATGTTTTTGTTTTTTGGAAATTTGAATTACCTCTTTGTGAGATTAATTACTTATATTCCATGTCATTATTTGACTAGTAGAATATTCATGGTTAAGTTTCACTCTCTTATGAAAATTTATATGGAATTATAAGACCATCTACCATTCCTATCCTATTATACTCAATTTAAGGATTAAATGGATTGTGTTTTAATTGACCACCTTTCAATAATAATTTATTCTTGTTTATGATAACATCCGTTGAATGTATACCCTTACTAAGAAGTTGTGCTCCCTCCATTATTATGTTTCATTTTTAGATAGTATTCCAAGAAGTATATTATGATTGATATGCAGGGTTACACAAATGGGAGAATAATGGAAGACTCAATGAAACTATTTTTTTATTTTATGTATTAATATGTAATGTGGATTTAACTTATGTTTCTAGTTTACCTAGAAAAATAAACTGTTTGGTAATTTTTGATCTGATTCCTTGTATATTATTCCAATGTAATAAAGTAAGGAACCAGCTTTGGGCTTCTATGGTGGGGGCATTAAATAATATTTTTAATTTATAGAATCAAAATAATTTTATAATGTATATATATATATATATATAAATATATATCCCTGAAATCCTTCTTTATAACATTCCATGAGTGAGTATGATAAAAAAACTGCATCTCTTCAGGGAGGCGATAGTCTGTACATAAACATGGGCGATATTTTTTTATCTCTATTAGATATAATTGAAATAGCAAATTATTATTACATTAATAGAAAAATATTTCAGTATACTGAACATAAGTATATCCTCATGTTAATATGGATATAGAATATTTTAATGAGGTTAAAGAGGAATTTAATTTCTAATAGATCTCTAATGATAAATACATATCATTCAGGTATCTTCCTTTAGTTTACACATTAGGCCTTCTTGAGGTTGTATTTTTGAGAGAATATGACATATTTGATATTTTGGGGAATTTTTTCAACAAATATCGGTATGGAATTTCTAAACTAGAGTGATCAAGTAGTGTGGATAAGTGAGAATAGGATGATCCATTTTTTTAGTGAAGATGGTGTAAAGTAAGTACATACTTGAAAATTTATGTTATAAAATGTGTCATACATAATTCAAATGTTTCAAAATTTACCTAGTTTTGATGATAATATTTTTAAGGTATAAATCCTATAAAATAATGAAAATTATTTTTTAATGTTATTTTAAAACATATCTCTTTATTTAACCCCTCTTTAAACCCTTCAACCCTTACTATGGTATCATAAATTTTTCAATGTTATTTATTGAATAAGTTTAAAAATTAAGTGAAAATTATTTCAAGATATTATTATTGAAGATTAAATTTTTTAATAAATTTTAAAATAATAACTTACTAGATTTTTATGAAATTAATTCCATTATCTGTGCGAAAATATAGGAAGATAGTTTTTAGAGAACAATTATTTATAAGAATTTTTTTTATTCTCAATACATACCTAGTATATATCTCTAGATAAATTTTTATGTATTTATTTTAATATATTATCTATATATTTAATATATTATATTATCTATATATTTAACTAAAAAAATTCATCAATTATACTTATTTTAATTTATTATGATAAAATTTTATTCACATAATAGAAAATAGTTTTATGAAAGGTATAACCATTATATATTGAAATGAATTTATCTTCAATTTTATCCAATTAGTAAAAATAAATTATTGGTTATTTAATTGGTTATTTAAATTATCATTGAACATTATTCATACATATATTCTATTTTGATAAAAATACATAACATGTTGAAAATATAATTCTTAAATAAATTGTCATTTAATGATTTTATTTTTTCAAGAAATACTACAGTACTTTATTCCCAATAATTAATCAACAAATTTAAATTATAGAAAAAAGTATATATTTTTATAATTCAATTATCCAAATAATTTGGTAGAAATGAATTGACTATTGATTAACAATCAAATTTAATAAATTATTTTCAATTGTATATGGGGGTTCATTTAAACTCAGTGTTTCTTATAAAAAATATATTGAATGATTCAAAATAATTAAAGAAAAATATGATATAGAGTTTTATATTTTAACATTCTAACCTCTTATAATTATCGGTCCCTTAATATTTTTTTAGTTCAATGGAAACAAACAATGATACTTTTTCCATATCACATTACCCGGTTCCCTTTTAGCTTCCTCAAACACGTGGTTTCACCACATAACATTATTGTATGAGGGGTTTTTTATATAATTTTATCTTTTAGATTAAAAATCTCTACTTCTTTATCCATAAAATAATTACCATTCTTTAGTGGTATAACCTAAGAGGATAGTGAATGTAATTGAATGGGTATATACTTCTTCAAGCACAAAACATTGAACATATCATGAACTCAAAAGAGGTTTGGTATAAGAATAATTGAAAATATACCATTTCAATATTATCAATAATCTCAAAGGGATGTATATATATAATGATTAAATTTCCCATATTCTGAAATCTGAAAACAGTCATCCAATCTGTTATTTGAGGTAATATCTTATCAACAAATTCAATATCTATATCTCACCAATGATTGAGTTCATGGAAGTGCTATTAAATTTGTCTAAAATTATTTTCAACTTAATTATCTAGATAATGTACCTATATATTTCATTATATAATTTTTACCATCACTTTTGAGTCTTTCACTTCGTTCCATAGAGGTAATCTTAAGGATCAATATGATTTCTCAACTAAAATATCTTTTTAGGAGAATATTAAACTAGAGGTAGGTATTGATACAAAAATCCTTTTGAAATAATAATAGTATGATGTTAGAATTTTTCTTTGTAAATTTATAGACCTATTATAATGAAAACATTTCTATGGAAGAAATTATATGAGAAAGATCAAAGTTTTATTCATATATTATCAAATAATTTTCTAAAACTTCATGGTATTCCCCATATCTCGATCAGATATGATTGAGAGTGGTAATTGATGAACCATTACCACATAATTAATTTATATCTTGTTAATATAAAAAATCAATAATTCTTATTGGATAATAATAAAAAAATAAGATCATAAAGAGACCGAATACAACACTAATGGTGTTATGACCTTCACATTTCTTTGGGATTTTTATAAGAAAATCTGTGGTGATCATATTACTATTTAAATTTCAGAATGGGTAATTATTATAATATAACCATATAATTATAACATTATCTATTAATTTAATAACATATTATTTATTGAGATTTATGCTTCATTATTTCCCTTTTAATGTTTTCCCACTACAAATACTATTATGATCACTCTATATCATCGTGCTCCCATGAAGAATAGAAAGTGATCAGATATGTTCATCAGCCAATAACTCATTTTTTTATTTTTTCTATTTCTAGCATAGATACCCTGTTTTAAAATATAATGATTACATCATACTGTTGGTTTAATTATAAAATAAACCCTAATTTCCATTATAACTCCACATCTTCCTCCAGCACTTCGCTAGTATTCATAGGAATGGATATTTGAATGTACATGTAAGAAATATAGGATATTTCCCCCCTTTCATTTTTATTTCAAGGTTCATCCTCTATAAATTCATTTTTATTGGATCTATTTAAATCTAAAACCTGGATAAACTGTCTTGTTTCTTTTAACTCAGAGGATCATACATCCAATTTTCTTTCATAGGGTGGAAATGTAGTAAGTAGTTATAACATATAATAATCCAAAACCATCTCCATTGGAATATATTGAACTCTTTAAGAATTAATATATAATTCATGATTTTATATTAATTATATATGTCACACCATTAATCATATAGAAAATTCTTTTATATAATCATGAATAAATGACCTCTACAAGTTCTAAATCTTGAGTTCAAAATATTTTATCATGATTTCCCATTTAATCAGTGGAGTATGTTATTACCATATCATTATACATAATAAAACAAGTCATTCCATTATTTTATGCACAAATTTACATCATGAACCTTATTCACTTTAGGTTAGGGTATGTACAAGTGTAGTAAAGAACTATATCTTCATATAAATAAAATGTTTATCTAAATACTTTATCTAGAGGAACAGGACTCTCTTTTCAGGTTACATATTTATTGGAATTGATATTTGTTATAAATTCCTCAAAATAAAAAAATATAATCAAGAAAGTGAGAGAAAAATATTATTTCATTAATAATTTTTAGTCTATGCAATTTTTTTTAATGTCCCTATTTATAAGATCTATAAATATATCCTCTCTTGTAATTAGATGACCCAATAATGATAATTCCAATAGACAAAATGCTCACTTTTTTAAGTTTTGAATATATTTTCTCCTTATTAACAATCTTTAGTAAAATCCACATATGATCTTCATTCACTTATTTAATCTTTGAATATATAATAAAAATCTTCATTAAATACAGCCAAAAATTAATCAAGATAATCTCTACATACTTAATTCATTATGTACATGAATTTTTTAGGGGAATTTGTAAGTAAAAATGGAATCACTATAAATTCATAATGACCATATATGCCATATTGAAGATAAATTGGTTATATCCTCATTCTTGAACCACAATTTACGATATCCAGAATTAAGGACAATAATTATAAATTATTGGTCTCTATATATTTGATTAATAAAATACCTCAATATGTAGTAGATGAAACTTGTTCATGATACTTAATTTTATTATGTCCCTGATAATATATAAAAAGAATATTTTAATCCCACATCTTCTTAACAAAAATAATAGGCACAACCCATGGTTATGAAATTAGGTGCATTAAACCATTTTATATATTGACATAGTGTTCTTACTGAATTCCTATAACTCAATTGGGGTCTTTCTATTTGGTGAATCACATATTAGAATATATCATTAAACAAGTTCCATTGATAAATAATCTTTATGATTTGTGGGGGAATATTAGGAAACTCTTTAGGAAATAAATCAATATATTCTCAAATAATAGGTATATCATAAATTTTAAGTTTTTATACTATCATTTCTGATAATTGCACAACATAAATAGTTAATAAGTCCCATATGGTGATAGTAATTTCCACTATATGTTTATCTTCATCCTCAAACATATATGTAACCAAAGGTTGATTAGAAATAACAAATTAAACATTTGTTCCTTGGAAATGGATATGGGATCTATAATAATATCCAATCCATTCCCAATATCATATCAAACTCAAATATAGAGAGAATATAATGGATTATTTGAAGAATATTCAAATAAACTTATATTTTTTTACTCTTATAGACTAGAGATGTGATCATCAAAAGATTATAGTAATTCATCGATAATTAAACATCTTATCCATGATTTTTGTGATGTGATTCTCTTAGAAAATTTTGAAAATATAATATATTAGGTGGTTCCTAAAAGAAATAATTAATATTTGGTTCATGGTGGGATGAATGTGAACAATTAAAAACTTTTTTATCATGATTAAATTTAGTATTTGGGATTTCATAATAATTACATTAATCTTTCAGAATATGATTTTCTTGAAATGAATTATCATCATTGTCCAATGGTTTCATGGATTTTATGGAATAATTTTCAAACATATACAAATTAAATTGTCATGTTGTGTAGTGACTTCAATTGATATTTCTATTAGTTCATTTCATTCATTGACTTCTACATATCAATTAAACTATCATCTTCTTAATCAAATTATATTACATAGTTGAATATTTTTTCATCCCCTTAGAGATAATTTCCCATTAACAGCCGATATAATGATGAAACAAACCATTTTTTTGTTATACTAATATTTATTATTTATAATTTATAAAGATATATTCATTATAAAATATCTTCAATTCCCACGTATGAAAATGAAACAGTTTCATTCATAATAAAATTGTTTACAGATATTATTTGTTTTTATTTAAATTTCAAAATATTAGAATTTAAATCTGTCAAAATTAATTTCATTTTATAAAATATAATATCAAAAATTTCCTTAGATTAATTATTTATAATTTTTAACTGAAATATTAACTTAAAATGAATTGTGAAAAAAAACTAATATTTATTGAGAATAATATTTTTTCAATATTTACAAAGTAATATTATAATTTGAATTAGTAAATATTGATTAAACGTAAACTATTTTATTTATTTTAATGGATTTTATACTTTAATTTGCAAAAAAAATTAATCTAATAAGTAATTTTTATAAAAAACCATATTATATTACATTTTGATCGTTTATTTTTAAATTATATTATATAACTTCAAGAAACTGAATCATGAAGAATTGATTCAACACTTGTAATAAGGATTTCATAATTTGTTAAATAAGACCCTTTTATTTATTTTCTTCATAAATATTAACCATAGTAAATGTTTATTACCATGTTAAATCTAAATGGGTTAATTGAGGTTAAAACAAAAGATATAAGAGATAAAATTCATTAAAAGAGATTCTTATATTTCATTGGATCATTATATTTCTTCCATAATCATCCAAACATCTAAATATTTTCATTCTGTAAATTTTTCTATGATTTCTACAATTATAATCTATGTGCAAAGGATATATTAAAAAATTCCAATCTATTTATTTTAAGGTACATAATATTTTTTGATAGGATAAGAAACAACATATGTCAAGTTCTATATTTCTATTTGAAATATTAATGGATTTTTATTATCTGGTTAAATTATTTTTAATTTTTTATTGAAGATGTGGTTACATTATGGACATATACAATATTAACTCGGTGCTTGTCCCAGTAGATGAAAAACCTGCTAAATGATTTTAAGAACACAAAAGGTAATATTTTATGGGTGAATTGAATTATACACCAAAATTTATAGATAAATATAACATACTAGGAATGTTTTTGTCCATATTTTTTTCAATTAAAAATTAAATTAATAATTACAAAAAATAAAATTAATGATATTTTATAATAAAAAATTTTATTAAATAATTTATAACTAACTAAAATCCTACCATAATTCAAGTCAATGGTATATCTTTTATAATATCAACCATGACCCAATTATAGGTTATTTTTCCATTTATATTTATTGAACACTAAGTTATAAAAAAACATCTATATCATGGTAATTGTCAAAAGGGATAATGGTAATGTTAGAGAAGAGAGGTAAGGGTGAAAACATCACCTAAATTTGTTAAAAAAATGTATGTGATAATTTAAACTCGTAATATTCATATATTCTAAATATATTGATTTTATTCCTTTTTTCAATGAAAATGAATTTATATTAATTTCATGCATCAAGAAATACTATGAGTGTGCCTCCCCTAACATAAAAAATATATCTTTCTATAAACACTTCTTCAAACCGTATGAGAAAACTAGATTTTATTATTGAAACCCAAATAAATACCTGAAATCCTTAAAAATGACTTAGATTACCTATAATTATCATAAAACTAACAATTCAAGGCTTTATGTATAAACCTAAAGAGGTTATCTGAAGACAAAAAAAAGTTGTTAAATTTGAATTATATTTTTATTTTTTTTCTATGTCCATAAAATCTTCCTAAACCATGTTGAAATAATAAAACTTTAACTTCAAGAAAGTGATATATTATAATTCTAATTTAAATAACTATATATATCTCTTTTTTATCAAATGATTATCAAAACCATCGTTCATGTGTAGATTACCACCTCTATAAAATGATGTGATTTATTTTTAATGACCATATCACATGTATACATTAAATATTTATATTTAGTGAAAAAATATGATATTTATGATATAATAATAATTTCATTGTGAAACAATTACACTAACCTTCATTCCATCACATTCTATTATAAAATGGAATCTTTACTCCATAGTACGTATGACATACTATCTCCATGATTTCGACGTAAATAAATCTTCATAATATTATTTCATTGTATGATTTAAAAATATAATTTATTTTTGAAAATTATAATTTTTTGATGATTTTTGTTTTTTATAAGATTTAATAATAACCACTTTTCTAGTAGTCATCATACCAAATTCAATTTTTTACTTATGATCTGAAAATCATCAAAACATATGATTAATAAATAATTGATTAAGTAATTCTATATAACAACCTAATAAATAAAATAAATTGAATAATAAACATAAAAAATAATATAATTTAGGTAAATAAATAACCTAATTGTATTATTCTATAAATTAAATATTGTACCCACTGAGTCAAACATGAGGTATGGGATAATTTACCTTAGAACCTCATCATAATTTCTGTAAAGATTAATTTCCAAATTCCCTTTCTCCTAGGTCTATATTTTTAAAAAATCCTTTCTATATGGATTTATATGGATCTAAATTATTTATAAATGAAATTGTGTCTTTCTTTTTAAATTCATAAAAATGTTTTGAAAAGGAATCATCTTACAAATATTATAATGAATGTTTGGAAAAAATGTAAAAATTAATGTTTTCTTTTAAGATATATGAAATAAATAGTTTTTTCCACCTACTAATCTGTTATTTTATGTTTTTATTACTTTAAAATCATACATTATTTATTCGAATAAAACCCTTATCTCCCTCTGTTTCATTTGTTTTATTAATTGGTTTTAAATGTAATGGAAATTTTTATATCCAAATTTTTATTTCTTTTGGTTGAAAATAATATTTTGATTGAAATATAATATTTCTTATGTTATGATTATTGTATGGTTCTTGGGATTTTTTATGATATGTGGTTCTTTTATAAACCAAGGATGGGTGGTTCAATTGTAAATAATTTATTTGTTTTTCTACAATAAACCAAGGATGTGTGATCTGGATATATCTCATTTATGCATTTGGTAAACGAACTAAGTTAATTGGTTTTTTTGTTTTCAAATGATTATTTTAATTATTATGTAGATCATTCAATTTATAATATTCATATGGAAATGATTTCCCAATATACCTAAATTAATTTTCTATGCTTGAAAATGAGTTTTAATGGATATTGATAGATTTTTATAGTTAAGTTAATGTATTTTTTTAATGAATGATAATTACGTTTTGTTCTAAAAATGTGTGTTTTTTAGAAAAAAAATTTCATGGGTTCTCATGGTTTTTTAGAAACCCTCATGATATTGTTATTTTGATTTATGATTTCTTATAATGTGATTTATGAAATAATTTTCCTATTAAATAAGATTTTATGTGAATGAAAATGATTATTTTAGCCAAAATTAATTTTGTTTAATGAAAATTATCTTTTATGATATCATGGTTTTAAAATGAACTTACAAGTTTCTTTCATCTATATCTATGACATATTCTAAACTTTTGTATGGTCATACCATTTTATAAAATATTTTTCAAAGTGTTTTAGGAACGTGTAGGGAAAAAATGAGTTGGAGATAAAAATTATGAAGAAATATCATCAAAAGAAGACATTTTATATATTAAATGATTTATATTTTTGAAAAAAAAATGTATAATGAATCAAATTTATCACTTTTTGATTTAATATTTATTTATATATGAGTTCTGAAATAGTTTCACAAAATTCTAAACATAATTGTTAATCTAGAATGAAATAAAATTATTTATTATATAATGATACAATTTAGAGATTTTTCAGATTCATGTCCTCATATTCCACCATGTTTTTTTAATTTTTGGTTTTAATGAAGATTATCGATGGGTTTCATTTTGGTAATTTCAATGAAACCCCAAATTTCAATTCGTATCCCCAAAACCATGATAATAGTGAGATTATATACTCCATATTTCTACCATGAGAGAAAATATAATTATTTCTTCATAGAATCTAAATTCAATTATGGATAATGTCATTCAACAACTAGTTTTTTAGAAATTAATTAATCGATAATAATTTATTTTACATTTTATGATAAAACCAGATGCATACCTTGAATGTATGGTGATATTTCACTAATCTGTACTAATGTAGTAATCATCTAATTGATTTAGTTTGAGGATTTATCTTTCCATAAGTGTGTTCATTTTTTATGGATTGGACATATTGAAGAGTACCCACTTAAACTCTTCCCATTTCGTGGTCCCAATATCCTCCCCTATCCATATATTTTTACTAATATTAATATATTGATCAATTCCAAATTCACAATGATAAATGAAAAATAGAAAAAATATTCATTCTCCAAGAAATAATGAATGGAAATTATTTCTTCATTGGCATTCATACATTTCTAGGAAATTTTTGGAATAGAGGAACTATTGAAAGGAGGTTTAAATTTATTCATGATATAGTCCATGGTGTGATTCCTTTCATTTGATCATTTAAAATATAATCATAATTCCCTGATTGATATTGTTGTGTAATAATTTTTTAAGACTCTATTTTTTCAGGTGGAGTGAAAATATTACGAAGAGAATATAAAGGGTGTTAAACCAGTGAAGATCTCTAAGAAGAATCAATGTGAAATTACCAAATTGGCATAAGTGCACCACACTGTGCATTATATTTCCCTCACAACCCCTTCTATGATGAACTAAAAGGAAGAAAACCCCATGAGGGGTAACAATTCTAAGAACATGTTCCTAAGACCTATTTGGACCTCCTCCATCAACCATGGTCCCTATTAACCTATAAATTGAACACTTGGGCTCATTAGTTTTCCCAACTAAAAAATCAGAAGAAGCCCCCATGCTCTGGTCATGTAGCCCCACTTCCTAGGACTCTACAAATTCCATAAGTATATCTCTAAAACTAGATAGAGGATATAATTAAAGGGAAAAGGATGATAAAAGTCCATTTAGGGTAAAAAACACAAGACACCTCTATTATGAATTCCTCTCCCCTAGTGGAAAACTAACTACACGATAGGACCCTTCGCTAACAAGGGACCTACATTAGTTCCATCAATGGGACACCGAAGGTGACCCATGATTCCCTGGATAAATCCTCACCCATGTTTTATTACCAAGGTGGTCTATTTACCTATGAAATTTTTCTCACGTTGGCCAACAAAACCCTACATGAAGCACATACCTTTCCACCAAGGAATAGTGTGAGGAACCTCTTCCCTCTAAAATATGACCTGCATGGGATCCTTTTGAGTTCTTTTCTATGCCCCCAATGGGTGGACTCATCATTATTTGGATTCCTTGTCTGAATGGGATTATATAGAAAGCTTTGTTTAAGACACTATAATTGATAACCCATGGTATGAGGTACACTACTCTGTCCCCCATTTGAATATTCATCCATACTATTAGTCATTTACCACAATTGTCCTACCAGATTTCTTGGGTCCTAGGGGTGCATGTGGATGTGAATTTTGAGGTTCAAGAGGACCCCAAACCTTGGGGAAGCATTAGGGAACTCCCTGTCTCAGAAACTATAGTGATGAAAATTTTCTCCACTTATTGCCTCTAAGATCCATAGACTCTAATTCTAGGTGGGGATGGTAATGATCAATATTTATTTTACATTGAACATAGAATAATATCCTTCTCTCTCAATATAGAAAATGTTTTAGTGCATCCCACATGTAGTAATAACCTCTCATATTTTATGAGGGGTTCTACTATTTATCATCTTTTTCATGTAGGTTTCATCCAAATGAATTGTCTGAAGTTACCATCCTAGATAGACAACAGGAGAGGGAACATGTGCATAAAATCCATTTTTAATCATTTCCCCAGCCTCTTCCACCAATGGAGGAGGATAAGTGTATGGTTATTCGATTCTTCCACTACCTCTTGTTTCTCATATTTAATCATGACTCATATTGACTAATGTGGGATTAGGGGATAGAAATGGTTATAACATCCACATAGTCAGATGAGTGTCTTTGTAGAGAATATTCTTTAGAATCTTCCTACCACCTTCCCTTGGAGTTCCTCCATAGGGGCCGGTCCTAATGTTCATGTCTCCAACAATATGAAAAATTAGATCATATAGTTTCATAGATCATATACTCCCTCTAATTTCACATAGCTATAATGACTCATGTGGTCATAGAGGTTGGTGGTGATCCTAACATCCACATGATCCCCATACCTTGTGTGAATCACTCTATGTGTATATCCCAACCGAATCTGGGCCTCCTACTTGGTATATGCCACAAACATTCACCATCATGGGTGCCATCGATAGTAGTAAGTCCTAACCAATCCATACATGGGAAAAATTCAATGTGTAAGCCCCAACTAATCAATGGTACCCTTATTTGGTATAATCTCAAACCATAACCAATCCTTAGGGAATCCTTATCCGGATTAATACCTAATCAATACCCCAGTTCACCATTGCATACGCTTCTGTAGTAAGCCATTAAATCCATCCTTTGGGATTCCACATTATAAATAAGCCCCATCTATATCACCATACTCATTCAGGGACCTCCTCTTAAATGTAATTCCCAAAAAAACCACCAAACCAACATGAGTTCAAATATCACCCATGACCTCTTTCATAGGGAATCCTTTTTACGAATAAACCCTATCATTATTCTATCTAAGGTCTATAACTCCCTTCTAGACATAAATTTAGTGCTTCTCTATAGGTGAGTGCATTTTCCAACCAATCTACTTGGGATTTGATTCCAATCCAAATGGGATCGTAGGAAGCCTCCTTGGGGTACAAAACCAGGAAAAAAATGATTCCTATTTTCTATGGGATCAATTCCCCATAGTTTCTAATTCAACCAGGTAATCTGTATTGCTTCTAGGTTTCCTAGAATACTTTGGCATAAGTCATTCATAAGAAATTGTCTATGCACCTTCCTCCTAGATGTCCTTTCCAAATGATGCTAAATTACAATGTTTGGACTCTATCACAAGAACTTCAAAGCTATGATGTGTCCCATTATGTGGCACTGAACTACATTGGTTATGATTCCTTTCATAAGGATACATAGGAAACTAATCTAATGGTTCTAATCCAAAAAAAAATCATCTCATGTCTCCTCGGATGAAAATAAACACTATGGTTTCCCACTGTATGGTATAAAATGATATTTTTCAAAACAAACACGAATAATCCCAAATCTATATATACCGGGATATTATTGATGGAGAAACTCAGATACATGTTGATGATTACATTGATGAATAACCTTGAATACATAGAGATCATCTTAAACTTTATACATGCGAAAAATTGATTGTTAATTCAAGGTAGGTCAACATCATATATGGGAATTAATAAAGTATTCATAAACATATCTTAAATCTATAAGAGAGTCCCGAAGTATGAAATAATTCCTACCAAAAAGAGTAAGATAATCCCGACCACCCATCCTCACAACTAGTCTATGTTCATAAGAATCATGGGAAAAATTTACAATGAGTGCATGCCTTTGGAATGTTGGTCCCTCAATGACATAAAACCACTGTGTGTTTCTAGATACATTAACAAACCCATTGGAATACATTCGTAGATGTTGAACCCAATGTGTATAAATGCACGATTCATCTCTATGCAGACAACCTCGAGCAACACGTTTTCCATTATAAAAAAATATTGAAAACCTGACATGAATCCTTAACTAAGACGATAGTGTCACACAACTATCAGGCCACTTATTCTCTCAAAATGGATGGGGGGGGAACAAGACAATAAAACATGCATATGTTCATTAAAATGATATTATTATTTGACATGGTTTTTTTATTTTCTTTAGGAACATACTCTATGGACTCTATTTTATCCAGTGGTTTCCTTCAAGCTTCCGCAAGAATACATCTATAATATTGTTTTGGCTAAGTCTATATCCAAGAAGAGGATATTATCATCATCCCCTTGCCTTAAACTCTCAATATTCAATGAAATATTTCTGGTATACCAGTGGAATGGAAAAATCAAAATCCTTGAGGATACATTACTGGACCTTTAGCATATTAATCCATACTGATCTCCCATCTAATAGAGTTTGGTGGTCAATAAGTAGGTGAATCCAATTACCATCTTCAACAATTTGGGGATTTTGTCCCAATAATTATTCAACCAGTCCCTCCCTTATCTCAGAATGGTGGATCAAGAGGCTTCATAATTACTAATCTAGAAGACACAATGGCCCTTCCAATGGAATCCTTCTAGTAGTCACCACTACAAATACTACATGGTATTGAACCCTTAACAAGATGATTGTGTCATCATTGGCTGTCCGGACCAAGTCATTCACACCCGAGCATGATAGTTTGTTCTATGGGAAAAAAACAGTCAAATGGGATCAAGGTAACTCCACTTCCTCCTCCTAATATACACACCAACCCAATTTTTTGGAAGACTATTTACCAAAACGTACACTTTCCTGTAATAATTCAGTAATCCATCAGATTTCACTAGAAATATCCATGTAATCCTGTAATCAAATTCGGAGGAAACCCATGATTGTGAACATACTACTTCGCATAATATGAAATATATTTAGTATCCTCATATAGAATAACTCAATGAAGCTTACCTACCATATTTGGTGGCCATCAATATGCAGGTGTACACACAAACATGCCTTCATAAAGCCTACTAGAAGCCTCGACAAGAAGCAGCCTAAGAAGGCAGTAATAAATCCCCATTTATGAATATGGGGAGTTTTCAATTTATACCTCTACATATGAGTAATGTTGTTACATACGAGTAGGAAAGGGAGGATGTCAGTTGGAACATATCCCTATTTCATATGAGTAATGGGTAGATATCCCCATTCTAGTCATTGAAGTCAGCAAACATATAGTAATAGTGGTGAGAGGTTGGATGAAAATCCGCACACATATCCTACGGACCTATCAAGACATCATATGAGTGATGACAGTAGTAAAAAGGGGATGGATGCATAGTTCAATTCCAAAAATGTTGAGGATTATTAAAATTTTAGCTCAGAGAAGACACTCAAATCTACTCCCTTCTATGTTCGTCTTCGGGAAAAATCCCCCATGATATAAGAATAACTGGATCGGTAACATAAACCTATAAATATAGGAGGTAATTGGACAATCCCAACAGCCACTCCAGGGTATGAACAAACCCCTATCTATGAAAACCACTTCCACCCAGCATGTGTTCAAGTCACTCAAAAGAAGGCATCAAGATGAATCCCCACCAAATATAGCTAGAAAATGAAGAGACGATCTATGATCTAGCTCTGATCCATTACGATATTATTGAATCCCTTAGACAATTTAATGGGGAAGCTCAAGATCATACGGTATATTTAACAAATTACGAGGGTTGTACCAGTAATCTTGAATGTCCTCCTTAAACGTTTCAACATGAAGAATTTATTTAGGAACATAATATGATGGATCTCAAGAGTCCATATCTCGATGAGAGTCATAAAAACCCTCCTCATGGATAGAAGATCAAGAAGAAAGATGTTTTTTCTACTTAATATAATCTGCCATGGTAATCCACCTTGAGAAGGTGTTTTCTACTAAATTTATCTCTACATTAGTGGTACACATTGTAAGAAGTGACCTTCCCATGGAGATGTAGTGATAAGGAATCCCTCTTACAAAGAGGATCTTGGGAAAATAAGTCTAGTCATGTCTTCTTTCACTTCATTGGAAAGTGAAATCATTTCTCAACAAGAAGTAATCCCAAGGAAATGGACCTTATCTGAACCTCATTTAGATCTCCTACCATGAAACATAAATTAGGAAGTCCCCTCCAATCTCATAACTTATGATAATTTTTCTATAAATGTTCTCTCTTATCAGACAAGGTAGAGGAACCACTGGTGAATGATGAAAAAGATATTCTAAAAAAGAGGAAACACATGGATAAAGAAGACATACCAGTTATGTTCTGTCCTTTAAAAACCCCAAAATACCACTTTCCAGAAGCATTGTTTGAATATTTTTTGCCAAAATCATCCTCAACATATGGAAAAATCTTTTTCACTTGAGAGAAAAATTATTACATAATTATGATTATGAAATTCACATCATGGTAATAGAATCTGAGCAATGTAAAATAAATATGGTAGTTCTCCTAGCTATATGACATACTAAAAATGATAAATAGAAAGGATCCCATAAGAGAGCATGCATCAACACTTTTTTATTACTTTGATTATTGATCGTATATACCCCATATATTTTTTGAATCAAATGCTGGGGTGCACACAAAGCATTATATTTCACTACACTCATTATCCAAAAAATACCACTGGATGTTACATAATGAAATTTTATAGCATCAGGATATCTTCAACCAATGTACCCTATTAACAATAAAATATATTCTCATCAAAAATGGTCCTCAACCAACTCTCACTAAATCCAGGATAGAAGAGATTAGAATATTTAGATAATTTTTCATCAATCATAAAATATTGAGTTATCCGTCTATTAAGAATAAGACAACATTCTTATAGCATAGATGTCTTAAATATACCAATGATCGTCAAATGTGGGTGATTCAGGTGCATAGCAAATGATGTACACTACACATGTTCATAAAAAACATTGTTGAATCAAAAGGGAACCTATGAGATTACCAGCCAAAACAATACTAGAGAAACCCCAGCTCGAAGGTTTGGAGGGTTTTTTAACTTAACCATTGAGGTCAGCAAACTAGGCCAGAAGGGTTCTGAAAGTGGTATAGTAATAGAATGAAATCTAAAAGTTTGGGAATTTGGTACCTCAAAAACATCTTCCACAGTGGAAATAATTCATCTTCCAATTTTGAGAAATTCTGAAGAATGTATCCTCCCATTTCATCCCATACACTGACCTGGTACCTTCACTAGGAACATGCATGACTGATATTTTGTAATATTACCATTGGATTACATTCCTCTAAAAACTCATAGTGAACTATAAAAGGATAGGAAAATTACACATAGAGGGAATAAAAAAAGTTAGTCATTCTAAGACACTAATAGAGTGCTTGAAATACATTATGCATAAGTGAATTTCAACAACACTGACCTCCTAGAGTCTATAGAACATGATGAAAATTGAAGGGATGATTCAAAATAGGATGCTCTCATTTATAATGTGGTCCACAATGAAAAAATATTAGGAGGTGTTCAAATCAGTAACTAGAGGCTAGCCATGAATTTCGGCATTATATTAATAAATGTTTCACTACATCCTTGAATGGATTCAAACAAGGATATAGTTAAGGGAAAGATTATGCCTCACTACCTCTTGGTGAGGACAATCACCTTTCATTAGTGGAATGATATGTTATTTAGGATGAGGAGATGAATAAATAGGGGAGATTCAATGCCTAAGTACTCTGAGTAAACCTTTTTGTTGATATGATCTACAAGAAGATAGAAATTTTGCACTCCCATTTGGCATACCTCACCAATGAGAGTTTTCTGTAGCAACCGAATTGGATCCAGAACATCCAATCAATACAGGATAACAGTAAACAATGTATTTGGTTCCCAAAATAGTTGATTGGGATTTCCGTCTATTTTTTGAATATCCAAAATGGATTCAGGTGAACCCTTACTAGCCATCACATATAGGATGACCATGAACTATAGTAGTGGTTCCAACACAGATTCCCTACCCGCCACATCACCAATTCAATATCCTTCTCTAATAAAAATTCCTTGAGGTATCATGAATTCTAATGTGTCACTCAATGCTAGATTGGATGCCATGATGAAATGGCATGTGCTTATACAACCATAAAAAATACTTACACTGAATGGGAAGGTCAAACTCTTCACCCACAGTACCATGGGAATCCTTTATATATAATTTTAAATGGACCATGATACTCAAAGAAGCATTTGATGCATTTCAACTCTAACTATGATCCAATTATGGGGATCCCTGAACAATTTGAGGAAGTAATACACATGTGTTTAGTGCAATTATTATTGGGAATTGACTTTGTATGGTACAAAAGATTCCAAGCTCATTCAATTATAGTGTGGGAATATATCCTTCAGAATCTTATCTTCCAGTTCATCTCTACATTGTATAGGAAAACAGTCTCTGACCATTCAAACTAAAAATATAAGAATATTGAAAGTTTCATGGATTTCATCTCATAGTGGAAGGCATTGAAATACTTTTTAAACATACCACTTAGTTAGGACGACTTGTTTCCCATATGTATAGTGAACCATTGTAATGAGTTGTGAACAACACTTGTCCCTATTAGATATAGTAAAGGGTTTCAAGATATCACCATGACCACTAATTCTGTGGAATATTCCATCATAGAGACCAAATATAAGTCTTGAGTAATAGCATCCACTCAAGGGAAGAGAGTGGGAAAGTCGGGGATTATACATTTAAACATAAGAAATCCCTTGTTCTTTCTCCCGCTCTAAATCCTCCACCATATCATACAAATAAAACTCTTGAGCATCTATAGAAATTCCCACAAAAATAGGATTATCAATGTTAGAATAGTTGAAATCAATTTTATAAGATGAAAAATAATGGTTTATTATTTTTGAAATAGTAATGTCCATGGATACATCATCTCGACATTGTAAAACAACTTTTTCAAGTTTCCAATGCCCAGGAAGCCCAAAAAATATTGGGATGAAGGTATCCCTATCATTTTCCCTTACTTAAATAATTGGAGCCTAATATTCACGATTTTTTTGTTTTCAAATACCTCTTTCCATGGATGGGGAACTCTGGTAAAGTAAGGTTTAGAAATTATCCCACTCAGGTAGCATATGTTTCGACCACCAAGCTAGAGGATGAAAATGAGTTAAAAGAAGATATGAGTAAGAGTATTTATATGTTCTATCATTGGATTTAAAGAAAAGTGATCAACCAAACTCATTTCATCCTCTAAGCATAGTTGAAATGTAAAATTGTACACTCGACTACTTCTGCCATGACAGAACAAATTTCATTGATGTCACAACCAACCAAAGGACAATACTTAAGAAAATGAAATAGCTAAAACATAAAGAAGAAAGTATTTTCAGATGATCATCCTCCAAATTTGAAGTTGTATTTAACTTCACTGGGAATCATGATTATAGTCTCATAACCAAGGGAACTTCTCTTCCAAATCGTACAGAAAGAGTAAACCTGCAAGATGGAATTTCCATCAAAATAAGAGGTCATCTTTAGTTACATTAAAGTTATTCACATAATGAATCCCATCTCATGTGATGATCATGATTATGAACATAGTTCCCTACACATGATTGAGTAACTCATGTAAGATGATGTTAGAGTCAAGGATACCAGGGAAGACACAATCCTTCCAGGATTCACTATCTTTTCCATCTCCCTGATCATATTATCTACATGGATAAATCTTTTGGGAGAGATCTCCAATGAGCTCAGGGGGAACATGGAAATTCCATCAAAAATAACTGGGTATTCCCTGATATTCTTATTCTATATGATTTACTATAGTATTATTCATCACTTAATTAACATCGGTGTGCAGGAAGAATTAGTCAACCTAATACACCTTGAGAATCAGCACCTTTATCTCCTACTCGAAGGGAGGATCCCTCCACATCAGGTACATAAAATTCCAATACACCTATAAAAGAACATCCCCATTATAATAAGCATAGTACTCTGGACCAAAATTATATTTTTTTGAAACAATTAGCCTTTTTCTTATCCAATTATTCAATACTAGATTCTCTGAGGCTATCAAAAGGCCTATAGGAAGCACTCATAAAGGCATTATCAAGCAATAAACAATCTAAATTTGATGCACATCAGGCCCATTTATATTTATTGAAAAATAAAAGATATTAATATATGAATATATTTCATTGAAAATGGGTCAATAATCTAAGTCATTCCAATTTGAAGTCTTCTACAATTGGGGTTCAATGATACTCACATGTCTTTATCCACTTTAATGTTACATGGTTACGATAAGAATGAAAAAAATCTCTTTGAGAAATATAACTCAGGAATCGATCATAGGATCTCTTCCCTATCTAAGATTTCATGGTTGTTAGGTAGGATATGACCTTGAACGTTCTGCTAGGAAAACCTTAGCTACACCAGCATACGATTATACCATCATCATACCACCAATGTTTGAAATATTTTATCATTGGATAAATTGGTATATATCATACTAAAAATTCCATCATTAAAATCCTAAGAATCATAGTACATTGAAGTTGGATTCTACCATTAAGAAGGGAAGTAGTCCATGGTCGATATATTCACTCGAATCATTGCCCCGAATGGCCTAGAGATGACTCTATCCAACCATTTAAAATAGATCAATTTAGATTATATGCTTCCCATAAACCAAATATAATAAGTGGGTTAAAATTAAAAAACTCA
Source organism: Viscum album (assembly GCA_963277665.1). Lineage (NCBI taxonomy): Eukaryota > Viridiplantae > Streptophyta > Magnoliopsida > Santalales > Viscaceae > Viscum > Viscum album. Next base: position 896,679,299 of record OY728120.1, read on the forward strand.
CCCAATGACTCTCATGATGTCAATTATTATTGTGGATATCAATAGTACTACAGATGTTGTCAGATCTCTGAGAAAAAATGGAATCCAATATAAACATTCATTAATCCTATCCCTTGAGCTTAAAAATCTCAATATTACATTAATCAGGATAGAATAAGACATCATGTGAATGGGAAAAAATGGAATATTCCCATTATTATTCCCTCATCCACCCTTTATATCTCTAAAGAGATCATGCACCATTAATTGGTCTAGAAATGGTTTCTTCGTCTTCAGGATATTCACTTATAAACTCCTTCCATTTCTCCAAGAATCTTCATTGATTACCTACTTATCGGAAAAATGAAGAAGAGGTAAATAATGGGGTAGAAGAAGTGGCTGATTTCATCATGGATTTCCCTCCAAAATATTAAGAAGTATTATTCACCATTATCAATGAACTCATAGATATACATCTTGGCACAAATGAAGCCCCACGACCCATATTGATCAGCGAGGACATGAAATTGGAACAATATGAGGAATATAATTTACTCCCGAAGAATCACTAGAACATTTTTTCTTACAGTTACACAAATATGAAATTCTTTCACATTGAGGAGGATAACCAATTGTTGGGATTTGTCGAAGACCATTGGGGATACTAACAGACAGACAGACAGAGACACCCAATTCATGCATCCAAAATTGATGATTAAGTGGGTAATATCATCAATGACAAATTTATTTGATAGGTGTAGTATTTAAAATGGTTAACCAATATTTTTCATGTGATAAAGAATAATGGGAGGATTAGGGTATACATTGACTTCAGAGATCTCAACCAGTACGGTTCGAATGATGACTTCCTGGTTCTGATGCCATATCACCTGATTGCTACACAGATAGTTTATGAAGACATTTCCTTCAGGGATTTATATTCATTGTAAAAACTAATTTTAGTCTCCCCAAAATATGAATAATCCATACATTTTTGGGCCCCTTATGGAGTTTTCTTCTATCAGGTAATTTCCTTTGACTTGAATAACACCATCACCACATGCCAACCTGTCTTGCATCACATCTTATAACTCCTCTCGAGGATGTTTTTCAAAAACTACGTTGATATAGTGATTATGTCCTGAAAAAATTATGACCACATTGATTATTTGGATAGCATATTCTATAAGATATGACAACATAGCCTGAAGATGAACCCCATAAAATGTACTTTTCTGGTAACCATGTGGTATTTTATCATCTTTATTATACCCCATCTGAGTATCAATGTTGACCCTAAGAAATAAAAATATATCCTTATTATGTCACCCATAGAAACCAAAAAGAGTTAAGTGGACTTCAAGGAAACATTTATTCTATATGTCACTTCATATCCAACCTTATAGAAATGTGTTTGACATACACTAAATTGGTGAATAATGTGGTCATATATCACAGGACCGGTGACTTTTGGGAATCATTAGAAAACTTGATGAAATAACTCTTGGTCCCACCGGTGTTAATGTTACCTTATTAAGGAAAGCCTCACATTCTTTATGTGATGGACCTTGAGTGATCACTGGGAACCTTCCATGCACGAAATAATGATTCATGGAATTAAAAAAAATTAGTATATTATTTTAAACATGCTCAACAACTAGAATCATTATTTATATTTAAATAATAGATTCTACTGTTGATCATTTCAGTTCAGAAAATGAGGCACTACATGCATCACAATGAGGAAAAATTGCTCTCCCACAACAACCTTCTCAAATATATCCTCATTAGTCTAATGATAATAGGATTTCTAGAATTTTGTTTGGTGATTATATATTATATTGATATAGAATTTGTGCCTCAAAAAGTATTGAAATGTCATATCATATTTTCTTGCAGAGCACCCCTATGAAAAAATAACATCATTAAATTCAGAATTTTCAAATGAAGAGATAATATCTATTCAAGTTAGCCACAAAACATGGGAAATTTATTTTAACGACATGTCAAGGAGCCCAAAAGGAAGAATAATGTAAGAACTTATGCTCAACAAGGTCAGGTTGTTGTCAGGATTCTCTATCTAGAAAAAAAGTCTTAACTTACACTTTTATGTTACTAGAGTGTCATTTTATGAATTAGGTGCAATATCATGCCCAAATTATAGGTCTAGAACTGGCACTACAAATACTAGTGGACCACCTGGTGGTGGAAGGCATCTTCGAGTTTATAATAAATCATATCAATAGGGATTATGCCATTAGAAAAGAATAGTTTATCCCCATGCTTGATTGTGCCTAAGGGTTAATGTTATAATTCCCCTTAGATCCAACATTAAATCGCTTCTCGAAATCAGTGAATTCCTAGTTCGATGCATTGGAAAATGAATATACTACTCTACACAATCGAAAATATGATGAAACCGTCATCAACATTTCCCACCGGCTAATGGACTCACAATTTTTTCATGTTAGAATGGAAGATATTAATGAATATAGATATTTACTTTACCCATATGGTTCTACTAATAGAATGATGATACCCATCATAGATTATCTTCATAAAGGATTAATTCCCCTGGATAGAGTTAGGATGGAGAAACTTTAGTGGAGAGTAGTCAACTTCACACACTATGAAGGTCCAAACCACCAAAAACTCATCTACATATGAATATTTGATAGATTCCTTGTTTGTTGTATTGACAAAGATGAGACTGCACCTATTATGGTAGAAGTACACATGCGATCCTATGGATCACACTACTCCGGGTATAAGTTTTCTAATCAAATCTAAAGGCTTGGATACTTTTGGTTATTAATGATAGAGTATTTCAAATAATTCACCAAGAAATATCATTCATCAAAGGTAAATTCTAGCCTCATCCATCATCCTCCAACGTTACTACAAAAAAACTTGTATTCCAAGACATTTTCAATATATAAAGTTGATTTTGTGGGGTAATACCCTCCCACTACAACAATCTAGATCAAATACATATTGACTCCTAATGATATCTTCTTCAAATGGGCTGAGGCAATACCCGTCAAAGAAGAAAGTTCCAAAATAATTTTAAGCTTCCAAAAATCCATCATCATTACCAGATATGGTGTTACCTATACAATACTAATAGAAAATGGAACCAATTTTTGTTCTGCTGGGGTAAAAAAGTTGTATCAAGAATGAAATATCTAAACCATTAATTTTCATGCTAGTATGAAGCAAAAAACAGACTAATAGAGGCCTTCAAAAAGGACCTATGAAATATACTCTAGAAAATGGTGGATAAAGATAAATGTTCTTGGCATTAATGACTCATGCATGCCTTATGCTATTATTAGACGACTACCCATACGTCAACATGGGATTCCCTACACTCACTAGTAAATGTAACCAATGAAATCCTTCCCATTAAATTCTAGTTTCCATCACTCAATGTTTCCATCTATGATAAACTATTCCCAAATTATAAGTCCCAAAAATTATTAGATGATTTGGAGTGACTGGGTGAAAAAATATTCCATACATTGCATCACATGGAGTTCTATCAAAATCAGATAGTGAGAGAATTTAGACAAAAGATTCTCCTTCTTTTGTTCCTCCATGTAAAACTTGAATTGGTCCTCATAACTCCAATGATACCATGAAATAATTCTCCAATTATTGAACTAATGTAATAGGGAACCTCCTCCATTCACATGGTCCACTTGGATGGAGATTTTTCTTCGATCTCAATGGATGAAGAGAACATTACGACCCTAACCAATTCAAGATTCCAAAATAAATAGTTCATGTAATCACATGGAATTCATCATAGTGGAAATTCATTAAACAACATAGTGGGTACTTGTTACATGACCTTAAAAGGAATGATATAATGTCTACTCCTCACTATCTCAAACTATGTAGATTCATCGTCCCTATCACATGACGATAAACTGCATGACATAAGGTCCTATCCATATAGCCTAAACACCAAGGTAACATTCCTCCTCATAGCATGACCTTAAAATGTATGGTTAACATCAAACGTATTCAACATTAAGAAACCCACAAGTCACCACATGTTGAGACCCTCTTCATATGCCAATTAAATATTGGCTTCTATATCAGATTTAAGTACCAATCACATCCCTCTAACCCCTCACATGTTAGAGATTCCCTTTAGGATATACATGAGGATGAAATAATAGCAGCACCATTATTAAGAACCCCACACATCACTTCCTATCCATAGGGGCACTTGGGCCCCCTTTATCTGTATAAGACACAAAATTAACACATCCTTACCACAAGAAACTAAGTTTCATGGATTATGTCCTCATTATATGAAGATAAACTGTATAATAAATTCATGAACTATGGGTTTCATTATTCTAATTCCAATGGGATATGTAGTTACACAAGATCTCTAGTTTTGGGTGAAGCAAAAATAATAATAATATAGCCCCATTTTTCATGTCTTTTATTTAGACCAACACATGGAAGCTATCTTTTTATAATGAAATGTGGATTAATTCTCAATATAATGAGATATTTGGGGTTGCATAGAGCTTATATATTAGGAGCATCCCACATTTTGGAGGATATCAAAGCCTCCATTCCCTATATAAAAAGATGATTAATAAGGGGAAATATTTTTGATAACAATGTATGGCTTTATTCTTGCCTCCATAATATACATAGTGACACCCAGGTCATACCCCATATTTATCCCGCAATACCCCTTTTTACATCAAGAAACCTACATCCTCACCACATAACAATATACTGAATAGTTCTTCCAGAATTACCTATTTCTTGATTCTCATCCAAATGATATATGTAGTAGCACTCAGTTTCCTAAAACTAGACCCAACTACAATATATATGAAAAATTCCATCTCCCCAGGCATGGGTTAGACCTATATATGGAATTATTCAAGAACTATTTCTTTCTTGATTATCATTCCTTTGAAATACATAGTGACACCCCAGTTTCCATCCTCAGGCCGAACCGGAAAATTTTCCATCTTTTACATTGGATCATATTCATCCTTACCGAATCACATTAAACTGCATAAGATTTCAAGAAGTATGTATGGGTTGATTCCCATAATAATGAAATACCTAGTGATAAATGGATCATAGATCCTAGAACATCCACACAAAAAAATTCCCATACCCGTCATTTGTATTTTAATTTTTTCATTGGAGAAGCTTTACCACTCTTTTTTCTCTCACCAAGAACAACTCACATGGGATTAGGTGTTTTTATATAATAGTTTCATGTATGAGTAAGGAATATCGATTCAAATTGGGGCTAATAAAGGTCCAGACTGTAACACCAAAAAAGGAACACTATATATCCTTGTCACATGATAAGAAACTACATAATTTTCTAAATTAAAATGTGTGTATTGATTCTCATTTTAATGATATACATATTGGTATCCAGATATTCATCCTCGGACCATACGACAACATAATATTGTATGTTCCCCCACAATTATATGTATGAGTCAGATCTACGTAACATGATTCAATATGATGTCTCACCCCATGTGTGAGCCCAAATTATTCACCACTCCCATCTCCATATATAAATTCAATCAATATGGGGAATCATTTCTAGAACTATGTGTGGCATGATTCTTAATCTAATAAGATATATAGAGATGCTTGGTTCCTATTCCCGAATCCATCCCCAACATTCCTTAGTTTTTCATATCGAGTCGCATAAATTCCTTTCTGCATGACTTAAAACTACATGGCTACCATAATTACCGCATGAATTTAAAATTCATAGCTAATGTCTTCATCAAATGACTTTAAACTACATGGTACCTTAAAAAATACATGTGGCTCGATTATCATCAGAGTGATATATATTGTAACACCTTGGCATGATGTCCTAGTCTCATCCACTAGGTAAAGAATAATAACTCCTCTTCTGGGTACGAATAAAGATATATACATTATATGTTAATTCAGGTCCCCTCATCATGGGTCTGCCTATGAAATAGATATTAGAACATCTAAATATGAGTTAGATCTATTAAAGGTTTACTTACCTTCCTGGAATTTATTGGTCTAAACACTTCCTTTTTTCACAAACTTATCCCCTCCACACATCATATTTCTAATCATGGATGATTTCATGTCTTAAAACCCATTCATTAACTACCGATAAGAGAACGTTTGATTCATGAGGATGCCTTTTCCTGGATATGGAGTAATACATCCATGTTTTTATAGCATAAAACAACCCACAAAAACGGTTCTTCAGCTAGTAGTAACATCACCCTTGGGAGAAGCCTCATCAGTCCATGTAAGATTTGATGAAATTACATTGTAATTTGAGAGTAAAATTAGTTTTGAGTTATCCCCTTATATTTTTTCCACATCCTTTCTATGGATATGAAAATCCTCTAACAATATGGTATGAGACTTTCTACCTCACGTATGAAGTATATGTGAATGACCTTGGTCCAGTAAGCCACATACCATCAATAACATCCTTAAAAACATGGTCGCCATCAAATGAACTAAAAAATATAGGAACCACATTTCCAATGCAGGGATCACACCAGTATACGGACCCAATTTCCCTGATTCTATGGTTATTTTTACTTAAAATGATACTTCTGTGTTCAGGTACATAATTTCCACAAAACCAAATTTTGTATTTGGGGAAATCCTAATCTCCATAAAATTCCTTCTTCTATTAATGAATGAATTTTGAAATTATTGAGAAATATTTTTCCTAACTATTCTATAACATGCATGAGTTGGATTTGCATAAGTCTCCAAAAAATGGGCCTCTCAGCCAAAGGATGCTATTATTTGACTCTACTGTAACATGCCCCTGTTAATTTGAAAACATTATCCCATAAATTAGGTTTTTAATACATAGGTAACATCGACCTCAAGAGATAACTCCTCTATTTCCATGAGCCCAGTTCCCGATACCACTCTTCAGATTTGAAAATCCAAAGATTAATGCACACAACATTCCAATCATATAACTAAATGTGATAGAGAAATACAAAATATACTAACATAAAATTATAATCATTTCCCTTTTTGTCAAATTTAATGACCTTAAATCTTAAACCCCATAATTAATTTTTTGTATGAATTTAAAATTTATGGAATAACTTCCTTATTATATGACATTAAGCTTCATAGAACAATGTCCAAGTAACAAAATGTTTAACTATATGACAGCATCCTTACAGTAAGATATTAAACTACTTCATCAAAATCTTAGTTGCATGAAAATAAATTGCATGATATTTCAACCCTTTAATGGAATGGTCCTCCTCCCTATCATCTATCATCCAAAAAATGTTCCCTAGTTCACATAATTATTTTGGAGCAGTTTCCCATTCATGGCCATTGCTAACAAAAATTCTCCTATCATTCATATAGATGATCACTTAAAAACACTCATTTTTTACATGTAAAATATAAATCATCGTAAACATCCTATTTCCATCAATAATAAAATGTCGCAATTCCAAAGAAATAATTTTACAAACTATGATATAAAATTCCCTAATTGGAAATGAATAATGTCACCCAAAAATGTGTTTTTCCGCCAAATGAACTCACTGTTTGATAATGTGGTAACATTCCCCAGTTGGATTTCCCTAAATCATTCCATAAAATGGGTTTTCCAACCAACCGTAACTTCATCCTTGGGAGAAAACTATTATAAATTCCCAAATATCATTCTTTGGATTTGGGAACCACAAAATCATGACTCGAGATTCCCCATCATGCATGTGATGAATTTCGGAACATTATCAACCAACATTCAATGTTAGGGTCATCATTTCAAAAAAATTGGTCAAAAATTTTCAACCTAAAACACCAGTCTCATTAGTATGGCTTGCAGAAATTTATACTGCTAATATAAATAAAGAGACAATACTCACCAGGTTGAAAAACTATAATGTACACTCTCTAAAAAATTTGAGACTCATCTCACTCGACCTATACTTTGTGCATTTTAGGGGAAACATTTATCAAGAAACATGAAAAAAACTTATTATGATCAAAATCTGAAATGGGTGGTCTATTAAAAATAGAATCCCCAACTTATATGTCTTCATTATATGGAAAATAAGAATTAAATTAGGGTGATGACATAAAAAGACACAGAGTTTTTGATGTTTCTTTATATAACCATATCAACAGTAAAATTAATATAGATAGACCCGGTGGATTAGGGAATAATTAGATTTCTCTCTCAAGTGGGTCATTTTAATTATTACACAATGAAATTCAATCAAATTAGACATTTTTGGTGTGTTTTATTATGATTATAGTATGGATAGAAATGCATGAACATGTGATTTTGAACATGAAATCCATTTTATTTATGATTAAATGTGTAGGGTACTTCCACATGATGGATAATCTCTATAAAATTTTATTATTTATCCTTAACATATGATTTTAGTAGTTGAAATGTACCTTGAGAAATTTTCATAGCTTTTTAATTCTCAGTCATTTTTGTTGTGTCAATCTCCATAGCATTATGTAGCTTCTCCAGATCAGTGTTAACGACATCACATATTTGTCACATATACCATGCCAAGGATCAGTGGAGTTAGACTACCCTTTCTTTTATAACATTAATTTCTTCTTCAAGGATCATTATTTGGATACAATTATCATCATAGGGATCTTTTTAATCCTCATCCTTTTTGGAGTGGCTAAACTCATCTTTGATTATGGAAGCTCTGAGTTCCTCAAAATGGCATGCCTGTTGCACCTCAACTAGCTACAACCTTCACCATTCTTTCCTTTTCTATATTATTAATTTCATATTATCATGGACCTCACAGTAATTAATCCAACCATATCCTAATTAGTAAATCATGGAAAGAATTCAGTGAACTCACAATGACACTTATTCAAGAAGAATCTCCCCAAATTTATCTTGATATACTGATAGACTCAAAGGTGTGTAGTTTATAAAGACTAATGCATCATCAGATCAGACTAAAAGTTTCTCTTATAAGGAGATACATAATTTTTCATTAGTGAAATCAATGATATTTCTTGTTCTGCTCCATCTAAAGAAGCCTCAACAACACCAAACAATGTTTGGGGAACTATCATGGAATCCCCCATATGAATCCTAGTATGTGAAGTTAATGGTACTAAATAACATGTGACACTTTTTATCAACATAATGAGGTTGAAAAGTAGAAGGATCATACATATGAAAATAATAGTTGATGAAACTCTTCTATTTTTTGGTCAACCATTTGGGTCAATACCTCTCCAGCACCCCCCACCTCATCTCTTGGAGCGGTGATGTCCTAACAAGGAACATCCTCTAGATATTTTTCAATAGTTGAGATCAGTGGAACGTTAGAATATTACACATTGAGATTATTAGTGGTCACTCCAATATTAAGTAGAGTATGGGGAATTAGATTAATGGATTATTAATTACCGTAGAATCCTTCTCTCTAGACCATACTAAGCAAAGTGAACATTGATGTTATGAAATTTGTATAATTAATACAACTGTTCTTAAAAAATAAAATGAAAGATTTATAATACTCATGTCCATCTAATTCCTTACAAAACCCTGAAAATCTATATGGTAACCATGAATATCAATGTCTATATTAATTAGATACAACATTTCAAGATACATGGAATCATTTATCGTGACATATTCACTTGTAAGGGTATTTGAGATGTGTTTCACAAGACCTGAATTGGATCCTCCAAAGATCCAATCTACTGAATCCTCAAAAGGAACAACATCGTTATGACATCTATAGTCTGGTTTGGAATCATCACCTTAAGCAAACCACTGATATCCTTGTCAACCACATCTAATGTGATAATGAGATCAAGGTTGACTACTACATGGTTCTCTAGTGTAGGATATGGTTTTCAAATATCATAAAGAGAGTAAAGTCAAAAATAAAACATGATACCTAAAGAGGTTCATCTATCACTACCATGTCCCTCTATCCTATCTGCGAGAATGGGGAAGATGTTCATGCATCTCTTGATGCTTCATTCTTTAAAATGATGGATTCATCAGCATGAGTATGTGCCACATTTGGGGTATCCAGCTCGATCCTTGAAGGAACAATGTTATATCCCATAACTGAATAAAAAATTTATATTATGAAAAATACATATATGGTCAAAAATAGTACGTCAAGAATGTCATGATATCAAATGAAGGAATATATACTTGATGTGACACTTTTGTAAGGCCAAAATTATTTACCTCCTTCAGTTTCTCTATTGATATGGTGAAGAACCTGTCTCAGTCCTATTGGCATTAGAGACTTTTGGGGACAGTCGAGGAGTTCACACCTCCATCTCCTCCATTATGGTACTCTGGCGTAGGGATAGTTTGGGGGACCCAAGGTCCATTTTCACTACCCCAATGGGGGTTATAGTGGTATCATACCTTGGAAACTCATGTTACACTATCATTACACCTTCATATCATTCTTCTTTATCTTTTCCTCCATGATGTATTATAAAATCCCATCAAGAATAATAATAGCAGAAAAAAGTGAAATAAATGGAAGGGCGAAAATATAAATACATAAGCTTGGTATGGATAGTGATTCTATTCCTCCTTTGGTTGAATAGGCACCACTCATGTATTCCCCATCCCAACTTATCAAACAATCACATTTTATCCATGATTTTATCATTAGTTTTGTATATCGAATCCACCATATATTAATGATACCTCATCACCTTAGTTGAATCACAGCTAGGGTGGAGATTAGAGGGTTCTCTAATATCAACCTGCTCTGGGATTTTCATGCTGACCAAGAAAAACATCGATGCAATTCAGACATCGTGAGTTATGATATCCCGTGCTCCGATCACTATGAGTTACACATTATTTGTCTCTGTTGTGGTTAGATGTGATGATGATCGGATACCCTTTGAGTTTAAAGACTCTTAAGGTCTCCTTTCTCCCCTTGAAGAACAGATGGATGGAACAGGAGTCTCCTCCTAGTAGTGATTACTAGACCACCTTGTTATAGAAGGGATAGACTTCAAAACCCTAGAATAATTGATAGCCTTCTCCTTTTATCGATTTGGATGATTAGAAGAATCATTATCACCATCTTTAGCATCGTCCTTTTAATGGTCAATACCACAATCAGCATTATTCTTGGCCCTGACCCGATAGACACCTTCCATTAATACCGTATGATGGTATAATGATATACATGCCTTTTTCACACCTGAACTCCATCCTGATTGATGGTTCCGATAGAGGCTGAGTGATTTAAATATAATATTCCACAATGTCCATCAGGATCCATAATTTTTAGGAAACCATAGTAAGTTTCTAAGTCCCTACATTCGTAGTGGTAAATATTGTTAACTATTTAAGACATTTAAACTCGAGAGAAAACCAATATGGAGTATAATTGTAGGAGATGAACTCATTTTCAATGTGAGTCTGAAGCACATTGTCTCTGAATTTTATAATTTATGACTTCGATTCAAAATTATTTTCATTTCCATCATTAATGAATGACCATTTACATGGGTTTCCAAACATGAAGAAGTTGAATTATCCCAAAACATTTATCATCCTCATCATGTCATCATACATCTATTTTAGAGGAAAAATTATAAATAAAGCTTGAAAAAATGGGAAGAATCACCTGTCGAGTATTTCAACTAGGTCCATCCACACATATGTACTGAAATGTGATATAATAAATATCCAAAGAACTTGCAATAGCCCTTAAATTCTAAATGGATCTTTCGTATTGTATGTATATAGAAATAACTAGCATATTCTCACTAGGATTGGGGTTTTCAACCCATTGTACCTCCCCTGTACTATTATGGACATGATAACAAATGCCCATATCCATACACTGTCATTGGATTCATGGACTAGAAGGAGATAAATTCTTAGCCACATTGCAATAAAGCCAGCCAGGTGATTCTCACACCAAAATCAGGATTGACATTATAACCTGAATGGGTATATTTTCCCTACTCCAACATAGGATAGAATATTCCAGGAGAACCCATATTTTATGTAGATTGGCATATTCTAGGGATCCTACAAGTGGGGCCATCCCCACAAGGCTCAATAAAATCATTTATCCATGTTCTAGAATAGATGTCACCATTAGAGAGAGGGTCATCATTCTTCAATTTCATCACCATCTAGAAAATATTCGGGGATGATAGATGTGTATTTTTAGTTTCATCTCGCATTTTATTTAGTTGGATAAACTCAGAATAAATCTCCCCATGAATAGGGACCCTTGAAATTTTATAGATGTCAAAGAAGCTAAAACCAACTTCATGATGTATCAGGTTAATGAAATTGGTCTGTATACTCCATCGACTCAGCAGTTCTGGGATGATATCTTGGTTCTTGTATATATAGGTTTTTCCTATCCAAGAAGCCTCATATATGTGGTTGTCTTGTAGCTCCTTGAATTCTATATAAGGTTCGTGCTCCCAGTAATCCCACATAAACTCGGGCCTAACTCCCCCTCCAGAATAAAACTCCCAATATACCTTCAGCCTTTCATACGATCTATCTATGAATTGTGGTAGGTTGGGTCATAAAAATGAGGCTTTTAATACATGATATAAATATTTAGTTATGTAGTGTATCTATTTTTGGGAATGATGCTCCAAATGGGAACCATTTCTTTCTTAATATAACCACCCTTGGAGGAAATATTGGTTGAATTGTAGTTTATGTACTTTATGAACCTAGATGTCGGGATGTAGATTCAAATACCTTGGAGTAAAGGTGTCCCTAAAAATTACATGATCATAAAATGATAGGTAATCAATTCTTGGGAACTCATGTTGGTATGGTTCCAAACAATTCTTGAGATCTAGTAGAGGAGAGTCATCTATTTAATAGTAATCTAGCCCAAATTCATTTGTAATCTCATATGGATGTGAAGTAGCTTGTTTAGTTGATTTCATCTATATATTCATTAATAACATACATGAAGGAACTATGTTCTACTGTTATGTTAAATTAATGATTTAGTGATGTTAATATTTTTTCTTGGACGAATTTAGAATTTTGGAAAAGGAAAGGACTCATGCATTTCCTTCGACCACATGCCATCTGTCACCCCCTTGACCATGAATCTTGCATAAGACCCTTGACCAAATTTCTCACCTAGGATCATCATGGAGGTTAATTTATGCAGCATCATCACCCAAGTGGTTATACAATAGATTATTCCCATGGTGTTATTCATGAAAATATAATCGTGGAATGGATTATAGGATGAAATGAACGACGATAGAAAAAATCACCAAAAAAATGTGTGAAAATCACCAAGGGTTCGATAGTATTTATAGATTTCGAGGGCCTATTAATTAGACCTAAATAATGATGTTTCACAGTATATCTATGTATCATCCCAACACTTCTAACCAAGGTGGAAGACTGCAGGATCGACTATCCCCACCTATATAGTCCCTTTTATGTTCTGCCTCAAGACTAGACCCCCTTCTTTTAATCAGATCTAAAAATGGGGGGGGGGGATTTTATTGAATCGTTTTTTTCATGTAGAGATAAACGATTATAAAGACTATCTCATGATTTTTAATCAGTTAGAATCCCTAAGAAGTGTCAAATGATCTATCCTAAATCGGTATGCTCACACACCACAACTCATCATATGTGTCGCACCACCACCACCCCCCCCCTCATGACACTAAAAGAAAGAATACCCTATGTTGGGAACTTACACTGACCATTGACACACATGACCAATGTGGACTACCTGTTTATCCCAATATCATCTATTTTCTTATAAATATGACCCTTGACCACCTCATATGTGAAAATAAAAAATCAGAATAATCCCCCATGATCTAGTCATCTAACCCCTACTTCCAGATCACTAGAAATATCTTTGGAAGCTCTCCAGAACACCATAGATGAGATAATTAGGTGGAATAAGGATGATAAAATACCCTTTAGGGTCTAAAACACAAGTGACCTATATTATGAGTCCCTTTCCATTAGTGTAAAACAACATGTGTATGGGGCATTACTAAATTAGAGACTTATGAAAGACCCATCTAGGGACACTAGAAGATACTCGTGGTACCTTGGATGATGCTTAGTTCATGTTTTATTACCTATGGAATCCATTTACAATGGAATAATAACACCTACAGCCCAACACCCCTTTCAAAAAGAACTTACAGTTCCTCCCCATCCCTACCGGAGGTACCTCAGCCCTCAAATACATGACCTATGTGATTCCACCTTCATGACCTTTCCAAGAACCCAATTTAATGAATATTATTAATTTGGTTCTGTTAAATAAAAGACACCAAATTAAAACATCCACTAATGACCTAATACTTAAAAACTATGGGAAGACGCACACATGTGTGTCTCCCATTTGGATATGAATTATTACGGTCATAGGTTTCTCTCACATGACCTACCAAATAGTTAGGGTCATCCGGGATCATGTGTATGTAAATTCCTATGGTCACAAGGACCCCGACCCTGAGGGTGATCTCAAGGAACTCCCATTCGTAGATACAAGGTGTGAGGACCAAGTTATCTCCATCCAAGATTGGGAGACTATGGTTGTAGTCCGATTGGGTAAAGATCATGATTTCTGTTCCATTCAACAAAAAATTCGATCCTCCTCTCCCACCAGACAACAAATTTCAGGGATTCGCTTCAGAAGTAATATCCTAGCCCTTATTTTAAGATGGTTAACTATTTATCCTCTTCACCTCTTAGGTTGCGGCTGGATGGATAATCTGATGTGATATTTTTGAATACATAATCGGAGAGGGAGTGGGTGAATCTAAGACCATTTTTCTAATAATGTCACATCGACCAATTCCACCGGTGGTGGAGAAGAAGTTTGTGGTTTTTTGGATCTCCTGATTCCTCCAGTATACCACACTCATGAATAAATCATCATGGCTAATGTCATCTTTGGGGATATCCATGAATATGGGATCCACACAATCTGATACATGTTTTGGAAGCGAATCTTTTATGGTATTTTCATTAATACTTCCTTAATACTTACTATATAATCATGGTTCCTCAATGTTAGGTATCAAACCTTTTCTAAATCTGATCACATGGTTTCCCATATATTCTTCTCCCTCTTGGTCCTCACACTGATCCTGGCTCATGTCAGTATAGATGTTGGCAGTGGATAGGACATCAACATGATCCCAAATGTTTATGGGAATAGTTCCAAGTCTATGTCCAAACCAAATATGGGCCTCATACATGGTATAATACCCAAACATTTACCAAACTCTATGTCCTCCTTATTAGTAAGTCTCAACTAAACCATCCAAGAAAAACATTCCACGTATAATTCTAAACTCATCAATGGACCTCGTATTCAGTATATTCCCCAACAATATAAAAACAATATGGAAAACTTTTAGGGATGAATCCCTAATCACAACCACCAATCACTATGGAATCATCTTCAAAAGTATTCCCTATAATCCATCATTTGGGATTTCGCTTCTAGAATATGCCCCAAGTATAGAACAATACTCATCAATTGTCCTCCTCCTAATGTGTATGACCCAAAGAAACCTCATAATCACAGGGAGTAGAAATATATTTCATAGCCTCCTTCATAAGGAATCCATTCCATGAATAATCCCCAACATTACTCTCTCAAATTTTCAAACTCAACTAATTAAAAAACCTTTAGAATTCATCCATATCTGAAGTCATTATCCAAGATAACTATGTGGGATTTTATTTGTGTCCAAATGGTATACGTAAGAAGAGTCCCTAAGATCCACACCAAGCAACCCAAATCTAACCTATTCTATCTAGAACACATTCTTAGTAGGGTCTCATTCAATATGGGAATCCATATCCCTTCCATGTTATGGGGACCACATCACCATAAGTCCCACATCAGGCATTTACTAGGCACCTACCACCTAGAAATCCTTGTCGCATCACACTAATCTTTATAGAAGGACCCTTATCACAAGAACATAAAAGTTATGATGTGTCCCATTAAGTGAAACTGAAAAATGGGGGTTATGATTCATTTCACAAGGATATTAAAGAAATCCATCTCATTCCTCAAATCCCAACATAAAAAAACTCGAGTCTCCCTAGATGAAAATATACTCCATAGTACCCCACTATGTGGATGAGAACCACTTTCATCATAACAATGAACAAAGATTCTCTAATTTGTACAAAATAGGATAAAATTGATGGAGTACTTGGGATAAATACTTATGTCTTCATTGATGAACAACAATGGATAATAACGGATGATTCAAAACTCCATTCATCCGAATAATTGATTATTAATTCAAGGGTTATCCATCCCATACATTGGAATTAATATTGGATTAATTAAAATATATTAAGTCTATAATAGAGTACTAATGTTGAAAAACATTATTCAAAAAGGATTAAGGTTTCTGACCTCCCATACTCTCATGAAATATATGTTCTAAAGCATCATTAGAAGAACACCCCAACAAGCGCCTACATTTTAAAAGTAGGTTCACAATGGATATAGATTCTTCTGTTATTTCTATTTCCATACAAAAACATATTATAAATCATTCAGAAATATTTGTCCTACACTATACGATTTCATAATTCATCCCTGTGAAATCAACCGCCGGTTGATTCATTTTCTGTCCAAAACAACATTGTAATAATATTCTTCATTATAGAACCCATTCTATTCGGTAGATCATGGGGAAAATAGTTACATTTTCATTTAAATTCATTTGTAGATTAATTTATCCATGTTCTAACCAATGAATAATAATTAAATTATGTGCATCAATCATAATTAATCAGAGTGTGAAAACATATACTAATAAAGATAATTCCATGTGTGTCCAAAATATTTACATTATCTTCTCACCCTATGAAAATTTTGGTACATCATTTCCCAATTATAGTTAATAATTTGTTTTCACAGTTTTTATTATTAATTTACTCATTACAAATTCTCAAAAAATAAGCAGACCCTTTTTTGATACTAACTATGGTCACCTGATAACAACATATAAAAATATTACCTCATTTTTTATGAAAATTTAATGAATATCCAAATAATAAAATCCCCAGAATAGTAATGGTTTAGTTTAATTGGAAACTATATAAATATAAACATATTTCAATAAGGATCATGAAAATATCACTCAAATATATTTTCATATGGTTCCCTTCTTGGACATACCCTTTATAATACCATTCTTCATAACTTTTGGAAAATGAAACAAATGAAAGAATGAGCTCAAATATTAAGTATGTGTAATCATTGCAGATATCGACTAATGATCATAAGTGATTATAGAATCTATAATAATTTTATTATTTTATTATCATAACTATAAAAACATACCCCAAATTTCATAGATCATAAATAATTAATCAATAAAGAAGTCTTTTCAATAACAAAAATTTTGAGTCCTAGTAGTGTGGAATAATAAATAATTAGTAATATGCCATTATATCTTGACATAAAAAAATACATTGTTTTGTGGAATACACATAAAATTAAAAAATAATTTCTATATTAAAGGTTAAATTAAAAGTATATCATTGTGGACATATTCCATAGCTGATCGGGTTCACTTCCAATTCTTTTCATTGACTAAGTCAATGAGCACTACTAAGAAAATCATTGTGAATGGGCTCCCTTATAAGACTGGGTTCACTTCCTTTCCCAGTCAAATTGTCTCATGGGACAAAACTATTTACACAATTCCTTGTATGGATGTATCATTATTTTATCAAAATTCATTTAATGAAAACCATATATATGTGTTCCATAGGATCATTAAAGCATTCATCATTTCACAATATATAATTATAATTTTCTAATGAAATAGTTTTTATGAAATCATACATTAAACACCATCATCATAAGACATATATATAAATTTTATTTAATCATAATATAATATCACTAAATAAACATTAAAATTATTAAAAGGCTTTAAATATCTATGAAAAATCACTCTTACAAAAGAATTTAAAATACACTTTTAATGTCAAGAGAAAACATCCCTTTAATTTTTTATGCTTTTAAAAACTAAAAATATATGAAAAATTGAAATATGATATTCATTGAGTAATCATTGAAACTATAAATTATTAATCATGAATATGTAAGGACATGGATTAATGAAAATTCATTCACATTGTTTATACTAAAAGAGATCATTTTTTTGTACATTTCATAAAATGATAAAAGTGAGTTTTTTTTAATCATAAAAATTATTACATTTAGAAATTTATTAATAATGATAAATGAGGTGAAAAATTATATTTTCACATTTTATGTATTGGTAAAAACATCTAAAAAAATTAGAACATGGATAGTGAAGAAAAAATTTTCCATCAAAAAATGGAAATAAGGTCATATTGTCATTGAAAAATATTATATTCTATTTTATATAATAATGAATTTAGAATGAAAGGAAAATTTTAATTCACTATAAATAAATATTTGAAAATAACATATATGGGGTTTTAAATATTAGAACTGAATAATTTCAATTATTAGAAATTTAACAATGAAATTCCTAAAAGGAAATGAGAATGTAACATAAACCCTTCATCAGTTCCTGGATTTTATTTTACAAACTCTAAACATTTGGTATAATACATTTATATTTGTTATAAATATATAGCATAATAATATTCATAATCATATTATAATATTCCATTCTTTTTTAATTTTCAATATCCAATTTACAAACCATTTTTCATTAAAAAGATCATTTTCGTGTTAAATGATTTATTCCCCAAGAATGTTTTAGTTCAACAATTATTGTACATAAATCATATCCGGGGATAAATATTCTCTAGTATATTAATAATTGCATTATAATAATATTTAAAAAGTATATATAATTTTTAAACCATTCATATAAAGAATTGATGAACAATTAGTTACATCTATTTGTGGAGATGGTAGACTGTACGTACACACAAGTGATGTTTTAATTATAAAATGAATAATAATAAAGAATGGTAAAAAATAATTTATAATTAAAAAATAATATTAATATAATAATTATCCTATAACATCATTAAATATATCCTTCTTACTTATAATATTAACAATAAATGAAAAATTAATTACATCGCTTTGCGTAGATTTTAGTCCACAGATATGCACCAGAAACAATATAATTTTACAATGGATGAGAGTGTAAAAATGATTATAATATTTAATCTTTATAAAAAATAATAATGTTAAAAAATTATATATATACATTAAATCCATCTATATAACAGTAAATGTGGGAAGATGATGAAAAATAATATACACCACTTCATAGAGATGGTTTTCCATATGTATGCTTTAGTGATGGATTTATTTTCCATTAGATATAAAGGATAAAGAAAATTGATGTAATATCAACAAAAAAATATTTCAGAATAGTAAATATTTTATTTCATCATGTTAATACAGTTATATATTCTTTTTAGTTATTTAAGGAAGAGATAATCTCTAAATAGAATTGTAAAGACAATTACCTCTTATTCATGTATCTTCTTTTAGTTTACACCTTATTCCTTCTAGAGATGGTGATCTAGTGAGACGTAGACATATATTTCTCATGTATTACATTTAGAAATATATTTTGGTGGTGACTGTATTAACTATAGTACTCAGTTGGTGTGGAGAGGTTAGAATATAAGGTTACCTTTAAAAATTGAGGTGTGCGGAAAAGTAATAAATATTCAAAACACTATTATATAAAATCAATTTTTTTCATGAAAAGTGGAATTTCTTCCATAATTTTTAATATAAGAAGGTTGTGGTTGAAATAAATCT
Source organism: Viscum album (assembly GCA_963277665.1). NCBI lineage: Eukaryota > Viridiplantae > Streptophyta > Magnoliopsida > Santalales > Viscaceae > Viscum > Viscum album. Next base: position 896,699,110 of record OY728120.1, read on the forward strand.
CACCATGGTGATTTAATAATATTTTTACTATTATTTTAATTATAAAAAATTTTATTTCACCCCTTTTTAAATCCTTTTAACCCTTACTATGGTAACTTTATTTTTAAGAATGTAAATAATCATTATTGATAAAAATTAAGTTTACCTTGTTTTATTTTATTAATTTATTCCATTCTTAAAACATAATCAATTTCAAAATATTCACTTCCTTGAAGTGGAAGATTTTAATTATAATATCTCTATACATAAAATGTAAAAAATTGTTATAGAAAATTAACATATTCGAAAAAATGATTGTATTCATATTATATGAATAATTCAATATTTTAATGAATACATTATTAATTTTTTTAAATATTAAAAAAGAAAGAATAAATAATGTTTTCATGATACAATACATTTCTCAAAAAAAAATTGTGTTTTGAAAATATATCTCTTTTTTAGCTTCAATTTTTTTTATCATCATTTTTAAAAAAATAATTATTAGTGTAAAAAATTATTCTTCCATTATATATATATATCATACTTTTATAATATTGATAAATATATTTTCACATAGATAAAAATTATAGAATATATAGAAAATAATTATTTTGAAATTTTTTGTCTTATAATATTTTATTCATGTCATTAAAATAAATACACTTATTTCAAAATAATTAGTCAACACATTTAAATTAAATATTCTTTTTTATTTATCATAATTAATTTACCAATACTCATGCAAGGATATTCAACAACTAAATTATGACATTCATATTTAATAATAATATTTCAATAGTATATTGAGGTTCTTGTAAACTCCATATTGTTTGTAATGAATGAAATAAAACACATAAAATTTATTAAAGATTAATATATTATGATATCGAGGTTATTACATTGTATATTCCCCAAAATCCAAAAATAATAACTCCTAATTTTTTCCCCTTTTTTACCTTTATTGCATCAACAATGGTCATTTTAGTTTCATGAAAATTTCTATTTCATTGGGGTATTTATGCTTGAGTATTAATTTGAATATGAACTACTCCATTTCTATGATCATCTGTAGAAATTGACATTCATTGACCAATAATCCACTAAACACATGGTTAGTATTTAATACTCCTAGTAAATTCCCAATGCGCTTACACATCCTCCTTAGAAGCTATAGTACTAGAGAAACCTAATATATTTAATGGAGTAAGGAATATTCCATGATACCCACACTTCTATCGCTAAATCATGAAATATACATTTTTTTCTTAAATTATATAAATGCATTCAATAAAAGGGCTAGAAAATTCATAATCTAATATTTTCCCCAATTTTTAACCTAATGTCAAATTCTACCTTTAGGTTTCAAAATTTTTTATATGTGTGTTTATAAAAGTCCTCGAAAAATTATCACATTTCTTCTATGTTTTGTTTCATGTACAACATAGATCAACGAACAACTCCATTTTAAATTTTATCTTTATACATCCAAATACTATTTTCATTAATGGATTCTTAAATTTCATCATCAAGAACAATTATACCAGAGAATCAATAGTCTTCTCCATCAATATATTCAACATGTATAATAATTATATTATCCACTAAATCTTATTAAAGTTGGTATATATAGTCATAAACTTCCTCTGCAAATTAATCAACTATGAAATAACCTTCCTAAGATAAATGTTTTTCTAATGAATAATTTTTTACTTTGGTTTCTACTTAATTTTTAATACTTTGGATTGGTTATTAATATATTATTCATACTCATCATTATTATAAATTTTAATAAGATACCATGCTGCATGATTAGATACATTAACATGTTGGGGGAATAAAAGTGGAATATAGAAGTTAAATCTGAATTTATGATTCCAAATATTTGAGGAGAGAAAAGTCATTACATAATTAAATTATTCTTCATTTTAATATTATTACTAATAAATACTCTTTATTTCATTGATTTCTACCTCATGTGATGTTTCCAATAATCAATATTATTTTATTTATTTATTATTTCATTTGTAATTATAGTATTATATCTGTTTTCTAAAGACATTTTCTTTAGATCCTTTTATTAGAGCCTAAAGAAATTCACATTAAAATTTAGAGGTAGTATTTTTATAAGCCTTTTACTAATTTTTAAATAATTATATTTTTCTCTATGTATTCATATTTATTCTAGCATTATATTTATTAAATAAAAATACATCAACTATTTTATTTCAGATTATCTTGAGATATTAATATTATTTTAATAAAACTGATATATTTTCCACTCAATGTTTTGATTCTCCTTTACAGATGTTTATGTACTTATCCCATATTATATGATAATTATACAATGAAATTACCTTCATATATATTTTTTTAGCTAGATATCCCCATAATGAATTTATTACCTTGGAATCATTATCAAATTGTTTCTGATATTTATCAAATAAGGAACCACTCTTCATGATTATTCATATACCATGAAAAACATCAATATACTCATCCATTAACAGTAATATAAAATAATTGTTCATCATACTATTCATTAATTGAGAAAAATTTCCAACTAAAATAGGATTTCATTTATGTTTGAAACTGGTTTTCATCTTTCAGATAGATAAAATACATCACCCTAAAAAAACCTTCTCTAATTCCACTTTTCGGCCATAATAACATGTATTGTATTATATGAAGTATAATTCCATAATTAATTTATTTTTCTCTAACTCAGAAAAATACATCAATATATCCATTGTTAATATCTATATATTAAATAAATAAGTAAAATAGAAATGTTTTCCCCTTGTTAAAAAAATATGGCTAATCTATAGGGAAAGTACTTGATAGTTTACAAATGTAAATAAAACACTAAACCCATTATGTGTTTAAAAAGGGATGGAACAAACTGACCCACCGGCTTCATTATTCAAAACCAGTTAAAAATTAGTACCTTGTGTCATATATTGGTTTTCACTAATTATTTTTTGATGATCTACTTCTATAAAATATAGATAAAAAGTTACTCAATAAATGGTGTTTGGAATTATATATAGCTTGATGATATCCTAGTGTAGAATAATTATAGAATTACTTCTTTTAAACCTTCATTTTTATAGAGCTTGGTTGAAATTATATCTTTATAGTATGAACCCCAAATCTCCTCCTTGTTATATTATTTATATTGTTATTTCAACTATTCTTCATTGAGTCTTTATCTTTCTAGAATTATACAAAAGCATTTTAGAAACTACTCAACCATAAACTCTAAATAGAGTAGTTTGGATTAAATATACTTTATTGAATCATTCTTAATTATTCTTGGTGTCCACAATGGTTCTAACATGGATAAAAATTCTTTTATAATTTACAAATGTAATAAAATTTTTTGTAGGGAATCCATAAATTATGTTCCAACTGTATCTATGATTAATAAAGAAATTGTTCGTTCAATACACTACCTAATGATCTGGGAGGAATGTCATGATGTTTGACACATTCATGTCATGATTAAATCCCTAATAGTGTGAAAATATAATCTAAAATTTGTTTTTATGAAACTAAAATTCAATTCAAGATATATTCAGTTTATTCATTTTAGAAATGTTTCCTGGAAATTATGAGAATTTTAATTTTTATACCTGAAATTATATTATATATACGTCATTGTGAATGAATTATTTTGATAGGTCTAAAAAAATACACATATAATGTAACACGAAATAACCTTCTTATTCATTGAATGAGCCTCACCTTTGTAGAATCACCAAAAATACATCCAGATTTAGTAGCATCGTGAAATAATGTTTCATGAAGAAAGCAGTTACTAAAAATATAAAATGATTATTAGGATGTTACCTCAACATAACGATCATCCTATTCACGGGGTTAGAGAATCCCTATGTTGTTTTTGAGTAACCGTACAGAGTTAATATTTTTTTAAGAATGATCTTTGTAAACTTTTGTCACTTTATGACATGAGTCCTCCATGAATCTGTAATATTATACAAATAGAAATCCTCTAGATTTGTTTTCAAAACTCTTTAGAAAATTTTGATACATATAATGAATCAATAAAAAAGATCCTGCACATTTGACGATCAATAAAACCATTTGAAAAAAAACTAAAATATATATTTTCACTTAACAATCTGAAAAATTATTCTTTCCATACACAAGATATTTCATTCTCACCTAATAGGTAGGGACACCGGTATAGAGTAACCATTGTCTTAAAAAAAATTGAGTTGGAAGTAATCTCACACATACTATTATTTGGGGATTTATTTTATGGATCATCATTTTAATAAACATCTCTTGAATAATGAATACATAACTATATAATCACATGAAATACATTTTATCTCATTATTTATTTATTTATTTATATATTAATTCTTATAAAAATTTAATTTTATAATCCATATTCTATCCACAAAATTAATATGGGAAAACCATATTAATTTTTAAATCATTACACAATTCATAGTTAGTTTTACTTTCCAAAATCAAGAATCCAAATAAATTTACACATATCCAAATGCATCCCAAGAATATGGTATAGTAATTCATTTTATTGTAAATGTTTAAAATTAAATGAAAATAAAAATAAACATAATAGTAATATTAGAGAGATGGATAGAAAACCCCCACATTTCATGGATGTTTATAATCCTCTAGGATAGTGAGAAGTATAACATAAATTCCCTCTAAACAAGGATACATTACTCAACAAGGATTTCAATTCCTCCAAAAGACTAATTAATATGTTTAACAATAATAAACATCATATTTCAAGATACTAAATATTTGTCACATAGTAGAAAATAAATTTGAATACTAAATCTTATTTTTTCAATCCGTTAATGGCATGAAAATTTCATTAGAATAAATTAATCACATAAATGCAAATTTTAAAAATATTCTCATCCAAAAAAATTATACATACATGAGTATTCATAAGGAATAAATAATTAAATAAACATTTTAAATATTTTCAAAATGTGAACCATTAATTTTAACATTGATTATTTAACAGGTTCATAAATATATATAATTTTTATTACCTACCACTTGTCTCTTATATACACTTTATAAAGAATAATAAATATTTTATAAAATGAATTTTTTCTAATTTTAGGATTTATTATATTTTATGATTGACAAGTTCTATTAACTATCATTATTCATGATTGGATTTCATAAATAGGATAAGAATAAACAAGGGGATGTTGTTTTATTTGATGATATCTAATATATATATTATATGATATGAAAAATATGTTCTGGTAAACCTATAATTCAAGCTATAAGGTGTGATTTTGTTGCCTTGTAAAAATTTAGAATATTATTTTCATAATTATGTAATATGTTATATAGATTAAGAATAAAAAAACTAAAAAATTTTCATAAAATTGATAATGTATTATAAAATTATCACATTATGTGGGTTTTAAATGATAAATAATTGTAAAAAATAATAATTTCTAAATCACGTAGAAAATATTATTGATCTTAAAGAACTATTTTTATTTCTTTTTCATATATATTTAATATAAAATATAAATTAGAATATGAAATAAATGAAAAAATATTTTTTAGACATTGAAAAAATTAATTCAGTGGTTATTAATGGGTTAAAAATTAAAATAAAATCATTTAAGGGAAAAACATGTTTTTTCCTAAAATTTGTTTCAACTAATGAAATTTTCCCATAATAATTAATTAAAGTAATAAATTTTGATTAACTATTTTGAAGTAATATATAAATAATATATTAATTACAAAGTTATAACTATAATTCATATATTTTTACTCGTCAAAAAATGAGAATAACATCAGTTTTTGTTTAAATCTTCACATTTCCAAAAACTTTTTAATTTAATTTAGCATGTTTTTTTAAAATTAATTTCTTCTACATATAGAATTTTAAATTGATAAAATTACTTCCATATTATGAATAATATATTGTTTAATTTTTATTATTCAACTATCATTTTTCATCATAATGAATATTAATTATTGTAAAACTTTCCTACATATATTATAGTTTAAAATGATTAATAAGGGTGTTAGAATGAGATATAAGGATTAAAATATCACATAAAATTATGTAAATATAATTTCATGATGATATTTTTATTATAACTTAACTTATCTTCAAGCATTTGGAAGCTTGGTGAATCTTTTCCTTGAATATGAATTTATTATATTTTGATAATTTATTTATTTACAGGAGGGCCACTAACCTCCCATATAAAAGGGATGAATCTATCTTAACCTATTAAAACACCTTGATCCCACTAGTTCAGTGAATCCAAATGAAAATAAATTTTTAAATTCCGTCTCCATGTCAGGTGGTTTATTTCATCCCAAAATACCATACATAGAAGGTTTATAGTGTAAAAAACGGGGTTCCCCAATGAAAATTTAAAAGTAATTAGTGAACTATTTTGATTTTCATTATTCCAAAGCCACCTATAAATCCTATATAACCTTGTCGACATGTTGAAATTAATATAATTACAATATTCAAATGTTCTTTATTAATGGTATTGTGACACCGTGATACTTTTAAAGTGTAACATCATGTTCAATAGCATATAAGACATGAAAACCCATGTTTAGAAGAAAATGTTACACCAAAAGACATTATAACATTTTTAATTTAAAATAAATTCAATATCTTCAATACCATGTGATTCATACAAGGCTTGGTTCAAATGAAACGTCATACTATATTTACATATTATTATTTTAAAATTACCAGTAAATTCAAGTCGTTAAGTTGGATAGTAAAAATTGAACTAATTAAATTTAAAAAAATATATAGATTTAAATTTTATAGAATAAACTCAATGGTAATCTATTAATTTTAAATTAAATAATATACATTTTAATGAAAAAAAACAAATATTTTCGAAATAACGGTATTAATCTAAAAAATAGTTCTGTCACGCTTTGTGCACATAATTAGAAATTTATTTTTACCCCTTTAATAAATTTTATTTGATAAAATAAATTTTTTTATTACCATATGTAAAATTTATCATTTTTTTAATTTTTGAGAATTTTATTAGATGATTAATATTTTTGATGAAAACATAAAGAATAATAATTTCATCGAAAACTAGAATTAAATTTAAATGCATTATAAAGGTAAGTCATATTTCGAAATTTTTTATAGTAAAATTATAACAATAAAATTAAAAATTATCAAATTTTGGTGATTGTAATCAATATAATATTGAATTATGAAAAAAAATTGTTCAAACTTTAGAGTGTTTTGAATTGGTAAAATTCAAATTTCATTAAATCTATGGTTTTATTTTTAAATTAATTCTTCCAATTATTTAAATTAAATTATGAAAAATGGAGAACATTTTTGGAATATTCCCATTTAATATTATATAACAGGTTCCACCAAATTTGTTTCCTAACAAATAGTAAAAATATTATAAAATATTTTCATTGGTTAGGGTTCAAAAGGGTTACCAGGGGGTTAAACTAAAAATATATTGGTTCAGAATGTCCCAAAATATTTATAAATCCTCTCTTAATGTAAATTTGGACCTTATAATGCCCATATTTCAATAATCCCAAATTTTTATTCTTTTGGAATGGTAAAAACATGGGTATTGGTTTTTTTTAAATCTCCAAGTGTGTCCTCTCCCCCACTTATAAAGGGCAACACATATCCTCTCAATATTACACTCCAAAATCCATTTTAGTTCATAAAATAACTTCCCAAACATCTTTTATAAATCTATAACAACATCTTATAATCCTTTGTTTTATCATAAATACATCTTATGAAAAAATTTGGTGAAATCTTATAGAAGTAGTATAACGAATAAGTATGATTCTGAAAGGATCATTTTTATTATTTTCCTTTATCGACCTCCATAACATATTATTACAACATTATTATAAAAAAAATTATATATCATAAATATACTAATATAATATTATGTTAGTGTAATTAATTAATTCAATATACTCTTCCATTAAATGGGAAATGCAATTGCTGATTTTTTGTAAGGTGGCCTACCGCCTCGCGAACTAATGTAATTTATTTTCCATCACCTCCAATCATGATTCAATATAATGAAAAAGTTTACATATTTGAAGGATATTTATCAAATATATATACATATTTAATTATGTTATCACATCTGTGTTATTACCTTGAATCCCCCTTGAAAGTAATATTGAATCTTCTGTGTATGGTGTATTACCACCTTGTGAACCGATGTGATTTGTTTCCCAATTAAATTTTACATGCATCATAATATGTATATATTAAATGTTCATATATTATATTTGTAAAATAAATAAAAAAATTTAATTTTTATATCACTTATTCATTTTTTAGGTTCCATTTTTTGGGAAAACGATAATGTCGGTCGTGTGTACAGTAGACAACTACCTCATAAACCGATGTGTCTCATTTTTCACTAACTATTTACCTGAAATGTAATATGTTTTAATTTAATTTATATATGTTATATATAATACATCATAAATTCTCTGTAAATGGGGATATATTATTTACCATCAATACATTCCATCTATCTAGACAAAAAAACTTCATTTATGCATATATACGACCTTCAGTATCTGCGAACAGTGTAATCCAATTTCTATCTCAATGTATTATATATTAATCTAAATAAAAATATAATTAATATATATTTGATATTTATATCATGGTTATCATTATTCAAATTATTTAACTATGATCAATTTATTGGTACAAATATTATGGAACCAAAACATACATGAAAAACAATGCAATTATCACATAAAATAATCATTTTAACAGTTAATTGTTAATAAATGGGGGCAAAAGGGAATAGGTAAATAATATATTGTATGATATATATTATTATGGTTATATTATATATTAATAATAAATGTGTAAAGAATATATATGTGTTTTGAACACATTCGAAGGAAGTATAACTAAGTTATGGTATTTATGTCTCACTTTTACTTCTGTGAGACAAATGACATATTAACCACTTATTATATTTTATCATGTATATAAATCTCGAATTTTTATTTTATATAATAAATATATTTCACTTCATGGAATTTAATTTTTCATTTTATTTTATTTCTTTCTAGGTGCTTATGATTCAAAGTTTAAAAAATTGTGAAGGGATTATTTAATAGTCTCATTATTATTAGGGAATATTAATTTTGTTGTTTTCATTGGGGGAATCATTTGGAATTTCTATATGAAAAAAATTAATTTTTCTCCTAATATGGTAATATATGATATTTTAATTAAATAAGTACATTTTTCCATAGTTTTGTACTAAAAATGATTGAGAAAATTATTTTATTAAAACCATACATCATTTTTCTCAATGGTCGAAAATTATTTTTGGTCCATATTTATGTTATCCAAAAAATATTTCCAATATTTTAGATAACATTCCCTAAATGAATGAATTAAGAAATTTTTATAATGATTTACTATTTATCAAATGGTTTAAATATAATCCTCTTGTCATTTCCTAAATGAGAATTTTTTTAAATATTTTACATTAGTTTGAAAGGAACGATTCTTTACTTATACGACAAGTATAAAATTACCCACCATCATAGCGAATAAAATTTTTAAATAGCCCCTTATAATTTTTAAAGTTTATTTTTAAATGAATGGGTTTTTAGAAAAAAAAAATTTATGGGCATTTATTGTTTAAAAAAATCAAATTGAAAGGGCTTGTTTCCCCAAAAATGTTTTTAATGATATTATTATGATGTTTTATTCATCTCTATCAAAACCCCTTTTTCTACTTATAATACACTAAGGATATACTATAATGATTACATTCTAATTATTTCTCTATGTATTTTATAATTAGTTTTATTGGGAATTGTTCTATTTTATATCCATTGACCATGTTACTCTGAATTTTTTATGAATATTTTAATTTATTAGGATTTGTATTTATGTTTCTTAAGTTAGTTATTCAATTAGAGTGTTTATATTTAGTATGTTTCACCCCATTAATATGATTAATGAATTGGACATATAATGATATGGTTGAGTCACAAAATTAAATTTCCCCTCAATGCATCGGTAAATTTCATGAGACAAATTAGTTGATAAAATTAAATGGGTTTTACCCATAATTTTAGACTATCTTATATAAGGACTTTATTGTATGTTTATGATGTATGATATTATGAATTACCTCATTATGAGTTTATTTATGTATATCCATGTGATTATATGATTAGTAAGAATATATATTCATATATTTCTAGATCATGTGATTATTTATTTTTCTTGTTTGGTTCATCCTTTATTATTATCAGATAGTTCTCAAATTATTGTTGAAATGACATGTGTTTTAGTTATTTAACTTACCATTTTAATTATTATAATTTATTCACGATATAATCTTCTATACATATATACTTATTCAGAAGTTGATATCACTACTTTATTATGTTTTTTTCCCTTGTACACTAGGATGTGTTTTGTGATTTGTACATAGGGATATGCTAAGGGAAATAATGGATTTCTCAATGAAAAAAATTATATATTTTTTGTTTTAAAATTTAATGTGAATTACATGTATGTATCTAGTTTACCATTAATGATAAATGATTCAATACTCTAAAATGCGATTTCTTGTATCTTTTGCCAATGTGATAAAATAATTAGCAGCTCAGACAAACTATGGTTGGGGTCTTTACAGTAGTTATCTGTGTGAAATTGTAAGTAACATTGGGTACTAGAATGATGAAAACATAAAATATAGAACATAACCCTGTGGTTTAATTTTATGGTAAATAAATAAGAACATAATAATGTTTTGTAAAGGATGATATTATATGTTTTTTGCTAGAAATAAGTCACATTATGTATGATATTAGTGGGTATGGTAGAACAGTTATACCTTTGGGTAAAAATTCTTGAAAAGGAATATGGGGATTGACTCAAGCATTAACTGATACATGAAAATGGTCATTAAGATACAATTAGATTGAAACATCCAATGGATATGATTTAATTAATTCAAAATTTTTTACAGACCATAATGCATGATTTTAATATATTTTTATAATGTATGAAATATGTTAAACATAATTTTACATATATTTAAAATATGGTTTCATTATTTGGACATCCTATTAATGATTCCTCTTGACTATGTGATTTTACAAATATTATTAGTTTTGTTCATAATGTGTTTTTTTGGTTTTAGTCAATGGATGGATCAAAACGGAACTCGGTTATGTTGAATGTTATAGACATTATGTTGATGAGAAACCAAATGGGTCTATGAATGGAGTAAAGGCTATTTTTATTTTTCCCAATCAGTAATAATGATATATGATTAACAACATCATCTTTTGACAAGCAACTGGACACACAAAAGAAACAAATAGCTCAGGTGGTGGCGACCATGGATGAAGTATGTTCTGGTTTATTATATGTAAATAATGTTGGAAGAATAACTCAAGGTAATTATCAATGGAAAAATTAGAAGCTTATGTGTGGATAGAAATGGAATGGCATATTAAATGTTATATGGAAGATTAAAGGATCAGATAACAAAATATATGATAATAGTGCCCTCCCTGAGGAATTATCAATTAAAGAATGTTTTAAATGGGTAATCTAAGGACATTATGAAAATTTATGTCTTAGGATAAAATATCAAGAAGAGAATAAGAATGAATGTATGATTAATGTTTTTACTATTGATGATAAAGATAATATGATTTCCATATTAAAGGAAATATGTTTTAAGGAATGAGATGACAGAACCTAGAAAATGATGTACAAAGGATGATGATTCAGTGATTCTCTTATGTTTTGGGTTTTAAAGTATTATATTATTGAATTATTTTATCAATTATAATATTTTTATAAGAATAATGAAACTTATGATAATTAAATTAATTAGTATTTCTGTAATTATTTGAAATCATATGTTGAATGGAACTAAGAAAATTGATTCAATGGAATGTTTATCTTTTTGGAAAATGCATTATTGAGGGAAAAAACCGTTAATATGTGCTCGATGTTGGGATAAAATCATAATTATATATTTATACAATATTATTCTTCACTGTGATATTGATCAGTTATTTTATGGTTTATGTTATCTTTGTTGGATATTACTATATTTTTGGAATTATTAATAAAAGTTGATTTTCTGATATAACTTTTTAAGGGGAAATGAGAAAAATAATTATTGTAAGCAGTAATGTTTTGATTATGGTATTCACATATTAGGTATATGAAATTCAGAGATGAATTATTTTTTTGGGAATCTAATTTTATATTAATTTTTAAAATTTAGTTACCTTAATATTATTATAATTTAAATTTGGACAGATATATTTTTGATGAGTCTTATTGTGAACTATTTACAAACAAGATTATCATGAACATTGGGGGGTTTTTGTTGACATTTTTTAAATTAATGTATTGTTGGAAAACATATTCTAACCATGTTGGAATTGGAATACATCTAGAGATAAGATTATGGAATTTTAATTATTTTTAATATTCATTTAATGTTAATTTTAGGTCTTTAGGAATAAACAAATTTATTGATGATATTAATTTCTTGTAGTAAGAAATGATGTGGAAATTGATTGAAAAAATGAAAATAGGATTTTATGCCTATGAAATAGAAGGATATAGTGTAAGTATATTTTCTTCGGTTCTCGGTTTAGATGGCAGAGAAATTACACAACACTAGGAAAAGGATCTTGAAAAAATATTATCCCAGTACTTTAATTTTTGAGGAACCCAATGGTCTTTATACTCATAACAGATTTTATGATTTTTGGTTGATAAATTATCTATATCATTAAATGTATTTTTATCAATGATCACTATAACTCTCAATAGTAATTTATCATTTTCTACCAAGTACTTATCATTACATACCACTAATATTTTCTTACATGGATTCCCAATAATATATTATTTTAGAAATCCGTATTACCACCCTTTATCACTTATTAAGAGGATGTATTATTATACATTTTTATAATGTGGGATTCCAAAAAAATGTATTTTGGAATCGAAAAACCCTGATTATTGAGATAAAAATTAATTATTGGGGACGCAATTTATTCAGAGGGGTGAAATGTGACACCATGAGCATTTATAAGAGGAAAATCATGTCTAATAAAACATATATCATTATGAACCAAGTTTATAAGAGAATTTAAAACACCAATACATATCGATTTATGTTATTTTAAATAAATTCAATCTCTTTTATATCTTGGGATGAACGCAATTCATTGATAGATTGAAACAAAAAACATTATTAAAACATTTTTATTTAAAAACAATCATTATAACTTAACTATTAAGTTGAAGGGTTTTAATAAGAATAAAAAAATATTAATATTATATGGTTTACACAAATATTGAATAACATTAACGGTTATCTATTTATTATAATAAAATAATAATAACTTGAATGAAAAATATTGGCTTTCTAAAAAATTGTATTTTTCTAAAAGGCGGATGAGTTGTTCAATGAAAAATTAATTTAATCTATTTTTTCCACTTTAGAAAATTTATTGGGGAAAATAAAATTAATATTCCTAATATAATTTTATTTTTTATATTTGGGTGAATTTTTGATAATTTTATAGAAAAACTTCTTAATTGATGAATAGTAAAAACATACTGATTTGTATTTGAAAATATCATATTTATTTAAAGTATTTACAAATGTATATAATATTTTAGATTGTTTTTACAGTAAAAAAGAAAAATTATATTGTAATTTATATAATTTAATTAATTATAATGTTTGAATATTTAATCGTAATATTAAAACATTTTAATGTTATGAATGTTTTTCTATGGAAAACCCTTTTTTCTACGAGTCTGAGGGTTTAATTTTAAATTTAATTTTCTCTTTTATGTGAAATTATTTTGGTAAATAGAATTTCATATTTTTATAGTAATAATTTATATTATTTAATAAATTCAACAAATTTTATTGTCCTGATGAATAATAAGTATAGTAAAAATTATTTAATTCAGTTAGAGTTAAAACCTGTTTATATAAGAGGTTAAACTAAAATGTTAAGGGATGAAAATTGTGACACCCCAAGATTTCATAGTACGTTATTTCATCAAAGTAATTCAATAACATGGCTAAATGAAACACTGAGTCCAAGCGCACAACGACTTACCAAAATAGCTATTCAAATGCTTTTATGAATAATATTATCAGAATTTAGAATATTATATATTCCAAATAAAATTTAACATCTGTATTATGTGTTTCTTAGACATAATATAAGAACAAATTTATTTTTTCTGATAAAGGAAATATTTTTTTGGAAATGGAAATTTTACATCCTTTTAATAGAAAACCCTTTTTAAATCTAATATTTGACACTTTTATATATTCAAATTGACAAAACAAAATTCTCCTTTATAATCTGGATATAAATTTTTTGATTTGATAAGTTTTTTTTGTTTTTAGGATAACTTTCATATTTGGGTGAATAGTGAAAAATGCTAAAATTTAATTGAAACCCAATTTTTAAATAGAAATAATTTATAGTGGTTAGTTATACATTTCAAGGGTTTGTAAGTCTAATTATATTATATTTTTGTCATTTAATACAATGTATGTCATTATAAGTAATTTCACATTTAAATTTGATATAAACATAAGTAAATCTTTGGATAGTTTTTACATTTTAAAAGCACGCTTATTGGTTTTGAAAATGAGAAATAATTTTATATTTATAAATTAAACATCTATGTTTTTAATTTGGTAATATAGACTTCATTTTTGAATTCAGAATATCAAAATTATCCTATTGTAAATTTTTGGTATATTTTAGAAAACCATCAATTTTTATGAATAGTGAAAAACATTACGTTATTATTTAAAACCGACTTTTTATTTAAATAAGTTATTATTTAAATTTTTTTTAAGTCAAAATAGACATATAAAACCTATATAAGTTCAATTTAATTCTTTTGTGTCATTTCATAATAAAATTTGATGTATAAAATTTTATTGATCTTTTTAACAATTTTTTACCCATCTTCTAGGCGCATTTGAAAAATTCAATAAAACATAATTTTTACGCTTCTATGAATTGAATTTCAAACATTCGAGAGACACGGTTCACACTAGTAAGTAAAATGTGGCTCAATAAGATAAAAAAATTGGTGAATTGTATCTTTTTACTTTTATTTACCACGGTTAAAAGTTAAAAGTGTAATTAAGGGTAAAAATGATATTATAATTACCCTAAAAGATGTCCAAATTCTATTTTATAAGTGTAAATCGACAAAAATCAACCTTAGGAATAACATATGATCCTCTTTGGTACACATGGATTAGATTAGGACATTTATTATTATTTTATTTAAAAAAGAGTTAAAAGTGTTAAATTCATTGTTTAATAACTAAAACATTTTTAATATAGGGTTACATATAATATAAATTAGACTATAAATATCTAATAGAAAAGTAAAAAATATTTCCTACATTATATTATTTTATTTATAATTTTCGGACATTAAATAATTTAATTTATTTATGACACAATGATGATGCAGTAATTACCTTATTAATAAAATATTAAAATAATTGATTTTATTAAAAACCAAATAAATGTTAATTAAGACCTATAATGATTTCATCTAATTTTATAGTATAATATAACATTTTAGGGTTTAATTAATAATTTATTTTTATGTTATAAGGTTGTTTTGACATTATCAAAAACTAAATACAAAATACTCTTAAAATATACCTAAATTAAATTTTAAAACAAATACTATATTATTGGTTGATATAATATACCCAAAAATGAATGGTTCATATAAAGGGTTCAATAATATTATATATGTCATTAATTAACCACTTGTATTTCTCTAGTATTTTTAGAGTATGTTTATTAACCATATAGTGTAAGAATACAAGAAGACACGATTAAAGTTAAACTGTTTAACTAAGAATTAAATCTAAATGATATGGTTAAAATGGTATCCTAAACTTGTCTAAAACCTTTTTTATAGGATTTAGAACCACAATCACCTAAGAGTTGAAATAAATTCATATTTATGCATTATAATCTGAATATTATTGTATAGAAAATTAATATTTTAATCTTTTCCTAACGTGACCCTCACCCCTCTTATCAAAGGGAACATCCTCTTCTCTCAAAATCACACCTCAAAATCAATTTGACTCGGCCAAAACCTACCCAAATATCCCAAAAAATTATACCACATCAACCTAGATTCCATAGTTTTATCTGAAATCTAACCTATGGAGACCTTTTGATCAACTCAAAATGAAACACCTGAAGAAAATATAATAATTTCACCACCCTCTTTCATGATGATTTATTCTTCCACATAATATTTCTTTGTTGTTTCCATACCAGAATAATAACTCTAATACCTCCTACATACTATGATGTTATTATAAATATGGTACAGCTATATTCTTTATTCTATCCATCCTATAAATGAAAAAGTCACCATACATGCGTACGTACGGCTTACAGTCTCCACGTCACGGTGTAGTTTGTTATTCAAACACTTCGTTATTTGGATGGGTATAATAATGAGTATAACTTATATAAATAATAAATATTCCATGTTAAATATTATGTATATATGATATAACATCCAATTACATATTATTTCACCATCAATATAATGATATTATCGCTCGTGCGTACGTACAGATTACAGTCTCCAAGATGCGATGATATTCATTCCCACATTCGTCATTCAACCATGATTATAAAAATATCTATTATTAATTATTATGTAATATACGACATAATAATTCTACTGGAGATATATATATATATATATGTATGTACTTACATATATCTTATTCACTTACATCCGTTCAATATGATTAGAAAATGAAAACAACGTTTCTACGTACGTACGACCTACCGTCTCCATAAACGATGCCTTCCATTTCATATATATATATATATATTATGAATATTTATATTATCAATATATATGATATATAAATCAAGGTGTATATTTTGGATGTATTTAAATCATGATATAAATGATACGATCCTGAATAAGAAGTTAAAATAGTTATGATAAAGAAAGAGTTTATTAACCAAAATATAAATTTAACATGGAAATAATTTTCAAATGGGTAGTATAATGTAATAAATGAATCATGTATGATATAATAAATATGAATATGGTTATGGTATAATTTAATAACATACTATGGTTTTTATACAGGAGGTTAAATGTACCCTCGACCAAAGGAATGTGCAAGGAAAGGGTTAATTACTCAATCTCATTATTATATGAGATTGTTTGTAAGAAGGTATTTACTGGGACATATTTATCATCAATGTCCTTATTTCATAAAAATATTTTCAAAAGGAATATTGTATGGTTTTATGGAAGGTTCTATTTAACTATATCATCATTTTAATTCTATTAAATATTTATTTTTCTAAATCTTTTTAATTAATGTCTTTGATTACAAAATGAATTTAACGATTTATTTATTTGGACGTCATTGTTTTTAAATTTTAATTCCTTTAAAAATTTCAAAGTGGTGTGGGACAATTTGTTTCAAAAATGACTTTAAATTTCATCCTTTCTAAATTATGTGACTTTTAAATGATTAAAAAAAAAGAAAGGGAAATTTCTCTCAAATCATTTTGATTTCATCTATATCGACATCCGTTGATGGATTTTACACTTGTTTGAAGTTGATTCATTATTATAGAAATCATCCATATTTTATATATGGTTTTGTGATATGCTTGACTATGGATGTGTTATTTTTATAACATTCAAGGTTTATGGTAATAGTATTATCATTGTTTATGCCAGTTTTAATATGAATGTTTATGTTATGATTCAAACTTTCATATAAGGATTTCATTGGAGTTAGTAAGTGACGGGTGAAACCCACTATATCTCCTTGATGGATCAACATGTCTCATTAGATAAACTAATGTCTTGGAACAAGGCCCTGACAAACTCTTATTTGTAGTCATGTAACATGGACTTGACTATGTGGTTTTTAAGTCTATCATTACACATTCCGTCATTATGAAATTAGCTATTGATATTACATTTTATTATTCAACTAGTAGAATATCTATGTGAGTATGTAAATGGAACTGTTTTATTTATCTCTTCCATATTATGCAGAAGTTTACGTTTAAAAGGATCTTTTTAGTATTTTACATTACCTTAAATTTTTATTCTTATTTAGAAATGTTTCCATTATATTGTTATCCTTACTAAGAATCTAATCTCACCCATTTATATTTTTTATTTATCCCAAGATGCGAAGAATTATATTATGACTGACATGTAGGGATAATCTAAGGGATTTGAATGTGTTCAATGTAGAAAATGTTTTTTTTTCATTTTATATTATAATGTATCATTCATGTATGTTATCTATTTTCCAAGACAGCTAAACTGATCGGTCCTCTGGGACTTGATTCCCTGTAATATTTCCAATATATTAAAATAATGCACCGATTCAGGGTAACTAGGTTTAGGTCATTATAGTAGGTATTAGAGGAAGCTTTGCAACAACTTCGAAAAAGATTTAGATAAAATTCGATTAGAAAAAAATTCCCTAAGATAGACATTGAGGTTTATTATAGAAGCACTTCTTAGATTTTGGAAGTTTAGAATTTTTTTATATTTTCCAAGAAATGCATTCGTGATTGGATATGAGCAGGTAGAGGTGGCTCTAGCACAAATGTACCTAGGAGTGAAACTACAACTTGAAGTTTTGGGTATGACCCAGGGTATCCTGGTACACGACAATTATCCTTGTTTCACTCTTGGTAACGACACTCATGGGGGATATTCTTAGGATAATTCACATTTTCAATACAAGCCATCAAGAAATATTTAGTAGTAAATTCTTCTTCAAAGAAGACATTTTATGACTGTAGATTATATGCGTAATGTTTTTAATTTACAATTGGTATTTTACAAGTTTAGAATTATGAATTTTGATTCATAAACTATCCTAGTGTATTCCATTATTCATAAATGGTACCTAGTAGATGGAATGAGAATTCCAGTAATATGCATGATCAAAAGATTAAAAAAGATCATATCATTCATGGTATCAAGCCAAAATTTAAAAGGGGAATAGTCTCCCATGTATTTTAATCATATAAATAAATAGTATCATGTGTCAATAAGATACGTAATCCATTCCTTGAGTCATATTGATTTGAAGGGAAGCAAGATAAGAGAGGTATGGAAGAGTGAAAGATGGATAAAAGTAAAGAGGGGGATGAAATATTTTCCCATATATGATAAAAGTGGGAAGAATAACCTTAGTAAATTCTTGAAGGCAATGGTAGTTTTTTATAACTGTGGAGAAAAAGGACACCATGTATGTGATTTCAAGGGTAAGAAAAAAGTTTCAAATGTATATTGCTTCATCTTCAAGGAGTTGGGACACTACGTGAATCAATGTCTAAAATATTAGAGTATACCCCAGATGTTACTATATAATAATAATCAAGTTATGATACTACTAAAGACGAAGAGGAATTATTATATTTATTATATAATTAATAAATTATTATGACATTTGAGTATTTTATTTATGATGTACATGTTTTAAGAATTATAAAGTATATAAGGATTGTACTACAGTACAATTTCATTAAGGACATGAGATTGTGTTGAACCATGTAAAGTTACTCAATAAAAGGGTAAATTTTTTGGGAAATATATGGTTGAGAGAAAGATAAACCACAATATGGTTATGATACAGAGTAAGTGATTTTGAAAAAATATGTTATTGATTTGGTTAAATTATATTAGATATTCTTGACTACCTTGAAACTGATTAATGATTTGTATATTTCATCATTGTTGGAGTTTAAAAATTTTTTGGATATAAGGAGTATATCCAGTATTTTATAAGGAATAAGGGAGAATGAATGTAATCAATAAGGTTTTATGGTAATTAAGGGTGTTTATACTGTTTTTAAAGAATATGTGATGAATGTATTCACTTGTTATTACATGGAAAAAAGGATCCTTATTGTGTTTGCCTTCCTTATAAATTTTGGACTGTGATTTTGGACAGAAGTATTTAGGATAAGTCTAAAGGTTGGAATTGATTAATTTTTGTATTGGATACTAGTTTTTAGGATAAATAATTTCTTGAAAATATTTTTGTATTTTCATAAAGAGGACAACCCAGAGGTCGGGCGACAACCTATCGCGTCTGGAAAGGCTGTGAAACATGAACCCGCAACCGAATGGCAACATGGGTTGATCACCTACCACTGGCATACATGATGTCCTGGTTCTTATAATGTTGTTTTTTAATATTATGACAAATAAATTATAAATTCATTATTTTTGGAACCCTATATGATTAGGATAAATTGTATATTTTTGAATTCTATTATCTTTTGGAGTGAAAGATGAGTTTGTGGTAGGAATTAGATGGAGGATGAAACTATACACGTCAAATATATATATATATATATTCTTCTTATTCTATGAATAAATTAATTCTTATGAATTGGGTAAGGGATCATAAAACCAAAAATGTGTTATCTTAATACCTTGTGTTTTTTTTGAACTGATGATATTTGAAATCATCATAGATTGATGACTTTAAGGACCTCAATTTTTTACTTGTTTGTGATTGATGAAGTCAATAACTCCGTAAAAATATTTATGTTTTCCTCCAATTATGTGTATCTAATTTCCACCAATTTTATCCTAATCAAGATCATTATTTTGGGGTTACGTTTTATTTTCCCTTTCCCTCTTATTAGGACTAAATTTTATTAAACCAATTTCCAATGAGGGTTTTCTACACAGTTACTTTTCTATTTTTAACTTTTTATTTTCAAAGAAAAATTTTAAATTACAAGGAAGCAATTTATTGAATGAGGGAATAATGTAACATCTCAAGATTTCATGGTTCTTTATTTCTTTAAAGTAATTCAATAACATGAATTACACGTAACACCGAGTTCGAACACACCACAACTTACAAAACTAACTGTTCAAAAGTGGTTATGAATAGTATTTTCTGCATTTTGAATTTTATATATTCTATATAAATTTTAACATCCATACTATGTGTTTTGTAGACATAATATAAGAACAAATTCATTTTTTCATATAAAGGATGTATTTTTTAGAAAACTCCATTTTACCGCCTTTCAATAGAGAACCCTTTTTAAATCCAATATTTCTCACTTTTATATATTCAATTTGACAAAATAAACTTCTTCTTTAGAATGATGACATAAAAATTTATTTTTGATAAATATTTGGTGTTTTTTGGATAACTTTTATATTTGTGTGAATAGTGAAAAATACTAAATTTTAATTAAAAATAATTTTTTAATCAAAATAATTTATAGTCTCTAGTTATAGATTTGAATGGTTTGAAAGTATAATTAGATTATATTTTTATCTTTTAATAAAATTTAAGCCATTAGAGGTAATTCCACATTTAAATTTTACATAAACACTTGTCAATCGTTTGATAGTTTTTACTTTTTAAAAACACACTTTTTGGTTTTGACAACATGAATTAATTTTAAATTTAAAAATTAGACATCTATGTTTTAAATATGGTAAAATATTTTTCATTTTTAATTCAAAATATCAAAATTATCTTCGGGAAAATTATTGTGATTTTTCTGAAAACTTTCAATTTTTTATGAATAGTGAAAAACAATGCGTTATTTTTTAAAATGAACTTTTTATTTAAATTTATATGTAAAAATAGATATATAATAACTATATAAGATCAAGGTAATTCATTGGAGTCATTTTATAATAAAATTTTTTGTATAAAATATTATTGAACTTTTTATTGTCTTTACCCACCTTCTAGGAGCATTTGAAAGTTTGCATAAAAATTAATTTTACCACTTCTATGAGTTGAATTTAAATAATCATAGATACACGGATGAAATGAGTATGTAAAATGTTGTTCAATAAGATGAAAATAATTTTTGGGGAATAGTAACTTTTGACTTTTGTTTACCACATTTAAAAGTAAATAGGGTAATTAAGGGTAAAAGTGATATTATAATTATCCTAGCACGTGTTCTAATTCTTTTGGATAAGTTTAATTCAACCAAAAACAACTATAAGAATAAAATATGTTTCTCTCTGGTCTACTTGGATTAGATTGGGACGTTTATTATTATTATATTTAAAGAATAGTTAAAAGTGTTAAATTATGTTTTTCATAATTAAACCATTTTTAATATATATTAACTCACAATATAAATTCTATAATAAATTTTTATTAAAAATAAAAAAATATTTCCTATATAATTTTAATTTATTTATAATTTTTAGACATTATATAATTTAATTTATTTATGACCTAATCATTATGCTGTAATTACCTTATTAATGAAATATTAAAATAATTTATATTATAAATTTCCAAATAAATGTAAATTGAGACTTCTGATTAATTCCAATAATTTTATAGGTTAATATGACATTTTAGGGTTCATTATATAAATTGTTTTCGATGTTATAAGGTTGTTATGATTTTCACAGACACAGAATACCAAATAGTGTCAAAATTGACATAAATAAATTTTTAAAACAAATACTATATTATTGTTTGATATAATATTCCTAAAAATATAAGGTTCTCCCAAAGGGATTAAATAATATTATTTATGTAATTAATGAACCACTATATTTCTCTTGTAAGTTTAGAGTATGTTTATTAAACATATAGTTTATGAAAACAAGAAGACATGCTAAAAGTTAAAGTATTTAACTAAGAGTTAAATATTAAAGATAAGGTTAAAATGGTAACCCAGACTTGTCTAAAACCTATTGGTGGTGATTATTTTGATCCATAACCTCCTAAGGCTCTAAATTCATTCATTTTGTGCCATTATAATCCTAATATTATGGTATAATAAATTAACATTTTTATGTTTTCTTAAAGTGACCCTCACCCCTCTTATAAAAGGGCGCATTCCATTATATCAAAATCACACCACCTAATCCATTTTTATCAGCCAAAACCATCCCAAATATCCTCCAAACTTCCGTAAAATAATCCTTGAGTCATTACTTTGATCAGAAAGCCAACCTATGGAGCCCTTTTGATCAACTCAAAAGGAAACACCCAATGCAGAGGTAATAATTTCACCACCCTCATTCGAGTTCTTTTCTTCTACCACACACTATTTATTTGTTTTTTCTATACCAAACTAATAAATATAGTAACTCCTACATACTTTATTGTTATTATAAATATGGTACAACCATATTTATTACTCTATCCATCCTATAAATGACAAAGTAACTATACGTGCATACCTATGGCTTACCATCTCCACATCATGGTGTAGTTTGTTATTCAAAAACATAATTATTTAGATAGTGTAATAATGAGTATAACTGATATAAATAATAAATATAACATTTTAATTATTCATTATATATAATATAACATCCAATTACATATGATTTCACCATTAATATAATGATATTGTTGCTCGTGCGTACGTACGAATTACTGTCTCCACAAGCTGATGAGATTCATTCCCTAGTTCACCATTAGAAAATGTTTATAAAAATATATATTATTAATAAGTATGTAAGATATGACATAATAAATATACTGGAGATATATATATAATTATTTTTGTACTTAAATATATCTTATTCACTTACTTATATTCAATAGGATATGAAAACGAAAAAATGTTTATGTGTACGTACGAACTACCGTCTCCATAAACGGTGCCTTCCATTTCATATATCTATTTGTTATAAAGATTTATATTCCAAATATATATTATATAAAAATCCGGGATTATATTCTGGATGTATTTAAAAAATTATCTAAACAATACGATGAAGAATAACAAGTTAAAACACGTTCGATAAACAAAGTGATTATTACCCAAAATATTAATATAACATGGAAATCATTTTTAAATGGGTAGTATAAAGTCATAAATAAATCAATTATGATATATTAAATATTAATATGGTTCTGTTACAATTTAATAACATACTATGTTTATTATACAGGAGGTTAAATGTACCCTCAACCAAAAGAATTTTCAATGTAAGGGTTAATTCCTCAATCTCATTATTATCTGAGATTGTTTATGAGTAAGTATTTACAGGGACATATTTATCATCAATGTACATATATCATAAAAAAAATTTCTAATAGAATATTTTAAGGTTTTATAGAAGGGTCTATTTGAATATATAATAAATTTAATTGTTTTAAATATTTATTTTTCTAAATATTTTTAATTAATGTTAATGTTTTCAAAATGATTTTAAGGATTTATTTTAAATGAAAATCAATGTTTTAAATTTTTAATTCGTTTCAATGATTCTAATGGGTGTGGGAAACCTTTGTTCAAAAATTTATTTAAATATATTCCTTTATAAATTATGTGACTTTTAAATGATTAAAAAAGAGTTATTTCCCTCAAATAGTTTTGATTTCATATTTTTCAATGCCCTTTGATGGATTTTAAACTTGTTTGTAGTTGATTCATTATGATACAAATTTTCTATATTGTATTGATGGTTTTGTGATATGATTGACTTTGGATGTGTTATTTTTATACCATTCATGGTTTATGGTTAAAGTATCAACATTTCATATGCTAGTTTTAATACGAATGTTTATGTTATGTTTCAACCTTTCATATGAAGAATGCATTGGACTTATTAAGTGATGGGTGGAGCCCTGTATATCTCTCAGATTCATCGTTAGGTCTCATTAGACAAACTAGTGTCTTGGTAGAATGTCTTGAAAAAATATTACTTATAGTCTTCTTAAAAGGACATGACTATGTGGTTATGAAGTCTGGCATTATGTATTCCATCGTTATGAAATTAGATATTGATATTACATTTGATCATTCAAAATGTAGAATATCAATGTTAATAAGTAAATGAAATTATTTGATTTATCTATGCCATATTATACTACTTTTTATGTTAAAAAGGATTTTTTTATTTTTATACTTTTACTTTAATGTTTATACTTATTTAATGAAGTTTTGGCTATATTATTACACTTACTGAGTATCTATGCTCACCCCATTTTATGTTTTATTTTTACCAAGATGAGAAAAGTATATTATGACTTACCTGCAGGGATAATCTAAGGGATATGAATGTGGTCAATAGAGACATTTTTTTTGTTGTTTTTCATTTTATAATTTAATGTAAAGTTCATGTATGTAATCTATTTTACAAGACTATAAAACCAATCGGTCCTTCGGGACTTGATTCCTTGTAATCATGCGAATGTATTAAAATAATGCACCGACTCCGGGTAACTGGGGTTGGGGCATTACATAAATTACCCAATAATTTAAAAATACAATTATATATACATATTTAGACCTTATAACATCCTTGGTTCACTAATGTGAAATTTTGGTGGCTATTTCCTTGAGAGAAACAAGGGTATCAATTTTTGATTAAGAATCAGGTGTATCCTCATTCCCACTTATAAAATGCCCCACCATATGTGATTAACTTAAAACATAAAATTCCCATTGTTTAGGACATTAACTACCCAATAATCTACCTTAAATCCCTCCCAACATCCTAGGGTCCTTTTTGTATCATAAATTCAACCTTTAAAGGCTATTGCTGAAAACAAAAAAAAATCTATGTGAAATGATGTAACGTTCTAAAAAGAGATTTTTTATTCTATTTCTACTTATCCCACCTTATAATATTATTAAACAACGATACTATAATAAAATAATTTTATTAAATATGAAAATATTTTATTATGTTATGTGCATTACCTATATCAATCTCATATTCTATCAAATGGGAAATAAATTTTTCAATCGGGTGTATGGAAGACTACTGCCATGAAAACTGATGTATTTCGTATTCCAACACTTCCTATCATGAATATATAATATAATGGTTTTATCATATGTATATTATATTTTTATATTAATATTATTATTCATTTAAAATATAACATATTTCTTATTACCATAGGACCAATTTGAAAACAATAACGCTACTCATGTGTATGATAGAGTACCACCTTCGGGACTAATGTGATGTGTTTTTTCCATTTATATTTTACATTGATGGTAATGAAGATATATTAAATGAAAATATAATATATTTGTAAAAAAATTATAACTCTAGAAATATTATATCTCAGATAAATTTTTACATTCCAAAATGTTGGAGATATGATAATGTCACTCATGTGTATGGTTGACTACCGCCTCGTGAATTGATTAGAATCATTTTTCACTAAAAATCTACGTTGAAGGTAATAAAGGAAAAATAACTAAAATATGTTATATATAAGACATATTAATGGCTACATAAAATTTTATTTATTATTTTCCTTCTATATTGTTCCATATATTGTGAAAAATAAAAACGTCATTCATGCATACATACGGTCAACCGTCTCAGTGAATGGTGTAATTAAATTTCTATCTAAAATTTAATATAATACTATAAATAAAAATATGACTTTTAAATATGAAATTTATATCATTTTTAAACTCTTAGATATTATTTAACCATGATTAGAGTTGAACTTTGAAAATAAATTAACTAAAACAACCTGGAATAACAAGACAATTATCACTACAAACAATGATTTAAACAATGAACTGTCAATAAAAGAATGATAAAAGACTATATGTAAATTATATATGATATGTGAAATATTATTATGGTTATATAATATATTTATAATAAAACAATATTAATTATACATGAGTTCTAGAAAAAAATGAAAAAAAATCTAAACCTAAGGTTAGGATTTTTCGTCACACTTTTTCTTCCAGGACACATATGTCATATTCCCCCTAAATCCATTAGGTATTGCATATACTACCAATTTTTATATGATATATCATGAATATATTTCTACTAATTAAATTTAATGTATTATTTAATGTCATTTCCTTCATGGGTATTATTTATCAAAATTTACCAATGTGATGAAGGTTTATTTCACAATCTCATCATTATTCATGATTATTTATGTTTAAGTCCCCCTTGGGGGAGTTTTTTTGGTATTTTTATATTAAAACCTATCCAATTTTATCTTTTATTGAAATCATTAAACTTCAAAAATAATAGTACATTTTTTATACTCTTTTATAACTTGAAATATTGTGAAAATATTTTTATGAAACCCAAAACTAATTTATCGCATTGGTCAAAAACATTTCTCCCTTATCCTTGTTTTATAGAAATATTCAAAAAAAAAATTCAATATATTCCAATTTATTTATTAACTATATTTTTAACAATAGTTTACATTTTAAAATATGGTTCTAAAGGATGTTTCTTGTAATTTTCCGATCATGAAAATTTTTAAACCTTTTCAAAGTGTATAAGAAATAATTTTTTATCATAGACAAAATGTATAGAAATTGAAACCATTAAGAGAAATAAATATTTTATGGGATCATTTATATCATTCCCAGGTTTTTTAAAAATAAATTTATTTTCAATATATTATTTGAAAATTTAGTTGTAATAATGTTTTCAATGTGAGATGTTTATTTTCCCAAAGAATTTTTTTAATGGAATTGTCATGGAATTTCTATTCATAATCATCAAAAACCATATTATAATTTTGATTCACTCATGATGTGTTTAAATGATACCATCCATATTATTTTTATATATATTTTATGTTTAGTTTTATGGGGATGAATCATTTTTTTATCATTCGCCATATTACTATTGATGGTTTATGACAATTTCTATTTATTTGGGTTAATATTAATAGATAATTTTTTAGTTTTTCAATACCAATGTTTTTGTTGATTATGATTCACCCCTTTCATGTGAGTAATATATTGGCCTTACTATGTGATCACTAGGGCCCATAATTAAATATACCCTCGATGCATTTGTATGTCTCACCCAAAAATAGTTGCAAAGCAAATTGGGGTTTTACCCTTAGTTTTAAATTGTCTTCTGAATGATATTTACAATATATTTATAATGTATAAAATTATCAGTTCTCTAATTATATTATTTTTTATTAATGTACATGTTATTATAAAATGAGTAATAAGATCCATGGATAAGTTTCAAGCTCATGTTATTTTTTATATGTCTTTATTTGATTGTCTTTTATTACAACATCATTATTCTCAAGTAATTGTTCAAATGGAATGTGTTTTAGTTATTTACCCTTCTATATTGATTATTCATATTTATTCATGATAGATTTCATTATATGTATACCGTTAAAAGTTTTTATCTATCCCCATTCTTATTTATATTTTTCCTATGATACCAATAATTTTTTTCTTATTTTTAAATAGGGATATTATATGGGGAATAATAGAATTAAAAAATAAAACTCAATGTTAATTATTAGTTTTAAAATATAATGTGAATTCCAAGTATGGATCATGATTAAATAGATGACATAACTATTTATATCATTGAGATTGGATTTCTTATATATAAGTCTAATGTAACTAATTGACTACTAGATATGGGATGCTAGGGCTAGGGTATTTATATGTACAAAAAAGTTTTATATCATTTCTATCTGATGAGAGATGATAAATTCAAGCATGTGTATGTGTTGACTACAACCTTCATTAACAGATGTAACTTTTATTCATCACCAACTTATATGAATTTTTATAAAAGTTTATTTCATGAATAGATGTGAAAAATATAACAGGATTAATATGTGTGATATGATTATAACATATGAAGGATTTATAAATGGAATTGTGGATGCAAAAAATGCATTTAAAAGAGACTCGATTTTACCCAAATATTAATTTTTAATAAATTGGTAATTTGAAATTATAAGATAATGTTTTTTCAAAAATATTTTTGAAAATATCTATTTTATATATTTATAATAAATATAAATTTAGCATAATGTATTAAGGTAAAATATAATGAAATTATTGATGTGAGTTAATAGCTTATGTTGCAATCACATTTTTAATAAGGATTATTTATGCTTGAATCTACATTGGAGGAATTATATTATTTTAATACCATAAAGATTATAAATTTTTTCTATTATAGTCATTTACATGTTATTCTTGTTTTCTATTTATTCTCCTCTCTTTGTTGATTAATTTTATTGGGACTTATTTTTATGAAATGAGGATCCTATTTTCACTTTGGTCAATGAAAATTGTATTCTAGCTCCATGTTCATTAAATTTGTTAAAAAATTTCCTCTTCTATGGTCAAATGATACTTGGTGCAAAAATGATTTTTCGCACTATTATGATCATTCTTTTCTTAGAATATTCTTTTCAATGATTCTATTTTTATTTTCAAGAAAATTAATTTTATGAATATTTTTGTAGTTTCTATCTAACATGATATCAAAAGAAGAGGATAATTTTATCAAGTTATTAAATAATGTATTGAATGTATTTTTATTTTATTTTTCATCTATATCAACATCCATCGATTCCTCTTTATTCTTCACTGAGGATGTGACCTAACGATACCATCTATGTTCTTTCGTTGAAAGGCATATGATTATGTGATAAGAAAATAATTATGAAATTCATTTCTATTCCATGAGTAGTGATATGATGAAATGATAAATGATTCAATGATATTTTTCCTTATATATATATATGGTTTTAATTATGTAATTGGTGGTCCTGAAATTATATACATCTTTGATGAATTATTTATTGACTTATAACACATGAGATAATTTATTGCGGAAAGGGACTAAAACCATTCCACGGATGAAGAGATATTATGGAGTAAACCCAATCCATTATATGACATTTCCCACTATATGATGTTGGGTTTTTAATGGGAAATATCTAATGAAATCATATTATTTTCATTTTCCCTCCAAATCACTATTTTTTCATTTGCAAATTCCACTTTTCGATTAAGTGGGAACCTAAAAAAAAATTGGAAACAATTTCAAACATCACCCACATAAAAAAATACATAAAAAACCTATCACAAAATCCAGAATAATATTTCTAAATTAAAATTAATAAAATGAAACCCCAAGAAAATGTGGGCATCATTAATTCTAAAAAACCCACAATCGAGAACCTCCATCATCACCTTGTCGACCACCATCATTGCACAATCAACCCCGTCATGTTATCACATCACTTGAGTCATCGTACTCACCATCCTCTTCACCGATGACTACTTCCTTCTCACCATCACTGTTGTATCATAATGCCTCCCTCATCATTCCATCATTATCAATGTTCAATACCACATGAGAACATCGAATCCATATAACAGTAATATATCATTGCCCCCAATAACTAGACAAAAAAAAGTTATAATCACATACAAACACAACCTCTGATAACTACTATCTTCGATTCACCAAACCATGACCATGAACTTGAAACAGACATCGATGATATCAGCCATCAACATGCCATCGAAAATCATCCAACATTACCCCCATCATCGCCAAGAGAAAAACCAATTGAAAAAAACCGTCACTGACCCCAAAAACCACCACTAGAAACCATCTCCTAAACATTAAACAAGAAAGCATGAACAAACCCAAAATATTGGAAGGTATTGGAACCCAAGGATGAAGAAATAACTCTATAGTGCTAAGAAATGTTTCGTCCACCACGCTACCAGCCCAAAACATTGGCAAATACCAAACTCTAAAACCGACCTAGAGAGAATCTTAGGAATGAAATATCAGATCATAGATTGGTGAACTTGGAGAAAACCATAGCTCTAAGACAAAGAAGGGAAGGTGAGAAAGAGAGAATGAATGTCACCACATGGATAAAAAAGAAATTCAAAAAAACCCAGAATGGGAGAGGGAGTGAAACTCTTGGAAGAAGGACCAAACCTGGTAGCACCTAGAACTATATCATCATACAAACCGCTCTCCCAAAACTACAACATATCCTATTCTCCAAATCCGACAAGGGGAGAAGCCAAGGAATGAAAGATCAGAACAAAGAGCATCAGAGATAACCCTTTCATGTGATAAAATTTTCCCAATGTTATAATGAATATTTTTAAGTATGATATGTCTAATATTGGTATAATGGGATTATAACATTATCATAATTGTTGAATATTAAATATGTTTATTATGTATCTATTTCCTAAATACACTAATCCATTATGTCTTGCAGTGTTAGTTATTATGTAATATATTAATTTTCACCTAAAATGATGTAATATTTATGTGTGTATTACATAATTAAGATCATATTTATCATATTAGACATTATGAAAAGGAATAAACATGTTTAATTTTATGTATTATATATTATAAAAATAATTTTCCTTTCTATATGACTTAGAAAATACAGAATCATAGTTTAAAATATCCTATATCAAAAATCTAGATAGATAAATCCAATGAAAATTATTCATCCATTCTATATCATACTCCATGGTACCACCTTAAACACCTTAAGATATATATGTTATTCCAAAAATTAGATGAAAACATGTTCATTTCAATATGATCAAGAAAATGATATAATGGATGCATTGTTTAGGATTATAACATGAAAAACAAATTAGAATAAATAGATTTAAATTCTTCATATATAAAAACTGAATCAAAATTCAATGAATAATATACAAATGAATATGCATACATATATAGTACTAAAATATATCATTGTAGATATCTATTGGAATAATTGTTTTTGAGATCACGAATAAATAACATATAGTTTCCATCATAAACATGAAGTACACCAGCCACATGAATATTAATATATTAGGAGAAGAACCTGTGAACCACTTGATTTGTGATAATACATTTTTCAACTAATAAAAATCAATAACTAAGAAGTATGGGAATAACAACATTGAAAATTAATAATCACACCACCAAAAATAAAATATCTAATCTATTAATATAGGAAACATCATTAAATTATTATTTTTGAAATAGATAGATTCTATCATATGGTAGTCAACAAGAATTTCCTATAACACATACCTTTTAGAAATATAACTATTTGAATTTTATAAATTATTATAACTTGATTTTGATTCTTCAAAGGAATCATGTCATAGATTCATAGTTATATGAAATTTTTTGGATGATGTAGCTATATCCATGAACAAATGTCAAATATCACATGCATGTTGTACAATATGAAACATGAATTTCACTTATATATTGAAATGTCCTAATCATATAATATAATATTATTCATATTCATGTATATCCCAAATCTATA
The DNA here is from genome assembly GCA_963277665.1 of Viscum album. NCBI lineage: Eukaryota > Viridiplantae > Streptophyta > Magnoliopsida > Santalales > Viscaceae > Viscum > Viscum album. Next base: position 896,731,311 of record OY728120.1, read on the forward strand.
AAATAATCAAGTAATGTGAGTGATCTAGTTTTGGTGAATTTACAACACCATATAACTATGTTATTATTCCATGTATCATGATATTTGTGTCATGTTTCCAAAATAAAATTTCACCTTTTTTTTATTATTTCTATTTGATCCTTTTGCGATTTGATGCTTCGATGATATGGTTAATTTTATTCTTTTAGTCCTTAATATTAACTCTTATAATGTAATTTTTTATTAATGATTTCTCCCATGTTAATGTATTGTCATATGTTTATTCCATACTTATTTATGACACATTATAGCATTATATGTGTACCAAGAATTTTATCTCAATAATTTAGATTGTTTCCAATTTCCCGAGGAATATATCTGTAATAATACTTCTATGATGAAATCTGGTGTGTTTTATTTTATGATGGATGTTAAATATTCATTAATCAATATATTGTTTATTTATCTTATCTCTAATGAAACTAGAGCATTAGGTAATGAGTTTGTTCTTTAATATTGATATTATTTCCAAACTGGTGTATATATTTTTTTATCTCAATTTTCATCATAGTAATTGTTTAAATAATGATTTCGTAATAATAGATCTAGGAATGTGGGTATAGGGGAACATTAGTTAGTATCAATGGTGGGTTTAGTTATTTTTATATATTATGTTAAGATAAATAAGAGGATAAAAATAGAGTATCCTTGGTGTACAGATTCATTTTTCCTTATACGACGTTGAAATATAATAATAAATATTTTGAATTCCAGGAGATGAGATGAAAAATATGTATAAGGCCCCTTGGGCCTGGAATTAATTTTTTAAAAATGATAAATATATTTTATATCACTCATGCATAGTTTTCATTACTAATGAAATATCTACTAAATTGGGACTTGGATTAAATATCTAAGAACAGTGTTGAATCTGGAGCACATGGTTAGCAATAAGAATTACCTAAATTTGGTTGGTGATGGACGTACAGATGATGTATCTATTTGCAGGTACGTTATGTGAATTAACAAATTAATTTATTAAGATAATTCATATATAGATAATAAATATTTTCTACTCTAAAAATATGTTTTTATATAAAATCTCAAAGGATACTCACATAACATTAGAATCATTGAGAGGATATAAAAAGTGTTCTTCATTGGAAAATCAGAGTTCGATAAAAAATATGGTTGATTACCAGATCAAAATGGATTGAAAGATAGTGAATTCCGTAGATATTCCCCATAAATAGTTAATATATTCTTCACTAATTATTGATAAAATCATGAGATATGGCACATGAATTGTTTTATTTCATCCACATTAAATTAATCAATCATGGATTAAAGTATCTCTTTGATTTCATATGTTCTCCAACGTTCTCATGATCTCATTCTATAATCTCAATAGTTGAATGAAAATTATTCTTTTTACAACATGTTTCATAAACATTTAAATTTCTTGATTAATGATCATTGACCAAAAACTATTATAAAATGATTAATTCACCATTTATCTTGTGACATTCCCTAATAGGTTCTTTATGTTATTCATCATAGTCCTATGGGGACTCAATTCGACATTCTAGGGTCGATACAAGCGTTATAGAATTCCCTAATCCATAGGGGATGTTTCCTCTACATCTAGATCAACATTTTTTAGATATATTTGGATGGAACAGGGATGTAAATTTTTGGATCTGCAATATTGAGCTGAAATAATGAGGGGTGGCATGAGAGAGGTCCAAATAACTCATACGATGGTTTTGGATTTTTGTTTTCCAGGAACCGGAGATCAGAAATCAATGGTCAGTGATTACATGGGGTCAATGGTTTGATTATTAAGATCTAGAGATAAATATAGATGTTTTTTTGAGAAATATTTAGTCTCTGAAAATCCCAAATACATGGTGTGTACCCAGATGAACACATGTCATGTAGTCCGCCCAACTATAGAATCTATGGTTTATATGGGGATATTAGTATAACACACTTTTTAGGAGCTCCAAATACAATGTGGCATGGTGTGGGTGTCCCGGCATGTACTCTGAGAGTATATGTATCAAGATTGAACTAAACACATAGACCAGACCCGAAGGACACATGCACGAATAGGAGTAAATAAGCTGGACCTACAGGAAAAACATGCCATTAAGTAACTTGAAACATCATATAGTAATATATGGAAAATATTATGTGTGATGGTGAGGAAACATCTAGGTCTAGGAAAAGGGACACAAGCCGTGTGGACACCATTACAAGTCCTGTACTTCTTAAGAATCTTCTACCTCTTTTATCTCCATCTTTTTGACTCATAATTTATAATGTGTGTAGTTTATACTCCATTTTATTCTCATAGAAAATTTTGGCAGAATATTTAGTGAATTTTGAGATAAGATATGAGATATTCCAAGCATTATGCTTCTGTAGGTGGTTTTATTATGATGATAGTGATCAGGAAGGAACATCAGGGAGAGGATGGGATTGGACATCCCTATTTTGTGATAGGTATTGAATCCTTTATAAACATCTATCTACTTATTTGTACCCCTATTATGTTCTAGGGATAAATTCCCCTATCTAATGTGGGGTACCCCCTGGTGGACTAGGGTGTGCGTTCATTATCTATGGGGTGGTACCCACCTAACACAATAGGGTGTGGGTCCCCTATCTACCGAGTTGTACACTGCTAATGGGCTAGGGTATGGTTCCTCTATCTACTAATCGGGAACCCCTAACAAACTAGGGAATGGGTCCCCTATCAACTTTGTATAACCCCCATGGTGTGCTTGGGTGTAGGTCCTATACCTAATGAGGGGTACCCCTTGACACACTACTGCGTGGTTTCACTAATTTTAGATTGTGTCCCCTTTAACTGTGAGAAATTACAATGATTTTTGGGTACTACACATAGTTATATATTCATTTAGACACACAAGATGATGGGAATAAGTGATAGACATTTGAAACTATTGGAAGAATCATAATCCTTTGTAGGGAGTTGTCAGATAGATATCCCCTTTCTTTCTAATATGGGTTTCTTATATGAGTATATATATAGTGTTGTTGGGTTTAATTTTTCCCATTCCTTGGGATGCGATTAATATTTATATCATGTCAGTTATTTCTACCCCTCTAATTTATAGGGTTTCATACTATCTACATATATACTAACCCCTACAAGGGATTTTATTGAACGTATTGTGTCTTATGTTGTTGATGGATATGTCAGTGGTGAGTATAGATGATTCTAAGGATATTCAAGTGAATTTGACCATGTACTATAGTCATAGATTCATGATCAAGATCCAGGATCTCCCTGCATTTAATTTCTAGTTTTTGTTAGGTTGTAACAACTTTTTTGGTTGGGCATGTATTTTTCACTTTACTTTTTGTATTTCATTATATCACAACATTGTATTATAAATATGTTATTGCACGAATGGATTTTTTAAATCCTAATGTTATAATCATTTATTATTATTCATATAAACTTATATAAGTAGATGGTTATGTGTGTTTTCATGTACTTTAGGAAAGGGCGTCACATTTTAGTTATTTCTTTTTGTTCTTGTCTCTGAACCTTGGCCTATGGAGGTAGACTTGGGGTTGTTGTAGCTCAGAGATTCAATGGCATGGAGGGGACTGATGGGTGGGGTCATGATAGATTGATATCATAGGAGGTTTAAACATGTGATTCTGTTTGGATTTTATCCCTTATGAGGGTTGTTTGAGAAATTATAGACATTATTTCAATGTGTCTCAAGTGTGAAATTTATGATAGGAAACCTAGTGTTAGTTTAGTAGATGACATGTCCATTTACCCGAACATTGTCTACTTGGTTGTCGGCTTGGAATACTAAGACATTGGTTATATGGAACTTTAGTACATGAATAATATATGATTCAGTCATTTGACTATCCTTCTAGATTCGGATCAATATATATATATTCTCATTAGACCCTAGTATATCTTGATTAATTTTCTGGATACCTCTATTAAGATCGCTAGATAGGTTATCGATTCTTATCCCATGAAATATTTCCTCTAAGAGAGAAGGTAGTATCAACCCTTCCTATTAAGGAGAATATTATTCCAATAGAGAATGTTCATGATGAACACAATCCGATAACACTCCATACATCCCGCGACAGAGGCCCCTGATGCTCTATAATGAGTCAAATTCCCAAGCATAGGAGGAATGGATTGAGTCGGTGATCCATGATTTCAGGCTAGCATGGACCCAAACTGATCAAGTTGTTATTCTAGTATCCAGTTTTTTTGATGAATCATCTGGGTATCAATAGATCTTAGTCATGTACATGCATGATGACACTACTAGAAAATGAAAATATACCAATGGATTTAGAAAAAAAACTATTTGGATAAGTCACTCTTTTATCTACAATGTGAAATATTTTATGGGATGAACCTATACTAATGGTTCTTTGAAAAACGTTGGTATAGGATTGATAAGAAAAAAATCCATTGGAGGAACCTATACCAACGGTTCAAATAAACTGAGGGTATAGGACACCCCAATACCCATGTTTTTTGTAAACCATTTCAATAGATTTCACAGGAAAATAATCATTGGAAAGCCTCTACCTAATTTTTTTTCAATCTGTGGGTATATGTCAGCCCATTATTATACCATTATAATAATAATAATAATAATAAATATAAATGAATTTTCATACATCTAGATATGTATATATATTTTTATGTAAGAACATAAAATATGTTCTAGGATAGTGGAAAAGTCATATTTATGCAGGCAGAAGGTGTAGTGATCATATCCCATTGGATTTATTTTTTTAAATAAACACATATACCCACGATTTGACCAAACCATGGGGATAGGTGTTTCCACTAAAATTTCATATCACAATGGTTTAGAAAAAATGGGAATAGGAATCAATACCCATGGTTGGGAAAACCCATTGGTATAGGTCTATACTGACACATCCAATGTTTCTAAAACTATTGGTATAGACTATAACTACGATTTTGACCCATGGGTATAGGTAAATTATCTAGTAGTGTGAGCTGGAACTCTCATGGTTTTAATTCCATTAGCTATATCAAGAGGAGTACTAGCCCTCATACTTTCACTCTATTCAGATTCAAGATTCATGGAGCTATATCAAGAAGGGATGATATTTTCCGATTATGTCACAATTTTCACTAACCTTACATGGTACTACCTTGAAATGTATTGGATTTATTAAATGTGGGAATGAATGATTTATTAAAGAATCCATCGATACATCCATGCTAGTGTGGTACCTCTATTCATTTCCACATATACTGATGTTTTATAGATTGTTCTAGAGAATTAAATGTTTCTATCTAAGGGACTCTATATAGTTGGAGATGTCTATGGGCATCATAGGGATTTGTTCTCTGAAAAATATAACATATGAAAGTCGAAAATGACTTGGAATATGAGATATTCTCTTGAATAGACTCAGAAACATGTTCAGGTGGATCAAGGAGTAGACAAAGAAACATGGTATCCCATAGAAGATGGATTCCATTCATGTTATGGGCAAGGTGGAATTTCACAAGATTTCATGACATGAACTACTGAGGAGGGAAGGTATACAGTGGATGAACCATAATGGAAGAGAAAACATTTTGATCGTGGATCTCCCATGTGGGGCTAGGGTGTCCCCTGAGTAAACTGAGATGGAAGATGATTAGGTGGGGCTCCATGAGGGGGAGTTACTGGTGATGGATGATGTTAATAGCTCCTTCCACTACCAGCACATGAAGGCCCACACTAGGACAAGAGAGCTAGCGGTCGAGGACATGGGTAGTTGTAGGCTATGATTCCTTATTAATTTAATGTGCACAAAATGATTGTAGGTATGACATATAATTATTATAATCATGCTTTAGTACTAGTAAACAATGGTATGATCCATCCCCCTATATAATTCCTCCTAGTCAGAGAGATGTGGCTACACACAAAGACATTATCCAATCATCTTTTCATTGAGTATCCTATAGGGAATGCTTCTTTGTTATTTTTGATGTGATAGTAGTGAGAGATATCACTTGGTTAATATTTTTTGTTATGTGACATCTTGGTTATTAATATAGGAGAAAAAGACATCATATTCAATATTGACTTGTGTTGCATGGTCTGATCTCTAATTGACTATCACCATAGAATATTCTTACAACATTGTAAATATGGGATGAGATTGACCTTTGTGGGGGAGAGAGATCTCATTAGAGATTTTTTTGGTTTTGAAATAATTAAGCTACAAACCATCACCCATTTTTTTAGTGTTTATCCCCTATTATATTTGGATATTTAGAAATCTATGTTCTTTTATTCAAGGAGGATTGTATGGACATCTCCATTAAATATTTTCCAGGACAACCACCTTGGTGAAAGATGGAGTTTTTCCTAGGAATGAACTATAGGACTAGTCAGATATCATCTAATATTTATTTTATATCTCATACTATGATATATGAGACGATGGTGTAGTTGGGGTAACTTTGGGAGTATAGTTTTATTAGACCCATTGTGCCCCGCAATGTTGCTCCAATTTTTTCATTAAAAAGGTTTATGGGAGATTAAATATTTTTATTGATTGTTCTCTCATGAACAAATCAAGGAAAAATTATAAGTATTAATTAATGAGGATTTAAAACATGTTTTATTAGTTATGAGGAACAACATTGTTTTTGAATATAAATATCAAATTTGGATATAATCGTTTTATGGTACATGAGGATGATATTTTTTTTAAAGAATTCTGATGTTGGTATATACACTATGAGTTCATGGTCATGCATTTCGGTTTGATTAATTCTCACACTGTATTTAAAAATCTAATAAACTATATATTCAATACATAATTGGGATAATTTGTTGTTATCTTTATTGACAACATACTCATCTACTCTTCATTATAGGATGGTCATAAATAACACATCAGGATTGTCCTAGACATGATTACAGAGATCCAGATTTATGGTAAGCACTCAATTTTCATGTTCAAGATCATCAAGGTTCATATTATGGGTAATTTAATTCCTATTAATGGATTATATGAGGACCTAATAAGAGTAATATAGTTATTTCTTGGGATCCTCCCAAGAGAGTGTCAAAGGTGAAGAGCTTATTAGTATTGGGGGTACTATAGAATAATCATAGAGGACTTATCCCAGATTGTAAACCCTTTGGACATGATGATGTGAAATATGTAGTTTACTACCATGATTGATAATTTGCAGAGATCCTTTTTATGTGTAGAGGTCGAGCCAAACGATTTATCCATTTTTTAGAATATCGGAGGAGGGAATGGAGTACATAGAGTATGATAATTCCTCTGGAGTTGGGTCCAATTATGTGTGATGAAATTTTTTTCAGTGACTGAAAATGGTTCAAGGTAGTTTAGTCCCAATGAGAATAACTAGGTGACTCATGACCTAGATATGGAAACTAATGTCTTATCTCTATGGATTTGGATAGACTATCATTTGGAAGAGTACTTTTTTATTCACAAAGAACACTAGAGTTTTAGATATGTTTTCCCACTGATATAATTGAATGACAGATATAAAAAAATTATTAGATTTCATATAAGGCTTTTTAATTGAGATGGAAAATTCCTTGTGGAATGAAAATGTGGTGTCAGATTTCCTCAGTGGGATGTATGGTTCTTGTTTGGTAGAGGAGACATCTGAGTTTTTGTCTTCCTTGTTGTTGACCCTAGTTGACATGGTTGAAACGTATATTTAGTCAATGGTGTTGACATTCATTCTTATCCATCTTGTGGGGGAGGATCAATTGGGTTACATCTACTGTGATGTACTATATAAGCACATATCTTCAGGTGATTCACCAAAAGTATTCTTTGAAGGAGGGAACCCTGCCATTATTTTCTTGGGAAGCACTATGGTTTTGGTTGTGATTAGAGAGGATATGATGCTAGATTTTTACAATTATAATTTATAAATACAACATTGTGAAGGGAAGATGGAAAAGAACCCTCAAGAGTTATTTTGGTGGCCTAAGTTGAGGCAGATCATTATAGATTTCTTCTCTTTGTGCCTCACATGTAAATAGGTGAAGGCCAAGCAGCATGTTATGAATGTTTTTCAATCCTCCTAAGTTCCCAAAGAATCAATGGGATGTAATATCCATGGAAATTGGAATAGGTCTTCATTAGATAGAAAGATACCGTGATTCCATCTTGGTTATTGTTGACCGAGTTACCACGATGTTCTATATACTTACTATAAAGGAGTTGAGTTTGGTGTAGTGTTTGTGTTAGTTTTCATAGGGATTATCATACTACATCATAGGGTTCCCACAACTGTAGTATCTAGTCATGATGTGCAGTTAATTTCACACTTATGGAGAGGCATGTAGGGGGAATTTGGGACTTAGTTGACAGTGATTAAAAAATTTCACCCCCATATTGATTTGCAAACTAAGCACACTATCATGGTGTAGGAGGGAATATTGATCTCTTATGTGTTTGAAATCATTAAAATATGGTAGGATAAACTACCATTAGTATAGTTTTCTTATAATAACTGATATCAATATACAATTCCAATTGAACACATTGAAGCTCCTTATAGGACACCTTACATGTCACCCTTATGCTTGAAAGATATCAGTGATGAATCACAAATTTTTATAAAGATGGGGTAGGTGATGAAAAATAAGATTAATGTGATATGATAGAGGATAAGGAAAACCTAGAGAATGATGAAACCCTATAATGGATGACAACATATTTCCATAGAGGTCATGAAAGGATACCACATCTTCCTAAGAGTCACCATGAATTGGATTGAGTAGATTATATTAGAGGGGAAATAAATCATAATGGTTCATTGGGTTGTTCTAGATGATGGATAGGGTTGGAACGAAATTTTACTTCCTCGCATTAACCACATAGTTGGAGTGGGTTCATGACGTCTTCCTTCTGTGACCACGTAGGATATGTCTGCAAGATCATATGCATGTTATTTAATGGGGGAAAACTAGACATTGAAAACAGATCCAACATTATGAAGTACACTGTGTTGATCAATTATCTAAAAGATATGATCCCACATGGATGGTCCATTCCCTCAGTTAGTGTTCTGTGGATAGATGATATCATAAAGGAGTGCTCTCTAGACATGGAAGGCCATAGGTAGGCACAATATCCAGACCATTTTTCTTAGTTTGTTCTTTTTAAGGAAGCTAAGCATTAAAGAGTGAATAATTTAGAGTGTTTTTATATTCTTTTAAAGAATTTAAAATATAATAATAAATAATTTCATAGCCAGGTGATGTGAAATCACACAATTCCAAGGCCTATATATCCCATAATTATTTTTTCAAAAAATTTAATATATTTTATATAATGTTTTCATTACTTTTATATAAAAATTGGAATATCTCTTAAACATAGTCCATGATAAAAAACTGATACAATATTTGAATATGGAGTGTGGGGTTTACCCTATGAATAACATAATATTAACATGTGTTGTACATTTGAATGAGGAAGTCGTTGGTGGGTACATCATGTGAATTAAAAAAATATTTATTTATTTATTTACGTTATTTAATTTATTTATTTAATTCCAAAACCTAAATTTTTCCTATTTATATGATATTATAGGAAATATTCAAGGTTTTTTACATATCTGTATGATCATTGAGAATGTATTTAGATTGTTATTCATTATAAAATTGGAGTTGGACGATGAATGATGACTCTATCAGTGAGTTTTCATAGAAAAATTTTCTATAGATCATCCCCATCACTAGAGAACATGTTCTTTACCAAAAATTGATCCCATATTGATTTAGGGAATGTTATTTTTTGTGTTTTCACACTTTTTAATTAATCAATTAAGGATTTAATAATATTCTTTCATTTTAATAATTTTCCAACAATTCCATAATCCCATTCTATAATTTTATCTGTTTAAACGAAATTATTCTTTTTTATGCCATTTTTTATTTCCCCATAAATTACTTGATATATGACTAATGGATAATAACACATGAAAAATGATTGATTCACTTTTCCCCTAGTTCATTTCCCATTCAAATTATTCACCTTCATCTTTGTTGGATTATGAGGCCATGGTCCGATATTTTTGGGTTCATCTAACCATGATGAAACCCTCGTATTTTTGGGGGATGTGCGCACAACGACCAAATCAATGAATTTTAGAAATATCATGATAGAAAGAGGGAGGCACTCTAAGGATCTTGGATCTGGATCAATAATGATGATAGGTACAGTGTGAGATGTTCTATAACCTCATACATGAGTTTTGGATTCCCGATTTTAGCTGTTGGATCCCAGAAATCGATGGTTGGTGATGGTTATTTAATTTATGGATGAGTACATCCGGTCAATGGGTGAGTATTTTGGGCGGGGTTTGTCTAATCTATAATCCTCACGGATAACATCTCATTCTAAAAAAATCCTTACAACACAATGTGTAGTGGGATGAACACATGATGTATAGTCTCATGGTTATTGTGACTATGGTTTCAGATTAGAGATAAGTATCACTCCCTATGTGGGACCCCCATATGTTAAGTTACATGGTGTTGGAGGCCTAGTTTTTACTTCAGGTGTACACATGTAGATACGTGGACACGATCTGAAGGACACAGTCATGGAGAGGAGAACATTGTCTGGCCCCATGTGACCGAGACATACTGTATAGTATCCTTACACAATGTGTATCCCACATTTCAAATAATATATATACCATTGAGGACATATCAAGGACTAGGAGTGGTGAAATGAACAATTAGGTCCCCCTAACATGATGGGTATTTTTAAAAAGATTTTACCTTTTGTATCTTCTTCATTTTGACTCAGATTTTGGCCCATGAGTAGCTTATCCTTAGTTTTTTTCCATGTATAACACCATTGTTCCCATTAGAGTGTATTTTTAGATGAATTTAATGATTTTTTGAGTGTGATTATTTATTTTTTGGAAAAATATGATAACATTGATTGGGATATATCATTAGGGAGATATTGGGGTTGGTAATCCCCTTATTATGCCATGCTGTGGTTCCCTTATCAAGCCAAGGTGTGGTTCCCCTATACAACTCCATCTAATGAGTTGTACCCCATAATTGAATATGTTTCTCATCCACTATCAACTAGGTGGTACCCCAGATGGACTAGGGTGTGGATCCACTATCTATTAATTTGTGTACCCCTGGCGGACTAGGGCGTGGGTCATCTATCTTTTGAGTGGTACCCCCTAATGGGATGGGGACTCGATCGTCTATCTATTGAGTGGTACCCCTTGATAGACCACGGTGTGGGTCCTTTATATAATAGGTGGTACCCCATTTGGGACTAGTGAATGGTTTATATACCAATATAGTGGTTCCCCCCAGAGCACTAGTTTGTGGGACTTCTACTTTATGATTATTCCCCCCTTAATTATGTGGAACTATAGAGAGGTGTTTCTCCTCCACATAGTTAATTTTTTGGTCAGACAAATGACTTTATAGGTACCATTGAAGGACTATTCAAACTACTCAGAGACTCATCATCCAAGGAAGGGGCTGTCAGATGGTCATCCCCTTTCAAATATTTTTTGTCTCTAATATGAACACACACACACACACACACACACACATATATATATTGTTTTGGGCTATTTTTTCACCTTTCGTTGGGTTAAGACGACCATTTGGTACCGTTTCTCCTATTCTCCACTCTATTTTCAAAGAATAACATTAGTTATGTATATAATCACCCATTTAAGGGATTTTCCCACATGTTTCATGTCTTATGGAGACAATGGATAGGTTAGAGTTGATTATTGAGGATCATAGGGACACTTGGGTTCATTTGACCATGTAATGTTTTTAGGGATTGGAGATCTAGATCTATGAACTTTCAGAATATCCTTTCATGTTGTTTTATAGAAGGTGAATCTTTTTTAGTTGGTAATTTAATTTTCCCTTTACATTTTCTATATCATTGTCGCACTAGTTTTATTTCCCTAGTGCTTACTTCAAGCATGTTTCTTTTACTCTAAATGTTAAAATTATTTGTTATTATTCCCCCTCACAAATTCATAAAGATGTTTGGGAATGTGCATACATTTTCTTTAGGCAGGAGCCCTTAATTTTAGTTATGCCTTTTGGTGCTTGTCTCTAGCCCCTAGCATATGGAGGCGGGCTTGGGGTACTTGTAAATTGGACATCTTGTGACTAGCCAGGCCCTGATGGGTTATGTCCTGACAATAGGTTTCACAAATTATGGCATATATTATACCAATTGTGCCTTTGGGTAAACTAAAATAGTTATATGTTAAATAAAATATTTCATAGGTTGAAATGATGGAATTATATTAGATGAAATATTCATATTCATAATTCATAATTTTGTGCCCTATTTTTTAATTATTGTCAAGAATCCCATCAGAATTAGTTTATGGATTCAAATCGGAGGAAAATGTCATTGTAGTATCCCTCATGAATTAGTGACCATTATCTTTTATCGAATATTTCAATAAATTAATAGTTAAATAATAGATCAAAATGAAATAAAATGTATGTTTATCAGGATTCAAATTAAAAAATATCAACTTATCTATAGACAATTTTGAATGTGATGAGGATAAATGGGGTACACTTACCTCAATATTAAAATACATTCACGATATGACTGGGGAAAGTCATCAACTAGTATGTATCATTATTACTTCTAAAGAATCATATTTGGAATATATTATTGAGAAAAATGAATATGCATATTTTTTCATATTAATAAGGAAATGATGGATTTGTTGGTATTACCAACTATATTGAGGTTTATATCTTCTTATAAATAATATTTTGGGTCATGCTTATCTTATTGATCCCCCCATCTATTTTCATCTGTCGGTGAAAATTGAACTTGTGAGATATAAATATTTTAATTAGGGGGGGTAGAATGTACTAAACCACATTTAGGATAATATATATTATTTATAATTGAGGTGTTTTCATAATAATTATAATTTAATTTTCATTTTAAAGTAATGAAATTGATAATATAAGAATTTTATAGATAAATAAAAACAAATGATATTATAAATAAATTTTTAAAGAATAATATAATATATATTCAAGATATATTTCCAAAATAATCATATGTATATTATATATATAACCAATTTTTATTGATTAAATTTTTTTATTTTCAAAAATAAGTTTTATATTGATCCCTACATCCTAAAATAGTGGCTACATGAAAAACCAACATCATTTATTTTCCCTTGGAATGTATTATAGACATACTAAAGGAGGGGTGGAGAATTTTAGTATTTTTAACTATTGAATGATTCACACTCTTATATAACTATATAAATATATTCGTGATAATATTGTCATTTGGAATGATTTCCCTCTGATATATTTTAAAAAATAATTAGTATGAAAAACAGAGTAACTGAGGAATGTATATAATTCAAAGTAATTATGAAAATGTTTATAAATATAAACTTAAACACAATATAACCAAACATAATATAGCTCTATAAAGTTATGTATTATCTTTAACCCAATGTTAAAAGGGTGTCTATAGACTAAATATTATAAATCCTTGATTACAAACCAGGTGGTAGGTCTATCTTTTAAAACCCTAGAAGCCCTTGATCGACTAGCTCAAAATGAATTTCAGTCTTCCATACAGATTCCCTCAATCTATCATCATTAGAACAAACACTATATCATTATAATTATGATACCTCAATATCCTTGATAAAAAAAACAACAACGAAAGTGAAAAATAATAATAAAATTCACAATAAATCATCAACTGAGGACACTACTTTGTAAAAATACCTCTAATAGATTAAAAATGGAACCACTTAATGTAAAATTATTTTTTACCAAAAAAAAATAAATATATAGAAAAAAATTCATTCACCTATATTTCCTTCTTCACATTGATCCTACTTCACTATTTATATATGAATGTTTAAATATCTCCAGCTTCCATATTATGTCTTTCATGATTTCAACTTTAACTTCCTCAGTATCATCATTTTTCCTTATGATAGATCTTGTCTTGGGTTACTTCTACCAATGATTTGTGTTCAGTGACACTATATCACACCTTCTAGAAAACAAAAATATAAAAAAACTCCTTTTATAAGATTTATATAATTGAAACAAATGTAATATTATGTATACCTTTCTTCCATTAAACATACATAAAAATATATTACAAAAATTTATGTGAGTGATGAAGAATGATTTATTAAGTTGATAAAAAAATAAAAATAAATTTATTTTAAAATAGAAAATATATAACAATGATGTCAAAGATGTGTATTTGGACTTTTAAATGTAGTAAATAAATATTTACTCCACTTTAAAAATCACCCTCATTTCAAAAATAAAAAGGGAAAAAGTTTAAAAAACAATTTTTTTACAAAAAAACCCACTTTTAATAAATATATAGTGCTATATTATTCTCAATATATAGGGTTTCTAAAATCAAAATAAATGTAAAAGAACATAAAAGTGGAAAAGCTATAATTTTTTTAATAAAAACCATTATGTAAAAATATTCAAATACATACAACCGTAGATACATAAATTATTTATTATGATGCCTCCATTCACATGTCATGAACTATTTAATTTTTTTGGCTGATCAAAATTATATACAATATTAAAACATCTTATAATGATTATTAATGATATGCATAAACATATTGATTTCTTTATACAATCTATTAGCCTTTTCGTCCTATAGCCTTATCTTGTTTTTAAGATCCTTAATTTTCTCATCTTATTGCATTACAATGAATTTTTGGTCATCCCCTATTCTGAAATGATTTCATTCTTCTATATTGAAACTATAAGTCAACTTGAACAAATATGTTATGATTTACTAATATTTGTCTCCTCTTCATCGATTAAAATTTAATCTCTATCATATTCAAAAAAAACCACTTCTTAATATTATTCAAAAAAGTTTGGTTTGAATAATATTTTCCCTTATGGATTCACAACCTAGATATGGTTTCTAAAATAGAATTAACTATCTATTTTTTTATTTTATTTTTCTGATTATGAATAATATCTTGTTGAAAAAAAATTCATTTGGATTACCCATCTACAAAAATGTTATCCATTCCAACCAAATTCATGATTACTTCATTGAAATAATTTTACATCGTTTATATTCTGTTTCAAGTATCACAGGATTTATTTTTAGAAGAATTATAATCTTCCATGAGGTAGGTTATTATAAACAATATTGGTTGAAACATTTCTCATCATTAAAATTTATAAGGTGAAATAACGTATATGTAAATATCTGAATCAATATATTCTATTTGAACTTATTATTCATGTCTTGTTTCTATATAATTTAAAATTAATTTTGAGTGGATCCTAGTAACTTTATTTATATTTTAATAATCTGTAAAAAAAATTATTTTGTATTTTGATAATTATTAAAAACCATATTATTTACATATTAACAATTAATATATTTATTATTTATTTATATTTCTTCTGGATATTATTCACTTTTAATTATACATTTTTTATATTTATTGTTGATTAATGTTCTTAATAATTTATTATTTTATTATTTTATTATTTTATGGTCACTCTTACAATTTATGTTGATATGTTTCCATTGTTCTAATTACATCTTAATATTTTATTTAGATAAAAATTATAAATTTGGTAAAGGAAAATGATCCCCCTATTATTAACCATCCTCACATCTAGTAACCCCATCTAAATGATGAACCATGAGTCTAGAACACCACATTGGTAATCATCATCATGCGTGAATCCCCATGTTTGTGATGAAGAAAACATTCAAGAACCCCTTGAATGGTGATAAAACAAAAATTTTGGAACCACATATTTGTCTTGAAACAAATGTTTGGGAATAGTAAATTGTTAATGAAATACACTTTCAAGAACCCTTCTTTGGTTATATATCTCACATAATTCGGAATTATCTCACCAGAATAATACATCAGTATCAATTTCCTCTATATTTTAATTATATATTAACCTATTATACTTCAAAATTTATATGTCCTACAGAATTATATATAAAAAATAAATATATTTAATTTATTAAACTATGATAAAAGATGAATCTATCATTTTTTACAGTCATTTTTTTACCCAATACCAATATAACATTTTGTAATTTCATGAATATGTTGGAATTTGTTTTTGATATATATAGATAATTATTTTATTAGCATAATAATTTAATTTTTATAAATATATTTAAATTTTATAAATAAATGTCAAAAATAATAAATGATGAATCACATGTTTTGAGGTTCTAAATGTTGATTGAATCCAATGATATAATCCTTCGATTTTTTTTGAAAAACTAATGTGAGATTATTATGGAATTTAGTCAGGATTTTTTTATGGATAAAAATAATTTAAATTAAAAAAATTTAAATTTCATAATTTATTTTCAGGAGAAAGTTTAGAGTATTTGTTTTACAGGATCCATAATTAAGATCATTATAGGGAAATTGACTGTAGATGTTAATTTAGTGCGTATTTATCTGGAAATAATTTTGGACAATTTATTCAAATTTAGAATTTAAATATCCAAATGGGTCATGAATGATATGTAATGGAAATATTAGAGAATCAGTTAAGGAGAAATTTATGGAAATTAAAAATTAATAATTTTTTGATTTTTTCAATGTCCATGTGAAAATTTTCATAGAGATTAATTTGGTGAATATCAGGAAGTGAAAATGAAATATTTGAATTCTAAAATATTAATATTAATAGTTTAATTTATTTTTAGATTAATAATTTTATGAAATATTCAATTGATTCACCAAAATTATATAAATAATTACAGAATACATTTGACTTAATTATATTCAATATAAAATTTAAAATTATTCAACATATAGATAAATTGTATAATGAAATGGAACATTATATTACATATACAGATAGTTGATGGTGAAGATGAATAATAACGTGACACATTGATAACACTATTGAAAAATAATAATAATAATTTTATTATTCTTTTTTCATTTTACATTCAAATAAGGAAGACTATGGTCATTAATGATATATTGGATTTTGTAGTGATTTTTGGAAGATCTAACCACATGTTAGTTTTGGAGGAAAATATGAAATGAAGTTAATCATGAATTATGTGATTCATCTACTTTCTATTTATATATCAACTACTTGAACTTAGTCATAATGTAGTTTTATTTTCTAAATCATATCTTTAATTTTTCCATAAAATGAAATAAAATTCTCCAAAAAAACATTTTTATAAGGATTCAAATGTATACAAAAGTTCACTAGGTCCTCATAAAAATGTGATTAGTGAAAATCACATAACTCACAGAGAGGATGTTAGGGGTGTGGAATATGGGATCGTTATGCCTCGAACCACAATATATCACTATATTAATTAATTATTTTTTTATTATTTAGTAAATTACTTGGAAATAATAGATTATGAGATAAAAAATTTATTTCAAGAGGGATTATTTGAATATTTCATCATTTTCAAAGGGACACAATTAACCCTACCCATTGTTTCTTATTTTTCATTATCTCGCACCAATAAATCCGTACACTAACACTATATTTTTTTAATATAGTCTTGATCATTTATACATAATATTTAAATAATATTACTTCAATGGATGAACTACTTTATAATCTTTTCTCTTCATCTCAACGTCATCAATATTCATAGAAACTGTGGCTTCCAAAATATTTTCATCTTCAAACTATTTGGTAATATTTTCCTGGAAAGAAATAATTTATCCTCCTCTTCCAAGAATAGATTTCTCATTAAGATTTTTTCGAGATGAATTATCAATAAAAAATGTTCTCTTATAGTAATTACATAGAGAAATTGTTGAGAAGTATATGCATTCCTCTATTTTTCATAATTCTTCTTCTTGATTTTTTCTCATTCAAGTTTTTGTGAGTCTCATCTCTATGAAAAAAATTCCAAACATTCACAATTATAAAATATGTATCACCATCCATCAGATCCTCTAAATATTGGATAAAATATTAAAAATCCTCATTATACATTAAATTCAATTTATTTTACAGGAGCTCTAGGTATTTTTTGGGAACATCTTCTACTTCTATACATTATTAAAAAAATTATTTTAAATCCCAAATAAGTTATTCTAAAATAGGATTATTATATTTTTCAATAAAAGAATTTTTAGATACATCAAAATCTGTACTCATTTTTGAAATTTTTTCCTAACTTAAAAAATATTATCTTTTGATTACTTATGGTGCTAGGTTAATTTTTTTCCTCAATTAAAGAAACCTAATATTCGATGTTTTAAGAAATATTGGATTTTTGGGAATGATATGCTTCACAAAACATTATTGGATTTTATCAATGTTTCTCCAAATAAATTTTACATTATTTCAACATTCTAATGTTTCTCATGTAAGAAATATTACTAATTTATTGAATTTTAATGATTTTCTTATGTCATTATATATAGAGTATGAAATATTTCACCCACTGAAAAAACTATTCTAAATATTATAGATATATAATTCATCTGAATAAATTTTTCTTTGATGATGATCATAGATTATAAATCTTTAAATTTTGAAAATGATTATTTGGAATATAGAAAATCATTTTAACAGATTAAAATAAATTCTCTATAAACATTAAATATCAAAACTGAAGTGCCCAGATCAGTGTGAATCACTGAGAGGGGGAGGGGGTGAATCAGTGATCCTTTAAAAAATTTTACTAATTGATTCTTAATCAATTAAACCTCTATGGCTTGTTAAGGCCTCTATCCACTCTTCTTGTATCTCTCCCCTTTCCACGAATGATGCAGTAAGTGTAAAGGCACTGGACACAAGGATTTACAAGGTTCGGCACCAAAGGCCTACGTCCTTTCCATGTTGGTTATACGCCCCAACATGGTTTCTTCCATTATAATCTGTTAGTATTACAATGGTCGATACAGCATCCCACTGTATCTGTCCTGAGTCCCACAGGAGGGTCTTTATACTGCGTCCCACAGTGTTACAAGAGTCCCACTGGCCTGCTCCAGAATCCCACTGAAGTCTTCTTCCACCCGGAGTCTCACAGGGGGATTCTCCTGGCTTCTCGAGTCACACAAGTAGCTCTTCTTCTTGTTCAGCTCTTCAAGTATCTTCAGCAGCCTGGGATAAAGACTGCTGGCCTTGCTCTGTACCTCTGATCACTTGAGTTGATTAGGTCTTCTCGTCTTGCTCAGGATTTATCTCCTTCTTCTCAGGATGACCTGGCTTCTCTCCAACTACTGAATACTCAGACAACTGATATCTTTAACTTCAGTCTGGTCCAGTCTCACAGCAATTCAACTTCATGCACTGAGTGCATGGAAACTCTAATTCTTCAAGATCTTCTGGTCTTGGACAACTCAATTGCACACAGCCGGATTTAGCCTTTGTTCACGTGTGCACGTGCATGCATGCATGCATGCACTCCCCTTCTCTTTCATTGGTGTGATAAACCCTCAAAGGGGGTAAACACATTCAGTACACACACCTTCCTTGAACTTCACACACTTAATTCAATTTGTTTACACACACTTAAAAGTGTGTTATACTTTAGTGTGGAAGTCTTCCACTTCTTCTAAGTGTATACACTTCACTTAGTGCACACACACTAGGTTCGGCCTTCTTGTTCTTGTTTGCTCACACACACTTCCTTTGATCAATTAGAAAACACAAGGCTTGGCCTACTTCACTTACTAAGCACACACACTTCCTTGTTCTTTTAATCTTCTTCAAAGTATGCACTTCACTTATGCACACACTTGGTTCTCCATTTTGTACACACAAGGGCTACGGCCTCTTCTTCAAATGCACACACAAAGTGTGTTCTTCAATTTAGAACAACCAAGGTATGGCCTCGGTCTTCCTCCTCTTCTTGCACACTCACGGCTAGGGTGTATGTCTTTCACTTGATGTGGCTTTCCTCCTCACTTAGAACACAACCCGTAGGTATGTAATGCACTTCATCTTCATGTTTCACTAAGCACACACACTGCCTAGGGTGTTCTTAATTTTGGATCGCGCAAGGTGCTTGAATACAAGCCTCGGCCTTCCTGCCTTCAACATCCATGAAAGTCCTCTGACAGCCGTGGGCGCGCAGGGTGTCAAGGACACCAACTACCGCGCAAGTGCGGGCTTCAACCGTGGGCGCGCAAGGTGATGCGGCCCCAGGTTCTTCCTACCACGCAAGGGGAAGGCACGCAGGGTTCTTCTCCAACCACTTTCGCGCAAGGTATGCACAAAAGTATCCTTAAGGAGCTAGTGGGAACTCCAGGCTTCTGTCGCGCAAGTGATGCGCGCAGTAATTCTCCACGAGGCACAAGAGCTCTCACAGGACTTCTCAATGTTTCAGCGCATCAGCAAAGCTTCTAAGAGGGCTCGGGCTCTCTTTTTATAGGAAAAGGAATGCCAAATCTTCCGCGGGATATATCTCTCAAATCCCCGCAACTTTCGGGTTTTCAGGATTCTGTGAATCTTGATTTTTCTTCTCGGTTCACCGCGGGTTCTCCTTCTTTATTTTCGTTTTTCTCCTCCACGTGCATGCGACTTAGAACGCATGAACAACCATCGTCTCTTATATCCCATGCAAAACATGAAATCACCGAAGCCTCGGCAACTTCGTTTTGCCTCGGCCTTGTTCGAAATCTCCCAAACATTGCATGCATGCCTATTTTCTTGCACGATCGTGTTCGGTAGGTCAATACGAGCTCAATAGAGTCTTCATCTTCGTCAAAGGTGTCCGGAATCTCGAAATCATCCCTCGGATGGTGCCTGGTTCGTCGGAGGCTCGCGGGGAGACTTCGGCATGGCTCGAGGTTGAATACGATCCGCAGATGCATCGAACGGTTAAGATCTGGCGCACGATCACTCAGACGACCAGGATGCGCTCCTGGAAATTTTTCCGCGTCCCACATCAAAACGGAGCGGGATTTTCATGCGGTATAACATACATCCTCTCCCCACTTCACCGCAATTGAATCTTCTCCCTCCACGGTGCCTCCCCGCACTGTGTTCTCTGCGGGCGCGCTCTTGCGCCCACTCGCGCCTCCTGCGGGCGCGCTCCTAGCGCCCACCATGCACACACGGGCGCGCTCCTCACGCTCACGCTGTGCGGGCTTCATCACCGTGTAGCCTCGGGGCTTATACATGGCCCCGACCTTCTTCCTTAGGGAGCGCCTTGGCCTTGAGGGTTCCCCATGGGCGTGGCGCCTTAGGCCCATATGTGCCTTGGGTGATCCCTCGGCTGGCCTCCTTGGTGGCCATATTTTTGGCAAAGAAAAGTACAAATACTTTGTCAAAAACAAAGTAACCCATTATGAGTATAAGCCAAATGCCAAGTGCCATTCAAGCCATTTCTTCTCCACTTCTTCTATTCTTCTTCTTAAGAATTCCATTACTTCTCCTCATATGATCTTCACTTAGGATATAGAATTCAAAAGGTTCACCTTCATCAACCGAACTCATGAATCACTTATAATCTTCAATGTTCTTTACTGATCTAATCAGAGATCAATTGGAACTTTTTCAATTCTCATGCACTAAGAGTTAGTGCATGGACTTCATTAAAACCACTTCATCCACTTAGAGATTGTGGATGGATCATCTTCAGCTCCTCATGCATTGTCAATACAATGCATGGTCTTCTAACATTGTTGTAACATTGTATCCAGTTGATACAAGTTCTTGGAACTTTAAGAACAGTTCAACAATCGTCTGATTTAATGATGATCCATCATCATTCATTCTTCAAGTGTTGTAACTTAGTATCATCTTGATTCAAGTATTGAATCATTAAGATCAGTTCTACAATCTTCTGATATCCATAGAGAATGTTCCAACCACAACATCCTATGTCACTTAGTGAATCTCCTAAGTGACGTGCATCTTAGTACCATGGCCATTCTCCATTCATCACCAACACCATCACATCCTTTTTCATTCACATATTGAAACCTCCTTGACATCCATCCATTCATTCCTTGACAACAACATACCTCATTGACAACAAATGCAACACAGTGCACTTCAATCTCCCCCTTTGTATTTGTTGTCAATACACTACTTCTTCACATATGAATGGGTCAATAAGTGTTCCAATATTTCTCCCCCTTATTGGTAATCAAATGAAAAGGTGTGGTGTGGTTCTCTTTCAAAAATCTCTTCCTCCCTTTGAAAAGTATTTTCTTGAAAAACACAGAGAGAGGGATGATGTGACATGTTCTCTTTAGCAAAGAACCTTTAGTAAATCAACTCTAAGTCTACTTGGGATAACCCAGTGTAGAAAACAAGAGTGATGTAACCAAGGTACTCAATGCTGTCCAACATTCACTATACATGTGAGATCATGCTTCAAGGGGCTTGAAATTTTTCAGATATAACAATGAATTGCTAAATCCTGCACATACTTCACCAAACACATTAGAAAGTTCAAGTGCAAAGATAAGGCTCCCCCTTTCAACCATTTGTCTTCAATCAATACTCCCCCATAATTTTCATGATGAATACAATTAAGAAACAAGGTATGAAAGTATGATTGGAATACCTTCACGTTTCTCAAGATGGTATTAAATCTTAGAATCCCATCTTCTTCTGATTGGCTCCCCCTCAAGGGGTGCACTCCATTCTGTCCAAACCACTCTCCAGATGAGAATGATCATCATCTTCAATTCCCTGAAATGTTAGCACATGTAAATTCCAAAAGTATAAGGGAATAAGATGGAACATCATGGGTTCATCAATGTGAACAACAAGGTTGAGAAGATTCTCTCAACCGAGATGTCCCATTTTCACCATTCTTCACACTTGCACATTTGATCTTCAATGATGATTGTGCTCGTGTGGATCTCAATACATCTTCATGTGAAATATTCTTCTTCCCTTTTGCCTTAGCAATTTCCAGAACTTCATCTTCAGCTCTTTGTAGATCTTTGGCAAGTTGCAACTGATTTGTCCATATGACTAACAAGTCATTTGGAAGTGAGGCCTCAGTTTTGGAAATTCCACATGGTTCTTTTGATACTGGTAAGCTACCTTTCTTAGGAAACTTGTTTTCAATCAATCCCTTCTACTTCTGCTGGATTGATTGTCTGTTTGAGTCCAGTCTGCCTCTATTGAATTTCATGGCTTCTTTACAAAGATCCATGATATGTCCTTTCTTTCCACAGTAGAAGCATTTCTTCTTGGTGGTCCTTCTGGATGCATCACCCTTCTTGGATTTAGACTCCAAGGACTTCTCTCCCTTTTTCATAATCTTCTTGGGAGAATCTTCAGCTTTCCTCTGCTTGCTTCCCAAGGATTCTTTCTGAGCCAGGTTCTGTGATCTTTTCTTCTTTTGAGCTCTATATACAGTTGGAGATTGACATGTATCTTTTTGACCACTTTTGCAATCATCCCAGATGTTGTCAAGTAATCCAAATCTATTTGCAGTAAATAGATGTCTCTGGACCTGTGGATGCTGCTTCTTTTCCTCTGGCTTACTCCCCCTTGGCATGGGCGTCCTTTGTGCTTTGACATTTAGTGGATTTTACCAACAATCCTTTGCACAATGTCCATACTTATTACAACACCAACATTGACCCACAAATCATGACCTCTTGAGTTCTTTTGATTGTAGGGTACTTGTCTTGACTTGTTGTGCTGTTTCAGGAGAGCTCTCTTTCTTCATCTTCTTCATCCATACTTGTTTGGAATTATTCTTCCATCATGCACTTTTTGTGGAAACACAATTAGAAGCATTAGTACAAGATGGTATGGATGGTACCTTCCTTTTAGAAGATGTTTCCCTTTTATTGGAGGATGTCCTCCTTTTGGAATCATCCTTCTCAATGCACACTTGTGTAGAAACATTTCTACTTTCAGCTGACTGGGAGGATTCAGCTTTGGGTGATTGCAGATTTTTCAATATCACATCTAGTTCTAAGCATTTCATGTTAAGGGAGTTCTTCTCATCCTCAACAGTTCTTAGCCTCCCTTCCCAATTTTCTTTCAGCTGTTCTAACTTGTCTTCATGCACCTTCTTCAATTCTAGTAATGAATTGTCAAGCTCCTTCACCATTTTGACTTTGTCTTCGAGTTGAGAATTTCTAACATTCATTGAAACTTTGTGCCTCTTTTCCAGTGCATGGAAAACATCTTGGACCACAGTCTTAAAGATTTCTTTCTCAGAAAGGCTTCTTTGCAATTCTTCAGCAGTGTCTTCATATCTTTCATTGCAAAGAGAAACGATTTCATCTTTAGCCTTCACCAGCTTTCTGAGAGTGTTGGTTATGCCAACCCTTTTTGCCAATTGGACTTCCAGAGAATTGGATTCATCTTCTAGCTGTAATTTTTCTTCTTGAAGATCAAGGAGGCATGTAGCTATACACATTGCCACTTCCTTGGGGACTGTCTTCTGAAGATATTTGATTGCATTTAGAAGATCATTGTTCCTTCCATCATCATCACAGCTAGAGCAGGCTTCATCAGAAGAACGATAAAAGGAATTGTCATCTGATGTGACTTTCACATTTCTTTCCATAGAAGGAGTTTCTCTGATTGCAACAACCTTCTTCCTTATCTTCTTTGCCTGTTTCTTCTTTCTATTTTTCTGAGTCTTGGCAGATATCTCCATTTGAGGCCGGTCACTCATTTCCTCAAATCTGCACTCCATAAAGTCTCTCTTGGATCTTTTAGAGGTAACCTTCCCTCTGATACCAATTGAAGTGCCCAGATCAGTGTGAATCACTGAGAGGGGGAGGGGGTGAATCAGTGATCCTTTAAAACCTTTTACTAATTGATTCTTAATCAATTAAACCTCTATGGCTTGTTAAGGCCTCGATCCACTCTTCTTGTATCTCTCACCTTTCCACGAATGATGTAGTAAATGTAAAGGCACTGGACACAAGGATTTACAAGGTTCGGCACCAAAGGCCTACATCCTTTCCATGTTGGTTATACGCTCCAACATGGTTTCTTCCATTATAATCTGTTAGTATTACAATGGTCGATACAGCATCCCACTGTATCTCTCCTGAGTCCCACAGGAGGGTCTTTATATTGCGTCCCACAGTGTTACCAGAGTCCCACTGGCCTGCTCCAGAATCCCACTGAAGACTTCTTCCACCCTGAGTCCCACAGGGGGATTCTCCTGGCTCCTCGAGTCACACGAGTTGCTCTTCTTCTTGTTCAGCTCTTCAAGTATCTTCAGCAGCCTGGGATAAAGACTGCTGGCCTTGCTCTATACCTCTGATCACTTGAGTTGATCAGGTCTTCTCATCTTGCTCAGGATTTATCTCCTTCTTCTCAGGATGACCTGGCTTCTCTCCAACTACTGAATACTCAGACAAATGATATCTTTAACTTCAGTCTGGTCCAGTCTCACAGCAATTCAACTTCATGCACTGAGTGCATAGAAACTCTGATTCTTCAAGATCTTCTGGTCTTGGACAACTCAATTGCACACAGCCTGATTTAGCCTTTGTTCACGTGTGCACGTGCATGCATGCATGCATGCACTCCCCTTCTCTTTCTTTGGTGTGATAAACCCTCAAAGGGGGTAAACACTTTCAGCACACACACCTTCCTTGAACTTCACACACTTAATTCAATATGTTTACACACACTTAAAAGTGTGTTATACTTTAGTATGGAAGTCTTCCACTTCTTCTAAGTGTATAAACTTCACTTAGTGCACACACACTAGGTTCAGCCTTCTTGTTATTGTTTGCTCACACACACTTACTTTGATCAATTAGCAAACACAAGGCTTGGACTACTTCACTTACTAAGCACACACACTTCCTTGTTCTTTTAATCTTCTTCAAAGTATGCACTTCACTTATGCACACACTTGGTTCTCCATTTTGTACACACAAGGGCTACGGTCTCTTCTTCAAATGCACACACAAAGTGTGTTCTTCAATTTGGCACAACGGAGGTATGGCCTCGGTCTTCCTCCTCTTCTTGCACACTCACGGCTAGGGTGTATGTCTTTCACTTGATGTGGCTTTCCTCCTCACTTAGCACACAACCCGTAGGTATGTAATGCACTTCATCTTCCTGTTGCACTAAGCACACACACTGCCCAGGGTGTTCTTAATTTTGGATCGCGCAAGGTGCTTGAATAAAAGCCTCGGCCTTCCTGCCTTCAACAGCCGTGCAAGTCCTCTGACAGCCGTGGTCATGCAGGGTGTCAAGGACACCAACTGCCGCGCAAGTGCAGGCTTCAACCGTGGGCGCGCAAGGTGCTGCGGCCCCGGGTTCTTCCTGCCGTGCAAGGGGAAGGCGCGCAGGGTTCTTCTCCAACCTCTTTCGCGCAAGGTATGAACAAAAGGATCCTTACGGAGCTAGTGGGAACTCCGAGCTTCTGCCGCGCAAGTGATGCGTGCAGTAATTCTTCGCGAGGCACAAGAGCTCTCACGGGACTTCTCAAAGTTTCAGCGCATCAGCAAAGCTTCTAAGAGGGCTCGGGCTCTCTTTTTATAGGCAAAGGAATGCCAAATCTTCCACGGGATATATTTCTCAAATCCCTGCAACTTTCAGGTTTTCAGGATTCTGTGAATCTTGATTTTTCTTCTCGGTTCACCGCGGGTTCTCCTTCTTTATTTTCGTTTTTCTCCTCCACGTGCATGCGACTTAGAACGCATGCACGGCCTTCGTCTCTTCTATCCCATTCAAAACACGAACTCACAGAAGCCTCGGAAACTTTGTTTTGCCTCGGACTTGTTCGAAATCTCCCAAACATTGCATGCATGTTTATTTTCATGCATGATCGTGTTCGGTAGGTCAAGACGAGCTCAATGGAGTCTTCATCTTCGTCAGAGGTGGCCGGAATCTCGAAATCATCCCTCGGATGGCACTTGGTTCGTCGGAGGCTCGCGGGGAGGCTTCGGCATGGATCGAGGTTGAAGACGATCCGCAGATGCATCGGACGGTTAAGATCTGGCGCACGATCACTCAGACGGCCAGGATGCGCTCCTGGAAAGTTTTCCGCGTCCCACATCGAAACGGAGTGGGATTTTCATGCGGTATAACATACATCCGCTCCCCCCTTCACCGCAATTGAATCTTCTCCCTCCACGGTGCCGCCCCGCACCGTGTTCTCTGCGGGCGAGCTCTTGCGCCCTCTCGCGCCTCCTGCGGGTGCGCTCCTAGCGCCCACCATGCACACACAGGCACGCTCCTCGTGCTCACGCTGCGCGGGCTTCATCACCGCGTGGCCTCGGGGCTTATACACGGCCCCAACCTTCTGCCTCAGGGAGCGCCTTGGCCTTGAGGGTTTCCCATGGGCGTGGCGCCTTAGGCCCATATGTGCCTTGGGTGATCCCTCGGCTGGCCTCCTTGGGGGCCATATTTTTGGAAAAGAAAAGTACAAATACTTTGTCAAAAACAAAGTAACCCATGATGAGTATAAGACAAATTCCAAGTGCCATTCAAGCCATTTCTTCTCCACTTCTTCTATTCTTCTTCTTAAGAATTCGATTACTTCTCCTCATATGATCTCCACTTAGGATATGGAATTCAAAAGGTTCACCTTCATCAACCGAACTCCTGAATCACTTATAATCTTCAATGTTCTTTACTAATCTAATCAGAGATCAATTGGAACTTTTTCAATTCTCATGCACTAAGAGTTAGTGCATGGACTTCATTAAAACCACTTCATCCACTTAGAGATTGTGGATGGATCATCTTCAACTCCTCATGCATTGTCAATACAATGTATGGTCTTCTAACATTGTTGTAACATTGTATCCAGTTGATAAAAGTTCTTGGAACTTTAAGAACAGCTCCACAATCGTCTGATTTAATGATGCTCCATCATCATTCATTCATCAAGTGTTGTAACTTAGTATCATCTTGATACAATTATTGAAACATTAAGATCAGTTCTACAATCGTCTGATATCCATAGAGAATGTTTCAACCACAACATCCTATGTCACTTAGTGAATCTCCTAAGTGACATGCATCTTAGTACCATGGCCATTCTCCATTCATCACCAACACCATCACATCCTTTGTCATTCACATATTGAAACCTCCTTGACATCCATCCATTCATTCCTTGACAACAACATACCTCATTGACAACAAATGCAACACAGTGCACTTCAAAAACATTTTAATTACATACAATTCTCGAACAATAGTTCAATAATAAAAAACATATTTTCATTTTATTAGATAAAATTATCCCAACATTGAAGCAAAACAAATGACTATAATATAGAATCATATTAATATCTCTAAAATTTATATATCTATATTTTTTTGATACTTTCTCTCATAAAAATATTACATAATCCATAAGAAACATATATAAGAATAAAAACATGAATGAATCATAAGAACCATGAACAAAATATAAGAACATGAAATTGAGCAGTGAGAGAATACATCGATCCCATCGATAAATAATAATTTCCAACATCAAATTATTTTCATAGAAAAAATATGTTTTATCTTCAAAATATGTAAATGGTAAAAATTAAATATTCCAGAAGAATATTTATATAATAAATTTCATAGAATTTTAAAAAATATTAATGCTTCCAAATTTTAAAAAAAATAATATTTTTGACCCTTTCTATATAAAAGTGACATCGCTTCTAAAATATATAAAAATTATACCTTCATCTAAAGTATTTCTTATTAAAAATATACACTCCTTCAAAAAAGTATATAATTATTCCTTCCAAATCGTAACTGCTG
The DNA here is from genome assembly GCA_963277665.1 of Viscum album. Classification (NCBI taxonomy): domain Eukaryota; kingdom Viridiplantae; phylum Streptophyta; class Magnoliopsida; order Santalales; family Viscaceae; genus Viscum; species Viscum album. Next base: position 896,760,065 of record OY728120.1, read on the forward strand.
AACTTAACAAATCGTATTTTTGAAAAATCATCTATATGAAAACAATAGAAAAGTATATTAGAGAAAAAAAGTTCGTTACCTTTTCAAGTAGTTTTTCACTATATAGAGATGTATAAAAAAAGTGATAAATTAAGGATAAATTTGAATAAATTTAATATATATTCATATTAATATATTATAAATAATTTTAATTTAGTTGTTTTTTTAAAACATAAATAATTTGGTCTTTAGTTTAAATGAATTATATTACAATATATGATATTTTTATAAGATTATATTTCAAATTGTGTAATATATCTATGTTATTTACTATTCAGTGAATATTTTGGGTTCATAGAAAATGATTTAGAATATGTTTTATCACAAATATTTAGTGTCTTAGTGAACCACATACAATGATTAGTGAGTTTGTGTGGAATCAACAACAATTAGGAACCATAACATCAGAATTATATATATATATACATATTTAGTAGTAGAAAGTTAATCCAAGTGTAGTTTACAAAATTAGAAATATTCTAAATCTTCTCCTATGTATTTAATTATTATGTATGTGACATTTCTACCCATTTTACATCCATCATTTTCTTTATCTAAAAACCATTTTAGTTCAAAAGCACTTCCTTAATAATAAAATATACCATCGTATAATGTTCCCTCAAGATAATGAAAAATTCCATTAACAACATTATAATGATGTTCATGGTAATTTCCATTAAATTTCAGAAACATGTTCATATAAAAAATTAAATTAATGTGGAATATCTATGAGATATTTTGAATATCTAGTCATTCAAAGAAAATGTTTTTGATCAATTATTTTACTTGATTTATCAAGATCAATAATTTTAGATGTTCCCATAACTGTACACGTACTCATTGAATTATCACAAAAACAGTATGTATTTAATGTACATTCAATGAGATTATATGTTTTCTTATATTTTTTTGGTAAAACATAAAATTATTTAAAAAACATAGTTCACCCATCATTCTCATTTCAAACACAAATTTTGATATTTCTAAAAACTAATTTGGAATAGATTTTTTAGTTGAAGTAAAGATAATGTCATCAATATAGATTAATATAATAATGGTATCCTTAATATATTTATTTATTAAAATATTTAGATCATATGTTCCCCTAAAATTCTATTTTGAAGTAAAAAATTTATTAATTCAATATTTGTAGGATCTTGGAGATGGTTTAACTCTATAAAGTTCATTAGTATGTCTAAATACATGATCTGAAAATTTTATTTTTAAAAATATGTGGTTTTAATATAAATAAATCCTCATTAATATATCCGTTAATAAAAACATGACTTAAATCCACTAGATAAAGGGTAAAATCTAGATACACTCTAAGGCTAGTAGAATTCAAATACATTGATGTAATGCTCTGGTAAAAACGTTCCTTCATAAATTCGAATAACATATTGATTAAAAGATCAACAATAATCACTGTATTATTTAAAATAATAGTTCCCTTTTCATCATATTATTATAGAAAACCCATTTGAATCTAATTATATGATGATATTTAGGATGTTATAACAAAGTCTAAACTTCATCCTATTCAAATTCACTAGGTTCATCTTGCATTTACCATATCTGGACTTTAACATATAATGACTCATTATGTGTTTTAGGATCCACATGAGATTAAAATGAAAAATGATCACATTAATTTTATATGTAAATACATCTATCGAATGGTTGATCTACAACTCGAATGATATTTTTAGTGGGACAATTTAATGTTATTAATGGATTTCATGTGCAGGTAAAATTTTGTTCTTTAAAAATAGGTTGAACTTATTCTAAATGAATAACTTACAAAATATAATTCTTTCATTGATCATCAATCTAACTAATATTCCAACATGGTTTGAGAGCTAGTTTCAGGATTTTAGAGAGATGATTTTTTCAACATCATCTATAAAGAATACCTAACTCCATTATCCAAGAGCTAGTGTCTACTTTATTCCATTGGAATAAGATACTAGGTATTTAATCCAAAATTTTTGATTAGTTCATTTATCTTAAATAACTAGATACACAAATGGTACCCATATTAAATTTTAATTATAAAATAAATATCATAAGAAACATTCTTGCATCCTTAATATTATAAATAATATCCTACTTCATATCTCGAGGAATGGAAAAAAATAAATGGTGAGTTCAAATTCATAGTAAGGGTTATGTACAGAGAATTTTATCATGACTAAATAGGGAGTATTCAATAAGAAAATTTAAATAACTAGAAAAACAATAATTTTAAACAATAAATTGGGAATGAAATGCATCCAAAGATAATATTTATGTATTAATCTCAGGGATAAACAGAACAAAATCCTCAATGAAAAAATTTATTGATGATAGACATCATGATGAAAGACATAATAACATCTCTACCAACATGGCCATATTATAATAATTTTTAATAAATTTGTAGGTATAACAAAATAAATTATTTAATAATGATATCCAATTGGTTTTTCTCATGAGACATGTTGAATTATAAAGTGGCTATCTATAATCTAGAGTAACCCATAAGTTCATGTATAATGAATTATTCAAACATAAAAATATCAACTTAATACAAAAAACAATATTCCTTATAAAAAAATGTATTTATGTAACAATGAAAAAATACCAGTATTTCCCTAGTCAATCATGTATCATTCTAATTAAAACACAATATGGTAGAATGGTATATAGGTTAGGAAATAAAAATATCCATGATTTGAATAATATATAAATTTAATATCCATTAATCACATGAATGTCAAATTTTTAATTGAATGTTTTTGACAAAAAAATTAATAAGGTATAAAACATGACTACAAATTCATCAAAATTATTGGCCTTGAATGAAATTATTTTCCACTAGATAAATAAATAAAATTGAAGTGAAATATTAAAATATTCATTCATTAGTTTGTTTTATATAAAAAAAATTAAAAATTGAATAATATTCTATATTTTTTAAAATATTTATGGTTGTAGTAAAATGTGGTAACATTCTATATGTTAAAAAGAATCATTCCTTTCAAAATTGTTAAACTAATGATGAAAATTTAAAATGAAAAATATATAATGTTTAATTTAAAATCATGTAAAATTGGAAGGATAGAAAAAATTCATTGATAAATGAATTTAGTAAATAAAAAGGACTTTTGAGATTTTTTTTGAAAATTATGGACACAGAAGAAAAATATACACGATCAAAAAGATAAATAAGATCGTATTTTATTTTAAATATTTTATTAAATCACTGATTTTATAAAGAGTTGTAAATTTGGAAGAAAAAAATGAGAACTCCTTAAATATCAATTTTTTAAGAAAACAGTATGTGTTTATGAACAATTTAATATAATATTTCTTCAATGAAAACAGTAGCAATAAAAAATATGAGTTTGTAAAAACGATTTATACGTATTTAATAACATTAAAATTTAAACCCCTTGAAAGAGTGAAATAAATCAAAACATTAACACTTATAAATAACCAAATATAAAAATTAACTACATCAATGCAGTAGTATATAAATAAAATAAAATTAAATATGTACATAATGAAAAATATGCCTCAATGTAGAGGAAATTGAGATGAAATTCCTTAAAAATATCTTATCTTTGAATGGATAATTAACTAAAGAATTATTTATATATAAAATCCAAAAAATCCAAAAAATGAGTCGAAGAACAATATAATAAAATATGAGTCCATTACACACATAATGATTATATAACATAGTCATTGATGTATACGTATAACCCCATGTATGAAAATTGGTTTCGGAAACCCCTTACCTCCCACATCAACATTTTTAATCATTATTTATCCTCTAATATAGTAGTTTTAATCGTGTAATTAATTTATAATAGATCCATTATAATATTTATAAGAATATATATTATCAACTTATTATATTTCAATACACATTTATTAATAATTCCTTCTTAATATCTTCTTTCCCAAGTGATAAATTTTTCATTTTTCATAAAAAATTCGGTTTGGTGGTTTTTCCCCTTAGAATTTCGACATGGTTCAATATTATCACAAATATTAATTATATAAATATGTTATTTATTAATTAGATTTATTTTTATAATCATTATTTAAGGGTGATGATAGAAAAATGAATTACATTATACATTGAGAATGTATGTCATATATTCACACGCACATTGTTATAACTTTTTTGATGGATGAATCAAAATAAAGGTAAATGACAATGCTATTTTATATAATAATTTTTATATCATATATATGATATATATTAACTATATATATCATTATTAATGTAAATTAAAGGAAAAAAAGATAAACAAATCACATCACTTCATTGAAGTGGTAGTCCACAAGTATACACGGGCAACATTATCATGTTTCTACACATTTAAAGGTAAGATGGTATATATGATAGTATCATTTTAGAAGAATAATTAACTCCTAAATATAATATATAAACATAAGTTTAAATATAATTACCATAGATGAATTATGATGATGGAAAAGTAATTTTAACCATGCATGGAGGTGTAGCCCACGAATATGCTCGAGAAATTTGTCCACTTCCCATTTGATCGAAAAGAGGGTGAATAATTGTTGTTACATAATCGAAATAAAATTTCAGTAAATTTATGATACTGAATGAATTATATTATGATGAATAAATAAAATTTATAGGAGGTAAAATAAGAAATAATTTGGATGAGGTTGGGTTGATTGATTACCTCACCTTAGCTAGGCCTCATTTTTATCATTACTTAAGGAATCATGGAAAAGTATTATGAGAATAAAATAACATATAATTCATCTATAAGGAATTGGATAAGTTTTATTCATGTATTTTTATTATCCATATGGCTCAATGTTGTGTAAATAAAATATATAAGGGGTGTACTTTTATATGTTTGGGGATGTGAAATCATGCAAATTTTAAAATTATTAAAATTAAATAATGTCACATTCATGGAAAATTAGATCAAAAAATTAAATGGATTCAAATATAATGAGGTTATAGTCATAATATAATCACCAAATCATATTTATACATGTTTATATGTCATTTTAAACCCTATATTTTTTATTAACTCCTTCCTTAACTATTTTTAACCATAACTGTGATAATCATTATTTTAAATATTAAAGTGTTATAATTTTACTTATATGATGAATTATAGATCATTAATTTAAAATGGATGAAAATATAGAACATATATTATCTACATGTCAGAGCTCAATAATTTTAATATTTTTAAATTATTTATGAAAATATTATTTTTATAAAATATCATTAAATTCATTTTTTGACCCTATATTTTATATCACTTTAATGTGAATAATTAAAAAAAGAATTAAATTATAAACCATTTAAAATGAATAATATGTTATATTTATCAATTAAATTCTTGGTGAACTATAAAAAACCCAAAATTTATATTTTTACTTTTTCCCAAATCATTTATATGGTTTTTCTACTATCTGTACAAGAATTGTGTCAGAGTTCATTAAGAATTTAAAGAAATTATTTCAATAATAAAATTATAAAATTATTTATCAAGATAAAAAATTTAATTAATATTTTAAATAAACATTTATAACTAAAAATATCCTATTATTATCATTATGTCATAATTTTACTGATCATAAACTCACTAGTGTGACAATATAAGCTTTTTTACACATAAGAATATAAATGTCATTTTCAAAGGAAATAGAATAAAAATTCCATATATTGGAAGTTAAGATGGATATAGTCCAATTATTCATTTACAATTTAATTATTTATTGCTTTTGATAAATTTTTAATGCCTTATTATAATATATTTTTACCTTAATTATATGATTTATCCTTTACCAAATTGATGAATTTTACCACCATTACTATTCAAAATTCCTAAAAATTAAAAGGGAAATATTTTTTAAATTTGAACCTCCTATTAAAAATTATAAAATCGATTTTATCAATTTCATTTACTATATGTTACAAAAATTAATTAAAGAATAAACCATCAAAATTCAATTTAAAGCCCTTTTCTATAAAACTATTTCATTAAGTATAGAATAAACTTATATAAAAATCACATAAAATATTGATCCAAATTTAAATTAAATAGATCTTATAAAACATTATGAATATTATAAATACAATGATACTTTTTAAATTAATTTATTTATTGAAATTAAATGACAATTATATAAACGTCATTATTTTTCACTATTCAGTGAAAAATGAATATTTTTAGAATATTTAAAGAAATATAAATATTTGATACTACATAAATAATGATATAAAAATGATAAAAAGATATCATTAAAAAATTAAATAGGGTTTCTTTATTTTTAAACGATTTTTTTGTGTAAAAATCTATTAATGAAATTAGATTTTTTTTAAAGAATAATAGATCATAAAATATTTTAAGGTTACATTATACCCCCATATCGAAAACATTCCCTTGAAATTAAATCACTCTAATAAAAAATGGATAGTTATATCTCATCACATCCTTAGGTTCCCATATAACGTTTTCAAACATATGGAATCCCCATAAATTGTTTAGCAGATTAGTGGTATTTTTTCATAGTAGAGTCTCCCTATGACGCAAAATCTCCACTAGTTTTTCCTCATATGTAGAATATTTGTCTAGAATTTTTGATTTTGGGATTAATACATGTCATGTATCAGAAATTTTCTTCCTTAGTAGTGATACATGGTACACATGTTGAACTAGACTGTGATTTGGTGGAAGCTCCAAGTGAGAACGTATTGTCTCAATAAAATTTATAATTTTAAATTAACCAATAACTATATGGTTACACCCCTTAATTACAAATATAATAATATTCAACCATTGAGATAAGCATATGACTACCAATTTCAATAATTGTAACTCAATATTTCACTGATTATTTCATGTATTACTTTTTTATAAACTCTTAGATTCCCTTATGTTTTGTTGAACATATTTAACATTTACTTCAATGTCCTCAATTAGGTCACATTACAATATCTATCATTCTATAAATTAACCCCATTACATTGATGTTATGCACTTCATTCTGAACATCACTTCATAGAGACCGTTATGATTTCTCATGTGTGTTATTTTCATAAGAAAATTAAACCAAATTATGGTTATAATCCTAACCAGCTCTGAAATCCCTAGATTGAGTTCTCAATATATTTTATAGGGTTTGAATTTTTGACTCTGAATTTCAATATTTATGAGCATATAATGAAGTACTGAAACTAAACATTGTATCTACATCAATCTAAAGGACTCCTCAAAACATCAAGGTAATCCTTAGATCTTGATCAGATTTGATTGAGAGTGGTACTTCATTAAAGTATTTCCTTAATATATAACCGATTAAGGTTCATAAGATATAAATATTTTTGAATATCAAAAAAATTCAATGATTTCATATTTTGATTGTCTAAAAATATAATAGAATTTTTTTCATTTGTTTTTTGGGAGTCAGATGATGAAATTGTGGATAATGTTTTATAGAACCCATTATGTTTTGGATAATAATTATTACAACCACATAGACTTTTATCTCATATAATTAACTTAAAAACACACCTTGAATCATGGTAAATAATCTATAATATCACTTTTCATGTTATCCCATCATAAATAAACATTCATATCTCTTTAATTATTTGTGATTTCAGGATGAAATGTGAATGATGAGTCATGAGAATCATCAAATAGCTCATTATTATTGTCTAGTATTAATGGAACACATACATGATTTTAGAAACTTATCATTAGAATATGATGATGGTTTATATTTGGAACATTTCTCATATTATTCTATAATTATATATATTTCATAACTATATTATGAATAATTTAAGGGATATATGGTTGGACATTCATCTGATAAAGATAAGGTATGACATCATTAATCAATATTTCTAGATCAAAATTCAAGAAATCCATATATATTGGATCGATTTTAATCTTAATAATGATAAAAATAGATTGATCTTTCTGATTTAGAGCATAAACCACCTTGTTCAACTTCCCAGGGTGGTAATGTATTAGGAATCCATGATCATTGATCATCTGTAACCATCTTCTTTGGTTAAAATTCAAACTATTTATGTGTAAATATATTATTCTATATTTTTTGATCAATATATATATAACACTTTTCACTGTTATGATAATTCCTCTATATCATCAATGTAAATAATTCCACTTCCATCTCCAAATCTATAATCCAAAAAATTTCCTGAAATTTTATATTGGGAGAGGCATAAGATATCACTGTATCATTATGGATGGGGACACATCCCATTACCTTCTTTAAAGACTAACTATATATTGAAAATCAATCCCTATTGTTGGGTAGTTCATGAAAAATTATGCAAACCAACCATCCCTTTAGCTTATAGAAATTATTCACACATTCATCTATCTAAAAGAAATTGACCTCATTCCTTGTCTAATTGGAGGGTAAATTAGATAGTCATGAAAAGTCTATCAAAATGTGTTGGAAGTATCAATCCAACCCAAGATAAATTTGGATCTCTGTTACCATGTTTATTCTAATCAATTTCTCAACAACTTCCTTATTTTAAAGATCCACCAATATACATTCACATTATATTATATGACCTAATAATGAGGCTTTTTTGAAGAAAAAAATTCAATCATGGTAAATTTACAAGATATATTTTCCTTCCTTAGGGTCATCTTAACAATCCCCATATGTTCATCACATACTTAATTTCTCTTATAATATATAATAATATCATTTATAAATATAACCAAAATAAGACCAAGTAATATTTAATGACTCTATTCATTAAATCCATGAAGTTAAAAAGAGAAACACTACCAACAAATATTATTACTATAAATTCATGATGACCATACCTAATTGAGAATCTAATCATGGTTATATTATCCTTCCTAATAATTTTCTAATAATATCTGAATTGAAGATCAACCATGAAAAAATTATATTCTCCCCATAATTGATCATATAGACCATAGAAATTGGGTGGAGGATGCCTTTTCATAATGGTTATATTTTTATGTTCACAATAATAAAATGTAAATATTTAATAAAAGTTATTTATTATTACAAAAAATAACATCTGAGCCCAATAATATTGCAGTAATATGAATGAATATCTTATCTAGATTGTTCTACATCCACTAATAAAATTATTTCAATTCAATCAGGGTTATTCTCCATAGAGAATTTAAAAAAGGTGCAATGCATTGTATGAGTTCTATAGAAAACTCAACCACATAATTTGGGAGTGGGATATGAAACTCTTATAGAAAGACATAAATATGAACTGATAAAACATACATATCCTCATAATTTTGTGTCCCCCCTACCATAAGATATATATATATATCCCTTTGGAATACGTAGTAAAACCATTGTGACATAAGTAATTTCCATTGGTATTTCATGTTCATCCTCACACTAGAAGACTATCGTAGGATGATATAGAATATCAAATGTAACAACTCAAATCCAAAATAACATTTCAATGGACTTAGTTCATTTCTCAGCTACCAATGGATTATTAGTTATATTAAAGGAAGACATTAATTGATCTAATATAGGTTAATCATGTTGAGGAAGGGCATGTTTCTCTATACAAGATTGTTTATTCACCATTAACTATATTAAAATATCTAATTTTTACATGATCTTCTTAATTATAACACTATATTAATTTTATTTTTCACCTTGAAAATCATTATATTTTTTAAGGGTATTGATTGAATTTCTTCAGTTAGGTATCAATATGGAATAATGGAAAACACCAAGTTAAATCAAAATCACCATGAATATTGAGCCATAAGATTAAAATCACTATAATGGTAAATGTACACAAATACTATATGGGATTATTATTATAATAATTTAAGTTATGGTTTTTTAAAACATAGTTCCTTAGTTTCTATTAAACATCATATGATATAAATAAATTAAACCCCAAATCTAGTAATAAAGATCTAATTTTACAGTATTACATTAGCATAAGATAGAAGTGATCACATCCCAAGGGACTGATAAATATAGTAGTCTTTATGAAATATATAAATACATCATTCCTATATTACATTGATAATATAAAATAAATAACATAAAAATATTCTCTTATCCTTGATATAATTTATAAAACCATGTTTCATACCATGGTAAAAGAAATAAAAATAATGGGTGTTCTCAGATTCCTAGGAAGAGTTACATGAAATGGAAGTCACTAAGAATAAATATGGAATATCTAATATGGTAAGGTAAATAAATGAAATCGGAAGACATTTAACAGATTACATGAGAAAAAAATTCATCAATGGATATTATCAATGTAGTAATATCATATATAATAATAAATATATTCTTAAATAAGGAAATAATTTATTTTGGATGTCATGATCTAAGATATATTGATAACATTATCATCAAATACCTATTTGAAGATAGTATATTCAATGGGTGGGTATACCCAAAACCCCATGTAATATGGTAAGTTAACTAGTTTACCTTATGAAAAACAATGATGCTTCAATAGGATATCCATAAATGGGCCCAACACCCCACTAAAAGTCCATTTCAGTCCTCATATATTGAATGATAAATTTAAATTAGAGAAAAAAAATTCTATATCAGTAAATGTACATATTGATCAAGAATACAGTATATCAATATTTCCCCAGTCAATCAAATAAAATTCTAATTAAAAAACTATTTATATAAATGGTATATGATTTAAAAATTAATAATATCCATGATATAATGAATATGGATATTTATGAGAAATGTAATATACAATGATTTTATAAAAGTGAATGCTTTAATATAAATTTAATGACTACAAAATATATAAGAGATAAATATTATTGTTAATTCATAAAGAAAATATTTTTTGTAATAAAATCATGTCCAAAGAAGAGATAAGTAAAATGTTATAAAAAGAGTAAAAAAATTAATCAAATGTTTCAGATTGTATAAAGTTTCAAAAAATAGAGTTAAATGTAAAGAGTGTAAAATAGTTATGGCAGTGGGGAAATACATCAATGTTGTATATGTTAAAAAACATCCCTTTTTATTTTTATAAATAAAGTTGAAAATTACACTTTGAAAAAATTAAAAACAATTCCTCTCAAAACTTATGAAAATTCAATGTTGTCAAAAATGAATCATTGATAAATAACCTTATTAAATAAAAAATACTTTTTAATATAAATTTTAAAATTATTAACATGAAATAATGTTAAACCTGATCAAAAATAGAATATGATCAGATTTTATTTGAAATATTTATCTTCTGGATTCAAGTTCAAAATATAAGAACCCTTATTTGAAAACATGGAAAAAAATTAAATATATATAAATAAGAATATTGATGTATTTAATGAATGATATATTATATTATTTCTACAAGAATATAATTTCTGTATGAAAAATTAACTTGTAAAATAAATTCCTACCACTTTGGTAACTTTTAAATTATAACCAACTGAATGGTTAAATTCAATTGAAACAATAATCATCATGAATAAAAATATATTCATATTAAATAAATCAATATTTATGTACACAGACCACATAAGATTTAATTTCTGAATAATACCAAATATGTGACAATAGAGATATAATTAATATGAAATAGCATACAAATATTGTATTATTAAATGAAGAATTAATCAATTAAGTGATTATATAAAAAATAAAAAATAGAATTAATTATAAAATCATATAATAAATGGCCATTTCACACACAATCAGGCCCAAACATAGTCAGTGAGGTAGAAGTATAACCAAATGAATGGAAATTGAGTTAAGAAACCCCTTACATCACTCTTACAATTAGTAGAACAAGATTAGAACTCAAGTATAGTGGTATTAAATATTTTATTAATTTATAATAGAACCATATTTGTATTTATTATATAATATACGATTGAATTAAAATATTTTAATACCCATTATATATTAATATTTATTAAAACCACTATTTCTATGTTTTAACTTTTTATTTTCATGTATGTTTTGGTTCCAAAGTTTTTTGTCTTTACATGTTGATAATGGTTCCATATAATCAAAAAAATTAATTTTTAAAATATAATATTTATTCATTGGATATATTTATAAACTAATTCATAAAAATTAGATATATAATGATAAGTTATATTTTTCATCGAGATGGTAGGTTGTGTGTATGCATGAACTATTATTTCAATTTTTCGTAGGACGGACCAAAACAAATGGATAACTAAAATAAAAATATTATTAATAGTTGTAATAAATTTTATAGAAGATATATTATTTAAATATTTCCTTATTACCATCCATGTAATTTAGTAATGATAAATTAATTATATGGAATCACAAAAAATGGGAGTTCGGGCCTACACACGGGTGACATTATCAACTTCCAGTAGACTGGATGTTAACAAAGTAGATATAATAATATAATTTTGAAACAATAATTGTGTAAAAATATAATATATAATCATTAAACCTATAATAATAACCATCAATTTTAGAGGTTTATTTAAAATTAATTTTATTTATACGTGGAGGCATAATCCACATGTACGCACGAGAGATACACTGAATTCCCATTTGATGAGAAGAGAGACTTAATAATGGGGGTTCCATAATCATAATGCAATTTAACAATTTTGAGGATAATAAATTTATTATTTTATTATTAATATAAAAAATTTATGAAATTAAAAAATGAAATAATTTGAAAGTGGTTGGGTAGAATGATTACCCCTCCTTTTGTTTGCATACATTAGTTTACCTTATATGGACTCTTGGATTGGTATTTTAAGAAGACAAAAAATATAATTATTAGATATGGAAGTGTACAAGATAATTTTTAAGGGTTATTAAGAGTTAAATAGATCAAATTGGTGTAAAATAATAATAGAATAAGATTCCTTTTACAAGTTAGGGGAGGACACTCTTGTGATTTTGTAAAACATTAAAATATAATAATGTTAAATTCATGCCCATGTGGTTCCAAAATATAATGGTTTCTCATATAAGGAGATTATTTTACTAAAATAACCATATAATAATATTTATAAATATGTATATATAATTTCAATCTTTATCTTTTTTATTAATCACATTGTTAGTAATTTTTAACCATAACCAAGGTAACAAAAATATCAATGTTAATGAGCTATAATTTTTCTTAAAAGGTAAAAAATGGTTCATAAATGACCAAGGTATGAAATTTTAGACCATATACTTCCCCCATTTTTCTTTTTATATATTTCTATGATATATAAATAATTTACTAAAATATTTTATTCATACATTATCGTTAATGTCATTTTTGACACTATTCATTCAATTTGACATTAACAATATCTGGAAAAATATGGAATTAGAATATAAACCACCAAAAACCCAATAATATGTTATATGTATCTATAAAATCCCTAGGGAACTATAACTCACCTAATAAAATATCACTTTTAGCGTTTTTAAAATAAATTACAATATTTTTATACTTCTAGAACAAACACTTTGGGATTTTTGTTTTAGAATTTAATGTAATCATTTCATCTCTTAAAATTTGAAAATAAATAAAAATAGTAAAAAAATTATTCATATTTAAATTAAAAATTTATAATGGAACATATATTCTTTGTAATTTTATTTTATAAATTTAGTGATCTGAAAATTATGATAGTGAGATTTAAAAAAAAAATTCACATAAAATAATATAAAAGTAATTCTCAAAATAAAATTGTAATAAAATTACATATATTCAATGATAGGAATGATATGGTTGAATAAATCATTTCTAAGGAAATAATGTATAATTTTGGATCGATTTTTAAAGCCTTATTAAATTATTTTTAACCTTAATTGAAAAATTAACACATTAATAGGGTCATATATTTCACCATAGTTACTATACATAATTTCTAAAAATAAATATGACATAATTTATAAATTTTATCAATATTTGCAAAAATTTAGAGTCTATTTTATCATATTAAATTATTATATGTTCATAAATTATATTAAAAATAAACCCACAAAATTCAATAAAGAAAACTTTTCTATAAAATTGTATTTTTAAGCCAAAAAATTTATTTATATCAATTCCATGTAAAATTTTGAATCTAATTTCAATTAAATTAATCTTATTACTCTTTAATTGGAAAAAAATTTAATAATAATTTTAAAATGCATTATTTTAATTAAATAATTTATAATTTAAATAATTTCATTATTTTTCACTCGTCATTGAAAAATAAACCACTTCATACAAATCCAAAAAATTAATACATAATATAATAATAGTAATATAATAAAAATGGTAAAACAATATCCTAAAAATATTACAATAGGTTTTAGTGCTTCATTTAAACAAGGGATTTCATGTAAACTAACTTATTAAAGAAATTAGATTTTTTTTAAGGAGGAATATATCAGAAAGTCCTAAGGTGTTTTAGTATGAAGAAAATTTTCATGGTTTCTTCAAAACAAAAATACTGGTATCTAAAATTTTAACATTAACTATTTCCTAAAATCTGTTTAGTAGTTTTTTAAAAACATGACGTTCCTTACTTGTTATAGAATTACTAAAATATATTCCTTTATTATAGTTTAGATATTTTTTTCAAAATAGTCATTATTAATATGAATGAACACATCACATCCCAAATTTATGATGTAATAATATCTTAGATTTCATCATATCCTCAACTCATAAGTTATTTTATTAGAAAATTATCAAATTAAAACAATATTTTTAAATATCAAGAAGTACTTAAAATGTATGGAAATTTTTTTCTAACAATTAACTTTTATCTCAAAATTTTTATAGTAAAAGTTTAAGGAATACAATTTGTTTATTCAACTACATAATTATTTCTATTGATTTATACATGTTAAAAAAATTGTGTAATTCCTTTCTGAATAAAAAAAATTCAAAGTCAATATTTTCAAACTCACCACCATGATAACTATGAATAGTTACCAAATGTAGGATTTTTTCATTCATTATGATATCTATAAAAAAATTATTAGAAATGATATTTTTTTAAATTGAAAATAGACACTTGTATATCTAGTTTAATCATTAACCAAAACATTCAAATATTTTTTCACTAAAACACTTACAATATTTGTTGAACCTTGTAAATTATTGTTCGATTATTATAAAACATTGTTTGATTATAAAAAACTAAAATAATCAAATATCATCTTCTGTTTTTCAATATATTTATAGTGATCATAACGGTTTGAAGAATTAAATATATCGGCTGCTAAATCTCTCTTGAGTAATTTCATAGAATTTTTAGATCAAATTAAAATATTACATTGTAATAACTTTCTATTAAAGAAAAATTATTTCTCATGAATTAAAATTAATAAAGTTATATCATGGTTTTTATGTTCCTCTAATTCAATTTCCTAATGTTATCATTATTACTGTCCAAAAGAATAATATTACATTCTAAAAATTGAAATGTACATTTTTCATTCCAAAAGTTAATAGGATAACTTTATTAAAATAATTGACTTAATATAATTAGTTTACGATTGATTATTAAAACATTTTCTTAATTTAAAATTAAAGTATTATAAAAGAACTTAACACAACCAATTATAATGTCTTCTTGTTGATCATTATTACTAGAATTTACTTTTACCCCTACGAAAATATAAAAGCAACAAAAGTAATTTTTTATTTCTTATAATATTTCTTGAAAATCCTCTAACCATGTATCATATGAAATAATTTTTTTACCTATATTTTCATTATAAGATATGAAATAAATGATTTTGGTACCTAGACATTCACGGGTGATGAATTATTTAGAAATAAAACTTTGGACATCTACATTTTTCTAATTCTATTATGTTATTCAGAATATAATTCTCTCAAAATGTAATATCTATGAATAATTATAGGATGATAATAGTTTAAATAACATTTTCTTCCAAATTTCCTCTTCATGGATATTTTGCGAAAAGAATTGTATTATTATGTCTAATGTAATTTGACTAAAACTACATTTTTTATATAAATCATATTCTAGAATTTATTCTATACAGTATGAAATATCCATAATTTTATCTAAATATAATTTCAATGAGGTAATATTTGATATTAGTTATTTTAGACTAAGAATATCATAATTATATTTTACAACTAAATTCTTAAAATCATTAATTGAGTTATAACTATATTTCTTATATTATTCTGATGTATTTTTAAAAATTTATGATGCATGTTTTGAAATTTATTTATTGGTTGGAACATTATATCCCTTATAAATATCATAGTATGTTGATTTCATAGAATTATTTTTATCAAGAACAGAAACATATCTAATCATTTCTTCTAAAGAAGATAATAAACTATCATCAATTTATATAACATCTTATTATCTTTATGAAAGAGAAAAAATAAATTAATCAATCAATTTATTAGGTTAATTTTCATTTAATGATAATATTTTAAGCTATTAATTAGATACCTCATCTATATAACATTGACTATTCTTCAGAACATCATTATAGAAACCAATAACATTTGGATTATCACTACACCCATCTAAAGAACAATCCGAAGTTGTTTCTCCACCACTTTCTCCTTTTGTTTCTAAATCCTTTTAACATTTCATTCTTTCACTTTTATACCATTTTGATGAAAATAAATATATTATTTTAAAACTTGGTTAATCAGGATTGATATACCTTTGCATCTTGCATTCATAACAAATTTAAAATGAGGTATCATTATTCTATCCTTTTTATTCCTGAATCTTTTTTATTGGTAATGAAAATAATTATTCCCAAAAAAATTATTTATCTTTTACATAAGGTTACTAGGCTCATTTCCAAATTCCTTATAAATTATATAACATGATTTATCATTAACATTACTTTTAGACATTAAATTATTTGAATCATTTTCCCATGTCTTGTACATTCTAGTTGTATCAATTAAATACATTGATAAAAAGGATACCCCTTTCTATTTTTATTTTATTTTTATACATGTAATTTTAATATATTCTCATACTACATAATTATTATAATATAATCAACAAGGTTAATTTTATTATTATTTTGTGTCATAAATAATTTTTCTTTTGGATTCCCAATATTTAAGTAAAATATCATTATTAATCTAAAAAATTTGTTCATATGAAAATTATTTTATGAAATTTAATATATACTACTTATAATAGTCATAAATCAATGATGCATATATGTAACAACTTTCATTGTTTGGAAATGAAAATACACATTACTAACATGAAGAATAACCCGTCTATTTACTAATACTCTATAAGTGTTGAAATGTGTTACTTCAATATTTCAGAGAATATTATTAGTTATCTCAGGATACGATGTTTTACTATGGATATTAATCTTTAATGAGCTTAATAGGTTATTCTAAACTATATAATTTGACTGCTTCTTAGAAATTTCTTCTTTGGTAAAATTTGTAACATACTTATCCTAAATATTTTTATTTCCTGTAATAAAAAATATATACTCCATTATTTATCACAATGATCTACATATGATCTCTCTTGTACTAATAATTATCACCATAAAAAAATTATCAGCCTTTTAGGATCCATATTTTCTAAATATTTAATATGCAATCTAGCCATAAAATCTCATTTTTATTCCACAATTTTAGTGTAAGGATAATATAAATGGAGACCTCTATCTAATATCACATGATTCATAGGAATGTATGATAGATATAAATCATGTGGGGTGAGTTAATTGTAGTATTTTTTATCTTATTGATAAATTCACAATATTTGATATTTAAATAAATTGAACAATTATATTATATAATTTTGGATTCATATCCTTCCAATACGTTTAATAGATCAATCTAAATGATAAATAATTTAACTAAATAATGTGCATCAAACAAAGTAACTATGAAAAATTATATAAATAAAATCATATCCACAAAACAACATAACATGAAATACCTCATTCAAGTGAGTTATTCCCTCGAACCCAACATATAATATAATTTTACACACCCCTATTTTTGTATCTAGAGTTATAGACCCTCCAGTAAACTTGTATTCTAAAATCTAGGAGGTCAGTGATCAACATGATCAGAATGAATTTAAATCTTCCTTTAGGACACCCTTGTTCTCAACAGATTAAAATTTCTTTTGTCTTCTTATCCTTTTAAGCCTTCGATCTCATTGATCAGAAAAAAAAAAAAAAATGCATGAGAGAATTTACAATAAATCATCACATAATGATGCTCTTAAATAGAATCCTCTTTGAATATTTACAAAGAGAATCACACAATTAAATGAGACGTTTTGAACCTCAAAATATATATAATATTCAGAAACATTTTCATCCATTTTTGTTTCCTTCTTCACTTATTGTTTATGGAACTATTTTTAGTTGAAAAATACAATGACTCTTATATTGAAATTATACATTTCTTAAGTTTAGTTGTAAATTTTTCAACAACCATATTTATCCTCCAAATGGGTCAACTATTGTACTGTATTTTCCATTATGTTTGATCATCACCACTACATCACTACTTATAGAAAAAAAACAGAAACAATTATTTGAAAAAAATTGTATAGATGATACTAATAAATAATTACATTCATATTATTTTTAGTAAAAATATTACGAATTTTTTTTATTTCGGTAGTGTAATTTGGATTGAATGCATAAGATACAATAAAAAATAAACATGTAAATATTTTTAGATTAAAAATATATAAAAATTATTTCAATTATCTGTACAATTACATTAAAAATTAGTATAAAAAATATTTCTTTTTACCCCAAAATATAGTTATATTCTAAGGTATGCAATTATTAACAAACTATTTCATAATGTGAAACATGGGAGATGATAATTATTAAATGTATAAATTATTAAATAGAATTTATCATTTATTCATGAATTATAATTCATGAATAAATGAAACAACACCCAAGGATCTTCTTTGGTGACATAAAAATCACTTATAAATTATGATGGTGTGTGTTTTTAATTGTTTCATGTTTAGAAAGAAACTCACCCAAACTAAAATATCTCTTCATATTTCTCAATATTTTTGAGACATTGACATGGATTGGAGGAATTATGGATCTGATTCATATGATGGTTTATTCCACACAAACCATATATACCTTTGGAAAGGGGATGTATTTGTGCTTACATTGTGATATTTATTAAACAAATTTGATGATGAAGATGTTGTATAACATCTATTCTATAGGTTATGATGTATTTACATCAATTTTATTCATTTATAAATTTTTCACCATTTTTTATGTTTCTAATGGGTGATACTTAGAATGTAATTTCGATTTATTCTACTTTATCTCATAATCTATTTTAGACTTTTTAATTACATTAAATTATATCAAAGTAAGTCAATGTGTTTATATTTGTGAAATCATTGTTGAAAAAAATAAAAATGTCTACAAAAGTGAATTCATTTTAGAATTTTTGAAATTATAAATACAATGAATAAACATCATGTAGAATAGTTCTACATATGTTTCATGGGATGCGGCCTTTAAATTGACACCCACCCAACCTAGGTAATGATCATAGAGAGTACATAAACATTGAAATGTTTTGTGTATAGGACATCATTAACTAGAAATCTATAGATGGTCCTATATAGAGGTTAGTTTTTATTACCCATGAATATATGTAATATGCATATTTTTAATAACCTGGTATATTAATAAAAATACCAAGTTTGATATAGTACATGATATGTAACTCCGAGATTAAATGATCCACATAATAATATTATTTAAATATGACTATTATAACATAAGTATTGAATTTGTGGGTTCAAATATGATTAAATAAATTATGAAATATATATAAGATTCTTAATCATAAAAAATTCAAGAATTCTATGAAAATAGTTAATCATTTTTTAGTAAATACATTTTGTTATTGAAAAAAGAATTTTATTCTAAAATAGTTTATATTTCATTATATGAGTGAATATTATAATTAAATATTATATGTATTTTAAATTATAATTGATAAAACCAATACAATTTTTTAAATCCTCATAAAAAACTATCTCGTGGTAAAATTTCAATATTTTTATAAAATATTTAATTTTTTAGTGAATATTGAAGAATACAATTTTTGAGGGAAAACAATATTTTCTATTATGGTATTTAAAAAATATTATATTTATGATTATTTTTAAATAATTATTAGTTCTATCTGATTAATTATAACCCAATTATAGAACATAGAATTAATTTAAAAAATAAATTTTGTTTAAAATTGTTGTTACACTCAAAAAAAATTTGAATGAAAAAACGTTTTCTTTGTGTTTTTTTTTTCATTTAGTTATTATATAAATTCTACCCCAAACAAATTAATCTCAAAAAAGGAATTTCATATTTTGAATTAGGATTTACATATTTTTTAAATATTCACTTTTTATTTTTAGTCATTATGAACATTACACATATTAAACTTTATAACACTGGTAATGATATAATGGGTTAATTAAGAACAAATATAATGTGATAAAGAATATAATGTAACCATAAAACCTACCTTATATTTATTTTGTTAATATATTTAATCTATATTCATAGAAAATTCCCTAATATGACCTTTTCCAATTTTCCTTGACTTTGAAATTTTTAATATTTTTTTCAACCAGATGTCAAAAATGGCATTCCCTTTGTTTTATTACTTTTATATTTTTGACATTGATATAAAATAAGGTATATATTTTTAATTAATATATTTTAATAAAAATAAATTTTTATCATAGTAATTTCTTTCCACTAAGTAGAGAAGAGATTATTAACTTTAATTCTAAAGCAACGTGGACATAGTATTTATGCCATTTATAAATAAAAAAAAATTTATAAATAATATTTTCTGAGTAAATTATTTTATTCCGTGAATTTTGTATAGTGGAATAATATATTAGATATTTTTTTAGATTATATTAAAAATAATATTTTGTCATTCTATTTTCGAATTCATATTATTTGAACTCCTCTTAGAAAGGCTTGAATAGTATTTTAGAATAAATGAAATTTTAATCAATTGTTTGAGAGTCATAAAAATATTAAAAGAGGAAAATTAGGATTAAAATGTTAAATAATCCTTAATTTTCCTTTTATAAGACAATATTAATTTTATAAGAATAAATTATAACCCATTAATGGTGGACGATTTATTATTGTGATTATGGATAATATTTGTTAAATAAATGGTTAAACCAAAATATAGCATTATTAATAACATCTAAACCTATAAAATGTTGATTCGACTCTTATATTAAAATAATATTTTATTTATCATTGAATTAATTTAATTTTTAAACATTTTGCATGGGTTATACATATATTATATCATACTATTTTATATAGTTCCCGAATTAAAGTTAATGATATTTTATTATAAATAATATTTTAATAAATGGTTTAAAATTCCTAAAAACCCACCCGTTATCTAGGTTATTTTGATAATGTTTAATATATCATCCTTGTTAATTTTAGGGTATGATTTTCCTTTTAATATAACTATATTTTCCCATATTTTTTAAAAAATATTTTTATTATGCTAGTGGTCAAAAAGGGTTAACAAATGTTAAAATAGATAAGGGTGAAAAAATCAAAAAAAAATCCCATTTTTGATTTTATAATATTATTTTGACTCAGAAACACCTTATCTTCTAATTATATAATTTTTTGTCTCCTTGAAAATGAACATTAACTTATATTAATTTAATTCTTTAAGATATTCCAAGAGTGATCCTCCCTTTTCTTATAAAAGTGAAACCCCTCTCACCTTTTACAAATACTGAAAATTCATTTTGGTTTATCCAAGACTGGCATAAATAACTTATTATAATACCAATAAAATTATTAGAGGCCTTGGTTTCTTAATAAATCCACCCTTGGGGGTATTTTGGTGTAAACCATAAGAGGATGTCTAAAGAAGTGGTATTTGTAATGAACCGACCCGAGAGACACTGAATGATTCCATGTGCTCCATGGTGACATGGCCAAATGTTTTCCGACCCATATTCAATAGGTTTCTAACTAGAAAAGAGGGTTTGAGGTGGTACAACAGGGAGACTGTACCCTCATGATTAGAGTGTAACACAATGGTCAAATAACAATAATCAATAAATGATGCCTACAAATAATTAAAGGAAGATTTGATCTAAAAGTATATAATAATAAATAACCTAATGAATTAACGTGAAATATTATTGTCTTTCCATTTATCCAGAGACTAGGAAAAATGTAATACATGCATCTATTATAACACATGTCTCAAAATAGAAATAGGGAAAAAATGAATTATTCGATCCAGAATCATGAGAATAGCTTACTCATATTCTCCCCTAGTCATATGAACAAACAATCAAGCCTCATATAGTGGGTTCTTGCCTTGGTCCCTATCTGTACCTATGAAGTATGCCCAAGTACCCAACAATGGCTTGAACATGGTGTGAGATTACACTGATTAGGCCACTACCAACCGTTTCATTTACAAGTATAGTCTATGTAATATAAAATTATCCAGCGTGAAGCATACCACAAGTTTAATACTAAAAAAATTAAAAATCAAGAAGAAATGATATTATCTAGACAAACATGGATCCCTTTGAAAATAATACATGCTCCCATATTAAGGGAATAAATATTAAGAAAACTATATAGGTGTGATAATGTCCAGTCTGATCTCTAAAATCAAATTGTCATACCTAGGATATCAATAAAGCATAGATAAATATATAAAACAACAATTCCATGTAATATTTTTTCAACATAAACAATTTCCACTCTATGTAATCGAGTTAATAACATCCACAACATCCATGATGTGAAATCTCATGTATAACATCCACAATGGTCACGTCGTTTAATCCAATGTGTAACATCCACAATGTCCACACTATGTAATCTAGTTTGAGAGCACAAAGGGATTTATCCAAGGATTTAATACCAATGCATCCTTATTGATTCCTAGAAAAATCATGAAGGAAACATGGTAAAGGTTTTGGTGGAGTCAATGGATAATTACCAACACGATTCTATGAAATCCAGGTCTAAGGGGTATCAATACCCTTGGCATCCTACGGAATTTTGATCCAAGGTATAAAAGACCAAGGTGTCCACTACCGTAATCAATTTATATCCATGGAGTATAAATTTATATATAATCTTATGTAATAATTATTCAAAAAAAACTCTTCTATGTAATACAAATATATAACAGATATCTGTGGATTAGAAATGCTCGTGGAATCTGTTGGAATTTGGACCCAATGAGCCCATCTAAATATTTCTCTACCATTTAAAATACATAAACTCCTTGAGTTATCAATTAATAATCATTATCATTCCATTTAATCTACCAACCCATTTAAATAATTCTATTTAAAAAGTTGAATCATTTAATATCATTTGATCACGTTAAAAGGAGGATTAACCATATAATAATCACTCATTCAAATTCAATTCAATTTATTAAGGCTCTCAAAATAATTGTTGATCTCAAACTCTCACATTAGGGTGGTATAATAATGGAATATACCAATACATACCACATGGATGGCCTATGACAGGGATACAATCCTTCAACCATCACAAAGGTATTGGTGGTAAAACTAATCAAGTTCTAAAAATTTAAATCAAGTCATCCAAATAATTTTCGGGATAAATATGAATGTATGTCTTGAGGAAAAATTATGAAAATATTTAAAAAATTAAAACATGTGGTAAAAGGTATAAACCACATACAATATACGCATACACTACAAAATAATTAGCTTTTTCCAACAGGGGTATATTTTTTGGTAAAAGTATATTTTTTGTTGGTAAAACATTTTACCAACAAAAATTGTCTTCTCACTAAACTGTCGGTAAAAAATATGTCTCCAAATGTTATTACGACAGAGAAAATAGTTCTGTAAAAAATATAATAATACCAGTAGATAAGATATATGTTGGTCAAAAAAAATTTCAACATATTCATATGACAAATATTTCTGTTGGTAATAATATTATCAACATATAATATCTATTAATAAATTATATTTAAATAAAAATTATAAATATTTATTACTAATAAAATTTCATATTATATTTATTAATTTATCATATATAACACCTTCTTAAATTATCAAACCAATGATGATTTTTAAACATGATAACCTAGAAAAAAATTAATTATATTATGGGAAATTTAATACAAAATGAATCATACATAGTTGAAGTTGATTAATACATAAAAAGATCATAATCACACAAAAACTCAAGATCCATCCACGCAGCCGCAGACGCTTGCCGACATTTACCCCCCCCCCCCCCCCACTCCCAAATGAAAAAGGGAACGTCGTCTCTTGAATACAATCCTCTAGAACACATCATAGTTGAATGGTAGAATAATAATTACTTCCACCAAATGAAAAAATTTCACGTTTTCTCGTGAATGCTCTCTTCCAATACCAATCATGGTAAAGTGGTAGTATAATAGTTACTTCTGTCAAATGGAAAAAAGGACATGTCATCTCTTGAATGCAATCCTCCAGCACACATCATGGTCGAGTAATAGTTACCCCTGCCAAATGAAAAAGGAATCTCATATCTCGAACCTAAAGTCGTTGTTATGTCGCACCCTTAAGCTCAAAAATCTACACCGCACGCATCCAATGAGAAAACCCACAAATCAGTGCAAAATATATTCCTGAATTGAAACAAAAAAATGTATAAGAAAATAATCTGCCTAGAATGAGTATCTTTCCAATACTAGTGAGGATCCTCAAGTCAGTTCCATATCACACCCTTCAGCTCCAAGATCTACACAACACAACCAAAGAACATACCCACAAATCATCCCAGAATATCTAAATAAATTGAAACTAAAATAGAAATCAATGAAAATATAAAAAGTTGATTTACATAGAATGGGAATCTTTTATTCATCATCTCTGTTTACATCTCAACAAATCAAGTCATCTCTAGTACCTGTGAGGAAATTCAAGTCAATGCTATTCCACACCCTTCAGTTACATGATCCACTCCACAAACGACCAAATAACATACCCACAAATCCGTACAAAATAACTGCATAAATTGAAACCATAATAGAAATAAATGAATGTATAAAAAAATGAAGTGAAGGTGAATGATATAATTCGTGATTTTTTCAAATGAAAACAAATCCAAAGTTAATGAAAATATAATAATACTTCTAAATGGTAGGAATAAATATAATGGGCTCAAAAAAACACATACCATGGTTAGAACAAAATCATGGTTTCTCAATCTAAATCAGACTCATGGTTAAAACAAAAGTCTGTGTTCTTAATAATTTTAGATCAAAATCAACATCAACCATAAGACTAGTTTTATCCATTTCCATGCATCAACACAAGAACATTCAAAATCTCCCTTTTAATTGAACTAAAAAAAGGAAAATTAGTAACTACCTTTAGAAAGGTATCATGTGCAGCATTCAATCAACCTAGCCCAAGAAAAAAATGGAAACCCAAGACTTTATTAATTCTAGTGAGTGAAAGACATTTAATTTCACTTCTAATTCAATGACATGCTTCTGAATATAAATTCAGAAATTTAGTTAATTTTAATTCCATGGTATATTCAAAATAACACCAATCAAAAAAATTATGAATCATTAAATCAAATATTGGATTCTCTATAAAACTAAAATATATATATATACAAACAAACACACGCATAACACAGACTTTGAAAGTGTGGTTTTTAAATTATGAATAAAATCAACCCTCTCAAAAAGGCATTTTACTTTTTTAGATTAAAAAAATAAAAATAATCACAATGAGTATTCCTAAAACATAGTATCATGTAACATTTCATAAACTAGAAGAAATCAGATTGCAGAAGTGAAATTGATTTTTTTTTGTGAAATAGGTGGCACTACATTTGTTGTTGAGAACCTAGAGTAATATAACAAAGAAGAATAGCATCAATAGAAAATTTACCTTTAGTTTCATGTTGAATAGACACACAAACACAACATGCTAATGTAGATTACAGCATACAAAGAGTGTATACCAATAGTATAGTAACATATATGATATCATATTAATATTAAGTTGAAACACATTTACAGTGGATTCAACATAATAACAAAGAACATAACATGATGACATTGAATGGAAACAAAAATACAGGTAAAAAATTCATATTACAGTGAAAAAAATAGATTAGAGATACATAAATAGTGATTAAAAAGAATGTTAAAATATATATGTTATAAAGAATATCAAACCTAAAAACATTATATAACGTTTATATAACATTATAACATTATAAAATCTATATAATAATAATGAATACATTATATAAAATTTTTAGTTTCATAATTGAAAGTGTTTTTCACGCTAGTGGATACACGGTATGGTAATGAAAATGTAAATTGGAAATAAGTCTTTTGAGTCTTCATTTTATCAGTCATACCATTTCTCCTCATATTTTTGTTGAGATTGACATTTCAAAGGAGTTAATGGAAGATATTTGGATTGAGATTAAAGGGGAACATCAATGTAAGAAATATGTGTGCTATGAATCCGGGATAGACTAATGTTCATAATTTAATCAATTGGGTCATGCCCAAACTGCCTATCTACAAGCTCCTAGGAAAGATACTTCTAATGATGTTTAATTTGATGGAATGACGAAGAAGGAAGTTCATGCTAAAGTTGATTTTTATCTCAACCCCTCCAGTGATGTTCTGGACAGTGGGAATTCTCCCAGTACTCTCACAAAAGAAGAAATTTTGGCTCCAGAGGATGGTGATATCGTCACCAATAATAATTCAATATTCAACCCAAGATGATCTGGTCAGGTTCCTGTGGCTACACATCAGATTCTTTAAAGTAGGGGATCATTGCATCTGGGAGGACAGAGAGTGTTCAGTAGCCAGATCCACTTATCTATGGAATACTTTCTAGGTTGAGGCATGATCTCGAACCTAAAGTATACGCACAGGTATTAAATTTTCCAGCAAAGGAAGGTATGCGTTTTTAGAGTGGATCATTTGATCAGTTGCCTTCAGTCCTAAGAATTGAGCACCCTTCCAATGTGGGTTTTATTCCTAATACATCAGATAAACTCCAAGTAGCAGTTGTTGGAGAGTCTTCAATGTCACCTTCAGTGACCTCAATTGATGACCAGGATGAGTCTGGTTATCAGGTCATGGGTAGAGGTTGAAAAATCAGTGAGCAGACATTTGAAGGGAAGGTATGCAAAAAGTATCCAATGTAGGAAATCTATCATACAACGGGGCTCAGAAACTAGTTTCAGATGTTATAGGAGGTGAAAAATAGATAATGAGGGGTGCAAAATGGTGCAGCATAGGCAGAAGAGGCAACATGTCTTCAAGGACAGAGTGGTGGAAGATTCCTTGTAAAATGAAGAAGTAATCAGCCAAACTGGACACTTTCGCTCAAGATTGAAAAAAGGGGAAAATCCATAATTGAAGAAGGGGATCATCCATTGACAATGGGTAAGATGTAAAGGCATTGAAAATATTCCTCTAACTTTCTTAATCCCATGAGGAAAAGTTCAGTAAGTAAAGCAGGTGAGGTTTTAACAGCTGAACATCATACTCTCTAGAAATCTAAGGGCCCAGTGGAAGACACAAAAGCAGTTGGTGGGGCTTAGAAAGACCCTGTTGGGTCTGGGGAGAAGTTGCAGCCTGATGACCAAGGGACAGAAGTCTTCCTTGGAGGTTAGGTCTCCAAGGAACTTTTCCCTCCTCATTTCATTGAAAAAATGATAGAAATGTAAGATTGTTTTGGAAAATCCACAGAAGATGAAATTTGGGAGGCTAGATGTTTTAACCTGGATACAACTATGGAGTGGGGAAAGATGTCTAGATAATCATGACCTCCTGGCCTTAAGATGGACTTGTGTGTGTAACTTGACTTCCAGGTGGACGTTATTTTCATAAGAATAAACTAGGTCAGCTTCTCTTTAGCAGATTTTATTAAGGCCTCTATTTTATTAACCTACAATATCAAATGATATCTTTGACTTCATCCTGATCAAGGCATTAAAGACTTGTCATGGGAATATTGGGTCAACTCTTTAGATCCTCAAACTATTTTTTATTTCATTTTTTTGGTCCTGTTTAATTCTTGGTGTCTACATTCTTGATGGTTGTGTATTAGGGGTTCCCACCGAACCTAGGAAGAGGATTTTCTTAAAATAAAAATATATATTGAGACCAGGAATGATAATTTTTGATGATAAAAAATTATAGAAGAGTATACATAACCATCAAAATAAAATGAGAAATAATACATGTGACCGCGATCCCAAAGTATATAATCCAACCAATAATGATAAGCACAACTCAAGATAATGATACTAATTTACTTCCATTGAATAAAATTATTCAATCAAGCAGATGCAAGTAGATAGTACTAGAAATTGTACATTTCAAAATCAATTGAATCTCACTTACATTTAAATTTTTCAATGCATATTATAAAGAAGCATATAATACTGCATAGTAAAATATTATAGTTATATGTAGTTATATTGAAACTGAACATTAAAAATGCTACTGAATGCATAGTATATCATAGTCGTCGGATCGAAACTATATACTAAACCTGTATATTATAGTGTTATTGAAATTTCATAGTGGTACCGGAAACTATACATGAAAAAGACTGCTAAATACAACTTATAGTAACTTTTTTGAATGTATATTATAGATAAGTAGGATGATTGAATGCATTTTGACACTAAATATAACTTCAAAGTGGCATAATATGAATTTTTGTTGACACTGCATAATTATATGGAGATTTTTTATTACATACACTTAATCAGATCATGGAGCATCAGATAAAATAAAAGACATAATATTCTGTAATCATTTAATGTTTACCCTATTGAACAAACATAATAATAGAAATATGAATGAAAAAATAATAATGAAAGAATATGGTTTAATGGAAAACCAGAATAAAAAGAGAAAGAATCATTACATGACTTGGACAAGGTTCGAGTGAAGAGAGTACATGTGGAAATCCATAGTGGGGTCGAACCAAAGCTTTATCCATTTCTCCCGGTTCCCTTCTCTATTCACATACACATTCATCTGAATTAGAAGAGGCTCCCCACTGAAGTTCCCAGAAACTCGAGTCCGATGACATCTACCACATTGAATGCACTAAAAATTAGCCACTAGTGAATAAATCAAAGGAAACCATGCAACAGTTCTCTTTAATCACTGTACAATTAACCAGAAAGTAACATCAACCCCTTAAAATCTATGCATGACAAAGACTTGAAGGTGATGCCAATAGAGTGAATAGACTGTAATGACCCTAGGAGGTGAAATAAAGGGAAACACGAGGTTTTCTTCTCCCTATAATGAAAAGAATACATTAGAAGGAGGAGAAGGGACCCATAAATGAATTCACACAACTAATAATAGATTCATCCCTCTTTCCATAGCATGAACAACATGATAGAATCAATCACAGAGAGATGAAAATCTAAAACAAATAATCAGTCTAGAGGATTGATGAGCTTATATAGATAGCATTGACAATCTCGGCGGAATCCCCATATACACACTTCATCCGAACTGACACCTTCCCATACAAATACATGTTCTTCGATGTGAACCCAACTCCAGAAATTAAAAGAATCCACACATCAGAAACCAAACAAAGGAAGTAATCCATGTAAATCTTCATCTGAGAATAAGCGAATGGAAAATTCTAGCATGCACTAACATATAGAACCAGGTACAAGGTGAAGAGAGGTTTCTACCAAAAAAATCCCAAAAAATAATTATTCAGGAAGATATAATGATATGACATATAAAGTAGCGACAATCACAGTAGAATCGTACCAACTTCATCTGAACCGATGCCTTCCCATAAAAATAATTTTTCTTCGATGCGAACCCAACACATGAAATCAAAAGAATCCACAGTGCGAGGGAAGGGATGACAGTGAGTGATGAGAAGGGATCCCGCGGATGGCAAGGGTAAATCTAGGGCACCAGGGAAAAAGGGGTCACACGAGGATGCCGGTATAAAATGATGTGGTTGACAGCGGTTGAGATTGAGGATGACGGCTTGGAACACCTGAGAGGTGGGTTCACGTGATGATATCGGTGGGGGGGAAGAGGGAGGGTTATTTTTTCACTAATGTTGGAGGGGGACGCCGACCGAGAAGGGGGGAATAGGGAGGTGCAGATGTCGGAGGGGGACACCTGCTGGGAAGGGGAATAACAGAGAGGTAGGGTCAGGGGAACGTCTTCCGGCCAGGAAGGGGGAGAATAGGGAGGTAGGGTTGAGGGGAACAAAGAGGTAGTTATAAATTATATATAAATTTATAACTTTTTTCAATATATATATACACATATATGCAAAATTATATGTTTGTAATGAGTAATATATACGTATATGTATGTATATATATATATCAATTTATTCAGCTTTTGGTAAAATATTTAAAATTATTAAATTTTTTATTGAAATAGATTTTTATTATGGTAAAATTTTGGTGGTAATAATAATTTGTAATAACAGATTCATTTATCAGTAAATTAATTGTTGGTATTATTATGATATGACAATCGATTTAAATGTTAGTAAAAGATTTGTTGGTATTGAACTACTAATATAAACAGATATATTTTTTGGTAAATTTTTTTTTGGTACCTCCAGTTAATATTAGCATAATTTAATATCTGTTGGAATTGATCATTTTTACCGAAAAATATATTATCTTTCTATAATTTTATGTTGTTAAATGTCAATTTGTTTTATTAATAATATAACATTCATCCAATATCAACTTCTTATTCGACCCATATTTGGAGAAAAACAAAAAACCATTGAAAATACTAGAACTATGGAATATTATCTTTTAAATAAAGATCTTTATAATAGTGAAGAGAAACAGAGAAGGTTTATATAGGAAAAATTATCATACTATAATAGATGAAATGAGTCAAATATAATTAGAAATGGATTCTGGATAATAGAGTTACCACAAGGCCTAGTTTTACCTTACGTGGTGCTCCTACATGAGAGAGAGGGGAGGAGGTTGAGGCGTCTTCCATTAAAAAGAGTCTCTACCTATTATTTTAAGAACTTTCCTTGGGAAATTTTAGAGTGTTTAAATGATTTAAACATCTTTTAATGGTCATGGTATTACCCATGGTAAAACCCCTTTACACATCGTGATTTGGCATACACAGGACATTATAAGTCATGTATTGAATAATCATTGTGTATCCCAATTACACATCATGTAATTAAACTACAACCAACCTTTATCCCACCTACCTCTTCCTATCCAAAAATAAACCAACCATACATGGTATATCTTAGGATCGAATCCAAAAATGAACTAAATCAAGAGTATGTAATGACGTAAAAAATTTATACCACAAAGTAAAACCTAGAATCTTTCATTCTTCCCCTGCATAGAAATTTGTCTGGGAATTTCCCATCCAATGGTGTTCAAGAATAATTTGCGAGTAAATTCCTTCAATGATCCTAAGCATCAGCCTCCAGGTTCCATGTCTCATTAGGTAAATGGTTGTACAGACATATCCCCAATACAAGAGGAATTGATCGGCATCATAAAGGATTTATGCTCATGTAAACGCTATAAAAAAGATTCTCCATAAAGGAAACATATAAATATTGCTAAAACTCATTTCAATACAAGGTATAAGATGTGTTTGAGTGATAATGGAACTGCTGAGAAACATATAATAGATCATTCTTGGATAGGTACTGATGAGGTACCTTTAACCAAAAATCTACTAGCCCGACTCACTCTATAATCTCGAATGTCCTAATATAACGTGATAAAATATTTCATTGTCTCTTAAACTGTATGTTCCCCAACCTAGTTTATATATGTAATATTAAATGATCTTTAAACTCGAACCCCAAAGGACATATATGATGATCAACATAAGAATTTTGTATAGAATTTCCAGTAGCTATTCACTTTTTGATCATCTAGACCAGCTCTGAAGTATCCTAACCAAGACATGGTCTGAGTAAAGCTGCATGTTCTACCTCTAACATATAGAGAGGTTATTGGAATTTACTTCCACAAAAATCATCATAATGTTCCATATAGATCCTATCATAATAGATATTACTTTTTTAGGACACAAATATGGATTTATGATTCTCCCAAGAGCCCCTAAAAACATGGATGCTTGCTTTAAACATGTTATCAAGTACATGAATCATAGAATTTAACTATCCATCAATAAGAGGGTTGTATGTTGTGCTTATAAGAATATGTATACTGAAATCCCTTTGTAAAACCATCCAAAGACAACATGTAAATAAAATGTCCCTAAATGATAAAACGATCTATGGAACCCAGTAAAGGTAAAAAATATCACAAATATATTATCCCCCAAGATCATCTTTAAAAAGGTCTATCAGGTCAGTACGAAAGGAGAGAACTTCGTGATCATGTACATTGTAACCCATACAACATCACTACCTTAGGGTGACCTCAATAATGTGTTCATGAGATCCATTGTAAAATCATCCAAATTCCACTCAAGAATGGGTATCTTTTATAAAATTTCTCTTGGTTTATGGTGTTCTTCCTACACCTGTTCATAGGTGGAAGACCTCATAACCACACAAACTACCTTATGTTTTATCATATACCACTAGTATTAATGACAGAAGTCATGATACAACTTGGTAACACAAGGATGTAGATCCAAATTCAAGTTTTAAAACTCCTTCATAATCTCTTCCCATATGTATTATAGAACCCAAATGTGACCATGAATGTGAAAAATTACATCACCACCCATGGTCTAACCAGGAGGTACATCCTCACCTCCATGAATTCCCATAGGACTAGGCCCACATAATATAAAAACTATTTCATCCATTGTCTATCAACAATTGAATATGTCTCTAATATGGATGATAGAGGGTGATATCTTTGGATATCCTTCACATCCATGTACATATATGAGAATAAGGTCGTAATTTGACACTTAACACTGTTCTCTTGAGGTTCTAGTATTCGAGTACTCCTACTCAGTGTATCAGTAACTGAATTTCCCTTTCCAGGTGTTAGGAAAGCTCGAATTCAAAAATAATACTGGCACTCCACACACATTTATTTAATAAGATCCATGTCACATGTTGTTAATATATATATGAGTATGTTTTGGTAAGGGTACACCAAAAAATTCTCTTGATATAAATAGTTCCTCCAACAATTCGAGGAATTAACTACATTGGAAAACCTGATATTATTCTCTAGGTAGTTCCCCTCGTGTAGCTTCAACTAACGAAACTTATATTTCATGACTCACAATTCCTATATCATAACTTCTATTATATTCAGTTCAAATGAATTCCAATATATTCTGTTTCTCTTTCCCAACACTAGAAGAATTTTGTCCACTGTTTAATTCAGTCTCCCTTTCATCTCTTAAATGGTTTTGTCTTAGGTATTTATCCACACAAGCTTCACACAATTCTCATCCAATAACATAAGACGTGATTCTATGCAAGATAAGTCCCTTTTTAAATACAAAAAATATATGGATATACCCAAAAAAACATATTATTTCAATCCTCTTTTTGGGATTCTCCTTGGAATCAATATCTCTCAAATTCTCTAGGTCCACTAATACTCCTGTATTTGAGATAATATGACCTATGAAGTTAATATAATCCATCCTGAAGTGGTATTTTTTTATATAATCATATAAATGATTATATATCAGTGTATCCAAAATATATCATGATTTTAGGAATGGTGGTATCACTTTAGAGTATAAAACAATATATCATCCATGAATACCACCCAAAATGAATCCAAATAAGGTTGGAAAATAGGGTTCACCATCACCCTGAATACTTTTACCAACCATGTTATTTATTACAGCATAAATCATGATTTATTAGATAATATTACACATAATACAAACCAAAATATTGATAAGACAGGGTGTTTGGGAATTAGGTATATAGAATAACATTATGAAAATGGGATATAATAACATTTTTGAAAACTTATTTAACATGACTTGGAAATTATATGGATTTTAAAACTTCAAGGGATTACTAAGGGAAAACCTAAGAACGCGGTGAGCTATAAATCCCCATAAGGGATTAAACATGAAATAAGGGGATAAATTTTATAAAATAGGTATAAAGATGGGGAATAAAAAGAGTAGTGATCATAAACAAGAACAATGAGACATGATATCGCGTGATAATCATAACATGGGAAATGTGCCAACAAATTAAAATAATGCATCATAAAATTAGGACAACGATAATTTCCAAAAAATCATGATGAACAAATTCCCATATAGGAATCATATTCACTCTCTATCCCAACATGATGTCTCATGAGACTACACATAACCCAATACATTGGAGCACTATATAATTCAGGATTCCCCGATCAATTTCATTTCATTCTCATGATTAAGTGTGTCATATAGATCATATAGCATGGATTCATTCAACATCATATTTTATTCCACTATTACTGAGTGTTGAATACATACATGTAAGTCCCAATTAAAATATTTATAATTTTATAAACCTAAAAAACTTTTATAGGAAATGGGTATGATATTCACTACAAAATTGATTCAGAATGAAAAATAAAAGTGAAAATTTTAAAATAACACAACATCACATAAAATATCATAAAATTAGTTGATGAGATGGAAAGGGGACTTTAAATAATTTTGACATAAAATGGTCCTTAATAAGGGATTGGAAAGGAATATCCCAACAAAAGATATTGGAAATAGAAGGAATAAGATAATTAGAAAACATGAATAATGAAGAAAATCTGGGAATCACATACTTGATTGTGTGGCTCCAATGTTTGGGCAGGGTTTCATGAGAGATTTAGGTCACCATATGATGACTATAGAGAGTGTAGGAAATAGGAATTATGTGATCCAATGATTTTTAGTCAAGTGGAATTGGATATTGGGTGGGTTTATATAGGAAAAGAGTGGTAAATTCTTTATCATTTATCAAACATAGGTTTTGGACACTATACTATAATATAAGCAACACCACAGAATGACCACAGATTTCTCCCCCTAGTTTCTAGAAAATGGAATTGCTATTGATTATTTTAAAAACCCCAATGATGAACGTAATAAAATAATATCCTTGATTATGTGTAAGTGAGCCATATTGTTAAATAAATGATTTCAAAACATAAAAATATATTAATTCTTTTAGATGATTCATAATGGTTTTTTTAAATTTATTAAATAAAAAAATATATATTTATTTTAAATATAAAACATATATTTTATTGTATATACATTTTAAAGTATTTATTACATTACTTTTGGGTTATTATGATGTCATAATACATAATGTTTATTTAAAAAGTATTTAATTTGTACTAGAAATGTCAACATTCTCATAAAATTATAAAAGAGTCACCATTGGATAACAAGGAAATTTTGATTTCAAAAATAATATTAATTTTATCTAAATAATTTTCTAAATATTTTCGATTCCCATTTTAAAATAAAAATTATATTTATAAATAAATGATGGTTTTTTAACAATAATAGTTTTCTACGACTAAGAAAACATACATTTGACTTCATAGAAATTGTATAACCATTTTTATTTAATGAAAATATTTAATAAAATTACTTTATAAAAATATTATTTATTTTAATATACCCTTATTTCATCAAAATAAATCCCTTAATTTAATTTTATCATACCCAAAAATACTATTTTTGTTTAATTATGAAAGAAAGATCATTTAAAATGTAACAATAATATGATGAAAATATATTCATTATTATAGAAAAAATAATTTACATACTCGTATTTATAGGGTCTTGATACATGTCCCTTTAATAAACTAAAAACTCCCTATGAGTATGATGTGTGGTAGTTATATTTTCCTTCTGTTGTTCACTGTACATGTTTTGGGTCGTGATCTCAGTGATCTTGAAATTCTACCATAAATTATTTATCTCATTCTAAATTTGTAATGACCCAAACATTTTAATAATTTTTTCCCCAAAAAAGTTTGTGTTATTTTATAAACAATAAAACTATATCCTTTAATTAATGATGTAAGTATAGTTAAATGAGACCATTGGGTTTCGACTTTTATATGAACATTAGTCAATATGACCGTTGGAAACTAAAATCTTCACGTTACAATTATATTTTTAAAATAAAAGTGATCTTGGATACTTAATACATAAAGAAGAGTTGATGGAATCATATAGTAGACTCGGGCCATACGAAGCCCTTCTATCCGAGCTTGAAAAAAAGGGAGCATCTTTGTGCTTTTTCTCTGGACCAAGCCCAAGCTGAGCTTCAAAATGTGAAGCTTGAATAGATTCTCCTATGGGAGAAGTTCAATCAGATAGAAATCACCACATGGGAAATGTTGTATAAGCCTCCCCAAGATTCTTTCTTCATAGCACACCAAACACTTAGGTCCTATTCAGGTGTTATAAGGGGCTATGTAACGAGGCCTTAGATACTTATTTGTAATCCCTTGGTATAAATAAATTTTTTATTTTATTTTTATGGTAATATTTGTGTATTTCAAATGTCCAGATAATTATAGGATGAATTTATAGAAGTTCTGTATTACTAATGAATTTTTTAAAAAGGGTATTTTAAAATATTTATGTAAACATTATATAAATAAAAATATAAAATGATTTTCAAAAAATGGCCTTTTATAGTTTTGACAAGTAAGAAATTTAGAGTCTAATAAGGTCTACTTAATTTTTAGTGAATAGTGATGTATGAATAGTATCATACCCTTATGAATAGTAAGGAATAGTAATGAATAGTAAATCGGCCAAAAAAATAGAAACTTCACCCATGAATGTATAAATACAATTTAGAAATCATAAAAGAGAAATAAAATGATCATAGTATAGGTTTTTGTATTTTTGTATGTCAAAAATAATTTATTTATAAATTTATAATTAATTTAATAATTTAAAATGAAATTTTAATTTTATAAAATGTAATCATAAATTGTTAATTTTTTGTCTTATGGTTATACGATAATTTTTTGGGACCTTGATTACTTTTTCATGGTGTTACAAAATGAGTAATAGATTTAAAGTTGCATATATGGAATAAAAAGTGATTTTGTTTAAAAATTAAATTAAAAATATATCGAAAAATATTATCATAAAATGGTGTTCAATTTTGAATTCTGAGCATCGATATTAGGTTAGGGTAATTTTTTTGGGATCTTTTTGAAATAGTTGAATTTTCAGTGAATAGTAAAAATACAATTTTGAGTTTCGGGTGTTCAATGAAAACATTGATGATGCAATAATGATTTAATAAATCTGGTCTATTTTTGAAATGTAAGATATTTTATGAGGTGTACCAAGTGGCTAGTACCATGGTAAAATACCATGGTAAAGCCCATGGTTTTGCAAATACCACCGATGAGGTGTCCCTTGAAAATTAATTATATATTCCATCACTTTTCCTATAAATACCAAGTCATTCCCTCATTCATTTCATTCAAAAATCCCTATCAACAATGTTCAGGTCTTTTACATCCTATGGAGTCCTCCCAAGGTGTCATAAAGACCCTCAAGGTCCTAACCTTCACGATTTTGAAGTTACTCTTCAAGGTAAGGGATCCTTTCACCCTCTACTTTTAAGTCATGACTACCATTATGTTATGTCCTTTTGTTTCGATTTTGTTATTTTGGAGTTTATTATTCTATATCCCTAAATATTTCCAATTAATTTTCAATTGATTAGAGACCCTTTCCACTCACATCAACTTGTTTTCAGGATTTTTATCTGAAGCTGTTAGGATGCCTAATTTTTCGTAAAAGAAATCACATTTTCTCTTTTCTTTCAAGCTTCCTTTTCATGTGGAATGTCATTTAAATATCCACAACCTGATCTTATTTCAATGACATTCTGTCCCTATACTGTAAAAAGATTCATTTATGGATGGGATACCATTTCCCCCTTTTTTATTGTTGTTTAAGACCATGTTTTGTAGTAGTTATGCTGTAGAAATATAGCCTCAAAATATCTCTCACTTTATCCCATGAAATTCGCTTATATTAATTATGTGAATACCCAGAACTATTTTGTTTCTATGGGTATTCATAAAGACATAAAAATTGTATTATTTATTCTGGAATTTACATACATATAACCCTCATTCCCTTTGCATGTGGTATAAATGACATAATGATGTTATTTTTAAGCAGTTTTAAAAAGTCGCGATTTTGAAATGAAACCCATTTATTTTATTATCTTTGGGTTATTTATGAAATTTTTGATTATTATCTATGTGTATAACATTTAATTAAATTCATATTATGGGTATTCCCTGATAGCGCTGCAATGTATTGGGTAATGAATTTAATCATTAGAGATGACAAGTTTCACGATTCCTTGGTAAATAACCATGGTAATATTTATTGGACCTTGGGGATGAACCATGGTGATATGTTCACAAATGTCTAAATTAAATGTTATATCCACATATTCATGTTACTGTTCAATTTATTTTCATTATGAAATTACACTAATTCCATTGATCATGCTTTTATTTTTTTATCAAGTTCCTATTGATATCACAAGTAAATGGATTCCCTTGATTACCCTTACTGGGCCATCAACTCACCCTTTCATTTGATGTATGTCTCCAGGTTATGAGATGTAGTAATTTTACATTGTATGATCTTTTCAAGAATATTTTCAAGGGTATTTAAATGATTTTTTATGTTTTCATGTTTTATTGTTCCTGATTTCCAAGACACTAGCCTTTAATGATCCTCTCATTGTAAAATGTAATGAAACGTTATGTAATAAAAAGGCAGGATTCTATAATTGGTATCAAAGGAAAGTTTAATTATTTATGTAAATTATTCTATGAAAATATTTTATAGAACCCTATTGAAAAGTTAAAATATAGGTGTACTTCTTGGTATTTTGGTGAGTATTGAGTAAGTGGATTATCAAGAAAATACATCTCTTTATGGATATGAGCAGGTAGAGGCATCTCTGGAAAAGATGTACCGTGGAGGGAAAAATCTTTCAAGGATTTTCAGACTTGACCCGGGGTATCCTAGTACACAAAAAAGTGCCTTGTTTCACTCAAGCATATAACACTCCCAGGGGATGTGTTCGATTAATCATATGATTTTTTGAATCATTATGAAGTATTTATAGAGTAATGTAATATTTTAAAGTATGATGTTTTAAGAAATAAAATCCATTATAGTTTAAAGATTCATAAATTAAATAATCATTTCACTAAGATTTTATTCTTTTATAAAATGGCAGGAAATAGGAGGAACCATGAAATTGGTTAACGAAATGGACCATGCGCTAACGACCCGCCGATGGAAGCCAGAATGGAAACTTTCATGCGGATGATGAACCAACAGACTCAAGTTATGGGAAATAACTTGAATCAAGTGAAAAGACCAATATCTCCATGAACGGAACAACTTTCTGTTGAATCCATTATGTGTCAAAAACCACCAACAATTAGTGGATCTACCGACCCATTGATTTTTGAATAGTGGACCAGCTTTATCGAGAATATCTCTTATGTTCTCCACTGTTCTGAACAAGATAAGGTTACCTTGGATCTATATCTCTTAGAGTGAGAAGTTAATCAATGGTGGGAACTGATTAAAAACACAATTCCAGGAGGGGAAGTTGATGATATGGAGTGGGAAGTGTTCATAGGGATATTCTTCAACAAGTATTTCCCTCGTTTGATGATAACAATAATAGAGAAAGAGTTTCTCGCACTGAAGCAGAAGGAGAATGAATCTGTGGGAAGCTATGAGATGAACTTCACAAGGCATTCTCATTAAACCTCCTGAATTTTCATGGATCCAAATGGTATGGTTGATAGATTTTTCGATGGACTAATACCTCATCTACTAAAAAATCTTTCCAAATGAGATTGTGATAGCTTTGAGGAGATCGTATGAGTCACGATGAAAGTCGAACTGTAGTTTGGTGAGACACAATGGATTCATAAATCCAGTGAAAATAAAAGATCGATGAATCCAATAATAGGGAGGATCTTTGATCAGTGAAGAGGAGGGAAGAATGTACAACATATCACATGTAATTAATGTTGGAAGAAGCATTCAGGGAACTGCTTTCACGAGAGCGGGAAGTGCTACAATTGTTGTAGAGATGGCCACATTGTGCAGAATTGTCATAGTGAGGTGAGGCCACAACTTCCCAACACTAATGAAAAATGGAAGATGGTGTAGTCCCTACCTGATGTCTAATGATACATGTGTAGAAACATGGGCACTTTTCCAATCACTTTCCAAATCTGAGGGTAGTGGAGGGTAATCACCATCTTCCTCAGCAATGGCCAAGGGAATAAGGTCGTACTTCTTTAATAAATATGGTTGATGTTTAAGCACCAAATGATGTGGTGGAAGGTACTATTATTGTTCCCTAAAATCTAGAATGTACTTTTTTTGATTCCATTTCAATGAATTCCATTATTTCCTCGAAGTTTGCAATGAATTTAGAATCAATAACTAATTTTCTAAAGGAAGAGTTATCAGTCAAGACTCATGGTGGGATTATCCTATTATCATCAGTGTTTAGAAACACTAGTATTTACTTTAGTGAGCACAATATTATCGTAAATCTAGAAGTTATTTCCATGCTTGAATTTGAAATTATACTAAGGATGGACTGGCTCCCAATGTATAGTGGTATGATAAAATGCAGAAGTAAGGAAATATCAATAGTCTTGAATGGAAAACCTACAGTTGTCTTCTAAGGAGAGACATCTCAACCTTATCTTTGTATAGAAGAAACGCATATACCCTTTTTATGGAGTTGATCAGTGAAGAAGAAGAA
Source organism: Viscum album (assembly GCA_963277665.1). Classification (NCBI taxonomy): domain Eukaryota; kingdom Viridiplantae; phylum Streptophyta; class Magnoliopsida; order Santalales; family Viscaceae; genus Viscum; species Viscum album. The sequence goes on from OY728120.1 coordinate 896,801,032, forward strand.
GGAAATGAGAGTTTGTGAATACAAAATGTCCCCATCATCCATGAATAATTTGATGTTTTTCTTGGGGAGTTACCCGGACCACCCCCAGAAAAGAGAGGTATACTTCACCATTGAACTCATACTTGGATCCCTTCCGATAACAAAGTCCACATATAGGATGGAAGATGTGGAGTGGGTGGAGTTAATGAAACAACTCCCAGATCATTTGGATAAGGGTTTTATCTGACCGATTGTGTCCCCTTGGGGAGAACCCGCTATCTTTGTCAAGAAGAAGGATAGATCGATGCAGCTATACATTGATTGTAGAGAACTGAACGGGATCACAGTAAAGAACAAATACCCTCTTCCAAGAATTGATTTCTTATTTGACCAACTTGATGGAGCACAATTCTTCTATAAGATTGATATTTGGTATAGTTATCATCAATTGAGGGTGAAGAAAGAATATATTCCAAAAACTGCATTCCGATCAAGATATGGGCATTATGAGTTTGTTGTTTTCCCATTCGAACTGACCAATACAACTACTATTTTTATGTATTTGATGAATTGAGTCTTTAAGTACTACCTTGATAAATTTTTTGTAGTTTTTCATGATGATATTATGATATATTCTAAAATTCATATGGATCAGGAGGATTATATAAGGGTTATCTTGCAAACACTATGGAAGGAGAGGCTTTTGGGATGTTCAGTAAATGTGAATTCTGATGACAACAAGTTTCATTCTTGGGGAACATTGTAACAAATGATGGAATCACAATTGACCATTCAAAGAAAAAAGTTGTAGAGGAGTGGCCTCATCCTACAACAATAACTGAGATTCGTAGTTTCCTTGGATTATCAGGATCTTGCTGGAGGATGGTGAAAAACTTTCCATGAGTTTGCAATCTTTTAACCATGTTAACTCGAAAAGGGTTCAAGTTCATCTGGAGAAAATAGTGTGAAGAAAGGTTCCAAGAGGTGATGAAGATATTGGATATTGCCCCCATTTTAACATTTCTATCAAGGCAATACAGATTAATTATTTTTAGTGACGCATATCTGAAAGGTATTGGGTGAATCTTCATGAAAAACGACAAGGTGATTGCTTATGCATCTCGACAGTTGAAGACTCATGAGAAGAATTGTCCTACGCATGACCAGGTGCTGGTAGCGGTTATTTTTCTCTCAAGATATAGAGTGACTATGATTATAGGGAAAAAATATTTATATACATAGACCATTAAAGTATGAAGTATATTTTCACACAAAAGGAATAGATCTTGAGATAGAGGAAATGGCTGGAAGTACTCAAAAACTATGATTGTTCAATTCATTATCATCTCGGAAGAGAAAACAGAGCCACTGATGTATTAAAGAAGGAAAGACCCAATAATTCATTCCATGATGAGGATTCAAAGAGATCCTTTGATCAATGACATAGTAAATATGTACATGGGAATCATAAGGGAAGGGACATCATCAATTGTAACCCAAATTATTTATCAACCGGCATTACTAGATAAGACCAAAAAAGATCAAAAAAAGATCCTTTGTTACCAAAGAAGTTTGAGGTTGTGAGGGATGTGAAATATCCTAAGTTCAATATTGATCAAGAAGGTGTACTAAAATTTCATACAAGACTATGTGTTCTATCTATTCCAGAGATAAAGAAGGAGTTGATGGATGGATCTCATAGCTCTACTTTCTGTATAAATCATGGAAGCACAAAATTATAGAGGGACCTTTGTGATCATTACTGATGGAATAATATAAAAAGGGAGATTTCTTAAAACACTTCAAGTTTCTTAGTATGCCAGAAAGTGAAGCCAGAGTAACAAATTCCTAAAATCTTATTACAACCACTACACATACCAACATGCAAGTGGGACAATATCACTATGGACTTCGTCACTGGTCTCCCGAGAGCTTCCAAAGGAAACAATTTGATATGAGTTATTGTGGACCATCTCCCCAAGACTTCACATTTTATCTCCATTTAGGAAGATTTTTATCGTCATCAACTTTCTAGTATTTACGTGAAGGAAGTGGTAAGATTGCATGGAGATCCACTTTCTATCGTATCTGATCGTGATCCAAGGTTCACTTCAAAATTCTAGATATGTCTTCAACATTCTCTAAGTACCGAAATGAATTTCAGTATGAACTATCACCCCCAAACTAATGGCCAATCTAAAATGACTATTTAGACACTTGAGGACATGCTAAGAACATGCTCAATGGAATATAAGGGGGGATGGGATCAACATATCCCATTAGTTGAGTCCTCTAATAACAACATCTTCCACTCGAGCATTAAAATGGAACCCTATAAAGCTCTATATGGTAAGCAAATGTAGAAAACCTACCTGTTGGCATGAAGCCGGTGGGAGAATGATTCTTGGTCCTGATCTTGTGCAAGAGATGACAGAAAAGGACCATGCCATCCAGCAAGACATTAAGTCTACTCGGAGTTGGTAAAATAGCTATGCTGACAAACATTGAAGGGAATTGGAGTTTGATGTTGGTGACATGGTATTTATTTGAATTTCACCTTGGAAGAGATTCATGAGGTTTGGGATGAAATTGAATCTCAGCCTTAGGTACATTGGACCCTATGACATCCTTGATCGCGTGGAAGCAGTGGCCTATCCGCTTGCACTTCCTCCAAATCTAGCACAATTTTATGATGTCTTCCACATATCTCTCTTGAGGAAGATCAGACATGACCACTCATATGTACTAATTCAAATGGAAGTACAACTGGAACACAAAATCTCTTATGGGGAGCAGCCGGTGAAGAGGTTGGATCATAGAGACAAAGTTCTGCGCAATAAGACTACCCACTTTGTTAAGGTGTTGTGGAGAAACCAAAAATGTGAAGAATCCACATAGGAACTAGAAGAGTATATGAGGAAGAAGTACCCACAACATTTCTCTTCATAGGGTACAAGTTAAAATTTCATGGAAGAAATTTCTTATGTGGGGAAATATGTAACGACCTAAACTTTTTAATAATATTTATTTCCTAAATTTATGTTTTATTTTATAATCAACAAAACTATATCCATTAATTAATGAACTATGTATAATTAAATGAGACTATTGGGTTTCAACTATTATATGACCATTGGTCAATATGACCATTGGAAACTAAAATTTTTAGGTTACAATTATTGATTATAAATACAAATGATATTGGTGAATTAATACATAAGGAAGAGTTAATGGCCTCATTCAGTAGACTCGGGTCGTACGAAGCCCATCTGTCAGAGCTTGGGAAGGTGGTAACATCACTAGGCTTTACTCTGGACCAAGCCCAAGCTGAGCTTCTACATGTGAATCTTGAATGCAATCACCTAAGGGAGAAGTTCAAGCTGATAGAAATCACCACTCAGGAAATGTTGTTCGAGCCGCCCCAAGATTCTATCAACATAGAAAATATTAGACTTAGGTCATATGCAAGTGTTATAAGGGGCTATGTAACGAGGCCTTAGATATTTTTTGTAATCTCTTGGTATAAATAAAATTGTTATTTCTTCTTATGGTATAGTTTGTGAATTTCAAATGTCTGAATAAATATAGGATGAATTTATAGACGTTATTTATTAGTAATTAATTTTTTTAAAAAGGGTATTTAAAAATATTTATATAAACATTAAATAATTAAATTCTAAAATGATTTTCAAAAAATGGTCTTGTACAGTTGTGACCAATAAGAAATTTAGAGTCTAATAAGATCAACATATTTTTTTGTTAATAGTAAATTATGAATAGTAACATACCCTTCGGAATAGTAATGAATAGTAATCCAACCAAAAAAATAGGAACCTCCCCCATGAATGTGTAAATACAGTTTAGACATCTTAAAAGTGATAAAAACTATCATAGTATAAGTTTTTGTATTTTTATATGTCATAAATACTTTCTTTGAAATTTTATATTTAATTTAATTATTTAAAATGAAAACATATTTTCATAAATTTTTACTTTATTATCTTATGGTTATACAATAATTTTGGTGGACCTTGATTACTTTATCATGATGTTACAAAACTAGTTATATATTTAAAGCTTCTTATTTGGAATAAAAAATGAATTTATTTAAAAAATAAATTAAAAATATTTATAATATTATTTTCATAAAATTGAGTTCATTTTTTAATTAAAATAATCGATATTAGGTTCGGGTAATGTTTTGGTATTTTTCTGAAACACTTGAATTTTAAGTGAATAGTAAAAATACTGTTTTCAGTTCTGGGTGTTTAATGGAATCATTGATAATGTAATCGTGATGTAATAAATATGGTAGAATTTTGAATAGTAATATATGTTATGAGGTTTTCTAAGTTGTCAATACCATTGAAATATACCATAGGGAAGCCCATGTTTTTGAAAACACACCCAATGAGGTTTCCTTGAAATTAATTAAATATTCCCTCACTTTTTCTATAAATTCCAAGACACTCCCTCGTTCATTCTATTCCAAAATACCTGTCAACTTATTTCTTGTCTTTTTAACTCCCATTTAGTCCCATCAAGGAGCCATAAATCCCCCAATGGTCCAAACATTTATGCTTTCGAAGTTACTCTTCAAGGTAAGGGAACCTTTCACCCTCCTCTTTTAAGTAATGACTTCCATTATGTTATGTATTATAGTTTCCATTTTATTATGTTTTGGTTGGTTATTATATATCTCTAATACTGTACATTTCATTTCCAATTGATGAGAGACCCTTTCCACTCTCATAAATTTCTTTTTTGATTTTTAGGTGACCCTATTTGGATGCCAAATATTTCGTAAAAGAAATCCCATTTTATCTTTTCTTTAAAATATCAATTTCTTGTGGTATGCCATTAAAATATCCACACTATGATCTTATTTATATTTTATTCCTTTTTTATACTATATAATGATTAATTTATGGATGGTAGACCCTTGTTCCATTTTCTTATTATTTTCTAAAACAATGTTATATAGCCGTTATGCTGTAGAAATTTCACCTCAAAATTTCTCTCTCTTTTCTCAATAAATTATCTTATCTTATTAATGTGAATACCCAGACCAATTTCATTTATATGGGTGTTCATAAAGACATAAAAATTGTATTCTTGATTCTATAATTGGCATACATATAACCCTCATTCCCTTTCAATGGGTTATAAATGACATAATGATATTATTTCTATGAACTTTTAAAACGCCACGATTTTGAAATAAATCCCATTTCATTTAGTCTCTTTAGGTTATTTATGAAATGTTTGATTATTATTTATGTGGCTCAGATGAATATAAATAAATATTAAGGGTGATACCTGATATCTGTCCAATGTATTGGGTAAAGAATTTAATCTCTAGAGATGACTAGTTTCAAGATACCTTGGTAAATAAGCTTGGTATTTTTATGACACCTTGGGGATGAACCATGGTGATTTGTTCATGAATGTCAAAATTAAATTTTGTAGCCACATATTAATGTTATGGTTAAATTTTTTTTCATTATGAAATTACTCTACTTATATTTCTCAAGTCTTTATGTTTTTTAATCAAGTTCTTATTGATATTAGAAGTAAACTCATTCACTTGTTTACCCATACTGGGCCTTCAACTGACCCATTCCTTCAATGTATGTCTTTAAGTAATGAGATGCACTAATTGTACATTGGATTAACTTTTCCAGATGCTTTTCAAGTTGATTGGAATGGGAGTCTTATGTTTTCATGTTTTATTGTTCCTGATTTCCATGACCCTAGACTTTAAAGATCCTCTGTTTATTAAATGTAATGAAAAGTTATGTAATAAAAAGGCGGGATGGTATATAATTTGTAGGATCTCAGCTTGGACTTGGTCAAGGGAAAATCCCAGTGATTCTATCTCCCTAGACTACTCTGGCTAGTGTGAATCAAATAGTACGATTATATTAGTTGAATCCATCACATCATTTTTCAGTTTCAATTAGATTGGTTAAAACCATAAATTTTTACAAATCACGTGATAAATATTAAATTTCTATATTACAATAGGTAATGATACTTAATGTTATTTGAAATATAACACTATAAAATAAAACAAAATAATTGAATGTTTTTTCTATAACCATATTATATAATAATGAATTTAATTAAATCACATCCAAAATTTCATTATTAACAGTTTGGATTATTACATGCATCCTTCCTTAAGAATTTTTTCCCTTGAAATATTTAGTTTTCACACTAAAACAGATGAGGGTAACTATGATTCATAACTTTCTCTGGTTCCCACATTACTTAATCAATTTTTTCTTCTCCATATCACAGTGTCCTGGTGGATTCTATTGTCTTGTATAACATTGTATCTATGATCTAAGATCATCACCAGCTTCTACACACATGTGAGATCATTCTCCAATGGTACAACATCTTGATTGAGATCATGTGAGGTTTTTGGTATATACATTATGGAGAGGGACACATGGAATACATCATGTACATGATAGAGGATATGTGGGAGTTCTAGTCAGTGGGTCATCACTCCAATGTGGTCATGTATTTCAAAAGGTTCTCTGTATATTGTACTATGCTTCCCCTTAATCACAAATATCATCACTTTATTCCATGTAGATATGTTGATGAATACCATGTCTCTAACATATAACCCTTGGTCTTGTCCATGATTGTCAACAATGCACTTTCAACAGCTCTAAGAATAATTGATGTGTTGTTGTATGAACTTATGATTTTCCACTATTTAATTGAACATTTCATGATCTAAATTTTTTCCCCAACTACAACCCAATAAGAAGGTTATATGATCCTATTCCCACAAAGGTCTTAATAGGGCACCATTTTCATGATTGAGTGGAAACTATTGTTGTAAGATAACTCAACTAGAGAAAGATGTTGGTCCCGTACTCCATTGAAATCAATTGATCATGATATCAATATGATTTCAGGTATATTGATATTCTACATAGATAAGCCACAATTTAAGGTTGATAAACCCTACTGAAGTTCAAATTAGTATTTAGAACATGTTGATGAAACCTCCATAACATAGCGGTGTGTCTTGGATCTCTATTGGATATAATCAATAGGGGTGTCCCATGTATCATCACCTCTTGTAAAATGTATATCCATGAATGTTGATTGCGTGATAAATCCTCTCAAATAGAAATAATGTGAATAGTATTTATAGGAAAAGACACCATATACCAAATCAAATTATACACTCTTGATTACTTTAGAAGACTATTTACAAATTCCATGGTGATGTTTTCCCATTTCCATGTAGGTAAGGGTAATGGTTTCATCAACCCCTTGGATTTTTGACTCACCACTTTCAATTACAGACAGAAAAGACATCTAGATATATATTACATGATATACGTCTTCATATTTTCTCATCAATATAGTTATTAGATATCTTGATATGTCTTTTTTGATTCTTGGGAGGATGGAGATGGATGAGCTATGTAAATCAACTGAGAGTTCCCTCTTTATCCTATTATTTTATTGGACACAATATCATGACCCGAATATCACAACACCTTCTTCATTAAAATTGAATTCCAAGGATTTACCATTCCTTATAGCTTTAACTTTTATATGGATTACCACAACATCTCTTTGATCCTCCTTTAACCTCTCCAAAAGGGATGTTTGAGTTATAATTTTTGAAAGGATTGATGATATTCCCTTTTTTATGATTATAATGTCTATCATTTTCAAATATAAGAATGTCATATCCTTATCAATTCTAAAAAGTGATAGAATTTTTTGATCCATTCTACATAAAGTGTATACCACTTTATTCGATTTCCTATGATAGTAGTGGATCGATAATTAATGTTCCTTGATAACCTATAACTACATTTATTGGCACATATTTAGATCATTCTATGTGAATATATACTTGAGGATTTTTTGATCCAAATATAATTCAAACTTCCCAAAAATTGGTAATGTGGCCATATTTACCACGATAAGATCACTACAACCAACTCCAGATCCTGTTTTATGTAGTTCTATTCATTAACGTTAAATTTCCTTGATTCATGATCTATTTTTTATAATTCCACATTAACACCTAGCTAAGGCCCTTCTTTAAATCGGCATTTAACACAAAAAGAAGTTCTCCACATCTAGGTAGTGTGAGAAAAGGTACAGTGATAATCTATCTATTTAGATCCTTGAAGACATATTACCATTCAACATTATAATAAAATTGGAGTCCTTTCTATGAAATCATAGTTATAGGGGTGTGAAATCTTGAGACATTATCAAAAACTGATGACAATATCTAGTTAAACCAATGAAAATATGTATATCTATTACAGATGTCGACCTCAACCATCCTCTAATTGCTTCCTTTTTTGATGGGTCCACAAATATCTCATTTCCTGTAATGATATTCCACAAGAATGATACTTCCTTCAACCATAACTAACATTTTTTGTACTTTGTGTAAATATTTTTTTCAATGTATTCAGAAGAGTTCTCATTTTCTCTTCATGATTCTCATTTTTAGATAATATTAGGATATCATCAATAAATACTACCAAATATTGGTTGAGGTGATCTCTAAAAACAATATTCATCATTTCCATAAATATTTCTAGAGACTTAGTGAGTCCAAATTGAATTATTATGAACTCATTGTGCTTATACACTAGAAAAAAAAATAAGTCTTGGGGATATCATCCTTCTATACCCTAACTTGGTAATATCCTGAACAAAGATAGGCATTAGATAAGTATTTGTTCAATGTACATAATCATAGAAGATATAAATATATGATAGATAAAAACTTTTCATTATCATGGTCCTATTGTGATCATAATAATAAAATCTGATTAAAATTGACCCATCCTTATTCATGACAAAGAGGACATGTTCACACCATTGGGATGCTCTTGGGCATGTTAAACATTTATCTATATTCTTTATTAGTTGTTTCATAAACTCTACATGTTCTATAACATCCATTCTATTCATTGTCTTGTATAATTCTAATGACCTTGGAATGAGCTCAAATAAAAATTGAACCTCTTAGATAGGGTGGAAACTCATCAGTGTATTCCCTTGTAAAAGTAATGTCAAAGGGTATGGTTCATTCCATAGACTCATTCAGTTGATCTATATATGCTTGGTTGTAGGGAATCAATATACGTGTATGAGATGTTGTTTCTAAGCAACATACATCCCCTCCTTGTAGTTGTATAGAATCTTGGTTTGATTCCCAATACAGAGAGTTGTTTTCTTCTCATTGAAATTTATATAGACTCTATATAGGTAAATCCAATCCATACAAAAAATTTCTTCAAATTATCCCAAAGGGAGTATGAAAAGGTTCTCTAGGAAGTTCATCCATTAAATAGTGACAGTGTAGGAGTTATATACATGGGGTCAAATAATATCCCCATTTTACATTTTCACTAATTACTTAGCATTCTTGATTTGTCTTATTGTTTTAATAGTTTTAATATTATTTATGGATATGAAGGAATGCATAAAAAAATAAAAAAAATAAATTGATTATACTTGAATGAATATCTCTCATACCTGTCACCACATTGTTTTTGGGGTACACATTTATGGTTGTGATGAAAAACTCATGCTTTCTATCTTATAGGATTTTGGTTGCCTTTGAAATTTCCTGGCTTATGACATTGGTTTCAATGTTCATTTCCTCCTTGTAGTTGTATAAATAAACTATTTTCTGAGGGTTTATTGGAGAATTCCATTCCTCTATTGCATTAGCAAGATTATCTTTTCATCAATATCTCTCTTGGTTTCCTTCATTCCCCCACCTAATGAATTTCCTCATCCGCCTTAGGCAATTATCGATGTGCTTCTTTCAAACCATTAAATAGTGGGATGTTGAAATTTAATGGAACTGTTATTTTTCCCCGTAGAGCCTCTAGAAATAGAATCTACTTTTTTTCATTTTATCCCCGTGATACACATAAGAATCAACTATCTCCATCTGAACATTGAGGGCACATTGATCAATTCCCTCATAGAAATCAATGTTACTAATCACTTGGGAGTATTGTAGACTAGTATTTAGACCACAAAAGAAGAGATAAATCATACATTTTATGGTATTGGCAATGTCAATGAAATATCATGCATGTAATATGATTTTTTCTTCATATTCCTCAATATATTCCTCATCATTTTTCTTTAGGGTAAGGAAATCCATTTCCATTCAAATGTCAGAGAGTGCGGAGAAAATATTTTTTGAAAAATATCTTCCAGAATTCCTTCCACCCAATTGCTTTGATATCTTCCTTAGTCTATGTATTCTTGATCATTGTCCACCACTGACCAGCTTCTCCCTCAAAATGAAAAATAGGATGTAGAACCTACCCTTGTTTGGATCATTGAATGATTGAGAATATCTTCTCAATGTATTTGATCAATTATACAATGAATAATGGATTATATGATCCATTTAAATTCAAAGGCATTTGTTTCATAAATCCCTCGATTTTAGTTTTTTCTTTCATAGGGGGATTTGGATGCTTCTCTTAATCTTGGTATCTATTCAGAACTGGGGTCAATTTATAGAATATCATCATAATGTTCTCAATTTCATCTCCCATCAGGTTGAGTATCTCGTTAGGGTATTAATCACATTTCCCATTCATATTTAATTTTAACCATATCCCACATATTTAGAGTAATTATCTATAATAAAAAGAATATAGGGGATGAGTATTTTAAAATTCATAAACACAGATGACAATTTAATGACATTAAAGGGGTAACATATATCTTAATTTTATTTTCCTAACATATTAATTTCTAGGGTTTAATCTATGTCATACATAATATATCATTTATCATATATTCTTATGGGGATTTTTTATTCCTATAATAATGTTTCATGATGACTTTATGAATTTTATGAAGCATATCTCCTAGGAGTGTCAAAATTGGTGCGATGTAAGGCCCAATGTCGTGTACCTTGTTACACTCTGTCTAGCCTAACACACATTGTTAGAGTTCTTACCCCTGACTACATCTATGCCAAAACCATGTCCAATTGTAAAATCCAGTCCAGGATAAATTTTCTCGCTAAACCACGTACCCTATACATATTAAAATATAGTGATGTTTTCTTATAATTAGACTTACCATTATGGATTTCTCTATAGTTCTCTATTTAAAATCCGAAAAATTACTAATCTTTCCTCTGTTTCCAACTATAACAACCCTATTTTATATTTCATAAAAGTACACATAATACAAGAAGAAAGATCAAGAATCCTAGTGTCTTTTGTAATTAGGTACCTAGAAAAACATCTTTAAAATGGGATACAACAACATCACTCAAAAAATTCCATAAGATGCTTCTAAAATTCCATGGACTTTAAAACTACAAGGCATAACTTGGAAAAAACATACAAGAGGGGTGATCTTGAAATGAAAGTAAGATAATAAAAATGGAATAAGGTGATACATTTTTAAAAATAGGTGTATAAATGGGTCATAAAATGCGATGTAATAATAAAAATGAAAAATGAGGGCTCATATATCATGATAATTATAACATGTGAAACATTGAAACACCTTTAAAACTACATAATATACCTAGGTATAAGATAACTTACAAGACATCATGATGGAAAATAACACTAAATGGAATATGGTTAACACCTTATACCAACATGACGTCTCATGATACTAAATATTACCGACTTCTTTTGAGTACTATATTATTCAACGTGCGCCCATCACATTCATTTCATTCTTAAGATTAAGTGTGCCACATTGATCATACAACATGGATTCATTCATCATCATATTTTATTCCATGATCATGGGGTTTAGAATAAATAAATGTAAGTCTCAATTAAATGGTGAATAAGTGTATAATAGTGAATACCCTTGATAGTAAATGGATATGGTATTCACTACATAGTTTTTTTGGCATTGAAAATCGTGGTGAAATTTCAGCAGTATAACAACAACACATAAATATTCATAAAATGGTTTAAGGAGAGAAAAGGGGGTGTATGATTATTTTCAAATCAAATTTTTGTAATTAGGACATGTAAATACATATCCAAACATAATTTATTGGAAATGGGGGGAATAATATAATAAGGAAACATTAATAAATAAGAGAATTAGAGAATCTCTTACATGACTGGGTGACTAAAAATGAATGGTAGGGGATTATGGAGAGCTTAAAGGCACCATAAGAGAACTCAAGAGAATGATCAAGACTATAATTATGTGCTCAAAGGATTTTTAGTGAAGCATAATGAGAGATTGCGTTTTTTTATATAAGAAAATAGTGGGGAATTCTTTCTCATTTCTCAATATTAGGATTTGGACTCTATATAATAAAATAACAAAAAACACAAAAAACACCATGGTTTTTTACCATGTTTCCTTCAAAATGAAAATGGTTCCCATTATTGTTTATGTCCAAGATCTGAACATAATAAATTAATACCCATTCCTAGGTGGATGTGAGTCAAACTATTACAGAAATGATTTTAAAAACATAAAATATCTTAAGGGTTTGGAGGACCCATAATAGATTTATAAATTTTTTAAATAATAATAAAATATAATTATTTTAAATATAATTTCTTTTATCAATGATACATTTATATTATTTATTACATCACTTTTGGGTCATTGTGATGTAATAATAAATATAGTATATTTTTACGATATTAATTTTTTACCAAAAAATTCCACTATCTCAAAAATTTATGAAAAAATATCCATTGGATAGTTATAAAATTATAATAAAAAAATAAATATTAATATTATCTAAATATATTTAAATATGATAATTTTTATATTTAATATAAAATTTTAATTTATTATGAAAGGATGGGTTCTTTGACAATAATAGTTTTCCAACCTGTATAAAAATTAAAATTAACATCATAAAAATGTTATGATCATTTTTATTTAGTGACATTATTTAATAATATTAATTTAGTAAAATAGTATTTATTTCACAAATCCATTAATAAATCAAAATAAATTCTATAATTGAATTTCAATGATACCCAAAATATTATTGTTTATGACGAAATAAAAATAATTTATAGGGTAACAGTAATAGGATTAAAATATATTCATTATTCAATAAAAAATAAAAAATATACTCATATTTCATGGGTTGTGATACATATCCCTTTTATACTCCACAAAATACACTAAGATTAAGTTGTGTGACAGTGATATTTTCATGGGGTGGTTTAGCATATGTGGTTTGGGTCGTGATCTCAATGAGCATGAAGTTCTCCCATAAAAGGTATCTCCCATGGTTATGTTATTGGATATCATCTTGGACTTGGTCAAGGGGACATCCATGTGATGCAATAACCATTAGACGATCTGTTAAATAGGCATTATTGGGTGTGATTCAACTAGTTGTGGCAATCGCTTCCTTTTTTGTGTCAACTGGATTTTTTAAAACCCTATATTCATACTAATAATGTTATTACTGTAAAAAAAAATATTATCAATGGTAATGATAATTAATTATATTTTAAATAAAAATATATATAATAAAATATAATAATTTCATGTGTTTTCTATAACTATATAACATAATAAGTCAATAAATTAAATTACAAGGGAAATTCTATTTATAAGAGTTTGGGTAGTTACAAAACCTTTGGGGCATTCATGAGAACTAATGACATAATCAGATACTCATAAAGACCATACATTATTTAAAAAAAATATAAGGTATTTATTCAATTAAAACATGTACCAACTATTGACCTAACCTCAAATAAATCATCTAGAAAACCCAAGCTCCTCAAAAATATATTAAGATATTGTCTATCTGTGGAAAAGGATATTGATTCCTAACCATCAACTGGTTTAATATTTGATAATCCACGCACATCCTGATGGTTATTTTTTTATTTTTTGCAAAATGGACTAGTGAACCCCATAGATATGTACTATTTTGTATAAAAACATATTCCTCTGAGTCCTCTAGATACTTATTGATCACCTAAAACTCTATTGTAGCCATCATATATAGAGGAATGGATTCTATTTATAATCCTAAAAATAGCTCAATAGATACTCCACCTATCTCTCAAGATATAAACTAGAGAATTCATTTAATAAAACAACCCTAAAATGACCAACCAGTGAAGGAAAATAATCCTTACCTGATCTCTAATCATCCAAATACAAACTCGAAATCTAGTAGATCATCATTCCCATCCCAAGATACATGGGTTCATCTCTACCTACTAGGACAACCCATCCAAACATGTGAATAAAACCACTTCCATATGGTGAGGTGAAGGTCACCCACCAATGATAGAAATAAGAATTATAATGATAATGAATAATCCAATCCATCCTAAGTATCACATAAAGGCCTCTCATCTGAAGGAAAAAATTTCCCATATGTAGTGACACTAGCTCATATCAAAGGGGAACTCCCTACACTAATATACACCATTTGATATAATCCCAAATAGAGTATCTATGGTCATAAAACCATTAGGAAACTAAAAAACGAGCTTGAGGCTCTCCACAATAGGTACATCTATAAAAAATTTAGATGAATAATTATCAAAAAGAAAATATACTAGTGTTTAGGAAAATAAGATAACACTTCTCACCACAGATTTCCCAACATTCTTACCCATAGTTCAAGCCTCTAATGAATATATCTGGAGTGAATCCTCATCTTTTTAAACAACCTCACATCCTTATGTTTTCCAAATATGTTTTATATGTACAAATAGTGATCAACTGTCTCATCGATGACCATATCCATAGACTGAATAAATAGTACTACCCCCGATCCCAGCCTCACATGGAGCTGTGAACCCTGATTCTAAACCTGTAGTTGGAGTTGATTCCCTTCCAGTAAAATATTTTGGGAAGTTCCTACAGAAACACATTATGTTTCTCATCAAGCCACATGGTTGGTACTCAGGAATGAATCAATCACATTGATTACTCATTTTTTACCATCTCCCACAATAATGATTAAAGACCACACGAGTAGCTACGTTGGTACTCTTATAATGAGAATCCTCAAAATAGTGTTTTCATCTACTATATAGAGAAAAACTATGTATATAGGATAAATTACCAAGATCTTCACCGCCATCATTGCTCAGTTTCCTTTCATTAATAAAATTCATATTAACTGTCTCTAAAATATAAGTCAACTGAAATACATTGAAGTACGATTAAACAAAATTCCTAAGACCTTTCCCTATTTTTCTCTCCCTAGATGACTCATCACTAAGATAAATTGGTGGAAATGATGAATATCCCTAAAGTGTGTCTAAAACACTATAATGATCATCACATCATTCATCAAAAACAAAAACTATTTATCCATTTTTCTCTCAGGGTCTATATAAATAATTAATCATAAAAAATTGGATTGAATTTATCTCCAAACAATATCTCGAAGTGCATTATCCTGGTTCAAAACATCACACTAGTGGTTATCTTCTCCCCAAACCATATATGTCATGAGATTCACACTCCTCCTTGGAGGTGTCTCAGATGCTCAAAGGTATATAGATTATTCTGAAGCCATAGAAAATTATCATATGAAACTCTATCACCAAAAATCTGGGGTATGATTCTTATGGAACACATGTGTTAGATCCATTACAAATAAAAAGGTCATGGTGTTCCATAAATTTTGGAAATGAATAACATAAAACACTTTTGGGACTAAGAATCAGTACCCATAAATTGTACAACCACTAGTGTAGAATATTCCATAATGATATGATATCCATGTAGAATAAGTTCCACTACATATTGATCATGGTCATTACCACCTTCATGGCAGAAGACTAGAGGTCGTAATGGGGGCATTTCACTACGTTGCTTCACACATGACTCAAAAAAATATTAAAAATGGGAAGATCATAAATAAAAGCATACGATTGTTAAAATACATCCTGTAAACAAGTCATACACATCCTCATTCTCCTAAATCTAGAACTAGTTTAAAAGTAATAGTCACAAAATTAACTGAAGACACTACCTACTACAAACTATAATGTCGAGTTAAGGTAATGTTTTCTATATGAGAAATTAAAATTCATTTAAATTCAAATTTTCGTTTTTCTTTAAATAGATCAATTAAATTGGCCACTACTTCCAGTCCATAATGTCACATACACCACATGAACCATATTGTTGTGTCCACTTACCACAAATTTCAAAAAATTCATGTCTATTCTACCAATGGACCATACTTCAATATGACATAATTAGAGGATTGGGATGTTAGTTGTAGCCTGAGTAGGGGAACACAGTTTAGGTTTTCAAAAGCACTCAATGTACAAATAATATTTCCCAATTCTCTGAATAACCAATTTATATAACAATAGGTATATCACACAAGGAACACAGAATAAATTTAATGATGTCATGAAATGAATCCTATATGGCATGGAATAATGGAAGGCATGATAATCCTATAAGGTGCTAATAATTATGCATTAGATATAATGAACACAACATTGTAGGACCAGTATAAAAATAAAAATTCATAATAAACATCAGACCTCAATTTTTTCACCAAATAGGTGAATGATATCAAAAACAATGGGAAAATTCTAGAAAACTGAAATTTTCATTCTTGTAAATTTTGATTTTCTCCTTACATGGGTTAGTTAATCCCATGAACATCTCATTAATAGATTAAAAAACTTATTATTCTCTTGATTATTGTCTCAACATATTAAATCTAGAGAAGAAAAATCATATGATATCACCTTGTAACATCCTTGCTCGAGAGTCACCGAATAGTTCCTCATGTATGTGGGTCACATTTTCTTAATAACGTCTCCCTGTACGCCAGAGGTTTCCAAATAGCAGTGATGAACCAAGTTTGTATAGTGGGGACAATATACCCTCATGATCAAATTATAGAATAACAGCAATCACCAATAGATGTAGATAAATAACTGATAGAAGATATGATCCAAAATACTATATTAATAAATAACCATAAGAAGTCTTGTACAATATGATGAGCATGTCATGTATTTAAAAAGTTGGAAAATAGGTATACATGAATCAAGTAAAATACATGTATCAAAATACAAAAAGTCTAAAATGGAACTATCCCAACTAGACTAACATTCATGGTATGGTTCTATTATCCCATTCTCTATTTCATAAAAAACCTAGCATCATAAAATGGGCACTTTACCCAGTCCCTACATTCATCCATGTAATCTGTTAGGGTACCTCATGGTAGCACAAACAGGGTGTGAGAAAATACTCAGTTAAACACCATCCACGGTTTTTGTAAAAATTCCAGTTTGTGTAATATAATAAAATGAAATGTAATGTATAACATAGGTATAAGAGTAATAAAATCTAATAATAAAGTAGAAATGATCCTGTCAGGACAAACACAACACCCTATGAAAGGTAGTCATGATCCCATAAATAATGGAAGTGTTAAAGAAAAAATGAGAAGTTATACTATCTCATCCAAAAACCATAATAAAAAACCTATACTAGGGCTACATGTAGAGTGTAGAAAAGTATCCATAATAGACACAATGGGTATTCAAGGGAAAATATACACAATAGTAAATATATGTAATCGAGTGTTTAAAAACAATATGGCCATTCCATTTAATGAAGTGAATGACATCCACAATGGCTGCGTAGTTTAACTTACTATATAACTTCTACAATGTCATTTTTGTGTAATATAGCGTCAAAAAACGAAAGACCAGATCCAAGGTATAAAAGACCAAAGCATTATCATTAATTCCTAGGATAATATTGATGGTAACATTCTAAATACATGGGTGTATTTAAAGAAGTATTTCAATAGACCATATCCAATAAATGTCCAATAAAGGTAGATCCAAGGGATATTAATACCCTTGGTATCATATTGAATTAGTATATGAGGTATAAAAGATGATTCCATCCACAAATGTAATCAATATGTATCCATGTAGTAAAAATTTCTATATAATCATATAGAATTGTGATATAAGTATATTATCCAATGCATCCATTTCCATAATAAATATTCATTGGGTATATATTTCTATTTTTTCGGAGGGAATAGGGATCCAATGAGCCTTTACAAGGAATCAAAAACCATTATCAATACATCATCTCAAATATTTATCATTTCATCACCTTTCATAGTGAATTATTTCATCTAATTAATTTCACAATTCCATTTAAACAATTAAATCAATTAACATCATGTAATAACATAGAAATGATTCATTACATTATTATAATCATTCATTCGAATACTATTTATTTTATTAAGGCTCAAAAAACAAGTTGTGGTCTCACAATCACCCAGAAAGGTGGTATAAATCGGAAACATAAAAACTAACACCCCATGGATGGCCTAAAATAGGGATAAAAACCTCTAATAAACCCAAATGGTACTATTGGGTAACCAAAAGATGTTCCAAAAAAAATTACTTAAGGTTTCCCATTAATTTGTAGGGACACATTGAAAATTGATGAATGTAGCACAACTACGAGAAGCTATAAAACAAGAAAACAATTTTGGAAATGTTATATAGCACCAAACATTTACACATTATAGAAGGTTCATATTTTATTAACCTATAATTCAGTCTAGATCATGAGATAATTGAAGAACAAATGAAAAGACTAGAAATAAGGAATATTATGTTGAACCAAAATAACTATGTCAAGGAGAAGTTAAATCGTGAAAGGTGAAAGATAAATATATCTCTTACAAATGAGTATCCAATGATAGTCACCACATAAAAAATGATATCTAGATCATATTGATACCTAAAGGCCTATGATAAGATTCCTTAGTGCTCCAACATGAGCAAGAAGGGGGGAGGGTGATGCTTCTATCAAAAAAAGAGGCCCAATATATTATTTTAAAAAATATCCTCAATATTTAACATGGTATGTAGATGATTTACACATCATGTAAATCTTGGGGCCTTCACCCAGGTAGGACCCCTTCACACCTCCTGAATTGGACTACGAAGGCCATTACATGTTGTGTGTTGAACACTCATCGTTTGTCTTAGTTATATGTCATGTAATTGGAATGTAGACATCCTTCAGTCCTGCTGTATATTCCATTAAAAAACCATGAATATCATGTTTTATCAATGTTTATAACCCAAATACAAAAATTGAACAAGATTTTGAATGGAAATAAAATATCTTCACCACAAAGAGGAGATCGAGATCATACCATATCATTCTCAATTTTGTGTTTTTCATTTATAACTTCTTTTAACTCCTTAAAGAATTCTTTTTACAATTATGAAATAGTAAAATTATTATATTTAATATGTTGACATGTCATTATATTTCCCTAATAATTTATATCCATCATAAATCTCTATCAAATGGGAATGGAATCTGTTATTTGTCTGTGTGGATGACTACTGTCTCATGGACAGAGGTAATTTAGTTCCCATTACCCCCTCTGAAAAATGGTTATAATGATGGATTTATGGTATATATATATATATTTTATTAATGACACATTAAATATTAAAAAAAATTATTAAATTTCTTATTTTCATTGATTTAAATTCACTAAAAAATGATAGTGTCATCCTTGCATAGGGGGGGACTGCCACCTCCAAAAAGCATTGTGTTCAATTTTCCATCTCCACATATAATGGATGATATATTTAAGATTAATAAATGAAATAATTCTATACTAATGATAAAATTAAAATTATGCAAAAATAAAAAATATTTACCATCTTTCCATCATGATTTTTGAAAAATGGAAATGTTACTCAAGTGTACAGAGGTCCTACCACCTATATGATTATAATATAGTTAATTGGTCATAACCATATTTACACTAAAATTTAATTTTATAATTTATGCTTAAAAATTATAAATATTTCATTTTTAGTATTCTAGATATGTTGAAAAAATGTCCTCTTTGGTCATACTCAACTACCCAATATGCTTTTGGACTTATGAACAGAATATCTGCAAAGTATCCCATGTTAATTTAATTGATTAAATAAATAAATATAGCACTGTATTTGATGAAATAATGAACATGAAAAATGTTATTAATCAAGTAGATTATTAAAAAAATTATTATTATGGATGATATAAAACATACAAGATAATTCAAACTCAATATAATAGACATTCTTTTTTAAATCCTATTTTATTGTTCCCCTTGAAACAAGATTTATTCCATGTATAAATTTTAAAACAATCTCATTAATGTATTTATATGGGAATAATTTATTTTAAATTATATTTTTAGGTATCCCTTTACTTTAATAAATTGTTTTTCAAAAATAAATCATATTTTGATATGTTTTGACTTTCATTAAAAAAAAGTAAAATCAATGTTCTATTTCAACGTATACTACATCAACAGTGTTTCCCACCTCCAAAAACATAATTTTATGTTTTTCATCCATTAAAATATATATTATTTTATTCATATATAAATAATATTCCCCATTTTCGGTATTCTATAATTTAAAATGGGGGTTTTAATAGAAAAATGTTATTTTGATATCAAAAAGTTCTTTGTATACAGGTTTAAGATAAGTTTTGAAATCTTTTATGATGAAAGGAGTAATAATAAATTGTTTTATTCATGATATGGTACTTGAGAATTATATATGAGAAATAAGTGATCCAAATATAACTTATATTGTAGGTTTATGCACTTTATTTCTAATGTTGATGGGTTATCCAGATACAAATTATATGATGGGTGATCCAAATATTGTATATACGATTGGTGTACCTTGATATGATGTTAATACATTGGGTAATGTTACTTCTTTTTATAGAAAATATGAACAATGTTAACCAATGAGGTTTTTTCAATGGATTTAATGATGCCCTTGTAATTTCTAACATCGGTTTTGAATATAATGAACTATGTTTCATAAAAGGTTTTATATTTGATATTTATGGTTTTTAATATTGTTACATTATAAAAAAGTGTGTTTCCATGTGGATATGTTTTTTGTTCAAAATTAATTTTGTGACAAAAAAAGGCATTTTATTATTCTCCATATTTTTCACTAAACCAAAATATTTATTACATTTATATACATTACTAGGAATTATTGTTATCCCATTCCACATATTTAAATATTTTTTCAAAAGGAATAATGGAGAGTAAAAAAGCTAATGAATTTAGAGTTCCAAATATTGATGTTACTTTAAAAAAAGAAAATCATTCCCTTATAATGAACTTATATTTTTGGAAATTTGATTCTTCATGGAAGTTTTCACTATTAATGATTTTGTATTAATTCTATTAAATACTAATCCTAAAATTTTGTTAGTAATATAAGTGATCCTATATATCCTTTTAATGTTTTATTTTTTGATGGCTTAAATTTGGTCATGTTTATTGGAATCAAACACTAAATGTAATACATATGTTTGTAGAACCAGATCTAAGTTAGCATGTTTAGGGTAATTATAGTTTGTATCCAAGGTATTTTTATATAACTTTGTGTATTATGATGTTATCATCTATGGTTGACATTAAGTGTTATGTAAAAAATCATGGGTATATGATATTAATGTTGAGGAAAATATTAAAGGCTCAGACACCCATTTTTATGATTTAGGTGATCAAATTATAAGATGAATGATATTATTTTGGGAGAAAATTAATTGCGTATAACCACTTGGATTAGAATAGTTTTCTAGAAAAAAATATTTTAGAAAGAATTATACTAAATTTTTTAGACATCAGTTTAATGGTTTTGATTACATTTAGGTCTTATATGATCTTTTAAATTGACGTATGTATGGGATAAATAAATTTTGAAAGATATTTTTTATTATATATAACCATTATATTGAAATTTTATTTTTTGATTGAGTGATTAATGATATTTCATAATAATCTTAATACTTTCAAAACTTTTTATGTTTAAGGAAAATAGAATATTATGAGATTTTATTTTGGGAAAAAAATGTTGAATTATCTTTTACAATCATATATGATTTTAATGTGTATTCATGGTGATATTGGATATTTATTAAAATTATTAGCATTTATTAGATACTATGTGATTATGAAATATGAATTTTTGGGTATATAACCACATGAGTGACTAAGGATGAGAGTATATAAATTTTAAATTAATCCTGAAAGAATATGTGATCAAATAATTCATAATTTTATTGTTTCAAGAAATTTCATGATTATTTTTAATCATTTTAGGGTTATTTATTCACCAAATCACCTAATTTGGTCTTTCATTTTTATTTTTGAGTATTTCGAGACTAATGTTGTATTTCGTAAAATAAAATTTAATTCATTTTATCAATTTTTATTACATTTTATTATCCATTTTATTAATGGTAAATTTATAAAGGTAGGATGAATATACAATTATCATTTTAGGTATTATTTGATCCATAAGATGATTATTTTGGTGATTTAGGAAGGAAAAATTCATCTTCAATACTAATAATTTGGAGAAAAATAAGAGATTATGGTGGAAATTTATTAATGGTGGAAATTATTCTTTTTTATGTAATTATATTTCATTATATTATCATTATATATGGTAATGTAATTCTTAAACTCTATGAAAAGAGTCTTGAAAAAAATAAATTTTACCATATTTCATTAATTTCTTATGAATATTTGTAATTTTATCACACATAATTGGTTTATGGTTTGGTATACATTCACATCTTCGTCATCATTCATTTTCTTTTGATCTATGATTACAATCAATATCCATAATTATTAGACACTATGTTTCTCCTAAATTTCCATATTTACACTTCCCAACAATATTATCTTATTTAGAAACATGGTACATGATATTCCAAAGGACCTTAGTATTTCTCTTTCAATATATTCAAGAGGATGTATTATTATCTCATTTTATGATGTGGTATTTCAAAAAAGGTATCATAAGTGTCAACCATATATTTACATGTTTAATTCAAAATTATAAGGAATTAATTAATAGGGGTCATAAAATGTAATTTATCTTGTTTTTGAATTAAATACTATGTTCAATAGTGTATAAGAGAGGCAACGTTGTGCATAATTGAACCATTGAATATTAGTATTTCAATAGAACCATTATATTATAGTCATGAAATTTGAGGGAATAAATAATATTAACCATATTATGAAATATTTATAATATAATTTATAAAAAAACATCGATGAACTATTAGGAAATACACAATGAATTTTTAATGAAGTCATTTTTCTTCTAATATAGGTTTTCATCAAAAGTGGTTTCTGATTTTTCTAGTCAATAATGTAATTATTTTTTGTAAATTTAAAAAATTTTATTTGATAAAAGAGTATATGTTTGTCAACCTGGAAATAAACATCATATGAGGATGAAACTTGGGGTCTTCTGTGAGAAGTTTTATTTTTCAATGAATGGAAAAAAATACTGATATTTGTTGAAAACTGTGTTTTTAGATACTGTAGTTGAAAATTAATATTCAATTATGGATTAGTTTTAATATTTAATTAATCAATTTTTAGTAAAAATAACCCAACTATTTACCTTTTAATGAATTTTATACTTGAATTTGTATTGAAACGTTTTATACTATTTTTATCATGTTTTCATGATTAATTTGAAATTAAATGCAACAAATTCTTTGAATTGAATCAAGAAAAATGGATTACATATATGAAATAATGTGTTGAAAATTTAGAAAATATTTCCATTTTATTTTTAGTCATTATTAATAATGTTTATAGTACATTTTGTTACCATGGTAAAGGTAAGATGGGTGTAGTAGGGGAAAAATAATGTAATAATGAATGGATATTAATTCTAAAACTTGAATCAATCTAATTGGATGCTTATTTTTTGTCCATAAAAATAAAAAATTATAGTATTATAAATTTTGTTTTAAATTGTCCATGATTTTTCCTTTATAATATTTTATATAAAGAAATTTCAAAATTGGAATTCTTTTTATTTTATTCTCTTTAAATTTTTAACATAAGTAAGAAAAATTAAGTTTGGCGAAAAATAGTCATTTGAAATATAATATAATTTATTATTGATATTTATA
Organism: Viscum album; assembly: GCA_963277665.1. Lineage (NCBI taxonomy): Eukaryota > Viridiplantae > Streptophyta > Magnoliopsida > Santalales > Viscaceae > Viscum > Viscum album. Next base: position 896,825,044 of record OY728120.1, read on the forward strand.
TCTTGTTTTTAGAGAATAAATAGTTTTCTTTAATCTTTACATAACACTGAAATAATTTTTATTCAATTAATAGAAAAATAAAATAATTTTTATAATGATTATATTTATTATCAATATAATTAATTATGTTGTTTAACTTATTTAACTGATTTTAATGACATATTATATATTATTTGAAACATTATATTCTATTTCCTTTTATTTAATGTTTATTTCCAAGTCAAATTATTTTTATACCTCTTAAAATTACATTAACATTATTTTTTATATAATATACTATTAAAATATTTATATACCATAGAAATATTTAATATTGAAAATTAGGATATAAAATTTTATAAAATTCCATTAATTTGTAATTTATGAACCAATTGTGGTCTTTTAGGAAAATATTATAACATATTAATAGTGGATTGTTAATTATAGCAATTAAGGTTAAAATTGGTTAACAAGGGGGTCAAAACAATATATAAGGATTTAAATAATATAAAACCCTATAAACACTTGTATATATTATTATATTATGATAATATAATCCATATAATCAAATCCTTACAGTTAAAAAAATTACACAAGTATGTCTTTCATTATATTCTAATTTTTCATATAGTATCAAAATTGAAATTAATGCTAATTTATAATTAATAATATTTTAATAAAGGATTCAAATTAATGAAATTTTTAGAATTGAAAAATTAATTGTTATAATGTATATAATATCCTCATGGAATGTTTAAGGTAAATTTTTTCTTTTAGAGTAAATATATTGATAACTAAAGAATAAAAAATATGTTTATTGTGATAATCATTGAAACAGTTTAAAACAAGTTTTAACAAAACAATATGGGTGAAAACAACACCTAAACTTGTGAAAATTTTAATTTATGAGATTATTCTAAATCAAAAACATAATTTATTGGAAAAATATCATATTTTCCATTTTAATATTATAATTCATTTATAGAAATTTAATACTTTATTAAATTCTATGACTGTCCAACCCCTTTCATAAAAAAGGGAACAAACTCTCATCTTTTCCTAACAAAAAAAATGTATTTGGGATCATACAAGAAATTCCAAAATACCATCCCTACATCCCACTCGGCATAATAGATTCTTTTGTTTTATAAATCCATTCGTTTAATAATGTTTGATTAATCATTAAGAGACTATCTGAAGATTGGGTAACATTCTTATCCGAGTGCTTATGTTTTATTTTTTCCTCCACCTCCTTAAAACCCTATTTTAAAATTTTCAAAAAATAAAATTAGTATCTTTCATTTACTGATAAGTTATTATGTTAATTTTATAATTTATATCAATATCTAACCTACTTTAAATGGGAAATAAATCCATTGTTCCTATGTATAGAGAAATCAACCTCACGGACCGATGCAAGTCATTTTCCAACACCACCTCTCATGAATTGTTATATTGATAAATACAAGGTATATATGTGATATTAATTAAATATTTATTGTTTATAAAATGTAATATATCACTTATTATCTTACATTTCCATTCACTAAAAATGAATATGTCGTTCATGTGTATGTGTGGACTTACAACTCCACAAAGCGATGTGATGTGTTTTTCATCATCACATTACATAGGTGATATATATATATATAAGTTTAATTAAATAATTAATATTTAAAATATGATAAAATTATCATCATATAAGTATTAAAAAAAACACTTTCCTTCTTCCCATCATGTTCATTCATATATAGAGTCATTACCCATGCCTATGTACATATATCGTATCCACGATTGTAGCACATTTCATTTTTCATAACCATATTTAATGGGTTTATTTAAAAGTATAATTGATTTATAAAAATGATAATTATTTTATTATTAATATTCTATGGATGACTTAATAATAAACTCTTTGACCAGAATTAACGTAAAAAATTCATTTTTGACTTATGAATCGAATATCTTCAAAACATAATACATAAACTTAATTGAAAAAATATGAAAATATAGCATTGTAATGGATAAAATAAAAACAATAATGATCATTAAAATGGTTCGTATGAAATTAATTAATCGAAAAAGGTTTATCCATGTCAATAATTGTTTTTTAATTTTATAAAAGCTGGATTATGGGTGACCATTTCCCAACATACAACGCCAATCCAGTACAACAGTAACCAAAACAAAAAACAAAAAAAACCAATATAGAATTAAAAATCATAATAAAAACAATCATCCACTTATCCCAAACATGATTTGTCTTCTCCTGTAGCTGATTCCCATTCATAATTTCTCAAGAAATTGGCACTTTGAACCTGATTACCAAGCATTTCCAAATTATTCATAACATATGTTTCCTTCTTAACCCCACTTCCCTTTTTGATGGCAAGGACCACATATCTATTCCTTGATGTAGACCTTCTCCGCATTGGGCTTAGGAGATATGAGTAGTCTCTTCTTGGACTCTTTGATGAGGTTGTAGATGGAGGTCTAACATCAATAGACCCCTTCTGGATCCCATCTTGAACAATATCTCTAAAAGAGCGGTCATCAGGGGGACTCCGGTTCTCCTTTTCTCCCATGGAGCTCTTCTTCCCCACCTAGGATTGTTCCTTCAACCCAGCTTCATGAACTCCAGTAGAACCTCTCAGCCTTTTTCCAGCAAGAGGACATTATGTCAAGTGTTGTCGCCCTTCCTGCATGGGAAGTTCCTCACTAGCCATAACGGTTTCCTCCTTCCCATTTTTCTCAGCCAGATGGACCTCAGGAGGCTTATCCCCCCAAAAAGAGTTCTATAATAAGTACCTTCTCAGCAATATCCACAGGGCCTATCACCTGTTCCATCCCCAATCAATCCTAAATAATCGAAAAAGGATTGTTATTCAATAAGATAAAAAAACATATATGATTATTCAAACTATAGGTAAGGTACTTTATTTTAAAACTCTCCTTTTAAAATGTCAATTCCCACTCATTTTCTTCCATGTCCATATTTTTTATAATCCTTAATTAATGTATTTATATGGTCATCAAATAATAATAAATGATATATTTATTTAAGATTTTACTATATATCTTTGTTTTACAAAATTTAATCCATTTATTAAATATTATGACTTTAAAATAAATTCAAAATGAATTTATATTTTAAGATATAATATGTCAATGATTTTTCCTATCACAAATAAAACATTATTTGAAGTTCATATTAAACAATATTATTTCATTTTATTATTCAAAAAAAAACTATAAAAATTTTACTGTGTATTTTGGAATTTAATATTTTTTCTTAATGTAATCGGTATTTGGATATGTGAAATTATTTTTCATACAGGTTTTAAAGTTTTTTTGAAAAACATTAATGAAGAAATAGTGCATGAATAAAAAATTACATTAATTTTTTAGTACGTGGTAAATATATATATATATATATGATGGGTGAACACAATAAATATTATATGATTTCTTTATCCCCATTAATGATCATAATAATGTGTGAACCCGGGGAATATTATACGACGGGTGCACTTGATATAGGTTATATGATGGGTGTGCCCAAATAGTGCTTTTATGTATTCTCTAATATGACAACCCCAGTATTTATTACACAATAAGTTTTTATTTATTACATAATAATACACTTAATATGACACAATAGATTGGTATTACTTGTGTATTTTTGTAGTTAGGTACAAAAAACAACCACTTGAAACATAGATATTGAAAAATTATTGAAAAAATAATTAACATCCTTATAAAATTCAATATCTTATAAATGTACATGACAAAACCTAGGGACATAAAAATTAAAGGGGCGAGGTATAAGTCCAAGTAAGGGATTAAAAAAAGTATAACATTAGAATATATTTTATTCTAGATAGAAGTCATTTAAATGGGAAATAAAAGGGATATGAATAATAAAGATAAACAATGACGAATGATATATCATTACAATAAAAAGGTAAAATAATAAATGTAGAAATAATGTTAATCATGACATTAAAAACAAATGTCAGAACTAAATCCCAACAAAACAGAACATGGTGGAAATATTTCTATGAGGGATTAGGTTTACACATTAATCTGATACGTGATATCTCATGAGTCTAAGACAATTCGCATCGAATTGTAGTGTTATATAACTAAAATCTCATGTATCGCTTTAATATCATGTACATGCATAATTGTGCCACAAAGATCATTCCACAAAGAATTTTTTTTCATCGCATTTAATTCCCTGATTATGTAATGCAGATTATATAGGTAGAAGTACCCTAAAAATACAATATGGTTACCACTAGGAGAATAAACATTAGTGTAAATTGGTATGTTTATACACCTCATAAATAGTCTACTTGGAAAATCACTACGACATTAGGGAATCATAATGGTTGTACATGAAGATTTATAAAATGATTTAATGAGAGAGAAATGGGCATATATTCACTTGAAGGCAAAGAATGACTTTATGAGAGATGTATATGAGCATAAATCTATAGGAAATGTTTTGAATGAATTTTAATAACAGGGGGAGGGTTATGAATAGAAACATGGGTTGGAAATTCACTAGATAATTTCTATACTGTAATAGGGGTACATAATTAATCTCAGGATGGAGTAATGAGACTAAATGGAGTCATTAATCAATTTAAATTCATGAGGAAATTAAAAGTGATGTGTAAGTTCATATCCCATCAATATAAATTGGAATAAAAATTTGATTCTATAATTATGGTACTTGAATAAAGAGGATAGAGAGGATCCCATACTAAATTTCGGTACAGTAACAGATTAGTTATATTATATAATGAGCAGGGATATATTTTATATCATAATTTTTAAATGAACTATATAGTCAAGGGATCTTTATAAATTAATGAAAACACAACCAATATATATTCAAATGACTAAATATAATAAAGGTTCATGAATTAAAATGAAGTGTGGGGGTCCTTTACCTGGATATGGTGATTATAAACTCTTTGGAGGAGTATTATGAGTGATTAGGGAACCATAGGAGGACTATAGAGAGGGGAGATAAGATTAAGGACGTTTGAAATTTATTTGAGTAATGATATATGGGATATTTGTTATGTTTATATAAGAAAATTATTGGGATTTCTATATCATTTCCCAAACATAGGATTTGGAGGATACAAAATATAATTTAAAAAACAAAAACCGTACAATTATTTTTCTCATGTTTTATAACAAATTGGATTATTTTTCCTTATATTATATTTTCAATGTCCATATTCATTATAATTATACCATTTGTTATGATTAATTTAGTCATGTTAATAAAGAAATGATTTTAAAAAGTTAAAATATAATATATGTTTTGGAGGATTCCTAAGGGCATTATAATATTTTATAAATAACATAAAAATAACATTATTTTTATTTTTAAACATATATTTGGTCATATATACCATTTATATCATTTATTATATCACTTTTGGTTGATTATGTTGTCTTAATGTGAAATACATATATATATATATATATCCAATTTTTAATGTTTCCCCAAAAAAATTATTATCTCATAAAATTATGAAAACATCACCTTGGAAAATTTTTTATGTATGGATTCCATAAAATAAAAATTATTTTATCAAAAATATTTATCTAAATATGTGAATTTTAACATTAAAAAAATTTACATTCATTTAGAAATTATTGTTTTTGAAAATATCAATTTTCTGACCCATATTACAATTACATTGTACTTCATAAAAATTATATTATAAATCATAATTAATAAAAATTAATAAATAATATTTTAAAAAAAATATAATTTATTTTTAAAATTAATTATCTTTTGAAATTTATTTTTTTAAATTAAATTAAATATTACACAAAAATAAAACTTTATTTTTTCTCGTATTAGAAACAACATTTTTCCAACTCATAAATTAATAATTTAGAAATAAAAAAAAAATTATTAAAAAATTTATAAAAATTATTTCATTGGAAAAAAATATAAATATTCATACCATTAGGTTTACCCTTATTTTTCATAGTTAAAATATTATTATTATTTAATAGCTAATGAAGCTATTTTACTTTTACTGTGGTAATAATTATTTATGAAAATTACTATTTATATTGTCTAGAAAATAAGTATAAATTATTTCCTAATAATAATTATGTTTATTATAAATATGGAATCATATTTTAGAAGCTAAAGTAAAATAATATTCAGAATATAAGTTAAAAAACATGCATACATGACAAAAAAAAATTCAGAAAAAATGCATTTTTCAAAGGAATAATGGTTTTAGCTTAAATCTATAAGAAGTAATAATAATTATATATATTTAAATTAATATATATAGATATAAAAAATATAATATTAATTTAAAACATTCATAATAAGATTTTATTTTTAATTAATTAAAATGGAGAAACATTATGAATTTTAAAACTTTTTTTAAAAAAATTGTTTTCAGACATAAAAAATAAACTTATTCTAAAATTATAAATAATAATGAATTAAAAATAATTAATTATATTGAATAAAAATTAATAATTATTATGTTACCTTGAAATATAATTAAAACCATAATTGGAATTCTATATTTCATAGTTTATCAATAGAAAAGACTATAAAAAAATGCATATTTTTCACTATTGACTGAAAAAATCAATAGTTAAAACAAACATAAATATCCACCCTAATAAAAATATGATATACTGATATAAAAAATTAAATCTATTTTTCAAATGCATTATCTACATTTTCTAGAAAATAAATATAAATTTTTTTTTTCAGAAAATGAAATAAATTTCATTTTTGATCAAATAATATTTTGAAGAACATAAACATATTTCAAAAAATGAATAATTATTTATGAAGAATTTATTAGAAAATTTTATTTTATTAAAACATTAATATATTTCATAATGTATTTAATCTTATCCATAACCAATGATTTTACAGCTTGGTTATTAGGGTTGTATTTAACTAATCATTTCTTGTTTGGGTTTGGGGTTGAATATGTCATATTCTAATAAACATAATTTTCCATTTTGAAAGATTAGGTAGTTACCTTCTTCTCCCATTTCATAAGTTTATTCCTGTCAATTTGAACAAGGTATAAAAAATAAGTATTTTCAACTAAAAAATCCATTCTTAAAAAAACGTTGCAATAAGGGTTGATATTATATCCACTTGAATAGAGTGAAACAGAAGTATAGTTGGCATCACATAACTGTGCTCTATGTTGGTGATCATTAGTGGGTAGTGAAAATATATAAATAGAAGAAAAATATATCCAAATACTTAATTAATAGTGATATAAGTCATGGCTTAGAGAAATTAAATGACAGAAAAATAAATATATAATTGGTGAAAAATCTTCAATTCATCGGAAATAATCATAATATGATAAAATTATTATTTAAAGATTATTTTCCAAACTTTTCTGAATTCCATTACATTACAGAAAAGGAAAATAAGGTAATATACTTATATGAAATTTATAATTTCATAATTGAATCAATTTCCACTATAATCTCATCATTTTATCCAAACGATGAGAACTCAATATGTTTTTATTCCCAATGCACTAGAATGAGATTCTAATGGATCACATAATCCATGAAATAAGGAAAATCTATTTCTCATGAATTTAGTAATCCAAAATTGATAGCAGAATATAAGATAATAATAACAAATTATAAACCATAATACATTAATATCAAAATTTAAAAAAATAATATAAAAAAGTTTTAATGTATATCATTTTTTAAATAAGTACCCCAAATACAATATAATGAAAATAACATAAACATTAATGAATGATTTATCCTAAAAGGTTTTATCATAACCTTTATATTACACGTCTAAAAACCTAATAAAATTAATCTTACATAATCCTCTATATTAAACCTAATTGTTATATGTACCTCAAGAAAATATAACATCTACCAAAATATCATTAATCAACTGAAAATAAAATAAAATATACTATAATATCATTCCCAAAAAAGCATTATCTTGCTTAACACGAATCAAAAAATCAAAAACATTGGTATGAATGATTTTAAGCACAATATTATAATTTTAAAAATAAACCCCAGAATCTTTAGATTGATCCCAAAATCAAACTCATTATAAGTGTTTCCAGTCCCTCAATTAAGGGTTTTCCAAAATATCATATTATAACTAAATCAATCATTATGTTATATTTTTATTTCAATATATGTTTCAAATCATTAAATAATATCAATTTTGGAATAATCCATAGATTTTTAATGATTATGATAGATTGAATTCCATTGATATAATACTTTTACAATATAATTCTCAGATACTTATATCTAAACACTTAAAACCATACATATAATTGATTTCCGTAGCATATATCCTTCAATAGTCTAGGATTATACCCTGGTATTAGTAAATTGACATAAATAATTACCATATTTTCCACACAAAATGAATTAAACCACAAATGTTGTCATAGGATATAATTTATTCATTTCCATTATACCTTTAATTTTTATGCAATATAACGACATTATATAATATTTTTCCATAAAAAAACCACCAACGAGTTCCTTTATGCCATTTATCTTGGTTAATCTTTGTGTATTTCTTTAAATATTTGAAATTTTTTCTTCTTCCCATAATCACCATTGTTATAAAAACATCCTTGAGACCTCATCCTCCTTTTATTTTATATAATTAGACATTCAACTATGTAAAAATTGTTAATTTTTATTTTTTATAAATGTTTTTTCATAGCAACACGATTTCATTCTAGATCTCTCATCATGATAGGTATCTCATTTTGTAAAATTTTATATTTCCCATCACATTGGTTTTTGACTATTTTCCCCCAATTTAATACCATTCACAAGAATACATAAAAACTAAGGGATGAGAATATTTAAAATTTTAAACACATGAACGAAAATCCAGTAAAATTAAAGGTGTAACATATAATGGACATTTATTTATTTAACATATGAATTTATTTCAGTAAATATAAGATATAAAATATCTTTTCCCTAATATAGACTCGTATAGGAATTTATATATCCTTAATAATGGTTTTTAATGAGCTTATGAACATTCTGAAAATTATCCCACGGGAGTATCAAACTAGGTGTGTAGTAAGGTTTGTTGTTATCCACCAGTTCTTGATTAAGTCTACATCAATACAATATTTTCAAGGTTATCATTGATAGGTAAATCTATGACATAACCATATCCAGTTTTAGTATGCATACAAGGACATATTTTTCATAGAAGACACTACATCTATAATTAAAAAACATAGGGATGTTTTCTTATACATAGTATTATCAATAATTCATTCTGCATTGTTTTCTAATCCCAATTAAAAAATATCAATACATTCCTTTTATAAAATAATTGAAAACTGTACTATTTAATACCCATTAAGTAATGATTTATTACATTAGAATATACTTAATGAAACCCAAATGATTCTGAATCTTTTTGTATTTTAAAAATTGGGTATATTATACAATAACATGATATATTTAAATAAAAACATTATTGAATTATTCCTTAAAATTATTCTAACATCCATATATTTCAAAACCGATTGGGATAACTATGGGACATATAAAACAAAGGGGTGAGCAAAAAATCCTAAAAAGTTATTAAAAATAGAATACCCTGAAAATTTTATTTCATGATAGACAATTATATTCTAAAAATAACAAATAGCGTTAAAATATTAACAAGGTAAATGATGCGTGATATATACTTTTAATATAAATGCAACATGAGAAACATGTAACTAAAAATAAATATTACATCAGAAACATAGGTCAATGATAACCACCAAGACATCATATAATTATAGATAATGAACCATGAAAGATTAGTATCACTCCCCCATTTCTTATATTATGTCCCACGATTCAAATAAATTATCCAATACATTAGAGTGATATATCATTATTGGAACAACCGTAACTTCCATGTCATGTACATGTATAAGTGCACCACCTTGATCATTAAACACAAAATATTTTTTCATCATATATATTACCAGGATTATTCAATATAGTGTATATAAATGAAGGTCCCAAATCAATGAATTATATGTAAAACTAGGTTAATAATCTTGATTAGATGTTGGTTTTTATATACACTTCACAAATTTTCATCATGGAAAATCATAGAGACATTAAGAAAGTGTAATGGTGGTACATAAATATTCATAAAATAGTTCAATAAGAAGAAAAGGGGCCTCTCATGAGATGAAATTAAAAATTAATTTATGGCGGATGTTTTTGAATATAAAAAAACGAAAATGTTCTAATTAATAAAAATATTACATGGAGGGTGACTGAATAAAAACATTGCATGGAAAAATCGCAGGATAATTTTGGAAGCATAATGGGGGTATATAATGAATCATAAGATGGAATAAGGATTTAGAATGGGTTTACACATCACATTTAAATCTTGATTGCTTTTATAATTATGGGTATGATCATATCCAGTCAATTTGAATTGGAATACAAGGTGCATCACAAAAATATGATGCTTGAATAAAGTGGAGAGAGATATAGGACCCCCTCATAAATTTTGGAATTGCAACGACATAGGTAAATGATATACTGAGTGAGTATAAATTATATGTCATTAATTTGAATTTTATTTTATATTAATGGAATCTTTATAAATTCATGAAAAGAAAACCAATTGAGATTAAAAAGGCAATATAAAAAGGAGGTTCTTGAATTTAAAATAAGAGATGGAGGTCCCCAACCATGAGGGGGTAATTCCAAAATCATAGAAGTAAATTCTTGAGGGATTCTTGGATTTTTGGGAAGAATACAGAGAGGGAATTGAAGATTAACGATGTTATAAAAAATTTAATGATGAGGAATAGGATCGTCGGTGTGTTTATTTAAAAAACATATAGGGGCCTCTATGTTGTTTCTTAAACATTTGATATGGAATCAATACAATAAAAGATTCCAAACCAAAAATAAACCTTTGGTTTTTTTCCAATTGTTTCTACCAAATATGTTTGGTTTTGAATATTTATAAGAAAATGGGTCAAAATAATTAAATTACTACCCTTGGTGATATTGAAATGAGTTATGTTTATATAAAAATAATTTTGAGACCTTAAAATATTATATATGTTTTGGATGACCCATAAAGGCTTCAAAAAATCAATAAAATCACATCAAAATTACATTATTTTAATATATAATAAAATAATTAGTCATGGATAAAATCAATATATGTACGTCACTTTTGGGTAACTATAATGTCATAATATGCAGCATATTTTAAATCATATTTAATTTTTACCAAAAAATTGAACTATCTCAAATAATTATGAAAAATTCACTATTTCATAATTTCAATTTTATGATTCCAATTATAATATTTATTTTACAAAAATAATTATATATATATATATATATATAAATTTCCTCTTTAAAAACCCAATATGACATTTATTAAGAAATACTGATTTTTTGACAATAATATTTTTCAAAACCATAATAACAAATACATTTGACGTCATAAAAATTGTATTATCATTTTAATACCTAATAATATTATTTTATTAAAATTTATTTTATTTTTCAAATTCATGAATTTATAAAAAGTAACGACTTAAGCGAAATTTAATATTACACCAATGTACAATTTGAGTTCTCTCGTAATAAAAACTAATTTGTTTTAAAAAATATAACATAATAATTTGTGAAATAAAAAATAAGGAATAATTATAATCCTTATTTCATTTTGAATAAAATATAAATATTAATACTTTTAGGGTAACCGTTTTCCCTTGTTGAATTATTATTTTTTATTATTTTACACTTAATTGACATATTTTTCTTTTATCGTGATAATAATTATTTATTATGGTTACAATTCATATTTTCTAGAAATAATGATGAAATTATTACATAATATTAATTGTGATAATTATAAATGTGGAATAAATTTTATGAAAATAAATTAAAATAATTTTTATAATATAATTAAAATGAAACAAGTAAGTGAAATAAAAAGTGGTTTTATATCAAATGCAATTTTTCAAGAAATTGATAAATTTACATTAACTCTATAACTTGTAATATTAATTATATTTATTTATATTAATTAACATATATATGTATATAATATATAAATTTAATTTAATTCATTCTCTGTTAGGTGTAATTATTAACTAATAAAAATATATAGACAATTTTCATTTTAAAAATAGTTTTAGGATAAATGTGTCTTCAAACTTAAGAAACAAACTTATTCTAAAATCTTGTTTAATATTTTTGTAAATGAAATAAATAAATTTAATATTACTCAAGAATTATTTTTTAATGTTTAAATAAAAATAATAATAATAATGGGGCTATCTAAATACATAATTTATCAAAATAAATAATAGTTTAATAATTGTGTACTTTTCACTATTAAAAAAATAAATATTTTTCAAAAAAACAAAATTTATACATAAGATATTTTTTAAATTAATAAACCAAAAATTGATCTACATTTTATCAACTACTTTGTCTGAATGATCTAAAAACAATTATAATATTTTTTTCACAAAATGATATTTTTTGATGAGAACATATTTTGAATAAAATAAAAACTACAAAAAATTTATTTATTTTTTCTAAGAATTTATCACTAAATTTATGTTGACTTAGAAATATATATATATATATATATATATCAAAATTTGGTTTATAATATTAATACCAATAAATTTAATCGATATGTTATGATGGTATCACTTAATAAATCATTGTTTGTTTGGGTACGGTGTTTCCTATCACATATGTTATTAAACATTATTTTAACTTTTAAAATCATTGGGAGTTATAGGAAGTGTTCCTTTTCATTATAGGAGAGAACCGGTATACTCACTATTGAGGTTTATCTTATGGATTTAATAGGGATATAATTAATTTGGATACATGTTTAGAATTTAATTCTCTAAGATGAAAATTATGATTTTATTGGACTATTATGGGTTTTAATTAATTTTATTGACAAAAAGTGTGTTTTCATAATGATATGTTTTCTTTCAGATGATTATTGAATATTTTTTATAATGGTAATAATTTTATGGGTTCTCATGTTTATCCATGGTCTAAAACATTTCATATTTTATGACCCTCTCTGAAATTTCTATTATGATCTTTCCATGTTTTCAAATGATTTTTAATGTCCCAGAATTTCTATATAATATTTTTTATTATATGGAATTATTTGTAGACCGCAAAATTTGAAGACGCATAATTATGAGGCCTGGAGTGTCCGAATTGATCTGTCAAAGGTTGTTAAGATTAAAATAGCATGTTTGAGTGGTTTTTCGGAAAAAGTGGAATAACTCTTAAACATGTGACCAGATGGGAAATATGTGGGCACTGTGGCATTTAAGATGGTGGGGTTATACTAGGCGTGACTTATGTATAGTTGGCATTGAAATTTAGTGAAAAAAACCGAAATTGGTATAACTGTAAATAAAATAATTAAATTAAATTATTTTATTTTTAAAATGATTAGAATTAATGAATGGTGACTCAGATTAAAAATTTGTGGTCGTCACTGAACTCATGAGGGTATGATTTCTTTAGGCAGACCCTAACATTGGCTGGTGTGGTCCAACATTGGATGTTAGTTTTCGGCCATAAATAAATTAATTGTTGAAAAATTATTTTATTGTTAAATTCTCTAATTTCTAAATTGTAACTCAGATTGAAAATCTGAGAGTACTGTTTGATTCATGTGGGCGTTTTTCCCTTTGGAGTAGCCTAACCTTGAACGACATGAGTCAATGGTGAATGTTAATAATTTTTGAACTTTTTTTAAGTTATATTCAGTAGACATGTGGGATATGTTAACTATATTTTGAATCGGTTCGTGGATAAAATATCGGAGGGTACCGTTGAATCCGAAATACTAGGATTTTTCTAGAAAAGACTAATCTTCGGCCAATTAGGGCCGAGCAGAAGAGTTAATTTTATGGAATTATTGAGAAAAATAATAAAATAATTTAAAATAATTATTTTAATCTTTTCTCTCCCATGAATGGAGGACAGAGATGTTATGGGGCAGCAACGATTTGGTGATGGGGCACATTAACAAAATAATGGATGACCTGTATTCCTCAACATGATAGTGACAAAAGGATGCAAAACAACAATGTTGTTTCATAATTGAAACTTCGTAACAATGTGACGTCACATCATTATGGAAATGTTGCATTGTGGTTCTACAAATAGTTCGACGTGCCAGGAGAAATAAGGTGATGGATTTGGAGGATACTCAGGTAAAGCACAGACGCACTTCCACCCTAGCGAAGAATGACGAATGACGAATAATATATTTCAAAGGTCAGAATCAGAAAGTGTCGTCGACGCCATAAACACTCGAGGATGAATGTTTGGAAATGAACATTATAAAAGGTAGTGGGTTTGAGTGTTTTGATGCTCCCTCTCTTTCCTTTCATGAAAAATGTAATGAAAATGGACAGATCAACTAACAGGTCGATCCGTATCTGGAATAATCATTCGGGTGGTTGTTGAGGGGTCTTAAATTCATGGATTACTCTTCCTTTTGACTATTATTGATCTTCCTCTAGTTTAAATGGCTAACATAGAGGGCACGGGCTGAAACCAACAAAGCCCAAACCCTTCTCTAAACATTTCCTTGATGCATTCTTCGTGGAGGAACAAAGAATGTGGTAGAAAGGTATTTTTGTGGTCCATGAAATGATGGTGACATACCAAGAGGATCAAAGGCATAGAAGACACTATGAATAGACCACCATAGCACATCTTCTAGCTTGAGGAAAGAACAATCGGTGCACAATTCCAGCGATAGCCGGTTGTGGCCAGGGGAGGCCCTTGTAAACCAACCACAGTTGGTGGGGAGGTGGCATGTCGGCGCACACCGCGGTGGCCCGAGCAGGCCGTGCGGGGGAACAACGATGCCGGAAGGCACCACCAGTGGTAGTAGCCACGACAGGAATGGGGGTGCAGCGCGACGATGCATCACGTCAGCCAGGACTGGTCGGCTAGCTGGCTGACTTTGACCAGAAGAAACTGCCCCACATCCACGGGGGCCTCTAGAAAACACAGTACGCCTTCAGGAAGATGTGGTCCATCCGAACGGGCTGGACCCACGGCCTAACGAGCAAGCGCGGGTGGGCCGAGTCCCACCTAGAGGGCCGGGTCAACTGTGGACTAGGTCAGCTAACCAGTTGGACCACCCCAACGGGATGGACCCCATGAACAGGGCCGACCCTAACATGCCAGAACTAGGGAATCAGGTCGTCCCAGACGGGCCGAACCCAGGTGGGGTGAGGCAACCCCAAGACACATTGCGTCGGGCAAGCATGATCAAGTTGGACCGGGCCCAGAACCAACCATCTCCCGAAAAAAGAAACACTAGTAAATGATGAACCAGGTGTCCATTTGACACACCATTAGTGGTGTTGGGACCCCTTTTGTAAATTAGTCCCTTTGGAATATTCATGCGGGCCCGACCGAGCCGGGCCGAACCATGGTGTGATCAACCCTGTTTCATGGAAAGGGGTGAAACTAACAGACATGTCATCCAACCAACACACCATCTATGGCCTAAGAACCATGTTCACAAGGTGGTACTTTAAAGATACTCAATGTGAGTTTTGATAGAGTTTGATGTGAGACCTTGGTTGGATCAAACTTGAATCCAACTGGGCCCTTTTAGCAAAAGTGCCCATATCTCATAGATCGAGCGTCCGATCGACATGCCAATTGTCTTGTTGGGACATATATGATGGGGTGGTCCCTTTGGTATGCTTTTTTCATGACTCCGTGCCTATTTAAATATGACCAATGGAATTAATTTTATAGTCTTCCGGAGATCAGGTGTACGTCATTCGGAAATCTAGGGGATGACAATGACATGAAGAAGAAAAGTGACCAATACAGGTCAACATCAGACACTCATGTGTGGGATGATATAGTTTTATGACTAATCATCCTTACCACTGTACCAACGACCAATACGGGTCAGCACCAGTGACTGATACGGGTCAGCAGCAGCAACCAATACAGGTCAGCACCAACGACCGATAAGGGTCAACACCAGCAACAAATATGGGCCAGCACCAGAGACCAATACGGGTCACCATATGGTGACCAATATGGGTCAGAAGAAGAGTTTCTACGGATATGATTATCTAGCTTCATGACAAGTCATCTCTATTACAGTAACCATGAAGCTTTACCGTATGAGTGATCTCTCTCTTTTTCTTTGTGCATCATGATTTTGATAATTCCTGTGATATTAACTTTGTGGTATTTCTTGTGGTGTTTTCATATTTGTATTACTGAGAGACATTCGGGGGTCTTGGGGTCCCCTACTGGGTATTTTTATACTAACCCCTACATGGGTTCTTCCCACACGTGTGTGTCTGGTGCAGACTACTGACACTCTGAAGCAGATTTTGGAGGTTCGGGACATGGTGGAGCTTGGTGTTATGGGATTAGATGATATCCTATTCTTATAATTCTTACGTACATCTATTACCCAATATTTAGATCTCCAGGGCATATAGGATAATTGTTTACATCCCATTAGTTTATAGGGATTGTATTTTGGCCCACTTTTTTCAGTCTACCAGTTGTACTTGTGGTTGTACATTACTCTCTTAGTTGTACCATACATTGGTTGGTTGTTTACTTTATTTTATTATTTTTGAGTGTGAACAGATCTCTAAATAAATTCCTTCCCCGTTCATGAAAGGCCTTCATGTGCTATTCAACATCCCTTAGACTATGGATGGCGGGCTTGGGGTAGTCACGAGTCACATTTAGGCCCCATGGGACGGGTTGTGACAAATTGCTATCAGAGGTCAGTCGGTCCTCCTAGAAGAACTAGGATTATACTTTTAATCATGCAATGGTTTAAAGTGTCTTGAGATTAGTTTTTAGTTTATGGATTCTCGTGTTTTTTCAGTGACCGAAGGATCCATACACCAGGTCCTAAATTTTGTTTTCCACCTCAGTACATGAAAACACTAGTTTCTAATGTTCTGAAAAGTTTTATTAATCTTCTTGAGTCGACTCAGAAGGTATAATTTATTGACCATGGTACATATGTTTCTTATAGGATTCCACCATAAAGAAAACTAACAAAGATACTTATTAGAGATCATGACAGTGTCCCACCGAGTAATGAGTTATTTGTCCGAGGATGACTCACAATGATGGAACCTTCATGTGGTGTACCAGAAGAACCACCACCCATTTACCAGCAGATGCTACTAGTGGATCATGCATGCTGGCTGCATGTGTTTCATGAAATCTAGAGACAGAGGTCTCTGAGACTTCAAGGTGAGATGGACCGACAAGCAGTAGAAGGCAGGCTTGAGGCGGTTTCGAGGGTCTTTCTCTTTGTAGAGACACCGACCGAATAGATAGTGATCTTGGATGCTATCCTTCTTCAGGGCTTAGTAAGACGATGGTGGAGCTTGATGCTCCTGGTGCATGAGAAGATGAACCAAACCTGGCCAGACATTGAGGGCATTTTCAGGGTGGAGTTCGTGCCAGTTACACAATGCTCTATGGGTAATCTGGAGCTGTAGCTTTTTTTATTGGGTAGCCAGACTGTGGTTTATTACTCAATGAGATATACTAACCTCTCCCGATACTCCACCGACATGGTACGAGAACCTTATATTAGGGCCTAGACCTTTGATCAGGTGTTCGACTAGAAAACAGAGTGGGAATAGTTTCTCTCAGTATCCCGATGCAGGCTAGGGTGCTAGAGTGAACATTGCAGAGGGAGAGCTTCCTTACCGAGGAGAAAAAAATAGTGAGAGTCCCTACTAGATGATACGTAGTAGAGTCATCTACAACTAGCAGTAAATAGACGACATAGAAGCCCATGTGGGATACACCTTCTGGAGGGAAACCCCAGGACCCATGGTCTGAGGTGCGAGGCTTGAGAGGCTGAGGGAGCCACTAACGTGGCATGATATTTTCTTCATAAGAGGGATAGGTTCATAGAGTTTGTGAGTGTTCAACTCCCCTTGCGGATTATCGACCGATGGGCTGGGGCCACTAAGGTAGCAACAGCGGCAAGATCATGAGAGTCAGCAAGGTGGAAGACGAGGTAGGGGAGGAGGACGTGCAGTGGGAGGTGGTTGGGGTTACCAGGAACTACCACCACCACCCCCAAGCGGTCCACCACGAACTAAGGGAGTACGTGGATGGGAACAGGCCCAACTACAGGTAGTATAGGATCACGATCCTGACGTACATAAGATGATACGAGGTATGATATTTATCTTCTCTAATTTAGTAGTAGTGTTTATCGACACTGGTACAAGGAAATATTTTCTTTTTTATAGACTTAGTTTGGGACACTGAGATTCAGAGTGAGATTTTATCTCAACCTTTGAATTTGGATACTCTTACAAGTGGGGATTTAGCGGTCACACACTAGTGCCAACAGTGTGATATTACTCTTAGAGGAGGGAGTTTCAGATGGGATCTTCTAGTAACGGCGTTGAATCCCTACAACGTCATTCTAGGAATGGAATGTCTATCAGCAGTTCATGCATAGATTGACTGCTTGAGACATACAGTGCAATGTACGTGTAGAGATGGAGTCCAGTTTTCCCTTGTTGGTGTGAAGGAAAATAAAGTAGCATGAGATGGACTTGGACTATGTGTGGTGTAGATGAGTACATATCAGCTGGCTTGCATGACCTTTGACATGGTGGATGAGGTGAGTCCATAGTTTCCAGTAGTGGTGGATGAGTATGAAGACCACTTTCCAGAAGATGTACCAAGACTGCCTCCATGTAAATATGTATACATCCCAATTGGTTTGTACCCAGGAAAAAATAGATATTTGTACCAGAATATTAGATGGACCTTGTGGAGCTCTGAGAGATGAGGGTACAGTTGGAGGAAATAAAGAGGAATGGATTCGTAAGGCCCAGTGTTTCTCTATGGGAATCCCCAGTGTTGTTTTCCTAGATGGTACATGCAATTGTAAGGCTATGCATGGACATACAGTGCCTAAATCAGGTGACTATGAAGAAAACGTATATTCTGACGATGATTTATGATCTGTTTGATTAGTTGAAATGGGAGAAGTGGTTCTTGAAGACCGGACTTATATCAGGCAATCACCAGCTCTGGGTACGGGATGAGGACATACTGAAGACAACCTTCAGATATCGGTATGGCCATTACGAGTTCTTGTTGACTCCTTTTGACATGAAAAATGCTCTAGTAGTTTTCATTAGGATCCTTAATTGGATCTTTCAGCTACAACTCAATTTCTTTGTGGTGTCCTTTATTGACAACATCTTGGTGGACTCAGTGATTGAGGAAGAGCATGATGTACACATGAGGATTAGTTCTGGAGAAACTCTGGGAGCACCAGTTATATGGGAAGCTCTCGAAGTGTCAGTTTTGGATATTAATGGTCCACTTCTTGGGACACAACCTCTCAGAGGCTAGAGTTATAGTGGATCTAGTGATGATCAAGGAAGTGCATTCATGGGAGCCACCCTGGAGTGTCACAGAGCTGCGAAGATTCCTTAGATTATCTTGCTAATATCGGAGGTTTGAACCTAATTTCTCCAGAGTATCAGTACCTATGACTATATTGATGAAGAAGGGGAATCCTTTCCTATAGTTAGAGACATGTTGGTAGAGATTTCAACATCAGAGGTAGAGCATGACTAGTGCTCACATGCCGAGGTTTCCAGAGTAGGGAACTGGCGACTTGGTCTTCTATGATGCATCAAAGACCAGACTCAGTTGTGTCATGATGCAGTGTGATTTAGTGATTACTTATGGCTCACGATAGTTGAGGCCAAATGATAATAATTATGTGACTCGCAACTTGGAGTTGGTAGTAGTAGTCTTTATACTGAATATGCGGAGACACTACTTGATGTGTGATTGGTACATTATTTACTCAGACCACAAGAGTCTCATTTATGTCGTCACATATATAGATATGAATTTTAGATGGTGATGTTGGCCATATTTCCTCCACGTCTATAACATTGAGATAGTCTATACTCCTCGGAAGGGGAACGTAGTGGGTGATTCACATAGCTTGAGATCAAGTTCACAGCTACTGAATGAGTATTCAGAGCAGTTAGGCTCGCTTTAGATATCCTACGTGGATAGAGATGAGACAGTCTACACCCAGTTGATGGTAGTGGCCCCTCCTCTCCTTCAATGAGGTAGGGAGGCGCACCTTGGAGACAGAAACAATGAAACAACACGGGCTCAGATAACCTAAGGTCCTACACCTGACAAATATTCTGAAGGTGCGGAGTACTCTATCCTTTTCATAGAATGTACAATTGTACAATTGGAACTAAAAGAGAAGGTTCTGATGTTATTCCATACATACCCCTTGGTGGTACATCTAGGTGTGGAGAAGATGTACCAGGACATTCGGCATCAGTACTAGTGGACATGGATGAATATTTCACAGAATTGGTCGGATTGTTATGCCTACAAGAGAAGGATACCCTTGGAGTTCGAGGAGGGAGACCATGATTTCCTACTGGTTAAACCACATTGTGGATTACAGATATTTGGCAGGGCCGAAAAGATATCTCTAAGGTTCATCAGAATTATCCAGTTTCTTAGCAGAGTGGGTGAGGTTGCGTACCATCTAGATCTTCCCCCACAGATGCCCCAAGTGTATAATGTTTTTTATGTGTCATAGATAAAGAGATGCGTGCATGATCCATCACAATTTATTGACTATGATGAGATGGACTTTGACGATGGGGCAACTTTTCTGGAGTCCCGGTGGAGTTAGGGGATCACCATGAGCGATTACTTCAGGGATGGTGGATTCCTCTGGTGCAAGTTCGGTGGTAACACGAGAACCTCTAGGAGAGTACATGGGAGTGGGAGGTTCATATTTGTTCGTAGTACACACAATTATTTTGTTTTCCTTGTTTTGGTTTTCAAGGATTTATAGCCCCAATGTTGGTTGAATTTAATTTCCCGAAATTTCCATAAAAATATATTTTATTATATGGAGTTATTTCGAGACCGAGAAATCTATTGGGGAAAATTATGAGGCCTGAAGTTCTCGTAATGATCCCTCTAAGGTTGTTATGTTTAAAATATCATGTGTGAGTGGTTTTCTGGAAAATGTGTAATAACTCATAAACTGGGGCCCAGATCATAAATTAGAGGGCACCATTGTTTTTAGGATAGTGGGATTACCCTATGCTCGACTTAAGATTTATCAGCACAAGCCTCCAATGAGAAAACCCGAAAATGGCATAAATGTAAATTATGTAATTAAGTAAAATTATATTATATTTCAAATTCTTATAACTCATGAATGGTGACACGGATTAAAAATCCGAGACCACCACTAAACTCATGAGGGTATGATTTATTTTTAATATAATGTTGGTAGAATATAACTATTTTAAATCTATTGAACTGGTGATCAGATTAAAAATATGAGGGTACTGTTGAATCTGAAACGCGCGGATTTTCCAAAAATTAACTTAACTTCGTCCAGAAATGGATGACCAGAATAGTTAATATTTTTTGAATTTTTGAGAAAAATAATAAAATAATTTAAAAATAATTATTTTATTCGTTTCTATCCATTGTTTGGCGGACGA
This sequence comes from Viscum album, assembly GCA_963277665.1. Classification (NCBI taxonomy): domain Eukaryota; kingdom Viridiplantae; phylum Streptophyta; class Magnoliopsida; order Santalales; family Viscaceae; genus Viscum; species Viscum album. The sequence goes on from OY728120.1 coordinate 896,846,679, forward strand.
TGATGTTGCGGGGTAGCGACAATACGGCGACAAGGCACATTAATGAAACACGTGGATGGTCCGTATTCCGCGACGTAACAGTTGATTAAATGGTAAACAAATATGATGTTGTTTTATAAATGAAACATTGTAACAACATGACATCACATAGATATGGAAATGTTGAAACATGATCCTATAGATATTTCTTCATACCGGGAAAAATATAGGGACGGATTTGGATGATTCTCAGGAAAATCTATGACACAATTCCACCCCTATGAAGGACGACAAACGACGATGAACATCTTTCGATGGTCGGATCCAGGAAGCATAGTCAAAACTGTCAACCCTCGAGGATGAATGTGCAGCAACAAAAGTCGTAAAAGGTACGGGGGTTTATCTGATTTTATGTTCTCTCTCTTCCCATTCATAAAAAATGTAATGAATGTGGACCAACCGACTAACGGGTAGATCCGTGTGTTGTCTAATCCTACAAGTGGTTATTGTGAGGTCTTAAATTCAGGGATTACTCTTCCTTTTTGACTATTATTAATTTCATTCTAGTTTAAAATGCTAACGCTGAGGGTGTGGGCCGAAACCAACGAGACTCGGACCCTCTGCTAAGCATTTCCTTGATGCTTTCTTTATGTTGAAATAACAAACATGGAGAAAAGTTATTTTTGTGGTCCATGAAATGATGAAAACATCCCGAAAGGCCCATAGGCACTGACGCGCCATAAACAGACCATCAGAGCATGTCCAGTGGCCCAAGAAAAGAACCACCGACATTCCATGACGGTGGCAGCCAGTAGTGGCTAGATTAGGCTTGCAGAAAATGGTCATGTGCGGTGGGGAGTCAGCGCACCGTCACGTGCCGCGGAGGCATGAGGTAGCTGCGTAAGAGAAGGGAGGTACCAACAGGCACCGCCCGCGACAACAGCCGTGACCAGCAGGCCAGGACAAGAAGGGGGCGGCACAACGCCACACTACTTCTCATCGGTCAGGACATGTCGGTTAGCTACTGACGCATATCGGATGAAACGACCCCACATCCACGTGCCTAGATAGAAAATGAGGTCCACCTTCAGGGAAACCATGTTGGACGTGGTCATGCCAAACGGGACGGACCTATGGCCCAGCATGCCAAGGCGAGTGGGAGATGCCTCACCTGGAAGGCCGGGCCAACGATGGCCCGGGTCCGTGAACCACTTAGGCTGAACCCAATGGGCCGGACCCAGTGAACTGGGCCAACCCCAATTGGCCAGACCCAGGCGGGGTCAAGTAGACCCTAGGAATCATTGCGTTGGTCCATCCTGACCGAGTCAGACCAGGCCAAGACCCAACCGACCCCTGAATAAGGAAACACCCATAATTGACGAACAGTGTGTCCTTTTGACATGTCGTTAGTGGCATTGGGACCCCTTTAAGAATTTGGTCTCTTTGATATATTCTGGAGGGCCCGACCGAGTAGGTTCAGATTGTGGTGCGATCACCCCTGTTTCACCGAAAGGGGTGTAACAAACAGATGGGGCATCTGATCGGTGCACAATTTGTGGCATAATGACCACTGAAACAAGGAGAATCTTTGTAGATACTCTATGTGTGTTTTGATGGATTTTGATGTGTGAGCTAGTTTGGATTAGACTTGTATCCAACTGGGTACTTTTTGAAAAGTGACCATATCTCACAGACCGGGCGTTTGATCGACATGTCGTCTGTCACGTTGGGACCCCTATGACTAGGTGGTCCCTTCGGTATACATTTTTCGTAACTTCATACCAGTTGAAATATGACTAATGGATTGAGGAGAAGAGTCTTATGGAGATCAGGCATGCTTTGTGTAGAAATATAGGGGCTAGGTGTGACATGAAGAGGAAGAGCGACCAATGCGATTCAGCATCAGAAACTCTAGAGTGGGATGATCTAGCAGTACGACTAATCATCCCTACCTATTTCGCAGTGACAAATACGGGTCAGCACCGACTTCCAATATGGGTCAGCACTAGCGACCTATATGGGATAACACCAATGAACAATATAGGCCCGCATCTAGCGACCAATAAGGGTTAGCATACATTGACCTTTACCGGTTAGCAGTAGAGTTACTATGGGTAGGATGATCTATCATTATGACTACTCATCCCTATCCCAGTAACCTTGAAGTTATACCATATGAGTGACTCATCTCATTTTATTTGTGCTTCTTGATTTAGATCATTCTTGTGATATTGAATTTTTGGTATTTCTAGTGGTGTTTTCCATAGTGGATTACTATGATACCTTCAGGGGTCTCTGGGTCCCCTATTAGGTATTGTTATACTCACCCCTACACGGGCTCTACACGCACATGTGTGTCTGATGTAGACTACTGACACTCTGAGGTAGACTTTGGAGGTTTTTGACTTGTTCAAGCTTAGTGGCATGGGAGAAGGTGAGATCCTCTTCTTCGACTTCAGACACACACTTACTAAACACCAGGTAGCGCTCCAGGGCAGATACAACAGCTGTTTTTTTTATTTTCTTGGGCTTGTTTTCCGACCCACTATTTTTTGTCTATAGTTGTAATTATGGTTATACTTTACCCTCATGGTTGTACCACACTTTTGTTGGTTGTTTAATTTAGTTTCCCTTTTTAGTGTATACAGATCTCTATGTCAATGCCTTCCCTATTCGGGAAAAGCCTTCTACTGATAGTCACTAACACCTGGCCTATGTAAGCCGAGCTTGGGGTAGTCATGTTCAGGACCGATGGTATGAATCATGATAGATTTTTTACAAGTCTTTATGATTATTAGCAATGATAATAAATTTAGAGTTCAAGATATAGAAGTCACATTGAACTATGAAAATCATGTATTTATAAAGAACATATTCTTTGGAAAAATGGATACTGTGTGGAAGTTTCCACCATGAAAGAGTCTGTACCAATTCTATAAAAATCTAAACCTAAGAGATCCTTGGGTATATAAGCGATAAAATATTTCCTTTTGATTTTTTTATTTTTATACGGATAAATTTATTCCACATTTATTGGAATCAAACAAGAAATGAAATGTTTATATTTTATGTACAAAATATAGGTGCTCTAGTTTAGGGTTACTATAGTAAGGGTGATCCATGGTTACGATTACATAAAACATGTTGTGTAAGGTTCATTTTCATATTACCTTATAAATAATGGTTTTATATAAATGTTTGTAAATTCACAATTACAATGAATCGTTTTTCATAAAGGTAAATAAAATTTTCTTTAAGTCAAATAATTGTTTCTTGTGAAAATGTTGTGAAAACCTTTAAATAATTTAAATTTTTGTACAGCTTATTATAATCCAAAGAATTATTTAAAAATTATAATAAACCGTAATTTTGAAATATATAATAGATAAAAAATATAAATTTAATTAAATAATGGTTTATTAACTTATTATAATGTGTATTTATGTAATTGATAAATGTTTATATATAATTTATTATTAAATATTTCATAAATTTAAAATTGTAAATATTTCAAATGAAATTCAATAAAATTTTATTGATTTTCATACAATCATGAATTTATGTTTTTTATTAATAAATCATATGAGAAATATTAAAAAATAAGGCCAAAATATAAAATTTTATATATTTTAAATTATTCATTCTTTATAATTACTTAATTTTAATTATTCAAATTGAAGGTACTTATTTTGATATTCTATAATCCACATAGAAATTTTTTTAATAATTGATATGATTACTGTTTAAACAATATGTGATATATAATAATGTAACATGTTAAAATAATAGAAATAGATTATAAAATTGTTTATAATTTATAAAATGATCATATGATTAATTTAAAAATTCCAAATATTTAACATTATAAAAAAATAAATATTAAAGTAAATATAAAAAAATTTTATATTGAATGTTAAGGAATATACCTAAATTTAGATTAGTTAAAAAAGGGATTATAGATTTATTTTATTCTTGAATTAGTAAAAATAGTGGTGTTGAGTTTAAATATTTTAATTTATTATTTTTTAGAAGAATACCCCTCATTTATTTTTTGATATAAAATCTTTTTACATTAAAAAAGAACACTTTAAAATAATTTTAAAATTGGTTATAAGATATAGAAAATTTAATTACCTGATAACCATGAAAATGAATTTAGTTTTTAATCCACCTTAACCTCTATTTTTTTGATTTTATAAATGTGAATATTGTGTTTAGTAGATTTTATGGAAATTAATAATAAGAGATATCATGAATTGAGTTATATAATCAGTAATGTATCCTTGAGTAAGGATAGTTTGGGTTAGACTATCTACCATCATGGATGATGTTTCTTTGTCTAGAAAGGTTAATGAGGTTAGAAATATTACATTTCAAGCATACTCTAGTCGATATTTGGAATATCATATTAGAAAAATATTTACATGAACTTTTAATGTATCTTATGCATATGGGGGATGTATATATCTTTAAATATGTTTAACATCTATTATTGAGTGAGTAAAAAAATTGAGTGTTGTGCAAAGAGTTACACAGTAATATGGTTTGAATAAATTTCATTGGTGGTGGGAATTTGATTCTAAACTACATTACTAGGATAATGAATATATAAATGGAATAAAATATTATAATATGGTGATATTAAATCCCCTTCGAGTAGTCATTGTTAAAATTCATCCCAATCATCACATTCCATGAACTCAATGACAAAATCAGGTAGGTTCTTTTATAGAAGTAATCTTTTAGATTTTCTTGAATATGGAAATAATGTAATAGTCGACATTTAATCACCCTTGTTTATATTTTATAAAATAAGAGTCCCAGTATGTTTTCTATTTTTACCTAGTTATTGTCTTTTTAGTTTGTTACACATAGTGAGGAAGCACTAAGCATGGATACAATCAAAATGGTGTTGAGTGTGTCTAAATGATGTATTGGAAAAAATATCTCTATATCAACTATTTAAAAGTCACGTATTATATTACTGGGGTGATTCCCAACTAAAATAGCTATGTGGGTACAGAAACACTCTTATATAATAACGTATTGGGAAAATATGGATCATGTCCTCTGAATGGGTATAATGTTTTATAGTAAATGGATTCATTGTTTTAGTAGGATCCCATTAAATAAAATGCCTAATTAATAATTATAAAGCATGTTTTTTAACTGAAAAATTTATCTTTTGAAGATAAATCTCATCATCATAAAACTAATCATTATGATAAATCCATGTAACTATAATCATAATATTAGTGACTCATAAGACTGTAAAAAATATGAAATCTTCTTAATTTAGAATGATAACCTAAATTGGTCTCAAATTTCATCAATTATTTTACAAGTTATATAAATTATTATTCCTATGTAATTCATATTAATGTTTTAAAATATAAAAATATTGATGAATATGGAATTAAAAAAAGATTAAATTAATGGTTCAATATCCATCATTGAAAATCAACCAATGGAATATTATTTTTCACTAATTTTCTCAATATGATTAGGTATTCCAAAAATTTACAAGTGTTATAAATATAAAAATAGTCCTAAATACAATTGAAATAAAGAAAAAAGATTAATTTAATTGAAAAAATATTTTATGCATCGGTAATTTGGATTCATCATTATTGGACGAACATATCATAATATTTATTTTAAAACATTTAGATAAGGAAAATAGTGTGAAAATGTAAGTATTTTAAATGAAATGGGATGATTATTTTCTAATATGTATAGTTTACATTTTTTTTGATACACACATTAGATAGGGATATAATGACCTTTCTTGGTTAGGGAAGTCAACATATTATCATTTATGTAAATGTATGTGGTAGTAAATAAATTCAAATAAATGTTCATCAACTATTCTCAATGTGTTGATAATAGATGAACAACATATATTATTCCTAGGTTATAAATATTTTTGTTGATGTACCAGTGGATAAATTTTTAAACCATATTTAGAAATGTTTTTTGAAAATTTCATCATTGTTTCATCAAGAATATACTTAAGGTTATTTAAACCTAGGGCTTTCATGATGGAGGAGTCATAATTCTAGATGATGGAATTATAATGAATAAGTGAATGATTTTGGGAACCTCCATGGAATTTCCATGGAATATGTAGGGTTTAAATAAATCCAATCATTAATATTGATGTTTGTGTGATACCGAATGAATATTTTACACCTGATAAAAATATACTAGAGTTCAAAATATAAGAATAATTTATTAAAATTGTATATTAAATTCAGGTTAAAAAGAATTTTTTTGCATCAAATTGAAATGAAAAAGAATTCATTATGATAAAATTAGTCTAATTAATGTATGTTTATCTTTATCAGAATTATATTATCTGATAAGAGAATATTTTCTGTAATAAAGAGTAGTTTTTGATCAAAATTGAGATAAATAATTTTATACACATGATCTAATATACATTCAATATTATAAAAAAAGAACAATAAGGTAAGGATAAAAGTATTTATCATTTAAATATTTTAAATATGAGGGAGTGTGATTTTCAACCCCATTAGTGAAATTGTTTTTATGAATTATATTATTTTTTTGAAAATTTAATAAAATTATATAATAACATATATGATATGAAGAAATATTTTATTAAATATTACTACTCAAATTAAATAAGTATTAATTGTTAACAAAACATAATTTTCATGTCCTAGAAATATATTCTAAATGAATATAGTATCAAAAGACCATTTGAGGGTATTTTTGTTTTATAAAAGCTCAATGATAAAATATTAAAAATAATTCCTTTCAATAATTATAGATTTTTTCTGTAAATATCCCCATTATTTATAACATGTAGTGACAATTAAAAATATAAAGACTTAGATTTATTTATCATGAAAATTTGAAGATCACATTTTCTAAATGATTGTAGAATTAAATGATTAATTCATTTTTTAATTAATATATTAAATGAGTTTTAGGAAATGTGATGGTAAATAAAAAAATAAAGTGTAAAATTTAGTTACCATTTATAATGTCAATATAGCTTTTTCAAAAGTTATTATAGTGGTCTTAAATTAACATTATATTTAAGATTATATACTAAAATATTTAGGATATACAATGATAAATACCAATATAGAGAGATCTATTAATTATCATTAATAGATGAATATCATTGTTTTATAAAGGTCCGTAAATGTCAAATTTCATTGTGAATTCCTCTTTCCATCCTAAAAGTGTTTATGTTATGGATGTTAAAAGGAATGTAAATTGTAAAAATAGTTATAGTAATATGGTAAATATCACATTATCCTAAAAGGGTCTTTTTTATAATAGTGTAATAATGTAAACGTTTTGTTTTATGGAAAATTTAAATGAAAATTTTTATGGAAAGAGTTACAAAGATGATGATAACAAAATGGGATATTGATAGAAGTAGAAAATATAATATAACATTGTATAATTTGATGTTATAAAGTGAAGATATTTTAATATATTTTGTCAGTTAAAATGGTAAATAAGATTTTGAAATCTTGAAATTATTCAAACAATCTAGCATCATAGATATTACTCACTATATAGTTAGTTGGAGGGTGTTATCAAACGGACGTGTAAAGATGTGGAATGAGTTACATATGATTTAATAAGTTAATAAAACCATCTAAATTCGATCATCCATAAGCTTGATATGGAAATAAATAAAAATTTTATGATTTACATGTTTTAATGTTTGATTTATCAAATATTAATAAAAGATTTTTGATAATATAAAATCTATCATAAAGGTAATCTCTAATTTATGAGAATTTCACACTACCCTCATATTTGAATATAAGAATGTAATATTCCTAATTTTAGAAAGATACCTAGAATGAAACCATATATATTTGCAATAATGATGTTCATTTAATCAATTGGAGCTCAACCACGATGGTATTTATACTCCTATATGAGAATTGTGAAATTTGGGGCCTTAATTGAGATATATTGAGGAGTGTGTGGATACACCATGAATGTAATAAAATGTTATTATCTTATCATAAAAGGGTCACATGATGTTCTCATCCATGTCAGTGAGTGACATGGGGTGTATTCATTGACCAGTTCAGTGTATACAATAATAATTTAAATTATATGACTACCATATATGGGATTTATGTACTCTATATCCCATGGTCACTCTATATCCTATAAAAATTAAAAATATTAGATTTAATCTTTTTATATAATAAAAATTGTTGGAAAAAGTTATATAGATACATGTGTCTAATTAGGATCATTCTAGTTTAATTTATATATTGAGTATCCCCATTAGTTTCCTAGAGTCCTCTCTTTTATAACATTTATGATTCTGTAGATTTATGTTTATTTTCAATTCTACGAAGGAACAATTGTTCACACAAAGTGTTTGAGTGAATTAAGGTTAATATTAGAATCATATATCATCTATAAAAGTGTTTTAGAGATAATCCATGAATTTTTTAGATATGTGTTCACAAGGTCTTACAAATGATGTGATACAATGTGAAGTTTATGGTAGACGAAAAAAGTGTTTTGGAATATATCCAAATGGGGTTTTGGATTTGGTTTAAAAAATTATTGTGTATGATTCAATATTTGGTGGAACATAATAATGTTTATTAGGATTTAGAATAAGTATGATAGTGAATAATATAGTACCCAAGGCCTTATATTGATATGATTTATATAATCAATTTTATATTTCATAAAAATAGTTATTTTCATGAATAAAGGATATATTTATACACAATCCTACAAATTATGATAATTGTTAAAAAATCACTTATTTATTCTCCTATATATTCTATATTTAATGGAACTATTATATAAGATGTAATGAAAGAGAGAATAAGAATTAATATGTTGAATGCATGAACGGGTCGTATCATTTATTCATTCCTTAGGATGACTGAATAAATTAAATATAATCCACAAATAATCATATAGTTTAATATAAATCACTTCCATGTGATGGTAGTGGTGGTTTCTGACAGTTTCATGGTTCTATATAACATCAATGAGACTAAAATATCTCTTAACCGTCTTCCTTTTTATTTAATACACTAATATGTTTTAGAGAATGATAGATCCCATCAATGCATTGGGTGGTTCAAAATAACCCATGGATATTAACATAGAGGGGATGTCTATAGGCTTACCCTTTTATATTTATTAATCTATATGAGGATGAAGATACTATATATGGTCAATGATGTCATGTATATCATATTTAATTTATTACCCTAGGAAGGAATGGCCTGAAGGCCGTATATTTTTATTTTTTTGGATAATCCACTTTTTTACTAGGTTGAGAGGGAACCATTACATGAACCATAGGCTGAGAGGAAGAAGGCCTAAATCATGACCTAAATGGCCATATACCCAACTACACATGGTACTACTAATTCCCATTGTCTTCTTTATAGATAGTGGATAAAATTAATAATGAATTATTTTATTAATGTAGAGTGTTAAAATTTAAACCAAAATACACATCATGATATCTAAATGAAATATAATTAGGTATATTATAAAGTTAATTAAAAAAGAAAATAAAAATACTACAAGGTGGAAATTTTTATTATCCCATTATGTAATGAATATTATATTCCAAATGATAATTGTAGAAAGAATATAAGACATTATAAATAGTATAAAGATTTTTTGAAATGAAATGAGGTAAAGAGATTATTAATTTCTGTAAATTATATACCCTTATACATAATAATAAAATATATTATCCTTGAGTATATATGTATAAAATATCTATGAATAAGATCATATAACATGGATATAAGTGTTTCAAATATGATGTAAATATAATATTTGTGTTTTTATTAAAATTAAAAAATAATGTGGGAAATTAGATTTTATTCTAAATATTTTGTTCTTAAAAAGATTATTTTTACTCAAATTATAACATTTTAGTAGATTATTTTAATTAAATATGATTATAAAATTGGAAGATTGTTTTTAATACTACTATATTTATAAATTCAATGGTATATTTAATTTTAATGAAATTCAAATGATATTTTAATAGAGAAATATTCAATCAGTTTTTTAAATATATTTTTTTAATAGATAAATATTTTAAATGTAGATTCCATATTATATTAAATGAAGCCCATATTTGAAACCATCATGTTGAAATTAGGTATGATTTCACTGGTTATATTATTAATAAAAATAGTTTTTATAATAGTAAAATACTAAACAGATTAAAAAGGGTAAAACAAAATGAAATTTTATTATCAATGAAATTGGTAATTAAACATTATAGAAGTCATTTTTAAAGAGGTTATGTCTATCCAACCATTACAACCAATATTTCTTACCTAAATCATCTGACAACTTTGTTATTATATCATTAACATTCACCTAACTAATGTTTTTAATGAAATGTCCATCATCTTGACCTATAAAATCAGTTATCATCCACCCTATCCAAAAAACATAAATACATATATTTTAACTTTTATGACTACCAAAAATTATTATACCATCGTTTGATTCTAAATTTTGAAGCATCTAGTCACTTGAAGGTGGACAAAGTTCTTTATTCCAAACGATGAAAATATTGAAATGGTCAATCCAATAATGTAAGTAAGATGTTTTTCTACATGTTATTCATTTAATATATGATATACACTCACCAATACTCTTTTAAAAACACTATAATGTTATATCATTAAATAATTATCCATTTTTATTATTGAAAAACAATTATATATATTTATATTCTTAATCTTTAATTTGTTATAATTTATTCTTTCATAGGTTGGTTTTTCACCTACAATAATTATTTGATAACATTCCCTCGATGAATGACTATGAAAACCAATATTCTAGTAATTATTTGTAATGATGATGAATTTATGTAATGTTTTCTATTGAATAATTTAAATATATGTAATTATCTTCATTAATAAAATCAATTAATCATAGTAAATCATTATTAACAAAAATAATGGTCGAAAAATTGAGGGCTAGAGTCACCCAAATTTTGAAAATTCATCTTTTGGTTGTTCCGCACAATGTTTAGTTTCATTCATTGACTCAAAAATAAAATTCCCTTCCATTGATGGGTTTTTCCCAAAGGTCCATGATTTATAACATGTAGGTCCTTCACAACCTATCTCAACAATGGACATCATTAAAGCATCACCCTTATATTCTGTTACTCTAGATTCCCATTGTGCACATCAAAGTCCTTATATTAAAATCAATGATAGTTTTATCAATGAGAAATAGCAAAAAACGAATCAAGGTTTCCAGAATCCTTGACACTCAACAAATTCTTGTACCCTTCACCATCGTAGTAAATCTATTTGTTATATTGTTTATCACATCATAGGTATTAGGATATTTCCATTACTATTTGATAATATGATCATTTGAGATATGGTCGAATCATGACTCGATGCACTTAGAGATCCTGAATTTCCTTCCTAGATTATAATATTATTTCTAAAATCACAAAATCATTCAAATGCTTATTAATTTTGTGGGGTGATTATTTTTCATATACCATAAGACTCAGGTTGTATTTAATTAGATTTATCTATGGGTACGTATATAAATCGATATTTATAATCCTTAAACATATTATATATATATAGAAATGGGGGTAATGTATCAATCCAATATTTTTTATCTCTAAATTGTTTGATTATTTTTTCTCATCTGGAAATATTAATGGTCACCTAGAATTGTGTTTCCACTGAAAGAGTAGTGAATACAAATGATTTTATCCATCTTAATATTAACAATATTCCATTGGATATTGATATTAATGAAAATTATACGGGGTGATCACTATATGAATAATGGGTTTTAATTTTGGTTCAATTGGTGTGGAAAATAAATTTTGTTTTCTAGTGCCAAAATTATAGAAATATGTGAGTAAAAGGGGTGACCAATAATTAAATGTTTTTTAGGTGTGTGACATATGATCGATAAGAGGTGATTATACCTTTTGGTATTGATGAAGTGATTTATATTACCAATTAAAAAGTGGGTTAATGTATGTAATTCATAATGGATGATGTGAGATTTAAATGACATGAGCGAAAGACAACTACTAATGGTTCATATTTTTTCATAGAAAAGGATCACGATGTGGACTCAGCATGGATGATAAATTCTGTATAGTTTGACTGTTGGTATTCTATCAATCCAATGATTGGTAGGGAATTTGATACTATATAATCATTGAAAATATCACTTGAAATTGATCATGATGAATCATCTATCATATAACATAATAATAAATTTGATAAATTAAGATATTCCGAAAGAGTGAAAGATGGAGATGTGGGGTGGACAATGTAGGGGTTTAAATGAAGGATAAAAAATGTAATTATCTATTCCTAGAGGTTGATCTTAGAGATAATTCCAACCATTGTGGGATCATGGGAGATAGTCATTAAGAGAATAATAGCACATGGCCATGTGATTTTGGGAATGAGGGTGAAAATCTAGTTGAGCACTATTGTTAGTCCTAATTCATAAAACAAAAAAAATTAGTTGTCGACATGACTATAAAAAAGTGACTTTTTTTAAAATATATTAAATGAAAGAAAATATAATAATTTTCAAAAAATTAGTATCTATAATTGATAAAATGTTTTATTGATATTTATATAACCTACTAACAGATTTTATGAACCCACATTTGTGTTATTAAAAAGTTAAAAATTCCAATAAATATTTTAATAATAATTAAATCTATTACTTTATAATGTCATTAAAAACATTTTTTTATCATCCAATTAATAAATTATTAAAAATAAAAATTACCAATATATTAATTAAATTTTAAATATTTATTGAAATAAATTATTCTATTAAAAAATATATTTCTATTAACCAATTTAGAAATTATAATTATATTGTTTTTTAATAATTTTGAGACCAATGTTAATATAAAACTAAACATTTTCTGTGATTTGATAGAATACTTAATTATATATCATAATTTATTATTTATATTTAAATTAACTAATCATATAAAACTAATCAATATATATCTAATAAAATATTTTTTTACTTTATCAAAAAACATGACATTATGATTATCTATGATGATTCTGTTATCAAAATCACCTCATCAATATAAATATCTTTCATGCCACCACATTATTTTCCCATATAAATACAATTCCATATTAATTCTAATTCATTGACCTTGATCATTCAACTCGATATTACTCTATAATGATTTATTTCTATTTGTTAACTCATTTTCAATTTATTCCTCCCTTTGATTTATTTCAATTACAACCTCTATTGTTTATTTTTTCAATTTTTCCACATTTCATTTTATCTTTAACTCATGCATCCATTTATCACCCACTCATACATTTTATAACAATAAATTATTATAATAAATATTTTTATTCCTCTATACACCTAAAAATGTTCATAAAATTATATTTTTTTGAGAAAAAAACAGATCGATTATGTTTTTTAGAAGATATTTTATGTTGGGATATTTTGAAATTGTTTCATGGATACATAATCATTTTTACTAATATATTTGTAAATATGAGATTTATATATCCCGTAGAGTATAAATTAAGGGATGAATTTCCCATATATTTTACTAAAATAAAGGTCAGAAAAAAAGTAACTCAACTTTGTACGCATCAATGTGATTTTTACACATAGTATTTGGTTTTAAAAAAATATTAAAGGTGAATACTAATGATTGGGTAATAAAATCAAACTCTAAATTTACTATACACTTTTTAATTTTTATATAGTTATGAATTAATTTTTAAAGATACTAAAATGTTATTATTCTATATATTTTCATAAAATATACAATACACTGAGAAATTATACAACATTAATTGGAGAGGATATAATTTCTTACATAAGAATATAACATAATCATCTAATTAACAGGGGAATCATTGAAAAAAAATTATATGTTGTAATGCTTTTTACATTAAATTTAATTATGATTCATTTTTTGATTTTATATTATAATTTTATTGATTTCATGTTTTATATTAACTAATATATGATTCAAATTACATTGTATCATTATGCATAATCATTTAATGTATAATTGAACTTTGTGTCGATGATTTTTAATTCAATGAGTTTTTTACATAATACACATTATGATCAAGGATAAACATAGTGTGCCTATGTATATATGTTTCTATCAATATTAAATTTCATTTATTTATTTTAGAAAATATATATTTACATATATTGTTCTCAAAATTAACATACATAGAAAAATATTAAATCTTTGATTTATTAGAGTTTATTAATGTTATTTATGGATATTTCTCAAATATTTCAAGGCAAATGTTTTGTGAAAAGATATATTTGGATTACAAATCCATGAACACCATTTCACATTGAAACATTTTATATCATTTGGCATAAGAAAAATGGAAAATAAAGGGGTCACTGGGATCATGATTGAGTTGCATAATTGTTTTTAGGATTTATAATAAAATTTTGACAAATTTAAGTATTTTTATAGCTAACAAAAGTGTAGTTTTATCATACTTTTTCAACTAGTTTACATCTTCTAAAATTCTTATTTTGAAATTATGGTAAATTTATATATTCATTCTGAAAATAAATATCTCATTGGTGGACCAACATTTTGTAATTTGATGTATGTTGTTCAATAGTAAACCAAATATTGTTTCACTATAAATTATTTTTTAATTTGTTATTAACTTATTTTTTGTGAATGATTAATGGTTTTTGGGGTGAATCATAATTAATATTTGTAATAAAATACCAGTAGATGTATTAATTACTAAAGGATATATATATATAGAATGTATTTTATTTTTTTCAAGAAATTTACATGGTATTAAAATAATAGAAAATTATTATATATGAAATAATAATAGTGAAGGCGATGAAACACATAATGGACTATCCATAATTTCTCTAAAATATTATGAAATGACCAAAAAATAAGATGACAAACCAATTGTTTCAATGATATTAAAATCACATAGTTATATCTTTAAATGTTTTTGGTGTTCAATTGTATATATTGTATTTAACAATCACAAGATAATTTTTTTGGATTTTAATGTTTCCAAAATTCTATCATGATTTTAAATTTTAGGGAGCACATAGAAGTCATCCATATAAAATATCAACCCACTCTAGAACTAATTTAATCACACCAACAATGGATGAGTGGAAGGGAAAGGAAAATCAATACAAATAGAGATATTTCATTTCAATGGGAACTATTAATTATAAAGTTTTTCTTTAGTTGAAATAATCCATATTTATGTACTTTCAATTTGATTAATTCCTCAAATCTTGTTCACATGTTCCATATGGACATGTATATCAAGGTATATTACAATTTACTCATGGCATGTAACATATCAATGACCTATACAAGAATATAAATCATTTCATATTCCATGTCTTATCACATTATATAAATTACTTTATATTACATATGAAAATATGTTAATTCCATATTTTCCATGTTTTTCTGTACACATGGATTGTACCCATTGATTATATAAATAAATTATTCTCCTACACAGATGTCACATATTTTTAGATGAATATTAATTATATAACAAAAAACACCTGATGACTATAATAATATAGAGATTTGAAAACAATACACACAATATTCATAATTCATAAATGATTTTCAAAGTATTCCATAAATATCATTACCTACAGTACTGATACCTAAAATCTTTATTAATGACGTAGGTAAAGGAAAAATAAGAAAGGGTGGGCTCAGATAACCAGTAAGGGTAAACCAGGGAAATATTTAAACATAACATGAGTAGAAGGCTATGAGAACCTGATAATAAAAGATAAAACCCATACCTCACATATCATAGATCATAAACACATATTGTAGAATAAATATTTGTAGTTCATAAGACATGAATTGTAAAAAAAATAAAAGAACATAAGTATTGAAAAAATAACATTGCAAAAAATAAATAACATTATGGCAAAGACATATGCTAATAAAATCATTTTCTTAGCTGTGAAGGCTTTTCGAAAATACCATTCATATAACACTATGGGGAAAAACCTTTTAAGGCATGACACACTACTATTCGTGGTGGCATCCCTTTCCTCATAATGGAATTAACACCCCAATCCATAAAAGTAGTCAAGGTTCACCCACAAGACTATCATAGAGGAAAAACTCTATTTCCGAATCAAGTTCACTCCCCATTTTATTCCTATAAATATAATGAGATATAAATACTTACCCATACAATTAAAGGTTGTTATCAGTCCTACATGTAATTGGTTATAACATAACAACAATACATGTTTATAATGTAACCACCGTACTTAGTTATGACATAACTCCTATCACATAATTAAATAAAACATATGTATATCATCAGATCATTAAAAATATATCCTTTAGGACCCATGAAAATAAATGGGTTTCAAAAATATTTCATCATATCATAACATTAAAAAAATATACATGTTTTTAATCATTTCTTCTTTTAAAGAGAATAATCTATATAAAAATAAGCAGTTTTCAAAATAATTTTGTCTTGGTATAAACCGTGGATGATAAATGGGTTTCATAAACATAATATCCTCATAAACATAATGTATTTATAGAATGAATAATAATTCCATCCTTGTATTGTATCCCAAGTAAAGCATAAGTAACATTAAATGATGTCAACTAAGAAGGAAAATTATTTTTTAAAGATAAATAACATTGAATGTTTCTCAAAGAAAATACAATTTATTTGGAAATGAATTTTTTATACTAAACATTATAAACTATTTTAAAAACAATTTTCATTGAAAATAAAAATAAATATTTATAAAGGATTCATTAAAAATACTTCGAAATTTTTCTTCAGGAAAATATCCATTCTGACATGAAAACAAATTATAACACAAATCATTTTTATGAACTATTAAGTAAAAATAAGAATGAAATCATATAAATAATTATTCATGGAAAATAATAGTTTTCAGGGTGGGGATTTTTGTTCATGTTATACATTTTAAAATAAATATTTGATACACATTTTTTGTAAAAGCTATGTTGGAATTTTTTTAACAACATGTTAAAATATTTGAATTTTTTAAAAAAAGTAAAAAATGTGTTCAAATTTAATTAATAATTTATTTTATTAATGTTAAAAATATTTTTGAAAACATTTTCATAAAACATGCTTTGGGATGAAAAAATGTTGTTCAACTGAAAGATTGTTTTTACATTATTTTTTATCTTTATATAAAGGTTGGGGTCGAAGCCTCATTTATTATTTAAAGGAAAAACCTCTTTAAAACCGGGTAGAGGGAGACCCATTACATAGCTCGAAGGCCCAAGACCAAGTTTTCTGAATACATGGATTGAAAGCTCATTTTTTGGGCCCAAAGGACACTTTGGTAAATAATACTCTTACAGTACCCAGGCTTCTACAGTACCTGCTTTAGTCATGCCACCACTATAGTTCCTCCACTGCTACAGTGTTACTGCCGCTACAGTCTGCTGATGTTATAGTGCTACTACAGTATCCTGGAAATTTATCCATGTCTGGATTTTACCATAATATCATTACAACTTTGATAATATTGAAATTTTATAACCAAGAAGGAATATAATTAAATGAAACATAAAATATCATGAGGATAAATAAATATGTGATATTACTTATAAATGGATCTGTATATACACATTGTATTATAAAATAGCTGTATAACATAATCATATGTCTCAAAGATTGAAAATTGTGACCCAAATATCTTACTGATTTTTTAACTTTTTAAAAATATTCCCCGTGAAAGATAGGTAATAAAAAGTGTATGTAAATACCAATAATTTTAATTATAATTATAATTAAATAATTTCATTGGTACCACATACACTACCTAAAAGAATCATGTGTTAAATATGGAATTTTTCTTTTAAAAAATAAAAGTTAGAGGGAAATCATTTACCTTAAGTCACATCTTCATCTATACAAGATACAACCTACTATATAATAAATATATATTTTTTATATTTATTTTAAAGAAAAATATTTTTCGTATTTCATACCATATAGTATTTTCATATGAACTTTTAATAAATTTTCATCATGAATTTGATGTTAAAGTTTAATTTTGGGTAATAATCTATCTTTTTTGTATATGTTTTGATATGTTATTTTTAGTCCTATTATATTTACCATGATTTAAAAATATCTTGAAAGTCAACCAAGATATTGATATCATATATTTCACGAAATATGTATTTAGAGTAATCGATAAAATCTAGTGATTAAAAATGAAATACGTCCTTCATCAAGAAAGTAGGACATATATAAACATGAACGATATCCCCATTTACTTATAAAATTTAAATAAAGAATGGTAAATTATATAATATCATTATAGAATTAATATTATTTCATATATATCTCATATTTTCATTAAGACCATACTTATTACCTTCCATGCAAACCGTTAGTGAATCATATCACTTCATGATGCTGTTGTCCACCATACACATTAAAGACATTATCATATTCCAAAAAATAGAGAGTGTGATGGTATATTTGATATAATAATTCCAAATTTATAATATTAAATCCATCATTATATTTGTCCATGGGAGGTAGTAATGGAAAAATTTGACATCGATTTGTGAGATTTTAGTCCGTCATGTACATGAATAACGATTTTATAACCAATTTGATGGATGTGAAGATAGTCCTAGTTAAATACATTAACATAAAAACAATTATATATATTTATGATACTATAGTTATTATACCTTCAATTTATAATAATAATTTAATGAGCTTCAAGAAGAAATAAAAAAAAATATCACTGATGAACATTACATATGCATTTGGTTTCCTCCTAAGGATAACACCAAAATACTTCTTAGGTTATCATTCAACCAAACATAATTCTTATAGTATGAGATTATGGGATTTGTGATTTTATTTGGTTTTAATTCATCTGAGCACAATGGCTTGATATGTGTGAGTAAGTTAGGGGAGTGATTTCCCTTTTGTAATTGAGGAATGTCCTTTTTCATAAATACATGAAATTATGTTATAATGGTAGGTATCCCTCACCTAATATGGCACCCAAATTGATAAAAAAATATATTTGAGGGATTATATGATCTAAAAACACGTCAAACACACAATCAATTATCATTTTAACATATTTTTCAATTACATATACTTTTCCATACTTTTCCTATTTTATTTTTTTAGTAAGATAACTTGGATTTTTAAACTATTTAATTAATCCTTTATGATTAAAATAAAATGAATATTATTAGATAAATTGGAAACAATGATTCTAAATATTAAATACAATATATTAAAAATATTCTATTTCTGTTTAATTTTTTAAACAGAAGCACGTGTAATATGAATCGACATCGTTTTACCCATAATAAGTCTAAAAATTTATTTACAATTTAATGTTAAATATTGATTATAAAAAAGGAAAATGGGTCTAATAATGTACCATATTTGATAATTATTAACATTAAAAACCATTTTTCTTAGGAAATGATTTTTAGTAATTATAAATCATTTCCCAATATAAGATATATTCGAAAATAACATTAATGTATATTTTGGACACTAATTATTTAATTTGAATGTAAAAATATCAGGACATTTATGGAATAATAATCTACTATATTAAAAAATAAATCAGATTATATATTTATATATATTATTAATGTAAAAAAAAAATTATTCTATTTACATCACTTTTAATTTTTTTAGTGTGACTTATTTTATTTTTTATAATAACTAAACAATTAATAAATTTATGATTACTATGAATTTAAAGAAATTATTTAATCTCTAAAAACTAAAAAAAATTATCATGAAAAATATAATTTATATTTCAAAATAATTTTTATTATCGAACATATGCTACTTTTTCCTATCCCAAACCATTAAATATATTAAAATCAAGGAAGGTTCCTTATTTATATTTTTCATTACATAACTTATCATATAGTTCACTTCCATTAGCATGTATCTAAATATTTCATAAATTTTGAGCCTAAGGGGATACATGCCTAAATATGTCCAGACAAAGGATTTTGGAAAAAAAGGTCATGTGAACTCTCACATTCTTTGTTTAACTCCAAGGTAAATCAATTTTTACCATATTCGTTATAATTTTTTTTAATGATTTCACCATTAATGATGGTCATAAATTAAATTAATATTTTTTGGACATATAAAAAATTTTGATTCAATATATTTAATCCAATTTTCCAAATTCCATTCATATTTGTGGCAATGTTTTATTTAAAATTAATCTCAGAGACGTGATGAAAAAGTGAGTTTTTTAAAAAAAAAATTCCAATTTTTTCATAGATTTTATATCAAAATTAAGTTCAAAAATGATTCCAATTAACTAAAATATATTAATATATACATATATATAATTTATATATTTCTACATTAAAAACAATTAAAATATATTTTTATCTTATATACAATTTTTAAAAAAAATTAATTTTCAATTAAAATTAAATCTATTTCATAACTCATCAAGAAATTATTATTTTAAGAAGCATTTAAAAAAAATATGCAGCTAAAATTTATATATTACTACTTCAATAATTAAATTTATTTCATCAAAAACATTTTTACAAATTTTCAAAAATTATTTTTGTTATAGTTCGAAAAAATAAATAATTGTTTTCATATAATATTGATTTCCAAACATATAAAGACATTATTAAAAAATTAATTAAATTTTATCAATATGTTATCCTTATATAAAAACATAATACTTAATACTTAATAATTATTTATTATTATTCATATCCATAAGTTTAACGGTTTGGTTACAATTGAGGAATTTGAATAATATTAATAATATATCTTCATTTTTGTTGAAACTTAATGTCATGTGTAATGAATGATAAACCATTTGTTGTGTGTAACACAAGGTTAAATATATATTGTGTAGAATTTTAGATTTAATTAGTGTTATGTATAACAAAAAATATCAACCTGATCAAATTTTTCAGAAAAAAATTTAGAAAATATCAAGGTATTAGATTCTTGCCCCTTAAAATGGCTTTCTCGCTCAAAATTCATCTTGGGTATCAAAGGTTTATCTTTTGAGAATTCCACTATAGGTACTCACATTGTACACATTAATAACAAAACATCCCATAAAATGGTGATGTAAGGAATTAAATTACCTAAATTAACCCATTATTAAGTTTCTACATAGTAGAACATTAGTGTGAAGTGGAAACCTGACTAGGATGAAAATGAGAAAATATTTATAGGTTGGTATAGAGATAATTGATAACAACAAATTGTGTGATCTAGATAATGTTAATTACCACTGAACCAAAAATCATTTATAAGGAAATTGAGCATTTGATTCATCCGAAATGAAGGTTCGTGGATAACAATTTTTTTGAGATCCTTTTCCTAGAGTTGACAAATTCTAATGTGAATATATACTTGATTTCATCACATTCTGTAAGAACAATAATTTCCATAAGTTTTTCCTTAAAAAATTTAAACTTTATATCATAATATTTGAAATTAAGGTATAGTTTTTATGCGTTAAGTACTAACAGTTCATAAGATCCATAAATTCAATTTGAAGTCACTATGTCTATCTCATGTTATCATCGCAGTAAAATAGTTAAAAAATTCAATATACATATATATTCAAATGGTGAAGTGAAAAATTAATCTGTAAATCCTCATAAAAATATAAACAAACATAATTTGATAAATTGTTAGACTTATGACCCTTGTAAATGTTTAAAATATTATAATTTATAATTATGGTTATTGAATTTAAAAATCAACTTATGATTTCTCCCCCAAACAATATGAATTATATATTAATTATCACATACAAAAAATGTGAATATATTTATCATGTATTATAGTGAAACATTTTAATAACCAAATTACATTAAATTTTAATTGAAAACATACGTAGATTAATGGATATATTCCATTAATCCTAACATTTAGTAAACTCTATTAACTATTTCATAAACCACATTTCCAATAAATCAATAATCAGCTCCATGATAATCAGTACTATCCAATTTATATAATCATATGCAACATCTATTACTATCATCTAATCATATAGAATATATTAATGATAATATTACCTTAATAAAAATACCACCTTATCGTTAAATCACTTATCTATTCCATCAGTATGATTATCCATACATTCACAAATCCTTAAAGAAGAACTTATACTGAAAATTGTTTATATATTTAATGAATTATATAGAATAATCCTTAATTTCCAATACATTAATAATTAAATCATACCATTTCATTCTCAAACCATTAACTAGGATTAATAATCATATTCTTAACTAACAGCTTCCTATAAATTGAAATTTGAATAATGTTTTAACATTCAAAAACATCAATTCAATCATATTTTTTTACATAATCGTTTCATTAAAAACATTCCATACCTTTCATATTTCATTTTTCATCTATAAATCATCAAAAGTATGATTAGTTACACCTTTATTATATTTATGATCTTTCCTTATAAGAAATCTATTTTCATAATTCCTATACATTACATAATGGAAACATTCAGTCATCGATGATATATTAGGGAGACCATTATTCTCATCCATTGGATTATCCAAACATTTCATTTTTCTTTTAAGTTACATGATTTGTGTCTTTAATTTACACACTCGAAACATATTATCATTCCATTAAGAGTCTCCCTTTATTGCATCAATCCTAATTCATGACATATGGGAAATATAACCTTCTTCCCTCCAAGGTCTCCACTACCTGAACTATCATCAAAACCTATCATTTTATTATTTGGTGAGTCGAAGTGTTCATTGTGATGTTCTTTGTTAATAATTTATCATGATACATAATTATTCATATCAACAATATCATTCACACTAGTCATCATACCACTTGTGTTCTCATAAAAAATATGTCATTTACATTTAATGTTAAGCCAGTTCCTTCAAGTTTCTGTAATTGACAGAAACCAAAAAGTATAGTGCAAGAGACACTAATCATAATGAAATATAATAATCATTAAGTTACATATATGATATCCAAATATTGAAAAATTATTTTTTGATGTATAACACATTAGTATTATCCAATTTAATTCATACTCGTCATCTATTTAAATCATTTATGATGTTCAGTAATGAGTTTTTGAAATTCCAAAAAATATTCCTCAAGTGTATCAAACTTGGTGTGGAACAAGAATAGTTATCATGAACCATGTGACTATAGATTCCATCTCAATAAACCAATTTGGAGTTATTTACCCTAGGTAAATATATTTCAGATCCACTTCAGATTTCCTTAGCCAGAAAGTGATTTAATTTCTTAGAGACTGGTTTCTTTATCCATTACCAAAATTCTAGGAAATTTTCAATACTATGACTCGTCTTAAGTCTTATCATTAAATAATTCCATACATATATACTTATAAATACACCATGGGATATAGCCATAGTTTTTTCATGATATTTTCAAAATGTTAACGAACCCATTCTTCTCATACCAACAATAGAAACCTTGGATACTCATACATGGATATTAAAAAAAAATATATAAATATTCATTACACTACGAAAATGCATGCCTGATTACCAAAATATTTTTGTGCCATTGAAATCATGGAACCTAATATTCATAATTCGTGAATGATATAAAATGAGTTTATTAATTATCTTCCCCTTTAGTACTCCTACTTAACATATTTCTTCATATACCTGGGAAAGGAAACATAAGAAAGAATGGCCTCATATTCTTAGTATGGATAAACAAGGGAAATAGGTAAACATAACATGAATGTAAGGATTTGATAACATTATAATAGCGAAATCAAACTATTACCTTAAACCCATAGACTGTAAACATGAGTTGTGGATGAAATATTTCATTTTATATGATATAAATCATAATGAAATCAATGAACAAGAGTCATGAGGGAATACCATTGGCATAATACAATTAATTAAAGAAACAACAAATAATATAAAATCAATTATTTAGTAGTCAAGGAACATTTCCAAAAAATTTCAGGGGACTCTATGGGTGGATTCACCTCAAGGTAAGTACATAGTACCATACAGAGTGGTTTTCCATTCCTCATATTCAAATGGGTTCAAACCCTCTTCTAGTCCCCTCCCCACAGTAGTTCCCCCTCCCCCTGGCAGTTTCAAATTCCCCTATCAATTCCCCACTGCCCCTACCAGTTTCCCCTCCCCCACCTGCCAGTCTTTTCCCCCATCAACTCTTCCAGTTTCCCTCCCCCTTCCCATGCCAGTCCCCCTCCCCCTTCTACCCCCTTGCACCCCCACCCACCATGTCCCTTACACCCGAACCCACCCTACCCCTTTCACCCCTATCTATCCTCTCCCCCTACCATTCCCCTCCCCTACAAGTTCCCCCTACTAGTGTCCCCTCCACACCCCATCCCTGCAAATCCCCTCCCCCCTCCTCCTACTTGTCCCCCTCCCTACTAACATCCCGACCCAACCCATTGGCTTGTATGAAGTCATAGGTTCTGCTAACCATTGGTGAAATTTCCCAAACACTAAATATATTTCATGGGTTGAAAAACAATGTTACAATATGAGAATGATTTAATCTATGTATCACACAGAGGATAAACCTGGTACTCAATTTCAAAATTATATTTTACACTAAAGATACTTACATACTAAAAATTAAACAACTAAAAATATAAAAAAAACACATAAATGCACATACATTAGTCTCCCTATAATATTAACTATCAATGAAGTCAAGATATAGCTTATATGTACCTACAACACGAGGTAGAACATAGTAGTACTCATCTGACAAAATTATGGTATAATAAAACATAATATAAAATTAACATAGAATATAAATCAATAAACACGAATAGTGTAGTCATATAAACAAAAATAATTGAATATGTGCACCAAGTATAAGAAAAAGTCGGTCTCCAACTGAACTAATGTGCGATAGAAAAACAATATTTCAAGTGTTGATCCATATATCTTTATGCAGTAGGATATAATTTGGAGTTCTATTGAGAATTTCTACAAATATCAATGATGAATTACTTCTCACAAGGTTCATCAATGGATCATCAGATGAAGTTATAAATCTGAAAATTCCATGTGTAGTAATCTTCATGTTTACAAAAATCATGATTGGTTCATCATGAAGGAATTTCATTCCATAAGAAAGTAAAAAAATTAGTTTTGGACATGGTGAAGATGGAGAAGTAGCCAGGAAGGACACACCAATCAAAGAGGGATTTATGATGGTAATGATGCAATGATCATGTTCTTCTGTAAAATAAAAAGTCCAAAGTAGTCATGGTAGTCTATGTAATGATCATCTATAATACTTATGTTAACTATCCTAGGCTAAAACCGACATAGAATATGACATGGTTAGAGTGTCATAATTCATTCAAGATATATATTATAATAAGTATGATATAGGAAGTAAAAAAATATATTTTTTTTTGTGCTTGATTTCATGGTGAAGTATTAGTAACCATGTGTGAAATAGGAAGTCCCACATCACCTGTGGTAATTATTGAATTTATACATGGTTTTCAAGTGGTGTTTCATGTTAAATTTTTTTGGGGAATTAGCCAACACCCATATTTCCCAATAATGTCGTTTCAAGTTTACGTAAAAATAAATATTTATTAGAAGAAGTATTTCACATTGGTGGTTCACATGATGGAAGTAAAACATATCTTTTTTTCTATACCATTATTTTTTTAAGGTACGTATGGAGTTTAATTCATTTACAAATTGTTTTACCGATGTGTATTATTAGTATATATAATTTCACAAAAATTTAATCGAGGAGGCAGTTTTTATTATCATAAAATATATATAGAATGAAAATATTATACAATTTATAGGATTGATATAATGAATTTATAGAAATTGTTGAAATATGTTTGAGCATTTTAAACTGAAATTAAAATTCAAAAAATAAGGAAGTATACTGTAAAAAGTAGTAAAAATACACAAATAAGAGTAAATAAATAATTTGTACTGTATAAAAAAGAACTAATTGAAAGTATGATTAAAATAAGAGAGGTTATAGTGTAGTTTGACAGTATTATTTAGTTTATATAATCTATAAGATCAAAAAAGAGAGGGATTTAAACAAAAACATTTCAAAAATAAAAATATTTTTGTGTGTGACATGTTCGAATGTGATATTTCATGGAACATAACTAGAATACGTACATTTTCATGAATCCAATAGAATATATACAATGATAATCGATTTATACACTAATGTTGAAGAAGAGGGAGGAATAACAAATTTACTCTATAAAGTAGTCTAACAAGAAGAAGAAGAAGAAGAAATAAAAACGAAGAAAGAAGTTGTGATTTTAAGAAATAATGATCGTGATTTTTTACCAATATTTATAGAAGTAATTGTGTTAATTTTTTTATACAATAGAAGAAAATATATCATGACATGTTTATGTACAACATAAAGTGGAACAATATGAAGGGAAAAAACACATCAAAAACCCTAGATCATTTTTGCGTAAAACTCTCTGTTTTTTGTTTTTAAAAATGTGTATCTATTTGGGTAGAAGCATAAACATGTAATGGGATTATTTAGAGAGTGGGATAAAAAAAACGTGGGAAAAAGTATTAAACCTACCAAATTGTGACCATGGGTTTCTACAATCCAATCATATCATCTAAATGGAATCTAAGTCATTTCAATGGATAAAATTGTATTCTGAAAGGTGGCCTTTATAAATCATCACGTATCTTGTGTGTGTGTGTGTGTTTATAGGTGTTGTTTGAGTAAAAAAAATAACAAGATATATAGAGAGATGACAATAGAAATTTAACTTAATAGTAAATGATGTAAAATAAAGAAGGTATTCAAAAGTGACAAATTGAACAGCTACAATGATTCCACCCTTTTCAGTGGATTACATATTCCATCCAGCCCTCCTCAAATAGAAATAAGGGGTGGATACCATCTTTTGGGTTCCCATTTAGTATTAAAGAATATGTATTCACCCCAGATTTGATTTTTTTATTAATATATTTCTTATTGAATAATTATTTTTTCCAATAAATATAATAATGTAAAATTTTGGATATGTTATTTTTATGTCATTATAGAACATAGGTTCTTCATATAAATTTATTAACATTTAAAAACAGGAGAATAAAATGATGAAGAATATTTACCTCTTATCTTAATATAAATAATATTCATGATCTATAAGAATGTAATATAGATCAAGCATGGAAGGATAATAAATTGTAGTTTAATTTACCATAAATGATATGTACAAAATTTCTACCTAAAAGGATCCAATTTTTTGTGATCCTATGGCATATAAAAATTATGATTTAAAATATCTATGAGATATAGAATGACAACCTAAATCCATCTCAATATCCTATCTCAATATCCACATGAAGAACATAATTTCCACATCATTAATGAAATCACCACTTTTTTATCTCCCTAACCAAATATTCAATTACCCATCTTCAATTAACTCATATTAAACAAAAAACACTTGGAATAAAATAGAACTTATTCCCACATTTACACCTATAACAAAGAAATACATAACACTCCTAATAATTCATCGATTAATACAAGATATAGGATTTGGAACCTAGATCTTTTAGATGTCATATCGTAACCCATACCACTAGGATAATTTTTTGGCATAATAATAATAATAATAAACAACCCATGTTAAGAGTTGGAAAACCAACTCATACCCCCCAAAAAAATTTATAATAGTAAAAATTTATAGATGCAAACTTGAGGTTTAACATGATTTCACCAACATGAAAAAAACCATAAATACCATAAAAAATATTTGATTCTTGAAAAATATAATCATCATTTATAGTATCCACTCCTTAGAAGATTCATTTTTTTCTACAATTGAACCACATTCAATTGGTATCACCCTAGATATTTTAATTCTATTCTAAAGTTACACCCATTTCAACATACATATTAATGTATCATAAGCAAACATGTATCCATTTGAATCACACATCAAATCATCAAAAACCCCATCATTATGATTATCCTCGATTATTAGCATCACTGCCTACAACATATCAATAAATAAAAATAATTAATTCAAAACCTACTGATTATATAATCTTTAAATGCATCTTGAAGTCTCTTTTAAATCATAATCATTATGAAAAGGAGAAACCATCAACTAATAATGCATCATAAAGACCCATTATGATCATAAATGACCTAGAATGTGAAAATCAACCATAGAGGATGAACATAATTGACGTTAGACATTAGATTACATTATTAGAAAAAATTCGTCAGTAAAATTCCATAAATCATCTTTTATTCAAATTTAAAATATAAAAAATGAAAAACATATAACAAGAAGTAATCACCTCTATAAAACATGAGTTATTGAATCATAATCCTTGTTGTATGCTCATCATTCATACTGCTACTGTCACCATACAACATAAAGATATATGTTTGTTAGAAGTATACAAAAAGTGTAAAAAATATTCTTTAAATTGGCATGAATGTTCAAGTGTGTAATGAGCAGATTCACCAAAATCACAATTCCCCCCTAGATCCTCTTCATGAGTGGGGTGGTTAGCTTCTGAGATATTAGAGGCAAAATCGCCTTTTATCATCACCTCATAGATAGTTTGAGCATTATTAAAAATAATCAATAATCCCAAAAAACACCAATCTAATGTGTCTTATCTAGGTTATTTTTATAATGACCTACATGTTACCTATGCACATCTTTTTCAGAAGATATCCTAATATATTACTTTTTCCCATCCACAAAAAGGGTCCTACACTCCAACTGGGGCTCCATGATTCCCTTTTTCAATCCATATTTTCTTCTACCAAAATTGATGTTGTGAAGTTGATTCTTTTGAGATCACCTTTCCAAAAGACTAAATATTTTGATTGAATTTCAAATAGGAGAAATAGTAATATATTATATTTTCATAAGGATTTTTCTTCCCAAAATCTTATCACCTGATTATTAGTCTAGATAACTAAAAGTATTGGTTTGGAAAACATAACCTATGTGAAAATCCTCACAAGAGGGGGTCATGAGATCTTATAGGTGTCTAAATAGATCTTAATAGGTGTTCCAAGATGATTATTGATAATAGAAAATGAATTTTACTAGAAAAGGTGAATATATAAACTTTGAAGTCTTATAAAAATTGTATCAACAAGTTGTTCAATGTCCCATTAAATTTATAGTGTCCATTTCCCCATCTTCACACAATATCATATAATAGACCACTTTACATGAGAACCACATCTATAATAATCCTCTCTCAAGGATGAATGAACTAGGAAAATTTGGGATTCAAAAAGCCCCTAATCAAAATAACCAAATATAATAGATTCAATGAACCTCATGATAAAATTATTCGAAGGATATCCGTTAATAAACTTTATGAAAACAGAGTACTGAATGTATGATGCGTGGAAATTCATTTCCTTCCCCAAAAAATGTAATGAATGATTTCCTATTATGTTTAAATGTAGAAGGATAAATCTGAGATGATTATTCATTTTTTTCACTCATAAAGGATCTCCTAGAAACAACTTCTGCAAAGGTGTGATTTGGGATTAATGTTAGATCACCTCTTCAATCAAATTATGGTGAAATTGATTGAATACTGTAAATTGTTTCATCTAAACCACATAAACAACAATAACTACTACATTAATAATAATAACCACATGATCTAAAATAATTACACAATATCACATGGTCAATTATATTATAATTAAAATGAACTAATTAAATTTATTTATGAAATTTTGTAGTGAATTTCAATATTCCTGAGACCCTTTATGATTACAAGACACTAATTTATAGGCTATATTAAAATAACATAACCCATGTATAATAATTAAACCACTAGGAAAATTTTATTAATAACACCTTATCTAAAAATATTAACGAATGAATTGACCACCTACATTTAACCATTTATATAATTTAATTCAACCTCACCTTGACCATCAAGGCCATCACAAAAAAACCCATATCCATAAAATACTTAACACAATGATTTTAACACTTACCAAAATAATTTCAAATCCATTAAAGTATAGAAATACTCACTGAAATATGTTAAAACACTTATTGAACCAAAAATTTCTTAACTATATTACCAATGAAATAATAACATATGGAAAGGATGTTGAAATAACAACGTGAGAAGAAAATACAAACCATGTTGCAATAAATAAGGGGTAGTATAAGAATAATCAATGTAAAAGAGAAATTTTTGTATTCAACATCTGGAGGCTATTAATATAAGAATAAATTATAACTTTAGAAAGAATAAATACAAAAGGATGAGAAGAAAATTCAATCCTAGATGCAATTAATCTATCATAGACATCGATAGAGAAGATGGAAATGAGAGGGGGAGGGGGGATATCACCGGAGGATAGGGAGCCAATAAGGGATGGGGAAAGGGTGTAAGAGGCTGGGATATTGAGGCAGAGGCCGGGAGGTCGAGTTCATGAGCAGAGGTCGAGGAGGGGAGAAGATTAAAATGAAACAGTGGTCAGATTTTCGGGAAGTGGAGGTCAGAGAGGGGAGGAGAGGGTTGGAGTGGGAGGCCAGGGAGGGGAGGAGAGGGTCGGGAGGCAGAGGTTGGTGAGGTGGAGGTCGGGGAGGCGAGGGTTTAAGAAGGGGTGCCTAGTGGGAAAATGAGTTGGGTGGAGAAGACTGAAAATTAGTGTAGTGAAACACAGTTTCACTAAAACTGTGGCTCATATAAACTTATTTCAATAGTTTTTTAAAACAATGGAAATATAGTTGTGGAAATATGTCATATTTATAGTAATGTCTTCTTTGGATTGATGACTTGTTCGATCAGATTTGTGGTGCCGAGTAATTATCAATATTAGATCTTCATTTAGTATTTCATCGTGTATGGGTAAATAAGGGGGATATCCTCGAGAATAATTTTCTTATATGTTAATGGAACTATGATTTTATAATGATTCCATTTAAAATCACTATTTCTCTTGAAATTTTCATGGACATAATGTATAGACTATTTAAGGATAACCTCATCACATTTCTTATTTTCTTCATAAATGATATTCATATCTACTAAAAATAAAAGTGGAACACGAGGATAATTTCAATTATCATATGAATAAATTGTGAAAGGAAAAAATATATTTTTAAGTGCATTATAATCATGTTCATGATAGAGAAAGTATATTTATTGGGGCATATTATCACAAAAAAGGAAATATGTGGATCCTTCAAAAACAATGGTGATTTTATGATTATTGAGATTGAATTATCAGATAAAAATCCATAGTTTCATGGATTATCTTGGTATTATCATCACTTTTTTAGAAAATTATCATCATTTTCAATACCCCTAACCAATATAACTCAAAAGGTATTCATGTTTTTCTGGAATGAAGAATCTGGGGAAAGCATTAATGAGTTGGAGAAGAGTCTTATCACTAAACCTAAGCTCACATTACATACAAATGGGTATGGTTATGTGACCAAGAATAATTAATTCCAAAAGGGATAGGGTTTTATACACATCAAATTTTAAAAACAAATATCCAATGCCTCCAGATAATTAAAGATCCATGAGACTAACAACCAAATTCATGAAATATAATTGGGTATCATAATCTTCAAGATAAATATTTTGATACATTATATCTATGTAGTTATTTTTGAAATATGTTAGATTTTATATTCAAATTGTAGGAGAATAATATTTTCTAGTTAGAGTGGATTGAGCTTATCAAGGATTATGATTCCCCAATCCATTACCATCCTGGGAATGATGACAAATTGGTAGATTCATTGAGTAGAAATCATCATAAAACTCTATCAATGATGAGGATTGAAATGTATATAATCTTTTATTAGATGAGTAGAATGTTAATGAAAATAACAAAAAGGTATTAATCATACATTTCTCAAAAACATATCAAATATATATTAATTAGTGGAACAATTAGGTTCATAAGGATGACGAGGTGGTAATGAAAAATGTATCCAATATTATAGAGTTCATATTTACTAAATATAGATTTATAAGAATTAGAACCAAGATATTTGTCCCATAAAAACCTATATCGGAGAGGGATCTTTGGGATGATATTCATAGATTATCCCTCTTTATTAATCCATGAATCATTAAGATGTATTGATATTTGAAGAATCATTTATAGTTGGAAAACATGAAGAAGGAAAATATTGAATTTGTAGCATGATTATTTGAATATAAATAATTAAATAATAGAAAATTTACATAGATGGTAATGATGAAATCATTTCCTATACTAGTATAGAAAAAAGAAAATATAAATTGGGATTTCATCATAAGACTCCCACATACCCCTAAAGATAATAACTCCATAAAGGTGGTAATCGAACACCTTACCATTTTAGTGAATTTAATTATTATCAAGGGATATTTCATTCATGAAAAATAAACCAATATATATAAGGGAATTGGTAATAATAAACTATATTTCACACTCTATGGTATCTAACCGAGTTATGAGTATTGCATGAAGGATCCATAAAACCTTCAGCAAGCATTGGATAGGTGATGAGAATCAGCACTGCATATCACCCTAAGAGGGGTTTTTAGTAAAAAAGAAAAACTAAAACTCAAGTGGATATGTTGAGATCATGTTAAATGGAATTCCATGGGTTTTTCAATCCGTACCTTCTAATAGTGGAATTCTTATATAACAATAGTTTCCATTCTAGTATTTAAATGCAATCATATGAGGAACTATATGGGAAGAAGTGTTGGACACTGTTATGTTGGGATGAATTTAGAGGGATGAAGATGATGGTACCTAATACAATCCATGATATTATATAAAAAGTTTAAACTATTCAAACTCATAAGAAATATTCAATAATTTGAGAGAAAAGCGATGAATATAATCATCAAAGAGACCTAGAGTTTGATATCAAAGATGTGGTATTAAGTTTTATATCATCATGAAATAATTTTATAAGGTTTTTGGAGAATGTAAATCTTAGTAAAAGATACATAGGCTCCTTTAAGATCCTTGATCACATCAGAGAAGTGTCTTATAGACTATCACACCCACCGAACGTATCTCAAGTACATGATCTAATCCATGTATCCATCATCTGGAAGTACATAGTTGACCCCACACATTTACTGAATCTAGCGGTGGTACCATTTTAGAATGATATATCATACAAGGAGAATCCAGTGAATATTATAGATCATAGAGAAAAATTTCCATGAAATAATAAAAATCATCTTGTAAAAGTGTATAGCAGGAACCATAAGTTTGAGGAAGTGAAATGGGAATCGAAAGAGGCAATTAAACAGAAGTATCCTATTTATTTTTTTATAAGATGAAATTTTTGAAGGAGAAATCTCAAGGGGATAGAATAATGTAAGAAACTGAAAATTTATAAATGAATTAAATTTTGTGAAAGAATAAATCAATTATTATATAATGTAGTGATAAGAACCACATAAATTACTTTTTTATTCTAGACTATCATAAGAAATATCATATTAGATATAAAAGTACACTAAAAAATCATAACTATCGATAATATAGTTTTTTATAGTAACCATAATAATTAATAAATTATTGATGGTAATAATGTTTAATTGACATAGAAAAAATGAGTGATGTCCTTGACAAACAGTATTGTACCCTATGAAGTCCACTTATTATAGCCTCCAAGGGATATAACATATTTGGTCTTTAACATTGACCAATACCATGCTAAGATTCAACAACTATTGTTTTATGAAACACATTTATGAAATAAGTTCATTATCATTGAGATAATGAACCATACCATGCTCACCAATGCACCACATGAAAATCTCAATACCACACACCATACCCTTTGGGTGTTTTCTGGTGTAATAGGAGGATATATATCTCGACACTAATAGTAAAAATATCAATATATTTATTATTAATAAAATAATTTTTATATTTTTATATTCCATTATAAATTATTAAATAATTATTTTGATAATTTTGATAAAAAGTTATTTTAATTTGATGAAACAAAAATTATATTTTTTTTAAATACAAAATATCAATTAAAATGATCATTTTGACGAAATCATGGGTTTTAAAGAAAATTATATTTTAATAAAGTTTTATTTTAAAATATTATCTATTTAATATAAATGATAAAAAAAATTATGAAGTCAAATGTAATTTTTATAGGGAACATAAAACAGTTATTGTCAATCCCTAGAATTTATTAATAAATTAGGTTTTTCATTTAAGGTATAAATACATATATTAATAGATTTTGTTTCTAATATAAATATTTTTATAAACATAAATCCTATAAAATTATAAAATGGTGAATTTTTCAAAATCTTTATAGAAAATCAAAATTTTGGGAAAAAATTAAATACTGTATAAATATATACTAAGTATCATGATGTCATTAAAGCCAAAAAGTAATGTAATGAATACTAATTATTGTATCAATGGAATTTTTTTTCATATTAAAATTATATGTTTAGGATTTTATTTGATTTATTTTATAAAACCTTAATGAATCCTCTAAAACCATTATTATATTTTTGGGATTAAATTTTTTTTAAATCATTACTTACTTACACGTCACTAAGGGAATTATATTGATGAGATAGGTTATCAAACATATTAGAAAATTAAATTCAATACACTTTGTTTGAAACCATGTGAAAAACCCATGTTATTTTTTTCATTAATTTATTGTATTGAAACTATATAAATTAATAAGTAATTACCCTCTATTTTTCTATATAAACCCATAATCCTCTCTTTACTCTTCAATAAAAAATATTGGATACTATTTTTACTCTTTTCATGCAATCCTATAGCCCTCCAAATGATCCACCATGCTTTTAAAACCTTCAAAAAAATATTTTAGGGGATCCATTTATTGTTAATGGATCCACTATACATCCAACAACCTCAAGGCATTCAAATTATTTTATTATAATTGATACCCCTCTTATGGGAATAAGGGGGGAAACCTAGAAATACTTTATGAAGTTAGGACAAATCACAACCAGAAGTTCAAAGAGAATAAATTCAAAATGACCACATGGAGCTACCATATCCATAGTATTTGAACATGATTATGCTCTCCACCGTTGCAAGACTATTTTGCTAAATTGTGTCTTATGTCAAAGCACAGGCTTGATCTGATGGTTAACGACATACCCTCTCAAACATCCAAATCCAAAAAGCTCTGCAAAGATGAACTTCCAGCTCTAAATCTTCATATGGGGCATGATCCATGTGGTTGAGTCTAGTTGTATTACCAATTCATATTCATAACAAAAAAGACCAAAATAGTAATCACAAATGTACCCACTACATCTCCACATAATTCAAGAATATCTATTATATAATGACTAATTTTTTAAAATTTATCATTTTGGGAAATGTTTTCACACATCAAAATTACTTAATATATTATTTAAAATTATTATAGACCCCCTTAACTCTTATTAATCCCACTCATGAATCCTTATGATCCTCTGTCATGTTGTATAAATTTTCCTATGATTTTCCATGCCAAAATTTTTTTATTCTGAGTACACAAACACATTTTTACCCAGGTTTATTAACCAAGATGTACATATCATTAATTTATTGGGTAATTATATGTATTTCCCCAATACTCCATAGTAAAGGGATTAATATTGATGAAACAAACCCATATGTTTTATATCTATGTGGAACACTTAAGCATGTACATGGTTGGAATATGATGGGTGGGCCTGAAATTATATATCCCACCAAAGTATTGGGTTATGTTTTAATCTCAAGAGATTCCATGTATCATAAAAGAAATGTTATCCTAGGAACACTATGTTCTATTTTCTTGGTATTTACACATGAATTGTGTTTATGATGTCAAGATTTATGTTGTTTGTCCTATCCCATGTTGCTTTTATGTTAATATATTATTACTTGATTCATTGATCATGTATATTTCTCTAAACCATTTTAAATACCCTTTCTAAGTAAATTTAATATTATATATTACTTTTATCATGTTATTATTTGATTATTACCTTATAGGGATTTATAGCTTTCCCATTTATATTGTGCATTCCTAGGTTATCCAATGTTGTTTTTGAAGAAAGATGGAATTAGAAAAGTTTGTTAAATTGTATTCAAAAATTTATTTTTACCATGTTTTAATTTATTGTTTTTTGTACCAAATTTTTCCTATACACTTTTACTCATGAACTTATATGATTTTATTATGTGTACCATGAACTAATAAATCTTGGATTGAGGTGTATTAAGTATATGGGTTGTCATATTTTCTCCCATATCAGGGTGAGATTTTCTAGAATAAATCAATAATTATAAATAATCTCTCTGAAAATTTTAAGTTGTTGTTTCACGTATGACCAAATTTTAGGAATGATTATTACATTAGGGTACATAATCAACACTTAAAAATTATTAAAAAAATGTTTATCGATGATAATTATCAATATAGATTCAGATATTAGAAAAAAGGGAAACCATTCATCAATAATGAATTATCATAGTTTTATATTTATATATTTTAAATGTGATGAATGTAAGAGAGGATATATAATATCTTTATAAAACATAGTCAGTTGATAAATTTGTTATTTAGAATTTTTTTTCCATTTCAGTTTTAAGTCAAGATCCTCTATAAGAATTGAGTTTGAAGTTTATCACTGAAAAATGACATATTTTTGATAAACATGTCTCAATTATTCAATGTTTTGCAACATATTTCCCATTTTACCACCACTTATTTCCTCTTATACATATCTATAAATCATATGATGTATTATAATCATTGTATTATGCCCTTTATTATGGAACTTGGGTATTTCTAAGGATAAAAAGAATAAGTAAACATAATAATGGAACTAACATTAATGAGAGAAATCATTCTAGCTTGAGAGAGAGACATCTTAATTTCCAAGAGAATAACTATTAATTAACACTAATATAAATATGCCTAGAGTGAGAATCCTTATGAATACCATGAAAAATGGGTATTCCCTGGTAGAATAATCATAGAATTCCCATATTAATATTCACACTTCTATTAACGATCAAATTTCCTTTAATGATTATCTTATTAATAAAAACATATGAGATTTACTCTTATTTATATTTTAGTTATTGGTGGATCCCTAATTATCTAATAAATCTTTTATAGAATCCATTTTCCTCTAACTACCCTACAGAAATCAGTTCATATCATCCATATAAAATCACATTGATGGTGCCATTTCCCCTCAATATTATTTATGGAATTGTGATTTCCATTTTTTAATCATAACAATAGTATGTATTGTTAAATAATGTTCTATAATTTTAATTAAGGGGTAGATATTTGGAAACATTGTTAAATTCTATATGATTAGGATAAATGTCCCTTAAGAATTCCATTCAGTAAAGAAGTTATTATAACTAATTCTTAAAATGATAGTATCATGTTATTGAAAAGAAAATTTAGTTCCAAACATATAGAGAGGCCCAATCATAAAATCCTGATTGATAGCGTCAAATGATTTCCTAACATTCTTGTGGAGATAAATTATCCAATTACAACATGTATAACTCAATATTTTGAAATATCCATAAGTAGTTAAAGGAAAATATTGTTTTTTTCTCCAAAAAAAACACATATTAGTTATAGGAAACCACATTGTTAATGATGATCAAGCATTTTGTGGACCTAACCAGTCATTGAATATTTTAAAATAAAATTATCTTATACAACATGTCATAATTAGGTGAGTGAGTTAGTTCTATCATAAATAGGTCATATGATACATAAATTAGAATTTATTTCCTTAGGGAGGATTCCATTACTATAAATTATGAATCAAACTCATTAATTCAACAATATAAATTTAAGAATAATCACTAGGGAATAGATTTTTTAAGAAATATGGTCCTAGATCAAAATAATATTAATAGAAAATATAATTTCCTTTATCACCACTAGATATGTATATTGAGTGGGAATCACCATATATGTGTGATCCAAGAATACTGGGGTCGAATTATAATAGTCATTATGATTGATAAAGGACCCACTATTAAATTTATATTTATAACAATAAAAAATATAATCCTTGAATTATTTTTTATTAATGATAATTTAATTTCCAATATTATAGAATATAATATTATTTAACTACTTTCATGATTTTATTGTCATTAATAAAAAAAATTGTTTTTATCTCCACATATAAACTTTTCAATCATGAAATTTTACTTCAATATTTCTTCCTTAATAGAATGTTTCTAAAAAATCATTGAAGATAGTCAT
This sequence comes from Viscum album, assembly GCA_963277665.1. NCBI lineage: Eukaryota > Viridiplantae > Streptophyta > Magnoliopsida > Santalales > Viscaceae > Viscum > Viscum album. The sequence continues at coordinate 896,885,052 of OY728120.1, forward strand.
ACCTTCAAATAAAAATAAGATATTCCAAACTATAAATCCCTATTTTTTATGCTATTATAGCTTAATTTTAAAATTCACAATGTACCCATCAACTAAATCAAAAAAACCATTACAAAAAACAGTTAATTTTTTTCTTTAATTATATTGGTTTTGGAAATCATGCATTGATATCATCAGTAAATTACTTATTTAACCATGCCTATTATACAGTTCATATTTATTATTGATGATTTACCTAACCAGTATTAAATATATAAGACAATATACATGTTTCTTATTTGGTGGGGTTGGTGGTCAAAATGGTGTGTTGATTAAATTTTTTTCTCAAAAGGGTTCATGATAAGAATTCCAAAAACTAATCCAAAGCACAAAAATTGATAAAAATATTATCAAGATTACTGGAAACTATCATATAACTTGATTTCATACCCCATTGAAATTGATAACCATCAATTTTAACTTTCACCATGTCATTATATTTAACATATTACATAAATTCTACTGTACTAATCACATGCTTTGGTTATCCCCTCCTTTAATGAAACCCATAAACTGTATTTAAGTCACTTGATCGCACCCAAAAACCTAAAATATCATGATTTATATTCTCAATTTCCAAATAGATGTATATTATCTCTTGATAGTTAGTAAGAGAATAAATGAATGAGTAAAAAAAATTTCAGACATCATCATGGTTTCTTGTGCGGATCATTTACTATGTGATGTGAACCACATTACAACATGGTAAATTCATTGATCCTAGAACCCAATGTGTTTCTAACTTTATTGTGTGTTATTTAATCCCTAGTGTATCATAGCCTAGGGAATTAAAATTTACACATTTTAAGGAACTTCAATGATCCACATGACCTATAATTCTATTCATAAATGTATAATTATTTATGATAATATTAATTAAGGTTCTGGTAGTGAATAACTTTTCTACCCCATTAAAATTATAATTTAAGATATTCATTTTTTACTTTTATTTTATTTTACATTGTTTCCACTCAATAATGGATTCATAATTCTAGTAGATACTATTGATATACATTTTTTTCTAAGAGCGCCTTTAAGGAGAAGTTCTTTACACTAGGATAAGGTTCTTCTAAAGGGGCCTCTTGTAACAATTTTATCATTACTATTATTAGTCACTTTGATTATGAAATTTTCTAAAAAAAATTGACGTAATCGGTTTTGGAAATTCATATGGGAAATATATCCACCTCTAATAATGGATTAATAGAGATATTAAAAACCTTCATTTTATCCACATTACTAATATCTTTATTGTCCTCTATAAGAGTTGTATTATAGACTATGAGCTCATGTTTTCCTATGGATGTAGGATATCATTGGCTTTCCTCCTCAACCAACTCACCCCACTCCATACTATTTGTAGTCTTATTCATTTCCTAAATATACATATTATTATTATTTTTATCCCTAATAATTACTAATTTAATCATTCTATATATTACTTTGGGTTTTCAGGTGGAGTTGTAATATTAACATCATCTATGGATACCTCTTTCAATTTATGAGAGGATTTAGATATAATATGTCCTCTACCATTTTTTTATTTTTCCAAAGGTTAAAACATATGACGTTAAGATTTATTCATCCTATCATTAGATTTTATGGCTACACTATCTCCCTCTTTGACTAGTAGCCTCTACACCATTCTATCTACTTCCTTGGTGTTGACTAGCTTCTTCTGTTGATGATTTGAAAATTTCATACCACTAAAAATATCATAGACTAAAATCATTCAATATTTACACAAAAATAATAAATACACTCATAATCAATCTTAATTTAAATTTTTTCCCTTTTTATAATTAGAGTTTCACAGATGGATGAGGATTTAAGAGATATGAATCCACTAAGACTCTCATAATATCCAATATATCATTATATAAGGATTTTATCTTTATAGAGGGGTGATCCATTTTAAGAATCATTATCCATTAATATTTAATGTTGAAAAAAACATAGTTGATTCCTGGAATCCTAAATCATATTTGGGCATGGGATGGATTCTAATGATAGAGGTTAATGATATTAACCCCATTTGAGATTCTAAATATATTTGGGTTACAATTTTAAAAACATGATTCCTAGACCACATGTCTTTGAATTTTTTGTAATAATAAAATATAAATTTTTCTAACACCAATCTAGAGAGAGATTCATGTAATGGACATCTGTGAAAAGAAATCCCATATGGGTTTTCTACCTGACAATCCTTTTTTCTAACACCATCACCATGTTTGATTGATCTATATAAATTTTTGGTTGAAATTTAAATACTTAAAAGTTATGTTTGAATAACCATGAAGTCTCACATACCGTACTTTATGAAGAAATATATTATATTCATAAATTAGAATAATGTATTTGTAGAAATTAAATTATAACCTTTAATAATGAACTATTACCATAAAATATATAAAATGGATATGGTACTCTATAAATATACAAAACACATCTATGTAATCTTCTTAAAATTATAATGATGATAACCATGTGATCAATCATATTATGTGGAATAAATTGGAAAATAGAAATAATATATTAATTTTAAGGGTTAATAAATAATAAATGTGTACTAATAAAATATAAATTAATGGTTTCAAAAAATATAAATATTATAATTGTTCTGATATAGATTAATAATAATACATAATTTGATATATTTGGGGTTAGAGAATTTCCAACCGTTAGAGAATCCAATGTAAGGTTTTTTTAGAACTCAATACTATTTCCCTAGGTCAAGAAACATCATCTTTGACTATAGAATTCTATATATTTTTATTATTCAATGTGACGTTATCATATTAAATTTACACATTATTTTCTATGGATTTACATTATTTTATTTTAACAACATTCCAATTTATTCTTACATCTAAAATTTTGACTTTGTACGGGGTTTCCTCTCAATCTATATTTTGATTTTGGATTCTCAATATCATATAGCTATTTGGATTATTTCTATGGCATTTCCATATAAATCATTCCATTTATTCTCCTTATGGAAAATATGTTTATTTAATAGAATCTTTATTATTCCCATTTTATTTATTCATTGTTCACTCATTTGTTATTTGATTGGATTTTTTTTACTCAATATTCTTTTCATTGATCTATCTTCTATCTTAATTGATAACATGATTACATTTTTTCTATTATCTACCATTTATAAATATAATATATTAGTTTCTATTTCATTATTGGGATAAGAAAATTATATTTGCAAAAAACTCCTTTTGATTTATTAATAATTTATAAATATGTAATGTCATAATGGGGAAAATTATACTTATTTTATAAATTTGTTTATATCCATATTATTTATTAATAAAATTAATATATTATATTAAAAAATATTTGTGTATTGTATTTTATAAACATAAAATTTCTGCTTATATATATTAAAATTTAGAATTTAAAACTCTTTTATCAATGTTTTATTCTTTAAAGCTATTAATAAGTTTTTAAACCAAATCTTTCCACTTCCATGTATTATTTCTATCTTCCATTACATGTTACATTTATATTAGATTTATTTATATATGTTAAATATAATATTATAAAGGAATAAATTTAAAAATAATTTTTTAAATATTTTAATTTTACCCATTGAAAATAGATTTGAGACTTATATACAATGATTTTACAAAAATGTTACCTTTTTATTTCAAAAACAATCATTTAATTTTCTTCAATTTCCCTCTCATTATAAAAAAGGATATATTTAATGAAATTATTATTCATTTTAAACATATTTATTTCATATTTTTTAGAAATAATCTTGTCTTTATTTTTAATTAATTCATCATTTCCTAAAAGTTAATAATGTGGTTTCTAAAATAATATATAATTTAATATCTTTATCTAATGGAATTTTAAAATATGTAAATAAACTTTTATATTCCATCCATATAATATTGATTTTGGTATATTTAATTTAATTATACATTTTCGTGTTTCTTTTATTATGATATAATCCTTTGATTAATTATTAAATATTTAATGTTTTAATAGTGGTGAGGAATTGAAATCTCTATGGGTGGATTAATCCATCACAAAATTCATATTTCATTATTGAAAGAATAATATAATTGTAATATTTCTTAAAATTCATTTTCATTTTGGGTACACTAATTGTTTCCTTTTACAAATGTTTATTCCCTATAAAGATCATACATTTCGATTGACTAGTGGAAAATTGATATAACAAAATATTTATTTATTATATGTGGGAAAACATATAGTAAAATAATCTATTAATAAGAAAAGTAATAATATATTGATTTATATTCATGTTATAATCCACTTTCATTCATTGGATGTTTTTTTATTTCATAAAAACATATAAATAAATTTCTTTATTTTAGTGGGATAATAATGTTATGACATTGATGGATTCATGTGACACAAATATGTATAGTTTAACATTATGTAATGTATGTGATTATAAAAATAAATTCCTCTAATTCATTGATTAACTATATATTTCTCATGAGATGACATGTTTATGGAACTTCTAAGTGAACTGAATCAACTATGATTTATGTGAATAAGTAGTAAACAAAATATAAAATATTTTTGTGGAATCAGGAGAAAACCTAATCCATTATGTGATATTGTTCTTGGGAATTATCCTAGGAATATGAAACTATATTCTATTCATATATATATATGTCACAAATACCTATGTTATGTTTCTATGGATCATGATTATTGTCTCCTGTTATCATATTTTTATTTCAATGTATATATTATGCTTTCCCAGTAGACCTTTTATGGTATATATGTTATTATGTTATTATGTTCATTTTTAATAACTTTTTTATGATATGCACTTTAATTAATCATCAACATATGTTCCCCTCACTGAGTATTTTTATCACTCCTTTCAGATGATTCCCATTTCCCCATGAAAATAAATAAAACATTATTTCATGGAATACGACATGGATGTAGAATCTTAGGGTAGAAGTTGAAGCTTTTTTCTGAAATATTTCATTTATGTAGCTAATATCCCATGACTCTAATCCTTCTGGTAATTATTGTGTGTTTTTAAATTTAGATGAAACGTAAAATTAAGATTTTTTTTATGGACATGAATGTCATTATCAATGTATTTGTATAAATAACCAATTTTTAACACATTATCCTAGAGTGTGGGCCTAGGGGTACATAAATTCTAGAGTGTGACAACCTCAAAAAAGTTTCAAAAAAGTATGTGGGGTCAAAAATAATTGTTTACTTTTTTATTCCTTATTATGTGTTTTTCATATTATCTTCAAATATTTATTATATTTTAAAAAAATAATTTATGAAAATATTAATTGATGTTTTTTAAAATGGAATATCTATGGTAAATTGAACTTTTATTTAGTATAATTTTATAAAAAACATAAATTATTATTGTTTTAATTATTGACTAGTATACATGCGATGTTTCTATATAATTTTAGTTTGTTGATAAAGAATATTTTATTTTATAGCACACCTATAATCTAAAATAAAATATTTATATGATTAATTCAATTTATAATGATTGAAAATTGAATGATTTGTGGTTATATAATATATAATATATCTAATTTCTTATGTTTTACCTCCCATGCTTTATTATTTTTCTTTTAATAGTGACATTTTATAATATCAAATTTTTATTTTAATGATCTTCTGAGTTCTTAATTTTAATCTAAATAGTACATAATTCTTCTCATTTATATGATATGTTTATTATAAGACAATAAACAACACTTATAAGGATATTATGAATTTTCATTATTGGTGAAGTGATATTTGTATTAGTGGAATTGAAAATGATGGTATTACCATTGATTAAATAAAGAATTTATTGATTAAAATATCTTTGTATATTTCCAGTAGTTATAATTTTTATCCTTCTTACCTAAGAATAAAAATTTATGTATATCATTATAGAGTAATTATTAGGCTTGAATATTATCCCACTATGTGAATTAGGATAAATTTTTTTAAACTACAGTTTTTTATTTAAGGTTTTTTCTTTTGGATTCACTTTATTATATCTTTTTTTTCTCTCATATAAATTCTTATATTGTTTGAATTATCAAAAATTATTTTATGTTTTAAATTGCACTTGGTTTTCTTAATAGTATCCATTGAATTTATAAGGTTGTATGATTTATTCATTTCAGTTAATCATCTGATAGTTTCTTGTATATTAATTAATGTTGTTTATCTCTGTAAATCTTTAAATTAATCTTTATAAGCTGTGCGGTAATTATTTAAGTGTATTTAATTTTTGAAGAGTAATTGAGTTTCTGAATCTGGATAATTTAGAGGGTGGGTGATGATGACATAGTAATTTAAATTATGGGAAAGACCATGGATTCTTGATATGTTTCATGTGGTGTATATAATTTTTAGATTCTTATTTATTAATAAATTTTTATGTTAGATAAACAGATTAATATTGTGAGAGGTTGAGTGATAAGATATATGGGGGATGTTAAGTGGGAGATATTTTAATATAGAATATGTATTGATATAATTATTTATAAAAATGGTTAAAAAATAATTATTAGTATAATTCTATGAGAATATTATAGTATTTATTTAGGAGAAATTATGTTCATTAATATGAGTTTTTTTATTACTAAATGGGTATTCATTTTTAAATTACACGATCTAACCTCTTTTTTAACAAGGTCGGGACAATATGTTTCAATATTATTCTTTGAGTTGTATCCTGATGTTATTTTAATTTTAATATCTTTATTGGTTTTATATGACTAATTGATATGATTCAAATTATATATTATTAGATAAACCCAAATAAGGAGTGATAGTCATTCATGAGGTTGGAATAGTGTTTTTTATCATTATAAATATATTATACAGGTTCCTTTATCAATGGAGATCTTGGATTTTATATAGACACCTACACACACCCCCCAATATAAATACCCATAGTACATGAGATATTTTATTCTGTTTCTAACAAATGTAAAAGTATATGTAGTGTTATATAAAATATTTACTTCACCTTGAGAAGATTCAATTTATAAAATATCATCCCTCATAAAAGAAGATTATATATATATATATTTATTTATTTTCCCTCATTATTTATATAATTTATATGAAGCTATTTCATATTGGATTTCTTGATATGCTCAAAATGTGTATGGATCATCCCGGTGCATTCAGAGTTACTCTCTAATATTGTGCATATATACTTTTGGTAATATTTGTCTTTCTATTATTATTTTTCAACTGAAAAAACATTACATATGAAAATTCAATTAGTATTGTCCCATATATTCACTTATGGGAGTTAAGTTATCATAGTGTTACCTAAGGAATCATTACACTTAGAACATATATGTGAACCATGAATGATATATAGTTTCATATATTTAAATTAAGGTATAAGTTGGTACATTAGGATAGCTTCTATGATGGTCTATGGACTAGTATAAGTTCATAGTAGTATAGGAATTCCCCACCAAGGCATAGAGTGTGGGATTCCATCATAAGAATTCATATTGGAATGGAATATATCCTCGAATTTATAGTTTTATTTGTTACTAATTATTCATAAATGTATTTTGTATCAATAGTTTTATATAGTTGATTGTTTGGAAGGCTATAGTGTGTTAACTATATCCATATAAAATGAAATAGTTATATAATTTTATAGGTATAGAAGGTACCCAATGATATACTTGTTTCAATAATTTTGTTTTCCAATATATTGATGGATTATATCGATTTATATATTGAATAAGAATTTGATATTTATCTACAAAAAGGATAAATAATTCCCCCATTGATTTATTTATACCAAAAGTGTTTCTTAGCAATAATTACTGACTTTGGAGAATGATTGGGGGTTCTTGAAATCTGATTTTGGTCTATGAAATATCTAGATCATGGAATTTTTGGTTTACTAGTATTTTTTAAATAGAATACATTATGGTATATTACTTGAAAAGTTACCTATAAGAGATAATTCAATAATCTATTTATGGAATAAGATCGAGTTACTATGGATGACTTTGTGTTTGTTCTCAGAACCTCTGCTATGATTAATCTTTTAATTTGAGTAACTTTATTATTGAAAGGGTGAAACTCATTTTGATTCATAATGTGTGACCAATAGACAATATTTTTATTTTTTATGCATGATGTTTCTATTAAAATGTATGTCATGTACATTTAATTTATGGAGATATTAATATTTAATTGAATGTAATTAATTAAATGAAATTGATAATATAACCACAATTTTCTAGGAATGACTTAAATAATTAAAGTCACTCACATGTATATTATATTTTTATTTCTATATATTTATTAGATTAGTTATTTCTAGAAAATATGTTTTTATAAATTCGACCCTTGATTAGTTAGTGAAATATTTTCGACATTCAAAAGTAAATCAAATGTTGTGTAATAATAGGTTTCTAATAAAAAAGGTGGTCTAAATCTATCAATGAAATTTTGGAGAATTCTAAATCTTTAAAATAACAAAGAGATATTTCTCTATAATAATATATCTAATATGTTTTTGTTAAATATATTAATTATGATAGTGTTTTTATACTATGATTTCGAAATGAAGGATTACTAATAAGAATAACTGATTTAATTGGTTATAATTAAATAGTTTTTTTAGTAATCAACTATTATGTTTGAATGTTTGGATTTTTTTTAATTCTTATGGTGTTGATCTTATAAAGTACTATTTTTCATGGAATAAGTTTTTTTAGAGTAAAATAACAAATGGTAAAGGGTAGATTGTGCTAGAATTTAGTGTTTCGCAAAAGAAGAGTAGTAAGAATTTTGAGTTGTAAGAACCTGAATCTAGAACCACTAGAATGGTTCCATATTTTGTTCAATCATATAGCCTTATTCATTCATTCCTGTATGTCCGAGGATGATGACTAGACTCACGGGTCTAGTAATGGAAATGTGCGGAGAAAATACCATCATAATCATAGTATCATATCAGTATCTCTATAAAGAATCACTAACAGAATAAGTATAAATGAAAATAAATAATGGAATATAATTACATGTGAAAAAATACAACTCCTATAAGATAACCAACCCCAATTAAATTCTATCACATAGAAAATAGTGTTATTTCAATATATAAAAGAAAAAATGTACACATGGTAGCAATCATAAAATAAATAAAAATGGTAAAAAATCCCAAAATTCTATCTCCATTAGAATCATGTGCTAAGGATCAGTTATGTTCTCTAATGATCCCACATATTGGATTAAAACAAAAAATAAATAATAGTAAGAATGCCGAATCGAGAACATGATCCTACCACTAAGAGGTATGTTTGAATTCCCAGTTATATGGTGGCCTAATCATGGTGTGAGATAATCTAAATAGGACACCACCAACTATGTCTCTAATATCTATTCTGTGAGTATGAAATATATTAATGTGATTTATATCAAAAAATGTTGTAGAGAAATAAATATAATCATGTTGGTCTCATGTTCTTCCAAGGAAACTCGACCGACAATGCATTCATCATCCTATGCCATAATTCCATCAAAAATGTGTCACCATGTATATAACTATATATAATTATGAATGAATATTTATTCACTATAAATGTGATAACTTATATTGCCACACATATAGATATATTGTACTATAAAAGGCCTGATTTTCAACTTAAAAATCAACTCAAAATCATAATGATATAATAATACAAAAGGGTACATATTCCTCAGCAACATTAATAATATTGGATTCCATGATGAGTATAATAAATAATATATAACACCACAGCGGGAATCAAGAATAAAAATGAGGAGGTTAATTACCATCATCCAAATAAAGGGCCATGAAAGTTCATGATCGTTAACCTAAGAGATGTGAAATTCCATTTTCAACATCCATGACCAAGGAGATTTGAAACTCTATGTTAACAACATTAACCAAGGTCCCTATATAATAATATAGCATAAGGTAGTGTTACTTTCCCTATGATACCTTGTCAAAGGAGCATCATAAAGAGATACCCAACATTTCTCAAGGAACATTATACCTTCATATGTGCCATAATATCATACATTCCATTATCAAATAAATGATATAATTTTCTAAAACTATGTAAAACCCAACCATAAGGTCAATCGAGGAACCCTTGACATAACACAATTTAATTATATCCAACTAATCACACATTTTCTCATAAGAAAAAACAACACACCTCAAAATTGGTTTTATTATAAACATTGAAATGGATACAATCCATACCATTATGTACTTAATAATACAATTAGTCATTCCTTTTATAATAAAATGAAGGATGTTAAAAAAGGCATGTTCTATAATATAATTCATCAAGATTTATCCCAATAAAATATTCTAATTCAATTTATTAATATATTTATAAAAATGATTAGTAAGTTAAATAACACATCCAAATGGTTATTTTGGATTGATTTAATTAACCTCCAAGCATGTCAGGGATGTCTAAGGACAATGACTTCACAGTCTAAATAATTAAACTCAAATAATTTCATAATTTAAGAGTAGCCAGTGTAATCTATAGAATTTTTTACAAATGATTATTTTATAAAAGGGATGTTATATTAGGGGAAAGAAACTAGAACTACTGTCTCATTCCTAGAATGCATCACTCATGCATTATTGATCTTTGATTCAAGACAGAATGCAAAAATTCATAAGAATTGTTAAAATTCAGAAAATATGGGGAATTAGATTTCATGAATCTACCATTAAAAATTATTATATAATAAAATAATGGAAAGGAAATGAATCATATTATTAGATATTACTATATAACACAATAGATGAAAGATGATTCTAATTCTAAATAGAGGAGAAACCACCTTATCTAGAGAATAAGGGAAGAGAGTGATCTCCCTTGGCCTAAGGGGTGTTGTGCATAAAATTGGATGGAAAAGGGGGGAAGCATAATATAGGTAGGGTAAAAGAAATCAACATTTAATATTTGAATGTTTTGGATGCAAGATTTTTAAGGCTATGTTACAACCATGTGTTTCCACTATATAAGGAGCACACCCCTTCTCATGACTAGGGGCACAGTTACACTAAATATGCGTAGCACATGTCTTGCCCTATGTAATTTCCTAAAGACCACATTCATGGATATGTGGCCATGAGTACATGGTTTGGTAAAATGTTAGACACCTTTCATAGGTATACATAGTATCCCCTATTGGGTGTCACCATTTTGAACAAACCATGTGCCCATTTATATTTCTCCTAAAAAGTTGTTTTGGAGCCCGATGCTCTTGAAACCCAACAGAACACCTGAGCCGCATATCATGCCTTAAAAAACATATAAAAACATTAACTTTATGTGATTTAAATCACATATTTATATTATAATTCTCAATTTATTATTCATCCTATTGAAAAAAATGAATTTTCCAAACTCCTTTGGAAGTTTCATTTGGTTCAAAACACGAGATGTTACGAACTCCCCGCCTAAGAATTTATTATCCCTGGAAATCATTGGGGATCAATAAAAAATCATGTAAAATACATGGGTTTTGGAAGTCCTCATGAAATATTTGTGTTGGGTTTTAGATATTGAATGAAATTTCATGCATTAATTCTAACAATACGGTATATAAACCATTAAAATTGAGTAAACACACTTTATTAAAACTAATCATGATTACATTTTCTACCAAATCATGTCTAACCTAATGCACTATAATTGTAACACCCAGATATTTTATGAAAAATATTCTTTTAATTTCATTAATGTCTTGTGTTGTATGCTACACCAAGATTACCTTGCGCTATACGCAACACCATATTAGCTTGCAGTATACGCAACACTATTCTTGGATCGTGTTACACACAATTTTGATAATAGTTATTCTACATAACATTGAGTATATATATATATATATATTCAATGTATAAATGAAATATGGTGGATTATGTTATACGAAACAATGAAGGATTACTGCACAGCACACAACCCTGATTTGGCTTGCATTACACGCAATCGCGACCTTCCTCGATAGCGTGTGTTGTACGCAATACCGGGTTTTACTAAACAACGATATTATTATTATATTATTATTATGAACTAGCCGTTATGAATATTATTAACTAAATTTTGAATCTTATAACATTATTATTCGTCTTTCACATTTTCTAAAACATGGTATATGAAAAAAATAAAATTTTCGGGTAAAATAAGTATTTTTCAAAAAAATGCAGTTTTGCCGCCTTTTGATGGCGCACCCACATTAAGTCCAGTTTTTGACATGTTTATAAATTACATTTGAAAAAATAAAATTATTCTTTGGAATAAAGAAATAAAAATTTACTTTGGATAAATTTTTCATTTTATTCTGATGACTTTCATATTTTAATGAATAATAAAAACACGCTATATTTTAATTAAAAACAACTTTTTTCATCATAATATCTTATGTGGATAAATTATAATATTGAATGGTTTTAAAGTATAAATAGAATATATTTTTACCATTTAATATAATTTATGTCATTAGCATTGATTTTACCTTGAATTCGTAGATAAATCAATTCAATCTTTTACAATGTTTTAAAGAAAAACCCGTTTTCTTTCGACAACGGGATTAATTTTAATTTAATTTCTGCATATTTTGTGTATTTAATTTGGAAAAATGGATTCCATATTTGGAATAATTTGGTCCATATTATGTTAATAAGCTACTTTTTATTTTTGGGCATTGTGAATAGTAACTACGGTAAATTTTATTTACTATAGTTAAAGGTAAATCGGGTACTTAAGGGTAAATATAAGATTATAAAATTACCCTAACACTTGGAAAAATCTTATTTTATGGCTAAACGTAGACCCATATAACCTATGTGTTGGATTAGATTCATTTTATGGACTTTTTCCCATGAAAATAATTTAATTATTATTAAAACCAAAGAATGTGACAACATGTCACTTTCTTAAATCTTATAAGTATAATAATTTTAATATAGTGATAAACTTCATAAAACTTCGAACATGAATAATCTCCAGAAATATATTACAATTATCTACATCATAGTAATTTATTTAAAATTTTTAGGGATTAAATAAATATCATTTATTATGACACAAAGATGATGTAGTAATTGTCTTATTAATGAAATATTGACATAATTGATGTTATAAATGCCCAAATAAATGTAATTTGATACTTTTTATGACATAAACTAATTTTCTAGGTTAATATGACATGTTATTGTTGATTTAAGTAACTTGGTTCAAACGTATCATTCTGTTATGAATTTCATTAAAATCATGTACCAAATAGTGTCAAAATTGACATAAAATAGTTTTTAAAACAAATATTATATTATTAAAAATTATTTTATTCCTAAAAATCATAGTTTAGGCCTAATTACTTAGATAAGCTTATATATATTAATAATAAACAACTTGGTGTTCGTTTGTATTGTTATAGTAAGTTTATTAACCTTATAGTGTAAGAACACAAGAAGACACGGTAAAAGTAAAATTATTTTTCTTATTGTTAAATCTAAATGATAAGGTTAAAATAGGAACCTAAACTTGTCTAAATTCAATTTTATTAGAGGATTTCGACTCATCCCAACCTTATATTCGAAATAAATCAATTTTGAGCAATTTAAAACCGAATTTGACTTTATAATAAAATAATATTTTTAGTTATTCCAAAGGTGCCTCTCTCCTCCCTTATAAAAGGGCACATCCTCCCTCTCCTCCTCACCCCAATTGGAGCATTAAATCTCAGAACAACCCTACCAAACTCTCTTCTCCACTTCCCTAGTATCATCCTAGAGGTCCTGGTATTCTTCAAAGACCAATTTTAGTGCCCTAAAAGAAGGTCTCAAAGAAGCACTTCAAAGAAGAGGTAATGTCCGTTACCGATTCCTTCATCATTATTTCTTCTTACACTTCTTCTTCTTTAGTTGTTTCATCATGAATTAACAACATAAGTATCACTCATATAATTATATGTTATTATATGTATGAAAAAACCCTATTTCACCATCTATCCATCCTACGGAAAAAGAAATCACCGCGCGTGCGTACGTACAGAATACCGTCTCCACGCCGTGGTGTAATCTATTTTCCACCACCACCTTACTTGGATGGGTATAATGGTGTAAATAATGACTAGATATGACTATTATAAAGTTATACTAATTCTGAAATAGTATACATACACTCCAATACAATTCCACGATCATAAGAACGATATAATCACTCGTGTGTACGTACGGAATACCGTCTCCACGATGTGATGCGACTCGTTCTACATGATCTTCATTTAATAAAGATTATATAAATGAATTGAATGAATTAATATGATATATATTACACTAATACCTTTCTGGAAATGAGGTATCTATAACCTAAAGAGAAGAATAAGAATTTAGTCGACAAAACACGCATAAGAACAAAAAGTTATAAACACTCGAATAACAAGTAGCAATGAAATATTACTACTAAGAAGCTAAGAATATGACCAAATATGATATCATAAAAATAAGTATGATTCTGGAATAAGTCAATACCATTATTTAAACCATTATACAGGAGGTTTAGACACGTACAAAGCATATCGGACCAAAGGTAAGGGAAATATCACAATCTCATTTTTATCCGAGATTTTTTATACTTTGAAATTTAATGGGGTGTATTTTATCCTCCACATCCATGTTTCCCCAATATGTAATATTAATTCCATCCACCTACAATTTTTTAAATCCAATTTTACCCTTCGGCGAGTTTTTAGTAAAAGATATGAAAGGAATATTTTGTCGTTTTTCATACGAGGTACTTTTTAACTTTTCTGACAAAAGTACGAGAAGAATGTTAATTTTAACTTATACGGCGTGAATGGATTTTTAAAACATTATTTCCAAGAAGCTTCCATTACAAGTTTTCAAGTTTATTTTTAATCAAATTCATTTAGTTCAATATTGTATAACATGTTAAGAAAGGAAAATTGTGTTTGAAGTAGAAAGGATATTTTCCTCAAGAATGGAATTCAAGTGTTTTATCAAAATTATTTTCCATATAAGATAATAAAGGGTTCTATTTTTATCCCTATTATTACATTTATTTGATTATGTTGTGATGGAATTATTTTTATGAATTCCATTATATTATATGAATTGTTTTATGATGTCACGATGTTTAAGATTCCCATTTTTATTATATGGCTGATGAAATTATGTATGATTTATGATTTTGTGGCACACGTATGAATGGTATAATTATGAGATGGGTGGGACCTATATATCCCTCCAATGCATTGGGTAATGTTTTTATATCTCATGAGATAGACATGGTTGGAATGGTAGGTTATACCGGTTCAGTGAAACAGGACTGAAACGAGGGTGACTCGGTTCAGAAATGGAATTTGTCCACTAAGATAGTATTGGAAATGAGTCTTGACTGATAAGATATGATTCTATATGATTATGTGTGTATGCCACAAAGTTTCCCGTTTTAAGTTATGATTATTGGGATTACATTTCACTACTATGATTTATCCCATGTTATGATATTATGATCTCTTTTGCAGGTTAAGATTTCCAAAATGTTATGTTCTTATAAATATGATGTGATTGATATTTCTTTTGTTTACCCTTATTGAGCATTTGAGCTCACCATTTTATGTTTTGTTTTCCCCAGGATATAAAGAAATGTTTTAGGTAAAAAAAGAAGATATTTATGGGAGATGTTGAAGATCTTTCACCACGATTAGAAGATTATATTCCAAGTTTCCAAAGACACTAAACTATTACGGTCCTTGTGTGTGTGTTTTGGTTATGTACTAAGTATTCTGCAATAGTAATGTAATGTCCATGTACGTTAAGCTTCGGGTCTCTACAGTTGGTATCAGAGGAATGGTTTAGTCAACCTTTGGAAACTAGGATGCGAAAATGTTAGTGAGATCCCTAGAGATATTTCTAAGGTATGTCTAGGGATGTCCCTAAGGATAAGTATACGTATAAGATATAATCCTAAAACTATGGTAACGATATTAGATTAAACCAAAGATGTTAGATATTGAAGTTACTCCCCCTTTATTATGATTTTTGCCTCTCAGACTATTCTTTTTGGGTTTTAGAAAATGGCTGGAAACAAGATGATTCACGATAATAGAGGATATGATGGACAGTGGAATGATATTCTCCATGAGTAACCAAATGAAATTGGATTTGGATGTCCAAACATCATTATTATGCTGAATCAGCAATCTTCTAATATGATCTATAAAGTAAAATTTGTTAAGTTTCCTGACTCGACTAATAAGAGAAAGATGGAGTTTCATGATGATTATAGAGGAAAGAAAGTTCAATTTCCCCTATGTAAATCATGTGGGAAGAGGCATCAAGGAGAATGTTTCAAAGGAACTAGAAGATGCTTTGGGTGTGGAAAAGAAGGACACAAAGCCAGTAAGTGCAAAGGAAAAGGTTTAGTTAACACCAGGGATAAGGATAATGGTATTGCTACGACATCAACAATGGTAAAATGTTTTAAATGTGGAATGTAGGGGCATTATGAAAACCAATTCCCTAAGGGAAAGTCTCATAAACAGAATCAGTATGGTCTTATGGGTAGTATTTATGTTGATGATGATGAAGAGACTACAAATGATATGTGAGATGAAACAATTGTTGAAGCTTGGTCAATAGTTTAAGAATTTAGTGGAATGATTACATGTTTATCATGTGTAATGTTGTATAAGTAATCTCATGGTACTATGGAATAAAGAGACATCTAAGGATTGTTACACTGTTGTCTTTCCTTGAGTTTTGAAAGTGTATGATTAATGGTACCAGTATCCATGAAAGGTTATTCAGTTATTTTTGGAATGCAGATGATATGCGCATAATGAAGGGATAAGGATAAAATTAAATGTTTGATAGTATTCATGAGCTCATGACTGATATAAGGAGAAGGTTATGTAATAGATTGAGTATATAGAATTTTTGGATTTTGGTATGTGGAAAGAGTTAATTATTGACAGCATTCATGTTTTCACTAAGGTTTAATGGGTATTCATTTTTCAAGAGAATACATGATTAAGGTATTCACATGATTGGAATGTGACCAACAAGATATATGGGGGATAAATGATGGTATTCACATGATTGGTTGATGACATTTCAAGTAATAATTTTCTTTCTACTATGATCTTGGACCGAAGTATTTTAGATAAGCCTAAAGATTGAAATGGATTATGTTGGACATAAGTTAGTATTGTTTAAGGATAAAACTATTTTTTTATTGTTGATGGGATGTTATAGTAATATAGCTTTAGAAAAAGGACAACCTGCAGGACGGGCGACATCCCATCGCATCGGACAAGGCTGTGGGAATCGAACCCACAACCGAAGTGCGACTGGCCTTTATCGCCTACCACTGGCCTACAGGAAGTCCCTGTTTAGTAGAAACTAGTTTTATTATATTAAGTAGTATGATATATGAAGTATAAGTCCATTTTAGGAACTATATAAGATTAATCTCACTATAGATGGACTTATGTATTTTTTTTGATAACTTTTCTAACCTTTTGTTTGAGACAGATGGAATGACCCATCATTCTATCACATGATCTGCTAACAAATCACGAATGACAAATTCAACTTCATTTCTTTAAGAGATGAAGTAGAAATTGTCCAAAGAATGAAAAACGGTGAGACTATACCAAAATCACGAAAGTATTTCTTCTAATTCCAATTTCATCAACATTAGGGAAATGATCTTGAAAAACTAAAAATGTTGTCCTACTGCACTTATATCCGATGAATCAGATGGTACCTTAGATAATCACAAATCTATGGCTTTGTTATTGTTGGATTTTTCATAGGCATGTTCTATACCACTCTCCATCAGAACATGATGGTTAGATTTCTCTTCCATATCCATATTTTAACCTATGTGGAAACCCAGTGATTAGTTTATTTGGGTAACCGTTACGTTTCATACTTTGGTTTTTAAATATTGGTTTTGGTATTCCTTTTTACGATGTGGGTTTCTATTAAAGAAACTTTCGAATAGTAAACCATTTATAACCCCGACGAATTTCGAGGGCGAAATTCATTTTAAGGGGGGTAGAATGTAACACCCTGAGATTTTATGAAAAATATTTTTTTAATTTCATTAGTGTCTTTTGTTTTATGCTACACCACGGTTACCTTGCGCTATACGCAACACCGTATTAGCTTGCAGTATACGCAACACTATTCTTGGACCATGTTACACACAATTTTGATAATAGTTATTCTATGCAACATTGAGTATATATATATGTATATATATTTAATTTATAAATGAAATATGGTTGGATTATGTTATACGAATCAATGAAGGATTATTGGACAGCACACAACCCTGATTTGGCTTGCATTACACGCAATCACGACTTTCCTCGATAGCGTGTGTTGTACGCAATACCGGGTTTTACTAAAAAACGATATATTATTATAATATTATTATGAACTAGACGTTTTGAATAGTATTAAATAAATTTTGAATCTTATAACATTATTGTTCGTCTTTCACATTTTCTAAAACATTGTATAAGAACAAAATAAATTTTTCGGGTAAAATAAGTATTTTTCAAAAAAATGAATTTTTGCCACCTTTTGATGGAGCACCCACTTTAAATATAGTTTTTGACATGTTTATAAGTTCCATTTTAAAAAATAAAATTATTATTTGGAATAAAGAAATAAAAATTTACTTTGGATAAATTGTTCATTTTATTCTGATGACTTTCATATTTTAATGAATAGTAAAAACACGCTATATTTTAATTAAAAACAACTTTTTTCATCGTAATATCTCATGTGGATAAATTATAATATTGAATGGTTTTAAAGTATAAATAGAATATATTTTTACCATTTAATATAATGTATGTCATTAGCATTTATTTTACCTTGAATTCGTAGGTCAAATCAATTCAATCTTTTGCAATGTTTTAAAGAAAAACCTGTTTTCTTTCGACAACGAGATTAATTTTAATTTAATTTCTTCATATTTTGTGTATTGATTTCGGAAAAATGGATTCCATATTTGGAATCAGTGGGTCCAAATTATGTTAATAAGCTACTTTTTATTTTTGGGCATTGTGAATAGTAACTATGGCAAATTTTATTTACTATAGTTAAAGGTAAATCGGGTAATTAAGGGTAAATATAAGATTATAAAAATACCCTAACACTTGGAAAAATCCTATTTTATGGCTAAAAGTAGACCCATATAACCTAAGGGTCGGATTAGATTCATTTTATGGACTTTTTTCCATGAAAATAAGTTAATTATTATTAAAACCAAAGAATGTGACAACATGTCACTTTCTTAAATATTATAAGTATAATAATTTTAATTTAGTGATAAACTTCATGAAACTTAGAACATGAATAGTCTCCAGAAATATAATACAATTATCTACATCATAGAAATTTATTTAGAATTGTTTGGGATTAAATAATTATCATTTATTATGACACAAAGATGATGCAGTAATTGTCTTATTAATGAAATATTGACATAATTGATGTTATAAATGCCCAAATAAAAGCAATTTGAGAATTTTTATGACTTAAAATAATTTTATAGGTTAATATGACATGTTATTGTTAATTTAAGTAACTCTGTTCTAACGTATCATTCTGTTATGAATTTCATAAAAATCATGTACCAAATAGTGTCAAAATTGAAATAAAATAGTTTTAAAACAAATATTATATTATTAATTGTTATTTTATTCCTAAAAATCTAAGGTTCGGGAAAATGACTTAGATAAGGTTATATATATTAATAATAAACAACTTGGGGTTCTTTTGGATAGTTATAGTATGTTTATTAACCTTATAGTGTAAGAACACAAGAAGACACGGTAAAAGTAAAATTATTTATCTTAATGTTAAATCTAAATGATAAGGTTAAAATAGGAACCTAAACTTCTCTAAATTATATTTGATGAGAAGATTTCGACCCATCCCCACCTTAGCTTCGAAATAAATCAATTTGGAGCTATTCAAAACCGAACATGACTTTATAATAAAATAATATTTTTAGTTATTCCAAAGGTGCCTCTCTCCTCCCTTATAAAAGGGCACCTCCTCCCTCTCCTCCTCACACCAATTTGAGCATTCAAGCTCAGACAACCCCTGAAAAAATCTCTTTTCCACTTCCCTAGTATCATCCTAGAGGTCCTGGTCTTCTTCAAAGGCCAATTTTAGTGCCCTAAAAGAAGGTCTCAAAGAAGCACTTAAAAGAAGAGGTAATGTCCGTTACCGATTCTTTCATATTTATTTCTTCTTCCACTTATTCTTCTTTAGTTGTTTAATTATGAAGTAATAACATCAGTATCACTCATATACTGATATGGTATAATATGTATGAAACAACCCTATTTCACCATCTATCCATCTTACGAAAAAAGAAATCACAGCGCGTGCGTACATACGGAATACCGTCTCCACGCCGTGGTGTAATCTATTTTCCACCACCACCTTACATGGATGGGTATAATGGTGTAAATAATGACTATATATTACTATTATAAAGTGATACTAATTCTGAAATAGTATACATACACTACAATACAATTCCACGATCATAGGAATGATATCATCACTCGTGCGTACGTACGGAATACCGTCTCCACGATGTGATGCGACTCGTTCTACATGATCTTCATTTCATAATGATTATATAAATGAATTGAATGAATTAATATGATATATATTACAGTAATACCATTATATAAATGATGTATCTATAACCTAAATAGAAGGATAAGAATTTATTCGAAAAAACACGCATAAGAACAGAAAGTTATAAACACCCGAATAACAAGTAGCAATGAAATATTACTACTAAGAAGCTAATAATATGACCAAATATGATATCATAAAAATAAGTATGATTCTGGAATAAGTCAATAACATTATTTAAATCATTATACAGGATGTTCTGACACGTACAAAGCATATCAGACCTAAGGTAAGGGAAATATCACAATCTCATTTTTATCCGAGATTGTTCATACTTTGAAATTTACGGGGGTGTATTTTATCATACACATCCATGTTTCCTCAATATGTAATATTATTTCCATCCACCTAAAATTTTTTAAATCCAATTTTACCCTTCGGTGAGTTTTTAGTAAAAGATATGAAAGGAATATTTTGTCATTTTTCATACGAGTTACTTTTTAACTTTTCAGACAAAAGTACGAGAAGAATGTTATTTTTAACTTATACGGCATGAATGGATTTTTAAAACATTATTTCCAAGAATCTTCCATTAAAAGTTTTCAAGTTTATTTTTAATCAAATTCTTTTAGTTTAAAATTGTATGACATGTTAAGAAAGGAAAATTGTTTTTGAAGTAGAAAGGATATTTTCCTCAAGAATGGAATTCAAGTGTTTTATCAAAATTATTTTCCATATAAGATAATAAAGAGTTATATTTTTATCCCTATTATTACATTGATTTGATTATGTTGTGCTGGAATTATTTTTATGAATTACTTTATATTATATGAATTGTTTTATGATGTCACGATGTTTAAGATTCCCATTTTTATTACATGGGTGATGAAATGATGTATGATTTATTATTTTGTGGCACACATATGAATGGTATCATTATGAGATGGGTGGGACCTATATCTCCCTCCAATTCATTGGGTAATGATTTTATATCTCATGAGATAGACATGGCTGGAACGGTAGGTTATACCGGTTCAGTGAAACAGGACTGAAATGAGGGTGACTCGGTTCAGAAATGGACTTTGTCCACTAAGATAGTCTTGGCAATGAGTCTTGACTAATAAGATATTATTATCTATGATTATGTGTGTATGCCACAAAGTTTCATGTTTTAAGTTATGATTATTGGGATTACATTTCACTACTATGATTTATCCCATGTTATGATATTATGATCTCTTTTGCAGGTTAAGATTTCCAAAATGTTATGTTCTTATGAATATGATGTGATTGATATTTCATTTTTTTACCCTTACTAAGAATTTGCGCTCAACCTTTTATGTTTTCTTTTCCCCAGGATATAAAGAAAGGTTTTAGGTAAAAAAAGAAGATATTCATGGGAGATGTTGAAGATATTTCACCATGATTAGAAGATTATATTCCAAGTTTCCAAAGACACTAAACTATTACAGTCCTTGTGTGTGTGTTTTTGTTATGTACTAAGTATTCCGCAAAAGTAATGTAATGTCCATGTATGTTAAGCTTCAGTTCTCTACAATAATTTCATCATATTATTCATCACATTGGTTAGAAAAGTTCCCACCATAGGATTTATATTGAATTTTCAATTCTAAGCCTTGGTGGTTTGACTATCTGAATTACTAAATCAGAATATCCCATATCACTCTTACGATGATCCAAACACGATTCTCAACATGATCAAAGGATCAGTTCCCAATTAATCACATGTAGCCCATTCACAGTGGATTTTCCAGGAAAATTCTTGGATGGCCTTTTATTGCACTCATCCCATCCCATTATGTTTATTATTTTTTTCCTTACTAACCACATTCAATGAAATAATAAAAAATAAATTTGATCCACTACCAACATAGATTTTCTAAAAACACTCATCCTTAACAACTGATCAATCAAAAAAATGATTACATTGCATTTATTCCATGGAATAGAGATTTTATTCGGAGCACATTCACTGAAGCCCATTAGTTGATTTGGTTGATGTCTCTCAATGATATGATTTTTAATTATCAACAATCTGCAAGAACATCGTAATATATCATTCCATCACCTAGGAATCATCACACTCAAAACATACCATCTGAGCTTGACCGTAAATTTTGGGTAACATTGAAGAAAACTACTAGAATCAAAGGTTAGGATTTGAGGTAGTCCATTCTCATGAGTTTACATGTGATATGTTGGAACATATTCCTAACATTTGTATCAAGAACATAGATTAATCCCATTAGTGGTATCTCATAATCCGATCAAGTTAGAAATCCCATCGGTTTCCATCAGAGTTCCCAAGGACTTTCTACCTATGTATCATAGTATCACTCAAGAAATCCCATGACTCTACGATTATCCACACTACCAATGAAATACTCAAAAATAGTCTATTTAGGAATCCAACGGTGTATTTAAATTATCTCTTTTAGGTCATTTCATAAATTATTCTCTCTTATATAAACATTGATTGTGTTATGATAGGGGGAATGGTAGTGTTTAAGTCAATAATACACTAAGAGGATAATACATTTACTAATATGACCTGATAAACTCCCATAATTTCTTGGAAAAAGATTCTAGAATGGTTTCCAGCCAATTATTTATTAAATTTCATAGGAATAAATTAGTCAAACCACCAATGTTTGATATTATATAAAAGAGAACTAAATCTTCTAATGAATCATCACTACGTGACTATGATTCAATTACCATATGAGTAATCCTATGATCATTCATGTGTGACCTGTGTAATTGAGACTGACTAACAGTGTGTTTAATGGTTACATACACACCCAACCTCTTCATTGTTGTGATGCCCTGAAATCATTGACACATGACCTAAGAATTAAATTCTATAGGTTTCTCATATTAACTAATTATAAATGTGGAATAGAGACTCAACCCAACATATAACCAGTTTTATCTCGATTATTTTCTAATGGAATATATATCCTAAACTACTAGAACTATGGGCATCCAAAAGCTTAGGTTACCACTACCATGTAGCATTTTAAGGGTTAACTACATTTAATTGGGAGTATATTATCATCCTATTCCACATGATTCTCCCTAACTTTTGATTATCCTTGTTATTATTCACTGATAATGGGAACATTTCTAGGGCCCATGCTCCATCAACCACCAAACATGGGTTCTAGACATATAAAAAACACATTTACCAAGATCCCAAATGAATGTAGAATAAGTAAAACTATTTAAAAGTTTACTATATTATATTTACCCTCTATTTATATATTATTAAAACCAAATATATTCTCACATAAATCATTAATATCATAAAAATAATACAAAAACTAAAATGATTAGTACTGTCATAAAACCCGATTCTTTTACAATGTCATCTCGAGCATCAGGATAACTCAATCATCTCTATATGTCTATGTAATTCAACTCCAGATATAATTTGATAACGTAGAATAATAGATAAAGGATTTAACTATCTTCTCTAAAATCATTCATTTTTGTATACAATTTTACCAACTTATTGGGTACCTCATGTACAGATGCATACTACCTAATGATTTCACCATCCTAGAGGAACATCATTTAAAACTATGAATATTAATATCTACCTAATGTATCTTAGTATCTAATGTCCAATAAAAAATTATCCATGAGTCATATAATCACACATGATTATTAATCTGGCTAGAGACTATTCAAGTCATCAATTATTGAATAAGAAGATGATGAACATGACTTGCTTTCTAGCTGACCCTACCATTGGAAAGTATATCCTTTTGAATCCTGGCATTAAATGATTCTCTCTCACTAACAAGTGTTAACATACCAAAAAAATCACTTTCCTCTCTGGGAGGTTTTATCTCATCACTATGAGTCCTGCTAAGGATAATAATTACTTGAAAAAAACCTCATGTTACATACTCTTTATAAGAATATAGCATGGTTTAAATTTCATAGGGTACTACCTACCCGAGGCTAACCCCTTACTAAAACATAATCATTATATCCTAAAAATAGGTCATTCTATGAGGTTCACTAGGATTACTGAGATAACCCCTAATCCTTATATAAAATAAAATGGTCTATGCAGACATATAAAAATGCAACTATATCTACTAAGGAAGAACTTGAGGAAGCATTTACACTACCCTTACACAAGGGTTAAAACTAAGAAAATCACATTAAGGTTTCTGTTAAGCCATTTTCAACAATTCTCATTTTATATTTAATCATTTAAAAGTCTCAATTTAATGAAAAATATCCAACTTATAAAAGGAAAATATAATAGGTATCTAATTTAGCTAATTCCACAATGAAACATATTATGTTTATATCAAACATACATTCAATAATTATTTATTTAGCTAACATATTTTAAAAATTTAGGCAATTTATCTTATAAATTTACATTATCAATTATATTTTTCTATAATGATTATTATACATAACTTAATTAAATAAAATTATAATTTATATCTATAGAAGAAAACTACGATTATGTGGTTATTTTAATTTAATTAACTAAACCAACACACAATAATGAATACAAAAATATGACCATAAGTTCCTTATCATTTTTTAGGCATTGGTTCATTCAGATGCCCCAACCATTTTTATATAACACCGTATATATGTCTGTTGAAAATTTAAATAACCATGCTTCTGTATCATGAGTATACCCACTATTATGTTATGTACTAATTCATATCAAAATAATGGAGACCTATGAGCTTCCAATCATTCCAACATGGGTCCATCTAAAACATTCCCTATAATAGTTGAATTACTGAAGATTAATCGCATCCTTACTTGTTTAATCATATGGAATCATTCACCAACTCACACACTTCAGTGTAATTGTGCATTTAAAAATTTAATCACATGATCCATTATTCTTATGTTATATAGTTAAAATTCATTATAATTAAATATAACTCTTAACTAAGAAAAAATTTCTCCATAACATTTTTAATTCTACAAATACTCATAGGAATCATAGTTTAGTCAGATGAATTACCCATCCAAATATATAAAGTTACATGACTTTATAAGTTAAATATTATTTCATATAACTAAAATAATGTTATTTTACCTTCATCCTTAGAATTTAAAAAGTTTATATTTGTTTTTTCAATTGTACAGTTCAAAATTCACCAATTTATAAAGGCCCAAACACATTATAAATTTTTCAATTAGCCCCAATTAATTATACCCAAAAACGTTTTACCCAATTTCGCCCATTATCCATGGCCCAAACATGTCATAATTGGTTATTTAATGTGAATCCATCAATCTATATTTGAAAAATCAATTTAATATTATGAAAACACTTTAATAACTAATTATATACCTTAATTATAACAAGGAATTCTTTCATATTTTTTGTGAGAGATACAAACATATAAACACTCAACCATGAAATCATAATTTATTTGGTGAATCATGATTAATAATATCCTTAAAATTGTTTATATATATGGATTCTACTAAAACAAAAAAGAAACATCCAACATATATTTTTATTTCAAACAATGAAAACTACATTTCATGGAATATTCCCTAAATGCGAATCTATATATGCATATGATGATGCATGTAACAATACATCCTTTCAATTTTGGGAAAATGGTAAATTACCACAAATCTGAAATTAAGTATGTATATGAACATACATGAATCACTCAAGCATAAATAATAATCTGTTTAATAAAAAAATCATGAATATTAATCCCATCACTGAGCACTTGAACTTTTCCCCAGGCGGGGTTTGATCACTCTTGTACAAAAATATTTACCAAGTAATAAAACATTCCTAAAATAATCTCTACCATCCCAAAATAGTAAGATAATGGAAAAAAACACGTTTTGTAGGAATTTTATTGTGTCCCGACCTGGGATCTACTAGAATGGTTTCTCGAGTCAGTCGATTATATGGCCACAAGCACAACTCCCCATATTATAGATGCTTCCAACAGGATGTGATGGTAAAATTATAATATAATTGGGAGGAAATGCCATCATGACCAGTGTAGACAGTCTATATCTCAAAAATAAATCAACAATGAATGAGTATAAATGAAGAGAATCAATGGAATAGAATAATAACTAATAAACTAAAACACTGATAAATGGGAAACTTCCCCATAAATATTTTCTGGTAAACAATGATGTTATAATAATAGTAAAAGGAAAATATTCATACTTTTTAGATGGCATAAAATTCATAAAAATGAAAAAAATCCCCAAAGGCTTTCTCGATGACCATATTCAGCTCTGGGATAGTCCTGCATTCCAAAAAACTCATTTCTATGTGTACAACAAAAAATGAATTACATCATGAAATCAATATTCCAAACCTAATCTCGGAACCATGATGATAGTATAGGTACCCATTATTCAATGGTGTAATGAACATAGTGTGAGATAAAAACAATAATCCAACCCAATAAAATGTAATCTATCTAGTCTATGTGTATAAAATACAACAATTTTTTTGTATATAACCTAATGTAGTAATCAGATATATATAATCAATTTGGGATTAGGATCCTTAATAGATTCCCGACAGTCAATATGTACTTCATCCTAAGACATAATGGCACTAAAAGTTTATCCCCATATATATATGTATATTTACACACAATATATATAATATAATATATATTTACATATATATATATACATAGTTCTGTCCAATACCTAAGGTATAAATCAAGTTTCCATGCCTAATAACAATAATAATATCACAAAGTTAATAATGGAATTTCTTCCCATGTATCATGAGTAATATAGGATTCCACTTTTTTAATAATAAATAATATAGAACACCTTTTCGAGTATCTAGTATAACAAAAGAAAAGGTCATGCCCAACATCTAAATCGAGTGAGCATGAAACATCAGGTTCAATAACCCAGGTGATGTGAAATTCATGGTCCAATATTTATGACCAAGGGGAATTGAAACAAAAAGATAAAAACCCTAACCAGGGTACCCTATAATAATCTAGAATAAGTTAACATCACTTTCCCTATGAGACCATAGCCATTGCGTTTTTTAAAGATCATCCCAACATCACATAAGAATAAATGCACCATAATTATCATGGTTTATTTAAAAGTATAACAATGACCTTGAGATCATACATGCCATTATAAATTAAACTAATAAATTAGGTAAATATATATGAAAGTGAATATGAATTTCATGGGAAAAACACATGACTTAAATGAATTATAGTATTTAGAAATAATACTCCCTTTTCTCATTATATAAAACAACTCAAATCAAAGGTTGTTTAATTATAAATGGGGAATGGTATATAATCCATATCATTACCCACATAACTATAAAATTAGACATTCTATTTATAATAAAATTAATATTTAGAGAAAACACCCTTTCAATTATATAAATACTCATCTCATTAAAAATATTCTAATTCACTTTATCATGTCAATTATAAAAATGATATGAAATTAAAATAACACTAAAGGGGTGGTTTAGTATCAGGTCATTGACCTGTAACCATGTAAGTTGTTTTTAGGGGCATTAGTTTTCTGGTCTTAACAATTCATGTTTAATACTTTCCTAATGTTGGAGTAATGTGTTGAAAGTCAGGTATGAGACACAACAATTCATATTATGAAAAAAAATATACATTAGTGGAAGGAAACTAGAAAACCTACATTATTCATTGTAGGCTTCGCTTTTCTATTATAAAGAATCAGTTTGAGCCTAAAAATACGATATCATACGAATATAAAAAATCCCTAGAAATAGAAAAAATTTATCTCACATAGAAATTGAAATGTATATGGAGTGATAACAAAATAAATAAAGTAATATGAATCATATAATTAATGGGTACTATCCAATAAAACCATTGGTGGGTGATTCTGATTCCCATTGTAAGAGAAACATTCATTGCAAGAGAAGAAGGAAAAGAGATATTTGAATGATGAAGGGTGTTATTTTGAAAAATGTAATGGAAAAGGGGGAGAAAATGTAATATTTGGTAGTGGGAAATCTTAATTTTTCAAAATTCTAATATCCACATGTTTTGGTGGTAGGTTTTATATAATCGTGTAGCCAAACCATACGGTCCCACTATCCATGGATAACCCTAGGTGAGTGGTTAAATAAACTATTTGGATACCATGTTTTCTTCTACGTAATTTCCTAAAGACCACATGCCTGAACATAAAGCCTAAAGATCATGATTTTACTAACTATATCACACCCATTATATATACACATGGTTTCCCCTCTAGGGCCGCATGGTTTTGAGAAAACCATATTCCCCTATCAATTTCTCTTAAAAATGTTACAATGATCGATAGTCCCAAAACCCAACTGGACTCCTGAATCACATTTCAATCCTTAAAACCATCTAAAAATCACTTTTATTAACCATTAGTCTTGTATATGAATTTCACTTCAAAATTCACGATTATATCCATCCACCAAATAAAAAGTTCACATTCCTTGGTAAATTCCATTTGGTACTAATCACAAGATGTTAAAAGAGTGGTGGTTGTGAATTAATAGTTGGAATAGTTGGTTAATTTTTATAAATATTAGTTTTGATTTTATGAGATGAAAATAATTATGATACATATATTTAATTTCCATTTACCATTTTAAATTAATAAATGTTTTATTTTGGATTAAATTTTAATATTTAATTGTAGAAAAAACTACGATAGTTTGAATTTTTAGATTAAAATATACTATGTAATAAACATTGTTGTTTCATATTGTTAAGTGTGAGTTTTAAATGATGATGAGGGTGTTATATAACCCTATGAGTGAAATATATAGTTTTAGTAAAAGGATATTCTCATTCTGATACAACAAACATGTCAATAAGTACCTATTAGATTGTAACAAGGTTTTATATTAGTAAAATAGAATGGGAGTATCCATTGGAGTGCCACAAAAATTATATTAGGTTACCATTTTGTGGATAGTAGAGGTCCAGTGACTGTCTAACAATCAGATGTATATTGACTATATCTACGTGTAGTTCATCCCTTATTTTATTTTAATATCTCATAATAGATCCTCCAAGCTCACTTGTTTCCAACCACATGAATAAAAGAGAATACATCTACATCCCATCTCTTCACACCAAATCTTATTCTCATTAATAGATATAGATAAAATTTGTTATTTTTAGTCTAAAATGATATGAACCTATTTAATTTTATTTTCAATTTATCTACTCTATAACTTTACTTATATATCACTATTTTTTGGGGTATTATGAAATGTAATTATCGATTATTTAAGTGGAATCACATATAATTGATAGCGATTCAATTATTCATGGATAGAGGAGACCAATGAAGTCTAATTTCACTACTTTAACCAATATTTCAATGAAATTTATTTATCAAGTTAATTAATTTAGGGGTTTTATTAGTGTATTAGTTTTTAGAAAATTTTTAAATTTTGTATTTTTTGAATTTTTGATAGTGGTTTTGAAAGTCCATTAGGAATCATTTGAGGGTATTTTTGTTAATATATATTTACTTCTATATAGAGTTTGATTTTTGGGCTTTAGTTGGATATATAAGTTGATTAATTAACTATAGTATGAAATATTAAAGTCATTAGGTCATTATAGAATCCCAAATATGTTATAATAGAACATGATCACAACCCACAGGGTTTAATTGGGTTTTTTCTATGATGTGTGTACAATATTGATGTAATAAAATTGATACATTTAACATATAATTTATTTGAAATTTATACAAGAGATTTTTAAAGGAAATTTCAAGGCTAAAATGAACATTTATTTTTGATAATGTTATTAGATCTTGAAAAATTATTATTATTGTAATTATTTATTTGTATATATAAGTTATTTCAAAATAATTGAAAATTTATTATTTAAGAATCTTTTACTATTAAACAGAAAAAGTAAATAAAATAAATCATTTATATGATTAATTCATTTTAAAATGGAATTTTATTAGTTAAGTAATAATTATATCAAAACACGTATAGCTAATTACTTATGTTATTCCACTCATGATTTATTATTAGTTTTTTAATAAAGTCTTTTTAGTATATATATTTTTTCTTATTATGAATGATCTCCCATGTTATTTATTATAAAATAAATTGTGATCCATTCCTTATATACATGACCAAAATTAATTATAATCCAATGATAATCAATTTTCCTTGAGTTAATAGGTTAGACTAGTATTGATGTAATGTTTTATTCAGTAGAATATAAAGGGATACATTAGCAATTTATTGTCAGAAAATTTTATTTTAAATAAATACTTGTTTATTTTTAAAATTGTTAACACATTATACTATATTTCATAGAAATAATAATTTATTTATAGGTTTATAAAGTAGTTAGTATTTATTGTTATCCAACTATGTAAATTTAGATAACCAATGAGAAAGGATTCATTTTTAAGTAAAGTTATTTATTTATTTATTTATAATTATATCACCATATTCATTCCATTATTTATTGTATTGTTCACCCTACCTTTGGGTTTTCCTGCTGGTTACTCTTGGTTTCCATGGGATGAATGATTTTATTCAATTGGAGTTTCTTTTTTATAATTTATTGATTCTAAAATTAAATATTTTTCATAGATTATGGTTTTAATTATAGTTTATGTGATAAGAGGTGATGATGTGAGTCTCATTATGTTTTTAGGCTAATTGGGTTATTGAATTTGGATATTCACGGAGGTGTGTGATATTGGGATAATAATATGAATTAAGGGAACAACCTTAGAGATTTCATAGTTTATTCTTGGTAATTTTTTTTGGATTCATGTTTACTGATAGGGGTTTAACAAAAGGTAAATTCTTAATTTCATGCAAAGTTTGACTGATAAGATTTATAGATGATATTTATTGACTGTTATTTTTAGATATAATATTCCTTTTTAGACTTTTGGTGAAATATTTTAATAAGGTATAAAATTTAATTTTATTTCATGGATGAAAATGTAGATCTTTTTTGGGAGAAATTTCGACGACTATCATGAATTATTTTTTTAATAATAGTTTTTTCAATTTATGGAATACTTACAATTGTATTACCAAAAACATATATGATTAGGTCACATGTTCTATTGGTTTTTTAATATATATTTCGTTGACATGATTATTTGAGTAATTTTAAGAAAAACCTACCTTAACATACCCAAATATTTCATCATTAATCAGGATTTAAAATTATATAACATAATAAATCACACCTCATGAAAAAATAGGATTGATTATTTAGATAATAAAAAATATAATTTCTAATTTTAAAATAAGTCTTCCATATATCCCACAAAATTCTAAAAATAAGATATCTTTCTACAAACAGTTTATATAATACTCTTCCCTTTTTGATAGGAAATGGTGCAACTCCTAGAGTTTTGTTAAAGAATAAACAGATAAAAAAATAAATTTTTGATATAGTGGGGGTATGTTTTGAGAGTAGGATCTCAAAATGAGATTCTATATTTTTTATGTTTTTTTTGTTCATCATGGGTACGAACACGACATAGTGTAATTTGAATTTTTATTGTATTTTTCTTGTGTAGAACAGGGATACCAACATACCCCTGAAGGTCTTCTTCATAACCATGGATAATGGGGAATCCCCACTATTGACCATGATCAATATCCCCCCATTACATGATGGAAGGAATTTTGGGTCAACAAATTGGCTTGGGTTTTCCCCTATATCGTATTTTAATTCCCTAGAAGGCCTCTTGGGATAGAAGTTATCCAATTCACCACAATAAAGGTGGACTACTCCATGATATGGTGTTGCTGATTTTATAATTTTGAAATAGAAAAGTCATCCCTCCAATCATTGGGGGGCTCATAGATATTGAATGGGACATGTGTTATAATATATGGATGGGTTTTATTAAATCTATAACTCATTTAATGTTATAAAAATACCTCAACTTTCTTACATTGTGGGATATTTTGATTCATATGAATCTTTGAGAGAATTTTTGATGAACCCTACTTCAGTGAGTAATTATTTCAGATAGTCTCCACCTTCCATGATTTTCTTCTATTGGAGTTATTTCATTGAAATTGGTCTTTAGGTATGTTACTATTACTTCCATCCATCAATAAATAGATCTTATAGATCTATATTATTTCAATATTGAGATTTATTTGATCCATATTACCATCAAGTTGTAAAACATGGTGATCATAATCTTCTCTTCCCTATATTTGTTCGACCTTATAAGAAGATCAGCTATTTGAGATAGAGACAGGTTCCTCATTGGTCATTGTAGGTTTTATCAATAATGTTGGTGATATGTGTTTCCAATAACATTCATTAATGTAATGGAGGATTGAATTTAGAATATATTATGTTTATTCCGTAGTTTAATATATTATCTTTATTATATAGATACCTCTTCCACTTTCTCTTCTGAATCCTATTCAGTTATTGTAAATTCATCATTATTGAGGTAGGTGGTCCCTAATATTTTCCCTATGTATTATTTAGTTAACTATTTTGAGTGGATGTTTGATATAAATTCTTCTCACTAAGGGAGATTAACCCTTATATTAGGTGAATAATTTTTTTTTCAAATGATTAGTTTTACATTTATTTCAATGATCATACTTAGAATCCACAATGTTTCAAGGTCCATGGTAGAGCCTTATACTCTGAATGGACATTCTGGTCAATGATGGCATGATTTATAATTGTAATCAATTTCCATTTTTTATGTGCACCTCTTGAGAGGAACTAAGTGATTATTAATGTGTATGGGTTCGACCTAAAAGGTTTATGTTGAATCGTTGGGTGGGGTTTAATTTTGAATTTGGATAATTATCCCATGTTTTCCATATCGGGTTTTAAGGTGCCTTAGAGCCTTTAGGATATATGAAATTAACTAGAAATGAATAACATAAGGGGAAAATTAAAGGTTAATTAATATTTTATTTTATTTTTATCTGGGATGGGTTTGGGGATACACTAGTAAGAGATGTCCATGACTATAACCATAGACCTAGGATACAACATATTATATTTAGTGTACAATATGCTATATGTTGTTAGGTTGAAACCTAGGTAAGTTTTTGCCCCAAGTAATAGGATTTTCCCATGGAAATTCCTGGGTTAATGATTAATCAAATTACCTAGTATGCTTTGAATAGATCATATGATATGATAAAAGATTTCAATTTTGAATTCTAAATTAATGAATTTAATCTAAAAGTTATATTATTTGATATAACATTTAAAGTGATTATTTATAAAAGATTAATTTAATGATATATTGTTTCAATATATTCACTAAATGGTTTATTTATGTGAAATTTTGATTGAATGAGGCGATGCTAATATTTATTATATATTTTTAAGGGATAGTGAAATGATTCAAATGATATATTAATCTCATTATTATTATATAGAGTCGAGGGAATTTGAGGTGATTCCAAGGATCTAGTGTTCCCATTATAATAATTATTATTTTTTATCCTTTCTTTGATTCTAAGGATATAATGTTCCCGTGATTATTATATACCATTGGGGGAAATTGAGGCTATTCACATGGTATAGTTTTCTCATTATTATAATTATATTATTGGGGACATGATTTTATTCTAAGGATACAGTGTGTCTATTATTATTATATGTTATAGGGGTCCTTGAGTTGACTCCATGTATCCAATGTGACCATCTTTATTATTATTATTATATTTTTAGGTGACCTTAATTCTATTATAGAGATCTTGTGTTCGCAATATTATAATATACTATTATGGTACATTGAGGTGATTCTAAGGACATAGTGTGTTCATATTAAATATTATTATCATTTTATTATAATTGATGGACCCCAAAAGTTTTTCCTTGGATATGGTGTTCCTATATAGTTTTATACATTACTATAGTACTACAAAGAGACACATCTGACAATAGTTGAAGAAGGTTTGGTAATTCTTGGTTGAAGTATTAGACTTTGAATATTAAAGCTTATATTTATTTATGGGAAAATACATATTTATTTATTTTGTTTTTTATATCACCTTTACATATAAATACAGATACGAGATATGTATAGGACCAAGTTTGTGGTTCCCTCTAGAGTTATATACTCACAACCTACTCAGGAGACCATTTAACATGTGTACCAAATCAACCTTCACAACTCAAAGGATTATGTTAGGCATGGAT
Organism: Viscum album; assembly: GCA_963277665.1. Taxonomy (NCBI): domain Eukaryota; kingdom Viridiplantae; phylum Streptophyta; class Magnoliopsida; order Santalales; family Viscaceae; genus Viscum; species Viscum album. The sequence goes on from OY728120.1 coordinate 896,920,029, forward strand.
CCATGATTCGATGGATTGAGCATGATCGATCATATGGGATTGGATATTGGGTTGAGGTGAGGCTCAAATATTTAGTTGAGCCTCAGTGTATCTGGGTTATATGAATAATTTATTACTTATGACGGCTATAGTGGGTGGTCAGTTTATGGTATGATTGTATGCAACATTTAATTATTTATTTTTAATGGATTCTTTTATTCATTTATTTCATGTAATATAATATTCATTTATTATTATATTCATATTTGTTTACTTATAATATTATTACTACTCTTATAAGTATGTATAGTCTCCCCACTATCACATCATAGACCCTCACTGCTAGTTTTAGGCCTCTAGTGTACTACAAGGAATGCCTAAGATCACTTTATCACCTAGTATTGCAATCCATAATAGTGAATCTGGACAGAATGTTACAAATGAAAGAATTAGAAAATGGTGATCTCATACTCTAAACAAAGTATATTAAAATCAATATATTAATTTATTCTACATATGTATTCCAAAATATGATCATGAATGTGTAATTAAAAAATGAACTAGTTGTAATAAGAATATAGTAATAATGTTATACCACAAAGAGTAAGAACATAACATGATTAAAAAAACATTGGTACAAAATTGGCCTATTGAATCCCAAGACAATAATCATGGGGTATGGATTCTTATCGTTGAAATGTGTTAGAAAATTCCACATATATAATAAAAACATATTTCATTGGTAAAAACCAAGAAATTAATATTATTGTAAAAAAATATTATAACATGATTCCCAAAACCTAATGGATAGTGATAACAGCCTTTGTTAAATATCATAACATCTCTTAATATATACATATTCAAACATTACCTTATAGGGATATATAATTTCATTCATACCCATTACATAATGATAACCCATTCATATGGCTGCCCCTTAAACATGATAAACTTAGAAAATCAACCATAGCATAAATAAAATATTATACAAAAATAGGTTTAATGAAAATTCAGAAAAGAAATAAATATATAATCAAAAGAAGTAATGTGCTCAGTTTTATTAAAAAAATAACATAATGAATAATGAGAAACATTAAATGATATTGGAATTAATGAAAAAATAATGGAATAAAATTATTATTTTTATAGAAAATAATAATAAATTTTAGTTACATTAGTAAAAATATATTTTTTATAAGTAAATTTGTTAAAAATCAATGGTTTTATTAAATGATTTGGAAATTAAATAGAAATTGAATTTATTAACGATGAATACCTTGAAATATATCTTTATAATGAAAAATAAAGAAAATAATGGGACAATGTAACTATAAGAAATTTTTTAAAGAAAACTCTTAAAATATTCCTTTACCACTTTTGTTAAATAATGTTAAAGTGTAGTTCCTAAACACTGATGGATCTCCAAGAGCGTGAATAAGTAAATCAAGGGTTTCTTCTTATTTTAATGAAATTTGCTCATTTTTTAATAAAACAGCTACAACAAATTATTTCCTTATTCCTCACATATTTAATAGCTAATCCTTCCCCGTACATAATAAATATTGATCGAGTTTAGCAGGAATTATTTACATGTATTGGAATAATATCATATTCCATGATATAATAGGAACTCAAACCCTAACCTCTGATTGATCCACTTTTATCTTGATAAAACTTATTATGGAACCAAAGTGAAATGAGTGAGTGATTGGTTATTCTTCCAAATCAATATAAATTAGAAGAAACTAGTAATACACCCTTATAGTCAATCCTCTTGTCATTTATGGTTATAACCACTATAGAAACATACTCTTCATCCATGATTAGTGATACACCCCGACATAAATTCCATCCTCCATTAATTTTTGTAAACCAAAGGACAAAATCTCCCCCAAATTTGATCCATTTATATAATGAACTCATAATCACCCTTATTTTATTCTACACCACAACATAATGATATTCCACCATGAGAATTTAGTATCTCATCTACTCATGTACTAGTATTTAATATCTTCAAAGATTGAAAATAACTAATTTTCTTTATATTCTCTCCAAATCATGAGTTATCCAATTTTTTATTGACCTTGATGAATAATAGTGTTATTATGATAACCATCTTATAAGACCACCAAGAATGGAATCCTTCAGGTTTCTCCTTAGGATAATGATTTATTATGTTCTTTATAAAACTATCTCATAGTCTTCATGATTTAGATAAATAAATAAATAACATTATTATTCAATAACCACATCATACTTATATAGAAAAACAATGTCAATAATGTTATCTTCCATATTCAAAATATATAAACTCTTTGTTCTTTAGAATTAGGTGACCTTCTCTCAGATAACTAGTTCATCAATTTCCTAATTATATTTCTCTATTCCAACATACTATTCATCCTTAAATAAATATGAAATTGACTTAAAATTTTATTCTAAAACGTGATATTAATATATAACATCTTTTTCTCCCACTAAACCCTACATTTATTTTTTATTAGTACATTTTTTTTGTAATTAATGATGAAACATTACATTTCTTGTTGTGTGGCTCTCCTCTTTCAAGTTCTCAAAAAAAAATCCAACCTCATGGTCATGTAGAAATGATAAACCATAAAAAACCACTATTTTTTATCTATACATTTCTCATATGTGATTTATAAAATCCTTGTGATTAGTAAAACACCCACTAGGATAATGAAATATGAATTTTTACTGTATTTATTTCATAGTTTCTTATATTTTTGTCTTGATTTCTTCAATTTGAAGGATCTCGTAAACATGAAAATCTCTATTGTATTGTCCTTAATTTATAATTACATTAATTATTATCCATATGTTACCATGATGTTTCATTGATGACTATTTACATAATAAAACTAATTTATTGAATTTAAATTTATTTTAAATATTTATACTACATTTTCATCATAGTTTCAACAACACTTTCACAAAAGATTATGAAGATAATAAATTAGATATCTTCAAAATTTTGATATAATTTCAAAAACATGAAATGTTTCTATGTGTTACTGTAATATGAATACTTTATGAGCTCATAAAAAATAAATTTTTTATTTACTTCTATCATATAAATGTGATAAAATCATTTAAACTCTAATGAAGATCCATCATGATTTCATACAAAACCACAAAGTCGTATGAAAAAAACTAAAGTCATAAAAAACATTTATGTAAAATAAAACTCAATCTAAATTCCTGTAATATTTAATGAATTGATTTTAATCCACCTTTTAGAAGTATATAACATAGGATGTCTCTAGTAATTCACCATTTTTATCTTAATAAAATAATTTCGGGCTTCACTCAATTTAATTATCAACCTATTTCAAACATTTTAAGCCTCCTCAAACATCTCAAATAATCTTCAAAATTATAGTATACCAGTGTAAACTCAACCACATACAATTTTTTGGATTTTCTTGAATAACATATCCATATTCATCATATTTTTATGTTTATACACAATGATTATCTGACTATTCCCTTCAAGAATAATCTTATAACTTCTTTTCCCATTTTATATAGAGGCACACTCATCTACATAGATCACTTTTACTTCAGTTATCAATCACATTATTAGAAAAAACACAACATCATAATTTTAGAACATTACTCTTTACATATTTATATGTCGATCAAAATGAAATTCGAATTCTCCAAATTCTACATGATTCATCTACCCCTTATTGTAGATAAATTATATGATATTATGGGGGTATTATCACCTCGCCATATCCATCTTATTTTATCAATGAATTTTTCCCCTTCTAAAAAATATATCCTGAACTAATTTTGATGGAATTATTGATAATATATGATTTCATTAGTAATGATAATTCTTTTAATCCACTATAGATCCACATTACCTAACCCAGTATAAAAACTAGAGAGATATTATTTAACTCAAAGAATTTTTATTAATTATTTTTTTCAAAAAAATTAAAATTCATTGATGGATTCCATTGAACGTTACACCGTGTTAGGATTTATTTATATAAAACACCATTTTAATTTTGTGTTAATCAGAACAATGAATATAGTTTATGATACAAGTGATACTGAGTAAGCTTGTGTCACACTGAAGACCATTTTCTAACGAAAACCCTTCATATTATTATTCAAAATAAAAATTATTCCATAGCCTTTAAATTATAGGTTTTCAATAGGATTCAATGAGTTATGAGAATATATGTTTTAATTTCTTATTTATTAATTAATAATAAATTAAAATAAAACCAAAATAATATAATGAAATTGATTTAATATAAACTATTTTTATGTACCCAAAGGTGTTTTAACATAATAAATTTTATTATTACCTCTTAGTGAATGATATTAATGAAATTTATATATTATTTTTTCAATAAAAATTTTAGACATCTGTCCTTTTATTTAATAGGGAGTAGATAAGAACGCATCCATATTTACTCACAAAAACCAATATTTTATAAAAGGCACTTTTGCCTCTTTTTAAGGGAGAACATGTTTTAAATCAAAATTTTACCAATTTTATAAATTTTATTTGTGAAAATAAAACTATTTTTGAAATTTAAATTTCAAAATTATATTAGGGTGAATTTTTTCTATTTTTCTATGAATTTTATTTGTTGGTGAATATGGAAAATACTGGATTTTAAATGAAATTTGACCTTTTGTTGAAATAATTTATATAGATAAATTATATTTTAATTTTATTATAATGTAATATTATTTCAATTATAAATCAGTAAATCCAATATAGTTCTGTCAAATAAAATTCCCGTTGATATTTTATATAAAAAAAATTCAAACATTCGACCATTTTCTCCTTAAACACATGTGGTCTCATCCTGTATGTGAGATTATGTTTAAATTAATTTCTTCCACATATATGATAGGAATTTTGAAAAATTGATTCCATACGTGAAATTATAATAATTTATATTGTCTAATTATTCTAGCTTGTTTTTTTACCAAAATTATTAGTGAAAAATTGTAAAAATTAATCACAATTATTAATAGAAATTTGAGTTACTGAGGGATTAACCATTAAACATAAGGAGGAAATGACCTATAAACTTTTCCATTATTCATTTTATGAAAATATTTATAAAATAAACCCTATCATATATAATTATGTTCATTACATAAGAAAAAATATGTCATGGAGACCCCCCAATACTGCTTACCATTTGGTATTTACAAGAATGTCACTCCTCCTCCACTATAGAATGGCACTCACTCTCCCCACTTATTCACATCTCTAAATTGATTTGGATCAACAAAATCCTTAAACAATACATTCCAAAATATTCTCCTCCCATACTATTATCTTTAATTTCGTCATATATCCAAACAATGAAGTCATTTGGTGCAGACCAAAAGGATATGCCTGGAAAAGAGGCAACAATCAACAATAAATGTTTTTGTTTTATTTCTTTCCCAAATCCCTTAAATTATTTGTATATAATTATTATATAATAACATAATTATCTTAAATATACATATATTTTGATATTTTATCATTATTACATATAACATAGCACTCTTCCATCAAATGGGATACACAATCATCTTTCTTGTGTACAACAGACTACCACCTCATGAACTGATTTCATTCGTTCTTCCATTGCCACCATTATAGGTTGGAATAAATGATGGAAATGATATTTATATATGATATATATGAAATTTATTATGTATATATTTTTATTTAATTACTATATAATTATAACCATCACGATTTCTATTTTTTAACAAAATGGAAACATTAGTCGTGTGTGCGGCATACTACCTCCTCACAAAATGATGTGATTCATTCGCACCTTCATGGAATTTATTAATTATATTTTTAATATAAATAAGTGATATATATTAAATAATAAATATATTTTCATTATAATATATATATATATGTTTCAGTTTCTTTTTTTTCAATATGACAAGAAACCAAAAACAACATTCTTCGCATAAGTACGGCCTACCGTCCCCAAGAATCCTTTATTTCATTTACTATTTATATCATTTATAGATTATTATAAACATATATATACATAAATAATTTTATATTTATATCATCATTTAGGTTATGAAAATGGGTAAATAATGATAAAATTATGTGTATAAAAAGTAACAAATAGAATGTTTAAGAAAAATAAAGTTGTTGTTACCTAAAATGTATCATTAATGTGGAATTGTTAATAGTTGAGAAATATAAAGTCATAATAAAATAAATTATATTATTATTTATATATAAATATTTCTATAGTAGATGTATAATAACATTATATTTATTATAAATGAGTTTTGAACATGTAAAAAGGTTGTCAAGACATAAGGCATGGGCATTTTTTGTCTCATATTTATTTCTATGTGACTTATGCAATATTCACCACTCGTTACTTTTGTGGGGTGTATATAATGACCTATGAATTTTTATTTCATTTATTTAAGTTATTTCATGATACTAAAATTTTCAATTGATTATATTCTTTCACTGGTACAGTGATTCCAACATTATTCATGTAGTAAGGGATCTCCATCTCACTTTTTACGTTTGTGATACAAATAATATATTCACAACCAAATTCTTCAATGTGTTGTATATAATTTCCATTAATTTATTTTATGATTACTCTAATAAAATATATTATTATTGATATATCCTCTTCAGTTTTTGTATTTTAGGGGTGTTATACTTCAATCGTAACCAAAACATTTAGTGAATTTTGTCTCAATTTTCCTTCTGTGAGAGACAAGTTATGCACATATTTTTTTATAAGATGTTTATATATTACACCTTTGAAATGAAATATCAGAAATATCATTATTTTAATGATATTTTAAGCTTAATTAATTTTATTTTTTGATGGTTATTAGGATTCAATGTTTCAAATGTGGTTATGGTTTATTACTTCAATATCATTGTTTATTAAGACTATTTATGATTATGTTTCCATTAATGAAATATTATTAACTATATCTCAATAACAAAAATGAATTTTATTAACCTATGGTTATTCATTATATCATCATGTAATGGTACTATTTACACTATTTGTTACTTAAGATAATTAATAAAAAAGTTAAGGGAATAATTCCTTATCTATCTCTTATGTCAGAATGAAATGTTCTTTCAAATTAATATTTTCAAAAAAAATATAAATTTTTTTTTTAATATCACTTTCATGGAAAAATATTTTTAAAATGTTTTATGGTTTAAAAAGTGTTTAAAATGGTTTTTTAATCTTCCTTTATATTTTTTTAAGGTTATCATTAATGAAAAAAGTTCTCATAAATATTTATATCTTAATAGTGACTTTTAAAATAAAAAGGAAATTTTTCCTCAAGAAATTTTTCTAATGATATTTCAAAAAAAACTTCCCTCTGTGATAACAAACTTTGATATAATTTACGATTCATTAGGGATATGATCCATGGATTTCCTTCATATTCTTACGTTGAATGGTATATATTTTGATGGAATTATGTTTATGGAACCGCTTTCTTTTCAATAGTCAATAATGTTCCAATGATATTCACATGAAATACATTTCTCTTATGTGGGTTAATCAAGTTATGAAAGAATATGTTTTTATGATTTTTTATTATGATATTAATGATATTTGTACTTTATTTATGTTGGGGTTTATAGACATTTATTTATATGATGGGCTGGCCAAAATATCATTCATTAATCCACTTATATCTTATACAATGGGGATTACTAGATAACATCAGTTAATCTCGTTATAGATTATTTGATGGGGCGTCATAGATAGCGCTAGGTAAACCCATTATATATTATTAGCTTGGGGGCATATATAGAGACAAGGTATCCCATTATAGCTTATATTAAGGGAGGATATACATATAACTCCAATATATTGGGTAATGATTAATATCTCATGAGATATAAATGGTTGGAACTGGTAGTGAACTTAGTTCTGTAATATACGGCACAAAATCAATCTGATATTGGCTCCATAATACAGTGCTTGAATGATAATTGATCTTTGTTCAGAAATAAATGTCTAGAAGAGGGTGTATACCTTTTTTGACAAAGTTAATTGTCCACTATGATGGTCTTGTGAGTGTTCCTTGAAATATATGGAAATTATTTTCCATGCTTATATATATTCCATAAATTCCATGACATACACTCCCATGGATCATATTCTGTGATTCCCTTATGATTCATGACTTATGAAGAACAAATATTTATCCCAAGACTTATGATTATTACCCTTGATATGTAGGGTATAATATTCAAATATTATGATCATGTTTTCATACCCTTATGTTCATGTTGTTCTTACCTTTCACCTTTATTTACCCTTACTGAGCTTTGGAGCCACCCCATTCTTAGGTTTCAGTTCCCCAAATATTTAGAAATTTGATAAGTAGAAATAATAAATGTGAAAATACTTGTGAGAATCATTATATATCATTCACTTAGATAGAATATTGTGTTTCGTGATTCCATGGATTCTAAACTATTATATTCCTTGTGAATGAACTTTAGTATTGTACTAAATATTAATCTAAATTAATGAAATATCCATGTACATTAAGACTGGGTAGAAATATCTAGTATCAAATTAATGGTTTAGATAACCTTTGGAATAAAGGATTAGAATATATTAGATATAACCCTAGGGATATTTCAATGAATATCTCTAGCTATTTCTCAACAGATAAGTCTAAGGATGATTCAATGTAAAGGAAAATATCTTGTAATTTTGGTAAAATATAGAGTGAGTGGTTTCCTAGAAATAAACCCATGTATTGGATACTACAAGTAGATGTGGATTTGGCACAAATGTACATAGGGGTATCTGCTTAATGAAACCATATTAAGATAGATTCATTCAATAATTGTTGCATGATAATGTTCCTGGTTGCAAATATAGTTTGACACTCCAGGGGGGATACACTTTAGAAATTTAAAAACTATTTAAGAACTATCATGAAGTATTTTTAATAGAATATTACCATAAATGGACTAGGATATAGCTTCGTTGTTGTCGATTTAAAATAATGTTTCATCATTTAATCATCCTTTATGCGATGATTTATTTAGATAAATTAAATTGGATAGTACAAATGATATCATAAGTGATTAAGGATTTCTTGACAGAGTAGTTTATGATATCATTTATGGAGTTTAAAAAATTATTTCCTCCATGGAATATATTTCATTATTTGTGGTCTTATTCATTGAATGAGAAAGAATTATTATTTTGATTAATACTCAATGGTAGTTCAGGTTATTTCCATGTTTCATGGGAACAAAAGTTGATGGTATTCACATATTTGGTATTTGAAAACTAAGATATACTTTATGTCATGTGGGGGATAAATGTTAAGATTATTTAGTAAAATTTATTTAAATTTTTTCTAATGATTCTTATTATCATCTTTCATAAAGGTTATGGGGTTAATAATGTATGGAATATTTTATTTTGAACACTAGATGGGGATTTTTATATTAATGTATGACTTCTCCATATAAAGAATTATCCATATTGGGTTACAAGTGTTAACTTTTAACAAGAGATATAAGGATTGACTGTTAGGGATATTATTATCAATAAGTTTTTCAGGCTTAAGAACTTCACCTTTATTTAATGAACTATATAGTTATGTAGAAATTGGTCAACATATAACCAAAGGGTAATATACTGGCGAAGTTATATATGTATATCTTCTCATGAAATCATTTCATCATTCGGAAAAGGGTATTGAATAAAAATATTTCTTGTTATAATAATTTTTTAATATATTAATGTCCTTTTTCAAGATTATTTGACTTAGGTAATTTTAAACATTATCATTATTATTACTATGTTCTCTGTCACTCTATAAATATATTTGGTTGTTAATTTTCTCTTCCATGTCCAGGTTTACAATTCCCACCTTTCAACTCTTTTGGGGAAACCTAATTATGTGTGACATTGGGAAAACATTATGTTTCCAAAATTCATTTTTCAAATAATGTTTTACTGTTCATATTTATGATAGGGGTATCAAATTAAGGATAATTAAAATATTAAACATTTTATGACCAATATAAATTTCTATGTCAAAATTCATTTTAAGTGTGGTAGAATGTAAAACCATGAACTTTTATGAATTAATTTAATTGAAATAAATTAATTTAATTTAATACCATGAATTTCATGTTACACAAAATTAGGATTTATATAAATACAACAAAAATTTTATATTTTATTACACACAACATTGAGCTTAATATTTATTACATACAACATTGAATTAGTTTGCATTACATAAAAGACCGTGTTTGACCCAATACTATTATTATTATTATTTAAAATGAAAATTTTCTCTTATCCATTAATTAGAGGTTGAGGATATGATAATATAACATTTGAAAAATATATATTTTTTATGAATTGTTATGAAATTAATTATAAATTACAATAAAAACCTATTGATCATAAAGTAAATGTTTTAGTAAAATAATTTATTTATTTTCCCAAAGTAGTTTTATCCTAATAAATTAAATTACATACTATTATTAAATGATATTAATAAATTTTATTAATAATATATTAAATAAAATTATTTGATATAAATCCAATTCATTTTATAGGAAAAAGATAAGAATAGGTCCAATATTCACAAAAAAAAATCAATATTTTTCTAAATGTAATTTTGTTGTCTTTTATTGTCAAAGAAGTTTTCAAACCAGGTTTTGAAATATTTATAAATTTTATTTGAAAACATAAACTTCATTTTTTGAAATATTTATTTCAAAATTATCATATCATGAATTTTTGGTATTTTTCTGGGAAGTTTCATTTTTTGATGAATAGTAAGGAATACTTTATTTTAACTAATAAATGAATTTGTATCAAAACAATTTATGTAGTCAAATTGTATATAAATTTTTTTAAATAAATATTATTTCAATTATAACGAAATATTTATACTTTATATCATTATAATCTCATTCACATTGAAATTGGATATAAAAAATTTCAATCTTTTGAACATTTTTACATTAAAAACTCACTACCTCATCCCGTCTACATGGATATTTTTAAATTAATTTATTCGAATAATGTGATTGGAGTTTTTAGAAATATATTCTATATTTTAAATTAGAATAATTTATAATTTATAATTAGTATGAAAAATATTCTTACAAAAATATTTGTGAAAATAGTTATTATTAATCACAATGATTAAGAGAAAAATGAGTTTACCAAGAAACTAAAATTTAAACATAAGGGTATAAATTGAATAGAAACTTTTCTAAAAAATTGGATGGAGATATTTAAAAAATATACCCTATTTTCTAGAGTTTTGATTTTTTATTCGAGGCACATTTTGTAATGGATGCCTACCAATAGTTTTTACCATTTTGTATTTATAAGAATGCCACTCCTCCTCCAATATAAAAGGGAACTAACTCTCCCCGCTTATTCCCACAACTCAAGCCATTTTAATGTACCGAAACCTAAAAATATAACTTCCAAAATTATTTAATCTCATCCTTAAATCATTAATTTGGAAATAAATTCAAAAAATTATGTCCTTTCATGGAAACTATAAGGAGATACCCGAAGAAGTTGTAATGTTCATCAACAAACATTTTTGTTTTATTTCCTCCACAAACCAAAAAAAATATTTTTATATTATTATTCTATAAAAACCTAACTATCTTAATGTAATTATATTATATTATTTTAAGTTAATTTCCTAAAAAATTACACACTTCAATCAAATGGGATATGCAAAAATCATTCATGTGTACGACAGACTACAACCACGCAAATCGAATTCCATCATTCATCCAATAACACCTCTCAAGGTTTTTAATATTGTTGGGAATGATTTTTGATTTGATATATATTATATTTATGATTTATTTATTCATATTTAATTGTTATATAATACACACATTCATTCTTTCGATTTTATGAGAATATGATAATGTCGTTTGTGCGTAGGGTGGACTACCATCCTGCGAAGGAATGTCATTCATTCCCGCTTTACATGGATTGTATTAATGAGGTGTCTAATAAAAAAATGTGATATATATGAAATATTAATTCTACTGTAATGATAATATATATATATATATCATTTAATTTTTATTCGTTCAATATGACATGAATTTGGGAACTACATTTATGCTTGCGTATGGAATATCGTCCCTTTGTACTGTATATTTAATTTCATAATTATTTATTTAAAAAACTATTATAAATAAATATTTTATATATATAATGAATATATATTATATTTATATCATGGTTTAAATTCATTGAACGAGGAAATAATTATCAATGTTAGAGGACCAAAAATAACAAGCCACAATATATATGGAAAACATAGGGTTTATTAACTGAAACATAACTTTAATGTGGAATTGTTAATAAATTAGAAATATAAAGTCCTAATAAAATAATATATAGAATTATATATATAAATATGGTTATACGTTAGATGTATAATAAAATTATATTTATTATACCTCAAGTTTGAATGTCTATAAATGATGTTAAGAGTTGATGTAAAGGATTTTTTAGTCTCACATTTATTTTTGTGAGACTTATGAAATAATCACCAATAATTTATTTTGTGTGGTTATTATAAATCCATTTGACATATTATATAATGATTTTTATTTATTTAATGATATATAATTTTTTATCTGATCATATTATTTAATGATGATCAATATTGAAATGATTCTCATATAGTTAGAGATTTCCGTCTCACTTTTTAATTTTCTGAGACACATGCTATATTAACCAAATCATTCATCAATGTGTTGAATATACATCGAATGATACTTTTTTATAATGATTTAAATAAATAAATTAGTATTTAAATATAAATTTTTTTCACTTTCATGGCTTTTATGGTTCAATGCATACCAAATCCATAATGGATTTTTCTTTCAATTTTCCTTCATTAAGACACATGTTATGAACATATATTCCTCAATGAGGATTATATAAAACCATTTTAACATCTTATATCATGAAAAAAATTATTGTCAAGAAATTCATTGCTTCATTTAATGTCATTATCTCATGAGGATTAAATTTAATTGTAACAAATGTCGTAAGTGTTCATTTATACAATCTCATAGTTTATCAGGACTGTATATGATTATAAATCAATTGTGAAAATATTATGATCCATATCTCATGAGTACTCATGAAGTTTTTTATCTGATGGAAATTTATCATATCATTAAATAATTGTACCATTTTTCCATTCATTGGTACTTATGATAATTATAAAAATGTATTTAAGGGATTATAACTTTATAAATCGCTTGAGATGGAAATCAATGTTCTTTCAAAAAAATGTTTTCTAAAAAAAATTAAAAATCAGGAAATGATATTTTATGCTCATTTTAATATAAATGGATTTTTATAATGTTTCATGTTTTAAATAATTTCTAACTTCTTCTCAAATATTACATTATAATTTATAATGTTTATTTTTAAATAAAACTGGTTTCATAATTATTTATGTAGTAATTTAATTTTCTAAAAATACTAATGATATTTTCCATAAGAAATGTATTTAATGATCTTTTAAAATTATTTTCCATATAATATGAATTCCTTTCATATAATTTATGTTTAACTTGGAATATTATCAGAGAATAACATTGATATTATTCCTTTGAATGGTCTCTATTTTGATGGTGTGATGTTTGTGGAATCCATTTCTTTTCCATGAGTAAATCACATTCCTAATATATTGACCCAAACTCATTTATTTTCCATGGGTTGTTCAGGTTATGAAATAATAATTTTATTATTCTTTTTAATGATCAAATTAATTTTTTGTAAATTTATTCATGTTGTGGTTCATATAAAATTCATATTTAATTGGTTAGTTATGATAGCATTGGGTATGCCCATTATAGATTATACGATGGGGTGGCCCCACTAGCATAGTGTAAGACTCCGAAAAATTATAATATGGGGTTACCCAAATAGAACATGATGAGCACGATATAACTTAAATGATGAGTGTGCCCGGATAGCGCTCCAGTGAATTGGGTAAGGATTTATATCTCATTATATTGACATTACTAGAATGGGGAGTGAACTCGGTCTAGAAATACAAGGATGAAATAGGAAGTGAAATCTATTTAGTAACCCATGGCTGTAGAAATATGTAATGTAGGTTCGGTAATATATTTCTGGAATACAGTGTGTACCTGGTTTAGTATAGGAACTTATCTACTATGATGGTCTTGGAAGTCAGCCATGACCAATATTAAAATGATTTTTGATTCTCATGTGTATGCCACAAATTCCATGTCTTATTATCTCATGGATCATGTTCATTGTCTCCCTTATGATTAAATTCATGACCCATCCCATCGGGCCCATGATGTGACTACCCTAATCCCGCCTTTGATAGGACAAGGGATGGAGACTAATGCTGAGTAAGAATGTCCCACAAATGGGAGGAATTTTCATATGAACCTGTACATACAAACCCAACTCTAAGACACAAGGATGGAGAGTGGAAACACATAGTAAAGAAAATTCATTAATAGAAATACAACCCAATAATAGAGTACGACTGAAATTAAAGCAGTAAATTTAAAGCAGGGCTGAAATGATCCCACTAAAATAAATACAACAATAATGTCTTACCTACAAAAAAGGGATCTAAAGCAGATGTACGAAGGTGTTAGAAACACCTTAGAATATCTGATCTCACAAGGCACTATACAATCGTGATCTTAGTCCTACACGGCCAAATACTCCACCAATGTTTTTGTCAACTTCATGAGACACAACATGTGTGGGAAAATCCCATACATGGGTGAGTAAAACCATACTTTGTAGGGGACCCCAAAAAAAAGTGAAAGACAACAAAGGAAACACTATCAAGATGGTATACATAGCTCAACACAAGTTTATTTCAACAAAACATCTAACAAGAAAACTCAGGTATACTCATAAAGGATTAAAAGATGTAACATATCATCCACTGGAAACCATATGCTTCCACCCGTAGCTTGTTTTATTCCAAGATATCCCACTCCTCAAGCTATCTAAAAGTAACCACATTGAAGAACTCTTCCAAATGTATCGAAGAGAACATCTGGTCTTGATATGCCTTTTTGATTCCCTGAAACATCTGGTATCACTAAGACAAATAGACTTGATATCACATCCAAATCCTTGGTCAATGGATTCGGCTCAAGGCATGCTCATTCCAGGAGCGCCACTCCTCGAGCATAGATTTATTCTGGGAGTCTTATAAGGTGTCCTGCTAAACATGGGTCATGCCCAAAGAGAAAATGCTGGTTAAAGGTCATGAAATACAGAGAGAGGATTCTGAAGAATACCTTGAACCAAATCTGTATTACCCGACTCATTTAGGGATTCGTAGAGAATACCAAAAACCCTATGATGCGACACATAATGTAGGGGATTCTTATGAATACCATGAACCCTATGTTACATCCCACTAGACGGATGATTTTTCCCATGCACTCGGAGGTCACGTCAATACCCAACAAACTCCATCTAGGGTGATATAGTATCACTCTAGTACCAAAAAGGTTTTAAAACTCTATCTAGGACTCTTCCCTTAGGATATTTCCAAGAAATGTCGCACAAAACCCTCAAGGGAAGAACCATGTGGAGACTCTGCACCAGTATTAGTCCTTACTAACAGCCCAAAAAGCCATCTCAAAAGGACCACCTCGTCGTAATGGTCCGAATTCCATAGAATTCTCATTAATCAAAATTACATTTTAAAATATATCTTTCTCTCTGTAAAAAGTGTTCGGTTCGGTCTGGGTCCAACCCGGACGTACCAACCAAACCCAGGCCAAGATAACATAGGGACCACCCGACCTAGGTCTGAACCATTCCACCGGGTCTGACCTGACCCACCAGGTCGGCCCAGGGTTGGCCCGCTAGAGATACCCGGTCTTCTCCACCTGATAGGTGGTGTGCACCATGTCCCACCCATGACCATTTTCGTGTGTCACCACCATTTTCCAGCTGGACCGTGGCCTTCAGCCAAATGACACGGCTCGCCATCCATTTCCACCGAACCATCACCGGCCGATGCCAACAGCCTCTGATCGCTTCCGGAGGTGGATGCCTTGAGCCTCCTTCACATTCATGGTGTGCCTCAGGCACATTCCACCTCCCACACATACTCGGCGTGATATTGGAGTCTTCTATTGGCCACCAAATGTGCTCTGTTGGCCCATTATTCAATTCAAAAGACATTTTGGATTCCTCCTATTGAATTCTTCATCTCCAGGGGTTCAAAACAATGCCATGATCCCTTCTAGTGAAATGCCCCTCGAATAAAGATATTTCCCTTACCACCTTGATCTATTCCGCACCGTCATCATTGCACCTCCATCGCACCATGTCCATCTTAGATATGTGACACCAGATCGTTGCGACAAAGATATATTGTGCAACGGTCGATCGATCACCAAAATTTTTGTTACAGGTCAAAAAAAGAACGCCCGTGACGAACAAAGAATGAGGGAGGAATGACTTGAATCAACAAAAATGGAACGACCATGATCAATGATACTTTTGATCATGGTTCGTCACTTTTAGAACAGAAATTTAATTAAACCAAAAATCCATCACACATTATTAATCAACATTTCATAACCAGGACTAATTTTCTATTAAAACACAACAAATGAAACACTTTTCTGGAAAGAATGATCAAACCACAGGTCAACCTATTCGTGGTTTGATGTAGGTTTGTTATTTAAACCATAGAATAGGGAAGGAAAAGAATAATGTTAACATCCCCTTCCTCATGTTAGATCAATTGTAGATGTATATTGATTTCATGTTTCCACGTCTATCCTTTTTATACCTTCATTCATAGATTCGTCACCACTTGACTGAATCCAGACCTCTGATCCATCATTTCCTTTGAGATAGAATCCTCCCCCCTATCATAGGGTAATTCCTGAGTTATAGATAATTCTCCAGAGTAATATATTAAAACACTGGACCATGTCACAGATTAGTGGAAATTCATTAACATGGTAATGCATTTCATTGTTATAGTTTCTCTTTGAAACAACATCACCATGCTACCTCAATAATGAATGTAGCACAAGTTTCTCCATCGCTTCTCATATCATCGCGAAACATCGAAATGTTAAAAGGAAATAAAAAATTATTTTTTATGTTTATTTTATTCTCATTTAAAAGGTCCAAAAATTATCATTTACCCTTGACCCATTCCAAATGAGGATAAGATCTTCCTATGGAAAGAACATCTGCATGATGTCAACGGTACACTCTTATTTCCAATCTACATTACTATTTATGGGTTATAAGAATTTGAAAAATAAAATAATCTTATTTAATTATTTTATTTTCTTTTATGCCATTTTGGGTTTTCTCACTAGAGACTCACACCGACTAATGTTAAGTCCCGCCTAGGGTAAACCCACCACACTGAATGAAACAGTTCCCTTATATTTTTGATATGGGAACCCATTTTAGAGTAATTCCACTTTTTCCGGAACACTTCTCACACACACTATTTAAAAACTGAACAATTTTAGATGGATCATTCTGGGCACATCGAGCCTCAGAATCACTCTCTATCTTTGCGCTTTCTCTCGTAATTTTCCCTATAATTTTCTAAAAATTGAACATGAAAAATATGTTTCATTAAATTTACCCCACATTAAGTATTTACATCCTCAAAATGATAAATAGGGTTTATTTGAACCAATGGTGAGACAACATAGCAAAAATCATAGCCTCCCACTCCCATTTTCTCTACTAATGATCCTCGTGCTGGATCCAGACATGCACCAAGGGAAAAGATAATACAAAAAAGGTCCTTGATCTTCATTGGGAATTTAACCAAAAACACTCCAATGTTGTTTTCCAGCTCACACCATATTATGATGTACAAAGAGTTTATGCATGAATCTTGTCAACTAGGATAGGTGGAAGATGTTGTGTGTCTAGCCCCACTATGAGGTAGATCCATGTATTACTCTACCTTTCTAACTCTAATCAATACCTGAAATGGGGTATATTAACCTCAGAGATATATTGTTTCATCATAAAAATATTTGTAACCCTCATCTAGGTGAGACCCAAAGGTATATGTGGTCTCCTTCCCCGAAATCCAAAGTCTTCACCATTTCCTATCCCAAAACATCAGATGGTCCTATGAAATCTTCATCAACTCAAAAATTACCTTCAGATTCTTTGAAAATTTCTTCTACATGTAGAGGAATATGAGGCCCTCTTCTAACCTCTTCTCGGTGGTAGTTAGGAAGTGGGATAACTCAGTAATTCAGCAATTTTCACCTAGATTGTATCATTTTTCCTAGAATTATGTGGTATACCCTTCACAAAATCCATCGATATCCCTTCCCACTTCATTTTGGGTACCCCAAGAAAGTGAAGTAACGACCCCCGAAATTGTTTCAAACAAGTGATCATCATTCTTATCTCAATAGTCAAGCCTAGCTTCAACCCATTCCATCATCCCTGGTGTCTGCCTTGACACCTACACACATTCCCCAATTCATATTGAAACATTAGGTTTCACTTATAAAACTACACATCCTCTGAAAAAACAATGTTCTACCAACACTTTGAATGTCTATCAGGGTTATTCCCTGTAGAAAACTAAGCACATAAAGACATGCAGCAATTTTCACCGAGTTGTGCCTCTCTGACTATTTTAAGAGAGGATGGGTAATAACCAAAGATTAGGGATAAGCTGCTCTATACCCATCCACAAATGATAACTGCATCTACTTCAACATTTCTCATCACTAGTTTCACTACAACTCTAGCCTCTGAGATGTCATGTCCAAGAAAAAATGACATTTTGAATCCAGGGAAGACACTTTAAGAGATTTTAGTAAAGTTTATGCTCCTTAATTGGGTACTGAACCATCCTTACGTGTCTCATGGGACCCCCCTTGGATGTCGAGTACATTAATATGTCATCAAAAAAGATCACATGGGGATGCTGAGGGTGATTCATTGGGTCTTACTAATATCTTCCTCTGCAAGTCCCCCACCTTCACCCACTACTCATGGAGCTCTCTGGGAGCCATCCAATATACTATCATAAATATCAGTTCCACCCCAAGGTATAGACCAATACATAAGTCTAACTCTCAATAGAGAGGTAAACATTGACCATTTTCAAGGAATATATCCCTATACTCTTCCACCACTTTGGAATTTCAGGACTCATAACATCCACTGCACTAAGGGTCGGGTTAGCCAACAGAACAATGATTTGTTGCAACCCTCCCCCCACCATGCATGAGTCTATACTGTGTAGCCTTTGTTTCCTTTTTCTATGACTAAAGAAATACCAATTCTATCACTACGGACATACTGCATCCTTTTATGTAAAATTGTCAATCTGATCATGAACTGTGGATGACTAGTCCATACCCAAACTAACATTATAAGGCCATGATGCTTCCACGAAGAGGTCCCAAGTGAAAATATCACTTCAAGGGTTAGATAACACTATCTTCATAAGTTTTATTATCATGTCTCCTCAATTAGTTATCTACATTAGTAAGGGTCAATTCAATAGTTTAACAAGAAACTCTAGGTCTTGAACACATTTCATGAAAAAAAAGCAATGATTAGTAGTTATGTCTATCAAAATTATAGCTAAGAGTAGTCATAGACCATACAATGAATCATTCTTGGATCCCTAGGTTCATATGCCACAACCACATGCAGCTACCCCTTCCCCATTCCTCTTTCTCTCTAAGCCTGGTGTGGACAACATTGGGGTGTTTATTGTAACATGTTGAAATTTATACCACCTTCTTGTGATCCCCCACTCCTCTACCACATCTACCACCCTAAAGATCTAAAAATTCCTATCATTATCTCTTCCTCGGTGGACCATCCACCATTTCCCAGTCATAACCCAGATAGGGTGGAAATCTCTTGTGAGATGTCCTCAGTCATCTCATGAAATGAATTGTCTCTCTCTCTCAATGCTAATTGGACTAACCCTATGAGCCCTGATATCTTGATCCTCTATAATGGGAACTCCTCTTGGAATGTCTCATAGGTCCAAGTCCCCGAGAACGGTGTCATCATTCTCCTTCTGAGGTATCTACTGTATCATTCCCCCTGCTAACATCCAATCGATGTATCCACTCAGCCAAGGGACTTTAAACCATGAAAGTTCACTCTAGTACCCTAAAAAATGTAAGAGTGAAAAGAGTCGTAGTGCTAGCTCGGATGTCCCTAAACAGACCTCGCTCAGTGGTATGATCCCTAATGTACCGGTTGAATCGTATTCATCAAGTACCTAGAATGGTCGGTACGCCTTGATGAATAATCAGCTACCTACAAGTCAGCCTTTTGATACTGTAGAATCTCTTGGGCATGAATAACCATTATCTTTTATAGATAGATCGACTTATATTAGAATGGTTCTCAAGATATATTTGTGGGAGAGACACCTCATTGTATGATTGTGTAATATAATCCCCACCATCTCACTATTGGGCCATGTAGAAGGCTCACTTCTAGGATAGCCATTTAATCTAATAGTGTCCTGACTAGATAGAAAAATTGGGCACCACCTCTAACCAGGGATTAGCATCTTTTGAGTTGGGCTCTCCATGGAACCTAAGTGGCCTTTGTCACTAAAACTCATTAAGCATTCTCGGATTGCACGTCACATCCATTGGTACTATGAGTACCATGTGATACTCCACTAGTGTTAGTATAGCTAATACACCAACTGATGGTGTTCTCTCTAACATGAACCCATATTACTATCTTGTCAGCTCATTGATCCTCTTCTTGATCACATGGTGGTATCGTGGATGGGTGTCTATATGGAAGCATCATGAAACAAAACAAGTTTTTCCACAATCAATCGGGTATACCTGGTGATCTTACTCAAGAAGGATATGTAAAAAAACATTTTCTTATATGTTGAATGTACCATTATTTCCGTGAAACTTGTGTTTTCATGTACCATGTTAGAAAACCGGTTCCTAGAGTCTCATTGTATTTATATGTCGGCTGCCACACCAACACTAGTGTCCCTGGCCGGAATGTCAATCTTGAAACACTTAACACTACTACCCCAAACTAGTCTCACAGACTCCTTCACCAAAGGTAGAACCTACCTACCTCTGATACTACTCTGTCACAACCCATCCCCTGGGGTTTATGTGGTGACTAACCCAAGCCTTCCTTTGATAGGCCTAGGGATGGATACTAGCGTTGAGTAGGCGTATCCAAAAAATGGGAGGCATTTTCCTAAGAAACTATACACACACTCTCAACTACGTGCCACAGGACAGAAGAGTGAAAAAACTAAGAAAATAAAATTCATGAGTACCACTATGACCCAAAAATAGAGTATGATAGAAAGTTAAGAATTCATGTGAAACCAGTCTAGAAATGTGCCCACTAAATGAAGGGAAATTGTAAAGTCTGTCCTCTAACCAAGGGAACTAAAGTTGTTGTATGAAGCTTCCAGAAACACCTCAGATCATCTGATATCTCATGGAACCTTTCTTTTGTGGTCCTAGTCCTACTCCACCTTGGACTCCACCAAAGCGTTGGTCAACTCCACAATACATGACACGTTCGGGAAAATCCTATGCAGGGGTGAGTAAAAAAATACTCTTTAGGGGACCACGAAACACAAAGTCTGACCAAAAAGGAAACACCATCTAGATGGTATAGTCAAGTCAACACCAATATATTTCAACAACACATACAACAATAACATACATTTATATTTGTAAAGGATTTAAGATGCAATGTGTCATCTACTTCTAGATATATGGTTCCGTACGTAGCACATTCAATTTTGGGAGATCCCACTCCTTGAGAAATATTAATATAACCACAAGAAAAAGTCTACCAAAAGTATTAAAGAAAACATCTAGTCTTGATACGTCATCAATATTCTTTGAGGCATCGAGTATCATAATGACATGGAGACTTGAATTCATAACCAAATCCTAGGTCACATGATATTTCTCAAGTCATGCTCATTTCGAGTGTCCCACTCATCGAGCCAAGATGTCATCCAGGACTCTTCCAAGAGGTATTGCGGAACTTGGGCCCCACCCAAAGAGACAATGTTGGTTAAAGGGCATGAAATAAAGACAGGGGATTTCCAAGAATACTGTGAACCCAATCTGTATTACCCCACACCATAGGGGATTCTCAAAGATTACCATGAATTTTATGATGCATCTCATAACGTATGAGATTCCGATGAATACCGTAAACCCTAAAATTTTCAATCCTAAATGGATTATTAATGTCTGTTGCTCAGAGTCAATGTCAATACACAAATAAATCCTTTTGGAGTGATAGAGTATCACTCCAGTCCGAATGAGTATTTAGAACTCTATATGGGACTCACCTCTCGAGGGGATTTCCATGTAGTGCCATACCAAACCCTCGAGGGATGAATAAAGTAGACACTTTGACCTGTACAAGTCCTTACTGACAGCCTGATAAGGAATATCCAATGGAGTTCCTCATCACAAGGGACCCAATGTTGGAGGCTAATCAACAATTAGACATAGGGTTTCAATGATATGGCTCTTTTTGTAAAAAGGCGCAAGTTGGGTCTGGTCCAGTCATACCTGGTAGGCCGGGTTGGCCCGTTGGCCTGCCTCGAACCGGATGGGTCTGACCCAACCCACTACAACCGGATGGTCTTCTCCACCTAGGGTGAAGCAGTTACCACATCCCACCAACGGTCATTGTTGTGGGTCAGCAGTGTGGTCCATTTGGACTACAACCTCTAGATGCATCCACCGTACAACCTTTGAGCATTTTCGGTGGCCTCTGATCACTACCAATTGTGGATTTTGTGGGCCTCCTTCATCATCACCACACGCCATCTCCCACTCATGACATGTGTGCTGGTGGGGCCTTCCGTGGGCCAACAGATTCTCTCTGGTGGTCCATACATCCATCTTTAAGATGTTTCAGAGTCCTTGGGTCACGTTATTCATCGGTAGGGGTTAAAAATTATGCCAGGTTCCCTCCTAGGGTAATGTCACTCAAATAGTATTTTCTCCCATATTTCAATGATCCATTATCCATCGTCATCATCACACCTCCCTTATATCCTTTCCATCCCAGATCTGCGATAACAGATAGTTTCACTATGGATCGATTGAACAATGTCGATCTATTACCAAAATTCGAGTCACATACTAAACGATGAACACTCATGGTGAACGAAGAATGGAGGGAGGGATTATATAAATCAACAGAAATGGATAAACAAAAATCTATGTAGTGTCAATCATGGTTTGTTGCTGTTAGAACAAAAATTGAATTCGACCAAAAATCGATCACATTAGATTAATCAACATTTGATAACCAAGATCAATCTTCTATTAAAAACTGAAAATAAAACTACCCTCCTACCCTCCCACAAGAATGATTGAACCGCTGGTCCACCTATTCATGGTTAGATCCTTGTTCATAATTTAAATCCAATAATGGGGAAATACAAGATTCAAAATAACAATTCCTACCATGAGTTAGATCGCTTATAGGTATAGATTGATGAAACGTTGCCACATTGAGCTTTGTTCTACCAGTGTTCATCGATTCGTTGCCTCTTGTTCAAATCATAACCTCCAATCCATCATCTTCATCAGGAAATCATCCTCCCCTTGCCTTAGGGAAACATCATTGTTCAAGAGAAATATCTAGCATTATGAATTCTAATGATGGAACATTATCTTGATCAATGGAGTACACACATTAATGCATTTCAGCATTACTGTTTCAATTTGAAACAATGTCTCTATGATGCCTCATTTATGAAATGATAACATATTTCTCTGTCAATGCATTGCATTGTCGCCAGACATTGAAATGTTAAAATAAACTAAAATAACATTCTTATATTTTATTTTATTTTCATATAGAAGGTCCAAAAATTAAATTTTACCCTTAAACCGCACCAATCAATATTAGGATCCACAAAATGAATAAACATCCTCATGAGCTCAATAGTAATCTCAGATTTCCAATCCATGTTAAAATAATTTTATTTAATTATTTTATTTACAGTTATTCCATTTTTAGGTTTTCTCACTAGAGACCCACGCCGACTAATGTTAAGTCACTCCTTTGGTAATACTGCAATCCCAAACAAAACATTTCCTTAAATTTTATAATATAGGCACAAATTTAAGAGTTATTCCACATCTTCATGAATACCTCTCATGCACGTTATTTATAAACTAAACAATTTTCGACAAATAATTATGGGCACTTTGGTCCTTGGAATCACATGCCGTCTCAGTGCCTGGTCATGTAAGTTTCATAATAATTTTCTAAAAATTGAACTGGGAACATCCATTTATTTACCACTAATGTCTTATTAACTTCTAGTATTTATTTTATAATGAATTATTAGTGTCTTTGCTTTAAAATATAAGATATCAAAATGTTATTCTAAAGTTATCATACCCTTGTTCATGTTATTCTTATATATCTCCATTATTTAAACTTATTGGGGATCATAGATCACCAATTATTATGTTTCCTTTCCCCAATTTATGAATAAAGGTTTGAAGTAGGTGTACTAAAAGGGATGATCATTGTGGGAAACATTAAATATATTTCTCAAAGTTATAAATTTTTTACATGTTTCCAAATACATTATCTATTATAATCCCCATGCCTATAAATATTCAATGTGATGAATACTCATCTAAATTGAGGTAATATCCATGTAGATTAATCTCGAGCCTCTATATATTATCTCCATAATAATTGATTGTCATAAAAGTCTATTCATGTTACACTATCACCGGAATCTCAATTCATGGGTCGATTAAAATAGATTCCTCAATATAAAATAATAATATTTAAAAAGCTCGACAAACCCCTCAATATTTTTCATTAAAATTTCATCAAAATTTATATTTTTATCAATTATTACTTACAAATCACTCCCCATTTATAAATATATTTGATAAAGAAATGATTTTATATGTGATTGAATAACTCATTATCACTATGTTATTATTATGAATATACGTTTTAGGGAATATGGAGGGACCACTATTTTCCTAAGATGAAAAACATAATCTTTGAGTTTTGTCTCACCCATGTCTCCTTTTTTTCTTATAATCCAATATTGTTATTTTTTATGTTGTTAATATCCTTAATATTTTTTTCAATCATCTTCTCAGCATTATTTTTTCTTATTTTTTGTGAAATATTCTTTTTCTATTAAATCAAGAATATTTCTTTGCCTAGGGCATGTATAATATTTCTAAAATAATTTTCTAGGGATATACGAATTATCATAATATCCATTGTGGAATTCCTAAAATATTCATATATCTCAATGTTTTTTTCATTCAATTTCAACTATTTTTCCAGGTAAGAATTCTCAACAACTTCATCCACATTTATTCCTTTATAATCCTTGGTAACTTTTTTCCTCCAACTTTTAGGAATTTTCGAATTAGTATATCTCAAAAAATAGGCATTTTTTCTTATCATTTATATTTTTTCTATGCTAATCACTTAAATTATTTAAATATTTAATTATTCATGAATATTATTTAATTTTATTAAGAATATCAAACCATTTAAAATCAAAAAATTTCTTCACCTAGTTGACATTCTGGAAACCCTTTTCTATTTGACCTTATAATTATATTATGTTACATATTTCTTATTAACATCTAAATATTTCTTAGATTGGAATATTTGGTGTAGATATAGTCATATATTTTATTATCGTGAAATATATCTCCACCTACTCAGTAAAACTCTCATTTTGTTCTTATTCCTTCCCTAGTAAATGAATATTGTAGAATACATATAAGGATTTATTTTCATACCCACCAAGACTCTAGAAAATACCTTTGAACTATGATCATCCATTTTGTCTATGAATCTATCTAATTTTTTTTATTGATATATTCCAACATTATAAGTCTTACAATTCTTAGGGGGTCATTATATTCATGAAATTCTCTATTCCTTTATTGAGGATGAGTCTATCTCATCATTATTATTAATTCAAAAT
Organism: Viscum album; assembly: GCA_963277665.1. Classification (NCBI taxonomy): domain Eukaryota; kingdom Viridiplantae; phylum Streptophyta; class Magnoliopsida; order Santalales; family Viscaceae; genus Viscum; species Viscum album. The sequence goes on from OY728120.1 coordinate 896,946,099, forward strand.
ATCTCGAATGTTCATTTAATGCATTTAATATTATAAATAACATAATTTTTTTGAATCAAATTATTTGTGGATTTACCTACTTCCTATAAAAAATCATACCATCAATTTAAAAAGACTCATATTTAACCTGAAAAAATATGATTTTGTCTACTATGAATTTATTGAATTCATTTTTGGTTAAATGATTCATACAATACATCTCAACAAGTTCTTCTTCCATTGTAGACACTATTCCCTCAAGATTACCCACCATCATTTCATGTTCAACCAAATTCATTTTTCTTTTCATGATAACATCAATATATTCCACCTCATTCATTAAATACTCTTTATTCTTATTATATGTCTCTAATTTTCTCTTTTTTCATGATTTTTTTTATTCACGAGATTGTATTCAAACAATCCTTTCTTCTTCCACTCAATTTCTATCCTTTATATTCCCTCATCAACAATAATCTTTGATTCTAAAACATCCCCTTATTCAATTAATTTTCCATTTCTCATGGTCTTGGGGGTCATATCATATTTATATTTATTCTTAATTACAATAGTTCTCATCATCTAATAATGTTCACAGATATTCAGAGGAGACATCACTTATATATCTATTACAATTCTCATGTACATATAGACCACTAAGTGGGACATAGGTGAACCCTTAATAAATTTTTATGAAATTTTAACCTTTTTAAATTAAAAATATATATCTATTAAAATCCTTGATACACTCATTTATAATATCTTATAATTACATCATATGTACTAAATATTTAGGGAGATCAACACATAGGATTTATAGGGGTTCAATTTAAAAACCTTCTACACACCATATTTTCACACACACTCCAATATATGGATTTTACAATCACTTATAACGGATCCCAAATCAGATATAATAGGGTGTAGTTATACAATGAAATCACTATAATTTGATAAAAACTTTTTAAACATATATGTATCAGTTTCTATAGTAATGTTTATTTATATATCCTAACCACTAAATCTTCATACATTATTTTATACACCCCAATTTGTATTCCTTCCTCCTTGAATGGTAACAAAACCCAACCAAAGTCTCTACAAATTTTTATCCAGTGATAGTATTACATCCTTAAAACTCTTGTATGCTCCTGCAACACCATAAAATGGCCCTCCTCTATAAATTCATATGATCTTTTGATTACGTGTAAATTTTATCAAGATCTTCATCACCTTCTCAGAAAACATTGTCTTCAAACTCACTATAGATCTTGATTTATATTGTTAATTATTATCTTTAATGAATATTTTTGTTTTTTTGATCTTTTTATTCAATTACCTCCCATCTTTGGCTCCACTTTTTTACTCAATAAAATTATGTATTTGAATCCTTATAAACCTCTCATATAGTGTTTGTAAAATGTATTAATCATTAAATAATTTTTTTGTTACCCTAAAAAATTTATTTCTCAAATGTAACATACTAACTATTACATTTAATGTTAAAATATGGAAAATTCTTAATCCTCAAATACAAGAAATCTTCACTCAATTAAATTGGAAATCAATTTCTTGATTTTATTTCCCCAGTAAAACTCTATATCAATCACCATTTAAATATTGTAAAAGAATATAATTTTATTCCTCCATAACATATAAAATATTGTTTCATATTCTTATCCACAAGTACTATGGGTATTTTTGTCTTTTTCACACCTACATGGTGCATGTAGTGACATGGAACAACATAAAATCCACCACTTTGGATTCTAGTTCTTGAAAAATATTTATCTTAAATGGAATTACAAAAATGGTAACTAGATAATTTTCTTGGTATATTTTACTTAAAATTTTTCAAGGGTGATTTATACACTCACCATGGTCTTAAAAACTACCACTAATAAGACACCATAGTGTGGTCTCTTCTAAATTTAATAGCCCACAATACTATAGTTCCCATTTCATCAGTATGGAGGGTGTAAGAAACACTAGCTTCACCATCTTATAGTTATTACGTAAAAAATACATTAATAATGATCTACATATTAAAATAATGTTTGATCCATGAAGGAAAGAGTATATTATTTCGTGATTCTAATTCCAGTTTATTTAGAATATTTATTTGGAATTTTATTCATAGTGTCATCATATTTTTTTCTTGATATTATTTGAATTTTAATTCATGAAATACAGAACATTTTCATATTAATTACAAAACATAGAATGTTTCTATGTATTAATGAAGCACAAATATCTCATTATGTCCTAATAAAATCTTTTTCCATTTTAAGGTCTGAGCTTATTATCATATAGGAAATTCAATGTTATATTAGAATCCCTTATAATGTCATTCAAAATTTAAAATATATATGAAATCCCAACATATGAATTGTAATACTTCATAAAGTCAAATATAAATATTCGTTTTCCCTAGGAAACATTCCGTGACATCGAGAATGAGACATTTTTTACTCCATCAAGGAATTAAAAACATCAAACGATTTAATACTGATCCTATTTAAATCATATTTGTCCCACAAAAAACATGAAAAAGAAACTAGAAAAATGTTTTATACAAGTTTATATTTATCCACCTAAACGTATCTTGATTTAATTAATGAATATCCCCACCAGAATCAAAATTTGGGGTTGGTACACTAATTATATCAATCCATTTTCCCCAAAAATATTTAACTACTTCATTTTCCATTCAACGTAAACTCTCACTCATTTACTAATAACACTATTATTTTTATTCTCGAACACCTTGATGAAATAAAAAGAACTTATTAGTTTTGGAACATCATAAACCTAATAGTAAATAACCTTTTGAAACCCTTAATTTGGATTTATTGTAAGATAATATATCCGTGACCCATGATAAATACCATGCACATAGAATACATATATTCTTTTCAATATATGTGATCAATGGAATTTAACGTACCATAATAATTTGATGAAACTAATGAATCCAGTATAGTTGAGATGCTAAGAAGGAATGTATAAAAATTTAAGAATATGATAAGAAAATATATGGGGTTTTATTGATAAAATATATAAAATTTCCCATAAATGAAAATTTAGATATAGACAATCTCTATTTTAACGATATATTTGAAATGAAACACTTAATTATACTTGTTACTACCATAAAATTACTTCAACCAACTATTTATAAATTACTGGTCATTATCCCTAAATTCATTACCACATTAATATATAATAAATTATATACCAATAATTTTTTATAAATATATTAGTTAGTTGTTGTATATTTTTTCATTGGATTCTAATAATTTGGATAGTCTCATACATGTTACAATATATTGATGTCACCTCAAATTATTGTATTATAATTTAATCATAATGATATTATTCCATTTTGTGGAATAACAAATTTTAAATGATATCTAGAGTCATATTTTCTTTTTATTGAAGTTTTATTTAAGGGTTTTGGAATGAAATTTAAATCACATTCATTTCAAATGATTTTTTAACTGTAAAAAAAATAATAAAATTATAATTAATTTTAGTTTTATTGTAGAATAATAATAATGAATATGTTACTCTTTAATATAATATATTTCCATAGTTGGTTCTTCTATAGTCACTGCTAGTTAAAATTGTGATGACTATATTGTATTTCTCATATAGGCGGTAGAACTATTCCAATTTAGAAAATGTTATAGGAATGTATGAGCATGGTTATAGGGATTTCAGACAGAAATAAATTTTTTCAAATAATTATGATAATATTAATATAATATCTTGGGTGTTGTTAATTATTTTTATAAATATATGAGATGATAAGGTAATCAAAAAATATTGGGAAGAACTAGATATTCACTTCGATGAAATCAGTTCATGAAATTTACTTTTAAATGATGGATTATGACTTCATTATCAGAGAATAAGCTACCAAATGTCAATACAGACTATTAGAGAGTTAATTTTCATACTTATTAAAGATATTACAAATGGAAATGTGTTATTTAGATTTTTTATAGGGGGAATTTATAATCATGTTATGGTGGAATTTCTGAAATTGCCCATTTGATATGGCTAAAGGAATGTAAATTTTCATGTAATGGGGTCCAAAGTGGGAAAATAATTGATATGGGTCATTAATCTCAAGATACACACAATTTAGAGATAATTCTAGATATATTTTAGTAATTTACTCATTTTTTTATCATCATTTACCCCATTCTAACCTTATTGTGGTAACTCAATCTTTACCTTTGTGACTTCTTTTTTTACCCAAATAGGAAATGAACCCTCTTTCCTAAAATAAATTAACTTCTTATACAAACTAATTCCATATTAACAACGTAAATTTAAAAAATTTATTTTGTTTGATTTTAAATTAAAAAAATAAACAATTAAAATAAATTTTAATAAAACTATATTTTATGAATAATAGTGAAAGTATTCTAAATAATGAATAATAAAAAATCATTATATGAATGTAAATTTATTTGGTTATATATAAAAAACATTTCATCATATTTTAAAGTAAAAATAAGGGAAAGTTATACATACATATATATATATATTATTTAATATATATCAAAATAAGTGTCTTTAAATAAAACATTTTTTGTTGTTCATGAATCATTAAATTATTATTCCATATCAATAAATTATTTTTTTGGGTTTTTTGTGTATTTTTCAAATAATTCCTTGAATGGTAACAATGTATTTTATTAAAAAAATTATAAATTGTAAATTAATTTATAAAATATAATATACCAAGAAAAACTAATTCATTAACATAACAAAAATTTTCAAAAATTTCATAGTATCTTTTTATATTATTTCATAATTATTTATTTTCTGTTTATTACATGTAAATAAATTTATGACTAACACGTTATTTAATAATTATTATAAAATATAAAAAAATCATTTTTGATACATGTATACTGAAAGATCAAATATTCAATGACATTATATCAAAACACTATATATCCATAAACCGATATCCAATGACCATAAATATATAATGATAATATATTTTTCCAATATATGAACTATCATGATTCACTATGATTTATTCATATAATTTTCTTGTTTTTCTCTCAAAATTCTTGATATATTTCTATTCCTTTTCGTTCTATCCATAGTTCAATTTGGATGAATGATCAATAAAGAAAACCATTAGGATAAAGATTTCATTTTCATGGTATTATTATTTACTTATGGTTATATTCCTCCAATAATTTTCATAATGAGGCTTCATATTTATTTCTATTAATTCGTTGATATTTATCTTTAATTTTTTATGTTATCTTGATTAAATATATGCTTTATTATTCATTTCTATTTTGTGTGTTAAAAAAGGTATTCAACGTATTTATGGAATGAAAAATTGTTGTGTCACATTCGTCCCCTCTTAAAGTAAATAGTTTACTCATAATTTATAAATCCGATGAAAACATATTATGTTATTTCAACCTCATGACATGTTCGGGTTACCATATCACTTCCTCAAACATATGTTTATCAAAATAATTTTTTTTTCATGTGGGTGATATTATTTTGTAGAGAATTATCCAAATAATCTATGATATCTACTAGTTATTTTATATTAGAGTGATCATTTCCCAGTTGTGAAACCTCTGAGTTCAATATACATGATGAGTCTGATAATAAATTCTTAATATATGATATAATGAACACATCCTGAATTTTATAGATTTTCATGGATGTGAAAGATAATAATCTATAATACAATTGAAAAACAATGATCTTTTAAGGGATGATGTGTCTAGTGGTAAACTTTACCTTCATCCCAAATCTCATAACCATCTTTTATGGAGATATTCAAAGGAATACCTTATCTCAAACATTGAACCCCAATTCTCACTACTTATTATTATTATAACTCCTATATTTATTTTTTGTGATATTTGTAGGACTCTAAATTTTTTCACTATTTATTACAATTTATTGAAAAAGATCTAATCCCTATAGATTCAACTATCTAACATCATCCCACCACATAAAAGTTTTTCACCTCCTCCCATATAGATTCGCATATAGTTCTATTAGACTCCAATAAGATAAAAAGCTATTATATAAGAACTTTTCCTTAGAAATTTATTGTTCCTAACGTTTATTGATATCCATTGAGTTTTATATGACCCCAATTTTAGAGTTTTAATGTAATTTGATGATTTACTATCAATATAATGATGGTGCCTAATTTCATATATTAGATCAATGATCAATTCTTATTATTTACATTTTTATAAAATCGATGTAATCCTCAAATCTCAATCAGATAAAACCAAATGTGATAATACTTGCAATATTATCACTTATATATATATATATATATGTGTGTGTGTGAGTTGATAAATAGATAAATCATATCAATTAATAATTAAATGAAACTAATTTTCAAGGTGATCATCTTAAAAAAATAGAATTATGGAATTTTATGTTCGGGGATGTCTTATAATGAAATATATGGTGATGTTCTTCGATTTAATTACTACTATAAATAAGGGTTGTTTTATCCCAATAGACTGATAATTCTTATTAATATATTTTCATAATACCAATCATCTATTGGTATTGGGAAACATTTATGTCAAGAAGGATACCATAATAAGCATAAATCATAGAAAATTTCTAAAAAATTTAGAACTAGATGAATCAAATGAACTCAATGTACCAGAATAATGAAGAGAAACCACACCCCTATTATTCAAGTATACATAAACCCACACTCCATTATGAAAAAATTAATTCCTATAAACAAAACACAAAAGAAAAAATAATATAAAACTAGGAATTACAATAACTTATTTTACATAATTTGAACATTAGTTTTACATCCTCTAGAGAACACTATAAGGCACTTTTTATACAATGATGAAAAAAAATTATAATTCAAATCAGAATATTCTCTTGATATTAGATAAAATTTAATTAAAAATATTTATAGGTGTCCCCACACCACATTCATAATAAGCCCCAACTATTCAACCTCTTCCACCACATTTTTAGCTTTTTTGGGAACCAACTTCCACCTCAGATTTCATATAGATCACGCACCATTAATCACTGAATTCTAGTTAATGTGAAAATCATTCTCACACATTCCTATGACGATTCAAGAATTTCATTTGAAAACCCTCTATTTACTCCCACATGATCACTGAGCACACCCACGTTAACTCTATTAGAGTGATCTTTTTTAGATCTAGAGATTCCAAAATCTATTAGCCAGATATGTCCACATGAACTCATTATTTTAAAACATGACATCAACACTATTCGTACCTCCCACCAGTCACTGACTTCTATTAACCCCAACTTGTAAGAGTCCTATCATCAAAATCCACTCCTTCTCAATAGAGGTAACATAAATTAGATGTAAACTCATTATTTTTCTTAACAATATCCCACACGAATTCTACATTCAATGATTAATTATTCCTTTAACACATAGTATAAATTTTAACATATCAATATCCATATAAATATTAATTTACTCTATTACACATTTCATCATCCAATGACCCCCTTTGACATATTTTTTCCACATACTTTATGAAACTAATACCCTATCAAATATGTTATAGAAATTTTATCTTCAACTAATTTTCCATATCTCCAAAACCCAATAAAGTAGCCTCTTTTTGATCAAATTATGCTTTAGATCATTCTTCTTCATCCGTGAGTGAAATATTTGATTATTAGAAGAAGGAATTGTTACTTGAATATAACAAAATATAAACCCAAATTTCTAAAACCTTCTAATGTTTCTAATAGAAAATTCATCAAGATCAATTCCTTAAATGATTAAATTAAGGATAAATATTCTAATTAAAAAAAATACTATTACAAGTTAAAATGATGACATAAAGTTATTTTTATCCCTCTTAATGTATGAAAAAAATATAATGGTGAACTATTTTTCCAGAAAAACAACTCAAAAGTTGATAACAATATAACCTTACAATAGATTTTCCATTCAAAAAACACAATGCTCTATCATTTGAACTAGTGGGATATCAAACAATCTAATCCATAACTTCTCATTGATACCTTCAAGGATAGTCCATAAATTAACTAGATATTCCCACTTGATGTGTAATTTTCATCATTGTATTCTCCATAGAATATATAAAACATTTAACCAAAAATTGAAAACAAAATCACCACATATCCTCATTTATGATTTTTTTGTGATTTCTCTTCACATAACATGAAGTATTTGGCCCATGGGTTGAAAAAGATTTAGAATGGTTATTTTGAAACCTTCAATGACCACTTAATTGTATTATTTATATGAATAAATTATATTTTATGAATTCTTGTATCATTCAGTATGAATCTCAAAAATTATCATGCCTTCTCTATAATCCTTTATCTTTAAAATTTTGAGTAAATTAGAATTCACCTCCTTAATCCATTTCATAAAAAAATATACTAGTATAAAGTCATCCATGTATAATTCAAGGATGATATAACTCCCATACTTGAATAACATTTAATTGAAAATAATGTTTTGAGTTTCTAAAGAAAAAAAATCTTCTTAACTATAAAGGGAAGAATATATTGGATCTGTTTTGTGGTCATTTCTTAAAACATAAAGTAGTTTTTAAACTATCACACTAGGAACATGGTTTGTTAATTCATATGACCCTATAGTTAATTCAAATGAATATCCCCTATAAATTAAAATAATTTGACTCTTCCATTATGTCAATCTAGTATAGATGTATATATTTGGAAGAAATTAAACTCAATACTACTTTAATTTATGTGTGTTTGGCATCCGGAAACAAAATTTATATAAAATTAGTAATTCTTTCTACTAAAATCATTCTATAAGTATCTTGAATATCACACATTTTCTACTATGTTCTTCTTCCATTAAATATAAAACATAATTGTTATATTTCACTTTTTCCCCTTGTTGTTATTCCATTAGCGCCATGTTTTTATTGCCATGTAATAAATACACAGTATCTTTCATGGATAACTCCCTATTTCTGGAATCATTGAGAATTTACACTTTTACAAGATTTAGAGATCATATCCATATATAAGAGGAATAAAGTGAAAAAAATTTCTAAACCATTGTAATGACCATCTATTCCTGATAGACCTCAAAAATTAAACTTATAGTTATATTATTCCTATGACCATTATTTCAATAAATTCACCTTTAAGTACTCATCCATATGTATCCATAGTTCCTCATATTTTTTTTAACTTCTCTGGACCTATTGATTACATCCAAAATATTTCTCCCTAAATACTTGACAACTTATGAGCATCTACAACATCCATTCAAATTAAATTAGATATAGATATTTTATTTTTTTTATTAAAAACACTATATTCCTTCTTATTTAAGTCTAAAAATATATATTTTATCATTATGTATAATATTCTAGATTTTAGTTATCTTCAATTTTTAATTATACCCTACTCTAAATCCAAATCATTTATCACCATACCAAAAAATGATCATTTATTGGAATTTTCTTCATTTTTTTCAAGATCATTACAATAAGCACAGATATGTGTTATACATTCTACATTATTAACGTAGGAAGCATCAGCTGGTATTCCAGATAACATTTTTTCTAGAATCCCATTATCTAATTGTATATAAGAACATCTATTCATTGGATTAGCTAAAAAATCTAGTACTTTAATCACAAATCACTATATATATTATTAAATATACTGTCATAATAAATTATTTAATATTCATTGTCAAATACATTATATATGCTACACCCCCTTTTTAAAATTTTCATGGAACTTATTTCTCAAACTTGAATCGTTTTATAAAGGAATCCTATTATAATTCTCTATTAAGGTATTTCCCATTATTATTTTACTTCAGTAACAAAAACTTATTTCCAATAACTTTTTTCACCATTCACCTACATCAAATAGACACCATGAAGACCCAAAAATTTGATATTAAGGGACTTAATCCTTATTTTTTTTTTGTATCATTGGTGAAAGCACAAAATAAAATTTCCCACCAATATAATGGACTAGCACAAACTTCCCAAAAAACATATGAATGAACTCTAACTTTTGATAGTGATGATTCTTTCAATTTATGATAAAAATAAAATTTAACTATATTCCATGTATTAAACTCCTAAAAGATTCAAATCTCATTTGACCAATATTCATTATACTATTATCAACTAAGACTCTCATATTCTTCCCACTTAGATGCCCATGATGGTAATTATGCACCCTTTGTCCTCTAGATGTTTTTATTCTTGAAAATGTTCTCCAAATGATCATCATAATAGAAACAATTTAAAATAACTATAACCTCTTAACACATCAATGGAAGCAGTAATAATCTTCCATACAAAATCCACTAATAATTTAGAAAACTTTTCTACTTCTTGTTAACCAATGGAAATTATATTCTTCCATAATCTTAGAATTTTCAAAATTCCATGCAACTCAATGAGGCGTAAATTTTTTAATCAAAAATTCACATTACCCATCAAAATGATATTGATATCTCTATTATTGTATAAATTAACCATGTCAATCCTTTTAGATTAATAATTATCCATGAATACCCTATCAGAAATTGAATGAAATAAATCCTAATAAATAATGATATGTGAGCCTAATTGAATATTAATAATCGGTACAAAATTGGTATCAATTTCAGATTTATATTTTTTATAACATGAACTTATGGAATATCAATATATAACGTTCACCATGTGATCCTTACAAGAATTAATTAGGTGCCACATATTCCTATAATTCCAATATACACATCTGGTACCATCTGATTTACCTAGAGTTATTTCTCATTATCTACCTTCTGAGTTTTTATGACCATTAAATTTAATGTAAAATTATATATTTTTTAGAGTGAATTTATTTTTAGTAAGATCATATACTACATTCTAATTGATATCTACATTCAAAATGAGATAATGAATTTCCTCAAATACTCAGTTAGTCTTTGATTAGGAATTACTTCTGTAAATGTCCATCATGTCACATGATTCCAAAAGAAATGACAGTAGTATGAAATGGAATATATATTTAATGAATTAATGTTTATTTGATTTTTACTAACTCTAACTTATGTTAAATTAAATGAAATTATCATCCAATTTTTTTCCTTTATACATTATCATGCTGAATAAGCATAACATCATAAAAAAATTACATTAATATCAAATTAACATATGTATCTGTAAGATTATTTATCCATGTTATAATGATATATACCACTCATATGTTATAAGTGGCATTCCATGCTTTTTACATACATATCATTCCATATTATGTCTTATTAATCCTTTACAATTATCCATTTTTAATTGATTATAGTTTAAATATTTTCAATAAACCCCTGAGGTCATTCTATTTTAGAAATCCCTCATTTATATCCTCTAAGAATTGATTTCCATCTTATCAAAACATTCCCTTTAAACATTTAATTCCTCCAAAAAAATTTCTTTTGAATAAAAATTAATGCCACTGAAAATTGGTTTTTCTAAAAGATCATTACCCAAAGATTGTACTACTAAGTGTGCAGAGTGTGGATGAACCATTAACACTAATTTTGCAATTTTGGGATTCAGAATCACTAATAATTTTACAACAATCATTAAAAGATTCAATCCTGAAAAAATGCTCCCAATCTCATAGAACATGAAGAATATAATTAACCTAATAGTCCCAAACTAAGAAGACAAACCACACCTTGGTCCCTGCATGGGATTGAATCCCCCACAAAATCAATATTAAATATACTCATAGAACCAAATCACTAAAAAACTAAATAATATCAAATAATAAATAGAAACAAAATATTTTTAATTATTTTTACTTTAGTTCTATATTCATTGCAGAAAAGGTTTGATTCGATTAATTTTATAAAAAAGGATATATTATAATCAAAACTAGATATTTCATCTTATATTAAATCATATATATTATAAACACAAATATCAAAGGAGTCCTACCACACATTTATGGTGTGGATAATGTAGTGATCCAGTTCCACCACTTATAGAGATATTTGGGGGACCCACCATTGGTCTTAGAAACATTTATTTTTTCATTGGGCCCACTAACACAACATTAATATTCTGTTAAATGTGTATGACTTCTCAAAAATCCTAATTATGATTCATATACAGAAATTGATAAACCTCATGTTACTGTGACAGGTACATGGATAATTCCCAATGTAACATCATTAAATTAATATTTACTTAATAAAATGCTTTCATGCACAATAATTTTGAAATTTACACCACCACTATTTTTTATGAAGCCAGAAAACTAAACTTAATGTTCCTAATCTTGGTTTTATATATCACTAAGCCTCAATATCTCCACTTGCATTCTCTAGACTCCCTCTAAATTGAAATAGGAATATGAACCTCAAAGAACCCAAAAAATAGTCTTAAAAACATCAGGATATATAGATTGTAATCTCCCTCTTCATGTTTTCATACCATAAAATTTCATTGTGTTATTTATACATCTTTTTAATTCTAGGATTTATAGTGAATTATGTGATATGTGCATCATCTAACAACTCATTATTAAAATTATATATTTAATGGGGAAATATTTTGTAATATCATAACCTTTCATGAAGACATCTCAGGCCTTTTATCGAGTATTTTATTTCCTTTTCTTGTTTATATTTTTGTTGAGGAATTAATTTTGTGTTTTGGGTCAAATTTGGATGTTTTTTGGTCTTTTTATTACAAGGTTGACAGATGGTTATCCAAAACCATGTGCCTAACCCCAGAAAAATTTGAACCATTAGATAGATAGGGATTTCACAATTGGAGCATGGTTTTGCAAACTGTGCACCCGGTTAGGGGTAACTATGCATCCCCACAAGAGATGATTGCCGATTAATTTTTCCCCATAAATTATTATTTAAATTACAAAAACCGCAACTTTCACCATAATTCGATCCAAATCAATCCAAAATCAATAATATCTTATTTAGAGGCTTCCATTCAGATTCCAAGGGCTTCCAGACTCTGTTATTGATGGATCGAAATCCTTATTGAGGAATCTTCACTGATTAGGGTAAGAGATTCTCATCCAAATTATCTTCCTTACCCTCTCACATATTTCTCTTGTCTTTTTAAGGGGTGATTTCTCTATTGGTGATGGTTTAGATCTAGTTTTTCATGGATCTAATATGTTTCAACATTTATCCAGGTTTTGGATCTAGATATAATTTTTCATTTCATAATTTAACATTCCTCGTCAATTAGGGGATTTCAGTTGGAGAGAATCCATCAAGAATCCATAGGTGGGTGGTCTAAATTGAAACTCTCATAGTAATGATATAATTATGTGTATCCCATTGTGCAATTTCATTTTCATTTTCTGTGAAATTTAATCTGGAATTTAATGTTATTTAATTGAATTTTTTTATTTTAATTAAATGGGTATAATTTATGGAAATTGTAAATTCGTTGAATTTGATTAATTAATTATTTGATAAATTAATGTAATGACATGATTATAGAAATAATAGGATATTGAATTATAGAATTTTTCAATTAAAGGGGATTGTGTCTTTGGATAATTATTGAAATAAGGAATTGATTGATAATGATATTATTGGGTTAGTTGTCTTAACCTTGAGGGGTTTTCGGGTTTTGTGAATAAATCATAATAAATGGTTTCATAATAAATTACTCTTGTTATTCCATTGGATTGATATAAAGAGTTATGATTTCATTGAAAATCAATATGATATTCCATGTTGAGAAATATTTATAAGAAGGTAAATGTTGATTAAATGTGATAAATTTTGGATATGTTATATATTGTGTGGCTAATTGATAATGGGTGTGGGTTATACACAGATGCTTCAAAATCCCACATGTGCGATTTTAATATAAATGGGTTGTGGGACATTAAATGATCCTTCAAATACCCATGGGGTCCTATCCATCGTGTCTTGGCCCAAATGCATGCATATGATCGTCAGTGCGGGACACAAACTGATGGTCAAAATCACACTTGTGTGATTGATTGATAATGAGGGTAGGACACAATCTAATTCTTAAAAACCCCACTTTTGTGATTGTTTGATAAAAAAATTTTGGTACATGGACTGATCCTTCAAATATCCATAGGGTCCTGGGCATGGTTTTATAGGCCCAAAATGTTATCATTAGAAGATGGTTGTAATTATATGTGATATGAATTGAAATTAAATGTATAATGAATGACCATGTGACAATGAATTTATATTTATTTTTTGATATGTGATATCCCATTGGAATATATCAGACTCTGTCTTGGGCCAAAAAATATATTTTTGGGTGGGGTGTCCATATGAACTTGAAAAATTATGTTTTTAATTAAGGAATAATAAAATTTTATAACTATTTACATTATGAATTGTAATTTATTCATTATAGAAATTCATACATTTTTCATGACTAGACAATGTTTTATATGTTATTGGTGGTTTCCTAATTAATTTTACTCACACCCTACTCGGCCATCCATACTAGTACCTAAATATATTTCTTGATTGTAGGACATGTTAAGGGAAGGATACCTATATTAGATATCTAAGTATGGATGAAACTAGGATGAGGGAACCAGTCTTGGTGTCGGGACACACTTTATAAAGTTTTCAGTTTCTTATTTGGGGGTTTAATTTTGAAACTATACACTTATTTGGAATAAAATGTTTTTTTAGTTATGTATATTTCTTTTAGTTTTTATTTATCAAGTCATACTTGTTTTAACATTGTTACTAATAAATAACTTGATAACATCATTTTTACATGTTTCCCATCAGGTGTGTTTTCATTAAAGGCATTTGATCATGTGAGGAGGGATGCATCTGATGATGATAAATGGGGGTGAAAATGTGGTTCAAGGAGGTTCAATAAAAATTTTATTTCTTGTATTGGTTGGTGAGGAAGCAGGATTTTTCCACTGCTGATAACATTCAGCGCATGGGAGTGAGCATTTCTTCTAGCTGCTAGTGTTGTCATGATCCCAAACCAGAAACAATGGGGCATCTATTTTTTTATAGAAAATGGGATAGATAAATACTGTAGGATTTTTGGGTTTTTATTAGGTGTAACATCCAAGGAGGGATGTAGGATACCTTTTTTAGTTCATTGTTTCGAGGCACTGGTGATCATGGTCCTAAGAGGAAGGCGAGGGCTGTTATTATATTTGCAAGATGTTGGACCATCTGGAAAGAATGAAATTAAGCATGACACAATGGCATACGAGATTCACTTTCCATCATTCTATTTAAAATGATGAACTCGTTTTAGGATCTAGTCTAGTTGTTTGTTGACTGCCATGATCCACCGTCTGTTAAAGGCATCATTCCAAGTTATCTTCTTTCCAATCAGACAAGGGAGCTAGGTTGCAGGCATTGGGTCTATTGGCATGATCTTCGCCTCGGTATTAATCTAAACATATTTGGATCACTTATAGGGGGTAGATGCGAGGTGGGTCCATCATCAAGAACCAAGATGGGTCTTTTGTAGTAGCGTTATCCACCTTCTATTTTAGCGGCGATGTTTTACGGGATGAAGCGCAATCTATTATAAGGGTTTGGAGATGTCCGAGAAGCGATAAATCATGCTTAAGGTGGTGGAATGGAATTCATTAATTCTCTTAAAAGAACTATAAGGTACATTCCAGGTTCGATGGAACAATTTATACTCAATCAAAAAATTCAAATAGATTCTAGGTAATCACATTGAGATCAACCACACATGGCCTGAGGGGAACCAGGTGGCAGATTTCTTAGCATCTGTGGCATAAGAAAATCAATGTATGTCTTATTTCCTTATCATGTGCTCTTTTCCTAGCGAGGAGATTAATTTAGTGATTAATGATGCTCTAGGTTTGCACATTTTTCGAACCCTGTGATTTATCTTTTATTTTGTGTTCCATTTCAAAATCAACAAAATGTTTGCTTTCTGTCAGCAAATAGTGGTTGGTTCTAGTTACTTCATTATTTTGGTTTTTGGTTATTTTATTTGGTTATTACATTGATATTTACATTATTTTGTACTTTTATAAATACAGTATATTCTACCAATTTTATATATATTAGACACATGATTCTAGTTTGAAGAATATGGCATACAGGTATGTGCGCCTGAGGTCATGTGATTGAATGGCACAGGGCACCGGTATGTGGAACTCGGGTCGGGATGTTTAAAAGTTGTATCAAATGTGTTTTATTTTCTTTTATTTTTTCTTAATATATTGGGAAATATATAAATTATATCCAGATGAGTTGGTCCATGTTCAAGAGATTTTGTATGGTAGTCGCTAACCCATATATGAGGGTAAAGGCTAAGTAGCCGGAGTAGAGTCAACACTTCTGAGCTATATCAACGAGAGGTTGTATAGTGATGTAATTTGTTTGGTATTGAGGTAATGCACAGATGGTGGATATTATCCTTACAATTCTACTATAGATTATTATGAGATTATCTATATAAGGGGATCTGTTGTTGTGACTACTTGTATGTGAGAGTAGAGGATACGTTAATTTCTTTCTTCAAAGTGGATGGTGGATCTGGGTTTGACCAAAATGTTTCATGACCTACATTGATAGTATTGTTTTCCATTCCTCAAAAAGTAGATTGCAAGGTTTTTGACATGATGTTACACCTAACAACTAGTGAAGTTCAAGAATCAATTACCTGATGGATTAAAAACATCCATTTCTCATTTAGGAATGAAAGTGGGATTATGTTACCCTAGAATTTTTGGTGGGTCTGTTAAGGATTCCTTTTAATAATTACACTCCTTAGGTGGTTTTGGACCTGTGAAAGAAAATATCACATTTATTTCTTTTTTTCGATATATTCTGACTTGACTAGTTTGGAGACATGTATGTTCAAGAGATGGTATATATACATAGGGCACCACAGATTATATTTTGAGACCATTACTCTTGTTTTAAATCAAAAAGATTGTATTTATTCTAGAAGGCTATTGGTATATAGGTGTTCTTGAATACATCATTAAACCCACATTTAGATGGGAGGCTAATGATTAATTTTATGGTGCATCAGGATATGTAGAGAACATGTGCCCTAAACTTAATTGGGTCTTTAAATAATCCCACGAAACATGGGGAGTTAGATTATAATATAGTTCTTAGGATTCTATTTGGATTGATCCATATGAGGAACATTATGGTAGGCCATTCAAATAGACTAAATATTGGATAGAGGTAGGTCAGTAAGAGATATTGGGATAGAGTCTCGTGTATGAGGAATCTGATTAGGATTAGTTGTTTTAGATTAGAATCGATATGGATCTGAGTAGAATTAATCATATGATGATATAAATTGATGACCCCTAGAGTTTATATATAGTGATCATGTTTTCTTTAAGGTGTTAGGTATATTGGTTGACTGTAGGATTTGGAGATATGGAATGTTGGGTCTCAAGTTTGTTTGACCATTTGAGGTTGTGGAGACAATTAGGCTGATGAAATACAAATTGCATGATTTATGGAGGACTAGTACTATGCATGATGTTTTTCAAGTGTCGTAAATTTTGTGGAATCACTATGACTCATCTCATGTGATTGATGTAGATGATGTTGAGCTTCAGGCTGATGCAACCTTTTGGGATCACCTGATACGTGTCATGTGTCGGAGCGAGAAAGTGTTTTAGGGAAATCATTTGCCGATAGATTTTGTATAATGGCAACATGGGAGTGTTTTGGAGGAAACATGGGATATAGAAGTTCATATGCGGTCTCAGTGGCTTGATCTTATCACATCCAAATCATAGTGATGATTGGGATTACAGCTCATGGATGAGATGTTATAAGGTGCGGAGATTATAAGATCTTGATCATTTTTAGAGATACCTCCACCAAATTTTAAGGTATTTTTATTTTCATTTCATTGGATATACATTTTTTGAGACAAGTGTTGGGTGTGTTTATGTGGATATTGGGTGTTTATAGAGGGGTTTTGTGTAGTGCATTGTTGGTGCACAGTTTTCGAAAACTGTTCACCATCGCAATGAAAACCATGAAACCCCAAACGAAGAGGGATTCCATGGATTACAAGCATTTTATAAATTGGTGCTTCCTCTTAAGATTAACCATTCACCCTCATATGAGAGTTGCATGGTTAGGTTGCATGGTTTGGAAAACCATGCTCCCCTTTCCCTGAAATTGTGTGGGGGGGTTTCTCTCCCTGAAAATTAGCTTTATAATTCTTGAACCCACCAAAATTCACCAAAATTTGACTGAACATGACACTAATTCATTCCATTCATTTTTGTTGTCTTCTGGAAGGATTTTATGAAAATTCAAACTCTGTTATTTATGAATTTAATACTGGATTTAAGATTTTATACCTCTCATGGTAAGAGATTATAATTATAATTAGTTTCCTCACTCTCTCCTACCATTCTATCATCTTTTGATGGGATAAGTACTCCAGTTCTGTTGGTTAAAACCTTGGTTTTCGAGGATCCAATATATTTTTTTCTTGGATGTAGGTTTTGGATCTAGATATCGTTATTCATTGTGCAATTTAACATTCCACTTCAATTTGGGGATTTACATTGCTGAGAATACTTCATTGATCATGATGTAGGTGGTTTATATTGCAATTCCCATAGTCTTGATTTAATTTTGTGTATGTATTTATGAAATTATAATTTTCATGTTTTGAAAATTTCATCTACAATATAATTTCATTGGGTTGAATTTTCATGTGATAATTGAATTGCTTGAATTTGGGGAAACTGTAAATTGGTTGAATTGGAATAGTTAATTGGATATTTAATTAATGGAATTATGTTATTATAAAAAAGATGTGATATTTGAACTATTTAATTGGGTAATTAAAGGGGGTTATTTTTTTGGTTAATTATTTATATATAGAATTGATTAAAAATGATATTAAAGGAATAGTTGTCCTCGCATTGAAGGGGATATTTTTTTACATGAATAAATGTTAATGAATGGTTTAATAATGAATTTCTCTAATTAGTACAGAGGAATGAATTAAAGAGTTATGATATAATTGAAAATCAATAAGGTAGACCATGTTGTGAAATTTTGACAAGAATTTTAATGATTATATACCTTGTTAAAAGTGTAATGTTTGATATATTTTGTAATTGATTGATAATGAGTAGGGGAAATGGATAGATGTTACAAAATCCCACTTGTGTTTTTTGTTTTATAAATGGGTTTTGGGACATAGATTTATTCTTGAAATACCAACATGGTATTTTCTATGGTGTTCTAATACCAAATTCATGTATGCGATAATAAGTGTGGAACATGGAACGATGAATCAAAACCACACTAGTGTGATTAATTCATAATGAGTGTGGGAAACAAACTGATGCTTCAAAATCCTACTTGTGTTATTGTTTGATAAATGGCTTTTGGGACATATATTGATGTTGAAAATACTTATAGGGTCCTAGAAATGGGTTTCTAGGCCAAAAATGCTATCATTGGATTATTATTCCTATTATATGTGATATGAATTGAAATTAAATATATAATGAAAGATCATGTGATAATGAATTGTTATTCCTTATTTGATATATGATATACCTTGGGGATTGTTCAGAGTCCAACACTAGTCAAAGCAGGTCTCTTTGGGTTGGGTGTATTCTTGAACCCAAGGAATTATCTATTTAATTAATGAATAAGGAAATGTGAAAACTATTTACTTAATGCATTGTACATTATTCTTTATACCACTACATACAATGTTATTGAATATATATTGTTTTAGAATTCATTGGTGGTGGACTATAGGGTTGTACTCACACACCACTTGGGTATCATGATCAATATTAGAATAGAATTCAAGTTTGTAGGATTGGATAAGGGTAAGATAACTTTGTTAGATGTCTGAGTTGGGAAGAAGCAAAGATGAGGAAGATAGACATGGTGTTGGGACCCGCTTGGTGCAGTTTTTAGTGTCCTTATTTTGGGTTTTCATTTTTTCAATTCAAAAATATTTGTCTTCGAATATCTGTTGTTTATTTATGGATATTGTTATCATTTTCGGTTCATCATGTGATACTTGTTTATTATTTTATTATTCTGGTTGTGGTTATTTTATTTAGATATTTCTTGGTTAGTTTCAATATTATTCCACTTTGATAAATGGAATATAGTCTCCCCATGTCCTATATAAATTTGAACCTCTCTTCTAGTCAGTAGTCTCTGGCATACAAGGATAATCACCTGAGGTCACATACTCAACTAACTCAGGAAACCAGTATGTTGAACATGGGTAGAGATATTACATATTAATTTTTTGAATCCTATAAATCGATAATTTCAGGTCTAAAATCAAAAGTATTAACTACATAAATTTATATATCCACATTTTCTTTGTACCTCCTTGTTCTTCACATTAATGGATGAGTGAGTAGTCACATGGGAAATATTTGATTTATCACCATCCCTCAGGATTTCCTGGCCCATAATTTAATAATCCATCTATATTGGGTATCTTTTGATCCTTATTAATGACATTATAACATGATCCTTGTGAATCAAGGCCTCAACCAACCCATTTATCTTCATTGGTAGGTATTCTATTGGTTAATCAGATTCCATGACCAACCCAAAACTTTTGGTGCATGTTAAATTCATTTTCTGTGTATATATACTTGAATCTATTGTAATATGTATATATATAATAGTTTTCATTGAAAAGATAATTACACCATTTCTTTAATGATTATATTTCCATTACATTTTATAAATCATGAATCAGGTAATTTTTTTCAAAGACCATTAATTGATGTGATGCATAATATATAATCATTTCATTTTTCATAGGGAAATAACCCAAACCCTTTATTTTTGAATAAATACATAACGAAAAAAACTTATCCATTAAATAATAGGGTGAGTTATAGTGCATTGAACAACCTCAAATTTAGATACATGAAATAATCTTTACATTAATTTATTCAGGGGAACGTGAATCCTTTAACAAATCTAACTCTAGTACCCTTGAACCAGGGGTTTTTATATTACAATTGTAAAGTGATCCCAAATATAGAGGATCCAAAAGTTCAATAACCTCAATATTCTTTAAATATAATAATTTTTAACATTAAACTAGAATGAAATAGATCATTAAAATTATTAAAAACATTATTATTCTCATTGAAAGTCCATTTTTCATATGTAGTACTCTTTTGGGATTTTTGGGGAAACAGACAAATATATAAAGGGTGGAGATCAAATTCCTAGTATGGTAGCATCATATAGAGTAAGGAATTAAATATAAAACATTGTGGAATGAATAAATAAAATTATTTAGGTCATACCAAATGAAACTAATTGTATAAATATAACAATGGAAAATTTTTTCAGTAAATAAGTACATTGATAATAATAAATAATTATATAGTTATTAGAAAGCATAATTCCAGACATCTTAAACATTCCTTTAATACCATGATCTAAATAATCTTACTTAAAAGTAAAGGATATTACCATTACCAAATCATTGTTGTATCATTATACCTACGATTGTACTAAGGGAATATATATTTCTAGGGCCCATTTATCATATGATATTCCACTTTATTCCATCACATATCAAAATATTAAATAGAATATTTTTTTTAGGAAGAAACAATATAAATACTGGGCATAATTTTTCAAATATTCATATCGTACAAGATATTCCCATATAGAATAAAGTATAATATGTAATGAATTCATTTTACTCCTATCTAAGAATCAATAATGATATAGGAATTTTCAAACATAGAAGACCAATGAAATGATAGATAATTCCATTATAATGGTAATTAAATTCCATGAATAACCTCCTAGAATATTCCCTAGGAGTTTCAAACATGGTAAGTATCATCACCCATTATCATCCACTTAGTGATGATTGATTCAAATCCTAATGTGACATTTTTTGGATTATTACCCACAAGAATAACTATTTAAAATACACATCCATTTGTAGTATCTTTAAAGATATTTCATATTTTTGAAAAGCACCCACACATTACTTCCCCATATTTTTACAATGGTTTTATGGTTATGGTATTGTTTGATCATTATAATAACATTAAAATATTTATAATGACTAAGATTTGGTAATTTAAAATTTAAAATAATTAAAATTGATGGTAATAAACTGAAATGAAAAAGTGATTTTTCATTTGAAGAGGAAACTAAAACCACTATTTAATAAAGGAATTATAATTGAAAATTAAAGGGTTGGTTTGGGAAAACCCTTACCTTGGGAAGATGATTCATAACGATTGGGAGAGACTCCATAAACCCTTAGAAAAAAAATGGATGGATGTTTTATAGGGGAATTAATATATTATTCATGCCCAATAGATTTAATGTCTATATTGATCATAAACGGGAGGTATTTCTACATGTGGGGGTGGGATGACTTATGTAGAGACCTGAAGCCTAGCATACATGGACATTACATTACTTTTGCGGAATATTTAATACATAACAAAAATAGACACACACGGACTGTAATAGTTTAGTGTCTTCGGAAACTTGGAATGTAATCTTCTAATCGTGGTGAAAGATCTTCAACATCTCCCATAAAGATCTTCCACCTTTTGTTTCCTTACCTAAAACCTTTATTTTTATCCTGGGGGAAAATAAAACATAAAAAGGGTGAGCTCAAATTCTCAGTAAGGGTAAGCATGGATAAAATAAAACATACCATATACATTTGAACTTAAAAACATGAACATAATGTTTAAACATCAAAATCTTGAGCAACGACATAAAACATGGAAGTAAATAAGGCATAGATCATAATGGAACATAAACCATGATAAAATATAATGGTAATAAAACATTTAATTGTGCCATCCATTAAGCACATGTAATTATTTCCATAGTAGCCAAGGAATTACTACCAAGACCATCTTTGTGGATAAAGTCCCATTCTGAATCGAGTTCACTCCTTGTTTCAGTCCTGTAACACTGAACCAGATTAACTTACCATTCCACCCATGTCTATCTCATGAGATATAAAATCTTTACCCAATTCATTGGAAGGAGATATAGGTCCCACCCATCTCATAATGAAATCATTCTTACTTGTGCCACAAAATAAACATACATCATTCATAAAAACCAAATAAATAAAATGGGTTTCATAAACATCATCCCATCATCACATAATCCATATAAAAGAAATGGATATCATTTCATAATAAGAAAAGTGAAACCATTTAAATCATAGAGACATTATACTTAAAACATACACATATGAAATAATGTCATCTTAGATGAAAAATGGTTTTGATAAAACACTTGAAATGAATTCTTGAGGAAAATATCCTTTTTTCTTCAAAATCATTTTCTTTTCACAAAATGTCATGCAATTTTAAAAGAAAATTATTTTGTTGATAATAGTCATGAAATATTTTGTAGGAAGCTTCATGAAAATAAGGCTTTATAAAACCGTAAAAATACTTTCATGCCGTATAAGTTAAAAAAACATTCTCCTCGTACTTTTGTCATAAAAGTCAAAAAGTTCCTCGTACGTAAACAAAAGAAAGATTCCTTACATACCATGCAGTAAAATTTAAAATGGGTAAAAAGGACATTAGAAATACATAAAAACACTTTTAGAAAACATAGACATGGATGATAACAATAACGCCAATAAATACTTACGAATAAGCAATCTCAGATAAAAATGAGATTTGCAAAATTATCCCTTACCTTAGGTCCGATATGCTTCGTACGTATCTGAACCTCCTGTATAGTGATTTTAATAATGTCATTGACTTATTACAGAATCATATTAATTGTTATGATATCATATATGTTTCACTTATGACTTTATATTGCCCATTCTTTTGTAAATTCCATGTTAAAGCAGCATTTTGGGTAAAATCATTTTATTTATCGCATGTGTTTCAAATTGTCATTCATGATACAATTACTTATATCCTTATTTACATAATTACAGAATGTAAAACATGATTTATATATAATATATATTCTTCATATACATATATATTATAGATCGATAAAAGGAATCAAATACACCGTTCATGGAGACGGTAGGTTGTACGTACGTATGAACGCTATTTTCGTTTCCCTTTTGAATTGAATGGAATTAAGTAAATGACATACATACATACATATATATATATATATATATAAATCCATTATCATAATTATGTCATATATTTCATTATTATTCATTATATATACTTTGTAATCATTCATGAATGGTTAACATGGAGAGTGAATCTCATCGCGTCATGGAGACGGTAGTCCGTAGGTACACAAGAGCGATGATATCATTCCCAAGATCATGGAATTGTATTGGAGTGTATGTTTAATATTAAATAATCAATATCACTTTACAATAATCATATATAGTTATTTATTTGAACCATTATACCCATCCAAGTAAGGTGGTGAAGGAAAATAGAATACACCACGACGTAGAGATTGTATTTCGTACGTACGCACACGTGGTGATTTCATTTTCCGTAGGATGGATAGATGGTGAAATAGGGTTGTTTCATACTTATAATAACATATCAGTATATTATTGATACTGATGTTATTAGTTCATAATGAAACAACCTAATAAGAATAAGTGGAAGAAGAAATAAAGTTGAAAGAATCGGTAACGGACATTACCTCTTCTTTGAAGCGCCTCTTTGATTCCTCCTCTTAGGGAACTAAAATTGGTCTTTGAAGAACACCAAGACATCTAGGATTTTTCTAGGGAAGGGGAGAAGAGAATTTGGCAGGGTTTGGACGAGCTTGAAGGCTCAAAGTGGTGTGAGGAAGAGAGGGAGGAGAGGGGCACCTTTGGAAAAACTAAACATATTATTTTATTATAAAGCCATATTCGGTTTTAAATAGATCCAAATTGATTTATTTATAAGATAAGGTGGATATGGGTCGAAATAATCTCATCAAATATAATTTGGACAAGTTTTGTTTACTATTTTAACCTTATCATTTAGTTTTAACTTTAAGTTAGATAATTTTACTTTTACCATGTCTTTTTGTGTTCTTACACTATAAGGTTGATTAACTTACTATAACAAGCCAAACGAACCCCAAGTTGTTTATTATTAATATATATAACATTATCTATGTCATTTGGCAGAAACATATATTTTTAGGAATAAAATAACAATTAATAATATAGTATTTGTTTTAAAAACTATTTTATGTCAATTTTGACACTATTTGGTAATTGATTTTTGTGAAAATTATAACAGAATTATTAGTTAGAAAAGAATTAATTAAATCAATAATAAAATGTCATATTAACATATAAAATTATTTTAATTCATAAAAAGGCTCAAATTACATTTATTTGGGTATTTATAACATCAATTATGTCAATATTTCATTAATAAGATAATTACTGCATCATCTTTGTGTCATAAATAAATTAACTTAATTAAATTTTAAAAATTTCAAATAAAATATCATTATGTAGGAAATCTTATTATATTTATAATTAATATTTAAAGTCGAATTTATCTTATGTATTACCCTATATTAAAAATGATTTACTTATTAAACATTGATTTTAACTATTTTAACCCTTCTTTAAATAAATTGATAATAAATGTCCTAATCTAATTCAAGTGGGCCTAAATGGTCATATTTTATTCCTAAGGTTGTTTTTGGTCGAATTAATATTATCCAATAGAATTAGGACATGTGTTAGGGTAATAATAATATCATTTTATCCTTAACTACCCTATTTATATTAAACCGTGGTAAAAAAAAGTAAAAAGTTACTATTTACCAAAAATTATTTTCATCTCATTGAACTACATTTTAGTTCTTGATATTAACCGTGTCTCTCGGATTTTCGAAATTCTACTCACAGAAGCGGTAAAATTAATTTTTATGAAAATTTAGTTTTTTTAACTACCACATAGTGGTTTCACTATTAATCAAAAAATGAAAGTTTCCAGAAAAATACCAAAAATTAGGCCTAAGATATGTTGGATATTATGAATTCAAAAATGATGTCTATTTTACCAAATTCAAAACATATAAATTGCATTAATTAGTTTAAAAATTAATTCCCGTCGTCAAAACAAATAGTGTGTTCTTAAGAGATAATAACTATCAAAAGATTGACACTTGTTTATGTCTGGATTAAATGTGAAATTACATCGAATGACCAACATTTTATTAAATTGTAAAAATATATTCTAAATATAATTTAAAACCACTCAAATTAATAATGTATCACTATTAATTATTTCGATTAAAATATTGTTTTTAATTAAAATTTAGTAATTTTCACTATTCATCAGAATATGAAAATTATCCGTAAAGTACCAAAATTTCACCCTAAGCTAATTTCGATATTCCGAATCCAAGAATAATGTCCATTTTGAAAAATAAAATTTACAAAATTTCAAAAGTGGTTATTACTATTGATAACCACTAATTTTAATAATATTTTAATAGCATATCGTTGTTTAGTGAAACTCGGTATTGCGTACTACACATGCTATCGAGGAAGGTCGTGATTTGTGTGAAATGCAAGGAAAGTCAAGGATGCATGTTTTGAAATCTATTTTTGGTGTAGCGTACAACACAAGACATTAATGAAATTAAAAGTATATTTTTCATAAAATCTCAGGGTGTTACATTCTACCCCCCTTAAATTGAATTTCGCCCTCGAAATTCGTCAAGGGTTATAAATGGTTTACATCTCGAAAGTTTCATTAATATAAACCCACATCGTAAATAGGAATACCAATACTTGGCTTTAAAAACTAATGTCTGAAATGTAACGGTTGCCCAAATTAACTCATCACTGGGTTTCCACGTAGGAGAACGTAGGTGAAAATATGGATATGGAAGAAAAATCTAACCATCAAGAACTGATGGAGAGTGGTAGAGAACATGGATATGAAAAATCCATCAATCACAAAGCCATAAATTTGTGATGATCTATGGTACCATCTGATTCATCAGATATAAGAGTACTACAACAACATTTTTGGTTTTCAAGATCATTCCCCTAAAGTTGATGAAATTGGAATTAGAAGAAATACTTTCATGATTTTGGTACAGTCTCACCGTTGGTCGTTCTTCGGACAATTTCCACTTCATATCTAAAATAAATGAAGTTGAATTTGTCATTCATGATGTGTTAGCAGATCATGTGATATAATGATGGGTCATTCCATCTATCTCAAACAAAAGGTAAGAAAAGTTATCAAAAAAAATACATAAGTCTATCTATAGTGAGATTAATCATATATGGTTCCTAAAATGTACTTATACTTCATATATCATATTGCTTAATATAATAAAACTATTTTCTACTAAACAGGGACTTCTTGTAGGCCAGTGGTAGGTGATAAAGGCCAGTCGTACTTCGGTTGTGGGTTCGATTCCCACAGCCTTGTCCGACGCGATGGGTTGTCGCCCATCCTGCAGGTTGTCCTTTTTCTAAAACTACATTACTATAAAATCCAATAAATAATATCGAAAAAACTTCTATCCTTAAACAATACCAACTTATGTCCAACATAATCCATTCCAACCTTTTGGCTTATCCAAAACAATGCTGTCTAATCTCATATTATAGTGAAAAATATTACCAAAGAGTTCATACATCTAGAATGTTAATACCATCGTTGATCCCCATATATCATGAGATATGTCTTGTTGGTCAAATTCCAAACATTCGAAGTCCTTAGTCATGTATTATCTTGAAAAAAAATGAATACCCATTGAATATTAGTGAAAACATGAGTGTTGTCAAAAGTTAACACTTTTCACATACCAAAACCTCGAACCATGATATAACTATATCCTTATATCAGTCATGAGCTCATGAATACTGTAAAACATTTCTTTTTCTCGTTTTCCCTTTATTATGCGAATATCATCTTTATTCCAAAAATATCTCAATCACTTTCCATGGTTACTGGTACCATAAAATTATTGAAAACCACAGTAGACCAATACATAAATATTCCAATATTCCACAATACTATATACAACATTACTTAATCATTCCACCACATTGTTGTCATATTCAACATCACCAATAGTGATCGTATGTGAATTCCCTTTTTCCTTTGCCTTATGTGGTTTCTCATGTCGATCATCACTAACCCTTAGATTAGGGCATTTATGAGTATAATGCCCCATTTCCATGCACTTGAAGCATTGAAGTGTTGGTGGTGCGTTCTCTGAAGTCTTTTCTTTATTCACATCATTAGAAACCATTTTTCTATTACTTTGACACTCAGCTACTCGATGACCTTCTTTTCCACACTTAAAACATTTTCTAGTCCCTTTAAGTCAATATCTACCATGATTCCTTCCACACATTGAGAATAAGGAAACATTCATTTTATTTTCACCATTATTATGAGATTTCTCCTTGAACTCCATCTTCCGTTTCTTGTTAAAACTATGAGATGGATAAGTAAAACCAACTTCCATTTCTACCTTGATAGCACAACGCACAATTTCTTCATAGCTACTGAAGTCTCTTATAGCTAATGCCCTTTGAAGATTTTGTTTTAAGCCACTTAAGAATCGATCAGCTTTACTTTCGGGTTGGATGATAAATCCAGATGCATACCTTGCAAGCCTTGTAAAATTCTCTTCATATATACCATCAGCTTCACCATCATTTTCCTTTAGTTCAAGAAACTCCTTCTCCATATTTGTTTGAAGAATATGAGGGATGTACTTATTGAAAAATAAGTTCTTGAACTCGTTCCATTCCATGGAATCAATTTAATCTCTTGGCATCATATTCTTGATAAGATTCCACCATTGATCAGCTTCACCTTCCAAACGATATACTGCTAAGATGACATTATCATGTTCAGAACATTGAAGAACTAAAAATATCTTTTCAATGGTACTGATCCACTATTCAGCAGCAAGTGGATCAGAAGACCCACTAAAAGAAGGTGGACGTTGCCTTATGAAGGACTCAATAGAGTATTGTTCCCTTCTCTGCTCATTTGGAAGTCCAGAATGATTCATAGCTTGTGTAAGTATAGAAATAAGATTTTTCACTCCATCTCCCATAACCTTTGTTTTTTATGGAGGAAAATCATTGCATTGTCCATTGCATTGATCAACACGGTTCCTTCGGGTTCCATCTATCGTCTAAAACCCAAAAAGAATAGTGTGAGAGGAAAAAATCGTGCTAGGGAAAACAACATAATAAAGGGGGAGTTCCTTCAATATCTAACATCATAGGTTTAATTCTAAGATCGTTACCGTAATTCTCAGACTATAATCTATACTTATACTTAACCTTAGGGACATCCCTAGCCATACCTTAGAAATATCTCTAGGGATCTCACTAAAGTTCTCGTATCTTAGTTTCGAAAGGATGACTAAACCTTTCCTCTGATACCAACTGTAAAGACCCGAAGCCTGACATACATGGACATTACATTACTTTTGCGGAATAATTTATACATAACAAAAACAGACACACAAGGACCGTAATAGTTTAGTGTCTTTGGAAACATGGAACGTAATCTTCTAATCATGGTGACAGATCTTCAACATCTCCGATAAAGATCTTCCACTTTTTTCCTTACCTAGAACCTTTCTTTTGATACTGGGTGAAAATAAAACATAAAAAGGGTGAGCTAAAATTCTCAGTAAGGGTAAGCATGGATAAAATAAAACATACCATATACATTTGAACTTAAAAACATGAACATAATGTCTAAACATCAAAATCTTGAGCAACGACATAAAACATGGAAGTACATAAGGCATTGATCATAATAGAACATAAAACATGATAAAATAGCATGGGAATGAAACATGTAATTTTGGCATCCATTAAGCACATGTAATTATTTCCATAGTATCCAAGGCTTTACTGTCAAGACCATCTTAGTGGACAAAGTCCCATTCTGAATCGAGTTCACTCCTCGTTTCAGTCCTATAACACTGAACCAGATTAACTTACCATTCTATCCATGTATATTTCATGAGGTATAAAATCTTTACCCAATGCATTGGAGGGAGATATAGGTCCCACCCATCTCATAATGAAATCATTCTTACTTGTGCCACAAAATAAACATACATCATTCATAAAAACCCAAAAAATAAAATGGGTTTCATAAACATCATCCCATCATCACATAATCCATATAAAATAAATGGATATCATTTCATAATAAGAAAAGTGAAACCATGTAAATCATAGAGACATTATACTTGAAAAATACACATATCAAATTATTTCATCTTAGATGAAAAATGGTTTTGATAAAACACTTGAAATGAATTCTTGAGGAAAATATCCTTTTTTCTTCAAAATCATTTTCTTTTCAAAAAATCTCATGAAATTTTAAAAGAAATGGATTTTGTTGAAAAAAGTCACTAAATATTTTTTAGGAAGCTTCATGAAAATAAGGGTTTATAAAACCGTAAAAATCCTTTCATGCCGTATAAGTTAAAAAAAATTCTCCTCGTACTTTTGTCGGAAAAGTCAAAAAGTGCCTCGTACGTAAACAGAAGAAAAATTCCTTACATACCATTTGTAAAATTCAAAATGGGTAAAAAGGATATTAAAAATACATAAAAACACTTTTATAAAACATGGACATGGACGATAACAATAACCCTAGTAAATACTTACGAATAAGCAATCTCAGGTAAAAATGAGATTTACAAAATTATCCCTTACCTTAGGTCCGATATGCTTCGTACGTATCCGAACCTCCTGTATAATGATTTAAATAATGTCATTGACTTATTACAGAATCATATTCATTGTTATGATATCATATATGTTTCACTTATGACTTTATATTACCGGTTCTTTTGTAAATTCCATGTTAAAGCAGCGTTTTGGGTAAAATCATTTTATTTATCGTATGTGTTTTGACCTTTCGTTCTTGATATTATTACTTATATCCTGATTTACATAATTTCAGAATGTAAAACATGATTTATAAATAATATATATTCATCATATACATATATATTATAGATCGATAAAAGGAATGAAATACACCGTTCATGGAGACGGTAGGCCGTACGTACGCATGAACGCTGTTTTCGTTTCCCCTTTGAATTGAATGGAATTAAGTAAATGTCATAAATATATATATATATATATACATAAATCCAGTATCATTATTATGTCATATATTTCATTATTATTCATTATATATACTTTATAATCATTCATGAATGGTTAACATGGAGAGTGAATCTCATCGCGTCGTGGAGACGGTAGTCCGTACGTACGCACGAGCAATGATATCATTTCCAAGATCATGGAATTGTATTGGAGTGTATGTATACTATTTAAGAATCAATATCACTTTACAATAATCATATATAGTTATTTATTTGAACCATTATACCCATCAAAGTAAGGTGGTGAAGGAAAATAGATTACACCATGGTGTGGAGACGGTATTCCGTACGTACGCACGCGTGGTGATTTCATTTTCCGTAGGATGGATAGATGATGAAATAGGGTTTTTTAATACTTATAATAACATATCAGTATATTAGTGATACTGATGTTATTACTTCATAATGAAACAACCAAAGAAGAAGAAGTGGAAGAATAAATAATGTTGAAAGAATCGGTAACGGACATTACCTCTTCTTTGAAGCGCCTCTTTGAGTCCTCCTCTTAGGGCACTAAAATTGGCCTTTGAAGAATACCAGGACCTCTAGGATGTTTCTAGGGAAGGGGAGATGATAATGTTTCAGGGGTTGGACGAGCTTGAAGTC
Source organism: Viscum album (assembly GCA_963277665.1). NCBI lineage: Eukaryota > Viridiplantae > Streptophyta > Magnoliopsida > Santalales > Viscaceae > Viscum > Viscum album. Next base: position 896,977,867 of record OY728120.1, read on the forward strand.
TCAAAGTGGTGTGAGGAAGAGAGGGAGGAGGTGCCCTTTTATAAGGGAGGAGAGGGGCACCTTTGGAAAAACTAAAAATATTATTTTATTATAAAGCCATATTCAGTTTAAAATAGCTCTAAATTGATTTATTTCGAAGCTAAGGTTGTGATGGGTCAAACTTCTCTAATACAATAGAATTTCGACAAGTTTAGTTTACTATTATAACCTTATCATTTAGTTTTAACTTTAAGTTAGATAATTTTACTTTTACCGTGTCTTTTTGTGTTCTTACACTATATGGTTAATAAACTTACTATAACAAGTAAAACGAACCCCAAGTTGTTTATTATTAATATATATATCCTTATCTAAGTCATTTGGCTGAAGCTTATATTTTTAGGAATAAAATAACATTTAATAATATAGTATTTTTTTTTAAAACTATTTTTTGTCAATTTTGACACTATTTGGTAATTGATTTTTGTGAAAATCATAATAGAATTATTTGTTCAAAAAAATTTATTTAAATCAATAATAACATGTCAAATTAACATATAAAGTTATTGTAATTCATAAAAAGCCTCAAATTTCATTTATTTGGGTATTTATAACATCAATTATGTCAATATTTCATTAATAAGATAATTACTGCATCATCTTTGTGTCATAAATGAATCAACTTATTTAAAGTCTAAAAATTAAAAATAAAATATCATTATGTTGGAAATCTTTTTATCTGCCTAATGAATATTTATAGTCGAATTTATCTTATGTATAAACCTATATTAAAAAAATTTTAGTTATTAAACGTTGATTTTATCTATTTTAACCCTTCTTTAAATAAATTGATAATAAATGTAATAATCTATTCCAAGTGGGCCTAAATGGTCATATTTTATTCCTAAGGTTGTTTTTGGTCGAATTAAACCTATAAAATATAATTAGAACATGTTTTAGGGTAATAATAATATCATTTGTATCCTTAACTACCCTATTTACTTTTAACCGTGGTAAAAAAAGTAAAAAGTTACTTTTCACCAAAAATTATTTTCATCTCATTGAACCAAATTTTAGTCCTTGATATTAACTGTGTCTCTCAGATTTTCTAAATTCTACTCACATAAGCAGTAAAATTACGTTTTATGAAAATTTAGTTTTTTTAACTACCACTTAGGGGTTTCACTATTCATCAAAATATTAAAGTTTGCATAAAAATACCAAATATTAGGCCTAATGTATATTTGATATTATGAATTCAAAAATGATGTCTATTTTACCAAATTAAAAACATATCAGTTTCATTAATTAATTTAAAAATTAATTCTCATCATCAAAACAAATAGCGCGTTCATAAGAGATAATAACTTTCAAAAGATTGACACTTGTTTATGTCTGGTTTAAATGTGAAATTACATCAAATGACCAACATTTTATTAAATTTTAAAAATATATTCTAAATATACTTTAAAACCACTCAAATTAATAATTTATCACTATTAATTATTTCAATTAAAAAAGGTGTTTTTAATTAAAATTTAGTAATTTTCACTATTCATCAGAATATGAAAGTTATCCGAAAAGTACCAAAATTTCACCCTAAGCTAATTTCGAGATTCCGAATCAATAAATGAAGTCCATTTTGAAAAATAAAATTTACAAAATTTCAAAAATGGTTATTACTATTCATAACAGCTAGTTTTAATAATATTTTAATAGCATATCGTTGTTTAGTGAAACTCGGTATTGCGTACTACACATGCAATCAAGGAAGGTCACGATTTGCATATAATTCAAGGAAAGTCAAGGATGCATGTTGTGAAAGCTCCTTTTGGTGTATCATACAACACAAGAAATTAATGAAATTAAAAGAATATTTTTCATAAAATCTCGGGGTGTTACAACTTACGGGTTAAAATATTTGATATTTTATTTTATATTCCAACCACTTGTGTGTGAAATAAATTCCATAAAATTTGTTGGATTATTAATGAGTATGTGAGAGAGGTTGGAAAATAAAAGCCTTAAAAATTCATAACATACATTCATTAGGTGGGTTTTATTATTCCTCAACACTTTCTATATAGTTTCATGAATCTAGATAGGCTCCTCATTATATGAAAAATTAGGATCCCACTGTATGTCATCTATGTTCAGTACATGAGTTGGGGGTAACAAATAATTTTTTATAATATATAAATGGAAGACTCCATGAACATTAGAGAGGTTGTATGGTAAGTATAAATAATAATCAACAACTCGAATTTTCTCTAGGATCTCAACTAGACAAATATTCCTTGGAATTATCTTCCCCTTCTTCCTAAACCATCAAAACACTTTACACGATGATAATTTATTGATGTTTGGATCACCTATTTTGAATTACAATCCATTTAATTGGTTATTAGAGTAAATTTTCTATCTACTATGAACTGTTCGAATATGAATACCAATTGATCGTCCAATCATTGTTTTATCCAAACCATTTTTTTAACATATAGATCCCTCTCTCTAACCTTATCCTATTAGGTTGAAGTATAAAATATTTTCCTATGTAAGGCATCATAGGGTTCCATCTATATGATGGAATGGTAGGTACTACTATATGAAATATCCAACTAATATATCTATTAGTCCCTCATCCCATAGAATTAATGATATAATTACATAAACACTTCTTTAATGGTTTGGAAAGTCCTTTTCGAATTCCCATAATATTGAGGATGATATGTGATTCTCAAATGTATATTATTGTACATTGTTTTTAATGACTCTTCTAAAATTTATATATATGAATCGAGGATCATGATAAAAATATTGATTATGGTGCACCATGAATTCTCAAAACTTTGTTGATATAATGCTAAGCATGATGCTCAAGGGGTAGATCCTCTCTTATTGCTAGTAGACGTCCATACATGGTAAGGTGGTATAAAATGGCCGATATAAAATCATTTCTCTTTAATGTTATTGGTAAACCAGTGTCAAATTCCATTATAATATTTTCCCACTTCAACATAGGTATAGGGAGAGGATTCATGAAAGCCTTTAGATGTTATTTTACATCCCTAACCTATTTTAAAAACAAGTATCTAGACACGTAATTTGATATTTTCAATTTTTTATTATCCCACTATAAGTGATATTTTGATTCATATACATCTTAGTAATACAAGGGTGTATAGAGAAGGTTGTTCTATGGGATTTATCTTGTAACTCCATCCACATCTCAGGTATTTACGGTACAAATAATCTACTTACAATTTATACACAACATCTTCATACATAAAATATAACAATTACCCATCTTCTATGGAATTCATTTTTTTTGAACTCCCTTGAATTATTTATGAAATTTTATATTCTCTAGAAATTATTTTTATGAAAATAAATTAAAAATAACGTTTTTCCATTCCCTGCAAATTTTCATATCAAAATTTTTATACTCCATAAAAACATGATAATTTTACATCTTCTTCATGTAAATGAAAACATGATCCTTTAAAATCAATGTGTATACCACTTTTTTCTCTAAACAGGGTGGTGGTGTATTTAATAATCATAGTATTTATGTAATTCCATTAATCTCTTTTGACTAATGTTAATGTCCCTCTATGTGAATGTATACTATTCACGTTTTTCATCATTATATATGTAAAATTTTCACTATAGAGATAGTGCCACTACATATTCAATGAAAATATCATAGTGTTTATCTATAGGTCAAGGGTCTGATATTTCTATTCATTGTTTTTTTAATTTTCTCGATGAATAATCAACCATTCTATCAATCTTCATATGGACACCCCCTGTCCATTTCATTGATGAATCATTCAATGTAAAAAATACTTATTTTAATTATGGTAATGTAAACAAATGTTTATTGATTTATATTTTCATCAATTTCCCAAATATTTCATCACATTCCATAGACTATTAAATTTTTTTCCCTTTACAAGTCAACTTGGTAAATTGATTATCTAATTGAGAAAAGTTTTAAATTAACATACAATAGTAATCAATTAATTCAAGGAAATTACATATATATGTTATATTTTTTTAATGTAGCCCATTCACTAACCAAAGTTTTCAGAGTGGGGTTAACCGATATTCCATATTTGGAGAAAATATTTCCAAAAAAGGCTCTTATTGAATCATGAATTCATACTAAGTGAAATTTCCAAATAGTTATTTCCCCCATATGGTCTCAAGGAGAATTCTAATATTATCATCATTATTATCATAGAACATTGAGAATATAAAGACATCATCTATGAGCACTATATAAATTTTATCTAGATAATCCTTGAATATTCTATTCATTAGATCCATAAACACATATAGAACATCAGTAAATCCAAATGAAATTTCTATGAAAACATAATGTCAATAAATATTATTCAAACCCATATTTTCTATATCATACTTATTGACTATAAATTGTTAATAACCATTATAGAGATCAAACATGGAGAAGTATTTGGATCATTTACGTTGATAAAATATGTCATACATGGTAGGTAATGGATACTTATTTTAAATAATGATACCATGGATTCTTTGATAGTCAATGAAAATTCACATTGACCCATCCTTATTAATCTTAAATAAAATATAGGTTCTCTAATGGTGAAATAAATTGGTTTATCTACATAACTCATGATTTATTTATTGAGCTCCACTAACACCATCAGATCCATCCAATAGAGAGACCTATATATTATTTTTTCATCATGAATAATGTCAATAAAAAATTTTAACATCATGATCAATAGTTTAACCTTATAATTACTCAAAGAGTTTTTCAATATATTGAATCAAAAAAGATACATCCCCTTTATTTAAGATATCCTACTCATTCATTTAATCATCGCTAATTATTTTTTAAATATGTCCCCCTGAATGATGTTCCAAATAAAAATTTGGAAATGAAAATGCTTCTCTAATAAAATATATTCTATACCATCCTCATATGTTTTATCATAATTTTTTTGTACTAAATATTACATTATTCATTGAAAAAAAATCTATCCATATTATTATATCAATGTATACCAAAAAAAGATAATTAAATATGAATATATTTTACATTCATGCATTGAAATTGGTATTTCCAAATATATATTCATTGAAAAAATATTTCCCGTTGGTGTTCCAATTTAAAACTCTCTACATAAATTTCTAGAAAAATATAAATTGTTCTTACCAAACATGGATGATATAAAATAGTGTGATAATATTGAATCGAATAAAAATTTAGATAATATTATAGTTACAACCAAAGTACCTACCACCTCATCAATTGGAACTCAACTTATGTAGTAGTAATCACATAAGCTCAACTATTATCCTTATGTTTAATTTTTTGAATACATTGACTCTTGGGACCTTGATTTGAAAAATTCCACATATCCATGAAATAAAAGCATCAAATATTGGTGGATTCTCTCTTACCCTTATAATCATTATATTTTTTGACATCATCTCTACATTTATAGAAGGTACCAATTCCCTACAAGCAAGTTCCATTATTCTTTTTTCTATATTTATTATATGTGTAGAATTTAATCCTTTATTTTTTATTATTTTTAAAATTTATTCCACTATGGTGCTCAACCACCCTCTTCACCTCTTGATCCCCTGTGAAATTATGATACTCAGATAATTCATTTTTGAACATGATAACACTGTTCACAATCTCATCATATGATGAGAATGTTTGAGAGACTTTTTCTTGTTGAAGGTTTGATTTTAAATGATCTAAGAATCGATCAATATTTCTATCTAGGTTGCGGATATAGTTATAATAAGTTTATATTAGCCTTTTAAAGTTATCTTTATTATTATCCACACCTTACCTATCCTTCTACATTATGTTTAGGAATTCTATTTCCAAATCCACTCATTGCTCACAAGGGATGAAATTTTCAAATAATCACTCTTTAGAAGGAATGTAGTTAATGATGTTTATTTATTCATCTATAATTGAGTTTTAAATCATTGACCACTATTGGTCAGCATATCCCATTAAATGATATACTTCCATGAAAACCTTCTCCTCCTAATTAGATCCCAATGTAAGGAATATTTTCTATTGGGTCTTTCCCAATTGTTGATTCTCTAATGTATTTTCATTACCACATAAATATAGATGATTATTATATATGAATCTTCCCTACAAAGATACACAATTATGGGTAGGAATAAGATATTCTATGAAACAATGGTATTTAGCCATACCCGAAGTCAACTACCTTAATAAAGTCATGATATTATATATTTCAAAACCAGTTTCATTGACTTTCATGGGTGAGAAACCACAATATTGATTTCAAATATTGAAAAATTTATTCTATAAATTAGGATACATTTATAAACAATGATATAAACATAAATAGTCCATAAACAACACTATTATTTCCATTTCAATAAATATGTTCTATGATATTTAAACGGTTTATCCCAAGGTTTATATTATATAACTATGTACTTCATAATATAGTTCCTATGATTTCAATAAAAAAATGATCTAGTAAAAGTAGAAGAAATCCATACTATAGTACCCAGATGATGATGGTTGTTTTATTTCAATTGTACATTGATAAAAAATATAGGGGATACATTATTTTAATAAACATTAGAAACTATATATATATAAAAATTTATATTACATTGGAAGGAATTACATCATTAAAAACAAAAAAATAACATTACTATTACGTATTGAAATCCATTTTTAGATGTAGTAAACTTCTAGGTTTCATAAGGAAATAGAAAATAATATGAAGGAGTGATCTTAGACGCTCAGTGAGTGTGCAATGTATAGAAAATTAAATTAAAAATCAATCTTTGTCAAAAAAATAAATTTATTTATTTATGTCATATAAAATAAAAATGAAGTCATAAACATATTGATTGACAAAATATCATTCGAGAAGCTCCATGATGACAATAATTAATCATATAGTGATGAGAAAAAATAATTTGATCCATCATAAACATACAATCAAGGTTGTGCTCCATGATATCTTATATAAAAAGAGAGGATGCTCCCATTACCATATACTAGTTTTGACTTGACTCCTACAGATCCACTAAGAGGATATATAATTATGGGCCCCGTAAGTCACATAATAATCCAATTAATTCCATCACAAATAAAAATATTTCATGGGATACTTTTTCGAGAAATCAAAAACATAAATATACAACAAAATTTCTCAAAGAGGCATATCATATATGATTTTATCATAAAGAAGAAAGATTTATTTGGATTGAATTTAGTTTCTAGTAATATATTAATCAATAATAATATCGGAATTTGAAAATCTATGAGACCAATTAAATTATAGATAAATAATTTATAATGTTTTTTAAATAGCAAGAGGATCATCCAAACATAACCTCTATCAATGTCAAAATAGGTGTGAATAAATGTCCACAATCATGAACCTAATGATGATTATTTAAAATTAAAATGTTCATTTTTTGGGGTCATTACACCTAGGTGTAACTATACCAGATCCACACCCAGTTTTAGTATTTAGATAAGGATTTCATTACATAGAAAACAGCCCACACATTACATAAAAAATTTTTTGGATCGTTTTATGGTTTTGGGATTGTTAAAAAATTATAATAGATTGAAAAATAGATATAATGAGAGGTAATAATCATTCAATAATTGTATATTATTAAAATTAATGGTGATTACAGGTATTAAAAATCATTCCTATATTGGAAAAGGAATCATAAAAAACAATATAATGAAGGAATTATAACTATTAATTAATGGTGGTGGTCGTGGAAACCCTAGATTTGCATGTTGATTGTTAAATATATGGATATATTCTAGAGACTGTAATTGATATAAAATTTATTCTCAATGTATTTTTTGTGGATAATGAGGAGTTAATGAGGATATTTATTCATTACAGGGTTGTTTTATGGTTTTAAATATAGGTTATTTATTATATAATCCACCCAATTTTGGGTTAAATGAATTCCAACCATTATTTGGATTCTGAATAGTGTGTGTGACTTTTTTGATATAAAAATCCTTTGAAATTAAAATATTTCATTTCAACCAACTAATTTAATGATCAAAAAATAATAACAAAATACCACAAAAATACATTTTTTAGTTCCAAAAAAGTAATGTAAAATTTCTAACAAAACATAATTTCATTTCTAAACTAATTAAAAGAAAATATGATTGAATAAAAAGAATTTTATTTTTTCAATATTTTAACATAATATTTATGTCATAAAATCAGAGTTCTCGTAAACCTAGAATTTTTTCTTTTTCACACAAAAATCAACTTGGTCGAAAAATCATAAAACATCATCTTATGATAATTTTTATGTGATGTGACCAAAATTGATATTTATTTTATAAATTTTTTATTAAATTATGATATTTTTATCCTTTAACTAAAAATTATTTTTTATACATATTTAATAATTTTTATAGGAAATAAACATTTATCACATGAAAAAATTACATATTTACTTGTAAAAATATATAATCAATTAAAAATTGTTTTATAATATTATTTCATGAAAATAACAGTTATCTAAAAATAAAAAATTATTATAATGTCTATGTTTAATAGAATATTTTTATATTGTCCATAAATAAAATTTTTCTTGATTATATCATTAAATTATCAGGATGGCCACATAATTGTTTCGATTTAACCGAAAATTACAATGGCCAAATACTTTATTGAATAACATTTTTAATTTATAATAGAATTATATCCATATAAACATGACATGATTTTATAACACTTCATCATTTTTTACATCACCTACAATGGTTCTTACACATCCTTTTACAATTTCAATATTTATCATAACACTTCTCATTATTTTCATAAAAATTATGGTTGGAGTGGTGTTTTCTTGTGAATTCAAACCTATAGTTTTTAGTGAATATACTATTCTTTATTGTGTATAATCATTTACTATTACTAGTTAAAGTGGTCCATATTTACACATTTCATATAATGATCTTATGAAATATAATAGTATTTGTGTTGTAATACTGGGTATTTTTATGTTTTTATTGTAAAGTTCTGAAAGAATAAAATGAAGTATTGTTTTCCTCTAGTGTAAATCTCATATTATAAAACATTACTCAGAAAACCCATGAAAGTATATTTGTAATAAATAATTTTCAATATCATTATAAATCCAAGAGAGGTTATCTTGTTTTTGTGATATGATAATTGAAAAGAATTTTTAAAAATCATAGATAGTATCGAGCCATTCCTTGAAGCCAATGAATAACTATGATTATTCATAGTATGGAAAATTGTTCAATCACTAATTACATTTATGTACATATATATATAAATATATCATTTTTTATTACATATCCCATGAATGATTCTTTTTAAGAGAGAACTAATAGTTACTAATCTTGGAATAAAGTGTCTCCATTATCATAATCTTTAACTCAATCCTCAAATTCTATTTATGATGTAAATTTCATGGAATAAATGAGAATTTAATCTACAAATACATCCAAAAATTAATAATGTAGTTCATAAATACCTTATTCCTGAAATCCATGAAGGTTTTTGGGGAATTTTTATCATCAAAGAAATATCATTGAATTCACGAGGTTTGTATAATGTATAAAAGGTTGTATTAGGTGTATTCTTATTTTTAACACATAATTGTTGATATATACAAAAATTACATTATTTGAGATTAATTTATCTCCAATTATTTTATTAAACGTGCCATAAATATGTAAAATATGAACTTCTTAATAATAATGATATTTTTAAGTATATGATAATCAATTAAAAAACACATAGATACATCATTCATCTTAATAAATAGGACTATTTAACCCCATAGTGAAGCACAAGGTTGTATAAAATACTTTTCCCAATTTAAATGCATTTTTTCTTTAATTATTATAATTGAATAGGGTTCATTCTATGTGTAGTCTTCTATAAATCCATAACAATATGTATGAGTTATAATGAAAAATCCACTTCCTTATCTAATTGAATACTTGAAAAAAAAATTCAAATACATCGATATATTCTTCTATAATTTTCATATCATCAATTTTTATTTTCTCCATAACCATTATAGAAAAATAAAACCCATTATTCTGTATTATGACTCATTTAGGAGAAGTATCTTTCATAGGGATTTTCAAGTCAGTCATACACCATGAAAATAATCATTGGTTGATTTGGGATATGAAATCCTATTTTACACTACAAAAATTTATATGTGTTATATATGTCAATAGAGAAAATTTATTTATAAAATCACATAAAATTAAATAAAATAGAGAATAAAAATATTTTTAATAATCACAATCCGACCGAGCTAAATAGTATAAGATTTATAAACACATGATGTTATCATTTCACTAATAAGTGTTTCCCATGATATTTTAATATATAGTCTCTAGAATAGTGATTTAAATATATTAAAATTATTTCTAAATATGAGGTTTTGTATAGAAATAAAATTAAATAAGTCATTTGAAGTTTATAAATAAAACAGAATAATTTCTTTAAATTTTTTATTTGAAATCAAATCATTAACTAAAACCAAGATGGATGATCATTGTAAATAATAATATTAAATGTTAATAGTTATATAAATTTCAAAATAAGTAAAAATTATTCAAAACCTATGAGATCTAAATTTTCACATAGGAAACATCATATTTAACCCATGTCTCATTCAGTATAACTTATTACACTCACTCCTAGTTTATTCTAGGTTGATTTGAGTTTGTTTATCTTATAAATTTTAAACAAATACCATAAAAAATGAAACCATTATCTAATTAAAAATAATATGGTCTAATAATAACATACATTAATATTTTACCATTAAAAATGATTACCCATTAAATCTCATAATAGATCACACCAAAAAAAACTGTAGGTTTAGTGTTTTTAGAGATTAATTGCATGAAATTTATATTTAAGAAGAATTTATCATCCTATCACATAATATTTGATATACATGATATCCTTTTATGAATATTATATGTAATACACCATAAAATTTTTTTTTGGAATGGAACCAAAAAATATGAGGAGTTTGGTCACTTTGTATGTGGTAATACATAAGTTATAACTATCAAGTCAGAATAAGTAATGATAAAAATGATTATAAAGAAGTAGGCATAAAAATGAAGATATTGTCATGGGAATATAATAATGAATTAGTATCTATAGAATTTGGAACCTAACATGAATCATTAATATTTTTCAAGACACGCGAGTAGACAAACCATAAAAAAATAATCACAATCCATGGATAAAAAATGTTTTAATGTGGCATAGAAATAATAATGTAAAATCATAAAATATTTCTTGGTTAACCACCAACACATTCATATAATTGTGTACATGGTTAACCACCTATATCACATAACATAATGGACTCTGATTAACACATGTTTCCCATAACATAATGGATAGGGATAACCACCCATATCCCAAAACATAACATCTCATGGAAAATGAATCTTTACCCAATTTATGAAAGAGATTAATTATTCATGTACCATTATTCACACAATAATAATGTATACCAGTGTTTTCCACATGAAAATTATCACAGTAATATATCAATCATGTTATAAATATAATATTATGAACAAAGTATTATCATGAAAATATATGTGAGGTATAAATAAATAATTTTGTGAAATAAACTGAATAATTTTATAAAAAAATTTACTTGATGAATTCTATGAAACATTAATAGATATTTACATTGATAAAAATCACTTTAGAAATATAATATACTTTTTTTGAAAATAAGAATAAAATTATTTTATGTTTTTTGATAACTATTGTTTTCAAAATAAATAGTTTATTATTTAGATTTATTAAAAAATAATTATTTTGTAAATATAAATTAAATTGAATGTCCATGGATACATATAAAGGATGTTTTTAATGGGAAATAAATAAAACTACGGGATAATTTAATCATATAGAAAATATGAAAGGATAGAGTAAAAATATTATATTCACATTTCTATAAAGTAAATTAAAATTAATTTTAAAATGATCCTAAGAAATCATATTAATGGAGATGAAGGAATATATACTTGTGTAAAACATAATAAATACCATAGATATTGATGATAAATATTTCCACTGAAAGGGTTGATAATGAAATTTCATCATACAAGATTCATTTCAGATTAATTATGAATTAAAAATTATTCAAATGGTTAAGAGAAATATAAAACAAAAAAAATTAACTACATTTGACTGAATTAGAATTATATTTAGAGATAATAAAAACATAACATTACCAAGTGGTAATTTAGACCAAAAAACCTAATTCAAATGAGATATTTGAAATGAATCCATTACCATTACACATAACTCCCACAAAAGTGGATTAACCACTTATATAATAAAAAATGATATATTAATCACTTTTTATTGAAAAATAATAATATATATTACCATTTATGATGTTAAATTATATTCATTTATTATATATATTTTTTGTTGATATTTTGTATTTTCATAATTAAATTTTAGAATATTGGATTGTCTCATAAAAAATATAATATGGATATATAGGTTATTAGTTATTGATAAAAAGTTTATCATTACTAAATTAAAAAATGTGGTGGAATCACTTTTTTGAAATTATTTATTCAATCCCATATTCTCAAGATGAATGTTTTGAGTATGGTTCATATTTATCAAATTTATAATGTGTCTATTTCAGGAGATTTTATCAATAATAAAATTATATTTTTCAGTGATATTTTATTTTGGTTTCAACCTATTAGTAAAAAAATTATGAAATTAATTTAGCTTAAATATGATACATTACCTTAACATATGATTCTATGGTCATCCATGATAGAAATTGTGAGTGTAGTATAATAATATTCAGGTATATTATAGAACCGATCTAAATAAGAACATGATTTACGAATATCTGTGAAACGATATAGAGTTATATTAGATAAATCAAATTTTTATAGGTGAATAATTATATAAATATAGAATAATTTGAGATGTGAATATTTTTTTAATGAGTAGAGTGGTGATTTTTTTTGACAAATATATTGAAAATTTAGAAACCTATATTGATGAATTCTCACATTCTTGAAATTGGTTGCTTCAAAATTAAGGATTCAGGCCTCTATAATTAGACTAGAATATAAAAAATATCAATAAGACTATAAATAATATATTTGTTAATTTTTTAATGGTATAACCAAAGTATTTGTGTGGTATGAAGTAGATAGATGGGGGAGCCTTTATAAATTATTTTAGGTAGAATTTCCATAAATATCTATTCCATAATGTGCATGGAATGTTATTTTACATGTAATGGGAAAAAATATTTAAATAATATAGAAGAATTATTAATTCCATCATAAAAATCATTTATCGAAATAGAATGAAGTATTTCTTGAAATTATCCCATAATTTAAACAGTTTTACCACATTTTAACCACAGTAGTTTAACTCAAATTTCACATCGATAACTTTTTTTCCCAAAATAAAATTGACATTATTACCTCATTTAATTTTCATGATTAAAAAAATGAAATCCATTTTTTATAATTAATTATTAAATTTAATTAAAATTAATTTTATTTCATTAATTAAAAAACATTGTAATTATATTTTGAAAACTATATTTTAGTTATAAAATTAAAGTCATTCTTATTCCTTAACAACGAATAACCATTATATGAATATGAATTTATATATTTGTGTATATATATATAATACATTTCATTAAATTTTATATTATGAATGTGAGAACTTTATATCTCGAATAACATCACATAATATATAATAAAATCTATATTTTTAAATAAAATTTTTTTATCAACCACACATCATCAAAATATTTTTCCATTTAAATCCTTATTTATTAATCGGATGTTTTTTTATTTTAAAATCAACTAATTTATCTTTTCTATGAAAATATCATAAAAATATTCATTGAAATAAATAAAATATTTTAAGAGATATTATGTATTAAAAAAATTTATTTAAATGTATATATTTTAAAAAATTGTTATTGTATTTTTTATTTTATTTAAAAAATATTTATTTTATTTTAAATAAAAGTGAAATATTTTCTGTGTTACACATTATTAATTTAAATTATCTAAATAATCAACTTATCAATTCGATAAATGTGTGCCCAATAACCACATATAAAACAAGCATATATCAAACGACCATATAACTTACAATCATATATTATATGAATATATAAAATAGATATATATCCAATGACCATATATATAATTCTCATATTACATTGATATATATATGATGTTACATGACTCATTAACATTTATTCATACAGTTTTTCTACTTCACTCTCAAAATTTCTATTATATTTTTAAAACAAGACCTTCTTTGCACGGGTTTAATTGGTAGAAATATATTTATGGAAAATCCTGAGGATAATGATTTATTATTCACAATATTTTTATTTACTTGATGTTTCATTTCAAATTTAATATTTATAACGATGATATATATTTCATTCTCACAGTGTATAGTATCTTATTTTTATTTTTCATTTTTATATAACATAGAATATATTCATTCAAGTCCAAGTTTCTTATGAAACAAGTTATTTAACATATTATAAATATCATGTTGTTACTATTATTTATTTTATATGGGTTTATCTTTTTTTATATGAATATAAGAGATAACATTTATGTTATATTACTATTTATTCCCATGAAAGGGGTGATTGGTATCCATTATTTTAATTTTAGTTTTTTGTTATTGTTATGAATATATAATGTAAGTTATTATATCATTAGATATATTAGAATATATGTATATACAACGATGTACCTATGGTATATATGATATTTTATTTCATGCACCAAATATAAATGGAAATATTATTGTATGTGAGATATTTCCGCCTCTAATATAGGATTTATTATGTTGAATATTTTTCATCATTAGAGGGGAAATATCATATAAGAAATTCCTTTCTGTGTTATTTTATCCCATAAAGATGTGTCAATTACACATTATACTCTATGATATGATATATTCATGTAAGGAACATCTTAGAGGTGTTGAAGTTATCGATTTTTTTCTACATATATGCATTCTATGTTCTATTGTATCATTTTGATAATTTTTTTCAAATGCTAAAATAGTATATATGAAAATTCGATAGGAAAAATCATATATATTCACATGATTATTCACATATGGTAATTGAGATAACATTGTTGATCCTACCATGTATTCATTATTACACCTTTGATATAATTCTAAATTAGAATTTAGTTTCACATGTATTATTACATGTATGAGATTCTACACATAGATTAATTCTTGGAATGTCTATTGACTAGTATTGTATCAAAGTTGTGGAGCATAACCCCACTAAGATATAGAGTCTGGGTGGACAATTTTAGTAGGAGCATTCGAATGGCATATCAACATGTATATCAAGTTTTATAGTTTTTAATTTATTGTTAATTTTATTATTTCATGGGGTTACAATATGAAATATGTTGGGATAGTTGTTCAATGTTGTGTACATTTATATAGACTAGTCGTGTTATATCATTTTACTAATATGAAAAATAAACATGAATTTATAATAATTTGTTTATTTTAATATTTGATATATAGATAATCTATGCAACAGATTCTACTATATCTGGAATTGACAATGTTTATTATATAAATAGGCAAAATTATTCAATAATAATTTCCCCAGAGATTAGAACTAGTAATAAAATACATCGTGATCAGGGAATTTAACTGGAGTATTTGGATGATTATTTTAGGTTGATAAAAGATTAAGTTTGTATAACTATATTCCAAGTACATGATAATCTGTGATAATTATTTAGTGGGGAGTGGATACCTTGTTAGTTAGAGGACACAAATACCATCTTTTTTGTACATGAAAAGTGAGTAGTTCCAATTCACATAAATGTGATATCTATCTATGATTATAATGATTATGATTTTTATACATACCAATGAATTTAGGGTATTTATCTCTTTAAATAAATTTAATATATTTGATAGCATACTTTTCACAGAACACCGAGCTCAAAAAAAACAAAATATTATTATTTTAACACAACCATTATTACCAAGTCATTAAATTGGTGGAAATTTATTATATTAACCACATTATGAAATATTTAATTTCATAAAAAAAAATTTAATGTGTTAATTAATTATTTTTAAATATTCATATAATTTTTGGTAAATCATTTTTATCCTAAAATATATATTTTCATCAAATTGTTGTTTTTATTTATTTATAAGAGAAAATAAATATAATTATTTTTCAACATTTTTAAAAAATATATTTCAAAAAATTAACATCATTTCTTGATTCATCAAGTCAATGTTATCTATGTATTAGTTTTTTTAAAATTTTCAAAAAAATTAATTTTTCAATGAATAGTATAAAAATATGGATTTTCATAAATCTATCATTTTCATTATATTTAAAATTCATTTTATTATTTTAAATAGATCTAACAGTAACATAAGTATTTTATTTTATTTAAAATCTAATTAAATATATTTAATTAATCTCACAACCTTATTTTGGAATAATTACATTTTGGGCTTAAAACACTTTTTTTCGAAACATTTTTTTCCATTGCGTTTGTACGATTTAATGTCAAATTTAATTTTTAAACTTATGTGTTCTAAATTTTTTTTTTAAAAATTATTCAATAAATATTATTTTACAGTTATATTTAGGTTATAAGTTCATCTCTATTTTAAGGTATATATATTTTACCCTGATAAAAAAAATATTTACCATTGTATATGTAGAATAATATATCTAGTTAATGTCAGAAGGTAAAGTCTTAAAATACCAAAAACCAAGAGAATTAAATCTTTTTTCTTTTTGTTTTATTGACCCTAAATCTCCTATAATTCATTAAATATCATCCCAATTCATTGTAATTAATTCCAACTAAATGGGGTTGACTTTAAATATAAAAAAATCATTATTTAAGCCCAAAAAACCATTCCTCCCTAATTATAAATACCATTATCCCCACAAAATTTCTCACAAATATATTTTATTGTATAAAAATATCTTCAAAAAAATCTCATTACCAATCTCCACAAGTCCATGAGCTCTTGGTATCACCCAAATACCAATTCCATGTTTTTTAGGAGGCCATTCAATGAGGTGATATTCCAGAGGTATCTTTCTAAAACAACATATCTTAATTTATTTTCATTTAATACCATATATTTACTTCATTCATCTATAAAATAATAATATCTCCAGTATCATGTCTATAATTTAATATTTTATTTCTATTGTAATATATTCTATCCACCCCATTTCTCCAAATTATGGTTGTTAACTGTCTCAATGGATAATGACTTTTCATTTTTCATTACGGCCTTCAATGTTAGTCATAAAATTATTATTCTAGTTAAATAATATTTTAATTGGTAAATTATAAAATATTTCTTATTCTATATATAATATATATACATAATATTAAATAAAATGAAATAGTCCGTGATAGTTGAAAAACTTGAAAAAATAAACTAAATAATTATCATTAATGTATAGTAAAATAAATTATCCTCACGGTAGAAATATAAAAGATATTTGGGACCATTTAAAATTATTTAAGTGAATTAATAACATTTCATATCACTAATGACATTTTATTTTTATTTTACAATAAAATCCATAATCATACACAAATTAACCGACCATAAAACCCCTGAAATAAGTGCACAAAAAACAATGAAAACAATGAAATATTATTCATGAATGTGTGGTAAAATGTTTAAAAAATATCTTATAATATATTTTAAATATTATTATATATATTTAATGAATTAAAAATATTCTTCAAACCATCATAAAAGTTGTTAAAGTGTGCAATACTAAAGGAAAACATGATGAAAGGGTATCTCATCTGACATTAAGTTTTATGATATACATGACTTATTCACCACATATTTACTTATCTTGGATTATATAAGGGGATTTTATATATCATATTATGATCCTAATTATATCAACATTATTCAATGTTTAATTATATAATAATAACATTTATAGGGAATATTATTTGATTTATTATAAAGTTTGAGGGATTTCTTAACTCAATTTCCATATATTGGGATAAAATTATAATTTATTTATTATTTAATGTTAATTATATGTGGGATAATAAATTTGATTATATTATATTGAGTTTCAATTTTTTATTTTTATTTAATTTTGATACACATCCACTGTAAGCCATCCGGTCAAAACCTTTGAAAATTATACTTTTTTAGGTTTATTATTTAATGTTAATTCTGTTCTGATGTTTGAACATCAACTGTAAGACATCCCGTCAATCCTCTCCACTGTGTGGAGGTGGATGTATTAAGGCCATCAGTCTATTGGATCTGTCTTACCATTGGTGAAGAGTTTAGATGGAGGCAGGTTGTTGTCTTTGAATCCTGGGTAGACTAATGAAATACATGTTGTCAACTAGGGCATATGGCTTCGAAGTGTCAATGTGAGGTGATGTGCAGAAAAACCTATAACCCGAGGGAGAGGGTAGGCAAGGCCTCTGGGCCGAGGCTGATGTTTGTTGAAGGTGTGGTTTCTGGAAGTGCAAATGGTGTGGAGAACCATGCTACAACGCCTTCGAGGGATGAAGAGGCACCCCCAAATCCATATATGTCAGCAGTGTTTAGTAGGCTTCAACACGATATGATGTTGGGGTATGGGGTGATATAATCTAGTGTAAAGGATACTTCTCGTACAGAAGAAATGGGATGTCCATAAAGTGTTAATGACACTGCAAAGGACATACAACATGAGTATTTTGTGTCGTTATCTAATGAAAAGGACAATGGTTGGTGTAAAGGAGCAGCGAATGTGGATGAAGGCAGGATAGATGATGTTGGCTATGATAGTGGTCCTTTGGATGTGATGTATGTTTATAATGGGGAAAAAGGCAGGGCTTTGAATGTTGGGTGTATGGGCTTCATAGTTTCGACCATAAATCGTTTACAAGATTTGTAGCAAGAGAATGTGGAGGAGGATATCCCAATGACAGATGGCCCCAATATTCATCGTTGGTCTCCATTATGGGCTATTGGAAATGGATCAAAATCTATACAACATGGTAAAACGGTTAATTACGAGTCTATGAAACAACCATGGTGTCTCGCTATGATTGACACCAATGGCTTATTCTAGAAGGAATGTGGAGTGAAAGATAGATATCAAAAGGTGATCATCCCTGGGAAATAAGGGGATTTCTCTGAGAGTGACAGAGAGAACTATGGTGGTATGATCAAGCCTTCAATTAGTGATGTGGTCCTGGGAGGGAGGATGAAGTTGAACGAGACTCAAGAAGTGAAGACTACTCCATCGCGACGTAGGTCAAGGAAGGACTACTCCAACCTAGAAAATCTGATGTCCACTAGGTCATCTGTTGGAAGCGCTAAGCTCTTATTCTTGGAATGGATGAATCTTTGAAGGAGGTATGCTATGTTTCTGAAGAATTATGAATGTTCGGAATGGTAATCGGCTACTGTGGATGAAGCATGCCACTAGGGATGTAGAGAAGGATAGGGTTTTTATGATATGTAATTTCTTTTTTTTCTTGTGGTACTTGATTACTGTACTTTTCTTTTATTTAAATAAATAGTCAGGGGTTTACCAACAAGCTGAGATTCTCTGGTAATGTCATCATTAATCATGTTTGTATTTTTAAAAAATTTGTTTCATATGATTCTTTTATTCATTTCCTAAACATGGTTCTTCCGAATTTTCCAAAAAAGAATCATAAAGAAAATTTGTTTAAATTATATGGAATGATATTATTTTCCTATAATCATGAAAATTCATGATTTTCTTTTTTCATTACACTCTTACATGGTTATTTTCGGAGAAAAGTTCTTCCTTTATAACTGTGTGTCGCTTTAAAAAATTATTTTAAAATTGAAATGTTTTTTCCAAATTTATTTCATGGGATTTCTCCAAATTATTTTCCATATAGGATAACAATATTTAATGTTACTTATGATTTAATGGTAATATTATGAAATGATAATACCCTTGTTAATTTTATGTTTGGTTTATTATTATGATGGCATGATATTTATGAAACCTGTTTCTTTTCTATGGGTAATGTTATGATTAAATTTTTATGAAACCCAATTTCTTTTCATGGGTTCTAATATGAATTTTGTTAATATAGAACACATATGCATGGGTTTCCTTATGTGATAGGTGGTAATTATATATATCTCTATTTATAATTGGTTAAAGCTTTACATATAAAGATATAAAAATGAAAACAAGATGATGTGATTGATACACCATGAGAAATAGGTGCGTCCTGATCCACTATGGGAAAAATGTGTGTCATGATCCAATATATTGATAGTATTGGTAGTTAACATTGATAAATGAGTTTTTTTTCTACATATATTATCATTCAACACTTTTATGAAATGATCTTATGGATAAATAATTATTTATTATGATTCTCAATATTATGGTCCATGTTTTCTAAAATGATAATGTTTATTTCAAGAATCTTGTTTATTATTTATAATAGGTTTTTTATGAACATTGTAAGTTATTATCAAGATCTCATAAACTTATACATATCATATGTTTAAATATTATCATGGACTGCTATATATTATTTTTATCCTTATTGATAATCTAATCTCACCCATTCGTGTGTTTCTTTTCCCTGAGATATAATGAATGTAATTATTTATGATATTTCAAAAAGTGTTCTAGTTATGATGGAATAAGAGGGGAATTATTTATATTTTTTATAATCTGGTTTTTTATGTTTCAAATATTCCTAATAAACTTAACCCATACGGTTTTGGAATGGGTTTTTATGTCATTTAATGAATATTATTCTATATTTATGTATTATCTATGTATGAATAGAACTGCTTATAATCATGGTTATTAGAGATAGGTTTCCTTAACCTTTGGAAACTAGGTAGAAAACACCTTATGTAAGACCCCCCAAGGATAAGTCTAATTTTAAGATGCAATCCTATAAATTTCATAACAATCATGAATAACATCTTAATTTGAAACCAAATAAAATGGGATTTGGAAGGAAAAAACCTATTATTTTTCCTAATCTGCAATATCAATATTGGTGAGTTTCTTAAACTATCTAATAACATAATATGTATTTTCATGGTCATCAAAGAGGAAATAATGTTCAATTTTCTTTATGTAAAAAATGTGGGAAGAGGCATCAAGGAGGGGTTTTCAAAGCAACCTTTAAATTATTTGGATATGGAATAGAAGGAGACAAAGAAAGTAATTCAAAATAAAAATTGAGTGGTACAGTTATCGTAATGGATGTGAATACTTGTATTCGTAATGCATCATACAGAGTTAAATTTATTGAGTTTGGAAGGTAAGGGTACTGTACAAATTGATTCCCTAGGTGGAAGGATTAGGAAGATAATCAGAAAGTTTTTATGTGTAATGGTTATACCACTGATGATGTAGAAGCTATGAATGATATATGAGATGAATGAAGTGTTATGGATTAAAAAAATGAAACCAAGTTAATCATTTATGAATGAAGTGGAATGGTTGTTTTTTTATGCATTAGAATTCCATAGCAATGTTATAGAAGTAAATTTACAGTATAATGGAATAATTAATCTTTTAAGGGTTGTTTCACTATAATTTTTAATTAAGTATAATAAGTTATATTTTTAATGGTAGTGGTAAAGATGAGAAGTGATTGAGGTTTTAGGGTTATATTTATGAAGAACACATGATGAATAGAATAATAACCCTTAATATGTGTATGATTTATAGATAATGATGAAATAAATTGATTTATTATTATTAAATAATAAAAGTAATGTATTTATTACCTTGGAACATATTATTAATATGATTTAAATGTGGTTTATAGATTTTGTTTATATAATTTTTGGGTTTACGGTATCCAAAAATATTTACTTTCTGAAATTAAAAATTTTTTCACTATGGTTTTATATTTATTAAGATTATTACTAGTTTTCAATAGAATATATGTAAATTATCTCCACATGTTTGGTGTGTGACACTTCTGATCTAAATAATGTTTTTTGGGTGATTAGTGATGAGTTGATTGTGAAAATTTAGTATCTTATTTCAAATGTTTTAGATTTTAATCTTTTTGATGGTTCATAAGGGTAACCCTTTATAAAATTATTTACATTGAACATTTGATGAGGTTTTAGGGAATAATTTATTATATAAAAATATGAAGATTTATTCATATCGGATAACTGGTTGTATCCATTTTGTTATGAAGATATCTAGAGATAGAAGTTATGACTTTTCATCCCATTTAGGATCCTATGATCCACAAGTTCTTTAAGAATTACAATTTTGACTTCTTTTATTAGAGTAAGAAATGAATTGTCAATTTTTCAAGGGATAATACAATAGTGAGATTGTAATTATCAAATGGATTCAAGTAATTATATCTTCTCAAATTATTTTTAAAGAAAATAATATGTTTTTAACATCATTTCTGATGATATCAATGACATTTTTTAGACATATTTGTTATGTGGTTTTTTAATCATTAACTATATCATGACCATGTTCCCCATTATTCTCTACCAAAACTTGGTAGTAATAATTATATTCCATGTATATATATTCTATTTCCACTAAGGTTATCCTAATCAGAATTCTAGTTTTGTGGTGACCTTCTCCCTTTACATTAACTATTTTAAGAGGATGTTTTATTAACCATATTTAAAAAATTGGACTTCCCATATTGGAATTTTCAAATTTCCAACATTAATTTTATATGTAAAATTTCAATTTTTTTGGAAATAATTTTTTGAGTTGTTGATCATATCTTGGTGGTATCTTCCCGATTGTCACTTCCACCGAATCTCTCTGAAGTTCATGACGTGTTCATTATATCTCTCTCAAGGAAGTAAATAATAGATCCATAACAACTTAATAACTCGGAGGTCATGCCATTGTAGAAATATATTTATTATGAAAAACTTGTTCGTTGTGCGGAGAAGGTAGAAATAGAGTTTTTCGATGACCAGGTTTTCTTTGAAAAATAACAAAATAAGAGGACGAGGTGGCAGTCGAAAGGGAAGAACTTTTCAAAGAAGTCTGATGGTAAGAAAATTATCTTTAAATTTTGTCAAAATTGTGGTAAAAATCAAGTTGGGGAATGTCTTTTGAATTCTGGTATGTGCTACCGATGTGGTAAAATGGGACATAAGGATCGTAATTACACTAAAAAAGATCTGGGTAATGGTAAGACAAAATCTGATTTACAGTCAGTAAAATGTTTTAAGTGCAATGAAAAGGGTCATTATGAAAATGAGTGTCCAAAAAAGAACTCAACTGAAGGAAAGCAGCCAGACTACAAGAAGAAATGGGAGGAGAAATACTTTACAACTACTTCAGCATATGTTGGGCCATCAAATAAAATTGTGTCAGGTACACTTTTTGTTTGTTCAGATTATGCCAATGTTTTGTTTGATTCGGGGTCTACACACTCTTTAATTTCTGAGAAATTTTCTAGTAAATTGGGAATTCCAACTCAAGATATGCATACAGAACAAAAGGTAAAAACACCTGGAGGAAATTTTGAGACAAAAATAAAACATAAGAACATTCATGTCCTTGTGTGCAGAAATAATCTACCTGTAAACCTTATTATTTTTCCTCTAGTAGAGTTTGATGTTATTTTGGGCATGGATTGTCTTTCTGTTTATCATGCTAAGATTGATTGCAGATCTAAAGATGTTTCTTTTCAGAATGATGTTCAGTTTGTATACAAAAATGAACCCTTGCCATTGATAACATATCAAGAAGCTGAGAAACTAGTAAAATATGGAAATGAATGTTACCTTGAACATATTGTTGGAAACAAATGAACTGTTCGGATTAATGATGTGCTAGTGGTAAATGAGTACCTTGATGTTTTTCCTGATGAGTTTTCTGGTATTATACATGATCAAGATGTTGAATTTACTGTTGACTTAGTTCCTGATGCTAATCCAATTTCAAAACCCCCTTATCGAATGACTCAAATTGAACTTTTATAGTTAAATAAGAAATTTCAAGAGTTATTAGATAATGTTTTCATTCGTCCTAGCACGTCACCAGGGGGTGCTCTTGTCTTATTTGTTGAAAAGAAATATGGTTCAATGAGAGTTTCAATTTATTATAGAGCATTTAATAACATCACTATTAAGAATAAGTATACATTGCCTCATATCAATGATTTGTTTGATCAGCTCCAGGGAGCTCAGAATTTTTCAAAGATTGACTTGAGGTCGGGGTACCATCTGTTGAATGTAATGGAAGGAGAGATTCCAAAGACCACGTTTCATACTAGATATGTCCATTATGAATTTTTATTTATGCCTTTTGGTTAAACCAATGCACCTGCTGTATTCATGGTTCTTATGAATAGAACTTTTCGTGAATTTTTGGATAAGTTTGTGGTTGTGTTCATTGGTGATATTTTGGATTCTTCCAAATGTAAATTGGAACATGAAAGTCATTTAAGGGATGTCTTGAAAACCTTATGAGAAAAGATACTTTTTGGGAAATTCAGAATGTGTGAGTTTTGGTTACAAAAAATTTCTTTCCTTGGTCACATTGTTTAAAAAAATGGCATAAATGGTGATCTTGATAAAATGAAAGTTGTTGAAGAATGGCCAAGACCCACAAATATAACTGAGATCCGTAGTTTTTATAGATTGGCAGGTTATTACCAGAGGTATGTTGAAAATGATTCACGGTTACCTAGTCCAATGACTAAGTTAACTCGAAAAGGTGTTAAGTTCATCTGGAGACACAAGAATTTGATGAGGGTTGTTAGGAATTGAAAAGAAGATTGGTGAATGCTCCAGTTTTGGCACTGCCTTCCAGAAATGGTGAGTTTGTTATGTATAGTGATGCTTTATTTAAAGGACTTGGTTGTGTCCTAATGCAGAATAATCAGGTAATTACTTATGCTTCACGTCAGTTGAAACCACATGAGTTAAATTACCCTACACATGATTTGGAATAAGCTGCTGTTGTTTTTGCTCTAAAAATTTGGAGGAATCATTTGTATGGAGTAAAGTGTGAAATATATACTGATCACAAAAGTTTGAAGTATATATTCATTCAGAAAGAATTGAACATGATTCAAAGGAGATGGTTGGAATTAATCAAGGATTATGATTTCAAGATCCATTACCATCCGTGAAAAGCAAATAAAGTTGCTGATGCTTTGAGTAAAAAAAGTAATACCTCATTAAACATGTTACATTTGGAAAGAGATCCTTTGGTTTTTGATATTTTGAACTTTGGAATAGAAGATGTTGTTGCAAGAAATTTCTATGTTTTGTATCAGGTGTCAGTGAGATCATCTCTATCAGACAGAATAAAGCAAGCGCATAAAGAAGACAGTGAGTTAGAGAAAAATGTTGAGTTGGTTCAGAAGGGTAATTTTCCTTATTTTAACGTTGATAATTATTGTGTTTTGAGATTTGGAAAGATATTATGTGTTCCTTATGATTCACAGTTGAAGAATGAGTTGTTATGTGAAGCTCATAGTTCTCCTTTTTCAATTATGCCTGGCAGTACTAAGATGTATAGAGATCTTCGAGAGTATTACTGGTGGGATGGAATGAAAAAAGATATTTCTAATTTAACTGTAAAGTGTTTGACTTGTCAGTATGGTAATGCAGAGTGACAGTTACCTAAAATAATACTTCAGCCTTTACCGGTTCCAGAGTTGAAATTGGAAAATATATCCATGGATTTTTTTGTGGGATTACCAAATACATCTCGAGGTAATAATGCTATATGGGTTATAGTTGATCTATTGACTAAATCAGCTCATTTCCATCATATTAGAGATACTTTGTCTCTAGATAAACATGCTCGGTTGTATGTTAAAGTGATAATTAGGTTCCATGGAGTTCCCCTCTCCATTGTATCTGATAGTGATCTCATGTTCACTTATAACTTTTTTAAAGGCCTTCAGAAGTCTTTGGGTACTAAATTAAATTTTAGTACATCTTTTTATCCTCAATCAGATGGGTAGTCAGAACGAACAATTCAGACTTTGGAGGATATGTTACATGTTTTCTAAATGGATTACTAAGGATGTTGGGACCAAAATCTTTCTTTGGTTGATTTTTCTTATAATAATATATTTCATTCCAGTATACAGATGGCTCCATTTGAGTCATTATATGGAAAGAATTGTCGAACTCCAGCATTCTGGGATGAAGTAGGTGAAAGCAAGCTAATGGGACAAGAGTTAGTAGAAGAGATGGCAGAGAAGGATCAATTGATTCAGAAGCATATGAGAATAGCTCAAAGTAGATAGAAATGTTATGTTGACAACTGGAGGAAGGATCTTTCTTTTGAGGTAGGTGATCATGTGTTTTTCAGAGTTTCTCCATGGAAAAGTGTGATACATTTTGGTAAGAAGGGAAATTTGAGTCTGAGGTTCATTGGACCTTATGAAATTCGAGAAAAAGTTGGATCAGTTGCATATAGAGTGGATTTACCTCCAAGTTTATCCCAGGTACACAATGTTTTTCATGTTTCGTTGTTGAGAATGTATATGTCAGATCAAACACATGTTTTGAACCCAAAGGCAGTTCAGTTGGAAGAAAATCTACCCTATGAAGAAAAACCAGTCTAGATTCCTAACCATAGAGAGCAGGTGTTGCGGAATAAGGTAATTCATCAGGTAAAGGTTTTTTGGAAAACCATATTGTTGAAGAGGTAACGTGGTAATATGAAAATTCTATGAGGGATAAATACCCCCACTTATTTTTATAAGTGAATAAAAAATTGCAAGGACGCAATTCCTAAAAGGGTGGAAGGATATAACATTCTAGGTAAATAAAGAATAAGACAAATTTCATATTTATTAATATTTTTTAATTAAATATTAATTTTACTTTAAATGGGTTGCTATGTTCGATAATATACATGATACGCAACAATAGTATTCTTTGGAATCTTACGTTGCACACTAATAATATAATATTATTATTTTAAATAGTAGTAAACTCCTTGTCATTGTATTGCAAGGAATGAATGAAACTAACTAAAATATGATTATACATAATTTTTAAATGTATTTACATTTATCCAATAAAATTTAGAGGCTTAAAATGTGAATGAATCAAATTCTATACATAATTTACATTAAAAGGTCGTGTTATCGCCTTTTAATGGAGAACCCTCTTTAAATATAATTTTGGTCACATTAATACATTCTAATTGACCAAATAAAATCCTTTTTTGGAATTGGGTCATCAAATTTTACTTTGGGTATTTTTTGGTATTTTTCTGATAAAGTTCATTTATTAATGAATAGTGAAAAATATTGCATTTTAATTTAAATTTGCCTTTTAATCTAATATATTTATATGGTTAGATTATTATTTTTAATTGGTTTTAAAGTGAAATTGAAATATATTTTTACCATTTAATACAATTTTGGTCATTGTAATTAATTTTACTTTGAAATTGGACATAAACAAGTATCAATCTTTTGATAGTTATTGTTTCTTAAAAACACGCTATTTGTTTTAACAACGGGAATTAATTTTTTAAATTAAGTAATTCCACTTATATGATTTGAATTTGGAAAAATAGAAATCATTTTTTAAATCGGAATATAAAATATAGCTTTGGCTGAATTTTTGGTATTTTTCTGAAAAACATCAAATTCGAAAAATAGTGACACCACATTGCGGTAGTCAAAAAAACTGACTTTTTCATTTAAATGAAATTTTACCACTTCTGTGAATTTAATTTCAAAAATATGACATACATGGTTGTTATCAAGATGTAAATTTGGTTCATTAATATGAAAATAATTTTAGGTGAATAGTAACTTGTGACTATTATTTACCGCGGTTAAAGGTAAATAGGGTGATTCAAGGTAAAAAGAATATTATAAAAATTTCTATTTACCTTAACACATGTCCAAACATTATTGGTTGAGTCAATAACGACCATGTTCATCATTGGGTTGATTTTTGGACCCATTTGATCCACTTGGGAGTGATAATGGAAATTTAGATTAATTAACTTAAAGTAAAGGAAAATATGACAAAAGCGAATCTCTTTTTGTAAATTAATATATAGTAGGGGTTATATAAACTATTTTTTTGACTATAAATATTCATTGGAATGATAAAAAGATTTCCTACATCATTATATTTTATTATAATTTTTAGACAAAAAATACATTAAATTATTTATGACATAATAATGATGCAGTGTTTACCTCATTAATAAATCATTTACATAAATATGATTATATTGATTAAAATATTATCCAAAACAGGTCCACTTCTGATTGGGTGATTTTATTTCGACCATGATTCATCTTATCTTCGACTCTAATGATTTCTGGACCTTTATAAACTGAATATCATTATATTATAAAATAATTTTTTCACACTTTCCAAAAGAGCCCCTCCTCTCCCATATAAAAGGAGACCACTTCTACCCAATTCCACACATCTCTCAAGCCATTTGGCTCATCCAAAATCAGAACAATTAAGCTCTTAACATCCCTCTCCTCCTCCTATAAGCCTTACCTTAGGAATAAGGCACTTCAAAAAGCCCATTGTTTCAAACAAAAGGGAGTTACCCAAATTTAAGGACATTAAAGAATGATCGAGTCAAGTCGGACAAGATGTATGGGACTTCGTCTCAATCTCATTTCATTGAAAAATTTTGTCTATACACGAATTTGTTTTATACGGTGTATAAACACCTTTGACTTTCATTTTATTCAATGGGAATCTGTTTATATGAAGCATTTTACTAAGCGACAAAAGGAATGTTTTTTTAACGTACGCGGTGACAACGACCTTTCCACCACCGCTAGTATTATTTGATCTTTGGCTTCCTTAACAAGCCGGAATGTTTTTAAAAGGAAAAATAAATACAATATACATTTTTTACATATTATGGTATTTACAATTATTTGGAGAATGTATTTATTATTTCAATAACTTGAAATGATATTTTGTTATTGCAATGTGGAAATATTATCTTTCTTTTATGCTTATGTTATGTGTTATGATCATGTTACGGTTCTTGGGCATTATTTATGTATACGGGTGGTTCCATGATAATCCTAGGGCATGTGAGCCCGAGATATCTTTCCAAAGCATTGGGTAACATGACGGAGGTAAACATGAAAGTTTCTTCTAAGAGATTTTAGGGAATATACTGTGATGGGTATTCCAAAATAACTCCCTATGTAGCTATGATAGCTACAATGTAAGTATGATATGGATGCCACAAGTTACCTTTATGATTAATAATTTCTATGTGTATTTAATAAATCTTATGATTTCATGAGCTAATTAAAGGAGTTCATGTTTTGTATGTATTTATGAACAAATGTTTTCATTATTTGTTTGATAACCCTAACTGAGCTTTTTATGCTCATCCCATGTTTTGAAATGTTTTCAGAGGACTAAAAGATGAATAAGGTCATGGATGGGTTCAAGGAAAATTCATGCTGTCTAAAACATGGAACTAGACATGACCCTTTTTTCAAGAGTTTTTATTTTATGAAAAAAAGAGAAACTATGTGGATATGTCTACCTTGTAATATTTTGAGATGTAATACTTATGTCCTAATTCCCTTAAACTCTAAACCTGAAAAGATCCTCATTATGAATTATTCCTTTAATTCAATATTATGTAATGTTTAAGGTCATGTCATTATATGTAGAATTATTATAACATCATCCATGACTCCATAATTCATGTATTTATCATATTTCATAAATTATCATATTACCCTATTTTCCCAATATAAATGTATTTCAAAAAAAATATCATAAATTCACCCAAACCATTTTTGGACATGTTGAATTAAAAAATAAACTCTATTTTATGAAAATGATTTTTAGAATTTGAGAAAATTAAATTTTAATTAAAATAACATTTTATTTGAAAAATGTCAGTTTTTAAACTATAACTGATATCACAACACTATGAAATTTTAATTAAGGTCTCAAAAATTTATATTATAATCATAAGACAGTAAAAAATTAATTTAGGAGTCTATTTTATGAACATTTATTTTCTTTTAAATCATTAAATTAGTTAAAATGTAATTAAATATTAATTACATCAAAAAACTAACACTTAATCTTTTATTATCAAAACATTTATTTACTTATTCCAAGATATAAATATATAGTTTTCTCACATATACGATACATAAATTTTATTTAAACAGGATTTGTTGTGGGTACTATTCTATTGGCCAATTTACATTTCAAAAGGGTCATATTACTATTCATAAGGCCAAGTAACTATTCCATCATAAAATATTCCTAAAAATACCACTTATTTCATTATAAATTTTTAATATACTTAAATATTAAATTTAAAAAATAATATAATTTAATTTAAAATTACCTAGGTTGTTACATTCTCTTTAACATATAGAAATTTCATCCTCACAATTTTTAATCTCTAATTAATCAAGTGAGGACACTTTTCCCTCATACCATTTTCAGATTCCCGTGTTTCATTTTTAATAATGTGGTTTCTCCACAAAACCTTAAACTGGTGGATTGCCATAATCCCTAGTACATACTCTCTACGATCAAGAATATGAGCAAGTTTCTTTACATTAGATAGATTCCCTTCCAACTTAACAACATTTGGGATCAAAATAGTAAACGAATCTGACACATAATTTCTCATCACCGAAACAAAAAAAACATTGTGTAACTAAGATAATCTTGGATCCAAAGATACTCGGTAGGAAACTGGTACAACGTTCTCTAGGATTTCTATAGATCTGATGAATTTTGGACCTAGATTTCATTCATTACAAAAACAATTATCACTTTTCTAAGGATTGGTTTTAAGGAAAACATGCTCACTTAACTCGAATGGAAGGACATTCCTCATATTACCTCTATTACTTTTGTATATACTTTGATCATTCTTCATGTGTTGGTGAATCATGTTCAATTTCTCAGCCACATCTTCCACAAATTATTGTCCCATAAAAATCCTTTCCCCAAATTCATCCAAAAATGTTGGAGTTCTACACTGCTTTCTGTATAATAATTCAAAATGTGACATCTGTATACTGGAAAAATATATTTTATTATAAGAAAACTCAGCTAAAGAGTGATGTTGATCCTAAATTCCCTAGTAATAAATTGAAAAATATTATAGCATGTCCTCAATTTTTTTATTGTTCGCTCTGAATAACCATATGATTAGGGATGAAAATATATTGTGAAATTTAATTTTTTTCCCCAACGACATCATAAGGCCTTTCCAAAGGTTATTAGTGAACCTCAGATCATAGTATCATACAATGGAGGGAGGAACTCCATGAAAACAGAAAATTTCATTGATGTATAGTTGAAAATGATAATCCAAAGACATAATATCTTAAATAGGAAGGAATTTGTAGACTTAGATTGACAGTAAATAATAACCCAAATTGCAAGGTTTCCTTGAGAAGTCTTTGGTAGTCCTACCGCGATGTCCATGGATATTTTTTCCTTTTTTCACTCTGTCATTGGTAAAGTTTGAAGCATCCAATTTGGTAACTACCACTTTGTATTAAACTTTTGAAAAGTAAAACATTTCATGTTATAAGAAGCAATATCTCTTTTCAATCCATCCCACCAACAATACTCTTGTAGGTTCATGTACATGTTTGTGCTGCCTAGATGAACTCAAAATGGAAAACTATGAGCTTTACATAACATTTATTTCTTCTGATGAGGATCACAAAGAACACATATTCTCTTTATAAAACTAAAAAAAATCTTTATCATTGTCAAACTCAAGATACTTACTCTTTTGAACCAATTATATATTTTTATACAACTCACAGTCTTCCTTATGAGCATGCATTATTCATTCTAATAGGGATAACCTCACAAAAACCTATAAAAATAGTGTAATTTCCTATACTGACAACATCCAATCCAAATTTTATGAAATCATTAACCAAGGGGTCATGTTCCCAATGTAACCTGGTTAATGTATCATTACTTTTTAGACACAAAAAATCATCCACTTATTTTCTTTTCTAGGATGGAAATGAATCGTGAAATCATAATCCTTGATTAGATCCATCCATATTAATTTCTTCAAGTTCAATTCCTTCTGAGTAAATATATACTTCAAAAATTTATATTTATTATATATTTCACAATTTAATCCATAAAAATAATTCCTCCAAATTTTTAATGCAAAAACACGTACATCCAATTCCAAATCATGTGTAGCGTAATTTTACTCATGATGATTCAACTGTCCTGAAGCACAAGAAATTAACTAATCATTCTGTTTTAGGACACAACAATGTATTTTAAACGAAGAATCATTGTAGATAAAAATTCACCATCTCTGGAAGGTAGAGAAAAAATTAGAGCATTCACCAATCTTCTTTTCAATTCCTAAAAATAACAATTATATTGTTTTTTCCAAATAAACATAACAAATTTTCGAGTTAACTTAGTAAGTGGGCTAGATAACCATGATAAAATTTCAACAAAACTCTAGTAATAGCATTTCAAACCAAAGAAACAACGTATATTGGTTATAGTAGTGGTTCTAGGACATTCATCCACAAATTTTGTTTTAGCAATATGAATAGTTATTACATCTTTAGAGACAAAGTGACGAGGGAAATAAATTTTTACAACCAAAATTCATACTTTATAAATTTTACATACGTTTTATTCTCATTTATGGTTTAAAAAACAGCCCTTATATGTATTTAATGATCCTATTTACTTTTAGTATATACTATAATTGCATCTATAAACACAACCATAGACATACCCATTAACTCATGAAATATTCTATTCATAATGTCCATGAATACACTAGGTTCATTAGTTAACCCAAATGGCATAACAATAAATTTATAGTGCCCATATCTATTATGGAACATAATATTTCAAATTTCTACATCCATTAGATTCAATTGATGGTACCCTACATTAGGCCAACCTTCACAAAATATTGTTCCCTAAAGATATGATCAAACAAATATTTGATATGACATAAAGGATACTTATTCTTAATAGTGATGTTATTCAAGGCACTATAATCAATAAAGTGTCATTGAGCTATCTTAATTTTTAAATAATAAAATAGGAGAATCCCACAGTGAAGTTCTGTTTTGGATGAATCCTTTATTCAATAAATACTGAAACTTCCTTTTTAACTCTAAAAGTTCTATTTTAGCCATTTGATAAGGCATCTTACAATTTTTCTTACCATCAAGAACTAAGTAAATGGTATCTTGAAACTCTTAATCATGAATGGAATTAGGAAAATCATCTAGAAGAACATCTAGATAATCATTTAACACTTCCACATTATTAATCTAAATAGTTCCTTTATTTTCAACAATATTTCAAGATAACTTCATCTTTTTTTTCTTTTAATAGTTTCTTAAATTCTTGATATGTTATCAATGGGATGTGTTCATTCATGTACACACACTAAAAAACATTTTGAAAAACAACTTTCTTATCTCTACAATCAATTTTATTATGGTAAATAGAAATATAGACCATACCAAAAATAACATTAAAATATAATTGAGACAAAACAACATGGTATTTAGGTAGAATACTTTCATATACAAAGATAGTTATATTCTTATGATTTCCTTTTTCCACAATAATTCCACCATTTGTTTTTAGAATGAGTTCTAGTTTCATTTCATGTGGTGGAATTTCTAATTTAGTAGAAAATTTATTTGAAATAAAGGAATTTGTAGGCCTTGAATCAAAAAACACATTGGCATATTCAGTAAATCAAGCAATATAACTGATACTAGTTTTTTTTGACGGATTAACATCTATTGAATTATTTTCAATGGATATTTCGGCACCCTTCTATTTTTAATATTTCTGATTTCTCACTTGAGTGAATATCATTGGACAGAAATTAGAAAAATTACCAATATCTATAGAGTCAAAAAATGCTACCATCATCTTCTTTTCATTATTATGATCATTTTCCACGCAACAATGTGCCATGTTTCTAACCATTATACATTAATTAAACTTCCTATAATTTATAATAATTCTCCAGGATTATTTTTACAACATTTTTCACAAGAAGGGAATTTCATTTTCTTACCTCCAAATATCATTGATGAATTCTTCCCCAAATCATGTCCACCATAATTCTTCTTATTGTTGATATCATGAGGCACATACGTGTTAGAAAAATCCAATTCAACCTTATCAGTGAAATGAACAATGTTATCATTGCTTTTAAATTCACATACATCCAATACTCCTTATAAAGTTAGTTTTAATACTGAGTAAAACTGATTAAGTTTTCTATCAATATCTTGAACAAAATCTGGAACATACATGTAAAATAATGGGATGTTTTCTTTATATGCTGCTATGGAATCATCATCTTTTTCCCTCAATTTCAATAAAATTTAACAATTGGAAACAAAAAAACATTGGGAAATATTTCTCAGGTAAGATACATTGAATATTTCTCATTCCATTAAATCAAGATCTTATTTCTCTATGGTATTCATAACCAATAACCACAATCGATTAGATTCACCTTAAAAATGATAAATGGAAAGGGTTCCATTTTGATGTTCTGATCATCCCATTACATTAAATATTTTTTCTAGAGCATTGATCTATCCTTCGATAACCATCAGGTCAGATGATCTAATGAATGATATGGGATGTTCTCTCAAGAAATTATCCATAGAAGACATGTTTCTTCCTAGTAGATTGAGTTCCCCTCTAGAATAAACACAAGAACTATATATCACATGAGTCAAATGATCCAATACTATCACAAACTACATGGATCCAATTCCCAAAATTTCAAGTTGCAGATTCAGATATATATTTTCCTCTCAGTGCCTTTCTACTTCAGCATCCATGTTTCTTCTCTGGAAAATCATTCTAAACATAGAAATCTTAGTCAAAGAAATATGATAATCATAAAACTCTATATAATTTTAAATTAATAATAAAGTAAAGATCATTTATGGTGGTCGGTTTGTATCATCATAACCCCTAATGTTATCTAACCCATCCTCAAATACGGTCTATAAGGACCCATCCTTAAAACATTACACAATCTTGAGTTTCAGTCAAAAAATTAATTTCATTCACATTGAAGATCTTTTAAGGCTTATATATTTATAGAAATAAAATATAATACTTACATAACATTTAATATTTAAATAGAGTAAATAAGATTAAAATAGTCTCCATTTCATCCAAAATATAACACATTTAAAAAATTATACGTGTTTTCATTGAAAAACAGTCATTACATTTTATTGAATTTTTTTATTCTATTACACATCCTTATAACCTATTAAATTCAATTAAAAACATGGTATGTGCACAAAAGGATATGTAAAGGAAATAAATAAATGAATTGTTAATCAATTGGTATCAAAAAAACCATTAAAAACAATTTCATAAAAACACATTAGCATGTATTGAAAAATTATGTAGTTTCCATGGAACATATTTACCATATCACTCTTACATTCACCCTTAGACATGGAATAACTATTAATTAAACCTCCATGTTTAGGGTTCCCAATGTATTGGACAGCTATAAGAAGGCTGACCCGTCATATCTTGAGTTATAATGGGCTCAACCTAACATATCATGACATATAGAGGGGCGCAACCTAACATATCTTGAGGTATAAAGGTCTCAACACAACATTAACAATGTTCAAGGAACTTATCATGAATAAAAATATTCAAATATAATTTAAACACACAATAAAAACACATTTAGATATCATAATACCATTTTTTATAAAAAATCATTTTTAAAATATAATAACCTTACAAATAACAATGAAATTTTATTCATCAAAAATTACTATGAAAACACATAAAATAAATATTATACAAATAAAATTTCATTAAATCATAGAAACCAACCACTCCACAAATAAATAAAAGAACCATATTTATGTATTTCATAAATGACACATTTTAAAGGATTTCGAAATGAAAGTCCCTTAAAATATAATATAATTGAGGTGAGAATTAATATATAGAATGGAATATGGGTATACACTAAAATTACACATAAAATATTAATATAAAAAATATTAATTACACAAATTAGATTAGTACCGCCTAACATATAAATTATAAGGTTAACCCAAGGAATAAAAACTGGGTTAAGAATTCCATTATATTGTGATTGTCATACATCAAATGTGTTCAAAACTCAGTTATAATGGTTTAATGAGTGTAATTAATATATTAAAAACCCATATTCATATCTATAGTTACTTATATGATATTCTCACTACATATATTTACCCATTTATAAGTAATATTTTGTTATTTATATTGTATTATGTTCTTTCATTTCATAGTTTCCATGGTCGGTTCATTAAGGAAATTTTTTTTGAATGGATGTGAGTCTCTAAAAGTAGTATGAAATGGTATTTAAATATTTAAACAAATTTAAATCAGTCCAAGAATCATTTTTTTCAGATATGATGATTAATCATTAGATAAAATATTAAGGATATTTATTTAGATCATTTTGGATGTTCTTTGATCGTCATGAGCTATTTTCTTTATATAATTCAATATTACGCATATATATTAATTCAATTATATTAAAGGGTATTATATCATAATATTTAAAACCATTGTGAACCATTAAAATGGTTTTATGACCATTCTTTAAGGAAGTATTGGAAAATGAAAACATATCGTCCATGATGTTTGTAAATTATTACATCCCCGATGTTGTTTTTTATAATAAAAGGGATATGAGAGAGAGTTTAATGATGATTTTTCCCTAAAAATGATAAAATAAATTATATATAATATACTGGTGTTTTCATGCATCTTTTTTAATGTAAGGAGAAGAGATTATATAATAAAATTAAAATAAAATGAAAGAAAATGAAAGAGGATTGTTACCCCTTGAATTCCCTTCCTTGAGAACCTCTTTAAGGACCTTGGTTTTGGCCTCTTAGTGAGACGAATAGGGCATGGATGGGGGGATGAGGGTAGGAAATAATAATGGGAAAAAATGGAAAAGTATCAAAGCATTATATATGTATGGAGAGGGGGTGAGGGGGTATTTATAGTGGAGGAGAGGAGGGGTTTTCCATTATTTAAATCATTATTTTATTATTTTTCTCAAGATAATCAATAATATTAGTTTTTGTGAACAGAAAGAGTAATTAGTGCATGTCTTTCTGAACCAAGGGTTATTATCTCTGTATAACATCATCCATGACTCAATAATTTATGTATTTGCTTAATTTTTTAAATTATCTAAGTTTATTATTCTTAAAAAATTCATGTATTTCAAAACAATTACAAAAATTATCCCAAAACATTTTTTCACATGTAGACTTAAAAATGAACTACATTTTTTTAAAATAATTTTCTAAATGTGAGAAATATAAAATTTTTATTAAAATGAAAATTTATTCAAAAAATACCACTTTTAAAACTATATCTAATTTCAGAACACCATAAAACATTAATTATTGTCTCATAAATTTACATATATCAATAAGAAAATAAAATATTAATTAACAATTCTATATTAAGAAAATATATTTTCATTAAAATAATTAAACTAATTATTAAAATTTATTTAAATATTTATTACTTAAAAAACCAACCCATAATCTTTTATTTTAAAAAATATTTATTTACTCATTATCTAATATAAATATATCCTTTTTTAAAATATAACATACATAAATTTTATTTACTCATTCATAGGACTGGTTTCTATTCTATTTGATGATTTACTATTCATAAGTGTCATATTACTATTCCTATGGTGAAGTTACTATTGATATAGAAAATATTCCTTAAAATAAAACTTATTTCATTATACATTTTTCAAGGATTTAACTATTTAATTTTAAAAAGAATGAAATATATTTTATAAGTTCCAGGGTTGTCACACAATATAAAATTAACATTCATCATGTTCACTAAATTTTTTTGGCATAAGTGTGAATAATATACCAATTATTTGATATGTATATATATATATATAAGAATTTGGAAAGGACCCCATCAACTATATTAATATTGAGATACACCATAAAACCCCTCTCATTAGAGTCGAGATCCTTATAATAACACTCAAGCCTTGTATTCTGGCCGCATATTGGATTTTAGAACTCATCCACCCCAAAGAAAAATGATAGTTATGGAATATAAATATTATATGAAAAATAATATTAGATTCTATCTCCCCATAATTATTCTTCCCAACTAATGATTCAACTTAGATGCTCCAAACTATAAGGCCTTAAGAATTCCTTAACAAAAATAGTATAACATATTTATAAAAATAATCCATGTCCTTATAAATCCTAGTTTTATATATGAAAACTAAATAATTACATTATTTATTATCATTAGCCTTGATTCCGGTGATATAGAAAATATAGTGTGTAAATATTCTGGTGAAACAACATCTATTTTATACCACAGACACAACGACATATCTAGACCACATCAATCAAGAATATTATGTTAAAGTAATAAGTTTCGTCTCACCATAACTGAAGAAAAAGGGTTAGTGAAAGAGTATTCACAATAGAGAACCATCAAAATCAATATCCATCAGTCACTAGAGTATACAATATTTTAGGAAGAGGGTTAAATAATTAAACCACATCACCCAATCAATGGTCACATATATTTGTAACATGAGACATTCAAAAAAATATCCCATCATTTCATCATAACATTCTACTTGATCTTACTCAATTTTTTCTTAGGGAAATATGATAAAAACACATAGTTGATTGTTGGGTAATTCAATTAAACATCATAGTAATTATGTTGAAGTTCATCATTTATATATTTCATAATATAAATCCTAATTAACTAGTAAACACTAAAAACTCAATCAAGAAGCTATCACCTCATTATAAGGATATAACTATAATATTATTTATTTCATTATTTAATATTTTTAACAATTCAAATCATTATTATTAATCGCCTGTTTTAAAAAACATAGAATTTTGATTTTGATTAGTTAACATAAATACATACATAAATGTATCATTACTATAAATTCACTAAAATTTCCCATGCATCTTTAATAATTTATATTTACAAGCCTTTATAAATATTTTTTCATGACCTGACTTTAGTTGGGCCATGATCCTGGTAAACATACCCCATGGGTCTCTTGTAATACTTTGGTCTCCGTTCTCAAGAAACTGTGGCTTTTACCCATATGGATTACTTTTCATACTAATGACTGTGTTTGTAGGCCAACACATGTTCTTATAATTGCCTTTTTTCTCTCACACACATACCATATTAAATTTCCCTTGTGGTCACCCATCATGGTCACTATTCCAGGGTAACTATGCTTAATTATAGAGTTCTAATCCGGATTTCTCTTTAAAAGAAATTTTCACCTTTTTGAAATGGGTAGTAACATTTTCCCACTTAATTTTCACATTTACATGGGTGTTAAAATCCTCCTTGTAAATTTGAACATCAGCGTTATAGACCCCACACCAAAATCCCTGGAAGTTCCCCTATATAATAGGATGGGTATTATCTTAGTAACCATTCATCATGCCCCAATATACCTCAAACCATGAGACTTCCCAACTGACCCCATGGGTCTCATGTAAAACCTAGGTTGCCTTCCCATCACACCACATGTTATTACCCACTTTGTTCATCTATTATAATAATGATTATCCTTATAAGAAAACACATGTTCTTCAAGTTTTCTATTTCTCTACTCACACACACTATAGGATTCATCAGAGGAGGTTACATACCCTAATAACAAAATCATGCTAAGAATTTTGGCCTATGTATTTCTAATCTAGTAGGCTCTGGAAAATAATTTTGTGTCTTATTGAAATGACTAGTATCATTTAACAATTTTAATTTTATATTTCCAGTGTTGTTACATATTTAATACCTTTTAACTAGTTAATTAATTTATTTTATTCCCATTTTCGTTATTATAGGTAATATATACCATACAATGGAAACAAAATACAACCCAACAATATTGAATTGATTAAATATTATTTTTTATTGATTATTATAATTGTAATTATAATTAATAGTTTAA
The DNA here is from genome assembly GCA_963277665.1 of Viscum album. Taxonomy (NCBI): domain Eukaryota; kingdom Viridiplantae; phylum Streptophyta; class Magnoliopsida; order Santalales; family Viscaceae; genus Viscum; species Viscum album. The sequence continues at coordinate 897,018,031 of OY728120.1, forward strand.
CACTTCATCTATAATTTTCTAAAGAGAATCCTAGTTGGAGAACCAAAAATTCACATGGACACATCCATGAATGCTAATGAAACATCACTCGTCGGGGGGGGTATACAACTACCAGCATGGAGACTATACCCATTATATTATAACAAATAATAACATTTAAATATATTAATCAATATAAAAAATAAAATTATGTGAAATGAATTAAAGATAAAGTATGACCATAGATAAAAAAATAATAAGATGTTATAACAACAATGATGCCCATTATTGGCACCCACACATATATTAGGGGTTTCCAAATAAGATGAACATTAAAAATATATAGAGATAAAAATAAAGGAAGCATCAAAAATAAATTTAGGTCCCTCATTAGGCTAGCCTCCCAACATTACTCAAGAATATCCTACCAGATTTTTCATCCAATCTATCACATATAAACCAGAAAATGGTTTTCTACACACTATAGTGATAGTAAAAGCTTTGACCATAAAATCAATAGGGTTCCACCTAGGAATTTATATATATTCTATCATATACAATATATTCATAAATTGTAATTTATACCAGGTAGTAATAAACATCATATAAGAAATAATATATGGTCATCATGAATTAACTAGCCTACTAGGACACAAAAACTCAAATTCTTTGGAAATTGTCAATAATGATGTTTATTATAACTACATTTCATTGAAATCCCAAAAGGGAAAGGAATCTCAATATCTTGTCTTGAATATATATATATATATATCATCAAGGAATGAAATAAAAATAACATGTTATTTGAAATTTGAAAACCCATCAAGGGGGATATCATAATAATAACCATAGGTAAATTGGAAACCCATTGAGGTAAATACATATTAATAGAAAATCACATGTATTTAGAGAAATTTTATATTCCTCCATGTGGATGTGATTTTCCAACCACATAGGAATGAATAACACCTAGTTAGTGTAAACATCACACCCTGATTAATAGGTTCATTTCCATCTTCATATATAACTTCCTCACCACATTCAATAAGATGTATCATAAATGCATTTCAAAATATTCATAACAGAACTACATAATTATAGTAGAGAAACTAGACCCCATATCACTATTCAATTGATCCTCCAAGAAAATGTGAATCACAAGAATCTAGGTGGGTTCATTATGAACCTATGATCTCAATGTCACTAGGTCATAGCCTCATCCTCTATAGCTTGACAACATGTATAGTATATTTAAAAAATATTATTGAAAATGATATACCTTGTATCTTATTTAGCCACAGATCCCTAACTAGATGTCTTAAAAGGATATCTTATAAATTATATCTAAACCCACCCTAACCAAAATCAATATTCAAATATTTCAACACAATCCATATCCAAATTTCCTCATAATGATCTTGAACCGCTCAACCATACCTGACACACAAGGTTGTCCCATATGTCAAAAAAGGACACACCAAATTAATAAGTCACTCTCTAGAGATACACATCTTTATAGGGTGTTATTTAAATGACTACAAAACATTTCCAAACACAAAGTAAATGGACAATGGCTATCCATGACTTTAAGTATCCCACAAGTTACTTAGACCCTTCCCAATAGTTACCCTCCTCAATGTCTACAAATGGACTGGTAAATATCCATTCTGTTAGCCCAATGTAATAGCACACTAAACAACAAAAAATATTCATAATGAATCACCCTATATATGAATACACATCCCACACTCTACTCTAGTAACATTGGATTTAGGTTATCAATAAAACTATTTCTTCTACTTTACAATAACTTAGTTCATTTAGGAATAATCAACATAGTGGTAACACACTTCCAAAAAATGATATCTTTAACTTCCAAATCTTTTTGACATATCGCAAACCATGTAGCTATTCTCGTCTTCCAAATCCTCCCACTGAGGGGATTTCATGATTTAAAGGCCATGATAATAGTCTTCCCCTTATATTTCAAAAACATCAACTCTGAAAATGCATATCTCTTATTGTTAAGTACGTGGAATACCTCAACCTGATCCTTAGGGATCACCATAGTCCATTCCTAATTCATCTTCCGAGCTATGAACATGTTGAGAACCTTCATAAAAATCATGAAATCACACATCATGAGGAAAAAGCCACCCATCATAACTTAAATAACATGTAATGTTTGACAAACTATAACCAATAATAAAAGGATTTAACGAAGGTTATCCCATAATCCAAGGCTCATCTGAACCATTCATATATTTATAATCTCAAACCCAAGACACATTTATGAAATTTAAATATAGAAATGTATAAATTTTTGTATTAAAGGGACAAAATTACTCCAAAATACAGTTATGATCAAAATCCCCAGTCATGTGACCTTGAAAAAATCCATGACTCACAATCCACTGTATCAATACATAGAGCCTGAAAAATTAATTTTGAAAATTTATAATTAATTATATAATTTTATTATACAATTAATAAAAAATGGATGACTCGTTGAGGGACCTCCCACGTCCATCAAATGAAGAAATAACATTCCAATTTATAATGAAATTATCTTGGAAATAATATGAATAAACTACCCATAAAAATACACTAAATTAGTCTCTAATTAGGAGTGAAAATAGATAAATACATAGAAACAACCACTAGGAACAATACCTATAACAAAATTGTTAGCAATAAGTGACAATCCTCCCCATTTTTCATCTATAAGACAATAGAACAAAAAACATTATTGTATCATGATGATTCAACTATGATCTAGGGGAATCATCAAAATAATATAGAAAAAACCCATTCCAAATCACATAAGGAACTATGAAATGAATAAGAGGACAAGATGGAGTGAGACAACCCAACCCACCAAGACCCTACCTAGGTTTCCATTAGGTTGAGTTTTCCACCCCAATTCCACCTCTAATGGGCCAATGATCGTTAAATAGAAATAAGAATGAATAATTGAACATTGAAGACCATAGGTCAATAATATAATTAAACAAATAAAACTAAAATTTATATAATAACACTATAATTGTATATATATCCTACTAAACTATTAAAAAAGAGATCATGACACATCAAATGTTCTGTCTAGTATAACAAAGTAAATAACCCAAAAGGTAATAAAAATCACTAAATAAAACTCATGGGTGCTTCTGACACTAGGAAGGGAATATTTCTCCTAATTATATAGACTCTTTGAAAAAACTATTAACCATTTTTCCCCATATACAACCATCAGCTATCATCAATTGTCTCTAATGATTCCACTAGCTCTATACCCTCCAAATTCATCTAAAAACTATGGAGCATTTTCATAGTGACCATAGTTATGCTTAAAATTATATTGCATGGGTGAAAATAAATTTACCTAGTAGTAAATCCCCAATACAAAATGTAATGATAAAAAAATATGTCATTTATGAAACTACATCTATAATAAACATGAAAGAGAATTCAAAATAGAAATAAAAAGGTGGAATGTTCAAGACAACCATAGGAAAGGGAGATTCCCATTCATCATAGATCAACGCCATGAATTATCATATAAATAGAATCAATAGTAATATATAGTATCAAAAATACCCATGAATCTAAAGGGTGAAAACCCAACTAGAATAGATTTCTAGATTAAATCAAAAAATGGACAATATAATAAAAATGTCTTGAAGACTTAAACATATGTTGATATATTGAATGATCCATGTAAAATAACCAATAAGTTCTAAAACATCCATTATACATCCCTGAAATTATAGTGGGTACTATGCCTCATCAATGTATGTTTGCATTGAACGAAGTAGTACATGAACACTATGTAGGAAAAATCCCTAACAAAATTAAGAATAATAACTCTTCATTCATATAGGGGACCACTCCCTATTTTAAATATTCCTCCAAGGAATTAATTTATCCCCATTAATGAAGGAATATTCCTTAACAAAAACATGTGTTCCAAAACTCCATGTATTCTCCAAACAATGTTTCAAAACCTAGTCATTGGCACATTAGAGATAGTATCAAAAAACTAATAAAAAAATATCATAATTTTCCCCAATGGAAAAAAGTATAATTCTTTAGAACTCTAATAGAATAAATGTTTGGAATAGACAACCTTTAATCCAAATATGAGTCCCTAGATGAAATATATAAAGGATACAAAAATATTCATAGTACACATTGTTCATTTATAGGGTATATTGTTTTCATGTTTGATAGTAAGAATAGTTAGGTAAAAACACAACCCAATCCATGTGAAGTCAATATATAGAGTATTTTTATTGAGATAAATATAATATAGGACCACAAAAAATTTACATGGTGTATCCATTTAATACTCAGTATGTAAGTCCACATAGACTCCTAGTATGTGAATCATGTGCATTCCAAAGCCGATGTTGTTGTGATACACATAATATAACCCAAATTCATTGGTCATGTTATATATAAAATTAAAAAAATCCAATCACTGCTTATTTTGAGTCACATAGTTAATATTTGACTTTTATGTGTCATGTGTGATTAATGGAAGCATTGAAACTATGGATAGTGATTCCCACAATGGGTGACTAGTGGCTACACATTGTGTTGTCACATACAAAATTTTCAAATATCAAAAAAATATTCACACCAGGAATTCCACTATCACATTCCATACCAGACACACTTATATTACTAGTTGAAAGAGAATCACTTAGAGAATCCAATGCACCTCACTCATCATATTCTCTATAATTTATCCTTTTTGTTTCATTTAAATTTATTCAATATTATTGTAGGTCGTGAAACAAATCATACTATCATAACCAAGATCACAAATCCATGATTCTTTGGTTTCACTCAAATTTAGAATCATGAATCAAAATTATAACTAAAGAGATAAAAATGTTAAAAGAATATTCAATAAGTTCTTACTCATATAAATACATAACCATACACGAATGAGCTCTAATTAGGTGCAATTAAATAATGTAAGGGTGAGGGGAGAATAAAGTTGATATTAATATTGACTAATACCATAATAGAACACAAATTTAAAATAAATTTTTTTTAATCATATAATTATGTATTTGTTTAAAAAATATTAGATTTGTATTTAACACCATTGATCATTAATAATGATAAATAAAGAATTGAAAAATACTCAAAGAAAAATCTTGATAAACATAAAGGATTCCTCCCCACATGTAATCTATGTAAGATATTAAATATTAAAATATTAATGCATGTATGACTATAAATTAAAATATTAGTGAAGAATAAAACCATTAATTGAATTATGAGTATATAATCCACCTTATTCAATCAAATATTCTATAATTCATTAACATTTATATTATAATAAATTATCAAATAATTAATGGTGTGCAACAAATTTTTTTGAAATAGAAGCTTTATTTTTATTTCATACATCATGAGAAAAAATAATAATTTATTCATATATAATTATTTTATAAAATTTTAGGATTCTTTTTTAGAACAATTAATTTATTTTTTTCATTGAGAAAAATTTATTGAGAGTAGAGAGTTTAAAAAAGAAGAATAAATTTCCTTACTCACTAAAAAAATGTTATCATTGGAAAAAATAGTAAAATAAAACTTCTCCATTTTCAAATCATGTTAACTTTTTATTGATAATAATTTCTGATTAAATTAGAATGAAATATTAAGTAATTAATTATTTTTAAAACATCCATTCTTTAGGGAATTTCATATCCATTCAAACTTGAGTGATTCAATTACAAGAGGATGTGGATCGAATAAAAAATAATTGTAGTGTATGGTCTAACAAATGAGTCCTACCACTTGGCATAAACCTCATCACTAAAATAATTATGTGTCAATCCATATTCAACAATACTAACACTATGAGGATTAAATAGATCATAAATAAATATTATTAATTTTGTAGAGTGGATGATATCAATCTTTTATATGGTGTCTTCCACCAAGGTAAAAGATAGAGAAGGATGGATGATTTCTAATATGAAGTGAAAATTTAATTAAGGGTAAGAATTAATTTATTTTCCCCAACACTCACTATAAATCTACCATTAATTAACCATAATAACATACCTCATAATTCTTCTAATGAAATCCACTTATAAGAGTTTACAAAACCCACAAATATATGCTTTTAAAAACCTATATGATTTATCATTTCCAATATATCATGTCAATTTCAAATATCCATTCCACATAATAAATAATAAAAATTATATTTATAGGTTAAGTTATTTTTTTTAAATAACCCATGATGTTCTCGGTTACGGAATCATTTTCTAGTGACATTATTTATAAATTATTAGTAAAAACAACCCATTCTAGGGATAAAATAATAATTATAATATATCCATATGTTTTTTAGATATTAATATTTTCACTCAAGAGATAAATATTTATTTATTTTATAAATATTAAATATCATAGAAAAGAAAACGTTCATGTATTTTCAAAAATATTAATTCCAAGGAAAAATATTTCCTTATACGTTCAATAGAAGCTTCAGAAAAATTATATTATGTCAACACAAAGGGTATTTTTTCCATTTTATCATTTTTTAAAGACCATACATATGAAACCAAAAAATAAATTGAGTATCGCTTATAAAAAATAAATGACACTACATCCCCCCACTATTGTATCATTTTATCCCAAAAATGGAATAAAATTATCTTCCAAATAGTAGAGGTCATTAAAAATACATCTTGTTAATTTAAAACAATTATCACACACATAAAATTTACCAATAGAGTCCCAGTACTTATGTGACCCTGAGAGACATATACTATTGGAAACATCCTTCACTGAAGTTATTTTTATTTTATTCTAAAATACAAGATCAAAAAAATAGAACATGTATAATCTAATATAGCTAGACACACAACATGGTTAAAGTGTCACAGGGGTCTAAAATAGTGAAGGATAAGGGAATAACCAATGAATAAATCAGTTCTATCAAAATTAATGGAGCCTAAGCTAGAATAGCATGTGATCCTGTTGATGGAGCGAACCATGGATGAAAAAAATCAACAACTATATTTCCCTCGTTCCATGTGGAAGAACCTACATCTCTGAGGTAATGAGATTGCAAAACTCATAGATGTTATAGGAAATACACCATGGTGTAATTCCACAATCTTAAAATTCAATTTGAATATCTATATTATATGTTTCAATTGATGAGAGGATTATTTTCTTCCCTTTGTAGAGAATAATTCTAATCAGCATAGATTTCACCTCATCCTGTTGTGAGTTTCTTCTACCAAAGTAGGATGATAAGGCCATAATTGAAGAACCAGTGTGATCCCTGACTATACCACCACCATTCATGACACCCATCCCAGAGTAACCATCCATGTTGAGTTTGAAGCTAGTACCAGGTGAGATCCGACACACCTAATGACCATGTGAGACTCTAGAGAGGGATATATGGTCACAAAAAGATCTATAATGTAGGGGAATATTACCCATTTTTAATAATCTGATCAAGATCAATTATAATTGATCTGGTTCTCAATATGACCAATATCGAGGAACGGAATATACCCTCATGTCAATCTTGATTAGGAGAATGAAAAATGCACCAATATCTTGCCAAAATAATAATCACAATTTCCTTCTTTTTAGTTATTTCATTAGATCCCTCGAACTATGAGGTAAGGAAATTTATTATGTTAATCACCTATAATGAAAAACCAAAAAAACATTGAATGCCTCCCAAAACCATTAAACCCATGAGCCTTCAAAAAATAGGTGTTCCTTGGATTCCTCCTAATAATCAGAGCATAAATTGCAAATGGGCACCAGATAGATGTCCTAGCATTTCACATAATAATCATTGGGAAGGGAATGATTCCTTATATTACACATGAGAAAATCAATCATGGTAGGAGCTTCCTTGAACCATAATAGGTTTTCCCAATCATTGGATACTGAGTTATTCACCAATATATTATGTTACCCTTTAATGGAGAAGACACCAGATGGGGAGGAATCAAAAATACAATATTCCATATCATTATTCAGTATAATGGAATTAAATTGCTCCAGCTGCATTTCATCCATAATTTCATTGATATGATGAGGATAAGTGTTGGCTTACATAAAGGTGATATAGGGGACCAGACATCCATGTAAGGCTATCTTGGAACCAGCCAAATTGTGATGCCATAAAATGATGTTACCCCTCCCTATAATCCATCTACTGTGCTTCTTAAGGGTTTCAACAAGAAGTTGAACATCGTGCCAGATAGGAGAGAAAGTCCCCCTTACAATATCCAGATTCCTTCTGTAATTTGTTTGGGTGATGTTTACCGATAGTGTATCCCCCACAATATTGTCCAAAGAAATATACACATTCATGCATTTCATACTGATGGACAAGTCTTTCATATTGATTCCTCTCTTCAGGACTGGTCTTTCCAATATCCTCCAAGACGCCCAATGGTTTCTCACATATGAGTGTTAATCCCACATGAAAGATTTTTGAATATTTTATATATTATGTAAGAAACCATGTGGTACCTTGAAGTTAGAGAGGACATTAATGGTAATTGAATATAATACGCGATTCATTAGAGTGATACTACTGCCAAAAGAGAGGTAGTTGTTATTCAAGTTAGTGATCTGGTTAGTGATTTTAGCAAAAAATTTGTCATAATGCTGAATCTTGATACTACTAGGAGAGATCGGAGAACCAAGGTATTCAAATAGGAAGGACCATCAAATAATTCATAGTATTTACTCTACTTTCCCCACATGTCTAAAAAATAGTTTTTGGATATAAAAAGGCAATTTTTCTACCTACAAATAAGATTCTAAATCCATTTACCATACATATCCTAGACCATTTTGATACCCTAAAATGGACCTCTTTCTATCATTGAGAAATAAAATATTTTCATTGACAAATATTAAATGTGAAATACCATTTGAGGCGAGCCTGTAATAGTATGAAATGATGAAACCATCACTAATAGTCTTCTAGATATAATGGGAAATATAATCTTGGGAGATGATAAATAAACTCTTTGACATACAGTATCATTGTATCATCACATCCATAGATTAGAAAAAATAATAATTGTTCCTGTAAATGAAATAAAAAACCATGATGAGATGAAACATTTGAATATTAAATCAATGGACCAAGGCCAGAAATGTACCCATTTACATTTAGGTCATGATCTATCTCCTTCTTTATTGATCGTCCCTTGACAAAACCATGCCTCTCCATGGATATCCAGTGAGGGATTTCTCTCACAATCTATCTGTTGATCCCCATAGAAAACACCTTATATGGAAATTTTCACAGGCTAATTTGTCTAAAATGGCTGAGATAGGATGGGTTCATAACTTTTGGGACGAGGACAAGACTATTGGCTCCAGACATAAGGGGGAGATAGCCACCCTAAAAAATTATCAAACAATGGTAAAAAGATCCTGCTTAACCAAGTCCCAATTGGAAATATAGAAAGACCCCTGGAGTCCATCCATGATCAGGTAACTCTCTTAATTGAGGGATTTGATATCCATGATAATCACATCACCATATAGACTATAGGAAATCTTGTAATTGTTCATATTTTAAAGCTAGAATGTTATGTCATTAAAAAGATTATCATGGCCCGAGAGGTTTCCATCTTTCATGCTCAATTTGGGATCAACAAGCATGGTAGAGAAGTGAGAATTATCCATGTCTCAAATCCCCATATGATCATCAGTGTAGGTTCCATCATGAATGAAAATATTTGGATGGATATTACTTCTTCTATATCAAAAAAATAATGAAAATATGAATTATTATGATCTCCCTCCCTTAACCATTTTACTCTAACCTTCTCTTGAGTAAGACACTCCTACATAAGAATCATTTCTACTAGTATATACTTCTTTTGTACAGGAACTCCAAATAGTGTCTTATCCTAGGCATTCTCCATGGAAATTTCAATTTGATTAAACGACTCTTTGATTACATCAGTGTAGTGTAGGCGGGAGGGATGATTATTACCCCACTATTGGAGAAAATCTCTCAAATGAAGATGTTTTTTATGGATTTTGATGTAGTATCTACCACTTAAAGTCTTCGACTAACATGTTTTCACTATCTCATGGGACCCATGGAAACCTAGCCACAAATGATGGTTGATAAAGAGATCTAAAAATCATGTACTAAGTGATAGAGAAACAACTAAGGGATAGTAATCCGAGATATCATGAACCAGATAAGATTCCATTCCATATGGGAAGTTCAATATCATGCTGTAATTAGCTAGGCAGTAGTTGAGATGGTACCAAGTGTGCCCACTTCTCTTCTGGTTTTTTAACCAAGTGATGTGGTCCATAGTATATTCCATGTCTAGTATACATTAACGTGACATAAAAAGTCAAGAAATATAGGTTAGATTTATGAGTAATGTTTCATTTAGCATTCTCCTCTGTTGGATCTAGAATAATGTGGAAATCACCACCAATGAGCCAAGGCTTGTATTTCGGTCGAAATAACTATGATCATCCCAAACGATTCTTCTTTCCTGAGCTTCAATATTTGTATAAATGAAGGTGTTGAACCAATAATGATGACAAGAGGTTATCTTAGTTGAAACAAACTACTATGATGTTACAATAAGATTCATTAAAATAGTATACTGCCATAATATCCATATGTGGTGGTTCTGTGGTTCAAAATTCATTTAATCATGAGATTTTATTAGACCCACACAAACATTGATTTTAGATTACAGAAACATTGGATCAAGGAAAAAAATAGACTCCTGAGACTTAAAGAACTCGGATGAAATAAAATTGATTTTATCATTGGAAACAAGATCATGTGCATTCCACACAAAAAAGGAAGTCATTGGACCTTGGAACAGCTAGTTTTGGCCCGAGGATTTTTTTGAGACAATTGCACTAGAGGAAGAGGCAAGAGAAAGAAGTTTGGATTTAGTTCTTGTAATCTCACCATTGGAAGTAGGTGAGGATAACTATAAGGGGTGTTAGATCATCCTGATCTGGAGATAAGATAATGTAGAATTTTTTTAATCAAAGAGGAGTGATGTCGAGAGGGGAATGATCTTAAAGAGGCCCATAATTTCCAATCGAAGAGGGGGTGGGAGGTACTATGATAGGGGACATCTATCCCCAACACCAATCACCTCTAGAGTAACCTAAGGAACCAGGTCCATTCATGAAGCCAAATAGAACCTAAGGTCTAAGGGATCAAATGCTCGACCTGAATATTGCAATGGAGGAGAAGATATGTGGGTAGACACATCTTTAAAATCAGAAGCACAATTACCTTCCTTCGAATCAATCTGCACTGAGCGAACTATAGATGGGACCCTGGGCATTGAAGAAGCACCAGGATCTGATCATGGAACTAGATGATGAATAGTGGGAGGAGGATGAAGATTCTTACAAAATTAATTGTAGTTTCTGTGGATGCGGCAAGCTATGTAGAAGTTCTCATGCCCAGAATATACTATCTTCTGTCCCCATGAGAAGGATGCCCTAACCTATAGAAAAATATGGTCTTTTGAGTCTACAAAAGATCCATTTCAACACACATCTTATCCAAGGAAGACTCTTTCTACCGAGAGGTACATTCATCCGTGCATAGAAAGGCTCTAATGGAATCTCCTATTCCATTAAAGGCATTGATAGACTAATATATGTAATCACCATGTAATTTACACAAAGGAACTCATATAATTACACTACCACATTTTCAAACTGACTAAAAAAATGAAGTTCAAAACAACCCATTAAATCATTGAATTTGAGTTTTTACTATATAACACTAATCAATATTAAATTTCATTAAAAAATTATCCACCTTTAATGGAATATATCTGGTTGATTTTATGTAAATACCATACTAGACATGATTTTAAAATTTAATTCTCTATACTAGGTCACTCATAGTTAAATATATGTGAAGGTAATTTCAACTAGTTAATGATATAAAACCAATTCCTTAAATACTAACCACGTCGAGGAAAACTATTAACATTTCACTATCATCCATTTATTATAAAAAATCATAAAAGGGGTGTCACCTTTAACCATGTCATTGTGAAATTATGATCACATAAGTTATTATAACCAAGTTCATAATATATAAATGTAACTACACCACCATCTCTAATATAATTCCAATAATGAAGGATTTTTGAAACCCATAAATAAAACTAAAAGGTTTTTCAATTCTATTTGTGTCCATGATGTTGATTTATGAATACCGCTAAATTAATGAGATACTCACCAACTATTTATGTTTATATGAGGGTGGAATCAATAAAGACTACCAAAATAACCCATGGGTCCCAAAATAATTACATGAATTTAGTGATGCCATACAACATCATTCAGATATTTCATATATCCCAAATCATTCTCGTGTACATTCTATAAAATTTCTTTCTCACAAAACAGAATACATTACTATATTCAACCAAGACAGATCTCAAAATACCAATGAAAAACATCCACTAAATTGTACACTAATTACACATAATTTTCTTAAGATTAGGAAGACTATTTAATAAATAATAAGTGATATTATTATATCCCTAAGAGAAAAATAAAAAATAAGGGAATGTCCCAACTACTATAAAAATAAACAAATACTCATTCTTTACAATGATAATGTACCATATAATAAAAACTACTGATGATAAAATTTATTCTTGTCTAGACATGATAGAATTTAGCAAATGATTCTCCCCACTTAAGGGAAAAATAAATGGTTTTTATAAAGTGACCAAGAGATGGTCTCCAATGTAAGAGTCTCTCACCATAAATGATAATTTTTGAGATATAATGTGATAAAAACCCATAAAAACAACACTAAAATAAATAAAAGTCTCTTAATAGAACTATTGGGCACTATTATTATTGGGGAATATATAATTCCCACATAAAATCTTGTCAGACACCACCTACTCAGAGAAATTCATCCCATCAAACCATCAAAAACTATACTATTATCACTATTTATCTGATATGGATTATGTAAAGGTTCTAAACAGAGATAGACCAATGAAAACCCCAAACCTAGATTTTTTTTACCAAAAATACACCTATTGGATGTTTCTCCTAGAGATATTAAGAGACATAAATGATAGTGTTGGGAACTATGGAAGAATTCATAGGTGGGTGAAATAATTCAATTTCTTTTAATAATCATTTTAAAAACCCATGTGTGAGGATCATTCACGTCTAATTTAAAATTAATTTACTTAATTTTTTGTGAAATAAATACCTAAGATTAGGACGTTTTTCATCGGGGGATTTTTATCATCTTAGAAGACACTTTTGGATTACCTTCATTGCACTATGAGGTTCCAAGGATAGAATATATTTAACGATGATCCCTGAATGCTATTATGATCTCTGAGTAAAACCAATTGATCATTGGGTGCTAGTGTAGGTAGTAAAATGCCATACATTGTTAAAATTGATTTCTCATTCTCGAGTATGGAATAAATCTATCTTTCACTTTTGGTTCTTTAGAGGGGGAGAGAAGGATTAGTTGAGAGAGAATTAATTGTTCAAAACAATTATCTATTCTCAATTTTTATATTCTCTAATTAATATTCATAGCTGCCTATTCATAGTGTTAGGATTGAAGATAAAATTTTATTTAATAAAATGTCGGCCATTAAATAACATTTAGTACCTTTAAAAAACCCCATGCAACAAAATAATAATTATATTATTATTATTTTTAGATGCACACCATCTTTCGAAATAAAAAATATTATGTAATGGTATTGTTAATTAGTATTTTTCATGAGAATCATTCATGGACCATTATCACTCCTCATGTTTTTATCTAAGAACCGAATATATATTTTTTCATAAATAAATATTTTATTCACAATTAATGAATAAATATTTATAAAATATTCAATAAATAAAATGAAAATTTATTCACAAACTGGTGAATAAATAATAATTTCATTTATGCAATCAATATAATTTGAATAAAATTATTCATCAGAATTGAGAATAATATTCATTCCCTTAATTAAACAATAATTGAATTTAATCAAGATCAATGGAAACACTTAGTGTGTAACCCTATATGATTATTTCCCATTAGAATTAGGTGGGCCTGCCTAAATTATAACATTACTCTCTTGAAATGGGTCAAGGAACCCAGGAGTATTAACATAATGTCAACTTATAGAGAACCACGTATGGACAATCAATTTTTAATACAATCCCTTCATCAAAATAATCCATCAAGAAAACTCAATAACCATGTCACCAACCTATATGATCAATATGCCTTTCATTGATAATATTAAACAAACACATTGTCACACCATGTCCATGGAATATAATGAGATAGTTCTATTATAAACAAAGGGATGAAATATCAGCTTCCATAAAGATGGAAGGATAAATCCTTCATCGATTTATTCATTAATGACATGTCACTCATGATGCACCATACATATACAAATTCTCCATGAACTGTTAACATCGTGGTTTAAAAAATAAATCTATGTATATGAGTGGTAATCCACATTAATAATAATATTAGAGTCTAAGGGATGTCACACATTCTCATAGAAGGGAATATAAAATGAAACAGAAACATGAGGAATTACTACTTGTGAGTCTATTCTAATAATATCCAGTCTTTGAGATTACCAAGTGAGGACTTCATGAGAATAATCCTCACCTACTTATTTGTACTCATAACTGATAGTCTATGTACTATGTATCACATCATTATAAGTTATGTACCAGTATAAAATTATTTGAGAATATCGTCTAAGCACATCAAGGTTCTCATCATAGTAGGGAACTGTTATGACTCTATCAATATATCATATACTCTATGACATTATTATATTAGAGTCATGCAGGAAAAAAAATAGTATTAAATATGAATTTTTATTAATATTCAATGCATCGAATATATATGTAATCAAAATACAAATAGTTTGCCCTGGGGAACCAATTCCAATAAAATACCACTTCAACTAGAGCCAACTTCCTATGACGTTCAGTCTGCTAGATCTCACATGATTGTCATGTTTTTAATGAGGCAATGATTTGGTCACAGGGACTTCCACATTATCTTCATTGTAGATACTACTCAATAAAACTACATATCTCTATAAAAAATCCCTCAAGATATGATACATGTGATGTATTTTATTTTTCCCCAGATGTGACCATAGCTCTTTTACAGGGGAAACTATTGCAGTATTATCACAATAGAGTGTGATAGTATCATTACTACAACATACATCATCATGATCCTTGATTAATTTTCATATCTATACTACTTATTTAGCTACCCCAGAAGCCACAATATACTAAGACTCTGCTTTAGAATCTATATCCATAGACTGCATTGAGATCTTCTATGTCACAGAACATTCATTCAAAGTTAATATGTATCCCTTTTTTTACATCATGTCATCTTGATCAGATTGGAAAGTAGAATTTCAATATGCTCTAATGATGGGTTCCTTATCTCCTCCATAAACCAAGAATTCGTCCTTAGTATTCCATATATACATAATGATATTCTTGAATTCCCTCAAAGGTGGAAACCTGTATCAGCTTGATATAATCAAACTGCACATAATGTGTATGAAACATCAATACTTGTACATATCTGGGAAAACATGATTGTACCAATTATTTATGTGTATTGGATCCTTTTCATTATTTTTCTTTTATCAAGTGTTTAAGGACACATTTCCTAGAAATAATAATTCCAAGTAATGCTAGAAACAATATCCTCTTAGATTGTTCCATTATTAATCCCTTCAGTATCTTGTCAATATATGTACTTTTACATAGGCTAGGTAACCTCTTCCATCTATCATGATAGATCTCGACCCCATTATATATGTTTTCGCACTAAATACCTTTATAGAGAATCATTTATTCAAACACACCATAACAGAATATAATAAGGGTATTTAATTTCCGATGAGTTATCATTCATCAACAAATAATATTAAGAAAATGAATCCACTCCCACTAAACCATTTATAATGACATGGATTACAGTTGTTCTTTATGAAACTAAATTCTGTTATGATGTCAACAAAATGAATGTCCCATGACTTAATTTCTTTCATTAATCCACAAATGGATATTTGGAACATGTATACCTTGTTGGAATCCTTTGGAGTCATAATACCTTTAAGTTGTGTCATATATACATCTTCATGAAGGTTCCCATTAAGGAATGCCCTTTCAAAATCCATTTTTAAAATCTCATAATGAAGGGAAGCCACAACGGAAAGTATAATTCTCATGGATTCATTCATTTATAATAGTGAAAATATTTCATCATAGTCAATACCTTCAGTTTGTTTAAACCCTTTTGAAACCATTTGTTCATTATAGGTGCTGAATTTTCCTTCAATGTCTATTTTCTTCTTAAATGACCATTTGTAACCAATAGGCATTAAATCTAATAAAGGGTCTACCAAAATATATACATGTTTGTGTTACTTGGATTCCATTTTAAAACTATTCTATTCTTTCTAATTGGAATCATCAGAGTCACTAATTTCTTCCTTTTAGGTTATAGGATCATTATTATCAACTAATAATGAGTCACCATCCCAAATGACTATAAAACCAAATTGTTACGGTTCTCTGTCCTCTATACTACTCCTATATAGTAATTGTGTCACTAAAATAATTTATTCTTCCATGGTTCTTTGTGGAATTTGGTCATGGGCCAACTCTTGTGTATCTTGATCCTGGAATTCATCAATGTCTTTCCCACCCAAACAATCTATTTTTGAGATAATGTACACCTCAAGAAATGTGGTATTTCAATTAACAACGACCTTTTTTCTAAAGTATTATATAGGTAGTATCCCTTTTTATTTTTCGGATATCCTATAAAAATACACTATATTACTTGGGGTATACTCCTGCTACCTGAATAGGCTATAACAAATGCTTCACAACCCCACACATGTAAGTAAGATACAACGAGTTTCATTCCATTCCATAATTTATATATTGTACTCTATGTTTCTTTAGATGTAACTTATTTTTGTACATAGAATACTCTTTGTAACATGTATCCCCCAAAGGATAAAGGAAGAATCATATGACTCATCATAGATCTCACCATGTCGAACATGGTGGGGTTCCCATTTCTCTAACAACATTCCAATGAGGTGTATAAAGAGGTGTCGGTTGAGATAGAATCACAAACTCCCATAAATAATAAATGAAGTCTTCACTGAGATTTTCTAAACAATGATCATAGTGAAGTTTCTTAATCTTCTTAACGATATGATTCACAACATCCATATAGAATTCCATTAATTGATAAAAATAATTTTATATATACCTCATTAAATAAACATATCCATATCTACTAAAATCATCCATAAAATATATGATGTATGAGTACCCACACCATTCTTCAATAAGAATGGTCCACACACATATTTATGAACTAATTCAAGAATCTAATTATCCCATTCACATTTCCCACTAAATTGGTCTTTGTTCATTTTTCATTGTAAAGATGTGTGTCATACACCAAGTGGTTTTAGTTTAAAAGAAACTAAATATCCACCTTGATGTAATTTCTTATATTGATTTTCATTTACAAGACCTAGCGGGTGATTCCAAATTTGGGTGAGGTAAGAACCATGTGAATTAACTTCGTTATAGATTACTATAATTAGGTTCATGAAATCATACACATAAAGATTGTCAACAAATTATTCATTTATATTAAAAATAATATATTTTTAAAGAACTGACATTTATTCGAAAATATGAAAATAAATCCATCTGCATCAAGTCTATATATAGAAATTATGTTTTTTTAATTGAAGTTTCACAAGAATATCCCTTCAAAACCAAATTCATTATTATCATCAATGTGAGGTGGTAGTCCCTGATTTCTAAAACTGTAAGTTTGGAAATATTGGATTCTTAAAGATAATCCTCTCATTGGAAAGTATTTCTAAATCTACATGGTTACTATATGTTAATACATCTATGAGCACCACAAACTATAAATAATACCTAATTTTCAAAATTAGATAAATTTCATAGGATGAAAATGCACATGATGCTTACAATTGCTTCATTGTCTAGGTACAGTTTTTCTTCCAGTGTCCCTTCATTAAATATGTGAAATATTAAACATCATGTTACCTTTATTTTCCCTTGATCTTCCACTTATTTTAAGGGTGTGAAGAATCTTTGGGATTAATTATCATTTCATTACCTTTCTGTTTGATCACCATAAGGATAGAAGGTTTTTCATGCTTCATATCATTATCTTCTTTGAAAAGAAGAGTAATAAGATCGGTAAGAGTCTTTTCAATGTTGTTCATATTAAAATTCACAACAATTTTGGAGAACCAAAGGGGGGATAATGCTAGGATAAGTTCAGTGGCCAGTTTAATAAGTTGTTTAAACCCTAGTTCATCTAAGCGCACAACATATCCAATGATCTTGACTACATAAGGCCCTTCTAGAGAATCATATCCATTGTTTATCTAAAAGAATGACATGGAAATATTATAATTTTATTATCTATATCTCTAAAAGAAAAGAACATTGAGGTGTTCAAACATGCGATACACATCCATGTTTTCATGATACATCATAAGTTCAAAATAAATTGATGAAATCTTCAAAAATTGAAAATCACAAATGTCACTATACTGGTATCCATAGACAAGTAACTCTCCATCACTCTCCTCTTTAGTAGGTAGATCATTCATTGAGGATTATAGAACATAATATTTATGTTCAGGGTGTAGCACAACCTGAAATCATATAAACCACTCTTGGAAGATACAGAAAACTAGGAGGTTTTATTTTTCCAATATTGACCATAGGGATAATGTGGATGATTAAACATAAATTTTATTTTAAATTATAAATAGTATATTATTAGTAATTTTCTTGTCTATGAAATAAGTGAGATATTAAAGATTTAATGTTTTATTTTTATATTTCATAAATAACCCACTATTTTTTCAAGTCCCAATCTCCCTCACCATTGAACTCAGAAGGTATAGTATTATTAACATTCTATTGTAAAGGATCCCCATCACATTTATAAGTGATCCTAACTTTGTCTGAGATAAGAAAAATAATGTAATTTGGTATGTGGTCTTACCAAAAATGGATATTCAACTCTTTAATCCATTGGATGAATTCCCCTATCCTAAAATCCTAACTTTGATTTCCTCAATATTTGCCTCTAAATCATTATTTAACAGACTTTGTTCACTGAACTCAATACAATTTTGGATAATTCAACCCAAATATTTTATGATTACTCCATGATAAGTGTCCATAATTTGATCATGTACTAAATTTATGTATATGGTTTCATTCCCAATAATGTAATGGAAGGATTAGTCTGAATTATTATTTCATTTGGGTATTTTAATTTATTTTTCAACTGTTTTATCATTATTTATCATTTCCACATTTTGTTAATATTATGTTTATGATACATTATTATTTAACCATATTTTTTAAAACAATTACACAGAATTTATTTATTTAATATCCATATTTTCAGATTAAATCATTTATTTATGTGATTGCTTCCATACATCCATAAAATAAACAATTATATATATAGAAAAAAAATAATTAATAAAATGAAATGTTCATGATCTTTATATAATGGTTTATTTAATGAGTGGAGGTTTGACCTTGGGAAAAAAAATCACATTGTCAGTTTTGGCAAGAGTTATAGCATTCCACCAATCTACCTGTGTATCATGTTAGATGGATTCATTATGATTCTATCTTGAACTGCCTTCATGTTCCTTGGGTTTCTCCATTAATTACAAATATTTATTACTCACATGCATGTGAGGGGAACCAAAGGATTGGTTATAAGGGATTACATAATTATCCTTGGACATGTAGGTCCTACATAATATTATAGGGAGGGATGAATCATAATAAATAATTTAATTTAATATACTATAATTTCGAAATCATGAATTAAATATAATTAAAACATCCAATACAAACACATGTCTTAGTAATTTCATGAACAGTCGTACTTGAAATGAATATGTAAAAATAAATTTTTATTATTCAATTCTTTATTCATTCATTAATTATTTAAGAAAAACTGGATTTCATTAATTAATTATTTAATTATATTATTATTTCACATTCATATTTATGATTATAAAATATCATTAGAAGATAGCCATCATTAATGGAATTTGTGGAAAATTAATGATAGATCCAATAATGACATATTAATTATGATAAATTAATTATGCCATTAAAATTCATTAAAACCATTTTTAAAATTTCAAACACATAATGGTATGCCAATCAATAAAATAGATTTTTAATACTTCAATTTTCAAATATAATTTAATTTTAATTTTTTTCCATTAATGTGAGAATACACGGCGTGTACATCTATTCACACTACACGTACCTCAGTTGTTGTATATCAAAGTTAATTTCTAGGTTCTTAAGCATGTCAAATCGGCCAGACTACATGACAAGTACATACCTATAATACACCTTGTATCAACATTCCATGTGAATGGTTGGCCAGGTCAATACATGGTGTGCTATAAAATCACCAAATTTAATTAAATTCTCAAGGCATATAGATATAATGCACATGGATAAATCGAATGTGCTTAAGTAGAACATTGTGTAACCTAGTTTTACTGACCAATGATTTGACACTTCATAATGTAATATCTAGTCATTCTTTATTTGTTCTCAATACTTTAAGAAAATAAAATAATTATCCAACATTATTAATATATTAGTAACATGTCAATTAAAATAAGATTAAAAAATGAAAAATATGTATTAAAATTATATCCAAAATTACACAAATACCAATAATCAAATAAATAATTATAAATTTAAACATGACCACTCTAATAACACATGATGGTTCGGGGGACAATAGAATCTTGCGTAGGAGGAAGATATATTAAAATTTATATTAATAGTCATTCCCCAAACCAAGAGTAAGGATAATCCACATCAAATTTATAATTAATTTATATAACATTTGATTAAATGAATTTTTGAGATTAATACCTTTTTTTGTTGTTGAATTTTGGTCATTCAAAAATACCATTTATGATTACCTTCATTCCATTGTGAGGATCCAAGAATAGAATATCTCTTTTGGTGATCCAATTGTGCTATTATGATATCTAAATAATACCACTCAGTGTCTAGGTGCTAGCGTAGTGATTCAAATGTCTTTCATTGTCCAATAATGATTTATCATTCTTCATTCTTCAAGGAATATCACATTCACTTCTATTTATTGAGATTCTGAGAGATGGAAGAGTTTAGAGAGAATTCATCATGCAGAACAATTATCTATTCCCAATTTTTGTATTCTCTTCATATTATATATATACATATATTTTTATAAGAATGATTTAAGTTAAAATATTATTTTATTACATGTAGGCCATTAAATAACATTTAAAATCATTAATATACCCCATTACACATAATAATAATTTTACTATTATTATTGTGTGGCATGCACCAACATTCATAATAACAAGTATTAAAATATTATTATATTATTATCATCATTAATTAATAAATTTTTATCACTGAAAATGGTCTTGGTCTGTTCGAAATCATCTATAAATTATTGAACTATCGAATAAATAATTTATTCACAATCTTAAAAATAAATATTTAATAAAATATTGAATAAATAAAATAAATACATTATTCACAAGGAGATAGATAGATATTTATTTAATTTATGAAATAAATACAAATAGAATATAATTATTCCTCATACTTGATAATAATATTATTTCCATTAATTAAACTAATATATAATTAAATTAACATCAATGGAAACATATAGTGTGTGACCCTCTAGGATTTTTTCTCATTGGAATTAGGTGGCCATTCCAAAAGTCCAAGATTATTATCTAGCAACGAGTCAAGGAACCCAGGATAATGAACATAATTTCACTACATCGAATTATCACTATGTAATATAATCCCTTTGTCACAATATATCACTTACCAGGTTTGAAAGATGTGTCACCAACGTATATTATCAATATGCCTTTCTTTAAATATACGAAATAAACATTTTGTTACACCATGGACATGGAATTTAATGAAAATGCTCTATTCCAATCAAAGGGTCATGATATCAGCTTCCATAAAGATGGACGGGGAAAATCCTTCATCGGCTAATTCATCAATGACATATCATTTATGAAACAACCAATGTATCTAACATCTATAAGAACTATTATCATCGTGGATTATGAAATAAATCTATTTCCATGAGTTTGTACATGAAATAAGAATAATCTTGAATTCTAAGGACCAACCCGAAGGCTCAAATATAAGACTCTTTGATGACGCAAAAACATGAAAAATTCATACTGGAATATTTATGCTAATAATCTCCCTTGTTAAAGATTTCCAAGTAATAAATTTATGTCACGAAACATCATATTCTCATGGGTTCTCGCACCTAAATTCCTATATACGATGGGTCTCATTATAGTACATTATACAACATAAAACATTATTTGAAAATATCGTCCTAGCACATCAAGGTTCTCATCATAATAAGAAACTGCTATGAACATATCAATTAGATGTATACTCCTAGAAATTATTACATTAGAGTCACGAAGAACAAAAAATTATCGTATAATATGTTTTATTAATATTCAATACAGCAAATATACATTTCCTCAAATTAAAAACATTGGACCTTAGAAACCAACTCCAACAATAAATGGATAACCATCTAATTTTAATGATTTCTCAAACATGGGCCTCTATCCATGACACCCATCTAGTTAACTAAAAAACAAATTTATTTTTGAAAAAAAACTAGTGTATCATGTCCTTAAAATTAATTAAATAATCATTTTATGCCCAAAACATTGGTGGGGAATGGAATGGGAAACAATACCAAAATCAAAACTCATGTCTGAGACACTACATGAACTCTCAAGGTCCTAGAAACCAAAGTCAACTTGATCTCAAGAAGTTTTCTATCTGAAAACATGAGAATATGTTAAATCACCAATCTATCTAGGGTATTACTATTATGTGTTTGGTTAATAATCATATAATAGTTCTATACTAGACTATACTGACATAAAATATAAAAGAATCACAATCTTGTTTGTGGATTTTGGATCTATAAACGAAGGATGAATTAGGGAATATATAAATCCTATACCATCTAGGGACAATGATCTCCCCAAAATACCATGAATAATCCATTACTTAGACACATTTTTAACATTAAAACTATAATATTTCCAATTTCTCATAGTGGGAGCTACCATATGCTCTAACAAGATGATCTCCACTAAGAACAATTAGTCAGGAATATTCCTTCTTCTCATTTGGAATTATTACCCCACACATGGCCTTTAAATTAATTATGTATTTATTAAATGATTAGTGATGGTGGGTATCATTCATAGGTATAGTAATTTCATTAAAATTCCATTAAATAGTTGGATTTCTCTAAGTATCATCCCCTAATAGATGGTATACACTCATTATCACTGGAGAATATTTTTAATATATATGTGATATGGTAAGAATATATAAAACCATTAATAACATATATATGAGGCATGTATTAACTTATACACCAAAACCATTTATTTCAAATTATAGTTTGACTAATAGTTTATTAATGTCCTTGATAAAGGACATGTCAACCATTTCCCCTATATTAGTCTCCCAGATTTGATAATTAAACACAAGAACTCCTTATCATCGTTACCAAAAGTTCCCAATCCATACCTCATAATAAATATAGTTACAAAATTCATCCCTAACTCTAGAACCAATATGATACATTTTTATAAGGCTCAACATCCTTGAACCACAATTCGGCCTATAATAGACCATATGTGCCACCCCATAACAATCTCCAAGAGGCCACAATCTTGGAACTATTACCAAGAAAGCATAAACATAAAAGGGCTGACTTAACCAATAACAACATATAAAATACATTAGTCAATAATAAGAAATGATACCATAAATGAATATATAATAAATTAAATTATGTATAAATCATGCATGAGACATTTAACAAATATAAAATTCAATAATGGAAAAATATAAAAATGAAATACAAAATAAAATAGTAAGCCACCAACTACATTGAACTTTAGGAAGTAAATATTTACCCTCATCACATGTACTCATAAAATATAAACTATTAGTTACCATCTCCTAGAATGTACCACTATAATTTATCATGCATCTCATAAATGAATCCCCCTAACTCTGTTACTACTAATTCAATCTTCAAAATATGAAACATCACCATAGAAACAACATGTGTGGGAAGGCATTCCATACTGGGGTGAGTATAAACATATATTGTAGGACACCTAAAAACATAAATTAACGATAAAACAATTGGAAACTCAAAACCCATATACATATGAACCAATGAAGAGAATATAAGAGGGAAATATATGATGAATATTCATGAAAACCAAGGGAATGGGAGATTCCCTTTCTTCAAAACTCATATGTATGATGTATAGTCTAACATGAAATTAGAACATCCAATAATACTAAAATGGAATATAAAACAGAATGTGGATTGTATAACTATAATCCATATCAAGGATAGAGCCTCAAAGGTTCAATATGATACAATTACCCAGAAGACATATGAATATTTGGATATTCCATAATATCTAAGACACTTAAACTATTTGACATCAATATCTTCAATAAAACCTCCGTGAAACTATAGAAAGTGACCATACCTCATCGATGTTTATGTGTATCAACAAATAGAGTACCTGACCTCTATAGAGGATTGTACACCGACACATGGGGAGAACAAACTCCATCATTCATATGTTGAATTTCCCATATAACATGTATGTCACTTAGGGTATTCCTAAACCCCATTCTTGGAGGACTATGCCCTAATACACCGGAGAGTACCCAAACTCCATGTTTTCTCCAAACACCTTTCCTAAACCCCATTATCATATCTATAGAGGTAAGATCCTAAAACTATCGTAATAAACTCTTATATTGTATTTCATGTCCAAACATGTTGTACAATTTCATTATTCAAAGAGAAATGCTGATAATAGATTCCTAATACATCCAAATAATAATATCAAGTGGAATAATATAATGAATATTAAAATATTCATAGTAAAATACATGTCCATGTATGGTACAAGACATGTAAGATAGTCAATAATAAGGATGCTTAACTACTACATCCAAATTTGTATGAAGTTGATATACACTATTTATATACTGAGAGATATGACATGTAATACATTTCATGTAATACATGGTGTCTCTATATAATATTCAACAAGTAAGTCCATGTGGTATCCTAGCATGTATAATCATTTCATGATAAAGTTTTTAGTATCATGATTCATGATGTGTAACCCAAAGTAACACATCATCTGATATTTAAAATCATATTAAACCCTAGATCTATTGAGTCTGGGTCACATGACATGATTTATGGGGTTAAATTGCATGTGGTGAAAATGAAAATATTGAATCAATGGATGATGATGGACACCATTTTTTGTTATAGACAACAAATCATGCTGTGATTAAAATTCCAAAATCTCGAAATAATTAAACTCACAATTAAAAATAAACTTTTTCCTTACATCCTAGTTGTGTCTCTAAATCAAAACTAAAATGAAACCCTCAAATCCACCAACACTCCATGGCATGGAGATATATATTCATACATCAGTGTACGGTCTGTTTCTATCAAACAGTTCATTATATTGTTCTAGAATCTCATTTCATTATAAATAAAATGTTCCAAAACCCATGATTCAATAGTTATCCTCCATTATATCATCATGAAACCACAATGAAAATCGATATAGTATAATAGAATAACAATATTCAAGAAGGTGGTGGTTGTAGGAATACATGACTATAAAATATTGGATCACATTCAGTTTTATCAAATAATATGAATATGATATGATAATGATAAAGATATTCATTATAAAAATCTCACAATTGGTCACAAATTTTTATAAATTATTAATTGATAAAATAAATAGTTTATCAGTTATAAATTATAATATTATTATTAAACACTATGAATTCTTTTAGTGAAATAAACCCTATAAAATCTTTAAATAAATTCCAACTAAAAATTGATTCCTTATCCCTATGGAAGTACAATTTTCTTCAATGACCATAGAAAACTATTAACATATGAATAATCATTAAATAAAAAATTTACGATTTTAAAATCATCATTTTTTTGTGATAATAATTATTTATTAAAAACAATAATTTTTTTTAGAATTTAACATATATTAAACCATTCCTAAATTTATCTATTTCATAATAGGAGAAATTTATGTTGATTTTTCAAAAGTAGACGTGGATCAAATTAAAAAATTAGATATTCATGTTGTTGATAAATAGATTCCAACATTATAGTGTAATTTTTTTCACAAAATTACTTTTTTATTGAGAAAATTTAATCATTATTATTACCTTGATGATTACTTAGAACATGATGAACTATTATTTTTCATATAAAGAATAATATATGAATACACTATGTGGTTTCTCACACTAATTCAAAAATAAATATGGATTATATAATTATAATTGGAAGAGAAAAATGAATTAGTGGGATGAAATAATTTCACTCCACAAACTCCCAAATAAAACCACCATTAACTCCCCAAAAATACCCCCTCCCTAATAATTTCATTAATTAAATCCATATATAATGACTAGAATACCCCCAATATACCCCCTTATATAACACACCATTATATATTATCCCCCACCCTAGAATGTTGATGCTAAATAATCATTCTATAATTAAAATAATATATAATCCCTATCATATACTTTAGTGTTTTAAGGAAAACAAAAAATTATTAATTTTGACCCTGATTCTAGACCATATAACATTTAACTCACCTTTGAAAAATAATTCAATGGAGACAATGATGATGTCATTTTTCTCATTAGAGATACCATTTATAAAATATTAATGTTTTCAGTCATGATATAAATATTATATCATTTAATAAATGTTATAGATTCTTAACAATTAAACTACCGTGGAACTTCAACAAAAACATCATTGGGGAAAATATTGCATTTTTATTTCTACATAACCATTAGATAACATTTTGAGGTAAATTGATATGATAAATTTCCCATTTAAAAATATTTAAAGGGATCAACCTATGAAATTCGAAAATATATTAATTCTCTATTATAAAAAATATGGGTTACTATAAGTATGAATTTTAACTGACCCTAAATTAGAGAAATGAAATCACAGAGTCCTCCATTTAAAGAAAGGTGGAATAGGGGACTAAATAGAAGAACTATGATGTAATGGTTTAGCCAATATTACCTTACTTAAGCCTCCTCTAAACTAAATAAGTATGATGTTTGGCCAAAAATGAGGGGTCTTTTAGTCTTAAAAAACTACCCTACCCTACAAGGTAACCAATTTTAGTATAAAGGGTACCCAATTCCCCACATAACCCTTTTAGATTCTTGGGGTCTCTTCAAATACATGGTGTACAATTACCAGGTAACTAGTGGGTTTTCTTCTTAATGGAATATCCCCACCACCATTATAGATCATACTGGATTCCATATAATACATTGAAATTCCCAAAATAACATAAAAATATCTTCTAGGGATCTACCATCACTTATATACTTAATCAAATTCTAAAATCTCAAACCACCCCATTCTAATGCTCAAAAAAAATCCCACTAAATTTCATAGCCTATAATTATACAAGTCATTATAAAGAATCCAACATTGGGATTATCATCCCAAAGAATCATTCAAAATGGTCATCATACACTTGATACATCCATTTAAATATGATTAAACAACTCATTCTTAATTCTTGATAGGCATGTATCCTCTACACTAACTCCAAATCTATACAAACTAACTTTTCAGCTTAATTCACCTTGATCAATACCACACATTTATCATTAAATATCATACTTATGAATCTGATGGAAAAATAAATTTTAACACATAATTACATGAAATAGAACATGTTGGATCCTATATGAAGTAAATGTAAAAAAACATCAGACCACTATAACTCCAAATCAAAACCCAAAAAATGATTCCCCAGAAAAATGACTTCTTGAACCCAAAACATCAACCCAAATTTTTCATACAAGAAACATCCTCACTAAGTGATGAACACAAAAATGATAGTTACTACTATAGATGAACAACCAAATATATCTTGGTTTTGGAAAATATAATGGCTCAAAAAACCATAATCTGAAGCATCACCGGACTCATTAGAATACCAGATACAACAAACATGTCACAAACACTAATATTGATCACCACTAACTAAAAAAATGTTCCACTTGAATAAAATAGTTATGATGTCCCTAACCATTTGTTTTTTCCACATCATCATTATATGAGTATCCAATAATCTTCAAACAAACATCCCTTGAGGACCAAAAAAATGAATCTGCTCATGAAAATCCATCATCCCCAGGAACCGATCCTACTATATATGTTCTTTGATGTCAAACCACTCAGAACGACTATAGTGAAATGTTGATGACCATTTATTCTCACCTTCATTAATAAAACATGCTCCAAACCCTCAGGACACCCCAAATTCTCATAAAAATCCATCTGAACCCATCATATTGGATCCCCATATTAACCTAATATTTTCCAAGAACACTCGGTGTTATACCACACTTCTCCCTAAGTGAGTCTACAAAACCCATCCAATATCCCAACTCACCCTCACATGGACTCCTACTTATCCATTATCAATAAATGTTACTCCCCAAAATGGAGTCTCCACATCCTATTTATGAACTATAATAATGACCAATGAATTGATACCAAAACATCTTTTTAACTAGTTAATTACCTAAAACCCCACACTGAAAATCCATAATTCCACTAGGAAAATTCGAATACATTCATCGAATGTGGATGATAAGCTACCATATCTATAACAAACTCACCATCAAGAGTTATAAATGTTTATATCATAGCATCACTAATGGTAATTTCACTAGGTAATACCCATTGAAGATATTCCTCTAACCATTCCTAACATTCCAGGAGGCACATCCCACAAGGCACCTCCCATCGATGATAAGATACTCACACAATGATCGTCTCTGAATAAACCACCATTTTTATTAGATCATAATTCTTCCAAAATCCCAATATCATTCAAAACACTAAATTATAAACCCCTTACTACTAAAAAACAACATTATATGAGAATTATTCCTAAGAAACTCCTTACAACAAAATTCCTTGCATGGATTACCGTAAATCCAATCCCCAACCACTATCTCCAACCTGATTCAAAACTCAAATTTGGATTCCAAACTAAGACCTAAAACCACAGGAAAATATCAAACATTACCCTAATCGTAAAAGGTCAACATATATCTCAAATAGAACCTATGGTATATTCATTCATTACACACTCAAGGTAATTGCTACCCCAACTATATAGTATATCACACACTACTCAAGAATTTATCTATCACCCAAAGAATCTACCGATGATCCTCTTGACCAATGATACATAATTTTAAACACCTATAAATAAAATTAACCTATACCCTTCATCCATAAGTGAAATGTTGATAAACAAACCAATACAATGAAATTATAACCAAACAGTTAAAAGGAGAAAACTCCAAATATACACTACTACAGACCCAACTAATCTCATTAAGAGAACCATATAGTTATTTAAAGAAAACAAATAAAATCATCATGAAATTATTGATGTATTTAAATAAACCAACCATGCCATACTAGACTAACTCATAACCGATAACTCATCCAAGAGTCTAGAAGAGGAAATATCGTATTCAACCCCACAAAATGGAATTAATTATAGGAATAAACATGTAAAAACATTGTTAGGGTGATTTTGTGGCATTTTTCTAAAATCGTATTATTTTTTGGTGAATAGAGGAATATTACCACTATGAAATTTTTCATTATAATATAAATACATGAACATCATGTAATTGATGAAGTATTCACACATTTGATTGACATCACAAACACTATTTACATTATGTATTCATGATAATCAATATTGTTTGTATACTTGATCCAAAATAACAAACCAATGAATATAATTTTAAAAACCCTTCTCTCCAACATATAAAGACCACCCATCGGAACCCCTACTCCTCACACCTTAAAATTCTCACACTGTCTAATTTCTACCCAATTTCCTTCCCATAACAATAAAAAGGTTTCATATTACTAATGGTCTCATAGAGACACCAATTACACATTCCATGAAGTGTATTCCAATGAGATGACATTTAAAAGATAATATTTTAAAAGTACCTCTTTTAAATTCCATTCTTTTTAAAATTAATCCTCACCTCCCCCATCAAACATTGTGTACTAAATAAATTATAATATAAAAATATACACATTATAATTTTATTTTTATGATGTAATATCTACCATATATCATTTTCTCTTGTCCTCTTATTATGAAAATGAAATTTTTATCCATATTATATCGGTTCACTTCATCTATGGAAAATGAGTTTTTGTTTTCTATTACCTTTTTCGAGGATGGTCATAAAGAATATTTTTATTGTCAAATAGGATGATAATAAGAATATTTTAAATTATTTCAAAATATATAATTATGATATATATATATATAATTAAATAACACAAAACTAGTTCATAATGATAGGAAAAACTACTTAAATGAACTCACTATTTAACATTAACATTTTTACGAATTGAATCATATCTATATAGAAATTATATAGTTATTTGAGAACATATCAATTTCCATAAGTTAATTAATACCATTTAATTTGTCTTTTTTTTCTTGGGAAACTTCAAAGGAACAACACAAAATTAACCTCAAGTGACCTAGCCTTGGAATCATGTAATGAACAGCCTTAAAATAATGGAATTATTCTTTATATCTTAACGAAATTGTAATAAATGAAAATTATATAATTATATTAAATAAAATATATATGTAAAAGGTTATCAAATAATTAATTAATGAATTTTATTTTTTTTATTTTGGAATTTACATGAATGTTCATAACAATTCTGGAATATAACTTAAGGTATCTCATTGAACCACCTTGTTTTATTTTTGTTATGACATTTCCATTTTTAAATAAGTTTTTATCTCTCTCATTGATGTTATGGAATAATTTTAAATTATATATAAATATATATATGTGTCTCTTATACATATATTGAGCTTACTATTTCTTCCTTTAAAGGGTTAATATATGCCAAAATTTCATTTCTCCAATACCTTCATTGAAATAAATCCTTATTAAATATAAAATTTATATCCCTTAATACTTTTATATATTTATCATTTAAATTATTTATTCCCATTCATGATCAGATTAAATAAATAAAAAATTTAGGTATAATCATTTTATTTTAACTCTAGGTTTAAAATAAAATTTTATATATACTATTTGTTTAATGTCATTAACTTATTCCTTAAACCACCATTTTGAAAATTCTTTTCTATACCCAGTTCAATAAACTTTCTCATAATGATTTTTAAAATTGAAAACTAAATTAAATAATTATTTTTATATACATATATATGAACATCCAAAATATTTAGTTAATTATTCTCTTTGGTAACATTATGAAATATCTTTTGTCTGTGGTGTGAGGAAATATTATGCAACCCATTTATCACCATTATTAATTATTATGATTATTTATTATTGTTTATTTTCTATTATACAACACATAATCATTTACATGTTAGGATGGGTTCACCAAGATAGTGATCCAATGAATTGGTAATTCTTTTGTCTCATTAGATGTTATTTATGGGATTAAGGAGTAAACGCAATCCAAGATGGGACTTTGTCAACCATGTGATTTTTTATTTATTGTATCCTCGACTTATACTAATTTCATGTTATGTGTTTCTTCAACATTATAATATTTTCATGATCTGTTTATTCCATTTACTTTATATTATGTTCTCTTATTATTCTTTCGTAGACTAATATTTTATGATATCATGGTTTTTCTTTCTGACATGTATTCAATGCTTCGATATCATGTTTATTCCCTTGCTCAGATTTATAACTCACTCATTTTCTCAATGTGTTCCCCAGGTTATCCTATAGACTTTTAGGATCTCCACGGGATTTAAGATATCATTATGTAAATTAAAATAAATAAATTTAATTTTAGTTTCATATAGATTTTTTTTCTACCTATTCATTAAAATAAAGTATTCATCTTAATTCTTTGGTTATATTTTTTGTATATTTATGTTGAAAATCATGTAAAAATATATGTTAAATAAAAGTGTCACTATTTTTTTATCGGATGATGGTATAGTTATTTTTGGTTGTTAGGAGACGAATTATTTAGTGATAAGCATTGGAATATTTCTATGTATAGGAAAATACCATTATATATTATTTTTCTATAGATCAAGTGGTTTCCATGAAATTACATATTTTGTCAAATATTGAAACTGGATTTGACTCTAAGATAGTGGTACTTATGGGTAATAACCATGAACATGAATCATTGGGTATTAACTAGATCTCCACCATGCACACAATATAGAGGCCTTATTGCACGTAGGGTGTGAACCACTAGGGGGATATGCTTTGGAAAATTCATAAATTATTTATTAACAATTATTTATTAATTGATTATATTTTTAGTTTAGAAAACCTAATGGGAATGTTTCCATAGATAACCATGATTGAAACCTATAGCATAGAAATTTAGGGTTAAAATTCATTTATATTTTATTCCTTCTATATTCATTATTTCCACATTTATATACTTATTAGTTTAAGAATTTTTATTAGTGGTTTTCATTTAAATTATGTTATTGGAGGTAAAAAGGAGGATTCACCCCAAAAACTAATGTCGTAGGCAATGGGATGATTTACATAATCAGAAACCCAACCTAATGGGATCCAATGTGAGGCATCATTTGATTATTCCAAAATACTAATAGTGAACTATGATTAATAATTAGAATGTATTTGAGTTTCCAAAAGATATCGTAGAAAATATGGATGGTGTATCATATAAGTTATAGTGATAAATATGATCAAGAAGAGAATATTCAATTTCCTTCATTCCAAAAATGTGGGAAGTGACACCTTGTTAAATGTCTTTAAATAACTAGATGATCGTTTTTCATTGAAAAAGATGTCATAAATCATCCTATTTACAAAAAAAGAATAGTATAGTGAATAATAAATAAGGAAATAATATTCAAACTAAAGAACCATTAATTGTTAAATGTCATAAATGTGGGGAACATGGTTATTATCCAAGTCAATTCCCTAATAAAAACACTAATAAAGAAAAAAACCATCAATGTATAAACAATGGATGCGAGGAAGGTACCACAATATGACGATTATTGATATAGTTCATGATAATAAAGAAAACCTTATCGACCACTCTTGAGTTATGCATTTATTGTTATATGTCGATTTATGATAGTCTATTATATTTATGATACATTCTAAGAGCATCAAGTCACCACCACAAATGATTTTATTTCATTATGAAAAATAGAGATGTTTATTGTATCAAATTTTGATTCTTATGGAAACAAGATTCTTAAATATATAATTATTCTTCCATTAGTGGAATTTAATACTTTATTCGGCATGGATTGGTTTTTCTTATATAAAACAAACATCATCTGTTAGGAGAGAGAGATCACTCTCTACATCCTAAGTTATCTTTTGATTCTATGAAATGTTAAATAATAATACGAATATTATTTGTAATAATCATCTCAAGTGTCAATATTATTATCTTATATGAATGTATATCTAGATCAAATGATCAATAACAATAGATAGAATCATGATTATAGATAATCCTCTAGTGAGGGATTATACTGATGTATTCCTCGAAAATTTTGTTTTTTCTTCATCATGACCAATATGTCGTGTTCTCAATCAAACTTACACCAGGACCTCTACCCATATCCAATACCCCCAATAGAATGGCCATCGTTTATTTGGATGTATTAAAATATTTTTTACAAGAAAATATTTTCAAAGGTTTCATATGCTTGAGTGCTTTACCATGGGGTGCGTTGATCCTTTTCCTCTAGAAGAAGAATGTATAATTGTTCCTTTGTATTGATTATTATAAGCTCAACAAAATTATGATAAAGAACACGCATCCATTTCAATGGATATATTAATTACTTGATTAACTGTCAGGGACCTAGTATTTCCATATAGTGGAAATTCAGTTGGTATATCACCAATTAATGGTAAAAAAGGAATACATTACCAATACCACCATTCGAAAATGTTATAGAAACTATGAGTTTACACTAAGACCCTTTAGACTCATTAATTATCTAGATATATTAATGGACATAATGTATTGTTTCATTAGATATTACATTAAAAAAAACATTCTTTATATATGATATTTTGATACTATCCAAAATAATTGTGAAAGTTGATGATAATTTCAATATTTTTATAATGTGTTTGGGAAAGGAGATTCTATATGAAAATTCTATTAAATTTAACTTCTGGATGGTGGAAATATCGTTCTTGGAAAATGTTATCACTTCAAATGGGATATCTGTAATCCCATATAAAATAATGGGAATTGATATGTTCCAAAAAAATATATATAATGAAGAAATTTATTTTTTGGGGGCTAGTTCAGTATTATCAAATATTTTTGAGAAACTTTTCATGATTTCTAAGTCTTCTTTCCAAGTTTATTTGAAATTTTGAAATGTTTTTCTAGAGCAATGAGTGTGAAGATAGAATAAATGAGTTCAAAAATAGTTTCATCAGTGAACCATCACTCATGGTTCCCCCATATTGGAAACATTTAAGGTATATGGTGATGCTTTAAAGAATTTATTGGGTAGTATACTCATGTAGAATGATAAAGTGATAGTCTATGCCTCAAGACTATTTAATTTTATGAGAAAATCAATCCTTTGCATGATCCAGAGATCGTTGCAATAATTTTTATGATGAGAATGTAGGATCGAAATAGTGATGTAGATGCTCAATATACAAGAGGGGGGGGTGAATTTTATAATTTAAAATTACTTTGGAACCTTTAAAGTTAGTTACACATAACTATGTTTTCCTTAGGAAAAGGAAAGGGCTTAGTTTAACAAAGTTAAACTAAGCAAATTCACAACACCTCTAACACCGAATGCAAACTTGGAAAGAGATTTCGAATGTAGGTTCTGAAAATATGGTTCCAGATATTGAACCTTAACAAAAGTTACAATATGGGATTCTACCTTAAAGCGTATAGAATCTAAATGAAACAAATTACAAGTAAGGAAGTATAATAAAGTTATACTTTCCTTATAATACAAAATTCATCATAAATAAACAAGTAGTAGAACTACAAGTAACAAGATAAATGTCTTTTAACCCAAAGACAAGGGTATCCAACAACCTTGGATAAATGTCCCTTGATTTATACTTTCAAGAAATTCTGTCTTACCCACACCAGGGTAAGCCCTCGATACGAAGATCGGAGTCTCTGTCTTGCTATCCCTGCAAGCCCTCAACTTCAAGGTAGTTGGCAACCTCTGTCTTCCTCACCAAGGAATCCCTTGAACTTCAAGGTAGTCGGCACCTCTGTCTTCCTATCCCCGTAATTCCTCGAATGTAATCACCAACATTAGAAGTTGCACGAAGCTTTGAGAGTTGATAAGAGCCTATATCTCTAGAAATCACTTCAACAGCATGTATGCTCAATGTCAAAAATCGTTGTTGTGTGTTATGAGCTCCCCCAAATGAGATCCTATTTATAGGTAAGGTCGGCTCCTTCTCCAACGGTCATATTTTCCTTAAGAATCGGTGGGACCTGTACACGTGTCACTTAGACAACAGTTAGTTTATAACAAAATAGATGACATCGTTTTATAACAAAACAAGTGTAACAGAATGTACGACATCGTTTTAATTATAACTCAAAAGTTCGGAATGAAAGCTTCGGAGTGAAGATTCGGAGTGAAATGGAAATAATAAAGAGTAGAAAATTTATAGAAATGTAATAAGAATAAAAGTTCAGAGTCTAACAAAAATATTTTTCAGAGTCTGAATTAATTCAGAGTGTATAAAACAAAGATGATGAGATTCTGTTTAATAGGTGAATTCGGAATGAGAATTCGGAATGATAATTCGTCATCAGAATTTGTAATGATATTTCATCATCATAGTTCATAATGAAAATTCATTATCAGAATTCCTAATAAGAATTCATCAATAGAATTCGTAATGATAATTCAATGTCGAACTTCATAAGAATTCGTATCCTGAATCTGGAATAGAACTTAGTCAGAGTACATATCCGGAATTCGGAATGATACTTTATTATAGTTCTCATCTGGAATCCGGAGTGTAACTTCCTTACAGTTCTTATCCAGAATTCGGATCCTCAAACATAATACTTTATATCAAAGTTTTAAAAAAATCTAAGAAAACAGAAATGAATCTGAATTTTATACTTAGGAAAAATATGGATGAAAATATGATAAGGATAAATTTCCTTATAAAAGCCATTTTCCTTATAAAAGCAATTTTCCTTAAGAAAGCACTTTTCTTTAAGAAAGCATTTTTTCTTAAGAAAGCATTTTTCCTTAAGAAAGCATTTTTCCTTAAGAAAGGTGTTTGTGATTTTCAAAACAAGAAGGAATGAAAAAGTCGTAAGGAAAACCTTATTGACTCAACAATCTCCCCCTTTTTGGAAAGCACAAACATCCTTACGAAAAAGAAATTCTAAGAAGAAAGAAAAACATTAAAGCTTATCTCTCTTTTATATGATGATATTGATGAATACGACTAACTCCCCCTTAGGCTTTGAAACTATAAGGATCGTATTCTAGATTTCCGGAGTGACATTTTATTACGAATGAGAAAGTCTTCTTCAATAAAAAAACTCCCCCTTAGATAAACTCTTATTAGAGTTCTTCTTTTTCTTAAGGATCTTTTCCTTCTCCCCCTTTGTGATTTTCAAAAAGAGATCGAGGGAATGAAAAAAATTAACAAAGTACCTAAAAAATTAGTAACAACAAAAGAAACGAGAAGCACATTTTTTTAGCTTTGAACTGTCGGCAACAAAGAAAACTAGATACAACAAAAAGATTGGATTTGGTTATTTCGGATCTTTTTCCTTCGAAATGAGCCCCTTAAGAATAGTCTTGATCTTCTTCAGGTCTTTATGATCTTCTTCAGCTTGCTTCTCTAAGACAACTATTATTGCGGATTGAGCTTCAATCTTTTCTTCTTGGGCTTTCAGCTTTTCTTCCTGAGCCTTGATCTTTTCTTCCTGAGCATTCATCTTCTGTTCAAACTCAATCTGATGATCCCTTTCAAATTTCTAGTTCTGAGAAACAGAATTCAACTTCCCATTCAGATCTCTGACTTCTTGAATCCGGAACTTCTTTTCATCTATCATCTTATCTTCAAAGGATGAAGTTAACTCATTTATCTTCATGTCCTCAATCTCAAAGGCATCATTAACATTGTCTTGAAACTCATCGAATAACCTCATCTCTTCAACAGTCTTCTTCGACCAATTTATCATTCTCTTAGAAGATTTTCTATGAGCTACGTATCCAACAAAGAAAGTTTTGAACTGAGCCTCAATCTCAACACACTTGTCCATGACCATAGATACGGAGTCAGTTTTCAGATTCAAAGCATGTTGGATCATCTGAAATCTTGAATCAATACTTGAGAAGGTCGGAATGGATCCCACCAACTTCTTTAAAGACTGGACAACAAATTCATGCCCCACTGAGGATGACTCCGAATCTGAAACTTTTCTTGGAGAATTTTCTTCCTCAATAAGCTCCAACTTCATTTTAGACGAATCACCATATTCTCTTTTCTTGCTAGCCACTGATTTCGGAGTCTCAACAAGGAGTTTCTTTCCCTTGACTTTTTTCAGAATTGATTCTTGATCAAGAGTTTTATGCTCGCTAGTAGATACTTGAATAATATCATAAACAACTTTTTGAACAACATCTTCGTCATTCTTATCCTTCTCTGGAGTTACTAACTTAGATGATTCAGCCTCTGATGTTTGGAGTGACAGATGTTCTGAAGGCGACCCCATATAATCATCTACTTCTTTTAATAAATCTCTTGTTTCACCACATCCTTCAGCAACTACTTCTTCCTCTCTCACATGCTGAATCTGCTCAAGTTGCTCAACATGCTCAGTTCTAGTCTCTTCCGGAAAATCAAGCTTTCTTCCTGGAGTCTCAGGTAGAGATTCCAAGGAGAAAGATCTCAGAACTGGAATGCTTCCGGATACCATCTCATTAAATTTTAACAATGCTTGGACTGCCTCAGCTTCTGACATCTTCTTCATGAGCTTCTTTTCCATTACTTTTTTTCAAGTTCATCAGCAGTTCTCTCCGTCAATGCCTTAGCCTCCGCAGGGTCCAATACGAACTGCGGATCCACTTCTTTCCTTTTATCTTTATCTGCTCTCCACCTCGCAACAACCTCATCAGGAAAGGCCTTCTTCTTCTTTGGTTTGGGAGGTGCGGTTTGAACTTCCTTAGATTTAGGATCCTCAACTTCAGTTGCAACTTCTTTCAACTTTCTTTTCTTTACTGACTTAGATGATTCCGGTTCAGCAGCCTTCGGAGCCGCTTCTTCTTGATTAGATAAATCGAAGAACTCACCAGACTCCTTGTTGAAAGCCACATCCATCCTCTTAAGGGTATCATCACTGACTAACAAGATTTTACAAACCGTTGGCTTAGATCTGCAAGCTTCCTTGAAAGATTCAAGGCACCGTACTATCAACTTTGATAAAATTCTTGGGTACATTACGATCTAGGCTCTGATATTTCCATTCTTAAGATTCTCAATGGTTATAAGAATGTGCCTCATGAAGTTAAACTTCCTTAGACTTATCAAGAAATCTGAGATGTAGATTTCACTCTTCTTCAAACTGTCTTTATCACCTTTCCTTGGTACGATAAGCCCTTGTACCCACAACTCTAGAATTCGGAAATTTGTAGGCAAACTAGCAATATTCGGAGCTTTGTCATCTGAGAGTCCGAGAGTTTTCAAGGCTTTTTCTTTGTCGAAGCTACCCTTAGAATCCGGCAAAACGTGAGATATAAACTCGGCTTCTCCTTCATAGGACAACCCTACCAAGCTTGTTGCCTTGGTATAAGAATGTTTGTAAGTCTTACCATAAGACTTAAAAGAAAATTTCTCCCTATTATCATCCTGAAAGAAGGAAACTATTTCATAGAACTCAACATGTAACTCCGAAAAAACATCGTCTTGATTCCCCGGTTTGGATACAACAATATCTTCCCACCCATTCAACTTAATGTTCTTTGAAATAAGAGAATCATAGTTGTTGAAGAAATCCGGATGGACTAACCTTTCTCTGTAAACTAACCGTTGTGAAATAGGCTTGGTGGATGACATTTCTTGAGAGGCT
Organism: Viscum album; assembly: GCA_963277665.1. Classification (NCBI taxonomy): domain Eukaryota; kingdom Viridiplantae; phylum Streptophyta; class Magnoliopsida; order Santalales; family Viscaceae; genus Viscum; species Viscum album. The sequence continues at coordinate 897,057,560 of OY728120.1, forward strand.
AACTCCGCAGACATTCAGATCTGAAGTCCTCTGAGAAGTTTGGAACGGAGAAATCTGAAGTTTGGAACGGCCTTAAATCAGAGAGGCAGAGATTCGGGACGCGAGAGCTTGAAATCGACGTGGGACGAGTATTTGGGTCCCCTTTATATAGGCAATGGGACGACGGTTCAACTTCCTTGGTTGATCTAACGGTTGGGATAAGCTGAGATCAGATCTGACGGTTGAAACTTGAATCCGATCTTTTTGAGGTTTTTATTAAAACAAGGAATTAAGAAAACTATAATCCGAAAACATAATAAAAGAAAATTCCAGCATGTAAAATATGACTATGAAAACTTGAGTAAGGTAATCATACCTTTCAGATTGGATTAGGAGGATTATTCGTAATGGGTAATATAAAAATGAATACGAAAAAAAAATCTTTATTATGAGAAGACAGAGTTCGCAAAAACTTTACTACGGAAAATAAACTTAGTACGAAAAACATATTATGGAACACTCATTACGGAAAACTCAGTACGAAAAACAAACTTAGAAAAAAAACTTTGTTATACTATCAAACAAATGTACTCCCTCAATGAAAAGGAGTTTATTGCTGTAAGGAGACTTTTTCAACAAAAAGTTAATTAAGAAAGATTACCTTACAGTTATCATTCCTAAATTCTGTTTAATATATTCAAATCTATCAGAAGGCAAAGATTTTGTGAAAATATCAGCAAGTTGATCTTGCGTTCCAATAAACTGAAGAATAATATCTCCTTTAATTGTGTGATCCCTAAGAAAGTGATGCCTAATATCTATGTGTTTTTCACGGGTGTGATGTGCAGGGTTCTTACTAAGGGAAATGTCATTTGTGTTATCACACAAAATTTGAGTTTTAGTAAAACTCAATCCATATTCTATGACTGTATGTTGCATCCACAACACTTGAGCACAACAACTTCCAGCTGCTACATATTCAGCTTCAGCAGTGGAAAGTTCTACAGAATGTTGCTTCTTGGAGGACCAAGAAACTAATGAATCTCCTAAGAAATGACAAGTTCCGGATGTAATTTTTCTATCCATTCTACATCCACCAAATTCAACATCAGAAATGCTTTTAAGGATAAAATCATTTCCAGAAGTATAAAATAATCATAGATCCATGGTTCCCTTAAGGTAGCGAAAAATTCTTTTTACTGCCTTTAGGTGATATTCCTTAGGATTGGATTGATATCTTGCACATAAGAATACTGAAAACATTAAGTCTTGTCGACTAGCTATTAAGTAAAGTAAACTTTCTATCATACCTCTAAAAGCTGTTTGATCTACTGGTTTCCCAGCTTCATCAAGATCTAAAGAGTTTGAGGTACCGATAGGAGTACTTATACTCTTAGTATTGTCATAACCATACTTTTTAAGAAGATATTTAATATACTTATGTTGAGATATGTAGGTTCCTTCTAGTTTTTGAGAAATTTGAAAACCAAGGAAAAATGGTAACTCACCCATCATACTCATTTCAAACTCAGTTTTCATTAGACTTGCGAAAGAGTCGGTCAAAGATTGCTGAGTTGAACCAAATATGATGTCATCAACATAAATTTGAACAATCAAAACATTTTTCTTATCTTTCTTTATAAAAATGGTTGGATCTGCATTTCCCTTAAAATAGTTATTTTGAAGCAAAAATCCAGTGAGTCTATCATACCATGCTCGTGGGGCTTGTTTAAGACCATACAAAGCTTTGGTAAGTCTAAAAACATGATCAGGATGTTTTGTATCTTTAAAACCAGGAGGTTGTTCAACAAAGACTTCCTCTTGATCATAACCGTTAAGAAAAGCACATTTCACATCCATTTGGAAAAGTATGAAATTAAAGAATGCTGCAAAGGCAAGTAGAATACAGATAGATTCAAGTCTTGCTACTGGAGCATAGGTTTCTTCATAGTCTATTCCTTCTTGCTGATTATAGCCTTTAGCAACAAGTCTATATTTATTTTTTACTATGACTCCATTTTCATCACATTTATTTCTGAAAACTCATTTTACAACCATAACATAAGTTTCCTTAGGTCTTTTAACCAAGATCCAGATTTTATTCCTTTCGAATTCATTTAGCTCATCTTGCATGGCTTTAATCCAATCAGCATCACCTAAAGCTTCATCAGTGCTTTTAGGTTCTAATTGGGAAAGAAATGTTAGATGTTCTACTTCATTTCTTAAAGAACGTCTAGTCCTTATAGGTTGATTTACATCACCAATGATACTATCACTAGGATGATTCTTAAGAAACACCGGATTTTGGTTTTGTAAAACCTGTTCATCAACATAGGGTAGAAAGTCTTTTGGGGTAAATGTTTCAGTAGTATCTTCTAGAACATTATCCTTATTAGAAGGTTCTTCTATCATAGGTTGACAATCAGTTTTTGAAAACACATCCGAGGATGTAGGTAGGGATGGTTTAAAAACAAAAGGATCTAACCCATTAAATTTTACATGTACTGTTTCTTCAACAGTGCAAGAATTTTTAGTAAAAACTCTATAAGCCTTAGATGTTGTGGAATAACCTAAGAAAATTCCTTCATCAGATTTTTGTGCGAATTTATGTAGGTTATCTTTAGTATTAAAAATGAATACTTTGCAACCAAAATCCTTGAAGTAGGATAATCTTGGTTTTCTACCATTCCATAACTCATAAGGAGTTTTATTAAGAAAAGGTCTAATCAAAACTCGATTTATAGTATAACAAGAAGTACTTACAGCTTCATCCCAGAAATGTCTAGCTATAGAATATTCACTCAACATGGTTCTAGTTATTTGTTGAAGAATTCTATTTCTTCTTTCAACTACACCATTCTGTTGAGGAGTTCTAGGTGCTGAAAAATTGTGAGTAATACCTTTCTTACTACAAAAAGTTTCAAAATCAGAATTTTGAAATTCTCCTCCATGATCACTGTGAATAGTTTTCAATTGAAGATTTTTCTCATTTTTAACTTGAGCTCTAAAACTTTTGAAATAATAAAAAGCTTCAGATTTCTTTTCTAGAAAATAAACCCAAGTAAATCTAGTGTAATCATCAACTAGTAAAAACACATAGTATTTGCCTCCAATACTTCCAGTTTGTGTTGGACCAAAAAGATCCATGTGCACTAACTGTAATGCATTGGTTATTGAGACTTCACTGATTGATTTAAAACTAGATTTATGTTACGTTCCATATTGACAAGGATCACAAATTTAGAAGAATCAAATCTATGCTCCGGTAGATCCTTTACTAGTTTCTTCTTAGAGAGTTTACATAGGTTCCTAAGGTTACAGTGACCAGGTCTTCTATGCCATAACCAGGAGTGATGTTCCATTGCACTTAGGAAAGGTAAATCTTGGCTTCTGACGTCTTCTAAGTTTAGAGTGTAAACATTCTCTTGCCTATTGGCGGAGAGAATAAACTCTTCCTTGGAATTGTGAACTAAGCACTTATCATTCCTAAAATTCACAAGGTATCCTTCATCACAAAACTGGAATATGCTAATGAGGTTGCTCTTAAGACCTTTAACAAAAAGAACATTTGAAATCAAGGTTTTACCAAGAAGAACAATATTACCAATACCAAGAATCTCTCCCTTAGCATTATCTCCGAATGTTACCTTTCATCCTTTCGTTTTGATAATATTTTAAAAATAGCTTTTGTTACCAGTCATGTGCCGGGAGCATCCACTATCCATGTACCATATATTATTGCTAGCACTCTCTTTATTTTCCGGAAATCAAGAAGTAAATTAGACTTTCGGAATCCAAACTTGTTTGGATCCGAGATTTCCAGACAATAAAATTTTAGGTGCCCACATATTCTTAGAGAAATAAGCTTTGTGACATCCTAAAGATTGGGTTTTGTTTAAGGAAAAATTCTTTTCCCAGTGACCACCACATTGACACTTGGTACAAAATGGGGCACTTTGAAGAACAAAAAAATTGTTACTGAAAATTGGTTTTGCATGGGTATAACCAAATCCGGATTTATTTCTTAAAGGTCGTATTTGGGAATACATTTTATCAAAATTTTCATTACCATGGGTAAAGTTTGATAAACACTTCTTTAAGGAAAAAAATTCGGACTTGAGTTTTACAACCAAGTTTTTATCCTCAAAATCATTAGTTTTAGAACTAGAGCTAGGCTCAAAAACATTTTTATTTGAAATTACTTTATCTAATTCTTTAGAAAGTTTCTTCTTCTCAGAACTTACTTCCTCAAGATTCTTTGAAATACTTTCAAAATCAGTATTTTTCTTATCAAGATATTTAGAAAGATCTGATATCTATTTTGTAAGAATATGATTCCTAGAGTTTTCCTTATCAAGTTTCTTATTGAGTTTAGAATTCTCAATTTCAAGAAGTTCAGAAAACCTAGAGACTTATTCATAAGTAGGTAATGTATTTTCGTCATCAGAAGATGATTCATCAGCAGAAGAGTTATAATACTTACTATCAATGGAATTTAAAGAAACATTGGTCAATGATTCAATATTTCGTACCTTAGCCATAAAACAATGATTATCAATAGGTAATCTGGCTATAAGACCAAGATTCTTATGTCCTAAAGATTCATAATCAGAAGATTCATCTGAAGATTCACCACCACTTGCACTCCTGGTGTCATTGGCTTTCAAAACATTCTTAGCTTTAGCTTTATAATATTTCATTCTGTTCCTATCTGAATGCATTTCTTTTCTTTCTTTCTTTTTGAGCATAGGGCAATCTTGTCTAATATGTCCAGCTCTTTTGCATTCATAAGAAGTAACTTCTCCATCTTTCTTATCTTTCCTTTCCTTTTTCTTATACTTGGATTGGAAATTTTTCTGGCCAGCTATCTTGTTCATCCTTCGAGCAAGATTTTCTAGTTCATTTTCTGAGACTTCACTCTAACTAGATTCTGATTGGAAAATAAATTTCTTAGACTTGGATCTAGTTACTCTCTCAGGAGTCTTAGCTTTCATCTGATTTGAAGTTGTAGTAAAAGCAACAGTTCCATTTCCATTCTTCTTCTTCATGTTGTCTGCATCTCTCTTCATTCTAGTTTCATGTTATAGAAGAGTTCCAAAAAGCTCATCAAGAGATATCTGAGTGACCTTCCTATTTTCATCTATAGCTGTTCTTTTGGATTCCCACTCATTGGGCATAATATCAATTAATTTATCCACAAGAGATTCATCATCTAAACCTTTCACTCCCATAGATTGTAGGCTGTTGACTATAGTCATGAATCTCTGTTGAACTTTACAGATTGGTTCTCTATAAGGAAAGTTGAAGCCATGATATTCAGCTCTAAGAATAGCTCTTCTAGTCTCAATCACTTTAGAAGTTCCAAAGTTTGTAACCTCTAACTTCTTCCAGATACAGTTAGCTGCTTCACAAGAAGAAATTTGGCTATATATATTTCTAGTCATTGAACAGAGTAGAGTATTTCGTACCTTATAGTTGAGTTGATATTCTTTCTTTTCCTGGTTAGTGAAAGTTCTAAATTCCTTGTCATGAATTTTATAATCACCAATAAGCATTAAAAAGTTATCCACTCCAGTGTTGATAAAAAAAGTCTTCATTCGATCTCTCCAGTACTCATAGTCATTACCATCAAATATAGGTGGTCTTGTAGGATTTAGATTATCAATCGAACCAACATTAATTCATGCCATACTAGAACAACCTTTGGCACACAAACTTGTTAGTAGCAAAAGTTTTGTAATAAAAAAGTTCGGAATGAGAAAGTTCGGAATGGTAAAGTTCGGAATGACAAAGTGAGCAAGAAAAACTTATTCGTAAGTATAAGTATTTTAGAGACCTTCTCTGATACCAATTGTAGGATCGAAATAGTGATGTAGATGTTCAATATACAAGAGGGGGGGTGAATTGTATACTTTAAAATTCCTTTGGATCCTTTAAAGTTAGTTACACATAACTATGTTTTCCTTAAGAAAAGGAAAGGGCTAAGTTTAACAAAGTTAAACTAAGAAAATTCACAACACCTCTAACACCGAATGAAAACATGGAAAGAGATTTCGAAAGTAGGTTCCGGAAATATGGTTCCAGAAATTGAACCTTAACAAAAGTTACAATATGAGATTCTACCTTAAAGCTTATAGAATCTAAATGAAACAGAGTACAAGTAAGGAAGTATAAGAAAGTTATACATTCCTTATAATACAAAATACAGCAGAAATAAACAAGTAGTAGAACTACAAGTAACAAGATAAAAGTCTTTTAACCCAAAGAGAACGGTATCCAACAACCTTGGATAGAGGTCCCTTGATTTATACTTTCAAGAAAGTCTGTCTTACCCACACCAGGGTAAGCCCTCGATACGAAGAACGGAGTCTCTGTCTTGCTATCCCTACAAGCCCTCAACTTCAAGGTAGTTGGCAACCTCTGTCTTCCTCAGCAAGGTGGCCCTCGAACTTCAAGGTAGTCGGCACCTCTGTCTTCCTATCCCCGGAAGTCCTCGAATGTAATCACCAATATTCAGAGTCGCACAAAACTATGAGAGTTGATAAGAGCCTCTCTCTCTAGAAATCACTTCAACAGCATGTATGCTCAATGTCAAAAATCGTTGTTGCATGTTATGAGCTCTCTCAAATGAGCTCCTATTTATAGTTAAGGTCGTCTCCTTCTCCAAAGGTCATATTTTCCTTAAGGATCAGAGGGACCTGTACACGTTTCACTTAGACAACGGTTAGTTTATAACAAAATAGACGACATCGTTTTATAACAAAACAAGTGTAACAGAATGTACGACATCGTTTTAATTCTAACTCAAAAGTTAGGAATGAAAGCTTCAGAGTGAAGATTCGGAGTGAAATGGAAATAATAAAGAGTAGACAAATTATTGAAATGTAAGCAGAATACAAGTTCAGAGTCTAACCAAAATATTTTTCGGAGTCTGAATTAATTCAGAGTGTATAAAACAAAGATGATCTGATTCTGTTTAATAGGTGAAATCGGAATGATAATTCGGAATGATAATTCGTCATCAGAATTCGTAATGATATTTCATCATCATAGTTCATAATGAAAATTAATTATCAGAATTCGTAATGAGAATTCGTCATTATAATTCGTAATGAGAATTCAATGTCGAACTTTATAAGAATTCGTATCCTGAATCTGGAATAGAACTTAGTCAGAGTTCATATCTGGAATTCGGAATGATACATTATTACAGTTCTCATCTGGAATCCGGAGTGAAACTTCCTTACAGTTCTTATCCAAAATTTGGATCCTCAAATAGAATACTTTATATCAAAGTTTTAAATAAATCTGAGAAAACAGAAATGAATCCGAATTTTATACTTAGGAAAAATGTGGTTGAAAATATTATAAGGATAAATTTCCTTATAAAAGCAATTTTCATTATAAAAGCAATTTTCCTTAAGAAATCATTTTTCTTTATGGAAGCATTTTTCCTTAAGAAAGCAATTTTCCTTAAGAAATCAATTTTCCTTAAGAAAGCATTTTTCCTTAAGAAACCATTTTTCCTTAAGAAAGCATTTTTCCTTAAGAAAGCATTTTTCCTTAAGAAAGGTGTTTGTGTTTTTCAAAACAAGAAGGAATGAAAAAGTCATAAGTAAAACCTTATTGACTCAACAGAGAAAATAGAGATATTATCTATATAGGGATATGTGTGAGATATATGTGTATCATAATATCCTCAAATAATTATTCACATAGAAAGAGGTTACTATGAATTTGTGAATATGGTTATAGGTGTTCAAGGACAATGACTTATGAATCCACTCTTGTACTAGGAAATAAAATAAAATAATAAACACTCTAAGTATAAAATATCCTAAAATTATTTCAATAGTGACAATTGTGAGGGACATAATCATATTAGTATTGGAAAGGATTGGCATGGGGATCATAATGGAAAGAATACAATCATTCCATTCATAATTGATTTCTTAACCATCCCTTTAGGATAAGATAGATGATTCTCAAATGAATGGTGGGGAAATATAGAAGATATTTGAATCTATAAGAAAGGTTAAATCTATGGAGTTAAAAATTTATGAAGAAGGATATGTAATATTTCGATCATGAAAATGTGTACCATGATATCATGAGACATTGTAGTTTTTTAATGATGCACATATATGGACCTTCTTCATCCAATATAGGAGTAATGAGATGTATTTAGATCTCTGAGATCACTATTGGTGGTACAATATAGAGAATGGAATCATATAATATACATCAAAGTGCCTCATATATTGGTAAGTGGAATCTGGAAGGAAAAAATCTAAGGAGAAGATGCAACAATTACCCATACCTAAATCATAATGGAAAAAACATAACTATATACTTTTTCATCGAACTCCAAAAGACATCTAGAAGAAATAAATTTATAAAGGTTGTGGTGGATTATCTTATAAAAGTTCTCATTTTATTTCAATTTGATAAAATGACTTACTCAGTGAACATTCTAGGATATGCATGTGAGTACTTGTGAGGTTGAATGGAACACCACAATCTATTTTATCTCAAAAATATTTCAGGATTACCCATATGTTCTAGAAAAGTATCCAACATGAACTAAAAATTTAACTTAACTTTATGCGGTTTATAAACCCCAAACTGATGTCCAATCTAAGAAACCTATTTAGAAACAAGAATACATGTTGAGATGATTCCCAATGGACATCAAAAGAAAATGGGATTAGCATAATCCACTTGTAAAATTCGTGTACCATAATATATTTCACTAAATCATCCAAATGGATTTATATGAATGTCTTTATGGGATGAAATGTAGAGTGCCTACACTCTTGGATGATACTGGAGAGTATAAGATTTTGCGTCTTGGAATGGTTATGGAATTTGTAGAAAAACTCAAGTCCATTTAGTAGCACAATAATTATACTCAAGGTAGATAGAAGAGTTTTTTTAAAATCATTAATAAGACCTGAAGGTTGTGGATAGAGATTATGTGTTCCTCCACATATCACCATAGAAGAGTATCATGTTATTTGGAAAGAAGGGTGTGTTGATTATGAGATACATCAACACCTTTGAGATTCTTGATCACATTATATTTGTATCATATTGAATAAAAATATGACCAACCATTTCTAAAGTATATCATATGTACTAAATATCCCTCTTGATAAATTAAATACAAGATCTCTCACAAGTAATAAATTTAGTGGTGGTACAAATAGAAAAAGACCTCTCTTATGAGTATAAGCTAGTGAAGAACTTGTACTCTATAGAAATTTTTTGATGTGACAACAAAAATTGCCTAGCCATATTACTATGGAGAAACTATAAGTTTAAGGAGGTGATGAGGGAACTGGAGGAATCCATGATGAAGAATTACCCTCACATTTCTTCATTATTTTCTATAAAATGAAATTTTAATGGTCAAATTTTTTAATGGGTGAAAATGTAATGACCCACGATTTTATGATTGGAATTTCCTTATAGAATATAAATTATGTCATATTTATTAATATTATATTATATAGTTCACATGAACAATATGATAAATATTACTTAATTTTATTATGTTAATCTGAAAATTAAATTTAGAGAATAAAAATTTTATTAATAATTGAAAATGTTAAAGTTGGATAAAAATAGAGACTATGATAATAATAATAATAGAAAAATTCAGATCTACTCAGTCCCCCAGAAAAATTTCACTGATGAACAACAGTGTAGAAATGAATTTGAGAATACGTAATGTAATAAAAAATTTAAAAATAATATATTAATATATATATTTGAGAGAAAGCATAATAAAATGAATATTTTTTGAAATATGATGTATTTATCGGAATTCGGGAAACCATATAGTCATTATAAATATAACCATTGAAATTTTAATCTGACAGTTGAAATAGTAAAATGAGTGTTATGTATAGTAACCTAATTGTTTGAATTGTAAGATAACCAATGGTGATGTAAAATAAAATTTTGGTGTCTTATAAAATTATAATATTACATATTTCTAAAATGAAACATGTAAATAAATGTTTTAAAAATGATAAAAAAGTGATTGTTTTCTTGTGAAACAAATATGTTTTATTTTAATTTTATAAAAAATGATTTAAAATAATTTTTATTTTATTTAATGAGTTTATAAATTAATATTAAGTTGAATTTTAATGGTAATTTTATTTTATTAGATGACTAGTAATTTTTTTAATGGGTCTGAAAATATTTCATAACATTAATGTAAGATCCCTAACATTTCTACAGTTATCATGGGCTCATTTTTGGTACTATTTTTCAATTTGTTGAGTACATTTCATTTGGATTTTATGATGGGGTGTGTCTGGGTCACAATTTTAGAAAAATGGAAGAAATATGGGTTGTGCATGTTTACCACATGGTTTGTCGTAACTGTGCACCCTATACAAATATGCGTTGAAACCCAAGATAGAGGGGAATTAAAATAGTTGGTGCATTTTTTTTTAAACTGTGTGGACTCTTAGAAGAATCCATATACCCCAATAAAATAGTTTTTTAGATTAGACACATGGTTAAGGGAAACTATGTGAACATTCCCATCAAGTTGTGCACTAGAATTTAATTAACCTGAATGTTTCTTTTAAAATTACCTGAACCCCTGAAATTCACCCAAATCAAACCGCATTCATCCCCTGACATTATTTTCTGATTTAAGAGACATTTGAAAAAAATCATAGTCCCTATCAACCTCATTTCATTATCATTAGAATCCTGGATAAAAGATATGAACCTCTCTAAGTAAGAGTATTTCATCCCTGTTGTTTTATCGTTATTCTCTCTATCTTTAAGGGGAGTGATTCTTTGTTTTGGTTAGATATATAGTTAGTTTTTGGGATATAGATATATTATTTTAAATATACATATATTTTTAGGAGATATTTAATTGTTCTATCTTGATTTAGGTAAAAGATACGTCTCTCATTCAAAATCGTTACCCAATGGATTTTTGGGGAGTTTTGTGGGGTGATTGTTCATCGACGAATCGAGGTAGGTGCTCTATTATTCAATTCCCACAGTATTGATTTAAATAACTGGTAAGTGATTTTAGAATTACTAGGTTTTATTTTGAAATTTAAATTCCTAATTGAATTAATTAATATGGAAAATTAATTTATTTATGAATTTTGGATTTTATTGAAATTTTTATTCGTAAATTGGAATAATAAATTGTTAAATTAACTATTGAATATTGGGTAGTGAATTAGAATAATTAATAATTTAATTAATTTTGGGATATTGTTATTGTTGTATTTTATTAATTAATTTTTTAATTAATTAAAGGGATTGATGTGATTAGTTAATAATTAGGTTAATTAATGGAACTGTGTTGATTAATTAATTATTGAATTAATTAATGAAATTTATGTGACCAATTGATTGTTGGATTAATTAATAGAAATTGGTATGATTAATAAAATTTTTATTTAATTTTTTTTATTGATTTGTGGAATTTATGTTTGTTGTATTTCAGTTGTATGTGATTATGTTGGAAGGGAGTTGCAAGTGTATTAACTAGGGTATGAGAAAGGGATTGCTAGAGGAAGATTCTGAGAGATTCAATTATGATTTATTAATGACCACGAGAGACTTCATGGAGGAATAAAATGAGATATTCCATTTTTATTTCTAAAGGACTAATTGGAGCTAGGCCTGGTAAAAGACCATGAGAGATTCCCCTTTTCCTAAGAAGATATTATGCTTCTCACACACATTAGAGCATTGAGGTTAGAGCCCTATGTTCACAAAATTCATGTAGGACTAATTTACATGTTTTATGTATTTTATTAGAAATAATTTTTTTTATAGAATGGTAAGAATGGAATTTAGATATATGACATCCCCTAGGGAAATTTTAGAGTCCAACATGAGCCAATGTAGGTATTGATATTTAATAACCCAAAAATTATGTGGATAAATAATGATTAATTTAAAATTTTAAAATTTTTACTTTATTTCATGAATTTTATTCATTATAAAACTGCATAAAGTGTTATTGACTAGATATTTTTTAGACAAAATTTGTAGTGGCCTGCTATGTTATACTCACATCATACTCGGGATTATTGATAGATACAAAAATATAATTTTTGTATATTGGATTGGATAAGGTAAAATTCCATGTGTTAGATGGATGATTTCAGGTGGACCGTGAATGAAGGATCCATATGTGGTTTCTGACCCAATTGAGAGTTTTCAGTGTCTTTAATTCTGAGTTTTCATTTAGAAACATGACTCATACATTAGCATGGAATGTTTATATTTTAGTTTTGATATTTTTTTCCTGTTTTAGTCAACATATGATCTTGGTAGTTTTCTATTTATGATTATATTTTATTCATCAATTGTTTCTTATTTTGTATTTTTATTTTAATCTAATAAAAGAATTTATAGTCTCTATATGATCAATATATCAAACCCTCACTACTAGTTGGATGCCTCTGTCATACGGGGTGGTGCGCTTGAGGTTATGTGGCAATCTAGCTCAGGGCACCGAGATGCGAATCCTAGGCTGGGATGTTACAAAGTGGTATCAAAGAGGTTTTCTTTTCATTTAATATTTAATTCTATTTGGGAAATGTATATATGAGATTATTGAGACTTTGTCCTTGTACACAATCTCATGAATGGGAGTTTTAAAATCATGTATGGGGGAATCCTATGTACCTTGGGTGGGATTGTGGTTATTAATATTTTTTGTTGTAGTTAGATATTATTTCACCTTGTTTGACTCACTTGTTTTGTGATGTGATTATTGTTTTAGAGATTTATTGATATTTTCTAAGTTGTGACTCATTTCCTGGTAAAGATTTATAGTTGAGTTGGATGAAAAATTATATGCATTCAGGATAATTTTTTGACATTAATTGTGTTATTAACACATGAGAAAATAGTTTTTGGTTGAGTTTATGAGCATCAACTATTTTTAACTACTTGTGCAATTGAATTGAAAATGGTTCCTAATATGAAATTGAAAATGGTAAAATAATTCAAAAAATAAAAGAATAAATAGGTGTCTAATGAAATGTGAATAATGAAAATGTGTTTACCCTTGTTAACCAATAAGAAGGTGTGGGATTGTTAAGGGTAGGGATAACACCTCAGTTTGGACCATGTGGTAAAGTTTGAGGGAAAAAATTGTTGTAATTTTACATTATGGTAAATGTGATAAAGTTATGTTTTGAGTTCTAGGAATTATTTTAGAAATGTAGAGATATTACTCTATATTGAGACATATGGATATCATGATAGGAGGATATGGTTGGATTTCCACCCCCAAAAGTGGAACATTAGGCACCGATAGAGCTAGTTGAGTAAGTATGGGAGCAGTTTTGATAGATCATCACTTTCTTCATGCATTTCATGGAAAGGAACATGTGGTGGGTTGTGAAAATCATGTCTTATCAGATGATGTAGTTTCAATTGTGGCACCCTCCAACTTTTACTGGAGATAGTGGACCTTAGGGAGTTGAGTTCGGGATTAATTCTATCCAGACAATATGTAACCACATAGAGACTCTTTCAAAAACAAATGGTCAAATTGGTTGTTTAAATGTTAATGGTTAGTATAAGTGATAGTGGGACATCTAGAATTGGGATGGAGGGTTAAAAGTTATATAAATGAAGAAATTTGAAGATATTTTCCAAGAAAACTTTTATTTAGACAAAAAGAGATGATATAGAGAGGTAGAGTTCATAAGGCTGAATTAGGTGAGAATATGGGTAATGGACTACAATAGATGCTTTACAGATTTACAGAACATTGTTTTAGAATTGGAAGGGGATGAGGCTAATGTGTTAATGAAATTTTAGGATAAAAAAATGTCTAAAATAATGTCACATGTAAATATCTTTAGACTAAATAAGTTTAATGAGGTGGAGAATTGAGATCCCATATCTGAGAGGAACCTAAAGGAGGCTTCTAGTGGCGGATATGTGATTTTTGTAGTATGGTCAGGAGGTCTTAATTTTAGAGGAGGAAGAATAATTATTGAATAATTATCCAAATAAGTTATAAGAATAGTATTTAGGAAAAAGGATCGATTACACAAGTCCTTACACACATGGTTTTCCACTAGCGTGATAGGTCGGGACACTTCTGAAATCATTATCCAGGACCATCAGTGGAGTGCATGGGATATTTCAAGATGGGACATCTACAAAGGTTCTGGAATAATCCACATAATATGGTTAATGATAGAGGATCTAGAAAAAACCATAGTGAGGGAAGGGGTCTTTTTTACATTATCAGTCTGGTAGCTCGAGTTCTATAGGACAAGGCAATAGAGGCACTAGACATGGTCCTTATGAGAAAGAGCACTCATATCAGAAGAGTGGCGTAGATCTGGCGAGTCAAGCTACATCACAGGGAATAGGTTTAGTACAGTAACATTCCATTTAATATACACTTATGGATAGCGTGTTTGGATCATCGATAGTGAGATGTACACTTCATATAGATTCTACATTAGCTAGTACGTTATTTGATTCTAGTGCCTCTCATACATTTATTTCTTCAAAAAATGTTAATGGTTTGAACATTGTGGTGGAGTTTGATATTGGGGTTATGATGATAGATACACCATTGGGAGTACGGTCTAAGGACATCTATTTGTGCATGGGATTTTCTCTTGAGATATGGGAGAACTGGATTATTGGGAATATCTCTATTCTTGATATGTCAGGATTATTTCTAATTTTTGGTATGGACTTATTAGTAGATGACTGAGCCCACATTATTTTTTTCCTTATGATAATGACTTTTACATCTCCTAAGGGTGGCCATTACATTCACAGTGGAGAGTGGGATATCCAGGTTGGCCGAGCAGGGCCAATTATTCAGTAGTTTTGAGAGATCACAACACAAGATGAAATTTTATTATTAGATGATGTAGGTTTGAAGAAAAAAGTCTTTACACCCATAGTTGATAGGTTTCTGGATGGTTCTTATGATGACTTCTCATTATTTCCACCTGAAAGAGGTGTGGAAGTCACTATTGAGCTCATGACGTGGGCTGAGACAGTTTCAATTCCACCGTACATAGTGGCATAGATAGAGTGTCAAGAGTTCATGAATTTCATAAGGATTGATGGGATAAGTTATTTTTCCATCTGAGTATGTCACCTTAGGGTTATCCAATGTTGTTTGCATGGAATGATGACAAGATTTTGCGCTTATGTGTGGATTATAAAAAATTGAACCAGATGACTCTGGAGAACCTTTATCTACTTCTGCATATTGATTATCTATTGGACTAATTGAGGAGATCTTGTGTCTTGTACATGGTTAAATTGAGATAATTGTATCATCAGTTTAGAGTTTTAACTTTAGATATATTAAGGACTACTTTTAGAAGTGGGTATAGACTTTATGATTTCGTTATAATGTTGTTTTGGTTGACAAATGTACCATCAATGTTTACGGACATGATGAACAGAATCCTTCAACTATATATGGATCTATTTGTTGTAGTATTTCGGGATGACATATTGGGGTACTCCAATACTCATGGTGATCATGCACAAAACCTTGACATCATCTTGAGTACACTAATAGAACATCAGCTATATGAAAAGCAAACTAAGTGGTAGGTTTCATTGATTTTATACACATCATGGATCACATCATCTTAGAGTATGGTGTTTTTATAGATCCAGAAAAGGTATAGGTTGTTGTTTATATGGATCATCCCTAGAACGTTTTTCATATTCAATGCATTTTGGGTTTATCTAGATATTATCATATGTTCATACAGATTATTTCCTAATTAGTATAGATACTTACAAGCCTGATCAAAATGGAGAAAGTGAATTATTGATCAGAATCATGTGATAAGACCATTTGGTGTTGAATATGAATTTGACATTGTAACTGATCTTAATTCTACCTGAGCTAGGTGAGGAGTATACAATTTATTCTAATTCTTAAATTATTGGACTTGGAGATGTGTAGATGTACGAATATCAAGTTCTAGCATATGGGTCTCAGTTGTTGAGAACACATGAACTAAACTACCCTATTCACAACCTCAACTTAGCTGTAGTGGTGTATTATTTAAATTTTTGATGGTATTATTTATTAGGTGAAAAGTGTACTATGTATCTAGATTATAATATTTTGAAGTATATCTTTTAATAGCGAGACTTTAGTCTTTGGAAGCAAATATGGGTTGAGTATATGTAGCCATTTGAATTTGAACTATCATATACACTCATGAATGGAAATATTGTGTCTAATGAATTGAGTTGGAATACATATACATATGAAGTTTGACTGTCTAGTGTTTAGTGTAAAATTATGACTCTACTACAGAATATGCATGTGGTGGTTTGGGAGAGTTAGGAGCATATGAACCTTGTATCAAGATATAGTCTCTCTTCCTGGGTTGTCATGGAATACAATTTCAAACCACGACTAATGATTTACATCATTCATTGGTCATGGATTATAGAAGGAACTTGGTAAGAAGGTTTGGATGTATAAAAATTTACCCCCATAGACATATTGGCAGTTAGAGAATACTATTTATGTTCTTGTGGATATGTAGCAAGAATGTGGCCTTGACATTAGTGGATCTTGGGATAATCATCGAGATTTGGTATAGTCTTCCTATTAAAATGGTTATCATGAAATGATATATATGGAACCATATAATGAACTTTATTGTTGTCCATACTAATATCATCTATACTAGATGAAGTCATGTGTTTCAGAATTGTTAGCACTGAGTATTGCGCTGGAGACATTGAAATTAGTTCAACTGATTTGAAAATATAGGGGTATGGATCACAATTGATATACGTCATCAGATAATAGAATTTGATGACACCTGGAGTTTATATAGGATGGTCATGTATTCCTTCGGGTATCACCTCGATTGGGTCACTGTCACATATGTAGATAGAATAAGTTGGAACCTTGTTTTGTTGGACCATTTGAGGTTGTGAAGAGAATCAGCCTAGTGGCGTATCGATTGGCACTTCCACAGAAATATAGTGTTATGCATTATGTTTTCCATGTGTCACAACATTTATGGAATCACCATGAAACTTATCCTTTGATAGACGTAGATGATATTGATCTTGATATAGATGCATCTTTTAGGATCATTGGATATGTTTGTTGGATCATAGTGAGAATGTGTTGTAGGGAAAGACCATACTGATTGTTTTTGTGTTATTAAAACATGGGAGTGTGTAGGAGGAAAAACATGAAAGGGTAGAAGATATGTTAGCTCATTGGCCCATTATTTTTTACTTTGAATCTTAGTGATGCTTGGGAGTGAAGCTTAAGGATGTGGTGTTATAAGTTGAGAATATTGTATTATCTCAGCATTTTTTGGAGTGGTCTTTGGCCCATTTGTAGGAACTAATTTTCCTTACAGTTAACTTGCTAAATTGTGTGTATTTCTATTGGGCGATTGTTCATCGAAGAATCAATGTAGGTTTTCTATTATTCAAATAAAATTGTATTCTTGTAAAATTTGTGAATGTGATTTTAGAATTTATAAGTTGCATTTAGAAATTGAAATTAATTAATTAATTAATTAATGTGTTTATTTAATTATTTGATAAATTGGGTATTTTATTGAAATGATGAATCCTAAATTGGAATAATTAATTTTTGAATTAATTATTGAATTGGGAATTGTGAGTTAAAATAATTAAATTTGAAATTAGTTTTTGGGATATTGATATTGTATGATTTTATTATTAAATTTTTGTATTAATCAAAGGGGATGATCTGATTAATTAATCCATTGGTTAATTAATCGAATATTGGTTATTAATTAATTATTGAATTAAATAATGAAAATGATGAGATTAATTAATCATCAGAATAATTAATGGAAATGTGTATGATTAATTAATTGTTTATTTAACAAGTGGAATGGTTTTTGGAATGGATATTGGTATTATTTCACTTGGATGTGATTATTTTTTACAGTATAGCACCGGGGTTAACTGGGGTGTGGGAGGGGAATTTATAAAGGAAGACCGTGAGAACTTCTATTTTGATTTTTGAAGGATCGTGAGATCCTTCACGGTGTAATACCATGAAAGCTTAAATTTTTATTTCTAGGGGACTATTAGATCTCTACGATTTGGGCTTGGGAATAGAGAGTGAGAGATTTCCCTCTCTTAATAGGAAGCTATTATGATTAATTTGGTCTCACTCACATTAGACACTTGAGGTTAGAGCCCATTTCACTTTAATCATATCGAAATAAATTTCATTTTTAATGTATTATATCTGATATAAATTGGGATAATTAATGTTACGAATTTAATTCAGATATATTATATCCCATGGGGATATTTCAGACTTTTTCATGAGTTAATGTTTGTATTGAGAGTTTAATTGTCCTCCTGAAAACATGAGATGTGTGGTTAAAAAAACATTAATTTAATAAATGTAAAATGTTTAATTTATTAATTTTATTTTAATATTTATACAACTGCATACACTCTTTTTGATATGATATAGTTTTTTAGACACTATTGGTGGTGGAATACTGAGTTGTAATCACACCCTACTTGGGCTGTCTGATTGGTACAAAATTAGGATATTTTAGACCTTATAAGGGAAAATGCCCTATTTTAGATGGCTGATTTGGGATGGACAATGGATGAGGGAACCAGACATGGTTCAAGACCCACATTCAATTTGTCAGTATCTTTACTTTTTAGTTTTTATTCTGAAACATGGAATGTACTTTAGCATATCATAATTATAGTTTAGTTTTGATATTGTATCCCCATTTTTATTCATCCTATGATCTTAGTACTGTTCTATTTTTGATTATATGTTATTCGGTAAATGTTTCATATTTTACAGTAATGTGTAACTCTTATAAAAGAGGGAATAGTCTCCCCATATTCAATATATCCAACTTTCACTACTATATAGTATCTTTTTTGTATGGGGAAGCGCATTTTAGGTTATGTGGCAGTCTGGCTTGGGGAATAAGGGCATAACACTTGGTCTGGGATGTTAAAATTAAAATTAAAATTATTAAAATAAATGAGGTCTTTAATTAAAAATTAAATTTTATATAATTTTTAATATTATTTTTCCTATAATTTATTTCATTTTTAAAATAATCTTGTTGGAAATGGTTCAGGTTATTTTTTGGTATTATTCTAAAATAGATGGTTTTTTGTGAATAATGAAATATCAAAAAATACTATATTTTCCATTATATGCCAAATACATGAATTTTTATTCATTGGTGTTGTATTCACCCATTATATATAATTCACATGAACCATTTATATTATATAGTCACATGAAATCAAAACTATTGGTATTATTGATCCAAATGAATAAACTAATGAATATAATATTAAAAAACACCCCACTACACACCGTATAAATATCAACCCTCACAAAACCACATCCATGCTTCTTAAAAGACATATATAATTAAAATTTTATATCATATCATCTTTGAAATCATATCAATATCATTCTAGTACTATAGGTATATCCAAAACATCCATTCCAAGTTCCTTAAAGAGTTTTTTAGGAGACAACATTGAAGTGTTAATATTCTCAAACTACATCCATAAATTAATTTCCTCTTAAAAAATCACTAAAAAAACTCACCCATAATTTAATAATAATGCATGTATCATATATATATTATAATGTAAAATTTATTAATTAATATATACCAGTATCCTCTTCTCTTCTCCTCTAATTCTAAATGGGAAACAATTTTCCATATTATGTCGGTTGACCACCTCTGTTGATGGTGAGATTTGGTTTTCCGTTACTGCCTTCAAGGATGATCATATAAATATTATTATGGTTAACTAAGATGATAATAATTATTTAATAACTTATTTAAAAATTTTATTGAATATATATCCATAATATAAAATAAAACAAAACTATTTTGTGACGGTCGATAAAACTTCTTAAATAAACTAACTATGTAGTATTAATGTTTTTACTTAATTAATCTCATATATATGAAAGAATATGTATATTTTGTAAAATTTTATTTTATTAAAGTAAATTAATATTATATCATCTAACTTCATTCTTTTTACTCCAACTTGAAAAAAAAATCAACAAAATACACAAGTGATATCACCTTTGAATATGGAAATACACACCCTTATTACAAATAAAACTATTCATTATATCTCAATGAAATGGTTTAAAGTAAACATAATATAATTATAGATTATAAAATTTATATTTTAAAGGTTATTAATTAAGTAATTAATGAATTAAAATTTATTTTTCATCACATTATGTTCATGTGATATATGATTCCAAAACATAAGTAACAGATAACTATGAACCGTGCTATTTTCTTTGGGTTACGACATTTATATCTACAAAAGTCATTATATATCTATTTTATGATATAGATTATTAAAAAATTATATATATTACTCATACATATTTTACCTAACTTATTCTACCAACCTTTTATGCAGTAATAAATTTGTTTAGTTCATTTCTCAAATTCTTTCTTTGAAATAAATCCTTATTATAGGGAACTTTTCTATCCCTAAATCATTTGATGTTATTCTCATTTAAATACATTATTCATATTCATTATTTTATTAAATGATGTAATATTTTAGAAATTAAACTTCATGTTTACCTCCAGTTTTCCATGAATATTTTATTTCAATACCAAATTATATACCATTTATTTTGGCATTTTTTGTAATAAACACCATATTTTGGGACCTATAATAATGTAAATAGATATAAATGTCAAAAATATTTTTCCCATATTCTATTTAAAATATTTATGAAATATCCTATGATTATATTATGATTCATAATTATTCAACCCATTTCATTCTATGGGAAATTATTATATTTATACCTTATAATTGATTTCATTTTATAGTATACATAATAATACTAATGTTATGATGGGATAACCTATAGAGAACTCCAATTTACTAGGTAATGTTTTCCACATGAAACATTATTTATGGGTTTGGGGTGTAATACTAATCCAAAATGGGACTATGTATGCCATGTGATGTCGTCAATGTAGTTAGAGATGAAATATAGTTATGTTATTCAATATATTGCTTCAACTTTACTATGTTACCATAATTTTAGGATAATATGATCTTTATGTTATTATCCCATATTATTATTCATGAAAATTTATATTTATAAAATCATGTTATTCATTCTAACTAATATTCAACACTTCCGGTTATCTATGATTAATTTTCTTCGTTATTCATCTGTATTCCCTTATTACGATTTATATCTCACCCCTTTTATTTATGTATTACCCTGGTTACCCTATAATGTTTTCAGAAATCAAATTGATTTATGATATCGTTGTAGAGAATAAAATAAAAATGATTTATTTTAGTTTCATGTGCTTGTTTAATGTACTGAATCTTACAAAGAAACTATGTGTGTTAATCCTTTTATTGTATTTATTGGATATTTATGTCAAAAATAATATATAAATATATATAAAAGTATTGGGTCAATATAATACCCCTTATTATTATATCCCATACCCAAACTATACAAACACCCTATGTCACTTCCCACAACCTATTTAGTGGTTATAATCTTCCACCACCCAGTCTCATGAATTTTCCAATACCTCAACTCAACATAGATCCCTAATCCTATTTTCAGCATCCTACTCCTCACACTCATGGAGTTTCTAGGTTTGCTGGATTTCCATATTGTCTTTCCCATATAATCCCAACACCTCATCACCAAATATTACTCCATCGTGATATTGACCTCTTGAAATACTTTATACAACTCACTATGGATCATCATATTCTATTCCAAATTCATCTTATGATACAAGACCATTTCAAGTACCTTTTTACACTTATGTACATCGTTACCCTTGATGACATTATTATTTTGAATAATTGAAATCCCATCTCATGTAAGGAACACTAAAAATATTTCTAAATGTATTCATGTGTTCATATCCCATTATTCTATACTTGCATGTAAATTTTACATATTTTTATATCCCAAAATAGAGACAAAGAAATTCAATTCTTGTATAGTCCTGAATATAGTTAATTATTAAAGGGTCTACCTACATAAAAGTTGATTTACCATCTATAGCCACACAAATTAAACCTTAAACCAAGTCCTCGATAAGAATAATTATGATAATAATCCCATTTATCAAGCCATACATTCTAAATAATTAACATTAAACATTCATAATTTAATATTAATTTTAATTTAATAGTTCATAAATGTTGAATAGTCTCCCAAAAAATTCCTATGGATGGAACCTTGAGTAATGATATTCCAAATTCCTATGGAATTATCGTAGAAATACTATGTAAAAATAAACATTATAAAATAATAAATTGGTTTCTATTTATAAATAAAATCATTTAAATCCATAGAAAACCCATTATGTGAGACACAACTAATGAAAAAAATAATAGTGGGTAACATTCCATATCTTTTGACATCTACTAGAAACCATGCCACAAAGCCCCATTACTTTGAGATGATTCCACCATTCTCTTGTGAAATTATTCTCAAAAACCTAGAAAGAACCATTCATATTCATAGGATAAACTAAGACGATAATTAAGGAGGAGAGATGAGAGAGTTTAAATAGCTCCATTATATTGATCTGACACTTGATCTACCTCTATATGAATTGGGAGTAAGAAGTTAAATGGGAGAAAAAATGGGTGGTAGGAAAACCAAATTCAATCTCTTGAGACACTAATTGGATCAGGAATAAATGTTGTTAAACCTAATATATTGTGAATTCACCCTATAACCCCCCCCAGACCTTATGTGTACCCAGTTGGTGTCCAATGGGTACATATTTTCCCTATGGGGCCACATGGATTATGTATTTCTCATTGGGTACTTTTTGTACCTTAACCATTTACCCGACGACTCTACTACTTATTCCAGAAAACAAACCACTTGTATAACCCTCTCTAAATTTCCCAACACACAACCCCAAAATTTAACCTCAAGTAAAAGATCACATAGGAATTTACAAATATAAAAACTCCTGATTTGATTCTAAATTCACAATACACCCTTACCCTAAAGCTTAAAAATAAAATTTCGCTCTCAAGTTCACTATCAGTAACCACATGGGTCCTTACCCTTGTCGGATAATAGTATTATTCATCTACATACCATAATATTAATGTTTAATTATATAATTAATTACCTTCTCCTTGAATAATTCTTCATCATTATACATTCATCATAAAACATTATTACCCAACATTTTATTGTATCTATATTACTTAAAAAATAAAAATATATTATTATGTGGATTTGTTTTTAATATAATATTAATTTCCTTGTTTATTTTCAAAAAAAAATTTAGAAGATATTAAAATTGGCTAGTTCCTCACTTGAATAAAACAACATTATTATTAAGTATGGGGCCCAATGAAATTTTATAATATATTAATAAATCATTTCTTTCAAATAATCCAAAAAATCAATATGTATAATTATTATTAATTTTAAAATAATAATTTTTTATATTATCTAGGATATTTATTCTTATGGTCACAAAATATTTATCATTATCACATTAATGTGTAAAACTCTCTACCCAAAATTAGCTAATCCCACAATGCATGAATTCTATGAACAATGGGGTGATGAAGACACCAAAATCAATGTCCGATTATTGAAAATATAAAAAATTTAATATCATAAAACATATTCAAAATATCATTCATAAATTTTTACATTAAAAACAAGTAACATATACTATTAATTTATCCAAAATAGACTCCGAGTTAAAATTTTACATTTAAATAGAAGATGGATAAATAGTTTCATGTGGTGGTCCATGAGATAGAGTCATGAATCTTAGTTTTCTATCACATATTTCTCCTACATAATTCACCTCAATGTCATCATTATTTTATGATAGAAAAATAACAAATCGAGGGTTAAGAAAAAAATGGTTTTCTTGTGTGTGTAGAATGATGTAACATTTTTATGAAACATAATTTTTGACTATCACCCTTGAACACCAATATATTTGGTTAAGAAGAAAAATATATTTCAATAATATCATTCTCAATTATAAATAACTATAAAATTATTGAATTTGAATTATAAAATTTCTTTAAACAAATTGATATTTTCATCTATGGAATCAATCATATATTATGAAATATTCAAAATAAAATAATGGTAAAACTAAATTTGTTAACATATTTTATTTTTTTCTCTATTTGAGTAGGTTGATCCACAAACACCTCACAAGATTGAATTTATCTCATATTATGAATCATCGTAGTTAAATTTGAGAACATTGAATCAATAAATAATGCCACCCAAATTTATTGAAAATATATTACTTATCTCGTTACTAATGATAAATTCATAACTTTAATTATTGTATAACTAGTCTAATTAAGATCTTTTCACCATTATCTAGACAATGATATTGAATTTTTAAAATTATTCATTATATTTTAAAGTTATTATATTGTTTTATATAGATTTGTGTTATAAAATGTCTATAAAATATATCTAAAATAATAATATATATTTTTACAAGGCTTGTACCATTAAAACTATATTAAGGCACGGTTTCATGATATGTAATTAATTCTTCATGAATACTATTTTAAATCCATCAAAATATAAAAAGATGATTAAGATAATATATCTTCTCTTAAATATTATTCTTATTTCATATTCCTAATTAACATCAACAAAATATTATCATCCCTATCATATTTCATTTTTTTCATATTTTAATTCCATATAATTAAACCATGTATGAAAAATAGAATAACATAAATGATTTGAAGGCTCAAAATAATATTATAAAAATGTCTATTATTAATGAACCACACACGTTTCATAGTTTATTCGTCATTATATAATGAATTATCCAACTACAATGGTTACCTCCATTTCATGAGGAGAAAAAACCCTATTCTCTTTGTTAATTAATCAAAAATTTTAAATTCTTGGTAATTTTTATCCAAAAATAATATTGACAGAAACAATATTTTTCAAAAAAAAATCTCACAACATATAGTAAAAAAAACTAAATTGATAAATAAATTACTAAAATATCTTCCCAGAGAAATAAATATTTCATAACTCGTTTATAATATCTATTTCTTAGTTCAGGACTCCACTAAAGAGGTAACCATATTTTTCTATCTTTAACAAGAATATATTTTTCAAAACATCTCATGGTGACCATTCAAACCTCTTAAATGATGTAATTTAATTAAAACAGGTGAAAATAAACCCAATGAAATGTAAATTGGTCACATATAACAATTATATAAAATTCATATTTATAAGAAAACCTATAAATGTATATTCTCCCCACATTTAAATAATTTTATCTCAAAAATAAATAATCCATAGATATATTTTTCAATAAATCTGTTTAATTGAACCATTCAATATATAATGAAAGCAACATTAATATGCCTATTAACAAATAAATGGGTTGTTTTGACAATGAAAATTGTATTTCAAAATGTAGTAAAAAATATAAATAAAAAAATTAAAATATGTTACCAAACTAAACTAATCTTCATAAATATTTCCTTCAAAACAAATTTAATTTCCTAATACAGACTAGAAAAAAACCTAATGTTTCTATGAATTATGCGCATCACATAACACAAGTCCCTAAAATGTCATATCCATATCCAAAATCTTATATAATATAAAAAACACATATTCATTTTCACAATCCTTCATCATCATTCAGTAATGAGAAGTAACATATACACAACCATTCAGTATCATTAATATTGAAGTATAATAATAAGAATACATATATACTGTAGTTCTCTATTCCGGAAACATTTTAAAATATATGCTTTAATATTGAATCAAAATTTTAATTCCATATTATAAATTGCATTAATCATTACCATATAACATTATTAAAACTAAAAAACCCTAATTACCAAGGATTCAATTAGGCTAAAAAATAACAAATAACATATTCATCACTAAAATATCTCATCTATATGAAATAAATGCTAAACATTCCCTTCCAGATGAAATTGAAAACTCAATTCCTCATAATTGATAATAATACAAATATAAAATATTCTAATAGTATCCAACATAAAAAATCATATCCATTAAATAAATAAAATATTTCAACATTCAAAAAACCACCACTTGAATCTTTTTGAAAAAATCAACACTTTATTCTATATATTGATAAAATCCACTAATAATAACTATAAAAATTCTTCCCTCCCAAAACATTTATTAAGATTATTAAAATTAATCGCATGACATTTTTTAATTCATAATGATTTTTATCAATAAATTGTTCCCAAAAAATTAAAACCTGTAATGAAAATAAACATAAATATATGAATCATTTCATAGATAATTTTCTATATTATATAAATAATAAACTCAAAAATTCAATATAACGACATAAAATAATAATACATCCTTATACTTGAGTAAACATATTACTATTTTAAATTCTATAAAATCACAATGCGGAGTCAATGTCATATCCAATCATAATTAAGTCATACATTAAAGCCTTCATCCTCACCTTCAGTTCCCACTTCAATTGTCAATTATTTGTAGAAAATAAGGGAAATTGGTATACCTTGGAAACGGAAACAGTGATTAAATCTAAATATGATTTTTGTTAGAGGTTTTCATCTTAATGAAACATGTATAAGTAAATTATATAATGTAAATCAATTCTAGATTGTGGTGGTTAAAAAATAATCATATATATTTAAATGGATTGTTTCATCACTTATATTTCTTTTTTCATATATTTATATAATTATAAAATGAATTAATATTCATTCTAGTAATACAATGTACCAAATTTTTTCTTCATGAACATGAATATCCAAATAAATAAATTGAATAACTTCATAAAATAGACATTTCTAATCCTTTGGAAAACAACATTATTCTCAAACAATGACTTTAGGTCATTAATTATTTTATACAATTCAAGATAATTTTCTTCAATTCTATAGACATTTGTGTAGCCATCCACCCACTATTATATATGATCATATCAATATCATCAATGTACTTCTAAATCAAAACATCAACAATATAGTTCCTCCACTATCATTAAACTAATAATCAAAGTTCAATGGTCTCATCTATAATAGCTCAAATCCATAACTCCTATATCTCATGTTGAAATCATAAAATTTTCATTTTAATTGTTGATATCAATAAATGTGACCTGATTTTTCCCATCCAGACATTACAATATCAAATGGATATATTGAATCACTTATATTCTCAAGGACCTTTTAGTATACAACTTTTATACAGTAATTAAAAACTGTTACATAAATAATAATGATGTATTTAAATGAGAATTTAAACCACTAAACCCATATTTTCTTTTTTAACAGTAATTTAACATTATCATCCATAAAAATTACATTATAGACATAATTTACTGATCCTATGTCTTTATAACCTTGTGAAGAGGAAACATATGATGTGTGAGTTTAAATTCTCGGTAAGGGAAAACATAATCATTAAAAATTGAATTTCATCCATGAGCATAAGAAGATCATAAGGGTATGATGAAGTAATAAATATTAATGTCTAAAATGTAATAATATTCATACCCATAAATACTAGTATCATAAAACATGAAAACCTGTAATAAGGATTTCATGACGAAATGATATATAAGAATAAATAATCTTATTCCATGTCATATCAATCTTGATCAAGTGAAATGTTATAAACCCGTATTATGAATAGAAAAAAAGTGTTGGTGTATTGGGACATTATAATCACATCACTTATTACAAATGGAATAAGCAGTATTTTTGTCTTCTATCTCCTGAGTACCTAGTGAATAGGATAGTCATAAATTACAAAACTGTCCTTGTTTATAACGGAACCACTCATCCTTTTTTAATAATGTTACAAACTATCTTTGTTTTATAAAGGAACCACCCATACTTGGATTATATTAAAACCACACAACCTTGTTTTATAAAAGAACCATCTATCGATAATTTATAATGGAGCCACATGTAATTATAAACAATGTCCCTGAATCGTATCCTGAATAAAGTACATGGAGAATTAATTTGATTATAATCTCATTTATTTTTTTTATTTTTTTCATAACAAGAATAAAAAGTTGAAAATAAATATGTTCCATGATAATCTATTTGAAACAGTATTAATCGATAGAAAATAAAAAAGTTCCATAACAATCTCTTTGAAACATTATTAGCTCATGGAAAAGAATCATGATCCATAACAATATTATTGAAATTATAACTATCCATATATATAAAGAATAAGTATGTTTTCATTAAAAATATCCTCATAGGTTAATAAGTAAAAATATTTTTTCTAATTTGTTGGAATGGAAAAACTATTAATATGTTATAAAAAACAAGGGAAAATTAACAATTATTTTTCAAAAAGACATTTAATAAAAATTCAAAAATATTCTAATGATAACTTTATTATAAAAAGACTAAGAAAAAATAAAGGAAACTTTAAGTAAAATAATTAACATGATATTGGGAGAATCAATTCTTGTCGTGGATTTTAAAAATATTTTTTTTCAAAACCATTTGAAAAAAAAGAGTAAAAATTTCCCAATTCGAAAACATTATGAAATCTCTATTTAAAAAAATTTAAAAGAGGGAAATATATCACTAAAAATATATTTTTAAATTCATTTATTTTTATAAAAGAAAATTCTTGAAAAAAATTTGAAGGCATGCTTATGGAATATAATGATGCATGATCTAAAAGAAAGTAAAATATTTGTTTCACTTACAACTGAATTTGATGAAATATCATTAATCAAAATAGGAAGAAATAGAAATAAACTTGTTAAACACATCTATAAATATTGGATAATATATACATGTGGTTTATGAAAATATGATAATATGACTTCCACTAGAGTCACATGGAACATATACAGTTTCAAAAGAAATGAGATTGTATCTTAAATCATTTTCCACTTTTATGACTCTTCAATTGTAATCCCCGCGAAATAATAACATTGAATGAAACATTAAATATCATGAACCTAAGGAGATCTATGATATAACATTAAAAAATTACATTATATAAACCTCATAAATAAGATATCTGAAAACAATCAATATTTTTTCCATATGAAGGAATTTGGGATGATTAAACCATACAAATATCATATCGCTAAATTAATAGTTAATCAATTGAGTGTTTATGTGTAAAAAACTTTAATTCATAAAAAAAGGTTTAAATATGGAATAAAAAAATTTAGAGATCAATTCACACATAATTATATATTAATATATTCAATGAATAAGTTTTATAACCCAACAAAAGGAAATTGTCTTAGGATGCTCTTTAACACTTGGTAACATTCTAGCCAATATCATTGGATTAATTACAATAAATTTAATATTAAACTACAAGGATTTAAAAATTATTCAAGATATTAAGTGCATAATTTTTAGTATATAAACTATAAAATATTAATAAGGGGTTAATATAAGAAATTTCTCACATATATAAAACACTAAAAGGATAATCCCTTACTTTATGTCCAGAATTACCATGTGTGTAATTTAAATCCTGTATAATTAGATTATTTCAATTATATTATTTATTAGGCACCATTTTCAGGTGTAATACCTTATTATTAACTGCCTTATTTTATTTTTTTAATGAAATAATAATTTAATTAATCATTTCTATCCACATATGGTGTTTTGAGGACGTTTGGTTCAATGTTTCAAAATGGATTTCGTGTATTGATCATTTTTAAATAGGCCATTATTTCGAAATATCCAAAATAATAATAATGACATAACTTTCAGATTTATTCCTCAATTATGATAATAAACCCAATCATGGAAAATTTTTATGAAAATTTAACTATGATAAGATCATGGAGACAATATGTTGTATGTACTCATAAGTAAAAATTCCATTTTTCAATGATTATTAAGAAAATAAGGATAATATTATTTTATCATTAAAAAATGATTATAATACAATAAAAACAAAATTACTTAATTAAATATACTTATATGTATAATTATTCTGATGTGGTATTGGAAAAAGAATCACATCACATCGTGGGGGTGGTTGTCTACACGTATAGGAATGATATTATCATTTTTTTTACAAAATAAAGTTATATATTATATATTTATAATGATAAATATTTCATGATTATTGTATTTATGAGAAAGATAAGACTGCAGAAACACTAAGGAATAGTTAGGCCACATGGTTCTTTGTGGGGGATTTGGCCTCTTACATAATAATTTACAATATATCATTGTCATTCATAATAGAAACTACCCATAGTACCCTCATCCATAACTGGGTACATTCCTACTTTCCAAAGGTAGATGGTCAGCTAGGGTTTCAAACCCAATGACACTTAGGGAATCCCATTGTTCTAGAGGATGTGAGATTAGGCTCATCACACCCTAATGGGTGGAATTCTGGCATACTTCGGGAATCTCTTATAGGTTTAAGATAAGTTTTTTAATTTATTTGTAATCTTGATGTGGGACTAGTCACCCTAAATATGATTATAGGATAATTATTCTTATATGTAAAATAAATGGGATCTCATTGATGAAAACATGAATGGGGGTCTCATTAGTGAATACATCTGTATTCATTTGAGGTTCTCAATTTTTGGTTGAATAATGTGTAGCTACTTTATATATTTCTTCCACATAACCAAGTACTTCAGAATTTTCTATCATGCAGGGAAGAAATTAATAATAAAAGTATTTGATTGAACCATTACGAGGAATCATGTGTATCATCGTTATTGTAAGAATAAAATCCCACATATTTTTTTTGAACCAATGTAGTTTAACGTCATGTGGAAAGGATATATATAGGTGATGTAGGACACCAAATGTTCATGCTCAAGATGTAGAGGGATGTCATGTGTATCTTGACTATGGAGATAATTAGATTTGTCAAAATTCATTGATTTTAATTGTCCACTAATGGATGAGGTATGATGATCAGTCCATGGGAATGATTGGGTCTAAATGGTTTAGATTTTGGAGATATAAGAGGACTTACACCAGAGTTGGTGTTTTTTTGAGTTTTTTCCTTAAAAAGGATCCTTATGTATCTTGATTATGGTAGGAATCATATTTATTGTAGTTTGGTCACGTCCTCCGCACATGACCCATAGTATATGCCTTTTTATTGATGCACATATACCATGTCACTCATCTAAGATTACATGTTGACAATACCTTACCTAGTGGGGATTGGTGATCCAAATGATATGACTATTGCATAACCCTAAGACAAC
The DNA here is from genome assembly GCA_963277665.1 of Viscum album. Lineage (NCBI taxonomy): Eukaryota > Viridiplantae > Streptophyta > Magnoliopsida > Santalales > Viscaceae > Viscum > Viscum album. The sequence continues at coordinate 897,088,855 of OY728120.1, forward strand.
ATGATATATGATCAGTGTGAGAAATAAGGGATAAAAAGTAATCAATCTCATGGAATAGAGGTGCAGGTCCTATTCATTGGTACATCCCTAATAAGATTTTATAAGAGATCCGAAGCCTGAGAGAGGTTTCCTACATATCCTAATTATAGAAAAAATAAGATTCACCATAGTTTGGTTGATCGGGGATTACACACTGAGGATTACCTTTAAATTTTAGAGATTTATAGTGTACATGATATGATTATTTAAACACATTAAGAAAACACGATCAATGTTCTTTTTGAGAAATAAGTTATGGAATGTAATCATTGTCATTTCTTGTGGATTTTGGACTTATGTGTTGAGAATACCCTTTGAGTGGTTGATACAGACCTTCGACCTTAGGGAGGTGTCTTATGTATCCTAGTTATTGTTGGAATCAGAGTCTTCATAGTTCATTGGTCAGGCCTTACACTCTAAGTATTTCCTTATCATTGGTACATATCAAATTATTTTGATGGTTAGGGCATACACTTTGTGTTTTTCCTTATCATTGGGACATATCATATTATATCATTGGTCGAGGCTTACACTCTAAGGTTTTCCTTTTGATCGAGGCTTACACACCAAGGACAAACATTGTCATCTAGTCCTGGGATGACCTTGCTGATCTAGCCAGTTCATGTAGAGGGTGTCGCATAACCCAACTGACTTGTCTGGAGGACATCGAAATACCTAACTAGATTTTCTATAAGGTTTCAAAAAACACGTCTATCTTTACCTTGATTCCTCATAAGAGCTGGGTGAAATATATGGAGGGTGTTAAGATACATATTGTGACATGTCTCAGAGGGTGCCTCATGAATTTTTTGGCATGTCTAGAGGGTATCGTATGTCCTGACCAGCATGTTTGTAGGAAAGCATGTGTCCTAGATGAATTTCCCAAAGGGAGTCCTGAGAGATGGTTGATATTCCCAGGTGCTACTGTGAGACTTGGATAACACAAGAAGACACCATAATATGAGACAAGAAATGAAATTAATTTAAATCAAAAGTCTTGGGAGATGATCTCATAGGGATTCATGAGATTTAATTGGAATACCCCAGAAAACAATGTAGCCTACTCTTACATGTCTATAGGACTTCAGGTTACCCAAATATCATATTAATGGAACATCAAAAGATATTGGTGACATGTCCAAGAATTTTCAAGTTTCTCCGATGATTCATGTGAAGCATATGAGGGTTATTGAATATATACTTGGTTTATATATTACAACATTAGTCCTTTATCTATACCTTATATCATGGATACCTTAGATTTAATTTGTATTAGTTAATTTTAGGTCATGAACGATCTAACATAATTGCAAGATGTTTATCTAATGTCCTACTAGAATTCCATCGCATGATCTACAAAAGATCATGGGATGTTCATTATTCATGGAACATGATCACTTCGATTTTTTAGTTGAATATTACTAGATGGGAGAAATTCCAGTCATTATTGGATCCTCTCTGTGAAACCCGCTTTAGTGCGAGTAGGAAAATCCAAACATTCGTCCTCATGGTCCTGATAGGTAATGGTTCATTTTTTATTCTGGGTGGGGAATTTATAGGCCTCGCCACCTGAGTTCTTTTCTAGTTTTCACGGTGTATCACATGTGAATCCATGTTGGAGTCAGTGAAGGGTTCTATCGCCAAACGTCTTCATCAACCACTAATGTGTATTTCTATGAGGGCATGACCAAATTTTCCGGAACCGTGAGTCCCATTAATCATCATTTTCTTTATTCAGATGTAATTTTATTCCCATAACACTTATCTTAATTCAATGGAGAAGAATACCAAATAGTGATGGCGCAGCACGATGTTATATTGGAGATCATGGAATATACTTATCATCATGTCATCAAGTCATCTCAACAATGTGTGATAAAAATTATGGGATTAATATTCTAAAAAACTATCCATTCACTTACTTATTACACATTAATAGGTTTGTTCTAGTTGATTATGTTTCAATTCCTCTTCCAAAGTCATCATTCATATACTCTTATTTGATTTAGAGGACCAAGCACACTTTAGGAGTGAACATTTCTCTGAGGGGCCAATTTATCTCACTTGGTTACAATGAATATTGGAATGTACTGAAATTTATACCCACAGACATTAATAGGACCAATCATGCATCTAAAGAGGATGTACACATGTTTCTCTCCATAATGTGGAAGTCATCCCTAATTAGAAGTTTGGGTTGATCTCTAGTTGGGACGTACAATTATGAGGTATCTTTGAATTGGACTATGGATTCACCATCTTAGTTCAATATATTAATTATGAATTTTATAAGGAGTTGAAAAAAATTGAAATGTATCATGATGTTTGGAAATATTAAATGTCTGCAAATTGCTTCACAGATCTGATGACGGATTAATTGAGTCATTATAGGTAAGATACGAAGACATTATACATTACAAATGGAGAGTATGACATCAATATTTGGGTTTATTAATAGATATTTGGTGCACCAATACTCGGTGGTATGTATGATGAGTTTTTCCTCTATAATCTGTTTGGGATGATGTGATGAAGACCCCTCCATTAACTCGAGATCTGATGAAGATAGTCGAGGTGGCCCTTCTAAAAGGGGTTATTCCTGGAGAAGATATCCCTTTCAAGACATGAGTGGAGTACTTCATTAAGAATGCCATCTTTGAACCATAGGTTAATAATCCAAATACCTAGATCATGATGGATAATTATAGTGCACCAGGAACTTACTGGCCAATGGTTGAAGATGGGAAATTAAGAGAATGGGGATGGTAAACAATCCCTAGTATGGATCGGTTGTTCCAACTTTCCATATTCCTTGCAATGTAACTGAGTGGTTACCTATCCCTTAATAAATAAAATGTCATAGTTAGGGTTTCTAATTTTATTATGGATATTATATGGATGGGGAGGAGCACATATATATGGATGTCTATGTGCTAGACAAAATCTGTCACCTCCTACACAATGTTTATAAGGGATAAGCCGCTTTTAGGATTGTTGGCCCCTTCCAATTATTAAATGGTTTTTTAATAATTCACCTGTGAGTTGATGAATATTTGAATATTCAGGATATCCCTAATGACCATTTCATACCATAATTTCAATTAATTAATGGGGTAACATCCATTATATTGAAGGATTGGGGATCTAGGGATTATATGTGTAGTTATGATCATTTATCATTCAGAACATATAGACTAGTTCCAACATGGGATTTTTTCAACAATGGTGACACCAATATTGGAGAATGGTCTTACCTGATGTCACATTGAGAGGGAGTTCATTATACCTACATTGATGGGGAACTCATTTTTGATCGGTATGCACCATGCTGGTTTAGTCTCTAAATTGTATGTGTCCAGTCAAAGTGTACTAGATCTATTAATTTTATATATGAGGAGCACCTGATGGTACCTCATTAATTTTGGATAATATTTACCAAGGAAGAGACTAGTATGGAGATACACCTTCCACCTCATATAGTAGGAATCATATTATCATGTGGTTATGTGGATGTTTAGATTTTCTCATATAACAACATAAAATTATTCAATTTAGTAAATGAGGATTACCAACCACCATCTACAGAGCAAAATCCCAAGCCTAGAAATAAACTGGGTTCTAATGGTCCAAAAGCCTTAGAAGCACCTCATAATGAAGTCAGATGCTTGCCATTTCCAGAAGAAGAACCAATTTCCATGGTAATAGTGAACATAGTATCAGGGGTGAATATGTACCAGAGTTATTAATTCATATTGTGTCTCAATAGTGGACAGTTTGGGATGTTTGGAGCACAGAGGCTGAGATTTGGGATTTATTAGGTTACTTCAGGGTTCTTTTGGAATGTTTTTCTTATATTATTACCACTTTTAGTATCAAATTTGATGACCATCATGAGAAGGTCAGGTTCTTATAATATTTTGTATGAAAAATCATTATTGTGGTGTATTTTATAGTCTTTTAGGTCCGACTAGTTATTTCTTTAGTTTTGGTTAATTTAGCATAGGCCAAATATCTCTTCAATTTCGGGTCTTTTGTATTAGACCTTCTATCACTTTATTTAATGTCTTTTAATCTAGGACATGCTACCTCATTAGTTTCTTATTTATTATCCCTAACATAATTTTCCTTTAGTTTATGGACTTTTTAGCTCGGAACTGATATTGATTTATTTTAGGGCCTTCAACATTGTACGTGATATTACATTAGTCTAGGGTATTTATGTAAGGACCTAGCATTAAAAATTACATAATCATGAATTAGATTAATAATTCACATTGAGGATATTTTCAGGTTTAGAGTTTTAGAGAATTAGGTAATAACTTATACGAAACATCTTGATCATTACATGTAGACACTTCTACTCAGTATCCATTTTTTCATAAAATAAAAAATCCTAATAGAAAATAAACATGTTATGTTCCACGTTTTAAACTACATGACTTTTCCTTGACCCCATCCATGACACTATTTCACCTTATTTTTTGTGAAAAACATTTCAAAAACTTGGGATGAGAATAAAAAGATCATTAAGGGATATACAAGGAAGGAAAACTGTTATTTTTCAAAACAACATGTAAAACAGGCATAAATAATCATAATGTAATAATTTTCACCTTATATAAGTTGAAAAACACTTAACTGAATATAAGATCACTTATTATCCTTTTTGGAACCAAAATATTACCATAAATCCCATTAAAAACAACATATAGTATATAAAGGTAACATGGAACATAAAAATTCTGAAATGGAATAACCATACAGTAGACTTCCACACATATCATTAAATGGAATAACCATATGGCCAAATTCCATACCAAATTCATTGGAGGTAATAATGTAAAAACCCGTCCACGGTTTATCACAGACCCACCCTTCATCTTTTGTATCACTTAACCACAAATCAATGGTCCAAGTACCATTATATAATCATTACACATAAAATGTTTCAAAAATAAACATTTCTATCATAAAATTTCATTGGAAATCACAAAAAATAATTTCATGATATCAAAATATTAAATCCACTTCCAAAATTATTTTCAACAATAAAATATGTAAAAAGGGTATATGGTTTTTATTTTCCATTTGAAAACATCACGTATTTTTAAGGAAACCAAATATCAAAAAAATTCTCACGACAGCGGAAAGGTCATTGTCACTGCATACATTAAAAAAAACATTCCCGGTGTTGTTTAGTAAAACTATTCCTTGAAAAAAGATTCCATTTGAATTAAATTAAATTTTAACTGGGTTTATACATCGTATAATGGAACGTTGTGTATAAATCATGGTATGCCTCAATGAATGGAGAATGAGACGAAGTCCCTTACCTTGAGTCAGACTCATCACGTATGATACTTGTTCTTCCTGAATAATAAACAAATGTTAATTTCTACTTACTTCAGATCATTTTTAAAGTTTATTATTCCCTTTATATCACTTATTTCCACAATATAGACATTACATAATTATTTAAGTTAATATCTTTCATTTTGCCTATATTTGGTACTTGAGTAAAAAATGGACTTTTTATATTTAAAAACTTTCCTTGTAGTATAAAGTCCCATATCTTCCAAGTTGTATTCATGATATTAATATCATATATATCCATTATATATGTACTTATAATAGTTTATATAATTTTTATACAAAAAAATGAAATGTACCATTCGTAGAAATGGTAAGCCGTACGTACGCTTGAACACAACATTCATTTCTTTTTCACATTTAATGAAATGATAACTAAATGATACATTGGTATATAATAATTACATTATAATATCTATTTTATATATTTTACATAATTTCCTTAATTCAATCGTTTATATGTTCCATGTCTATCATGAACGAGTCATATCCATTTGAGGGGGGGGGGTAGTCCGCACTTCCTCAAATGAAATTATCGTATTTATTCAACATGAAAATCATAAAGGTATGTTATAAATGGGAATTACAGAATAATATAGATAAAAAAATATCATAAATATCATATATAATTACAGTAGAATCATTATGGCCACTATAAGAGTTGGTAGGAGAATATTTAACAATCATCGTTTCGTGAGGCAGTAGTTCGCCGTCCACAGAAATAGTATGTTCTATACCCATTAAACGGAGGTGTGTTTAAGTGTAGTCTGAATACATATCAAAACAACAACCCTGTATATTTATGATACTTCTATTGTAATGAAATCAAAGAATAATAAGAGCATATGCAGTCGATAAGGACAAATAATGGGAAGAAACTTGGGAGAATATGTTATCTCAAATCGGGTAACTACTTTAGAATTGAGCCAAAGAGATCTCTTGAATTGCCGTATTTCTAAGAGAAGGATTCAAATAGGAAGAGAGTGATGTTGGGAGCTTATTTGGGCTATGGTTGGATGAGACATGGGGCATGAGATGTGTGACTAATGGGTTAGAGGTGATGTCCATTTATAAGGGGGAGGATGGCCTCTTTAGGAAAGTTTGAAATAATTATTTTATTATAAAATTATTTACAGTTTCAAAAGTTCTAAACCTCATCAAATGTGAATATAATATTAATATAAGTCGAAATAATATTATCCAATAATAATTGGACCAGGTTTGTATATTTTTTAATCCTTATCTTTTTTTTATTTATGTCTTTTTTACTCTTACCATTTTATTAAGTATTTAACAATTTGAGAATAAAAATATCAACCAAAACAGGAAAATTATCCAATTAAAGAGTCAAATATAAAAGTTTAGAGTTATGATGTCTATTCTTCTAAATCTTATATTTTTTTAAAACTTTATAATATTTAATAAAATATTTTATATTTTAAAATATGACTTGTCATTTTTAAAACTATTCATATCATGACTTTTTTAAAAATTCATAACAATGTGATTGATTTGAAAAAACTTCCTAAATACAAATATAAAATGTTTCTATAATATATAAAAAAATTTATGACATACAAATAACAAAAGTAAATTTATTTTAACATTTATAATATCATTTCTTTGAATCCTTTATTAATGAATCCGTAACTGCCTCATCATTGTGTCATAATTAAATTTATTTAGATAATGCCTAAAAATTATAATAAAATTCCATGATATATGAAATATTTTTATCTTTATAATGATAATTTATAGTCAAAAATATAACTTATGTAACCCCTTATAAAAATTTTATTACTAAAAGATATACGTTTTTGTTACATTTTCCTTAATATTAAATTAATTTTTGCATAATGTCATTTTCACATAAAAGTGGATCTATGGGGTCCTAAAATTGACCCAAGGATTCCCATGGATGGAGATGTGTAAAATAATAGGGTTAGGACACCTATTATGGTAATGTAATATTATTATAATATTATTTGTTACCCTTATTTACCAGATTTACCCTTTAACCATGTCAAATAAAATATTTACTGAAGTTACTATTCATAATGTCTAAAAATGAAAGTTACCTATTTACACATTTTGGACCTCCTAATTCCAAATATTGAATCCATTTTTAAGAATTCCAAACACATATGATACAAATATTATGTTCAAATAAATTCGTGTTGTTGAAACCAAAAAGTGTGTTTTTATAAAGTAAAATTTACCAAAATATTGACATGTGTTTATGTCCAATTTCAAAAGTGAAATTACATCTGATGACAATAATTGAATTAAATGGTTAAAACAGAATCTAATTAAACTTTAAAACCAATTAAAAATATAATATATCAATATAAATAAATTATATGAAAAGAGAGTTTTGACTTAAAACGCAATATTTTTTCCCTATTCAATAACAAATGAACGTTATCAGAAAAATACCAAAAATTTACCTAAAGAAAAATTTGATGTCCCATGTCTAAATAAGGAGTTTATTTTATCAAATGAAACATAAAAAAATATATTTTAAATTGGTTCTCCATAAAATTTCTTTAAAATGTCCTATTAAAAATATTAGAGAATTTATGCTTAAAATTAGATTCTTTCTCATTTTATGCATCTAAATTTTATTACATAGATGTAAAAACATTTAAAAAACATGTTGAAACAAATATGGTTAGTTCTATTCATTTATGAAAATACAAATTCTAGGCATTAACTACCAATTTAAATAATAATATTATGTTATTATTTTTTAGTATGACTCAGCGTTGTGTGAAACATGAGATTTCAGAGAAACCCCTTATTACATTTCGGGTATGCCGTTGAACATAGCTTACCCATTAAAGTAAAATTAATATATAACTCACAAGTATTAATAAATATGAAAATGTAATATTTTCTAATTACCTACGATGTTACATCATTCCCCCTTTTGGAAATTGTTTCCTCGCTATTTTATTCACTAATAAAATAAGTAGGTGGTATTTATCAATAATAGAATTTATATATTCCCATGTTGCCTCTTAAAAAATATGGTTTTTACAAAAAAAACTTTACCCGATGAATTACCTTATTCTAAAACACTTGCACTCCTTGGACAAGAATTCGGATTGGTTATTCCTCATAAGAAATATTAACTTCTAATTGAACTAGCTCTGGATTCAAAACATGACATGGATCTAGCATAGACTTTCTCAACATTGAAATATTAAAAAAATGTGTACCTGGAATAAACATGGATGTAAAGCCACTCTTTATGAAACTAATCCAATTTTATCCTGGATTTCATAGGGTCCAATGAATCTTGGACTCATCTTTCCCTTATTATCAAAATGCATCAAACTATTCCATAGAGAAACATTGAAAAAGACACGATCACCTACATCAAATGAATGATCCTTCCTCCGGTTATCTGCTTAACTATTCTTCCTTCTCTATGCTATCCTCATATACCTCTGAATTAAATGATCTTTTTTCCTCCTTCCCTTCTACCAATTTGGGTCCCATCATATTTCATTCACCTACATCATCCCTAAAAGCTAGAGTTTGACACCACTTTCCATATAATGCCTCAAATGGAGCCATTATAATAATGGAATGAAAATTGTGACTATAAAAAAACTAAACTAAAGAAAGATGTTGGTCCCAAATTCCTTGGTAATCCATTCAAGAATCACGTATCATATCTTCAACAGCCTGAATTTTTCTTTCTGACAACCCATCTAATTAAGGATGAAAAGTTATACTGAAATTGAATTCTATACCCAATGATTTTTGAAGGCCCTTCCCAAAGATAGAAGTGAACCTGGGATCAAAATTAGATTCAATGGAGAGTGAAATTCTATATAACCTTCCTATCTCTTTAATATACAATAGTGAAAGTTGTTATAGAGGTAGAGTATTTCAAATAGGAGTAAAATTAGAAGATTTAGTCAATCAATCAATAATAACAGAGATTGTATTATTTCCTCGATATGTCTTCAGTAATCCGAAATGAAGTACGAGGATATATTTTCTCATCTCCACTCTGGCACTGGTAAAGGATGAATCATCAATTTTGGTAACTACCTCTCTGATTTAACCTGTTTATATGCCAAACACTTCACAGTAAAGTCAGTAATATCTCTTTTCATTCCATCCCTCTAGTAATACTTTAGAAGACTTGTTTACATATTAGTACCACAACGATGAACTAAAAAGTGAGAACTATGAGCTTCACATAACAACTCTTTCTTTAACTGGTAATCTCAAAGCACACATAATCTCTTTCCAAAACTCAAAATACAAAATTTATCAATTTTAAATTCTCATAACATACCCATATGAACAGACTCTACCTTTTTCTGCAAATAGTTGTCTTTATTCTGTAGTTGATTTATTCTGTCTGCTAGAGGCGATTTCACTTTCACCTGAAAACAAATATATTAATTTTATGCACCAACAAATTCTATACTAGAGTTCAAAAAATCATCCATCCAAGTATATTATTACAAACATATTATGGTTAATGTAGCATTATTATTTCGTCTTAAAGAGTTATCTACATTGTTTTCCTTTCCTGGATTGTAGTGGATTGTCCAATCATAATCCTTTATTAATTTTAACCATCTCCTCTGTCTCATATTTATTTCATTCTATGTGAATCTATATAATTCAAACTTTTGTGATTGGTATATATTTCACACTTTAAACTATAAAAATGATGCCTCAAAATGTTTAATGAAAAAAACAACATGAGATAATTCTGAATCATGTGTAGGGTAATTTATCTCATGAGGTTTCAAGTGACGTGAAGCATATAAAATTAGTTGATCATTATTCCTTAGGAAACAACCACATCCTTTCAACAAAGAATCATTGTAGATATCAAAATCACTATTTCTGTAAGGTAATTCGATTACTGGAGCATTCACCAATCAACTTTTCAATTCCATAAAACGTTCATTGCCTTATTTTGTCTCGATGAACTTAACACCTTTTAGAGTTATCATAGTACGTTAGGTAGACCACAATGCAAAATTCTCAACAGTCATTTTGTAATATCCTTCCAAACCAAGAAAACTATGGATATATATGATATTGGTAGGTCTTGGCTACTCTTCAACAACATTTTTTATATGGGTCAACAGTTATGCTATCTTTATAAACAATAAGACCAAGGAATGAAATTTAATACAACCAAAACTCACAATTACTAAATTTCCCATATTGTTTATTTTATTTTAAATTTTTCAAGACAACCCTAAAATTAATTTCATTCCCCAATTTAATTTTATAATAAACAAAAATATCAATTTTAAACACAACAAACATTTATCACATGAGTCAATTGATCCACCACTGCAACAAACTATTCAATTCTGATTCGGACCATCTCAGAATGCAGATTTAGAAGGTCATTTCCCACTATATGCCTTCCCAGCACAACTACCTTGTTTCCTCAAGGAAAAGATATTATGAACAGAGACATATCATAGATTAGGAAACATGGAAATCTTCAAAAACAATATCCTTTTAATTTTACAATAAATTACTTTATGGATATTAATTCAATAGTACCGTAACTCATAAAGTTTTCTAAATCGACCATTGATTCCAACTCTAAGGACATAGCCTTAAACATTACATAATCTTGAATTACATTAACAATAAACATTGAGGATATTTTCAAGTTAAGGTATTTAGATAATTAGGTCATAACTTATAAAAAACATCTTGAATATTACATGTAAACACTTCTAATCAGTATCCATATTATTCTAAAAATAAAAACTCATAAAATAAAAGAAACTTATTTAGTTCCATGTTTTAAATAGTATGAATTTTCCTTGATCTCATCCTTGACCCTATTCCACCTAAAGTCCTTTGATGTTTTTTTCAAAAACATGGGATCAGCATAAAAATCTCAGTACGATACATAAAAGAAAATAAAGTTGTTAGTTTTTATAACAACATTTACACCATTCATACTTAATTATAAAGTAATACTTTTCACCTTAAAGAAGTAGAATAAATACAACACTGAATATAATCCCATTTTGTACCCTTTTGTAACCCAATGTTTACCACAAATCACATATAAAACAACTTATAGCATTTAAATGTAACTTGGAGCATAAACATACTGAAATGAAATAACCATACGTTCGACTTCCACATATATCACAAAATGGAATAGTCATATGGAAAAAATTCGTTCCCAATTAATTGTAGGTTATAATATAACCATATGTCTATGATTTATCATTGAACAACCCATCATTTGGTTTATCATGTATCCACCCTTCAAATTTCTAAGTACAATTATATAATTATAACACAAAAAATATTACAAATATCAACATTTCAATCATAAAATTTCATTCTCAATCACAAGAAATAATTTCAATCTTTTGAAATAGTAAATCGAATTTCAAAACAATTTTCAATACAATAATTTGTAAAAATGGTATATGGTATTTATTTTCTCTTTGAAAACATCACATCTTGTTAAAGAATCCAAATATGAAATAATGCTAAAGATGGATGAAAGGTCATTGTCACCGCGTACGTTAAAAAGACACATTCCATTTGTCGTTTAGTAAAGCAATTTTTAGAAAATAGACTCCCTTTATTTGAAACTAAAATTCAAATGGGTTTATACACTATAAAAAGGAAAGTCATGTATAAATCAAAGTATGCCTCAATAAAATGAGATTGAGATGATGCCCCTTACCATGAGTCTGAATCGTCATGTATATTCTTTGTTCTTCCAGAATAATAAAAATATATTAATTTATACATTCTTCGAAATTGTTTTCATGTTTATTATTCCATTTATATCACTTTTTGCCATGTTATAAACATTACATAATTATTTAAGTTAATATCGGTTTTTTTCGATATTTGGTACTTGAGTCAAAAATGAACATGTTATAATTACAAATTGTCTGTAAGATAAAAATTACATTATATCTGGAGTTGAATTCATGATCTAAATATCAAAAATATATATATTATATATGTACTTATAATATTCCATAAAATATGGATGTAAAAAATGAAATGCACCGTTCATGGAGACGGTAAGCCGTATACCCGCATGAATGCTACTTTTATTTAATTTTCATAGTTAAATGAAATAAAACTAAATGATACATAGTTATATTATAATTAAATTATAATATATATGTTATATATGTCACATATTTTCCTTAATTTTATCCTTTATATGTTCCTTGTAAAGGATGAATGATTCATATCACTTTGAGGTGGCGGTAGTCCGCACTTCCTCTAATGAAATTATCCTATTTATACAACATGAAAAGCATAATGCTATCTTTTAAATGAGTATTAAAAAATCATATAGATAAAATAAATATCATATATATCATATATAATTATAGTTCCATCATAATGGCCACCATAAGAGGGGGTAGGAGAACATTGAACGATCGTCATTTCATGAGGCGGTAGTTCACCGTTCACAGAAACAATATGTTTTATACACATTAGATGGAGGAGTCTATAAGTTTAGTTCAAATAATTCTCTTAAAAACAACCTAATATATTTAGGATACTGGTTTTGTTATGTAAACAAATAATAATAAGAGCATAGGGAGTGGGGAACGAAAACTAATGGAAAGAAACTTCAGAGAAGACAATACCTCAAATCGGGTAACTACTTTTGATTTGAGCCAATGGGATATCTTGAATTTCCTTCTACCTAGGGGAAGGATTTTAAGAGGAATAGGATTATTTTGGGAGCTTATTTGGATAGATTTTGGATAATCCAGGGGGCTTGAGTGGTGAGAGTAATGGGTTAGACGTGATGGCCTTTTATAAGGGTGAGGAGGGGATCTTTAAGAATGTTTGGATGAATTATTTTATTAAAAAACGATTTTTTGTTTCAAAATGTCCAAAACTCATTAAAATATATTATAAGATGAATATTTGTCAAAATAATATCATCCAATAAAAAATGGATAGGTCTGGGATAATTTTTATTCCTTATCTATTTTATTATTTAACCATTTTTTAGTCTTACCATTTTATTAAGAATTTACACTTTTAGAATAAAAATAGTTACCAAAACATGAAAAAAATCCAATTAAATACTAAAATATAAAATTTTATACTTATTTTAACTATTTTTATGAATCATTGAATTTTTTCATTTTTATAGTATTGAATAAAATATTTTATCTTTTAAATTATGAATTAACTCAATTTTTACACTATTCATATCATGAATTTGTTAAAAATCCATAATAGAATTATTGATTTGAAAAAACATAATTACTAAAAGGATAACATGTACATATCATCCATAAAATTCTTTTATGACAGAAAAATAAAAAAAATTACATTTATTGTAACATTTATAATATCATTTATTTGAATCTATTATTAATGAAGCAATCACTACATAATCATTGTGTCATAATAACATTTATATATTTTATGTCTAAAAATTATAAATAAAATACCATGATATAGGAAATAATGTTATCTTTATAATTACTATATATATTCTAAAAAATAACTTATATAACCACATATAAAAATTGTTTTACTAAAATATATATGTTTATGTTACCTTTTCCATAACATAAAATTAATTTTTATAAAATGTCTTTTTCACTTACAAGTGGCTTCATGGGGTCCCAAAATCGACCCAATGACACATATGGTCGGCCATGCATCATTAAATAGTATTAGGACACGTTTTATGGAAATTTAATATTCTTATAATATTATTTTTCTGTTTATTTACCAGATATACCCTTTAACTATAGTAAAAAAAATATTTACTGAAAATACTATTCATAATTTCTAAAAATAAAAGATACCTATTCACAAAATTTCCACCTACTGATACCAAATATGGAATTTACTTTTTTAATTTAACACCCCAAGATTCCATGGTACGCTTCTCTTTTAATAATACAGTAGCGTGTGTTGTACGCAACTTCGAGTTCTAAAACACCACAACCAATAAACTAGCTGTTATGAATATTAATACCCACTTTTTAAAATTTTATACATTTTATCTTCTAAAATGGACTTCATTTTTGGATTCGGAATATCTAAATTATCTTATGGTGAAATTTTGGTACTTTTCTGATAACTTTCATATTTTGATGAATAGTGAAAATTACTAAATTTTAATTAAAAAAAACTTTTTTAATCGAAATAATTAATAGTGATAAATTATGAATTTGAATGATTTTAAAGTATAATTATATTATAATTTTACCATTTAATACAATTTTGGTCATTGGACATAATTTCATATTTAAACCGGATATAAGAAAGCGTCAATCTTTTAATAGTTATTATTTGTTAAAAACAAGCTTTTTGTTTTGACAGCAGGAATTTATTTTAAATTAATATCTCCCACTTCTATATTTTGAATTTAGAAAAATAGATTCCATAATTATAATTAGGAGGTCCAAATTGTGTTAATAGGTAAATTTTATTTTGAGACATTTTGATTAATTACTTCGGTAAATATTTTATTTACCGTGGTTAAAGGGTAAATCTGGTAAATAAGGGTAAAAAAATAAAATTATAATAACACTAAATTACCCTAAAACGAGGCCTAACTCTATTTATTGACACATGTCCGACCATGGACATCTTTGGGTTGATTTTGGGACCCCATGGAGCCACTTGTAAGTGATAGTGACACTTTATATTAATTATGTTAAGGTAAATTAAAAAATGACATAAGCATATATCTTTTAGAAAAACAATTTTTACGTAGGGTTATATAAGTTATCATTTCGAATATAAATTTTAATTATAAAGGAAAAAATATTTCCTACATCAATGTATTTTTTTTTAATTTTTAGACATCAAGTAAACAAAATTATTTATGACACAATAATTATGTAGTGTTTACCTCATTAATAAATGATTTAAATAAATAAGATTATAAAGACTAAAATAATACACAAAACCTATCCAATTATTATTGGATTATTTCATTTCGATCATGATTCATCTTATATTCATCTTTAATGTGTATTGGACTTTTAGAAACCGAATATCATTATATTATAAAATAATATTTTCAATCATTCCTAAAGAGCCCCTCCTCCCCCTTATAAAAGGACACCACTTCTAACCCATTCCTCACACCTCTCAAGCCTTTTTTCTCGTCCAACCTCTACCTAATTAAGAACCCTACCTCCCTCTCCTCATCCTAGAAGACTTACCTTAGGCAGAAGGCACATCAATAGTCCTTTCGGTTCAAACCAAAGGGAGTTACCCAAATTAAAGGTAATGACTTATCTAAGCTTCTTTTCTTTTATTTTACTCCTCCAACCCCTAAAATATTCTTATTCATTTCTTTTCTAACAACTAAAGTATCCTAAATACACTAGGATATTTTTATGGGATTTATTAAAACTATACTTACACACACCTCTATCTAATGGCTGAAGAACATAATGTTTCTGTGGATGGAAACCAAACGCCACACGAAACACTGATTGTTCAATTATCTCATACCGCCTCTCATGGTGGCCATTATGATGACACTATAATTAAATATGATATTAATGATATTTATTTTATATATAATCTTATTTAATTCCATTTCATAGCATACCATTATTCATCTGATGTTGTATATATATACGATAATTTCATTTGAGGAAGTGCGGACTACCGCCCCTCAATGTAATATGACTCGTTCATACCATACATGGAACATATAAAGGATGATGTTAATGACCATAAGTAACATATATATAATATTATGTTATACTGGAATAAAATTATACCTATTTATCATTTTGTATTGATTCCTTTTAAAATAAAAAATGAAATCGAAGAAGAGTTCGTGCGTATGTACGGATTACCGTCTCCATGAACGCCATGAGATTCATTTTCCCATCATATCCATTGAAGACTAATTTTCATTTGATGGTTACAAATAAGGTTTAATGACATAATATCATTCTGTATATAAATCGAATATATCATATTCATAAAAAACATGACTAACGTAACCAAGCATATAAAGGAGAACGAATCAGTTAACACCGAAACAACGATAATACTAAAATGAAATATTAGAATATCATATATGATTTCATATTAATGAATATGATTCTTGACTAATTTAATAAAAATTATTTCACCATTACACATGTGGTTATCCTACCCTCTACCAAGGAAATGTACAAGGTAAGGGTTTATTTAACAATCTCTTCATTATCTGAGGTTGTTTATACGTGATTATCTAATGGGACCTCTTCATCATCCATATCCATGATTCATAAAAATGTATTTCGAAACATTCTTACAATTTTATAGTCAACGGTATAAAGCTATTTATACCCTTTTTTGACTTTTTATAAGAGTTTTATAAATGAATCTTTCCGTCATTTTCCAAACATGGTCATTTATTACCTTTTATGAAAAATTATGGGAAGAATGTCTTTTTTTAACTTATACGGCGGGTGTGGATATTTTCCATAGTTATAAAATCTTTGAAGATTCCCTTAAAATCTTATAAGAATATTTTCATATTAAATGTTTTATTTTATAATAATTTTACTTTTAAATTATTTCAAAAAAAGAGATATTTCTCTCAAATTGTTTTGATTTCATCTATGTCAACAACCATTGATGGATTTTAAGATTATTTGATGTTGATTTATTATGATACAAAACATCCATATTGTATTTATGGAAAAAGTATTGACATTTCATATGCTAGTTTTAATACGAATGTTTATGTTATGTTTAAACCTGTTCATATGAGGAATTAATTGGACATAGTAATTGACGGGTGGAGCCCGCTATAGCTCTTCGATGCATCGGTAAGTCTCATGAGAAAATATAGTGTCTTGGCACAAGGCTGTGAAAAAATCTTATTTGTAGTCTTGGAACAAGGCCTTGACTATGTGGTTATGATAATCTGAATTATGCATTCCATCAATATAAAAGTGGTTATTGATATTTTATGTGATTATTCGACTAGTAGAATATCCATGTGAATATGTAAATGGAATTATTACATTTTTTGCCATATTATGTTGAAGTTCAAGTTTAAAAGGCATTTTTTAGTTATACATTTCCTTAAATTTTTATGCTTATTTGGGAAATTTTCTACTATATTATTATCCTTACTGGGAAACTGAGCTCACCCATTTCTATGTTTTATATTTCTGAGGATGCGAAGAAGTAGTTTATGAATGAACTAATAGGATAGTATGAGGGGATATGAGTGTGGTCTATGGAGACAAGTTGTTGTTGTTGTTTTTAATTTTATGATGTAATGTAAACTTTATGAATGTATCTAATGATTCCAAGGCCACTAAAGTAATAGGTCTTTAGAGACTTGATCATTTGTGATCATGCCAATGTTATGTAATAATGAACTAACACTGGGAAACTGGGTCGGGGCATTACAGTTGGTATCAGAGGGTGGTTTAGAAAAAACCTTGGAAGCTAGATTTAGATAAACTCTAATTAGAGCACATAGACTTATGATGGACTTTGAGGATTAGTATAGAAGAACTTCCTATAATTTTGGTATTGTAGAGATTTTGTGAGTTTTTTGAGAAATACATCCCTGTCTGAATACGAGCAGGTAAAGGCGGCTCTGGCACAGATGTAACTAGGGGTAAAACTCGAAAACACCGCTTTGAGATTGACTCGAACGGGAACTAGTGCACGATAACGGGCCTTGCTGCACTCTTGGTTACGACACTCCTGGGGGATATGATTAGGATAATTCTGCTATTTTTTACAGACATTTATAAAATTTTTATGAGTATATACATTATAAATAAACATTTTTATGATTATGTATTATATCCATAAACCGTTCAATTAATGTTAAGTGTTTTACAAGTTTTGATTTATGTATTGCGGTTCAGAAACTAATCCATTGTATGATATTGTTTAGAAATGGCGCGTAGTGGAAGGAATGGAAACCATATCAATGCATGCACTCCATGTAGGGATTTCCCCCCTGCTCAAGATAATTTTAGTGGAGCTGGTGATGCAACAAGTGTTGATCTTCTAATCACCATACTAGGACAACTCACTCAGGTTATGAATAATAACCTTACCCGTATAGAGCCCCCTGATCCGCGGTGTGGAGGATCAATGTTAGATCGCTTCATAATGAAACAACCACCAACAATCAAGGGGGGTAAAAATAAACTAGTATCTGAGAAAGGGACTAATTTCATAGAGAAAATATTAGATTCCTTGTGGAGTAGTGAAAGGGATAAGGTTTTCACGGTAGTTTACCGCCTCACTGAAGATGCTGACCAATGGTGGTC
Source organism: Viscum album (assembly GCA_963277665.1). Classification (NCBI taxonomy): domain Eukaryota; kingdom Viridiplantae; phylum Streptophyta; class Magnoliopsida; order Santalales; family Viscaceae; genus Viscum; species Viscum album. The sequence continues at coordinate 897,107,550 of OY728120.1, forward strand.
ATTGATTAAAAAAAGGAGGATAATGAAGTATAAAATATGGAAAAGATGGAGTTTTAAGAGATTTTCATAGAAAAATACTTTCCTCGTGACCATCAAACAATTATGGAAAAGGCAATTTCTGTGTCTGAGGCAAAAGGAGGATGATGATGTCAGAAAGTATGAGGCTAAAATTAAAAGGTTAATGAGGCATGATGTAGATTATATATTTTACCCAAGAATTAAGATTTATCATTTCATGGATGGGTTAAAACCGTTTCCCCATCGAGCATTATTCTCACAATCCTTCTTTTAATTGGAAGATATTGTCTCATTTGCTATCAAGAGAGAAAAAGAATTTTCTATGTATTACGAAGTTAAAGCAGAGCAAGAGAATAAGAGATCTTCTAATCACTCTGGAAATGGAAATAAGGGGAAGAAGGGAAAATTTTAATATCCACCCTGTTGTAAATGTGTGAAGAAACACCCTAGTACTTGCTTGAAGGGAATGTGTGTCTTTTACAAGTGTGGTGAAAAAGGCCACCAAGCTCATGATTGCAAAGGGAAGAAGGAGGCTTCTGGTGTTCAATGCTACAATTGCAGGGAGATGGGACACTATGAAAATGAATTTCCTAAGCATCAGGTAAACTTACCTCGGAAAAGGCCAAGGGATCAAGGTCATGCTTATGCGATCACTACTGCTGAGGTTGAAGCTCTGAATGATGTGGTGGTAGGTAATTTAATGGTTTTTTCACGTTTAGTCAATGATTTAATTGATTCTGGATCAACGCATTGTTTCATATCTTTCCAATTTGCTAAGAAAATGAGATATTTCAAATTTGATTTAACAAGGGATTTGTTAGTTAAACTCCTAAGGGAAGTATCATTGCAATAATTTTTGTGAATCAGTCCCTATTAGAGCACAGAAATGCTCTTTATCTACAGATCGCATCGTCATACCCATTATTGAATTTGATATAATCCTTGGTATGTATTGGATTTCGGACACACCTAAATGGCCCGAAGGCCTTCATTTTTATTGATTTTTGATAACCCCCATTTAAAGGGATGAGGGGGAACCCTTATAAGGCCCGTAGGCTCAGAGATTACATGGCCTATAGGATTAGGAGATTACATGACCCGAAGGTATTAGGGAATTTTACCAGACTATCTACAAGAAACTACCCCTACCTAGAATCTGCATCCTGATAGTAGTTCTCCACCTTTTCATGACCATCTGGCTAGGATTCTCGTGCAAGCACAGGCTGGTACCGATGGCATAGCCATACCCTCTCATTCTGAAAATCAATTTAGCTCTACTCTGGTGACTGCACCTGCTCTAAATACTCTTCTAGGGCTGATCCTTTTATTTAGTTTGTCTGAGGCCTGCATTCATGTGGCATGAATGGTTTGGGGCGGCCATAAGGCCCTAAGGCGGCATTGAGAATCAACTGGCTCGAAGGCCTTGGGTGGCCGGAAAGCCTTGCATGACCCAAGGACCAAACTGATGGCCCGAAGTTCCAGATACATGAATAGTTCCGACTTTCGGACCATGATGAAAAAATTTATTGTAATAAGATGGAGGTTACTATTTTTGATGATTAGGATAAGAAACACCTTATCTTTAGAGAATAATATTAACCACCTAATTCTTATCTAGATCCACCCACAATAGCTTAACTAAATTCAATTATTGGGGAGGAATAGAATGAAATGATTATGGGAGAGGAAAGGAATGTTCAAAAAGAAGATATACCTATTGTGAGAGAATACGTTGATGTTTTTCCAGAGGATTTACCTGGACATCCTCCCGAATGAGAAATTGAGTTTTCCATTGATTCAATTCCTAGATCAAGGCCCATATCGAAGACCCCTTATATAATGGAAAATGTGGAACTATTGGAGCTAAACAAACAACTAGAAGAATTGATTAATAAAGGATTTATTCTCCCAAGTGTTTCTCCCCGGGAAGCCCCTATTATTTTTGTAAAAAAATAAAGATCGATCTATGAGGTTGTGCATTGACTACATGGAGATCAATGCTATAATAATAAAGAAAAATTATCCCCTACCTCGAATTGATGATTTATTTGACCAACTTCATGGAGCTAAATAATTTTAGAAGATTTACCTTAGATCTGGATATCATCAGTTGTGTGTGAATAAGGAAGACAATCCGAAAATAGAATTTCGAACCAGGTACGAGAATTATCAGTCTACAGTAATGCATTTTGGGATGACAAATTCACCCTATGTTTTCATGGATCTAATGAACATAGTTTTCAAGGAATATCTCGATGATTTTGTAGTGGTATTTATTGATGATATCTTGGTATACTCCAAAATCTACGAAGATCATGAAAAATAAATGGCGCATTATCCTGAAGACTCTGACAAGACATGAATTATATGGGATGTTTAGAAAGTGTGAATTCTAGCTTCAGTAGATTTCTTTTCTTGGCCATATTGTCTCCAAGGATGGAATCTCTATTGATCCTACTAAGAAAATAGCAATCCAAGAATGGCCAGCACCAATGGGTGTAACTAAGGTATGCAGTTTTATTGGGTTAGCAGGTTATTATCGACGTTTCATCCAGAATTTTTCCCGATTGGATAACCCATTGACGAAGCTCACATGAAAAGTGGTTAAATTTGTTTGGACAAAATATTGTGAAGAATTTTTTCAAGAACTGAATAGAAGATTAGTCAATGCTCCGATATTGACTCTACCATCATGGAATGATTGGTTCATTATTTAAAGTGATGCATCGAAGAAAGGAATTGGTTGTGTCCTTATGAAAAATGATAGGGATATTTCCTATGAATCATAAAAACTGAAAATTCATGAGAAAATCTATCCTACTCATGATCATGAGTTAGCGGGTGTAAGCTTTGGTTTGATGATTTGGAGACACTAACTCTATGGTGAAAAATATGAGATTTATACGGATCACAAGAGTTTAAAGTATATATTTTCACAAAAAGAACTCAACCTGATGCAAATTAGATGGCTTGAACTACTCAAGGATTATGATTGGATGATACACTACCACCCGGGGAAGGCAAATAAGGTGGAAGATGCTTTGAGCAGAAAGGATCGTCATGTTTTGAACAAGATCAGAATTGAAAGGGATCATATTTTCATTAATCTAGTGAAGATGGACATGGAAATAACCATGGAAGGTGAAACATCAATGCATTTTCAAATGGTTGTCAAACCATCTATACTAGAAAGGATAAAGAGTTCTCAGACCAAATATGAGGAGTTTCAAAAGAGGATTACAGCTATGAATGATGGGATATTGAGTGACTTTGTGTATGAAAATAGAATTTTTAAATTTTGGAAGAGACTATGTGTTCCCGATATACCAAATCTAAAAAAGGAATTGTTGGATGATGCTCATAGTTCCAATTTCTCTATACATCCCGGTATCACTAATATGTATAGAGATTTGAAGGAACATTTTTGGTGGGACAACATGAAGAGGGATATTTCTTGATTTTGTGTCAAGATGTATGGTTTGTCAATAAATGAAATCTGGAAGGCAACAGCCTGGAGGAGTCATGTAACCTCTTCCCATACCTGAATGGAAATGGGATAATATTATGATTAGCTTTTTCATGGTACTACCAAAGACTCCTAGAAGGAATGATGCAATATGGGTCATTGTTGACCGTCTTACCAAGTTATCACATTTTCTTTCTATAAGGGAAGATTTACCAATTGAACGTCTATAAAGACTATATATTAATGAAGCTGTGAGACTTCATGGAGTAACCCTATCAATTTTTTTCAGATAATGATCCCTATTTTACTTCAGGATTCTAGAAAATTATTGAGAAAGCCTTGTATACTGTACTTCGTTTGAGCACTGCCTACCACCCCCAAACTGATCGACAATCATAATGGACTATTCAAACCATAGAAGACATGTTGAGATCTTGATCACTTAACTTTCAGGGTATGTGGGATCAATATTTACCTCTAGTAGAATTTTCCTATAACAATATCTTCCATTCAAGTATTCAGATGGCACCATATGAAGCGTTATACAGAAAGAGTTGTTGCACACCAACCAGTTGGGATGATGTTGGTGAATGAAAAATCATAGGCCCAGAACTGGTGGAGGAAACGATGGAAAAGGTGAAGGTAATCCAAACCACCTCAAAGCGGCTCAAATTAGGTAGAAGAGCTATGCAGACAACCAAAGGAAGGATTTGGAATTTCAGGTAGGAGATCATGTATTCATGACTGTATCTCCATGGAAGGGAGTTATAAGTATTGGTAAGGAAGTTAAATTGAGTCCCAGGTACATCGGACCTTTCGAAATTCTAGAACGAATTGGGGTGGTAGCTTACCATTTGGAAATGCCGCCATGTCCTTCCAAAGTTTATGATGTGTTCCACATATCATTGTTGAGAAAATACATGCATGGCCCAATGCATGTACCCACCTATGAGGAAGTATAATTGGAACCCGATCTATCTTATTGCGAATATCCCGTCAGGATTCTTGATACTAGAGAACAAGTGCTGAGAAACCGGATGACTCGTCTGGTAAAAGTTCTCTGGAGAAACCATAAGATGGAAGAGGCAAAATGGGAACCTGAGGAACTTATGATGAAGAACCACCTGAGTCTATTCATGCGGTAGTATTATAGAAGTTTTGAGAAAGAAATTATTTTAAGGAGGGGAGAATGTAACACCCCAAGCATCCATGACACACTTCTCTTTGAATAATACAGTAGTTTGTGTTGTACGCAACTTCGAGTTCTAAAACACCTCAACCAATAAACTAGCCGTTATGAATAGCAATACCCACTTTTTGAAATTTTATACATTTTATCATTCAAAATAGACTTCATCTTTGGATTCGTAATATCGAAATTAGCTTAGGGTGAAAATTTGGTACTTTTTAGATAACTTTCATATTTTGAAAAATAGTTAAAATTACTAAATTTTAATTAAAAACTAATTTTTTAATAAAAATAATTAATAGTGATGAATTATGAATTTGAGTAATTTTAAAGTATAATTGGATTATTATTTTACAATTTAATCCAATTTTGGTCATTGGACATAATTTCATATTTAAATTGGACATAAGAAAGTGTCAATCTTTTGATAGTTTTTATTTGTTAAAAACACGCTATTTGTTTTGACAACGAGAATTAATTTTAAATTTATTTCTGCCACTTATGTGTTTTGAATTTAGAAAAATGGATTCCATATTTAGAATCAGTAGTTTCAAATTTTTTTAAATAGTTATCTTTTATTTTTAGATATTTTGAATAATTGTTTCGGTAAATATTTTATTTACCATGGTTAAAGGGTAAATCCGGTAAATAAGGGTAAACAAATAATATTATTATAATACTAAATTACCCTAAAACATGTCTGAACCCTATTGGTTCATACATGTCCGACCATGGGAATCTTTAGGTCGATTTTGGGACCCCGTGGAGCCATTTTTAAGTGATAATCACACTTTATATTAATTAAGATAATTTAAATTAAAAAATGACATAAGCATATATCTTTTATCTAAACAATTTTTACATAGGGTTATATATGTTATCTTTTAGAATATAATTATTTATTATAAATACAAAAATATTTCCTACATCATGGTATTTTTTTATAATTTTTAGACATCTAATAAACTTAATTATTTATGACAAAATAATGATGTAGTGTTTACCTCATTAATAAATTATTTAAATAAATAAGATTATAAAGAATGAAATAATACCCAAAACATGTTCAATTCTTATTGGATGATTTCATTTAGATCATGAGTCGTCTTATATTCATCATTTATGAGTTTTGGACCTTTAAATACCGAATATGATTATATAATAAAATAATATTTTCAATCGTTCCAAAAGAGCACATCCTCCCCCTTATAAAATGACACCACTTTTGACCAACTACTCACACCTCTCAAGACTTTTGTCTCATCCAACCTCTACCCAATTAAGCTCCATACATCCCTCTCCTCCTACTAGAAGACTCACCTTTTGCAGAAGGCACTTCAAGAGTCCTCTTGGTTCAAACCAAAGGGAGTTACCCAAATTAAAGGTAACGATTTCTCATAGCTTCTTTTCGTTTATTTTAATTCTCCAACCCCTAAAATCTTCTTATTCATGTATTTTCTTATCAAAAATAGTATCCTCAATATAAAAGGATATTGTTATGAGAAGTATTAGAACTACACATACACACACCTCTATATAATGTATGAAGAGTATAATGTTTCTGTGGATGGAAACCAAACGCCTAACGAAACGATGATTGTTCAATTATCTTCTACTGCCTCTCATGGTGGCCATTATGATGGAACTCTAATTAAATATGATATTAACGGTATTTATTTTATATATAATCTTCTATAATTACATTTCATAGCATACCATTATTCGTTTCATGTTGCATATATATATACGATAATTTCATTTGAGGAAGTGCAGACTTTCGCCCCCTCAAAGTGACATGACTCGTTCATACCATACATGAAACGTATAAAGGATGATGTTAATGAACTTAAGTAAATATATATAAGATATTATTTTATACAAGAATAATAATATACCTATGTATCATTTGGGTTTGATTCTTTTTAAAATGAAAAATGAAATGGAAGTAGCGTTCATGCGTACGTACAGATTACCGTCTCCACGAACAGGATGAGATTCATTTCCCCATCATATCCATTCAAGACTAATTTTATTTTTATGGTTAAAAATAATGTTTAATGATATAATATCATTCTATATATAAATCAAGAATATCCTATTCATAACAAACATGACTTACATAACCAAGCATATAAAGGAGAACGAATCAGTTAACACCGAAACAACGACAATACTAAAATGCAACATTAGAAGATCATATATGATATCATATTAATGTATATGACTCATGAATAATTTAATAACAATTATTTCACCATTATACAGGAGGTTAACCTACCCTATACCAATTAAAATTTCAAGATAAGTGTTTATTTCACAATCTCTTCATTATCCAAGGTTGTTTATATGTGATTATCTACTGGGACCTCTTTATCATCCACATCCATGTTTCTTAAAAATTTATTTAAAAACATTATTACTATTTTATAGACTATTAATTAAAGTCATTTATACCCTTGTTTGAATTTTTATAATATGGTTATAAAGGAATATTTTCGTCATTTTCCAAACAATGTCCTTTTAACCTTTTCGACAAAATTAAGGCAAGAATGTCTTTTTTCAACTTATGCGACGGATGCAGCTATTTTCCACCGTTATAAAATCATTCAATCTTCCCTTACAATATTATAATAATATTTTCAATTTAATTGTTTTATTGTATAATTATGTGGCTTTTAAATGATTTCTAAAAAAGTTATACTTCACTCAAATAATTTTCATTTCATCTATGTCAACATCATTTGATCGATTTTAAGATTATTTGAAGTGGTTTATTGTGATAAAAAACATCCATATTGTATTGAAGGTTTTTTGATATGTTTGAATATGGATGTGTTTGTTTTATACCATTCATGGTTTATGGATAAAGTATTGACATTTCGTATGCTAGTTTTAATATGAATGTTTATGTTACGTTTAAACCTGTTCATATGAGGAATTCATTGGACATAGTAAGTGACAGGTGGAGCCTGCTATAGCTCTTCAATGCATTGGTAGGTCTCATGAGAAAAAATATTATCTTGTCACAAGTACTTGAGAAAATATTATTTTTAGTCTTGGCACAAGGCCTTGAATATGTTGTTATGATAGTCTGGCATTATGCATTCCATCATTATGAAAGTGGTTATTGATATTGCATGTGATTATTCGACTAGTAGAATATCAATGTGAATAAGTAAATGGAATTATTTCATAATATTTTTTCCATATTATTCTGAAGTTCAAGTTTAAAAGTATTTTGTTTTATTTATACATTACCTTAAATGTTTATTCTTATTTATGAAAATTTCTGCTATATTGTTATCCTTATTGGGAATCTGAACTCACCCCTTTCAATGTTTTATTATTCCAAGGATATAAAGAAGCATTTTAAGAATGACCTGTAGGGATAGTATGAGGGGATATGAGTGTGGTATATGGAGACAAGTTGTTGTAGTAGTTTTTCATTTTATGATGTAATGTAAACTTTATGAATGTATTTAGTGATTCCAAGGCTACTAAACTAATCGGTCTTTAGAGACTTGATCTTTTGTGTCCATTCCAATGTTATGTAATAATGCACCGAATCTGGGTAACTGGGGTCGGGGCATTACATTTAAATTAAAAATAGATAAGTTGACGAAATTAATTTAAAATTAATTCTCGTTGTCAAAACCAAAAAACGTGATTTTACGAAGTAAAAACTTCCAAAATATTGACATGTGTTTGTGTCTAATTTCAAAGATTATTTACAAAAAATGACCATAATTGGATTTTTATATAAATAAATAATCTAATTACACTTTAAAACCAATTAAAAAGATAATATTACCATATAAATAAATCAATTGAAAAGACAGTTTGACTCAAAATGCAGTATTTTTTCACTATTCATTAAAAAATGAACCTTATCAGAAAAATACCAAAAATTTACCCAAATTAAATTTTGAAGTCCCAATTATAAATAACAAGTTTATTTTTTCTAATGGAACATATATAAGTGAAAAAACTAGATTTAAAATCTGTTCTACAACAAAAGGCTGTAAAACTACCTTTTAAAATTATTAGAGTATTTATGCTTATAATGGGATTCATTCACATTTTTAGCCTCTAAATTATATTAGATAAATGAAAAAAAATTAACAAATTTTTTTGATAATAATATCATTACATATGTTCATTCATGTTAATATAATGACTGGGCATTAAATACAAATTTAAATAGAAATATTTTGTAATTATTTTTCAGTATGACTCAGCCTTGTGTGCAACATGAGATTTCAGCGAAACCCATTGTTGAGTGTCGAGTACTCCATCGAACATAGAGTCCCCTTTAAAGTAAAATTAATATTTAATTCCCAAATATTAATAAATATAAAAATTTCATATTCTATATTTACCATGGATGTTACAATTTAATCTCAAACCTAATATCTCATTATTTTATGGAAATTTAGCTCAAACATAATAGTGATTTAGTTTATGGTATTTTAGATCGTACATGATATTGATTTAGTTTAAGGTATTTTAGCTCAAACCATATATTTCTATATTTTACGTTCTTTTATCTTGACCTAAATCAATGATTATGGGAGGTGGTGTACACTAGCCAAGAATGACCCAAAACACACCGTGGTGTCAGATTTTGTCGTGGTGTTGCATGGTATCAAAAGGGAAAAAATTCATTTTTGTTAAGTGATGCATTTGGTTGATGGTCATTGCCGCGTATACAGGATATATGGTAATTTATTCATAGTCAAGAAAATTTTCCATGAAGACATGTATATTTTCAAGGGGTTCTAGATGATTTTTTGAGGTAATATAGTTTTGAGGGAAAATACTAGGGATTCGTGGACTGCCCAGATAGTAGGAATATGGGTGATGAAAATTAAAACCCAAAAGTTTGAGTCTTTGAATATGAGATGAGGGATACATTTTGAGAATGGCTAATGAAATTCTATGATACTAGGTTCCATCACAATGCTTCTATGGATCACTGGGATTGAATATCTTTTCTTGAAAGGATGATATTTCTTTAGTTGGTGGGTAATGTCCCTTATTAATTGGTAGAATGGCAAGGAAAAAGATGATCTCCACTCAACTCTAAGGGAGGTTATCAAGGAAGGGTTCTGTCACCCTAGATTAGTTCAACTCTAGATTTTGAATCTCAAACCATATACCTTCTTGTCATGAATCATGAGGTGTGATCTATACAAGATTCTAGAATGAATCATCATAGTCCGTTCTTACGAAATTTTATAATACATGGTGATGTAACATTGAGGATGTTGAATACACCTGGATATTTTGGTGTGGGGATTGTAAACTATGGACTAAAATGCTCGGGTCAACAGAATGGTATAGGGCAGTCATACTAGGAGTGGTTTATATCGTACTTGGTGTTGAGTATTTCTAAATGGTGTTAGGGATCAAAACGATTAGAAATAAATTTTTTTAGAGTGATAAATTTTTTTGATGGACATAGGATCATATGCCGGAGACACAAGCTTGTATTCGTAGTCCGGAAAAGGGTCCTTGAAGCCAAGTATCTTTTTTTCAGAGCCATGGAAGGTTTTGGAGATTTGTGGCACCAAAATCCTGATATGTGGTTTTTGGAAATTTTAATATCCATAAATAATTCTATTATAGTATATTTTGTTCCAATTCCTAGAGAACATATTCTCATGGAAAGGAGATGTGACAACTCATTACTCTAACTTTTTCCTGAACCAGGGGGTCTAACAGGAATATCATGAAATTTAATAGTGTTATTGAGTGGACCCTATGAGATTATTGAATTATTTATTTGGGCTCTAATTTTTTCCTAAACTCAGAGGGTGAGGAATTTATGGAACGAAGACTTGACTTTTTCTCAGGTCACCCTTTGCTTGTTTTAAACCAGAAATGTTTTGTGTCTCTTTTGAAAGTATTTTAAACTCTTTTAATTAGGATGATTATTTGATAGAGTCTTAGGTTGTATATCTTTTACCAATGTGTAGGCATATTATAGTCATGATGCACATATAGCTAATATGGAGGTTGATGCACAAGAGCCTAATTTAGACACCCATGGTCATGAGTACCCCATAATATTTTCGAGTGGAAGATGAAAATATTGTTAACCATGGATCAATGTTATTTTTAAATTTGTTATTGATATGGTATATTCAAAATGGGATAGGTTCAGATCACACTGGGGTGTTGAGTTCTTCTGTAGTTGTATTAGGGCTCAAAATGATTGGAATTTAATTTTTTTTTCAATGTGGAACATTTGGTTGAAGGACCTATGCGCATATGTAGGATCTATAGCCATGTATTAATTTCCATGAAAATGGCCCCTTTAATCCTGATATCCATTCCATTGGCCCTGAAAGATTTGTGGCTACCTAAGGTGCCAGAGGGATGAAGTATGGATTATGGATTGAGGTTCCTTAAAACACAATAAATACACCATGTACTTTGATTGAACAGGGTGAGGATACTGTGGTCCTTTGATAAGAAATTAAACATGGGTGATGGTCTGCATAGTTTATCATAATGTAGTGGGGGCATATGTTCTTCCATTTAGTTTAACATCAAGCGGTAAGGACTGGTTCAATGAATTTTATGGTCATGCGATAAGGACATTTTTCATTTAGTTTAACATCATGAAGTAAGTACATTATTTTCATGTATTTTTAAGGTCATGAAACCAGCACATTGTACTAGAATTTTAATTTCATATGGTAAGGAATTACTTCTGCGCAGTTTCATGTCATGCAGTAAGGGCACACAAACAAATGTAAAAAAGGGGAATTGTGGATGGACCCAAGGATGGAAATCTAGGTGTCACTATATATCTTATGTTAGTAGGAATCAATCCATATGTAGTTCATGAAATATGATTTAGTTTGGCACCATTTTGAGATGAAAAAAAAGAACCAATGTGATATCATAGAAATGTTTCTGTTAGGCCCAAGGATGGAATTTCGGGTGACAATATGTATCTCACGACTATGATAATAAAGGCACACATAGTTATGGATTGGAAACTATAATTCCCCATCCCTAGTTTCATGGATATGGTGAATAATTTTATCACCTTATCATGATCATAGTAAATTGAATCTCAAAGGACCTATTAGTTTAGCAGTCTTGGAAAATAGATTACAAACATGAACTTTGCATTAAAATTTTAAATGTAAAATACAACATAGATAATAAATTTTTAATGCCATTATTCTCTTAGATTAAACAATATTATTCATTATAAAACACTTCATAGAATCCTGGAAAAATAAACCATAAGACATGGGTGAGATCAAATGCTTAGTAAGGATAAACAATATAGCAGATGTTATCATGAATAAACATACACTTTGGAGGCAAGGTATAAAAAATGAAACACAAGCCTTTTAAAAATAGTCCTCAACATATAATGGAAATAATAAATAATATAATTCCATTTAAACATTCACCGAGATATTCTACTAATTGAATAATCACTTGTAATATCAATAACTAATCTCATAGTGAGGAAATGCATAATGTCTGACATCATAACATCTTTATCAACGCCTTGTCCAAGACCATTACCATACTATCATGGGCCTATGCGAAGACAATAACTTGTCTCGTGATACCTACCGATGCATGGAGGATTTATAGAGGGCCCCACTCATCTCTTACTATGTCCACTGCATTCCTCATATGAAAATGTTGAAGCATATCGTAAACATTCATATTAAGACTAGCATATGAAAGGTTAAAAGATTAACCATAAACCATTAATGCTAAAAAAAATTCACATCCACAGTCCAACATATCCTAAAACCATAAATATAATAGGAAATATTTTATCATAATAGATCAACCTCAATTGAGCATAAGATCCCACAAAGGATATCAACATAGATGAAAATACACTAATAAATTTATTGAACCTCCTTGATAGAAATATATATTTTTATTTTGAAATCATTTAAAATCCACACAATTATAAAATAAAAATTTTATTTTAAAAATAACCCTAAAATATTTCATGGGAAACCGCATAATGTTAAGGCATAAAAATAGTGGAAAATATCAAATCATGTCGTATAACATTAAAAACACATTATTACCTTGAGTTGTCAAAAATTCCATATAGTATTTCATTCAGAAAAACAATTGAATGATTCCTTTCAAAACGTTTTATCAAAAAAGGAAAACATAGGTAAAACATTATTTAAACAAATGTCAATAATATTTCGAAATAAATTTTATGAAAAATGGAATTGGATGAAAATAATGTCCCACTAGATACATACGTATAAACAATATTTAATAATAATGTAATTGTGAAATTAGGACTTTCTTTGTAATTATCTTTAGTAAAGGGTGTGTTAACCTCATGTATAATAGTTAAATAATGTTATTAAATTATTACAGGACTATATCCTTACTTATGATGTCAAATATGATTCACTTATTCCTTTATAATGCCCGTTAATTAAAAAATTTCAAGTTAAAGAACCATTTTAGGTAAGAATTTCTTTCTTTATCGTACTTGTTTTGAACTGTTATTCTTGATCATATTACATAGATCATGATTTAATTACATATAACAAGTAAAAAATTATTTATATATCATATATATTTAGAATATAAGTATACATAATAGATACATACATGAAATGGAATACACCGTTCGTGGAGACGGTAGGTTATATGTATGCATGAGCATTGTTTCCGTTTTCCTATAGTATTGAATGGATGTAGGTGCATGAAATTTATGTACATACATATACATATATATATATATATATATCATTCTATTATCATTATTATGTCATATATTTCATAATTATGAAAATATATATTTTTATAATCATTCTTTAATGGTGAATGTGGAAGACTATTCTCATCACTTCATGGAGACGGTAAGTTATACCTACGGTCGAGCGACAATATCATTTATATAATTATTAAATGGATTATAATTGGAAGTAAAATGAATTTTAAATGAAAATATCATGTTATATTTATTATTTAAATCAATAATATTCATCATTATACCTATATAAATTAAGTTTACATGAAAAACGGTTTACACCAAGGTGTGGAGATGGTAAGTTGTACGTACACACGCATGGTGGTATTGTTTTTTGTAGGAATGGAAAAATGAGGAATATGGATTAATAATAATAAAAAAACCTATAATAATATATAATATTATGGATTTATTAATTTATTATGGAAACGTCATAGTCAGATGAAGTATAAGAAGAAAATAAATTGAATGGAATTGGTTAAACAATTACCTCTTATTTGAGTGTCTCCTTTTAATTTTCAAAAAAAGGCTCCTTAAGATGACTTTATTAAAAAATTATGGACATAAGGATTTAGTGAGGTAATTTGGTAGAGGAAATTGTAAGGTTTTTTTCGATGAAAATGGCTTTGGATGTGTGAATTAAAGAGAAGAAGAAGTTCCCTTTTATAAGAGAGGTGAGGGGCACTTTTGAAACATCTTAAAATATCAAATTATTGTAAATTTATATTTGGTTTAAAATAGTTAAATAGTGATTAATTTTGAGTATAAGATGAGGATTATAATAAATCATGTCAACCAATGTATTTTAGACATGTTTAGGTCTTAAAAGAAACCTTCTATTTTAGATTTAACCATAGTTATACAGTTTAATACTTACTGTGTCTTCTTGTATTTTAACACTACAAGGTTAATATATTAACTATAAAAAGAAAAAATAACCCCAATTTGATAATTTATGTCATATATGACATTATAAAAGTCATTTGTCTGGGCCTTTTATTTTTATGTCTTTTATATCATTTTAAGAAATAGTATTTATTTTAAAATCACTTTTATGTCAATTTTGACACTATTTAATACATGATTTTTGTTAAAGTTATAGAATTTTGATTCCTTTGAAACAAATGAATTTTATAGTCCCAAATGGTTCAATGTAATACAAAAAATTCTTGTATTGCATAAAATTTATCTATATATATTTTTATATTATCAATATCATTTAATTTATTTTTCTTTTAATAATTCATTTGTTCCATCATCATTACGTCACAATTAAATTTAATTATTTAATGTATAAAAATTATGATTAAATTTTTATGATGTTGATAAATTTTTTATCTTTCTTATTACTATTTATATTAAAATTTATAATTTGTATTACCCTATATTAAAAATTATTCATTTATTAAAATCGGAATATGACATTTTAAAATCTTCTTTAAATAAATTAAAATAACTATCTTAATTTAAAAAATGGCTTCAAAAAGATCATATTTTTGACATAAGGATGGTTTTTTTCGAAAAAAAACTTATCAAATGAAATTATGACATGCTTTGGGGTAAACCTATATTATTATAAAATTATTTTTACCTTTAATTACCTTATTTACCTTTAACCATGGTAATTTAAATTCAAAAGATACAATTCACCAAAAATTATTTTGATCCTATTAGAAACCATTTAAAATACTGATTACAACCATGTATGTCATATTTTTGAAATTCAATTTACAGAAATTGTGCAACAATGTTTAATTCTAATTTGCAAATGTGTCTAGAAGGCGGGTAAAAATACGTTAAAAAGTTCCAATGAATTTTCATATCTGATTCTATTATAAAAATGAGTCTAAGGAACTAATTTTGGTTAATATATTTATTATTTATCTATTATAAAATTAATTTCATTTTAATTTATAATAATTATCTAATTGAGAAATTTGGTTTTTTAACAATAATGAAGTGTTTCACTATTCATCAAAAAGAGGATGTTTTCAGAAAAATACCAAAAATTTACCATATGATAATTTTGATATTAAAATTTCTAAAATGTGGTATATTTTACCAAATCATCTTGATAATAGTGTTTAAATTTAATTATATTTTTTTTCAGAAAAGAATATAAAATGTAGTTCCTTTAAGAAAATACTATTTCTACACATATAACTATTTTACAGAAACTTATACATTTCATTTTAAATATGTTTGGTTTACATGAAAGCATTATAAATAACCATTAAAATTATATATTATTATATATATAATTTTATTTATTGGATATGTTATAAATATATCATTTTAATTATTATAATAATAAAGTGTTGTTTACATAAAATCAACCTTGTGTGTAATGCAAGCCAATTCAGTTTTGCTTGAAATATAAGATATTGAATTTATTTAATAAGCTAACGTACTATGAAATCTTGGGGTGTAACATTCTCTCTACCTTTATTAAATTTCTTCCTCACAATTTGAAATTGGACTTAAAAAATAAAAGGTTTATACAAAAAATACCTTTGGAGAAGACACACATCAGAAAATTGATTAATGATACCCCCACTGTAAAATAAAAAATAGAAGTATGATGGCCACCGAAGATAAAAAATAAAAGGGTTACATGTAGGAATATATAGAAATGGAAGAAAAATCTAACCATCATGTTCTAATTGAGAGTTATAGAAAAGATGAATATGATAAAGTTAACAATAAAAAGTTCTAAATATGTGATGATCTATTGGATCATTTGATTAATCAGAAAAATACTAGGATAGAATTTTTTGTTTAATGATCCTTCCCCAAGAGTTTAAGAATAAATTTACTTCATATACTAAGAACACAAGTAAACATACTTACTTGACAACTAGAGTTTCTTCCAATTAAATAATTCTTACACAAACTCATCTTTCTCTTCAAAAGACAATAAATATAAAAAATATTCTATTTTTTTAATCATATAAGTTTCCAAAAATTAACTTATACCATTTAAATAAATAAAAATATGTTCTAATAACCAGGAACTTTTTTAGGCCAATGGTAGGAGGTAAATCTTTTTCGCACTTCAGTTGTGGGTTCGATTCCCACAGCCTTGTCTGATATGATGGGTTGTGGACGGACCTATGGGTTGTCCTTTACTTAAAAATATATTTTTATAACATTACAAATAATATATTAAGAAATTATTTAACCATAAACAATAATATACAATGTTCAACATAATCCATTCCAACCATCAGAATAATCCAAAAAACATTTGTCCAACCTCACAGCCAAAAAAATTATAATTAAGGTCCCATAACATAATGCATATATTTTCATTAAAATTCCAAACATTTTAATACCTTCATATTTTATTCTATTTAAACATGCTAATACCCTATTTTACCACAAAACCATATTGTATACATTCAGGCTTTTTTATTCCTTGCGTAAAATATAGAATATTAGATATACACCTTAAATCCAAAATTTTGTAAACTCTTACAATGATGGAATAATAAAACCATTAATCAGCTCCATGGAATTCGATTATATCCATTTTAATTTATCAAAATAAATAATTTCTTTATCCTAAAATCATTATCTCAGTATTAGAAAAATTTTAAGGGATATCTTTCCCTCAGCCATATATTTTCCAAAAATATTAACTTGCAACTGTGTTACTTTACTTGTAACCGTACAATCTCAAATCCTTAACTAAAGAGTATTTCTATACAATACTTATATACTCCAATATTATTATAACTAGTACATCAAAAATAAAATATTTAAATAAAATAATTCTTGAATCGGCATATTAATCATTCTAATTCATTTATGGTAGTATCATAACATGATTATAATCCAATAGCATCATGTTGGGTATACTCCTTTGATGATGTGGAAATTGATTCCTATAGTGTCCCATCTCTTTATAGAAGAATCATTATACTTTGGAAACCTTTTTATTACCCTTGAAATCAAGAAATTTGATTCATTTTTCTCTACACTTATAACAAACTCTTATTACCATAAATCATTAACCAAGTTGATTCTTTCCATAGTTATTACATGTGGGAAAATAATTTTCTCCCTTCAACACTTTATCCATATTTTTCTATGTCATCCACTTATTCTATTTATTTCCATCAAATCCATAGGACTCGTAAAATTATTTACTTATCTTATTAACACATGATATTATTTCATCATATGATGAGAATACGTGGGAGACTATTTCCATTAGAAATGTTGGAGTAAGACAGTGAGAGATATGATCCTTCTTACTCTTTGGATCATGTGTATTGGTTATGTTCTCATTCCTTTTTCTAGGATCCATTTCTATATGATGGAATATACTAGATTATCTTATAATTTTTTTTAATTTGTGTGACTCTAAATATGCTTTAACATAGAGTTTTCTTTTATTCATCATAAATCTTTGAATCATAATCTTTAGTTATTTTAAGGGCATCCCAACATTTAAATCATTCATAATTATAGGTAAATAAAATTTATATTTCCCTTAGTATATAACCTGAGAGTATTAAACCAGGTGTGCAGTAAGACTCATTGTTTTGTACAAGGATACCCTGAGTCAAGCTCGAAACACCAAGTCATAATTATTAATCCTAGTTACATCTGTTCCAGAACCACATCCACTTATAGTATCCAGACAGTGATATATTTTTTGGAATACCCATATGATATATACATTACCCAAATATTAGGTTGTTCCTCTATACTTATCATCAACGTCTATCTTAGGGTTATGATCCCTAGTCTTAATTTTATAAACACATTTTCCATGGTTATTGATTAATATCCTCTGATACCAACTGTAATACCCCAATCCTAGTTTCCAGGGGCAGGAGCATTATTTTATTACATTGTAATGATCATAAATAATAAAATCATAAAGTACTGGTCAGTTTAGAAGCCTTGGAAAATTGATTACAAGCATTAACATTACATTACAACTTCGAACATAAAAAAAAATATCTTAGTAATTCTATTATTCTACTATCTTAACCCTGTATTTCAATTACAAAACACTTCTTATAATCCTTGGAAAATAACACATATGAAAGGGGTGAGCTCAAATGCTTAGTATGGATAAAATATATTGCAGAAGCTATCATGAATAACCATAAACATTTGAGGAGAGGTATAAAATCTGAATCAAAAAAGACTTTTAAACATAATCTTTAGTATATTATGGAAATAATAAATAAAATAATTTCATTTAAAAATTCACATAGATATTCTACTGAATTAATAATCCCATGTAATATCAATAACTAATTTTATAATGAGGGAATTCATAATACTGAATTTCATAACCTCTTTGTCAAGACCTCATGCCAGGACTATTACCATACCGTCAAGGCCTTGTTCCAAGAAAATAATTTGTCTCATGAGACCTAGTTATCCATCAAGGGACTATACTATGCCCCACCCATAGAATACTAAGTCAAACACATTCCACATATGAATATGATTAGACATAACAAAAAAATTCATATTAAAACTAGCATACAAAATGTTAATACTTTGACCATAAAACATGAATTGTATAAAAATTACACATCCCCAGAAAAACAAATCATAAAACCTTAAATAAAAAATAGAATTTTATATCATAATAAATCAACCTTAATAATGCATAAAATCTAACAAATGATTTTGACATAGATAAAAATACGCTAATAAATTTATTGAAACACTTTGAGAGAAATATCCATTTTTACATTGAAATAATTTAAAATTTATGAAATAATAAAATAAAGCATTTAAAATGAAAATAACCTTCTAATATTGTATAGAATGCTTATAAAATTTAAAGGTTTCATAATGGCGGAAAATAGCCACTTGTGCCATATAAGTTAAAAAATATTCCTTCCTTCATTTTTCAAAAAGGTCATAGAGTATCTCATTTGGAGAATGAAGAAAATATTCCTTTCAAAACATTTTATATAAAAATTAAAAAGAAGGTAAAATTTCATTTAATGAAATGTAAATAATATTTTAAATTCGTTTTATGAAACATGGACTTTGATGATAAGAATGTCCGAGTAGATACTTACGTATAAATAATCTGGGATAATAAATAGATTGTGAAATTAACCCTTATCTTGTACTTTCCTTTAGTCAAGGGTGTGTTATGATCTCGTATAATGGTTAAATCATGTTATTAAATTATTCTAGACCATTTCCATATTTATGATATCTTATATGATTCATTGGTGACTTTATAATACATGTTTATTAATAATTTCAAAGTTAAAGTAACATTCCGGTTAATAATCACATTCTTTATCATACATTTTTTGACTTTTTATTCTTGATCGTATTAATTAGATCTTGATTTAATTCCATAAGGAATATTAAAAATTATTTATATATCATTTATATTACGAATATAAATATATATAATAGATATATACATGAATTGGAATACATTGTTCCTGGAAACGGTAGGTCATACGTACGCTAGAACATTGTTTCCTTTTTATTATCATATTGAATGGATGTAAGTGCGTGAAATATAAATATATATTTATTATATGAGGGTCATTATTATGTAATATATTTCATACTTATTAATAATATGTATTTTTATAATCATTCTTGAATAGTGAATGTGGAAAATGAATCTCATCACGTCGTGGAGACGGTAAGTCATACGTATGCACAAGCGAAGATATAATTTCATTAATGCTAAAATTGTTTGGAATTGGATGGAATATGAGTTATATAGAAAAATGTAATTTTTATTCATAATTTAAATCTTTTATATCTGCCTTTATACCCATTTAAATAATTTTTACTTGAAAAATAGTTTACACCACAATGTAGAGATGGTAAATCTAACCTACACATGCATGGTGATATTGTTTTTAGTAGGGTGGGTGAAAAGAAGAATATGGATGTTCCATAACAATAAAAACATTTAACCATATATATGATTATCTAGTTATTACATTATTATGAAAACAACATAGGAAGAGTATGTAATAGAAGAAAATAAATTGAATTTAATTGTTTAAACAATTAACTCTTCTTTGAGTGTCTCCTTTTTATTTTCTCAAAAGGTTTCCATAGGATGGATTTAATCCCAATGTATAGCCTCTAGGATTTATTGAGGGATGTTCTTACAATAAATGGTCAGGTTTTGGAAGAGCCGAAGGGAGTAGGAGGTGTTAATTAAAGAGAAGGATAAGTGCCCGTTTAAAATAGAGGTGTGGGGCAGATTTGGAAGATCTTAAAATATTTATTTACTATAAATTTATATTCCATTTAAAATAGACTGAAAGTTGTTTATTTTGAGGATAATATGATGGTGGGTATAATTCCTCTCAAAAATGAATTTTAGACATTCTTACGTCATAAAATCCACATTGTCCTTTGGATTTAACCCTTAGTTAAATAGATTAACTATTACCATGTCTTCTTGTTTATTTACACTATTGAGTAAATATATTTAATATAAAATGTCAAAAGAACCCTAATTAGATAATTTATGATATATTTAAAATTATAGATTTTATTTGGCTGAACCTTATATTTTTTTGACGTTTATATCATTAAATAAAATATTATTTATTTTAAAATCTCTTTTTATGTCAATTTTGACACTGTTTAATACTTGATTTTTGTTCATGTCATAACAATTTGATTCCTAAGAAAAAAATTCATTAAATCATACCTAACATGTCAATGGAAACCAATAATTCATGTGTGGGACAAAATGTTTCAATTTTTATTTTTTAAAATATTATTAATATCAATTAATTTATTTTTCCACTAATAAATCATTTGATGCAACATCACTGTGTAACAATTAAATTAAATTATTTAACATGTGAAATTTATCAATAAATTATAATTATGTATATAAATTTCATATATTTATAAAGAATATTTATAGTCTAATTTATCCAATTTATAACCCAATATTAATAACTATTTAGTTATTAAAATTTTAATATGAAACTTTTAACTCTTCTTTAAATAAAATTTACTAAAATTCTTAATTTAACACATGTCGCTTAAAAAAATCATATTTTTTACATAAGTTTTTTTTGTCTAAAAATACTCATCCAATGAAATTTGGACAAGTGTTCCCTATTTACCATTAATAGTGTTAAATATAATTTAAAAGATACTATTCACCTACAATTATTGTGATCCTATTAGACAAAATTTTTCATACTGATTACGACCATATATGTTAGATTTTCGAAATTCTATTCACAGAAGTGGAAAAATTATATATAATTAAAACATACAATTGTGGCTAGAAGGAGTGTAAAAAGATGTTAAAAAAGTTCAATGAATATTTATATCTAATTCTACTTTAAAAATTATTCTAATGACCTACATTTTGATAATATATATATATTATTTTTCTATTGTGACTTTAAAATCATTTTAATGTAAAATAATAATCTTAATTAAAAAGTCGGTTTGTTATATAATAATGTTGTGTTTTTCACTATTAATCAGAACTTGAATGTTTTCAAAAAAATCACACTATGATAATTGTGATATTCTGAATTCAAAAATGAATACTCTTTTACCAAAATCAGTTAATAATAGTGTCAATAATTAATTTTATTATTGTTCAAAAAAGGACATAAAAAGTAGTTCCATTAAGAAAATAGTATTTCTAAACATATAACTATTTTAATGAAACATATACATTTCATTATAAATATTTTTTATTTATGTGAAAACATTATCAATAAAATTTAACAATTAATTATTACTATTCATATAAATATATTTAATGGATAAATTATAAATATAACATTTAAAGAATTTTAATAATAATGTGTTGTTTTTTAGAAATTCAACCTTGCATTTACTGAAATAAAGTTCAGCATTGCATGAAATATAAGTTATTGAATTTATTTAAAAAGATAAAATACTATAATATATTGGGGTGTTATAGAAATTCAACACACATTTCTAACCCATATGCAGAGGTGGGATTTTTTTCCCTCAATTACTATAGCTAGACCTAGGATTGGAGGTTCTGAAATCACTACATATCCTATGATGGAACTAATCATACCAAATGTAGTTCTTAATGAACTATTCAATTTAATGTCATGTGGAAAGGTTGAAGTAGGTTTGACATGAAAAATAATATAGATATTTTGATTAGGCCCAAGGGTATAATCCCGAGCATCAATATGTATCTCATGATGATGATAATCAACACACACATAGATCTCGAGAGAAAATTCTAAATGAAGGTCTGACCAATACGCATGTGTGGGAATTATTTCCTTGGATTATTGTAGTTGGTACCAGGATTGGAGATCCAACAATAACTACATATCCTATAATGAAAGGAATCTATCCACACATAGTTAATATGGAATCATGAGATTTAACTTCATGTGGAATTGGCTCATGGTATGCCTTTTTACGGTCATGCTATTGGGTCACAGTTGATCCTATCAAAATATATTACAACTTGTTTAGGAGGGGTAACCTTTTTTGTAACCCTTTTTCCCAAATGAGTTATGCTCGGTGTGGTAAAAAAAGAACAACAAGGGTTCTGATCACCATGTAGAGGAATTTAAGAGCTAGTTAGGGGTATTTTATATCATGTGGTGGATGGACCATGATATAGGATATAGGAATCCCTACTTATATCATTAGAATGTGAATCAATCCAGACATAGGTCGAGGAATCAAGTGAAATTTAATGTAATGCAGAAAGGAAATGTTCCAAAAGTTTAACATCATGTGGTAAAAAAGTGAAACACTTGATGTGAAGGAAAAATACTATTATGGATATGTGTTTTTTACATCATATGGTAAGTACGCATATCACCCAACTTGAATGAAGATGTGTGTCATGGGATGATGTAGTTTATCTACATCTTGTAAGGATGAGATATTTCATTTAGTTTAATATACTAATTCTAGGATACCTCTATATAGTTTAACATCAGGTTTCTAGGATGAGATAGTATAGTTAAACGTCATGTACCTATGTTGAATGATGGGACTTACATTGATGTGTATTCCCATTGTGAGGATAGAAATGAAATTTTTTTTCTTGACAAACCTCAAATTGGTGGTCGGTGTGATACACTGAGCATCCATTGTTTCTAATGAGTAAGCACCATTATAAAAAAACTTATGTATGAGGTAAGGACCCTCCCACTTGGGTTCCATATTTGGGGGATTCTTTCCTGGTGTCATTGGTTTTAAGAGAACTAATAATAGTTATCCTTGTAAGAATTAGTAGAGGTGAACTTTTTTATTTATTCCATGTACAATCTGATTCTATTGGACTTTAAGGTTGTGCAGTGTTCATAGTTTTTTCTAATCGAGTCCCTCACATTCATCCATGCACTTTTTCGATTTTTTATCATCTTAGAGATGACTGTAGATAGATATTTTGAGAAATGTTAGCTATAATTCTATTGGTAACACCACCACGGGCTCGTACACCAGTGAGTATGGTGTTTCTTGTGTAGCAGTATGTGCAGTGGTACTATATGACCATAGATCATGGATGAAATTTTCTTGACATGGAATCTTATAATTGTTCTCCATATTTTGAAATATATTTGATAGAGATTAATTTAAGGCCTCTACCTTTACATTCTCACAATATGATAGAGTAATGAGTGATTGGACTCAATGGTGTACTCTTGGTATTTGATCAACTCCATAGAACTTAATATGGTGTCACTGTCCATCAATATTGTCTGAGGGGCCCCAAAACTAGTGATGATAGGGTAATTTCGAAGTTACTGACATTCTTTGTCCTGACTCCCTTGATGGGTATGTCGTCATCCCATTTTGAAAATAATTCGGTGGTATATTAGATATAATTCAACTTCTTAGCTATGGTTGGGGGATATAGCCCCATGAAAACCATTACCCAAATAGAAAACAACCTGGAATATTTAATTTATGGTGAAATTAATGGGGATGATGGATGATGTTATTATGAATCTAGCATGCATGAAACATTGTGGTAAATTTAATCCAGTTTTGTATCATGGAATTCCAGTAATTCCCCAACCTCTTAATATTTAGTGGGAGATAATGGTCCCAATTTAATGGGGGCTTCAAGAGACCATATGGAATTCTTCCATGATGGTGAAACTAACTCCTTCTATTATGCATCTGAGGAGGATTCTATCAATGAAATTATTATATAATTTTTTCTTCTCATTTGGAACATCATGTAAAGTGATGTTTGTTGTACGGAACCACCTATATTCCCATCCAACTCTATCTATTGGGAGAGTCTCATTTAGGAGATAACTGATTATGGGCCACATCCATCTATTGGAGGTCATTGGTTCATTATTCTTTGGGGAATTGTTGATCAAGTCGTTTTCATCCATATCACAAATGATGATCACCGAGAAAATTCTTCAATGTCTGATACAGATTATTTATTTTTCCTGATCAAGGTCGACTAGTATAGTTTCTGAATTGTCCAATGCATTGGTGTGACTATTTTTTTATTAGGGAACATGGTGAAAGGTTGTATCAATAGGGAACTCCACTATAATTCCATTAGCAATGCTAGTGAGGGGATAATTTCTTCCTTTTTATGGAATATTCTTCCACGGTCTACTTTATCACTAGCTCTAAGCCCCCTTTGATATTCATGTTGGATATTTTCAGTTGTAGGGATAATTCTAAGCTAGCTATGTGGTCTTGTTATTCTATCTCTTTATTTTTGTTGCCTACGAACAATGAAAAAGTGTGGGCAACCTACTTTTTTAGGAGATACAAATATGACCCCTATGCCAATCTAGTTCAGCTTTAGGCTTTCCATCCTTTTGCTGATGGTATGTCAGGAGGCACCATCAAAATAAATTTCTCATGTCCAGGGAGTTTCATGGGAAAAGATACCTCCTCATATAGAAGATTAGTGTTCACCAGTTTATTTTCTGTGGTGGTATGTGTTGCAAGTAAATCATCTAGGGCTTTCTCTTTCACTATGTACTATGATACATACTAAATATTATATTTCTGAAAAATGAATGTCTATTGGGCCATGCTCCCAGTCATTATGGGGAGGCCAAGGATGTACATGAGTTGATAGATATGAGAGACCATATATATTTCATGGTGCTTCATTTATTGCCTCATATTTCTAACATCAATGATGAGTGATAGACAGTTCTTCTGGACATTAGATTATGGAACCTCAATACCTAGTATTGTCTGACTACAGTAAAAGAGATTGTTCTCACTCCTCGTATCATTTTCCTGTTTGAGTAGGGAGCCTAGTGATAATTCATGGAATAAACATATTAGATGATTGGCCTCCATCCCAATGAATGCTCAAGACTGGTGGGTGTAACAAGTACTGCTAGATACATTAAAATTATTCTTGGAAATCATCATACCATTGATAAGAGATTCCCTAATTCATTATCCTATGAAGGGGAACAATTTTTCCATGCAAGATAGAAATGTGCCAATAAATATATGTGGTTTTCCCGTGGATCCTCTCAATTCTACTTGATTTTTAAAGGGAAAAATTGCTATGATAGCACCAGTCTTATTACGGTCAACCTCGATTCTGAGGTGACGTACAACAAATCCATGAAACATCACTGATGTTACCTCAAAAGCACTTTTTTTTGGATTCGTACTGAAAATATTTTATTGTAACCATTCAAAGAATTTTTGACGGTCTGTTAAGTGATCACATCACTTCTAGTATTTGACCACAAGTTCACTGACATATCATTCATATATCTTTCTACAGAACTGCTTTATGATACGATTCATGGCACATTGTTAAGTGGAGATAAAATTATGTAAGCCAAAGGGCCTAAATAGATAGAAAAATATCCCAATAGGATCTCTGATTGTGGTATAATCTTCATCTTCATGGACCATATTTATCTAATTGTACCCCGAGTAACAATCCATGAAGGAGAGGTCTTGGAAGCTGGTAGTTTCATCGATCAAGAGTTATGTGATTGAAAATGGAAAATTGTCCTTTGGGTAGTTCTGATTAATGTATCTGGATTCAATGCATTCCATAATATTCCCATTATTCTTCTTGAATGGGATGATGTTGGAATTCCATATTGGGTATTTCACTTCTCAATAAAAAATTTATTTGATCAAATTTTTAACTTCCACCACTATATTTGTGGAATGAGAAGTGTTTATCCTCCTAACTGCTTTCTAGAATCCTCAATTCTCATCTAGTATTCCAAAATGGTCTGTTCAAACATCTTGATTTGTTCTATGAATTTCTCTTTAGTTCCTAGAGAAGACATATCGGTGAAGCATCATAAATGTGATGTACATCACTTTCTCTTGAGGGGAATGGTGGTACTAATTATAGTAGGTCACGAGTCTTCTTCTATTCCAAATTGTTCATCTTTATTTCATCTATTCTGGTGGAGACACAATCCTAGAATGCTGAGGGAGATTTCCTAAGGTCATACTCATATTCTTGTATCTCTACGTGTATGGAGATATATTCAGTAGTAGTTGGAAATATGGGGTATCTTTTTCACTATCATGGAGAGAGAACCCAATAGAACATATATTTCCATCCCCTACCAACTAAATTCATATAAAGAGATTCTGGAGATTATTTTATTTTATTCTATCCATAGGGAATGTAAGGGATTAGACCTCTAGGTCTATCTCTATTACCTTGACTAGATTTATAGGGAGAAGATAGTCGATGTCGAGCAAACTCCATGGATTCATAGGGGTGGTCCCCAATCTGTTAGTGTCTGCAGCCTATAATAATCATCTTCCATTGGTTTATTTCCACCATTTTAATAGAAAACCTCTTCACTATATGTGGCTCTAAAATACATGAAAGGAGCGATATCACCATATAATATGAAGATGTTTCCATCAATGGGGTACTTCATACACTGATGGAATGATGGAGAAACTATTAGGTGGCTATGGATCGAGGGTCATCCAAGCATAACATTATATGCGATGTCTTGTTGGATAACCATAATTTTTGTGCCAAATGTGAGTTACCCAAATTGTGATTCAGTATTGATCTTTCCGAGATGTCTTTCATCACGCTTATCAAACCCTTGAATGTTTGGCCTTCTGGGAGACTTGTCCCTTTCACTATATCCCAAATGTCATAGGGTTCGAATTGGGATGAGGTTGATCCCAAAACCATTTTTAATCAGATCCCTTTGAAGTTTGATGTTATTTATTATACATAAATCATATAGAGTCTATATATTCCCCTAGATGACTTCTTCCTGATCCTAGTCAGTAAATTAGATGGTGACATGGAATTCGGATGACATGGTCCCCACTCGGTGTACCTCGACTGTACTGATTTATGACTCAAACTCATGTGGGATCTGATGGGATTTCACAAGTCCCTCCCTAAGTTCAATTTAATGAAATATTGAATTAAGGATCAAGATCTTGGATGGGTGTACTTTCAACAATTTCAATTTTTCAATTTTTTTAGCTAGAGGTTACCACATCTCAATGTAGGGTTGCTCTTGGACATGTGGTGTAGGAGCTGAGGAATTTAAGGAGGATGGTCCTAGTACATGTACAGTGGTCTATGGATTTTCTAATTCTAGTGGTGAAAGTCATGTCGGCCTTCCCCACTGTTTGGTTGGATTAGATAATCTAACGTTTGATAAGTGATCAGGAAATACAGTTGAGTGAACATAGCCGCAAGATGGTTCTTGGATACCTCCATGAATCTTCTGAGCCTACTATAGTTATTTCCCAATGGTATCATGTGCATATATATTTTTAAAGGGGGATATTACCTAAAAATTAGGTCTAAAGACACCCACATTGTCCTCTATATCCTTGGTTCTGAAGCATGTGGCATCCTGTTCCCCGATTATGTGTGGGAGACCCATTATTTGGAGTATATTTATCCTTGGAGAAAATTTTCTTCCAAGTTTATCACTTTGATAAAACCAAAGATGAACTCTTTGTTTGATGAGGGGTTTTTTGGTGGGGTGGTTCTTGTTCTCTGGATGTTATAGGGAAGAATTCTAAATGAGTTAGATCTTTCATTGGAGAAGAAAGTTAATCATCCTCTTCTATATATTCCTATTTTTGTTGGTCAAACCCTCCTTTTGTAGGATTATTTGATGTTATCCCCTTAGTTGGTTCAGCTATTTTGGTTATGTATAGTTATGATGTTAGAAAGGCATGAGGTTGGTAAATTATTTTTTGAGTCATCCACTTATGGAATTTTTTCACATGCCTGGACGGGACCTTTTCCCAATCACCCACTTCTTCTGACATGGGGACAGTTATGCAAGTCACCTGCTCTGAGGAGTTATCTAGAACCAGAAATCAAGAATTAACCATGAATTCGAGGATGTCTTTGATAACTAAGTAGTCTTTGATATTATGACGTATCCTTCTATGGAAAATACAATTGTTAGGACAGTTAGAGAGCTTGACCACCTTAGGACTCCTGGGATGAGATAGCATGAGAAGGTTGTTATCTATGAATTCTAAGTAATAATTGTTAATGTTTTCATATTTAAGGAGTGTTATTTATTCATAAATTCCTATAATCATGGGTGACCCTAATTTATATGTGCTTTAGGAAAATGGTGATTCCATGGTTGTCACCACTCAACAGGATGTGATAGGACGTTTGGGACCTTTCTGGGTACTTGGATAGGTAATGTATCTGATTTGAGAGTGACAGCCATAGCTTCTACATTAAAAAGACTATTCCTATGTTTTTTGGTCATGTTTCGAGGTTCGGATTGGGTTTAATTAATAGTGTATTCAATATTTTTTTTCCCGTTATGTGATCTCACATAACCCACTTGGATACATCATTAGGATCAGTGGTGTCTTTACCTCATCACAGATATTTTCAACACAGAGTTCCAATAGTTTCTCAAAGGAGAGAGGAATTCTGATTTAAATACTTAAACATTTCCATCTCTCTACAAAGTCATACACTCTACCATTTTAATATTTCTTACAGTTTTTTAGGTCGACTAATGTAATTTTCCACAGTGATTAACTTAATTGATAAATGAGTTGATGATCGAGGTCTTTCCATCCAATAACAAATATGGATGGGGGACCACTATACCGAACAAAGGTTTCCCCTATCAGACTCTGTACAACACACCTCAAATTTTTTGCCTCCTATTGATCTCTAGGGCCCATCATCGGCCCACATAAGGATAAGAAGTGTGTGATATTTTTTTGTGGTCATGTACACTATCAATGGTAGAGAAGGTTGGATTGAAGAAATTGTATGGAGGTATAGTTTCATCCACCCATTCGGGATATGGATTTATCTCAAGCTTCACAGGTGGGAATTTTACTTATATAGACTCCATTCGAGTATCTAGGGACTCGATGATGTTATGAAAATTTGGGGGTGACTACTGTTTGAGTCATATCCCATCAACAGGGAGAGGGAAATGGTTGATGAGGTGTACACACCTTATCTCCCACTGATTTGTGATTCATCCGAAGTATGAAGGATTTATTTGATGGGGGAAAGGCTATTGCTACAATAGAGGGATGTTAAGAATATTTTTGACATTATCACTTATATATACTAGTTTCTAGGATCCTAGGCCAGTCTGATGCTCAGAATACACTTTTTCTACTGGATCATCTATAAGTTGGAGAATATTTATTTCTTCTTGAATGAAATATCGTATGGGGATATTTTCCATCTGTAAATCATCATTGAGATGTCTTGGATCTTGTATCTCACACTCATAGTACGAAAACTATTCTTCCATGAATGGAAGACAAAATATTATGGTTGGTGATCCAGATGTAGTTGTATCTTTCTCTTTTTCTTTGGTAGGGTTCTACTGGAGAGGTGGGAGATCGTTATTCTAATGTTCCATATTTTGGAGCCTTCTCTATTTTCAGGTTGGTACATCCTCAGTTGGAGCATCAAGATCCCTCTCTTATCGGGAAATATTTCCCATGTTTCTTCCCTCTACATTAATGTATTGACCCAAAATTTCCTCCATGTTGATAGTGATGACATTCACTGAAGAATATCCAGAAATGGCGGTTTTTCCATTAAATTCCACACAACATGCTGGTTCTGCACTATATCCACTTGGTTCATTACTCTAAATCATTTCCATATTGAACATTTTTTGGATTGTGACACCAACAAGGTATGATTTCCTACATCATATGTTCCTCCATTCTTGGTCTATGAATAGTGACATTGAGGGTGATTTCGAATTTGATTTATAAATCGGCCACAACTAGTATATAATCGTCTTGATGTGAGAGGAACTGGTGGAATGTCGAGCATTTCCTTTTCCCTCTCAACCTTTATAACAATTATTCACTCTATAGCGATGATGAACATGAAAATTCCACCATCCCTATAGGATGGGGTTATTCATGGCCATAATTGGAATTGATTGGACTTGTTGTTGAGGTTCAAATGGTTCCAGTTAGGGGTTTTCTAACTCATAGTATGGAAATGATATATAAATGTCATATTCCTAGTAGTATGAGGATGATCTAGAATCATCATTGATGCCTCTGGCGTCCAGTAAGGGGATAATAAACCAAGGTATGTTGGTTGAAATATAAATTTCCCCAGCGTATGGGGGATAGGGTTGGTTCACATAAACTATTGATGTGTCCCAAATCCTCTCAAGATTTGATGATTCGAGAGGTGGATGCAGTGGTATATATTCCCCCAACTTGGTGAGTTGGGTCCACTCATAGATGGATGAAAAGGAAGCTACTAATGCGTCCCATTTTATGTAGTGCATTTACTCTTGTGTAGACCATGGGTGTGATGTATTCCCATGATGAGACCCATTCATTCTGATAAGTTGTTCAGGTGATCAAAATATTGGTCTTTGTGTTGGAAAATTGGTGTCATTGATTCAAGGGGTAATTTTTGAATCCTATTTGACATCCTCTCAATTTTTATGTAATGTCTTAGCACCATTGAAGTCGGATAATTTTATTACAGTGACCAATTGGCATGATCATTACCCAGTCCCCTGATTTCACCAAAGGTTATCAAATTATAGCACATCATATCAAAGGGGTTGTTCTATTCTAGGGGTGCATAAAGTATAACACTCTATAATGTCTCCATAATCAAATAACTATGCATGATGTGGCTTCAGAGATCAACTATCATAGATTTTTTAATGAAATTTTGGTATGCATGTTCTAAATTTGGGATGTGATTTTACAATTTTGGATCACATGCCATGGAAATAGTAGTCAGGTAATGATAACCATAGAGTATC
The DNA here is from genome assembly GCA_963277665.1 of Viscum album. NCBI lineage: Eukaryota > Viridiplantae > Streptophyta > Magnoliopsida > Santalales > Viscaceae > Viscum > Viscum album. Next base: position 897,139,223 of record OY728120.1, read on the forward strand.
CATATGATCAAGAGGTGACCCTCATATCATGGATTAGGGATGTTTTTGGCCTTTATCCACTGACTATTCTCATACATATTTTTTTTGTTGATAATTCATGAACTCTTTTTCTATCTTGTTTGGGATCTCATAGTCAAAAGTAGAAATGGGATAGAACATGATAGGAAGGTTATATGTAGCTAGATTTCTGCATATGTCAATGTAATCATCCTCTTCATCATAATTACACGCCTCATTCTGGTTAGAACATTGATGATGAATCTGAAAGTCACATTCTAATGAGAGTGGATTGCTTATGGTAGTTAATGGGAAACAATATATTGTTGAACCTAATGTTTCAAATACCCTTCTATACAAAGGTGTCAGAGTTTTAGAAACCTCTCTATACAATGATTTCTGGGAAAAGGGAGGATTTCCTTATCCGTGGTAGATATCTTCATGAAGATTTTGACCATAGGGAATGTTAGAAGTATGTCCCCTATGATCCATCTCCACACTATCATGAGTTGGAATATCATGGTAATGAACATCTTCGGATTTGGTAGAATAATTGATAGACATTTTTGGTGTTGAAAATGTGTCTAAAACTACTTCAAGGACACTAATTTTGTGCAGATTAGGAATATGGTCCATGTTATATTCTGTGGTTAGAATATGAAGACTTGCCTTTCGAATTGTGTAAGGACATCAGCTTGTTCTTTGAGAGTTTTCGGAACATTCTTATAACCGTCTGATGCAATGGTTGCTTGAGACTGTAGCTAAGATGATTCTAGAATATGTCGATGATCTATCTAATTATTGATAGTTAAATGAGCCTTTCCCAAGGAATGTTCAATTCTATCTTGGTGAGCATGGGTGAAGATGTGAGTATGGGATTGATCCAGAGAATTGGGATATGTCGATGGTCTTTCATGGTTGGGATATGATCCCTCATTGAGGATTGTACTACTCTCACATGTTGATACCTATTTAGAGATGGAATATGATCTTAGTCTAAATATTTCTTCCCTTGTAGAATATGCAGAACATGAGACGAGATATGATCATCCTCCTATATTTCCTCAAAATGATGCGGAGTAGTCATTCATCAACTGAAGTAGAAATATTCATCTATATTCCATGATCTTCTTGAATATACTAGAATGATTCACGAATTGGAATATGATCCTTTCTCAAGGCTTGTGTAATTCTAACTTGGTAATCCTTATCTTTAATAGGGATATATTCCCGATGATAGGCTGTTGGAGTATACTATATGACTTATTCAATAGGAATATAAGAATTTCATGTGTCTTATGCCCCCTATGACTTGGTGAGCCCTGACCATAATGGGGATATGATCCCAATACATGGCCATTGTAATATTATAATAGACTTATTTTATTTGCATGGGAGTATGAGCCTGGTTATTTGCCACTCCATTTATTAGAATATGTTGATAATCCTCCTGGTAAAGATCAAGAGTGTTCACCTTCTTTGTAATAACCACTTGTTCGTAATGATCAGAGTGTTGATATGTACCATTTTGAGATATATAAATATGCACCTAATTTGTTATTTGAAATTTTGTTTGAATATTTTGAGGGAGTTCTACATCTATTGCCAAAATATATTGACATTTTAGAGAAGTCTATGCACAGATATAAGCCTTCACATTTTCTATATCCATTATCCACTGGAAGATTTATTCGATTGAAGTGGGAATGTATAACCAATTATGTCTTCCATGTGACACTATAATATACCGATGGACATCATGGAAGGGGTGGGTATATTTTCCTCTCCCATGCCTGCTGTAGGAATATGCCTACAGACTTGTTCTGAGAAAGCATGAATATGATATTTCTTGCTGGTTCCTACAAAAATATACAGGTATGAATTTTCAGAAGGAACGGGGATATGATCTGTCTTTAGGATATCTAGTGCCTTCTTCCTTAGATTATCTTTCCTTGCTTCCCATGCATGGGCGTCAAAGGTTGCAGCATGTCATGTGGTACCCTTAGCAGGCGATTGGTGGGTACCATCACGTTGACACTAGTGACGTTTATTGATAGGTTCCCTAATATGTGGCACTTAATCTAAAAGAGATTCACATTAGGATTCATGTTATAACATTATTAGAGATTAATGGTAGTAATTATCAATCTCTAGGCATAATCTCTCGATGATGTTGGTTGTAGTGACAAGGACTATGGGACGAGTATATGTTTCCCATGGTGTTACAAACCTGAAAGGTTTTGTTCTTGGAGAACATCATGGCTAGCTTCTAATGTTGGGATTTTTACCATATCGGTGGTACTACCGGACCATTATTTTCACCACCTAATGTTTTATTTATCAAGAAGTTGAGAATTTTATGTGACCTAAGGGGTTGCAGTCGTTTGTGATTTACCAAAGAGGGTGATGGATGAAGATTACATTATCTATAATCGAAATGCTAAGATCAATCTCTGTAGTTGTGAAAATGAAAAAGAACAAGGTTACCGATTAGTGTGTTATTTTAGGAATAATATTCTCAATCAGATATTCATAGTTAATATAATTTTGTATTTATTCATGAATCAACTATTATTCCAACATTGACTTATCAAAATGGGGATGGACATATTTCAGGAGAACCCCATTTATTGGGTATCATTTATAGGATCATGTCATTATTAATAATTTTATATAGGGAGTGAATAACAAAGAAGCCTAAAAATGATTATCCTATTATTAGATACATTCATATTGATATCACCATACTTGTTTGGGTATGGTCTACATAAAAAATGGATCGATGGATAAAAACCAATCATTTCTTATTTTCGAGTTTCATGTTGGGTTCACCATTTCTATTTGTGTATATGAGAAAATGAAGTAGCCCAATAGGCAACAACCTAATCATTTTTTATTTTAGAGATTCATATAGGGTACACTATTTCTATTTTGATGGGAAGGAGATGGCCAGGGAGACCCTCACTTAGGTGGGCTTGGTTGGACCAAACGGTTGATTGGGGGGGATTTTTCTTCTTGCACTATCATTAACATTGGATAATTGTCTTTCTTGATATAAATCCCAAAATTTCCCTCATCTATAACTCTGTACGGACCTACATTCCAAAGGAATGTTGTTCTCTAGGGATTCAAACCCAACAAAACATAGGGACTCACATTTGTCGAGAGGATGGTAGGTCAGGCTCATCACACCCTTATGGGGGGAATTGTCGACTACTCCGATACTATTTTATAGATTTAAAATATTTTTATGAATCTCTTCCTAAAACCCATATGGGACCAGTTACACTAATAAAATGATTTTTGGTTAAATTTCCTTATATGAAAAGGAATGGAAATCTCATTGGTGAACAACGGAATGTTGGTTCTCATTAGTGAATTCATCTATTTGTATATGATGTTCTCTATCTATTTCCAAGTAATGGGTAGTTTATTTATATATTGAATACACATAACCAAGTAATTCATAATTTTGTTTCATGATGGGAGGTGATTAATATTCAGAGGAGGGGATTGAGCCATTATGATACATCCTATATATCCTTGTTATTGCAAGAATCAACACCTCTTTAGTTCATTGAACCTTTGAAACATAACTTCTTGTGGAAATGACTTATATAGGTTATTTGGGACACCAAGTGTTCAAGATCGAGTCTTGTAGGGATGTCCTATGTTTCTTGACTATGGAGAGAATCAAATTTGTTGTATATCATTAATTTACCCATTCCACTAATGGAAGATGTAGATTGATCATGCCCTATTAATTATTGGGTCCCAATAGTTGATATTTAGGATATATAAGATGACTTGAACCATAGTAGGATTTTATTTGATCTTGGTCCTCAAAAAGGAGTCCTACATATCTTGATTATGGAAGTAATCAGAGTTCTCCAAGTTTAGTCATGCCCTTTAGACTGGACCCATCGTATATTTTATTATGTTGAGGTGAATATATGTTGGAACTCATCAGGGAATACATGTTGAAATTTCCCTACCTGTTGGAGATTCATGAGGCAAATGATATGAATATTACAACTCCCTAAGATCACATGAACTTTTCTTAGTGTGAGAAATAAGGGATAACTTGTAATTGGTCTCACTGCACACATGTGCTGGGCTTATGCACTAAGATAACCCTAATAAGATTTTATTATAGATATCAGGCCTTAGGGAGTCAACATAAGTATCCTGGTTATTGTAGGAATCATAGTCAATGTAGTTTGATTGATCGGGGATTACACAGAGAGGATTCCCTTGTCATTTTAGAGACATATAGTGCAGAATATATGATTTTTTCAACTCTCTAAGACCATATGATCTATGCTCATTGTGAGAAATAAGGGATATAAAGTAATCAATTTACTTTTTTGTGGTTGTGGGACTTCTTTTCTAGGAAATCCTTTTGAGTGGATGATATATATCTTGGACCTCATGGAGGCATCATACATATCCCAGTTATTGTAGAAATCAATGTATTCATAGCTCATTAGTGGGGGATTTCACTATAAAAATTCCATTTTGATTGGTACATATCTTATTATGTATCTAATTGGAGCTTACACTAGGAGGTTTCCCTTTCAATTCAGACATATCATATTTTATCATTTGTCATGCCTTACACTCCGAGTTTTCCCATATGGTCGGGGCTTAATCACCGAGGATGAAAAATGAAAAAAAGTACTAGGATGACATTGACTATCAGGCCTATTCATGAAGAGGGTGTCACATAACCTAGCAGACTTCTCCCGATGACATCTCAAGACCTGACTGGATTGTCTAGAGGGTGTCACATAACCCAGATTACCTTCAACGGTGTCACCACAGGATCTATCTGATACATATAGAGGTTGTTGTGAGAGTCATTGTAACATGTCTCAAAGCATGTCTCATCTCTTGGACAACATGTTTGGAGGGTATAAAATTTCCCAACAGGCATGTCTAGAGGGTACAGTGTGTCTTAGCTGACTTTCCCATAGGGCATCGTAGGAGATGGTTTATTTGAATGGGTGCCACCGCAAGACTTTCATGGCATTAGCAGACATCATTATATGAGTCATTAGATGTATATAAATGACATTTTAAGGTGTGGAAAATTTTCCTAGTGGGCTTCTTGATACTAAAGTGGCATACCCAGGAGAACCACATGGCCTAATGTGATATGTCCAAAGAACTTTGCATTACCCAAATAGCGTATCCAAGGAGCATAGTGAGATCAGGTCAACATGTCCCAGTGTTGTCGCATGTCTTGGATTGTTCATGAAAATCATATTTGGGTCATCAGACATGTATTTGGTTTAAGTCTTCTGCATTTATTCTTTTTTTCATCCCTTATATCGTGAATTCATTAAATTTTTTAGTGTTAGTTTATTTTAATTCTAGCACAATCTAGAAGACATGTGTGATGTTATTCACATTTCCTTAAAGAATTCCTTCACATGATCTATAACTTCTCACGTGAAGTAAATTATGTATGGAATATGATTGATCCTAATATTATTTTTTATATTACCTAATCAAAGACTTCTTATTCGTGAGATCATCCACTCTGAGAAACCCACTCTAGTGTTAGTGTAAAAATCCATGAACTCGTTGTCTTGGTCGTGATAGAGAGTGGTGATTTTTATATGCTGTGGTGGGGGATTTATAGGCCTCACCACCCCTGTAGTTCTTTGGTTTCATTAAATGTAACATGTTAATCCATTCTAGAGTCGGTTATGGGTTCTGGCCCAATGCATCTTCGCGGGCCTCTTCCATGGATTGCTCTAAGGGAATCACCTAATTTTAAATGAATGTGAGTCCCTCTAATCAATGTTTCCATTATTTTATTATTACCCATTAATGGGGAAATTTTTTGTCTTTCATTCATGCTTGGGGACCTACTTTCTCATATTGACATGTCCATGGGCCTTAACGAGATAAGGTACCCTACTGAAATGCATTTTTGTGATATCAAAATACTTGTCTAAAATGTTTTGTGAGACAAATATGGTGTTTCTAGGGTTTTTACAGAACGGTTATGTGGACTTCGTTGTCATGTTATAACCATTTCCCCATAATGAGAGGCTCCTACCTCTACCTCTTTTTATTTCCTATGTTTATTTTCCTAGGTTTGGAGTCTTATGAGATTGAATTAGTAATGTAAAAGAAAATTACTCTACTTCTTGATGATGTATTGTGTGACCAAAAAATGTATTATAAAGAAGAGTGATAACTTCAGGAAAAAATCCATCCATTTCTCCTTAGGGAGACAAAGGGTGAGCGTCATGTTTCTTGGACATACCTGAGGTGCTTCATGTGATGAGGAAGACTTATTGATGGGATTTCAAGAGATAAGGTATAAATTTTATCATGGTCATGTGTTGTCTTATGGATCACCAATGGTGCATCAAATGTGTTTCACGACTGCATGTAGCTTACATCTCCTCAATTGTTATTTACATTGTTTAATTCTAAAAGGGCTTAGGGTTCTTTCTTGTTTTTTTGGATGTTTTCAAAGATGATGACCCTTCCCATCGGGGATGTTTCATATGATCTTTATAAACATGAATGGCCTCCCTATTTTGGACATTTTACAAATGCTTTAAATGTATATTTTAGAATTTTTCTAGTGCAAGCCATTGAAAACCCATGTGGAAAGGGGAAGCTTATTTTCTTACAGTTGTGTGACCACTGATTGTCCGGAGAGCCTTCTCAAGATCATGAATACTTTTTGAAAGAGGTTATATGGGATATATTACATTTTATGCAATGAGAATGCTTTTTCACATCACCATATAATTTCCACATAACCATGATTCTCTTAATGGATCTTGTGATCCTTAGTTTTCGGAAGGGCTTTTCTTTATTTTCATTTATGGGGAAAATAATACTCATATTAAGGTGTTTCTTCCATTATGAATTTTCTGATTCTCATTTGGATGGAATCAACAATTATCATTATCATTTCATTTATATCACAAATATTTATTAATTTTATCCATTTCCATTCCATTTAAAGCATTAGTGAAAAATGAATCACATCATTTTGCGAGGCGGTCGTCCTCCGTACACATGATAGACATTATCATATCCCCCATAGAATGGAATGTAAGAATATATATGTGATATAATAACTCTATAATTATAAATATGTTATAAATGTTACATATATTCTTTAAATAAATCATTAAAACAAGTTTTCAGAGGCTATTATGGAAAATGAATGACAATGGCTCATGAAGTGGTTGTCTTCTATACACACAAATGATAATTCTATATCCCATTTCATAGAAGATGGGATGGATTTATGTTATTCAGTTAATATAATAACATATCATTATATAGGATATAAATTTTTATATTATTATCATTTTTTAAATAATTAGTTATGTTGGTGAAAGAATAAATAAAACAAAATGTCATAGTTTGGAAATTTACCACTTCTCAAACCACCTCTTTAAGATTATACCTATAATATTACTACAATAGATTTATGAAAAAAATGGATTCTAGGTTTATTTTGTGGAATTTTTAACGAGATTTGGGTAAATCTTGTCTGATCCAAATGTTTTTTATTGTGTTAATAAGAGAGGATAGAATTTTTCCTTTTATAAGTAAGGTGAGTGGCATGGGGGTAAATTTTGAAAAGAAAATGGTGTACCCACGTTTTGAACATGCCAAAAGGATACAAAATGGGCCATTATAAAGACATATACATTTCAATGTATAAATATTTCTAGAAAATATATTTTAGAAAAAAAAATTATTTTGACCCTTATCATTTTTGTTTAACCCCCTAGAAAACATGTTTTTACCTTAACTGCACAAAATAGTTATTAATATTTTCATTATTCCATATAGTCAATCATTAAGATCACATAATTAGATAGTATAAACTATTCTGATTGAAATTATGTAATCAATTATACAAAATTAAATTATAAAATTTAGAAATATAAATTTAAAATTAAATAACAATATTTGACAAAAACGTCTTTCCAAGTAGTGTATTTTGTAACAAAAAGATGATTTTATATTAAATATATGACTAATAAAAATCATTGTATGAATCTGAATTAAAATGTATTTATATATAATACATATTTAACTCAAATACTTCCCCTTTAATGGTTTTTAAATTTAACAAAAAATGATAAATATAATGCACTTAAAACAGTTCAAAAATAATTTCAATTTTAAACCAAAAGACAACATTATACTAAAATCTTGCATGATGTTCATTTAAAAGAAATTTACTGAGTAAATTTAATTAAAATAATTCATACATTACATTAAATCATATTGAAAAAATAATGGGACATTTAAAATTCTTATTTTATTGAAAATAAATGACATTTTTAGAAGAAATCATATTCTTCACTATTCACTAAAAAATCAATATTTTTGAAAAATTCCAAAAAAAATATAAAACAAATTAAAATTTTATATTCCAATTAAAGAAAATATAGTTTTTCTTATTGAATAAAATTTTCTATAAGATATAAAAATTTATTATATTATTGTTTTCATAAATATAAACAAATATCATTTTTTAAGAAAACATATTTCTGAAGAATAAAATTACTTTTCAATAAATTGATTCATTATTTACTAAAAATTTATCAATAATTTATATTTATTATGATATTTATATATATATATATATCATTAATTATTTAATATTAATCATACCCTTCAATTTAATGTCTAGGATATAATAGTTTATATTTCATAGGTTGTTTACACTCTGTGTTGCATGTCAAATATTCTATCAAACATAGTTTTATTTTCTAAAATCAAAGGTTGTTACATCCCCCTTTAATATATTTTTTCCTCTAAATTTTAACTATATATCAGTAATAAATGGTTTTTACTTTGAAAATACATTTTTTGTAAACTCAAATCATAAAATTGGTTAATAAATCATCCCATTGATAAAAGATAAAGGGGGCTACGAAGGGTATTTGGAGGAACATATACTAGGTTTAAAAATAGAGGAACATTGGATGGAAGTGAATATTCTAATATGGAATAAAATCATAATTCCAAAATTTTGAAATGGAGTGACAGAGATCATTAATCACGAGAAATTTAATGGTCAAGATAAAGTTAATAACAAAAAATTCATTAACTAAGGACGTCTGAATAAGTCATTTATTTAATTAGAAATGAAGGAAATATGATAAAAAAATCAATATCCTTTTCCTACAATAGCTTAATTATGTTCCATCTAGACTAAGAGCATAAAGAAATATACATAAGTGATTAGTATAATTTATTTATTTTTTCAGTATCCACCATAATATCCTATTTTTGTCCAAACGATTAGTGTTTAAGATGAATTTCTCATGCATAAATCACTAAAATCAGCTATTAAATACCACAATACCATATAAGGGGTAACAATAAATTCTACATATATTTTTACATTGAACAAAACAAACATGGATAACCCATGGTATTATAATTAAAAAAATTAATAAACATTAGTATAAAAAATTAATATTTATGATTTACAAATACGTATACTCAATAAAATATTTCTTAAAGTATCCTTGCTCTATTTAAGATCTCATCTCTTAAAACCTATAAAATGGATGTCTAATATTGTATGTTTTGATCATACCTAATTTTATATACCAATGTTGGTATCCATTACTCATTTTATAATGTCACATGGAGACCTCCTAGTCTACAATGTTATATAAATCATCCATTAATAACAATTATAACAGCCTCAAACCTTTGTTCATAGATATGATGCAAAAAACATAAACATAACATTTTTACTTTGATAATATGAAATGTGACATAATTTTTTCCATCCTTACCTGAAATAATAAAAAATAAATATCATACCACTTATATTTTTAAGGACTACTTAGGTTTTTAGATTTATAGAATTACAAAAAAATCTAACATAAAAAACATGCATGTCTTTAAATGACCTTTTCAAACACATAAACCAACCATTCCTTTAATAAATTAAGTCATCATAATCATCCATATAAAATATATCCTAGATATAATTTTTTCATCCTCATTATTTATTACCTAGGTAAAATGAAACATAATAATTGTGATATCAAATGTTCAGTAAGAGAAAACATTAGCATTAACAATTTAATTACATTAGTGAGCTTAATAAGATAATATGGGTATGAAGACATAATCCAGTTGTATGGGTATAATAATAGAATATTCCTATTCATAAATACCTATATCATCAAACATGAATACATAGAATAAGGATTTAATAATGAAAATAGTCATAAGAAAAAAAAATCATGAGCCATGTGATATCAATCATGATCAAATGAACATTATAAACCCTCAACAATCAAAGATAAAATGTGTACGTGTATTTAAGAAATTTTATTCACATTACGTCTTACAAATGGAGAAACTAATATGGTCGACTTCTATCTTCAGAGTACCTGATGCATTGGAGGGATATAATGGACCAAACCATGCTATGTTTATCATGGAACCAATCATAATTTATTAATAACATAACCAACTATCCTTGATTTATAAAGAAACCATCCTTCTCTAACCTATAATAGAACCACTAGTCATTGGTTTATAATAGAACCACCCATCATTTTAAAAAAATATCCAAGAACCTATTCATGAACAAATTACAGTGGTCATGCTTTTCATTATAAATTCATTTAAACAAGATTTATTCCTACCGTAAAATTTTTAACAAATGGAAAATAAATGGCCTCTAACATAATCTCATTGAAACACGGTTACCCTATGGAAAATAAGTAGGTTCCCTGAAAATGTTTTTGGAAAATTGTTAACCCCTCAAAAAAATTTAGATCCATAAAAATATTTTTGAAATAATAATAGTCACTACTAGAAAAGGGGGCATTGGAGCCCCCCAGACTCGGGCGACCGCCATTGGCGGTCGCTATAGGTCAGCATTAGCGACCGCCAATGGCGGTCGCTAAGCTGAATAAAAAATTTCGGGGGGTTTCTGCGCCCCCCCCCCCCCCCCCCCCCCCGCGCACTCTCCTCTCCCTCGATCCCTCGCCCTAACCCTCCCTCGCCGCCCTCCCTCGCGCCGCCCTCCCCTCCCCCGCCGCCCGGCCTCCCCCGCCGCCCGGCCTCCCCCGCCGCCCGGCCTCCCCCGCCGCCCGGCCTCCCCCGCCGCCCGGCCTCCCCCGCCGCCCGCCCTCCCCCGCCGCCCGCCCTCCCCCGCCGCCCGCCCTCCCCGGCCGCCTGGCCTCCCCCGCCGCCTGCCATCCGCCCTCCGGCCGCCGCCCTCCGCCCTCGGGCCTCCGGCCGCCGCCCTCGGGCCTCCGGCCGCCGCCCTCCGGCCTCCGGCCGCCGCCCTCCGGCCTCTCGGCCCTCCCCCCCACCCCGGACGGCACCCGCACCCCGGACAGCCCCCGGCGCGCACTCCGGACCGCCCCCCGCACCCCGGACGCCTCCCCGCACCGCGGACAGCACCCCCCCGCGCACTCCGGACCGCCCCCCGCACCCCGGACGCCTCCCCGCACCCCGGACAGCACCCCCCCGCGCACTCCGGACCGCCCCCCGCACCCCGGACGCCTCCCCGCACCCCGGACAGCACCCCCCCGCGCACTCCGGACCGCCCCCCGCACCCCGGACGCCTCCCCGCACCCCGGACAGCCCCCCCCTGCACTCGGACACCCCCCTCCGAACCCGGACAGCCCCCCCGCACCCCGGACAGCCCCCCCCCCCCCCCCGCACTCGGACACCCCCCCTCCGAACCCGGACAGCCCCCCCGCACCCCGGACAGGCCCCCCGCACCCCGGACACCCCACCCCGCACCCCCGACAGCCCCCCTGCACCCCAGACAGCCCCCCCTCCCCCGCACCCCGGACACCCCCGCACCCCGAACACCCCTGCCCGCACCCCTGACAGGCCCCCGACACCCCAGACACCCCTCCCCGCACCTCGGAAGGCCCCCTCCGACCCCGGACACCCCCCCCCCTCGCTGCGCGTCCCCCGTCCCCTCACCGCCTCCTCTCCTCCAGCTCCCCGCCGCCGCCGCCGCCCGTCCCCTCCCTTGCCGCACCGCATTTGGCTCCGGCTCCCCTTCGCTGCCTCCTCTCCCTCGCAGCACAGCCTTCGGCTCCCCTCCCTTTCAGGTTTGTAGCTCAATCAGGTAACATGAGCTTTCAGTTACATTATTATTTTATCAATGGTTCATAAAATGGTTAATATTTATTTTGAATATAGTTGATTTGAAAAATGTAAATTTAATAAGTATTGTGTAAATGTTTGTTATACAGATATTATTATGGATAAGAGTTGGATTGATCTTCCAAATCGAACGTCTAGAGAATATTTCAATGGCATTATGCAGTTTATTGAGTTCACGAGAGGATTTGAAAGTGACTATATTAGTTTTCCATGTAGAAAATGTGCTAACAGATATCAATTCACACGAGATACTGTGAGGGAGCACCTTTTCTTTAATGGATTTCTGAAAAATTATAAGAGTTGGACTCGTCATGGAGAAGAATATGTTCGTTGTCAAAATACAGATGCAGCTCAGATGGATGTTGATGCAAGGATGACTGATCCGATGCATGAAATGCTTACTGAAATGGTACGTGGGTTTGATCCTGAAGGCATTGACATCCAGAATCTTGAGACCGGTGAGATAAATCTTCGCTCTGGTGCAGATCGTGATTCGAGGAGGTTTTATGAAGTACTTGATGATGCGAAAACAGAATTATATCCTGGATGTACTTCTTACAATAAACTGTCGTTTATCGTGGAGTTGTTGCATTTGAAGACTTTGAATAATTGGTCAGACACATCATTCGACATGCTTTTGGTTTTATTGAAAAAAGTTCTTCCTGTCGACGCTAAGATTCCTGAGTCGTATTACTATGCTCGTAAGTTGACAGAGAACTTAGGTTTTACATATGAGACTATAGATGCATGTGCAAACAACTGTATGTTGTTTAGAAATGAAACTGCTCATTTGGATATTTGTACGGTTTGTGGCGCTTCCAGGTGGAAAGAGAACAGGGGAAATAAGACTCATCAAAGTCAGATTGCGATACAGGGGAAACCGATTGCCGTAAAGCAAATGCGTTACTTTCCCCTTAAACCGAGGTTGAAAAGATTTTTTATGTCATCTAAAGTTTCTAATTTAATGAGATGGCATGCAGAAAGAGTTCATGAAAGTGACATGTTAACCCACCCGGCAGACTCTCATGCATGGAAGGATTTTGATAAGAGACATCCCAACTTTGCTAAAGATGTTCGTAATGTCCGATTGGGATTGGCAGCAGATGGTTTCAATCCATTCAAGTCTATGGTTGGTGCAACTCATAGCACATGGCCCGTGGTGTTGGTTCCATATAATCTTCCTCCGTGGCTTTGTATGAAGCAACAATTTATATTACTTTCCACTCTTATTGATGGACCTAAAAGTCCGGGGGATAAGATTGATGTTTACCTTCAGCCATTGATTGATGAGTTGAATGAATTTTGGGGCGATGGTGTGATGACTTATGACTGCGAAACGAATGAAATGTTCAAACTGCATGCAGCTTTATTGTGGACAATCAATGACTTCCCAGCTTATGCAAATTTATCAGGCTGGAGTACGAAAGGGGAATTTGCTTGCCCTTGTTGCAATAAAAGTAAAAAATCTGTATGGCTTAAACATTCCAAAAAATGGGCGTACATGGGTCACAGGCGTTTTCTCCCTCCCCAGCACAGGTTCAGAAAGGACAGAGTGGCATTTGATGGTTCTAGAGAGTTCAGCCCAGCACCAAAGATCATGACAGGAGTCGAAATGTTATCGCAGATTGAGGAAGAAAACATTCGCACGGTATATGAAATTCAGGATTTGGTGGCTCCTCCAGTACGTAATATTCGTGCTGCGGGTAGGCAGCGCAGTCACAATTGGAAAAAGAAAAGTATTTTTTATAGTCTTCCGTATTGGAAAACTAACATGTTGAGGCATAATTTGGATGTCATGCACATTGAAAAAAATGTTTGTGATAACATATTGTGGACCATTTTAGGTGTCAGTGGAAAGTCAAAGGACCATGTTAATGCACGTCGTGATTTGGAAGAAATGGGTTTAAGGAAACAGTTGCATTTACAGTTAGCTGAGGGAAACAAGGCATATATGCCTGCTGCACAGTATTCGATGACTACAGAGGAGAAAAAGACATTTCTTTCCATTTTGAAGATGGTCAAGGTGCCTGATGGTTACTCTTCTAATATTTCAAAGTGTGTGAATCTGACGAGCAAGACATTGCAAGGGTTGAAAAGTCATGACAATCACATATTACTTCAGCAGTTGATTCCAATCGCAATTTGTGATTGTTTATCCCCCAATGTTGTTCAGCCCTTGATTGAGATGAGTAATTTTTTTAGACAGCTTTGTTTAAGAAATCAACGAATGAGTGATTTAAAAAGTTTGCAGGACCGAATTGTACTTACGCTTTGTCACTTTGAGAAACTTTTCCCCCCCTCATTTTTCGATGTTATGGTCCACTTGACAGTGCACCTAACTGATGAAGTAATGGCTGCTGGTCCAGTGCAATTCAGGTGGATGTATCCTATTGAACGGTATTTGAGTACATTGAAAAGATTTGTACGCAACAGAGCTCGTCCAGAGGCATCAATAGCCAATGGTTATTTGATGGATGAGTGTACTACCTTTTGTGCAGAATATCTTACGGATGTTGAAACAAAATTAGATAAGCAGGAGCAAACGTGTTCCGAACGACCTGAAACCGCACGGGAACGATAGAAATATTATTCCTGAGATGCAGGAGGAGGCCGCACGTCCATCGGACGTGCGGTTCACGCGGCACGTCCGATTGTGCCGTTTTCAGCAGCGTGGCGCGCGCTGAAATGGCGCGTTGGGGGGTCAAAACCACCCGAACGACCTCCGAATGCCACGAAACCGTACGACAACATCCGGGGCGTGAATTGTGAAATGGTCGGCCAGACGGCACCTCATTCGGAGGTGCCGTGTGACCGCGGCGGCCGGAAACGCGTTTCCGGCGCCATTAAACACCAAAACGGCGTGCGGCGGTCCCGTTCGGAGCAAACGTGCTCCGAACGACCTGAAACCGCACGGGAACGATAGAAATATTATTCCTGAGATGCAGGAGGAGGCCGCACGTCCATCGGACGTGCGGTTCGCGCGGCACGTCCGATTGTGCCGTTTTCAGCAGCGCGGCGCGCGCTGAAATGGCGCGTTGGGGGGTCAAAACCACCCGAACGACCTCCGAATGCCACGAAACCGTACGACAACATCCGGTGCGTGAATTGTGAAATGGTCGGCCAGACGGCACCTCATTCGGAGGTGCCGTGTGACCGCGGCGGACGGAAACGCGTTTCCGGCGCCATTAAACACCAAAACGGCGTGTGGCGGTCCCGTTCGGAGCAAACGTGCTCCGAACGACCTGAAACCGCACGGGAACGATAGAAATATTATTCCTGAGATGCAGGAGGAGGCCGCACGTCCATCGGACGTGCGGTTCGCGCGGCACGTCCGATTGTGCCGTTTTCAGCAGCGCGGCGCGCGCTGAAATGGCGCGTTGGGGGGTCAAAACCACCCGAACGACCTCCGAATGCCACGAAACCGTACGACAACATCCGGGGCGTGAATTGTGAAATGGTCGGCCAGACGGAACCTCATTCGGAGGTGCCGTGTGACCGCGGCGGCCGGAAACGCGTTTCCGGCGCCATTAAACACCAAAACGGCGTGCGGCGGTCCGATTCGGAGCAAACGTGCTCCGAACGACCTGAAACCGCACGGGAACGATAGAAATATTATTCCTGAGATGCAGGAGGAGGCCGCACGTCCATCGGACGTGCGGTTCGCGCGGCACGTCCGATTGTGCCGTTTTCAGCAGCGCGGCGCGCGCTGAAATGGCGCGTTGGGGGGTCAAAACCACCCGAACGACCTCCGAATGCCACGAAACCGTACGACAACATCCGGTGCGTGAATTGTGAAATGGTCGGCCAGACGGCACCTCATTCGGAGGTGCCGTGTGACCGCGGCGGCCGGAAACGCGTTTCCGGCGCCATTAAACACCAAAACGGCGTGCGGCGGTCCCGTTCGGAGCAAACGTGCTCCGAACGACCTGAAACCGCACGGGAACGATAGAAATATTATTCCTGAGATGCAGGAGGAGGCCGCACGTCCATCGGACGTGCGGTTCGCGCGGCACGTCCGATTGTGCCGTTTTCAGCAGCGCGGCGCGCGCTGAAATGGCGCGTTGGGGGGTCAAAACCACCCGAACGACCTCCGAATGCCACGAAACCGTACGACAACATCCGGGGCGTGAATTGTGAAATGGTCGGCCAGACGGAACCTCATTCGGAGGTGCCGTGTGACCGCGGCGGCCGGAAACGCGTTTCCGGCGCCATTAAACACCAAAACGGCGTGCGGCGGTCCGATTCGGAGCAAACGTGCTCCGAACGACCTGAAACCGCACGAGAACGATAGAAATATTATTCCTGAGATGCAGGAGGAGGCCGCACGTCCATCGGACGTGCGGTTCGCGCGGCACGTCCGATTGTGCCGTTTTCAGCAGCGCGGCGCGCGCTGAAATGGCGCGTTGGGGGGTCAAAACCACCCGAACGACCTCCGAATGCCACGAAACCGTACGACAACATCCGGTGCGTGAATTGTGAAATGGTCGGCCAGACGGCACCTCATTCGGAGGTGCCGTGTGACCGTGGCGGCCGGAAACGCGTTTCCGGCGCCATTAAACACCAAAACGGCGTGCGGCGGTCCGATTCGGAGCAAACGTGTTCCGAACGACCTGAAACCGCACGGGAACGATAGAAATATTATTCCTGAGATGCAGGAGGAGGCCGCACGTCCATCGGACGTGCGGTTCGCGCGGCACGTCCGATTGTGCCGTTTTCAGCAGCGCGGCGCGCGCTGAAATGGCGCGTTGGGGGGTCAAAACCACCCGAACGACCTCCGAATGCCACGAAACCGTACGACAACATCCGGGGCGTGAATTGTGAAATGGTCGGCCAGACGGCACCTCATTCGGAGGTGCCGTGTGACCGCGGCGGCCGGAAACGCGTTTCCGGCGCCATTAAACACCAAAACGGCGTGCGGCGGTCCGATTCGGAGCAAACGTGCTCCGAACGACCTGAAACCGCACGGGAACGATAGAAATATTATTCCTGAGATGCAGGAGGAGGCCGCACGTCCATCGGACGTGCGGTTCGCGCGGCACGTCCGATTGTGCCGTTTTCAGCAGCGCGGCGCGCGCTGAAATGGCGCGTTGGGGGGTCAAAACCACCCGAACGACCTCCGAATGCCACGAAACCGTACGACAACATCCGGTGCGTGAATTGTGAAATGGTCGGCTAGACGGCACCTCATTCGGAGGTGCCGTGTGACCGCGGCGGCCGGAAACGCGTTTCCGGCGCCATTAAACACCAAAACGGCGTGCGGCGGTCCCGTTCGGAGCAAACGTGCTCCGAACGACCTGAAACCGCACGGGAACGATAGAAATATTATTCCTGAGATGCAGGAGGAGGCCGCACGTCCATCGGACGTGCGGTTCGCGCGGCACGTCCGATTGTGCCGTTTTCAGCAGCGCGGCGCGCGCTGAAATGGCGCGTTGGGGGGTCAAAACCACCCGAACGACCTCCGAACGACCTGAAACCGCACGACAACATCCGGTGCGTGAATTGTGAAATGGTCGGCCAGACGGCACCTCATTCGGAGGTGCCGTGTGACCGCGGCGGCCGGAAACGCGTTTCCGGCGCCATTAAACACCAAAACGGCGTGCGGCGGTCCGATTCGGAGCAAACGTGCTCCGAACGACCTGAAACCGCACGGGAACGATAGAAATATTATTCCTGAGATGCAGGAGGAGGCCGCACGTCCATCGGACGTGCGGTTCGCGCGGCACGTCCGATTGTGCCGTTTTCAGCAGCGCGGCGCGCGCTGAAATGGCGCGTTGGGGGGTCAAAACCACCCGAACGACCTCCGAATGCCACGAAACCGTACGACAACATCCGGTGCGTGAATTGTGAAATGGTCGGCCAGACGGCACCTCATTCGGAGGTGCCGTGTGACCGCGGCGGCCGGAAACGCGTTTCCGGCGCCATTAAACACCAAAACGGCGTGCGGCGGTCCGATTCGGAGCAAACGTGCTCCGAACGACCTGAAACCGCACGGGAACGATAGAAATATTATTCCTGAGATGCAGGAGGAGGCCGCACGTCCATCGGACGTGCGGTTCACGCGGCACGTCCGATTGTGCCGTTTTCAGCAGCGCGGCGCGCGCTGAAATGGTGCGTTGGGGGGTCAAAACCACCCGAACGACCTCCGAATGCCACGAAACCGTACGACAACATCCGGGGCGTGAATTGTGAAATGGTCGGCCAGACGGCACCTCATTCGGAGGTGCCGTGTGACCGCGGCGGCCGGAAACGCGTTTCCGGCGCCATTAAACACCAAAACGGCGTGCGGCGGTCCGATTCGGAGCAAACGTGCTCCGAACGACCTGAAACCGCACGGGAACGATAGAAATATTATTCCTGAGATGCAGGAGGAGGCCGCACGTCCATCGGACGTGCGGTTCGCGCGGCACGTCCGATTGTGCCGTTTTCAGCAGCGCGGCGCGCGCTGAAATGGCACGTTGGGGGGTCAAAACCACCCGAACGACCTCCGAATGCCACGAAACCGTACGACAACATCCGGGGCGTGAATTGTGAAATGGTCGGCCAGACGGCACCTCATTCGGAGGTGCCGTGTGACCGTGTCGGCCGGAAACGCGTTTCCGGCGCCATTAAACACCAAAACGGCGTGCGGCGGTCCGATTCGGAGCAAACGTGTTCCGAACGACCTGAAACCGCACGGGAACGATAGAAATATTATTCCTGAGATGCAGGAGGAGGCCGCACGTCCATCGGACGTGCGGTTCGCGCGGCACGTCCGATTGTGCCGTTTTCAGCAGCGCGGCGCGCGCTGAAATGGCACGTTGGGGGGTCAAAACCACCCGAACGACCTCCGAAGGCCACGAAACCGTACGACAACATCCGGGGCGTGAATTGTGAAATGGTCGGCCAGACGGCACCTCATTCGGAGGTGCCGTGTGACCGCGGCGGCCGGAAACGCGTTTCCGGCGCCATTAAACACCAAAACGGCGTGCGGCGGTCCGATTCGGAGCAAACGTGCTCCGAACGACCTGAAACCGCACGGGAACGATAGAAATATTATTCCTGAGATGCAGGAGGAGGCCGCACGTCCATCGGACGTGCGGTTCGCGCGGCACGTCCGATTGTGCCGTATTCAGCAGCGCGGCGCGCGCTGAAAGGGCGCGTTGGGGGGTCAAAACCACCCGAACGACCTCCGAATGCCACGAAACCGGACGACAACATCCGGGGCGTGAATTGTGAAATGGTCGGCCAGACGGCACCTCATTCGGAGGTGCCGTGTGACCGCGGCGGCCGGAAACAAAACGGCGTGCGGCGGTCCGATTCGGAGCAAACGTGCTCCGAACGACCTGAAATATATTATATATATATAATATTTAAAATATATTATATAGAGAATATTTAAATTATTATAACACAATGATTTGATATTATATATGTATTAAATATGTATTAAAACATTTCAAATATATAATATATATATATATATATATATATATATATTTAAAATATTGTATTTAATAGTATATATATGAATATTTTTACATAAATATATATATATATTTATATTGAATTCAATAAAAAAATTTTTTAAAATTTTTTTTTTTTTGAATAGCGACCGCCATAGGCGGTCGCTATAGGGTGCCATGCCGGCCCACTATAGCGACCGCCATTGGCGGTCGCTATAGGGTGCCCGGCAGGGGGCCTTCAGCGACCATTGGCGGTCGCTAAAGCCCTCTAGCGACGGGGCAACAGCGACCGCCAATGGCGGTCGCTGCGCGGCCGCTAAAGACCTTTAGCGACCGCCAATGGCGGTCGCTAATTGTCTTATTTTTAGTAGTGAGTTCACGGAGACAAAAAATGTGGATTGCATTCATATAAAATACACCCATTTAATCATATATAACAAAAAGGGTTTTTGTTTTTTATTAATTAGAACAATTAAATTATCAATAAAACATTTTAGTTGAAAATATAATTTTAATATTAAAATTCACTTCTAAAAATTATACATCCCATAATATTGTGAAAACCCATTTCATTTAAAACTTTCATGGAAACATATAAATTAAAATTCAAGGAAAATAATGGACATTATGAAGGGGAACTTTTTTCATCTCACAGATGTTAGAAATAAACATGACTTCCAAATCATTTTGAAAAAGACCTTTAAAAGTGACCCATTTTTAAATAATTATAAATTTCTTTTTTAAAAATTTTATGTATGTAAAATATAATTTAAAATGGATTTAATAAATCATTTTTTTAGAAAATTATTTCTTTTAAATAATTTTATAAAATATGGATAGATAAGAGAATGATACTCAAACTAAATGAAAATAAAATATTAGAATCACTTATGAGAGACATTCATGATATTTATTTAATAAATAAAAGAGGAAAATGAAATAGAACATGTTAACCACAATCATAAATAATGTAGAAGAAATATAATACTTTATGAAATTAAGAGTATATGATTTTCTCATGTAACCTTGAACATAAACAATCTTGATAGGAATGAGATTGCAATATAAATCCTTTTGAACCTTCGTAACTCTTCAATCGTATGATCCATGAAATAATAACATTTGATGAAACATTAAATGTTGTTTAAATAGGGTAATACATGATATAACACGTCAAAATGGAATTATTGAAACATCATAAATAAGATAGGATCATATCATAATCATATGTCCCAAAGAAAAGAATTTGGGATGATTAACCCTAAGAAAGATCATGTCATTGAATCCAGAGATAATCAATGGAGTGGTAATATATAAAAATTGTAAACCCATACCCAAAAAAATATTTAATACATACTATATATATATACAAACATAATAATGTCTTAATGGAGCTAATAAATATGTTTTCAAACCTAATAAAAGTAAATTGAGATAACAAACTATTTACCATATAGTAACATTCAAGTCAATCCCCATGGATAAATTACATAAATTTTAAAGATAAAAAACCATTATGTAATAAGGAGTAATTATATTGTTTGTAAAAATGGTATCATATGAACCACACAATATAATTAATCGGTTAATATAGAATATTTCTCAAAGAAATAAAAAGGTAAGATGGGAAACACAAACCATGATTCTGGCCTTTCCATGCAGGTCCTTTAACACTAGTATAATAAGATTATATAATTTATATTATTTATTGAGAAACATTTTCATGTTAAATACTATATACATAAATCAATTATTTTATTTATATTTGAAATCATAAAAAAATACATAATCTGTTAAGTCCATGTTGGGTGTTTGGAGGAGATTTGGTCTATTAATTCAAAATAGATTCAATATATTGGCCATGATAAAATTGGATATTATTTGAACATATCTAGAATAATAATAATTGAATAACAGAAATATTTATTTTTTAATTATTATTTTTAAAACCAGTTAAGTAAAATGGGTTATGAAAAATAATCTATTGTATGATCATATAGATAGTAGGCCATACGTACATATGAGTAACATTTCCATTTTTCAATGATCATTATGGAAAGAAGGTGTGTATTATATTTTATATAAATAACTAAAAATTACCATAAATACCATATTATTTATTTTGATATACTTATATATTTCATTCATTTTATTTGATGTTTAAAGAAGAATCACATCACTTCATGGAGGCGGTAGTTAACATGTACATGAACAACGTTCTAATTTTTCATTGTAAAAATGAAAATGGTGTGTTATATTTTCAGAATGATAAATATGTTATTAGTATCGTTATTATTTAATATATGTAACAAAAGTTCATTAAATTTATCCTTATTATTATCCATGTATATAAGTATTGAATCATGAATCACATCGCTTTATGAGGTTGTAGTTTGTCGTACACACATATGATGTTATCGTATACCCTATAGAATAGAATTTGAGATGTTATAAGTGATATAATAACTCTAAAAGTATACATATGTTTTAAATATGACATTTAAACTATAAATACATTATTAAAACAAGTAGTTAGAGGAAATGATGGAAAGTAAATGACATCGGTTCACAATTCATTAGTTGATCGTACACCTGAATGATGATTGTGTATCCTATTTTATAGAATATGATATTGGTTTATGTTATTAAATTTTTATAATAATTTATCATTATATTTTATATACTTGATTATTCATATGATAATAGAAAGATAATATTTGAATTAGGTGTATGAATAAAGAAAAAATGCACAGTTAAGAATTTTACCTCATCACAAACCACCTCTTTTGGTTTATAGCTAAAGTATTACTAGAATGAATTTATGGTGAACCCCATGATATAGTTTTAGAGGATTGAATATGGGAAATTATTTTTGTTAGGGAATATCTGAACCAAAAAATCATGGTGTAAAGAAGATAGGAGTGTGGGTGGCCTCTTATAAGTGAGATGAGTAGAACACTTGTAATTTTTAAAAAGACAAACCTGTCCCCAAATTCTTCACATTCCAATAGGCCTCCAAATGGACATTAATCCATACATAAGACATAAAATTTCTAAATATTAAAATAAATTATATTTTATACATGTTATTAATTCATTTTTACACTTATATTTTCATTTTAAACACCCTCCCCCTATAAATTAGTTTTTACCTTAATTGTGGTAATTAATTCTTTCAATTTTCACTATTCATTATAGTAAAAAATTATGTTGACCATATTAGATAATATAAATTATTATAATTAAAAATATCTAATCTATTTTACTAAATAAAATACCCAGAATTTGAAATTTTTTAATTTAATGTTAAACCCTTATACATGATGAAAAGAGGGTTTTCAGGAAGTGTATTTTCAAAAACAAAAGATGATTTTATATTAAATTTATGACTAATAATACTATTTTTGAGAATATAAATTTATATTTATTGATATATAATATATAAATCAAATTAAAATCGTTTCTAATTGTGGGTTTTTTAATTAATTAATAATGAGAAACATCATGCAAGATAAAAAAATCTTTCAAAACAGATCTTGTGTTTACACCCAAATACAACCTTATACTAATATCCAACATGATGTTGATTAAAAATAAATTAATTATACTAAATATTAACAAATAATAATTATGCAACATTATGTATTATTCAAAACATACTGGGGCTTTAAAATTTCATAATTTATTGAAATTTAATGACATTTTTAGAAAAAACGGTATTTTCACTATTAAGAAAAAAATAAATATTTTTGGAAATATCACAATATTTCACCCAATGTAAAAAAATATATTCCAATTTAAATAAAATATATGTCTATTTTATCAGATAAATTTTCTTACTTTTTCAAAAATTAATCATAATATTTTTTCATGAAATGAAATAAATAACATTTTTTAAGGAGAAACTTTTTTGAAGTTTAAAACTAATTTATTATAAATTTATTAATTATTTAATACAAATTTATAAATGATTTACATAAAGTATTAAATTTATATATAAATATATTTTAGAATGTGGTCAATTTTATTCATACCCACCAATTTAATGGTCAGTTTCTAACAGTTATATATTTATAGAGTTATTTAAGCTTGGTGTTGTGTGTCAAATACACTATCAAACATAGTTTTATTTTCTAAAATATCATATTATTACATCACCTAATAATTTTATATTAGTAAAATATATATATATATATATATATATTAATTTCCATTTACTTTGTTCAATCATGATTTCATCAATATGAAGGAAAATAATTATTTTTTTGTTGTTTCTTTACTATAGAAGTTATAATCAAGGAGGTTTTCTATATGTACTATTCCTAAAAAAATAATATATAAAATTATAAATAGTATATTGGGACCCATTCAACTACATCTAAAAAAATCCTATATACATATAGAATAAAAAAACTATATTATTTCAAAATAAAGAATAACATACGATGAGAGTTAGGAAATACAATCCGAGCTACAAAAAATACTTATCACTTTTATTATAATGAAAATTTTATGATTATATTATATTCAATATAATAACTAAAAAACCCCCATATTAATTAAAAAATTTCCACATTATTTTTAATAACATTTAAATATGTATCCTATAACATATTATGTGGATATAAGTATATCGTTATTCAGTCTATACCATACACGCTCTCCATAAATTCAATCTAATCAATAAAACATAAAATTAATTAATCATCACTAGATTAAAAAATGAATCATGTTCTCCTACTTCATATCCATTTTTCATATATAATATGTCTTCCTTGTTATTATTGACTAATTAGTGTCATTTTTTGGAATAAATCAACAACTCGAAACCTTTTAAGAGTCTTATATTATGATTATGTGAGGTATAATTTCATTCTAAAATTTAATCTAATTATCCCAACGAATCCTTTAATTGGTCAAAATAGTTTCTGATCTATAAAAAAATTATTCCTTGTTTAACTGAAAGATAAAAAATAGGGTTTTCTATAATTTACTTGAGTTAATATTTTTAGAGATTTATTTCTATTATCAATTAACCAAACAAGTTTGAGAAATATATTTTATTAATATGGATTTAATTTTATTTAACATATCTGGATGTAATTCGTTTTGAATCATGATTTATTAGAATCTAATACTCTAGGAAATGATATTTCAATAATCCATTTTTTGAGTAGGTTATGTTATCAAGAAATATAATGTGATGTTTATAATTATTTGAAATCTATGGAGTAATTAGTGACATTACATATATATTGGATACGTTAATAGAAAAATATTTCTATTCTAGTAGATTGTGTTGTCTATTATCGATTTGGATATATATGAATAGTTTTGTGAACCTAAATATGAGGTGTATCAAAAAGTTATCAATCATATATAAGAATCATATGGTTTGTCTAATGGTTGGATATATCAAATTATAGTTTAAGGAAATAAATTTTTTCCATTGATTTGAAGGAAGAGGGTTCCATGAGAGTTTCATCAAACTCCTTTGTCAGCTCATCCTTTTTTGGAAATATTACATTAGATAAGAGGATATTTTTTTATCTAGTTATGTGGAATGATTTTTTATATTAAACAAGTGAATATAAAACATCTTGTTTAATCTAGTTTTATTTTCCACCATATATTCCATAATTATAATGAAATGATATATCAAGGTATTTCATAACTAGAATCACTTGTATAACTGGGCAGTTTGAAAATATTCTGTTCATTATAGAATAATTGATGATGTATACCCATTTTTTTCTATTTTATTGTTAAATCTAATATATCACAAAGAGAAGTTTTATTTTAATGAGATAAAAATGATGCATGGATTATCAAAGATGGTAAAATATTATCATGATTCATTCATTACATTAATACATTGAAAAGTAAAATAATAGGTGTTTGATGTTATATTATTTTTGTATAAACATTTTATCCCAATTTATATGGGAATATAAATAGGAATATATTGATAGTGGTGGACATGCTAGGAGATTGTTTCTTAAATTTAAATGGTATATGGTCATTACAGTTTTTCATACTGGATAATCTATTGAATAACATAATTAACTTTAATATCTAAATGAAGCCTTTTTAAGAGTTTAATAATATACCAAATAGATCCCCATGTTCTAGTGAGTGGTTGGAGATTAAGAAATTGTAGTTTTTAAATACTTATGAAGTATAAAAATGAATTATCAAATTATTTATGAGAATTTTAGGACATCTTAAAGATGATAAAAACCATATTTTGATCCTAGGATGAATTCATTGGTGTATTAGGTTGGTGTCCAAGTATTCAGAAAGGTTTCTCTAAATTGGGTTAAATAGAAGATTGGGTAGAGGTGAAATATATCTTTAATTGATTAGGGACCTTTTGAGTTTTTAGATACAGTTTGAGTGGTATCTTGTCATTCGGATTTATGTCCTCATCTTGATTCTGTTTATAGTGTATTATATTTCTCCCAATTTATAATGTATATCTATGATAAATTATATAATTTATCAGTAAAAATATTAATTTTATTTCATTTATTATAGATATTTTATCATTATAATTACAAATGATATTTAAAATTTTTCAAAATACTTTTTTAGAGGTGTAATAGTATATGATTATGGTTATATGGATGTGGGATGGTTTTTACTAATTTGTAATGGGAGTCATGTAATGAACTAGTCTAGATTAACCAGGCATGTCACTCAATAAATCCTTCCATAAGTCCCAAATCACATTCTTGAACCCCATAAGATATAAAAAAGTTAAATAGATATCAAATATTCATATTTTGGAAGGATTTTACTCCTTGAAACCAATAAATAAAACATCATAATATTTTCTATAATAAAAAATGTTTTATATGTATGTTAACATCCAAGGTAATCAAATATAAATATCATGACATACATCCTTCCACATGAGGAAAAATTATGAATCAATAATAGAAACATCCAATAAATTAATTACCCTAAAAATGTATAAGACAATAAGAAATATCTTAAAATAAAAAAGTTTCCAAAATATATAACAAAAAATTTTGTTTGATATGTTATATATCAATAAAAAATAAAAATATTTACAAAAAAAACAGAAGAATCTTCATATGACCTAATGTCACATCCTAATATCATCATATCAATGGAACTAAATGTATTATAGGGGATATTTTCAAATCGATGATGATTTTATGTTTCTACATCAAATAACCAAATCTATATAAACACAAAATTTGTTTATTTGAGTTAATTCTCAATATGATACCACTATGAATTTATAAAATTTCTTTTATAATAAAAACTCTATATTATAATAATATATGTATATATATATATTAAATTGACTACTATTTAATAAAAATATGCAATGAAAACATATATCATGAAATTTTCATCATTTTGAAAAAAATACCAAAAATTTAATTTAATTTATATTTTTTGGAATTTTTGAAATAAATATTCTTAGGTAAGTGAAGATATACATTTGATTTATGAATGTGAATTATAACATCTGAATTTACTTTTTAAATATACTTCATAATTTTTGGATGAGAATATATATAAAATTGATTATAAGATTGTAAGAATTAGCTTATTATGTATATCTATGAATTCTAGTTTACAAAACATAGTTTTAAAGAATTAATCTATACAATACACAAGCCTCTTTGTGTAAGGATATCAGACTAGGTCCTCAGTCTGATTGACAATGTCACATAATTGAAACCAGTTCAGTTGGATTACATCTAAGTGAAAATTTCATAATCACTATGGGTATGATTAATCATATTATTGTATTAATCATAATGAGAATCCTATTATTAAATCAAATAAAGAAAAAACTTTAATATGATGATAAAATTTATATTACATGAAGCGAAAATAAAAACATGTAAAATGTAAGTAAAACTATAGCTAACAAATGGAATAATGACTTATAAGATATTAAATTAATATCCTCATTTTACCTTAAGAGTAAGGTTTCCTATAACCAAGAATAAAAGTATCCATTTTTGTATATTTAAAACAATGTTAACCTTTCCTTACCAAGGAAATCACTGGATATGGAGATCAGAATGGCTCTATCATCCTATCCCAGGAATACCTTGATAAAATGATCAAATTATCTATATTATTATCCCCATAAACCTCTAATATGATGGATTAGATTCTCTCTCTTCCTATCCATGGAATCCCTCAATCATAACAGTGATCTGATATGATTAATAATTACAAAAATTATTAAGGAGACAACATAACAATGATACCTTAGGAAGAAAACTCTTTATATTAAAAAGGATAAAAATGATATATTCACACTATGTATTCTTATAAAAAATTGAGAGAAAATGTAATTAGAAAACTCCAAACTGTTCAGATGACTTGGTATTTTTAGGCGAGCTCCCAACGGTCATATTTTGATCTCCCATAAATTTTATTTCTAAGTTTTTTTCAAAGTCTTTTGAAACATGTCACTTGAAAGCTCATAATAATCTAGTGTAACTAAATTTATAACATTGTATTGATTAACACCACTATAGTATAAATTTTATCCTTACATAAGAAAAAAGTCTTTTGTATTCTTATTATAAACATAAATCAGACTGGTGAACTTCTTTAACAATTTCAACATGTTAAACCTTATTAGTATTGTTTTGAGAATATTGATAACAATATTAGTTTGATTATTAAGACATTGATAGTATTATTGTCATAATAGAAAGTCTAAATATTTTTTTTATAAAGGTGAACCTGATTTTATCACACATTCTCATTTCGATTAACGCAGTGAATAATTGTATGTTTATATTCATAAGACTTGTGAACTTATCATAATTATGGTAAAAGATAATTTTTACTAAAAACATAATAAAACACTTTGGACATAAAAATATAATAATCATTTTTTAATAATGATTTTTGACTCCCAAAACTAATGGAATAGAAAATCAGGAGGTATAACTACTGACACAATAATCTCCCCCTTTTGGAAACAACAACCCTCAAACATAAATGAAAATAATTTGAATAAACTAAAATCCATTTATTTTAAGAAAATTTTATTTATAGTTATTCATTGAAAACATAACTCCCTCTAATTTTTTAATTCTTTTGAATATGTTAGATATTATGAAGTTGGATATGATAAACTAAACCTTAAGATAATATCTCCCCTTTGGATAAAAAAATTCGTTCCTTTAAAATATATTCTCCCCGTTAATAAAATAGTTTCCCTTTTATAAAAACCTTCTCCCCCATATAATGATGCATCCCCCTTTTAATTATATCCCCCCCATTGTAATTTTTCCAAAGAATATGTAAAGTTTTGTATTTTCCTATAATATTAGAGAAACAAAAAAGCCAAAACAATATAACAGGGTAACTAATCATCCAAAAAAATATGAAAAAACATTCAATCAATCGTAATTGGAAAACATTCAGAAAAATCATATTTGGATGAAAATTTAATTCATTCAAAAACTTTTAAAATGTTTTTTAGAAAAAATAAAATGATCTTTAAAAAGAAAAAATATCACTCTTTCTTCAATAGAGTATTGACAAAATATATCATCCTTTTGATCTCATTTAGGTTTTTATCTAGCTTGTCAATATTCTCTTCCCAAGAACATATCTTCCTAACATTTCTAAATGATTTTTATACTCCTCATTGAATAATAAAAGTTAATCTTCGATTGATTGGAGACTATTAATCTCAAGATCCATGTCTTGGATCATCTTATCTAAAACATTTATTTAGTCATTTTGTTCATTATTTTTATCTCAAAAAACTTCTAAAAATAATACTCTTGAATCTATGTGAGATGATAACTAATTAAAAAACCTCCTTACTCTACCAACCATTTATTTACTACATCAAAATAATCATAGTTCATTTTGATATATTAATAAACATGGTGAGATCATTTTATGACTTGATTATATACCCTTTTGTGAGTCTATGAACTTTTATTGAAGGTCTTAAATCGACATCAATCTAGATCACCTTTTCTATTAAAACATTTATAGATTCTGATTTCACATTAAGACATTCCTAAATCATTTTTCACAGATATTCAAGGTTTTGAAAATATGGAATTGTTCCATAAACCCTTCTTAAAACATGAACAATAAAATTAATTCCTTCTGGAGCAATGGTTCATGTTAAATTTAATTTTTCTTACTTAAACATGAAAGGTTTTATTCAACAGGTTCTAACTTCCCAAAATTTTTCTTTCCTATTATTTTTTCATAAAAAAATTTATCATCATCCATAGATAATTGATTATCATCACATAATTCTAGAATTTTTCCATCTTCAGTCGAAATGTTATCATCAACTTTTTCTATATAGTTTTTATAAACTTATTCTATTTCTAATGATGATTGATCTTTTTCTGATAATGATGAAGATTATTCCTCTTCCAAACATTCAGATTTTTTTTCATTTCCAACCTTGGAGGTCAAGTCCCAAAAATATAATGATAATGAATCTTAATAATTTTATTCAAATTGAGTTTCTTTCATATCATATACATCTTCATTCTAATCCATGTCTTCCTCTTCTTCATCTTCTTCATCTTGCACCCCTTCATCAATCTCTTATTCAATTTCATTAAATTAAACTCCTTATTTATCACATTACTTTTCATTTCTTTATTTTCCTTCTTCTTATTTTACATCAAGATTATATTCTTCAAATTTTTCCCCAAGATCATTTTCATGTTACTTTTTTAACTCCCTCACAATTTTAAGATCTCCCATTCTAGCAATTTTTGGTTCTGATTTATTTTTTTAATTATTGGAACAGATTATTTCACATAAATATTTTATTTTAATTTATTATCCATAGTTTGAAATCATATAATAATGTTTTCCTTACAACAATCCTTAGATTGAATATAATATTAGGCTAAAAATGATTCATGAAAATAAAATCCAGCTTATGGATTCACCTGATCAGTATGACTGGCTAGAAAATCAACCTTCTTATAATCTCTTTCAAATCCTCTCAAAAAATTCTCATAGAGCAAATATTCTTGTATCATCCTCATTTTTTATTGGATTCTTATTCGCTATTTTTGGCATCATTTTTTTAATGATTTTTTATCTAAAGGATCAGGTCCGTTTTCCAGATCTTGGGTATTCTTCTCATATATGTTTCATCTAATCTTCAAAAACACCATCAGGAACACTATTTTGATTCTTTTGTGTCCTTATGGGGAGGTCTCCACATTAATGTTCTTCTCCTTATCAATATTTATAGATTTTATTATTGGATATGCCTCTTATTTAGTTCCATATAAATATTTAATCCAATATTTTGGATTGGTTATAATAAAATAATCTCATCATATTTATCATATAATCACTTATAATAGAAATTTTAACCCTCGTCAGATATGATTTGTTGGCCACATTGAATAAATTCATACATGTAATCCCCATAATGATTATAAAAATTTGAAACATAATATTATTTTATTTTATTATGTTGGTATTGATGTTTTAGACTATGATTTTGATGAATTTCACAAGATCCACCATTCTCATGTTTACCAAAAAGTCCAATGTGAATATATCAGAAACTTTTAAAGTATCTCTATATCCTTTTCTTTGTATCAAGAATCCTTGCATCCATAACCCAACTACATGGTTATCTATAGTGAGATAAGAAACCTTTCTTACTTTTTCATAATGAGGAAACAAACAATCCTCAAATTTTCTCCAATAAAATGTACCTAGATTATCTAGAATCTTATGATATTGAAAAAACACTTCACCTTCAAAAGGTATTCAAACCAAGTATGCATGTTTCTTATGTGAAAATTTCTATCTATTTCTGTATATTTCAAAATAAATTTAATCTTTTTCATTTTCCATGAAAATTTTAATATAATCATAAAATCTATGAACCACATTGGGATAAAATGAGTCGAACACCATTTTAGGTTTCTCAAAATACACTGATTCATATCCAAGAAACTAAATTTTCTTATTCTAGGTAGAATCACTCTTATCATTGAAATATCTCTCAACAAATCATTCACTGAAAACATACAACTTAGAGAAATCCCCCTTAGGTCCATCAGATTAGCAATTCAAACTAGAGCCTGTGAATCAGACCAAAATAAAACATTTTATATTGAGAAACATAAATTAACTATAAAATCAAGATAATAAAGAGTGAGAAAACAGATGTACAATGGGGGTCACACTTTATTATATATTCATAGTGTGTCACAAATGAACTTCAATAATATGATCAAGAGTGGATTTTGAAAGAATTATACTATTATAGTATTAATTCAACTGAATAAGGTTTTAAAGAAATTTCAACTCTTGAGTTTTTTAAATCATTTATCATATTGAGAATAAATCTGATATGAAAAGCATTGAAATCATTGAAAGAAATATTATAAGATAAATTTTTATCAAAAATAAAATTACTAAGATAATTATATAGTGTAAAAACTAAAATGAATAGAAGAGTAGCTTTTAGAGTGATGAAATTCATGGGGATGAATAACTTGTACTTATGGGTTTTTTAAAACTAAACATATTAAAATAGTTTTGATTATGGAAAACATTATTTTTTAACAAAAATCTAATTATGATAATTTTTTAATCTGAATAATTTGTTTCAAAATTTGAGTCTTGAAATTTTATAACATTTTTTGAGTTTGGAAAACCATTTAAGGATTATGAATCCTAATTTTTTATATAAAAACATTATTTCTTAGAACTCATTACGATAATTGTTTTAGAATTACTAATTTTTTTCAAAACTAATAGTTTAACAAAGAATTTTTTTTCAAAAACATAAACCTATGTACACCTTATAATTAAAAGAATAACATAATATATGAAGATATGTCAAAAAGTATTATAAATGAATAATTACTTTACATTAACCATCCCAACATTCTATTTGAACTATTCATATCTATAGGAACTAATAGGTTTTTAAAAAATATTAATAATGTGATATTATTTTTCGAGGAATTATAAAATTATATCTCTATTAGGTGTGTGGTCTCGAAGGAAATGGTGTCTTATATCTATGTGTTTTCACATGAGTGGTGTGTGGGGTTTTTCTTATATCAATGTAACTTTTGTTATCACAACGTATTTTAGTTTTAGTAAAACAAAATCTATATTTAGTGATTGTGTGTTGCATATATAATACATGAGAACAATGAATTCATGCTAAAACTTATATATTCATTTAAGTAGTTAAAAGTTCTACTGAGTTTTGTTTCATAGACGACCATGAAACTAATAAATCTTATAATAAATGACATGTTCCAAATTTACTTTCCTATCCATTCTAAAACCACCAAAGTTTGGATATGAAAAACATTTTAATTAAAAAACTTTTTCAGAAAAATAGAATTGTTCTAAATATATAGTTCCCATAAGATAACAAAAAAATATTCTTATTGATTTTTTATGGGATTATATTGGATTTTATAGATATATTACAAATATGTATACTGAAGACATTTAATATGGATGACTAGAAGTTATGTAATGTAATCTTCTTATCATACCTTTAAACAACTTCTCATCAACCGGTTTCTTATCTTCATCATGATCAAGGGTATTGAAGGTAACGATTAGAGTACTAATACATTGAGTATTGTCATATCCATATTTGATAAGAAGATATTTTATATACTTATGTTGAGATATAAAAGATCCTTTTGGTTTTTATGGTAGTTAAAGTCCGAGATAATATGTTAAATCAACCTCTATACTCATTCCAAACTATGATTTCATAAGATCTATAAATGAATATGTAAAATATTTTCTTTATTTGTTCCAAATATGGTGTAATCAAAATAATTTTGTACAATTTTAATATTTTTATTAACATCTATTAAGAATTTATAGGATCAACAACTCCATTAACAAAGAGTATTTGTAAAAAAAATCTTATTAACCTATAATAACTTGTAGTAGGGTCTTTTTTAAGTCCATATAATGATTTCGTATGTTTATAAACATATTCACGATGTTTTTTTAACAAAAACAGTGGGTTTTTAAACATAAACATCAACTAAAACATATTCGTTATGAAAATAAGACCATACACCCATTTGAAAAAGATTGAAATTAAAGAATACTGGAAAGGCCATAAGTTTATAAATAGCTTCAAGTCTAGATAAATATGTATAGGATTATTTATAATATATACCTTATTGTTCATTATAACCCTTAGAAACAAGTCTGTCATTATTTCTAACAATTATTAAATTCTCATCCCACTTATTCTCAGAAACAATTTACTATAATTATATAAATTTATTTAAGTCGTTCAACTAAATTTCATACACTGTTTGTATCAAACTCATTAATTTCATATGGATTAAAATCTCTCCAATCCTCATCACCTAAAGACTCATAAGTATTTTTAGGTTCATACTATGAAAAGAAAACTAGATGTTCAATTTAATTTATTAAGGAACTTCTAGTCATAACTATTTGATCAACATCACCAATGATACATTCACTAGGGTTATTCCAAATAAAAAAAACCGACTTATTAGGTGTGGAAGAGTCTATTCTTGAACATTAGGGAGATACTTTTACTTAGGAATAATTTTATAAATAATTTCAAGAGCTTTATCTTTAAGGGAATAACATTCTAACAAAGGTTGAAAATTAGTTTTAGAAATAACATCTGAGGATGTCAGTTGAGAATATATGAAAACAAAAGAATCGGTTTCATCAAAAATGACATGTATTCTTTCTTCAACCTTATAATAATTTTTCGGTGAAAATTCTTTAATCCTTATAAGTAGTGAAATGAGCTATAAATATTCCTTCATTATATTTGGGTGCAAATTTATGTAATTTATCATTAGTATTCAGTATGAATACTTTAAAACCAAAAAACCATTATGTAAGAAAAATTTCCTTTTCATCCTATTCACAGTTCATAAATTGTTTTATTTAGAAAAGGTATAAATAAAACATAATATATATTATAACAGATAGTAATAACCACTTAAAATCAGTAATGATTAGTAATTGAGTATTCACATAACCTGGTTCATGTTATTTCTTTAAGAATTCTATTTCATCTTTCAACTAAACCATTTTGTGGGGGGTTCTAGGTGTTGAAATGTTGTGTTCAATACCTTTATTAAAATGGAATTAAAAATTAAAATCTAAATATTCTCCACAATTATCACTACAAATAGTTATTAAATATTGGTTTTTCTCATTTTTAACTTTTTCTAAAAAAAATTAAAATTACAATAGCCTTGAAATTTCATTGTGAGAAAATGAATCCTTGTATATCTAGAGTAATTAGGAAATAAAACATATATATGGTATTTTACACCAAAAATTTCAGTTTGTGTATAAGTAAATATGTCCATGTGCAATAACTATAAATATTTAAAAGTTGAGCCTTCACTGACATATTTAAAAACATGACTTATATTTCTTATTGTATTAACAAGGGGCATAGACTCATTATGTATCAATACAATGTTATGATATATCCTTAATAAATACTCTTTTAGTCTACTTAGAATAGTTTATAAGGTTATAGTGTCCTAATAATATATTCCACAACCAAGATTGATATTCTAATGGACGAAGACAATGAAATCTATGCCGCTTAAATTCTTCTAAGTTAAGTGTATAAAAATTTTCATGTCGATGGGCAAAAATAATAAATCCATCCTTGTTAAAATGTACAAAAACATATCTTCCCACAATTTCTTAAGGTAACCATTTTCAAATAACATACATATTCTTATAAGATTGTCTTTAATACCTTTAAAAAATATAAAATTTGTAAAATGTTCTTTACCAAGAAGAACAATGTTACCTATTATGTTAATCTCTTCTTGAGAATTACCTATGATAGTGACTTTCCCTCATTTAATTTTGATAATATTATTGAAAATGGAATTTTTACCAATCAAATTCCTGGAATTCCATATATCCATGTACCATATATTCTTTTTGTTAGTACTATCCTTTTTTTTTTCTGGAAAACAAAAGAACTATACCTTTAGCACTTAAATCATCTTCGGTTCAGTAATGTCAAAAAACAAAACTTTAGTAATCCATATTTCATTATAAATATACGCTTTTAGAAACCTAGGGACTGAACATTTCTTAATGGGAAATTATTTTTCCAATGGCCACATATTTGACACTTGGTGTCAAAAGGATCACTTTTAGGAACAAGCTAATAGTTACTAAAAATGGGTTTTTTATGTGAAAAAAAATTCTAGAACTACTCCCATGAGGAAGAATTTTTGTATACAATTTGTCAAAGTTTTCAATACTATTAGTAAAGTGTTGGTCGGAGTAGATTACTCAAGAGGGGAGGGGTGAATTGAGTAACTATAAAAATTTATTTTTTGAAAGAAATGTTTCCCCAAATATTAGATATAGCCATGTTAATCAATGATATATTATTATAGGAGTTTGACTATTTAAATAACTTCTCAGAAGATTTATTAATTCTCAGTAACCATAATGGTTATTAATATTAATTCTTGAAACTATTTTATTAAGACAAAACAAATATAACTTCCTTCCAAGATTAACTATGAATGTGAATTTAGTGACTTCTGAGTTATATAGAAAATTAGTAAAATAGAGAAAACTGAAGTAAACAGAAGAGCTGATATAAAACAAGTGGATCAGTCTCGAGCTGAGAACTAATCCAATACACTTGGTGATCACCTGCCCCCAAGAAGATTATATAAATATACATTTATCCAGACCCTAGATCAGGGTTATCGACAGTACACAGTACTGTCCATGACACATAGGGACCTCTTCCATAGTACTTCATGGGTACAGATTACTAAGCCACATAGGGACCTCTTCCACACTTATCAGTGGGTAAACCCAAAAATAAAAAAGGTCTGAGTAAGGATATACTATATCCTTCAGTTTGATGCAGGAGACAGAGTGTGTTATTGTATAGAAACAAAAAATGCTTGAAAGTTAGTAAAAGATACACAACAGAGCAGAAAGATTGAGATAGGTTTAGAATTGCTCTTATTGTTGGTCTATGCAGCTCTGGACTTCTTAGATGAAGTCGATGCTAAATTAGAGTCATTGTCTAGAAAATAGAGTGTCATAAGTCAAACAGATCTGGCTTGTGTTATTCATGATGTTTGATAGTGTGAATATGTTCTCAGGATACTAGTGTGATTTGTTCGTTCTTTGGAAGAATCTAGTAGCATGATCCAATTCTCCAAAATATATATTGTTCCCACGTTCATGCCCACCTGCTTGTTCTTTTTGTCTTGTTACATCGTATAAGCTTTTTCCACATGTCGCTTGTTTCTTGGCCACACTGATCTTTTATCTTGGAGTACATGTGTTGGGGACGATAGGTTCCATGTATTCTGCACCTCGTACCTCATACTATCTGATTATTTGTCTATAAAGAAACATTAATTATGTTAGTGCCTTAAAATCATCAAATATAAATTTTAGAGACTAAATTGAAATATGAAAGAATATATTAGGAAACTGTGTCAGATTATGTCATGGAAACAGTGTCTCCTTTACACTGTGTCTGGATTGGTCACGGTGTCTCGTAGTCACAGTTACTCATTATCACGGTGTCACATGGTCACGATGTCTTGTTCACGGTTTCTTGTTCACGGTGTCTTGATATCACAATGTCTACTTAACAGTTTCTATATTTTCACGGTGTCATCTTCATGGAGTCTGAATGTTCACGGTGTCTACTTCACAATGTTTACATGTTCACGGTGTCTGGATATTCATGGTGTCTACATCACGGTGTCTGAATGTTCACAGTGTCTTCTTCATGGTGTATGCATGTTCACGGTGTCTGCTTCATGGTGTCTGCTTTACTTTTCCAGAAACACATAACCACTGGACGAATGATGGTTTCATAGACTTTTCAAGATAACTGTATTTAGACTTAAGCAATGATAACCACATAATTGATTAGACATAATCATTTTTCAATGAGGATATTAAAAAATTAAATCAAGGATAGTATAAAGTAATTAAAAATAATCTAGAAAAATTAATATCTTGAATGGATCTTATAAAAGCATGAGAATAATTTAAAAATAATACACATGATTTGATATAATTTACAGAATTTAACCAGGTTGAATATGATTTGTGATCATTAAAAAATTATTAGTACATGAAGAGTCCAACAAACTCCCCCTTTTTGATGATCAAAAATCATGTAGATTTAATGTTTATATTTTATTACACAATAAATATAGAGATAAATGTCTAACATATATTGACTTATCCCCCTTTTGGGATTATCAAAAAGATAGAATAAGAGAGGTGATGAAAAGTGCACATTCCACTAATGACAATAAGATATAATACAAACAGAAAAGGAGGAAAACAAAAGCAACATCATTCTTATCAAAAAGGAGTAAAAACTATCCTTCTTCACTAACTGGTATTCTCTTTTCCTCTATCAGAAGTAGAAGAAAATAAATCCATAGGAGCGGAAGTGGAGGTAGAAGAAGGGAGGAAGATGGTCGATAGAAAAGTTAAAGGAATGCCTTAAAACTGAGGGAGCTAAAGTAGGAGTGGTAGAAGATCGAGGTAGCTGTTGATTGATTATCACAATCCAGATCAGACTAAAGGCTTGGCTGACAAACATATTAGTGGAGGCTAGGGTAGATGTGATGGTAGAAAATCTGGGTAATATAGGTGCAGCCGCAGGAGAAACAATGGTTGTACTCTGTACATGAAGGTAAGGCCTCAAGAGTTTTATAAATTATTCAATGATCTCTCCACCATAATACAAGGATTTCTCAAAATAATCTTTGTTCTCCA
This sequence comes from Viscum album, assembly GCA_963277665.1. Lineage (NCBI taxonomy): Eukaryota > Viridiplantae > Streptophyta > Magnoliopsida > Santalales > Viscaceae > Viscum > Viscum album. The sequence continues at coordinate 897,177,640 of OY728120.1, forward strand.
TAAACTTGTCCAAGAAACCGAGTAACCTCTGTGAACATTTGGACTTTGTTCTTGAAAGATTGAGTAATAGGTGGAATCCGCCGATTTTCCACAATATACATGAAATGATTATTCATATCAGTCATGGATAAAATTTTATTGAATTAGAAATCCATATTCCTGGTAATCTCTTGCTGAGTATCATTAGAAATTTTAGAATGGATTTAGACTAGGTTAAGAACTCTGTCACTGTTATTGATAACTACAGAGAGAGAATCTTTATTGAACCAACTAAGCATAGTCTGAAGCTATTCATTGACCACTGTTATGAGAAGATCACTGTCCAAAGATGGTTGAGAGGATTATCCAAAGGATTTAGAATCATTGACATTGGTGTCGAGAGAATTAATTTGATTCAGCACATTCTGAAGACAACACATATACACAATAATGGGTTTGTTTAGATTAACCACAATATCTCCCATTTCTTTCACAATCTGTTTGTTCCTTTCTATGACCTTTTCAGGTAAAGAATGAAAATGTGGATAAATCATAGAGACAACATTCTGTGGTGTTTGAGGAATAATAGGTTCCATAGGATGAGAAATAATCTCTGATCTCAAATGCAACTCTTTCTTCATGTCTTCAATCATACCTATCAAGGTATTCACTTAATCACTAAGAATTATGTTCTCAACTCTTACTTCTGGAATATCATGTAGCATTTTGGGTTTAATTTTACAAATAAAGTTCTCCAACAATAAATTGTCATATTTCTCACTTAGATGCGTCATAAGAGCTGATTGGGAATTCAGAACATTTTCAACACCAGACAAATGGGTATCACCAAATAACATTAGATCATCTTTACTCACCAAGGATGATTGGTCTGATGAAGGTTCATAAATAGGTATTGATACGGTTTCATGTTCTTTTGCTGGGACTATATTCGAGAACAATTTCAACTAGAACAAAGAGTAAAGGTCAAGACCTTTTGCTGAGACTTGTTGATAGTCATCCAAATCATAGAAACTAGTGAACTTATATAGAGTGTCTTCAGGACATGAAACTATCGGGTTTTGTTCTTAAGTGGATTCCAGATTTGGGGGTTGATCCCCAACAATAGTTGTATCCTTCTTAAGACTGAGAGGTTTAGGATCTTGATCTAATTCCACAAAATCATATCTTAGTTATTCTTCCATTTTTTTTCTAGCCAGCTGAAAAGATAGCTCCATCCTTTCCCAAGCTGATGGGATTATCTCAAGACTAGATTGTTCCACTGGGAGTTCCTCAAGGCAAGATTCTTGCATAATAGGTACCACTTCAACTATAGGTTCTTCCATGAAATTATTTTCAGTTTATTTGGAAACAAATTCTGCTTCTGCCTTGGGATAATATTCCAGAGTAACCACTTCTGTAGGTGCAGGGACTTATTTTTCACTTACCACAAGAGGGATAGGAGTATTGTCTTCCTCAACAGAAACCATTTCTCTGGGAGGCACAACGGTCTCTTCTTCTTCATCAAAAGAGTACTCAACAATCACAACTAGTTTCAAACCAGGATCAGAAATATCTCTTGGTCTTGAGGGATGTTCCACAGGATTTAATTTTTCATAAAGTCTATCATTATCTTCTACCCATGCCTTTTTCCAAGTGTACCAATTTATCTTCATCCTCTTGTTAAGGAATTTTGAAAGGTAGTATGAACAATCCTTTATAACTTCCTCATTAGGTCAAACCATACCATGGGCATGAAGCATGGATGGGATATGCTTAGAGTAAAACAGGGAGGTTTACGTGGATGTCGTTTTGATCAATTCACACATATGGTGTATGATATACTTTCAAAGGATGATCTTATGCCTATTTTTCATAAGATGATTCAAAAAAACATCTTGATATTTCAAAACATCAAAATCACCTTTTCTGGGGCTAACAGATTCTGAATAAACATGAACAAAATCCTTGATTCTCCATCTAGTTTAGCAGTAATGGCTCTCCTCTCGGTTCCATTTCCACTTATGGATTTGAAAGCATATTCCAGATCCAGGAATTCAGTTGAACGTGGAGGTCCTCTATGATAATACTCACAAATACCTTCATGAGGAATCATAAGGATTGCATCCTATAACCTCAAAGAGAATGAGCATCTCTACCCATTGATCCAACTTCTACCAACATATCTATCTTCAGATTCAACGGTGAACAGAACATATTGATAAAATCGAGCAACTAACTTTGGAATGATAGGTCTATCTTCCTTTGAAAACCACTATATCCAACCTTTCGCTTTTAAAACATTCCAAACCATATACTTACTTTATTGATTCCATTTGGGGAAAGCTTCTTTCTCAAGTATGATAACTCAGTTTACCATATTTGGGTTTAGAGGACCTTCTGGTGCTAGCATGGGATCAATTTTCTTCTTATTTATGAAATGTTTCTTAGGAGTGGATGATTAAGGGAATTTTATCTCGTCCATCCACCGAAGGATCGAGAGAGAGAGAAGGGTTGTAGGTTTTAAGAGAGAGTATGAATGAGTGAATAGAAGAAAAATCATGTGAAGGACAAAAGATACTTCCTTTATTTTATCATTTTGGAATACCAAACGTCTCAAAAGTAAAAGTACAAGAAAAAAAGGTGAAAAGGATAATTACCACGATATGGATTTTAATTCAAAAATAATAATCATAAAAAATATTTATGGTGAGATCATATAGGGTCTTTATAGTGAGATAGAGAATGAATTTTATGGTGAGATAGTAAACTTCAACATTATGGTTAGACAATAAACATCATCTTTACCGTGATACAGTATACATGAACTTTATAGTGAGACAGTAAACATCAACTTTATGGTGAGATAGTAACTATCAAACTGTAGTCATGAAACACTAACTATGAGACCGTAATCAGGAAATAGTAAGATATTTACTTAAGATTTATCATGCCTAACTCATGTATGATGTATTATATTCTTGAATAATGTAAATATTTGGTAAATATATTAGCAAGATGATACTCAGTACCAATGAATTCTAAAGTGATATCAACTTTTTGATAATTATCTCTCAAAAAGTGATGTCTTAATTCAATATGATTTTTTCTAGAACGTGTAATAGGATTTTTCAAGATGTTAATAGCACTTTTGGTCCACAGTTTGTAGGTACATGCTTGAATTGATATCCATAATCTAGTAATATATGTTTCATCCACAAAATTTATGCACAAAAACTACCAGCAGATAGGTATTTAGCTTCTATAGTCGATAATGCAAAAAAAATTTGTTTCTTACTACACCATGATTCTAGTGACTTGCCTAAAAAGTGTATTGTCCTGGAGGTGATTTTTCTATCTAACTTATAGCCACCGAAGTCAGCATAAGTTTAACTAACTAATTCAAATGATTATACAATAGGATGGAACATTAATAGATTTGGTGTATGCTTGAGGTATTTTAAGATTCTATTTACAACATTTAAATTATATCCCATAGTATTTTCTTAAGAACGAGCACATATAAACACACTAAACATAATTTTAGGTGGACTAGCAGTTTAGTAGAGTAAACTTCCAATCATTCATCTATAAGTGGTTTGATCAACAGATTTCCCATCTCCATCAAGATCCAACTTGAAAGTGGTACTCATGGGAGTGTTACTATTATTAGTGTAATCCAGTCCAAAACGTTTTATAATATCTCTAGTATAATTAATTTGAGTTAAATTAATTCCATCATTATTTTGAAAGATTTTAAATCCCAGAAAGAATTTTAGTTCACCAGTTAAACTCATATCAAATTAGATTTGCATCATTTTAGAAAAATCAACACATAAATTTTTTTTGAAGATCCAAAAATAATGTCATCTACATAGATTTTAACAACTAAAACATCATTATAAATTCATTTTATAAAAAGGGTAGGATCAACTATTCATTTTGTAAAACCTTTGGAAGTAAGAACAGTACTTAATCTATCGTACCAGGATCTTGGAGCTTGTTTTAAACCATATAATGCGTTGGATAATTTAAAATTTTGATTTGGAAATTGGGGGTTTGTAAAATTAAGGGGTTGTTCAACAAAAACATCCTCAGCAATGTACCTATTTAACAATTCACTCTTAACATCCATTTGATATATTTTGTAATTCAGATGTGGAACATAAGCAAGTAGGATTCTGATGGCTTCAAGTCATGCTACTAGTGAAAAAGGCTCCTCATAGTCATTTCCTTCTTCTTAACTACAGCGTTGTGCAATAAATCTATCATTGTTTCTAACTATGTTACCAGCTTCATCTAACTTATTTCTAAACACCCATTTAGTGACTATGGTGAATTTGTCCTTAGGTCTTTCAACAAGTTTCCAAACATTGTTCCTATCAAACTGATTATGTTCTTCTTGCATATCCTTCACCCAAAATTCATCATTAATGGCTCATTAATGTTTTTAGGTTCATGTTGTGACAAGTATACTTGATGTTCAACCTGATTTCTAAGAGAAGGTCTAGTTCGAGTTCCTATGTCTAGGTATCCTATAAGAAAATCTAAAGGATGGTTCTTAAGAGTTCTGATAGTTATAGAAAATGAGGGACTAGTGATTTCATGTTCATTGACAGGTCTAGGTTCATTCTGACTTGATTCAATGGAATTTCTAGAACAGTATGTTTTCATAGATTCTTTCATAGAAGTTTTTGAGGATTTTGAATTGATGTCCAGATTTGATACATCATCATCCAGGTTTTCCATAGAAGTTTTAGGCTCATGTGGATCTGTTTCATCAAATTTGACATGGACAGATTCTTCCACAAATTTATTCCTTTTATTGACCACTCTATAGGCTTTACTAGACAAGGAATATCATAAAAATATAACTTCATCACTTTTGGATGAAAATTTGTCAATATTTTCCTTAGTATTAAGAATATATACTTAACTGTCCAAAACATTGAAGTAGTTAAATTTGGGTTCTCTATTGTTCCATAACTCATAAGGAGTCATCTTAAGAACGGGTCTGATCAACACTCTATTGATTATATTGCATGCTATATTGACAGCTTCAGCCAAAAAATAAATAGGTAGGTCATATTCAATAAAAATTGTTCTAGCTATCTATTGTAAGGTTCTATTTCTTTTTTCTATAAATCCATTTTGTTGAGGTGTTATAGGGGAAGAGAAATTGTGAATATAACCATTTTGTGAGAAGAAGGATTCAAACTCTTTATTTTCAAACTCACGACCATAATCACTTCTTAAGGATTTAATTCTATGTCCACTGAGGCTTTCTACAGACATGGAATATTTAGTAAAATAAGAGCAGGCTTCAATCTTGTGATCTAGAAATAAATTCCAAGTATATATTAAAAATTCATCTACAAGAACATAAACGCCGTTTATCCAATTTATGCTAGAAACACTAGGTGGTCCATAAAAATATATGTGAACCAGTTAGAGAGGTTGATAAGTTGACACTTTATTCTTTGGTTTTAAGTAAATGTTGTGTTGTTTTCCCTTTTGACAGGGATTACACACTTTTTAATTTGGAAACTCAAGTGTGGGTATGTCTTTAATGAAGATTTTTATAGTAAACTTTCTAAGGGATTGAACATTACAGTGTCCTAGTCTCCTATGCCAGAGCCAAGACTCTTTATGAAATACAAATAATCCTGAAACATTTTGAGAAGGTAAGGAATCTATGTTAACAGAGTAAACATTTTCATTTCTTAAACCATAATACACAAATTCATATTTAGAATTAAATACATTGCAAGCATCATTTTCATATCTAACATGAAATACATCATTACATAAATGTGAGATACCGAGTAGATTTTATTTTAATCCATCAAGAAACAATACTCTATAAACTAAAACTGAGTCAGAGTTACAGATATGGAAGAGGCCAATAATATTTCCTTTTTCATTGTCACTAAATGTGACATGTCCTCTATTTATTTTGATTAGATTCTTGAAGCAAAATTTGTCTCCTATCATGTTCCTTGAACATCCATTGTCCAAGTACCACATACTTTTACAAGAACTTTTTAGGAAATTTTCCTACAAAAATATTAAGAAAAAATAGATTTTGGTATGCATACATGTTTCAGTCCAATAATATTATTAATAAGAGATTTGGGAACCAATATTTTCATTATAGGTTTCCTATAGTCATTGAGTAAAGTATTTGAAAAATAAACTCTATTCGGTCTAAAAAACTTTAAACAGTATAATATGTATCATGAATTGAATTAGTTGATTTGTGTCTATAACTAAGAGTAAAACTATATGTCCTAGATCTTGAAACAATATTTTTGTATAGGATGATTTCTTTTTCCAGGTTAATAACCAATTCCAGTCTTATATTTAAGGGAAATTTGTTTTTTTATCAATCGAGTAAGGGTATTCTTCCCATTGGTAAACTATTTAAAGTCATTCTTGAATTGCTCAATATAAATTTTTAATTTATTATTTCCTTCAAAGGGTTGATCATTTTTCTCTTTTTCAGTTGTGAGTTAATGTTTAATAGTCACAGTGAGAGCATGTTGTTTCTTTAATGATTTATGTTTTTCTTTTAGTTCATTGCATTTTTCTTCAATAAATTTACAGTTTTCAAATATTTCATCATTAGTCATGTTTTTAAAGTCACTCTCATATCTAGAATAGTAATAATCATGTACAGAAGAATCCAGTGTTACCTCAGATGTGTTTTTCATAAAACACATATTGATTTTATTTTCCTGTTCAACATGTGATGTTTCTATGTTGCCTGAACTATCCTCAGAAGAACTCCAGGTTGCTTTCATGGAGTTTTTATACTTCATATCCCTATACTCATATTTCTTTTTGTACGTGATCTTTGGACAGTATACCTTGATATGTACTTTGCGCTTACATTCATATCAAACAATTTCATCAGCCTTTTCACTTCTTTTCCAGACCTTCTTCTAATTTGCTTTTTGGTCATATTTTCCTTTGAAGCCAGGTTTTCATAAAATGTAATTATTCTTGTAAATTCTTTTAAATATTATTTCTAATTAATCCATCTCCTCATATCTATCAGTTGATGATTGTTCACTGGTGAAGCTTTCTAAAGAAGCTTTAACTTTCCATTTGTCTTTGTATGTAGAGATGTTGGTCTTGAATGCAACAAATTTATTTTTTGGTTCATCTTCCTCTTCCTTGTTTACATTCATCTCTTCTTCATACATCATTAATTTCAATTGAGTTATTTTATAGGTAGCTTGCTGATATCGCAAGATTCTCTAATAGAGACAGAGGTTACCCTCCATCTTTCGGGTAGACATCTAAGGATTCTCATTATTTTTTCATTGGAAAAGACATCTCTTCCAAGTGAGATCATTGTGTTGACAATCTCAGTGAACCTAAGATACATGTTAGAAATAGGCTCATCATGTTTCATTTTAAAATTATCATATTTGATAGTATAAGTATTATGTCACATTAATTTTAAACTAGATGTTCCTTCATGTGAGACAGATAGGTTTTCGCAAATTTTATGGGCAGTTTTACAAGAGAATTTATATTAAGTTACTCATATCTTAAAGAGAAATATAAAGAATTAATAGCTTTACAATTGTTATTCTTGGTAGTTTTGGTAGGTTCATCCAATGTGGTTCTATCAGTAGAAGGAATTTTATAATCATCTATAATGGAAGACCATGTTTCAAAACAAAAACTCTCTAAATTCATTATCATTTTAATTTTCCATTAAGAATAGTTGGTTACATTAAATAATGGTGCTATGTTGGTTGGATCACCTTCCAAGATATTATCCATAATAATAGAATAGGATTACAGAGCTATAAATTTAGAATTAACAGAAATTTACAGATCTTTAAGTTTCAACTACAATCACAGTTCAATAAGGTTAAACAGAGTCCTAATAAACATCCTCTAATACCAAATGTTGGTCGAAGTAGATTATTCAAGAGGGGAGGTGTTAATTGAGTAACTATAAAAATTTATGTTTTAAAAAAATGTTTCTCGGAATATTTGATACAGCCAGTTTATCAAGGTTATACTATTATAAGAGTTTGACTGTTTAAATAACTTCTCAGCAGATTGATTATTTCTCAGTAATATTAATGGTTATTAATATTACTTTTGAAACTATTTTACTAAGACAAACAACTTATAACTTCTTTCTATGATTAACTATAGAAATTAATTTAGTGATTTTTGAGTTATATAGAAAAGTAGTAAAATAGAGAAAACTAAAGTAAATTGTATAGAAGATATGAAACAAGTGGTTCAGTCTCAAGCTGAGAACTAATCCACTCCACTTGGGGATCAACTGCCACAAAGTAGTTTATAAAAATAAACTTTGATCCACACCCTGGATCAGGGTTATCAACAGTACACAGTACTGTCCAGGCCACACAGAGACCTCTTCCACAGTTCTGCGTGGGTACAAATTACCAGGCCACATAGGGACCACTTCTACACTTATCAATGGGTAAACACAAGAATAAAAAAGTTTGAGTAAGGATATCTTGTATGCATCAGTTTGATGCAGGAGACAGAGTGCGTTATTATACAGAAACACACACTTCTCAAAAGTTAATAAACGATACACAACAAAGAAGAAATATTGAGACAGGTTTAGAAGTTCCCTGAGTGTTGGTATTTGCAGCTCTAGACATCTGAGATGAAGAAGATGAATAATTTGAGTTCTCATCTAGAAATTAGAGTGTAATAAGTCAGACAGATCTAGATTGAGTTCTTTGTGATGTTTGACAGTGTAAATATGTTCTCAAGATTCCAGTATGCTTCATGTGTTCTTTGGAAGAATCGAGTTTCATGAGCCAATTCTCCAAAAGGTATATTGTTCTCACGTTCATGCCCACCAGCTTGTTATTTTTATCGTGATACTTTATACAAATATTTTCCTCCCATAACATGTTTCATTTCCGTACTACTCTTTTATCTCAGAGTACATCTGTTGGGGCTAACATGTTGCATATATTTTGCACCTCGTACCTCATACTGTCTGATGATATTCTTAAAAAGAAACATTATTTAGATAAGTGAATTAAAATCTTCAAATGTGACCGTTAGAGATTAAATTGAAAGACAGTAAAATATATTAGGAAACAGTGTCACAGTATGTCATGGAAATAATGTCTCCTTCACATGGTGTCTAGATTGGTCATGGTGTCTCGTAGTCATGTTGTCTCATTGTCACGGTGTCTTGTTCATGGTGTCTTGTTCACGGGATCTTGATATCATGGTTTCTGCTTCACAGTTTCTGAATGTTCACGGTGCCTAATTAACAGTGTCTGAGTGTTCACGGTGTCTACATCACGGTTTTTTCTTCACATTGTCTGCATGTTCACGGTGTTTGGAGAATCATAGTGTCTACTTCACGGTGTATGTATGTTAATAGTGTCGATATATTCACGATGTATGATTCACAGTGTCTACATGTTCATGGTTCCTACTTCACAGTGTCTTATTTACTTTGTTAGAAAGACATAACCACTAGCAGACTCATGGTGTCTTAGACTTTTCAAGATAACTATATTCTAACATAAGAAATGGTGATCATTGAATGGATTAGACTTAATCATTTGTCAAATAGAATATTATAACAGTAAATAAATTATATTATAAAGTAATTAAACTGAATGTAGAGAAATTAATTTCTTGAAGGGCTCTTCTTAAATCATGAGAATACTTAAATAATAATACACATGATTTGATATAATTTACATAATATAACTAGGTTAAATAGGATTTGTGATCATTAAAACATGATTAGTACAGGAGGAGTCCAACATAATGTCTGACAAATGTTTCAAAGTTTATTTTTACAACTAAAATTTTATTATCTTAGGAATTAGCTTGGGAACTAAGTTTAAAAAAAACTAGTTTTCAATATATATTTCTCAAAAAAATTAAAAATCTATTTAAAAAGTATCCTTTTCATAATTTTCCTTATCAAGTTCTTTATAAATTTATTATATTTAATTTTTAAAAATATTTATCCTCAAATTAGCCTTGGAAATTTTTTACCTAGCATTATCAAGAGTTTTATAGATTTTATAATTCTAATTTTCTAGATGTTTTTCAAAATGAGAAACATCATCATAAGATAGTAAATAATTTTCATCACTGTTAAAGGAATATTCTTCATCTGAATATGTAAAATATTTCTCATTAGGGTAATTATAACATAAAAAAATATTTGAATTTTTTTCATAGATTCATCTATTTTAATAAATGAATGATTTACAATATGTACATTTTGAAAAAGACCTATGTTCCTCAAATCATAACATTCATTATCTAAAGCATTCTTAGAAGAATCACGTCCACTTGAAATCCATGTGTAATAATCATTAAATAAATTCTGTCCTTTAGATTTATAATAATTTTTAATTTCCTTTCTATGTTCTTTTATTTTCTATATTTCCTCTTTATCTTTGGACAATCTAGTCTGATTTGTCCAGATTTTTTAGATTTGTAACAAGTGAATTTGTCTTTCTTTTCATTTCTATCCTTATGATGCTTTTTATAATGATATTGAAAAATTTTCTTCCCGATTATCTAAATTATAATTCTATAATTTTTTGATAGTTCATTCTCATTATGTTCAGAACCACTAGATCGTATTTAATAACAACTTTCTCCTTTCTTTAAAACTCAAAAAAAAAATTTAGGAGTTTGAGATTTATTAGTAATTGTCATTGTAGTGAATACATCTTATACATTATTTTTTTTGATCTCTTAGAATCTATTTTGAGTCTACCCTAGTACTATATATGGGTTCCAATAATATCATCCAATGTAATATTATTTAACATTCTATTTAAACCAACAATTGTTCTCTTAGATTCCCACACATTAGATATAATATAAATTATCTTCTCAAAAAGGATTTCGTCAAAAGTACTTTTTTCAACAATGGAATATAAACTATTTATAATTTTGATAAATCATGCGTGATTCTTAGAAACTGAGTCTCGATAAAGAAAATAAGATGCTTGATAATATTCATTGAGTATATCTCTTCTTCTTTCAACAAATTTAGATATTTCAAAATGTGTCAGTTTATGATTTTTCCAGATACTATTAGAAGCTTCACAAGATGATATCGTACTATAGATACTTCTTATCGTAGAACATAACAAATTATTATTTAATCGGTATATTAACTGATATTCATATTTTTTCTTAATGAGTAAAATTAGTAACTTCTTTATCAAGATTATTACAATCTCTTGTTATCATAAAAAAATAATCAACCCCTATATTGATAAAAAAATATTCAACCAATCTCTCTAGTACTCATAATCAATACCATAAAAGATAGGTTGTCTATTATGATTGAGATTTTCTATTGAGATGACATTAAAACCTACCATATTTAAAAACATAAATTATTTATTCCCTATACAAGTTGATGTAACATTGTTTTTAAATGGTATGTTTATATCAAAAATTTAAACAACGTGAAAAATCAGAGAATGTAAAAGCCTCATCAAGTATTTGAGTAGTAAATACCAGTTCTGATACAAAATATTATATAATTATATCTATAATAATTATTATATTATTTTAAGAATAATATTATGATTGTTAAATATAGTAAGAGATTAATTTGAGTTTAAAAACTGAATTTAAAATAATTAAACAAAAAATATAGATGCCTCTTTATATAAGGTCATGGGAATTGGACCTCAGTTTGATTAAAAAGCCATAGAATCAAAACTAGATCAGACTGATTATATGAAAGTGAAAATATCATAAGAACTATGGATATGATTAATTAGATTAATGTATTTATTGTAAATATAATAGTATTGATAGATCCAAAAAAGTATAAAGTTGAATATGATGATCAATTATCTATTACATGTAGAGAAAATAAAAAATTGTAAACAAAAAGTAATTAAATAGAAAACAAATATAAGAATGACTGATGAGATATTAAAATGAATAACTTCTTTTAACAATAACTGTAAGTTATTATATATCCCATACTAAATATATCCATTTTTTGTATACTTACAATAAAGTCTGTATTTTAATACCAAGGAAATCCCTCGATATGAAGATCAGAATGGCTCTATTTTCCTATCTCCATAAGACCTCGATACAACGATTGGACTCTCTATCTTAATATCCCTATAATCACTCAATCTGATGGATCAGATTCTTTATCCTCATATCCCTAGAATCAAATGATTGTAACAAACATTATATCAGAGTAAAAATTAAAAAAATTCATATAGAGAAAACATAAAACGGTTTCCTTAAGAGGAAGACTCTCTAAATAATTTTAATGGTTGAGAATGCGTTATTCACACTATGAATTCTTCTAAAAATTTAACAGAGAATGTAATCAAATGGCTATAAACACAATAAATGAATTGTAATTTTTTAGTGTGCTCTCAATGGTCATATTGTGATATCCCAATAGTTATATTTTCTTATTTATAATAACATATTTGAACACCTATCACTTGACTTCTCATAACAATCAGATGAAATGAAAAGTTTAAAATTTTATTAACTAACACAATTACAGTGTTAATGAATTTATTACATTAGAAAACTTCTTCTTTATTCCAATTATTAATCTAATTAATTATTGTGGACTTATTTAACATTATCAATTTGATAAACCTTCTGAGTTTTACTATAATTATATTGGTATTGGTATCAGTTCGACTGTTAATAAGTTTTCAGTATGACGGTCATGAAAAAAAGTTTAACTACATGTTTTGATAATGTTATGCATGCTTTTATTCAACACATTCTTATTCCAATTAACAAATTAAGAGGTATGAGTTTATATTCAAAATACTTTAGAACTTATTCAAAGTATATTAAAAGGTAACTTTTTCTATAAAAACATAATTTAACACTTTTGAAATCAAAATGTAGTAAACATTCTTTTAAAGGAAAGAGTTTGTGATTTCCAAAACTAATGGAATGTAAAAGTAAGAGGTATAACTTCTAACTAAACACAAACATTCTAGAGAAAAATGATAAAATATTATTAAAATAAGTTGATAAAAAAAATCATAAAAATACGACCATAATGAATAACCAAAATTGAGAAAAGGATAAATAAATCCTTATGAAAATTTATAACATCAAGTTGATAGAAAAAATAATTTTCATTAAATAAAATTATTATAATTAATAATAGAAAAATTGATATCAACATATAACAATAGGAAACTTAATTTACCAAACATAGAGGCATAAAACATTAAAACATCAATCCTAATTAAGTATCGCTAATATTAAAACCAATTTCAAATTATATACATTATGAGAAACACATTAGTTTTTAATTAAAAGGTTTTATACAATACTCTACCGAATTATGATGCATACCTTACCAAATAAACCATAACCTACAATCAACTAGCCTTTCTAGGTGGTAACACCTTCGTTATGAAATAAATGTTATTTTGTAATAGAAATCATAAAATAATCTCAACTACTATAGTACAATCACTTGATTTCACACTTACTTAACCAATGTCCAATGATGTTTTCTAATACAGGTATGTAATTAATCACGATATCAACATCTGATATCAATATAATATTACAAGAAATATCATATATCACGTTCAAACATCGTTCAAAGAAGCATCATGTAACAACTGAAAAATTTATATTATTAAAATACTATGCTCGATAACATCTTAAATAGTAAACAGTGTGCTTTACTCAAATAGCAATACATTTTAAAAATATTATTCATTAAATGTTGTGATTATAACTATGAAATTAAATTGGAGGGTAATAATATGGGTAAAAAATTTATTAATTATATATATATAATTATGACCCAAAAAATATATTTATTAATTATTCAGAAGTTGTCATGACCTACCTTCCTAGGCCATGAACCTTGTCATCTAACCCCATGGGTCTACTGTAATACCTTCTTTGTCTTCCCAGCAAACCATAGGATATTACTCACTAGGGTCTCTTATCAGTCTAATGATTGTCCCCATAGGCCAACCAAAGTTCTTTCAGTGTGTTTTGTCCTCACTCACACACACCTTGGGAAACATCCCAGAAGGTCACCCATCCTGATTACAACTCCAGGCCAAGCATGCTTAGCTATGGAGTTCTAATCAGATAGGCTCCCGAAAAAAGGTGCACCTTGTTGACATGGGTAGTAACATTTAGCCTTTTAAGTCTCACTTTTCCAGGGGTGTTACATTATTTAATGTTCCAATGATGTTTTCTAATATAAGTAATGGTAATCAATAAATAATCTCAAATAATATAGTATTATCACTTGATTTCTCACTTACCTAACCAATGTTCCAATGATGTTTTCTAATACAGGTAAGTAATTAATCACGATATAAACATATGATATCAATATAATATTACAAGAAATATCATATATCACATTCAAACATTGTTCAAAGAAGCTTCATCTAACAACCAATAAATTTATATTATTAAAATACTATGCTCGATAACATTCTAAATAGGTAACATTGTGCTTTACTCAAATTGCAATATATTTTAAAAATATTATTTATTAAATGTTTTGATTATAACTATGAAATTAAATTTCCGGGTATGAATATGAATAAAAAATTTATTAATTATATATATATATATAATTGCAACCCAAATAAAATATATTTATTAATTATTCGGAAGTTGTCATGACCCACCTCCCCAGGCCATGAACCTTGTCATCTGACCCCATGGGTCTACTATAATACCTTGGTTGTCTTCCCAGCACACGATATGATATTACTCACTAGGGTATCTTATTAGACTAATGATTGTCCCCATAGGCCAACACATGTTATTTCAGTGTGTTTTGTCCTCACTCAAACATAACCTGGGAAACATCCCAGAAGGTCACCCATCTTGATTACAACTCCATGCCAAGAATGCTTAACTGTGGAGTTCTAATCAGATTGGCTACCGAAAAAAAAGGTTCACCTTGTTGACATGGTTAGTAACATTTATCCTTTTAAGTGTCACTTTTCCAGGGTTGTTATAATTTCCACCCCTTTAAAGCACAACGCCCTCATTGTGGACCCCAAGCCTCAAACCCAGGCAGTGCCTAAGCACTTCTGGCTGGGTATTGGCTCTGATACCATTTTTCATGACCCACATCCCAGTGCCATGAACCTTGTCATCTGACCCCATGGGTCTACGATAATACCTTGGTTTCCTTCCTACCACACCGTAGGCTATTACTCACTAGGGTCGCTTATCAGACTAATGACTGTCCCCACAGGCTAACACATTTTCTTTCAGTGTGTTTTGTCCTCACTCACACACACCTTCGGAAACTTCCTCGAAGGTCACCCATCCTGATTACTACTACTGGCCAATTATGCTTTACAATGGAGTTCTAATCATATAGGATCCCGAAATGAAAGGTGCACCTTGTTGACATGGGTAGTAACATTTATCCTTTTAAGTCTCACTTTTCCAGGGGTGTTACAGAAGTATTCACTTAATTTATATTAAAGTTATTTTATTTTCCAAAATATTGTTTAAAAATGAGTTTAATTTTTTTAGGAATTCTACTTTTAATTTATAAAAATTTTAGATATTTTATTTGATAAAAGCATGTATTTTCTTAAATCAAAATATCAATATTATCTTAGGATTAATTTTTTTTATATTTAAGAAAAAATAATGTTTTAGTGGATAGAGAAAAAATATCATCTTTTATAAATAAATTCATTTCTTTAAAATAATTTTAATGTCCCATATTTTGATTTTTTAAAATATGTCCATATTTATTTTAATTGAAACATAATCTAATTAATTTTTTGTAATTGAAATTAGGATTTATTTTTCTATAAAAAAGATTTATACGTAAAATTAATTTTTCCAGAAAAAAAAATTCATTTCATTTTGAAGGTTCATATTAAATGTCAATACCTCATCTTAATGGAATTAAATTTCATAAAATGGATTATATAATTAGAATCAAAATTTTCAAATTTGGTAAATATGTAATCTTTGTATTTGGTTATAATGAGAAGTAATCATGGTAAATATTCTTCACCTTGGTAAGGGTTAATCAGGGAATTATTTTTAATAAGGCTTCAAATATCTTTAAAAAACTACCTTGTTTCTATTGGGTGAGTTTATTTAAAATTATCCTTTCATATATAAAAAAATAATTCATTTTTATTTCACTTTTATTAGATAAATACCATTATTGTTTTTAAAGTTATATAAAAGTGAAAAATTCCATTCTATTGCTTTTAATTTTTCTCGTATGTTCAAAAAGATATAATAAGATGTTAAAAATGAGTATAAAAGTTTATTTTAAAATATAATAATTGATTTTTATAATGGAATTTTTTTTAATTTTTTTTATTGTATACTTACCTTAAATGCATTTAAAAGGCCAATATAGTGCCTGAGCAAGTGGTGTAAAAATAAATGAAAATGATATAAATGTATCAAGAGTATTATATTTTGGATTACATTTGGTTTCAAATTAATTTTATAGTTTAAAATAATTTATAATTATTCATGAATTGGTTTTTATTCAAATTCCATACCTATCTTGTTGTCTTTGAATTTTAAATATCATAATAGTTCTTAAAATGATTTTAATGGTAACTTATATTAAAAAAAATATTATTAAATAGTTCTAAAATCCTGAAAAATATTGATATAGGACAAGGGGTATGGGATATTGTATAAAAGATAATAAATTTAGCATTTATATCCCATTTATACCTTATGAAAAAATTTATAACCCTTTATTATAAATTTTTTTTATTACCTTGGTTAATGTTAAAATTTTATAATGATATGGTTTGACAAAATGATAAGCTTGAAAATGAAACATAAACCTATCCATGTTTTATTGGTAATTTTTTTATATATCAACCTATCTATTATTTTATGTTTTTTCCACTTGTTTCAACATTCACATGAAAATGAATTTATTATATTTAAATATTTTCATTAATTTCAAATGTGTCCTTCTCTTCCCTATAAAAGGACACTACCTCTCATCTATTATTCTCACCACCTATAGACACATTACATAACATATTACTTCTATAAACTCTTACTAACATCCTTACACAATCTCTATACATTCTGGGATCTTTAAATGATATCCCCTACTATCCTTAAGGTTGGATCTAAATGAGGTTCTTCAAATAGGATGTAACCATCGTAACCGAGCATTTTAATTTTACTTCTTCTTCTTCCTCCATTGATTCCTTACAAAGTCTTTCAATATAATAAAAATCTATTTATATCATATAATTATATGTAATTATTTTAATTGAATAACCTTTATATCCTTTGTGAAATGAAAACATTATTAATGTGAATATGTGGACTTCCACAACCACAAAGCATTGTGTTTCATTTTTCATAATTATCTCACAAGGCTGGTATTATGATGTATTTTATAAATATACATGATAGTTATAAAATAATTTTTACACCTGAAATATAACATATTACATAAATTATTAACATTCCATCCATTAAAAAATACTATTGTCACTCATGTGTATGTGTGGAATACCACCTTCATGAAGGGATGTGATTCATTTTTCACATATTATTTGTGTAGCTGAATATTGAATTTTAGGTCTTGTATAAAAATGATAATTAATTTTTTTTGGATACGATGGAACAATTAAATCATTAACCTTGTTTAACACTCCAAATTCATTTCGAAATTATGATCCAAACAAGTACAAAACACCACACACTAAAATAACAGATTGAGTAAATAAACATATCATTTAAATAAGGGAATTAAATGACATAATTAAATTCTATTAAACCAATAAAAGGTTATTATAAAAGTAAATAATTAATATAAATTAATTATATATAAATTAAATAATGTACTTAGAAATTTGGGAGATATGTAACTAGATTTCTCTTTACAATTTCCTTTCATCGAGGCTTCAACAATTATCACCACATGTTTTCTTTTTTGGGTGGTGTATACACTATATTTTGGAGATATATATTATTATTATTTTTCTTATACATCTAATATTTTTTCCATTGATTTTTCTTTTGTTCAGATGTTTGCAAGTCATATGGGACACATTTTATAAAGTAAATTTCATGACTATTTTAATTATCATTAAATAATTTTCAAAATGATTAGTTTTTTCTTATTTTTTATGGAACGTTTTGAATTTTCTTATAAAATGAAAAAGGAATGCTCTATTTTAACATATATGACCTAATGTTTATTCCCACTTCTACAACCATTATTTTATTTTATTTTAATTTAGAGGATTTAATGTTTTCTCCAAATAAAAATCATCCTACCCTTTATTTGGGTCATTTTAGTATTGGAAATTTGGGTTTAGGGAAAAGGGATATATAATGATCTAAAAAATCATATAGGATAAAAACAAAACTTCTATGAGTTTTATGAAGAAAATGGATGATTATATGTGTTTGATGCATCTTATGGTCCTTGTACATGGTTTATGATGAAGGGTGAGCCAAATATTTCTCTCTACATCATTGGGTAATAATTGTGTTCTTTGAATAATTATGTTGGAATTATCCAATTATATTATTCCATTTATAATGTTTCATGTAAGGTTATATGAAGATGATTTAAAAAGGAATTTAAATTATTTTCATATTATTTCTAATGATTTTTCATTGAAATCATTCAATTTTTGAAGTTAAGATAATGATCATTTGTTTAAAAGAATGAATATTTCCATTAAGGTTAAAAGGTTTGTTTTATGAAAAAAAATCAGGGATTCACATGTACTCTATAACACACTCATGATTTTTATTTTCCATTATGTTTTCTTATAATTTTCTTTATAAAAAACATTGGGAATTAAAAATAATTTCATGTGTAGGTTAATGATTTTTTGATCTCAATGTTTATTATATTAATTAAAAATTCACTTATATATTCTCATGGTTTTGAAAAAGAAAAATATGATTTTTTTTGTATATGTCCCTAATTGATATTTATTTTCCCATAGATTATTTTATGTTGAATTTTTCATAGTTATTAAGGAAGAGTAAAAATTTTATAAAATTTAAAGTCCTAGTTTGGGGATATACTTTTAATGATGTAAGTGTGTCTTTATAAATAACATTTAAAATGATAAAAATTATCACATGTAAAGACCTAAGTATTTGTATGTAAGTGTATGTATTACTTCCCTTTCACCCTAAACCTAAAATATTATTATTTATGTAACTGATACAATACAAATACAGTATTTTTTTTGTTATGAATTTCTAAAATTGGGTCACCTTTTTTGAATCAGAGGATGAAATTTAAAGTTTGTGTTTTTAGAACTATGTTTAGGAGTGAATTTTTGGGACTATTATAGTTGGTATTAAGTGTTTATATAATCTTGGATATTTTGATTCGTTGATCTGGGTTAACTTAGGAGTTATATATATCATTATGTGTTTATAAGTTTTATTTTTATCATATGTTAAAATACATAGACACCACTATTAAGGTATTAAGTAATGGGATTTTAAGGAGATTAATGATACATAGAGAAATATTTATTGGGTTTGGATAAATGTTTGAGGTATATATAGTCCAAAATTTTTTCTTTTTCTATAGTGAAAGATGTTTTTTAAGAAAATAAGTTTTTTTACATAACCTGAAACGTATTGGAAAAATTTACCATTAAGATGATATTTGATGATGAGGTAATTATGGATAATTAAGATAAAAGGGTTGTTTTATTTTTGGAGTACTTTTTTATGTTTTATTTATTTTTACAAGAAGATTATGAAAACCCACCATTAAAACATATTATTTTAAACATTTCTAAGAAAAAATAAATTTAACTTTTAGGGGGAGTTAATAACAACTGTCGTGAATTAGGAGAATTTTTTTAAATTATACCACTAACTTAATGGAAAATATTAAATATGATCTACTTGATTATGATTTATTAATTATTATAATTATTTAATATTTATAATCATTTTTTTAATACTTATATTTTTAATTAATTAAAGGTGTTAACTATTAAAGATTTATAATTATTAGTTATAAATTATTTGGAACTAAATTTAATTCTTAGATAAATTAAAAAACATACATCAACAACATGTGCAGATAAAATTTGACCTTGCAGTCACTTTTAACTCCACAACCAGTCAAATTGAAGCTTATTAAATGATATACAACGGAATTAAATATTAAATTAGAAATAATTATTAGTCAAAAAATAATACATCTTTAAGAGAAATTAATAATCGAACATCAAATTTAAATGACTATAACATTAGATACGGGTGTCCATTTGGGATCTACCACATATCAAACTGATGTTTGTGATGGCCACTACATTATTTTTATCAAAAGGACATGGGTAACTATTTTTATGATGGAAAAATTCCCAAAAAACCTCCAAAATGATACATTGTTTCAAATACTCTGATTTTTGAATATTCGATGAGATTTAAGTTTTGTTTCATAGTTTCTTCAAATGGTTGTTAGGTCTTCTATGATTTTATAATAAGGATTTTTATTCTAATTGATTTTATATTATTGAAATTATTGTGGTTTTCCACTTTCAGTGATTTATTAGCTATTATATATATATATATGTGGGTGTGTCTGTGTGTGTGTGTGTATGTATATACATTCATTAATATTTATTTATAATTTATATATATTTAAAATTGTTTATTTAAAATTAAATATAATTTTAACTATTCATTGATATTTATATGTATTTTTGGAAAAATTTCTATATTTATACACATTTGTATATATTTATACGTATTTATGGTTATATATTTTAAAATTTTATATGGGTATATATATTTATTTATTTATATTTACTTATGTTTACATATATATATATATGAATATACAGTTATATATATGTACGTGTTTATATATATTTAGGTAACACAAATTTTTGTTTATATTTTTTTATATAAATTTATTTATATGTATATATGTTTATAACTATTTATTATTTCTAATTTATTATTAATTATTATATAATTTATTGTTTTTTGTTTTTTTACGTTTTTGTAATTTATTATTTATTATTTATTATATATTATTCATTATTTATTTACTATTTATTTATTATATATTTCATATAATTACATAATATTTCAAATTTATTATAATTATTTTACTCATTATAAACTGATTGTTAATTTAATCTTTTATTAATAATAATTGATTATTAATTTATTATATATTATTATTTTATAAAAACTAAATTATTTATTTTTTTCATTATTTATTTAATAATTATTGATTATTGATTATCTTATTATTTATTTATTATTTATTTACTATATTTTTATTAATTATTTATTATTTATTTATTTGTGTGTTTATTTTTCATTATTTATTTATTTATTTTTTATTACTTACATATTTGATTATTTATTATTTTTTGTTTAAATATTTATTATTAAATTATTTTAAGTTTTTATTATCTGAATATTAATTTAATATTAATTTATTATTAATATCTTATTTTTTTTATTTATCATATCTTAGTTTCTTCTTTTTATTAATATATTATTTATTCATTACTTATTAATAATTTATTTAATAGTAATTTATAATTTAAAATTAGTATTTATTTATCTATAACTTATTAATTGTTAATTATTAATTATTATTTATTCATTTATTAATTATTATATATTGTTTATTATTTTGTTATTTTGTTATTTTTATTTATTATTAATTGTTAAATTATTTTTGATTTATTATTTAATATTTATTATATATTATTATATATTTATTATAATTTATTCCTAATTTAGAATAGTTGTATTATTTATTATTTATTAATTATTATTTATTATTTATTATCATTTCATTACATATTTATTATTAGACTCTTAATTATTATTTATTGGTCATTTCTGTATTGTCAATTATCTATTATTATAATATCTATTTATCATGTAATAATTTACAATTTATTCATTATTTATTTATTTATTATTTATAATTTATTTATTATTAATTTATAATTTTAAATTTTAAATATTTTATTTATTATTTATTTATTACCTATTAATAATTATTGATTATTTATTGTTTATTTTTTATTCATTCACTATTTTTTAACATTAAATTTATATAATTATTTATTTATTTCACAATTGTTTGTTTCTAACATATTACTTATTAATTAGTAATTATTCAGTTTGTATATATTTATTATTTACAATTTGTTTTTTTGTTTTTTATTACTTAGTATAATTCTTTATTGTTTTTATTTTTTTATCTATATATCCAGTAATATTAAATTCTATTTACTCTTCACAAGAAGAGTTTACTAGTGTGTCAAGTCTTTGTAGAATAATCAAGAGGTAAGGAGTTCAAATTTCATCCAACACACACATATATTAAATCACTCCATGGTATATATACCTTATACATGCATTATAGATCCATTAAATGTGCATGTTAATTTAAAATTTACAATTACTAATTAATAATTAATTAACTATTAAAATTATAAATAAGAAAATAAAAATAAATAAAAATAAATCATTGTGAAACAGTTTAGTAGCTATTTATCCCAGTTTTTTTAAAAAAAATTCTATATCATTCCTCAACGGTTTGGGAAAACCACCATTAAATTCACTCTAAGACATGAGTTAGAAACATTTTTCCAAAATGGTCTCAAAATAATTTAGTAGTGGTTTAAACCAACTTTAAAAACTTACTCTTTCGTAGTGAGATAAAATGGAATTACTTTTGGGTAAGATATGAATTTAGTTTAGGGATAAAGGTTGAACTATATATTTGAAAAATATATGATTTTATTTTGAATTTACCATAGTTTTGGAAATTTGTGAAAAGTATTAGTATATTCCACAGATTACAGGATTATGACATATGCATTTAATGGATTTAGTAATTTAGGATTGACTAATTTTATTCGTAAATAGATGTTAAATTGATCATAAAAGACTATCTGATCAAGTCCTTTTAAATTTTTTATTGGTGACAATGGTTTTTTATCAGCGGGGAGGATGGCTTCGAGTGGGCGGTTCTCGATGGTGAATCGGTGTGTTGATGGGTAATTTTTTCTAAAATTTGGATAGTGAATTTGAAGGCGCCATCCTTGATGGTGGCTTTAGGATGTAATGGGGCAATGTTGTTATGCTCTGATTCCTGAGAGGAGGATATGATGTTGTCGATCTCAACCATCAAGGGTCACAGCTCGAGCGGGGCCACTGCTCGAGTTTTCATGACCCATGTTGATTCAGTGGTAATGGCATTGATGTTTGGGAATTTTTTTAATTTCAAATTTTTAATGTTCACTTGATTTCTTTATTTAATTTTAATTTTTAAATCTGGTGATTTCTTTTGAATTCGGTTGTATTTGAGGTTACCACATAGCCATAAAGTGGCATTTATAAAATAAAAGAAAATAGGATTCGGAGGAATGAATTTTTATCTTTTTATGGATCATACGATACATTATAATTTTATATTTTTTCTCTATTCATGATAGATTTATCTTTAATAGTCATTTTTTGGAATACATGTTGTGATATAAGTTTAAATTTATCACAGCACAAGTAAGGGATTAAATTATTCTTAGGAAATTAAACGAAATCAAGTATGTTTATTTTCACATGTCCTCTGTCCTAACAGTAAAATAATCTCTCAACTATAATAAAAGGACCGTGAAAAAAATTATATCATTTTATGATGATTTTGGTTGAATTGATGGTCTCTTCCCTTCTCAAAAAGTATAATGTCATCTCGTAAATGATTCTACTTTTCAAATCCATTTTTTTATTTCTCACTAATTTTCTCTTTATTTGAAAACACATTTATGTGATATTCTGAGTGAAATACCTATTTTTTTCTTCTTATCAATAGAATTATTTATTATCTATTTTTACATTTTAATTTTTCAACAAATTCATTTTTAAAAATAAAAAAATATATTCATCTATATATGTTTTATTTTCCACTTATTGGAATTGATTTTAAAATGGTTTTAAACCCATTTAATCAGGAATGAGATAAAATTGTGTGGTTGTAATTTCTTTAACAGTGGCAGAACGTGACAAACCATACGTTTAGTTAAAAATCAAATTATTTCTGATTGATTTCTGAACATGAAACACTGATATTTATACGAATTCTGATGTAATATAAAAATATTTGTATTTAAATATGGTTGTTATAACGAGACCATTAAATTGGTAGTAATAAATAGGTGTAATCCAATATATATATATAATGGAATTTCACAATACAAATCTATTCATTAATTCTTAGGAAATAATATCTCAATTTTTAGTATGGTCGTTTGTGCGTTGAAAATATTTTTTTTACACAAATGTTTTTTATTTGTTATTTCAGTAAAGATTATAATTAATTTATTCCCCTTTGAAATATTAATTTATTAAAATGATAATAATTTTTAAAAATTCATATCAAAAATATATTATGTACAAATTTTCATGCTTTTCTAAAAATGCCAATTCATCGGTGAATAGTGAAAAAATAATGATTTTATAGTAAACTGTCATTACTTTTCAAGAATTTATAATGTCTAATTTTATTTTAAATATATTTTAAAATTTTCATCCTATCCTTTGGATTAAAAATATTCCATCTAATTTCATTATAAGCGAGATTATACTTTATTTTGGTATGAAAATGTTTTTATACATAAAATGAATTTTTATTCAAACCCCATTTTTAGTTGCATTTTTTAGGTTTATATTAAAATTAATTTCTACCATATAATGGAAATTAATTTCATAATTCTCATTCCATATCTGGAATCAGGATTTTCATATTTTAAAAATAGGTCAACTTTTAATTTAGTCATAATTATTATTAACTCTAGTAAATATTTGTAACACCCATATAGTAATATCAAGTAATTAAAGCTAAAAAATGTTATATGAAATTATATATCTATATAAAAATTTAATTATTTATATTGGGTGGTTTTATTTTTACCAACACCTTCATGTTATAAAATATTTAATTTTTATTCCATGTGTTTTTGATAATTTGTTTTATACTATTTTAATTAATGGAAAATTTGAAAATGACACTATCTTGCATGTAATTTCTATTATATTTTCATGGAGGATTATGAAAATTTTATCAATAAATATGAAATTTTATTTTGAAATAAATAAATAAATTTATTAATATAATTTTATTTCTAATATTTATTGATAGTATAATTACCTTAAATACTTTTTCAATATTAACCCAGTTCTAGTGCAAGCAGTGGAAAAATAAAAATAAATGACTTTAAAAATAAAAAAAGTAAATTTTTTTGTTGAATTATAAGGTAACACAAATTTTATGGTCATAAAAATGTAATAATTGAGGGTGAAAGAGTTCATATTTAAATTCAACACCTTTATTGATGTTTATAATGTCAAAATATGGTAATTCTTCTTAAAATTAATTTATTCATATTTTTTTTGTTAAATAATATCTTATTAAATAAATTAAAAATAATATAAATCTTTATATAGGAGAATTTGAATGGTTTATTGTCTAAAATTTCTTCTCGTAAACATTTTGGTACTGATTAATAATTTATATATAAATTTTTAAACCATTATAATAGAAAATGTTGATATCATGGTTAAGGTTAAAATTGGTTAACTAAGGGCATACACCCAATGATATTGTTAAAACACCACATAAACAAATTAAAATTTTATTGGATGAAAGGATATAAACATTAACATTTATTATATTAAAGAATCCACTTGGTGGTGATTTCACATTTAAAAGAATATATTATATTTCTAACTTTTTTTTAATTCATAGTCTGTCCATTACTTAATTATAAATGGAAACCATATCTCATCTATTCATGTAGTTTGTTTCATGAAATACATTAGTAATTGAACATTATTTAATGTGTAAGTAAATTATTATTTGTGCTCAATGTTTATTATTTTAAAGTAAAAACCTCTTATGAGATCTCATGGTTTTGAAATGTACTAATGATTTTTTTAAAATGTTCTTTATTAAATTTATTTTATTATCCCGTAATTTCAAATTAATTTAAATAGTTCTTAAGGTTCAGTAGAGACATTAATAATGTCAGACCTCAAGATATATGAGTTACCTTCTATGAAGAAAATGTGTCATTATATTGAACTTATTTAATTAGAAAATGATCACTTGAAGACATGAGTATTTATATATACGAGTTTTTTCAAATTCAATAGAACTCTAAAAGTAAATTTTTATTGGTTTTTTAAGTTATTCATTACTTATGTTTGACATTTTATGTTTTCAATGCAAAACATTAGGTCATGTTTATCAATTACAAATCCAGAAATGTAAATATTATTTTTTTAACCATCTCTGGGGGTGTTATTTTAGGGTAGTTATAAAGCTTCATTACTCATTATATAAATGAAAAATATTACATCAAAAAATATCCATTCCCATATAAATCATCACATAATGAGCTAAAAACATAATTTGTACAGAATAAATAATAGAAACTATTTGATATTATGTTATAAAAGACATTCTATGATATTAATGATTTCAAAACCCAAAACCATCATTTATAGGTCATTCACGAATAAAACAATATTAAAAATATCAATATAAATCTCACTAATCACATTAATAAGAAAAAAGAAAAATAATAAATATGGTTAATCTAATAACAACCCTCTCTTTTTTTAAATTTACATTATAAAACTTTTATGGAATACAAAAAACATTGTAAAAATAGACACCCAAGGACCGCATTATCCTAGTGCCTTTGGAAATATAGAAACATAAACATTTGTACATAAGTGAACTACAATATCTCCCACTAGGTTCTTCTGGACTAAAACCCTTCTAAGACACATCAATAAAGATAAAAATCATCATAACCTTGGGAAGGAAACATAAAAAGTGGTGAGATCAGATGATCATTAAGGGTAAATAATAGATACATTTAAGAATAAACATGATTATAGGGGTAAGATAATTTGATCAAAACATTATAAAATCATACCCTTCAAATCATAATATCATAAACATGAATAACTGTTTATAAAACATGAATCATATGGAAATAGAGAAGAGATTATATAAAAGCATAACATATGAATAATATATGGACTTATGGTAGATACATAAGCATATAATATGATTTATATAGTAGTCAAGGTATCATTTCCAAGTCCAACATAGTTGTATCGGTTCACACCTCATGTCATCTTTGTAGTTATGATTCACTTTCATGGTTATATTAAAAGTATAATTCCACTCCCCATACAATATTGGAAGTCATGGTTCACCCCCATGGCCATCTTAGTTGTAAAGGATGACTACCATGACCATCTTAGACAACCTCATCAGATAAAATTCCTTACCCATTGCATTGGAGGAAGATATAGGTCCCACCCTTCTCATAATGAAATTATAATTTTATATACCGCAAAATCATAAACAATCATCTCATAACCCATTAGATGAAATATATATCATAAAAATATAATCATATCATAACCTGTGTAAAAAGATATAGGTTTCATAATCATTTCATTCAAATCATAACCCATGAAAATCATTGGTTTTCATAAGTATATAACCAGTGAAGGATAAAAATGTGTAATACACATCATTCCATTAAAACATAAACCATTCATAGGATGAATATGAATATAAAAAATGAATAATTTACACATAAAGGAATTATTAACACCAACTTATTTCATCTTATATGATAAATAATATTTAAATACCATTTTAATACATTTCGTGAGGAAAAAATACTTTCTTCATTGAAAATGATTTTAAAAATAGAAGACATTTTTTAAAATCATTTTCATGGAAAATAGTATTGAAAACTTGTAATTAAAGTTATAAAAACCCAAAAAAAATCAAAATAATTTTTAATTTAAAATTTTCTTCAATTAAAATTTAAAAAAAAAATTAACAACATGGTTTTTTAATTAAAATATATTTCTTTCTAAAGAAATAATTGTTGTCAGATTTGTATTTAAATATCTTCATAATTATATTAAGTTCAAAATAGTGTATAAATGGTACTAATACATGGGTATATATTTAAAAAATATAGGATAACAAAAATCATGAGTTTTATTGACTGATGGATCATAATATTTCATTAATGGGAGTATAATCATAAACAATCCAGATAAATTATGAGATTGTTTCAATAAACTCTTACCACTTAGTAAAATGGAATTATACTATCCTTGTAAGAAAATGAAATTAAATTAATCCTTAAATGTCATAAAAAAATGGATATTCATGATATAATATTTAAAATGGAATTATATACCCCACGAAAAATAAATTAGGTTCATAATAAAACATGTGACTCGATGAAGGAAAATTTAGACAAAACTATCATACTAATGTGGTAATTTTTAAAACATAAACCCCATGAAAAAACATTCATGGAATTGGTATGTAAATCACCATAAATTTTGGAATTTGAATCATATAATATATTAATATACAATATATACACCATTTAAAATAAAAGAGTGGTGAATAAAGAATGTTTCTCATGGAAATAAAAAGTGAGATGAAATTCAATTACCTTGTGTCCTGAATTTCATCATACTCATACAAGAATATAGTATAATAAGTATATGTTTATTATAAATAATTAAAGGAACAATATTCATATATATAGTAATATATATTATTTTTTATGACCTTATATTACCTGTTTATTAACAGTACCATGTTAAATTAGTGTTTCGGGTAATAACTGCTTTGTTTATTATATGAGTTCTAACTTGTCATTCATGATTATATTACATAAATCAAAATATAAATATTTATATAATGTAAATAATGAATTATATATCAGATATATTCAGTATATAATCATTTATAATAATCTCTAAAATATGGATATGTGGAATGGGATACACAGTTCATGGAGACGATTGGTCGTACGTATGCATAAACGTTGTTTCGGTTTTAATGGAATATTCAATTACAAAAATTAAATGGAATATTTATGTATATATATAATATAATTAATGTATCATTATTTTTTCATATATAACATATAAATATACTAAACTCATCCTTAATACATTCCATGGAACCTATGAATGAATCACGTCACTTTGAGGAGATAGTAGTCTACACTTCCACTAACGAAGTTATAGTATTTACACAAAATGAATAGAATGATGGTAGGAATTATACAGTAAAAAAAGTAAAAATAAATCACATATATCATATATATATATATATTCTCCATCATAATTCCCAACCATAAGATATTGTAATGTTAAAATGAACAACATTGTTTCATGAGGCAGTAGTTCAACATACACTAGAACTGTAAGTTTATTACCCATTAGATGGATGTGTGTGTAACTACAGATCAAACCTTTAACATAAATATATATCAGTATATTATGGATATTGAAGAAATTATATGTTCATGTAATAAAAAATATTGAGTTGGTGGAAAAAGAAAACTAAAATAAATATCTTGAGGAAGGATGTTACCTTTTCTTTTGATAACTATTTTTGGTTTTCACCAAAGGGATTCCATAGAAGGATTTATACCCAAATGGAGGGTTGAATGATTAATTGATGGATATTGTCATGTATATTGGGAAAATATTGTATGAGACTATGTGGTTTGAGAGGTTTTAAAAAGGGGTACAATTGGTGGCCTTTTATAGGGAAAGAAGGGGACACACTTGGCATTTTTGAAAAAACAATTGGTGCTACCACTTTTCTACAAAAAAAATTAATAAAACATAAACAAAACTCAATAATGTAAGGTTAATTTCCTAAATATTTCTATAAAAGGGGTTTCAGACATGTTTATAGGTCATTTGGGGCCTTAATATTAAGGTGTATTCCCTAGTTAATATTAATTTTACCATAATTACTATAATCAATATTAATCACCTTTAGTAATATTTAAAATGAAAAATAATGTTGATATTTTTATAATATAAATATCATACTAATTATAAAAAATTATTTCCATTTTTCTAAATTAAATTCAAATTATCATTAAAAATAAATTTAATAATAATCTATGAGACATGGAGAGAAAGCATGTTTTTCAAGTGTGAATGTTCAAAAGTTCATTATGATTTTATATTTAAATTCAATAAAAAAAGATAAAAATGAAATAATTTTTTTTCATAGATGTATAATTGATCTAATTTGATTTTAAAACAAAATTAAAATTTAATTTAATTACATAAATAAATATTAAAAAAAATAAGTTTTGAATTAAAATTCAGTATTTTTCAATATTCATCAAAAAAATGTTTTTTCTCAGAAAAATCCAAAATGAATTTATTTTGAGAAATTAGTATTTTTAAATATTTGAATTCTTTACCAAAAATAATATTTGACATTATCAATAAGTTCTATTTATAAATAACCATTATGGAAATATATTTAAAAAGTAGTTATTACTATTAATATTACTAATTGTAACTACTAGTTCATTACTATATCATTTAAATATATATACCAAAAAAATGATGTTTCATGGAAACTGAATGTTGTCTATAATTCATGCTAAGTTATTGTTGTGTGTATCGCACGCCAATTAGGTGAAATGTAAATGGAATGTTTGACATAGTTCAATGCGACACATTAATGAAAACAAATTTATTGAGAAAAAAGGTTTATAAATACATATGGTGTTACATTATTCCCCCATTAAAATATATTTATCCCTCAAAATTCATTATTTGGTTTAAAATAATTAGGATACTTCTACTTCATCATATCCTCAAGATCGAATGTATCTTCCTCTACCTTTTGATTTATTCAAAAAATGTTTACCAGGTGAGTGGTCTTCTTTTTTAGAACTTTCTCTTTATGATCCATAATTTCAATTAGTTGTTCCTCGAAAGTAAGATCCTTCTCCAGCGGTATGAAATCCGAGTTCAATACATGTGAAGTTTCATGTACATGATTCCTCAAAATAGATACATGGAACACATCATGGACATCAGAGAGATTTTGGGGGAAGTTTCAAATGATAGGCTAGTATCCTAATATGGTCAAAAATCTCAAATATTCTGATATTACTATTTATAAGATTCCATTTCTTCCCAAATATTATAACCTTCATCCAACGATAGATTCATAGAAACCGCTTTTCACTAACATAATGTTATAGATCATGCTAATGATTATCATCAAAACTTCTTTACCTACATTAAGTTTCCTTGATATGATGTTGAATGGTTTTAACCATATTTTCTATTTCATTAGTGATCTCAAGTCTCAATAGAATTTTTTCTCCATCTTCTTCCCAACATATTAGAGAATTATATTTATTCCAATATATTTATTCATAAAGTTCCATCTAAATTCTTGTGTGAAAGTTAATATTTTAATAAAACTCGACTATAGGAAGTTGTTCATCACAGCCTCCTTTGAAATATAACGAGAGAGATCTCAAGGTGTCATCTATGGTTTGAATAGTTCATTCAGACTGAACATATATCTAATGAGGATAAGCAGTTCTTAGACACAATTTTTTATCAGGTACCTAGTGAAGAATTAATCATAACATAGTGGTAAACCTCATATCTCGATCTAATATAATAGAACTTGGTACTTCATGAAACATTACAACTTTATTAATGTGTATATTAGAAAGCTGGACTAGTGGGAAGTCTTCTCTAATAGTGATGAAGTGTGATAACTTTGTAAGGAGACTGATTACCAAATATATAGAATTAAACCCTTTAGAGGTTTTAGGGAGTCCAATAAAAAAATCAATAGTGATATTCCCCGATTTCCATTATGGTATGGGTAATGGATACAACATCCATGTAGACATTTGTATTCCAACATTAACTTGATGGTATACCAAGCACCGAGATTTAAACTCTATGATATCTCTCTTCATGACATCCCAATAGTAGTATTATTTCAAATACCTATACATATTTTTACATCTATGATGAATAAATAATGAAGAAATATGAGCTTCCTCTAATATCTCTTTATTCCAAGATGGTATGGAAGGATCAAAAAACTGGTTTCTAAACCATACCATTCTGGCCTAATCATGGTTAAACTCTGGAGAATTTATAGAATTCATTTATACCTCTACCTCTTCTTATGTGCCTCTCTATTTTTAGTAGGATGGAGGGTTGAACATTCATTTTAGAGAGATAATAATTTTTCCCTTCCTCTATTATTTATATAACTATCATTTTAAAATACAAAAATATTTGATCTTTTTTGTTCCTCTTCATAGATAATATGGAATGACCCTTTCAACTCAATGCATCATCCACCTTATTCGCTTTTTGAGGTTAGTAATGTATTGAGGAGTCCTAATATTTTATCAACTCTAATCATCTTCTATGTAACATATTCAACTCCATATATGTGAATATATATTTCATAATTTTATGATTAATATATATATCACACTTTTCTCAATAAAGACAATTCATCCAAATCATTTATGAAATAAATACTGGTACTAAATTCAATTCATGAGTTGGGTAATTATGCTCATGAATCATCATCTTCCATGAGGTATAAGTGATAACCATGTAATTCTGTATAAGATCACATCATGATCTCTTATTTGATGCATTATTATAGGTTAAAAACTTTTCTCCACTATAAGGTAATATAATCATAGGTGAACTGTCTAACCTTATCTTCAGTTCCTCAATATTTTCCTCGTATTCTTCTATCTAGATGAACATGGAACCCTTCCAAGATAACTAGGTTAGATATAGAGATATTTGTTAGAAATTATCCAAAAACTAATGATAGTATCATGTTGAACCAAGAAATATATGGATCTCAGTCACTAAGGTTGGTATAGGTCATCATTTAATAGCCTCTATCCTTTATGGATCTACTACCGTACCATATATTATTATTCTATGGCCCAAAAATGAATGTTTTTTAGTCCAAATTAAAAATTTATAAATATTTCTTGTAGTTTATCCACCATTAGATTCTTTAGTATAATTATCAAATGGTTTTCAGACTCTTCCTTTCTCCTTGAATAGATAATAATATCATCTATAACGACTACCATCAATTGGTGGAGTAAATCCCTAAAGAAACTATTCAATAAATACATGAAGATAGAAGGTGAATTAGAAAGGACAAAAAGAATAAATATATATTCATAATGCCTATACCCTGTACATAATTTCATCTTGGGTATATCCTCCTTCATTATCCCCAATTGATGATATTAGGAATGATGGTCAATCTTGTGAAATTATTGACTGTCATGCCACTGATCAAACAAGTCATTGTTATGGGGGATAGGATACTTGTTCTTAATCGTGATGTTTTTTAACTTCTGATAATCAAAAAAATCTATAATTTATCCCTCTTTCTTTTTTATAAAAAGAAAATGTGCACCCCTAGGTGACCCACTTGTCTAAATTAATCCAGTAACATGTTTTTCGTGGAGTTTCTTCTTCAATTCCAGAAACCCAATAGGGTACATTCTATTAGGATACTTTGAAATTAGTGTGGAACCAGACGTGAGTTCTATTAAGAAAATATCATAACATTTCAGTGGAAGGATAAGAAACTCTTTCTTAAGGACATCCACAATTTAAAAAAATATTCTTATCATAGATTTCTATTTCCCCCCCAACCATTTGTGATAACATCCCTTTTCAATTGGAATTTATACCCATACATTGGATGTAATCTCAATAGAAAGTTCATACTTATCTTCACATTCAATGATGAACATAAGAGGGTTTGAAATGTCAAATATGACTTCCCTTAATAGAAACTTGATGTGACATTTATGTAGATAATTTAAATCTATGCCTATCATGGCATCAAATTCAACCAAATGTTGAATGCAAAAAATTATGGGAAGTATATTCCAAAAAAATAAACTAGGGGGAATTATGGAATTGGGATGTGATCATCATACCATAAGGGGTTTTAGTTCCATATCTAATAATTTTGGTGGAATCTTAACACCCTTATAGAATTCTTTATATATGAAAGAGTGGGTATATACAAAATCAAATAATATAGTAGTAGTTCTATAGTGTATAGTAAGTGTACTTTTCACTACATTGTTATCATACCCCATGTAAAAAATAGAGATTGAATGATATTTCCCTTTTTTATTTGGCTTAAGAGGTTACTTACACTGATCGTCATCATCATCCCTTGTGTTTAGGAACTAGATAACATAATGCACATTCACCATACACTTACAACACTGATGTGTCAGGGGTGAATTCTTTGTATCTTTTTTTTATCACAATTAGCTATCTTCATCACATCACTTAGGAAATTGAATGCTCTATGGTCTTCCCTTACAGAAATAAAACATTCAGTATTACCCTTATGGATATTTCCTCTATGCTTTTTCCCACACACAGTGGTTAAAAGAAATGTAATTTTATTCTCTTTTTGGTTTTTATATTTTTTTAAACTCTATCTTTCTTTTCTTGTCAAAACCATGATATTGATACGTGACTCCAACCTCCATTACAACCTTGATTTCACAATTCACAGTCCCTTCATAACTACTAAATTATCTTATGTACAATTCCCTTCTAATACTTTTATTAAATCCACTGAAGAACCTATCAACATTACATTCTGGTTGGATGATAATTCATGATTTATACATCAAAAGTATCATGAAATTAGCCTCATAGATACCAACTGATTCTTCATCCATTTTCTTCAACTCATGGTAATATTTCTCTATATTTTTATGAATAATCTAAGGAAGTTTCTTATAGAAAAATAGGTTCTTGAACTCATCCAAATCTATGGATTCAATCTCATCTCACTACCTTGTATTCTTCCTCAGTGTCCACCGCTGGTCTGCTTCTCCATCTAACTGATCAATATACAGAATGAATTTCTCATGCTTTGGAAACTAGAGAACAATAAAAATATATTTAGTATTAAAAAATACATTTTCCGTCAAAAGGATTCTCAAAATACCCATTGAAATAAGGTGGATGTTTCCTCATGAAGGAATCAACCGAATTTTGTTCCATATGTTGCTCATTTGTAATTCCACCATGATTCATAGCATGATAAATCTATGTGATCATAGAAACAAGATTTTGTATTGCAACTCCCATAGAATTCAGATACCCAGGAGGAAAATTATCACACGGTCCATCTCAACCACCATTATCAAGGTTCCTTCAGGTTCCATCAATTGACTAAAACCAAAAGCATGGATTAAGAAATAGTTGTCATAATGAGGAACCACATAATCATGAAAAGTCACTTATATGAGGTCTAAATTGTGAAAGCATCCTTTATATATGGAATATTAGGTTTATCATAGGTAATTAATATCCATATATTATTTAAAACCTTGATGTTATTTTTTGAGTATTTTTTGAATTCCCAAAGTATATCCCTCGGGAGAGTCCACAAAGGTGTCTAGTAAGGCCCACTGTCAACTACCAGGTTATGTAGAGTCAGGGCCTAAACACATGGTCAATATTGTTAAACCTAGGTACATATCTTCCAAATCCATATCCACTTATAATATCCACATAGGAATGAATTATTGGGGAAAAACATTCTCTATCCTTTACAAAGAATCCATGACATTTTCATATATTTTTCATTACCCTTGGATTTATCCTTAAACATTTACTTATAGCTATCACTATGGTTTTTTCATCTGAGCTTCTAAATGTTAACTAGTCATTTTCTCTGATACCAACTATAGTGAGCCTCTGTTTTCATAGATTAACATTATATAACATTTACAAAATAATTGAAACATTATGAAAACAGACACCCAAATACTGTGTTAGACTAGTGCCTATAAAAACATGGAAAGATAAACACTTGTACATAAGTGAGATACATTATCTTCAACTAGGTTATTATTGACTAGTAACCTTCTTAGACACATAAATTACAATAAATATCATCATAAACTTGGGAAGGAAGCATAAAAATGAGTGATCCCAGATTCTTAATAAGAGTAAACAAGGGATGCATGTAAGAATAAACACGAGAATAGTGGAATTAGAACATGATTATAAAAATATAATATCAAACCTGGAATATAATAATATCATAAGAATAAATCATGGATGTTCATAAAATAAGAATCCTAAAAAATGAATAACACATGTCATAAAAGAATAATATAGGAAAAAGACATGAAATTGTGGTAGAGCAATAAACAGATAATATGATTTCTGTAGTAGTTAAATAATTGCTCCCAAGGCCATATTATTAGTATGGGTTCACTCCCCATACCATATCGGTAGTCATTGTTCACTCCCATATTCATTTTAGTTTTATGAGTTCACTCCCCATACCATATTGGTTCCCAGGGTTCAATCCCATAGATATCTCAATTTTCAATGTTCACTCCCAAGACCATCATAGAAAATCTCATGAGATATAAATCTTTACCCAATGTATTGGAGGGAGATATTTGTCCCAACCATATCATAATGAAATTATACATAAATGTTCCACGAAATCAGAAATAATCAGATCATAAATAATGAAATTAAAATTTAATTATAAACATGTAATCATGTCATAACCTATGGAAAATTATACAGGTCTCAAATTAATTTCATCGAAAGTATAACCGATGAAATGAATCAGTTTTCAAAATAATATAACCCATGAAGGAAAAATGTGTTTCACAAACATCATTTCATCCAAACTTAAACCATTCTGAGAAATAATATTAATCTAAAAATTTAATAACTTCAGGAAAATGTCATGATTAAC
This sequence comes from Viscum album, assembly GCA_963277665.1. NCBI lineage: Eukaryota > Viridiplantae > Streptophyta > Magnoliopsida > Santalales > Viscaceae > Viscum > Viscum album. The sequence continues at coordinate 897,214,328 of OY728120.1, forward strand.
ACTAAAAGATGTCATCTTAGATTAGAAATAATTTACTAAGATATTTTAAATATATTTTTTGAGGAAAATATCCTTTATCTATTGAAAAAAATGATTTTTATAATAGAAGACACTATTGAATATATTTTTCCAGTAAAATATTCCCGAAAATATATAAAGAAATATTTCAAAACCCTAAAACATTATAATAATACTTTTTATATGAAAATAATAATCAAATATCACTTTAAAACATTTTTTAAAACATTAATTAAAATAAGGTAGCCTTTTTACCATAGAGATAAGTGTGGTCATATTTTTCTTAAAAACATATACTTAATTATTTTATGTTTTAATGATTGAAAAAATGGTAATTATAATTGGATATATAATAAATAAAGAGTGAAGAATAAAAATAATGATATTTATTGACATCTGGATCCTAACATTTCATCAATTGAAGTATAATAATAAATAATCACAATAAACAATGAGATTGTTTTAATAAACACATACCACAAGGTAACATGGAATCAGAAATTCCATGTAAGAAAAAAATTACATGAAGAATAAAATATAAATAAAATAATTATGTTCTTGACATAACATTTCAAATGTAATTATATACTCCTTGAATAATAATGTAGGTTTATAACAAAACATGTGTCTGGATGAAGGAAAATTGAGATGAAACAATCATACCGATTTGGTAATTTCTGAAATGTAAAAACCATGAAATAAATATAATAGAATGGATACTTAAATACCTATAAATTTAGAAATACTAATAATAGAATACATTCATGTGCAGTATATTCCCCATTGAAAATAAAAGAGTTGTGAATAAGGCATGTTTCTCATAGAAATAAACAGTGATATGCATTCCCCTTACCTTGTGTCTTGACATTCTTCATACTCATACAAGACTCTTGTATAATAAGTATAATTTTATTTCACATCTATAATAGATAAATATTCATATATTTAATATTATATATGATTTTATTATGGCCTTATATTACCATTTATTGCCAATTACTTGTTAAAGTAATGTTTCAGGTATTAATCGCTTTGTTTATCATACAAGTTTTGAATTGTAATTCATGATCCTATTACTTAAATTATGATTTAGTTATTTAAAGAAAGTAAAAAATGAATTATATATCAAATATATTCATTATATAAATAATTATAGTAATCTATGAAATATATATATATATGAATTGGAATACAATGTTCATGGATAAGGTAGGTCATACGCACGCATGAACGTTGTTTCCATTTTTATAGTGTTTTGAAAGAAAGAAAGTAAATGAAATATATTTATACATGTAGACAATATAATTATAGTATATTTATTATTTCATAAATATCATATATTTTTACTAAATCCATCTTTAATACATTCCATTTAATGTGTGAATGAATTACATCACATTGAGGATGCAGTAGTTCACACTTCCATAAAAGAAGTTATCATATTTACACCAAATGGAAAGAATGAACGTAAGACTTATATAATAAATACAAAAATATAAATAAATAATAGATAATATATATAATATAAATATATTTCACATCATAATTCCCAACCTTAATTGGTGGTAAAGATAAAATGAACAACATAGTTTCGTGAGGAGGTAGATCTTTATACACAAGAACGGTAAGATCGTTACCCATTAAATGGAAGTGTGTGTAAGTGTATATAGAAAACATAAAATAACAACATATAAAAATATTTATGGATAAAAATTCAATTATTTTATCATGGAATAAGAATAATCCTAATGGTGTAGGAAGAAAATAAAATAAAGGAGCACGTGGAAGGATGTTACCACTTCTTTGGGTAACTCCTTTTGGTTTTCACTAAAGTGCTTCCTCAGATGGATTTTTACCCAAAGGGAGGCTTCAAGGAGTTAGTGAGGGATGATTTTAAGTGTATTGGTATGAATATTTCTAATCCTATGTGGTTTTAGAGGTGTACATAAATCAGAGATTTGGTGGCCTTTTATAGGGAAGGGAGCATACACACTTGACATTTTTCAACACAAGTTAGGTTTTCCAACGTTTTTACCTCAAAAATATCATCCAAGATAATAAAAACTCAATGAGGGAAGTTTTATTGATGAAATATTCCCATTAAATTGGATTTTCAAATTTTCTAGCTCATTTTGGCCATTAATTTTAAGGTTTATTCCCTTATAAAGATTAATTTTACCTTAACCATTGTAATTAATATTAATTACTTTCTCTAATATTGTTGGTCAAAAATTATGTTTATATTATTAGACTATAAATATCATAATGATTACAACCTTTTATTTTTATTCTTCAAATTTCAATTAATAAAAGTGGAAAAATTATGTTTAATTTTAATCTCGTTGATGTGGTGAGAAAGCGGGTTTTTAAAATTAGAATATTCAAATGTTCATTAAGATTTCATATCTAAATTCAATATAATAATATTTCAACAAAAAAAATTGTGTTAATATATGTATAATTTACTTATTGTGACTTTAAAACCGATGTTAAATATAATTTAAATATATAAATTTTTTTTTGATGAAAATCAATTTTGAATTAAAATTCAGTATTTTTTACAATTCATAAAAAATGAAGTTTCTAAAAAAACACAAAAATTCATCCTAAGCTAATTACAACGTTATAAATTAAGAAATGAAGTTTATTTTATCAAATTATATTTCTAAAAGTGTGTAAAATTAATTTTATTATTTTTTAAAAAAGGACATAAAAAGAAATTATTTTGAGAAAATAGTATCCTTAAATATATAAAGACTTTTCGGAAGAAATTCTTTTTACATTATCAATATATTCTATTTATATAAAACCATTACCAAGAATATTTTGAATTTATTTATTAATGTTAATATTAATATGTTTTACGACTAGGTTATAATCATCTCATTTAAATAATTATAACAATAAAATGATATTTCATAGAACCTCAATGTTGCATGTAATTCATGCCAAGTTGGTGTTGCATGTAGCACATGTCAATTCCATTCCAAGTTAAAGGAATGTTTGACTTAGTGTAATTAAAGACATCAATAAAAACTAAATTATTAGGGAACAAAATTATTAAAAACTCTGGGTGTTAAAGAACCAATAAAAAATCATACATTACAAATAAAAAACACCATTGTAATTAAAAAATATTGAAAAATGATGTTACCCATTTTAAACAAAATATAAAGTAAGAAACCAGTTTAGATATAAATTATTTTATAGTGAAAATTAATTTTTTTTGAAGAAATATTTATGTGGATAAAATCATGTTATAGAAATGTAGCCGCAAATTACCTTCAAAATTACCTTTAAATCAAACAAAAATTAATAAAGAAATTAGAAAAAAAATATATTCATTATATTTGTTGAAATTGTAAAAAATTTCAATGTTATTCATGAATTTTTTGTTTGATATAAATGTTATTTGGATGGTTATTGAGTAATATATTTCAAAAACCATATTTCATACACCTAAAGTTTAATTTAAAAAAAATAATCCTCAAATTTGTCAAGGTAGCCATTTATTGTTCAATTATAGTTATTTAATAGAAAATGATTACATGCTTATATAGTACCCAGGCGTTTATAATTTCATGATTATAATTTATGAAAAATAAGGTTTCAGTTTACCACTATATCATTTTTTCTATGAAATATGAATGTGAATAAGATATTCTATAAAACCGCCTACATAGATGAATAATTTAATCAATGAACAACATTCAAGAGGTTAACGTCCTCATTCATCATCAATACATGTAGAAAATAAAACTCAGATTATATAATGTAAATTTAACTAAATTTTATGTTCCTAATGAAAAATATCCTATGGAGGTACATGGGTAGTTGTTAGATCCAATTTTAATGGATATTTGATTACTTCTGTCACTATAAAATAAATTTATGAAAAATGGACTTTTTATAAAACTCAAGAATTCATACATTCAAATAGTGTGTCTAGAGCCAAGAGTCTATGGATTAATTCCACTTAGTAACTTATTCATAGAGGACTCATTTTATTTCATTCTTAGAATAATGAGGAAATGAATCATATCTAAAATCATAAATTTATCATTCACTTATTATCAAACCAGACAATATGTTAAACCAATTTAAAGATTCATCCAAGACTAATATCATGATGCTATTGTGTTAGACTAAATGAACTTACTAGATTGATGATTGAGTATTGTTATGTCCCATTAGAATATGGAGAATTATAATTCTTATCATCACCACATATAATTCATTTTTTAGTGAAGAATATATAATATATAGATATCACCACGATCAGATTAAATTTAAATATAATTGAGATGGAAAAAACAAATGATGAACTTTAAATTATATTATACTATCCAGTAAAGTAGATGGATTAAAATCTATCCAACATAAGATTTAATATTTGAAACATCCAATATATAATTACATCAAATTAAATATATTAAACCCCTCATAGAGATTTTGGAATAGGAGTAACAATCAATATTAAAATAAATAACCTGTAGAAATATAATTAAAAGGACACATCAAATAACTTTTAGTCTCTCTTCTAACACAACATGCTTTGAGGGAAATTTTTCCCTAATTTGAGTTTCAATCAATAAATTATTTACATTCGATTGAATATGGGATTTACTTCTTCAGTAATTCATCTTATGAAATTTCCTATGATAAACTAACAACATCGATGATAGGTTTTGGGGGATCTAAAACAAGTGGGATTTGAATGACCTAGATTTAAAAATTTAAAGTATATTACTTAGAGTTTCTATATTTGAGTAGTGGAAATAGAATGTAAAGGTTTATCCTAAATTTTTTATACATTCATGCATTTCATCCCTCTTCTACATATCACTAAAGAAATCACCCTCACTACCACATGGTGGAAATGAAATATTTCCTTCCATAGGCCTCCCTTTAAAAATTATTTCCACAATCATGACCTTATTAGCTGAATTTAGATAATAAGTCTATAAAAAAATAAAGGACTTATGTCTAGTTAAACACCTACTTTATAATATGATCTTGTAGTATGTTTTTATTAACCATATCAGGTAAAAAATGAATCTCTATAGAAAATAGTTAGCATATTTTATCTTCGTTCAATAACTCCACTTAAGACCCAATAGTTTCATCACATTATCCAAATTTACTTCATCTATATAATAACACCAAATTAACATTGTCTTGATATATTCACAGTATATGTTCCCGTTTAGAAGTGATTTAATGATGGTCTCCCAAAATTCTAAACCAAGGTAGTAAAATATGACAACAGCCACATTCGCTCTATAGTTTTTAAGACTTCTTAATGAAAGGATCATTTCAGTCACCCTAGCTACTCTATTTACATTTAAAGAAATTTATAACTATGGATGAAATGTGGTTTTTTTATTTAAAAATTCTTTGATATGGTATTTAAATTAGAAACATTTATACATTACCACTAAATTAAAGTATAGTAGAATTAATTACTAAATATACTATATCTTGATCCTTGGAATGAATTCATTAGGAAAAAACATAAAGTGATTTCCATGTGATTCATCAACATATTTCTATTATTTATATTCAACACTAACATGATATATAAAACTCAATAAAAATAAATTTTTAAATTTAAAAAATACCTATCCTCAACCAATGTCAACAACATATCATAAAATATTATCTATGTTACAATAAAGTCTACCAACATGCCACCAACACCTTGTCTTTGAGAACACCCAGTAATGGAAAATTCATTAATAATATAAGTAAAATATCCCTTTTAATCAAAAACATTAAAATAATCTTGAGTGTTTGATTTTATAAAATCATCATGTATGGTTTGAGGGAACTATAAATAGTTCATGAATAATTGGAATCATTTTATAAATCAATTCATTGTCAACAAAATGAATTTATTTCAATTCTCTCACAATTAAATTCAAATACCCCATGATAAACAATTGACATGCTCATGTAATATAATCTATAAAAAATAGTGTGCCTAGAATATTAATACCAGATAAATCTAACTTGGTGACATCAATAATTAATAAATTTTAATCTATTTAATCCCAAATAAGAAATTATATTTTTCAAAATAATAATAAATCAAAATAAACCCAACAATATTTTTCTATAAATACACAAAATTTGGAAACATATTTTACCAAACCCTGGGCCTAACATGTGTAGATACATGATCTCTCCAGGTTAGGTTTCATGGTTATGAGTCATAATAATTATCCATTGTATAATAATTATGAAACCCAATAATTATGGAATTTTAAAATAATAAAATTGTGAATTTATAACATAATCCATATAACATCAATCCAAACTATAATAATAATTGATCAAATAAAAAATTGAAAAATAATTAAATTCTAGAATTCAAATTTAATATACACCTCCTAAATTCCCGTGGAGACTCATAGTTTTCTATCATAAAGAGTCATCTTCAAAATCTCGCATACCTTGATCTTGAGTTCAGATAATCCTACATCTTACATACCTCTACATCCAAAATAATAGAAGGGCTCCAAAAAAATTTATAATGAACCAACCAAGTTCATCCTAACACATCACCAATGTCGACCTTCCATAATGATAAATGTGAAATCTTATTCACTGTGGGTTCTAAAAACTGTTGGAGGATTCAAATATATACCGTGAGATTGATTTGACACACTAATATGAATAAATTAAATATAAAAATTATTCCATGAATTGGGAAAATATGTATCTATATATTTGATATACAATATAATTAAATAAGAGTATTTTGAAATACAAACAACCGAATGAGAAATAAGTATGAATAAATAATAAGAATAACCCAAATTTAATTTACAAAAAAATTATAAATTAATAAAAAACTTATAGTATTAATGAAATAAAAATATAAAGAGATGATATATGTGGTTGATACTATATATATCTAAAATAATATAAAATTGAAAAATACCCAAACCAAAATCTTCACCAGATTTAATTTCATTTCATAATATCCAAATCACCATAAAACATAATGAAATCAATGGAACACTTGAAAAAGATAACTATTTTTCTTCAATGAATCAATGATCCAAATATATATATTCACATGAGTGTGTATATTGGGTATTGGATAACAACTAGTAGGATTCCGTATTGAATTTTTTAAATACATTTTTATAAGAAAAAAATTTATTCTTGTTTCACAATAATAAATACAAATATATTTTGTTTTAAGAAAATATATAATTGTTACAAATAAAATATTTTTTTAAACCAACATTATCACCTTTAAATGAAATAAGTTTTTATGAAATTACTTTATGAAATATTTTAATTTTGTTAGTGATATATATTTAATTTTTGAAATTTTTTAATATTAATAAACTCTAACTTATACTAAACTATCCACTCTAATTCGAAACCCCTAATCCAAGGATCATACTACACAAGGGGATACTATCCAATGAATAATCTCTATAATTATAGCTCTTTCAATTTAATTCTTACTTATATACCCAAGGTTAACATGAATTTTTCTAAAATAGTTGAAAATATAACCATGATATCACTTTATTTCATTAATATAGTATATAATGAAATCACATGTATCACCGTTAAAGACCCTTCAAAGGAAAAAAATATATTCCTATTTACATTCTTTAATAATAAGGTTATGTCATACAACAACCATACTCTTATAAATCATAAAAAAATGGTGAAAAAATATTGAGTTAAATTTGTAATAAAATATAATTTTCTCTTTTCCAAATATGTCTATATTTTCCATTAAAGTTACTAAAACCGTAAAACTAACATTTAAATATCTTATAATATTCAAAATAAGATGAATATTTTAATTTAATCAACAATAATATATGAAATAATATTAATAATAAAATATATAACTAATAAAGTGAGTAACCAAATTTAAAAACCTAATTTACAAAATAAACAAAACATTATAGTATAAAACTACCATGGAAACATGAATTTACATATATTTTTAAAAAATAAGATAATAGATTTCTTTAGAAATTAATTATTTAACAAATACATAAAAAATTTATTTTTAAAAACAAATTATGTTCTTGACAGCATGTTTTATAAATATAATATTGAAATTCCTTTTAAATTCAATTTACATGAACCATGAAAACCTACATGAAAATGTAAAAAAATTTAAAATTTAATCTAACGTAATAAAAATAAGTAAAACATGTTAATAAATGGATTTTTAATACTCAATAATTATGTTCCATGTCTTAGAAACATAATTTCACAAAAATAATTACCTTTATACAATTATAATGACATGAATCCTTTTAAAAAGAGAATATTATGATTATAGATAGATATATTAACACACATAACTCTAAAATATTATCCATTAGATAAACCAAAATACTAGTCTTGGAGACCATGATAATCTAGAGTAATTGAAATAGAAGAGTAAGAGGGTAATAAGGAATAATGGTAATAAATAAAGGATAAATAGAAATATTTATTGGAATATTCAACATCATATTACCATAGATCTTGGAATGGGAATGGAGAGAATCAGTTAGGGCTCTCTAGAAGGCTCCCAAATATTTTTATTGTGGTTTGGGATTGAGATCCCCAATTAATGAGGATGTTAAAAATATATATTTTTTAAATTAAATGTATAAAAAATGATTAAAAAACTATTCATCTAACCATGTATAACTACTAGATTAAAAAACATCATATATTGTTACTATTCACAAGAAAAATATTTAAAAAAAATTAGCACTAAAAACCTCAAAATAAATAATAGCAAAAACAAATAACATATCCATTAAAAACATACATAAAGGGTTCCATTGTTCATGTTACATACTACCAAATCACATATAAAGTGTATTTTACATTATAGGATTCAAAATATGGAATGATAATATGAAACATTGATAAATGATCACATATTAAATTATATAAATTAAATAAATTTATTGGAACACATAGTGTGTTACCCAACCATTTTGGAGTGATGAAATGAAATAACTTTAGTTATTATATTTTTTATGAAATTTTAGTCGAATAAAATAATATATATATGTGATAGAGATAATGATTCCCATATTATTTCTAATGTAAATTTACATCACCAATAAAGAATAATTATTAAAAAAAATTGAAAAATTAATCCTTGAGTTTCATTCATTACATGATGTGAAAATAAACTCAAATAAAGATAGAATATGAAATTAATTAAATTGTCATTGTACTATTGATATTACAGATTATATTAATTACATGTCACATTGATGGGGTATGTGTGGTTCATTCATTTGACTTATAAAAATGATTCAATGACTAAAAACTATACATGAAGGAATTGTGATAACTATTTATCATATAATGTCCATTCTCTATCATGGAACGACATCTTATTTCCTAATTATTTAACTTATTCAGTTGTTTTATTTATTTTCCCTGGGTTTCAGGTAAAATATGAATGGAAATATCAAAATTTTGAGTAGAAGTTCTTTGATCATGAATGAAATGTGGTAACTACTAACTGTTTGGCTAATAATGAATAGTATTCAGATGATTTTTTGTATTATATTTCATGTTTTTTAAAAATAATTCCAACCATGAAATCAAACCATGTTATACGAACCTTATACATAGATCCACCCAGTTAGGGGGACATGGTTTTTTATGGCTTTCCTACAGTGTGATCCTAAATTGTGTAATATGTCCCTTATGTATGGAAATTTCCAATTTAAGGCACATTATTGTCACACAGTTTGGAAAACAATAAATCCAAACCATGTATCATGCCCTAATGTTCAAAAAAAATTGTTTACCCTTTTCACTCTCAATTTGAGTCCTAGGTTATAGGTTTTCACCATCCCCACTCATGCAATTCACCTCTAGGGAGGGTTCTTGGAGTTTTTTTCTTATTCCAATTGATTATGTGACATCATTGATTTCATGGTGTGTTATCTAGAGGGAAATCCCTTATACCATCTCTTATTCCCTCCTTATGATTTTTCTTCCTTCCACTTACCCTAGTATCTCCTTTTCTAAACTCTGTCATTAGATATGGTCATAATATGTTCTGATTTGTGATCTTATGGTTTATAGATAGTGTATTACCCAACCTCTTCTTATAATTGATTGTTTCTTCATATCTGTACACAAGTTGAGGTAAGTGTTTCCATTAAATTCAATTCAATATCACAATATGATATTATTGTAGAATAATATGTTTTTTAATTATAGTTATAATGTAGTAAAATCAATACATGTATTTTTAAATCGTCTTGATCTAGAGGTTTGATTAAAAAGGCATTTTCTAATGTTTTCAAATTATATACTCATGTATCAAGAATTTATGTACACTATGCGATTACTATAATATATAATAAGACATTATAAAAGAGGTTTTATCTTTTAAATGTTCATCAACTATTATAACTTTTTATTATTGGTTATTGAATTTCTTTTTGTGATTTGAGTGGGATATAACTATTTTACGGATTTGTAACTTAACTTTCAAGTTCCTATATTATGGTTTATGACATAAACTGTGATTGTAGTTTATTCACTATGTATTCCCTAAAATTTTATTTATATATACATATACATGGATATTTATAAATTTATAGATATATGTATTCATGTATACCCATATATGTGTACATATATATATAAATTAATGGATGTCTTCATTAAAGAATGGGTTATCAAATTACCTCTAGTTTTTTAAAATATTTTTCTAAATAAATTTCAAATGATTGTCCTTAAAGCCTAATTTAGAGGACCATTTGGAATTTTGATAAATTATTTTGACACATTCTATATATTTTAAAATGTCAAAAAAGAAGTGATACTTTAATAGAAAATTAATAATGTTTTCAAATTATAAGGCCAATTTAGTACTATAAATTGGATTCAATACAATTTGTGTACCATAATGGAAGCCTCTCCCTCCCATTTCTCTTTATATGTGACCATTTTCTTTTAATTAGGGTTTCAATTTTATGGTTTTATGGAGGTGGATATATAATATATGTTTAGTTTTCATTGATTCTTGATTGATATTATAAAGTCCCCAACCCAAGTCATCAAGAATCGGTGATTTCTTTATTAGATTAAAATTGATACAATGAATCATATCTTGAAGGACCAATTATTTTATCAGTTTTGGAGAATTAGATACATACATAATAGCCATTTTACATTGGAATAGAAGATAAAATGTTGTATACATCAAAACAATATGGTTAGAATCCTTGAAAACTCTTTCAATGGATCCATCATCATACCCATCCATTAAAGGTGGTAATGGAAAAAACAAATGACATTGTTTTGTGAGGTGGTTGTTCATCGTACACTCGAATGATGAATTCATTACCCATTTGATGAAATTGGATATGGTTATAAGTAATTCCCAAAAAAACAACATATCTATGTATTTAAGATAATGAGGTTGTTTTATAATATTTGGTTAATAATAATTGAAGGATATGGAAGAAGAAATAATATAAAACACTCATTGGATAATATTACCTCTTCATCAGGTAGCCTCCTTAGGTTTTCACCACATCTTAGAAACGACAAATTTATAGCCATGATAAGGATTATGTATGACAAGAAGGAAGTTTTTAAGTTCCATGGGATGGTTTTTTTGCCAAAAAATGCTATATAGGATTGAGTAATTGGGGGGAGTGAGTTCTCTTTTATAGTTGAAGAGGAGTGTCATTTTTGTAAATACACAAAACTATTCACTATTGGGAGGTCTCGATTACCCAAAGTGGCTCAAAAATTGGTAATTAATGTTTTTGAGGTATAATAGGGTCCATAAAAACCATCAACGCATAATGAAACACATTTTTAAAAAAATTTGTTCCATAACATTTAAGTTTTCATACTTTAACCATTGGGATTTTCCACTATGTTAACAGCTATTTCTATCCTACAAAATTTAAACATTAAAACTAAAATAAAATTATAATTATTGGACAATTAAGACCCATTTTTTCTAAATAATAAATCTAATTTAAAAAATATACATCTTCTGTGTTTTGGAAATTAATTTTAACACATGCGCATGTAACATGAAAAAACACCCCTTTAACCATAACTGTGCTAAAAGAGTTTTCAAAACTTATGGTTCAATATATTCATTATAAAATATAAAATGGCCCATTAATGGGAACTATTTGATATTTATTATCATTTAAAAATAAATATGGTGTGGTTATAATATTTAGTAATTTTAAATCATTTAATAATTTTCTTTTATTACAAAATAACATTAATGTATACTTTCACATTATTCATTTAATTCAAATTTAAAAATTCCACAACAATAATGGAATTTGAATATATTTTTTAGAACTTATGTAAAAAGATATATTAATTTAAAAAATTAATGTAACATAATAATTCTTTCAATTCACATCACTTTTAACATTTTTGTATAATTTATTTTTTTATATTATAAAATAAACTAATACTCTGTTGGAATTTTTTATGAATTTAAAGTAATTATTTCATATCCTTAAATTGAAATAAATTATCATGATAAAAAAATTATTTATCTTTTAAAATTACATTTATGAAAAAAAGTATAATATTTTTCCCAGTCCTAAAACATTATATATATTAAAAATACTGTTACGTTTTGTCCTTTTCTTTACATAACTTATTATATATGTCTCTATCATGGAAAAGTGTCCCGAAAATGCATAAAAATATAGACTAAGGTAATAAGGGTTTATATATGTCATGAAAATGGGTGTTGGAAAATTTTCTAGGTAATTTGAACCATTATTTTATTAGTTTATCCCCTGGTAAACCTATTTTAACAATAACCACGGTAATTAATTTTTTACTATTTTCACTATAAATTTTGGTAAAAATTTAAGATGATCATATTAGAAATTATTAATTATTATGATTCCAAATATTTAATCAATTTTTCAAAATTCAATTCTCATAAGTTTTAAAAAAAATTAATATAAAATTAACCTCACAGATGCAGTGAGAATGTGTTCTTTTAAAGAGAAAATGTTTAAAAGATTACAATGTTTTCATATAACTGAATATGAAAAAGATTGAAATAAAATAAATTGGATTAATTCATTTTTAATTTTATTAATTTTATCATAAAACAAACTCAATATATAATTTAACATTACAATTTAATGAAATGAAAAGGTTGTTTTCAGTTACAATTTTGTATTTTTATTATTCATCGAGAACTGAAACTTTTTAGAAAAATACTAAACAAATCACGCATAGAATATTTTTGAATTCAAATTAAAAAAATGATATTTATTTTTTATATAAATTTTATAAATTTGTTTAAAAAATAATTCTAAATTTTGTGCGGAAATCATTATTTAACCGTGTTTTTTTAATCCCAATATTGTGTGCTTTACAAGCTATCGACGAAATTAAACTTATTCTAAAATAAATATATTGTAAATTGTTGGGGTGTAGCATTATACCCACCTTAAAAAAATTATCGCAATTTAAAATTTAACTTGGTAATAAATGGTTCTATATTTGGAAATACAATATTTCAAAAAAATACTTCTATTGTAGAAAGGTTAATAAAAATACCTTGTAATAATAGAAAAAGGGATGTAAAAAAAGGCCATATAGAATAATTACATAACTAGGTTTTCATTTTGTAGAAAATATATTGGAAATAAGAGCATGGTTATGGTAGAGAATATTAATACACTAGGCTTAATGAACTGTGATATAGGTTATTCATCAATAGAATGTGGGTGATCCGAAGAAGGTTAAAGCCCATAAAACCATAATCCAAATAAGTGTGAAAATCTTAATTCATATCATTAGAAAAAATGTTAATATGATAAATTTTTATTTAGATATACCATTCCTTATTTTGTATATTTCCCTTTTCATTTAAACTGAGAACATATAAAAATCCACATACATGATATATCTCTATTTCAGAGGAAAAATTGATATTTTGGTTGTTCTTTGATTATTTTCCACATAATATTTTACTATAATAACTAAATATCCAAGAATGAATTTTCTTATAAATAATTTAATAAAATTCACAATTAATTGATCGTAAGATACATAATAAAATGTTAAGTCATTCATTTGATATCTAGTAATTATTATAAAAAATAGTCAGTATAGGATACCCAATATGTATACATATTAATTTAGTGAAGTAATACAGTAATATATCAAACCTCACCAAAATTTAAACATAGAAAATCTCATAAATACATTACCATTTGACCCTTCGAAAGTACCCTGATCCAAAACTGTATAAATAGGGTTACTAAATTTCCAAAATGAAAATATCATTAATATCCAAAAAACATGAAGTTCCTCTTAATCATAACATACCAAACATGTGAATATCTTCATCTTTTATTCTATAAAAACAATTAAATTAACTAAATTACCAAAAAGACATAATGAATACACGAATAAATACTTATTCCTTAAACTACACATCAATTATTAGATATATTCCTAAATTATATATATGTTTTTAACTCCATCAATTATAGTATAAACTACTTTTTCAATGAATCATTAGTCAGTTCCATGATAATCAGTACTATCCAATTTACTTTATCCATAAAAGTCAACTCTTCTTCAAAACATCATTATATTTACATAAATAACATATTAATGGCATTCTTTTATTAAATCATGTGTTTTACAAGAGGTTCAACTTTCCACTGAATTATCTTTCTTGGTCTGCGGTACTGTTCAACATAAGATCCCAATTCTTTAATGAGAAATTAATAGAGTAGAAAAATTATACATTTCATAATTCTTGTAACCAATATATCATTTATAAAATATTAAAATGACATAATTTATAAACACCAACAACATCATATTAATCATCCCACTTCATCTGTTGTAATAGAATATTCTTTACCTTGATCTCTTAGCTTCTTCTGACATGTATTCCATTGATTCTTGGGGAATTAATTTTCATAGTGGCCCATCTCCTTAAAATGGTATCATTGATCATTATAAACTTCTTTATTTCCCTTTTAATAATGAGAATTGTGGCCTTTCTATCCACACATGTAATAAAATCTCACTCCCTTTATAAAAGTAAAAGGGTGATCCATTCCACATTTATCACATGTTGAAAAATAATTCTTTCCCTTCTTCCTATTAAGCATTTTTTCTTTATCTTCCTATTCTTCTGTTGATTCCCTTTGAGGACATAAGGCCTAGATAATTTCTTCTCCAACTTGATAGCACATAAAACTATTTCATAATATGAATAAAATTATTCAGAGACCAGAAAACATCAGATACAATGGTTATTACCATTAATGAAATAGTCAATATTTCCATCCATGTTTCTTATATAATCAGTAGAATACATATCTAATATTTTAAAGGTAGCATCATACTCTATAACAGATTATTATTCCATTGTTTTTAATCTAAGTAACCTTCTATTAATCTCAGTTTGTTTCCTATGTGGAAAATATTTATTCAATAATTTATCCTTAAAATAATTCCATTCCATGAGTTCTATTTCCTCTTCCTCTCTAGAATTATAGATCATTGACTACCATTTATTATAATTTCCTTTTACAAAATACACTAAAAGTGTAACATTTTTTTTGACCATATCCCAAGGACATAATTATATTATCAAGAGATTTAATCCATTTATCATCATTAATTAGATTATTATTCCCTCTAATGATTGGGGATTCTATCTCATAAAGCTATCCAACATAGGAGAATCTCTCTATCGAATACCTTGTTACATATAGGCAAGGTTATTTTTCATAACCATATTTAGATTCCAGAATATAAACATATTTTCTATAGTTCCAATACCATCTTTATTGGATTCCTTAGTTGGGAAATATCTACATTGTCCATGAGTATCTATATCCTTATTCCTTCTTGGATCCATTTATAACCAATGGAATGTACTGGATTATCTTATAAAATAACGAATTTAATATTATAATATATAATTCCAAAAATGGAGTAATCAAAAGAAGAAACTAAAATTTATGCATTATTAAATTAGGAATAATTATTCTGTATTATTCAATTATATATTTATATTCAAATCTATGATAATGGGTTTTAAATAAAATAGAAATTATCCTAAGCATATCCCCTATGAGTGTTAGACCAGGGGCGTGGTAAGGCCCATTGTTGTGCACCAATATTTGATCAGGTCAAACCCAATGATACTTTATCACAATCCAAACCGGGATGTCATCCAACTAGATATCCAATGTGATTTGATACATGTCTTGAAGGGTATTACCGATCCCCATGGGATGGAAACTTGTGCCATGAATCAAAATAAATCAATGGGAATGATTTATCCCAAAGAAAACCACGATCAGATAAATAAACTAAATGCATAGAATACCTAATAATATGTAAATATCTATAAGTACAAAAACAAATATAAATACAACATCTTGAACAAAATAGAAGTTAAATACAGAACTAAAACCAGAATATGCCAAAAATATCCCCATGTGACCTCTTGGTCACCACAAACCATAAGACCAACAGACTCCAAAGGTGAGAAATTGAATAAAAACTAGTACCTGCTAAATAACTCGGGTCTACTGATACCTAATGTCATATGTAGGGTATGAGCTTCACAGCATAGTGGTTAATCACCATAATGATCATCCATTTTTTCCTAAAATATTCCATAAATACTAGTTTTAAATACAATAGAAAATATGTTTTTAATAATTAATGAAAAAAACCAACACTTACAAGTTATCTTTTTAAAATAATACACACAATAATTTTCCAATTAAAAGATAATTTCACTTTTCACAACCCTTTTTAAAGCCAAAGTCCAAGTATAAATCCAAACCATTTAACCAAAAAGGGTAAAGAAAATATTTAATGAAATAATAGACAAATTGAATAAAATATTAGTGAAAAAATCCAAACGAGAAACAGAAATAAATAGATCATATATATAATGATTCATGACTATTTCCTGAACATCCCTAGACAGATCCCCAGACATACTCAATTTGGACTAACCTACCAGCGTATAGAGAAGATCTATAGTCAATAACTAACGTTTTGCTCAGAATTATCCAATAGAGAGGGACATCCAACTAATACCTATCAAGTGAAGGGGGTACGAACCCATCTCATCGAGTTCAATAAGTAACCTTCACTGAACCCTCTAGTTGATTCCTAGGAATCCATTGATAACAATACACAATGAAAGGGGGTGGCACTAGCACACGTTACCCAACTTACCTACCACCACTACACTTTCCTACCCTAAACACTGACACAAATTATGTGATATCCCTCTCTTTTGGGAATCATACAGAGATTTTCCCATCACACAAAAAACCATTCAAAAGTTCCAATCAGGGCTTCACATAATTTGAGATTCAAAACATTTTTCTCAAACATTATAAGATTTCAATCAGGCCTTCATGTCACATCAAATCAAAATCATCTTTTAAAAAACATCACAAACATTCAAATGGTACTTTATTATATCTATACCAAATACATTTAAAACCCAAGTTCTAAACTAGAGTAAAATGTGGAACAATATGAAATGATCCAAATGAGACCTTAGGCCAATCATTCACCAAAACATATCTCAAAATTGATAATCATCCAATATTTAAACAATAAATTTGAAGCCACAATTAATCCAACAAGGATAACCAACACACCATTTATAAACCAAGGGACCGTTTTGAGAAAAAGGGTATCACTCGTATATGTTATCTTCATATTTAGGGCCATCATTGTTTGCACCCCATGCACGCATGGATGTACCAACATACAATGACACACATTATGTGTCTATTAAATCATTTAAAAAATATTTTCAAGAAACACCACTTGCCATTAAACCAACACAACAAGTCACACAATTACAACCTCATTAGTAAGCATATAAAATTTATGATAATCATTCCAATTTTTTTTACCAAAAATCATTATACCATAAAGAGGCTTCCAATCTATACATCATGCAAAATTGATAATATCTCCTAAACAATAAAAACATATGTATGGAAAAATAAAACAAAAGTGACCAAATTCACATTAAAACTCAATTGGGATTTTAAAAAATAATTTTCTGCATGTAAATACCATAATAGATAAATAACCCCTTTGAAAATAACTTTATAAAAAATTCACCACCATTAAACCACCAAATAAATTTATTCTAACACATCTAAAATAGGTGGAATCACATTTCAAAATTATTTAGGAAATCTCAAGTATCAAATGGAATGTGTTGGAAATGAAGTGGATGGAAACACCTACCTCAATTATGTTAAAATAAAACCAAAATTAGAGAGAATAAATATCCATG
This sequence comes from Viscum album, assembly GCA_963277665.1. NCBI lineage: Eukaryota > Viridiplantae > Streptophyta > Magnoliopsida > Santalales > Viscaceae > Viscum > Viscum album. Next base: position 897,232,680 of record OY728120.1, read on the forward strand.
ACCAAGACACAATCCACACACCCTAACATCTAATAAATCAAATGACACATAATCCCTTGCCTATAGGGTTTGGAAAAAAGAGAAACCCCACCAATAATAGCTTATAACCTAGGTAAAAAGAATAGAAAAGATGAAATTGAACAAGAATCCAAACAAATATCACCATATAACCTTCAAGGGGATTCAAAAATGGAATGAGAGAAAATTAGGTAGTGATTAGAGGATGCCTTGGTGCACCTAGGTTGAGCAAGGGAGGAAATTCCAATGATGGGTTTAAAATATCGAAGGGTAAAACTTGGAATTTTGAAATTTTTTAGAATATATTCAACTCACATGGTTTGGAAAAATAGTTTTCTAAACTATTTGAAGACCGTGTTCCCTCAACAATAAAAGTGGGCCATCTCACTTGGTCTGGTTTCATGATTCCCAAACCCTATGCCAACTATGCTAAATTCCTATTTCCCATTCCAGAACCGAACCACGTGCTTGCTGCATAGTTTTACTAACTTTGTGTATGTCATGCACTATGATCTAGACCCCAAAACTCAAGTTGCAGGGTTACCTAAGAAAATATACATGATTTCCCTTCACGATTCCCTAATCGTGGGCCCCCTCCCGCCATGCCCAAAAACCTTCACTTTTCAATAAAAATTCAATACTTCATATTGGGACTCAACGTGAACCTCAAATAAAGGATTGAAATCCAAGATAAGAATAAAAAATGATATACATTGTCGGTTTGTGACAATAATCCCCACCACAAATAATTTCTACCCCTAGAGAGTCACCCAGCCACAAGATAAACATAACTCAATCCCAAAATCCAGAATAAGATGAATAAATCTATAAACATTGGGGTGACCTTTCACTTCACAAGCCACAACAGAACAATCATAAAGAAAACTGTAGCACGAAAAATAGTGGGTGAATAGAATAGGGTTCCCCCAAACAAAAGAACTAAAATAACCCCATAAATATGAAAACTCAAACAACCCCACCTCATGGTAAACAGTGCGGGAAATTTCTATGAAACCAACCCATGTCTAGCAACTTAGTAACTCCCAACATGAACCAACCCATCTTCTCTGCACAAGCTAGAATGCACTTCCACCCAAACCAGAAACCTAAAACATAAAATGAACCCCCCGACACTAGGAGAAACCCATTAATTGATCTTCAACCAAGCATCAAACCTGAACATAAAATATAAACATATATTCCACTAAATCCAAACAACTTCTGAAAGAGCACAAACAAAAATTGGAACTATCCCACACAAGGATAGAGCACCCCATGTGATGAAAACCAATTTGAAACCCACATTAAAATAAACATAAACATTTTGATCATGAAAGAATAAGTACATTATAAATATAAAATGGAAATATGAACCTATAATATATCCAATGTTAAAAAAGGAAATGTAAAGAATACCCACTCCATCATGGGAGACAAATGTTGGGCATAGGTTCCCTATATCCTCAGCGATCTACAATCTATTCATGAGCTTCAATATGTGGCCTACGTTTGGAGACCTGATGACTGAAGAATCCCCTGCCTCAAAGTCATTTGATAACATCCTTCAAATAGGATTTATTCCTTGAGCAATGCATCCTTAAAAACTTCTCTAGATGAACCTTGTCATATGGGTAACCTCCATCAGAAACTAGAGACACCATATTACCATCTTTCAATTTAGAACCCTACACGAGTAGTAATGCTTCATCTACCAACTACTCCAAACAATGTTCCGTGGAGGATATGAATCACATCTTGATCTCTAGATGAAGCCCCATTATGAAAACATAAGCCTTATACTAGTAATGTGACACTATTATTGAAGATAAAGAAACTAGATCTTTGAAAATTTTCAACATAGTCTTTCATTATCTTCTTAACATGTTGAATACATGAAGACATATTCTATATTTTTCATCTTCACCTCCTTAGGAATAAACCATTATATAATAATGTACTTGAACATTTCCCACTTCATCCCAACTTCCATCAATCATAGAGTTATCACCTTCCACTAGTCCAAGTACGGACCATCCAATAAACGTTGAACAACACTGACTCTAACCACTTTGGGAGTTCCCAATAATCTAAAGACACTATCAACATCTTCAATCCAATCCACTACCTCTAATAGACCATGATAACCACACAATATAGGAAACAACAAATACTAGCCATAAAAAGAATGAGACCCACTAGAAACTTTGTGGTCCTTTCTGGGAGGAATATTCATAACATTACAAGGAATGAAAAACCAAAACCAACATCAATCAGAAACAAAATCTAGAATAAAATATCAAGACAAAAAAATATCCTCACAATCCAAACACATATAATCATAGCAAAAATCATCTATTCAAAACCACCCTTTTAATTTCAAATTCAAAATCGCCTTCTTTCAAGACCTCTTTTCAATGCCAAAATCCACATTTTATAAACAAAATCTGTATTTCAAAGAAAAAGAAATTCCTGAAAAAAAATTCCCCTTTTCAAAATTTATTTTTGAAAAACCATGATAAACCATTGATTTCTAATACTCACCCATGGAATCCAAAAAATTGACACATACTCATTCATCCACTTCCACCGATATCTTCTTTACAGGCATGCCAACATACACCTTTCATACATACCCACACATATGGGAACATTTATAAGAAGTAACAAGAGTCACACACTCTATTTTATTTTCAATTAAAATAATTAACAAAATTTTCAATCCAATAAACATGAAAGAAAAAAAATTATTTCAAAACACATTTTCATTTTTAAATCTTACTCACATCAATCAAGACTAAACCAAAACAAAACTCATGCAAATGTACCGGTGTGTGGAAAATGTATCCATGGCAAACCTTGAAAATTTTATAGTGGGACATTCCCCAACTAAGCATCAATAAATAGGAAGATCTGGAAAAATGTACTTGAACCCCACATGGCTCACTACTCCTTGTGAAATCACAACATAAAACTATCTCACCTCTGTTGTCATTCGTTCTCCAAAACAAAGAAAAAAAGACTCAAATCGTAGACTACATGAGGATTCTTGAGGATTAGATCGAGTAAGGCTTCATGAAATCCTTTAAGTACCTACTTCTCAAGTCACAATAGTTCTATTATCTAATTAATAGAAACAAAAAATAAAAAATAACCTCCTTTGATATCAGGTTTTTCCTAAACTAAACTAGGATTCAATCTAACCTAGTACGAGACATGGCTCGAAAAGCATTCCTGATCCCCACGGGATGGGAACTGATGTCGAGCATCTAAATAATCCTATGATAATTATTTTTACCATTGAAAACCCTTATAAAATAAATAAACTAAATTCTTAGAAGAACTAAAAATAACCGAACATCAATAAATATACCAAAAAGCAGAATAAAATAGATGGAAACATAACAGAAACTGAATAAAAAACATAAAATTCACCATGACAACATGATTTTCAAGTGAAATTTTTGTCACCACCAACCATATGATCAAACTTTTCCAAATGTGAGGAACTGAAAAAGAAACCTACACCTAAAAATTAGTTATGGTCTACCAATACATAATTGTAAATGTTGGGAATGAGCTTCACGGATCAATATGTAATCACTAGAGATTCCATGAAATTCCATTCCCAAAATATTTCAGAAATACTAATTTGAAATAAAATAGAAAATTGGTTTTTAATCATTTCCAAAAGCACACCACACTATTAAAAGTACTCTTTTTAAAACTACACACACAACAATTTACCTTTCAAAAAATAGTTTTAATTTTCCCAACAATTTTTAAATCAAATATCCATGTACAGATCCATACCATGTTACCAAAAAGGGCTACGAATAAAGTAAAACAAAAACATCCATCTAGCATAAACTAGTAGACATAAAATTAAAATGAGTAGAAAAAATAAATAGGGAAAATAGATAATGATTCATGAGTATTTAATAAACATCCCTAGTTAAATATCTCGATGTACTTGTTTTGGACTCATCATCTATGTATGGTGTTGCTCACTAGTCAGTAACTATCTTGTCACTCTAAACTAGAAAATCCAGTGTCACATCCCACCATGCCCTATAATGTAAAGGGCCCACCAACCCATATAGTCATGATCAATATGTAACCATCACTCGACCCTACAAATGACACCCAAGAATTCCATGAATATAATAAATAGTGAAAGGAGGAGGCCCTCACATGTGTGACTCACCTTACCTTCCACAATTGCACATGCCTGCCCCAAACATTAACAACACCTATACGATGCCCCTATCATTGGGGAATCCTCCATTGAGGGTTCCCATCTCACAACAATCCATTCACAATTTCCAAATCATCCTTCATGTCATTTGAGTTTCAAAATATTTTCCCCAAACATGATATGATCCATATCAAGAATTCAGGTCATATCACATCAAAACCAACCTTTCCAAATTATCACCAAGTTTTAAATATTCCTTTAACATTTCCAAACCAAATACATTTAAAAAACCATTTTCAAACAAGAATCAAAATTGCAACAATATGAATGTTCCAAATGAGCCTTTATATCAATAATTCAGCAAAACATATCTCAAACTACAAAATGGTCGAAGATTTAAAGAACAAATTTTAAGAAACTTTTAATTTAATTTGGATAATCAACACGCCATTTATAAACAAAGGGAATATTTTGGGAAAAATGGTATCACTCTTACATAGACAATCCAATTTTATTTTATTTTATTAAAGATCCACGTTGAGGGTATGTGGGAACCTAAAAAACTTCCTCCATCATATAGTCACACCCACATCAAAAACACATACATAGTTCAAATTTCAAAAACAAAATACAATACACTATTAGAAGACTCAAAAGTCCACATAAACATATTCAAAATTAACCATCACCATAGAAAATCTTCAAACCCTATAGCCAACAGTGGAAACCGCACCACCTAAGAAACCACCCAACGAGGAACATAACTGCCATCACCACAATGTCTGCAAAACTCAGTCACCAGCAACATGTTTTCTCATCACCAGGGTCACCCTTAACCTCTCATTTTATCAACCTTGTCTAACATCCACATCAAAAACTAGACACTTTCATCACATTCAATGCTATATTCACCTCCCACAACCCAGTTGTAGTCAACACGAAACCAAAATTTCTAGAATCTTCACCGTTGAAACACAGTCAGGTGAGGAATTGACTCCTTAAATTTCAAAATACCCTCGAATAACACCTCCCAATGATCTAGTGAACACCACCTCACCAGACTGAACTAGGTAGAAGAGATGGTACATAGATTCAGAGTAGAGTAGGAGAAGAATGAAGCCTCCACAAAGAGACGAGATCACAACCAATAGTGCCTAACCAAAATGATATCCCACTATCATATGAATACAGTTTGGGCCGCTAGAAACCCCCAACCGCAACTTTAAACCCATCCCAAAACCTCTTGGGATCCAACCAACCCAACCAACATGGAAGAGCTTGATGGACCCAGTGGCCATAGTGGAGTACGAGCTAGAGGAACCTCTAAAGGAGGCTGTGATCGAGAAAGTACCGACACGCTCAGGAAAAAAGAAACAAAGAACCGTACCAGTAAAACATAGAAAACTATGCCAACGAATATCCATAACACATGAAAACCGTGGTTGGAGAAAAAAAAGGATGAAACCCTAAAAAAACATTGGACTAAAATCCTAAAAGAAAATAGGGATGAAACCATAATAAAAAAATGTTTCATTACAGGGAATGAAACCCTTGGAAAAGAAAAGGATATCGGGTTACAGAACCCTAGGGAGGAAGGAGGATGATTCTCCAGGGAGCATGTTGGGAAATAAGGGGATATAAGTGTGCTCTAGCATCTGGAGAGGAAACCAGTGAAGAAGAACAGAAATGCGCTCAGGAGAGCACTCTGAGATAGAATGTGATCATCTAAGGGTATCACTCTTAAGTGTCATCATCATTTGTATTCTCATACTTGTGTGCACCCCTTGAAACTATGGATGTGGAAAAATCCAATGAAACACTTAAATATTCCATGAAATCATCCAAAAACGATTTTCAAGAAACACCACTTGCCCTTAAACCAACACAATAAGTCATACAATTACAACTTCACTAATCAGAATTTAAAATATGGGGGAATGTTTCGAAAACATTTTACCAAAAATCCTTACACCATAAATGCATTAACCTAATTAGACACTAAACGAGGATAATTTGTATTGTTAATATACATAATATTAATGTGCTTTATAATTACTAAATACTATTTTAGTTCATTTTACACTTTTAACATCATTTCACATAATGATTGTAAGTCCTTCTTAAAATGCACTATTACATGGAACATTTTTTAACACCATATAAAATAATCAATAGTCTTGATTTTAATTTAATATATACTCTTATGTATTCTTTTTATATTGGGAAAAATTCATACTTATGGATTACTTGATGATTCACATTGGAAGACTACAAAAAATAGACTTTTATTGAAATACATTCTGGGCAATCTAAACTGGATAACAACCCAATAAATAAACTCTAGCGCCTAGGATACCAGCCAAATGATTCACACAATTTATTTTATGATATATGAAATAATTTATGAAAATTTCATCGAATAGTAACAATAGATAATTTTGATGTTTTAAAGGAGTTCTAGGAGGCCCAAGTTGGAGATAAAATTTTGGTCTAGATTCTGCGGCCCAGAAAAACAGCACACTATTTTGATAATATCTCACAAAAAATTTATTTTTTCGTAAATATTACATGAGGATAGGAGAAATAAAAGGATAAATTTTATTTTTCTATGGACCACTTTAATTATGTTATCTAGAAGGTCATTTTTATGCCTCTGTTCGGTGGATGCAAGCTAGAATCCACTTCGGGTCAAGAGATGTAAATTGTAAGTTCCACAAGCATTCCAAAACCGTAAGAATGCCAAACTCATGTGAGATGAAAAACACTATTGGAGGATAAACCCAGGTCTCCCAAAATTCCTATTTAAGGCAGTGGTGTTAGATTATTTATTATCCTTGGGTTCTTTCCATCATTGTAATGTTATGTTGCGATCAAGTTGTATCTTGTTTGTCTTTCACATGTAAGTTGTTCGAATCACCATATTTTTCAATAAAAATTATTCATCTTCTCTTATTATGTTCTTATTATTATCATATTGACACTATTTCATCATGGTGTGAATTTATTCACACCAAACCTTGTGAAATTATTCACACAATGGTGATGTGACTGTTTTCTTATTATTATTTTTTACTTCTACAATTCTTCCCTGATGAGTGTACATCATGCTTCCGTTGAAACCACAACATCAATAGAGGGATAACCGTATTATGGGTTGATCCAAGGGAGTAGAAATGTCCTATATTGGATGTTATTTCTCAATCTATTAATTTTTAATCAATTATTTTAATTGATAATTTCATTTGATGATTTTAAAACATCTTCATCCTTTTTTAATTTTAAGCTCGCACACTTTAAATGATAATGCAAAACATTACCTTGGAGTGCCCAAAACATTGATCCTCCAAGTTTATATGTGATTTTTATTATGGATTGTTGGTATTAAACAAGGAAGTGATGATTTATTTTAATCTCATTAAATAAACCCATCTAAAATATATGAAATTGAAATAGTTGAAAATGTAATGCATCAAATCCACCCCAAGTGATAACCTAGGATCAACTCATCATTTTATATTGAATTCATTTAATAATTATAGTGTTCACTAAAACGTATCTAAAATCAACCCAATTTTGGCCACTTAATATACAAAAGTAGTTCATAGAATGTATGTGTCTATAGGTTTCCTCTTAAGTCTCTGAGGATTCGACAACCCAATATAAACTACAAAAAACCGCTTAAACCTAAAATCATGGGAAACATTGGGCAAGACCACGACCTGAAACTAGAAGTCCCATAGTCAGGGTCTAAAAATAAATACCATGGAATAATTAGAGGGAATTAAGCCCTGAAGTATTGATAGTTTATTATTCTTGATAAACCAAATAAATAAATAAGACATTTATTATAAATGACTACAGTAATTACCACCCAATTTATTTCTTCTTTATATATAAATAACTTTGCGGATAACTCTAATCCATCTCATAAATTCATATATATATTTCATATTACAATTTTTCAATTATTGGGGAAAGAAACATAATAAGGGTGGGCTCAAATCCTCTTTAAGGAAAAATATAGAGGAATCAATAATGAATCGATGGTAATTGTTAATATAGAAAGGTAAATAACCAAAAATATATTCCATTTAATAAATAAACTAAATGGGAGTGAATAAAAAATATGGGAAGTTAATAACAATAAATACATTCCATTCAAAAATAACTAGATAAGGAAAAATAAATATTTTAGGGTAAGAAACTAAAACAAAGTCTATCTAAATAACTAAAAATAAAATGCATCCAAAAATATGTCAACAGAAAATCTCAGCGATGAATAATAACTAAAACTAAATGAGAGATATTATTTCTTAATGGACTTCATGTCTGAGTCACATGAAAACCTATATTTCCAACACCCTTCAAAAGACAGTTTAAATTAAGGGTAGATACCCAATCAAACTTTTCACTTTATTTAGTCTCATTTGAACCTGTTGATGAATCTAAGAGCTATATAATGTCCAGGCTCCTCTCACCATTTCATGTCAAAAGCATTCCTCATAATGAATAATTGAAATAAATAATATTCCTTATCACATATCCATATTGAATAATGAATAAAAAAATTGTCAATATAATCCCAAATAATCAAATAACTTTCAATGTACTATCTATATGTAAAATGGTATATGGTTTAGTAAATATTAAAATCCAAGATAAAATAAATAGATAATTTAGGGGAATTTTAATGTTCAATGATCATATGAGAGTGAATATATCAAGGGGAATAAAAAATAAATCAAGGAAGTGGAAGTGAATATTATCCTTGGACAAATCAGTTATAAACCATCTAGAGGAATAATAAAGACGGAATTAATACAAAAATTCTCATGTTTATTAAAAAGGGTTTTTTTTCATTGATGAATGGAAATATTATAAACAGCTCTTTTATAAAAAAAATTTAAGTAAAATATCCTTTTATTTTGAAACAACATTTTGAAATTCATTTTCTTGTAAAATAAATTTTTAAAAACATTTTATTTAAAAATTGTCCTTTTAAACATTAAAACGATGCTTTGAAGGAATGATGTTGGGTAAATTTGTACATGTTATACAAGGTAAAAAGAACATTCTTTTTTAATCGTAAAAATGTTTAAAAAATCCATATTTAGAAAGGGATAATAAAATTACTTTGAAATAATTCATAAAAGAAAAAAAGGGAAAAAAATTATTTAAAAAATAATTTTTTAAAAAATTTAATTCATTTTACTAAATAGAGGTTTTTATAAGAAAACAGGGTCTCTGAGTAAAGAGATAAACAAAATAAAGTTCCCTGAAATACAGCTTCTAAAATATTTTGAGTACTAATGATTTGGAAAATGGTTCGAATACATGAAAACAGTTATGAATAACCATATGAGATTAAAATTAGATGGTTTATTGAACAATGTTCATATAATATCCATGAATATAAATACCATTGAAATAACATTAAAATTATTCTTGAGTAAAATAATCTTTAAACATTGAAAGTGTCTCATACCACTTTAAAACCATTTAAGTAAAAAGAATCAAGAATTGATAAATTTAAATGAATTTTCTTATATATTGATATTATTTATATTCATAATATATCATTTAAAATATTATTATATACTACATATAAAATAAACTAGGTACATAATAACAAAACAAGACTCAATAGAATTTAAATTTAGAAGAAATCATTTACTTTGAGTTTCCATTTAAGTAAAAATCCTTTAACTTCCAATATAATAAACTTATATAAATTTTAAATTTTTTTAAGAAAATTTTTCATTTTTATAATTACATTTATTTCAATTTTTACTATGTATTATAAACCTACTTAAACAATTATTTTTTATGTCGGTTGTTTAGACTAAGTTTAATTTTTTGGGACTAAAACAACATTGGTATGTCAATTGTGGTCAAAGGGGTCATAATATATCATATCCATAATAATACTCATAAAATAATTATAATATTTATTCATAAATGATATTTTTAAAAACAATCATTACATATAGTTATAAAAAATTAATGAATGTTACAATCATGGAGACAGTATGTCACATGTACAGATGGTAAGGTTCTTCTCTTTCAATGATCATTATGAAAAGAAGGTGAGTAACATCATATCATTCCATAAAGATAATTATGTCATTAATATAATATTATTTAATCATATATACTTATATATATAATTATTATCATGAAAAATGAATCACATTATGCCAAGGAAGTGGTAGTCCACACATCCACGAATAACATTATCACTTTTTAAGTGTGTGAGATGGTAGTAAAGAAAATGATACATATATATATATATATTTAGAAAGATATTCATTTCATGAATAACATATTTATTTTTTAGAGTCTTGTATATTTAATTATAATAATATTTTATACATTACATGTATCATTTGAATGAATCAAATCAAATTGAGGAGGTGGTAGTCCACACTTCTGCAAATGATGTTATCATATTGACGCAAAATGGAAAGTACTAATGGTATGTGTTATAAAAGTATTAAGGTATAAAGAAATATTAAATATCATATATATAATATATATAAAAAATTTCCATCATATTTTATACCATCATAGGTGGTAATAGAAAAATGAACAATCATTGTTTCGTGAGGCAGTACTTCATCATGCACAGAAACAGTTTGTTTGTTACCCATTAGATGGAGGTGTGTATAAGTGTTGGAAAAAACATATAATAAAAAGTCATAGTATTTTTAGGATAATGTTTTTGATATAAAAAAATTTAATAATATTATTCAGGTGTTGTAGAATAGAAATAAAACTAAAGAGTTTGGTAAAATATTTTACCTCTTAATCAGGTAACACCTTTTCGTTTCTACCAAAAGGAATTCTTAGATACATTAATTCCAATAGGGAGTCTTAAAGGTATATGGGAGATATTTTGGGAGAATATTTGGGTTTATTTTTTATGATCTATTGTATCTTGAGAGGTGTGAGGAAGTAGGAGAGTTGGTGGCCTTTTATAAGGGATGAAAGGACTCATTTGTTAATTTTTTTTAAAAAAAGTATGGCATAGCAATGATTTTACATAAAGAATCATCAAAAACCTACCAAAATCAATAATTTAAGTTTCATAGACTAATTATTTCAATTAAATGGCTATTAGACAAGTGGTAAGGTCATTTGGGCCTTTAAGTGGAAGGTTTTTCTTATATTAATATTAATTTTTCCTTAATAATTATAATTAACTTTTTTTTAAATTCACTAAAATTTTTGGAAAAAAAATTAGTACTATTAGACATTATAAATTTTTTTGATTCAAAATATGTATTCTATTATTCAAAATTAAAATCATTGAAATTTTGGAAATTGATTTAAATTTAATCCTGCGGGAAGGACAATAATGCGGGTTTTTAAAGTAATAATATTCTAAAGTTTGCTATGTTTTTATTATCAATTTCAAAACAAAATTTCATATGATGACATTAATTTTATTAATTTTAAAAAATATTATCTTATTGATCTTTAAAAAAAATGAAAATGAAAATTTATTGTTAAAAAAATTATATGAAAAATCTATTTTGAACTAAAATTCAGTATTTTTAACTATTCATTATGAAAATGAAATGTTACCGAAAAAATATAATTACCTCTCCCTAACCTAATTATTATTTTTCCATTTCAAAGGTGAAGTTTTATTTATTGACATAATAAATCAACTATATTGTTAAACTTTATATTCAAATTAATTTCTATTAAAACGTGGTAAAATTTCCTTTATAAAATTATAGTTTTTTGTGAAAAATGAGGTTTGTTCTTATCTTATACCTATAAAATCTAATGGATTAATATCAAAAAATATTTGAGTGAATATATAATATATATATTTCATTAAAATAATTAAATAATTTTAATTAGTTTTTTTATTAAGACAAAACTCTTTTGGAAGGATAAAAATAAATATATTTCATTTCTATATCCAATTAGTTTCTCTTTTTGATTCTCATTAATTGGTAACCCATGAATTTATTTTATATTTATATAAATATAAACTCTCATAAGTTAAATAATAATATTCATAAACTCTTACAAAATTTCTTGGTTATATAATATTTTATTAAATAATAATATTTTAATAATAAATAGTTATTTGGTGAAACTCGGTCATGCGTGTAATAGAAGACATCGATGATGGTTTCTATTTAGTGTAACACACGATAACCCAGTGTTGCATTAATTTCAAGCTATATAATGTATTGAATTTATTTAAACTATTTAATATATAATAGAGTCTAAGGATATTATATTCCCTTAAGTGATTGGTGATGTGTTTCATACACACTATCAAATATAATGTTGTAATTTAGAATTTTTGGGTGTTACATTCTCCGAGTATTAATCAAATTGCATCATCAAAGTTTAAAATTAATCTTGTTAATAAATTATTTGATATTTTCTACATTGAAATTCCACATCATGAGATGGTTTCATAAAACATCCTTTAGAAAAGAGGAAAAGGGAATTACAAATGTCACTGTAACTACCTTGTAATTATGACTCTAAGTAGGATAACATTAGTGAAAAGTTAAAATATGTACATAGAGGCAAAGCGTGAATATTTATAGGGAGTGAATGAGTTAATAAGTGATAAAAATTTGAATGATCAATAGAATGTTGAGGGTTTAAAATCCATAAATATGTGATGATTTATAAGACTAATATTTAAATATATTGTAAGGTATTAAGACAACATTTTATTTCTATGTAATTTTCCTAATGCTAGGTAATTATTCTACTAGATGATAATAAAATGAAATATTCATTCTAGATAGTTTTAACTTTCATGTAAATAGTTTTAAATTTTGGTTCTATTTTAATAAAATTCTAATTCATCCCATTACTCCATGAAATTAATTACCAATATAGAATCATTTTATTCCTAAATAACTTAAAGAAACTTTTAAAGGATCACAAAGCCTATAGAAGAGTGAAAATCGTAACAATTTATCTCTAACAATATTCCAAAACTAATATGGTTAATAGATTAGTCACTAATATTCAAAATTGATATTTCTAGTTGATCATTAACACTTACTCATCAAATTATTTAACTAAAAATAATGAAAAATTAACAATGAAATTATGTAGGTCAGTTATTGGTTTGAAACCCTTATCTTCCTTAGGTCTTGGATTCAAGACTCACAACCCTGTGGGAAATGATAGGTTGTCTATGAGAATACAGATTTTCCATTTCCAAAATGATATTAATATAATTTTCAAAATAAATATGATGGAAATATTTGAATTTTAATCAATAAATATACTCTTAACATAGGTTTTCAAAACATCAATTTTTTGTAAAGTATTATAATATTATTTTACTATTATTATGATGTTATTATAGATCATATGAACTGTAAAATTTATCAATAACTTTAGAATTATGTCTATTTAAATGTAAAGGCATTATTCCTTAAATAACATTTTCCTCTAAAATATATTATTATAAAGTAAATCATTTTCTATAGAGGCTTAATGGTTCTTATAGCCGAGATACCACTGCTAAAATACATCTATAATTTAATTTTTTATTCCCAATAATAATTCATCAAAACTTATCCATCCTTAGTCTAATGTTTAAGAATAATATCATTTATTGAATATCAAAATCATTATACCTTATTTTTAAATCAAAAACACCTTATACTTAACCTTTGTCATTCGTTGTCATTAGCCATTCAAATTATTTATAATGGTTTTTAAAGGAAATGTGGATTATCCTAAGAATATCCCCTATGAGTATCAAACCAAGTGCATAGTATGTCCTATTATCATATACTAGGTTACCAAGATTTAGGCACAAACCAATTTTCCATGGCTATTACTCCTAGGTACATCTGTGCTAGAACCACATACACTTGTATTGTCCTAACAGGGATATATTACTAGGAAGACCCAGATAATCTATACTTTAGAAAATTTATAGAATTTTCTTCTATACATATCCCAAAATTTTATGTTAGTGTTATGTTATCTATCCTATGATTGCCTAAATCATATTATCAATATTTATACTAAACTTCTATTGATACCAACTATTGCGACAGGAGCCCAAATAGCATGGAGATGGTGTCTTATACTAAACGCATTGGCATGCCTGTAAAGAATAAATTCTCAAATGACTATTAGTTTATTAGTATTGATAAACTAGGTACATAAATAAGACTTGAATTAAAAATGACTATATTAATTGCAACAAATTTTTTTTTCTTCTTTCTAAATAAATAACATTTAGGATAAATCTATTCCATCTAGTAAATCCCTTCATATCATTCATAGTAATTTACATGGATTATAGAGAAAGAAACATAATAAGAGTGATATCAAATTCATAGTGGGGGAAATATAGTGGAAGAAATAATGAATCAATGAGAATAGTTAATATGGAAATATAAATAACTGAACACATATTCCATGTATTAAATAATCTGAATGTATATTCATAAACAATTTGTAAAGGGAATAAATGGGACCACATTCAATTAAAATAACTAGATAATGAAAAATAAATATTTCAATGCAATAAAGTGAAACACAATCTATATAAATAACTAAAAAATAAATTTATCCTTATATATTTCAAATACAAATTTTATAGATGATAGTAAATAAAATCAAATGAGGGTAATTCATTCTTAATGTATGTCTCATCCGAGGCACAAGATAACCTATACCGTAAAGACTTTTAACAAGGGGGTTTAAATTAAGGGTAAAAACCTAATCAATTTTGACAAATTATTTGTCTCATGAGAAACATTTGATGAATTGAAGAGCTATATAAAGTCTAGGATCCTCCCATAATTTTCTTTTCAAAGCATTACTCATATCAAATTATCGAAATAAATTGAATGACTCATCAAATATACATACTGAATAAATAATATATAATTATCAATATTTTCCCATATAATCAAATAACATTCAAATTAGAAAATAAATGTAAAATGTAAAATGGTTTAATAAATTTTAATATCCATGATAAATGAAATGGAAAATTTATGGGGAATTCAATGTTCAATGATCATAGAACATTGAATTTTTCAAGGGGACAAATGAATAAATCATGGAAGTAAATGTGAATAATAACCTTTGATAAATTAATCATAGACCATCCATGGGACTAATAAGGATTGTATAAATTAAACATATCCCAAGTGGAGTAAAATAAATTATTTTTGTCATTTATGAATGGAAATATTATTAAAATATCTTTAAAAATATTCTTCCAAAAATATCCTTTTATTCTAAAAATCATTTAGAGAAAACATTTTATATTAAAATCACTTTTAAAGAGTATTTTAAATAAAAATTATCCTTTGAAACATGTCAAGGGATATTTTAACAAATGATGGTTGGAAAATCCTAACATGTCATACATGGTAAAAATAACATTTCATTTGCACGGTAAAAAGGATAAAAAAATTCCATGTTCGAAAAGTGAAAAGAATATTCCTTTGAAAACATCGGTAAAATAAAAAGGAAAATTGTATTTAACAAATAATTGTAAAATTATTTTTTTAAAAATTTTATTAAAAAATGGTTTTAATGGAAAACAGGTTCTCCAACTATAGAGAGAAATAATTTTGGATTTTCTGAAAAATATTTTATAAAACATATTGAGTACCAATGAGTGGTAAAATTGTACTAGTACATGAAAAGGATGTGAATAACCAAGGGTGCATAATTTTTTTATTCAAAAATGTTCATATAATTTACTTTAATGTTAATACCATTTAAATATCATTAAAATTATTCATAAGGAAAATAATCGTTAAACATTCTGAAGTGTCTTATACCACTTTGAAACATTCTAAATAAAAATCCTCATGAAGAAATAAAATTAAATGAAACATATAATATCATGATATTACGTTTATTAATGAAATATCATGTAGAATATCATTATATAAACCATATATATGACACGAGGTTGAAAACAAAAAATAAGCCTCAATGGAACATAAATTGAGACAGAATCCCTTAACTTGAGTTTTCTTTTATGTGAACATCCATTAAATTTATGTATAATAAACATATGTTATTTTATACATGATTGATTACCATTTTCATTTTTTTCATTCGATTTATTTCTCTTTTCATTATATTTTATACAACTTCTTAAACAATTCAGTTAACATCTGCTGTTTAGACCAAATTCGGTTTATGTGTCGAAAAAAACTATGGTTGGTCAACTATGGTCAAAGGGGTCATTATATAATATCTCTAGAATAATGATCATGAAATAATTATCATATTTATACATAAATTATAATTTTAAAAACAATAATTACATATTGTTATGAAACATTAATCAATGTTGTAATCATGGAGACGGCTGGTTATACGTATGCATGAGTAACATTCTTATTTTTCAATGATCATTATGGAAATAAGGTAAGTAACACCATGTCGTTACAGAATTATCATTATATTAAAAATATCTAATTATTTAATTATATATACTTATATATATAATTATTATAATTAAAAATGAATCACATCATGTCAAGGAGGAGGTAGTCCGTATGTCCATGAAAAACTTTATTACTTTTTAAGTGTATGAAATGGTAAAAAATAAAATTGTATATATATATATATATCCTGAAAGGTAATTATTTTTTGAATATAATATTTATATATTTTAAGTATCAAATGTTTAATTATAATAATATTTTGTAAATTCCATGTATAATTTTAATGAATCACATCGCATTGAGGGTCGGTAGTCCACACGTCCTCAAACAATGTAATCAGATTAAAGAAAAATGGAAAGGATTAGAGGTATGTGTTATAAAATCATAAATAACTTTAAATATATAATAAATATCATATATATATATAATATAAACCTATTTTCCTTCATAATTTCCACTATGAGAGGTGATAAAGTGAAATTCAACAATCATTATTACATGAGATAGTAGTTCACCGTACACTAAAACAGTATGTCCGTTACCCATTAGAAAAAGATTTGTGTAAGTTCAGTTAAAAAACATATAATAAAAACATCCTAACATATTTATTATACTATTTAGGATATAAAATAAAATAATAATAATATTTGAGAGGTTTTAGAGTGGAAATAAAACTAAATATCTTAATAAAACATGTTAGCTCTTAATTAGGAAAGTCCTTTTGGTTTGGGCCAAAGGGCTTCCTTAGGTGGATTTCCACCCAAAGGGAGTATTATAGGTTTAGGGGAGGAATTAAGAGAGATTATGTTGTAGATTTTTTATTATATGATGTGGATTGATAGGTGTGAGGATGTGGGAGAGGTGGTGACATTTTATAAGGGAAAAAAGGACTCACATGGCATTTTTTAAAAGAAGTTATGTGTTACCAAATTTTTACCTAAAAATAGAATAACAAGATACCAAAATCAATAATATAATATTAATGGAACAATTATTTGCATAAAATGGTTTTTGGAAAAGTTTCTATTTCATTTGGTTTCATAAGTTAAAGGATTAGTCATTTATTAAGATTTATTTTCCCTTCATAATTGTAATTAATTTTAATTAATATCACTAATATGTGATTTCCAAAACAAAGGTTGTATTATAAAACATTAGAAATTATTTTGGATCCAAATATTAAATCTATTTTTTCAAATTACAATAATATAAGTGGTTGAAATTTATTTAATTTCAATCTCTTTGGCTGGAAGACAATGTGGGTTTTTAATGTAAAAATGTCTGAATGTTTTCTATGATTTAAAAAAATTAAAATTAAAATTTATTATTATAAAATAAGTTTTATTAACTGATAAAAATTTTATCAATTTAAACATTTAAAAAATTAAAATTATTATTTAACATTATAAATTAGTTAGATGAAAACGCAGTTTTGAACAAAAATTCAGTATTATTAACTATTCATTAAAAAATAAAATATTTCAGAAAAATATCATCAATTCACCATATCCTAATTATTACGTATCTGTTTCAAATATGAATTTCACTTTTACATATTAAATCAATTAAATTGTGAAAATTTATATTTAAAATCATGTTTCAATTAATGTTTGGTAAAAATGCCTTTAAAAACATTTAGGTATTTTTGTGGGAAATTGGGGTTGTTCTTATCTTATGCCCAGCAAACCTAATAGATTGATAATGAAATTATTTTATTGAATTTATATCTTACATATTTCATTAAATTCATTCACAAATTGTAATTATTTATTTTTATAAATATAACACTCTTTTAGAAGTATTAAAATAAATTTATTTCTTTTTATATCCAATTGGTTCTTAATTTGGTTTCTCATTAATTGGTAACCCATTAATTTATTTTATATTTATATAAACCTTAAATTTTCATTTATTATTTAATAGTATTCATAAATTCTAACATAATTTCTAGGTTATATCATGTTATATTAAATAATAATATTTTTATAAAACATTGTTATTGGGTGAAACTTGTTCTTTTGAGTAACAAGAGCTATTGAAGAAAGTACCTCTTTTGTGTAACACAACTAACTCTGTGTTCCATGCATTAAAATATATATCATTTATTGAATTTATTTAAAATATAGAATATATATTAGAGTCCTTTGATATTATATTCCCTTTCATTCTTGGTGATTCATTTCATACACGATATCGAATAAAAAGTTATACATTAGAATGTTATGGTGTCACATTCTCACCACCTTAATTAAATTGCATCCTCGCAATTTAAACTCAATAAAGGAAATATATTTTTTTATATTTATTATATTTAAATCCCACATCATGGGAAGGGTTCTTAAAATAATCCTCTAGAAATGAGATAATGGTAAGCTCAAAGGTCACATGGACTACAATGTAACTAGGTCTCTATGTAAGAGAACATTAGAAGAAAGTGAAAATACCTACTCAGAGGAAAATAATAAATATTTATAGGGAGTAAATGAGATATTCAATCATCAAAAATTTAATGATCAATTGAAAATTTAGTTCTTCAAATCCATAAATATGTGATGATTTATAAGACTATCGGTTCAATAGAAATTATGGTATTAAGACAAAATTTTATTTCTGCGTAATTTTCCTAATGTTGGGTAATTCTCTTACTGGAAAAAAATATATGTGAAAATATTCAATCCAAGTATGTTTCAATTTCATATGCACAATACTATATTTTGTTTTTTCTTAGATCAAATTCTAATTCATACCTTTACTCCCAGAAATTAATCACCAATAAATAAATTTTTTATGCTGAAAAAATTAAACGAATCTTTTAAAGGATCATAAGGACTATAGAAGAGTATCCATTACATTAAATATTTTCAAAAAGTAATATGTTTAAAATATTAATCAATAATCCTCAAAAGTGATATTACTGTTTCAACATTAATATTTATTGGTCAATTTTTTTAAACTAAAAACTATTAAAATTTAACATGGAAATCACATAGTTCAGTGGTTGGCATGAATCCCTTACCATCCTTCAGTCATGGGTTCATGACCTGTGCCATTTCCGGACTTGATAGGATGTCTCTTGGAATACAAGTTTTCTTTTTCCACAACCATACTAATATAATTTCCAAAATAAATCTAATGGATATCCTTGCAATTTAATCATTAAATAGACTCTTAACTATGGTTTTTAGTAAAATAATTGAAAAGTATAATGATATTTTTTTACTATTAGTACAATGTAATTACTGATCATATGAACTCTAAAGGTTATAAATACATTTATAATTACATATATTAAAATGTTGAGGCATTATTCATCAAATAACATTTCCATATAAAATATATGATTCTAAAATCAATCATATTCCTAAGACATTTAATAACTCTTATAGCCAAAAGACCAATAGTAAAATACTTCTACAATTTAATTATTGAATGCGAAAAATAATTCATCAAAATCGGTCTTAGTCTATGTTTTAACCATAGTATTAATTTTTTTTATTTGTAAATCACGAGACCATATTTTTAAATCTAAACACCTTAATTATAACATTGATCATTTATTTTCATTATCCATTCAAATTATTCATAATGGTTTGTAAATAAAACACAGATTATCATATGTATTTCTCATAGGAGTATCAAACTAGGTGTGCAGTATGGCCCAATATCATGCACCAGGTTACCCTAAGTCAGGCTCGGAACACCTTGTCATAGCTATTACTCCTTGGTACATCTGTTCCAGAACCACTTCCACATGTAGTATCCATATTGATATGTATTTCTAGGAAGACCCACATAATATCTACATTAACAAAATTATAGGATATTCTTCGATAATTATCCTATAATTCTACCATAGGTTTATGTTATCTAACCTATTTTTCCCTAAATCTAGTTCCCGAGGTTGCTACTAAAATTCCATTGATTCCAATTGTAGAGACCCGACCCCTGATGGCCTAGATCCAGTGTCTGATACTAGATACATTAGCATGATTACAATGATTCATGCCCTAAAGGACTAAGAGTTTATATTATTTGTATTACATATAAATAAATGATAATTTTATTCCAAATTATTACACTCATTAAAATATAATTTTTTTTATTCATTATAATTAATTAACATTTACGATAATTTTAATCCACCTATTAAATCGCTACATATATTTTATAGTGAACTTATAGAATACATGGGAAAAGAAACTTAATAAGGGTGAACTCAAATAATCTGTAAGAGAAAAACATAAAGGAATCAATGATGAAACAATGACAATAGTTAATATAGAAATGTAAATAACTGAAAAAAAATTCTATATAATAACTAAACTGAATCGAAGTCCGTAAACAGTATGGAATTTCATTAACTAGAAACACATTCCATTCAAATAACTAGATAAATAAAATTAAATATTCCAATATAATAAACTGAAACACATTCCATCAAAATAATTTAAAATTAAATGTATACATAGATATGTTGATGAAAAATATCATTGATGAATAATAATTAAATCTTAATGAGGGAAATTCACTCTTAATAGACATAACCTATAAGAAAGATGAAAAATTATACCATCAAGACCATTTACAAGACAATTTAAATTAAAGGTAGAAACCGAATAAATTTTCACAACTTATTAATCTCATGAGAACATGTTCATGCATTTAGGAGCTATATAATTTCTGGTATCCTCCTCTCATTACCTATCCAAATCATTCCTCATATTGAATAATCGAAATAAATAATAAACCATATCAAATATCTATATTGAATAAATAATAAAGAATTTTCAATAGTTCCCCAGATAATATAATAACTATCAAAGTACACAATGTATTTAAAATTTTGTATTTTTAGGAAATATTAATATCCATGATAATTTAAATGAATAATTTAGGTTAAATTTAATGTTCAATGATCATAAGAGATTGAATATTCCTAGGGGATTAACTAGTTAATCAAGGAAGTGCATCTGAATACTATCCTTGGACAAATCCAACATAAACCATCTAATGGAAATATAAGGATGGTATCAATGTATAATATACATATGTTAATTTTATACTTAATTGAGAACCTTTTAAATGTTTATAAATAATTATATTTCACATTTTTTACTTTCTTTTTTACAACTACTTAAATAAATCTGTTTACATCGGGACTTTAGACCAAATTCGTTTTATGTGTCGAAATCTACTTTGCTAGGTCAATTATTATCAAAGGGGTCCTTATATAACATCTATATAAAAATAATTATGAAAAAATTATCTTATTTATACAAAAATTATACATTTAAGATAAATAATTACATATGGTTATGAAAATTGATTCAATGTTACAATAATAGAGACGATAGGTCGTACTTACGCATGAGTAATGTTCTTATTTGTTAATGATCGTTATGGAAAAAGGTAAGTAACATAATATATTTAAAGAATGATAAATATAAAATAAATTCCATATTATTTATTCAGATATAATTATATATATAATACTTTTGATTAAAATTATTCACATCATGTTGAGGAGGCGGTAGTCCACACGACCACGAATAAGTTATCATTTTTTAGTGTGTGAATGGGTTATAAAGAAAATGATATACATATATTTCCATAAAAGTATTTATGTAATGAATATCATATTGATTTTATTATTTATTATATGTTTTATTATGATCATCTTTTATATGTTCCATGTATCGTGTGAACGAATCACATTGCTTTGAGGGGCGGAAGTCCATACTTCTGCAAAAGATGTTATCGTATTAACACAAAATGTAATGTATTAATGTTATTTGTTATAAAAGGATTAAATAAGTATAAATAAACAATAAATTTCATATATATCATATATAAATTTATTTTACATCATAATGTTCAAAATGAAAGTTGTTAATTGAGAAATTAATAATCATTGTTTCATGAAGCAGTAGTTCGCCATTCATAGAAACAATATATCCATTACCCATTAAATGGAGGTGTGTATAATTTTCGGTATAAAACATAGAATAAAAAAATATTATTAAATTTATTATACTATTTTTTTATAGAATAAATTAATATTAATATTTTAGGGGTTGGATAATGGAAATAAAACTAAAGAGCTTACTAAAAGGTGTTACCTCTTAATTGGGTAACTCCTTTTGGTTTGTACCAAAAGGCTCTCTTAGGTGTATTTCCTCACAATGGGATGATTCTAGGTCGAGGTTAGAGATTTTGGGAGACTATTTTGGCGGATTTTAGATGATACAATGTGGCTGGAGAGGTGCGAGGAAGTGGGGGAGGTGGTGGCCTTTTATAAGGGACGAAAATGACTCACTTGGAATTTTTGAAAAGAAGTCAGTTGTACCCCAGTTTCAACCTAACAATGTATAAAAAAACAAAAAAACTAAATAATGGAAGTTTCATGGACAAATTATGTCCATAAAATTTGGTTCGTACTAGTGGATAGGTCATTGGGACATTAAGTGAAACATTTAATCCTTTATTTAGCTTAATTTTGCCTTAATAATTATAATTAATTTTAAATACATTCACTATAATTTTTTGTAAAAACCAAATTTTGTATTATTATAAATCAAAAATTAGTATGATTCCAAATATGAAATCCATTTTTCAAAACTCATATCATATAAGTTATAGGAATTTATTTAAATTTGATCCCCTATGTAGAACGACAATGCGGGTTTTCAAATAAAAACGTTCCAAATTATTATTTGTTTTTATAAAAATATTCAAAGTACAATTGATTAAAATGACATTAATTTTATAAATTGATAAATATATTATCTATTTAAACTTTAAAACCAATTAAATTTTTAGTTTAACCTTTTAAATATTTTATATGAAAAAATCGGTTTTGAACTAAAATGCATAATTTTTAACTATTCAATAAAAAAAATGTTTTAGAAAAATGAAAAAGATTCACCCGAACCAAATTATTTTGTTTATATTTCAAATTGGTATTTTATTTTGACTTATTTAATCAATTAAAATTTCAAAATTCATATTTAATATGTGGTTTCCATTAAAATGAGGTCAGATTGTCTTTATAAAAATATATGTTTTGTATGTATGAAATTGGGTTTGTTCTTATCTTATGCATATAAAACATAATGAATTAATATAAAAAAATTATTTAATATATAATCTATATATTTCATAAAAATAAATCACAAACTGTAATTAATTATGTTTATTAAGAGAAAAATCTTTTGGAATCATAAAAAGAAATATATTTCTTTTTTATATCCAATTGGTTCTTATTTTCATTTATCATTAATTAGTATCCCATGAATTCATGTTATATTTAAATAAATCAAAATTATTCATAATTTAGTTAGTAATATTCATTATTTATAACTTAATGTCTAGGTTATATCATACTATATTAAATAATATTATTTTAATAATACATTCTTATTTAGAGAAACTCTGTCTTCTGTGTAATGCAAGCCACCAAAGAAGGTTTCTCTTACGTGTAAAAAATCCTAACTCATCGTTTAATAAATTTGATGATATATAATGTATTTAATTTATTTAATATAGGAAATATATAGTAGTTCCTCAAGAAAATATATTCCTTTATGCACTTGGTGATGTGTGTCATACATGTTATCAAATACGAAGGTGTTCTTTAGAATTTCGTGGTGTTACAATAAAGAGGCTTCAAAACTACACATCATGACCAATTTATAATTTTACATAAGATATAAAATCATAATCAAGTCCAAATAAAACCCGAATTTCTCGATTTCACTTTGAAAACTCAATTTTCATTTTGAAAAACACTTTGTGTGCATGTACGTACACGCATAGATAAAGAACGCCTTTGAAAACCATTTCACACTAAATTCACAACCATGAAAAAAAACAAATGAATTAACGATAACACATATCAATCATGGAAAAAACATTCATAAATCATTTAATAAAGACCAAGAATCAAATGGAATGTGATGAAAAAGAAATGGATGGAAACACCTAACTCAACAACATGTGAAAACAACATAACTTCATGTGATGGAATATCCAAGATCAAGACATAATATGAAAACCATAAAATCAATGAAATTGAACCAAACATAAGACCATGCCTCTAAGGCTCTTCCATATGAGAAACCCCACTATTAAAAACCAATACCCAATGGATAAAAAAGAGTTGAAGATGAAATCAACCAAGAATCCAAAGGAAACTCACTATAGAACCTTCAAGGGGAATACAATATGGAAGGAGAACAATTGAGGATAACATGGAGGACCCACTGGTGCACCTCAGTTGATCAATGGAGAAAAATCCCGAGTTGTGGTTTAGATATTGGAAGGTAAAACGCGGAATTTTAAATTTTTAGGAATATATGAAACTCACACAGTTTGGCCGCACAGTTTTCCAAGCCATGTGAATAACATGCGCCCTATAATGGAGGAGATGGGAACATCACATTGGCTAGATGAATGGTTCCCAGACGGAGTGATAACCCTACTAAACACCTCTTTCCCATTCAATAACCGAACCACTTTATTTCCTCATGGTTTCCCTTGTCGGGCACAGATCGTTCTCCATTCCCCAATCCCCAAACCTCAAGCTTCATAGTTAACAAGATAAATCCACAAGGTTTCCCTTCACTATGCGCTAATTATGATCCCTTTCCTATAAATCTCCGAAACATACACATTTTAATAAAAACACAAAAATAAAAACCGGGACTCAACTCGAACCTCAATGAAAGGATCTAAAGCCAATAGAAGAATAGAAAATTATTTCCATGGTTAGGAAATGACAGTTCTTTACTGAGTTATGACCCTAGGTATATCTGTTTCAGAACCATGTCAAGTTGTAGTATCCAAATAGGGAGGTATTACAAAAAATAACTGCATATTCTCTAACATACTGGAACATTATGATGTTCTTTTCTACTTCTCCTCAATGTCTATCATAGGGTCATGATCCCAAATCTATGTTTTCCTAAAGCAAGTTCTCACGATTTCTACTAAACTTTATATGATACTACCTTTAATGAAATTTAACCCATTAGCAAAAATTTGGTTCCTTATTTATTAAAACTTAATAGATATAAGGAATCAAATGACAAAGGACCAATCTGTTTAGTAGTTTTGGAGAACTACATACATACATGATATCCATTTTACATTTGGAATATAAAATAAAACATAGTATATTATAAAATAAAATGCTCAAAATCCATGAAAACTCATTGAAAGGATTCGTCTTCATAACTTGATTAAAGGAAAAAATAAGGGTGAGATAAAATGCACAGTAGTTGTTATTTAAAGTGGAATATATCATGAATCAGTACATAATAATCAATATAGAAAGGTAAATAACTGAAAAATCATTACATTTAATCAATAAAATATGATTGAAATTCATCCATAGATATTATCATTTTAGATATTTCATGTATTATAATAAATAAATTAAAAATGCAGAGAATTATCAATTATTGGACATATTGTATTAGGAAGATGATACATCTACTATCAAAACATTCCGAAGATAATTAAAACTATCAGTAGAAACCAATTTAATTTGGCCAAATGATTTGTCTCATGTTCCCTACCGATGCATCGAGGGTCTATATAATTGCCAACCACACCCATCACTATAGGTTAAAATAATTCCTCATATATATAATAATGAATTTAATTCATTGATCAACATTCCTTACCATCAAATATACTTATTGAATAAATGATATAGATTTATCAATATTTCCCTAATAAAATAACATTACAAGTAATCAATATATGTAAAAATGGTATATGGTTTAGTAAATAAAAATATCCATCCTGAAATAATATAGATATTTAACAGAAATTTAATTTACAATAAAAAAAATTAAATAAAAGTGATGGTCTCAAGATAAATTTAACAATCAACAAAGAATATGATATTTTACAACTACTTTTACCACTTGGTATTTTTCAATCCAAATTGACTTGGATGAGATAATTCAAAGTGAAACATAAAATAAAATAAAGTAATAATGAATCAATATATTATCTTTATAATGGGATATATATATACACCACATAAAATTTAATTGGGTTATAATAAAAGAGATGTTTTATTGGAATGTAAATTGGGACAAAATCATTTACCTCATGCATTCCTTTAGTTGAAATTTCTTTAACCTAATATATCATTGTTTTATGCGTGTTATTAATTTACAAAAAAACAATATTAATATTTATAATATCATTTATGATAATTTTATAACATCTTAGTACTTTTTTGTTAACAATAATTCTTTTTTCATTGTTTTGGGTGTTAATTAGCTTATTTTATTATGTGTCTATTATCATTAAAGATATAATTCTTGTACATATTAAAAGTTTAATTATCTAAATAATTATAATAATGATACAATTATCTAATATTTAAATTAATTATGCTTTTAAAATCGATCATGAAATATGGATATAAAAAATGTTGTATGTTATGATAATGTAGAGTGCAGGTCATACGTACGAATGAGTAACATTTCCATTTTTAAATGATTATTATGGAAAGATGGTAAGAAATATTTAAACATCTAATAACTATAATGATATCATAAATAAAATATTATTTCTAAATATATATTTATATATATCATATATGTGGTGTGGTGATTAAAATAGATTCTCATCGCTTTGTGAAGGCAATAGTCCACATGTATAAGAATAATTTTATAATATTTTAAGTGAATAGGAAAGAAAAATAAAATGATGAATAATATTTATAGAATTATACATAAGTCATGAATATTCTTATTATGTCATTTATATCCCATATCATCATGAAAACTATCCTTATCACTTTCCATGTATAGTGTTAGTGAAATACAAATCACAACGCTTTATGAGGTGATAGTCCCATGTACAAATGAATGATGTTATTGTATCCCCAATAGAATTAGATGTAAAATATATATATGTATTATATAATGACTTAATAGGTATATTTTTGTTTTAAATATCAAATATTTTCTTTATATCCACCATAATACACAACCATGGAAGGTGGTAGTGGAAAAGTAATTACATCGGTTCGTGAGGTGGTAGTCTGGTATACACATAGATGATGATTTATTACCCCATATGATAGAAGTGGATATAGATTTAGGCAATTTAATTAACATTAAAAAATATTATTATATAGAAGGTACCTATATTATTATATTATAATTTTTTAATAAAAAATTAAATATGGGGAGTATGAAAAAAATGATCGTTGAAAGACTATACCACTTCTTTGTGTATCCTCCGTAGGCTTTCACAAAAGTCGTCATAAGATGGATTTCATCGCAAAATAATGCTTCGAGGAATAGAGAAGGTATTTGGGTATGTGATTTGATTTGGGTTTTTATGATCCAAATTGATTGATATGTGTAAGTAAGTGAGGGTAATGGGTACCCTTTTATAGTTGAGGAGGAGTGGTATTTTTGTAAATACCTAAAAGTATTCACAATTAGGATATCCCTCTTATCCCAAGTGGAACCAAAATTGATAATTGAATTATTATAGGGATTCTATGGTAGATCCAACCCTCCACCCCATTATTAAACTCATGTTTTAAACTTTAGTTCCTTAACATCTATGTTTCCTCACTTTTACAATTTTTGATTTTTAGTACAGTAACATGTATTTTTATCGAAGGTAATTTTTAATTTAAGACTAAAATAAAATGATAAATAACATATAATTTTAACTCACTAATTCTAAATATTATATCCAATTAATAAAATATAAATCTGATGTGTGATGAAACTTAATATTAAACCAAATTCATGTAACATAAAAAAACATTACATTAACCTTATCCCTAATAACTGATTTTTTACAATTTAGGGTTCAATAAATTCATAATAAAATAAAAATAATTCCATTAATGGAAAAAAAATAATTAATAAAATTTAAAATTCACATTGAAGAATATCTTATTTTCATTATTTTTAAAAACCATTTAATCAATTATCATTTATTATAAAATAATAATAAAATCAATTTTGATATTAGTCACTTATTCTGAATTTAAAAAATATTAATAAAATGATTTAACTACAATCAATTATATGAAAAAATTTCAAACAAGATATATTCATCTAAAAATTAGTGGGATGAAATAATTCATTCAATTTACTTTACTTTTAATATTTTTAGTGCCATTTATTATATTTTATTATTAGCTAATTAATTATTACATTTGAATTTTTGATAATTTAAAGAAATTATTTCATCCTCAAAAAATAAGATAAATTATCAAGGTAAAAATTCATTTATATTTCAAATTAAAATATATAACTGAACATATGATGATTTTTCTGAATCCCAAAGCATTATATTTATTAAATACAAGGAAGTTTCTTTTTTTCTTCTTATTTACTTAAATTATTATATTAGTCACTATAGTGGAAAAGTGTCTCAAAAACTCATAAAAATTTGGTCTATTTTTATAAGGGTCTTAATGTGGCCATAAAATTTGTGTTGGATAACTTTTAAGGTCATTTTTACCCTTATCATCTTAGTTTAATCCCTCAATAAACTCATCTTACCTGAACAGTGGTAATTAATTTTTACTATTTTACTTTTTCACTATTCATTTTGGTAAAAAATTAAGCTAAAAATATAAGATGTTATACATTATTCTGATTCAAAATATAGAATCAATTTTTCAATATTCCATTTACACATGTTTTGGAAATTTAATTTATAACCAATATGGTGGACAAGATGAGATAACGAGTTTTTAAAGATAAAATAATCAAAAGTTTACAATATATTCAAATAAAATTTTAATCTGAAACTAATTACAATGAACTAAATTAGATTAATTGACATATAATTGAATTAATAGTAATTTAAAGCAAATTAAAAAGATAATTTGTTATTATAAATTATTTATATGATAAGGCCTAATTCAATTAAGAATACGTATTATCACTATTAATAAAAAATGATACATTTCAAAAAAAAAATCACTAAAATTCACCATAATAAGATTTTGGTATTCCAATTTTATAAAATAAGTTTATTTTTTCAAATAATAGTTTTTTATTTTATTAAATATAATTCTAAATAAAGTGCACAATGCATTAATAAACCATGTATTATTTAGCCTCGGTTTTTTTGTTCATTACAAGATATCGAAAAAAATAAATTTACTCTAAAATAAAAATATTTTAAACTTTAGTGGTGTTATAGATATGTTTTGGGAAAAGGATAACTCACCTACCATTAATATCAACATGGTTTTACTCGTCATATTGATAAGGGATGATATTCAGTTGTTTTCTAGTCCCAATTAGATAGACTTGATCTACTATTGAATTAGGGGACAATGGGAAGTGTCATAAATAATTCTTGGTTAGAGTAGTTGGTCGGTTATATACTTTTGGAGGCATCTATTAGTAGGACAATGGTACTGACTCGACTATATCTAGGGCCTCATCACTATATGTCTAGAAATTATATATGATTAACTATCTTTCACTGTTTGTTGTATAATAAATTATGTTTTTTACTATTTTATGGTATGTTTTACTATTTCAATATTATTCTGGAATTTGACTTATTTGTCATTTTATTACTACATTATTGGTTTAACTCATGTATATATTTTATTATTTCCTTTTGGTTCATATATTATTCCTTCTTATTTAGCTATATATTATCAAATATGGGATCTAAATTTAAATGAAATGTAAAAAGTTTTTTATATAAAACAAGATTTAAGTTTTGAAGTCTTTTTTCAATTAACTATTTTGTTGATTTTCTTTAAAATTAAAAAACATACATTATACATATTTTTAAACATTCATGTTTTTTTTCATAATATGTATTATTAGAATATATAGTTCTTACCCATTGAGTTATCTTATGCTGGCACCAAACATATGTAACTCAGTATTAGTATACTTGAGTTTTTTTGTAGGTCTAGCTTTAATTTTGGGATCACTCATTGAGTTGGTTAGCTTGGATGTGTGATGGTGGCCATGTGATCACATGGATGTCTTTTATAGCATCTAGACTTGAACCATTTGGTCTGAGTTGGGTGATATGGGACTTCATGCATGCCTCCCCAAATAATATATAATGACAACTTGTAGTAAAGGTATAGTTATAATATTGGGTAGAGTATTCCCTTTGTATTTAGTTATAGCGTAATAATAAATAATAATAATAATGACAATAAATAAATAGGTTTATTAAACATACCTAAAAGATAATGTCCTATATGTCAAATAAATATAGGGCTCCCAAAATGTGAATCCAACTAAAGTAATAATTGTAAGAAAATGATAGATAAAGAGATTCAAGTCTCTCTGATGTCTATACCAATCTTCCACCATCTCTACACTCTTATTCTTTGTATTATGTCACATGGGACCTTTCCCTTGATCGGATCCCACCTGAAAACTAAAAGCAGACAAAAAATCCAGAGTTGGGTGTGAGTAAAAGACTTAGAAAGACACACAAAAAATTGTCCCTTAACCTGGTGTGCTCTAGTATAATAATATATCCCATAATAATAATCAATGTTTAAAAAACAGAAACATAGAAAACAAATAGAACAAACATGAACTGACTATTCTTTCACAAACCCTCAGTCATACATACTTTAACTTCATGCCAAAAAAAGTAAAATATATTGGTAAGAAATCAAAACTATTAACAAGGATATTGTGGAGTCACTCGTAGTCCACAAGGATTCAAGTAAAACTCAAAAAATAAAAGGAAAATAGTATTTGTAACCTACTTATAATCCACAATGCATTGGTTAATACTCTTTATCCACAAGGCTTCGAGTGGCTTAAATATAGTCAAAATCTATAGGGCCTCAAGTAATTTACATGTTACAAGGCTATCATTCTATATCATCATTATCTCCAAACTCCATGTGAACCCCTTAAGGTGTAATCATACAATAATAGGAACATGTTGTCCATGCAACATACCAATCCTATTAAGGAAATCATAACAAGTAAATTCTTGAAAATAACCATAACACGCATCTTGAAAAACATATAATCTCCATATATACAATATGTGAATCAAACATCGACTTGTAAAATACGTCTATCTTGATGTTCTTATGGAAATAACCTCATAATAGGATCACATGCTTCACACACACCACATGCGATCACACATAAATCATGGATATCAAATATACTAACATAGTAATCATAGTATGGAATCATAGGTAGACATATCCTAATCATTTGAGGTATTTATTAAATTAGGTGCCACATTTATTTAATGAAAAAAGTTTATTTTTGAGTTTTATTACACTCTAGAATCATATAACCCTTTTAATTCAACATTACATAGAATTAAAATCATATTTGAAAATTAAAATGAAATTTCTTGATTAAATTAAATACAGTTAATATATCTTATTACCTTTAAAAAATAACATAGGGATTAAATTATTCTCATCAATATAAACCCAATGGCATGGATGATTCATTAATATGGTCAATATCAGAGAAGATATCGATGAGATAATTTCTAAATGATATTAGAATAAAAAATTACAGGTAGATTGAGAGAGAGAGAGAGAGGAATGTTGTAGGGAATAAAATACTATGTACACTATTCACAAAATCCTTAATTCCCTCCCCCTTTTATTTACCCTGTTTTATTTATTTATTAAATTATTCTATTTAATTTTTCTTTCATTTTCATTTTTTACTTCTCTCTCCTCTAACTATCCATACACTACACCCCATATCTCTTCTTATATGTTTTTTCTCAAATCCCCTTTGAATAAATTTAATCCAACCTTGAAAAATATTTATATTAATTTTCATCAATATGTGAACATATATATTTATAATTTATATATATATATATATCCACAGACATATATGTATATATATATACATATTTCACACATATATAAACATTATATATATACACATCTGTATATAATCCCATACATTTATATATATTTCCATATATATTTATCCCAAATATATATTTCCATAACTTAATTTCCCACACACAAATATTATATTCCTTATTTAATGATAATAACAATGAAAATTATTTTTATTTTTATTATTCTTATATATACTATTATTTCCACCATTAACATTTCAAATAAAACATCCATTAAATTCCCAAAATATATTTATCAGTTTTTATAAATCTAATAATATTATTTTTTAACATAAGTAACAATATCTTTGTTATCAAATTGATCACCCATTATTTCCTCCATAACACAGTTATCAATTATACAAGTATATTTTCACTTCATTGACAGAAACAATTATAATAATTCAATTGTTATTTTTATTCTTCTAACAACACAACCAAAAAATAAAGTACTATTTATTTTAATAAAATAAAATTTATCAATATATTATGATAAATTAATTCCCAATGATATATTCTATCATCTTATAAAATTCTCAATCCTATAGAGTTTAAATAAATTACCCTTACATAGGATTTGACCAAACACCCAACGTCCACAATGGTTATGCCAAGCATAGGGTAAAACTGATGTTCTATATTTAGTGGCTATATCATATTTCCCATCAGAGACACTATTCATAAGATGTTCAATTATTTTAGAAACATTGCACGTAAGTGACTATATATATTTAATATTTTTATTATATCAGGTCTAAGGCTCTACGGGCCTCACAATCTAATTCAAACTCAGTGCCTAACTCCGAAAATATTCCAAATAATATTACAATGTAGAAAATGGTTAATACCCTATATTCTGGGATTTAAGTCATTTATTATTTAATTTTTCTGGAAAAATTGCAAGTTCACATATAAATACTATTAAATTGTCAAAAAATAAGGTCTTTATTATCATTTAAAAATAATAATATTATAGTTCTCCCAATCAATCGACTTATAGTCCTTGAGAAGTAACTATAGAGATATTTCTAAAACAACTCATTACACTAAGTTAATACATCAGACTTGTACTCCCATATCTCCAACTAGATTAGTACATGATACAATTGAATCTATTTAAGTGGAATCTTCATAAAACATTGAGACTTCATTCTTTGGTATATAACTTTCATTAGATTCCCCTTATATGATGTTTCAGTGACCACCTCAATATCCTCACAGTCATTGACTTGTTCCAGATCAGGTATGTACCTCTAGTGCTATGACACGTAAAATACATCATGCATGCCTCAATAATGTGAAAAAATGTTGAAATGGTTATCCAATATCCCAGTCTGCTGGTTAATCAAGAAAGTACCGTAAGACCATGGTTTCAGATTTCCTTGCTTCCTCAGATGTCGATGGACTAATCAATGAGTCACACTAAAAAATCTATTCACTAACATAAAATTCCAACATATTTTCATATTATCATAATATAATCTCCTCCTCTTCATATTGGTGATCAAACGCTTCTAAATATGATTCACTCTCTCAGAGGCCTCCTAAACCAAACAGTGCCCCATAATCACCACCTCACATGGTTCCATATGAAATAAATCATGGTAACTATTCTTTTTTGTAAACTCAACTAAGGATATGTTATTATCACACATAAAACTGAAGTATACAATTCAATCTCTCATAATATCCTACAATATGTGTATCGTCTCCTTGGACTATCCATATGTCTAGGGGTGGAACATGGTGATAAACATCAACCGAGTTCCTAGAAACTTATGCAGACCTTACCAAAATTGAAACATAAATTGTGCGTCACTTTCCTAAAAAATACTCAATGGAATGTCATGTAATATTATGATCTCATAGACATATATCTCTCTCATGTCCTCTACTAAGTAACACTATCTGATTGGTAAGAAGTTAGTTAAAAATCACCCATACATTGTTGAAACTCATCTGGTCTAATGAAACCCCAAAAAATAGTTCATCAGGGAATCCTCCCACATAAACATTGGTATAGGATGTGGCTGGAGAGACCCACCATGTCTCTACTACTAATCCTTCAACCTCTAAGAGGTAAGGCATTAGGAGATGAAACCAACATTGTTCCTCTTTATCCTTATCCACCAGAACCGATGTCTAAATTTCTGATACATCTTAGAGACACCATGGTCTACTTCCCATCAATTGGTATGGTAAACTCTCAACATATCCTATCTAATGGAAGAATGTTCCACTAATAACTAATGTACCATGATCATATCATCCTCTCTAAAAGTAATCCAGGGTATCAGAACACCTCCTTCCAGTTATTCCTTCATTACAACACTCTCTGAGTCAGACTCCTATCTAGTCCTCTCCAAATAAATGGGTGAGGATGTGATCCTCCAAAAGTGTTATAAGATAGAAAGCCCTAATCCTTGTAAGAATCCACCCATTAGTAATCCAAAAATATCATCATGCACTATTTCTCCTCTTAAGGCCTCTCACCAACATATAGCTCATTATGTGTCCTAAGACTAATAGAAACTCCAAAAACTTTACCTTTCATTAGTAAAAACCATATTGATGTCAATAATTGGTAAACTCTATACCCACAACCTCTATCTCAGTTTCAGATCCCTCTATGTGAAGATACAGAAAAGGATGTTGTGGTCTTTGTAATAAATAAATCATTATCCAAAGAGATAGTGTCACTAACACTTCATTGTGTCATCTATAGCTTCTAGATATAAGTCATGAGTAGGTTTTTTTCTGATTGTGGGGCCATAGATGACATGACCGATAAGATACTACCATATCTTTATGCATTATTACCGCTCCTAAACCAATACTAGATGCATTAAAATACCCTATATAACCAATACTAGGCACAAAGATTGTCAGTACCAGATCTATCTTCAACGTTATATTTAGTTCAAGGAATGATTCTTCATGTAGAATATACTATTGTAATTTTTTTCCTTCTTCATTGACATTATCATGATTTCTAATAATTTGATGAAATCCTAGATAAACCATTAGCAATATCCTTATATTCCCATGAATCGTTTGATCTCAAAAATAATCTAGTTATTTAACCAAAACATCACCACCATTGCTTTCAGGGGGTATACTAATATTTCTATCTTAGACACCACATGCCCTAATAATCTCACCTCCTATATCCAAAAGTCATGATTTGAAAGCATTATGTAAATTTGATACAATTTGAGTGTAATCAAAACTATCTTGAGTTATATATAATGATGGTCGTGTATCAATGAGTAGATAAGGATGTTATTGAAAGACACCATGATGAATGAGTCTATGTATGGGAGGGAGGAAGGTTTTTTTCCCTAAGAGCCATGAATATTGTTTGTGTGTTAATTATTCTGAATATAATCACCAAGAAATCATAAAACATGTACCTTCTCTGAGATAGTATTTTTGGAAATGCCTTTAGAAAAAACAACTCTCTTACTCACAACTAGTGTTATCCTAATCAAAGATCAATCTTGGAGAACCATAAAGCTCCTTGAAACTCATAAAAATAATTATAAATCATGGGAAAGGGTAACTATTTCATTACCATCACATAGTGCATCTTAGAATGATCAACATAATCGTAAATTCAATCGTCCACCCTCTTAATGAACAGAATAGGTTCACCCCACGATGATTGTAACACCCCGAGCTTCCATGATACGCTTCTCATTCAATAATGTAATAGCTTGCATTGTACGCAACATCGAGTTCTAACACATTGCAACTAATCAAAGTAGCCGTTATGAATAGTAATAACCACTTTTTAAATTTATTGAAATTTTATATTTCAAAATGGACTTCATTTTTGTATTCCTAATATTAAAATTAGCCTATGTTGAATTTTTTGTAATTTTCTGAGAACATCAAAATTTTTATGAATAGTGAAAAATACTTAAAACAAATTTTTTAATCAAAATAATTTATAGTGAAAAGTTATACTATTGAGTGGTTTTAAAGTATTATTAGAATATATTTTTACCATTTTATCCAATGGTGGTCATTATAATTAATTTAACATTGAAATTGGACATAAACAATTGCCAATCTTTTGATATAAATTGTTTCTTAAAAACACGCTATTTGTTATAACAGCGGGAATTAATTATAAAATTAATTAATTCAACTTATATGTTTGGAATTTTGTAAAATAGACATCATTTTTGAATTCAGAATATCAATTATAGATTAGGGTGAAATTTTGGCATTGTTCTGAAAAACTTCAATTTTGATGAATACTGAAACCACTAAGTGGTAGTTAAATAACTGATTTTTCGTTTAAATGAAATATTACCACTTCTGTGATTTGATTTTAAAAAATCCGACATACATGGTTTTCATTAAGAAGTAAAATGTGGTTCAATGAGATTAAAATAATTTTTTGGTAAATAGTATCTTTTAAGTTCTTAATCGCGATTAGAGGTAATTAGTGTAGTTTAAGGTAAAAATAATGTTTTAATGATATGAGATGGGCTTGACACTTGTCCTACTCCTATTGGATGAGTCATGGCCGACCAAGACAACACATGGGTCAACTTGGGGACCCCATGGAGCCACTTTAGTTGGAAAATGACATTAATATATATTTATTTAATGTTAAAATTAAATTGACACAAACATGAGTTGTTTTACTAAAACAGTTTTTAAGTGGGGTTAAAAAAGTCCAAATTTTGACTATAAATATTCATTAGAAAGATACAAAGATTTCCTACATCATAGTATTTTTTTTATAATTTTTAGACATTAAATAAATTAAATTATTTATGACATCATTATGATGTAGCGATGACCTCATTGTTTGACGATTTAAATAAAATGAGAAGATAATGCAAAATCCAAGGCTTACACTTGTCCAAAGACTATTGGATGAAGAGATTTAGAACCCGTATCACCTTATCCACGAATTATATAAGTGTGGGACCTTTAGAATCCGAAAAGCATTGTGTAATAATGTAACATTTCAATCTTTCCAAAAGAGCCCCTCCTCTCCACTTATAAAAGGCCCCCACCTCTCCCACCATATTTACACATTCAAGCCATTTGGCTCGGCCAACCTCTGCCCAAATACTCTCCTAACTTCCCTACCTTACTCCTAGAAGCCTCACTTTGGGAAGAACTCTTCCCAAGGAAGCCTTTGGCTCAAATCAAAAAGAGTTACCCGATTTTGAGGTAATGTCTTCTCTAATGTTGTTTTGTTTTATTTTTCTTCTCCAACCCCCTAAACTATTTTTATTCATTTCTTTTGTAACAACACCAGTATCCTAAATATACTATGATGTTTTTATAAGATGGATTCGAGCTACACATACACACACCTACATCTAATGGTTAAAGAACATACAGTTTCTGTGGATGGCGAATTTCTGCTTCACGAAACGATGACTGTTCAACACTCATATAACACCTTCAAAGGTGGCCATTAAGATGTCACTATTTTTATATATGATATATAATATGTTTATATTTTACTTATGCTTCTGTATTTCTCATTTATGGCATACTTTATGATTTCCATTATGGGTAAAACGCGATAATTTCATTTTAGGAAGTGCGGACTACCGCCCCCTCAAAGTGATTTGAATCGTTAATGCCATATGTGGGATGTATAAAGGATGGAGTAAATGGTATTATACACTATATTATACTGGAATTATATTATACATTTATATCATTATGATTTTGTTCCATTAAATATGAAATTGAAATGAAAGTAGCGTTCATGCGTACGTACGGCTTACCGTCTCCATGAACTGTGCATTTCATTTCTTACCTCTAAATGTTACGTAATATTATAAATGAATGTATATACTGGATATATAAGATATATAGGATATCTAAATCATGAATATAATTCTGGAGATAATGGATATTCTACCACATAAACAACTTGTAATTATAAGAAGTTTATTGTTGACTCAAGTACCAAAGATCGGCAAAACAACCGTTATTAACTTAAATAATTACATAATGTTCATATCATTGTAATAAGTGATATAATAAGGATAATGAAATTGTAAATGGTTCTTAATAAGTTATATATTAATTCTAGTTTATTATTCAGGAGGTTAAAGAACGGTTGAGTCAAGTCAGACACAAGGTAAGGGAATTTCATAACCCAACTTTCATTCTTTGGGTTAATCTCCTACTTTCAAATTATGTCATGATATTATTATGTCGTATATTGTATTTATAATTTCTTTATGTGTACATATAGTGAATACACATAATAGATATATTTTATTTAAAAATGATCTTTTTAAGGGACTTCGTCTCAATCTCCATTCATTGAGGCATATTTTGTTTTATACACAAATTTCTTTTGTACAGTGTATAAACCCCTTTACTTTTACGTTTATTCAAAATGAATCTTTTTATACGAAGCATTTTACTAAATGAAAAAAAGGGAATGTTTTTTTTTCCATACTTATGCGGCGACAATGACTTCTCCACTGCCGTGACCATTATTTGAGTTTCGGCTTCCTCTACAAGCCATCATTTTTTAATGAAAAATAAATACAAAGTTTTAACTTTATTTTATTTTGGTATTGAAAATGGTTTTGAAAGAATTTTTATTATATCAATGTGTTGTATTGATATCTTGTGATTGAAATGTGGAAATGTTATGTTTACTTTATGCATGTTTTATGTGATACGATTATGTTATGGTTTATGATATGTTTAAACCTATTCATATGAGGAATGTATTGGACTTAATAAGTGACGGGTGGAGCCCGCTATAGCTCCTCGATGCATCGGTAGGTCTCATGAGACAACTAGACGTGGAATTGGCCGAGGCCCTTTCCCAATTTGATTTATGGTTTTGGCCGAGGCCTTAATCATTTTAGACGTCTTGGCCGAGGCCTTGACAAAATGTTTCAGAATGTCTGGCATTATACATTCCCTCATTATGAAAGTGGTTATTGATATTTCATGTGATTATTCGACCAGTAGAATATCCATGTGAAAGAAGTGAATGGCATTATCTCATTTTACTTTTGCCATATTATGTTGATGTTCAAGTTTAAAAGGCTTTTGTTTTAGTTATACATCGCCTTAAATTTTTATGGTTATTTATGAAAGCTTCTGCAATATTGTTATCCTTACTGAGCATCTGAGCTCACCCCTTTCAATGTTTTAATATTTTCCAGGATGTGAAGAAGTATTTTATGAATGACCCACAGGGATAGTCCTAAGAGGATAGAAGTGTGGACTATGGAGACTTTTTTATTAGTTTTTCACTTTATGATGTAATGTAAGACTTATAAATGTATCTAGTGTTTCCAAGGCTACTAAACTAATCTGTCTTTCGAGACTTGATCTTTTGTGATCATGCCAATGTTACGAAGTAATGCACCGACTCTGGGTAGCTGGGGTCGGGGTGTTACAGTTGGTATCATAGGCAGTTTAGTACTAACCTTGGAAGCTAGATTTATATAAACTCTGATTAGAGCACATTGCCCGAAGATAGACTTTGAGGATTAGTATAGAAGAACTTCCTAGAATTTTGGTATTGTAGAGATGTTGTGAGTTTTCCGAGCAATACATCCCTGTCTGGATACGAGCAGGTAGAGGCGGATCTGGCACAGATGTACCTAGGGGTAAACCCCGAAAACACCGCTTTGAGCTAGACTCGAACGGGAACTGGTGCACGACAACGGGCCTTGCTGCACTCTTGGTTACGACACTCCCGGGGGATATGCTTAGGATAATTCTCATTTTCTTTACAAACCACTATGAAGGGTTATGAGTATATACCTCCTCAAAGGAAACATTTCTTTTTATGATTATGGATTATATCCATAAATAGTTCAATTTATGTAAAGTATTTTACAAATATGGAATTATGTATTTTATTTCATAAACTAATATAGTTTATGCCATTGTTTAGAAATGGCGCCTAGTGGAAGGAATGGAAACCGTATCAATGCACGCACCCCGTGTAGGGATTGCCCTCATGCTCAAGATAATTATTATGTATCTGGAGATACAACTGGTGTTGATCAACTTATTACCATACTGGGACAACTCACTCAAGTTATGAATAACAACCTTACTCGTATGGATCACCCTGATCCGCAATGTGGAGGATCAATGCTAGACCGTTTCATGAGGCAACAACCACCAACCTTCAATGGGCGTACAAATCCATTAGTAGCTGAGCAATGGATAAACTCCTTAGAGAAAATATTCCATGCCTTGGGGAGTAGCGAAAGGGAGAAGGTTGTCATGGCAGTTTACCGCCTCACTGGAGATGCCGATCAGTGGTGGTCACTGATTCAAAACACAAAGGAAGATGAAGAAGTATCAAATATGGAATGGAGAGAGTTCAAAGATCTTTTCTTAGAAATATACTTTCCACATGACCATCGAGCAGATATGGAAAGACAATTTTTGAGTCTGAGACAAAAGGAGGATGAGAATGTCGCAAAGTATGAGGCCAACATTACAAGGTTAGCGAGACATGCTGCAGATTATATACGTAACCCAAGGAGTAAGATTGGTCGTTTCTTTGATGGGTTAAAACCATTTCTCCGTCGAGCTTTAGTATCACAATCCTTCTCATAATACGAAGATATTGTCTCATGTGCTATCAAGACAGAAAAAGAATTCTCTAAGTCTTATGACAACAAAGTAAAGCAAGAGAAGAAGAGAACGGGGGAACAAGAGACAGATAAAGGGAAAAAGGGAAAGAAGGATTTTCCATTATGTGATAATTGTGGGAAGAATCACCCTGGTACGTGCCTAAAAGGAATGATAGTTTGTTATAAATGTGGAGAAAAGGG
The DNA here is from genome assembly GCA_963277665.1 of Viscum album. Classification (NCBI taxonomy): domain Eukaryota; kingdom Viridiplantae; phylum Streptophyta; class Magnoliopsida; order Santalales; family Viscaceae; genus Viscum; species Viscum album. The sequence continues at coordinate 897,274,016 of OY728120.1, forward strand.
TCACCAGGCTCGTGATTGCAAGGGAAAGAAAGAGGCTGTCAAAGTTGAATGCTACAATTGTAGGGAAATGGGGCATTATGCAAATGAATGTCCTAAGCATCAAGGAAACTTACCTCAAAAAATGCCAAGGGATCAAGGCCAATCTTTTGCTGTGACTACAGTTGAAGCGGAATAATAATGTATTGGTGCTTTTGGACTCATGGATTATATTCTGGTTATTAGAATAATGTGATATATATATAAGGATTTTACTGCAGTACTTATTTATTTCAGTAAGGTTTTAATATGATGAAGGTAATTATATTTTTAGTATGTGACAATAAGAGAAACTTTACTTTGTTTGGGGAATCTGATAAATTGATTTTGGAATTAAGAGACCTTTTAGAGAAAGTCTGGACATAGGTATTTTGGATAACTATAAAGGTTGGAGTGGATTAATTTGATCTTTGGATAGTATTTTTTAAGGTTAAAATTTTATGAAGATTATTTTTGAATATTATAATACTATAGTTTTAGGAAAAGGACAACCTGCAGGGTGGGGCATAACCTGTCGCGTCGGACAAAGCTGCAGGAATCGAACCCACAATCATAGTGCGACAGGCCTTTATTTCCTACCACTAGCCTACAGGAAGTCCCTGGTTATTAAAAAATAATTTTACTAATCTAAATGGTATGTGTTAACATTTAGAACCTTATACAATTAGGATAAGTATAATATTTTTGAGTTCTATTATATTTTTGAGTGAAAGATGAGTTGAAGGTTGAAACTCTAATTGTCAAGCATAAATATATATATACCTATCTCTTATTCAATGAATAAATTAATTCTTAAACTTTAGTAAAGGGATATTGAAACAAAAAAATGTGTTATCCTAATACCTTATGTCTTGTTTAACTGATGATATTTTAAATCAACATAGATTGAAGTCTTTGAGACCCTCAATTTGACAATTGATTGTGATTGATGACCTCAATCACTCCCTATAAATATTTACGTTTTTCCTCCAATTATATGTCTCTAATTTCCACCAATGTTCTCCTAATCGAGATCATAATTGGGTGGTGACTTTTTCATTTCCCTTTCCCTCTTATTAAGGATAAATTTTATTAATCTTATTTCCGATGTGGGTTTTCCTCAAAGGTATTTTCTCTTTTCAACCTTTTATTTTCAAAGAAAAATTTTAAATTGCGAGGACGCAATTTATTGAAGGAGTGGAGAATGTAACACCCCGAGCTTCCATGATACGCTTCTCATTCAATAATGTAATAGCTTGTATTGTACGCAACATCGAGTTCTAACACATTGCAACTAATCAAAGTAGCCGTTATGAATAGTAATAACCACTTTTTAAATTTATAGAAATTTTATATTTCAAAATGGACTTCATTTTTGTATTCCTAATATTAAAATTAGCCTATGTTGAATTTTTTGTAATTTTCTGAGAACATCAAAATTTTTATGAATAGTGAAAAATACTTAAAACAACTTTTTTAATCAAAATAATTTATAGTGATAAGTTATAATATTGAGTGGTTTTAAAGTATAATTAAAATATATGTTTACCATTTTATCCAATGGTGGTCATTAGAATTAATTTAACATTGAAATTGGACATAAACAATTGCCAGTCTTTTGATATAAATTGTTTCTTAAAAACACGCTATTTGTTGTAACAGCGGGAATTAATTATAAAATTAATTAATTCAACTTATATGTTTGGAATTTTGTAAAATAGACATCATTTTTGAATTCAGAATATCAATTATAGCTTAGGGTGAAATTTTGGCATTGTTCTGAAAAACTTCAATTTTTGATGAATAGTGAAACCACTAAGTGGTAGTTAAATAACTGATTTTTCGTTTAAATGAAATATTACCACTTCTGTGATTTGATTTTCAAAAATCCGACATACATGGTTTTCATTAAGAAGTAAAATGTGGTTCAATGAGATTAAAATAATTTTTTGGTGAATAGTATCTTTTAAGTTCTTAATCGCGATTAGAGGTAATTAGTGTAGTTTAAGGTAAAAATAATGTTTTAATAATATGAGATGGGTTTGACACTTGTAATACTCCTATTGGATGAGTCATGGCCTACCAAGACAACCCATGGGTCAACTTGGGGACCCCATGGAGCCACTTTAGTTGGAAAATGACATTATTATATATTTATTTAATGTTAAAATTAAATTGACACAAACATGAGTTGTTTTACTAAAACAGTTTTTAAGTGGGGATAAAAAAGTCCAAATTTTGACTATAAATATTCATTAGAAATCTAAAAAGATTTCCTACATCATAGTATTTTTTTTATAATTTTTATACATTAAATAAATTAAATTATTTATGACATCATTATGATGTAGCGATGACCTCATTGTTTGACGATTTAAATAAAATGAGAAGATAATGCAAAATCCAAGGCTTACACTTGTCCAAAGACTATTGGATGAAGAGATTTATAACCCTTATCACCTTATCCACGAATTATATAAGTGTGGGACCTTTAGAATCCGAAAAGCATTGTGTAATAATGTAACATTTCAATCTTTCCAAAAGAGCCCCTCCTCTCCACTTATAAAAGGCCCCCAACTCTCCCACCTTATTTACACTTTCAAGCCATTTGGCTCGGCCAAAATCTGCCCAAATACTCTCCCAACTTCCCTCCCTTACTCCTAGAAGCCTCACTTTGGGCAGAACTCTTCCCAAGGACGCCTTTGGCTCAAATCAAAAAGAGTTACCCGATTTTGAGGTAATGTCTTCTCTAATGTTGTTTTGTTTTATTTTTCTTCTCCAACCCCCTAAACTATTTTTATTCATTTATTTTGTAACAAAACCAGTATCCTAAATATACTAGGATGTTTTTATAAGATGGATTCGAGCTACACTTACACACACCTACATCTAATGGTTAAAGAACATACATTTTCTATGGATGGCGAATTTCTGCCTCACGAAACGATGATTGTTCAACACTCATATAACACCTTCAAAGGTGGCCATTAAGATGTCACTATTTTTATATATGATATATAATATGTTTATAGTTTAATTATGCTTCTGTATTTCTCATTTATGGCATACTTTATGATTTCCATTATGGGTAAAACGCGATAATTTCATTTTAGGAAGTGCGGACTACCGCCCCCTCAAAGTGATTTGAATCGTTAATTCCATATGTGGGATGTATAAAGGATGGAGTAAATGGTATTATACACTATATTATACTGGAATTATATTATACATTTATATCATTATGATTTTGTTCCATTAAATATGAAATTGAAATGAAAGTAGCGTTCATGCGTACGTACGGCTTACCGTCTCCATGAACGGTGCATTTCATTTCTTATCTCTAAATGTTACGTAATATTATAAATGAATGTATATACTGGATATATAAGATATATAGGATATCTAAATCATGAATATAATTATGGAGATAATGGATATTCTACCACATAAACAACTTGTAATTATAAGAAGTTTATTGTTGACTCAAGTACCAAAGATCGGCAAAACAACCGTTATTAACTTAAATAATTACATAATGTTCATATCATTGTAATAAGTGATATAATAAGGATAATGAAATTGAAAATGGTTCCTAATATGGTATATATTAACTCTAGTTTATTATTCAGGATGTTAAAGAACGGTTGAGTCAAGTCAGACACAAGGTAAGGGAATTTCATAACCCAACTTCCATTCTTTGGGTTAATCTCCTACTTTCAAATTATGTCATGATATTATTATGTCGTATATTGTATTTATAATTTCTTTATGTGTACATATAGTGAATAAACATAATAGATATATTTTATTTAAAAATTATCTTTTTAAGGGACTTCGTCTCAATCTCCATTCATTGATGCATATTTTGTTTTATACACAAATTTCTTTTGTACAGTGTATAAACCCCTTTGACTTTTACGTTTATTCAAAAGGAATATTTTTATACGAAGCGTTTACTAAATGAAAAAAATGGAATGTTTTTCTTTCCGTACTTATGCGGCGACAACGACTTCTCCACTGCCGTGACCATTATTTGAGTTTCGGCTTCCTCTACAAGCCATCATTTTTTTTAATGAAAAATAAATACAAAGTTTTAACATTCTTTTATTTTGGTATTGAAAATGGTTTTGAAAGAATTTTTATTATATCAATGTGTTGTATTGATATCTTGTGATTGAAATGTGGAAATGTTATGTTTCCTTTATGCATGTTTTATGTGATACGATTATGTTATGGTTTATGATATCTTTAAACCTATTCATATGAGGAATGTATTGGACTTAATAAGTGACGGGTGGAGCCCGCTATAGCTCCTCGATGAATCGGTAGGTCTCATGAGACAACTAGACGTGGAATTGGTCGAGGCCCTTTCCCAATTTGATTTATGGTTTTGGTCGAGGCCTTAATCATTTTAGACGTCTTGGCCGAGGCCTTGACAAAATGTTTCAGAATGTCTGGCATTATACATTCTCTCATTATGAAAGTGGTTATTGATATTTCATATGATTATTCGACCAGTAGAATATCCATGTGAAGAAGTGAATGGCATTATCTCATTTTACTTTTGCCATATTATGTTGATGTTCAAGTTTAAAAGGCTTTTGTTTTAGTTATACATCGCCTTAAATTTTTATGTTTATTTATGAAAGCTTCCGCAATATTGTTATCCTTACTGAGCATCTGAGCTCACCCCTTTCAATGTTTTAATCTTTTCCAGGATGTGAAGAAGTATTTTATGAATGACCTACATGGATAGTCCTAAGAGGATAGAAGTGTGGACTATGGAGACTTTTTTATTAGTTTTTCACTTTATGATGTAATGTAAGACTTATAAATGTATCTAGTGTTTCCAAGGCTACTAAACTAATCGGTATTTCGAGACTTGATCTTTTGTGATCATGCCAATGTTACGAAGTAATGCACCGACTCTGGGTAGCTGGGGTCGGGGTGTTACAATGATGTAATCATATTAATGATTCCCTTTCACTCCAAGTCATCCAGTTAGACCTTGAGAACACTCAACTTAGTTGCTTCCATATAATACTGGGGTATTTAAATGTATTTCACACCTGGATTGTTTGAAATGAACTAATTTGAAGAAATCGGGTTGAACAGATCCTTCTACCTAATCCACATAGTTGGTGTGGGAGCATTCTCAACTACATTCTCCCATATGTCTAATGGTAAAGTAGAAATATCCTCTAGTGCATTATTATTTCAGAGTGCATCCCAAATAGTCCCATAACACTATGTTGATGTGAAATATTTTTTAATGTGATGTAAACACTTCAAAAATATATAGTAGTAAGGATAAACTTTAATATGTTAATGGGATAAAATAATACTTCTATTAAGAGTCTACCCTTAAACCAAGGCATTCCCCTCATAGTATTAACCCTAGTATTTTTCCCTATACATTAGTCATACTCATCATATATATACTAACATAATAGAATGAATAGTTAATCTAATTATTTTCTATAAATATACATCAAAACATCATGGAAAAATGGATATATCACAAAAAGAGAACTATCCAGAATTGATATCACAAATCAAGAAATTTAATTAAAAACTACTATTAAACACAACTATACACACATATATATATATATTTCTCTTGAACTTATGTGCTTAGTCATGATACATGAACACACTCAAAATATCATAAATAACATATCAACATCATGTGCATCACCCAAGGTGAATTTAAACAATGATAAGAATGAAACATAATTTCCCACTCATTATGACAACTTATAGGTCCACTATACAATTCTAGCTAGACAATGAGATAGTTCCCATTCTCTATTAATAATTTTTCAATCACTTGTCTACCATATCCCAAACAAATACAATAAAAGGTATAAGTTAGTGAATCATATTGCCTCCCAAACCATTTTGTAACAACCCGACCTGAACCACTGGTTTCGACCTGAGTGTTACGTGACCTCATGGGCACCTCCCAATACATAAGAGGTTGTAGAAATGTAGTGAGTATTTAATACATATGGTGGGGATACTATACCCTCCACATTGAGTCATGGAATAGTAATAAATAAAAAATTAACAATAAAAAATAGTTAGAGTAAACATGCAGAAAATTAAATAGTATACTTGTTAGATAAACAAATGGGCTCCCAATGTGGGAATCTAATGATATTAATAATTAAATGAAAATAATAAATTAACATTTGTGTGTATTTTTATTTTCTTTTCTATCATTTTCCAAAATACATTTGTCTATTCTTAGTAATATGCATTGGTCCCTTTCCCTTAATCGGATAGCTTATAATATTTATTAGTATACTGAAATTTCAGAGTAGGGTGTGTGTACAAGATTTAGGAATATACCCCCAATGTGTCCTTAACCATTTATGATCATGTATAATAGTTTATTGTGTAATAGTAATCAATGTGTAATAATCATAAATACACAATCTGAAGCTGTGTATTCATGTACTAACTAAGCCAGCATAAAATCCTAGTCGTACCTATTTTGGCTCCATATTGGAAAAAGTACTATATACCCATAGGATACCAACACCATCCACAAGGAAGTTGGGGAGTCACACATAATCAAAAATTCATAGAGTGATTAACCTACTCATAATCTACAAGGCATTGAGTAATACTCAGAATCAATAAGGCATCGAGTGTTTCTAACCTACATGGAATCCCCACAACATCGAGTAATTCTCAAAATCCAAAAGACATCAAATATAGACTATATACTCAAAATCCACAAGGATTTTACTAGAAGATAGGTTATAAGGCTATCATGTTCTTCCATCATCATCACCACCTTCATTTTGTGCATCCCTCAAGGTGTAATTGTACAATGATAGTCACTTTACAGCATACAACAAACCAATCTTCAAAAATAAAACATGAAAAGGAATAAGAATATAGTAACTATATCATACAAAATAAGAAATATATCTTCATCATACATCCAACATGTGAATCAATCATCATCCAGCAAAACCAAGTAATCTTGAAGTTATCATGGAAATAACATTATAGAGGATTCAAGGGACACACACACCCACATGTAATAATAATTCAATAATATGATTAAAATAATCCAACACATTAATAATTTAAAATAAACATGTGTAATGAGATCCTTGGAAGAAAAGTGACTTCTTACCTTAGGTGTAACATTGATTTGATTACAAGGGTTAACATCTGAGTTCAATTTCTCCAACAAATCCTATAACCATTTTATTTGAAAATTGTTAAGAATTATCATCTTATATGATATTTAATATTCTAAAATTTGATTGAATTAAATTCGGATAAGATACTCTCATACCTTCAAAATAAACATAGGTATTATATTCAACTCATCGTGATGCACCTAATAGAACTAAAGGCATATTAATCTGATCAGTATCAAAGAATATATCAAAGAGAGAAATTTATAATAATAATAAAATAAATGAGAGGAATAGAGGGAAAGAGAGAGTGTCATGAGAGATGGAATGAAATCCTATTGTACATTATACACAAAATCCTCAATTCCCCCTCTTATTTGCCCTTTATTTATTTCATGATTAAATTATTCAATTCCATTATTTGTTTCATTTGATTTTTTATTATCTCTCCTCTTACTGTCCATGCACCACACCCCATATCACCACTTATACATTTTTCTCAAATTTAATTTTAATCATATTTAATTCACCCTTATTAATTATGTATATTGAAATTCAACTATATGTGTACAAATATGCCTTATATATATAAACACCCACACCCAAACATAGATATATATACATATTCACCCCATATATAGACATTATATATATTTGTATGCATCTTTATATACTCCCTCACATGTTTATATATGAATATTTATTTTCCCATATATATAAAAACATTAATTTTTCACACACAAATATTATTTTCCCAATAAAATAACAGTAATAACAATTATTATTATAATAAAATATCTCCAATAATTTGTACCATTAATATTTCAAATAAAACATTAATTAAATGATGATTATAGATTTATATGTTTTTTCAACACATAATGTCATTTATTTTAGATAAGAAACAATTTCATAATTATTACTTGGATAAACCATTACTTCCCCCACTAAAAAATTGTCAATTGCAGTGGTATATTTTCAGTTATGTCATCAATGATAACAATAATAATCATACAATTGTTGTTATTATTATTATATTGACTATCCAACCAAAAATTTAGATATGGAATAATTTTATTAATTCTAATTTATCAATATAATTTGATAAAATTTTAAAATATCATAGATTCCATATTTTAATAAAATTTTAAAAGAAAAAAAAATTAAAATAAATTACCCTTACATGTGATTTAATAGAACACTTGATGCACATAGGGGTTGTTTTGTGCCTAGGGTAAACCCCACATTCTTAATTTAATTGTAGTATTGGATTTACCATTTGAGATATCGTTAAAGAGATATTCCATTATCTCATAAAAACATTATGTTTGTCACAATATATGTTTAATATTTTTATAATATCAATACCAAAAATCTACATGAATTGGAATCTCATGCCAACTCATTGTATAACTCCACCAATATTACATATAATATTACAAGTTGATATCTATGATTTTATCATTATTAAAGAACATAAAGTCATTTAATTAGTCATTTTTATTGAAACTGACTTCTTACATAAAAATACTCATTAATTATTATCAAAGTATTTTTTTATTATCATAAAAAATTGGTATATTTTGTTATTCATGGTTTTTTGTTTTATTTTTATGTAGTGGATATATAGGTTATATCATAGTTCAGGTTTTTGGATGTATTATTTTTTCCACTACTATTTTTATATTTATTTTGAGTTATTATGTTTATGTATTCTTATTATTAAATTATTTATATTTATTTAGTTTCTTTTTATTTAATGTTATGCAAGGATCTCTAATGCATGGTGTGGTCATATAAGACATCTAGGTGGAAGAACTATGACACTTATTTTTTTTTGTTGAATTCATTCCCATAAATGCTTATTGTATTTCCTGACACTATTTTCCTACCATGGTTGATTAGGAATATTATAGTGGTTTTTCATGGGAAGGCATAGGTTCATAATTTAGGGATGTACCTGAATGGGTTATTGATAAAAAATGTATAATATCCTCTGATTTTTTGAGACCTAGGTTCTTAAAATTCCCATTATTATTTGGAGTCTCTTTTATATCAGTTATAAGAGTTTCAAGACATGAGATCTAGGTATGATAAGAGTATAACTAGCTCTTTTCTACTCTGATTCTTGAGTTTCAATGGAAATATTGGTTTAATGTCTTGAAATTTGAGTTTCGGTCTATATGGATATGTAGTAGAGGTATTTTGGAATTTATTGATGTTTTATATATATACTATTGGACTAGATATATTTTTCTTATCAATGTGGGGGTCAAACTAGTGGTACAAGTTGTTCCCAAATGGTTTGGTAAATTGGGTGGTGCCTCAATACATGGTTTAGTATAAAGATTTGTAATGTTTTTAGAATGGTAATGTGTTCCACAAGATCATGAATCCATGTTATGTGCATATACTTGTCCCTTTTAATTTATTCTTATGTTGTGCAGTGCATACATATCAATTTTATGTTAATTCATGGAAAATAATTGTTGATGTTTTAAAAATCTTTTTAGGGGAGGTTCAATATTTTCAAAAGGAAAATATATTTTTCAATGATATCTAAGTTAAATTAGGGATTTAAATAGTAATGGTTGGTTAAAAAAGTAAATTGATTTAGTTTTTGAAAAAATAAAAAGGGTTATTTTGATGAGAAATTGATTTTAAAATGAAACATTGAAATTTTGGTAATTTAAAGTGTATGAATTTAAAAATTGTGTATTTGATTTGTTTCTTGTTATGGTTCTTTGGATCATGAATTTTTGTTATCTTATAAGATTTATATAATGATATAATATTTTATTTATGTGTGGATGTGATTTTTTTTGTTTTTTTATCAATTTAGTTTTGTGTTGCTTTTTATTATTTTGAGTGCGCCTCTAACAATAGTCTTGAATGATCATAAGTGGTTTGTCTCTGAGAATATCAATTAATTTTATCAATTATTTGACTCTATAGAAACTCTATTTAGTTTGTTATATCTAGACTCTTCTCAAAAATTTCGTAATCTTAATGGTCCCCAGGGTTCTCCTGATGCTATAGAATACATATTGGAAATTGAAGGATTTACTGTGCCCCTGAGAACATGAGATTCCTTATGATTAAGATTTCACTCTATTTTGTTTGAGGTAGAAGGTCTATATCAGTGGAATATGGTTTTTAACCCCATTATAAGATAGAATGATGTGAAAATTATTTAAGAAAATGTTTTCATAGTGATTTATTCCTAAGGAAGTGAGAGTCAGCATAGTAGAAGGGATAATAAGTCACATGTATGGTCTTTGAGAAATAATGAAGTATATTGACCAATTTTGTGAGCCTATACCATTTTTTAAAAGATAATATCAATTTATTTGTTAATGTTTCACCATTTCATGAAGGTTCATTATTTATATCTCATTGTTAGATTTCTTTCATCTATAATTATATAGAATAAGGATTTAGTGGATGAAGATTATCTATATTTTTTGGTTTCTATAGGGAAACCCATGATAAGTGGAAACCTTGTTTCCTTTACTGATAATGATGTTTCCCTATCTAGTGGGGATTGGTAACTAAGGGAACCAAATTTTGAGGATTCCACTTTTTTTATTGTTCCTTATTAAATTTTTGATTCACTCATGTACTTAAAATGTGTTTTTTTGATCATTCCATGCCATATTTCTCTAATTATACATTAATCTATAGTTTTTATGATTTACAAGGAAACCTTTAGAAATTATATGACTTGGGGTTTCAGAATAAGATTAATAATAAGTATTTATTGGCCTTCACATCGTGATAGTCATTCAACCTAATTATATTAGGAAATCCTTTAACTTTTATCTTTCTATCATTTCATTTCCATATTCCAGGATTATTATAGATATTTGGGTTGTGTTTTGGGTGATTCCTCATCTATCTAATTTTTTGAGAGATGAATGTTAAGGGAATTTCATGTTGGATTTTAATCACGCGTCAACTTTGAGTTATTAATCATATTTCTTTGTCATTTGAGGAAGTGTTCCTTTTGAGTTCATTATTTTATTTTAAATCCAAGCTATAAGATTACTTAAATGGTGGGGAAAACCATTTCCTATATTAAAATTCTATTTCTATGTAGACTTTTCAAATATGACTTGTGGGGTTTATATTTATACCATTTCTGGTTGTTTCAGATAGTTTTTGGTCAATTTAGGGCTTATCATTTGGGTGGTTCCTCTTCTCTATGTTTAATGACCATATTGAAGGACCTTGTAACACCCTGAGAGGGGAGGGTTGAATGAAGGTGTCAATTTTTTCTTTAAATTGATGGAACCTGTTCCCATGTTTGTAGAATCCTGCAAAACCTGTCTGAAGAGAGAGTGCAGAAAACATACAATCACATGCAACACAATTACATAGTTTTTTACATGGTTCACCATTAAGGTCTAAGTCCAAGTATCCTATGTCAATAGTGTGTTTCACATACCAAAAACCACTAATCTTCCCAAGTAGTGGATTATAAGAGTTTATCACAGTCCCTTTGTGCTAGGTTCACTTCCTTTACAAGGTTTTAATGATAGCACATTGTGTTCCTCAAATCACTTCCACTGACTCCACCTTTCTCATTATGTTTGAAAAATATTCACTCAGTTTATCGGCATGAAGTCATCTTTAATGGATTATCATTAAATCATGAATACTCAACTATAGACGGATTCTCTGTTAAAGTCCTGTTATTTCCCACAAATGTAACTTTCATTCACACTCACTGATAGGTTATGGTAATTAATTTCACAAATAGATTTGGTCAATTTTCAGTCTTCCATGGGTGTTCTTCATACCAAATTACCTCCTCAGTATACTGATTAGAGGGTACATGTCATAGATCACCTCATTTGCATACTGTCCTACTCTACGTACTGCCTCACTCTGTTGCGTACAACAAGAGATTCCTCTACAAACCGCACTCTCTTATGCGAACTTTTTTCCTAACGCTGGTAGTTCTCTCTGCATACTATCTTCCCCTCCATGAACCACTTTAGAAATCACCATATTTCTTCCCTAAAATTTTAATCCCCAATCCCCTAACATAACAAAGGGTATTAGTGCTCCTTATATTGGTAAAATGGTTCTGAAAAATATAATAATATAATATTTACCAAACCTTTGATTTTGGTAAAGCCTCTACCACATTTAAAGACCCATTAAATTCAAGGAATTTTTTTTTCATAATTTTCTTTGAAAATTTACAAGAAAGCAGTTTCTGACGGCACCTGATTCCAAGTCCCGGTGTTCCCGGAATCATTTTCCAACGTTTAGCTCGGGTACGTTCAGTGGACGAATGATTGGGTTTTCCTAACTTTTGAACCGGTGCTCGGAATCGAAATCTGAGGACACTGATGGAATCGCAGCACCAGTATTTGCTTAGATACACCTTTTCCGGAGCTTCATTTACTCGGGTGTGGTTATTAAATTTTTTGGTTAAGTAAAGGAATAAAATAAAAGCGGTGCAACCATATTTTATTTTATTTTTGTTTAACCTAAGCTAAGTGGTTGGGTGGGACCCACATCCTAACTAATCCACTAGGTAGGATATTAGTGTGGTGGGGCCCACATGAGCCCCACCCTTTCAACTTCCTCAACCCCTATTAATTAAGGTAATTCACCCACACCCTCCCCCTTTTAAAATAAAGTCAACTCGTGCGTTAAATTAAATATTAAACACCTCAATTAAATTGGGCGGTTTAAATGTTGCAATTAATTCAATTAATTGTTTGATTCGTTTTTGAATTTCAAAACGCATGGCCTCAGAAATACAATAAGAAAAACTCTTATTTTATTGGAGTTGTTGGGTTGTGAGAAGATTGGGATAAAAATCTCTAAGGCTTGAAGTTCTTCTTCTTCTTCGAAGAACGCAAAGAACGCGAAGAACGCACCGCCGACGACGAAGAACGCTAACCTCTGATGATGGACGACGGTGAGAGACGCCTTCCTCGGAGATCGACGAACCAAGGCGCATCTTTTCGTTCCTTCTTCCCTTGTCAAAGGAAGGGAGACACCGTTCCTCCTTTGATGATCTCCGTCAAAGTGAATAGAACCTTCTTCCGCGACGTTCGACTCCACGACGAGCCTTCGTTCAACAAACGCTCGAGGTAGGGGGTTTTGGTTTAATTTAATCTATGTGATAATTGTTTCTCGACATGTGTTTAATTGTTGGAGACGTTTAAACTGCTAACGATGTGGGTGCAGACCAAGGAACAAAATCTGAACCCACCGTTTCATTGTTCTTGGTGTGTGGATTGACGGGTGGTGATGAAGTTGGCCGCAAGGGCATTTTGAGGTCTTCGCACTGAAGAGATGGTCCCGGGAGGACCGCTAGCGAAGACGACAGGAAAAACTGAGCACCGGAGCTTGTCCGGTGGTCTGTAGAAGACCCGCCGGCGTGCTACGCCGGTGGTCCACGGCCGCGTGGGACTATGGACAACACGGCGCCGGGCCGCGTCGTTTGGCAAGGAGCGGCCCCCACGCGGGGGCCACGACTTCATTAAATGGGGCAGCGCCCCCTTTGCGGGGCCTCTTGACCAGCACTGAGCCACCCTGGGCTGCATCGGGCAGGGTCGGGCCACGCCCAGCTGGGTCAGACCCGGACCCGGGTCGGGTCGACCTAGTTCGGGCCGATCCAGGGGGGTTGGGCCGGGTCGGACCGGGCCCAGACCCCCCATTTTCAGTCTGTTTCGGTCTATTTCCCATAACATGGGCTTCAGACCTCCGATCGATGCACTGTCATCAGTGTGGCGATCCTTTGATCGAAACGGTCATTTCGGTATATTACACTCAAGGTTTCAGAGAACTTTGGGTTCGGCCGGGTTGGTTCGTACACGAAACAAACCGGGCCCTCAGAGTGGAAACGCTTATAACTTGAGATCTGAATGTCCGATTAACGTGCCATCAACTTTGATGGATTCCTCTTAGTGAGACGGACCTTTTGGATTACTCCGATCAAGGTTTGGACACATTTGGAGTATGGTCGAGTTGGTTTTGGCTTAAAAAAACCCACCGGGCCCCTGGGACGAAAAAGCCAATAACTCACAGACCGGACGTCCGATTGACGCGCCGTCTGTGACATTGAGTTCTTGTTGACGATGCAGAACTTTTGGATACATCAACTCTGGACTACGTGTAAGTTGATGTATCAGCCCCTCAGCTCGTGGAGAAAATCCTCCCGAACGAGCTTGCTGTGTGCGGGAACCCTAGAGCTGGTTGCGACTGTGACGACGATGACGACTATACAGAAATCCTCCGTGGATTTGACGGCGAAGACTACATCACTCAGCGATCCTATGTGGGTTAGTGCTATTGATCCTGTGTGGGTCAGATCCTGTGTGGGTCAACACTCAGCGGTTCTGTGTGGGCCAGCACATACCGATCCTTTGTGGGTCAGATCCATTGTGGGTCAGTCATTGCGGGCGTTAGTAACTATCGATCCTTTGTGAGTCACTGTGGGGGTTAGTACCTATCGATCCTTTATGGGTCATTGCAGGGGTTAGTACCTATCGATCCTTTATGGGACATTGAGGGGGTTAGTACCTATCGATCATGTGTGGGTCTGACGGCTTAGATGAATCAGTGGCTACATCTGATCATCTTTATCGTCTTACGAAGATGTATACCTGTGTGAGCTTAGTCTTGACTTTCAATATTTATCTTCGATAATATTGACTTGATATCCTGTGTGGATTACATTATGATTTCTTGTTTGGAAGTGATCGAACTCGGCCTCGGATGTTGGATCCAATCTGGAATTGATGACTTAGGTATATGTATGGGAATATACCTAAGTAGTGTTTGATGTTACTTCGTGATTGTATCATTCCTTTGTGGATTACCCTTTTGGATTCTGGGAGACCTTCGGGGGTCTTGGGGTCCATATTAAGTAGCTTATACTCACCCCTACACGGGCTATGCCCGCACTACGTTGTGTTGGATGCAGATGATGGACAACGCTGATCGTGGTGGAGGCTTGTGGAGTAGGTCAGTACCTGGAGGTGGACCACTGGGCGGGACGTACTCAGAGCAAACGGCTGGACCCGAGGAGCTGTGGAGGCTATCTGTACCCACTCTTCAGGTGGGAATTCCAGTGGACGGCTCGACGTTGTGGATTTACTTTTCAGTTGTTGTACTCCATTTTTTAATTGTACATTACTTTCAGTTTGGGTTTGTATTCTGTCCCACTTACTTTTCCGCACTTACTTTTGTACCCAGTTTTACTTAGTGTTTACTTTTTATTTCTTACTCTGTGTGTTTGTTTACTTTACAAATGAAATTCCTTCCCCTTTTTATCAGGATTTACACCTTGGTGCTAGTCGCCAGCCCCTGGCCTATGAAAGGCGATCTTGGGGTAGTCACAGCACGGGCCCCGAGGACGGGTCGTGACAAATTGGTATCATAGGAGTTCGGTTCTACCGCAGAACTCTGGACTCTGATATTTTTCTATGTGAAGCAATAGTGTTAAGGGTATTGAATGTGTTTATCAGTCCAGGAAGTCCATTGATGGTGCGGCGGCTGACACATCCATACACTAGGACCCTGACTTCTGATTTCTGACTTAATACATGAAAACATTGATTGCATATGTGTTTCAAGTTTTCTTTGTGATTACATTGTTCCAGCTCACCAGGTATACTGTATTAACCGTGGCGTAGCTGTTTTTTTTTTCAGGATGACCCCACGATGGCAGCCAGCTACGGTTCCGAGTTTTGTACGTGATGATAGCCCACCGAGCGACGAGGCCTCAGTACAGGGCCCTTTGATAGTAGAGGCACCGGTGGTACCTCTACCCACCGAGCCACCGATGCTACCAGCCCCAGCCGCTGACAGTTCACGTCGCCTTGGTGCACTGCACGAGTTTCAGCATCAGCGACCGCCCATGTTCCGCAGGGAGACAGACACTCAGGCAGTCAAGGATTGTCTGGAGGCAGTTGTACAAGTTTTCTGTTTAGTAGGGACACCAACAGACCTCATGGGGATCCTTGCAGTGAGTCTCCTGAACGCGGCAGCAAGCAGATAGTGGAGCTTGATACTCCTGATACATGACGAGGCATCACTCTTCTGGACGGACTTTGAGAGCCTTTTCCTCTCGGAGTTCGTCCCAGCCACCCTCCATGCGGTGGGCATCCAGGAGCTTCTACAGCTGCGACAGGGCAGCATGACGGTCGCCCAGTACTGGACGAGATTTACAGACCTCTCGCGATATTCGACAGAAATGGAACCAGACCCATTCTTCCAGGCCTGGACCTTCGAGCATGGATTGAGGAATGAGATCAGGGCATCGTTGATCTCCCTCGGCATTCCGACACAGGTAGGAGTACTGGAGAGAGATCTTCTCTTAGAGTGTTTTCTTGCCGAGCCTACGCCATCTACGAGACCTACCGCAAGGTGGCACATAGGAGATTCTTCTGTAGTTGGTAGTCGACGGATGTCACAGGGGTCCAGGCGGACAGGACCATTAGGTAGACGACCTTAGGACACTGGCTCAAAGGTGTGGGACACTCAGCGTAGAGCCAGTAATTTGAGAGGCAGACAGTGCAACGCATGCGGCGGGTAGGGCCACATGGCTCGTGACTGCCTGACCCATCGTGCCGAGGAGAAGCAGACACTTGAGGGACCACCCAGGCAGAGGGAGAGGGTCGACCGTGGTGGTCTACAGGGAGCAGGCGGACGAGGAAGAGGATCTGACCGAGCAATAGGTGGTGGGCGACACTTCGAGGATCTACCACCACCACCACCAGGAGGTCCACCTCGACCACAGGGAGCTGGCGGGCAGAGACAGGAACAGCTCCAGGCAGCGGAGGCCTATGACCACGGCGCACCTGAGATGATACGAGGTACTATCTGTGTTTATTCCACCCTTGCTGCAGTTCTTATAGACATCGGAGCGAGTCATTATTTCATTGTCGCTGCCCTCTTTCAGAGCTCAGAGATTCTGATAGAGCCATTGGCTCGATCCTTACGGCTAGAGACTCCTACGGGAGCAGACTCGACGATTACGCACTGGTTCCGGCAGTGTGATCTTACTCTAGGAGGCGAGAACTTCGGTTGGGATCTTCTTGTAGCGGCGTCGAGGCCTTACGACATCATCTTGGGCATGGATTGTTTATCTATAGTTGATGCTCATATTGACTGTATTAGGCGCAAGGTACGATGTGTACGCACCGACGGGAGAAGGTTCACCTTCATCGGCGAGAAGGGAGCCTTTGCAGCATAGGATGGACTAACGCAGAGGATAGGAAAGCCCATCACTCATCAGTTTGCCAGCCTCATCCTAGGAGCAGTTGACGTGCGGAGTCCTGGTTTTCCTGCAGTGGTGGATCAGTATGCAGATGTTTTCCCCGATGACATCCCAGGGCTACCTCCTCACAGAGAGGTATACTTCTATATTGACCTGTACCCCAGGACATTCCTGATATCCACTCCAGCATATCGGATGGCCCCTGCTGAGCTTCGAGAGCTACGGGTACAGTTGGAGGACTTGCAGGGAAAGAGATTCACCCGACCCAGTGTTTCACCATGGGCTTCCCCGATATTGTTCACCAAGAAGGAGGACGTGAGCTTGCAACTTTGTGTCGACTATAGTCGCCTGAACCAGGTGACCATGAGGAACAAGTATCTGCTACTGAGGATTGATGACCTCTTCGATCAGCTCAAGGGAGCACGGTGGTTCTCAAAGATAGACCTTAGATCTGGTTATCATCAACTCAGAGTTCGAGATGAGGACGTGCAGAAGATGGCCTTCAGATGTCAGTATGGCCACTATGAGTTCTTGGTTATGCCTTTCGGCGTGACCAATGCTCCAGCAGTGTTCATGGGTCTCATGAATAGGATCTTTCAGACATACCTTGATCGATTTGTCGTGGTCTTCATCGATGACATTTTGATATACTCGACCCCTGAGGAGGAGCATGCCTACCACTTGCGGGTTGTACTAGACACACTCCGAGAGCACCGGATTTATGGTAAACTCTCAAAGTGTCAGTTCTGGTTATGTGAGTTCCACTTCATGCGACACGTCATCTCTGAGGCGGGATTTTCGGTGGATCCTGCGAAGATCGAGGCAATGCTAGCTTGGGAACCACCCAGGAGAGTGACCAAGGTGCAGAGTTTCATGGGGCAAGTTGGGTACTACCAGAGATTCGTGCTAGACTTTTACAGAGTTGTGGCACCACTCTCAACTTTGACGATGAAGGGGAAACCCTTTGTGTGGTTAGAAAGATGTCATCAGAGCTTCCAGGAGCTGAGATAGATA
This sequence comes from Viscum album, assembly GCA_963277665.1. NCBI lineage: Eukaryota > Viridiplantae > Streptophyta > Magnoliopsida > Santalales > Viscaceae > Viscum > Viscum album. The sequence goes on from OY728120.1 coordinate 897,292,454, forward strand.
TTTCCCAGCGTGCCTATCTTGAGGCTATCAAAGGAGGGAGTAGGGTACGTAGTCTACTGCGATGCATCAGGGATCGGACTCAGATGTGTCCTGATGCAGGAGCGGGTTTTGATCACCTATGGATCACATCAGTTGAGGCAGCATGAGTAGAACTACGCTACACATGACCTGGAGTTAGCAGTAGTGGTCTTCGCTCTGAAGATGTGGTGACACTATCTGATGGGCAAGCGCTATACAGTCTATTCTGACCATCAGAGTCTCAGGTACATCTTCTCGCAGAAGGACCTGAACCTGAGACAGAAGCGATGACTCGAGTTCCTCTAGGACTATGACTTTGAGATAGTCTATACTCTTGGAAAGGGGAACATAGTGGTCGATGCTCTCAGCAGGAGGACATGCATTCAACTACTTGAGGAGGTGACAGAGCAGTTAGCTGTTTTGCGGATATCCTTCATGGATTGTGATGGAGCAGCCTTTCTCCAGTCACTCACAGTCACTCCTCCTCTTCTACAGAAGGTCAGAGAGGCACAGCGTGGGGACGCAGACTGTGAGATGCGGCATGCATAGATATCCTCAGGACAGGCACTTGATGGATTCTCTTTGGGAGGAGAGCACGTCATCCTTTTCTGAGGACGTAACTTGGTACCGGTTGATTTACAGGAGGAGGTGTTGAGAGAGTTTCACACTTCCCCTTTGGCGTTACATCTTGGAGTACCGAAGATGTACCGGGATCTCAGATGATAGCACTGGTGGCCGGGCATGAAGAAGGATGTGGTTGAGTTCATTTCTCGATGCCTCACCAGCCAGCAGGTGAAGGTAGAGCACCAGGTACCAGTAGGCCTGGTACATCCCTTGGAGGTCACGGAGTGTAAATGGGACGACATATCTATAGACTTCGTGACTGGACTTCCACGCACTTCGAGAGGTCACAACTCCATTTGGGTGATTGTCGACCAACTCACAAAGTCGGATCACTTATTACCCATAAGAGAGCAGGGCTCAGTGGAGAGCTTGGGACGTATCTACGTTCAAGAGATTGTATGGCTTCATGGTGTTCCATCATCTATCGTCTCCAATCGAGATTCTCGCTTTACTTACCGGCTTTGAAAGGGGTTGTAGGAGGCATTTGGGACGTAGCTACGTCTGAGCACTGCCTTTCACCCTCAGACGGATGGTCAGATGGAGGGGACCATTTAGACTCTTGAGGACATGCTCCGCGCATGTGTCCTCGACTTTGGTCGCATTTGGGAGGACCACCTGCCATTGGTGGATTTCGCGTACAACAATAGCTACCACTCCACCATCGGGATGGCACCATATGAGGCGTTGTACAACCGACCTTGTAGATCACCGCTGTGCTGGACAAACCCTGGGGAGTCAGCACTTGTGGGACCGGAGATGGTCCAGGCCACAACGGAGAAGGTCCAGGTATTCTAGGAGCTGATGGCGACAGCTCAGAGGTGGCAAAAGTCTTATGCTGACAGGAGGCGGAGGCCACTAGAGTTTGAGGATGGCGACCATGTCTTCTTGCAGGTCCCACCTCGACGTGGATTACATAGATTTGGCCGAGGTGGAAAGTTGTCTCCACACTTCATTGGACCATTCCAGGTCCTTATAAAGATTTGAGAGTTGGCTTACCGCCTAGCTCTACCACCTCAGTTGCACCGAGTGCACAACGTCTTCCATGTATCTCAGCTAAGGAGATATGTGCACGACCCGACGCATATCATTGACCATGGGGAGCTGGACATTGATGATGGGGCAACATTTTCAGAGGTCCCAGTAGAGATCGAGGATCGACAAGAGCGAGTCCTACGTCGACAGAAGATACCTCTTGTATGCATCAGATGGTAGCACAGGAACCTCCAGGAGAGCACATGGGAGCGGGAGGCTCAGATGTGTGCACAATACCCACATTTGGTCCCCTAGTTTATAATGTATCTTTACGGGGATGTAATGAACTGCAGTGGGAGTAATTTAAAGACTCGAAAAATTCAAGGAAATTTTTTTTATTAATTTTCTTTGAAATTTTACAAGAATGCAGTTTCTGACGGCACCTGATTCTGAGGCCCGGTGTGCACAGAATCATTTTACGAAGTTTTTCTCGGGTACGTTCAGTGAACGAACGAGTGGGTTTTCCTAACTTTTGAACCGGTTCTTGGAATTGAAATATGAGGACACTGATGGAATTGCAGCGCCGATAATTTCATAGAAACACCTTTTCCAGAGTTGCATTTACTCGGGGGTGGTTATTATATTTTTGGGTTATGTAAAGGAATAAAATAAAAGTGGTGAAACCAAATTTTATTTTATTTTTGTTTAACCTAAGATAAGTGGTTGAGTTGGTCCCACATCCTAAATAATCCACTAGGTAGGATATTAGTGGGGCGGGGCCCACACGATCCCCTCCCTTTCAACTTCCTCAACCCCTATTAATTAAGGTAACACACCCGCACCCCCCTTTTTAAATAAAGTCAACTCGTGCATTTAATTAAATATTAAATGCCTCTATTAAATTGGGTCGTTTAAACATTGCAATTAATTCAATTAATTGTTTGATTCGTTTTTGAATTTCAAAACGCATGGCCTGAGAAATAATATAAGACAAACTCTTATTTTATTGGAGTTGTTGGGTTGTGAGAAGATTGGGAGAAAAATCTCAAAGGATTGAAGTTCTTATTCTTCATTGATGAACATGAAGAACGCACGGCCGCCGAAGAAGAACGCCTAACTCCGACGACAGACGACTGTGGGAGATTCCTTCCTCAGAGACCAACGACCCGACGCGCATCCTTTCGTTCCTTCTTCCCGCGTCAAAGGAAGGGAGACACTGTTCCTCCTCAGACGATCTCTATAATCGTGTACGGAACCTTCTTCTGCGACGTTCAACTCCGTGACGAGCCTTCGTTCAAAAAACAGTCAAGGTTGGGGGTTTTGGTTCAATTTAATCTATGTGATAAATTTTTCTCGGAATGTGTTTAATTGTCGAAGTCGTTTGAACCGCTAACGCGGTGGGTGCAGAACAACGAAAAAAATATGAACCCACCGTTTCTTTGTTCTTGGTGTGATGATCGACAGGTGGCAATGAAGCAGGCCGCAAGGGCGTTTTGAGGTCTTCGCAGTGAAAAGGCTGCCCCGGGAGGACCTCTGGCGAAGACGGAAGGCGAAACTGACCACTGGGGCTCGTCCCGTGGTCCGCGGAAGACCCCGCCGGCAGCCAGGAGGCGGCGAAGCCAGGGCGCGCCGCCGAAGAGGGCCGCCGTGGCATAAGCCGCAGCAGAAAGTGGCTGGTACCGTGGCCGCGCAGGACCATGGATGACGCGGCACCGGGCCACGTCGGTTGGCAAGGAGCGACCCCCACGCAGGGGCCGTGACTTTATTAAAGGGGGTAGAGCCCCCTTTGCGCGACCGCTTGGCCGGAGCCAGGCCGACCCGCTCGGCCAGCGCCGGGTCGGACCCGGACCCAGGGGGTTGGGCCGGGTCGGACGGGGCCCAGACCCCCCATTTTCGGACTGTTTAGGTCTGTTTCCAATAACATTGGCTACAGGCCTCTGATAAACGCACCGTCGATTATGTAGCGATCCTTGGATTGAGATGGTCATTTCGGTATATTACACTCAAGGTTTCGAAGACCTTTGGGTTCAGACGGGTTGGTTCGTACACGAAACCAACCGGGACCTCGGAGCGGAAACTCTTATAACTTGAGCTTCGGACGTCCGATTGACATGCCGTTGACTTTGATGGATTCCTTTTAGTGAGACAGACCTTTTGGCTTACTCCGCTCGAGGTTTGGACGTAGTTGGAGTACGGTAGGTTTGGTTTTGACTTAAAAACCAACCGGGCCCCAAGGACGAAAAGGCCAATAACTCAAAGACCGAACGTCCGATTGACGCGCCGTATGTGACGTTGAGTTCCTGTTGATGATGTGGAACTTTTGGATACATCATCTTAGGATTACATGTCAGTTGATGTATTAGACCCTCAGCTCGTGGAGCGGATCCTCCCGAACAAGTTTGCTGTGTGTGGGAACCCTAGAGCTGGTTGCGACTGCGACGACGATGACGATTGTACAGAAATCCTCCATGGATTCAACGACGAAGGCTAAAACACTCACCGATCCTACGTGGGTCAGTGCTACCGATCCTGTGTGGGTTAGATCCTTTGTCGGAGAGTGCTCAGCGGGCCTATGTGGGCCAGCGCATACTGATCCTGTGTGTGTTAGATCATGTGTGGGTCATTGCGGGGGTTAGTACATATCGATCCTTTGTGGTTAATTGCAGGGGTTAGTACCTATCGATCCTTTGTGGGTCATTTCGGGGGTTATTACCTATCGATCCTTTGTGGGTCATTTCGGGGTTAGTACCTATCGATCATGTGTGGGTACGACGTCTTAGATGAATCAGTGGCTACATCTGATCATCTCTATCGTCTTAGGAAAATGTATACCTGTGTGAGATGAGTCTTGAATTTCAATATTTATCTTCATTAAGATTGACTTGATATCCTGTGTGGATTACATTATGATTTCCTGTGTGGACGTGAGCGAACTCGGGCTCGGATGTTGGAGCCAATCTGGAATTGATGACTTAGGTATATGTATGGGAATATACCTAGTTATTGTTGGATGTTAGTTCGTGATTGTATCCTTCCTATGTGGATTACCCTTTTGGATTCTGAGAGATATTCAGGGGTCTCGGGGTCCCTACTGAGTAGCTTATACTCACCCCTGCACGGGCTATGCCCGCACTAGGTTGTATTGGATGCAGACGACAGACAACGCTGATCGTGGGGGAGGCTTGTGGAGCAAGTCGGTACCTGGAGGTGGACCACTGGGTGGGACATACTCGGAGCAGACGGTTGGACCCGAGGAGCTGTGGAGGCTATCTATACCCACGTTTCAAGTGGGACTACCAGTGGATGGCTCGACGTTGCGGCTTTACTTTTCAGTTGTTGTTTTTCTTTTCAGTTGTTGTACTCCCTTTTTCAGTTTCACATTACATTCTGTTTGGGTTTGTATTCTGGCCCACTTATTTTTCCGCACTTACTTTTGTACCCAGTTTTACTTAGTGTTTACTTATTCTTCCTTACTCTATGTGTTTTCTTACTTTATAAAGGAAATTCCTTCCCCTTTTTCAGTATTTACGCCTTGTTGATAGTCGTCAGCCCCTGGCCTATGGAAGGCGGGCTTGGGGTAGTCATGGCACGGGCCCCAAGGACGGGTCCCGACACCACATACCACACTTATTCAGTGAAATGCAGCTATATGAAAATGTTTATCATTCTGTGTAACACACTCATCCATCTTCATAACTTTTCTATGAACAGATTTTGGTTTAACAAATCACTCTACATACCATTCCCACTCTTCTGTATGTGGTTCGTGAACCTTTCCTAGTCATGGTACGTGATCCATGTCCCAGGCCACATGGTTCTCTCCCTTTTCTAAATTTCTTCACCATTCTTCTTGTCTTACATTCCTATGAACAGATTCATAATTTTTATGCACAAAAATTTCCAATCCACTGGGAAACTGTGCCACCATTAATACTGGTTTTAGCCTCAAATGTATGCCCACATTCCATTCAATTTCCCGAGTAATCCATGTGTATATTGATAAAAAACAAAAACCATAATCCATTATTATCAATTAATAATCTTGGATGCAATAATCTCCCAATTTGGGACTGTTGGGAATCTTCAGATAAATTCACTGATGCTCCAGCCACGATCAAAAACTCAACCTTCAAGAAACAACTCATCCATCACTCTAAGTCTGCGAGGTCAGTGATCAGTTTAGAGAAAAATATAGAGGACATAAATTGAGTTATCATTCTTTTCTTTTCTTCCCCAAACTTTCATTTTTGACATTCATTTTTCTTCACCTATCCTTTATCAATAAATGAATGAAAAAAACATTTCAAATTCATTGAGACACTGAATTTATCTAGTCTCTCCTATTGTAAATAAGAATAAAGAACCAAATTTTGGACATTTTAAATCATAGAAACACACTACCATGGATCATATCTACCCTATAAACCTGAATCACTTTCAAAAATATATTAAACTGTAAATACAACTGGGGATAGGGGAGTTTTGTGACCTCCTAATGCAGTTTGAGGTGGTTGAACACTGAGGATAAACTGATGTTTCTAAAACATAGCCACTTATAGTGGCTTGGTAAGAATATCGACCACTTGATCATCAGTTCCTACATGATCCATTTTAATCACACGATGTTCTACTTATTCCTTGATGAAGTTATATCTAATTACAATATTCTTCGTATAAGAATGATGAATATGATTCTTCATAAGATAAATTTCACACATTTTATTATAGTAAATAATCATTGGTTGTTTCACCTAATCACCAATGTCATTTAGTTTAGGATTCATTAAAAGTTGTTGAGTTAAATATTTTATTGAAGAGATATATTTAAATTCTGCAGTACTATGAGAAGTACATTCTTATTTCTTGCTCACCAAACCCACACATTTCATCCCAACATAAAATGCTTCACCACTTGTGGACTTTCTATATACTATATCTCCAACCCATTCAGCATCATAAAAGGATGATAGTTCACTATCTCTTCCTTCAGAAAAGTGTATCCCATAATTATGTGTATATTGAATGTCTCTCATGATTCTTTTCAATGCCACCATATGTTCATCCTTTGGATTACTCTAAAAGTAATACAGAAGTCAAGTTTCAAAGACAATATCTATTCATGTTGCTATCAGGTACAATATACTTCCAATGATTCTTCTATACATGGTGGGATCCACAAAAGTTTCCTCCTCATTCTTCCTAGTATTTTTTCCATCCACAATTGGTGTTGACATTGGTTTGGAATCATGCATACTGAATTTCCTCACCAGCTCTGTTGCACAATTTTCCTGAGTAATGAAAGTGTAATCCTTATTTTGAATCACATTCAACCCTAAAATGTATGTGAGGTCACCAATCATGGACATTTCAAATTATGATTTCATGTGATTGTAAAATTCATCCACTAATCCTAGCCTACTACCAACGAAAATAATATCATCCTTGTATACCAATATAATGAACTGATCATTTTTATAATTCTTCACATAGAGATTGGGATCCACTCCTCCCCTTTTAAACTCAAACTATCTCAGATAAGAGCCCAACCGAGCGTATCACGCCTGTTGTGCTTATTTTAGGCCATAGAGAGCTTTCTTTAATTTTCAAACATTTAGTTCATCATTTCCAAGAAAGAACACTATGGGTTGTTTAATGTATACTTCTTCATCCAATACCCCATTTAAGAATTCTATCTTAACAACCATTTGATATACTTTATAACCACTTTATATTTCTAGGTAAAGAAACCGCATGGTTGACTCCTATCTGGGTAATAGAGAAAATTCCTCCTCAACATCAATGACTTCAATTTAGGAATATCATTTATAGACCAAGCATGAATTATTTCTAATAAAATTTCAATTATTATCAAAAAATTTCTTTCAAATCCACTTTGTAATAATTACATTGTGACCTTCATGTCATTTGATAAGATCCCAAGTATTCTTTTTTCCAATTTGATCTAACTCTTCATTCATTTGTTTCACATATGACTCAACCGTTACTACCTCTTAAAATGAGGATGGTTTCAAAACTAATAAAAAGTAATATTTTGCATTATTCCTCATTATCCTTATCTGTGTAAGAGCATTCTGATCTCTAATAATGTTGGACTGATCAATCTCTTATCATTGATTTCTTATTTATGTTTCACTTGAATTCTCTCAAACATGGGCTTCATATTATGATTATTCTTCTAATTCCACATCATGATGTGAATCCTAAGAGTTTGTAACTCCTTCCTCTACCTCTGTATTATTATTTGTTCCATTTTTACATTCTTCCTCATTTTTTATATCATTAGCATAAGAATTCGATGAAGCATTTGTGTGTTTCTCTTTAATGATATTAATATCATTTCTTTCCATAATTCATCCCATGAGCTTATTGAATAACCTATACTCTTTGATCTTCATTTAGTATCCAAGAAATGTTCCTTTATTTTCATTTACTTCATGCTTCCCTTGATTTGTTTCTTTTTCCAAATGAAACATTTTTTCCCAAAACATGAAAATATTCCAAAATGAATTTCCTTTCATGCCATAATTGATATGGGGTCATTGTCTCTCCTATATATATATCCCTATTATATTTTTAATATACACTGCAACTTGAACTGCTTATTTCGAGTAATGTCAAGGAATAAAAATATCGATCAGCATATTTCTGGCCATGTTGTTTACCTGTCGATTCCTGCACTCAACAACTCAATTTTTTTATGGAGTTCTCACAGATGTCACATCATGTTGTATCCCATCTTCTCTAGTTTTTTCTTTAAATATTATGGATGTTTATTCCCCTCCATTTTTAGACCACAATACTTTAATCATCCGTCCAATATTATTCTCAATGATTTGTTAATAGGTTTTCATGCAATCATGTACTTGTAGCATCATGTGTATAATGATCACACGTGCCATTCTACTATAATCATTTATGAAAATAATAAATTACATTTCTCCTCGTGTTTCAGAAAAATTTATCAGGCCACATATGTCTGTGTGGATATGGTTAAGGTGATTAGATGGCCTTTTCTTCTTTTGTTGGTATGAACTGCAGAGCAGCTTCCCTCGCATGCAAGCATCACATGTATTTTCTCATTAATTCTACAGATTAAGGTTATCTATAACTATCATAAACTTTTATATCTTTTCCATGTCATGCTAATTAATGTGGCCAAAATCATGACGCCACAAGTTGTTTTCCACTTAAACTGTTAGTTAGAAAATGTTCTCTTTATTATCAACCTGATATAAGTTTTTATATAATCTATAGCCATTCTTGAGAGAATTATCACACATTTATCTTATAGTACAACCATTATGATAGAATTTCATAATAATAACTGAGTTATATGTTGAATCACACTCAGAATATTTTGATGCATACCATCCGTATAAAGTACTTCAGTCTTCTTCATCTCTCCATTAGACAGTTCAGTATTTTTATTACCTTTGATCTTAAGAGCACCATCATTACCGAACCTCACTATTCCATCATCCTTTTTCTTAATATTCATTAATAGGTCAGAATTTCCCATCATATGAGATAAACATCTACTATAATGAATCCTAGTGTTTTTGTTCTTGGTGTCATTGAGATCTACTTTTGAAAAGTTAGATTTCTCAATTGTCTTCTTTAATTTCCATGAAATATTGGATTGAGTGTATGAAATTTATAATATTTCAATTCCCTCTTCCATGTACATGGTTTAATCATGTTCATACTATTTTTTCAAAGGAGAAAATCTATTTGAAATAGAAACACAGTTTGTTTGATGAGTATTGACCTGTCTCTAAACATTGTATGGATTTATCTTATCATACCTCTGCCTCAACACACAGCTTTGTGGAAAATGTTAACACATTTTAAAGAAAATCTATAGAAATTATTTCTTATATAAGAAATAGGATATGAATATGTTCCCCTTTTCTGAACTCCTAACTCATCCCCATTCATATATCTCATTCCTTATTCATAGTATGATGTGGTATGGCCCAAATAGCCACAAAATTGAGACTTCATGGGAGGAAATGTCTTATCACTTCTATATCTCCTCTTGTCTTCTTCCTCGGAATTTTTTTTGACTATCTATAATTTCTATATAATCGAGGATAATCTTCAGTTATCCTTTCAATTTGATTTAAGGTTTTTTTCACCACTTTTGGTGGATTTTTAACATGATCAAATTTAATCGTTCCTTTATTTTTGTTCACTTTATTGGTAGCATTTGACGTTTTGGAATCACATACAATTCCACTTTTTATCATGCATAGGAGTCTTTGATCACTCATGATCTTTTCAATGAAATCAGAACGACATTTTTCTATCTCCAATAGCTCATAATCCAAGAACCTTCAAAATTGTATTTTCTTCTTTGCTTCTTCTGAAATTGATTTAATTTTGAATTTACCCCTAATATTAACAAATTCTTCTTATATACCCTCAACAATAATGTATTTCTCTTCCATTCTGGAGGTAAGGTCATTGATGAAAATTCCATGTTCATCAATTTTGAGTTTTATTTCCACGATATCTTCTTGTGGCTTCCAAGATTGATGACTCCACTTTCAAAAATTCCGCCAGTTGAAAAATATCTGCTTCAAGTTAATCAATATATTACGATGACTCCTCCAAAATTCCTTTCCACTAATTTCATATCTTTCCTTGATTCATAAGCTTGCTAAAAGAATAATTTTGTTGTGAATTGGGATTGGCGTTAGTGGTAAACTGATTATCACATGCCTTGTGTTTTGATAGTTCTAATTTTTCAATTGTAGACATCATGGAAGCATGGTTCCCATATTTGAATTTTGCTTCCTCTTCCTCTAAGAGTACATTGTTATTGTCTTCTTCATCACAGTCAAAACTCTTTTATTGAAATTTCATTCCATATTTGAGTTCTCCCTTTTTGAAAAAAGTTTTATGAGGATTTTTAATGTATCAATCTTCAATTTCTTCATCATTGAACATTCTTGGTCATCGATAGGCAATGTTCCCAACTCTTTCACTGCAAAAACAAGCATGAGGTAGCTTGCCTTAAAATTTACATGTACCCTACAAGAGTTTCATGGTAATGAGAGAATGAATTTATTTTTCCTCATCAAATTAATCAATGAAGTATCCTTAAATTTCATGTTTCTTCATGTCTTTAAATTCCATTTTCTTACTTAAATGAGTCGTTGCATCTTCCCATTTGAATCACATCTCATATACCACCTGGCTGCTCATCAGATGATCCAGACAAATTTTAGAAAGATCCATTTCCTCAGGAGCTTAAAACATTGTATTATAAAGGGGAATAAGTCTTTTCAATATTTTATTGACAACATCAATGTCTTTGATCTCTTTGTTGAGCCCTTTAATTTCTCCAATAACTTCAGTAATTTGATTGAAGAAAGAATCTACATTTTCATCAGGGTGAATCTTCATATCATCAAACTTGTTGTGTGAAACATAGATTTTATCCACCTTCACTTTGTTGTTACCTTCAAATATATTATCTAGTTTCCACCCACATAGACTTTTATAACATAGATTTCATCAGTTTAAGATATATTCGATCATAAATGGCTATAGTTATGAAATTCTATGCTTTAGAATCAGTCTCCATCATTTTCCTATATGTATCAGTCATAGATAGACCTGTTGGATCAGTGACCAATATTCCTTATGCAGTGGAGAAAGTAAAACCATTCGAAAATATCTTAGGTGATATCTCATAATTTTATTCCATATCTGAAAGTTACTTCCATGAATGAATGGAACTCCCCTGACCTTAACTATGTTATCCATCTCAGCAATGAAAGACAGTTTTTAAACCAGAAACCTACCTTTGATATAACATGAAGGACCCCAGAACACCCTGGGAGGAGAGGGGTGAATCATGGTGTCAAATTTTTCTTTTAAACTAATGGATCTTGTTCCCAAATTGGTAGAACCTTTTTAAACTTGTATAAAGAGAGAGTGCATAAAACAAAAAATCACATGAAACTTAACGACTCAGTAATTTTCCTTGGTTCAACACTAAGGGATACCTCCAAGGAGTATATTATGATAGTGTGTTGGTTTTACCCAAAACCACTAATCTTATAAAGTTTTGGATTATAATATTTTAAAATAGTCAGTCAATTCTAGGTGCACTGCCATTACTAGGATTTAGGGACATCACATTACATCCCTCAGATCACTTCTGTTGACTCCCCCATGCTCACTACACTGGAAGAATCTTCTCTAAGTTTATTGACATGATGGTCACTTCAATGGTTTAGCATTAAATCATGCATCCACAATTATAGATGGATTCTATGTTGATGTCATGTTATTTCCCACAAATTTAATTTACTTTCTCATACACTAATAGGTTATGGAAATTAATTTCCCAAACTAATTTGTTTAATTTTTAGGCTTCCTTGGGTGTTCTGCATACCACTTTACCCCCTCCATGTACTGAGTAGCGGGTATGGTTCATGGATCACCTCCTCTGCATACCACTACTATTTCTGTGTACCATACAAATACTCTATAAACTTCCATACTCTGTGTACTACCATACTTCGCATACTTCTCAGCTTCTCTGCATATCATCTTTCTCTGCCTACTCCCTCGCTTTGTTGTATAGAGAAAGAGATTCCTCCACAGACCATGCTATCTTCTTGTGTATTATTTTATATACGTGGATGGTTCTATCCATGTAATGTCTTCTCCTCTATGAATAACTTCGGTCTTCACCGGATTTATTCCCTGAAATTTTAATCTCCAATACAGCAACTCAACAAAGGGGATTGCTGCTTCTTATATAGTAAAAAATGGATCTGAAAAATACTATAATCCAATATTTACCAAACCTTTGATTTTTGAAAATCCTAAACTGCATACCACTTCTATCTCACAAACGGAAATAATCCATGAACCACTATCCTTCTACATATAACACGCCTCTGTATGTATACCATCGTCGCGAACTGATTTTGGTTTTGTGAACCGCTTCACGTACCATTCACATTGTTCCATACACGGTTCGTGAACGATTCCTTGTCATGGTACACAGTCCATATCCCGAGCCACATGGTTCTCTCCCTTTCTTGAATTCCTTTATTGTTCTTCATGTCATACATTCTTATTAGAAAATTCCCGATTTTGAGTCCCAAAAATTTGGAAACCACTATGAATCTGAACCACCTTCAATACTTCTTTCAACCTCAAATATATGACAACAATCCTTGAAAACTCCCAACTCATTCATGTTTAGATTGAAAAAAAACCATACTCCTTTATTCTCAATGAACAACCTTAGTTCCAACACATATTACTCAATTATTTTTTGAATTCAATGACTTTCTAGGTGAATAAATTTTTATAATGCGGAAGATTATCACACCCCAACCATTAATTTGAATTTTTTTATTTGTTTTCATTTATTTTCCCTGAGTTTTATGTGTAATTTATAGTAAAATTTGATATTTTCTATTTTTCTTTCTTAGCATAAGATAGGAGCACAATTAGAAACAACCATATAGATAACAATGAAATGATTTTAGTTTTTTATGAGTGTTTTTTTCATGATTGGGCACAGTGTTTTCAACCATGGAGCCTGACCATGTTTTATAGCCCTTTTGTATGGAGCCAACCAATGAGTGTCACATGTTTGGAGAATGGTATGTCTAATCAGAATATTCCAAACAATTAAGTATCACCCTTACATAGATTCTTTCATTATATAAGTTACACGATAGTTTTAGAATTTTAATAACCATGAAACCAAACCATGATACTTTTCTTGGTATTTATAATTTTTATTTTCCACATTTCCCCTCTCAAATTAAAACCCCATTTCTTGTTATCTATGTCCCCACTCACACAATCCATCTCATGGGAGGATTATTTATGATTTATCCTCTTTCACTTTTAGTTTTTTTGTTTTCCGTATTCTATGTCATAGTGATTTCTCTTAGGATAAAACCATTTCCCCATATCCACTTAATTTTATATATGTTTACTCCATATTGACTTGTTTTATCTTTTTCTAAATGATAGGGTGAGAATTGGTCCTAATATGTTATTTATTGTGAAATTTATGTGTTATATTATCATTTGAGTACTCTTCTTCATGTATTCAAGAGTTTCTTCGTGTCTACACTCGATTTAAAGAATGTGTTTCTTTTTATTTTCTTTAAATAACAAAATAAAAGATTATTGGAGTTTTATAATTTTGTTAATTAAATTTGTCATGTTTTTATATCTATAAAAGTATTTTTAGTGATTTTTGAGAAAGGGGTTTTATTAAAATTGGGTTTTACTATATTTTTAATGTTCTCATCCATTGTGTTACTATTTTAAGTGTTTTTTATAAAATAACTAAGAGGTATTACTCAAATAATATTTTTTTTAATTGACCACGGTTCATTAATATTTTATATGAATTTTTTTTGAGGTGTTGTAGTATCATTGGGATATGACACCTTTTAGGTTTGGGTAGATTTACTCGGATGTTTTTATATTATAGCGCAATAATTGAAATGGGCATCATGTTTGTTCCCTTATAATTCCATATGATTGTTCATATATATATTTATATGAATGGATACAAATACATATATAGATATGTGTATGCATGCATACCAATATAGGTAGACGTGTATATATATAGAAGTTTCTTTGTATGACTTTATTAAGACATTGTTAATAAAATTGTGTCTTCATTTAAAAATAATTAATTAGATATTTCCAATGTATATTTTCTAAAGAGAGGTTTAGAGGTCATACTAGAACATTTAGTTTGTTGTTCGAGACTTACTTTGGGTTTTAAAATTACAATAAATGAATGATTATTTTATTAATAAATTGATTCATGTTTCAACTGGTATGCCTTTATTGGTACCATGAAATGTTTTAAAAGAAATGTATGCACAAACATAGAAACATATCTCTCTAATTTATGTTTATATATTAACATTTTATGTTAAATAAGGGTTTCACATTGATGGGCGTATAAAGGTGGTATGAGCATATGTTCTTTGATTATATTGATTTTTGACTTATTTGTTGTGTATAAAGGCTACCTCACCAGACATTACAATAATCATGAGGATCTATTGTTACTTAGTGAGAGATTATAGATGGATTATATCTAGTCTTGATAACATAGAATAGATAATTTATAGTATCAGAGGTCATAGGTTAATGTTGTTGGTGAGGCTAGTTTATTGGAACTGATTTGTTATAGATTTAAGAATGCACTGACAGGACAATATATTATACTAATAACTATATATCCTTTTCCAACTTATCATATTTTTTGGAATTTTCCATGACTACATATCATTTATTAATATCTATATACTACAGTTACAATGATTCAACCTTTTTATGACATATTCTGTTGTTTCCCTATTATTATATAATTTGACCTATTTTTTAATTTTAATATTTCTATTTTTTGTTTGATTCATGTATATTATTGATTCTTCCATTTTTTTTATTTTTTTCCCCACTTATTCTATACTAGAATATTTTTTAAATGATTATTTTCAAATTTGAGATCTAAATTTCATGATTTTTTTAAAATGATTACATAGTTTTCTAATTTTTAAAGACTGGTTTCTATAAAAAAGTTATTTTTTCTCTTTTAAGGATAAAAATATATTTTCCCTATATTTTCAAACTATTATATCTGGGTTGTTTTTAGAAATTAAAAGTATGGAATTTTTGATTCCCACCTGCTAAGTTGTTTCACTCTCACACACTAATTCTTTAACCTATCATTGGTAGATCTGAGTTTTTTTATAGGTTTAGGTTCCAATTTATTATCACTCATTCTGTGAGAATGATATTATATGGGATTGTTAATATGAGGACAAATGAAGATCTTGACATGTATTTTGGTTTCTTTTTTTATAGTAGATCTATTAACCTTGTTAGCCTTCTGTGTTTGGAATGTTTTATTTGGTCCACTTATATAATATATTTATTTTTAGTTTTTCATGGTTATGTATTTCGTTAGGCCTCATTTTATTGTATTTATTCTTTTTATTCTTATTTGATGTTTCACATGGATATTTGCTGCATAATGTGGTGATTTCGTACTTATGAATGGAAATTTCATGTCCTATATTATTAATTTGTAAAATTCATTCCCACGGGATCATATTGTATTCCGTAGAACTGTTTTTAGTCTAGGACAATTGGGAACATTAATTAGGTATGTTACGAGCCTAATCGGGTGACCAACTTAAGGGTGACTATGTGTTAATTTGAAACATAATAAATTCTAGTTTACCTACTAAAAACTTAATCATGGTGGTCAACATTGAGTGTTCATCATTAATCAAAAAAGGGTGATGAGATTTTTGATCTATTATAGTTTGATATTTATCAAAATAATTTAATCATCCTATAATGAATCAAATAAAACATGTACTCAACCTATCTTTAATTAAATTAAATTATTGTATTTCATAAATTTTCTTAATTTTTTCCCTTTATCATTATTATTATTAAAAATTCAAAAAAATAAAAATAAAATTTAACTAGGTTTAAGATCCAAACTTCTTTCCCCATAGTATTCTGGTGTATAATTTATTGAGAATATTATTTTAATGGGATTTAATCATGTTTTGATTTAATTTTTATTCAAAATTATTATTCTTCATGTTGAATAATAAAAAAAACACACAAACACACCAACATTTTTACTGATGTTTTAAAATATAATAATTTCCCTCAAAATTTTACAAAACATTTACTTATTTGTATATAATTTATTTTTCTTTATTTCTATTATATTGGTTCAATATATAATGAAAAATATAAGTCTACTTTATGATATTATAGATTTTAACTATTACAATAATCCATGATATCAAAATCTTTTATATGTTGAAATAGGTAGATTACCATGTTTGATGAAGAGAATATGTAAAATAATTACAGGGAATTTACAGGTTTTGAAATAATTTTCCACCAATTTAATAATTATTAATATCTATAATTTTTTTCCCATATAGACAAGAAAAATAAGTTATTAAAATTGAATAGTTTATATTCAATTCAATATACGATAAAATATTTTTTATTTTAATAAATTTTTTATTGAAACAAATCCATTTGATGATGCCTCTAAAATTTATGTCTTAAAATAAAAAGATACATTATATTTTTTTCATTTATATAATATTATAATGTACATACTTTTATATATACTTGTAGTAAATAATTTATCAATAGTACACATTACTAGTGCTAGAAAATATATGTAAGTAACTAACTATTTCCTCTATGGAATAATTCCATCGATTCAAGGGTCAAGTTATATAGTGATTTAATATATATATATATTATTTCATTTAGATGATAAAATATTTCAATACAAATATAGATATCCTTTCACAAAGAGGAATAAAGTGGTTCTATGAAACATCTAAAAGGTTTTTAAATTTTCTTATTCACTGTATATATAAAAATATTTCACATAATCTATAAATGAAATTTATCAATAATATTCAAACATTTATATTTAAAATCATGAAACAAAATATTACAAAATAAATTTATAGAGGAAAAATAAATGAAGAAAAAATATTCAACTATGAGGTATTTCTTAGAGACTATCAATAAAAATATGTAGGGGTGGATGATCCATGATCAATGAGTTAATTGTTTTACTAAATATAAATTCATATTGTATAGTTTGTAGAATAAAATTTCAACGTTGATGGGAAATATAGAATCTATTAGATAACTATTTTCATATTATAGTTGGAATGGAATAAATGACTACCATTTAATGAATTTTTATATGCTATCTTTTATTTCATTTAATTTATACTTCATGGGTGCCCATGTACAAACAAAATTAATGAGATCTAATCATTTTTTTCTTTCTTACAATTTTGGTTGGATAAAAAAATCTATATTTTCATAGAGTAAACAAAAATATTATCATCTTATAGGACCACATGGGTTATAACCTCACATAATGAAATCAGTTTTATTATAATTTATACTTTTATACATTTATATATTGGAAAAAATTAAATAATTTAATAAATAGTTTCTTATGAATAATGATCTAGTGATATAAGAAGGAAGGAAGATATTAATGTATAATCATGAAAATAATCATAATTTGGAGTCCTTATATGATAATGTCCACAAAATTTAAATATAATATAAAAAATAAAGATTTAAATAACCATTAAAAACCAAGAAAATGAAACCTAATATAAATAACCACACAATGTGAAAATAAAATAAAGGATGCTACCGTAATTTCTAAACTGAATCCACTATATGAATATTTGTTATAAAATATTATATAAGTGAATAAGGATAAAAAATATTCTATGAAAAAGTGTAAAATATTATTTAATTAATTTTTTCATTGAAATATTATACTAATCATTTTCTATTTCTATATTGTCTACAAGGAAAATGTAAAAATAAAATTTCAAAAAAAATATCAAGATATGTTTCAAACATAAAAAAATTAATATTTCTCTTACTAATTACATAACCCAAATTTATTAATTTAAAAAACTCATAAAATTAATTATTTCAAAAAATAAATTTTATCATATTACTATACATTATTAATAGAGGAATGTAGTGAATTTTAAAACAAAAAATATTCAAATAAAGATGAATAAGCAAGATACCCTTACTATTCCGTGAAAATTTATTTATAAGTGAACATATTTTGGTTTATAATTTTGAGAATGGAATAAAAAAATATAATTATTATTATATTAATTTTAAATTAGTGATATAGAAAAATATGTTATTGAAAGTATTTTAAAATTTTCTTATATATCTAGTGAGGTTACATGATGATTTGTTCGTAAGAGTTTGTAAATTTATATTTCATGTCAGTTTTTGCTATTAGATATTTAATATGATAAAAATATTATTTCATATTAAGTTTCTCAATCATAGATACTCGAGCTACACTATTATATGTACTAAAAAAAGTTAATGTACTATCTAGGGAAGATAAATGTGTTATTAAAGTGTTCAAGTAATTTAGGTTTCCTTTTATTTTATTTTTTATATTGTTTGAAGACAAATATAAAGGATTGTTGTAGGATTTTTTAGAGAATTCCCTCAATGTTTCCCTTTTTAAAAATTTCGATGTATTAGTTGTAGGTAAAATTAATGATTTTAATTATTAGTTATAGAATGGTAAATGGGGAGTATAGTCTATAAAAAATTTAAAGATTTGGGACACCCAAGAAAATTATTCTACCATTAACCAGGGAACCACCACAACTATAGATGAAAATTATACCATCATATATGAGGTATTCTCTCCATATAAGGGATATTATACTTAAAATTATTTTTTATTTGGACTTTGATATGTTTAATTTGGATAAATTTTTGAG
Source organism: Viscum album (assembly GCA_963277665.1). Lineage (NCBI taxonomy): Eukaryota > Viridiplantae > Streptophyta > Magnoliopsida > Santalales > Viscaceae > Viscum > Viscum album. Next base: position 897,311,449 of record OY728120.1, read on the forward strand.
GATTCTATGAAACCCTTATTAAGTTATGGCATAGATGATATCAAATACCAGGGATATCAATCCTTTTAAATATATCCCCATAATTTTAATAGAGAATGGTGGTATAGCATCAATGATGTATTAACCCAAATATAAATAACTCGGTAAGATTATAACCTCTTATCAATAATGGTAAATTTATTATTTATAAATATTATGATAGTTATTGAGTGATTATAGTTCTAGTTATTCCAATGATATGTTACATAATAATGGTAACCAATAAAAAATATGAAATTATCCTTATAAAAACTATAATTTGTTAGATTCTATGATTTTATTATATAATTTTAAATAAAAATAAATGGACATAACATTTTCCAATTCCATTTACTATATTGTTATTATATATATTATAGAATGGTGAATGTTTTTCTGTAGTGATTCATATTATAACCATATTCATATAGCACCACATAATCAATAAAATCAAATTTCAACTACCCCTATCATATATTTTCATGTCATAAAATTCATTATTACCCTTCTACATCTACAAAAATATTCCAATGTTGTATAATGAAAAAATCATTCATCACAGTTGAAAATATTTTTAAGGTATTTATGAATTATTTTTCTATTAGAGGATTAATATTCAATGAATTATTATATAATATAGAATTATTTTAAAATAACTAAAATAATATAATATTTAGTAGAACTAATAGAATTAATAGTTTAAGTAATAGTGATTTATGTTTTTAGTAATAATATTTCAAAAAGTTATTATGGTGGATAAGATAAAATTAAAGATTATTGAAAATATTCCCTCTATTAATTCATTAAAATGAATATAAAGTTTCCAAGGAAGAAAAATATTTCATAATAGATTCAGAACAAATTATAATACCATTATTAAACATATTTATGAAGGAAAATTCCTATTTTATTTATTGATGAGTATGTTAATCAATTTAATAAACTAAAAAAAATCACACTAACACTAGTAAATAATAAACTAGAGTGGAGTTTTTAATATGATATTACATAAGATGCAAGTGATTTTGTTATGGGTATTGGGTTGGACCAATGAAATGTGAATAAAAAATTATTTTATTTATATAAAAATAAATTTTTTATTGAATCTAAAGTGAATTATAAAATATTAAGAAAGGAATTATTAGTATTGTTATATCCTATAGGAAAATTTATATCTTATTTTGGTGGTTTTATGATTATTATTTAAATTAATCATTTCACATTAAAATATATTAAATCCAAAATGTTTGATGATACAATTTTTGTCTTACACTTAAGTAATTTTACATTGAAATTAGAGAAAATAAATGAGTAAATATATTAATTTTGATCAATTATGAAGATTGGAAAAGTAAATTTTGTATTATCATAATCAAATTTCTTCATACATTTCTTATTGATATTTATTAATGTATCTATAACAAAAAATATTCATGGTATCCTGATATTTTACATCATTTAGTCTCTAGTAATGTTTCCCTAATTTGAATACCATACATAGATAGATGGTAAACTATTATATCTATTTTTTCATCAATGTTATAATTAAATAGGGAATAAAATTATAATTACATTAAAAATATTTAATATGAATCTATTCAAAAATTTATAGAATTTTTATGTGTATTTCTTGAATCAAAAAACAAATTCAATGTCATGTGTAGTTATCACAAAGATCTAATCATAAACCAATTGTCATGTTTCATGTTATACAATTAAATAATAAACTATGATTTAATCGCTAAACTTTTCATTTTGGAAGATGATCCCAAAATCTTACTTCCATTCTTTAGTTTCCCATGATCTTGACTACTATTATTACATACTCCATTGAATGATAAATTACATTATGAACTAAAACAAACTAAATTAAATGAAAAATTAGTCTCTAAAACTCATAACTAAATACAATTAAATCTTACATGACATCAAATCACCCTCTTATATCCAATGAAAGAATGAAATTGTTGTGTCCACATTATGATGAGTTGTATTTGTTTTCATGGAATTACAACAGGTTTACAAATAAGAACTATATTGGAAGATTTATTATTATACCCAAGAATATTAAGAATAAGAAGACCCCAAATATTATTTTTACCAGATATATTAGATAATTTAAATTTAAAGTTGTTGAGTTGATGGTATCTCTTCTTTAAACCAGTTTTAGGTGATTTATTCAAAGTAAATGAGAAAATATAATTGAATGTCTGTTGTTCCATGTAAAAATAGTTTTCCGATAGAGAAATTCTTTTTCTCTGTGATGATGGAACATAAAGACGTTCCATCCATATGTTTTAAATGATTTATTAAGAATATTGGAATTATATTTTAAGAGGATGGAACAAATATAGAGGTATTTTAGACTATTCTAATATATTTTAGTAATTCATTGAAGAAATAATGAATTTACAATGGGAAATTTGGAAAAACATAATTTGAATAAGAGTGAGGGAAATTTATATATAAATGTATGAATCATGTCAGACATCCTATATAAAGGTATGTATTAATTTCAATGATATATGTAGGGGTATAATCTTCTTTAGTAAAGGTATTTTGGAGTGGTGTGAAGGTAACCTGAAGTTTCCCCTACACATGTAAAGTTCATAATTAGGTCTAGTCTCTACACTTGGGTAAAACATGGAGTTACATAAGGGTGCCCTAAAATTCTAAAATAATCATGTCAAGGTAACCCATAAATCCAACTAGTTAGGTAACGTTCATTCATTATATAAATAAATTTCATAATAACCATAAAAAATATAGTTCTACTACTACGTAATGGTCATATAATAATTTCAATACTAAAAAAACATAATTTCCACAAAACCTAAGTGTAAAATTCTATCCATACTTCTAAAAAAAGTGTAATTTTAATATTTAATTACATATATATGGGAAACTCAAATGAATATGAACCATGAATCATTATGAATTCTATATGTTCATAAGAAATTCACAGACTGCATATATATTTTTTTGAAGAAATATCAGAAAAAAAATGAGAAGATGGAGAGATAAAATATCAACCAATAGTTTTTTTAGAGAATGAGAATATTCATGAATAGTATTAAAATAGATTATTCATGGACCTTTAAGAATAAAATAATGATGGATGTAGTTTTCATAGGAGGTAGATGGTTTATATCGACCATAGAATATGCACAATAAGAATATAAACTATGGGTGTTGTTATAAGTCAACTGTCCATAAGGAAAACTGACCTCATGATATTAACCACTTGATAGGATGTTCAAATTATGGGATAACTAAACACATGATGAGTAATGGAATGTATTCAATCCTTATAGTAGATCAAGTGACTGCATGTCACATAGTTAATCCACTAGTTTGAATTTATAATTTCAGTCGATGAAAAGTGAAGTGTTACTCAATGATATATATATATATATAACAATAATATTATCATAATCCTTATAAATAGGGTCAGTAAATGGTGATGTCGAGGACTTATTGGAACAATGTTTTATATTTTGAAAATAAGATATCCATTGAGTTGTTTTTTGAAGTTTGAAATAGGGATCAACATGCCTTAGAAAATTTTTTAATGTAATGGAGAATATCCTCTTCAATATAAATAATAGCACCATGACATTGTTCAATTTCAGTTTCAATTTTCTGTTGTCTTCAATTATTTTTATGGTTTAACAAGAAGAGAAATTTAATGACTTGAATCATATTATACCATCGTTAGTGGTTACAGTAGTACATATGGAATGGATACAATGTATCTCATTCTGAAGGACTAAATAATTTAGTTGTTTTAGTAAACTAGATATGTACATGGATATCATTTTCATACTGAAAACATAAAATTATTCTTAGAATTTTCTTTGATAAAACTATTATTCCCCCTTAGAATATCATTGCATAGAAATCATAATATACATCCTAGAATCCAGTGGAAAATTAAAAAAAGTGCTGATCTCAAATACATAGTAAGTGTATGTATATATTAAAATATATCATGAAAAAATAATTATAATCAAATTAAAAGGTAAATAACTGATACAAATTTAATTCAATTACTTACTATAGAATAATATGGTAGGAATAAATGATTACCAAATAATTCCATATATATTATCAGACGTGTTTGAAACAGAACCCTGGATATTATAACTAATCAAATAGTCACATAGAACAAAAATATATAATACCATAATGATTAAATGCATAATGTCTAACACTTGAAACATACTTTCAATACCTTTTACAAGACAATTTAAATTTGTAAGTAAAACACCATCTAATTTTTCAAACTAATTTAACTCATGAGACGTGTCTTCCCATCAAGGGGATATCTATAAATAGCACACACAAAACAATTATTATGTTTACTTAGTTAATTATTATAATGTTTTGAAACTTAACAAACATATACATTCATATTTACAAACTAAAAAATGAAATTTTGATACATACTATAATAAAAAAACGTAATCATACACTAACTAAGGGAATATGGGGAATGCTAATAAAATTTTACATCCTCATTCAAACTAATAATAAACCTTCAAATGTAAGAATATAGATGATTTAAATAAGATATATCCCTAGTGGATCATATATAGAATATATATTTTATATCATTGATAAATAGAAAGACCATAATTTCTACATTTAAAAAATTGAGGAAAATAATAGTTTCCCTTTGAAAATATCATTTCTCAATACTAAAATTTCCTAAATTATTTTTAAAATGTTATTATTTCAAAATAAACTTTGAAAAATATAAATTAATATCTAAAAAATTTATTTTTCCAGAAGCTCAGAAATTCTATTCATGTTGTGCACGTCAAAATGAATATTCCTTTAACATTTTTGATAAAAGTGAAATGGTTCTTGTTTTGAGAAAGACATAATGATTCCATTAAAAAAGGTTAGTAAAAATATAAAAAATGTCTAAAATTTTATTCAATAAATAAATCATAAAACATTAATAACACTTTTGAAATAACTTTTATAAAATATGGATTTTAATGAAAAATGATTTTTGTCAGAAGAGATGAATAAAGACAGATTTTACTAAAAATATTTTCTCTATAATTTTATGTAACGGAGCGGAAAAAATGGTACTATTAATATACAATTTATTGAATAAAAATATTAAAAATAAATATATTGTTTTTATGATAAAAATACAAGATAATTCCCTCATGGATGCCTTTAATAAAAGCAATGTCGAACAATAACGAGATGTGAAGTAACCCCTACCACTTTGTTAACATTTGAATCATAAGCCTTATTAAATAAATAACATAAAATAAAACTTTAAATATCATGAATATAATTTTATTCATGATATAACATATCAAAAGGGTCATTATATGTACCATATAAATGAATAAGTGGGGAATATGGCGTATGTCTCATAGAAGTAAAATTGAGAGAAGAAACCCTTACCTCAGGTTAGACTTCATTCGTATGTGTCAAAAACTCATGTAAAATAAATATAAGGTTATTATAAAGATATTAAATAACCATACTAATATATTTTATACCATATATTATTTACTTGTTGTATTTTTTACCCGTTTATTAACATTTCTTTCTTGAAACCATTGTTTTGGGTGATAATTGATTCATTTTTCATTTATGTTTTGGTTTGTGACTTCAATACTTTTACATTGATCATGGTTCCCAAATCTAAATAATGTTAAACATTACATATATATATAAATTATATAAATTATATTTTTAATTAATGTAATCTATAAAATTTAATTTTTGAAAATGGATTACACCATTCATGGAGATGCTAAGTCATGTATACACATGAACATTTCTTTCAATTTTCTCACCAAATGAAATGAATGGAAATTATATGTTAATAAACATTCAATAATAATAATTGTGTACATATATAATTTAAATTATTAAAATATATCTTTATTAACATCCATTTAAGAACAAAATGAAAAACATTTCACATCGCTATGTGGAGGTGGTAGTCTACTTGTTCGTACAAGAAATGTTATTGTTTTTTAACTGATTGGAATGTAAGAGTTAGATGTAAAATTATATTTCCAAAATTATTTTTTGTTCATTTAAATGACATATATCAATTAATTTTAAACTTATTAACTTTTATATAATGAATAAGTGAATAATAGATCACATCATTTTGCAAGGTGGTAGTTCGTCGTACACACGAGCGACAATATCATATCCCCCTGACAGAATGGAAATTAAAAGGCTATATGTGAAAATATAATTATAGAAGTATAAAATTTTCTTAATATTCATATTCATATATTAAATCCATCATTATATCCATCCTTGAATGGTTTTTATGGAAACAAATTAAATCTGTGCACGGGGCCATAGACCATTGTAAACACGATTGACAGTTTTTTTCCATTTGATGGAGGTGAAGATTGATAAAGGTTACGAAATTAACGTACAAAAATTATATTATATGGGAGATACTAGCTTTAATATATTTTCATTATTTAATTATATTTTATGGAGTTTTATGAATAAATAAAACAAATACACGTGCAATGAATTTTAACTATTCTTTAGAGAACATTATCAAGCTTACACATAAAACCATCCATGATTGTCTTTCTGATCATAAATATTCCTCTCAGATATTGGTATAGGAGTAAGGATAGTGTTTTATTAGTTATTTGATCAAACAAATTATTATAGAGGTGTGAATATGATAGTAGAGGGTGGCCTTTTTATGTGAGGTAGTGGAAATAATTGGTATTTTTTAAAAGAAAAAGTGATACCTTTGTTTTTCTCCTAGAAAAAGACTCAAAATGGGTTATTATCTATCTTTAAAGGATATAATGTCATAATATTGGTATAAAATTCGTATTTTATAGGTTTTAGTTCATTGTTAATCCTTAGCTTCTTAGTTTAACCCCCAGTAGACTCATTTTTATCTTAACTAGGATAATTTATTTTTAGTGTTTTCACTATTCAATATGGTCAATAATAATGTTTTAATTTTTAGATAATATAAATTATTATGATTAAAAATATTTAATCCATTTTTCAAAATTCAATTCACATATGTTTCATAATTCAATATAAAATTTTACTAGAAAGTGCGTCAAAAAAATGGGTTTTCAGATGAAAACATTTCAAAAGATTAAAATATTTTTATATAATAATTAAGTATGAAATTGATTTTAATTACCTAAATTAGTTCAATTTTAATATATTTTAGTTATTGTGAAATTGAAACAAATTTAATATATAATTTAAATTTCTAAATAATATAATCTAAAAGCCAGTAAAAAACCTTATTTTCACTATTTATAAAAAAATTAATCTTCTCAAAAAATTCTAAAAAATTCAAAAAAATATATAATTCTATAATTTATATATCAAAAATTAGGTTTTTTCAAATAAATTTTGTAAAATTATTAAAAATTAATTTTAATTTTTTTTCAAAAAGCATGACTAAATATCCTTTTTGAAAATTATTAGTTTCCAACAAAACATTTCTTTTTTTTACAAATGATTATCATTTTATTTTTAATCAACAAATGTCTTACTCTATAAATGTTTAAAACATTTTATTTTTATAAGTTAGTTATTAATATTCATACCCACCAACTTACTGGTTAGGTTATAATATTAATGCTTAAAGAATAATATTTTAATAGAGTATCATGTTTTGTTCAATCCTATTATCGTATGCATTGCGAGATGTTGAAGAGAATGAATTTATTTAAAATTAAATATATCATAAATTTGTAGGAAGATACATTTTCATCTTTTTTTTGTTTCATATAATCTGTTTTATAATGGACCTCTTTTAAAATGTTGGTGTGTTACATTCTATCACTTTTAAATAAATTTCATCCTCACAATTTAATATTAATCCTAATAATCATGGGTCTCAAATTTGAATATACCTTTTTTGAAAAATCAAATTGTAAAACACGTTAATGAAACATCATCTTAATAATAAATAATAGTAAGTATGAAGGTTATCTAAAAAACCACATTACTATTCTTTTCTGTAGGAGATCATTGGTGGGAAATAAGGATATAGGATTAGAAAAAAAGAATAAATAATTTTAGAGAGTGATAGAGATCATTGATCACAAGAATGTGAATGGTCTTGATAAATTAATGGCAAAAATTTAAAAAAATCTATTCTGATTTAATGGTCCACTTTATTAATTGGAAATTAATATTATAGGATAATAATTTCAATTCACGATCATTTTCCTAGAGTTTATTAATCCATATACCACCTAGACTAAGAACATAAAAAATATACATACATGATATATTTCTACATTATCATAAAAATTTCATCCTTTGGTTATTCTTACATGAATATTAATATCATATCTTACTCTATGAAATGAAAATAAAATATTAGTTTTTATTCCTAAACATTAAAATTAAAATTTAACGGATCATTAGATCAATAAAATAATGATAGATCATTCCTCTTATCACTAGATATTTTCCAAACCAGAAATTATTTTCCCAAGTTATCCAATATAACACATTAATCTATAATACCTAAATTGTATCTCCAAAAATACAACATAATGCATTACATAAATGGTTAACCTTAAGACACTTATAGAATATGTTGACCAAATTCAATGTCCAGAAAATTAAAATGAAGGTCAATAAATCAACATTATATTCCCCAAACAATATAAAGTGACTCTTAATTTCACATTAAAAATATTTGAATACTTTTTCCAATGTACAACCTTAATGAAAACATGAATTCTTCTAAAATTAAAATATCAGGTTTTCTAACATATTCCATAAATAAAAACATGCAGTATTCTCTAAAAAAGATAGCTTAAACCATAAAATAACTAACCAACTTCAAAGACACCAATTCAATACCATAAAAAATATCATTATTATCTCAACATTAATCATATATCAAGGGTTATATTATCTCATTCATGTGATTTATAAGACGATCAACTTCCAACTGAATCACTTTTTTTGTCATTAGTAAAATTCAACATATTCTCTCAATTCCATAAATAAAAAGTATTACATTATAATCATTTAATAATTCATATAACCAGAATATCATTGATAAAATATTCTTATAACACAATTATTCAATCCAAAAATTGTCTCTATTTCTTATCCTTTATCTGTTTTAATGGAATAATCTTGAACCTGGCTCATTAACTTCTTGTCATGTATATTCCCTTGATTCTTTATGAAATAATTTATATAGTTACCCATATCATTACAATTAATCCATAAATAATTGGAAAACTCTTTATTTCCAATGGAATCACGAGCATGGTGTCATTTCACTCAACAAATATTGAAAACTCTAACTCCCTTTAAAAATACACCAGGTTGTTTCATTCTAGAATTACCATATGGAGGAAATATTTCTTTCCCTTTTCCCTTTTTGTTTCTTTTAGTCTTCCTTCATCTTGTTTTATTACTTCCCTTCATAGCCATAAGATGTGGATAATTATTCTTTTTCCTTAAAAGAACATGGATTTATATCCTCATATGATGAGATAGTTTTGGGTATGAGTTATCATTGAGGTATTGGATTAAGATCATCAATTAAATAGTCAATATTTATGTTTATATTCTGTATGTAGTATATAGAATACTATGATATCCTTGTCAAGTTAACTTCATACATATAAAAATTTTCATCCTCATTTTTTATCAGAAACAAGGATTACTTATCTATATCTATTCATTACATGTAATTAATATATTAATCAAATAAAAGTTCAAAAAATCCTTCAACACCTTGTTCCCTATTTTCTCATCATCCTTAAATTTTTTAATCATTGAAAAACATTGATCAACACCCTCTAATATCCATAGAAATAAATGTATTATCAAAGGAACTCATCCTTTTATCATCTAAAATTACATTTTTATTTTCATTAAACGATGGACTTCTCTAATTGATAATGTAGTCTAACATTATTTCAATAGAATTTGTATTGGAATGTAGATATATACGAGAGAGTTTATTATTCATAACCAGATTCAAATTCCTTAATATGGTTATAGTATGGTTTGTTCTTGCAGCTTCTCTGACTCCTGCTTCAATATCACACCCATGAGGAAAACATCTTCATGGAGTATGTGGTCATGACCCATCCCCCGGGTCCCATGCCGTGACTACCCCAAGCCCAACTTCCATAGGCCAGGGGCTGGCAACTACCACCGAATGGCGTATTCCCAAAAACTGGGAAGGCAATGCCTTTATATCATGTAAACACATGAAACCAAGCACACAACAAGATATGAAAACAAGTAATCTATATAGAAAAAAGAGTGATGAAAGTAAGAGGGGTTGAAATACAATCCCAATAGTAAAGGCACAAGAAAAACTGAAAAACCATAAATCTAAAGAAAAAGAAAGATATCTAATGGGTCATCCTCTGAGGATCCTACCTGAAGTTTCGGTACAGATCGCCTCATTAGTACTCCACATCTGCATGTCTCCTCGGAATACCGACATGTCGTATTGTCAACCTCCGGGCACCGTCCAATCCTAGTACCCTCAGCCTTGATCAGCAATTTCCATCGTCTACACCAAACACAACAAGGTGAGGGAATAGCCTATATAGGGGTGAGTATAACGATACTCAGTAGGGACCCCGTGACCCTCAAGTTCTCACAAAAACCACAAAGGATAAACCACAAAGCATGAAATCAACTGACAACCCTAATTAGGTATATGCCCATACATATACCTAAGTTATCAAGTATGCCCATCTCAATCATGAGGAAGCACAGAGTCCAACACAAAAGCCCAAGCTCAACTTTTCCAAAAATGAAGGATTACCACGATGGTAAGTTCCACACAGGTACGCCACATAGAGGAATAACACCACGGTATTACCACAATGGAAAGTACCACACAGGTAGAAACTTATCTCACACCAGGTATAACATAGGTATAGTGTAGAAATGATTAGATGTGACTACTAATTCATCTTACTCTGTTAAGAGGAAGGCCCACAGTGGATCCTAAATCATCATTAGACCGATAGAAGATCGTAGTACATCGTCATACCCACACAAGCTCTTAGTAACTCATCATACCAACACAGGATTCTAGTACATCGTCACACCCACACAGGATCCTAGTACATCGTTAGTACGTCTTCAAACCCACATAAGATCCTAGTACATTGTCAGCACATTGTCAGGCCCACACAGGATCCTAGTACATCGTCAGAATGTCTTCAGACCCACACAAGACCCTAGTACATTGTCAGTACGTCATCAGACCCCCAGAGGATCCTAGTACATCACCACAGCCAGCTATATGGTTCCCAAACTAAGCTCGCTTGTTTACAGAAGCATCATCTCTTCAATCCACTGGTCAATACTCCAACTTCCACGAAGACCCATGAAGAAGTATCCCAAATGACCACCAAGTAATAGGGGTCACAACGCAATAGATGGTGCGTCAAACGAACGCCTGGTCTGTAAGTTATTAGCCTTTTAGTCCCAAGGTCCCTATTGGATTTATGTTCGATCCAACCCAACCATACCCCAACTTTATCATAACCACATGTCGAGTATACCAAAGGTACCATCTTGCTCCAAGGTTTCCAGTACCATAGACGGTTCATCAAACTAAAGCCTGGTGTAATAGTTATGGCCAAAAGAGCGGAAATGGGTCGACATTGGTTAGGGTCTAGTCAGACCTGGTGGGACCGACCCAGCCTTGGTTGACTCGTCCTGGTTTGGATCGACCCGACCCGTTGGGTCCGGCCCGGCCTGACAGTGGTGCGACGCGGGGGCCGTGGGGGGGGGGGGAGGGGGCGACGGTCATGGGGTGGCACGAGGGCCACGTCGCGGCATGGGGGCCACGGTATGGCGGTCTTCCACGGCTGGTCAGATGGCCTGCTGGCCATCCTCCCTTCGTCTTTGTGGCACAAACCATAGTTCTTTTCCATTGGGTGCCATGGTCAAGCTGTCACCTTCGTTGTGAAGAACAAAACAAATAATAAAAAGATTTGCAGAGAGGTTAGGCCTTCTTCATTTGGCCCGCACACTCCGTGTTAGGGAGGTAGCAAGTGGATATGACTCCCTTCTTAATCAAGAAGACTAGTCAAGAATGGGAATGGGGAAAAATCAAAACAACATTCCCTACACCCTCTAGCAATGATTATTCCCAAACCCACAAAAATAAATCATCTACGGATCAGCTAGTTAGAAATTTTATCCGTGTTCTTTGTGTAGAAGGGAAGAACATGGGAATCAATAATCACACATAATTAAACCCCTACCTCAAAGGTTGGTTGGTGGAGGTCGTGAGGAAGGAGATGAAGTCGTTGGGAATTGTGGCATCGGTGTTTGTCGCTTCCACAAGACGCTTCCGATTTCGTCTGGAACATCGTCCCCATTCTTCAATTCTGGACTGCATTCTTTGTTAGAGGATGTGTTTCTCCATTATTCTCCAAAGCTCCTCCCTTTTTACAAAACTCTCCCAAAAATCCCAATAGATGAAATTCCATATTCATTTAAAATAGGTTTAATTTAAGTGGACACCATAATTAAATGACACTATTTATTAAATGGAGTGTTGGCATAATTAATTTACTCAATTAACTGGGTGGAGTAATTAATGGGTAGTTGAGAGTTTTTATCCATTAAATTGTGGTTTGGGTGGTCCCCACAACCATGGATTTGAATTTGTGGTTTTAGTTCTGGTGGTCCCCACCTCTTAACATCCTCATGGGAGTTCCAACTAAAAATAAAAATGTTAAACAATTTTTTTTATTTTTCCATGAAAAAAAGGAAAAAATATCTTTCACCATTGACCTACTGCGGTCGAGTGAAAGGTCTCCATAAGTGAATATCGGTTCTGTGAGTTCAATGATGCCCTCAGATTTCAATTTCGAGAACTAGTTTGAAAGTTACAAAAACCCGCTCGCACGTTTACTGAAGGTACCCAAAAAAAGTTCAGAAATTCATTTCGGGCACACCGGGCCTTGGATTCACGTGCCATTAATTTTCACGGACTTGTAAAATTATCATATAATAATAAAAAAGTGACATGGAAATTATGGTTCATTACGTTCTCCCCACCTCAAGGCTTCACATCCCAGAAAGCCACATCACAAAACTGGGAAAACAAGTGGGGGTACTGAGCCTGAATCAGAGCCTCCCTCTCCCATGTAATATCGTAGAGGTTCCCATGCTTCCAATGAACGGACAACAGAGGTATCAACTACTTATTGAGGACCCACTCATGTCGATCCTCAATCTCCACTGGAACCTTCGTAAACGTCGCCCCATCATTGATGTCTAGCTCACCATGTTCGATGATGTGAGAATGGTCATGCACGTATATCCTCATTTGGGAAACGCGGAAGACGTCCTGCAGCTGGTACAACTGAGGGGGAAGTTCTAGGCGGTAATCCACCTCACCAACTCTGCCGATGACCTAAAATGGTCTGATGAACCTCAGATATAACTTTTTGCCTCGGCCAAATCTTTGTAAACCCTATCAGGGTGAGTCCCATAGAAATTTGTGGTCTCCATCCTTGAACTCCATTGGTCTCTGTCTCCTGTCGGCATAAAACTTATTCCTACTTTGTGTACCCTTCACCCACTTCTAGATAATCTGCACTTTCTCTATGGTAGCACGTACCATCTCGAGTCCCACGAGATCTGACTCCCCTCGGTCAGTCCAGTACAACGGTGATATGCAAGGCTGCCTGTACAATGCCTCAAAAGGTGTTATCCCAACGGTGGAGTGAAAGCTATTTTTATACGCAAACTCCACCAAGGTCAAGTGATCCACCTAGTTATGACTGAAGCTGAGGACGCAAGCACACATCATTTCTTTGAGGGTCTGAATGGTCTTCTCAGTCTGGCCATCCTTCTGAGGGTGGAAGGTGGTGCTCAAATGTAGTTGTGTCCCGATAGCCTCCTGCAACCCCTTCCCTAACTAGAAAGTGAAACGACTATCATGATTGGAGATAATAGATGAGGGTACACCATGTAGCTGCACAATCTCCTGCACATATAGGCATCCCATGCTCTCTACTGAACCCTTCTCTCTGATTGGTAGGAAGTGGGACAACTTTGTGAGTCGGTCGACGATCAACCAAATAGAATCCTGACCCCTATATGTACATGGAAGTCCCATCACGATGTCCATGGATATCTCGTCCCACTTCCACTCTCTATCTTCTAAAGGCATAACCAAGCATGTTGGTACCTGATGTTCTTCCTTCAGTTAATGACATCTGAGGAACCGAGAGAAAAACTCTGCTACTGATTTCTTCATTTTCGGCCACCACTGCTGTCATCGGAGATCCGGGTACATCTTTTCCACTCATAGATGTACCGCTAGTGGGGATATGGGGAACTCCCTCAACACTTCCTCCCAAAGTGACACTAGTACCATGGTATGTCCTCTGAAAAGGATGACATGCTCTCCACCTTCATAAAATCCCTCGGGTGCCTATCCTATAGATATCTGAGCACGTCAAGCCTCTCAGTCAGTGTCCCCTCGTTGCGCCTCATAGACTCACTGAAGAAGTGGGGGAGTGATAGTAAGATACTGTAGAAAAGCTGATCCATTTCAATCCAAAAAGGATATATGCAAAGAGGCCAGTTGCTCTGTCAACTCACCTAGAAGGTGTATACCATATCTTCTTGCTGAGTGAATCTACTACTATGTTCCCCTTCCCAGGAGTATAGACTATCTTAAAGTTATAGTCTTGGAAGAATTCAATCCAATGTTGTTGTCTCATGTTTAGGTCCTTTTGAGAGTAGATGTACCTTCGACTCATGTGATCAGAGTACATTGTAAAACGCTCGCCCATCATGTAATGTCACCACATATTTAAGGCGAAGACCACTGCTGCTAACTCCAGGTCATGGGTAGCATATTCATGATCATGATGTCTCAACTGTCAAGAACCATTTGCAATCACTTCTCTATCCTACATCAGGATACATTTGAGTCTGGTCCCTGATGCGTTGCAATAGACTACATACCCTATTACCTGCTTCGAAAGTGACATGATGGGGGAACTAGTCAGCCTATACCTCGTCTCTTGAAAACTCCGCTAGCATCTCTCCGACAACATGACGGGTTTCCCCTTCTTCGTCAATGATGATAAAGGTGATGAAACTCTAGAGAAATATGACACAAAACTCTAGTAATATCCTGCCAAACCCAGGAAACTCCGTACATCAGTCATACTCCTGGGTGTCTGCTAAGCATGTACCACCTCAAACTTCACTTGATCCACTGCAACTCCGGCATCTGAGATGACATATCCTAGAATGTGAACCTCTTGGATCCAAAACTGGCCCTTGAAGAGCTTACCATAAAGTTGGTGCTCTCAGAGTCTATCCAGTACTACCTACAAATGATTCGCATGATCCTCTTCGGTACTTAGTAGATAAAAATTTCATCAATGAAGACCACCAAAAAGCAATCAAGATATAACTGAAATATCATGTTCGTGAGTCCCATGAACACTATTGGAGCATTGGTTACACCAAATGGAATTACTAAGAACTCATAATGGCCATACTGACTTTTGAAATTCTTCTTATTCACATCTTCATCTCGCACTCTGAGTTGGTGATAGCCTGATTTGAGGTCTATCTTAGAGAACCACAGTTCTCCCTTATGCTGATCAAAGAGGTCTTCAATCCTTAGGAGTGGGTACGTGTTCTTCACGGTCATTTGGTTCATCCACTGATAGTCAACAAAAAGTATCAAGCTCTCATCCGCCTTCTTGGTGAGCAAAATTGGGGCGTCCCATGGAGAAACAATGGGCCGGATGAATCCCTTCCCCTGCATGTCATCTAGTTGTACCCCCAACTCACGATGATCTGTGGGATCCATCCAATATGCTAGTGTAGATATCAGTGCCATCTCGGGGCAAAGTCAATGTAAAATTCCACCTCTCTATGAGAAGGTAGACCTAGAACATCATTAGGGAAGACATCTGCATACTATTCCACCACTACAGGATAACTTAGACTCTCCACATCAACTGCACTGAGGATAAGGTGGGACAATTGATGAGGGATCGACTGCACTCTCCTCTCAGTAAGTCCATCTTATGCTGCAAATAAACCCTTATCACCAGTGAAGGTAAACCTAGTCCCATCTGTGCGGACACACCGCACTTTAGGCCTAATACAGTCAATCATAGCATGGACTATAGATAACCAGTCCATACCCATGATGATGTCATAAGGCATCGACGCCGCTACAAGGAGATCCCTACCATAACTCTCCCCTCCTAGAGTAAGATCACACTGCCAGAACTATTGTGTAATCGTCAAATCCTCTCTCATAGATGTATCTATCCGTAAGGATCTATCCAAAAAATCCATTTAAATCTTCGACCTCCGAATGAGGGTAGTGGTTATAAAATAATGAATAGAACTTGTGTCAATAAGTACTACAGCTAAGGTGGAGTAGACACAAATCATACCTCGTATCATCTCTAGAGTGCAATGGTCATAGGCCTCAACTTCCTAGAGTTGAGCTCACCCCTGTACTCATACTCCCTATAGTATACTTAGACCACCTGGTGGTGGTGGTGGTAACATCTTGAATCATTGCCCACTACCAGGTGCACGACCAACTCCTATGCCACGTCCTCCTATTCCATGCGGACCTCCTCAGTTAAACCTCGGTCTCTGCCTGGCTGGTCCCTCGACCGTCTTCTTATCATTCATATGGAGGGTCCGACAATCACAAGCCATGTAACCTTTCTCACCACATTTGAAATAATGTATGTTCATCGAATGTCTGACTCTATCTCTGGTGCCCCACACAACTGATCCGAAGTCATGTGGTTTTCCACCTGTATGCCTGGTCCTCTTGGACCTCGGTGACATATGTCTGCTTCCAAATGCAGAAGGCTTCGCTACATGATGACTGGTGGTGGGTCTCACTGCTGGTGACTTCTCAATAAGAAAACTCTCCACTCAGATGGATCTCTCTAACACCCCTGCTAGTGTTGGGATGCTGAGTGGGATCATCGAAGCCATAATCTCCCGCCTGAGTCCCTTCTTGAAGTTCTGGACCCTGAAGAATGGGTCCCGTAACATATCAGTGGAGTAACACGAGAGGTCAGTGTACCTCACTGAGTACTAAGCCACAGTCATACTGCCCTGCTGCAGATGAAGAAGCTCATGTATGTGCACTGCACGAAGAGTCGATGAGACAAACTCTGCCCGAAACAGGCTCTCGAAGTATGCCCAGAGAATAGTCACCTAGTCGTGAAGATGGAGCATCAAGATCCACCATTTTCCCATTGTCGCCTATAGAATATTAGTGGAAAGGATCACCATGAGATCAGCTGGTGTCCCTACTAGTCAGAAAACTCTCACCACAGCCTCCAGCCAATCCTTAGCCACCTGTGTGTCCTTCTCTCCCCAGAACCTGGGTGGCCTCTAGCACTGGAACTTGTGAAATGCACTCAAGTGGTGTGCACCTTCTACTTTTGGGGATAGTGGAATCAGTGTCCCAATGGGTAATGGTACCGCCTGTGCATCTGATGGTGCCTCTACTTGAAAAGGGCCCTTCACTGAGGTCGCGTCGCTCGGTGGGCTATAAGTGTGTACTATTTCTGGAACCCTTGTTGGCTGTCTACATGGAGGCTTACTGATAAGAAATAGGTGTTCCACGGTCAATAAGTTATACCTGGTGAGCTGACTCAAAGAGATCACAAAGAAAACTCTTGAAAACACACATGCAATAAATGTTTTCATGCATTGAGTTGGAAATCAGAAGTTTGTGTCCTAGTATATGGATACATCAGCCTCCACACCAACATTGTATTCCCTAAACAGATAACCACACTCACTACACATAACACTATTTCAGTTAAAAATATTAGAGTCCAATATTCTATGGTAGAACTGACCCCTCTGATACCAATTTTTCATAACCCGTCCCCCAGGACCCATGTCGTGACTACCCCAAGCCCGTCTTCCATAGGCCAGGGGCTGGAAAATAGCACCTAAAGGCATATTCCATAAAACCGGGAAGACATTGAATGTATATCCTATAAACACAAGAATCCAAGAACACATTAAGATATGGACACCAGTAATGTTTATAGAAAAAATATTGTTAAAAGTAAGAGGGTCCGGAATAAAATACCAACAGTAAATGTACAAGTAAAACTGAAATACAATACAACCTAAGAAAGAGAAAGGAAACTACTGGGTCATCCTCTAAGGTTTCTACCTAAAGGGTAGGTAAAAATTGCCTCTTCAGCACTCCATGTCCGCCCGTATCCTCTGCGTACCGACACACCGTTTGGTCCACCTCTGGGTACCGTCTAATCCGGGTACCCTCAGCCTCAATCAGAGTTATCCTTCATCTGCACCAAACAAAACAAGGTGCGGGCATAGTCCATGTAGGGGTGAGTATAACAATACTCATTAGGTACCCCGAGACCCTCAAAGTCTCACAAAATCCACAAAGGATATACCACAAAGCATTAAATCAACTGAAAAACCTACATAGGTATATTCCCATACATATACATATGTTATCAAGTATCCCCATATCAATCATGAGGAAACACAGAGTCCAACTCAAAAGCCAGAGCTCAACTATTCCATAAAGGACAAAGTACCACAATGGTAAGAACCACATAGGTACATGACACAGAAGAATACCACCAAGGTATTACCACAAAGGAAAGTACCGCACAGGTATGAACTCAACTCACACTGGGTATAACTTTGGTACAGTAGTAGAGATGACTATATGTGACTACTAATTCGTCTTAATCTATTAATAGGAAGACCCACGAAGGATCCTAAATAATCATCAGACCCACAGAGGATCGTCGTACATCGCTAGACCCACACATGATCATAGTACCTCATCAGACCCACACAAGATCCTAGTATATCTTCACATCCGCAAAGGATCCCAGTACCCCGTCAATACGTTGTCAGACCCAAAAAAGATCAAAGTACATCATTTTTACATCGTTAGACCCACACAATAACCTAGTACATCATCACTACATCGTTAGACCCAGACAGGATACTAGTACATTGCCAGTATGTCGTCAGACCCATATAGGATCCTAGTACATCGTCAGTACATCGTCAGACCCACACAGGATCCTTGTACATCGTCAGTATGTCGTCACACCCACACAGGATCCCTGCACATTGTCAGTACGTCGTCATACCCACATAGGATCCTATTACATCGTCAGTACATCCTCATACCCACACATGATCCTAGTACTTCACCACAGCCAGCTACATGGTTCTTGTACAATGGTCGCTTGTCTCTTGAAGGGTCTGGTCCTCAAGCCATTGGATGATACTCTAACAACCAAAAATTCTGACTAAAATGTAACCCAATATACCTCCACTTCATAGGGGTCTCAATGAAATATACAGTGCATCAAACAGACACTCGGTCTATATGTTATTATTCATTTAGTCCTGAGGGCCCAGCTGGATTCGTGTTCGATCTAACCAGAACATCACCCAACATTATCCTAACCTCATTTGGGGTATACCAAAGATACCATCCTGCTCCAACGATTCCAGCATCGTAGATGGTTCATCAAATGGATTCCTGGTGCCAAAGGTATTTCTTAAAGAGCATAAATGGGTCAAAGCTAGTTCGGGTCCGGTCCGACACAGTCATATCGACCAAGCCTGGGCCGACCCTTCCGGATTCAGCTCAACCCGGCCCACTACGTCCAGCCTACCCCACACAGGGCTGCCCGGCAGGGCGTTCGGGCGTCCTCGGTGCGGCGCGGGGGCCGCGGTGCGGCCCGATGGCCGTATGGCGGCACGGGGGTGGCGGCGGGGCTCGCGTGCCGCAGGGTGCACACAAGGTTTTGGGCAGTGCACGGGCCATGGGGTAGCGAGAGGGCCGTGGGGCGGCACGTGGGACATGGTGCAGGTGTCTTCGGCAGTTGGACGGATGGCCATCCGTCCTCGCCGAGCGGCCCGGTCGTGTGCTGCACCTTTTCCAGTGGCCAACTCGACCTTCCATCCTCCCTTTGCTGCCACGGACCAAGCCATGGTTCTCTTCCATCGAACAGTGCGGTCATTCTATCACCTTCATCGCGAAGAACACAACAAATAATCACAAGAATTGCAGATAGGTCGGGACATGTTAGTTTGGCCCGCACTCGCCATGTTAAAGCGGTAGCTAATGGATATGATTCATTCTTGAATTATGATGAGTCGTCAAGAACGAGAAAGGGGGAAAATCAAAACAACAATCCCTACAACTTCCGGTAATGATTATTCCCAAACCCACAAAAAGAAATCATTTTCGTATCAACAAGTTGGAGAGTTGATCTGTATTCTTTGTTAAGAAGGGAAGAACATGGGAATCAATAATCACACATAATTAAACCCCTACCTCAAGGGATTGTTGACAGCAGTTGCGAGGAAGGAGATGAAGTCGTTTGGAATAGTGGCATCGGTGTTTTTCACTTCTGCAAGAAGCTTCTGAAGTTAGCTCATACATCGTCCTCATTCTTCAATTCCGGAGTGCGTTCTTCATTGGAATATGTGATTCTCCATGATTCTCCAAATCTCCTCCCTTTTTCCAACACTCTCACAAAAATCCCAAGAGATGAAATTCCAACATAAATTAGAATAAGATTAAGTTAATTTGACACAATAATTAAATTAAACTATTGATTAAATGGAGTTTTGGAATAATTAATTTACTCAATTAAATAGGATGAGTAATTAATTGGGAGTTGAGAGGTTTTCTCCATTAAATTGGGGTGTATGTGGTCCCCACCACCATGGATTCGAATTGGGTGTTTTAGTTCGTGTGGTCCCTACCTCTTAACATCCACATGGGAGTTTCAAATAAAAATAAAAATGTTAAAAAATATTATTTTTATTTTTCCATAAAAAAGTGAAAACCATTATTCACTCTCAACCTACTATGGATGAGTTAAATGTCTCCTTAAGTGAATATCAACGAAGTGAGTTCAGTAGTGTCCTCATATTTCAATTTCGAGCACTGGTTGAAAAGTTACAAAAACCCACTCGCACGTTTACAGAACGTACCTAAAAAATTTTGAAATTTATTCTGGGCACACCAGGCCAAAGAATCATGCGCCGTCAATTTTAGAGGACTTGTAAAAATACCATATAATTATAAAAGATTCATTTAAATTCCATGTCTTTACATATGTGCATTGATATAGTTCCAATTTCTTCTACTAGGTTCTAATTTTAAACAATGTAATACTATAGTTTAGATCACAATGTTATAAAATATAATGTATAATCCCAAAACATGTGATAATGTTAGAATAAATTGATAAATGTATGGTTGGTTAATTTCATAATTAAATACACAACTTTTTTGGAATGTTTTCAAATCATAAAATATTTTCAAATCATTCATAATGGTTTGTAAAGAAAATTTGAATTATCCAAAGTATATACATTGGGATTATAAAAAAAGGTGCATAGTACGTCCCATTATCATGTTCCTAATAAATCTGGTGTCAAGCACCATGATCTTTTTTATAGGATATTATACCTAGTAAAAAATATTCTGTAACCACATCCACATGTAGTATCTATAAATGGATGTATTACTAGGAAAAAAAACTATCTACCATACCAAAACTATATGATGTTATATTATAATTAGGCGTATACTTAAAGTAGTTAATAGGGGTATATTCTCTAATATATATTTTTCTAAATATTTTTCCCAAGGCTTCTACTAAAATTTCTCTAATAAAATTTGTAAAAATCGTACCCCTAGTATCATAGAGTCGGTGGATACATTCTTAGATTCAAAATACTTAAAAGGTATCGCATACCGAAAGGAAAAAATAATTTTTGTAGTCATGGTAATCAAAATACAAACTTGAATCTCATATTATAATTGAGAATTTAAAATAAAATATTGTATTTTCATCGAGAACACCATTAATCACCTTATCATAGCCCTATATAACAATCATAACACACATCCTTATTTCCTAGGGAAAATAAAACATAAGAATGGGGTGAGATAAAATGATTAGTAAGGGTAAGAATGTAGTGTAAGCTATTATAAATAAATAATTATAATAAATATGGAAAGGTAAATATCTTAAACACATTCCCTTAAATCAATCACTTCAGCATAATATGATAGGAATAAATTATGATCAAATAATTCTATATAAATAATCACAAGATCTTGAAACATAACCATTGAAATTATATCTAATTAAATAATCCCATTGAACATTAATAACTAATATCATAATGATGGAATTCACAATGTTCAAAATTTTAATCATATTTTCAAGACCTTTAACGATACAGTTTAAATATGTGGGTAAAAATCCTTCTAATTGGGACAACTTATTTGAATCATGAGACCAGTCGATGCATCGATAGGCTATCTATTACCATGCCTCACCCATAAATTACTAAGACGAGTTCATTACTCATTTGAAATTGGTTAAAATTTAATCAACATTAACATTCATATTTAAAATCTATCATGTGAAATGTTAATATATACCATTATCAAATAAATATAGTCGTAAAATAACCAATGTAATATGGTTAGTTGTAATAAAATTTTAAATCATCAGTTACCCTGAACATAAACAATAAAAAAATAATAGAGATTATATCAACAAATCATTTACCAAATGGATCATAATTATAACAAATGGTTGATGTTGTTGATGAATTGAAATGCTATAATAATGTACATAATATTATTTTTCAGGAAAATAACCTTTTACCCTTGAAAATTTATATTTTTTTAAATGAAATTTTCACAAAATATTTGGAAAATAATTATCATTGATAAAAAATTTTGAAACATATAAATTATGATTTGAAATATTAAGTGGTCATGATGGTAGGAAATTTTATTCAGGTCATACACATTAAAATAAATATTCATATTACATTTTCTACAAAAGCCAAATGAGGCTTGTTTTTAAAATGACATAAATATTAATTTAAAATTAATTTTTAAAAATTCATAAAAGGGTAAAATTTTAGTTAATAAATAATTTTTAAATTTTTTTAAAAAATTAAAAAAAATTAGAAAACATTTATTTTGATGAAAAAGGGTATGCCACTAAATAGTGAAATAATGTTAGATTTTGTTAAAAATCATTCCCCGGTCATTTGAGTTGAATAATAGTGAGAAGATGGTAATATTACATGAAAATATAATTAATAACTAGATTAAAAGGAAATATATTAGTTTTATGATATAAATACAAAGTAATTCTTCAAAGGGATAATCAAACAAAAAATTTATACTGAATAATAATGAGATTGTGAAATAAACACTTACCACTTTGGGACACTTTGAATAATAATCCCTGTGAAATAAATAACATAAAATGAAATATTAAATACCATGAATATAAATATATTCATGATAAAAAATATAAAAAGTGTCTCTATATACACCACATAATGTAATAAGTGGTGAATATGTTGTATGTCTCACGGAACAATAAGTGAGACGAGAAACCCTTACCTAAGGTTCTAATTCCTTCATTAGCGTAAAAACCTCATATATAATAAATATAGCCATATTATACATATATTAAATAACTATAATCATATATTTTATACCATATATTATTTAATTATAGTCTTTTATCACTCTTTTATTAACCTTTCTTTTTTAAAATCACTATTTCAGGTGAAAAATAATTTCATTTGTCATGTATGTTTGGTTCGGTAATGTTGGTCCTTTTACTTTGATCATGATTAAATAATATTTATAATATAAAAAATTATTTAAATATCACTTATATTTGTTATATATATAATTAGAGTAATCTATAAGAGTTTGATATAAAAATTGAATTACATTGTTTATTGAGATGTTAAGCCGTACATACGCGTGAATGTTGTTTCCATTTTTTTCGATGGATGGAACGAATGGAAAATAAATGAAAATTAATTTTTTAAGAAATATTATTATTCTATATATATCATTTATATTAATCATATACATCTTTATTAGAATCCATTTAAAAATAAAATGAAAACATGTCACATTGTTTCGTGGAGGCGATCGTCTACACGTTCGTACGAGCAATGTTACTATTTTCCAATAGATTTGAAGGTAAGTACATAGATTTAATATCATGTTTCTATAAGTATTTATTGGTCATAAATATCACATATATCCATTAATTTAAACCTTACTAACTTCCTTCTATTTAATAACAGAAAAATGAATCACATCACTTCACAAGGGTGTAATTCGATGTACACATGAGAGACATTATCATATCCCCCCATGGAATGGAATATAAGAAGGTATATGTTATATAATAATTACATAAATATATTAATTTAATATGTATAATTTTAATATGTTAATTCCATAATTATATATATCCTTTAATAGCATTGATGGATAATGAAATATATCACTCCGTGAGGTGGTGGCCCACCGTACACCCAATTGGAGGTTTCTTTTTCCATTTTATAAATGTAGAGATAGATATAGGTTTTGACTATAGAATAAAAAATTAAGTATGTAGGATATATATGTGTTATTTTATTATTTTTACTGAGTAATATTTTATGGAGTTTGAAGAAAAAATAAAACATTTTTGAACATTAATAATTTTCCTCCTCTTTAGATAACTCTGTTAAGTTTATATGTAAAACCTTCCTAAATTGGATTTGTGATAAAATAAAGGCATCTAGGATGTTGTGAGAAGGGTAAGGAAGGTATTTTTGAAGTTATTTTCCAATCAATATGGGTTTTTATGTGTCTAAATGAGAGTATATGGGTGACCTTTTATATGTGGGTGAGAGGCTACACACGGTATTTTTGAAATAAAAAAGTGATACCCACGTTTTTCCCTTTTCCCAAGCCTCCAAAATGGGTAATTATTAATCTCTACTTGTTATATTGTATAAATATGTTAGTTAAATGGGTAGGGGATAGTTATTTGGTCATTGTTAATCCTTATCCTCTTATTTTACCCCTGATAATCCAATTTTTACCATAACCACGGTAATTGATTTTTACTATTTTCCCTATTAATTACAGTAAAAAATTATGTTGAAAAAATTAGATAATATAAATTATTATTATTACAAATATTGAATCCAATTTTAAAAATTCAATTCTCAAAATTTCTAAAGTTCAATTTAAAATTAAATCTGCAAGAGCGTTGAAAGAAATGGGTTTTTCTAAGATAATAATTCAACTATTTTAAGTGTTTTTTCTCATAATTGAACTTGGAAATGATAAAAATGAACTAAATTATTTATATTCAAATATAATTATCTTATTTTAATTTAAAACTAATTTAAAATATAATTTATCTTCTTATATAATTTAAATGAAAAGGGAGTTTTCAATACTAAATCAGTATATTCATTATGCATCAAAACATTAATCTTTTTCTCAAAATTCTCAAAAATTTAACAAAAGATTATTTTTAAATTTATATTTAAAAAATTATGTTTATTTTTTGAAATAATGTTTATAAAAGGGTAAATAATTATTTTAAATATGAGCGCAAAGCATGACTAACCCACCCTTTTGCAAAATACATCTTTTTCAAAAACATTTCATTTTAATTCAAATTATACTTATTTTATTTCAAACAAATATATATCCATTTAATTTATTATATAAATTATTAAAACATATAATTTTAATAATTTATTTTTTTAATATTAATACCCTCCAACATAATGGCTATGTCATAATGGTCGTGTTTTAATAATAATTTATTAATAGACTATCATGCATCATTCACACTTGATGTTTCGTACCTTTAAAACTATCAACGAGACTGAATTTAAATAAAATAAAATTTATCATGAAGTATCAAGGTGTTACATTATCTTTTAATATTTCTTTCATTTCATATATGATATCGAATTTGATTTTCCATATTTGAAATCTTGTGGTGTTACAAGAATCATACAGTGGTAAAGATATTTATCCTGATGTTTATAGGTGTTAAGTTATTAATGTTAACATATATCATGATAATTATCTCCATGATTCAGGTTGTATAATGAATACTCAACTTCGAATAATTGTTTATAAGTTTTGTGTTGTGAATTAAGGAGTAGTTTCATGATATAAAAAGGTGAATGTTTGAATATTTGTGTAGTTTTAATTCATGTAAATCATCATGGATAGATGACGGGGAAATAGATAATGAACTAAAAGGTTTGATTGGTTATTCTTATGTAGTTATATATATATATATATATATATATATAATTTTACATTATAGGTTTAATGATTGAGATAATTACAGATTTGGTCGAACGTGTTGACCAAATATCCAAGATGATTTTAATTTCCATATGAAATGGTATTTCAAATCTTCTGTTTATATGGTTCAGTGAACATATATATAGGAGGAAGAAATAGTAAGAACCCTATATTTCATATATTAACATATTGGAATATATATATATTATATCATATAAAATAATGACATTTTAGTGTTCAACACTATTATTCAAGATAAAATTGTTAATGTGTGAAAAAAGGGTTACCTGATACCAGATTTAGTAAAATAAATAATTTACAATAGAATTGGGGAAATAAACTCTTAAATTATGTTTATTATCTAATGTTAACGATGTATAAAATCATATGGAGATCTAGTTTTGTTATTATTAGACTGATTAAGAGGAAGAATGATAGAGAGGATGGCGAATAAGAATCATCCATGTTGGTGATGAAGTCCAAAGAAATAGACGGCACTTATAACATCTCAACCCGACTCCCCACACAAAT
Source organism: Viscum album (assembly GCA_963277665.1). Lineage (NCBI taxonomy): Eukaryota > Viridiplantae > Streptophyta > Magnoliopsida > Santalales > Viscaceae > Viscum > Viscum album. The sequence continues at coordinate 897,338,216 of OY728120.1, forward strand.
AATGGTCTGACCGATGGGTCACATGGACTTGAGAACACATCCTTTTATACTAGATTTTTCTGAAAAATAGCGAGCTTCTATGGAGTTGGTAATGATGAGACTACACTATAACGGCCCAGTCCATCCCACGACCTTGAAATTGTCCACTTTGGCCTAGCCAGCACTATTTTTCTTTCCATGAGCTATATCCTTAAGTAATTATCTAGTAAAAGGACTATTTATGAGATATTTATCCACACCATCTTAAAAGGGAGTGTTTCATGCTTCTCCTCCTTCGATGGGGGATTTCTATAATCCACCCCCACCAAAAGGGTCTAGTTTCCTTGATAGAACGTAAAATGGTATCATAGACGGTGTCCATTTGATGTGTCAGTGTTGATGTTGGTCCCTTCATGTGGGGGTGGATTACAGATTTCCCACATCAAAGGAAGAGGAGTATGAATCACCCCTTTATAAGGTGGTCTAGCTACCTCTCCCATCAGGAGGTGCTTTCCTATAGAATGTCTGGGGGCCAGAGCCTATGGAATGAAAAATTGTGTGTGATAGGTTCGAAGAATAAAATATCATTATAGGGAGCATGATTACATTGTTACTAAATTATTTAATTCCCCCCCCCAAAGAAGGGCCCAACATCATCACTGGAACATCAAATGGACAATGTCTTTGATGCCATTTTAAATGGACAAGTCTATCCAATAATTATGATATTGTCTTCTTTGATCCTATCCTGCATGGATTTGAAATCCATGGGCTCTATCCCTTATGAATTACCTAGGAAAATGAATCATGATAGGAGGGATATCAACACCACCATATAAAGTGGTTCTTCATTCACTGCCTCCTTCGATGTGGGATTTCCATAATCCACCCCCACTAGAAGGGCCCAGCTTCCTCTCTGGCACATGAAATGGTATTAGAGGCAGTGTACATTTGTTGTCCCAGTGAGGATATTGGGCCCTTCTAGTGAGAGTGGATTATGAAAATCACACATATATGTAGGAGGATCATGAATCTCTCATTTATAATCTGGTGTGGATTCCTCTCCAATTATGAGGCATTTTCCTGGTGAATTCTTGAGCGCCAGAGCCCAGGGAAAGAAAAATTGTGGGAGTCTGGACCAAAGAGAACACTATAATGATTGTGGGATAGTCTGAGATATTACATATACCCTCATATCAGAGTAGAATAGTGTAAATAATAAATAAGAATCAAGAAATAGTATCGGAATCAGTAATAAATAAAAGATCAAAAAGTGTAATATTAATATCAATTGTCTAAAAAATATGACCAATTCCAATATATAACTGATGAATTATATTTTGATGATAACACAGAAGATGAATTATTTGACATATTGCACAGTACCAAAATAATGAAAATATGTAAAATCCATAAGGGGGTCTCCATGAGAATCCCTCTCTCAAACTTATTCATGTGCTCTTAACTCCCAGGTATAAGCAAATTAGAACAATCCAGAATATATAGTCCTACGAATATAAGGTCTACCTGGGTAACCATGTGCAATGGTGGCCCGAGAAGGGTGTGAGATGTAAATACCACTAGGTTACCACTAACAGTGTCTATAACTAAATCCAATCTGTTGATATAAATAAACCATTGTACAAGTAGAATGAATAATAAACAAAACTATAATAAACAAATAATAACCATCATGCTCAGGTTCCAAAAGGACACCTGACAACTCTACCTTCTTCGGCTCAAGGGCAATATGAGATTTTTGACAAGTAACTATATATATAGAAATAATATAAATAAATAAATATATATATATATATATATAATTTTTTTTATATTACATCCACCTATATGAACTAAGTACGTATATACGTAAATGGCCATATATCTAGGATACTAAGTGCTAGTTGGACCGGGCATAACACTGTCATCCATAACCACTAAAAATAATCCAATAAGATCTATAAATAGTGTAAATGTCATATATCTCCTAATGAGTGGGATAAATTATTGTTATCACATGACATGGTGATGTGTCATTATTTCAACACTCGAGAAGGTGGTGAGTGTGCCTTCATTCCAACAGCCACCCAGTAACGTGGAGCATCATGCCCATCAGCCTAATAATGTCAATGGTGTGAGACTACATGATTCAACACTAGATTTATGGGAGAATTATTATTTCATTCTCAATAGAACCATTACCATTTTTCCATAGACTATATGAAGGAGTAATCATATTTAAAATAAATTTCCATGAGTCATTACCTCTCCTTAATTAATCTCAATTATAATCATGGTAATTCAAATTAATTATTATGTTTTATAACAACCAACAAATGGTGTGTCCTATCCACCATATATAATTCTTTTTAATTAAACAATTTAATAAAAAATTATTTCTATTATACCATTTCTACCTTTCCAGGAAGGAATCTCATCAAGAATAGACATTCCATTTAATACATTCCATTTAATCTACTCAAACATGGAAATTTATTTACAAGTTTAAAGGGGGTAATTAGGAGATTCCATTCATTATTGAATAATTTCCTATAAGGGAAACACCATTTATAATATTTTATAATCATTAGAAGATGTTTTGTTCATCTTTGAATTTATATATATAAGGAGTTCTACTTTATTTTGGAAATAACCAAGGTGTCATTTACAAAATATGGCATATATTTAATATCTACAAAAATTCATAAGGAAACACTAATATACTAAGGAAAATAATAATATAAATCATTATGACCCACTTTTTAATTTCAAATATAGCACACTTCATCAGAGGGATTTTAATATAAAATCCTAACATTGTTCAAAAACAAATCATTTATCCCAATTAAGCATTTAGTATAGTAATCACAACACAGTTCCATTTAGACAATCATTTTAGAAAAGATCCGTCAAATTCAATCAGTTAAAAAATGTTCACCACATCACTTATAAGGTGATAAGATCAAATAGAAAATTAACTATATGGGTAAATTTTATTTCTAGACCAATATGTTAGAAGAAATTATGGGATTTTCATCATTTAATTATAATTGGGAGATGTAATCCATCACACCCAAAGGTTTTCTATTATCAGATTTGTCATCCCCAATTAATATAACAATGATCCCTGATAATATAATAATGTGCATATTACAGTTAAAATAGAAGACCTCAATTTTAGGGTGATGTATGAAAAAGGTCAGCATGTGGCACAACAACACTATACATAACTCAAAGGAAAATTTATGAGAAACCCTTAGAGCACCTGCCTCATACTGAGGATGATCTACTCATTTAATATTAAGGTTTTATTTTCTTTATTTTAAATGAAATTGATGAAATTGATGAAATGGGCATTCACCATAAATATAGGGAAAACTATCTTGCACCATGATAACTCAATTCATAGGAAATTAAACAAATAATGATTTAAAAGGATTTGATATATTACTAGGAGGAATCCATAGGCACAGACAATGCTCGATTTCAATGATGGATAGTGGATATCCCTAAAATCCTATGTTAGGCTGTGGAGAGACCCCCGATGTGCATGGGGGTGGCTCATGCTTGAAAATGAGTAAAAGATGGGAAAAACAATCCTTTACCCGATTAAGGGAAAATTAAAAAGATTCCCTAAAAACTGGGCCTCATGGTTTGGACACACTTTTTGGCCAAACTATACCCTGACCATGTGAATAATACCCTTAAAACTCCACCTTGTATGTTTTTTCCACATGTTTACCCTAATCATGCACCAAACGTGAGATGCATTGTGTGAGGGTACAACCTAAGTGGAACTAACCATGCGCAGCTTGTGTACTTCACATCATCTCACCTCTATAATCCACATAGTTTTCTTCTAGTGGTAACATGGTTTTAGAAAAACCATTCACCATATTCATATCATCCCAAACATGAGATTCTATATCATGGAGCTCTCGAAACTCAATTAAAGAACCTGAGGGGCCCATCAGTTTATTACCTAAATCCAAAAAAGCATTGAAGTGTTCCAACTCTTGGAATTACATTCTAAATCTCGGTTCAATGAACATACCATCCACCAAACATCAAAATAAAAATTCCCTTGTAATTATACCTTGGATAAAAAACATGGGTTATTAAAACTTCCCCACCGTAGAAATTCGTGTCCCTGAAAATCGTTCAAGAATAGAAAAAACATCACCCGACCTATGAGAGCCATGAATTTTCATTTAAACGGTCATGTTGTGCTTCCAACTACCAAATGCAACCTCAATAAATTATTTAATCATACAGTACTTATTTAAGAATACGACACCACCTCAGTTAGAATTTTCTTAGAAAGTAGGCTTATAAGCATTCTAGTGATGCACCTGGTCTGATTTTGAATAGGTCACAAAGTTGACTCCCTATAGACCTCATTTATCTAGGTCGATCTGGATTTTAATTAAAATCCACATCTGAAACATACTGTACTCACCATAAACTAATGACATTTTTAAAATAGTTCTTCATTAACCAAATTCACAAATCAAATGTAAAACAAGTTGATCCACCCTATATTACATACCATGAAAATTCTTAGCTTAGATGGATGGCCTAAATCAAACTGAACCACAATTCCTTCCTCCAAAGAATCTTGCATTTACCATGAGCATAATCATTGAAACCTGCACTAGAAATCCAGTGATACTCCCTAATCAAACCACCACCTGACCATTTAGGCTCTTCTATATCACCACAAACAAGGTCGTAACCCAGATCCATCCCACTAGAAACGTAACCCTTTATAAAACACTTATAAGCCCAAAAATATATATGTGAGTAACCTTGGATTGATCAAAATGGAGTCTAAGGAACTAACCCTAGTTAATTCATACTCCATGTTTATAAGAGAGACATCGGTATAAAGAGAAAACATTCACGTTAGATCTTTTGATGTGCCCAGAGTGACATACGTCTAGTGGTCAAGTCAAATAAGAGTGCATGGTGTCCGAGACCTTATCCAGGGTGTTCCTACATTGTAACCCTGATATCACTCAAGACTAACCATGCATCTTTAAAACCCACACATCCATCATGAAACCCTAATCAAGAAACCAAAAAATCCAAAAATATTATTAACATTAGCATAGCATAGGAACAATTATCTCTTAGTGAACCAACGACGACATCAAAAAAGAGGTCATTCTCATCATTAAGTAAGAGTACACTAAGACTGAACCAAGGAAACCACAAGATGAACAGTTGAACCACTTCTGGTCAACCACGTAAAAGAAGCTCGACTTCACCTACTAACACATAACTGCTAACTGATTACAAGACTCCACCACCAGAGGCATCCTTTGATCACTCAACCAAACCACAAAAGTCCATCTAAAACCAATGGTGTTTTTCGTGGGTTTTATACACAGCCAACCATATCCACATCATTCTCCTGAGCATGCACTTACATGTAAACTAAAACTATCATGACTCTCCCCACCTTAAGAGTGTCCTTGTCAATGAAAGTAGAGATAGAAAATCCAATCAAAACTGTGCTAGGATAGATCAACTTTAATGCAATTTTGACACATATCCATGTTCATCTCACCAATTTCAAATCATTTAGAATGAAAACCAAAACCAAACTGACCATCATGTCAAAACAACCCATCCTTATAGAAATTCATCTGAGCATTAAGATGAACTTGATTATTTTAGAGCCTAGGACACTCTACTCGGGAGATGACCTGAGAACATACTCAATATCACAAGGCTCAACAATCTATCTAAACTCAACCAGTTTGATACATAACTTAAAAAATCAACATTTAATATATATAACAATGCATACTAACATGATATTTTGGAATAAAGGTGGCAGACCCTTGATACTATCTTTATATTATCTTCAATGTGAATTCATGTATTATGTGGATTATACAGAAAATAGTCTCAAAGCCATATTATCCCACACACTATAAAATACACAAACAATAGCATATGATATTGACCTATAATGAGGTAACAATAAACATATTTCTATGATCCTTGCACCTATCATTAATCCAAACCTAAAAAGAGAAAGGTCTATAGAAAATGATCATGTTTCTGTTACAAGGAAACTCAAGGAGAAAAGTTTGAACTGACCTTACAAAATGGTTTTAAAAAAAATACACCACTTCATATTCCATTTTAATTCATTACATTTATTCACATTAATCTTTAATCATTTACACGTTTCAAACATAACATAAAGTTCTAATTATAAATATAAAGATCATAGTACCTAATTTAACTAGAACAAAAAGGGAAAATAGGCAAGGCTTATCAAACATCCTTTTTATATATTAAACATTTATTAACATCCCATAATAATTATAGAAGTAATCATATAAATTCCTTCTTAATAGATAATGAAACCTATGAGGGGCTCATTTAACCAACCTAGGTTCATCAATATGCAACCCAATAGTAGTGGTTTAAATAATCAAAATTTAAAAACACCTGGAGCAGACTATCTCATTAGAAAATTTCCCCAAATAACCTATTTGGGCCTAGTTGTGAATTTGAAAAGTTAATTAATTAATTTTAATACTATTTTTAAAGATTAATAATCCTTTATAGAGGAAACCAATTCAATTCAGATAAAATGTAATCACCTTTTTCATTTATAACCATTTGAGAATATACCATGGGAAAATAAAATTGTCTGATTATTTGGATGGTCATTTTCAAAACCATTAAAGCGTTCATAAACTTTCTAGACCACATATTATGTAACACCCCAAGCTTCCACTGTATTCTTCCCTTTGAATAATACAGCAGCGTGTGTTGTACGCAACTTCGAGTTCTAACACACACCACAACCAATCAAACTAGTCGTTATGAATAGTAATACCCACTTTTTGAAATTTTATAAATTATATCTCTCAAAATTGACTTCATTTTTGGATTCTGAATATCGAAATTATCCTAGGGTAAAATTTTGGAACATTTCAGATAACATTTATATTTTGGTGAATAGTGAAAATTACTAAATTTTAAATAAAAACAACTTTGTTAATCGAAATAATTAATAGTGATAAATTAGGAAATAGAGTGGTTTTAAAGTATATTTAGAATATATTTTTACCATTTAATACAATTTTGTTCATTGGACATAATTTCACAATTAAACCAGACATGAACAAGTGTCAATCATTTGATAGTTATTATCTCTTAAAAACGCGCTTTTTGTTTTAACAACATGAATTGATTTTAAATTAATTTCTTCCACTTCTGTGTTTTGAATTTGGAAAAATGGATTCCATATTTCAAATCAGTATTTCCAAATTGTTTAAATAGGTAACTTTTTTTTATACATTTTGAATAATTACTTTGGAAAATATTTTATTTACCATGGTTAAATGGTAAATCCGGTAATTAAGGGTAAAAAAATAATATTATAATAATAATAAATTACCCTAAAACATGTCCTAACCTTATTTATTGATACATGTCCGACCATGGGCATCTTTGGGTCGATTTTGGGACCCCATGGAGGCACTTGTAAGTGATAATGACACTTTATATTAATTAAGTTAAAATAAATACAAAAATGACATAAGCATATTTCTTTTAGCAAAACAATTTTTACATAGGGTTATATATGTTGGATTTTAGACTATAAATATTCATTAGAAATAAAAAACTATTTACTAAATAATTGTATTTTATTTATTATTTTTATAAATTTATTAATTAATTATATTTATGACACAATAATGATGCAGTATTTTCCTTATTAATGAAGGAATCAAATAATTGGTATTATAAATGTTAAAATTAGTTGAATTTGAACGTTTTGATGACATCCATGAATTTAATTGCTTAATTTGACATTATAGGATTTCATAAATGAATTTTTTTTCTAATTAATAAAGTTGTTAATACTTTAACAAAAATCAATTATTGAATAGTGTCAAAATTCACATAAAAGAGTTTTTAAAACAAATATTATATTATTAATTGATATTAAATTCCTAAAAATATATGGTTCGGCCAAGAGGCTTAAATCATTATATTTTTAACATTAATAGACCACTTGGTGTCTCTTGTATGTATATAGTATGTTTATTAACTATATAATATAAAAATACAAAGTGACATGGTAAATTTTAAACTAACTAACTAAGAGTTAAAAGTAAAAGATAAGGTTAATGTAGTGACCAAAACCTGTATAAAACCTATTTATTGAGTGGTTTTTGACCTATCCCCACCGTAACCTTTAAATAATCCACTTTGGAGCCATTAGAAACCGAATATAAATTTATTATAAAATAATATTTCAAGCTTTTCCAAAGGTGCCCCTCACCCATCTTATAAAAGGGAAATCCCCCTTCTCACTAATTCACACATTCAAAGCCTTTTGGCTAAGCCAAACCCTGCCCAAATACTCTATCAACATCCCTCAATTCAACCTAGAGGCCTTAGTTTGATCAGAAATCCAGCTTAAGAATCCCTTTTGATCAAATCAAAAGGAAGAACCCAAAGAAAAGGTAATGTCTTCACCACCCTCTTTCAAGTTCCTTTCTTGTTCAACTTATACTTTCTTTGTTATTCCCACTATAAAATAATAACTCCAATATCTTATATATACTTTGATGTTATTATTAATATGGTACAACCATATTCATTAATATATCCATTCTTTGAATAACATGTAACCATACGTGCGTATGTACGACTTACCGTCTCCACGTCATGGAGTAATTGTTATTCAATAAATTATCATTTGGATGGGTATAATAATGATGTGTAATTCATGTAAATTTTAAATATAACACGATAATTATTCTATATATATGATATATCATCCAATTATATATTATTTTAATATCAAAATAATGATATTGTCGCTCATGCGTACGTACGGATTACCGTCTCCATGAACACGATGAGATTCATTCTCATTCATATCCATTCAATTATAACTCTCATTTAATGATTATAAAAAGTTTTTAAGGACTTGATATCATTCTGGATATGAATAAGATACAAACTATCCATAAAAACGTGGCTTTTTTAACAAAAAATATAAAATAAAATGAGTAATTTAGCACCCGAAACAACGATAATACTAAGATATTATTAACAAAGAAATGTTAAAATATCATATACGATATCATATTAATTGAAATTATTCTTGTATAATTTAATACCAATTATTTCACCATTATAAAGGAGGTTAACCTACCCCCAACCCAGGAAAAATACAAGTTAAGGGTTTATTTGACAATCTCTTCATTATCTGAGGTTGTTTATAGGTAATAATATACTGGGACTTCTTTATCATCCACATCCATGTTTCTTAAAAATTTATTTCAAAACATTTTTAATATTTACATGAATACGGGTTAAAGTCATTTATACCCTTTTTTGACTTTTTATAAGAGGTTTATAAAGGAATCTTTCCGTCATTTTCCAAACAAGGTCCTTTTAACCTTTTTGACAGAATTAAGGTAAGAATGTCTTTTTTAACATATACGGCAGGTGCGGCTATTTTCCACCATTATAAAATCTTCAAAGCTTCCCTTAAAATCTTATAAAAAATTATCAAATTAAATGTTTTATTTTATATTTATGTGACTTTTAAATGAATTCAAAAAAGGGATATTTCTCTCAAATAGTTTTGATTTCATCTAGGTCAACATCTTTTGATGGATATTAAGCTTATTTGAAGTTGATTTATTTTGATACAAAACTTTTATATTGTATTGAAGGTTTTGTGATATGTTTGACTGTGGTTGTGTCATTTTTATACCATTCATGGTTTATGGATGAAGTATTTACATTTCGTATGCTAGTTTTAATATGAATGTTTATGTTATGTTTAACCCTTTTCATATGGGAATGCATTGGACTTAATAAGTGGCGAGTGGAGCCCGCTATAGCTCCTCAATGCATTGGTAGGTCTCATGAGACAAACTAGTGTCCTGGAAAAAGCCTTGAAAAAATCTTATTTGTAGTCATGGCACGAGGCCTTGACTATGTGGTTATGATATTCTAGAATTATGCATTCCATCATTATAAAAGTTGTTATTGATATTGCATGTGATTATTCGACTAGTAGAATATCCATGTGAATAAGTATATGGAATTATTTCATTATATTTCTGCCATATTATGCTGAAGTTCAAGTTTTAAAAGGCTTTTTCTTAGTTATACATTGCCTTAAATGTTTATGCTTATTTATGAACGTTTCTGCAATATTGTTATCCTTACTGGGCATTTGAGCTCACCCCTTTCTATGTTTTATTTTTCCCAGGATGTGAAAAAGTATTTTATGAATGACTTGCATGGATAGTAAGAGGGGGTAAGAGTGTGGACTATGGAGACTATATTGTTGTAGTTTTCTTTTTATGATGTAATGTGATCTTTATGAATGTATCAAGTTATTCCAAGGATACTAAACTAATTGGTCTTTCGAGACTTGATCATTCTTGTGATCATGAAAATGTTATGTAATAATGCACCGAATCTGGGTAACTGGGGTCAGAGCATTACAGTTGGTATCAGAGGAAGTTTATTACAAACCTTGGATGGTAGATTTAGATAAACTCTGATTAGTGCACATAGACCTAAGATGGACTTTGAGGATTAGTATAGAATAACTTCCTAGAATTTTGGTATTGTAGAGATTTTGTGATATTTCTGAGAAATACATCCCTATCAGGATACGAGCAGGTAGAGGCGGATCTGGAACAGATGTACCTAGGGGTAAAACCCAAAAACACCGCTTTGAACTAGACTCGAATGAGAACTGGTGCATGACAATGAGCCTTGGTGCACTCTTGGTTACGACACTCCTGGGGCATATGCTTAGGATAACTCTCATTTTCTTTAAAAATCATTATGAAGGGTTTATGAGTATATACTTCCTCAAAGAAAACATTTTTATGATTATGGATTATATCCATAAATAGTTCAATTTATGTTAAGTGTTTTATAAGTATGGAATTATGTATTTTCATTCATAAACTGATCTAGTTAATGCCATTTTTTAGAAATGGCACCTAGTGGAATAAAAGGAAACTGTATCAATACATGCAATCCTTGTAGGGATTTCCCTCCTGCTCAAGATAATTATAGTGGAGCTGGTGATGCAACTGGTGCGGATCATCTAATCACCATACTGGGACAACTCACTCAGGTTATGAGTAATAACCTTACCTGTATGGAGCACCCTGATCTTCAACATGGAGGATCAATGTTAGATCGCTTCATGAACCAACAACCACCATCATTCAATGGTAGTACAAATCCCTTAGTAGCTGAGCAATGGATAAATTCCCTATAGAAAATATTTCAGGCTTTGGGGAGTAGTGAAAGGGGAAAAGTTATCATGGCAGTTTGCCACCTCACTAGAGATGTTGATCAATGGTGGTCATTTATTCAAAACACGAAGGAAGATGATAAAGTATGAAATATGGAATGGAGGGAGTTCAAAGATCTGTTTTTAGAAAAATACATTCCTCGTGACCATCGAGGAGATATGGAAAGACAATTTCTAAGTCTGAGACAAAAGGAGGATGAGAATGTTGCAATGTATGAGGCTAACTTTACAAGGCTATCAAGGTATACTGGAGATTATATATGTAACCCAATAAGTAATATTGATCGTTTCTTTGATGGGTTAAAACCATTTCTACAACGAGCATTAGTCTCACAATCCTTCTCATCGTACGAAGACATTGTCTCATGTGCTATCAAGATAGAAAAGGATGTCTTATGACTTTAAATAAAAGAAAGAGAAGAAGAGATCTACTGATCAATAAAGGAATTGAAATAAGGGGAATAAGGCAAAAGTTGAATATCCATCCTACATTAAATATGGGAAGAAACACCCCGGTAATTGGTTAAAAGTAATGGGAGTCTGTTACAAGTGTGGTGAAAAAGGCCCCCAAACTCGTGATTGCAAGGGGAAGAAGGAAGCTACTGATGTCCAATGCTATAATTTCATGGAGATGAGACATTATGAAAATGAATGTCCTAAGTGTCAGGGGAACTTACCTTAGAAAAGTCCAAGTAATCCAGTCCAAGATTATATTATCACTACCGCTGAGGTAGAAGCTCCGAAAGACGTGGTGGCATGTAATTTAATGGTTTCCTCAAGTTTAGAAAAAGCATTATTTGATTCTGGATCATCGCATTGTTTCATATATTCCCATTTTTCTAAGAAAATTAAATATTTCAAATTTTATTTAACAAAGGAGTTTTCAGTTAAAACTCTTAAGGGAAGTATCATTGCAACAATGTTTTGTGAATCAGTCCCCATTATAGCACATAAATGTTCTTTATCCGCTGATCTCATCGACATACCTATGATTGAGTTTGATATAATCCTCAGTATGGATTGGTTTTTGGACCGTGATGCGAATATTTATTGTAAGAAGAAGGATGTTATGATTATTCATGATGATGATAAGGAACACCTTATCTTTAGAGCAGAATCATCACCACCTAATTCTTATCTTGATCCACCCCCAATAGCTGAACTAAATTCAATTATTGGGGAGGAAGAGAATGAAATGACTATGGGTGATGAAAGGAATGTTCAAATAGAGGATGTACCAATTGTGAAAGAATATGTAGATGTGTTTCTAGAAGATTTACCTGGACATCCTCTAGAATGAGAAGTTGAGTTTTCCATTGATTTAATTCATGGATCAAGGCCTATATCGAAGACCCCTTATAGAATGGCCACTGTAGAATTAGTTAAACTAAAGAAACAACTATAGGAATTGAGTAATAAAGGATATATTATCCCTAGTGTTTCTCTATGGGAAGCCCATGTTCTTTTTCTCAAAAAGAAAGATGGATCTATGAGGTTATGTATCAACTACAGGGAGATCAATGTTATAACAATAAAGAACAAGTATCCCCTACCTCACATTGATGATTTATTTGACCAACTTCATGGAGCTCAATAATTTTCAAATATTGATCTTCGATCTGGATACCATCAGTTGTGTGTGAAGAAGGAATACATTCCGAAGACAACATTTCGAGCAAGGTACGAGCATTACGAGTTTACTGTAATTACTTTTGGGATAACTAATTCACCCTCTGTATTCATCGATATAAGGAATAGAGTTTTCAAGGAATATCTCGATGATTTTGTGGTGGTATTTATTAAATATATCTTGGTATACTCCAAAAGATACGAAGATCATGAAAATCACTGGTGCATTATCCTGAAGACTCTAAGAAGACATGAATTATATGGGAATTTTAGCAAATGTGAATTCTGGCATTAGGAGATTTCTTTTCCTGGCTATATTGTCTCTAAAGATAGAATCTCTGTTGATCCTTCTAAGATCATGGCAATCCAAGAATTTCCAGCACCTACGATTATAAGTGAGGTACATAGATTTATTTGTTTAGCATGTTATTATCGACGTTTCACCCAGAATTTTGCCCAGTTCGCTAACCCATTAACAAAGCTCACACGTAAGGGGGTTAAATTTTTTTGGACAAAAGAGTGTGAAGAATGTTTTGAAGAACTGAATAGAATATTATTCAATGATCCTATACTGACTCTACCATCGGGGAATGATGGGTTCGTTATTTATAGTGATGCATCGAAGAAAGGACTTGGTTGTGTCCTTGTGCAGAATGATCAGGTTATTGCCTATGTATCACGACAGTTGAAAATTCATGAGGGAAACTATCCTACTCATGATCTCGAGTTAGCAGTTATGATCTTTTCTTTGATGATATGGAGACACTACCTCTATGGTGAAAAATGTGATATTTATACTGATCACAAGAGTTTGAAGTATATTTTCTCAAAAAAAGAACTCAACATGAGGCAAAGGAGATGGCTTGAATTACTCAAGGATTATAATTGTATGATACACTACCACCCGAGGAAGGAAAATAAGGTTGTAGATGCTTTGAGCAGAAAGGATCATGGAGTTTTGAACAATATGAGAATTGAAAGGGGTCCAATTTTCATGGATCTAGTGATGATGGACATGGGAATAACCATGGAAGGTGAAACAACAGTTCTTTTTCAAATGGTTTCCAAACCATCTTTACTAGAAATGATTAAGAGTTCTCAGACCAATGATGAAGAATATAAAAAGAAGATTAAAGTTGTGAATGATGGGAGATTGAGAGACTTTGTGTGTGAAGAAGGAATTTTGAAATTCGGGAAGAGACTTTGTGTTCCCGGTATACCTAATTTAAAAAGGGAATTGTTAGATGATTACCATAGTTCCAATTTCTCTATACACCCTGGGAGCACCAAAATGTATAGAGATTTAAAGGAACATTTATGGTGGAAAACCATGAAGAGGGAGATTGATGATTTTGTGTCAAGATGTATAGTTTGTCAACAAGTGAAAGCTGGAAGGCAACAGCCTAGAGGAGTCATGCATCCTCTTCCCATACCTGATTGGAAATGAGATAATATCACTATGGACTTTGTCAGGGTACTCCCAAAGACTCCTAGAAGGAACGATGCAATATGGTTCGTTGTTGATCTTCATACTATGTCAGCACATTTTTTTGCTATAAGGGAATATTTACCACTTGGAAATATAGCAATAATATATATTAATGAAGTTTTAAGACTTTATGGAGTATCCCTATCGATTGTTTCGGATCGAGATCCCCATTTTACATCGAGATTCTGGAAGTGTCTTCAGAATGCCTTGGATACTGAACTTCATTTGAGCACTGCTTACCACCCTCAAACAGATGGAACATCGGAACGGACTATTCAAACCTTAGAAGACATGTTGATATCTTTCTCACTTGACTTTCAGGGTATGTGGGATCAATATTTACCTCTGGTAGAATTTTCCTATAACAATAGCTTCCATTAAAATATTCAGATGGTACCATATGAAGCATTATATGGAAAGAGATATCGCACACCAACATGTTGGGATGACGTTGGCAAAAGAAAACTTGTAGGCCCAGAACTGGTGAACGAAACGATGGAAAAGGTTAAGTTAATCAAAAACCACATCAAAGATGCTCAAAGTAGGCAGAAGAGCTATGGTGACAACCGAAGAAATGATTTGGAATTTCAGGTGGGAGATCATGTTTTCTTGAAGGTATCTCCATGGAAGGGAGCTATACGTTTTGGAAAGAAATGTAAATTGAGCCCCAGGTTCATCGGTCCTTTTGAAATTCTAGAATGAATTGGGGTTGTAGCTTACCATTTGGAAATGCCGCCAAATCTCTCCAAAGTTCTCGATGTGTTCCACGTATCTCTGTTGAGAAAATACATGCCTGACCCAATGCATGTACTCACCTATGAGGAATTAGAACTGGAACCCAATATCTCTTATTGCGGATACCCTGCCAAGATTCTTGATATGAGAGAACAAGTGCTGAGAAACTGGACGACTTGTCTAGTAAAAGTTCTATGGAGAAACCATAAAATGGAAGAGGCAACGTGGGAACCCAAGGAACTTATGAAGAAGAACCACCCGAGTATTTTTATACAGTAATATTCTAGAAATTTATAGGATGAATTTATTTAAAGGAGGGGAGAATGTAACACCCCAAGCTTCTACGGTACGCTTCTCTTTGAATAATACAGTAGGATGTGTTGTATGCAACTTTGAGTTCTAACACACACCACAACCAATCAAACTAGCCGTTATGAATAGTAATACCCACTTTTTGAAATTTTATTAATTTCAACTATCAAAATGGAATTCCTTTTTGGATTCGGAATATCGAAATTAGACTAGGGTAAAATTTTGTAACCTTTCGGATAACATTTATATTTTTATGAATAGTGAAAATTACTCAATTTTAATTAAAAACAAGTTTTTAATTGAAATAATTAATAGTGATAAATTATGAATTCGAGACTTTTTAAAGTATATTTAGAATATATTTTTACCATTTAATACAATGTTGGTCATTGGACATAATTTCACAATTAAACCAGAATGAACAAGTGTCAATCTTTTGATAGTTATTATCTCTTAAAAACACGTTTTTTGATTTAACAACAGGAATAAATTTTAAATTAATTTCTTCCACTTCCATGTTTTGAATTTGGAAAAATGGATTCCATATTTGGAATCAGGATGTTGAAATTGTGTAAATAGGTAACTTTTATTTTTAGAGATTTTGAATACTTCGGTAAATATTTTATTTACCAAGGTTAAAGGGTAAATCATGTAAATAAGTGTAAACAAATAATATTATAATAATAATAATAAATTATCCAAAAACATTTCCTAACCTTATTGGTTAGTACATGTCTGACCATAGGAATCTTTTGGTCGATTTTGGGACCCCATGGAGCCACTTGTAAGTGATAATGACACATTATATTAATTAAGTTAAAATAAATACAAAAATGACATAAGCATATAACTTTTAGAAAAACAATTTTTATATAGGGTTATATATGTTGGATTTTAGACTATAAATATTCATTAGAAAAATAAAAATATTATCTACATAATGGTATTTTATTTATAATTTTTAGACATTTAATAATTAATATTATTTATGACACAATAATGATGCAATACTATAGCAGTTACTGGGTGGAGGTGAATTTCTGGGGTACTGTAGCAGTACTGTAGTAGTTACTGTTCTCTACTGTAGCAGCCAGAAATATTCACCCTATTTGGGTCTTCGGGCTACCATTTTGGGCCTATGGGTCTTCAGGGCCTTCGGGTCATCAAATGCCTTCAGGCCACAGTGCCTTCGGGTCACGTAGACCACGAAGTAGCCCAGTTCACACAGAACAGGCCCGAGAAGAGGATCAAAGCAACAAGAGTAGTAGCCACCTGATGCAGAGCTAACCAGATTGAAGGAATGAGAGGGTACGACAGTCGCCATTGGGACCAGGCACCATGCAGCTTTGTACGGGGAAATGCTCACTGATCAACAATTCGTGGGGGGGAGCTAGAAGATCCATGACGCAGAAAGCTGGGGAGGGGCAGTTCAAGTGGGTTGGGCCTACGAGTCATGTATTGGGCTTGGTATGCCTCTAGGCCTTCAGGTCATGTATTGCGGGTTTGTCGGGCCTTGTGCATTGGGCCTACGGGTCATGTACGGGTTCCCCTTGAACCCTTAAAAGGGGGATTATCCATAATAAAAATAAAAAACAAGGCCTTCGGGCCATTCGGGTAATAAAAGAATCAAATAATTGGTATTATAAATGTTAAAATTAATATAATTTGAATGTTTTGATGACATACATTAATTTTATTGCTTAATATGACATTATAGGATTTCTTAAATGAATTTTTTTTCTAATTAATAATTTTGTTAAGACTTTAACAAAAATCAATTATTGAATAGTGTCAAAATTCACAAAATAGAGTTTTTAAAACAAATATTATATTATTAATTGATATGAAATTCCTAAAAATATAAGGTTCGGCCAATAGACTTATATAATGATATTTTTATTATATATTATGTTTATTAACAATATAATATAAAAATACAAAGTGACATGGTAAATGTTAAACTAATTAACTAAGAGTTAAAACTAAAAGATAAGGTTAATATAGTGACCCAAACCTGTATAAAACCTATTGTTTGAGTGGTTTTAAACCAATACCCACCTTAAACTTTAAATAATCCACTTCAGAGCCATTAGAAACCGAATATGAATTTATTATAAAAAAATATTTCCAGCTTTTCCAAAGGTGCCCCTCATCCCTCTTATAAAAGGGAACTCCCCCTTCTCACTAATTCACACATTCAAACCCTTTTGGCTCAGCCAAACCCTTCCCAAATACTCTCTAAACTTCCCTCACATAAACCTAGAGGCCTTAGTTTCATCATAAAACCTTCTTAAGGAGCTCTTTTGATTAAATCAAAAGGAAGAACCCGAAGAAGAGGTAATGTTTTCACCACCCTCTTTCATGTTCCTTTCTTCTTCAACTTATTATTTCATTGTTATTACCATTATAAAATAATAACTACAATATCCTATATATACAGTGATGTTTTTATTAATATGGTACAACCATATTCAGTATTCTATCCATCATTTGAATGACATGTCACTATACGTGTGTACGTACGGCTTACCGTCTCCACGTCGTGGTGTAATTGTTATTCAATAAATTATCATTTGGATGGGTATAATAATGATGTGTAATTCATGTAAATAATAAATAAAACATTATAATTATTCTGTATATATGATATACCATCCAATTATATATTATTTTAATATCAAAAGAATGATATTGTCGCTCGTGTGTACATACGGACTACCGTCTCCACGAACGCGATGAGATTCATTCTCCATCGTATCCATTCAAGTATAACTCTCATTTTATGATTAAAAATAGTTTTTAATGACTTGATATCATTCTGGATATGAATATGATACAACCTATCCATAACAAACATGGCTTTTGTAACAAAACATATAAAATAAAATGAGTAAGTTAACACCTGAAACAATGATAATACTAAGATATTATTAACTAAGCAATGTTAAAAGATAATATATGATATCATATTAATTTAAATGATTCTTGTATAATTTAATAACAATTATTTCACCATTATATATGAGTTTAACCTACCCCCAATCAAGGAAATGTACAAGGTAAGGGTTTATTTCGCAATCTCTTCATTATCCGAGGTTGTTTATACGTAATAATCTACTGGGACTTCTTTATCATCCACATCCATGTTTCTTAAAAATGTATTTCAAAACTTTTTTACTGTTTACTAGAATATGGGTTAAAGTCATTTATTCCATTTTTTTACTTTTTATAAGTGGTTTATAAAGGAATCATTCCGTCATTTTCCAAACAAGTTCCTTTTTATCCTTTTCGACATAATAAAGGTAAGAATGTCTTTTTTAACTTATGCGGCGGGTGCAGCATTTTTACGCCGTTATAAAATCTTTGAATCTTCCCTTACAAGCTTATAAGAAAATTTTCAAAGTAATTGTTTTATTTTATAATTATGTGACATTTAAATGAATTCAAAAAAATAGATATTTCTCTCAAATAGTTTTGATTTCATTTATGTCAACATCCTTTGATGGATTTTAAGCTTATTTAAAGTTGATTTATTATGATACAAAACGTCTATATTGTATTGAAGGTTTTGAGATATGTTTTACTGTGGACGTTTTATTTTTATAACATTCATGGTTTATGGATGAAATATTTACATTTTGAATGCTAGTTTTAATACGAATGTTTACGTTATGTTTAAACATTTTCATATGGGAATGCACTGGACTTAATAAGTGATGGGTGGAGCCTGCTATAGCTCCTCATTGCATCGGTAGGTCTCATGAGACAAAATAGTTTCTTGGCACAAGTCCTTGACAAAATCTTATTTTTAGTCTTGGCATGAGTCCTTGACTATGTGGTTATGATAGTTTGGCATTATGCATTCCATCATTATGAAAGTGGTTATTGATATTGCATGTGATTAGTCTACTAGTAGAATATCCATGTGAATAAGTATATGGAATTATTTCATTTTATTTCTTCTATATTATACTTAAGTTCAACTTTTAAAAGCATTTTTTTTAGTTATACATTGCCTTAAATGTTTATGCTTAATTATGAAAGTTTCTGCTGTATTGTTATCCTTACTGGGCATTTGAGCTCACCCCTTTCTATGTTTTATTTTTCCCAGGATGTGAAGAAGTATTTTATGAATGACCTGCATGGATAGTATGAGGGGACACGAGTGTGGACTATGGAGACTATATTTTTGTAGTTTTCATTTTATGACGTAATGTAAACTTTATGAATCTATCTTGTTATTCCAAGGCTACTAAACTAATCGGTCTTTCGAGTCTTGATCTTTCTTGTGATCATGCCAATGTTATGTAATAATGCACCGAATCTGGGTAACTGGGGTCGGGGCGTTATATATTATCTACCATTTAAACAGAACCAACTCAATTTAAAAAAATAAATTTATAAGACTTTAATTTTTATTTTAACAACAGTCAGTACATATATATAAATATCAAAAGATTGTTCAATTGAATGGTTATATTTATATAATTATAAGGGTCCCATAAACATTACAACTAGAAAATAGATCCCATTTAATCAAAATTGATATATTTATCCCCTAACACCATTTATCTATATCAATAGAGAACTATAATACTATCAAAAGAAATATACACAATGAATCATGCTAGATAAATTGGAATCATGGAATATTATTACTAATTAAAGGAAGCAAATCAATATGCTAAATAAATCACTGATGAATTTTATTTAAATTGGTATGCTAAAGAAAAAAAATTCATGTCATAAAATTTAATGCACATAATTAAAATCATCATAAAAACTAAAATTGAAACTATATTGCATGTCATACGCATGACATGTGAATTCTTATGTGCTGATAACGATGAATGTAATGATACTTCCATTCGATAAAATAACAAGGGTAAAATATGAGTATCTAATAAAAAAATATTTAGCAGAAATGACACCATTAAATCAAGGTCAAATCAAAACAAACTATAACAATGAACTACAAAAAAATAGTACCATCCTTGGCCACTTGGATTTTCTATATGGGTGGGGGATCTGTCCTAAATACTCATATTTACCAAGATCCAACACATTCCTAATATCTTATCCACCAAATATGGAAGTAGTTATATGAAGGGAAAAACATTTCACACCACTAGGTAACATCCCAACCAAACTCACCACTAAAAAGGTAGTCTACCTGTGGGTCACATGGCCTCAAGCACGCCTCCCTGCATGCTAGATACTATCAACTAGAAAGGAGTGTATAAGGAGGTGATAGTGGGTATATTATACCATTGTATCAGAGTATAATAGTGTTAATAAATAATAATGATAAAAAAACAATAGAGGAAGTAGTATTTAATGAAATACAGAGGAATGGAAGATTAAAGTAAACTATATAAAAAAGATGTTCAATGCCAATATACAATTGATTCATGCATGTCCTGATGAAAATAATGAATTTGAAATAGTTGACATATATAATAGTACAAAAATAAAGAAAAGAATTAAAATCCCCAAGGGATATCTCCATGATAATTCTGAGATCTATCTTGTTCATGTGTTCCTAACTCCTAGGAATAAGAAAATATACATAAGAAAGAATCCATGTTCATGTGGACATAAGGTATACTCAGGTAGCCCAGTGCAATGGTAGTCTGAGAAGGGTGTGAGATATAAATCCCATAAGGTTACCACACATAGTTTCTAAAAATGAATCCAGTTCATGAATATAAATAATGTTTTACATAGGTAAAATAAATAATAAACAAAACATAAATAATCAAATAACGACCAATCTGCTCAGGTTCCCGAAGAAAACTTGGTGTCTCTATCGGCTTTGGTTCATGGATGGTATGAGATGTCTGATCAGTAACTATATATTTATAGTACTGTATATATATATATGAAATGTAGTTATATATTGAATCCTACTATATGAACCAAGTACATATGGTCAAAAGTGGCCATAAACCTAGAATACTATGTGTTGGATGGGCCAAGCCTAACTCGGTCATGCATAAATAGTCTAATCAATCCTATAATCTCTAGAAAAAGGATACATGCCCTAAATCTCATAATTAGTGGGAGACGTCATGCACAACAATCTATATGGTGAGTGTGTCTTCATGTCAATACTTAAGAATTTTGTGAGTGTTCTATCATTCCAAAACCCACCTGGGAACACGGTATGTCATTCCCACCATCACAATAATTTGAATGGTGTGGTACACCATGAATCAATGCCCTATTTAAAGGATCTGGATTCTTATACGCCTAAAAGAACCCTTACCATCATTCCATAGTGTATAGAAATGCATAATAATATTTATAATAATTATCCATGGGTCATTTCCACTCATGTTTTACATTTATAGATCCCAATTATAATCAACAGAATTCAATTCAATAATTACATTTAATAATAAAAAACAAACGGTGCAGCCTCACCACCCTTTATAATTCATTTAAATTAAACCATTTAATATAATCCAATCATTTCTTTTGTACCATATTGA
This sequence comes from Viscum album, assembly GCA_963277665.1. Lineage (NCBI taxonomy): Eukaryota > Viridiplantae > Streptophyta > Magnoliopsida > Santalales > Viscaceae > Viscum > Viscum album. The sequence goes on from OY728120.1 coordinate 897,360,192, forward strand.
CCATTATAGGAATTTATCCTATAATGAAAATAAATTCCATATAATACATTCCATTTAATATACCCAAATATGGAAATTAATTTTACAAGGTTAAAGGAGGCACATAGGAGATGCCTTTAACAATTGATCAATTTTCGACATGGGAAACATCATTTATAAGGCAGAGAAATCCTTAGGATATTCATGGTTAAGTTGGGAATTTTTATAAATAAAGAGGTAAAATTAATTTAAAATTGACCAATGAGGCATGTAAAAACATGCCATGTATCTGAAATCCATAAAAAGTCACAAGTAAACACTAATGTCGTAAGGACAAACATGGTATAAATAACAATATAACACTTTTTTAATTTCAATGGCAGCACACCTCTTCTATTTGGTTTTATTATAAATGCATTAAATTGTTCAAAAATAATTCATTTATCATAGATAATAATGAAATATAGGAATCATAACTCAATACACATTAAAGAATAATTTCAAAAACTATTAATCAATGTAAATCAATTACATAAGGATCAACATATCACTTATAAGGTTCTAAAATCACATTTTCAATTAACTACAATGGGAAATTCCTTTTCCAGCATAATTAAAATGCTTAGAAGCCATTATTCATTTTCATCATTTAATTATTAAAGGGAAATATAAGCTATCACACCAAAGGGGGTTTTATTTTCAGTGATAGAATCATCAATTTATATAACAATGATGCATGGGAATATAAAAAGGTGTGTATGGAAATTAAAAAGGAATAAATCAATATTAGGGTGACATATGGAAAATTATGGTGTGATTAATAATTGCACTATTCACAAATTGATGGAAAACTTGTATAAAATCTATAAATCACATAACACATGTTTAGGATGATATAATCATCCAATATCAAGGTTCTATTTTATCTGGTTTGGAAGAAATCGATGAAATGGACATTCACCATGAAAATATGGAAAATTGTATTGCACCATGATAACTTAGTTGAGAGGAAATAAAACATGAAAATATTAAAAAATAATTGAGGGCTAACCGAGAAGAATCAATAGGGACCAATTCAGCTCAATTATAAGGATGGAAAGAATAGATCCATGCAATCTTAGAATAGGCTTTGGAGAGACCCACGACGCGCAAGGAGGAGGCTCATGTTGGAGAAGGAGGAGAAAAAGGAAAAAAATAAAATGTAACCACATTAAGGAAAAAAGTTAAATTTACCCTAAAATGGGACAGATGGTTTGGGAGCACATTTTTTCCAAATTGTGTGCCATCTATGCGGTTCCTTCTACTTATGAACCCACCTCATACAGTTTTTTCTGCACAGTTACCCTAACCGTGTGACAACTATGTGATTAATAGTCCAAGGGTATAAACTAAGTGGCACTAACTATGTGTAATAGGTGCTAGGTTTGGGAAAACTATTCACATACCATGCACATCACATTTTCTGACCATTATAAGCAACATGGTTTTATGTTGGGGGACACACAGTTTCAGACAAACCTTATACCCTATTCAGGACATCCAAAACATAATATTTCCAAGCCTGATGCTTTCAAAATTCAGTAGAGCACCCAAGGGACCCATTGGGCCTTTAACCAAGTCCAAAAAACAATATATTTAATTGTTACAACTCATGGAAGTACGTTTTGTAGCTCGATTCAAAGAATGACCAATCGACTAAATGTCAAAATTCAAATTCACTTGGAATTCTACCTTGGCCTAAAAACACAGGCCATTACAGTACTATTCATTTCAACTTCTTTAATAACAAGTAAATACAGAAAAAAACAATATTTACTTCTATAAATAATAAAAGTGGGTGTGTGAGGTGTTTTTTATACATAATGGAATAATAATTTTGTTCATTTCTTCATTTAATGATGTAAAATAAGAAGATCAATAAACACATCAACAATTATTAGAGTTCTAAATTAGCGAAGGACTATCCCATTTTTTTTCTCAAACTAATATCATATTATGTTTTTGGATGAACCTATGTGTGGGACACACCAAAAGCATACTCAGTATATGTTTCAGAGAAGTTTCAAGTTTTAACCCTCATTGTTATATCACAAAGGATGATTCTACAAGGTTGTGTGAGATCAGGTTTTACTAGATCACACCATGACTGGCATTATCGATTTTGATTTGAACATTATAATTTTAATATTTTCATTTCCAATGTGTTCTCATGAGTGTTTCATATAAGAGATAAATAAATATTAGATAATAAGATTGATCAATTCCCATAAAATTTACACCTCTAAAAGAAAACTAATTAAATAGTATAAATTATAATTTTAATCACCTACATTATTTTATGCCTTCTTTGTGTAACAATAATTCCAAAATAGCCACTTAGATTTATATTAGATCTATGATAACCTCTAATTAGACTATCTATATTGGAAGTTATTACCATTTAATGATTTGAAATTTTATTTCATTATTTATAATGAATTATAGTTTTTGATTAGAATTATCTATTTCAAATAAAAATTTAGTCTCTACTAAAATCTTGATGAGCATGAGAAATAAAGATAAAAAAGATGATAAATGTATCCCTCATGTTATAATAAGAGTATGTGTAGATTAAACATGTAATACTGTTGATGTTGACATATTTGGATCATATGGAGAATGATAGGCGGTTCAACATTCCACAAATGTTTTTGAAAACCCTTCCAAATCAATATAATCATGGAATTCAAACGAGAATGTTGTATGTGATGTCTCTTATAAAAAATATCCATGGAAATAAGTTATAGGAGAGAGGAATGATATATTAATATTTGTTTTTTAAATTCCAAAAAGGATATGATATATTTTATTCTAAATTAATTATTTTATATAATTTATGGGACCATTAAAATTATATAATATTAAATCGCTTTTCTTTATGATGATTTTGAAGAATTGGAGAAATTCTTTATGAAAATTTTCAATAGTTGTGAAAATATCTCTAAAAAAGATGGATTAATTGAAAAACAATGGTGCATAAAAATGAATAATCCATGTTTGAAAGAAAATTTCTGATAAAGGTTAAAGAGAAAAATGAATTCAGGTTGAATCTTTATGGGATGATAAATTTATTAAAACACGTATTGAAAAGAATAATTATTTTCAATGATTTATAACTGGATGTTAATTCAAATAAAATCATGGATCTTGATAAATAGTTATTTGAAAAGGATAAATTGTATGGAGAGGAAGCTGAAATGGAGGGGATAAATATTGAATATATATTGAAAATCATTGAAGATTATAATAATTCACACAGTGTGAGATATTTATAATTAGAATTAAACTATCCAAAATTAAAGAGATGCATATTGAGTCCTCACATTTGAAAAATAAATAATATAACCCAATAGGTTAATATAAAAATGAATATAATTTTAAAAGAGCTCAATAAAGTGTTCATAATATCATTACAACATGAATTTATCATTCTCTTACAGGATCATATAATAATGTTCAATACATACCAATTTATAACAGTTTCAATAAATTAGTTTTTATAGAAAATATTGGTTTAAATTGAATGTATATACATGTATGGAACAGGATAAATAAAGGCTATCATACCACCATGTCTATAGTGATTGAATAAAAATCATGGATGATGGTTCCCAAAGAATAGCACAACCACTGTTGGATATTTCCTAAAAACATCAAGCATAAAAATTTGAAAAGTATAGATTGAATTTAATGGATATATAAGATCAGTATTTTTTCAAAAATGATTATGGTGTAACATATTTGAGCATAATGAATTGTATTGTTGGTATAACTATCATAATGCTAGAGAATAATGGAATCACATTTAAATGGGGATGAATTTAGAGGAGAAGATTCCAAAATCACTTATGAATAAGAGAAATATTTTTGGTTCAAATTCAATTTAGTTTCATAGAAAGTTATGTGGTTTTTTTGGTGGTGATCACAAAAATGTTACATTCTCGTCTTAATTGGTATAAAACGTGAATAAGTATAGAATACCATAAGAGAATAATAAATAAGTAAACATTATAATTAATATTTAGAATAATAAAAATAATAATTTTACCATGAATATATCATATATGACATGTGAGAGACCTTGGAAAACAAGTACAATTCATTTCAATTTCATAAAAATTTCAAGATAGCATGGATTATTGACTCATATATAATGATATTTGAGATTAAAGGAACCCTTTAGAATCTATTTGGTCAACCAGAAAAGGATTCTAATATATCCAATGATATCTTATTAATTTTTCGTGTATATTTTGAGAAGGAAGAAATTTTATAATAGGCATAAAAAAAGAATGATCCAAAGTAACATAATAAATTAAATATGAAGTAGTACTATTTCATGAGAGGTTTCTAATAAATATTAACCTTATGTCAATGTAGCACTATGTGAAACACACAATAAAGCTGGACATAATACAAGAGGTTGTTTGTAAACATTTCTAGAACAATATGAAATATTAAAAAGGATGGAGATTGAACAAGGATTTCCATTTCATTTAATTGTTAATGAAATAATAATAATCAATTCACACTAAGTATAAAATGAATTGAGGAGATCTATTCTCTTAATAAAAAAACTATTTTAAGAAAATATTTTTAAGTATGAATTGTGCACCAACTTCTTTGAAAAAATTATATAAATGTTCTATTCATATTAATGATAGAGAATACCCCCTTTTTCCCTTAACCATTTTAGGTTTTATTCTTGCTTACAATTCATGGAATTAATGTTGAATCATGGTCTCAAGGGTAGATACTGAGAATATTAGAAGAATTCCAACAATATGAAAATAAATATAAAAAACCATCTTGTAATGATATATAAATTTGTATCCTATAATAAATATGATTAACTAATTATCCTGGATAGAGATGGGTAAGTTTTATTCTTAAATATAGATTATATGAAGAAGTTACAATCCATGATTGGTACCTTGATTAGTATTCTAAAAAAATTGATGAAAGGGTTATCTTTGATGATGTTTAATTGTGTTGTCTCATCAATGAACAAAAAAGTGAAGAATATACCATCATGTTTTGTGTTTGAATTCATAATTCCAATTGAATGAGTTAAAGGAGACTATCTGTGTTGCAATTGTACAAGTTAACAAATTTTAGGATCTCTGTGAAGATGATCAATTTTGGTGTCTTCTCAATTTGAAACATTTTTTGATTCATCACTAGAATATATTATTCATTATATGTTTTATTCTGGTGTTTCCATAAGTGGAATAGTAGTAATAAATATATAAAAATATTCTATAATAATTATTTCATTACGCTAATAAATATTTTTTGGATTTTAAAAACAATTTTAATGGTAAGTGTGAACCTTAAAGTTTCAACCAATTAAAAACATACAACAAATTAAGCCACCCAAGTCAAGTTTCCAACACCGCCCATCACAGATTTCAAAACCTTCCCAGAAGATTATCCAGCCGGAAAATTAAAAAAGATCACAAAATCCTCAAACCGATTTGATCTACGCGTCGCGCCCTATCTGAGACACCAACCATCGAAGACAATAAATCACCGCAATCAACACGCCGCTGTAAAATCAATATCACAGAATTCACATCAACACATCATCAAGGACTGCATCCTCCATGCCTCGGTACCGCCGGACTTCATCGACGACCATCGCCTGCTCCAAAGGATAGACTCGGAACCTCTCCGTCATCACATCATCTCGAGCATCACCTTCACGAAGTTATCATCTTTAGCCACAGCCCTGTTGGACACCACCTACGACTAACAACACCAACGTCTTCTACACACCCTGGTCCCATCACCGTCTGACATCACAGACAGAGCCGATGGCCGGAGAAAATCCCACCCAAGACATCCCACCACAACACCCTTAAAATAAAACATTCACACCATCATCGTTTCACCCTCACGTCCACCATTAATGCCGACGATCAACAACACACCAGAAACGAAAAACACCTCAACTAGAAACACAAATCCAGATTTTACCTGAACGAACATAAAATGGGTCACACGTCTCACAAAAAAACAAAAAAAATCTTCATCAATATAAAAGAGGAGGAATCAACAATAAGATCGAAAAAACCGGTAATCGCCTTTACACCAACACATGTCGCTCCTCGAGCACCGATGACCACTGACCCACATCCTAAAACTTCATAGTTCCACCACTCATATAAGAACATATTTTTGAAGATTTACAAAGGATGTTGTGAAACCTTCTATGTTTGAATGTTATTATATGGATATTTAGTGGTCACAATAAATCCGGGTTATATATCACGTCAAATATATTTATCAATTGTTATCTATCAATTATCTCTACCTGATACAATTTTTAATAGAAATTGAAGATAGTTTTATGAGTTGCTATAATTTATATGGTACCAATTATTTTATAAATAGAATTATTTTATTGATGAAACCATTTTATTTTTTACAGCAAGAATGACTCACATAGAATTTTAGTAGAATGGTTTATGGTTATTTTCTTAAGTATTAATTGATATTAATTTCCTAATTAATTTTTACATTTTATCAATAAGGTAGAAATAAATTGAAATGTAAGATTGTTTAGAAATGGGGATAGAATAAATGGTTTACATATTAAAATATCATATTTTATATATTTTTATATATGTACTTCCATCGAACACTATAGGGTATGTTTTTGAGACAATATTGTGGTGAGTTTTATTTATTATCAATTAATGTTAATATATTGATGAATAAGAAGTGTCTTGGGATATTTTTTTCATCCATGCTTATAAATAAGTAATTACCAAGTATTATGCTTATAATATATCATGAATTTATGGAATTTAATGTTCTTGAGATGATGAGGTCTTTCCTTTGAATTTCTTATTGGTGATTTAATCACTGGAAATGAAAAAGTACATCGAGGATTTGGTGTTCCATGGAAGACTAGTTTTTAATGGAGTAATTAATTTTCCCTATGATAATGGAACTTGAATAAAATCAAACCATATGTTTTGGAGTTTGTTTTAATTAAACATGAAATAATCTTTTAATAGGTTTTAATTTATTTTCAAATTTTTTAAAATGATCTAAGATATTATAGAAATGCTATGCGAAATTATGGACGTATGAATGGGTAATTTGGAATAAAAACATCTTGAGTAGGGCCAACTACGTTGCCTTTGTAAATTAATGAAAAAAAATTAATACCTTCTTAATTGTATGAAATAATTTTAGTGAACCATGTAATGATAAAATCGACCTGATTAAAGGTCATTCAGAGCTTTGTAAAGGTTACCTAAATGTTTCATCACACACATAAACAACATGATGAGATCAAGCCTCTATGTATGTGTAACTCATAATTCTATTTAAGTGTACCCTGAAATTTGACACTTCTCATATAAAAGTAACCCATATATCCAACATGCTATATAAAGGTATTTTATTAACTTCATAAAGGTTTTAATAACCTATATAATGTTAGATCAATTTCTATATTAAGTTCAACTATGAATATAAGTACATATGTAAATTTAATACCTACACTACCAAAGGGTAACAATCAAGACACACTATCTCTTTAAGGGTAATTTGAATGTAAAATTACTTAATTTTGGGTAACCCAAATGAAGATAAATCATGAAATATGGTGAACTACTGATGTTGAAGAGAAATTCCATGAATTCATCGAGTATGTTTTGAAGTATAGTGGGGATACGATTGATATGAAGAAGATATATTTGATTATCCAATTAATTTTTTAAATAATTAAATTCATTAAATTTAATAAAATAGATCATGAATGAACCTTAAATAAGAAACTCATAAAATAATTACTTTTTACATAAAGAAGATTAGTTACATTGATTGTGGACTTTACACTAAGATAAGAGTGGCCATGGATCTCAGTACTAGTAAAATAACCATAAAGATTTATGATCACCTAAATTTGACTAAATAGAAGGGGATTCACATGGTATGATTACTAAACACATTATTAGTGAACACATATCTTTATGCCTTGAAGTATATAAAGTGACTTCATGTCACATAATAAGTCTTGTGTTTTGAGCTGTTGATTTCAGTCAATGAAAATGAATTATTATTCAGTTATATAAATATAAATATAAATATATCAAGATGTATTTATCATGGTCCATATTAACAAGAGATGTAAAATGGTGATTCCCACAGTGTGGTACATCAATAGTATCTTTTTTGAGAAGAAGATATCCACTATTTTGATGTTTGAAGTTTGAAAAAGGGATGAAAAATACATGAAGAATTTTGTGGTGTAATGGAAAAGTCCCAGTTCAAAATCAACTGTAACACCATTATGAGGTTTACATTTAGTGGTAATTTTTTTATTTTTTTAAAAATTTTATTGTTTGACATGAGGAGAAACATGCAGTGATTAATATATTTAACAAGATTATTCTAGGTGTTCATTTCGTATTTTAAACATATATCATGATAATTCTTATCTTTATTAAGGCTTTTAAATGATTATAGAAGATAGAATAACTCATGGAATGTGTATTGCTAAAAATTAATGACTATTTTCATGACGAAAAATAGTGAATTAGTGAATATTTATGTTGTTTAAATGCATCTCAATAATCTTGGATAGATGGAGAATGAGTATATAAGAATAAAAGAGAGGGTCATTTAATTTATTTTTATGTAGTTGCATATAAATTTTAATATACATGATTATTCAATGGAGGCTTTTAGTGGGTGAAAAATGTTGATCTAGCCATATTTGGTGACTATAGATCCATGAAGATTAGAATTATAATAAAACATTTTAATTTAAATCAAATGTTTATATTGAACAGTGAATAGAGATAAATGAGGAAGAAACTAGTCATGAAATCATTTTTATATATATTATAATATGTGTGTGTGTGTCTATTATTTCCAACCAAATAATGTCATTTCTGGAGTTCAATCCTATTATTCATCTGAGATTATTTACTATGTTCGAAAAAAGTGTGACCTCATACAATATATAACCAGTAAAATTATCTGGTATAAAATAAGATAAATAACTTGATAAATTTTGATTATTCACAGATTTATAGGGTGAAAAAAATAAATGGGATATCTATTTTTGTTTTAATGGAATTGAGTAATAGGAATAATATGAGGTTGGTAGATGAATATTTTTTATCTAATCTAGTCATGATATTTATAAAATAGTAAGGCACTATGCATTTGATCTTTAATAGAAAGAAGTTAACAATGACCAAAAAATTATGATTAATTCAATAATTATGAAGAAGTTGGAGTGTGTATTTCGTTATACATAAATTGAGTAGAATTTATTTCATAGTGTTATGAATTAATGAAGTCTAAGAATAATATCATGAAGCACATGAAAAATTTTCAATGTTCAAAATTGGTAAATAAATTTCTGAGTTACTACTCAAACACATTTCATTATATGGTTTGGGAATTTCCTCAGTGTGAGATGCCATAAAATATATTTAATTGATGTAAATATTATTTTCTTGGCCATACCCTACTCATTATAGATCACATGATGGTTATTGAGGGTTGTGTGACCTTTTGATTTAACAAATCACAAAAATGGGTTTCTTTTCTCACATTGAGAGGTGAACCTTTATAATTTTTTATGTTCCTTGTGTGTGTGTGTTCTTGAGTGTGCTTCCTGAAAAATATAAATAAAAGAAAATAATATGATTGATATATTCTCCCAATTGTGGAAAGGTAAAGGAAATGGGATTAAAATATAAAAATTATAATTAATGTCACTAGCATAGATTCACCACCTCTAAGTGTAAGGTTTATCCGAAACACATTATTTTATAGAATACATTTAAAAAAAATTTGATTTATTTACCTCAATTTTTTACAACATGAATAAAACATCACATAATAGAATATTTCTCTCTATTTTGATTTATATAAATGATTTTTATTTCCATTAATAATTATAGAAAATGTTCCACATAATAATCTATATCATCTACCATTACAAATATCTTGGTTACTCTTATGCAGATTTTGCAACAAATACATACTCAATTATAAAACTATGTTAATTTTCCAAGATCAATGGAAATATATTTTCATCATATATCAGACTAGATAACATTCCCAAATCTATATAAAATTAAAAGCATCAATAATACTAAATAATCATCTTATCATCATCAATTCCTAAAAATTATTATAAATCTATGAAGAAACATTAATAACCACTTTTGATTTGATGTCAATTCATTATAAATTCAGAACAAGTATCGTAATTTTTGCATCCATAATTCCCATAATAGAGACTCTTTAAAAATTTATTTATTTCAATAAATTAATCACTTCATACTATAATTTTAATCTCACAACATTCCCCTTTAAATAATTTAATAATATCAAAATAAAAATTTCTTTTCATCATCTTAAAATATGTTGTAGTGTAATAGAGGAAAGGAAACCTTATATCTTTAAATTTTGTCAATGAGTGTAAAGGGGTTAAACATCCTTATTCAAAATAAATTTTAAATAATATATATAATATTAATGACCTATAAGAAACATATACCAATACTTCTCTAGTATAATGTATAATATCTTCTATATACAATGATCGACCTTATATTAATATAAAATGACATTTTATATTAATATAATTTTATATTGAGTTTTGTGTAGGATTTTTAGGCAGATCAATTTCACTCGAAATGTTACACCCTATAATAAATTACAAATTATCATCAAATTTAAGATCATATAACAATGCATCCATCTATATCATCTAAGTTATTTCCTTAGTATCTAAAACATATTCAAACTTATTTTACTCAGTATAAAAAACTCTAATTCCTTTTAATCAAAATAAAAAAATGTATCCACTGGAAAAAGTAAAATTTTTTATTTTATATCATAAATTACACGTAATCAATTTACATAATAAAACCAATGTATTTATAAATATTATTTTCTTTTATAAAATTCAGTTTTTTATAGTTCCTTTAAAATACATGGAAATCTTATTTGATGCAAGACTATGTGATTATTTTGGAGAACTGTGAATTTGATCACACATCTTCACTGTTACCATACTACCAACAAGTAAGGTATTTAAAAATAATAAAATTATTATAAACCTTAAAAATATAATCTGATTAATATATTTTCACTAATCATACTCTAAAAAATGTATACCATAGGATGCCTACGGTGTCATAGGTATTCTTTTTTTTAGCCTTTGTATTTGTCTTTTGAGGTCTGGGATATTTATATGGGTCTAAGGTCAAATTTTTTTTACTTTTAGGGGAAATAGGTCTAGAATAGGTTTATGATGCATATTTAATCAAAATCATGTGGTAATAATGCAGATTGAGTGGCTGGTATCTGATGGATTGCATTGTTTTATCATGGTTCTCAAACTGTACGATCCCGAGGAAAACTATGATGGTGTCTATGTGTTTCCCTTAGGTATCACAAGAAATGATCATAGTTTTTTGGATCATGATACATATATACATGAAATGGTGTAACTCACCTTTTATATATGTAGATTACAGGCATAGGAAGTGCATGGTTTAATTAACCATGTTGCCTAATTGGGAACCATGATATGAAACACTTAAATTTTGGAATTTTCATAATTTTATAACGGTTATTTTTATACCTAATGACCTTCTAATCACTATTAGGCTCATACTAAACATCCCCTAGTTCTCTAGATGCCTCTATCATTTGTTCCTTGGTGACCCCCATTATTATTGTTGGATTAAATCAACGTGTTTTCATTTTTTATTTGGGTTTCTCTCTAATTTATAAATCCTCATTTGATCTCTTCTCCCCTTTTATTAATGGATATTATAACGACCCATAATTTACATACATTTTTAATACTTCAAAATTAAAGCATACATATTACAACACATAACAAAACCACGAAAGGACCGTATAGGTATAGTGTCTTTAGAAACTGGGAAGCATAAACAACTGGTTCATAAAGCGTCTACACTGTCTCCCATTTATTTCATCATATCTATAGTCCTTTTTCGAATATCTTACATAATAACCATCTTCCTGACCTGGGGAAAGAAAACATACAAAAGGGTGAGGTAAAATTCTATGTAAGGGTAAACAAAAGAAATATCAATCACATCATATTCATAAGAACATAACTTCTGGAAATCATAACCTGCAAAAGAGAGCATAATTTCATAACATGGGAAAAATCATAGTAGTGAAATGGAATCCCAATAATCATAAAATAAAACAAGAAACTTTTTGGCATACACACATAATCATAGAGAATCATTTCTTATTAGTCAAGACTCATTTCCAAGACTATCTTAGTGGACAAAGTCCATTTCTGAACCGAGTTCACTCCTCGTTTCAGTCCTATTTCACTGAACCGGTATAACCTACCATTCCAGCCATGTCTATCTCATGAGATATAAAATATTTACCCAATGCATTGGAGGGAGATATAGGTCCCACCCATCTCATAATTAAACTATTCTTATGTGTGCCACAAAATCGTAAATCATACATCATTGCATAACCCATGTAATAAAAATGGGAATCTTAAACATCATGAAATCATAAAACAATTCATATAAGATAAAGGAATTCATAAAAATATTTCCATCACAACATAATCAAATCCATGTAATAATAGGGATAGAAACAGAACACTATATTATCTTAGATGGGAAATAATTTTGATAAAACTCTTGAACTACATTCTTGAGGAAAATATCCTTTCTACTTCAAAAACATTTTCCTTTCTTAACATGTCATACAATTTTAAACTAAAAGAAGTTGTTTAAAAATAAACTTGAAAACTTGTAAAGGAAGCTTCTTGGAAATAATGTTTTAAAACTCCATTCATGCCGTATAAGTTAAAAAAACATTCTTCTCGTACTTTTGTCAGAAAAGTCAGAAAGTACCTCGTACGAAAAATGACAAAAGACTCCTTTCATATCCTTTAATAAAATCTCACCGAAGGGTAAAATTGGATTTAAAATATTTTAAGTGGATGGAAACAATATTAAATATTGATGGAACATGGACATGGATGATAAAATACCCCACAGTAAATACCAAAGTACAAACAATCTCAGATAAAATTGAGATTGTAATATTTTCCCTTACCTTAGGTCTGATTTGCTTCGTAAGTGTCTGAACCTCCTGTATAATGATTTAAACAATGTTATTGACATATTCCAGAATCATACTTATTGTTATGATATCATATATGGTCATATTCTTAGCTTCTTATTAGTAATATTTCATTACTACTTGTTATTCGGGTGTTTATTACTTTTTATTATTATGCGTGTTTGGTCGAAAAATTCTTATTCTTCTCTTTTGGATATAGATACCTCATTTCCAGAATGGTATTAGTGTAATATATATCATATTAATTCATTAATTTCATTTATATAATCATTATGAAATGAAGATCATGTAGAATGAGTTGCATCACATCGTGGAGACGGTATTCCGTACGTACGCACGAGTGATGATACCGTTCCTATGATCGTGGAATTGTATTGGAGTGTATGTATACTATTTAAGAATAAAAATAACTTTATAATATTCATATATAGTCATTATTTACACCGTTATACCCATTCAATTAAGGTGGTGGTGGAAAATAGATTACACCACGGCGTGGAGACGGTATTCCATACGTACGCACGCGCGGTGATTTCTTTTTCCGTAGGATGGATAGATGGTGAAATAGGGTTGTTTCAAACTTATAATAACATATAATTATATGATTGATACTTATGTTATTACTTCATAATGAAACAACAAAAGAAGAAGAGGTGGAAGAAGAAATAAAGATGAAAGAATCGGTAACGGACATTACCTCTTCTTTGAAATGCTTCTTTGAGACCTCCTTTTAGGGTACTAAAAAAGGTCTTTGAAGAATACCAGTACCTATAGGATGTTTCTAAGGAAGTGGAGAGGAGAAATTGGCAGGGTTTGGCTGAGCTTGAAGGCTCAAAGTGGTGTGAGGATGAGGGGGAGGTGGTGCCCTTTTATAAGGGAGGAGAGGGGCACCTTTGGAATAACTAAAAATATTATTTCATTATAAAGTCAAATTCGGTTTTTAATAGCTCCAAATTGATATATTTCAAAGATAAGGTGGGTAGCGGTCGAAATCCTCTCATACAATAGAATTTAGACAATTTTAGGTATCAATTTTATCCTTATCATTTAGATTTAACTTTAAGTTAGATAATTTAACTTTTACCATGTCTTCTTGTTTTCTTGCACTATAAGGTTAATAAACATACTATATCAAGCCAAACGAACCCCAAGTTGTTTATTTTTAATATATATAACCTTATATAAGTCATTTGTCCAATCCTTAGATTTTTAGGAATAAAATAACAATTAATAATATAATATTTGTTTTAAAAACTATTTTTGTCAATTTTGACACTATTTGGTAATTGATTTTTGTGAAAATCATAACAGAATGATTAGTTCGAACCATGTTACTTAAATCAATACTAAAATTTCATATTAACCTAGAAAATTAGTGTAATTCATAAAAAGTCTCAAATTACATTTATTTGGGTATTTATAACATCAATTATGTCCATATTTCATTAATATGATAATTACTGCATCATCATTGTGTCATAAATAAGTTATATTATTTAATGTCTAAAAATTACAAATAAAATACCATTATGTAGGAAATATTTTTAGATTTCTAATGAATATTTATAGTCGAATTTATCTTATGTATAACCCAATATTAAAAATGGTTTACTTATTAAACTTTGATTTTTAACTATTTTAACCCTTCTTTAAATAAATTAATAATAAAAGTCCTAATCTAATCCAAGTGGGACTAAAAGGTAATATTTTATTCCTAAGGTTATTTTTGGTCGAATTAAACTTTTCCAATAGAATTAGGAAATGTGTTAGGGTAATAATAATATCATTTTTACCCTTAATTACACTATTTACTTTTAACTGTGGTAAAAAAAGAAAAAAGTTACTATTCACCAAAAAAATTATTTTGATCTCATTGAACCACATTTTACTTACTAACATCAACCGTGTCTCTTGGATTTTCGAAATTCCACTCACAGAAGCGGTAAAATTATGTTTTATGAAAAATTCAGTTTTTTAACTACCACTTAGTGGTTTCACTATTCATCAAAAATTGAATGTTTTTAGAAAAATACCAAAAATTTCACCCTAGGCTAATTTCGATATTCCGAATCCAAAAATGAAGTCCATTTTGAAAAATAAAATTTATAAAATTTCAAAAAGTGGTTATTACTATTCATAACGGCTAGTTTTAATAATATTTTAATAGCATATCATTGTTTAGTGAAACTCGGTATTGCGTACGACGCAAGCTATCGAGGAAGGTTGCGATTGCGTGTAAAGCAAGACAAGCTAGTGTTGTGTGTAGTGAAAGATTCCTTTGATGATTTATATAACATAAAAATAAAATATTTCACATAAAAGACTCGGGTGTTACATTCTACCCCCCTTAAAATGAATTTCTCCCTCGAACTTCGTCACTTTGTAACAAACAGATGAGGATACCTCTCCCTCATCATATCCTCAAGCTCCCATGTAGCTTCTTCTAATTGGTGGTTCCTCCATCAAACATTCACCAATCGAGTGGTCTTGCTTCGTAGGAATTTTTCGCTACGATCCAGGATCTCTATCGGCTATTCTTCATAAGAAAGATTTTGCTCCAGCGGTACAACTTCTGAGCTAAGTACATGTGAAGGATCAGGTATGTACTTTCTCAGGAGAGATACATGGAACAAATCATGAACTTGAGAGAGATTCGGTGGAAGCTCCAATCGGTAAGCTACCTTCCCAACACGATCCAGTATTTCGAAAGGACCAATATATCTAGGGCTCAACTTCCCCTTCTTTCCTAATCTCAAGACTCTCTTCCAGGGAGATATTTGTAAGAACATTTTATCACCCACTTCAAACTCTAGGTCTTTTATTCGGTTGTCAGCATAACTTTTCTGTCGACTCTGAGCTGCTCTTATGTGTTGTTGAATAGATCTGACCTTTTCTGCCATTTCATCAACGAGATCAGGTCCTAATAGATTTCTTTCCCCATCTTCATCCCAGCAAGTTGGAGTCCTGCATTTCTTTCCATAGAGAGCCTCATAAGGATCCATCTGAATACTGGAGTGAAAGCTATTATTATAAGAAAATTCCACCAATGGTAGGTGTTGATCCCAACCACCTTTGAAATCCATAGAGAAAGCTCTCAACATATCTTCTAGAGTTTGAATTGTTCTCTCAGATTGACCGTCTGTCTGAGGATGATAAGCAGTGCTGAAACTCAACTCTGTATCCAGAGTATGCTGAAGACTTCGCCAAAACATCAAGGTAAATCTCGGATCTCGGTCAGATATAATAGAAAGAGGTACTCCATGAAATCTTACCACTTCCTTTACATATATCCTGGCAAGCTGATCCAGAGAGAAATCCTCTCTAATAGCAATGAAGTGTGCAGTCTTTGTAAGACGATCAACTATGACCCAGATAGAATTATTGTCTTTGGATGCTTTAGAAAGTCCTGTGACAAAGTCCATAGTGATGTTTTCCCATTTCCATTCGGATATGGGTAATGGTTGTAGCATCCCCTTAGACTTCGGTCTCTCAGCTCTAACTTGCTGACAAACCAAGGATCGAGAGACATATTCAGCAACATCTCTTTTCATGCCATCCCACCAGAAGTAATATTATAGGTCCCTATACATCTTCGTGCTTCTAAGATGAATAGAGAATGAAGAACTATGATCCTCATCCAGCAACTTCTTCTTTAATTCGAGGATGGGAGGAACACAAACCCGATTCCGGAACTTTATTATCCCATCACAATCAATGTTGAATTCAGGAACATTTCTCACCTTCTTTTGTGACTCGACATCTTCTTTCTGTGCCTCTTTAATATTCACATGTATAGATGGTTGAACATTCATTTGAGAAAGATAATATTTTTCCCCTTCCATTATAATTCCAAGATCCATCCTTTGTAAATCCATAAATATTGGATCTTTTGTGATCCTCATCATGGATAAACTGACATGGTCTTGTCGACATAATGCATCTTCCACCTTGTTTGCTTTCCCAGGGTGGTAATGGATTGAGCAGTCATAATCCTTAATCAGCTCCAACCATCTTCTTTGACGCATATTCAGCTCCTTTTGTGTGAAAATATACTTTAAACTTTTATGATCAGTATAAATTTCACACCTTTCTCCATAAAGATAATGCCCCCAAATCATTAATGCAAATATTACCGCAGCTAACTCCAAATCATGTTTTGGGTAATTTTTCTCATGGATTTTCAACTGTCGTGAGGCATAAGATATCACCATATAATTTTGCATAAGAACACACCCCAATCCCTTCTTGGATGCATCACTATAGATCACAAACCATTCTCCACTACAAGGCAGTGTGAGCACAGGTGCACTGGATAACCTTCTTTTCAACTCCTTGAAATTCTCTTCACATTCTTCTGTCCAAACAAACTTAACTCCTTTCCGAGTCAACATGGTGAGTGGATTAGATAATCATGAAAAATCTTTCACAAAACGTCGATAATATCCTGCCAAACCAAGAGAACATCGGATCTCAGTTACTGTTGTTGGTCTCGACCATCATTTGATAACCTCTATTTTTGCTGGATCCAAAGATATCCCCTCTTTTGAGATTATGTGACCCAAAAATGAAACTTTTTGAAGACAAAATTCACACTTGGTAAATTTGGCATAAATCTTCTCCTTTCTCAGGGTCTTCAATATAATTCTGAAGTGATCTTCATGTTCTTCCTTGCTCTTTGAATAGACAAGAATGTCGTCTATAAAGACTACCACAAATTGATCAAGACAGTCTCTAAAGACTCTATTCATCATATCCATGAAGATAGCAGGGGCATTAGTAAGACCAAATGGCATCACTATAAATTTATAGTGTCCATACCTTGTACGAAAAGCTGTCTTTGGTATATCCTCCCTTTTGACCCTTAATTGATGATACCTTGAACGAAAATCAATCTTAGAAAAGTATTGATCTCCGCGTAGTTGGTCAAATAAGTCATCAATGTGTGGGAGAGGATATTTGTTCTTGATAGTGATATTGTTAAGTTCTCGATAATCAATTCAGAGTCGCATTGATCCATCTTTCTTCTTAACAAATAGAACAGGTGCTCCCCAAGGTGACGCACTAGGGCATATGAATCCCTTATCAAGATTCTCTTGGAGTTGCTTCTTCAATTCCTGCAACTCAATTGGGGCCATTCTATAAGGTGTCTTTGAAATAGGCAAAGAACCCGATACGAGTTCTATTGAAAACTCAACATCACGATTTGGTGGAAGACCTAGTAATTCCTCCGGAAAGACATCATCAAACTCCCGTACAATGGGAATATTCTTAATCGTGAGTTTCTCACCAACCATTTGAGATAAATAACCTTCATTTAGTGGAATCAAGACCCATAAGGTAGAAGGAATTTCCACTGGAAGTTTATGATCAACCTTGCATTGATAGACGATCATAGATTGATCTGGAATATGAAATGTGACTTCCCTTCTTTGGCAATTGATATGAGCTCCATATAACTAAATCCAATCCATGCCAAGAATCACATCAAATTCCACTATAGGAAGGATCAAAAATATTTTCAGGAAGCACTTTCCCACAAACATCGATCAGAGAAGAATTATAAACTTTTGATGCGACTGTTGTGACATTAGGTGTTGTCACAGCTAACTCGACATCTAATTATTGAGGTAATACGGTGATACCCTTAGAAATTTCTTCGGAAATAAAAGAGTGGGTGGATCAAGAATCAAATAAAACATTTTCTACTTTAGAGTGTATGGTAAGTGTACCTTTCACCACATCGTTATCATACTCCACATCACTGATAGAAATTGCATGTGACATTCTGTTGTCTTTAGCCTTAAGAGTTTGTTGACGTCGACCATCATCATCAACCCTTGGATTAGGGCATTTATTGGAATAATGTCCCATCTCCTTGCACTTGAATCATTGAAGTGTAGTAGGTTCATTCTGTGTATCCCTTCCTTTTTTTGCATCATTAGACATCTTTTTCCCATCATCGCGGCATTCAAATTCCCGATGAACTTCCTTTACACATTTGAAACATTTACTTGTCCCTTTAAGACAACTCCCTCCATGTTTCTTTCCACACTTTGAGAATAAGGGAAAGCTCATCTTCTTTTCAGTGTGCTCTTTAGATTTTCCTTTGAATTCCATTTTCCTCTTCTTATCAAACCCATATGACTGATGGGTTACTCCAATCTCCATCTCCACTTTGAGAGCACATCGGACGATTTCCTCATAGCTATTGAAGTCCCTTATGGATAAGGACTTTCGAAGACTTGGTTTTAAGCCACTAAAGAATCGATCGATCTTACTCTCAGGTTGGATAATAATACCAGAAGCGTACCTTGAAAGTCTTGTAAAATTTTCTTCATAGGTACCAACAGATTCATCATCATTTTGTTTCAGTTCAAGAAACTCTTTCTCCTTCATTGTTCGGAGAATACGAGGAATGTACTTATTGAAAAATATGTTCTTGAACTCATCCCATTCCATGGACTCAATTTCATCCCTTTGCCTCATATTCTTAATAAGATTCCACCATTGATCAGCATCACCTTCCAAACGATACACTACTAAGATGACTTTATCATGATCAGAACATTGAGGAACTGAAAATATCTTTTCAGTAGTACTAATCCATTGTTTAGAAACTAATGGATCAGTAGACCCGCTGAATGAAGGTGGATGCTGTCTCATGAAGGATTCAACAAGAAGTTGCTCCTTTATTTTCTCGTTTGGAAGTCCTGCATGATTCATAGCTTGATAAAGTTGTGTGATCATGGCTACAAGATTTTGCATTCCAGCTCCCATAACATTTGGTTGCTTAGGGGGGACAATCATTACATTGCCCATTGCATTCCGCATTAACACGGTTCCTTCGGGTTCCATCCATTGACTAAAACCAAGAAGAATAGTGTGAGCAACACTAATTATAATAGGAAAACCACATAATCAAGAATAAAATTTCACACTTAAGGTCTTATCCTAGGTTATTCAGGGCCATTTCTAAAACACTGAGATTGTGTTCTATGCTTAGACTTATCCTTAGGGTTCTTACTAAGGCTTTCACATCCTAGTTTCCAAAGGTTGACTATACCTTTCCTCTGATACCAACTATAATGAACCATACATTACATACATTGTTAATACTTCAAAATTGAAGCATACTTATTAAAACATATAACAAAACCACGAAAGGACCGTATAGGTATAATGTCTTTAGAAACTGGGAAATATAAACAACTGGTTCATAAAGTGTCTACATTGTCTCCCATTTATTTCATCATATCTATAGTCCCTTTTGGCATATCTTACTTAATAACCTTCTTCCTGACCTGGGGAAAGAAAACATACAAAAGGGTGAGCTCAACTGCCCAGTAAGGGTAAACAAAAGTAATATCAATCACATCATATTCATAAGAACATAACTTCAGGAAATCTTAACCTGCAAAAGAGAGCATAATTTTATAACATCGGACAAATCATAGTAGTGAAATGGAATCCCAATAATCATAACATGAAACATGAAACATTGTGGCATACACACATAATCATATAGAATCATTTCTTATGAGTCAAGACTCATTTCCAAGACTATCTTAGTGGACAAAGTCCATTTATGAACCGAGTTCACTCCTCGTTTCAGTCCTGTTTCACTAAACCGGTATAACCTACCGTTCCAGCCATGTCTATCTCATGAGATATAAAATCTTTACCCAATGCATTGGAGGGAGATACAGGTCCTACCCATCTCATAATGAAACCATTCTTATGTGTGCCACAAAATCGTAAATCATACATCATTGCATAACCCATGTAATAAAAATGGGAATCTTAAACATCATGACATCATAAAACAACTCATATAAGATAAAGGAATTCATAAAAATATTTTCATCACAACATAATCAAATCAATGTAATAATAGGGATAGAAACAGAACCCTATATTATCTTAAATGGGAAATAATTTTGATAAAACTCATGAACTCCATTCTTGAGGAAAATATCCTTTCTACTTCAAAAACATTTTCCTTTCTTAACATGTCATACAATTTTAAACTAAAAGAAGTTGTTTAAAATTAAACTTGAAAACTTGTAAAGTAATCTTCTTGGAAATAATGTTTTAAAAATCCATTCATGCCGTATAAGTTAAAAAAAATTCATCTCGTACTTTTTTCGGAAAAGTCAAAAAGTACCTCGTAGGAAACACAACAAAAGATTCCATTCGTATCCTTTACTAAAAACTCACCGAAGGGTAAAATTGGATTTGAAATATTGTAAGTGGATGGAAACAGTATTACATATTGAGGGAACATGGATGTGGATGACAAAATACACCCCAGTAAATACCAAAGTATAAACAATCTCGGATAAAAATGAGATTGTGATATTTTCCCTTAACTTAGGTCCAATTTGCTTCGTAAGTGTCCGAACCTCCTGTATAATGATTTGAAGAATGTTATGGACTTATTCCAGAATCATAATTATTGTTATGGTATCATATATGGTCATATTATTAGCTTCTTATTAGTAATATTTCATTTACTAATTGTTATTCGGGTGTTTATTACTTTTTGTTCGTATGCATGTTTTGTCGAATAAATTCTTATTATTCTATTTAGGTTATAGATACCTAATTTCCAGAATGGTATTAGTGTAATATATATCATATTCATTCATTCAATTCATTTATATAATCATTATGAAATGAAGATCATGTTGAACGAGTCGAATCACATCGTGGAGACGGTATTCCGTACGTACGCACGAGTGATGATATCGTTCCTATGATCGTGGAAATGTATTGGAGTGTATGTATACTTATTAAGAATAAAAATCACTTTATAATAGTTATATATAGTCATTATTTACAACATTATACCCATTCATGTAAGGTGGTGGTGGAAAATAGATTACACCACGGCGTGGAGACGGTATTCCGTACGTACGCACGCGCGGTGATTTCTTTTTCCGTAGGATGGATAGATGGTGAAATAGGATTTTTTTCATACTTATAATAACATATCAGTATATGAGTGATACTGATTTTATTACTTCATAATGAAACAACTAAAGAAGAAGAAGTGAAAGAAGAAATAAAGATGAAAGAATCGGTAACAGACATTACCTCTACTTTGAAGTGCTTCTTTGAGACCTCCTTTTAGGGTACTAAAATAGATCTTTGAAGAAGACCAGTACCTCTAGGATGTTTATAAGGAAGTGGAGAGGATAAATTGGCAGGGGTTGGCCTAGCTTGAAGGCTCAAATTGGTGTGAGGAATAGGGGGAGGAGGTGCCCTTTTATAAGGGAGGAGAGGGGCACCTTTGGAATAACTAAAAATATTATTTTAATATAAAGTCAAATTCGGGTTTTAATAGCTTCAAATTGATATATTTCGAAGATAAGGTGGGTACGGGTCGAAATAATCTCATAAAATAGAATTTAGACGTGTTTAGGCATCAATTTTATCCTTATCAGTTAGATTTTACTTTAAGTTAGATAATTTAACTTTTACCGTGTCTTCTTGTTTTCTGCACTATAAGGTTAATAAACTTACTATATCAATCCAAACGAACCCCAAGTTGTTTATTATTAAAATATATAACCTTCTCTAAGTCATTTGGCCGAACCTTAGATTTTTAGGAATAAAATAACAATTAATAATATAATATTTGTTTGAAAAACTATTTTTGTCAATTTTGACACTATTTAGTAATTGATTTTTTTGAAAATCATAACAGAATGATTAGTTATATCCAAGTTACATAAATCAATACTAACATGTCATATTAACCTATAAAATTAGTTTAATTCATAAAAAGTCTCAAATTAAATTTATTTGGGTATTTATAACATCAATTATGTCAATATTTCATTAATAAGATAATTACTGCATCATCATTGTGTCATAAATAAATTAAGTTATTTAATGTCAAAAAATTACAAATAAAATACCATTATGTAGGAAATCTTTTTAGATTTCTAATGAATATTTATAGTCTAATTTATCTTATGTATAACCCAATATTAAAAATGATTTACTTATTAAACATTGATTTTTAACTATTTTAACCCTTCTTTAAATAAATTAATAATAAATGTCCTAATCTAATCCAAGTGGCACTAAATGGTCATATTTTATTCCTAAGGTTATTTTTGGTCGAATTACATTTGTCCAATAGAATTAGGACATGTTTTAGGGTAATAATAATATCATTTTACCCTTAATTACCCTATTTAATTTTAACCGTGGTAAAAAAAGTAAAAAGTTACTATTCACCAAAAAACTATTTTCATCTCATTAAACCACATTTTTCTTACTAACATAAACCATTTCTCTCGGATTTTCGAAATTCCACTCACAGAAGCGGTAAAATTATGTTTTATGAAAAATTCATTTTTTTAACTACCACTTAGTGGTTTCACTATTCATCAAAAATTGAATGTTTTTAGAAAAATACCAAAATTTCACCCTAGGATAATTTCGATATTCCGAATCAAAAAATGAAGTCCATTTTGAAAAATAAAATTTATAAAATTTCAAAAAGTGGTTATTACTATTCATAACGACTAGTTTTAATAATATTTTATTAGCATGTCATTGTTTAGTGAAACTCGGTATTGCGTACGACGCAAGCTATCGAGGAAGGTTGGGATTGCATGTAAAGCAAGACAAGATTGTGTTGTGTGTAGTGAAATATTCCTTTGATGATTTATATAACATAAAAACAAAATATTTCATATAAAAGTCTCGGGTATTATAGATATTGAGTTGGATATGTTTTCTAGATCTAATGGTTTTGATAGATAATTGTTAATATTTCCAGTGTATGTAGGCTCTTAAGGACTAGATATACTCATTTTAGCTCTTTATTGTTTTAAGTGGATAGTTTTCCCTCTATTAGCGAGTTAGGTATCTATATACATTACTGTTAACCCATGAATTTCTCATTTTTCTTGTATAATTCCTATAGTTTTCTTTTTATATTTATTTATTGATTTTATAAATCCTTTTATTGGGGGATTAAAATAGTTTTTGAATTGAAAATAGATTTATGAAAACTGGGAGTTTAATGAAATTCCTCAATGGTGGATTTTACAAATAAAGGGATTTTCGGTTATGGAAGTAGTGGTGAATCACTATGAAAGTGTTTTAAAAAAATTGAGCATGTTTTTCAAATGGCTTTTAGAAAACATAACACTTTGGGAACCTTTGGTGAATTAGGAAATGGACATATTGTGTGATACCACTAACTTTTATTTTGTTGATATCAATCAACTGTGGAAGGAATTGATATTGGTAGGATTTATATTATTACTAGCCTAGTTTCCCTTCTCTTGTTTTATTATATATTCAAATATCCTAGATCCCAGATATTCTTGGTATTATACATGATGGAAAAGTTCATGTTTATTTTATAAATTTTTTATCTTATGGTGCATTCAGGGAAGGTTTTTTTATCAATATATGCTATCTTACATAAACTTTCCATATTATAAATTTATATGAGTATTGAATTTTATCTTGAAAACCAAATGATATATTACCAGTTTATTTCTATTTTTGAATGATTTTATGAACTATTTTTGTATTAATGTGAGAACTAATTGTTTGATAATGTTGGACATTCTATAGATTCATTGGTGGTATCCTACTATTCTTAATACTCGCATACTACTTTTTCAATTGGGAATTTTTAGACCAAGTTTGTAGGACTCTGGAAAATGGAAAGGTGTCATATATCTCACCATATTTTATTATATGTCATCTCCATTGAAATGATTTTTGATGGTGTTGATGGATGATCACTTGGAGACACTGCTTTTTCATACCCACATTTACTTTCAAGAATAGAAGTTTTTCGTAAAATTTTATGTCTCGTTGTTTTGTATTCTTACTCTACACTATAATCTTTTTTATATCTCATTATAATTATTTATGAACTTTTTTTTGTTTTTATTATACTCACCTTATGGAAGGTCATCGTTGGTGATGTGTCTTTTCGATCTTAGTAAGTTTGTTAAAAAATGTTTTCATAGTTATTACCTAGTAGGAAGATTTATTACACGTCCTTAGTTTGGTTCATGTTATATGGTATATATGAGTTAATATTGTTCTAATTTATGTATTAAGTGCTCGATGGTTTCTAGATATCTCACTCTCGCATCTAAACATGACTTACCAAGGGAGGTTAGGTATTTTTTCCAATCTAGAGATATGGTGTTTGATGTTATTTAAATAAAACTGTTTTTGGGACTATTTAGAAGAACCTAGTACTTTTTAATGTTTTATCTCACATTCATATAATATATTATTTCATTAAATGATTTTCATTTAATGGTTTAGATATGGGATTATTGAATTTTATATTTTGGTTTCGAAATTTTTTCTGAGTCTAATAGGTTATTGTCTAGTCTTATTAATAGACAGTGCCTCCTAGAAGATCTCTTTTGAGTATATAAGTGGAAGGTTCAAGACATGTTTCAGAGGTGAATCAACTTATTAACTCTAAATTGTTGGAAGAAGTTTTCTAAAATATTCAATCGTAGGGTCAAGTGGGTATTGAAAACCAGATATGAATAGTAGATCATGGTGATGAATTTAACAAGAATAGTACACCCATATTCCATGGTAATTAATGACCACAAGTGTATAAATAGTTGATTATATATATTTAAAAGACCTTATATTTTTAAAAAACAAATTAAACTGTACGGTAAGTAATTATACTTACATTCTTGAAAGATCGGGATTAATATTTTGAGACTCCATCATGTAAGCTAAGTTACATGAGGATCTAACATAGACATCTTTCAAGAATATCTTCGAACAAAAATTCTGTACTCAAATATTGAATGTGACAAAGACCTGTGAATTTTTTACCTCAGAGATAGAAGATCATTTGTTGTGGATTATGACATATGTTTTACAAAGTTGGTTCACCTGAACCTGATCATGTCACTAATGATGATGTTGAATATTTGTGGTTCATGATGGGTATAATAATGATATTTAGTTAATGGTTATCCTTTAATTCCTTCCAAAATTTTTTTAGGTAGTAGATAAAGTTACTTTGGTTGAGGTTGACAAATATTGTAAAATAATCTTATGTGGAGTTTTAATTATGGAAAGAGTTATCCATTGAATTTCATCATGCTATAAAAGGAAACACAATGGTAACTAGTTTACTTTAAGACCATTTTCAGTGTCTTATTTGGGGTAACAGTAGATTGTTTTGTATTAGCATGGATGGAATGGTCTTATCACGAATACCTAAATGGAATCTCCAATGATGTGTCATAACTTTGGAAAATATGGACATCTTAGGCATTTTTTGGAAAATATGTACCATTGTAGAAGATCATGATCCACCCTCACCAATGCCTCTTAGGTTTGTTTTCAGGAATCAAAGGGTTATGTATTTTATTCCTCTGTGAAGTGGGAACTCATGGATTTGAACAAAGATTAGGGATGGGATGTGGATGGATGTATTTAAGAAGGGGATTTTCACAAAAGTAATCTTAAGTAGTATTGAATACTGTTAGTGGTATAGTGTTTATTTCATCCTCTATGGTTACATATTTGATTGATATAGGCACATTTTATTATTTTATATTATATGTGTTAATTAACATGTTTAGATTTCATGTCAATATTATTTCATTCATGTTGGATCAGTAAATAACTGTAGAGACCCGAAGCTTAACGTACATAGACATTATATTACTTTTGCGGAATACTTAGTACATAACAAAAACACACACACAAGGACCGTAATAGTTTAGTGTCTTTGGAAACTCGGAATATAATCTTCTAATCGTGGAGAAAGATCTTCAACATCTCCCATAAAGATATTCTTTTTTTATCCTAAATCATTTCTTTATATCACGGTGAAAAGAAAACATAAAAGGGTGAGATCAAATGCTCAGTAAGGGTAAACAAAAGAAATATCAATCACGTCATATTCATAAAAACATATCTTTTGGAAATCTTAACCTGCAGAAGAGATCATAATTTCATAACATGGGATAAATCATAGTAGTGAAATGTAATCCCAATAATCATAACTTAAAACCTGAAACTTTGTGGCATACACACATAATCACAGATAATCATTTCTTGTTAGTCAAGACTCATTTCCAAGACTATCTCAGTGGACAAAGTCCATTTCTGAACTGAGTTCACTCCTCGTTTCAGTCCTATTTTACTGAACTGGTATAACCTACCGTTCCATCCATGTCTATATCATGAGATATAAAATCTTTACCCAATTCATTGTAGGGAGATATAGGTCCCACCCATCTCATAATGATACCATTATTATGTGTGCCACAAAATCATAAACTATACATCATTGCATAACCCATGTAATAAAAATGGGAATCTTAAACATCGTGACATCATAAAAAAATTCATATAAGATAAAGGAATTCATAAATATAATTCCATCACAACATAATAAAATTAATGTAATAATAGGGATAGAAACAAAACCCTTTATTAACTTAGATGGAAAATAATTTTGATAAAACACTTGAACTCCATTCTTGAGGAAAATATCCTTTCTACTTCAAAAACATTTTTCCTTTCTTAACATGTCATACAATTTTAAACTAAAAGAATTAGATTAAAAATAAAATTGAAAACATGTAAAGTAATCTTCTTGGAAATATTGTTTTAACAATCCATTCATGTCGTATAAGTTAAAAAAAACATTCTTCTCGTACTTTTGTCGGAAAAGTCAAAAAGTACCTCGTAAGAAAAATGACAAAAGATACCTTTCATATCTATTATTAAAAACTCACCGAAGGGTAAAATTGGATTTAAAAAATTTTAGGTGGATGGAAATAATATTACATATTTAGGAAATATGGATGTGGATGATAAAATTCACCCCAGTAAAGTATAAACAATCTCGGATAAAAATTGAGATTGCGAGATGTTCCCTTACCTTAGGTCTGATTTGCTCCGTAAGTGTCCAAACCTCCTGTATAATGATTTAAATAATGTCATTGAATTATTCCAGAATCAAAATCATTTTTATGATATCATATATGGTTCACTTATGACTTTATTTTACCCGTTATTTTGTAAATTCCATGTTAAAGAGCGTTTTGGGTAAAATCGTTTCATTTGTCGTATCTGTTTTGACTTGTAATAATTAATATGATTACATAGATCATGATTATATAATTCCAGAATATAAAACATGATTTATATATAATATATATTCAGAATATACATATATATAATAGATTAGTAAATGGAAAGAAATACACCATTTATGGAGACGGTAGGCCGTACGTATGCATGAACGCTGTTTTCGTTTCCTTATTGAGTTGAATGGAATTAAGTAGATGACAAAGATATATATACACATAAATCCAGTATCATTATTATGTCATATATTTCATGATTACTTATTATATATACTTTATAATCATTCATGAATGGTTAATGTGGAGAATGAATCTCATCGCGTCGTGGAGACGGTAGTCCGTACGTACGCACGAGCGATGATATCGTTCTCATGATCGTGGAATTGTATTGGAGTTTATGTATACTATTTCAGAATCAATATCACATTAAAATAATCATATATAGTTATTATTTACACCATTATACCCATCCAAGTAAGGTGGTGGTGGAAAATAGATTACACCACGGCGTGGAGACGGTATTCCGTACATACGTACGCACGATGATTTCATTTTCCGTAGGATGGATAGATGGTGAAATAGGGTTTTTTCATAATTATAATAACATATAAGTATATGAGTGATACTGATGTTATTACTTCATAATGAAACAACCTAAGAAGAAGAAGTGGAAGAAGAAATAAAGTTGAATGAATCGGTAATGGACATTACCTCTTCTTTGAAGAGCCTCTTTGAGATCTCCTTTTAGGGCACCAAAATTGGTCTTTGAGGAAGACCAGAACCTCTAAGATGTTTCTAGGGAAGTGGGGAAGATAATATGGCAGGGTTTGGCCGAGCTTGAAGAGTGGTGTGAGGAAGAGAGGGAGGAGGTGCCCTTTTATAAGGGAGGAGAGGGCCTCCTTTGGAAAACTAAAAATATAATTTTATTATAAAGTCATATTCGGTTTTAAATAGCTTCAAATTGATTTATTTCTAAGCTAATGTGAGGATGGATAGAAATCCCCTAATTAAATAGAATTTACACAAGTTTAGGATCCTATTTTAACCATATCATTTAGATTTAACATTATGTTAAATAATTTTACTTTTACCGTGTCTTCTTGTGTTCTTACACTATGAGGTTAAAAAACTTACTATAACAAGCCAAAAGAACCCCAAGTTGTTTAGTATTAATATATATAACCTTATCTAAGTCATTTGACCGAACCATAGATTTTTAAGAATAAAATAACAATTAATAATATAATATATGTTTTAAAAACTATTTTATGTCAATTTTGACACTATTTAGTAATTGATTTTTTTGATAATCATAACAGAATGATTAGTTCGAAAAAAGTTAATTAAATCAATAAAAAATGTCATATTAACATATAAAATTAGTTTAATTAATAAAAAGTCTCAAATTATATTAATTTGGGTATTTATAATATCAATTATTCTAATTTTTCAATATTATGGTAATTACTGCATCATCATTGTGTCATAATTAAATTAAATAATTTAATGTCTAAAAAATATAAATAAAATATAATTATGTAGGAAATCTTATTATCTTTCTAATGAATATTTACAATTGAATTTATCTTATGTATAACCAAATATTAAAAATGTTTTAGTAAATAATCATTGATTTTAACTCTTTTAACTCTTCTTTGAATTAAATAATCATAAATGTCCTAATCTAATCTAATTGGGCCTAAATGGTCATATTTTATTCCTAAGGTTGTTTTTGATCGAATTACACATATCCAATAGAATTAGGACATGTGTTAGGGTAATAATAATAACATTTTTACCCTTAATTACCCTATTTACTTTTAACCGTGGTAAAAAAAAGTAAAAAGTTACTATTCACCAAAAATTATTTCATCTCATTGAACCAAATTTTACTTACATACATCAACCGTGTTTCTCGGATTTTTGAAATTCCACTCACAGAAGCGGTAAAATTAAGTTTCATGAAAAAATCATTTTTTTACTACTACTTAGTGGTTTCACTATTCATCAAAAAATGAATGTTTCCAGAAAAATACCAAAAATTAGGCCTAAGTTATATTTCACATTATCAACTTAAAAATGATGTCTATTTTACCAAATTCAAAACATATCAGTTACATTAACTAATTTAAAAATTAATTCCCGTCGTCAAAACAAATGGCGTGTTTTTAAGAGATAATAACTATCAAAAGATTAACACTTGTTTATAACTGGTTTAAATGTGAAATTACATCCAATGACCAACATTGTATTAAATTGTAAAAATATATTCTAAATATACTTTATAACCACTCAAATTAATAATTTATCCCTATTAATTATTTCGATTGAAAAAGTTGTTTTTAATTAAAATTTAGTAATCTTCACTATTCATCAAAATATGAAAGTTATCCGAAAATTACCATAATTTCACCCTAAGCTAATTTCGATATTCCGAATCCAAAAATGAAGTCCATTTTGAAAAATAAAATTTACAAAATTTCAAAAAGTGGTTATTACTATTCATAACGGCTCGTTTTAATATTATTTTAATAGCATATCGTTGTTTAGCGAAACTTGGTGTTGCGTACAACACATGCTATCGTGGAAGGTCGTGATTGCGTGTAATTCAAGCCAGGTCAGAGATGTGTGTTGTGAAAGATCCTTTTGGTGTAGCGTATAACAGAAGACATTATTGAAATTAAAAAGAATATTTTTTGTAACATCTTTGGGTGTTACATTCTACCCCCCTTAAAATGAATTTCTCCCTCGAAATTCGTCGGGGTTATAAATGGTTTACTATTCGAAAGTTTATTTAATAGAAACCCACATCATAAAAAGGAATACCAAAACAAATCTTTAAAAACAAAAGTATAAAAGGTAACGGTTACCCAAATAAACTAATCAATGGGTTTCCACATAGGTTAAAATATGGATATGGAAGAGAAATCTAACCATCATGTTCTGATGGAGAGTGGTAGAGAACATGGCTATGGAAAAGCCAGCAATCACAAAGCCATAAATTTGTGATGATCTTGGGTACATTCTGATTCATCGGATATAAGGGCAGTAAGACAACATTTTTGGTTTTCAAGATCATTTCCCTAAAGTTGATGAAATTAGAATTAGAAGAAATACTTTCGGGATTTTGGTACAGTCTCACCGTTGGTTGTTCTTTGTACAATTTCCACTTCATCTTTTAAAGAAATGGAGTTGAATTTGTCATTCATGAAGTGTTAGCAGATCATGTGATAGAATGATGGGTCATTCCATCTGTCTAAAAAAAGGTTATAAAAATCATCAAAAATACATAAGTCCATCTATAGAAGGATTAATCATATATGGTTCCTAAAATGGACTTATACTTCATATATCATACTGCTTAATATAATAAAACTAGTTTCTACTAAACAGGGACTTCTTGTAGGCCAGTGGTAGGTGATAAAGGCCAGTCGCACTTCGGTTGTGTGTTCGATTCCCACGGCCTTGTCTGACGCGATGGGTTGTCTCCCATCCTGTAGGTTGTCCTTTTTCTAAAACTACATTACTATAACATCCCATAAATAATATCAAAAAACTTCTATCCTTAAACAATAATAACTTATTTCCAACATAATCCATTCCAATCTTTAGGCTTATCCAAAATACTGCAGTCTACTCTCATAATATAGTGAAAACGATTACCAGAGATTTCATATAACAAGAATGTTAATACCATCGTTGATCCCCATATATCATAAGATATGTCTTGTTGGTCACATTCCAAATATTCTAAGGCCTTAATCATGTATTCTCTTGAAAATTTAATACCCATTGAATCTTAGTAAAAACATGAGTGCTGTCAAAAGTTAACTCATTCCACATACCAAAAACCCTAAATTCTATATACTCAAACCATGATATAACTATTTCCTTATATCAGTCATGAGCTCATGAATACTATAAAACATTTAATTTTCTCCTTATCCCTTCATTATGCGCATATAATCTACATTTCAAAAATATCTGAATAACCTTTCATGGATACTGGTACCATTAATCATAAACTTTCAAAACTCAAGGAAAGACAATAGTGTAACAATCCTTAGATGTATCTTTCTTCCATAGTACCATGATATTACTTATACAACATTACACATGATTCCGCTGCATTCTTAAACCATTGACAGAGCTTCAACAATTCTTTCATCTCACATATCATTTGTTGTCTCTTCATCATCATCAATAAAAATACTACCCATACGACCATACTGATTCTCTTCATGAGACATTCCCTTAGGGCATTGATTTGCATAATGCCCATACATTCCACATTTAAAACATTTAACCATTGTTGATGTCATAGCAATACCATTATCCTCATCCCCGGTGTTAACTGAACCTTTTCCTTTGCACTTACTGGCTTTGTGACCTTCTTTTCCACACCTAAAGCATCTTCCAGTTCCTTTGAAACATTCTCCTTGATGCCTCTTCCCACATTATTTACATAGGGGAAATTTAACTTTCTTTCCTCTATGATCATCATGAAACTCCATCTTTCTCTTATTAGCCGAGTCAGGAAACTTACCAAATTTTACTTTATTGATCATATTATGAGATTGCTGATTCAGAATAATAATGATGTTTGGACTTCCAAATCCAATTTCATTTGGTTTCTCATGAAGAATATCATTCCATTGTCCATCATATCCTCCATTATCGTGAATCATCTTGTTTCCAGCCATTTTCTAAAACCCAAAAAGAATAGTGTGAGAGGAAAAAATCACGCTAAGGAAAATAATATAATAAAGGGGGAGTACCTTCAATATCTAACATCTTAGGTTAAATTCTAAGATCGTTACCATAGTTCTAGGACTATATCCTATACGTATAATTATCCTTAGAGGCATCCCTAGACATACCTTAGAAATAACTCTAGGGATCTCACTAACATTTTCGCATCCTAGTTTCCAAAGGTTGACTAAACCTTTCCTCTGATACCAACTGTAGATACCCAAATCTTAACGTAAATAGACATTACATTACTTTTTCGGAATACTTAGTACATAAAAAACACACACACAAGGACCGTAATAGTTTAGTGTCTTTGGAAACTCGGAATATAATATTCTAATCGTTGAGAAAGATCTTCAACATATCCAATAAAGATCTTCTTTTTTTTAAACCTAAATCCTTTCGTTATATCCTGGTGAAAATAAAACATAAAAGGGTGAGCTCAAATGCTCCGTAAGGGTAAATAAAAGAAATATCAATCACGTCATATTCATAAGAACATAGCTTTTGGAAATCTTAACCTGCAAAAGAGTTCATAATTTCATAACTTGGGATAAATCATAGTAGTGAAATGTAATCCCAATAATCATTACATAAAACCTGAAACTTTGTGGCATACACACATAATCATAGAGAATCATTTCCTGTTAGTCAAGACTCATTTCCAAGACTATCTTAGTGGACAAAGTCCATTTCTGAACTGAGTTCACTCCTCGTTTCAGTCCTATTTTACTGAACTGGTATAACCTACCGTTACAGCCATGTCTATCTCATGAGATATAAAATCTTTACCCAATGCATTGGAGGGAGATATAGGTCCCACCCATCTCATAATGATACCATTCTTATGTGTGCCACAAAATCATAGACCATACATCATTGCATAACCCATGTAATAAAAATGGGAATCTTAAACATTGTGACATCATAAAAAAATTCATATAAGATAAAGGATTTCATAAATATAATTCCATCACAACATAATCAAATCAATTTAATAATAGGGATAGAAACAAAACCCTTTATTATCATAGATGGAAAATAAATTTGATAAAACACTTGAACTCCATTCTTGAGGAAAATATCTTTTCTACTTCAAAAACATTTTCATTTCGTAACATGTCATACAATTTTAATCTAAAAGAAGTTGATT
Organism: Viscum album; assembly: GCA_963277665.1. Classification (NCBI taxonomy): domain Eukaryota; kingdom Viridiplantae; phylum Streptophyta; class Magnoliopsida; order Santalales; family Viscaceae; genus Viscum; species Viscum album. The sequence goes on from OY728120.1 coordinate 897,394,380, forward strand.
AAAAATAAACACGAAAACTTGTAAAGTAATCTTCTTGGAAATAATGTTTTAACAATCCATTCATTCCGTATAAGTTAAAAAAACATTCTATTCGTACTTTTGTCAGAAAAGTCAAAAAGTACCTCGTACGAAAAACGTCAAAATATTCCTTTCATATATTTTATTATAAACTCACCGAAGGGTAAAATTGGATTTAAAAAATTGTAGGTGGATGGAAAAAATATTACATATTGAGGAAACATAGATGTGGATGATAAAATGCACCCCAGTAAAGTATAAACAATCTCGAATAAAAATTGAGATTGCGAGATGTTCCCTTACCTTAGGTCTGATTTGCTTCGTAAGTGTCTGAACCTCCTGTATAATGATTTAAATAATGTCATTGACTTATTCCAGAATCATACTCATTGTTATGATATCATATATGGTTCACTTATGACTTTATTTTACCCGTTCTTTTGTAAATTCCATGTTAAAGAGCGTTTTGGGTAAAATCGTTTCATTTGTCGTCCGTGTTTTGACTTGTAATTATTCATATGATTACTTAGATCATGATTACATAATTCCAGAATATAAAACATGATTTATATATAATATATATTGAGAATATACATATACATAATAGATCAGTAAATGGAAAGAAATACTCCGTTCATGGAGACGGTAGGTCGTACGTACGCATGAATGTTGTTTTCATTTCCTTATTGAGTTGAATGGAATTAAGTAGATGACATAAATATATATACACATAAATCCAGTATCATTATTATTTCATATATTTCATGATTACTTATTATATATACTTTATAATCATTCATGAATGATTAACGTGGAGAATGAATCTCATCGCGTCGTGGAGACGGTAGTCCGTACGTACGCACGAGCAATGATATCGTTCTCATGATCGTGGAATTGTATTGGAGTGTATGTATACTATTTCAGAATCAATATCATTTTACAATATTCATATATAGTTATTATGTACACCATTATACCCATCCAAGTAAGGTGGTGGTGGAAAATAGATTACACCACGGCGTGGAGACGGTATTCCGTACGTACGCACGCGCGGTGATTTCGTTTTCTATAGGATGGATAGATGGTGAAATAGGGTTTTTTCATACTTATAATAACATATCAGTATATGAGTGATACTGATGTTATTACTTCATAATGAAACAACCTAATAAGAAGAAGTGGAAGAAGAAATAAAGTTGAAAGAATCGGTAATGGACATTTCCTCTTCTTTGAAGCGCCTCTTTGAGATCTCCTTTTAGGGCACTAAAATTGTTCTTTGAGGAAGACCAGAACCTCTAAGATGTTTCTAGGGAATTGTAGAAGATAATTTGGCAGGGTTTGGCCAAACTTGAAGGCTCAAAGTGGTGTGAGGAAGAGAGGTAGGATGTGCCCTTTTATAAGGGAGGAGAGGGGCTCCTTTGGAAAACTAAAAATATTATTATATTATAAAGTCATATTCGGTTTTAAATAGATTAAAATTGATTTATTTTGAAGCTAAGGTGGGGATGGATCGAAATCCCCTCATCCAATATAATTTACACAAGTTTAGATTCCTATTTTAACCTTATCATTTAGATTTAACATTACGTTAAATAATTTTACTTTTACCGTGTCTTCTAGTGTTCTTACACTATAAGGTTAATAAACATACTATAACAAGACAAAAGAACCCCAAGTTGTTTATTATTAATATATATAACATTATCTGAGTCATTTGGTCGAACCATAGATTTTTAGGAATAAAATAACAATTAATAATATAATATATGTTTTAAAAACTATTTTATGTCAATTTTGACACTATTTAGTAATTGATTTTTTTGATAATCATAACAGAATGATTAGTTCGAAAAAAGTTATTTAAATCAATAAAAACATGTCATATTAACATATAAAATTAGTTTAATTCATAAAAAGTCTCAAATTTTATTTATTTGGGTATTTATATTATCAATTATTCTAATTTTTCACTATTATTGTAATTACTGCACCATCATTGTGTCATAATTAAATTAAATTATTTAATGTATAAAAATTATAAATAAAATATAATTATGTAGGAAATCGTATTATCTTTCTAATGAATATTTACAATAGAATTAATCTTATGTATAACCCTATATTAAAAATGTTTTATCAAATAATCATTGATTTTAACTCTTTTAACTCTTCTTTGAATTAAATAATCATAAATGTCCTAATCTAATCCATGTGGGCCTAAATGGTCATATTTTATTCCTAAGGTTGTTTTTGATCGAATTTAACTTATCCAATAGAATTAGGACACGTGTTAGGTAATAATAATAACATTTTTACCCTTAATTACCCTATTTACTTTTCATCGTGGTAAAAAAAAGTAAAAAGTTACTATTCACCAAAAATTATTTTCATCTCATTGAACCACATTTTACTTACTGACATCAACCGTGTCTTTCAGATTTTTGTAATTCCACTCACAGAAGCGGTAAAATTATGTTTCATGAAAACTTCATTTTTTTTACTACCACGTAGTGGTTTCACTATTCATCAAAAAATGAAAGTTTCCAGAAAAATACCAAAAATTAGGCCTAAGCTATATTTGATATTATGAATTCAAAAATGATGTCTATTTTACTAAATTTAAAACATATCAGTTACATTAACTAATTTAAAAATTAATTCCCGTCGTCAAAACAAATGGCGTGTTTTTAAGAGATAATAACTATCAAAAGATTGACCCTTGTTTATAACTGGTTTAAATGTGAAATTACATCCAATTACCAACATTGTATTAAATTGTAAAAATATATTCTAAATATACTTTAAAACCACTCAAATTAATAATTTATCACTATTAATTATTTCGATTGAAAAAGTTTTTTTTAATTAAAATTTAGTAATTTTCACTATTCATCAAAATATGAAAGTTATCCGAAAATTACAAAAATTTTACCCTAAGCTAATTTCGATTTTCCGAATCCAAAAATGAAGTCCATTTTGAAAAATAAAATTTTAAAAATTTTAAAAAGTGGTTCTTACTATTCATAACGGCTAGTTTTAATAATATTTTAATAGCATATCGTTGTTTAGCGAAACTTGGTGTTGCGTACAACACACGCTATCGTGGAAGGTCGTGATTGCGTGTAATTCAAGCCAGGTCAGAGATGTGTGTTGTGAAAGATCCTTTTAGTGTAGCGTATAACACAATACATTAATGAACTTAAAAATAATATTTTTTGTAAAATCTTGGGGTGTTACAATAACCATGTTAAAGATATCTAAAAAAGGTTTTAAGTGTCATACAGGTCAGGTGATGGTTTCTGACTATGAGGTGTTTTGGTATTTTTTTATACATAATCATGATATCTTTGACCTTATTATAAGAATTGATTATATTACCAATGTTAATCCCCAAATCAATTGTTACCATTGATGAGTTCAAGTTTCTATCTTTTAATGGTTTCTCTTTGGTATTTCAGGGTGATTTTGAGTCTAGATCCATGAGGGTGGGGCCTATAGTTCATTATGTATGAATGATCCCATGTCAGTTATCATAGTTGTTTTGAGATTTTATTTATTCTCACTTTTGTAACCCACATCATACATCGGTGACTGTATACACCTATATATTTCTTGTTGACTTTTTAGGTTACTTCTACAGAGAAAGGTTAGGTTCACTTTTTACATTCTCCCTAATGTGATTCCCATTTATATGTTGTCATATCAAATAGAACATTCTAAGTTAAAGAATCTGAATGATTTTCTCAAGGGCCTTTAGGAAAATGGATTTATTCATCCATGAATATAACCTTGGGCTTATCGTATTCTCTTTTCGAGGAAGTCAAAAATAATCCCTAGTATTTGAGTAAATTATCGAAATATTAATTTACAAACCATTAAAAATATATATCATTTTCCATGAATTTATCATCACTTTGATCAAATCAGAGGATATAAGTGGTAATTTATGATTTACCTTCAATTAGGGTACAGTAAATTAAGAGTTTGAGAATATTTGACAATAAATAATGTTTTCTAGATATATTATAGGGATTTTGAGTTTCATTTTGGCCATTTAGTCTCATTAATACTATGAAGTTTTTTATATTCTTAATGGACTAGATCATTCATTAGATTTTGGACTCTTTCATTGCCATGTTTTTTATAAAATTTTTGTGTACTCTAAGTCATAGGAAGAGCACATGGATTACTTGGATATCATCCTTAGAATAATGAAAGAACATGTCCTTTATAGTGATTGTCATGAACCAACCTAGATACCTAGGTACACTAATACACAAGATGGACCTAAAGTATCTTAAAGCGCATATTCGATTCCCATGGGTTAGTGAATTCCACCTAGTGTCATATAAAACCTCAAAGGTAATTATTTTTTCAAAAGAATAAAGCAATGATACAAAATATAAATAATACAATGAAAAGATTAATATGTATTCCAAACCCTCCTCCTAGATAAAAGTAACACAATAAGATATATAAACATCCCAATGTCAAACATCATCAAAATATACCTGACATGCAATAAGACAAAGTCCCACAACCCTATTCAAAAAGTGGACTACAAAACTACCAGTCACCACCATCACTCCAGAGTATGATGAATCACACACATCCAACACCTTTGTGGTATTATTTCCCTTTACATGGAACTAGAATGACAAAATATACAAACCCCCATAGGAAAATTTATTATTTTCACTAATATCCCAATAGGGTCTTAGAAAGTGATTCACAATAAATTCCATAATAACAAACCATTTATTATAATATTTTAAATAAAAAAGAATTGAATAAAAATAACATATTTTAATTAAAAATGATTTCAAATAAAAATAAGAAAGATATATTAAACCAAAAATAAATTAATAAATCATCTTGCATGAATAAAATAGTTCAATAAAATTGGGATTCATAATCATGTAAAACCCAATAACCATGTTTATATTTCCCGAGTTATGTTAGATCAAGATTCTTTGATTGCCATACTACTCAATCATCAATCACATCTCAAGTATGTGTACACTTATCCTTGGGCAATGTCAAATAATATTTTTCAATCAACATCTCATTAGGAATAATCATTTCAAACTATTTTTCTATAGTTATCATAGTCAATCCATTTTTATAGATTTAGAGTATTATAATGGTTTTCTTAATCACCGACTATCTATTGAGGATACATTTATTTTTTTCCTTATTTGGAAAATCAATCATATTAAATAAATTCCTCATTCACTATTCAAATGAACACTTTCATATTTGAAAATCCTTTTATATTTCAAAACCAAATCATACTCTTTCATTAATTCATGCATTTCAAAATAAAACATCATTTTATATAAATTTTCTAAATAACCAACATCAATTCATTTCGTTAAATAATTTCCCTTTTCCATCCTTTATTTATCTCAAAACCTACCCAAGAATTTCAATAACATTGAAATTGGGGTTTTTCACAAATTCAATCTAATTTTAAATAAAATAGCAAATCATATCAAATCAAGGTTCTTAAAATCAATTGAAAAATCATTTCAATTAAATTAATAAATTTAGTGTTATAATTATATGGTAAATACTTATTAAACCACAAAATTTTAATCGAATCAACACCTATAATAGGAAACACCAATAAAGTAATGCAGGTGAAAATAATCTATCTAGAATCCATAAAAAATAATCAATAAACTAAATATTAGATCCATTAATAATATGATTATTCATAACTCATAAATAAATATATAATATGATAATAGAGGATTTCAGATCAAGAGAAAACCTCATACTAAATAGAGATCAGATCTTACACTTACACTTAGATTCCCAAGAGAAGAGGATGGATGAGCCAATGAAAACTCCTTAGAGCCTCCAGAAACCTATGAATTGAGTTATATTTAAATGGTAGTGTTTATCATAATAAATGAGGGTTCTAGGATTTCTAATAAAATTATTAAGTGATTAAAATTTCATGTACTTGGTTTCCTATTGGGGCCACATGGTGAGTAGAAACCACGAACCCTAACTATGAAAACTCTATGGGCTTCTGGAATGGGTGGTTAGTTTGGCCATGTGGTTATTTAATCCATGTGATAACTATAATATCCCCCACTAACCAAGGGTTCATGGTTTGGTTTCGGTGACTACATGGTTTGGGGAAACCATGTGCCCTCCTATATTTTCTCACAATAGTGCATATAGTTTTCCCTAACCATGCACCACCATGGGATTCCAATTTTTTGAAAAACTCGTGAAAATGCAAAGATAAATTCACAATAATAAAAGATCAAAATAGTGGTCAACTAGTACCTTAAAATGGGTAATCAGATGTTATATTAATTTTTCAAAATGTGATTTTCATGGCCAATTATAGAAATTTCTCAGGCATGTTATATCTTATAGGGGTATCTTAGTGGAACCTGAAATTATTCAATATGTAATGTCATGGGAGTATCCCCAAAATGATTTTAATATTTAGTGTTTCTTGGGATTAACTTGTTTATATAGGTGGCATGTTTAGGACTTCCCTAATATTACATCCATGAGGACAAATTTTACCTATAGGGGTGTTAATTTTGAGTGGAAAAAAATTCAAAGGTACATTGTAAAATTGAGGAAGTTTAAGAATTCAACTCTAATATTTATTCCTTAAGAATTGGTTGCAGGTTATGATATTTACTATGAAACTTTAGGTATTGGATTTGGGTGTTTCTTAATATAGGTAAAAATGGTGGTGGCCTATGGCTCTCTCTAATTATTCCCTCATGAGAAGAACTACCATACCCATAACCTTTAGTTGGAAGAATTTATTCAAAATCTCAAAACATGGAATAACTATATCTTCGGGGAATATTTTATAGTAAATTTTGATCATAATATACTAAAGTGTAGTTTTACTCAAATGTATCCGGATTTGCAACAGAGTTAATGGGTTGAGTATCTTTAGACATTAAATTTTGATATTTATTATACTCCCATGAAAGGTAATATATCCACCAATGCAATAAGTTAGAATATACCAAATCAATCCTTAAAGGAATCAGTTGAGTAATGGTATCTAATGAGTATTTCAATGATATAAACATAGGGTTGGAAGAGTTTGGTAGTCAAATATTTTTTTTAGTTAAGGCTTACTCATCCTATAATAATTGTTTTAAGCTTGAGTAATTGTCAAAAAAATTATTTCCATAATTTATCTAAAATACAAAATGTAACACATCAAATTTTTTGAATATATATATATTTTCAAATAAATTTAATCTTTTCGATATTTTACATTTCATGCAACATTGAGTTTAAATGAAACATAGAGCACTATTAAAATTTTATTATTTAAAATGATTTTTTTCTTTTATCTATAGGAATGGAGGGTATTCATAGGATTAACTAATTTATGTAAATATTTTATTTTCACAATTATATAAAATTAACTCTATGGTGACAAATAAAAAAACGAAAATAAATGAATTATTTTTCTTGAAAATTTATTTTTATGAAAGAAAAAACATTTTACATCAATAAATTAAACAAAACACTATTATTTAATATTTTTAATTAAAATTATATATTATATATTCAAAAAACTATTTAACATTCATCTTATTTGTTTTGTGGAGAAAATATAATAATAACTCCAATTTTCACATTAAGAAAATATTTTCCTATAAAGTTGTTTTTGTAAAATTTTTGCACACTTATTTTAGAACTAATTTTTGACATTTTTATAAAATTAATATTATATAATAAAAATAGTTTTTAAAATCATAAAATCAAAATTATCTTAGGTTTAATTTTTCATATTTTTCATAAAATAATTTTCTTATTCATAGTAAAAAATAATTAATTTTAATTAAAAACAGAATTTTCATTTAAATTATTTAAGAAAATTAATTGTATTTTAAATTTGATTTTAAAAAACATAGTTAAATTATATATATATTAATCCAATTAAGGCTATTTTAATAATTTTTATATTAATTTTTTTATAAATCTATTATAAACATTAAAATATTTTACCTTAGAAAACCAGTTTTCCAATCACATATGTGATATTAATTTATAATTAAAATTTTCCAATTTAAATCATTCAATTTAGGAAAATGAATTTAATATTTTTAATTAAAATAATTAATTTTAACTAACAATATAAAATTAATTTTTCAACAAATTTAAAATTTAAAATCGAAAAGCCAAATTACCACGGTTTAAGAAAAAATCAGTTTACTGAGAGTTATACTAAATAGATAAGGGTTCAAATAACCTAAAAAAGTTTTTTAAAAACAGTTTGATAGTAATATTTATACCATATATTGTCTATTTATATATAATACTCCAATTTTTAGCATTATCCATGAGAAACACATGGCTATACCTTTTTCTATTGAAAAAATACAAATGTACCACTCGCCTCACTTATAAAAGGTCACTCATTCTCCTCTCTTATTCACACAATAAAACCATTTTTCCAGCCAATAAGTTCTAAAATAAGTTAAAAAATATATAATATAATCTTATAATCATTATTTTGGGAATAAGTTTAACCTAGAAATGATTTTTTTATAACCTAAGTAGGATGCCCGAAGAAGAGGTAACGTTCTTTAATTAGGTTTTTTATATTATTTCTTCCTCCACCACCTTAAATTATAATTAAAAAATTATGATATATTAACCGTAATATCTTAAATATAATTATAATTTTTATGTTAATGTAATTACCTAAAAAATTTAATTACATCAAATGGGTTATAAAATCATCAATCATATATAAAATGAACTACCACAACGAAAATTGATGTCATTCAGTTTTTCCATTACGACATCTCATGGTTTGTTATGTTGATGGATCTTATGTATATTTAAGATATTTATAAAATAATTTTAAATATTGAGTCATTATATCATACATACCTACTTAATTTCAATCTCATATGAGATATGATAACTCTGCAAGTCTGTACAGCGGACTACCGCCTTGCAAAGTGATGTGAGTAGTTTTCAATAAATCTTTACATAGAAAATAATAAAGATAAATTTAATGAATATATGTGCTATAAATTAAATAATTATTATATTAATGACATATTTATCATTATTAAAATATTATAAATCATTTTACTTCTTAAATGTTATGTCACTGAATGATGATAATGTTGTTCTTGTATGTGTGTCGTACCTCCTTCACAAAGTGAAGTGAGTCTCCCTTTTCATCTCAGCAACCATATGAATTATATATATAAATATATTTAGAGAAATAATATGATATTATAATTTTTTGTGAATATAAAATATTTACCACCTCTTTTCCGTAATGATCATTGAAAAATGGAAATGTTACTAATGCGTATGTATGACCTATCATCTCTAAAATCCTAACGTACTTAATTTGTCCAAAACCTCATTATTGATTGGTATTAAATGTATAATTGATTTATAGTTATTATATTTATATCATTATTATTATTTTTGATATTATGTAACCATGATCAAATTAATGTGAATTAAAATAAAAAATCAAAACTTATATGAAATACAAAGTAGTTATTACCCAAAACATTATTTTAATATGAAATTAGTAATAAATGGAAAATAAATGGTCATATGTAAATAAAATATTATATAATATATATTTATAGAAATATAATATATTTAAATAAAAATATATTTTTATTATACAGAAGCTTTTAACATGTATGAAAGAATTCAAGACTGATGATGAGGGATTTTTAGTCTCTCTTTTATTTCTAAAAAGACTTTTTTAAATTCACCACTAGTTTATTTTGTGTGGGGTATATAATACTATTTTTAAATGTTATATAATTAATATACCCCTTTTCATGATATATAAACTTTTATTTTATGTTATTATATATCGGTTCTTATGATTCAAATTATTATTAAATTTGTAAGGGGTTTCTAGTCTCTCTTTTATTTTCGAGAGACATGTGCCATATTCACTGATCATTTTATTTATTGGTGCATATAATACAAAATTAACATGTTATATGATTCATATATCTATTTTCATGATATTTAAATTTTATATTTATGTTATTATTTAATGTTCCTTAGGTTTCAAAATATTACTAATGTGGTAATGGATTTCCATCTCACCTTGTAATTATTTGAGACACAAGCCATAATCACTATGTATTTAATTGATGTGGTGTATATAATACACATGAATTTATTTTATGATTATTATATTTACAATTATGGTTATTATATATAAATTTAAGTATATATCATTTTGGGTCTTTTGTTTCAAATTTTACCAAGTTGTAATGGTTCTATTTTACAATCTCATCACTTATAAAGAATGTTTATTATTAAGTCTCTAATGTGGAAATATTATGATATAACTCTCATGAATATTCATGAATTATATTAAACTATGGTTATTAATTATATTTTTAAGTAATAGCTCCATTTTTCAGTACTTTGTTCTTAAAATAATTGAGAATTTTTTTAAATAAAACCTAACATTATTTCTCTCGTCAGTCAGAAATCTATTTTCTTCCCAAACCATGTTTTCTTAAAATTTTGTTTGAAAATGTTTTTAAAATTATTAAAATTATTTATTAATGAAACTTTACCCATGATTTACTTTAGAAAAAAAATATGAAAGGAATCTTCATATCCTTTTCCAAAAAATCCTCTTTTGTCTTTTTCCAAAAATGTGAAAGGAATATTTATTTTAACATGTATGGAAAGAAATTACTTTCTCACGGTCATGAACCTTATTTTATTTAAAGCTTCATTTATATATTTTAAAATTTATATTCAAAGAAATGGATTTTAAAAATTATTTATGTTTAAATAAAAACATAAATTGGAAATTGTATTTTTCTCAAGAAATGTTTTCAATGATTTTTAATGTATCATCTATATGTTTTCAAAGTTCTTTTCAAATAAAATTATTTCCAAAATATTTCATGAATTTTTATTTTTTAACATGTTTTTTTTTCAAAGATAATTTATTTTCCTTGAGAAATTTTACTAGTTATTTTTCATTCAAAATCATTTTCTATCTAAGATGGAATCTATTGATTTTACTTATTATTTACTAGTGACATGATCCAATGATTCATTCTTATTCTTTCTATGAATGGTTTATGTATATGATGAAAATAAATTTATAAATCGATTTTCTCTTCTATGAGTTATACGATGATAAAATTATTATGAATCTATATTTATTCATGGATTATTCTATGATGAAATGATGAATTTATTATGAAACTCTTTGATTTTACATAGGTTATGATATGAAGAAATGTTTATGATACCTATTTCATTTCATGTGTTATGATATGATAGATATTTTTTATTTTTTGATACACATATGTATGATTTTAATTATGTGATTGGTGGAAACTATATCTCCCTCTAATGAATTAGGAAAATATTTATTTCTCACGAGATAATTAGTACAGGAATGGAGAGTGAACTAAGTTCTATAAGGGACTTTGTCAGCTATGATGGTATTGGGAGTGAACCTTGAATAATATGATGGTTTGGGGACAAAGACCATTTAACTATGACAGTCTTGGAAATGATCCTTTACTAATACAAATTTGTTTTATTATTGTTATGTGTATTCCAAAATACCAAGTCTTATTCCAATGTTATGGTCTCTTGGATCATGTTATTTAATTCCTTTATGATTTATGTCTTATATTCTGCAAAAATTTATGCTATGTCTCAAGATTATGATATATGATTATTATGGTATGGTTTTCAGATTTGAAAATCATATTATTGTACACTTATACTCATGTAATTTTTATGTGATCATTGATATCTGGATTTATTACCCTTACTAAGAAACTAAGATCACACTTTCTTATATTTCTTTTCCATAGGTTATGATGAAAATTTTAAGTTGGTTGTATTTTTGAGGAGTACTAAAGGGGAAGATCTTTATTAATAATGTTGATGATATTTCACCAAATTAGAATATTGTGTACCTAGTCACCAAATACACTAAACCATTATGGTCATTATTCTTATGTTTGGGTAATGTATTGAATATTCATCAAAAATGATATAATATTTTATGTATGAAAATTTGAGTACTCTATTGTAGGTATCGTAGTAGTATTTTAGATAACCTTTAGAAACTAGTATAAGAAAACATTAGTTATATACCTAGATATATTTATATCTATGTGTATATGGATATTAGGATGGATAAGTCTTCAGATGAGTAGAAGTGTAGTAAAATGTCTTGTAATTTTGGTAAATGAATGATCATGTCATTTCAAAGTAATTAAATCTCTTCCTAGATACTAAAAGTGGATGTGGCTCCATCATAGTGGTACCTAGTGGTAATAAATTTAAAAATGGAGCATTGATATGGACTCAGTCATCACCTAGTGAAGGAAAATGGGCCATGCTTCATGCCTGGTTTAACACTCCCAAGGGATATTCTTTCAAAATTCATAAAGTCTTTATGAACAATCATATAGGATTTAAATATATTATGACTATGAATGATATAGGATAACCCTAAGTATTCATATATTAAAAGGAATAAGTAGTTATTTATATATACTATAAGTGATTTTCATGTTTATTTGGTTTCCCATAATGATTTCCATTTCTCACCCTATGCGTATTCATTTTAGTGAATGTTGAGAACCCAAATGACTTTGGTTAAAATTGAATGTTCAAAATAGTTTTCTGATGAGCATCTAAATGAGATACTAATTATATTGGAAGATATTTTTGATTATTCCTAATCAATTATCATGGAACTTGATTAATAATGTAATCCTTAACAAACTATCATAATCAACATAGTTGATAAATATAGTGTCCGATGAGAGTTTAGGTTAAGGAGACCATGTTAAAATAAATAATCAATTTCGTATTTTTTGAGAATTTTGGAGGAAGCACTCATGGGAATGTCTCAAATGGATGAGAAGATATTTTGGATGTGGAAAAGTAGGACACAAATAAAGTAATTTCAATGTAAAAAATAGAAAAGTTTTCTTAATGAAATGGATTACATTAATGTTCTCCATAATGTGTCATCAACTGTTGAATTTTTTAAATGTGGAAAGTATAAAATAATGAAAATACATTCTATAGGGGAAATATCATGAAGCGATTTTGAATGTTTCTATGAGTAATTATTATCTCTTCAATGATGAATACACTAAAAATTATATTTTATGGGAAACAAGTTCTAAGTAATAAAACGATGAATCCTAGTTATTGTTTATAGAAGGACGTGGGGTGGTTGAATTGGTTATGTATTTTAATTTAAGAATTATGTTATTTGAATTATGAAATTTATAATGATTATTCAGTATAGGATTTTCATTAAGGATATGCAAGAATATGTTGAAAATACTAATGACCTAGAAAATGGATTTAATGGAAAGGTAATATTTTGTGAAAAAATTATGATTAAGGTAGGATAACCTGTAATATATTCCCAAGTTTTAGGAAATGGTTTTTAGTTTGGATAATGAGATGATTGATATAGATAAAGTAAATATGATATTATTAATGGCCTCAGAACTAAAAAAATATTTTTTCAAAAAGTGGTTTATGTAAATATTATTAGATTTATGTAATATATTCAATAATCTATGGTTTTATTTAAGGAATGAAGAATCATCCATGTTTTAATTTAGTATTTATATTAATTCTAGTTATTACCAATCATTAGAAGAATATATGAACACTGTATTCACTTATTTAAAATGTGATCATTCATAACATGTTAATGATATTATGAGGATTAGTTTTTTTAAGAAATTTAGTGACCATCTATATAAATTTTTCATTTTGGATGAGTCATAAGGTGAACTATTTATGGAATGGTTTAATTTGAAAATCGGATATAGTTTTAGAGATTAATGTATTAGTTCACCAGATAAAAATTTATCAATATTTTATAACCAGTGTTATCTATTTTTTAACTACTGATATAAGGAATAACATACACTACTTTTAAGGGGTTTATTTAGTTCTTCATACATGAAAAAAATCACCTCATAGAGTAAGAGATGGAGTGGAAATTGATCAAGGAATAACCAATGGATGGAATTATTCCCATGAAATAATAAGATATCATGTAATTTAATTTTCATTTGTTCTATTTTTCATATGGAAAAGGAATTAAAAAACATTAGTAAAATTATATTGAAATAAAATATTATCCCACAGTCATCATTTTTTATAATACAAATGAAAATTTTCATGCCTCTATAGTTTATATTTGTCTGGTTATTAACATTATATGGATCACCCAACATCTTAATATCAATTATATCTTTTACTCTATATAATTATTTATGCTTTTTTTCATGTCCATGTTATTACATACCAAATATGTTCTCTAATTTTGAAACATAGTGTGTTATTCTAGATTACTTTGATATATCCATTTCTCTTTTTCAAGAGGATTTTTCATTTATCCATTTAAAGATGTGTGTTTCTATGAAGAAAAGTTTCAATAGATTAACCTTTGATGACAATGAAAAAATTATAGGGAGAAATATATTATAATGGGGGTAGAATATAAGACCCCATGATTTTTTTAAATATATTTGTTTGAAATAAGTTTAATCTTTTCGATATTTTTCATTATACGCAATACATAGTTGAGCATGTGTGAAATGCAAAAATGAGTTTAAAATAAATTTGAAAAAAACTACATTGGAGTGTATGGTATGAAAAATTTTAAGTAAATTATGAAAATAATTTGTTTAAATAGGTATATAAAATTAATTCTTTGGTGAATATTAATAAAAAATGAAAATAAAGGAAATGTTTTTCTGAAAAAACAACTTTAAGGAAAACAGACATGTGTTACCTGAATAAATTATAAAAACAAAATTTAGTGAATAATTTTAATAGAATTTTTATATTATATATTAAATATACCTTTTAACATTTATATCATGTTTTCTCTAGATAATAGTTAAGAATAAATCCAATTTTATCCTTAAAACTGTATTTTTTAAATTGAATTTTTGCCAACTTTTGAAGAACTCATTTTAATACTAATTTATGAAAATTATAGAAATATTATTTGAAAAAATAAAACGAATATATTAAATTACTATATCAAAATTATTTTACGATGAATTTTTACAATTTTTTTAAAAGATTAATTTTTTGATGAATAGTTAAAAATATTATATTTTAATTAATGCATGTATTTTATTTAAAATTATTTATAAAGAAAAATTATATTTTAAATAGACTTTAAAATAATATTAGTTAAAATATATAACTATTAATCCAATTTAGACCATTAACATCATTTTCAAATTGAATTTTGATATAAACAATTTATAAACTTTTGAGCATTTTCTCTTCAAAACCCGCTTTCTCAATGAATCTGTGAGATTAAATTTAAATTTAAATTTTCCACTTCTATATATTTAATTTAAAAAATTGATTCAATATTTTTAATTCAAATAATTTATATTATATAAAAATTTTGAATTTTTTTTAAATAAATTAACTATAAAAACATTAAAAAAATTATTACCATAGTTAAGGTAAAAATGTGTTTTCTACAGCATAAACAAAAATATAAGCGTTAAAATGAAATAAAAACATATATAAAATATATAATTTACAAATATTTAGACCCTATATTTTCTATGTCTCTATAATACTCTATTTTTAGGCCTTTAGTGTAGAGAAAAAAGAGAGTACATGTTTTTCTTTTAAAAAAATTATAAGTGTTCCACTCACATCACTTATAAAAGGAAACCCCTTATACTCTCTTATACACACACTAAAACCAATTTTTGTCCAATATCGGTCAAAATAACATTAATATTTACCTCATATAATAATAAAATCCTTATTTTTGGTATAAATTTGACATATGAATGTTGTTGGTGAAAACCTAAGAAGGATACCCTAAGAAGGGCTAGCGTTCTTCGACGAGCGTTTTTTATTTCCTCCGCCACCTCAATCAATTATTAGGAAAACATTATGATATAATAACATAAGTTTATTCCATATACTAATATTTTTTTTTGTTATGTTCTTTACCTAAAACTATCCCAATATCCATTAAATGGTTTATGAACTCATCATTCATGTGTAAAACAGACAACCACCTCATGAACTACTGTGATTTGTTTTTCCATTACCACTACTCACGGTTGGGTATGATGATGGGTATAAATAATATATATTATATTTATAAAATATATATTCATATAGATTCATTATATAATACATAAATTTTATATTACATCCCATAGTGGTAACTATAATGTCACTCGTGTGTACGTTGGACTACCACCTAACAAAGTGGCGCGATTTGTTTTCAAAAATTCATTACATAGAAAATAATAATGATAAATTTAATTAATATATGTAATATAAATTACAGAATTATGATATTAATGATGTATTTATATTTATTAAAATATAATATATCAATTCATTCATACCTTATCACTCACTGAATGTTGAAAACATCAATTTTGTGTGTATAGACTACCACCTTCAAAAAGTGATGTGACTCTCCCTTTTCATCACCACACAGATAGATGATAGGTATATGTATATTTAGATAAATAATATTATATTATTATCATTATTTAAAGATAAAATACTACTTTCTTCATTTCCATAATGATCATTGAAAAATGAGACATTATTCATTCGTATGTACGGCCTACAGTCTCCATGATCATAACGTACATCATATCTCCAAATCATATTTTATGTTTGGTATTAAAGGTATTATTTATGTTTAAATATTATAATTATGTGGTTGTTATTACTCTATATGTTATGTAACCATTAGAAAGTTAATAGGGGAAAAATAACTGATCAATACATATATGAAAAACAAAGTCATGATTACCCAAAACATGATTTTAATAAAGAATTGGTAATAAATGTGTAATAAATGGTCATAAGAATATAATATATGGTATAATATAAAGAATTATGTTTTGATAATATATTTACAGTAAACATAAATTTATAATATAGGATGTTCGAACATGTCCGAAGGAATTTGAGACTTATGGCAAGTGATTTCTCCCAACATTGTATTTTTCTGAGACATATACAAATTCACCACTCATTTGTTTTTTTGGTGTATATAATATCCCATAGAGATGTTATATCATGAATATAATAAATTTAATAATATTTAATGTTTAATGTGATTTTATCCCTTATTTGGTCTTATTATTCAAATGATTACCAAAGTGGTATGAGATTTCTAATCACTCTTTTATTTCTGGGAGACATGTTCCATATTCACCACTGATTTATTTTTGTGGTGTATATACTTACACATTAACATTTCGTATAAGGAATATACTTATTTTAGTTATATTTAATGTTTATTTTGATGTTATTCATTAGTGGGGCTTATGATTCAAAATATTACTAATGTTTTTTGGGATTTCTGTCTCACTTTTTACTTCTGTGAGACATAATCTATAATCAGTGAATATTTATTTATTCTAGTGGATGTACTACCCATCAGTTTCTTATATGATGATTCTCCTAGAAATCATGGATATTAAATATCAAATTTAGTATCACCCTTTCATTGGTCATTTGTTTCAAATGTTACCAAAGTGGTAATAGTTTTATGTTACAGTCTCATCATTTGTTGGAATATCCAATGGTTAAGTCTCCAATGTTGAAATATTATGATCTACCTCTCAAGAATTATGATCAATTTTATTATCCTACATTTATTAATTATGTTTTAAATTAAATTTATCATTTTATAATTATTTTTTACTAATTATAATTGATAAAATTGTTTTAATTAAACCTGATATTATTTCTATCTTCGGTTAGACATCTATTTTCTTCTAAAACCATGTTTTTTTAAAATATGTAAAAAAATGTTCTTGACATTATTAATAAAATTTATTTAATTTTTACCCATTATTGAATTTTTAAAATAATTTGAATTGAATTTTCATGTCATTTTCGAAAACAATTACTATTTTTCTTTTACCGAAGATTTGAATGGAATATTTTTTTAATGCGTATGGAATTAATGGAATTTATTAAAATCATAGACATTATTTTATTTAAGGATTCCTTTATAATTTTTCAATATTATTTTCAATGAAAAGTATTTTCGAAATCATTTATGTTTTATTTTTTAGAGCATAAGTTATATTTTCTTCATGAAATGGTTTAAATGATTTTTAGTTATTCCTTTATATGTTTTCAAGGATATTTTAAAAGAACAAGACTTCTAAAATAATTACGGATTTTGAGTTTCAATTATTGGTCTTCAATGAAAATTTATTTTCCTTAAGAAAAAAATCTAATTGATTTTTATTTCTATATCATTTTCCAAATTAAATGATATCCATTGAAGTTACTTATGATTTATTTGGGATATTATTCAAGGATACCATTATTATTCTTTCTATTAATGGTTTATCTTAATAGTGAAGAGATATTTTTGAAAACTGTTTCTATTCTATAGCTCATACCATGATAAAATTCTTATGAATCTTGCTTCATTTCGCTGGCTATCCTATGATGTAATAATTAAATTATTATAAAACCTATATCTATTAAATAGGTAATTATATGATGAACCATTATTGAAATACATTTCATTACATGGGTTATGATATGATGAATGTTATATGATCTTGTGGAACACATACATATGATTTTCAATATGTGATGGGTGAGACCTAGGTCTCCCTCCAATTAATTGGGTAAAGATTTATATCTCATAACATTGGAAGGACTATAATGGGGATTGGACTTGATTTAGTTAGTGTATTTTTCTATATGATGTTCTTAGTAGTGAACCTTTACTACTATGTTGGTTTTTGGAGTGAATCTTTTCCACTATTATATCCTAAGAAACAATCCTTGACTATAATGGATATGATTTACTATTAGTATCTGCATTCCATCATTCCTTTTCTTATGTAAATATTATTCTCTCATGTCTCATGTTCATTTATTCGTTTATGATTCATTTCTTATAAAATAAAATTATTTATTCTATGCCTCAATATTATGATATTGGATTTAAAATTTATTGTTTTTAAATGTTAAACGCATGTTCTAATACCCTTATTCAAATGTCATGATTATGTGATCATTGATATCTTAATTTCATACCCTTACTATGCATTTGAGCTTAACCTTTCTTATGTTTCCCTTCCCATGTTAGAAATAATGGTTTTAATAAGGGTTTGTTTTTGAAGAGTACTAAAAGGGAATATTTTTATGGGTGATGCTAAAGATATTTCCACAAATTAAAATATTGTATACCTAGTCTCCAAATACACTAAACTATTATGGTCTCCAAGAATTTGTTTTCATAATGTATTGAATATTAATCTAAAAATATTTAATATATATGTATGAAAATATGTCGATGTTACTCTAAATAGTGGTAATTCCTCGATTTATTGGTCTTGGTCTCCTAATGATTCTTTATGGTTTTTAGGAAAGTTATGCATACCTATATCTCTGAAATTGGAATTGATAGATAGTTTACACCAATATTGTTGGTCTATACACCCTAGGAATACCATGATGTATCATGATATGATATTAATTTATTGGTTTCTTGGAATGATGTGATTGAATATAGGATTTATTTCACAATGCCTTACTTTTCATATAATCATGGCGGATCGCTAGAGGCATGTTGGTTTGTTTCATCCTTTTTCCTTTCTAAAATGGAAGTTGGATAAGATCACTATGGAATTAATCATTGGTATACCATTGAATCATAGTAGGAAGTATGATATTTGGGTGATGATTTATTGACTTATGAAATGGGCTTATTTACTCCTTAATAAGGAGAAAATTTAGATGGAAAATCTTAGCCACTTTTATTTCTAATATGTTTTAAAACACCATTAGATAACTTCAGCTGTTTTTTCTACATGGGACCCTTAGTTTAAATCCATGTATTGGAAATATTTGAAATATGTTTTTCGTTCTTAGTATAAATTAATCATGATATATAATCTATATATTTATGGGATGACTAAATGGGGTATTCTAATACCAGAGGAAATTCTTTGAACTTGCATGTGGGATTTTGGTTGTTTGTGGGAAAAGAATGTAACTCAGGTAAAATATTCCAATTAAAATTATTATCTATAATTAATTATAATGGTTCACTAAAATTAATTTTATGGGTTTATAAATAGATCTCACTTGTGTGGGTTAGAGTTGGGGTTGTGGTCCCCGGTTGGACTTAGCCTTGTATAGGAAATAATGGAAAAAGTAAAATTTATTCATAAGAGGTTAATGAATATGAAGAATCATTAGAAATCACATGTGGGTTGTTATTTTAACCTGTTATATTTTTAGGTTACTGACCAAATACTTCTAAATGTTTCAAATCACATATTACATCATCAATTAGATAATTAGGTTATGTTGGCACTGTGGTTTTTTCCCTCTTTAGATCTTTGAACTACTTCTAAAGGTGGATTATAGGTTCAAATTACTATCATGCTTGGCATAGATATATTTTTAGTTTCTTGTTTCCCATATTAGGAGGAATTAATTGAACCTTTCTCTTATGATTTAATGGTAATATGTTGATCCTATAACCAGAAACTATACCATCAAATATCCAATTTAGATTACGGATCACTAATACAAGTTACTACATGGAAAAAAAATTACATTGGTCCTTATATTGAGGATGTGTGAACAAGATATCCCAGATAAATGGGAGTTATAATCAATGATGACATAGAAAAGGCCTTCTATTTTTGGGATTCTATATCCTTGTCTTCTTTTTGGAGACAAAAAATAAACATGGTGGGAAGAATTATGAAACCCTCATAGTCATATGTATGATCTAATTTCAGAAGTGGTATTTTCATTTTGAGGTCCTAAAAGTTTTCATGGGTCATAGGTCAAAAATTTGGAATTATAGGGGAAGCATGTTTGGAAAAATATTAGTGTGTGGGTTCTTTCAAACCATTTGGAGTCCATCTGGGCTAGATGTATATCTTTTAGAAGATTCTACAAGGTTTGAGAATAGTTTTTCAAACTATGTATGCCCAGTGAAATATTTGGGGGCATCAAGGAGGTTTTTCTAAGGTGTCATGTGTTGTTATAATGGTTTGTTAGATTGGAAAACACAACTCAAGGAATCCTTATGCCCCATATTTTTAAGGGAAAAGTCCTTACATGGTTGGCACATAATTTAGTAAATTTTGATTTCAAACCTTGGAATCTTATCCAAAGCACTAAAATTTTTTAATTTTCATTATCTAACTTATTCATTTTTATATGTAATATCATATTAATGTCCATTATGATTGAATTAAACTTCCCCTATTAATCTATTGGATTATACCCTTCATTACTTTGTGAGGTACCTTCATTCTTGGTAGATCTCTTCAAGGTATATTTCATTTTTATTCCAGATTTCTCTCTATATATTAGATCTCTACTAGAGTTGTTCTCCAAATATCATGAAAGAACTGGATTGGTTTTTGGGAACCATATCAATTTTTTATGGATATTTCTTAATTTTTCTAATGGATATCATCTTGTCAAGAACAGATCTACTCATTTCCAATCTTTAATATTAAAGGAAACTAGTTTTACCTCTATTGGAATGGTATGTGTCTCTATAAATTAGGGTTATACCATTAATTACACACTATTATTGAATAATTATTATTTTTTTGTTAAATTTATTGATTTCTTTCTATAAGGATTTGCACAATTTTTTTAAAGGGGGTTTTAATTAAAATGATAATATGCGCACTCTTTATTATATTAAATTATTCATTGGTAAATTTTAAATTAAAAGGGATTTTCTTAAATCTATGGGGTGATTCTTGACTATGAAAATATTTTATAAATTGTGAAAATTGTTTTCAAATTGTTTTTTTACATATAAAATCAGGAATATTGGTTATGTTGGGAAGTGTACATATGAAACCTTTGTATTTGTGTTTGTGATAACACTTGGGGTTATTTTTTAATATCTATAGAATGTGGTGGGACTTTAATTTTTGAGGATTAATATTATACCATTATAATTGTTCCATAATTTTTACAGTATATTTCCCATATATTTGAGCCTACTTGTGCTTTGTTTTATAAATGGCAGTATATTTTATGTTTATATTCTCACATGTTAATCTCATGGTGTATACAAGGAGGGTTTTTTCAAATATTATATCTTAAATTCACTTTACATATTCTATATTTATGTGAATATGAATATTTTTCAAGGAAACCAAAGGATGATTTATGAAATTATTTATCTTTTTAAATGGATTTATAAACTATTTCTATTTAAAGTGTGAACTAATGGTTTCATGGTGTTAGAATTTATAAAGATTTGTTGTCTATATCCTATCAGGCTTATATATAAATCCTTACTTTGGAATTTTGGAATTTATAGATGTAGTTTTCTAGGACTCTATTAAAGGGAAGGGTTTCATGTTTCTCTCCATATTTTTGATATGTTTTATCCACTATAGTGAGTTTTTATGATCATGATAGATGGTAACTGTAAAACCCCCAGTTTTTCTAAACATAAATAGAAATTCATGGAACTTTTTTAATTAGATATTTATAAAAATCCTTTTAACATAATTTTTCCACTTCTATGTTTTGAATTTCAGGAAACTCTCACCTACAATTGTGTTCAGTATGTTATTTGGAATCTATTGGAACTGACTTTTTTTTTGATGAATAGTAACATACCCTTATGAATATTAATATAAATAGTAATATAAACCTAATGAATAGTAAAATTTATTATTATTTTATTTTATTAAGGCTTTAAGATAATAGCATCTAGGTTAATTTTTCACTGTGATTTTCAAGTTGTTATTGAATTAGAATTGTATATTTTGGAATTAAGTATGATTTTATTTAAAAATTAAATTAATAATATTTAGAACATTATTTTCAAAAAATGGAATTCATTTTTGAAATCTAAAAGTCAATAATGTTTTAGGGTGAATTTTTAAAAGTTTTCTAAAATAGTTGTTTTTTTAGTGAATAGTAGAAAAACAGTTTTTAGTTTTGGTGTATTAATGACATCATTAATGATATAGTAATGATTTCATAAATCAGGTAGACTTATGAATAGATAAATAATATTTTAGGTGTCCCAAGTGGCTTATACCATGGGAAAATACCATGGGAAAGCCCATGGTTTTGTAAATACCACTCTTGAGGTGTCCCTTGAAAATTATTAAAATAACCCCTCACTTTTTCTATAAATACCAACTCTTCCCTTCATTGAATTCATTCCCAATTCTCCCTCAATGAATTTATGGACTCCTTACCATCATAGTAGTCCTTCAAAGGTTTAATAAATCCCCTAAGGTCCCAACCTTCATGTTCTAATGGTTACTCTACAAGGTAAGAAAATTCTCAATTTCTTTCTTTTTTTATTCAAGTTCTCTTTTATATGGTATATCTTTCATGTTTCCATACCATGTTATTATTTTCTTCTTATTCTTGATCTAATATACATTATTATTAATTTCTAGATGGGTTACCCTTGTCCCCCCTATTTTTCATATTCTCTATAACCATGTTGAGTTGTCGTTAGGCTCTTGATGTTTTCTAAGGGATTTCTCAATTATTCTTTTATTTTGAGTTCCTTTCTCATGCTTTCTTCATCTCTTATTATTCCAAGAGGCCTAAAATCTCCAGAATCATTTATATTCTGGATTTTCTCATTTTCATGGGAAATACATCATCATTATTCTTGTCCGAACCCACTTATTTAAGGAATAAAAACTGTTTCTGTTTGTGTTGAATTACCGACATCATGGATGATGTGATTTCAAAATACATTAATTATTTTAATTCTGGTAATGAAACCATTTATATGGTTGAACAAGGTTATAATATATGTGTTATGACTCACCCATGGTTCTTGAATTCTTTTTTACTCGTGATTATAATTTATAATACAAAACGATGTTGTTATTATCAAATAACAACTAAAATGATCTAAACGAACAACATTAATGTTCTAAATTATGAATCATCCTCATGTAAGAATTCAAAATGATTAAGGGAATAATTTATTTTACTGGATATATTAAAATACTACTCCATTCCAATTATGGGGTTTCACTTCTAATCAACAAGAATGTCCATCATGAACCAATCATGGAAATCATGTTAAGAACTCACCCAAAAATTGTGCAAAGGGAAAAATACTAACAATTAAGGGTGACATGATGTTATGAAATGATCATATAATATGTTATAAAAATGAAAATGTTTCTGTAAAATATTAATAACACTCTTTTAACCATTATATAGGATTTTTAAACAAGTTGGAAGTAAGACAAACCCGAGGTAAGGGAATTCTTAACCCGATTTCCATTCTTTGGGTTAACCTTATAAATCATTATTTATGTGCTATTTAAATTATTTGTGTGATAGGTTCTGTTTATATTATGATTTATTATGTATATTTACAATATATATACCTACTCCATCCACTATATTAAGTCTCTCTTCAATCGTATGATATTTAGAAGGGACTTTTCATTAAAAATCATTTTTTAAATTCAGTTTTTCGAAATTCCAAAGTAATGTTTTTATGGAATTATTCATGTTGTATGATTATGTTTTGGTTCTTTGTAATTATTTATGATTAAGGGTGGGACCTATATTTCCCTCCAATGTATTGGTTCTGAGTATGTTGGAGGTCGGCCGTATGGTTACTCCATGTGTAACTGCGATGGTTACACAAATTATGGTAGCCGTGAGGGTTACAAGTTATAAGGTAACCAAGAATGGTTACAAGATTATATAACTAATTCCCCAAGATAACATTATGTTTATATTTATGTTGTTATGTGTTTTTGGATCTTATTTAAATATCATGTTAGACAAAGTAAGTATATATGGGTGACAAGAATTTCTTTTGAAAATGCTTTCATACGTTATGAGTATTCATGGACTAATGTGATTTTTTCTTTCGTTTCCATCACTTACTGAGATTTTGTGCTCATAACATGTTTTTAAATGATTATTCATAGGCTAATGGATTTTTAATAAAAGTATGGAAGAAATGTTAAATGTTTTAGAATTGTCAAGGTGTTTTGTTTTAACTTTTAATGTTTTATATTTGGAAAAAATGGAAACTATTTTTATGGTATCCACTCTGTAATAATGAGTAATGTCATGAATGTATTGCCTTAATTCTGTAAATCTCTAAATGTGAAAATATCTTCAATGTAAAATGAAGTCATTTCTTGGATAAATTCAATATTATGTATGTAATAAGGCCGGGTTCTTATTGTTGGTATCAAAGGATGGTTTAGATAACATTAGGGTTTAGGGTGATGTTAATAAAATACCATAAATGATTTTCACTCTATGTTTAATTTTTTATAAAATTTAAAGATTTCCACGTTGGTTCATCTAAGATATGTTTCTTCAGAATAGTTGTATGCAGAAGAAACATGGATGCTGAAGGGGAGAGGCACCGATAGAATGACATCCTTCCGGAACTACAGCCCGGAATGATAGGGATTAGAACTGAGCAGTTTGTGACAGTAATGGCTCAGCTAATGCAGGCTATAAATGGTGGTGAAATCGATGCAAGAGAATCAATAGATGTACCACAACAGAACATGATAGTAGTGGAAAATTTTATGAGACAACATCATCCTGCATTCAATGGATCTTCTGACCTAGTAGTAGATGAATGATCGATCAAAGCCCTTGAAATGATATTTGATGTTATGGGATGTTCGGACAATGAAAAGGTAAGTGTTTCCATTTAGCATTTTAAAGGGGAAGCTGATCAGTGGTGGTCAATGGTAAGGAATATCAGGGGTAGAGTGGATTTTGATGCCTTATAGTGGGATGAATTTAAAAGTATTTTCCTTGAAAAGTATTTTCTAAAGATGATGCGACTAAGAATGGAGAATCAATTCCTTGAATTGAAATAGAAGAAGGACGATTCAATGGTTCTATATGAAGCTAACTTCACCCTACTGGTGAGGTATTCTCCAAATCTTATTCTGGATCTTGATAGCAGAATCAACCACTTGTACTCAAGATTTAAGCCAGGGTATCGAAGGGAGTTGGCCTCTTGTAAAGTCAAAATTTATGAGAAACATGTCTGATGTGATGAGAGGGTAGAGATGGAGTTTCCTGATGATCACGTTCATTTTGGAAACAAAGAGAAGAAGTGGCCCGGTTGGCAAGAAAGGGGTATGAATCAACCAAAGAAATCTGATGGTAAGAAAATCCAATTTTTAGTTTGTGAAAAGTTTGGGAAGAAACACCATGGGGAATGTATTAGAAAAACTAGGAAGTGTTTTTAATGTGGTAAGTTTGGACATGTGGCCTGAGATTGCAATGAAAATGATCCAAAGAATAATCCTGATAGTCACGCTGTAAAGTGTTTTAAATGTGGTGATATGGATCATTATGAAAATCCCTACCCAAAGAGAGATCTGAATGATTTAAAGAAGCCAGAATACAAATAGAAATGTGTAGTGGGATCCTTTACGACTATGTCAACAGATGTCGGGCCATCCAATGAAGTTGTATCAGGTACTTTGTTTTTCCACTCAGATTTTTCTACAGTTTTGTTTGATACGGGGTCTACACATTCCTTCATCTCTGAGAAATTTTCTAGTAAATTGGAAATATCACCTCAAAAAATGAGACCTGAACTTGTTTTTAAAATACCAGGGGAAATGTTATAGCAAAGAGGAATTATAAGAATCTTTCTATTGTGTTCTGTGGAAAGTCTTTACCTGTAAACGCTGTTGTTTTAACCTTAGTCGAGTTTGATGTTATTATAGAGATAAACTGACTTTCTGATTATCATGCTATGATTGAAAGTAGAGATAAAGAAGTTTTTTTTTAGAATGATTTTTAGTTTGTGGACAAGAATGAACACATACAATTGATAAAATATTAAGAAGCTGAGAAACTATTGCAAAATGGAAATGAAATTTATCTTGATCATAATGTTGAAAACAAGGGAACTATTCAAATTAATGATGTGTCATTGGTAAATGAATACCTTGATGTGTTTCCTGATGAGTTACTTGGTGTCATACCTGATCAAGAAGTCGAATTCACAATTGACTTAGTTTCTCATGATAAGCCAATATCAAAACCCCCATATCATATGGCTCCAATAGATCTTCTTGAATTGAGAAATCACTTTTAGGATTTTCTTGACAAAGGCTTCATTCGTCCTAGCACTTCACCATGGGGAGCACCTGTATTGTTTGTTAAAAAGAAAGATGGTTCCATGAGACTTTTCATTTATTATAGAGCATTTAATAACATCACTATTAAAAAAAAGTATCCTTTGTCTCATATTGATGACTTGTTTGATCAGCTCTAATGAGCTCATTACTTTTCCAAGATTGACTTGAGATCTAGATACCATCAGCTGAAGGTGAAGTAATATGGCATCCCGAAAACAGCATTTCGTACTAGATATGGGCATTATAAATTTGTTGTTATGCTGTTTGGATTAACTAATGCACCTTATGTATTCATGAATCTTATGAATAGAGTATTTCATGAGTTCTTGGATAAGTTTGTGGTCATATTCATTGATGAAATTATGGTATTTTTTTTTAAAATAAATACGAGCATGAAAAACATCTAAGGGTTGTTTTACAAACATTAAAATAAAAGAAACTATATGGAAAATTCAGTAAGTGTGTTTTTTAGTTGCAATAGATTTCTTTTCTTCTGGACATTGTAAATAAGGACAGAATAACAGTTGATCCTTCCAAAACAAAAGTAGTTGATGAATGGAAAAGACCCACAAATGTTACAGAGATTCGTAGTTTTCGGGGCATAGCAAGTTATTACTGACGATTTGTTAAGAACTTTTCCCAGTTATCTTTCCTGATAACTAAGTTAACACAGAAAGGGGTTAAATTTTTTTGGATAGAGGAATGTGATGTTTGTTTGATGGAACTGAAGAAAAGATTGGGGAATGCTGTAGTTTTGGCCTTACCTTCCCAGAATGGTGAGTTTTTCATCTACAGTGATGCTTCTTTGAGGGGACATGGTTGTGTTTTGATGTAGAATGATCAGGTAATTGCCTATGCTTCAAGACAAATTAAACCTCATGAGCTAAATTATCCCACACATGATTTGGAATTGGAAGCTGTGGGTTTTTCTTTGAAAATATGGAGGTATCATCTATATGGAACCAAATGCCAAATATATGCTGACCGTAAAAGTCTAAAGTATATGTTCACTCAGAAGGAATTAAACATGAGGAAGAGAAGATGGATAGAACTGATAAAGGATTATGACTACACAATAAATTACCATCCCGAAAAAGCAAAAAATGTAGTGTATGCCTTAAGTCTGAGACAGCATGCATCATTAACCATGCTATGTTTGAACAGGATCCTTTGATTAATGATTTGATAAATTTTGTCTTAAAATTTGTTGGTGCAGGGAATACATCCGTTTTGTTTTAGGTTTCAATGTTGTCTTCATTGTCATACAGAACTAAGAAATCACATAAGGAAGACAATGAGCTATAGAAAAAGGTAGAATTAGTTAAAATGAGTAAGTTTCAAGAAATAAATCTTGGTAAAGATTGTGTTTTAAGATTTGGAAAAAGGTTGTGTGTGCCTTGTGATTCCCAATTTAAGAAAGAATTGTTGGGTGAAGCTCATAGCTCTCTATTTTCTGTTTATCCTGGTAGTACTAGGATGTACATAGACCTTCAGGAGTATTATTGGTGGGATGGAATGAAAAGAGATATTGCTGATTTTACCATGAAATGTATGACATGTCAACCTGTTAAAGTAGAGTGACAGTTACCAGAGGGGATGCTTCAACCTTTTCCAGTTCCAGAGTGGAAATTAGAGGATGTATCTGTGGACTTTGTGGTGGGACTATCGAAGACTTCTCGAGGTAACAATGTTATTTGGGTTATTGTTGATCGGCTAACAAAGTCTGCACATTTTATATCAATTCTAGATACAATGTCTTTGGATCAGCTTTCTCGATTGTACCTCAAGGAGATTGTGAGGTTACATGGAGTTCTTCTTTCCATTGAATCTGACCGAGATCCTAGGATCACTTCTAACTTTTGGAAGGGACATCAGAAGTCGTTGGGAAAAGAGTTAAATTTTAGTACAACATTTCATCCTCAAGAATATGGGCAGTCAGAACAAACGATTCAAACATTGTATGATATGATTCGAGCTTTTTCAATGGACTATCAGGGATGTTGGGATCAACATCTTTCATTAGGTGAGTTTTCATGTAATAACAGTTTTCATTCCAATATTCAGATGGAACCTTTTGAGGCCTTGTATGGAAAGCGGTGTCAGACTCCAACATTTTAAGATGAAGTCGGTGAAAGAAAGTTGATGGGGCCAGAATTAGTTGAAGAAGTGGCCTTGAAAGTGCGGATGATCTAGCAGCACATGAGGATAGCTCAGAGCAGGAAGAAACTTTATGCAGATAATAGAAGGAAAGACTTCTCTTTTTAGGTAGGTGACCATGTTTTCCTTAGAGTCTCTCCTTGGAAAAGTGTGATGTGTTTTGGTAAGAAAGGAAATATAAGTCCATGGTTCATCGATCCTTTTGAAATCTTAGAGAAAGTTGGAGATGTTGCATATCTCGTACCTTTGACTTCGAGTTTGTTTCAGTTGCAAAATGTTTTTCATGTTTCAATGTTGAGAAAGTATGATCTAAATTCATCACATGTCTTGAGCCCAGAAGCAGTTCAGCTGGAAGAGAACATTTCTTAAGAAGAGAAACCTGTTCAAATTCTTGATTGAAGGGAACAGGTATTGCAGAATAAGGTTATCCACTAGGTAAAGTTTTTGTGGAGAAACCACATGCTTGGAGAACCAACATGGGAGTCTGAAAATTCTATGATAGAAAAATAACCTCATTTTTTTAATATGTAAATAAAATTAAGAGGATGGAATTTCAAGAAGGTGGGGATAATGCAACACCCCAAGATTTTCTAAAAATAAATAGAAACGCATGGAACATTGTTTTAAGAAGATATTTATAACAATATTTTTAACATAATTTTTCCACTTATATGTTTTTAATTTCAAGAAACTATCATCTACAATTGTGTTCAGTATGTTATTTGGAGTCTATTAGAACCAACTTTTTTGGTGAATATTAACATACCCTTGTGTATAGTAATATAAATAGTAATATGACCCTAATGAATAGTAAATTTTATTGTTTTTTTTATTAAGGCATTAAGATAATAACATCTATATTAATTTTTCATTGTGATATAGAAGTAGGTACAGAATTAGAATTGATAATTTTTTAATTAAGTATGCTTTTATTTAAAAATTAAATTAATAATATTTAAAAAATTATTTTCGAAAATTGGACTTTATTTTTGAAATCTAAATGTCGATAAATGGTTAGGGTGAATTTTGTGAATTTTCCTGAAATAGTATATTTTTCGGTGAATAGTAAAAAAAATACAGTTTTTAGTTTCGGTGTATTAATGACATCATTAATGATATAATAATGATCTCATAAATCTGGTCGACTTGTGAATAGTTAAATAATATGTTAAGTGTCCCATGTTTCTTATACCATAGTGAAATACCATGGGCAAACCCATGGTTTTTTAAATACCACCCATGAGGTGTCCGTTGAAAATTATTAAAATAATCCCTCACTTTTCCAATAAATACCAAATCTTATCTTCATTGAATTCATTCCCAATTCTCCCTTAACGATGTTCTGGCCTCCTTACCTTCATATTAGTCCTCCCAAGGTTTCATCAATCCCCCAAGGTCCCAACCTTCTTGTTCTAAGGGTTACACTACAAGGTAAGAGAATTCTCAATTTCTTTCTTTTTTCCATTCAAGTTCTCTTTTATGTGGTATATCATTCAAGTTTCCACACCATGTTCTTATTTTATTTTTATTCATGATCTAATATATATTATTATTCATTTTTGGATGGTTTAACCTTGTCCTGTATTTTTTTAATATTTTCTAAAACCATTTTGTGTAGCAGTTAGGCAACCAAAATTTTCTAAGGGATTTCTCAATTATTCTTTTATTTTGAGTTCCTTTCTCATGATTTCTTCTTCTCTTCTTAATCCAAGAGGCATGAAATCTCCAGAATCATTTATATTTTAGATTTTTTCATTTTCATGGGAATTTCATCATCATTATTCTTCTCCCCTCCCACTTATTTAAAGAATAAAAATATTTTCTGTTTTTGTCGAATTACAGACATCGTGGATGATGTGATTTCAAAATCCATTAATTCTTTCAATTCTGGTAATGAAACATATTATATGGTTGAACCAGGTTATAATATATGTATTATGACTCACCCACGGTTCTATAATTCTTTTTTACTCATGTTTCTAATTTATAAGACAAAACAAGGTTGTTATTATCAAATAACCACTAAAATGATCTAAACGAACATCATTAATGTTCTAAATTATGAATCATACTGATGTATGAAATAAAAATGATGAATGGAATAATTAATTTTATTTTATATATGTAAATACTACTCCATTAAAATTCTGGAGTTTCACTTCCAATCGACAAGAATGTCCATCAATAACCAATCATGGAAATCATGTTATGAACTCACCCAAAAATAGTGTAAAGGGAAAAATACTAACAATTAAGGGTGAAATGATGTTATAAAATGATCATATAAGATGTTATAAACATGAAAATGTTTCTTTAAAATATTAATAACACTATTTTAACCATTATACAATATGTTTAAACAAGTTTTAAGTAAGACAAACCCGAGGTAAGATAATTCTTAACACGATTTCCATTCTTTGGGTTAACCTTGTACTTCATTGTTTATGTGCAATTTAAATTGTTTGTTTGATGGGTTCTATTTATATTATGTTTTATTATGTGTATTTACAGTATATATTCATACTCTATCCACTCTATTAAGTCTCTTTTAGATTTTATGATATTTACAAGTGCCTTTTCATTAAAAATCCTTTTTTTAAATTCAGTTTTTTGAAATTCCAAAGTAATGTTTTTATGGAATTATTCATGTTGTATGATTATGTTTTAGTTATTGGGAATTATTTATGATGAAGTGTAGGACCTATATTTCCCTCCAATGCATTGGTTATGAGTATGGTGGAGGTCTTCCGTTTGGTTACTCCAAGTGTAATTGCGATGGTTACACAAAGTAAGGTAGCCGTGAGGGTTACAAATTATAAGGTAGCCAAGAATGGTTACAAGATTATGTAATTAATTCCCCAAGATACATTTATGATTGTATTTATGTTGTCATGATTTGTTTGGATCTTGTTTAAATATTATTTTTTATAAAGTAAGTATATATGGGTGAAAAGAATGCCTTTTGAAAATGCTTCCATACGTTATGAGTGTTCATGGACTAATGTGATTTTTTCCATATTTTCCATCCCATACTGAGAATTTGTGCTCATTCCAGGTTTTTAAATGATTTTTCACAGGTTAATGGATGTTTAATACAAGGAATTAATACATGTTAAATGTTGAAGAATTGTCAAGGAGTCTTGTTTTATGTTTTAATGTTTTATATTATGAAAAAAATGGAAATTGTTTTTATGGTATCCACTCTATAATAATGTGTAATTTCATGAATGTACTGCCCTAATTCTCTAAAGCTATAAACTTGATAAGACATTCTATGTAAAAGGATGTTTTTTCTTGGATAAATTCAATATTATGTATGTAATAAGGTTGGGCTCTTATACTAACATAAATAATTGGATTTTTCTTATATTTTGTTACATTCAGGTTTAATATTTTGTCTTGATGTTTTATTTCTCATGGTTGATTACCCTTCTTCTAAACATTAATCTATTGATATATCACTTTATGGTTATTAATGTGACTTTTTTATTTGTTCTGGTGATACTCACCTTATTTTGGGTCATATGAGGTTATGTATGTTTTCGAATAAGGTTTTCTTTATTTCATTCCAATTTTAACTAGAGTAGAAAAAACTTTTGGATAATCATTACAAAAAATTTAAACAACTCTCTATAAGAATTTTATTAATATTAAAAATGCACATATATTCTCTTATATATTAAATTAATATAAAAAATTGATATTACTAATCATTAAATTTATAATTATTTATTATATAAAAAGATAAATCTTTTCATATAATATCATCATCAACTATACGGATAATTTCATTAACATATGTGATAAAAATCAACTATATTTTTCAAATATATTTCACATAACCATTATCATTAAATATTGTTTTTCTATACACATTATCTTCTAAAAAAATAATATATATTAAAAACCCATTATTTTATATCTTCCCCAAAACCAAAGAAATAATTATTTAATTTAAAAAACATAACTCCGTTATAGTGAAGTATGAAACCATCATGTTGATCAGTGTATCCCACTTATTCCAAATTTATTTTCAGAAATTCTGATTTGACAACCATGTAATAAATTTTAAATTTTTATCGAACCTACAATAGAAATAAATGTTATGATAGTTTCCAGTTTGGATAATAGTAAAAAAGTTTCATTCAAATTATCTCCTTCAAATTTTATGTACCCTTTACAAATAAACCTAGGATTATTTCTTTAAATGTCACATTTTTAATTCCATTTATTATTTAAATCATATTTTTTTCTAATTAAATTTTTTGTTTCATGATAAAATTAGTAAGTTAATTATTATTTTTCCCTATATAATCCAATTATTCATATATAATATAAATATTATCTTAACTCTTAAAATTTTATTCATTAATACTAGGATTTATTTAAGAAAATAATGAATCAAAATACATTAATCTTAATGTTATCATTTTTACAATTAGAGTATTAAAATGACTAATACTTTTCAACACATAAACCTATATTCAGATCAAGGGTAATATTACCATGTGTTATATTAAATATCATTTTAATATTACAACTATGTATCATAATTATTTGAAATTTTTATACTATTTCACTTTTATTTTTAAAAATTATTATGTTTTCATTCCATCACTTGAGTCTTCCCATTTTCAATATTCTCATTTATAGGTAATTACAGAAAAAATCGTTGACTATTCTCAATAAAAGGGACATTATAACTATTAACCAATATTAAAAATTTATTATTAAAATATTGATATCCTCTTTTAATTATTGTTTATTACAAAAATATTTCATAATTTACTCTTTCTTATAACATATTTTTATGTTTTCTATTCATTCATATAAAATAACAACTTCCAAACTCCCAAAAGTTCTTAAAATATGTCATTATTTAAAAACACATTTCAAATAATGATATGTCAAATTTGGGTACCATGAAACATTTTTTTTAAAAAATGGTATTTAATTGACTTTATATGTGCCTTAATGTACTGTATTTAACTAATATAGTACCAAACATCATAAAAACTCATATATTCATCATCTTTGCAACATAAATCTAGCATGGGGTATAATGTTAATAAAATATACAATTAATTATCAATTTTACAAGATATTCTTGAATAATTCTAAAAATATATTCATGCTCAATATTTAATCTTATTTTATTAATAAAATTAATCATTACTTAATCTAAAAATATTATATAACTCTTGGATAAATCAATAACCTATTAATTATATTTCTTAGGCATGATATTTTTTTACCATGTAAAATAATAAATGAAAGATCTAAAATATCTATCCTCATGAGTTGAATTATCCTTTATTAGTATATATATGGTAGTGTAAATAAGTTCCAATGGTGTTTTTATTGAATTTAAAAACTTTTATAGAAACTATTTGTTATAATTAACTTTTAATAAATACTTAAAATGAACTCCCTTTCTTTCTTAAGTTTTATAACACAACAAATCAAATCCTCAACGGAAAAAATTATCTTATTTCATTAACCAAATTCCCATAATATTATATTCCAAATAGAATTTTCTAGCTTCATAACTATATATGATGAATTCAAAAATTATTCTCTTTGAAATATATTTCCTTTTATTCACTTCGCATTAGTAAAAATTAATCAATCAGTCTATATTTTTAAAAAAACACCCATATTTTTTTATTTGAGTATATTCCCATTAATAAAAATGTTTAAAAAAATTTATATATTAGGTTTTAATTCCTTATAAAATGAAGTGTTAGAAAAAATTAACTCATGTTTACCAATTTTACCGATTCCATATCATATGACAAAGAGTAAACTATTATTTAAAAATATAACTAATAATCCATTATATTTCTGGAAAATATTGAAAAAATTTGATTCCTAATTCATATTTCTTAAATAAAAACTCTAAAAATAATTATATTCTCTTTCCATAATACTTTAAAAGAAACCTAGAAAAATGTAGATTTATTATTGACTTCACTGTTTCTCTAAGAAGAATTAGAATTAATTTTACCTTATAAGTTGAAATGAATCATAGTTTGATAATTTCCATATCTATAAAAATATATTCACACATACCATAAATATATTCAATCATATGTAATTCAATTTTTAGACAAATATTATTTTGATTTATTTGATTCTAAATATACTTCCACTAGACTAATTATCACCCCTTAATATAATAATTTTATTCACTACTTCAGTGTTGTTTTCACTTTATACTAAACCAATAGTTTGAGAAAATTTTTAGAATTAAATTATAGCCCGAATAATATCATTCAAAATATTATATGTTTTCCTAAATATTTCTTTTTAAATATATTTGACTAGTTGGTTTTTGAATGAGTCAATCCCCACTATTCTTTTATTAAAAGAAAACATACTATAATAAACATTTATAATATTTTTTTTTGTAAGATAATTTTTCATCATATTTTCCCATTTTTTATCTTCCAATTATACAAATTCTGGGTGTTTTTTCATTTTAATTTAGAAACTCCACTTCTTTATTAATAAATTAGTTCACATAATCATCCCAAAAAAAAGAAAAAAGTGTGAAATTTCTATAAATTTGAAGTACTTATGAAGATATATTCACTACTACTTACCTTCTCCAATTTTAAACATCCCATATATTAAATACATAAATTTATAAAAAATTTATTATAAATATATTTATCTATAATACTTTGTCTAACTTTTATTTGATTAGATTCATATTATTTAGTCCAAACTGGATTTTCTCACTCAAATATATTCTTCCAATTTATATAATACCCATTCCTCATTTAATATTAAATGTAAAAAATTGGGAAAATCATCTGGAGTAAATGCATAAATGTCACATTATTCAAGATAGAAAATAGTGAAATCAATCTTCTCTAATAAAAATTAAATTATTTTCTTCACAAAAGTAGATTCATCAATTTGACATTTAAAAAATCAAATATTTTAGAACATATCGATACCATTATAAATAAATCATAAATGATTTAATTTTCAAACATGTGAATGTCTTTAAAAAAGGTTTCTAACATTAAATATTTTCTTCCTTCGCCTTCTTAAATCCATTAAAATGATCATTAGGTTTATCCCTAAATACCTTACTAATTTTTATTCATATGAAATTTGTAAGTTATTTTTATGAAAGTGAGGAAAAGTAAAAAATATATCTTCCAAAATTTTCATTATTTTCCGTATTAATAAGAGTAAGGGCTTCTCACTCTCTCAAAATGAAAAAAATCACACATTTAAGAATCGAATAAATCAAGACTAATTTTCAATAGATTTGTTAATGTTCCTTTTTCTTAATATAATTATTTATTTCATTAAAAAATTAATACATTTTCTAGTAATTTAATTTAAATGATATGTTTCATTAAATCAATTAAAAACATCAATACACATTCAATAATTTAAATATATTTGATTTAAAACAATGATTTATTATATATTAGTTGATGTGGTGCTAGGGTAAATACCTATTGTCTAAGTGGGTAGAATATGAGTCATTATATCTACCACTATTAAAAATATAAAATATTAGTTTTAGATAAACATTATCATTTTATAGAATGACTAATCATAAATCTATTTTGCTGATTTTTGAATATTCAAGTTATAAGGAAATTAAACTTATTTAGAATATTATGATTTTCAAGGATCACAATTTTGAGCATATAATACTTTTTATGGATGGATTTTTCATTTTAATATAGTTTAATATCATTATAATAGATTTAATTCTAAATCGTTATTATAAGAAATGATGACAATTTTTTAACATCAATTTTATATTCATCTCTAAAGAATTTATAATTAGTAAATATGGTGTGTGATAGAACATTTTTTTCTCATGTTAACCTAACAAACTTAAACAAAATTAGATATAAATAATTTAATCATTATAAATATTTTCATTGAATATTTATATATTCAGCACTGAACAAATCAAACCTATTATACTCGATATTCATTCATTTCCTCTTTTCAGTCAAATTCATATCCTAGTTCTTTTATTTTTTCTATATATTTGCATTCTCCTTATAAAATAATCATCATCTAGTGAGTAAATATATATATATATATATATATATATATATCCTCTAGATATATAATTAAAATACATTTTAATTATACCCTAAAAATATTTACTATTCCTTGTTACACCTTGAAGTTCCCTAAGGAGAGATTGAACACCACTCTGGATGCGAGTTGATAGTGAGGAATTTTAGAAGTCCTAAATAACATGTACTAGACATGGTAATTTTCATTATGTTAAGTTTTAGAGTAATCACAAAAAATTTAGTATATCTGATAAAGTGTTATTTTTTTAACACTCACATTGAAATCATATTATGTCTAGTTTCATGTATTAATGATTTTTTTTTTATTTTATTTTTTAAATATTTTATTTTTAGTAAAAATCATCATGGAAAATTTTGATTTTGATTGGAGTAGTGAATAAGTATAATTAAAAAATATATCACGTGTTTGTAATATCACACTATAATGGTGTTTCTATCAATTCATAATATCCTGGATGAAGAATTGTTTTTCATATACATGAAAATCATAGAACAATATATATTAGTTACACCCTAATTTTTTTTGAATACATAGAGTTTGAAATATGTGGGAATTATGGATTTAGTGTTATAAAGGTGTCACAACTCAATCCGATTATGTGATTTGAGTAGGTGATTTTAGTTTATATAAATTTACAACTGTGATTTACCAATTAGAATTCATTCCATAGTTTCATGCTACCCACCACAACATAATAAACTATTTCAAAATGTCTAGGCTATGGAAATTTATTATTATAACTATAATGTTTCTTTATTCATACAAAATTCTATAATATATTTCCTAAATTTAAATCAACACCTATGGGAAAAAATAATTCTTCCATGTTGAAAATAATTTTACCACTATGTGTTTGAGAAATGATTATGTTTTATAGATTCAATAGAAATTATTGTATATAATATTAAGATATTTGATCCCAAGTTTTCGTTTTTGAGTTTGACCAAGAATATTTCTTTAATAGAGGGTGTAACATCAGTACTTATGATGTTCTTCAAAAATTTATAGTTTTTCATATAGACGTATGATGAATCAATGAGGTATTCTACCACACATTATAGAGAGTGTTTAAAAGAAAAATTGTTATTTTCTAATGGGAATATTGTGGTGAAAAGACATCTACTTATTGGAGGAACTTGAGAAGGTTTAAAGAAGATTGAATTAGTATGGGTGTAGTAATATTTATTTTTATTCATTTATATTGGTTATTTCACATATGTAGGACGTCATGACCATATTCCTACCCCCTACTCTATTCTTTATTTTTATAAAAGTTGATGTTGGAATCATAATAATAACCACTAATCACCAATGATATATCCCATTGTTAAATAAGAATTGATATACCTTGTAAAAACTCTTGTGCTCAGATGTTGAATTATATCCCAAACTCAATATCTTCCTGATTATTTACATGATTTTTCAAAGATCATACAAACTAACCGATATGCTAATTTTTTACACCATTTAGATTTTTTAATACACTGATTCAACCACATCTCAGTGATTTCAATCTTCGATACATAGTATATGAATTTGTATCAATGATTTTTCATCCCTAAAGGATCATTTTTCATGAAATTCAAGAATGGTGACTCTAGGTTAATCATATGTACTGATTTTTTTTCAACTAATATATTTTAAATTAAATAATATTAGTGGAGAGTATTAATTAAACATACAAAAAATATGTTCATATATTCTAAAAAATTATAGTAAATATTAAAAGAAAGGATTCTAAAACATCTTCTATCATTGTGGCTGAAAATATATGTCATAGAAAATAATGATATTCATATTTCCAAATAAAGATCTAGTAATAATTTACATGAATATAATAATTATTAATATGATTGGAGAGTGGAAAATAGGTCACCATTATTACTCTATGAGATGGAAATGATAGGATTTTTGGGATCTAAAACTCTAAACTACATATAAAAGAAGCATCATAACATTTATATTGGAGAAAAGTAGGTTATAGAATTTGGAAATTAATATTTTCATGTAACATTCAAGGATATACATATTATTGATGTTTAATTTGTGTATGAGTTCTTTCTATCGGAAAAAATATTTTAATTTAATTTTATGGAGATGTTTTTAAAGAATTAATCATTGTAAATAAAATTATGAGAATGATTATAAAAATTCTTGTTAAGAAAATTAAAACATTATAGTACCATGACTAGGATGATAATTAAATTGACCAACTAAATAATATCTTGAAAGATAGTGATCTGAGAATTGGTCCCTCATTAAAGAAGAATAATATATTTGAGAAGGATAATGTATAAAATTCATTTAAAAATAGAAAATCAATGAATCAAAAATGTTTCCTGATAATGAATCTGACACTAGTGATTATGAAATGATCTGAAATGAATTTATATCACTAATATAAAAATAAAAATAAATTCTAAAAGGTTTGGCAATGGGATATTTCTATTTAAATTTATCAATTATAGAAATACTAGATATTTTTCAAGGAATTGTACATAAAAGAATTAATATTTTGATAATGATGAAACCATGATATTATCAACGAAGAGAAACCAAGTAGAAAGTGGTCAGTAAAGATGAAAATAATATAAAGCAAATAGAAATAAAAACTCATTAAAGAGTTTAAATTTCCTATTAACATGTGGAGGGTGTCATCCAGCAATGGAGAGAGTGAAGAATAACAAGCCGTTGATGAAACTATTCACTAGATTTTATTCCAAAATTATATCAAACTAATTAATAATTTAGAGATGAATAATACATGAGAGGATATATTAAACATGTGTGAAAACAAAAGGAATTCCTATTATGAAAGGACATTATGGAATATATCCATGATAATATAAGATATGAAAGATTGGATTCATATTAAACAAAATATATAACAAAATATCAATGTTTATGAAAAAATTAGTTATGTTCATGAGAATGATTGATTTATATTAAATTAAATAATATTATTACAAAGTAAAATAATATTATATATATTAATATAAAGTTACATGAAGATAAGATTCCATTATTTTAATAAGCATCTAAAACTCAATTTAGATAGTTAATGAAATAAAAAAAGGAAAGGAAATGACTATAAGAAATTAAATAATGATACAAATTCACTATGTAAAAGATTTAAACATATAATTTTTTCTAATATGTGTGCTCAATAATTTTATCTACCACTTTTTATATAAAAATAGAATGAGATTTTACATTTAATACATCAATATTTGGGATAAAAGTATGCATTTACATATCAAAAATGTTTTTTACTAAAGTTTTAAATTTCACCAACATAATAATAAACAAATATAATTTTTTTATAAAATAAAAAATGCTCAAAATAGTCACAATTAGGTGGAGACAAAAACTTATATGGATAATTATACTTATACACTCTAATGATTTTGGATTGATGTGATTAAATTAAACAAATGTAGATAAGTTTTATATTACTTATGATGATGATTTTACTCATATAAATCATTCCTAATTCTTGGAGAGTAAGTTACAAGATCATAAGAGATTCAAAAATTTCAAAAAAAATCCTAAAAATCTAATTGGGTATTATTTTAGAAGAGATTGGTTCTAAAATCGACAACAGTACAATAATGGAATCATTGAATTATGTCATTATAAACACATAATGAGGAATGCATATTTTACTCCATACATTCCTAATAAAAATGGAGTATTAGTGTATAAGAACTAATTATTTTTTATATGGTAAGAAAAAACTTATTAGAGATTGGAATGTATAAATTTTTCTACTAACATGTTATAATGTCAATTATCTATACACCCAATCAATGATTACTTAAAAAAATTAATCAAAACACATTATGAAAATTTGTTCAAGAAGAGGACATACATTATGTTTTTCTATAAAAGTTTGTGACCAAGAAACCTTTTTCACAAAAAAAAGGAAAGAACAATATGAAATAAAGGAGGGGATGAGAAAGGGGTCAAACAAATATGATTTTATATCATTAAAAACCAAGAAAAATGAATGTAAAACTAAAATATTATAGTATAATAGTTTAAAATTATCATAATCATCCAATACATAATCATATCTAAGGGGGATGAAGTAGTTTTCCTAATCCCTCTATCCATTGGAAGAATAAGTGGAGCTAGTTCTCATAATGGGATAAAGATAAGAATAGTACTTCCTTATATTGGTTATCCTTATTAGAACTGAAGAAAACCCTAATTATCTTTTCTCTTTCCATTTATAGATATATTTCTATATGATATCTATGGTGATGAATTGTTAACTTTTATATTAGCCAAATTAACATTAATTTTTTTTATATTTCATTGGTTATTGAGATATGACATGAATCCAAGACCCACATGACTATCAGCACTTATGTCCACATCAACATGGATAGTATTAGAAACTTGATCCTTCTTCCAAGCATGATCCAAGTCAACCTTGTCCTATAAAAGCAAAGTAATTACTATAATTTTATCAATTATATCACTATCATAATGTAAAATATTCCCTTGGGAGTTTTCTAGGTCCAATTTTAGAATATTACTACCCTAAGGACCCACATGAGTTTTTCCAAAATTGATGCATATCAAGGAATTTATCATGACAAGATCTACACCCCCTATTGAAGCAACATAAACCTTTGAATCTTGTACCAAAAAAATCTACTTACCGTCATACATTTAAATACTACCAAATTTCAATGCATCCTAGGTCGCATGACCCCTTGATAAAGAGGGTGGAATCACCTCTTCCAATGATGATCTAAGGGCATATAGATATCCATCATAATCCAGTAAGACACTCCCTATACCGTAATTATGTACTAGAAAAGTATTTCCCTACCTAGAGACCCATACACACTATCTTCCTATAAATTAGACAAAAATATTTGCTCACACCCCCTAGACTACCCCAGTTTCTGACATTAATTACCCTCATTTATTTCTTCCCTTCTAAGGAATATGTTTCAACACTAAATTGTACATGCATGTTTGAGAATTTCTTCAAATACATTTCATAACGATTTCCAATCATTAAAAGGAAATTTAATTTAATATCCCTCTTGAATTTGTCTTTCACATGGTCAATGATATTATAGTCAAAATCGAATTCAGGGAGTTTATCGTAAATAAGATTAAGCTTCAACAGATCATCATTTATGGACAGTATTACTTGTTCAGTAAGCACTGAATCTAAAACCACTTTAATGAGAACCCTAGAAAAATAATAAAATCTAGCTTATTCTGTCTTTCTATCCCTTTTAATAGGAACACTAATCGATGAAGAAAATTTATATAGAATTTCAAGGTTCCATAAAATCTATTTTAATCTAAAAATTTTGACACAAAGATGAGAAAGATAATTTTTAATATCAAAATTATTGAGGATAAAACTCCATTTCTGAATCCATACAAACCCTAATTTAAAAGACATTAAACCATGTCCCCATTATCTTATCTTTTTTTATTTACATGGGAAGAAAATGTGGTAGAACCATAACCCATTGTAATGAATTTACAATTATAAAACCACCAAATAGAGGTGAGGTGATGAACGAGATCATTATATTTCCAATATTTTACACCCTTTAGAAGAATACATCACTCAATAAAAGAGAACTGAAATTGTGTTAGTCTTTCATAGAAAACCGCTGATCTCACAAAAACCCAAGTAGTGACACATTATTTTAGATCTCTTTTATATTCAACCTCTAAATGAGTGGTCAAAAATATTTGATCCACAAATGAATCAAATATACCTTTACCCTTGTTTTCTTGAGATATGGACCTAAGACAATCACCATTTATAGTCACTATATCTTATGGATGTCGTACCATGTAAAGGCCATCGATCTCACTAAACCATAAAATCCCTTCAGGTCTCCATGGATGAAGCTGTTGAGAACCACCATGATTCCTCCCCTAACCATGTTTCATCTTCTTAAAGGTGTCCTAATGAATTTTTTTATCATTATTAATATAATAAACTTCATAAAATTAATTGAATATTCTAAAAATGTTATACTTAATGAATATCCAATTGAAAGATGAAATTAATGGTATTGATATAATTTTTCAAAAAATAATATCATTATTCGTATGGACGGTTTTGGTTAC
Organism: Viscum album; assembly: GCA_963277665.1. Classification (NCBI taxonomy): domain Eukaryota; kingdom Viridiplantae; phylum Streptophyta; class Magnoliopsida; order Santalales; family Viscaceae; genus Viscum; species Viscum album. The sequence goes on from OY728120.1 coordinate 897,437,951, forward strand.
TCAAAAACATAATTTATAACTAACATTTTTTCTTAATAAGGGAAATATTTCTTGGGATAAGTGGGTGGCTACTTTTGGTGGCCCCGCCCAGAATCAAACATTCAAAAAACAACCATGGATAATATAACTACCAATATAATAGATAATTAAAAAAGCAAATATATAAAAATGTAAAACCATATTGGTGGGTTGGATCACTCCAAATATAATAATGATATATGGAGAATGAGGTTATGGACAATGAGTTTTTGAGAGAAATAAAACATCATCCCCTTGAGTTTACAATTTATCGTTGAGCATAGAACCTCGAGCTATGTGAGTTGACATGACCACTGTAGTAATGGATAGTTTCATTCATCACTGAATTTTTCATCATCACTAAGCATAAAACAACTAATAAGCCTCTCTGGCCAAAAATGGTGAAACATCATAAAATATAAATAATAATATTCCATAAATAACCAGGTTGGAAATCCCCACCATCAAAATAAAAAAAAATTAAATTGAAACATCGTGAGAGGACTCAAAATCATGACATCTACTTATTGAATAATAGACTACATTGATTCATAATGTCACCTAGATAAAAAAAAATTATAATGAAGCTTCACAAGTTACACAAAACCTCAATACCTTCTCATAACATCAAATCCTTAGTATTTCACCACCATATATGATAGTCCTCTTCCATTGGAGAATAAAAATCATAATAATCTACATATTAAAAAACCCAAAAGGGTATCAGAAAGAATAGATCTATTAAGAATAGATGAAAAACATACATGAATGATATATACTAACATCAAATTCTACAGTGAACACCATGGACTAGGGATACAAAGGATCTAACTAGGAGCACACTAGGAAACCAATCATGTTGTGTTTTCCTCCAATGAAAACAATTAGGTCTTCTTCCAGAATAGGACCCATCCATTTCCATCATAGTCTCATCCTTCACCCTATACAAAAAAACCTAGTAGTACCCTAACCCTTGAGATAAAGTGTAAAAAACTATAAAAAGGGATCACACATCCTCAATCCATTATTAATCAGGGACCATAATGAGCCTTGGAAATTTAGGTACTAAGATAAAAATGACAGAGGAGAAACGTATTAGATGTATATGAGAGACTCATGTCCTCAAAAATAATAATATCAAACTGTAGATCATCCCCCACCATGATAAAAATTAGTAAAAGAACCAAAAACAAAAAACCAAAGACAAAATAGTGAGGGGATTTTGAATGCTCAAACAAACCCCAACCAAAAAAATAAAAAATAAAAGAGATATGAAAAAAATAGATGGAATCCAGGAAAATAGGGGAGGGAACATACTAAAAAGAGATAGAAAAGACATAATGTAGGGGTATATTAATGGGTAGAACTCCCATTTTGTGATAATATAGTGTGATATCATAGAGTAAGTGAAAACCAATATTTAATATATTAAAATATCAAAATATGTTTAACAAATGTTTAAGATAATGTAAAAGTTACATGTAGTGACTGAGAAAAATAAAAAAGTGAAACAATGTTTTAAGGACTAGAAATTAGGATCATAAAATTATTTTTGATGGAAATTAATACAGTATCCAAACTCAAAGAATCAATTCAAGTTCCCATCATACACTTGATTTCCTAGACCCGTACTCCAGATTCTAGTTCTAAAAACAAATTACAAGTTTTTTTTAAATAAAATATTTAACAATACTACCAAATATATAGTTTAACATTCTTTGGTTCATTTAGGTCTAAATCTTCGGTAGATTCAGAAAATTAAAATAAAAATATTTTCAAAAAAATATAATATTTTTTGAAATCTAAATACATATGAAATAATTTTTTCTCAAATAGTCATGAAGCAACTAAAAAATCTATTTTACACATCAAAAGTAATATGAAAAACATTTTAATACATAATGGTGAGAAAACAAATTGGTAAAGGGTTTTAAAATCAATTTATCAATTTTTGATAAATATAGGAAATATTTTATTAAATATAGTCACTTCAAAAACTAAAAAATATATTCAAAATAGAACATTATTCAAACATAAAATTGAAATTTCCATTATAAATATCCAAAAAGAGTTTTATGAAAACTTAGAATTTGAGATATTAATGTCACTAACCATCCCAGATACCCCAGTACCTTGATAACTAAGTCAATACTAACATATCTTGAAGGGCGTTACCAATCCCTACAGGTCAGTGACTAGCACCTAGAATCATAATATATGGAAGATAGAATGATTTTTCCATATAAACATCAAAATAAACAAATAAAAATCACTATACTCAAAGAAAACTCCCGAAAGAGATAGTACTAGAAGTCAAAGATACATAAATCCCTAAATAGTACACCATAAAGTACCAAAAATATATAATATAACAACCCAAGTCCTAAAAGACATGGCCCTCCAAGTCTAAGGTATCGACAATAAATACCACCTCCATGTGGCACATTAACCTTACTGGAACCTAGAAGAGGGAAATAAATAAATTCATAAAGGTAAAGGTAGTGTGTGGGATAAAATTTCAGTAGTGTCTCAACAAGTGTTCCATAATATGATTCCATAATATTTAAACCAAATATTTATTTCAATTTTTTAAAAAAATTATCAGGGTAGTAAAATTTCAAATTTAAGAAAAAAACATGTTTTTATTCTCATTGATGGAAACATTTCAAACAGTGGATTAAGTAAACATTTTATATAAAATAGTTTATATAAATCAATATGCATATGTAAATAAGTTTTATAAAAAATGGAAAACATATAAAAATAATTCAAAAAGAAAAAAAATAGTCATATACCAAGAGGTACAATGGTTCCAAGTTATGGGATCCTCACACATCTCATATAGGTGATCATAGTAATATTTGTACCCACTGCACTCATATACTAGTCAAAATACTCTTCAATATCCCAAAGGGGATAATATCCACTCCACTATGATTTAGATAGACTTTTAATCTGTAATTTCATTTATAGGGAATTACCATCCTCGCATGTTTGTCTCAAATAACTAACTAACTACCTTGTCTTACATGTTCACAAATAATAAATAAAAATGTGAAAATTATTTCAAAAAAGTTTAAATATATACAATCGCCCCATTTCATCTTTTAATTTTTCAAATTCAAATTTTAAACTGAAACATGTGTTTTTAATCAATTGAGGGATTTTATGGATAAAACAAATCATATATTCTTATTAAATCTATTTAATTGATTTTCCTTCAAAATAATATTTCTCAATTTCCAAAAAATTCAATTCAAACCCCAATTTCCAATTCCATCATAATTGTGGGTTTTCACCAAAATCCAGACCCAATCCATTCATGTTCCAATCCAAATCTGAATATGTTTTTATAAATTTAATTTAATTAAATTTAATTTAAATTAATAAAATATATTTTTTATGAAATGTGAAATCGTAATGGAACCACCTACCATTATCATAGAGACCACATAACACAATGCCTGCAACATAAATTTCCAATGAAGTATGTCAGCAATGGAGATCTAGAAATTAAATATTGATTCAATATCAAAAACAAGGGATTTTACATCCATCAACAACTTGATGACCTATTAATCCCTATAGAGGAGAGATGAGGGGAGTAAGATGGAAGGAATGTGAATAACTCTTACAGGGGAAAAATTGGATGATCATCACCAAGTTTTGATCCACCTAAAAATAGGTTTACAGGAGAAAACAAGTGTTCTTGGGATTTCCACATAACTAGGAATATTTCTAGTTCTGAGTTAGGTTCAATTGGTTGAAGAAATAGTGGTTCACGACTCTTTAAAATATTTTTTAGAAAAAAATATTCTTGCCCGATTTCATGGAGGGAAATGCATAGTTTCCCAAACTGTTCACCCAAATCATGTGCCCCTCGGATGGAGTGAAATTTTTCTACTAGGTGGGTGAATTGTTCTTCCAACCATACACTATCCATGAAACCTCCTACTATTTTGTTTTTCAGAGTTTACCCTATGTGGGAGCGCGGTTTGGGAAAATCATGTGCTAACTGTGGATAACCCCAAAACATCCAACATTTTCCATATATTCACCTGAAGAGCCCTTAATGAGAACCAAGTAAAGAATGAAAAAAGGAGGGTCAATGAGTACGTGAAAATAGTAACAAGATTTTATAACCACCTAATTGTGGAAACCTTCTATCCCCACAAATCTTTTCATGAAGCCTCTTAGTCAAAATGATGAGGCCAATGCTCTCTCATCAGTTCCTCTATCTCCCAATACTCATGAGTGTCAAAACAATTCTTCCAAAGAACATTAAACAAGGTATAATCCAACCATGAAGTACCATGGTATTAGAATCTACTATACTGACTAGATTCTTAGTCATGGATAAATCGGGCTGAACGTCAAGATCACTCCAACTCATAACATGAGATGGATCAAAAATATATTTATGTTGCTGTGATACAGGGAACTAATTCTGTATTGATGTCAATTTTAGAGGAAGTAATAATTTTTAAGACACTTTCCCCACCTTCTCAACAACCTAAAAAAGTCCATAAAATCAAGGATCAAGCTTTCCTTATCTCCCATGTTGTTGATGACCCAAACAAGGTGAAACTTTCAATAACATTGGATCACCAAATAAAAATTCTATTGGTCTATAGTAAAGATTAGTATAAAAAATATACTATATCTATGACATAAAAATTATTTTATGAACTAACTAGATATTTTTTGTTATCTCTAGAATGAAACAAAACACAACCAAGTAACCTTCACCAATCTCTAACCAACACAATAAATATTTGCAAGGCCAACCATACATGGTATCAAAAGGAGCCATAATTATCGTAGAGTGGTATCAATTGTTATAAGAAAACTCTACCAGTCCAAAAGGGTCATCCCAAGCTCTATCAAATTCAAGAACATAGGAATAGAGCATATCCTCGATAATCTATATAGCTCTCTATGTTTCTTCATTCGTCTACATATGGTATGTCATACTCAAACAAATATAAGATCTCAATTCCTTCTAAAGTCTCTACAAAAGATAGAAGTAATATGGGGATCTCTATTGTAGAATATAAGTAATGGAACTCCATGAAAATGAAAAATCTCTTTCACATGATATTTCATAACTCTAAAAAATTGGTTGTATCATGAATGGGTATAAAGTGAACTGATTTGGTTAGCCTATCGATCACAATCCATGTCAAATTATTCTATTTATGGGTTTGCGGAAACCCAACCAAAATGTCCACAGAGATCTCATCCCACTTAAATTTTAGAACTATAAGTGGATAAAGCACAGCCAAAGGTCTCTGGTGCTCATCCATGACCCTTTTTCACATATAACAATGATAAACACAATCAGTAATGTCTCATCATATACTTGGAATCTTGAGTCATCACCACATATCATCAAGATATTGTTACTGAATAATGATTTCAAGAAAATTGGATGTCAACTTAATAGTTTCCAAAACAACCTCATTCCATATTTCTGAAATTTCAATATGAAACAATGAAAAAAGATCCATCAAGTTACACAGATATAATGATCTTTCATGGACTTGGTAGGAAGTTTCCTTCCCAAGTAATCTACTAAAACATTCTATTTCCCTAGGTTATAGGTGATTTCGATGTCAAACTATTGCAGGTACTCCACCCAATGCCTTTCATGGAGATTCAAATATATTTTGTAGAAGATATAACTCATGATCTTGTGGTTAGAATTCATGGTAAACCATTCTTGGAAATGGTAATAAAGCCAACTCTTAAGAACATGCATCATGTATTATACTTCATGTTCATGGGTTGGATAATTCTTCTTGTGTGGCCTAGGATTTTGTTATCCATAGTAAATAACATGATCACCTTGCATAAGAACATATCCCATACCTAGACATGTTGCGTCACAGAAGACCAGATATCCCATCACGGCCTTTAGAAGAGTCAACAACGACATTGAAGTTAAAATATAGTTAATCTCAACAAAACAATTCTGACACTTCTCATACCAACAAAAAACACTCACTTTTGAGATAGAGGAGTAATCCGAGAATCCAATTTTGAGAAATCCTTTACAAACTGGTGATAACATCCCACACATCCCAATAATCTATGAATCTCAAAAACATTTCAAGGTTTCCCCTATATCCTAACAGATTTCACCATTATAGGATCAGTTAAGATAAAATGTTTTGACACCATGTCTACTAAGGAATTTACTTCCTGGATATAGAAACTATATGTTGACAGCTTCAAATAAATTTGGTGATTTCTGAAAAATTCCATAACTAATCTCTACTAACACAATGATCTTCTATCAACCTAGATTAAACAAGGATCTCAACCACAAATACCACAAAATAAGTTTCAAGAAGCTCATGGAAGATCTTATTCATCAAATCCATAAAGACTACAATAGAATAAGTTAGAACAAGTGGTATGATAATGTACTCATAATTCTCATACCTACTCTAAAATTTATTTTTATGAATGGAAGATTCGATATTCACAATAGGTGACAACCAGATCGAAGACCAATATTTGAAAACCACTTCTCCCATTTTATCTATAAAAAGTATCATCAATATGTTGAAATGGATACCTTTTCCTTGCCATATATCAATTAATTCTTTTTTATAAACACAAAGGAAAATTTTCCCATCAGTTTTCTTCTATAGGAGAATAGGTGCTGCTCAAGGTGACTCACTTGGTCATTGAAATATTTTAATTATAAGATCGTCCAATTATGTCTTAAACTCCTTCATGTCAGTTGGTTCTATAGGGTATGAAGGAATAGATTCTATATGAGTACCAGCTAATAAATCAATAGAAAAATCTACATCCCTTACTAGTGGAGAACCAGAGATATCATAAGGAAAAACTTCTGGAAACCCAATGAAAAATATAGGTATATCAACATGCAAAGACTCTCCCTTAAGATCAAAATAAAACATAGATATTAATTTCCCCAGCTTTAGATAAGAAGTTTCAACTCTACTCAACCATAGGCCCCATTCTGTCTGTAATATATGGTTGACCTTGTTGGGTGCACTAAAGGAGATTCAACAAATATAGAAATAAATTTGGGCTTTATTTTCAATGAGTTATTCCATATCAAATATGAAATATAGAGGTTTCATGGTGAGAACCAAAAAAATCCCAAGAAAGATTGATCCATCAGAAAGTGAAAACAAAGGAAATACAATGAATTCCCTACTATATCTTCATTCTAAGGGGTGTATTAAAATCCATGACATATGAAAAAAGTTTCATAGGAATATTTAGTTGGTTAAGAATACTAGTTGAAATGAATGAATTAGATACACCAGAATCTAAAAAGCTATCACCAATGATGAAATAATAGTGATGGCACCTATCACAGTCACTGGACCCATATCTGCATCCTCATGAGACTCTTCCACTAAGTGAGTAAGCTTGGTTCTAGATTTCTATTGTTATAACAACTTAGTTTATGAAGAATATGATTTCACCACATTTCTTTTAGGTGAAGATGATCTCATGCAACTACATAGAGTATAATAATCATGAAGTAACTTCTGAAAGTGACCAGATATTCCGTAGGAACTATATATCATTGGTGCCTCAATGAAAACCCATTTAAATGGCCTAGGATTTCTACAATGGTAACAAATCAATGGACCTATACATGGAATTATAGAATGTCTATATGAACCCTAGTGTTGATAACCAAAATGAGGATCATCATTCTTCCTTTTCCATTTAAAGGAACTCATAGAATATCTACTGGGATAAAAATTAACTCTCATAAACCATATAATATCTTTCAAATCAAGATTTACCATCAGTGATCTATCCATCACATCGGCATAAGAGGAGATCTTCATCAAGAAGTCCTGTGAATTAATATCATATCAAAGTCTCATCTCAGACCATCATGTATTCGGCTTCTCATTTGATAAAATATGAGGTGAAACTAAAAAAGAATAGAAAATTTATTTTTATACACAATCAGGGTCCTATCAATATGCTCAAGCTTGAAAAAATAGATAGCCTTAGCTAACACCTTCATCTCTAGATTGAAATATTTAGTGAAAAGAACATCAATGTCCTTCCACTCTAAGACCTATTTCTTCATCCCCATGACTATAATGTCCCACAATCTCATACTAGAACCTTCCTTATTAATGATGACCCATTTCACCTTGATTAAATCATGAGATTCCAAGAACCCAAATTAAATCTCAATCCACCTCAACCAATCCTCAGCCTCTTGAGGATCATTTTATACATAGAAAAAAATGTCTTTTGGAGATGAAAATCATAATCATGCTCATGAGATTTAGCCTTATAAGGTTCTAAAGATAGATCTTAGATAGGAATGGGTTAAAGTTCTTGTACAAGAGCTTGGACATCACAACTCTAAGTCTAGAACATTAACCATAGCCCCAAATCCAAGGGTTTCTTTCCCCTTTCTCAAACCTAGAATAAGGAAATCAACAAAGTCCCGATGGAAAAGGTATGGTGTGAGGTAAAAGCCTAGTAGGGTCTTATAAAGTATTCTTTAATAAGATTCTATAATAATTAAAGAAAATAATGCCATCAATTTTAAACAGAATGGTTATGGGAGTAAAATATCATTTTTAAAATAAAAATTTCTTTTCATTTCAATTGATGGAAAATATTCAAATAATGGATTGATTAAAAATTTTATATAAAATACATTATATATATTAATAGGAACGTGAAAATTTGTTTTAAAAAAATGTATTATATATCAAAATAATTCAAATAATTAGAAACATGGCCATCTTCCTAGAGGTATGATAGTTCCAATATATAGAATCCTCACACTTCTCATATTAGTGATCATCGTAATATGTGTACACACATCCATAAGAAATTGTTCATCTAGGTGTCATCATTATCTCATCGCGGATAAGATCCACCACACTATGTTATTTTAGAGTATTAAACCTTAAATCTATTTCTAGGGCATTACCATCCTGGTGTTTTTGTCCCAAATAACTCCCCAACTACCCAATCATTCATGTTCTCAAACAATAAATCAAAATGGGTAAATTATTTCAAATCAGTTAAAAATAAAATCATCCATTTAATGTTTTAATATAATAAATTCATCTTTAAAGCCCAAACGGGGTTTTAAATTAATTAATTTCTTTTATTGAATAAAATATATCATAGATTCATATAAAATAAATTTAATCCATTTTTTCTTGAAAAAGAAATTTCATAAATCAATTTCACAATTTTGGTTAAATTCAATTCACAATATAATTTCCAATTCCATTAGAATTGGGGGTTTCCCAAAAAATATACACCAAGTACATTCATGTTTTAGTCTGTATCGGAATATAATTTCATACATTTAAATGAAATCCATTTAATTTAAATAATGAAAATAAAAGGTTCATAAAATTAGAAATCTCAATGGAACCACCTACCTTTATCACTGAGATAATGTTACACAACTCCCGCAATGGGAATTTCCAATAAAGAACATCAGCAATAGAGAATAAGGAATCAAACCTAGATTCAAGATCCAAAACAAAATATTTTAGATCCATCAACAACTAGATAATCTAAAAACCTTTATGGAGGAGAGAAAAGGAGATAGGGAGATAAGGAATGGTAGAATAACTCTTACCAAAGAAAAAACAGTTCACATTTAGTAAGCATCAATCCTCCTTAGAATATGTTTTGGGGAGAAAAAAGGGTTCTTGGGAGCTCTAAATACAATGGAAGATATCCAATTTTGAGTTAGGTTTAAGTGATTGATGAAATAGGGGTTTGGGAATTTTTAAAATATATTCCAAAATTAAATCCCCACATGCATGATTTCATGGAGGGGGCTACACAATTTCTCAAATTATGAACCCCTGTGATGGGGTTTATAGTTTTTTTAGGTGGGCTCACAGTTTTTCAATCCATGCACTAACCATGAAAACACTCATTATTTGGGTTTTCATGGTTTACCCTGGGTGGGCACATAGTTTTTTAAACTATATGTCAACCACGCACAGCCCCAAAACATCCAAAATTTTACAAATTTTCACTCAAATTAAAACTAAAGTTACCCAACCAAAGCATGAACAAAAAAAAGATGGTCAAAGAGTAATTTAAAACTGAAACATAAAGTTTCAAGTAAATTTTGTTTCTATAAAATTATGATACTAAAATTAAAAAATCGAAAAATAATACCCCCTTAAATAAAAAGAAAATTTTAAATCGATAATTGTATAGTTTACAAATAAAATTATAATTTTTTAAAAAAAATTACCCCTTACAAGAGGTTTTTTCATGTAAAAATTAAAAAAAATTATTTTTTGAAAAACAATATATCCCTCATAATGAGGGGTCCATTGAATTTTTTTCAAATTAAACATTTCAAATGATTTTACTTATAAGGGTCTTGTTAGGGAATTTAAAATAGTAATTTTAAATCATTTTCTCATGAAACAATTAAAATATTAGTTTAAATAAAACATCTTATTCCATTAGTTTATTGATATTAAATATTGAATCATCCATTTATGATAATCCTTGAAGTAACTCAAAAAAGAACACCCTTACTCATTACTCTCTCTCTCTCTCCCTGCCATTGAAAATGTGAATTATACATGACTAGTTATGTAGCTAGGAGATCCATTTCCACTAAACTCAAGAAGAAGAATTCCTTAAATTTAACTTGAACTCCCTTTTTTATTTCAAATAGAGTACATTACTGCCCATTCAATTATGGAGAAAAAGACATGGGATGATGCCTAAATAAGAGAAGTTTCATCTTCATAATCAAATTGTTGAATTTTTTTATCCTAACGTAATATGTATTTGTAATGATAACCCCATGCTTACCAATATCCTCACCCTTTCTCTGATTTAATTCACTCTATTATCATTTATACTACTAGTTATCATCAGGGCCCCACCCCTAGCCAGTGATTGGGAACCTTTGTAAAGTAAATCTCATGATGTTCGATTATTTCCTTGAGTGGGAAGAGTTGCATGAACCCCTTATCTCAATGTGGATTGGATAAACCCTAACCATTATTATTTCAAGATAAGAGTACTTGAGGGAGATTTAAAAGAACGTCAATCAATAACAAGTGGATTTACACTAGAGAAGATCAGTGGAAATACTTAGATGTGGTGTGACATTAGTCAGTGACAATGCATCGTGAGGGAAAAGATGACACCCCCTTTTTATTTTGATTCATTTTTTTATTTTTTATTTACATTGTATATATATATAACTATATGTTCTCGGACATATATGTATATATAACACTTAGAATTTATTAAATTCTAGTATAATTCTTACTTTTTTATAATCATAATCAAAATTATTAACTAATTATATATATATATATATATATATATATATATCATAATCAATATATATATATGTATATATATTTATATATTCATCTCATAATAATATTAAATATATATATATATATATATGTATTAATAATATCTTGTCTTTATATAAAATCAGTATTCCCTAAACACTATAAATCCACTTATGTATTAATTAATTTAGTAATTTGTATCTACTGTAATTTTAGAAATTATAATCCTATTACATAATTATAATTTCTGGTATTAAAATTTTATTGTACATAAATTACTAATATTTTATCATTAAAAATATAATTATAAATTTTTGTAAATATTAATCAATAATTTATAAACTATTAATGGTTCAAATATTTTAAATTTTCGAACATATCACTTAATTAGATAACTTAAATTCAATATATGTATTTATATTTTATATTTTGAAAAGTTTCAAAATTATTTTTTTATATTTTCATTAATTAAAAATTACAGTATATGTTTTCTATTCAATATTAATTTGTTATACATGATATCTTATTAATATTTCATACACTATAATAATTATTATATTACTGTTATAATAATATTATCAAATTCTATTCATATATCCTAAACTAATACATTATATTTTTTAATACCAATATTTACAAAATTATATTTTAGATTATTGGTTTTCATAATACTAAATGTATTATCACTGGAATATATGATAATAAAATTATAGTTATTATGATTTTTTTACCTATAAAAAATAATTATTGACACATTTTCTACATTTTTAACATTATTGTATATTGATATTTTATATATTCCAATTAAATTTTTAATTGATAATATATATTTCAATTATAATTAATAACTATCATTAGGAATATATATGTTTTTGAATTAATTTTGGATGCTTACAACTAATTTTTATATTATGGTAATTTTTGTTATCATATATTATCTAATCACCTCAAACTAATAATTTATTTATTGTAAAATTTATATTTATCAAATTTTATTCAAAATATTTACTCCAAACTGTAAGTATTATTTCTTGGAGGATACAAATATATATATATAGCTCAATCAATTCATTATCCCCCTATATATAAATTGTGTCATCATAATTTTAAATATCTAAGATAATCAAACTATCAAATTTTTAAAAGAAAAAATATATATCATTGTGTGTGTGTATATATATATGGATAATTTATTTAATTTAATTGTACATTTATATGTAAATAATCATTGAAAATTCATCAATCTAAAATATGACTCCATTAATCCCTAGATCGAAAATACTGAATCCCTAAAATGTCTGTAATATCCTCTCTTAGATCACAAGATTTATAATATTAATATATGTATAAAATGTAATCACCTAAAAACTCAAAATAATATCTAAATGTCTTAAATTATCCTCTATATCCTAGTGTACAATGATATATAAATATTTTGTTATACCAAATATGAGGCCCCATACCCACACTCCTAAATCTGGTGCTAAAGAAACAATTATATTTTTCCAAATAAAATATTTAGAAAGGAGGAAAACATATAGTTTTACATTATGAGAATATTTGATGTCGATAACTTCCAGAGGTCAGGAAAATTTAAAAAAAAAATTATCTTTAAAATAATCTTTCTTAAAAACATATGAATGCTTTAAAGACAAATCCATCTCTCTTTCAGATAAAATATAATAGTCATGTATAGAATCTAACATCCATTCTGTTCATCAGTATATAGTGACCCCAAATTTCTACGCAAATATATAATAGTTTAATAGATTAATATTCACTACATAAATTTTTGATGTATGATAAAATCATATAGGTATAGTATCTTCAGAAACATCAAAAAATAAACAATTTGTTCATAAATGTCTCCCATTATGTTCTTCGTAATGTTCACCCTTCTTGGACATATCATACATAATACCATTCTTTATATCCGGGGGAAATGAAACCTGAGAAACAATGAGCTCAGATTCTTAATAATGTTGAATAATGGATATATAAATGACCACATAAACATTAAATGAGCATAATGGTATGATAAAATGATAATTAGATTTGGAAACCATACCAATCATATAAAAAATCATAATCTTGATTAATGTAATAAACTATTTTAGTTCATAACATATGTATATTAAGGGAATAAAAGAACATGATCCATGATAGCATAGCCCTGGAATAAGTCATGGAATTGGGTGTACACATATTCATAGAAAAATATTTCCTTAGTAGAAAAGGATTTTTTACAAGACTATCATATTGTCTTGGGTTTACTACCCAAACTATTGTAGTTTCCATGTTTTACTCCCATGACCATTACAGTGGACAAATTCCCTTATGGAAATGGGTTTAATCCCACTTCTAGTAATATTTATCTTATGAGATTTTAATTTTTATTAAATGCATTGGATGGAAATGTAAGTATCACCCATCTTATAGTGAAAATTATAAAAATGTGTACCCCAAGATCATAAATCATTCATCATATCATATCCCATGAAAAATAAATGTTTTTATTTAATATTTCATCACAATATAACCCATGGAAAATAAATGTGTTTCACAAACATTTCTTCATTACATCGTAGCATAACCCCTGAAAAAGAAATAAGTTTCATAAAAATCATACAATCATAAATATAAAAAATACATAGAAATAATAAGGATGGTGTCCCCATATTATATCCCTAGTATATCATTAGTGAAATCAGTTGTCGTTGTCTTTGATAAATAGAAATACCATTAAAATGTCATTAAAATATTCATAAGAAAAATAAACATTCTATTTTGAAATAGCTTATGTAAAATATAAAAATTTATAAAATAATATGTAAAACGGATTAATTGAAAATGAACATAGAAACATATAAATTAATCTTCAAATTATTTATTGGTCATGATGGTGGTAAATTTTGATCATGCCACATACTTCAAAAGAAAAAAATCAAAACACATTTTAAAAAAATGTTTATCGTTTGAGAAATTACAAGAAGATTAATTTTAAAAAAATTTATAAAGATAAAGAAGGGTAAAAATAATTATAGATAATCATTATATAATATTAAAATCATTTTTGAGAACATTTTTAGAAAAATAATGATATGGAAGAGAAATTAAATTTTACCAAAGAGATAAATAAAGTCATTTTTCAATAAAAACATATTCACGGTCTCTTCAAAACATAAGGTATGAAGAATAAAAGGAGAACTTTTATTTGAAAAAAATAACCAACGGAGAATAAAATTCCTGGGATTATTAAAACTTAGATCATAGGATTGCATCATTGTAAACATAATCATAAATTTTCCTGATAAACAATGATATTGTAACTTAAAACCCATACTATATTAATTGATTTTGGATCATTATCCCCGTGAAAGAAATATACATATATGGATATTTAAATCCCCATAATTTTCATAATAATAATTATAAAATACATTCATACGTAGTATATACACCACATTAAATCAATGAGTTTTGAACTTGTCTTGTTTCTCAATGAAATAAAAATAAGATGAAAACCCATTACCATAGGTCTGAATTCCTTCATCTGCATTAGAAAATCAAATAAAATAAATTTAGATTTTTTATAAATATATTAAATACAAAATTCATATGTATCATACCATATATTATTTAATCATAACCTTATATCCCACATTTTTTAACAATTATTTATTAATATCACTACTCTGAGTGATATCTGTTTCATTTTTCATGTATGTTTTGGTTTAATGATTTTGGTCCGTGTAAATTGATCATGGTTCCATAATATAGATAATTTTAATGATAATGTAAATATAATATAAATTAATTATATACATGTTTATATTATTTCAAAAATTTAAATATATAAAAATTAATTACATCATTCATGGAGATGATAGGTCGCATGTACGCATGAAAGATGTTTTCATTTTACTATGAATGAAATGAAAGAAAGGTAAATAATAAATCATCATTATAGAATAAATAATATATTATATATAAAATATATATTAATTCATTCATTCATTAATACCATCTACGAAAAATAGAAATGTAAAAATAATTACATCGCATATTGGATGTGGAAGTCCACAAAAATTAATGAACAAAATTATTTTTTTACAATGGTTTGGATGATTAGAGTGTAGATATAGTATCATAATTAAATAATTATAATTATTTCCGAAGTATCATATATAAATATTACATTAATGATAATACCCATACCTAAAAATAGTGATGATAAATGAATTGTATCGCTATGTAGAGATGGTAGTTCATACATATGGACGAGAAATGCATTCACATGACATTTGATGGAAAGAGTGTGAATAAATTTGATTCCACTATAATAGATAAATTTATGTGTATTTAGGATAGTTAAATTATTATTTTAGGAATAATATAATAGATATATAAAAGTTAAAGGAATAATTAAAAATAAAATGATCGGTTTAGGCGATCAACGACGAGCTCATGGTGGAGTCCTCCTTCTGTAGCGGTGTTGTGAGACCTCGTGGGATTGGCCACCTTGATGCTTCTCTCCAGTGATGGTCTTCTTCTCACCTCACTCAACCTGTGCTTGATATGGTTCCAAAGGCATAACGGTGTTGTTCTGCGGCTGAGATCCAGATTCTGCATCCTAGGTTTGATGCCTCGTCTCCCATGAGTATGGTGGGTGGTCCGTTGCAGTCTTCGAGGCGTTCGGATACGGCAACAGGATTTGGGTGTGGGATTGTGGTAAGTTCTGGTGAGATTTGTGTTTAGATGGTCGTCGAAGAGGTGATGATCTCTTGCTCAATGATTTCTGCTCTCTCTATTTGGTTTGGATGGATCTTTTGTTCGCGTTTTGGTTTTGGTTGAATCAGCATTCAGGATATTGGTCCGGGATGATTTGTGGTGTTTGGGTCAGATATTATTGGTGTTGGTCTTCATATTTTCGGTTTATTGGTTCGAGGAGATGTTTCATTCCCTTTTTCAAGTACGTCAATCTCTGGTTGGCCTATTTCTATTGATTGAGGCATCTGATGACCCTTCTGTTGATCCGGAGATGGTTTGTGGCTTTATTGATGTTGGTGTAGGGCTGGATGTGCTTCTTGTCTGTTACTTGAAATTTTAATTTTGTTTGTGGATTTTGGGATTTTTGTGTGCTTCTGTGATCTGCTTGACTCTACAATAGTGTTGGATGGCATCAATGATAGTGGCAACGACACTGTGGCGACCTGTGCGTGTTTTTTGAATTTTGAACATTGAAGTTTGTATTTGGGTAATTTGGATCCCACCTATTGTGTAGGTTACCGCTCAACCAAAATGTGTCTTCTGAAAATTAAATAAAAACCACTTTTCAGTCAGTCATATCTCCTCTTATGGGCTCTAGGATATGAATTTTGGGGAGACCAAAACCTATATAATATTTTTTGGGATTTTTAGAAGATAATATTTCATATTTTGGATGATCTATAAGGATATATTTGGTGTAAAGATGTTCATGTAGGGGTTCCTTCATATAATTGAGGGGAGGGGAACTCTAGGAATTTCAAAAATATTAAATTAATATAAAATTATTGTTATGTCTAAATGGTTAGAAACTGATAATATTTTAATATAATATGATTATTAGTTGAAATAATCTCCTTAAATAAAATTTGGACTTGTTTTTATCACATTTTACCATTATCATTTTATTTAACCCTTCATTAACCCTTCAGAAAATTACCATAATATTAAAAATTTCAACCATTTAAGGGTTAATAATGATACTATAAAATAACAAATGGTCCATAAGTGGATCATGGTTTGACTCTGGTGGGGGATATATTTTGGAAATTCACAAACTCTTTATGAACCATCATGAAGCATTTGAATAGTGACCGTGACTGACCTAAGTTAAACCAAATTTTTCATTTATTTAAAATAAAGTGTCACAATTTAGATGTATGATAATGAATTTTCAAGATAAAAAACTGCGATTAATAATTTATTATGGTTATGAAAAACATTTTTGTAATGGTAAGGTATTGAAGAAAGAAAAATGTATTTAGGGTTGTGATAGGTATGATCAAATATTAAAGGATCTTATTTTAGATTAGTTATATAAATTCAATTATATTATCAAAGGTATATTAGAATGATAATTATTGTCCCCAATGATTAGATGTTGAATTAGTAGTGAAATCCCTAAACTACATGATGATCTAATATCATGTCTATGATTCTAATCCAATTAGTGTTTGTGGGAATGTGCTTCCTAAAAATCTTGTTATTATCCCTCTAGGTAAATTTGATGTTGTCATATTTATGGATTTCATTTATATATATAAATACAAAATCAATTTTATAGGAATAGAATTCATGTTTGATATTTTTAACAAACCTATTATTGTCTATTAGTGCGAGGATAGATAATAAATTTTGATGGAAATCACATCCATTGTATTGGTCTTGATTCCTATTCAAAAGGGGTGTTTATCCCAGATGGTTTGGAAACTACACATTGATTATATTCCTATTGTGTAGAAATTTATTGGTATCATTAAAAAATAATTTCATTGTATTCCACCAAATTGTGAAGTTTGTTTATCAATAGAACTCACACCTGGTGCCTCATCCATTTCAAAGAATCCCAAAAGAATAGACCCAATTGAGTTGTAGAAATTGAAGACACAACATAAGGATAATTATGTAAATGGATTGATTCATCAAAATATGTCACCATTTTGTGAATTAGGATCTTTTTTATAAATAAATATGGTTAAATTTGGCTCTATATTGATTATTTTGAACTTGAAATAATAACTTTCTTGAAAAAGTATCATCTACCCGGTATTGAGGACATTTTTAATGAACTTCATGGGAATTAAGTATTTTCTAAGAAATTATTTTGTTCATCATATCATCAATTAACGATAAAACAAGAGGTTATCCTTAGGAATTCATTATATACAAGTTATATAAACTATGAGTATATGGTGATTCCATTTGTTCTTACCCACTCCCAAACAATATTCATGGATTTAAATAATAGAGTATTTAAAGATTACCATTATCAGTTTGCAGTAGTCTTTATGAACGATATTCTTACCAATTGACATATCAAGGTATAGCTTGAAGATAATTTGTGGATTTTAATAAAGACCATAATGAAGTAGAATCTATATAAAAACATAAAATGTGTGATTTTTTACGAAAAAAACAATCTTTTTGTGTCATACAATCTCAATAGAGGGTATATTAGTGGATCCATCAAACACTGAGGCTATTGAATACTATCCCAAACCATCCTAGGTGATTTATATCCATAGTATTCCTTGTTTTGAGGGATATTATTTTTTCCTTGTGGTAA
Organism: Viscum album; assembly: GCA_963277665.1. Classification (NCBI taxonomy): domain Eukaryota; kingdom Viridiplantae; phylum Streptophyta; class Magnoliopsida; order Santalales; family Viscaceae; genus Viscum; species Viscum album. Next base: position 897,456,635 of record OY728120.1, read on the forward strand.
ATTTATCATTATTTTCCAATACACTCACCATGTTAACTCAAAATGGAACCATGTTGATCGAGTTGGTTGAATGTGAGGAAAAATTTTGGGAACTAAAGAGAATGTTAAATAGTGCACCAATTCATAAATTTTCCAGTAGAGGAGAATGGTTTGTCATCTATAGTGATGCATCAAATAAGGAATTGGGATTCATTCTAATTTAGAATGATATTTTATATCTAATTTCTCAAAAAAGTGATGGTTTATGAGAAAAATTACCAAACTCATGATTTGGATTTAGCTGCAGTAATTTTTTCATTCAATATATAGAGGAATTATATTTATAGAGAAAGTATTAAAATTTATATTTTTCAAAAAAAATAATTATATATTCATATAGAAATAGTTGAATTTGAGCCATAAAATATGGCTGGAGCTAGTTAATTATTTTGACTTCTCAATACATTACCCCCTAGAAAGGTGAAAAATGTGGCTAATGTTTTGAGTTTATAGGATCATATTAGGTTATCTCTGATGAGGACAAAAAAATCCCATATGTATATATTTTAAAATAATTAGTCATGAGATCTTAATGTAAGGATAAATATCTTATCGTTATCAAATGATTGTCGAACCATCTATCGAATTTAATATTAAAGAGGTATAGAAGCATGATATAGAACTGCAGAATAGGGTTAGAAATATAAATAAGCTTAACCTTGCTTATGATGGAATGATAAGGTTCAAGAATAGTTTATGAGTTCCATCCATACATGATTTTAATAAGGACCTACTAGAGTATGTTCACAATTCTTCATTCATTATTCATCTTATAAGTGCAAAGATATATACAGACTTGAAAGAGTATTTCTGGTGGGATGGTATAATGAGAGATATTATTGAATGCCTTTTTAGTTTCTTGGTATGTCAATAATTTAAGGCGATGATACAATATTATATTGGGATTATAAAACCATTACCCATACCATAATGTAAAGGAAAAACATTACTATGTATTTTTTCGTTGGACTCCCCAAAATTTCAAAATGAAAAAAGATATAGGGGGTTCTTGTAATGGCATAGTCCTCTTCGGTCCATTTTTTGTGAAAATATAGTGTTTGAGGTGTTCTGGGAGGTCAAGGTGACTTATCCCCAACACTTTTCCAATTTTCCAGTTCAGTGAATAGTTTTATCGGTAACCTCTAACGGTAACATCACTTTCCTTTGCCAAATTTCCAATTCTGTGAACAGTTCCATTAGTGAATAGTGTTCTATCGGCGTGGTTCAGTAAACAATGTTCTATCGGTGAGGTCCAGTGAAAAGTGTTCTATCGGTGAGGTTCAGTGAACAGTGTTCTATCGGTGAGGTTCAGTAAACAGTGTTCTATCAGTGAGGTTTAGTGAACAGTGTTCTATCGATGAGGTTCAGTGAATAGTGTTCTATTGGTGAGGTTCAGTGAACAGTGTTCTATCAGTTTGGTTTAGTGAACATTGTTCTATCGGTGAGGTTTAGTGACCAGTGTTATATCAGTGAGGTTCAGTGAACAGTGTTCTATCAGTGTGGTTTAGTGAATAATGTTCTATCGGTGTGGTTCAGTGAACAATGTTCTATCGGTGAGGTTCAATGAACATTGTTCTATCGGTGAGGTTCAGTGAACAGTGTTTCTAGACCAGTGATGTTCTAATAACAACCTCTATTTCCTTTTCCAAATTTTGAGTTTTGTGTACAAACACTACTGTAAAAACGACCTATACCCACGGTTCAAAACCATGGGTATATCCCCCAAAACCAAGGGTATATCCTATACCCACGGTTTTGGGAACCGTGGGTTGGAAAGGCATCTGTATAGAGGTCTCAGCCTATACCCATGGTTTTGGAGAACCATGGGTATAGTGGGAGTCAAATGTGGCACACATATTTCCATTGTGGCACACAACAGTCTCCATGGCTTAGAAACTGTAAGGTATTTAAATTCAAAAATAACGCACCCAGGGGGTTTCGAAACCGCACCTCCTGGTCCGCATTGTGGCAGCGCTGCAACATCCGACCAACTGAGCTACCATTTTAATATGGTAAATATACATTTATCTATGAAAATATATTAATATAATCCATGATGTGTATTCAAAAAAGCGGCCTCCGGGTTTCGAACCTGTGCCTACAGCTGCACCTGGCACCAGCGCCCCACGACGGACCAACCGAGCTGTTATTTTAATCTATTATAGATATATTATCTGTGTAAATTTATTAATTTAAAAGGTATTTAAATTCAAAAATCACAAACACCGGGATTCGAACGGACGTCTCACAGTGAGACTCAACGTCTCTCTTCACTAGGGTACCAACCGAGCTAACATTGTTATTTAATACAAATACATTCATATGCTTATATATATTAATATTCTCTATGAAAAAATGTCTTCCCGTCAAATTTTCTCTATGTCCCTCCTAATGTTTTTCCCCGCCATAACGCGGGAAATATATACCCACGGTTCTGGAGAACCGTGGGTATAGGTCTTCAAAAAAAATCACAATACCTATAGTTTTGAAGAACAGTCGGTATAGGTCTTCAGAAAATACCCTATACCCACGGTTTTCTCCAAAACCATGGGTACATATCTTAAAAGAAAATAATACACATGGTTTTTGGCACAACCATGGGTTTAGGCTCACATACTATCTTTATACCCATGGTTTTGGAAAACCGTGGGTATAAGGGTACCCTATACCAGTGACTTTTTGCAAAACCATGGGTATAGACCTATTTTCCAGTAGTGAATGTTTCCAGATTCCTACATTTTCCCCTTTGACATTTCCTTTATTGTAAAATGCATTTAAATCCTCATTTTAAGGACTCTAAAGAACAATTAAAAGGCTATAAATCCTATATTAATTATTCCTAAGTCTTGGGATGTTTTACTTGGTCAAAACGCGTGGTTTAATGCAATCCGCATTTAATTGGAGATTAAGCGTATCTTAAACCGTTGCCCCGTTAAATCTTCTAAAGAGAAGATATATCTTCCTCCCTTTTTATTCCTCTATGTTCTTGGATCTAAGAATCTAGAACCTTTCAATCCTTCCCATATGAGTTGTAAAATCAAACATTCCTCCTAGGATTGGTTCTGATCTGTTTTGATGCAACCGAGTTATATCGGACAATCTTGGATATGAGGTATGTTTTATCATCGTTCTTTTGGGGTTCATCTTCTCATGTTTCTCCATTACATATTATATCATTTAATCTCCATGATTTTAATGGGGTATTCTTTGGTTTTGGTAGGTTCAGTCATGCCATGGTATCCTTTGGTGGTTTCAGTTAACACGAGAAGAGAATCGTGACCCATTGGGTGGACAAATAATTTCAAGAACTGTTTGAGGTAGGGGATTTTTTTGCGTCTCTTTTATTCAAAATGGAACTGTATTGTAAGCATTTTTTATCCCACTGGACCACAATGGAATTGGCATAAAAAATATTTTAACTGGATAAATAAATTGATATCAACAGCATGTTATTTCTCCTTTTTTTCTAGATAGTGTGATATCCATGCTTTCTTCACTTAGTTGTTCGTTCTAGATGAAAATTTGTAAATAACATAAAGCGGAAGTAATTGATAATTTTTTTCTATGGATGAAGAGGCATGTAAATGAATATGGTTATTTTTGTAATTTGATTTTTATCAAATTGGTGTATTAAGCATGTTTATTTATTTGTGACAGCTTACTGACTAGGTTTCCCGAATTTTGCAACCTATTAATAATAACTATGTTAATTCAAGATGGATTAAAGAACTTATTGTTTGATAATTCCTTAATGGTATTTGATTTACCCTATTTATTGTTAAAGGGACAATAGCCTAATTGATGTGATGTTTGTTTTCATGCTGCTTATGTTGGGATGTGATCATGAATGGTCGTTGTGATATGTGGGGGCATGGAGGCTTTTGGTTGTGGCAGAAGATGACGCCTAGAGTGGGGAGATGCATCAGTGTATGTGTGTGGGTGTCGGGGAGGACATCAGGGATGATGGAATGGTAAGGATGTGATAGTTGGTTTCTAGCTATTTTTGATTAGTTGTTTATCTACTTTACTTTCCCCTACTACTCAAGGCAGCTGGTCTAACTTAACCTTCCTCCGAAAGAGGCAAAGACACACGGGGTATGCCAAGTGCTTTTCGTGTTTAACTTCTCAAGGGAGGATGGGTATATGCTCTTACTATAAGCATCAATGACTTAACGGGTAGTAAATTTATTCACCGTGTTGATCCCCCTTGTGTTTAGTTTCATAGAATGTTTTTCTAGAATTCCTGGGAATGTAGGAAAGTAATTCTGTAATAAATAATTGAATAAATGGTGTCAACCCATGGGGTTGGAGTTTGCTGGAACCTAATGATGAGGTTGTATTTTTAAAGGGACGGTGGACTTTGGGTGTGATGCTAATGAAATTTAATATGTAATATTCCATGGTTAATTAATGTTAAAGGAATTAATTAACGTAAATTGAACCTAATAAAAAGATAATGAAATAATTTATTAAAGCTCATTAAGTGGTTGTATGATTATAGGATACATAGTCTTAGAAATACTAGCCCATAGTTTGAGAGACATTAGCTTTAGTTGTGTCTAAGGCTAGGTTATGCCCATAGTGTAGTTGTGAGATATAGTATATTCTATACCTTTTGTGTTTCTATATGCTACTCCACCCTATCAGTATGGGTAATTGACACCCCGGGGATTTTGAGCTCTGGGGGTGTTTTCCCCAAAATTCTAGTGGGAGGATGGATGGCTAACTACCCCCTTTGGCCCCACTCTATTCTCTTGGTAGTTACTTCTGTTGGCAGGAACATTGGTTAGTTTTCCCCATATATGTGTGTAAAGGGATGTAATGTCTTGAGGTTATTCACACACATATATTCAGGAAATAGTATCCTATGGACTACTATAGGTGTAATGTGTATAGGTTGTGATGGCTTGAAGATCCTTACTCAGTGTATGGGTTGTAATGGCTTGAGGTATAATACCCAATATATGGTACACCTTATGTGGGTTGTGGTGGCTCCTAGAAACTACCTGGTTACTTTGATTACATGTACGTGGTGGTTTTGTTGCACGAGGTACATATTGTGGTGCTTTGCCTCGGTGTCTGCGGGCAAGCCTCTTTGAAGAGAGATGCTCAGGACGTGCAACATTGGGGAAAAGCAGAAAACCAATGGGGAAGTAGTAGTGGGGTACCCTTGATATTCTTTATTATATGATATATTCTTTTATCTGTTACTTGGTGAGTGTATCCATGGTGATGTTGGGAACTTAGTATACTTGTTTATGTGAAGAATTAGTTTCACTTGTTGGTCACTATTCTTTAGCATGCTTTCCATACTTTTGCAAGAGAGGCTTCGGGGAGGATCCTACTATGTATACTATTATACTCACCCTATGTACGTACAAACTTTTTTCCAGGTCACTTGGATCAGTTTGGAGATCAGGCTGGTGTTTATTAGCTTGGGGTTGTAGGAGTTGTTCGGGCTTGTGGTTGCTGCTGTTATTACTTTCTTTTGGATACTTGTGGTTTTCCCCTTCTAGTTGTAGTACTTTTTCATGAAATTACATATGTGCACTTGGGTTTTATTTTATATTCGAGTTCTGAGTTGGTGTTGGTTGGTGTTTATCTTATCTCTCTTCTGCATGTCTTCTTTTAGAGGGTAATGCCTCCCATTTGTGTGTTTACTATACCCTCGGTGCTAGTCGCCAACCCGGGGCCTACTGGAAGCGGTACTCAGGGGTCATTATCTCCCTTCTCACATTGTCGGCCCAAGAGGGGTACACTTTGTGGGGAGGGGGTCGGGACAGTTTGGTATCATAGATCAGGTTGGGGGATAGGATGGAGATTGGTGTTAGGCACAAGCGAGGTTGCATGGGTTGGTATGTAAACTGTGTAATTCATATTTATAATGTGATGTAAAAAACAGAAGACTGGCTAAGACATAGGCATTTAGGGACCCCTATGATCTGATGTATAGACCTTTATGTTTACAATGTCTACTAAACAAGGTGATACTAGATTCAGGGTAGAGACCTAGGAAAGGATGACACATCATTCTTCTTTGTGCATGCATTTTAATGGGTAGACCTTGTGATAGGTTAACCTAAAATCAATGAATGAAAACAATAAATTAATTAATTTTGAGTTCATCAGAGGTTTAGTAGTTGGAATTTCCTAGGGTCATAGAGGAGTACCCTGATATCTTTCCCGCATAAGTTGTAGTATTTCCTCCCTGAAAAGAGATTGAGTTTGGGATCGAGCTAAAGCCAAGATCATATACTATATATATGTCTCCGTATTGGATGTCCCCTTATCAGTTTCGAGTGCTACGAATATAGCTTGATGGTCTGTTACAGTGCGGTTGTTTTTTTCCCAAGTGTGTCACCGTGGGGTGCAGCAGTTTTGTTCGTGAAGAAGGCCGACGGCAGTCTGTGGTTGTGTGTCTATTATCATCGCTTAAATAAAGTGACAATAAATAATTGCTATCCTCTTCTGCAGATTGATGATTTATTCGATCATATAAAGGGAGAATGTTGGATCTCAAATATAGACTTTCGTTCAGGATATCATCAGATGCGTGTGAAGGATGAGGATATCCTGCATACTTATTTCCGTTGTCTTCATGGGAATTATGAGTTTGTTGTAATACCATTCAGCATGAAAAATACTCCAGCTGTATTCATAGGATTGATGAATGTTGTGTTCCATGAGTGTTTAGAAAAGTTCGTGGTAGTTTTCATCGATGACATCCTTGTGTACTCCACATCTGAGGAGGAGCATGCAGAGCATCTACCTGCCGTTTTGGGAGTTCTTCATCAGCATAAACTGTTTGTGAAGTTGTCGAATTGTGAGTTTTGGGATCGAGAAGTCTGTTTCTTGGGGCATGTTGTGTCCCAATTGGGAGTAGTTGTGGATCCATCGAAGATAAATGCATTAGTGTCTTGGGAATCCCCCAAGACAGTGTCAGAGGAGCGAAGTTTTTTTGGTCTCGTAGGCTACTACAGGAGGTTCATAGAGAATTTATCACGAGTTGTGACTCCTCTGACAGATTTGACTAGGAAGGATCAATAATTCATATGGACTGATCAGTGTCAGATAGCATTTGAGTATCTAAATGAGATGATAGTAAGTGCTGCAGTTCTTTTTCTTCCAGCTGAGTGAGTTCAGTTTATGTTTTCTGTGACGCTTCACATCTGGGGTTAGGTTGTGTTCTCATGTAGCAGAGGTCAGTTGTTTCTTATGGGCCTCGACAGTTCCATCCCCATGAATGTAACTATGCCACCTATGATCTTGAGTCGGCATCTGTGGTGTTTTCTCTGAAGTTGTGGAGACATTACCTCATTAGTGAGTGCTTTGTGGTTTTCCCCGATCATAAGAGTTTGAGGTATGTTTTCTCCCATCGTGACTTGAACATACGAAAGCGTCGGTGGATGGTGTTATTACAGGAATACAACTTCGAAATATCATATACACCTAGAAAATGGAATTTTTTAGCTGATGTGCTGAGTTGAAAGTTACGTAGTGATGATGTGCGTGAATCCGGCGATTCCTGGAGAGTAGTGGAAGAACTGTCAGGATTACATCTTGATATGGGAGAAGATGGGGGTAGAGGTTATCATTTTCATATGATGGTACAATCATCCCTGATGATAAAGGTGGAAGATTTCTAGTTGGGGGTTCATTAGGTGGAGGTTTGGAGAGACTGAATTGTTTGTGGTGAGGACCCTAATGGTTGGACTGAGGATGAAGAACACCGAGTGTTGTATCAGGGAAGGATTTTTATTCCTTTCACGATGCATGAGAAAGTTTTTAGAAAGTTCCATAGTTCTCCTATAGCGGTGCATCCTGGCATGATGAATATGTACCGAGCCATGAGGAGCCAATATTGGTGGCCGGGAATGAAGCATGCAGTTGCGGAGTTTGTGGCTCGATGTTTGGTCTGCCAGATGTTGAATGTCGAATACTGTTTTCTAGGTGGTATACTACAGTCGTTAGAGATTCCTCAGTGAAAGTGGGAGGACAACTCAAAATACTTTGTTGCTGGTTTACCTCAAGCTCTAGGAGGGCATGATGCTATTTGGGTTGTAATGGATCATTTAAAAAAATCAGCCCACTTCATTGGAATCATGGAGTTGAGCTTAGTTGAAGTTTTGTCGAGGCAGTATCTAGAGGAGGTGGTGAGACTTCATGGAGTCCCAAGGATGAACATTTCTGATCAAGATCTTCATTTTACCTCCAGGGTGTGGAGAGGTCTCCAAAATTCTTTTGGTTCTGAACTATGCTTTAGCACTACTTTTCAACCTCAAACGGATGGTCTGATAGAGAGAATCATCCAGTCTCTTTATAAATTTTTATTCCCTTGTGTTCTTGATTTTGGAGGTTTTTTGATGAATCAATTACCCTTGGTAGAGGTTGCTTACAATAATAGTTTTCACTCAACCGTCGGAATGGCACTGTTTAAAGCCTTGTATGGTTGACCTTGCCATTCTCCGTTGTGCTGGACTGGGGTTGTGGAATCCATAATTCTCAGACCGAAAGTAGTGCAGAATACAAAATAGATGGTTCAGGTGATTCGTGATAGGATGAAGATAGCACAAGATCATCATAAATCATATGTCGATCAAAGGAGGGGGCCCTTAGAGTTCGATGTTGGGGATCATGTGTTTTTTAAGGTGACTCCCCATTGTGGGCAGCGAAGGTTTGGTCATGGGAGTAATATTTCCCCCCGCTTTGTTGGGCCTTTCGAGGTGTTAGCTCGTGTTGGTGTTGTGATGTATCGAGTAGCACTTCCCCTGCAGATGACTCAGATACATGATGTTTTCCATGTATCAGAGCTCCGTCGTTATCTTCATGATGACTCTCACATCATTGATTGGGGAGAGATCGATGTGGATGATGATGCAGCCTTTGGGGAGTGACCTGTGATGATCCATAACCATAAGGAGAAAGTGTTGCGCGAGTGTTTTATTCCCTTGGTTCGTGTCTTGTGGCAACATGGTGGCATGGAGGAGTGTACCTAGGAATGTGAGTCACAAATTCATGCTTAGTACTCAATGTTGTTTGATGTCTAACTATTTTCATGAATCAATGAAGCTTATGTGGTTATGAACCTTTCATTTTTATGAGATGGCACCCTTTGTTGTTTTTGTGGATTGCTCTCTTTTGAGATGTAGCTCGAAGGGTGGTTATTCAGACCCCATTTCGTATTCACTTTAGGGGGTTTTGAATTCTCAGGGATAAAAATGTTTTGAGAGGTATCTGATGTATTGGTCTGGACCTCTTCGGTCCATTCCTTTGGGAAAATATGGTTCTTGAGGTGTTCTGGGAGTTATCTTTAACACTTTGCCAATTTTCCAGTTCAGTGAAAAGTTCTATCAGTAACCTCTAATGGTAACCTCTCTTTCCTTTTCTAAATTTCCAATTCTGTGAACAGTTCCACTAGTGAACAGTGTTCTATCAGTGAGGTTTAGTGAACAATGTTCTATTGGTGAGGTTCAGTGAACATTGTACTATCGGTGAGGCTCGATGAACAGTGTTCTATCGGTGAGGTTCAGCCAACAGTGTTCTATCGGTGAGGTTCATGGATCAGTGTTCTATCGGTGAGGTTTAGCGAACAATTTCCTATCGGTGAGGTTCAGCCAACAGTGTTCTATCGGTGAGGTTCAGTGAACAATGTTCTATTAGTGAGGTTCAGTGAACAGTGTCTATCGGTGAGGTTCAGTGAACAGGTTTCTATCGGTGAGGTTTAGTGAACAGTGTTCTATTGGTGAAGTTCAGTGAATAGTGTTCTATCAGTGAGGTTCAGTGGAAAGTGTTCTATCAGTGGGGTTCAGGGAACAGTGTTCTATCTGTGAGGTTCACGAACAATGTTCTATCTGTGAGGTTTAGTGAACAGTGTTGTATCGCTGAGGTTCAATGAACAGTGTTCAATCGGTGAGGTTCAGTGAAAAGTTTTCTATCGGTGAGGTTCAGTGAACGGTTTTCTATCGGTGAGGTTCTGTGAACAGTGTTCTATCAGTGAGGTTTAGTGAAGAGTGTTCTATCGGTGAGGTTCAGTGAACAGTGTTCTATCATTGGGGCTCAGTGAACAGTGTTCTATCAGTGAAGTTCAGTGAACAGTGTTCTATTGGTGAGGTTCAGTGAACAGTGTTTCAAAACGGGTGACGTTCTAACAGTAGCCTTTGTTTCCTTTTCCAAATTTTGAGTTTGGTGTACAGTGTTTCTAGCTTCCTACAGTTTTTCCCCTTTGACATTTCCTTTGACATAAAATGCATTTAAAGCCTCATTTTAAGGACTCTAAAGGCCAATTCAAAGGCCATAAATCCTATATTAATTATTCCTAAGGCTCGGGCTGTTTTTACTTGGTCCAAACACGTGGTTTAATGCAATACACTTTTAATGAGAAATTAAGCGTATCTTAAAACATAACCATATTAAATATTCTAAATGGAAGGGATATATTCCTCCCTTTTTCTTCCTCTGTGTCCTCGGTTATGAGACACTAGAACCATTCAATCCTTCCTGTAGGAGTTTCACAATCAAACATTCCTCCTAGGATTGGTTTTGCTCTGTTTTGATGAAACCGAGTAGTATCAGTCGATCTTGGATAGAAGGTATGTTTTATCGTCGTTATTTTGTGGTTCATCTTCTCCATTTTCTGCTTTCCATATTATATCATGTAATATCCTTGATTATATTGGATTTTTCTTGGTTTTGGGTTGGTGCGGTCATACCATGGCATCCTCAGGTGCATGCAGTTGACACGAGAGGAGAATTGTGACCCATTGGGTAGACAAAGAATGTCAATAATTGTTTGAGGTATGGTATTCATTCCTTATTTTTTCATCTACGTGCAACTGTATTGTTAGAATATTTTATCCCACTGGACCACAATGGAACTGACATAATAAATATTTACACCAGATAAATAAATTGATATCGGTTGTATATTATTTCTCCTTGATTTATAAATAGTGTTATATACATGCTTTCTTCTCTTGGCTGTTCCATCCTAATGAAAATTTGTAAAGAAAATAAACCAGAATTAATTGATAACTATTGGATATGGATGAAGAGGCATGTAAACGAATCTGTTTCTTTTTTTAATTTGATGTTAACCAAATTTTCACAGTAGGCATGTTTAATTATTTGTGATAGCTTACTGATTATGTTTCTTGAATGTTGGAACCTATGAATAATAAATCTCTTAATTAAAGATGGATTAAATAAATGATTTTTTGATAATTCCTTAAAGAGTTATGAGTTACACTCTTGATTGTTAAAAGGGCCAATAACCCAATTGATGTGATGTTTGTTTTCCTACTTCTTGTGCTGTGATGTGATCTTGAATGGATGTTGTGATATGTGGGGGCATGGAGGGTTTTGGATGTGGAAGTAGAAGATTCCAGGAGTGGAGAGATGCATCAGTTTATGTATGTGGGTGTCGGGGAGGACACCAGGGATGATGGAATGGGATGGATGTTGTTGTTGGTTTCATACTGATTTTGATTAGTTATTTATCTACTTTTCTTTTCCCCACTGCTCAAATCAGCTAGTCTTACTTACCCTTCGTCCAAAAGAGGTAAAGACATTTGTTGTATGCCATGTGATTTCTGTTTTTAGCTTCTCAAGGGTGGATGGTTTTATGTTCTTAATATAAGCGGAAAAGACTTTATGGGTAGTACATCTACTCACCGTGTTAAGCCCCCTTGTGTTTAGTATCATAGAATGTTTTCCTAGAATTTCTGAGAATGTGGGAAAATAATTCTATAATGAATAACTGAATAAATGGTGTTAACCCATGGGGTTGAAGTTTACTGGATCATAATGACGAGGTTTTAATTTTTAAGGGATAGTGGACTTTGGGTGTGATGCTAATGAAATTCTATTTGGAATTGTCTTTGGTTAATTAATGTTTAAAGAATTAATTAAAGTAATGTGAAACTACTAAAAAGGTAATGAAATAATTTATTAAATCTCTTTAAGTTGTTTTATTCTTATTGTATACCTAGACTTAGAAGTAGAAACCCTGAGTCTGAGAGACATTAGCTGCAGTTGTGTCTAATAATAGGTTATACCCATAGTGTGATTGTGAGATATAGTATATTCTATAATTTTTGTGTTTCTATATGCTACTCCACCCTGTCAGTAAGAGAAACTGACCCCCTGGGGATTCTGAGCCCTGAGGGAGTGTTTTCCCCAACATTATGGTAGGAGGATAGATGGATGAGTACAACTGTTGGACCCACACTCTCCTCTTGGTAGTTACTTGTGCTGGAAGACACATTGGTTAGTTTTCCCCAAACATGTGGGTAGATGGTTGTAATGGCTTATGGTTATTCACACACATATATTCTGGATTTAGTATCATATGGAATACTATAGGTGTAAAGTGCATAGGTTGTGATGGATTGAGGATCCTTACTCGGTGTATGGGTTGTAATGGCTTGAGGTATAATACCTGATGTATGATACACATTATACGGGATGTGGTGGCTCTTAGAAACTACCTAGTTAATTTGCAATAGTGGACGCGGTGGTTTTGTTGTAGGTGTTTCATATTTTTGTTCTTCGCCCACGTGTCTGCAGGCAAGACTTTTTGGAGAGAGATCCTCAGGACATGTGATGTTGGGGAAAAGCAGCAAACCAGTGGGGAAGTAGTAGTGGGGTAGCGTTGATATTATTTATTATATGATATATTATTTTATGCATTACTCAGTGAGTGTAGCCATTGTAGGGTTGGGAATATAGTATACCTATTGAGGTGATGATTTATTTTCACTTTTTGTTCACTATGCTTTAGCATTATTTCTTTACTTTTTCATTAGAGGCTTTGGGGAGGATCCTAATGAGTATACTGTTATACTCACCCTATGTATATACAAACTATTTTTTGGGTAAATTGGAGTAGGATAGAGATCAGGTAGGTGTTTACTATCATGGGGTTTCAGGAGCTATTCGGGCTTGTGGTTTCTACTTTTTTTACATTCCTTTGGGTACTTGTAGTTTTCCCCTTCCATTTGTAGTACTTTTGCATGACATTGCATATGTTCACTTGGGATTTCTTTTATATCTTAGTTCTGAGTTGGAGTTGGTTGGTGTCTATCTTATCTCTCTCTTCTACAAGTGTTCTCTTAGAGGGTAATGCCTCTCATATGTGTGTTTACTATACCCTTGGTTCTAGTCGCCAACTCGGGGTCTACTGGAGGCGGGACTCGGGGGTCATTATCTCTCTTCTCACATTGTCGGCCCAGGAGGGGTACACTTTGTTGGGAGGGAGTCGTGATAGTTCTATTCAATGGACATAAAAAGTTATCACAATTCCTTATGATTAGATAATATTTCTATATGTCTCATATTTATAGGGTAAACTTAAAGGAATTTGAAGTATTATTTAGAGTATCCAATTATATTTTATCTTATCAGGATCAGAGGTTTACATTGAGGTTCTAGAGAAGTATTTAATAAGCTTCGAAGGAGTTAAGTTTCAGCACAACTTTTCATCCTTTTAAATATGTTTCTTATGAGAGAAAATTTTAAAATATAGATGATATTTTATGATATTATTCTATGGATTTTAGTGGTAATTTAGTTCAACACCTTCCCCTAATTTAGTTTTCTTACAAAAATATATTTCACTTGGGCACTCAGATGGATCAGTATGAGTCCATCTATGGAAAGAAGTGTATAACTCAAATGTATTGGGATGAAGTTATATAATGATAGATATTGAGGATATATTTGTATAATGAAATTATTGATAAGGATAGATCCATTCAACAGAACATAACAGAAGAACAATTTCGATAATAATGCTATGTTGATAATCATCAATGTGATCTGGAATTAAAAGTTGTTGAGAAGGTGTTTCTATAAATTTCTCCATGAAATAAGGTTATGGTATTTAGAAATAAAGGAAAATGTATCCTTGGTAGAGTTTACCTTTAAATATTCTTGATAGAGTGTGGATGGATTCTTATTTCTTGGTGCTTTCACTGAACTTCTCTAAATTCCATGATGTGTTTCATGTATCCATCCTGAAAAAATTAGTATAAGATCCTTCACATGAACTGAATTCAAAGTTCATACCATGGTATCATGACCATTCCTATTAAGAATAACCTATTTAGATTCATTAACATAGAAAAAAAGTTCTAAAAATCAATACCACTCATATTTTTGAGGTTTTATAGGGAATCCACTAATGTGGGGAAGCTACATAAGAACCTAAAAATATGATGAGGCATAAATATCCCCAAGGTTTTGTGTCAGAGAGATATAATTTCAATGTTTAAATTCAGTTTAATATGCGTAGAATATAACACCCTGAGAATTAATAAAATATTTTAATTTCAAAGAAAAATTAATTTGTTCAACAGCTTGAGTTACACGAAGCACTGAGTTTTAACGAAATGAAATATATTACTTATTTTATTATTTAAAAAATTAACATTATAACCTAGAATTTAAAATTAATTACACGAATAATAATAAAAAATTTTATAAATTAAGTATAATAGTTTTATATAAATACATCATATTGATAAAAAGTACTTAGTTTTTAGTAAATCCTTTATATACTTAAAAAATTAATTTCTTCTAAAAAATATTTTTTATTACTTTTAATGAAAAAATAATAAATTTCTATTTTTCAATTTTTTATAAAAGTTAATCCAAATTTTTGTTTTCAACATCTAGAAATTATATTAGGATAAAATTTTGTGTATTTTTTTGGGAAAAATAATTTTTTGAGGAATGGTGGAAATATTGATTTTTATTAAAAACACCCTCTTCAATTAATGAATTAAAAAAGATGATTATTATATTAAAAATGTTATAAAATTAAAATTAGTAAAACTATATTATTATTAATCCATATTAGGTCATTTTATCCAATTAAATATGGAATTTTGATATAAAAATGTTTTATACATGTGAAAGTTATTTCATGGGAAAACTATTTTTCATCACGTTTGTGGGTTTAATTTTAAATTTAGTTCAACCATTTATTTGAATTGAATTTTGAATAATATATTATATAATTATAATATGAATAATAAATATTATATAATTATTTCAAATTATTTTTTTTAATAATGAATAGTAAAACTAGTAAAAACAATTACCGTAGTTAAGGTTAAAACAAGTTTACTAAGAGATTAAACTAAAAATGAAAAGAGTTAAAATGAACTAAAAACTTCTAAAATTACTATTTTCTAGACTTATTTAAACCTTATATAAAATAAGGTTTTATAATGAGGAATTTTTTATCATTTTGTTAATGTTAAAAACCTAGTTATACCTTTTCATTTCAAATATTCAAATTGTGTCCTCTCCCCCACTAATAGAAGGTAACCCCCTCTCCTCTTCTCTACACACATAAAAGGACTTTTAGTTCATCCAATACCGATAAAAATATAATAAGTAACTCCATCCCCACTTCTTATATTCCTTATTTTTATTATGAAACACTCTAAATAATAATTTTTGTGCTAACCTAAGGAGGTTGTCTAAAATTTTGGTGTCTTTCTTAACCGAGTGTTTTTATTTTGGTTTTTTTTCTACCTCCTTAAAATATTTTTCATCTTTGTTGATATAATGTAATCATAATATACCATATAATTATATATTATTATGTTTTATTCATAACCTAAATCTATCTCCTTTTCCGTAAAATGGGAAACAAGGCCGTCGATTGTGGGTACGATGGACTACGACCTCATGAACTGATGTAATTCTTTTTCCATCACTATATATTCCAACTGAAGACAATGTTGGATTTAATTTTCATATATGATATATATGAAATATTTATACTACATAAATTATTATAATATACCTACCTTTTTAACATCCATTTTTTGGAAAATAATAACATTGCTCGTGTGTATGTGTAGACTACTACCTCCCCGAAGTAGTGTTAATTGTTTTTAATTTTATGTTAAAATGTATAGTAATAAGTATAGATTTAATTAATATATATGATATAAATGAAATAAAGATGTATCATTAAATTTGATATAATATTTACATTTATTTTGATCCATCTATTAGGAAAATGGATAAAGAATTTATTCATACGTACGACCTACCATCTCCAGGAATGATGTAATTCATATTCTATCTTTATCTTTTATTAATTACACTAAATATATATAATGTGTAAATATTATATTTATACAAGTTGGTTGATTTCAATATATAATTAATAGATTTTTTTTCATCATGGAATCTCTCCCAGATGAAGAAATGGTGATGCTCACATGTCTCAATTTATGTAGATGGAAAAATATCATACTCGTAGAAGGAAAACAGAGTGTATTACTCGATACAACTCCCTTCACAGCTCAAGTACCATTCATTGGTCAATTTAATATATTATTAAAAGTTTCAAGGGTCTCATTAACAATCATATAAAATTTATTCACACATTTTGAGACGGAAAAAAAGTTTTGGATTTACTTGCTTCAAATGAGAGACATCGAGAGAGGACCTATTCTTTCCCTAGCATGAGCTCTCTTACAGTTAAGGGGGTGAATCTAGTGAAAAAAGAAGCACATATACTTCATTATTTTATGCCTACCTATGTATTGGTTGTTATATTCACATGTTTTAATAAATATTTTGTTTTTTTAGACCTTCAATTCATTGAAAATAAAAATATGATGTCTATCATAAATCATGCATGAAAAATGAAGCAGATATTACCCGAAACATGATTTTAACGAGTAATTATTAATGAAAATGAAATAAAAGGTCATAATTAAATAATATATTTTTATGATATATATATTTATCATTATTTAATATATTTATAGTAAAACTATATTTATTATATAAGAGTTTAGAACATGTATAAATGAATTCAAGACTTATAGAACGTGATTTTTGTTTCACTTTTATTTCTATGGGACACAAGCGTTTACACCACATGTTTCATTTGTGTGGTTTATATAATTCAGATTACTGTATTTTATAATTATTCTTATGAAATTTTTGTGTATTTAAAATTCCATATAAGTTTTTTTATTACCTAGGTTTTATTATTCAAAAGATACAAAAGTGTTAAGGGTTTGATGTTAAAATCTAAATGTTTATCCGGATTGTTTATTATTATGCTTAAAATGATGAAATATTATGATATAAATATCATGAAACAAAGTAATTTTCATCTCCTAATTTAATTTTTATAAATTAAATTTTTTTCATTTTATTTTACTCACTTTATAGACTCAATATTACAAAATAATATTTTTATGGAAAACCAGCCTCATTTCTCTCTTTCGTTGAAAATTAATTTTATTCCATGTGTTTGTTTTATAAACATGGTTTATATAATGTTTTAAATATTATCCAATTCTTATTTAAATAAATTTTCACCGATATTTTACTTTCTATAAAAAGGTTTACAAGGAATCTTCATGTTATTTTACAAACAAGCCCCACTTGGAATATTCTGAAAATGTGAAAGGAATCATCATTTTCACATGTAAGGAATGGCCTAAATTTCCCAAAATCATGACCCCTAAATTATTTAAAAATTACTTTACAATTTTCCTTTTTTTTCAAAGAAACTTCTTTATTTAATATTTGTGATGTTTTTAGATTTTGATGAGGTGATTTCAAAGTGGAAGAAATATTTTCCACAAGAAATGTTCCAAGTGATTTCTAAAAATAGTTTTCCATATAAGATAACATTATTTGATGTCTCATATGATCTAATAGTTATATTATCTAATGATACAAAAAATATCTTTCCCTAGACGGTTTGTTATTATAATTAATTTATTTTTATGAAACTCATTCATTTTAAATAGGTTAAGAAATAATGATTTGACAAGATGATTATCAATCCTAATACCATTCTAGGGGTTGATCTATGATGAAATTTATTTCCCATTTCCTTTATATGTTTTATAGTATAGGGAATGTTTTATAATCATGTGGAATACTAGTGTATAGATTATGTAATGGGTGGTATATATATCAATATCTAATGCATTGAGTTATGATAGATAACTCTTGAGTAAATATGGCATGTGTGAACCCAATTTCATGTTCACACCATTATGTGTGGACCTATTTACATTGTTTATAATATTAAGCCTGGGATTTTTTTATTTAGATAAGGTTAGGCATGGAAATTATTTCAAGCCTATATGATTATGCATGGAATTTCATTCATATCCATAAGTTTCATAATATACCTTATTTAATGTATATAAGGTTATGTGTGGACCTGATTTCATGTCTATAATTTTATGTGAGGGAAGAATTTCAAGTCCTTAAAGTAATGAGTTACCTTGTTTATATTTATAAATGATCAAAATGTTATAATCATATGTGTATTCAACAAATATATATCTTATTCTGATTTTATTTTATCATGGATCATTTTCATTGATTCGTTTATTATTTATGTATTATAAAACAACAAGATTTATGTCATGATGAAATTTTATGATATATGATATGAAAGGTATGGTTTTCAAATGTTATTATCACATTCTCATAACAGTATGCTCATGTTATGTTGATATCTACCATTTTACCCTTAATAAGAATCTTACATCACCATTTATTTTGTTTTATTTCCCTAGGTTGTGAAGAATGGTTTAATGTAGGGTATGAATATGAAGTGTAATATGTGGGAACATATTTTTTGAATATGTTAATGATATTTATTGAAATAATATTATTGGATATCTATTCACAAAATACACTAACCCTTTACTGTCCTTGGGCATATATTTTTGAAATTTTTTAAATATTTATTTTAAAATATCTAATATTTATGTATGAAAATTTGGTTTAGTATAACTATAACATTAGTGATGATGGAATTAATTTTAATTAATTTATATATATATTATCAAAATAATGGTTAATTGGAAAAGGTTTTTAAAATGGTAACTTTATATTTATGTTTTCTAATTGTATAAATAGTGGATATTTTTCAATGAATTTTAATAAAAAGAATATATTTTATGATTAAGATGAATATAAAAAATTATTAATAAAGAGAAACCAAGTAGAAATTTATCGCTATGTAAGAAAATAATATAAAGGAAATAGAAAAGAAAAATCCGCAAATAGGGGACATTTTCTAACATTTTTTGGGTGTGTCATCCTATAATGAGGAGATTTAAGAATAAAATGATTCAGACATTAATATTCTCTAATTTTTGTGGAATAATCATATAACAATGAGAAATCCATTATATATGAATAAAACATCAAAGCATATATTCAAGATGTGTGAAAACAAATGGAATTCCAATTGAGAATCGGGATTATGGTGTAAATCAAAGATAATAGAAGACATGAAAGAGTGGTTTCATATATATAGAAATATAAAAAAATATTAACAAAGTATACGAACAAAAGAAGTTGTGTTCCTGATAATTACTATTTGATATTACAATGAAAAATCTGATTACAAAGAAGTAGGATGTTGAATACCATCATATATAGTTTCATGAAGATAAGCATTAATTATTTTAATAAGAAACACGCAATCAATTTTTTGACTCACTGATATAAGTAAATCAAAATAAATGACAATACAAAATAAAAAACATTATATCTCCACCAAGTAAAATTGATACAGACAAAACATTTTATTAAACTTGTGCTGACGATCAAAAAAAACTTATTGAACAAACAGATTGTTATGGGGAAGTGTATGACTATATCAACATTAAAGTAATACTAAAAAAAGTGTTAAAATTAAAATTATAAATTATAAATCCCAAAATAAAATAAAATATATATATATTATTTATAAAGAAATAAATTCTATCATATTAGAAGCCATAGATTTTAATG
Organism: Viscum album; assembly: GCA_963277665.1. Lineage (NCBI taxonomy): Eukaryota > Viridiplantae > Streptophyta > Magnoliopsida > Santalales > Viscaceae > Viscum > Viscum album. The sequence goes on from OY728120.1 coordinate 897,476,477, forward strand.
AATATGTTAGTGGGTTTTTGTGTATAATCACAAGGTTGAATTTGTTGGGGTCCAATAGAAATTTATCTAAATCAAAAAAGGATTATGATTATATGTGGTAAATAAGTAAAATCATATAAATAAAATAGTACAATATTCATTAAGTAATTTGAAATTAAAACAAAATATTTTAATGAACTTGATAAAACATGTGGAATATTTGATCAATAATAAAATACCACCAATGAAAATATTACTATTTTTTAATAATAGGTAAATAAAATAAGAGACTCTAATTATAGATAGACGAGGATGGATTGATAGTATTAGATGGTTGTTCACTTTTCATAAAAAACATCAAAATCTTAAAAATGTTGGACATTAGACAACAGTTTCCCATCAAACATCGATGAAAAATGATCTCTTGTTGGATATTAACAAATATTTTGGAGGTCATATTACCATTGGAAATGATATTTTAAAAATTTAATGGAATTAAAAACACAAAACATAGAATTAATAAGTTTTGTTTAAATGACTATCTATTTTAAGTGGTTTGAGACATAATCACTAGAAAATATGCCGACATTAATAAAATGGGAATTTAGTGATTTTCAATAATAATAAATATTTCATTAAGATATTGAAGGATGAATAAATTTTCATGATATTTGAATTGATAGGTAATGATCTATTTCAAATCTATAATGACATAAATTTATTTTATTTGAGTGTGATAGAAGAGAATGATATTTGACAATGAATTCATGTCCATTTGGGGTAAAATAACATGAATTGAATTATGAAATACAATATTTTGAGTGAAATTTTAAATTTCACCCTCGTTAAAAGAAATAATTATAATAGTTTTTCATAATGGAAAAATTATATAAAATTGTCACCAGTCTGAAGGGATCAAAATGAGGTGGATAATTAATCTTATTCACTTTGATGAATATAGCCTGATGTTTTTAAAGAAAATTATTTGTGAAAAGTATTTTACTACATACATTGATGATTTTAGTCATAATCATTATTATTATTTCATATAGAGTAAGTTATATGGTCTTGAGAGGGTTAAAACAAATCAATAAACTACTAAAAATATTATGTATGCAATTAGGATATTTTTATTTGAAAATGAATATAAATAAACTAATGGTAACTTTGAAACGTATCTTAGGAATCACATAATATGGAATAAATTTTTCACTTCATACGTTCTTAGATAAAATAGGGTAGTAGTGTAGAACAAAAGAGTCTTTTAGATATGTGAATAATAATTTCATTAGAGCATGGAACCTCAGAATTTTTTCAATAACAAGCTATAAAAGTTATTGTCTATACAATCAATTAAAATTTACTTTAAAAAAATAGTCAAAGAAACTTATGAGAAGTTGTTCAAGAATAATCCATACTTCTATGTATTAAAGGTTTCCAAAATCACATTTTTATGATTATTAGACAAATATAATTAGACAAATAAATCTAATTTCCTATTAAAGGTAAATTTATTGGATATACCATTGAAAGGAGTTAATTGTGTTATAAACCAAAATTTTTAAACTTTAATATTATTATTATAGAGGTATATGGTTCTTAAAAACCTCATTTCTCACTAATAGTTTTTTTTATAGATCACTTTTAGGGGTTATGTGTGGGGATTCATTCTATGGCCCCACCTAGAAAATAACAAAACAAAACAACAAATTACTATTATAAATATTATTCCAATAGATATAACCAATGTAAATAAAATTCCTCACATAATAAAAAAAATCCACAGATTGGGTCTCTCAAAATTTAATAAGGTAGTGTGGAGCATGAGGAGATGGTCATAATGACATTGAGACACAAACACCTTGATATGCTTGAGTGAAAATTAATCCTAGAGAATAGAACCTTGAGCTATGTGGGTAAACATGATAACTTTAGTTATTGGTAGTTTTGATCATCACTAAATTTCTCATCATCACCATATATAGGACCACTAATAAGCCTCGCTAACTATTGATAGTGAGACCATCTCACTTACAAACACCCAAATTTCATAAATTACAAGATTTCATAGCTTATTCATCAAAATGATAAAAAAAATAACTTAACCCAATCACCATAAGAGGCCAAAATATCTAGATAAATCCTACTAGAAAAAAAGGCTCCAAAGATTATCTATGTCACCAATATAAAAAAGTTTGTTAATAAATATTCACTAAGATCCCAAACTCTCAATACCTACTCCTAGTATCACATGTTTAGGATTTCACCATTTTGTACAATACACTTCTTACATTGGATAATAAAAATCATAATAATCCACATTAGAAAAATTCCCTAAAAGAATATCAAAATGAGGGGATAGAGAAAGCCTATATAAAAATAATATAGGAAGGAACAATGATAACCTCCAAATAATGAGTGACAAACCATGGACCATGGAGATAGAGGATCCATCCAAGCTCAAACAAGGGAACCCATCAAGCTATGTTTTCCACCAGAAAAAGTCACTTAGTTTCCCCTTATCCTAGAAGCCATCATTTTCCACCATAATTACATCCTTCACCCAAGAAAAAAGAAATAGTAGTTACCCTATCATTGAATGAAGTGGAAAGAATTCTAAAAATTGGAGTCTACATCCTCAATCCATAACTAATCAGGGACTACAAATGGGCTTGGAAATATTTTAACAAATATAAAACTGAGAGGGAAATGTATTGGAGGTAGGGGAGAGGCTCATGACCTCCATAAAAATAATCTCAAATTGTATATTAACCCGCACCATGTGATATATAAATAAAGGAAAAAAATATACCAAGGACAAAATAATGAGTGGTTTATGAATAGTAAAAGAAACCCTAACCTAAAAAAGAAAAATGAAAAGAGAAATGAGAATGATATAGTGGGAAATATGAATAATAGTGGAGGTAAGAGACTTACATAGGGTAGGAAGAAAATCCAATAGGTAGATCCCTAATTGGGATTACTCCTATTGTATGATTATATTTTGGAATCTCATAATAGAAGTGAAAACAGATATTGTAAAATCCAAAAATTGAAATATTTTTTTAAAAAAATATTATCTAATTCAAAAATTTCATGTTATGATTAAGGTAAATCAAAAGGTTAAACCTTATTTTCAAGAATAATATTTTTTTGCTTAAAAATATTAATGATTGTAAAAAAAGTGATCAAACTCAAAAAATCTTGACAGGTTCTCATCCTACATATGATTCCCCTCACCCATTCTCCCATGTTAGGTACTAAAACCCCTATATATATTTTTTTTAATATTTAGAAAAACAGATAAATATATAGGTTTAAATTATTAAATATTATATGTCTAAATATTTGGCGGATCAATAAAATTTAAATAAAAAATATGATAAAAATATATAACGTTTTATATCTAAAAACATATAAAAAATAATCTCTTCTCTAAATAAAAAATTATGTATTAACACCAATCATTCTTGTACTCATAAGTGGCCCTATAAAATACATTTTCAAAAATTTTGTAAAAAAAAGTAATCTATAATGGGTTTTAAAATGAATTTATCATTTTTTTAAAAATACTGGAAAAACTTTTTTGAAATCAGTCACTTTGAAAACAAAAAACACAATTAAAAATAGAGCATTTTTCAAACGTATAATTCTATTTTCTGATGAAAAAATCCATGAAGAGTTTTCCAAAAAAATTAAAAATATTTTTGGAAGGAACATTAAAATATTAAAATCTATTTCCATTAAAATACAATAATTTAATTAAATAATTATATCTATTAAAAATTAAACATTATTAACTCGTGGAATATATAAAGAATAATTTATTATAAAAAATTATTCAATGATATTTTAGAAAAAAAAAATTTAAGATTAGAAAAAAACAAATAAATAACATAGATCATTGAATGTTGTATTGATCCTACCAATATTAGTGGAAAAGTTTCTTTGAGGTTGTCATTAAAAATGTATTTCTGATCATGTATACAAATTCTGTGTGCTAAAGTTTAAGAAAATATTTAATTTCTTTTCATTTTTCATTTGATTTTTCAAGAATATTATTAAAATTATGTTTATTGGTATCTATAAATATTTAGATATATATATGTATATCATTAATGAATCATATGTATCTAAAATTCATTATAATAAAACTTTGGACTAAGATAATGTAAAACACACATGGAATGTCGAATCAGAAAAAATATTGTATGGCCATACAGAATTAAAACAACATTGATTTCTATAATTTCATCATGAGGATAAAATATGTCATTGGTAAATATATTTTAAATAAATAATGAGGTTTAAAGTTTCTAAAATAAAACATATTTACATGAAATTTTAACTTTTAAAGAGTTAACCCCATATAGAGAGGGCTTAAAATTAAATCATCATCAATTTAAAATATTTTTCTCCCATACAATATGGATTTTAGAAAATTTGAAATATGAATTCAAGAAAAAAATTTCTATAAAATTATGATAAGAAATGTAATTTCCATTTACATAAAATGAAATTTTAAAAATAATGATTGAATATTTTACACTAAAAATTGTAAATTTTAAAAGAGGTTTACCCAATACAGTAGGGGTTTTCTGGAAAAAATAAAAACAAAAGTTTAAAAAAATTCCATATAATGAGGGACTAATTGAAAATTTTGAAAATTAAACTTCAATAATTATTTTCCTTTCGAATGGATTTGTTATAAAATTTTAAATAATAATTTCAGAAGCATTTACCCTAAAAAATTAAAATCTGGGTTATAATCAAATATTTTCTTCCCTTGCATCTTTATAATTGATACTTAATCCTCTATTTTTAAAAAAGCCTTCCTAAAGTAACTCTTGAAAACACACCCTTCATCATTATTGTCTCCCCCCTCTCTAAAACTATGAATTGTGCAGCATCGGTGAAGAATTATGTGGTGTTAAGGCCTCCACATATTTTAAAAGGGAGTAATTACTTATCATCCAACCCTATAATGTTATATCAAATAGATTTCATAACATGATATTCAATTATGGAGAAAAATATAAGTGATAACCCCTAAAAATGATCATTTCAGGCATCTTAGTCAAATAATTAATTTTTTTTCAAACTAATTATGTTTTTCTATATAGAAGACCACACAAATACCTTTATCCTTACCTGCTTCCAAGAAAACTCACTCAACCACCACCACTTTTACTAGATTCTGTCAAGGCCTCACCCTATATAGTGGTTGAGAACCTCTGTAATGTGAAGATTTTGAGGTTATTTTGTTTCTACGAATGGTATAAGATGGTTGAACCCATTATTTCAGTGTCGTTCAGATCCACCCTGAACATCATCATCTCCATCATGAAGCTTTCGATGGATATTTTGAAGGTTCGCACTAGTATCTAGAGGATCAACACAATGGAAGATTAGTTGTGATGCTCAGATTCAGTGTGATATTGGCTAGTGGTCATATATCGCAAGAAAGACAAATACACCTCCATTTGTTTTATATCATTTCCTTCTTTGTTTTATTTTTTTGTCATATATATATACATATAATTATTTTTTCTTGATTAAATATTTATATATATACACATAGAATTTATTAAATTCTTATATAATTCTTACTTTTTTAAAAACCATAATCATAAATATTAATCAACATTATATATATTTATATTTTTTTACGCGTCTTAATTAATTTATATATATATATATATCATAATAATATTATATATTTTTATTTAAATTTATTAATAATGGATTTTCCTTCTAAAAAATTAAACATCACTAAACACCATGAATCATTATATAAATTAATTAATTTAATAATTGTATCTATTATAATACATTAAATTATAATCAAATTATTAAATTATAATCTGATTTATTAAAATTATACTATCTGTAAATTACTAATATAATTATCATTTTATGTAAATATTTATCAAGAATTTCTAAACAACTAATAGACCGTCGATTTTTAAATTTAAAACATATAACTAAATTATATAACAATAATTTAATGTACTTATTTATTATTTATATTTTTCAAAAAAAATTATTGTTGATACTTTACAACATATTTTTTTTGTAATTAGATTTATTTTGTTAGATATAATCTCTAATTAATATTGCATACACTATAATATTTATTATATTACACTGATAAAAATATTAGTGAATTTCTCATATAAAAATATAGAAATAACACACTATATGATTTAATACCTATATTTCTAACATTATATTTACAATTATTAATATTCATACTACTCATTATATTATCATTGTAATATATCCTTTTTCAATTATTGTCCTTATAATTTATCTATCTATCAATATTATTTATAAAAACTTTTTCTATATTTTAAATATTCTTGAATATTTGTATTTTATATATTCTATTTAAATTTTTAATTGATATTATATACTACTATTATAATTATAAATAATCAGTATGAATATATATATTATTATATTAATTTATTATGTTTATAGCTACTTCTCATATTAAGAAAAAAGTTCTTATTATATATTAGCTAATCTCCTCAAACTAAAACTTTATTAGTCATATAATTTATATTTCTCAAATTATACCCAAAATATTCATTCCAACACAAAAATATTATTCCTTGGATGACACAAATATATATAAACACACACATAAATAGATGCATCATTACATTCTGCCCCCTAAATAAAGTTTACCATCATACTTTAAATTATATAAGATATGTTTAATTTTTAATTAGGAGAAAAACATTTATATATATATATATTAATGTTTTTTATATATATCTAATTAAAGGTAGTTTCATCAAAAAAAATTATATTTAATTAATCCATGAAAATTTATCCATCTAAAATATAACTCCACCTATTCCTAAATACAAAATACTAAAGTCCCTAAAAATTACATTAGATTCTCCATTAGATCATAAGGATTATAATCTTAAAATTCACCTAAAATATAATCACATAAAACCTCCTAAAAATATTTATAACTCTTAAATTATCCTCTGTATCCAAATCTACAAAGTTGTCTATTAATTTGTTTTCCTACAAGTTGTGATTCCCCATAACTGCACACCTATGTCTCATAAAAAATAAAGGTATATTTTTTCTAAATAAAATTTTTATCAACACTGAAAAATATATAGTTTTATATTCTGGGGATGCTTTATAACTAGAGATTTAGATGGTTAATAAAGTATAAATAAAAAATATCAGGCAAAAATAAACAATTTTTTTAAAATATAAATTCTTCAAAGACAAATTTGGCTCTATTCTAACTAAAAACAAATAATCAGATATAAAATCAAAAATATCTTCACCTAATAAATATTCCTATGAAAATATTGTAAGGCAAGGGATCCAAAAAGATCAGTAATGGATTTTAAAATCAATTTATCAATTTATCTAAAATACTAGAAAAAATTATTTAAAATAAAACACTTTAAAAACTATAAATTATTTTTAAAATTGGGAATTTTTTGAACATATAATTCACTTTTCCCTTAAAAATCCATAAATAATTTTCCAAAGGTAAATTAAACTTTAGCAAAAAAGAATACCCTAAAAATTAAAATTATGAAACAGTTTTTCATAAAAAACATTACTTTAATAAAATAAAAATATCTATTAAAACTGAATAATTATTAACTATTTGAATATAAAATATAATAATTTACAATTAAAAATAATTTTTTATTAAAAATAATTTTTTTTCAGAAAAACACTTCTCACATTTAGAAAGTTTAAATTTGGGGAAACATGGATCATTGAAGGTTGCATTGGGTAAACACATTATGGTGGACAATGTCTCTTGAGATTTGATTTCACTCCTCATTCCTAATCATTCTTACAAATTCCATGTGATATGTTTTAATAAAACATTTTAGATCATTCCAATTTACACAAGAATTTTCAATCACATTTTTAAAAAATTGATAACATATATATATATATATATGTGTGTGTGTTTAGATATATATATATATAGATATAGATATAGATATTTCATTAAATAATCTGAAGAAACTAATGTTTAAGATAATAAAAAACTAGACTGAAAAAAATGCCAAACATGCATGGAATTATAAATTAGAATAAATATTTATGGTCTATAAAGTATTTAAACATCAATGAAGTTTATAATTTCATTACGAGGATAAATTATTTAATTTCTCGACATGTTTAGAAATAATAATTAGGATGAGTGTTTCGAAAAAAACATTTTTCACATGAAATGATAACATTGAAAGAGTAAACTCATTATAAAGGGGGTGTCAAAAAAAATCTCCATCTCTTTAAATATTTTTCACTTATATGTGGTGTTTAATAAATTCTATTATGGGAATTATTAAAATGATTTTCCATAAAAAACATATAAAATTATAATTTGAAAAGAAATTTCCAATACATTAATTGAGAATTTAAAACAAAAAAGGGTATATTTTACACATAAAATTAAAAATTTTAATATATTTTTACCCTTTACAATAATGGACTTGAGGAAATGTTTTAAATTTAATCATTTAAAATTGTTTCCCCTTAATAGGGTATTATTAAGAAATTAAAAATATTAATTTAAAAACTTGTTCCACAAATAAAATTTAAAATAAGAGTTTTATTAAAACATTTTATTCCCTTACATTCATATTAATATACATTGAATCGTCAATTTGTAGGACTCATTCTTGATGTACCTCGTAAAAACACACCCTTCCACATTAATCTCTTTCTCCATCACTATCTCTCTGTAACTATAAACATTGAAGAACTAGAAGAGGATTTTAGGGTTTTAACGCCTCCAAACTGGAGAAGATGAAGTATATAGTTATAATTCAGCGAACCAATATTATATTGAATGTCTTAAATTATAATCCATTCAATTATGGATAAAAAGATGTGATATGACCCATAAATTTGAGCAGTCTCATCATCTTACCAAAACTGTACAGTTTTTATCCAAAATTTGTGTATGATTCTTTCAAGAAAACCTCATTCATACCTCCTTCATCACCCACCTATAATCCTACACACTCTAATTATATTTACACTATCTACTGCCACTTGGTAATTTCCCATGGCCTATGGGTGGGAATATCTATGAATTGAAGCTCACGAGGATTCATTATTTCTACGAGTGGGAATAGACGCATAAAACCCTTATCTCATTGTTTCTTAGATCCACCTTGAACATAGTTGTATATAGATTTAATCTTTTATGGGAGGTTTTAATGGACCAAAACCAGAATATGATATATCTCCACCTGAGTAGATCAACAACGATCTTCAAATGTGTTGTGATATCGGCTAATGGAGATGTGTCGTGAGGAAGACGACGACACCCCCCACACACTACTTTTGTTTCATTTTTTTCTTTGTATCATTTTTACATTATATATATATGTAGTCTCAAATCCAAATGTGCGGGTATATATATACTTATCATTTATTTAATTTCAATACAATTCCTGCATTTTAAAAAATATATAATCTAAAATATTAATCTAGTTAATATATTTATTTTTTATTTATCCTAATTAACATATAAATATGTGTGTGTGTATTCATATCATAAAAATAATATTTATATTTATATATTTATATATTTTAATAATAATGTTTTATTCTAAAAATTTCAACATGAATAAATACTATAAATACCCATATAAATTTTTTATTATAATAATAAATATCTATTATAATTTGAGATATTATAATCTAGTTATATATGTATAATTTATAATATTAAAATTATATTACCTATGACATAATAATGAATTATAATTACTAATTATAATTATAATTTTATGTAAATATTTATAAAAAATGTATAAACTATTAATCCCCCATCAATTTTTAATTTTATAACTTATAACAAATAACCACAATTCAATATACTTATTTATAATATATATTCTAAAAAGTTTCAAGAAAAATTATACTTGGAAAATTTAGAATATATTTTTTGTATTTAACTATATTTTCTTGGATATAATCTCTATAAAATATTTCATACAATATAATATTTTTTATACTACTATTATAATAATATTTCAATTTTTTATTATTTCTATCTTGAACTAATGAATTTTATTTTTTATTATCTTTATTTCCCAAATTATATTTAAAATTTTTGATATTCAAAATACTAGTTATATTATCAAAATAATATATCATTGTTCAACTATATTTCTTATAATTTATTTATCAACCAACATTAATTATGAACACATTTTCTATGTTTTAAAATATTTTTTCATATTAATATTTTATATATTCCATTAAAAATTTTAGTTGGTATTATATAGTACTATTTTAATTAATAACTATCATTTGGAATTTATATCTTTTGAATTAATTTGGGGTTTTATAACTACTTTTAATATTAATGTAAATATTCATTATCATATTTTAGATAATCAACTCATTGTAAAAAATATTTTTTATAGAATGTATATTTAGAAAATTATAATAAAAATATTTATTCTAGACCATAGATATTATTTCATGTATGATACAAAAATACTACATATATATATATATATATATATATATAAATGGGTCGTTACGATACATGATCAATTTTATATGATAAGATTAAAATTATTCAAGATGATTTAAAATAAAAGGATTTTATCGATCATATGAAAAGGGAATTAATTCATATTTAGAATAATGACATCTGAGACTTAGTTCACATCCCAAGGAGAAAAATGAGATTTATAAAAAAAATGGGATTTCCAAAATAAACTCAATGAGAATGGGTATGTGTCATGGAATAAATTACTTCTATTTTTCATGTGACACTCTCAAATTAAGGTTGGTAACTTTTATGTGAGATTTTCCTAAACAGTTGTGCTTAAAAATTAGAATATTTTTTATGGTATGTTCTCAAAGAAGGTAAAAGGTTTTATAAATGGATTTCAATTCAAAATTTTAGAAATAAAGATATTGATGAGGAGTTGTACATAGAACAACTAGTGAGAAATTATTCTTAATAGTAATTTTTATCATGTGTTAATGATTATTGGATGAATAAGGAACATGAATCATGCTATTTAATGTGGAAAATAAAAGTTATAATCATGGATTTCAAGAGATAATAAATATAGAGTAATCTTTATTTCAAATAGGATGATACTGGCTCTCCCATTCTGATAATGTATATAGATTATATGTATTTTTTGGTAAATAAAGAGGAAACACTTGATGACTTGAGTAGCCAAATAAAAATACAATTTTAAATATCAATATTTAATTAGATGAAGTTTTTCATAGGCCTTCAAGTGGTGAAGAAAATAAATTATATCATTATCTTTCAAGAAAAATATGAATGTGAGTAGTTGAAGTGATTTGGAATTGGGTAATCAAGAGAAGTTTCAATTATTATGCCTCTTGGTACAAAATTTTCCAAAGATAATAAAATAATAAATATAGTTTAAATGTGGATTAAAATGTTTTTTGGAATTCTAGAATAATTTATGGCATCAATAATAGACATCATGAATAATATTACACTTTGTGATTTATACCAATGAAAATCATAGGATTCACATATTAGGATATTAATGTGGATCTTATATTAAATCCAAAGAACACTATAGTATTGTTATGGGTATGAAAATGAAAAACAATTATTTCATTATAGAATTTATAATACTTATATTGTTGTTGAATCTATAGATCAAAAAATTACTTTCTGAAGAGAAATATTTATAAGTGGGAGACTTGTTTCATGGAAAACCATGTTGTAATATTATGTCAAACATAACAGAATGAAATGTGAGTATATTTCAAAAATGAAATCTAATACTCCAATGATTATTATAAAATTACAACCTTGAGGCATGATAGTATAATTTTCATATTTATTAATGATTATTTGTGTTATGAAAAGTGTAATAAATTTTTTAGGGAATTTGGTACAAGATTAATGAAAACAATCCATACATAAAATACATCTTCATTATGGAGAAGGTGTAAAAAATTGATCTATACTTCGAATATGTTCCTATAAAGTATTTATTTAGATATATCTTGAAAATTACATAATTAAGGATGACTTAAAACACTTGAGAATGTTTTTGGGAGTGAATTCATTACTAAAATAAAAATTGTTAAATGGTTTGTATTTCATCTGTATCATTATTTCTTATTTTTTAATAGAGGAGAATATTTTGGGACCTATTCTAGAAAATGGGATCGATTGATTGTTTCATAGACTATAAAACTAAATTTTTATATAGAAATTACCGGGGAAAATAATGATAATTCAAGGAGGACTAAATGGTATTGTCCAAGAAAATCCTTGACCACACCAATTTTAAAAATATTATTTAGAGAGACAAAATGGTTAATGATACTAAGTGGGAAGTAATCATATCCATTAATAGCTAAGATATCTAAAGTTTGTTTCCAATACCCTAGGTATGTGGGGTCCTTGCATTGTGGGGAAGAAGATTTCAATATTTTTGGGTAATATAGGTAACTGAATAGTAGAAATTATAGAAATAATACATGTTTTTTATAATAAAAGTTTAATCCAACTCATCCACAAAGATAGAGAGATTCCATTTTTCATTACAAATATATAGGTCATATAGAAGAGATTTTGATTATATAAGAAGTGAATTTACATTAAAAAAGAAGGAATTATATGTTGTCACCATGGAACAATATTGGCCATGAATAATTCATCAACCTCTTATATTACCATTGGAATAGGATCCATCTAAATTAAGTTTCATACTTTAGGAGTTTGGTATCCATAATATCTAGTGTCCTGAATTTGTATCTTTGATTGGTGAGAGATTTTGAAAAGTTATGAAGCATCCCAAATGCTTGGAAGCATTTATTTGAATTTATACATAAAAAATATTTATTAGTACCTTTTGCTTCATATATCTATGATTATATGTCATGACATTATTAGGAACACTATGATTAACTGATTGACAAAATTCTAGGTGTTCAGGCCACCACATACCCTATTTTGAGGTATTTATTAACTTAGTCAACTATATACCGTAAATTCATGGAATGATAAAATGTTATAAAGGGTGAAAAATACTCATGTGACTACCTAAGATATTCCGGAAAATGGGATCTCACTCACAGTTTAGGAATAGATGCTCGATAAATTCGAAATACGGTCTTCAGTAGTCGTGCCAATTCAGGCCAATTGGACTCCTTTATGCTGACGTTTTTTGTTCATGGGGATATAACAGAGATGATATTACCTAATAAAAAAGTTGAAAATATGTAGGATTCCTGAGTTAGAACACATTTTTCCCATGGATCCTCACAATTAAAAACATACATGATATTGACATAGTCTTTTCTATTAATGTGCCTCGAGCTGTATGGAGTGAAAAAACATATTTCATATTAATGAAATAGAATAATTCTTTCAAAAAATTATTGATATTCAGGGGAGGGAAATCTACCAGTGAATATGGGAAAGTTATTCCTTATGTTGAAACTAAAGTTGGTATTATGGAAATTTAGGAATAATAGATCACTCCTAATCTAGTTATGCTTCCAAAAAAAACAAATTTCTTTACAAACTATCACCTAATGAGAGTGTTTCAAAAGATGAAAAATATGGACTTGTTGCCTCCAACATAATAGGGATCGAGAATTTTGAATTATGAAAATTGTATTGGGGGTATATTTTTATTTTTTCTCATAAAATATGAGAACATATAGTCCCCCACTAGAAAATCCCAAGGAATCCTCGCCTTCATTGCTAACATGGAATATTTTAGGATCTTTGTACTGATCTATACTTCATTAACATGTATTTCTATTCATTTGAATATCACCCAATGATATCTTTCATCCAGTTATGTGTCTAATATAATGGTATTTATGTTATTTCGAATATGTAGGAAACATTTTAGAACTCCAATGATAGAAATAACAGGCATGGGTATGGATGCCTGGTATGAGTTGATGAGAATAATACAATTTCCAATAGAGAGTAGTTGGATCTTAAAGTTGATAATTCATCTCGGGATTTTTTTAAAATTATTATCAAACTTCCTTAAATTTATCCTTACTTAAGATATGGGATTTGAGATAAACCATTTGAAATAATCCTCAATAAATCGCATTCCTGTCAACATTATCAATATCATTCCTAGTAATGAATGATCATGATATATAAATAATGATTTTAAGAAGATTAACTAATTTCCCACTCCATTTCTTATTCTCATCTATAATAGTTTTAAACCACTTATTCATAGTTTTCTTCAATTAAATAAATATAATAGTTCATCAAAAAAATAATGAGTGATTCTAATGATTTAATACCTAACATTGTTTGGCAGTATCAAGTCGGAGGAAATTTCATTATCTGTATTTAAACTAAGAGAGTATTGATCCTGTAAAAAATAAAGTGAAAGATATTCTCTATGAAAAATCCCTATTTTGGATTTAAATATACAAAATAAATTTCCTACCAATGAAATTGATAAACATTTATAGGATAAATATAAAATCAACGATCATAGAATCACTCTAAAAATAATATATGAAAAATAAATTTGATGATAAAACTCCACTAAAAGGTAGCATAGGCTTTCTCAATAACTTAATTCAGAATGATTTTATAGTTTATACATTACTATTCATGTAATGAATCATTTATAATGTGATGGAAATTTCTCCATAAAATTTATTATTCCTAAAAAAATTATTCTTCTCTTTTGAAACTAAATCCGGTTGGAGATTCGATATTATATCATTAATGATCATAAAAAACATTATATGAAAATTTGACCAAACTTAAGAATTGAAATTGATCAAGCGCCATAGGTAATTTCGCTTTTTGAGTAAGGTAGAGGGAGTTGGAATTAGTTTCCATGGAAAAGGTAACATCTTATAATTATCCCATAATAGATATGATAAGATCCTTTTTTATGATATCCCTTGTTGCAACATAAAATACACCGAGGAACCCATTTGATCTTGTGGAACTATATGTATTTAAGCTCTTGATCTCTTAATGAATATATAAAGAATCTACATGTAATTAAATATTTCTATTTAATTATTCATTAATGGAAGGTAATATTCTATCAAAGAATATTCCATTGATGTACACTCTAGGAGAGTCCCCCCAAATAGAAGATCCCATATCTGAATGAATATTTTTAAATTGGTCTTCAACCTTTGTACTCTAGATATTTGTTCATTGTTGGAGGATACATCCTCTACTAAAAACATATTGTATATTTTTTCCTCGCATCCTTGATAGTAGCATGGGATAAGAATGTGTTTGGTTTTCATTATTTTATCCAATATACTCAAGATCATTCTTGAGAATTTTTTTGAGTGACCATTAATAAATCTGATAGGGACCATTAGTTGTTTAATAGGTTGATAAAAGTATCATCAGACCGGCTATCATGAAATCTTATATCTAAAGATATTAAATCATTTTCTAGTTAGTTTATTCTATGTAGATAATAATCATGGAGATAGGGGAACCCATTGAGATCACCAATGAAATGTTTGAGATTTTTTCCCATGACATCCCAAGGTTGAAAATTCATGGGCCCATACCATGTGACTTTTTATAAATATATAAAATCCTCTTTGAAAATAAAAAATTTGGAGAAGTATGGTTTTCAGGATTGATATCTATAAGGCCCCAGCCTTAAACATTACTTAATCTTGAGATATTTCAAGAATACACCTTGAGGATCTTTTCAGGTTTAGAGTTTTAGAGAATTAGATCATAAAACATGCATTACATCCCACATTTAAACAAAGTGGTTACAATAAAAGATAGTATTCATTTTTTCCCATCAGTGGAAACATATTTAAAATAAAACATGGATTCTTTCTTGACACTTCCTTGACACTATCATCATATCATGTACCCTTCCCTTGACCTATGAAAAACATTTCAAAAACTTGGGATGAGCATAAAAATCTCAGTAAGGGGTATAAAAATATCGAAAGGAAACATGAGTACATGTATACACAAGAATCAATGAAATCATACTCTACTCATAAAACACAAGCACTTTAACATACCTCATCAAATCATGAATAAATCATAGAAATCATAATACATAAAGGTAACTCGAGGCATTCATAACATTCTTATGTAGGGAGTAACCCTCTTGGTTACGTTTGGAATACCCATCACAGTATATTCCCTAAATCTCTCTGGAGAAACCTTAACATTTAACTCCTTCGCATTACCCAATGCATTGGAGAGCTATATCGGGCTCATGCGCCCTTAGTTTATCACGAAACCACCCGTCTTCGTAATAATTCCCAAGAACCATAACATAATCGTGTCACATAAAACATGCATAAAGGAAACATAACATTTCCAAATTTCAATCACAAGATATCAATAACACATTGATATAATAAAAACATTATCAAAACCATTTTCAACACCAAAATAAAAGAAAAGTAAAACATGGTATTTATTTTTCTTTAAAAAAAATTATGGCTTGTAGAGGAAGCCGAAACTCAAATAATGGTCACGACGGCGGAGAAGTCGTTGTCGCCGCATACGTATGACAAAAACATTCCCTTTTTTCATTTAGTAAAACGCTTCATATAAATATTATTACTTTTGGATAAACGTAAAATTCAAAGGGGTTTATACACCGTATAAAAGAAAGTTATGTATAAAACAAGATATACCTCAAAGAATGGAGATTGAGACTGATTCCCTTACCTCTGGTCCGACTTGACTCGATCGTTCTTTAATATCCTGAATAATAAACTTGAGTTAATTTATACTTGATTGAGAACCTATTTCAAGTTATTTATTCGTTTTATATCTCTTATTACCATGTCATGAACACTATGTTATTATTTAAGTTAATAACGGTTGTTTTAACGATCATTGGTACTTGAGTAAAAAATAAACTCTTTATAATTACAAGTTGTTCATGTTTTAAAATATCTATTATATCCAGAATTATATTCATGATTTAGATATCATATATATCATATATATCCAGTATATTCATGCATTTATAATATTACATAACATTTAGAGGTAATAAATGAAATGCATCGTTCATGGAGATGGTAAGCCGTATGTACGCATAAATGCAACATTGATTTCTATTTCGTATTTTATGGAATGGAATCATAATGATATAAAGGTATATTATAATTCCATTATAATATCATATATAATATCATTAATTACATCCTTTATACGTCCCACATATGGCATTAACGAATCAAATCACTTTGAGGGGGCGGTAGTCCACACTTCCGAAAATGAAGATATCACATTTACCCATAATGGAAACCATAAAGGTATGACATAAATGAAAAATACATAATCTTAAGTAAAACATAAACATATTATATATCATATATAAATATAGTGTCATCTTAATGGCCACCATTGAATGTGTTAAAAGAATATTGAACAATCATCGTTTCGTGAGGCAGAAATTCTCCATCAACGGAAACAGTATGTTCTTTAACCATTAGATGTAGGTGTATGTAAGTTTAGATATAATAATTCTTATAAAAACATCCTAGTATATGGAATATAATGGTTTTGTTACAAAATAAATTAATAAAAAGAGTTTAGGGGGTTGGAGAAGCAAAATAAAACATAAGAACACAAGAGAAGACACTACCTTTAAATCGGGTAACTCTTTTTGATTTGAGCTCAAAGGTTTCCTTGGGAAGACTTCTGCCCAATGTGAGGCTTCTAATAGTTATAGAGGGATTTGGGGAGACAAAATGGGCAGGTTTTGGCAGAGCCAATGGCTTTGGATGTGTGGGTAAGGTGGTATAGGTGGGGGGCCTTTTATAAGAGGAGAGGAGGGGCACTCTTGGAAAGTACAGAAATGTTACTTTATTTTAAAATGGGTTTCGGATTTAAAAGGTCCCAAATTGATATAATTCGAGGATAAGGTGATAAAGGTTCTAAATATACCCATCCAATAGGTTTTTGACAAGTGTAGTTCTTAGATTTTACATTATCGTTTCATTTTATTTAAATCGTTAAATAATGAGGTAATCGTTGCATCATCATGGGGTCGTAAATAATTTAATTAATTTAATGTCTAAAAATTATAAAAAATACTATGATGTAGGAAATATTTTTATATTTCTAATTAATATTTATAGTCAAAAATATGACTTTTATAACCCCATTTAAAAATTGTTTTAGTAAAACAACTCATGTTTGTGTCATTTTCATTTTAACATTAAATAAAAAGATATTAATATCATTTTCCTACCAAAGTGGCTCCATGGGGTCCCGAAGTTGCCCCATGGATTTTCATGTTTGGCCATGACACACCAATAAGGGTATGACATGTGTCAAGTTCATTTCATTTTATTAAAACATTATTTTTACCTTAAGTTACACTAATTACCTCTAATCGCGATTAAAAACGTAAAACTTACTATTCACCATAAAATTATTTTAAACCCATTGAACCACATTTTACTTCTTAATGAAAACCATGTATGTTGGATTTTTGAAATTCAAAACACAGAGGTGCTAAAATTTCATTTAAACGAAAAATCAGTTTTTTAAGTACCACTTAGTGGTTTCACTATTCATCAAAAATTGAAGTTTTTCAGAAAAATACCAAAACTTCACCCTAATCTATATTTGATATTCCAAATTCAAAAATGATGTCTATTTTAAAAAATTAAAAACATATAAGTTACATTAATTAATTTAATAATTAATTCCCGCTGTTTGAGCAAATAGCTTGTTTTTATGAAACAATAAGTATCAAAAGATTGACACTAGTTTAAGTCCAATTTAAAAGTGAAATTAATTCCAATGACCAATATTGGATTAAATGGTAAAAATCTATTCAAATTGAACTTTAAAACAAATTCAAAAGATAATCTAACCATATAATTAAATTAGATGAAAAAACAGTTTTGATGTAAAATGCAGTATTTTTCACTATTCATTAAAAAAATGAACATTGTTAGAAAAATACCAAAAAATATTCAATGTAAATTTCAATGTCCCAACCATAAATAATAAGTTTATTTTGACAAATAGAGCTTATAAAATTGTCAAAAGTTTGATTTAAAAATGGTTTTCCATCAAAAAGCAGTAAAACAATCTTTTAAAAATATTAGTGCATTCCATGCTTAAGATTGGATTTATTCTCATTTTAAGCCTCTAAAACACTATATAATTCATTATTATACATAGATAAAAATATATATTATTCATTACTTACTTGTGATGTTACATCCTTACCCCCTTTAGAAAATTGCGCCCCCACAATTTATTTACTTATCGAATAAGTGGGGGTATTTAGACCTCATTGCATTTTCAGATTCCCATGTTGCCTCTTCAATCATGTGATTTTTCCACAAAACCTTTACCTGAGGAATCACCTTATTCCGTAACACTTTCTCTCTATGGTCAAGAATCTGGACCAGTTGTTCCTCATAAGATAGGTTCTCTTCCAGCTGAACATCCTTTGGACTCAAAACTTGAGAGGGATCTGGCATGTACTTCCTTAACATTGAAACATCAAAAACATTGTGTACCTGAGATAGACTCGGAGGTAAAGCCACTCAGTATGCAACTGATCCAACTCTCTCCATAATTTTATATGGTCCAATGAACCTTGGACTCATCTTTCCTTTCTTACCAAATCGCATCACACTTTTCCATGGTGATACTTTGAGAAAAACATGACCACCTACCTCAAAAGAGAGATCCTTCCTCATGTTGTCTGCATAACTCTTCTGCATGCTCTGAGCTATTCTCATGTGTTTTTGTATCAGCTGAACTTTTTCTGCCATATCTTCTACCAATTCCGGTCCCATCAGCTTCCTTTCACCCACTTCATCTCAGAAAGCTGGAGTTCGACACCGCTTCCCATATAACGTTTCAAATGGTGCCATCTGTATAATGGAATGAAAACTATTATTATATGAAAATTCAACCAAAGAAGTATGTTGGTCCCAACTTCCCTGATAGTCCATCAAACAAGCACGTAGAATATCTTCCAAAGTCTGAATTTTTCGTTCTGACTAACCATCTGATTGAGGATGAAAAGCTGTACGAAAATTTAATTCAGTACCCAACAACTTCTGAAGGCCTTTCCAAAAGTTAGAAGTGTAACCTGGGATCACAGTCAGATACAATGGAGAGAGTAACTCCATGTAACCTGACTATCTCTTTATGATACAAAAGGGAAAGTTTATCTAAGGAAAAAGTATCTCGTATAGTAATGAAATGAGTAGATTTTGTCAAGTGATCAACAATAACCCATATTGCACTATTACCTCGGGGTGTCTTCAGCAATCCCACAACGAAGTCCATGGATATATTTTCCGATTTCCACTCTAGAACTGGTAAAGGCTGAAACATCCCTTTCGGTAACTGTCACTCTACTTTAACCTACTGACAAGTCAAACACTTCACAGTAAAATTAGCAATATCTCTTTTCATTGCATCCCACCGGTAATACTCCTGAAGATCTTTGTACATATTTATACCGCCAGGATGAACTGAAAATGGAGAACTATAAGCTTCACATAACAAATCTCTCTTCAACTGTGAATCCCAATGTACACAAAATCTATTGCCAAATCTCAAAACACAATCATTATGAATGTTGAATCCAGGCAACTTGCCTTTCTGAACCAGCTCTACCTTTTTCTACAACTCACTGTCTTGCTTCTGTGCTTGCTTGATTCTGTCTGATAGAGAATATTTCACTGATACCTAAAACAAAACAGAAGGACATCCTTCACTAACAAATTCTATGCCAAACTTCATCAAATACTTAACCAATAGATCACATTCCAAATGCAACATTGTTAATGAAGCATTACTTTTTCGACTCAAAGCATCATCCACTTTATTTGATTTTCCCGGATGGTAATGAATTGTAAAATCATAATCCTTGATTAATTCTAGTCATCTCCTCTGTCTCATGTTCAATTATTTCTGAGTGAATATATACTTTAAACTTTTTTGATCGGTATATATTTCACGCTTTACTCCATACAAATGATGCCTCCAAATTTTTAAAGCCAATACACTAGCAGCTAATTCCAAATCATGTGTAGGGTAATTTACCTCATGAGTTTCCAACTGTTGTGAAGCAAAAGAAATTACCTGATCATTCTGCATTAGGACACAACCAAGTCCTTTCAGTGAAGTATCACTGTAGATAACAAACTCACCATTCCTGGAAGGTAGTGCCAAAACTGGATCATTCACCATTCTTCTTTTCAATTCCTGAAAACAATCATCACATTCTTTTTTCCAGATAAACTTAACACCCTTCCGAGTTAGCTTAGTCATTGGAATAGATAACCATGAAAAATTTCTAACAAACCTTCGGTAATAGCTTGCCAAACTAATGAAACTACGAATCTCAGTAACGTTTGTGGGTCTTGTCCATTCTTCAACAACTTTTGTTTTAGTCGGATCAACAGTTATGTCATCTTTTGAAACAGTGTGACCCAAGAAAGAAATTTGTTGTAACCAAAACTCACACTTGCTGAACTTTCCATACAATTTATTTTCTTTTAAGGATTGCAAAATAACCCTTAAATGTCTTTCGTGCTCCTCTTTACTTTTAGAAAACACCAAAATATCATCAATGAAAACCACCAAAAGCATATCCATGAACTCATGCAAAATTCTATTCATTAAGTACCTGAATACAGAAGGTGCATTGGTTAGCCCAAAAGGCATAACTAAAAATTCATAATGGCCATATTATGTATAAAACGCAGTCTTCGGAACATCTGCTTCCTTTAACTTCAGCTGATGGTACCCCGATCTCAGGTCAATCTTTGAAAAATACTGAGCTCTCTGGAGCTGATCAAACAAATCATCGATATGAGGAAAAGGATATTCGTTCTTAACCGTGATGTTATTTAAGGCTCTATAATCAATGCAATGTCTCATTGAACCATCTTTCTTTTTAACAAATAAAACAAGAGCACCCCATGGTGATGTGATAGGTCGAATGAATCCTTTCTATAATAAATCTTTCAATTGATCCTTCAAACCTAAAAGTTCAGTTTGAGCCATTCGATAAGGGGGTTTTGAAATTGGCTTAGCATCAGGAACTAAGTCAATAGTATATTAAACTTCCCGATCTGGTATTATTCCAGGCAACTCATCAGGAAAAACATCAGGATACTCATTTACCACTGGCACATCATTAATCTGAATAGTTACTTTATTTTCAACGATGTGTTCAAGGTAACATTCATTTCCATCTTTTACAAGTTTCCCAGCCTCTTGATATGTTATCAGTAGTAACGGTTCATTCTTGTACACAATCGGAAAGTCTTTCCAAAAAGAAACTTCTTTTACTCTATTGTCAATCTTAGCATGGTCAATAGAGATCCAATCCATACCCAGGATAACATCAAACTCTACTAGAGGTAGAACAATTAGGTTTTCAAGTAGGTTCCTTCCACAGATAATGATAGGAAGATTCTTATAAATTATTTTTTCCTCAACATTTCCCCTAGGTGTTTTTGAAACAAGTTCAGGAGTCATTTCATGAGATGGTATTCCAATTTTACTAGAAAAGGTTTCAGAGATGAAAGAATGTGTAGACCACGAATCAAACAACACACTGGCATAATCTGAAAAAACAAACAATGTAACTGATACAACTTCATTTGATGGCCCAACATCTGCTGATGTAGTTGCAAAGGATTTCACCATCCCTTTCTTCTTGTAGTCTAACTACTTCCCATCACTCGAGCTCTTTGTTGGACACTCATTTGCATAGTGACCCATCTCATTGAACTTAAAACATTTCACTAACTATAAATCAAATTTGGACTTACCATCACCTTGATCTTTTTCAGTGCAATCACGAGCCTTATGTCCCATCTTACCACATCGGTAGCACTTTCCAGAATTTAGAAGACATTCCCCAGCATGCCTTTTCCCACACTTATCACAAACCGGAAACATAGTTTTCTTACCGTCAGAACTTTTTGAAGAATTATTTCCTTTCTCCTGCCACCTCGGTCTCTTCTTCTGTTGGTTGTTATAGAACACTTGATCATCGGAAAACTCCATTTCCACCTTCTCAGCAAATCGAGAAATCTTTTCATAACTTTTCAACTCATGAGAAGCTAATGCCCTTTGATGTTTTGGCTTTAATCCTGAGTAAAAACGATTGATTTTACTATCAAGGTCTCGGATAAAATTTGGAGCATTCCTTGACAATTGAGTGAACCTTTCTTCATAGGCAGCCACTGAGTCTTCCTCTTTCCTCAATTCCAAGAATTTTTTTTCCATCCTAAGTCAAACAGCCTTAGGAAAATACTTCTCAAGAAACATACCTTTTAATTTATCCCAGTCGAGAGCATCAATCTCATCAGCATCCCGGATATTTTTAACCATCGACCACCACTGATCTACCTCACCCTCCAAATGGTAAATATCAAGACTAACCTTTTGATTGTCTGAACATCCCATGACATCGAAAATCTTCTCCAGTGCTTTAATCCACCCTTCAGCTAGCACAGGGTCAGATGATCCTCTGAATGATGAGGGATGTTGCCTCATGAAATGTTCCACCACTGACATGTTCCTCTGTGGTTGATCTAGCTGATCTTGTGCATGGATACCACCACTATTTATCTCTTGAGTCAACTGCGCCATTACTGCAAGAAACTGTTCAGTTCCAATTCCGACTATCTTAAGATGCTGATTCAGAAGGTTATTTCCTTCTGTATTCCTTCCTAACACTACTTCCATGTTTCCTCTGCGGAAAACCATTCTGAAAAAACATTTCTTAGATGAAGCAACATGGTAATCTTCAAATGCTATATCATTTCAATTTGACCATATAAAAATTGGATAGTCATTTAATAAAATTCTAACTCCTAAAGTTATCTAAACCGACCACTGAAACCAACTATAAGGCCCCGGACTTAAACATTACTTAATCTTGAGATATTTCAAGAATACACCTTGAGGATCTTTTCAGGTTTAGAGTTTTAGAGAATTAGATCATAAAACATGCATTACTTCCCACATTTAAACAAAGTGGTTACAATAAAAGATAATATTCATTTTTCCCATCAACGGAAACATATTTCAAATAAAACATGGATTATTTCTTAACACTTCCTTGAAACAATCATCATATCATGTACCCTTCCCTTAACCTGTGAAAAACATTTCAAAAACATGGGATGAGCATAAAAATCTTAGTAAGTGATATAAAAATATGGAAAAGAAACATGAGTACATGTATACACAAGAATCAATGAAATCATACTCTACTCATAAAACATAAACACATTAACATACCTCATCAAATCATGAATAAATCATAGAAATCATAAGAAATAAAGGTAACTTGAGGCATTCATAACATTCTTACGTAGGGACTAACCCTCTTGGTTACGTTTAGAATACTCGTCACAGTATATTCCCTAAATATCTTCGGAGAAACCTTAACATTTAACTCCTTTACGTTACCCAATGCATTGGAGAGCTATATCGGGCTCACCCACCCTTAGTTTATCACGGAACCACTCATTTTCATAATAATGTCCAAGAACCATAACATAATCTTATCACATAAAACATGGATAATGGAAACATAACATTTCCACATTTCAATCACAATATATCAATAACACATTGATATAATAAAAAAATTATAAAATCCATTTTCAACACCAAAATAAAATAAAAGTAAAATATGGTATTTATTTTTCGTTTAAAAAATGTATTGCTTGTAGAGGAAGACGAAACTCAAATAATGGTCACGGTGGCGGAGAAGTCATTGTCGCTGCATACGTACGACAAAAACATTATCTTTTGTCGTTTAGTAAAACGATTCGTATAAAAATGATTCCTTTAGGATAAATGTAAACGTCAAAGGGGTTAATACACTATATAAAAGAAAGTTGTGTATAAAACAAGATATGCCTCAAAGAAAGGAGATTGAGACAGATTCCCTTACCTCTGGTCCGACTTGACTCGATTGTTCTTTAATCTCTTGAATAATAAACTTGACTTAATTTCTACTTGATTAAGAACCTGTCTCAAGTTCATTATTACTTTTATATCTCTTATTCCCATGTCATGAACACTATGTTATTATTTAAGTTAATAACGGTCATTTTAACTATCATTGGTACTTGAGTCAAAAATAAACTCTTTATAATTACAAGTTGTTCATGTGGAAAATATCCATTATATCTAGAATTATATTCATGATGTAGATATCATATATATCATATATATCTAGTATATTCATGAATTTATAATATTTCATAACATTTAGAGGTAAGAAATGAAATGCACCGTTCATGGAGACGGTAAGCTGTACGTACGCATGAACGCTACTTTCATTTCTATTTCGTATTTTATGGAATGGAGTCATAATGATATAAAGATATATTATAATTCCAGTATAATATAATATATAATATCATTAATTACATCCTTTATATGTCCCACATATGGCATTAATGAATCAAATCACTTTGAGGGGGCGGTAGTCCGCACTTCCTAAAATGAAGATATCGCGTTTACCCATAATGGAAACCATAAAGGTATGGCATAAATGAAAAATACACAATCTTAAGTAAAATATAAACATATTATATATCATATATAAATATAGTGTCATCTTAATGGCCACCATTGAATGTGTTAAAAGAATACTGAACAATCATCGTTTCGTGAGGCAGAAATTCGCCATCAACGGAAACAGTATGTTCTTTAACCATTAGATGTAGGTGTATGTAATTTTAGCTATAATACTTCTTATAAAAACATCCTAGTATATTGAATATAATGTTTTTGTTACAAAATAAATTAATAAAAAGAGTTTAGGGGGTTGGAGAAGCAAAATAAAACATAAGAACACAAGAGAAGACACTACCTTTAAATCGGGTAACTCTTTTTGATTTGAGCTCAAAGGTTTCCTTGGGAAGACTTCTTCCCAATGTGAGGCTTCTAATAGTTAGAGAGGGATGTGGGGAGACAAAATGGGCAGGGTTTGGCAGAGCCAAAGGCTTTGGATGTGTGGGTAAGGTGGTATAGGTGGGGGCCTTTTATAAGAGGAGAGGAGGGGCACTCTTGGAAATTACAGAAATGTTACTTTATTTTAAAATGGGTTTCGGATTTAAAAGGTCCCAAATTGATATAATTAGATGCTAAGGTGATAAGGGTTCTAAATATACCCATCCTATAGGTTTTTTACAAGTTTAGGTCTTATATTTTACATTATCTTTTCATTTTATTTAAATCGTTAAATAATGAGGTAATCGCTGCATCATCATGGTGTCATAAATAATTTAATTTATTTAATCTCTAAAAATTATAAAAAAAATACTATGATGTAGGAAATCTTATTATATTTCTTATTAATATTTATAGTCAAAAATATGACTTGTATAACCCCATTTAAAAATTGTTTTAGTAAAACAACTCATGTTTGTGTCATTTTCATTTTAACATTAAATAAAACAATATTAATGTCATTTTCCTACCAAAGTGGATCCATGGGGTCCCCAAGTCGACCCATGGATTGTCCTGGTCGTACATGACACACCAAAAAGGTTAGGACATGTGTCAAGTTCATTTCATTTTATTAAAACATAATTTTTACCTTAAGATACACTAATTACCTCTAATCGCGATTAAAAACATAAAACTTACTATTCACCAAAAAATTATTTTAAACCCATTGAACAAAATTTTACTTCTTAATTACAACCATGTATATCGGATTTTTGAAATTAAAAACACAGAGGTAGTAAATTTTCATTTAAACGAAAAATCAGTTTTTTAAGTACCACTTTTTTGTTTCACTATTCATCAAAAATTGATGTTATTCAGAAAAATACCAAAACTTCAACCTAAGCTATATTTGATATTCCGAATTCAAAAATGATGTCTATTTTACAAAATTCAAATCATATAAGTTACATTAATTAATTTAATAATTAATTCCCGTTGTCTGAGCAAATAGCTTGATTTTATGAAACAATAAGTATCAAAATATTGACACTAGTTTAAGTCCAATTTCAAAGTGAAATTAATTATAACTACCACTATTGGATTAAATGGTAAAAATATATTCTAATTGAAATTTAAAACCAATTCAAAATATAATCTATCCATATAATTAAATTAGATGAAAAAACAGTTTTGATGTAAAATGCAGTATTTTCACTATTCATTAAAAAATGAACATTGTCAGAAAAATACCAAAAAATTATCCAATGTAAATTTAAATGTCCCAAACATAAATAATAAGTTTATTTTGACAAATAGAGATTATCAAATTGTCAAAAGTTCGATTTAAAAATGTTTTTCCATCAAAAGGCAGTAAAACAATCATTTAAAAATATTAGTGTATTCCATGCTTAAGATTGGATTTATTCTCATTTTAAGCCTCTAAAACACTATCTAATTCGTTAGTAGACATAGATAAAAATATATATTATTAATTACTTACTTGGGATGTTACAATAACTATCCCCTCCAATAAAGAATATGAATATATATTTTTCTAAAAGAGATCTTTCCCAATTGGTGTACATTGAGTTGGTGAAACTCAAACTGACTTATAGGTTAGTCAAACAAATTTTAAGACAACTATAGATCCTATTATCACCTTGATTATTTTTAAACAAAGTTAAATTATCTCTAG
This sequence comes from Viscum album, assembly GCA_963277665.1. Classification (NCBI taxonomy): domain Eukaryota; kingdom Viridiplantae; phylum Streptophyta; class Magnoliopsida; order Santalales; family Viscaceae; genus Viscum; species Viscum album. Next base: position 897,504,112 of record OY728120.1, read on the forward strand.
ATAATCCTAAGTCTAAAATATTATTAGAGGATATGAAATTTTCAAAATCAGTAAGGAAATACTGAAGTATGATAACACACCTATTTTCTCAAATCTATCCAAGATGGATTTGATGTCTCCAATAATGAACCAAGAGTGAGATATTAGATTTAATAAGAGAATATATTAAAATATATCTTTTTAGCCCCTAACATTTCATTTTTCATAAATAAAGGTGAAGAGAATATATAATGTTGAATGGGATAATTTGACAATAAAAAAATAGGATAAGATACTGATGAGTCATATAGTAAAATTTCTTCTCTAAAGGATCCATACATTCTCATTAATTGAGAATCATGGAATTAGTTCCTATCCAAGAGTTTGGAGTATATTTTTTTAATAACAAATTCATTCTTATTTGGATATATAATGGCCATAACTATGATATTAGAATCTTTGACCCCATTTAGTATATATTTACATTTTCTAGGAGACCCCAGTCCCATTTCACTCTAGATAAAAATAGATATAGGTAGGTCTTTGAGACTATGCTAAACAGATTTTTAGATGGAGAGAACACGCCACATGAAAAAAATTGATCTTAATTTTTGTTTTAACTAGGCTATATGTGATAGTGGATGATGTTTTTTTAGAACTTTTTATGTAAGAACGGGGTGTATCCTGGGGATTCTCATCTAATCCAACCAGTATTTTAAAAGAGTTAGATTTTAAATTGTATGGGACACTAATTAAAGAGAAGGTTATTGAAGAATATTTTACACCAACAAAAGGGTTGGGGAGATTCAAAGATAGATACATAGAAGATGACATACTATATATGGAATAAGAATGATCTATATCATGGTATAGGGTGGGAACCAATAATATTAAACGAGGGTCGACCATCCTCCACCATTTTTAATTGGAGATAATGTAGTACTTATAATGGGATGGGATCATCTGTCTATGGTAGGCTAAGGAAATATTGCCTGAGAGAATGGGAAAATGGATAAATTGAATCCATTGTTAATAACCTCAACAACTTCATTAATATCACCAACATTATTATCAATATAGGGATTATAGAAAGAAATAGATTCCAAGATTGGGAATGAAAAAATGAAGGTATCTATACTAGATCATTTAGAAGATGATGTTCTAGAACTATATACTCATTAGGGGTGGTAAGATCTTGTAAAATATGATCTAAATATTATATAATCGAAGGTTGGGAAATATAGTATCTCATAATAATATGATAGGCATGTGGTTTGGGCCATAATCTTCTATAGTAAGTAAGATAGTTTCCTTTGAACCTATATCCTTAACAAAAACTCAGATGATAGAACCTGAGGAAATTCTAGTAATTGATGTTATATTTATAAATTCATTACACATTTCTATAAAATATAAATAGGGATATTAAATATCACTATAGTGATATTAAATATCCCTAATCAAGTGAGTTTGTAATTGGTGAATTGAGAAGACCTTAAGGTTGTTGGGTTAATATCGAGTATTCATCATACCAAATTTTGAATCACCCTCACTAATATTACTCTATAAAGTATTGTGATGCATATATAAATCTCACATTGGGAGTGTAATATAACTTGTTTTTTATTTTGATGAATCATGATAATTGATGTTAATTTTATGTTTTAATTATTTTCCAATATTCTAATTGAAATTTTGGAGAGTTATTGGACCCTTAATGAAGAAAAATAATAATGTTTCTTTGAGTTTGTAAAATCATTTCATTATAATATTTTAATTATTAAAAAATATCAAAACGGAATTGATGCCTTTTAGAGGGGATAACTATTGTCTAGAAAAACTATATAGAATTTTTGTAAAATTATTTTTCTACATGATCCATCCATAAATTAGGACAAGAAAAAATAAATGAATAATGCCTAAATTTTTCTCACTTAAACATGTTTTATCCATTTTCATCTACATGACCTTTATTGAGATCATGAAGAAAAATCTAACTGAAAATTTCCTCTTAGGGTATCCATGGTTTATGTTAATCTCCTAAAGCATTGCAAGGATTTCTTTTTAATATCTATTTGAAACAACCATTTTAATAATGTATTGAAGAAAAATTAGTTCTATCATGACATTTGGTTTAAAGATTTAACAATTAAAAATTAATTTAAATCATCTCAAGCTTTTAGCCTTCTTATATGGGATTCAAGGAAAAACCTGAATATTATTTAATCATTCAAATTATTTTATAAAAATTTGGACTATGATATCCATTTCAAATAATTTTTAACATGTGGAAAAAAAATTTTAACTCCATAAATATTTCATGTCTCATGATTAAAACCTCTCAAATAACCAAAAAATGATGATTAAACTAATAAAGATACCTTTGGTTAAAAAACAAATCGAATCCAAGAATTATCTCATAATACATACAATTTTATTCATCAAACCATGTTGTTATTTGTGGTAACACAAACAAAAATTTTGTGAATAGAACTATGCCATGGTTTATATTTACTAAATATTTTTAATATTCTCCACTTTAAATTGAATATTTATAAACTGGTCATATATTTTCTTTATGTAAAATTATATATAATCTTTTTTTAAATCATATCCAAAAAACTTTTGAATATCCTCCTAAACACATTTTTAAAAATCCATCATTTATTTTCACTACAAATTATATCATCTATGTAAAACTATGATAATATATACCGAAAATGTTTTGGATATCCTTAAAAACACTTTGGGGTTTCCCTCAAAATCTTATAGAAATATTTTGTACCAACACATAATCCTCATTCTGGTAACCATAAATTAGGAGTTAACATGACATTATAACAATGGAAATAATTATTAATTCAATAATATATAATGATATGAAAAAATTGTTCTCTAAAATGGATTAAATCATTATAAACAATAATGGAATATGACTTGCTCTCTATCAAACACATATATCTCTATACATGTGTTAGTGAAATTTATCATATAAAAGTATTCAGAATCATATAATACTTTTTTCTAAGACATTTAGTGACCATGGGTCATAGAGTATGATGATATTTTAAATACCACTCATATATTCCTAATTCTCCATGTATAGAATGAGATGAAAAATATACACATCAAATTTTATCCACCCAAATGGATGATCACATCATATGACACTCTCCAAAATAAATAGGAACACCTTGTCGCTTATCTATGTATGATTATAAACTTCCTAAATATATCTCAATCAAGGGACCATGTTTCATACTCATTTTATAAGAGGTAAAATTCTATCTTTATTTATCCTTAATCAATGAATTGATCAATATTAAACAAAAACACCCCTTATTAACTCTACCACATGGATTGACTGATAAACTTTTCAAAGTATAAATTTTTTCATTCTATGTATCTTATCAACCATTAGTATAAGGATTCAATATGAAATCTAAACACTTGTTATATCAAAGAAAATTGGTATGATCCTATATGTAGTATATATAGTGGGTCATAAAACACAAAAAACCTATTTTTTTTTGTTTCATGAGTAAATACCATATCTCTATATGAAACATAACCAACACTAATCTTAATATGAAATCACGACCTATAATTATCCATGAAGACTATAAATTTGGGAAAACTCAATTTTGTATTTGGAGGGATAAATCATCACTTCACATTATGAATTATATATAAAAATATGAATTAATGATGAATTAGAGAATACATTATATATAAAATGATACATTTTATATTTTTAAGCCCTTTTTAAAATAATAATAAAATCATCTATATGTGATATCCTAATCATATTTCATGTGATTGGTATCTATAGAGACCTCATGTTTGCTACAATTTTAATGTTTTTTATCAAAGTTATATCCCTAGGAATTTAAAGCCTCATATCAATGTGTCCATATAATAAATTATCCCACTAAATGTTTTAATTTTTATCATCTATAGAAAAAGTGTGTTTGAACAATTGTGTTATAAGGGTTTATAATCCCTATGATCAAATTTTTTAACATAACATTAAAAACTACTTACCTTTATATAATCTTATGATGATGATTTTAATTTATATTATCAACTTTTAACTCCTTTTAATTTACTCATTATCATCTTAAAACCTCTTATTTATACTTTTCTATTAGATAATTAATTGATCAATTTAAATGTCACTATTTAAATTAATATCATTCTTAATAAACATAACCAAACTCTATTATTATATCTTATGAAATTCAATTTTAATAAAATGAGTTTAATATTTTTTTGTTTTATATTAAACATTAATGAGTCCAATCATTCTCTCACTGAAAACATACAATCTATGTTTTCTACAAATATATTTCTAATTTATAACATATTTTCTATTACAAACCAAAACATAATTCCTTTATGAGAACATTTAATAACTAAGTATTAAATAATATATCAAATATGGTATGATATGTTTTTGGAAAAACACTTTAGAAAGATTATTTTCTTTATTACAATATGATAATATTTGGTAGTGGGAAGCCTTCACTCATATTTTAACTAATAGTCTAGATAAACTTTTTTATTCAAGATAAAAATAATTTTATATTTACAATATTTTAAAACATGTTATAGAATTGGATGAAATTATAAACCATTTATATCAAATAAATTATCTCAAATAATTCATAGTAAAACAATATATACAATAAAAACACTCAAATAAGATAAGAGAAAATGAGTTTGAAAATACGCATATTTTATGATTTATAAATTAACTAAATATTTAATGTCATCCAATGAATCCACCATTATAATGTTAAACACTTTATTTCATTATATTATTTTCACACTTCATGATATAACTACCAAATCTTCATTTGTTTTTAACTCTTATTCATATTTTAATATTTTATATATTTTATATCAATTTCATATATCAATCAAAATAGAATAATTGAATTCTATTTACTGAATACCTATAACAAAATCTCACACATGCACATTATATGAGTTCAATTATATTTTTCATTTCATCCCTTATTAACTATTTTTTTAATGTAATCACATCCCCTCCATCCTAACACATCCTTTAGGCTTTGTATACTAAGGATAAATATTTGACCCTATAATAATTTTCAATTAACATAAACATTTTCTGTTTTATAAAATCATCACAACACTAGATCATAGACCATATATTTTATTCCAAATATGATGTAACATATTGAGGAGAACAGGTAAAGTTTTATTAAATTCATTCAATAATTAGTTTATAATGAATTGTATGAAAATTTCAAGTAATGATTAAAGAATAAAGTTTATAAGATGATGAAGCCAGTAAAAAGGCCATATCTTCTCCATGTTAATTAAATATCTAATCATATTGAGTAAATAATGGTAGAATATAGTTACTTTTCCCATATTTAATCTATATAATTCCTTTGAAACACATATCAATCATGTTAAACATATGATTTTTAGATCTATTTTTGGTTGTCGTCATCTTGTACATTCCCATATTCTTGTGATAATTTTGAAAATAGGTTCCATGGATGCAAAAAATTAGAGTGGATAAATATAATGAATCTTTTAAATTATTATCATAATAATCTAAATATGTATGTTGAACAACATCACTAGTTAGCTTCTTTGGAAGTGAAATTTTTCTTTTTTATCTTATTTATGATTCATAAGTTTCAATATATGTCTGTGATGTTATATCCCTTTCCCTAAAAATCATAGATGGATCTCAATGTAAAATTTAATAATAATGATTCCATTTTAGCTATAACTAAAACAATTTAGATGATTATCATGTTTCACAATCATTTAATATGGGTTTTTAGTAAACATTATCACACTAAAAAGATGAAATATTTTATTATATCATATTCATTAGTATTCCAATATTTTTATCTTTGTGATTAAAGAGTTTTATTTAGTGTTCCTCCCAAAAAATTACTATTTTTTAGGTAATCATATCAATCATATCATATATAATAATTAGATAGTTGGTTAGGAAATACATTAAACAAATCCATAAAATGGATTATCAAACACTATTTTATAGATGCCAACACCATTTGGGTTTCCTAGATTAGTGTAACCCAATGCTTATTCCAAATCTTGAAGCATAATATAATTATGGCCCCCTAAAATTGTTTCATTAAAAAATATAATATATAGGCACCCTAAATTAACCTAGCCTACCCAGTTTAATGATCAGTGTCCTAATAAGGTTTCAATTGAGAAAGAAACTCACTATTAGTATCTTAATGGAATATAAATCTCAATATGTATAGTAATGTATTCCCTTTCTACAGATGTGACTTTAATTGTTTAGTTTTAGTTACCTAAACCATCATCTAAATTTATATATTTAAAATATTTTAATGTATATAACTTTATTCAACTCATAATTTGAGCTACTTACCAAAAAGTAAAATTAAATTATATTCAAACATATCTGAATTCATCATTTATTCATTTTTTATAAATGTTTTTATAAAAATGATTACAATAATATGAAACATATATCTATATAAGTTAAAGTATGGTATGATAGGTATTCAACCCCTAATTTTCTAGATAGAGCATAAAACCCTAAGTTGGTGAGAAATCTAACCAAAAGTATAATAATCTATGGATTGTTATATGAAGGAAACCACAATTCTAATATTACCATAACACCTAATATTCCTGAATCACAATCAACCTTTCCTTCAATGTTTAGAACCCATATAAAAATTAAAATAATGGATAAATGTAACTAAATCTTATTACATACATTAAATAAATATCCTTATATAAATGTAAGGACATTTATAATGATTTATTTAACACTCTATAGAAAAGAATATATAAATTTAGAATATAAATATTTTTTATTCATAAATTAATTTTTCAGTAAAAAATTAGTTTAAAAATTCATGAATTTATTATATAGAAAAAGGCTAGTGAAATTTTTTCTTAGAAATAAATTATAATTTAAAAATTATTCATGTGAATTTTATAAAATATACCTCAAAAATATTGTTTCCCTTTTTTTCAATATTAACTAATTTATATTCATAACATGCAAGTAATTTAATATGAAATAATTTATATTCACAATATATGATATTTATGAAAACTTTTATAGTCGTAGGAACATTTTATATTTTACATAAAAAATGTAAATTAAATAAATACCACTTGTTTTCAAATAAAACCTATCAATATGAGAATATCAATTTATTATTTGAGAAAATATCATAAAATAGAATAAACCCATTTCTATTAAGCCGTATTTTTTAATTTCTATATACATTATAAATTATTAAAAAACATCATAATATTTAAACTTATGCCATATTTATAAAAATGTTTTTGATACAGTTTAAATATTTTTTCATATTTCACATTGTCCCTCTCTAGATATGGTTTTCCAAAATATTTAAAAAATTATGAAAAACATAATAACCATGGATAGTGTATAGGGAAACAATTTTATTGGATCCACCATGTGATTACCCATCCCAAAAAAAACCATGTTTGTTTTCTTTGATCCATTCCATTTCTATTTTATCCTTAAGATGTCCTATATATGAAACCATTATTCATTTTTAACTAGGTACATCCGTATTCCATATGTTAATAGAATTTCAATACTAATCACTAGAATTTTTCTTATAAACCATGGCATAATTTTTCCATTTTTCTGTTTATTTATTTTTTATAAAACATTTCCCTGACTTTTATATCAATCAATGATTTTAATATATTAAATGTATAAGCATATAAAAATTTTATTCAAAAAAAATATATAGTTATTAAAAAATAATGAACCATGACCTATTTTTAGAAAATACATCAAGGTTTTATAAATTGTTTTTTATTGGAATAAACCATCATGGTATTTATACTTCCACAGAGTATTTTCTTCATTTATAAATATTTTTAATAGGAAAATTTTTTTAAATACATGAAAGTGACAATATAAAACATATTGGTTCTCGTAGAATATGGGTTTAACATACGTAGTAATTGTGGTTTTTTTCAATATTGGTTTCATGCTATAATCCTATAAAAAGATTTGAATTGTTGAATTTATTTTATATAGATGATCATGTAGAATTTATAATATATAATCCATACCCATTTCTTCCATCATACTATATTACCTGAAACAACATTGAAATTAACTATCCATAAAAATGTTTTTGCATCTACTTTTGTTAAAGTGAATAAAGTCACACTATAATATTTATATGTCTTTCCACAATTAATTTTTTATTTTATTTATAATTAAAGAATTTAAATAATTAAATTTAATTTTTGTTGGATTATTTTCATAACTTATTAATCCTTTTTAAAATCATGTGAATAATATTTTGATATTTTCTCTTTGTTTTCCATATCTTATTTTTGAATAATCATTATGCTCTTATACAGGGTTTGATACACCATTTAATGAATTTCTATAATTTCTTTTTATTTTTTCTGAGAGAAGAATTATAAAAAACTAAGATATCATCCAAAAAATTTTACAAAGTACTATAACGAGAAATGTTTTATTTTTTAGGATAATAATAAGGTGTAAAAAACAACCATTAATTGGAGGGACTTGAGGTGGTTTAAGAAGATCAATCACAACCATTTTCCGTCATACTGATCTTTTTAATATTTAATTTCTATATATATATATATATATATATAATTTAAATACCACAATCTATCTCTATTCTATATTGTTTATTAATAATAAAAAACTATATTTGATTTAGGTCCCAACTCTTATGTAATAAGTTTCTAGCCCAATGATAAAAAGAGTTTCAAAAAAAATATAAAATTTGTTATGTTAATGTTCTATTTTATTTTACTATTTATATCTCATCATTGTATTTGACTTTTTCATTAAAATATTAGATAATTTAACTATCAAATTAAATTTTTTGTGGGATAAATATTTGGTCACACTAATTCTTCACAATCAGTGCTTCCTACTTTCATTCCAAGATGAAAATTAAAAATCAATTGTAATTCACAAAATGATTTTCTTACAAGAAAATAATCGTAATCCATTCTAGATGATTCTATAACCAACTATATTTTATGAAAAAATATATCATATAGATAGTTTCTCTTATAGTACCACATTCATTCTCCAATCACCCCAATAATATAATTCTTTTATACTCAATTAAATTAAAATATTCATTATTAAGTAAAAAATATATCTTTTAAACCTAAAGTACATATCTCAAAAATAATCAAATAATTCAATTCAATATAATGTAACTTTTTATAACCATTATATATCCTATGAACCAAATTATTCACTCTTATATATCCTTTTATTTGTTATCAATAATGTCACATAGCATGGGAAAATTTAAACTCAATTTTATGAAGTTTTTTTGTCACCCATCCACATTTCAATTTATATTTAAGGTTAGTATATATCTATAGATTCAATATCATGAAACATTCATTGTTTTCTAGATAATATTACACTAACTATTTAACACTTATATAATATTTAGTAAAATCAATTCAATCATATTAAATGTAAAAAAAATAAATATTATCATCATCTTAGAAAATTGATATTATTTTTAAAATATTAATATAAATATTAATTCTTTAATTAATTAGAAATCATAAATATATCATAATAAATTTATAACACATGAAAAAGAAAGAAGAATTAATGACATTTTAGTCAGTATTACTCATAATAAATTTTTATTTCATTTAAGAAATAAATTTTACTATTTACTGAAACATTATTTTAGGAGTAGCCATTATTATTCACGGGTGGAGCTGATAAGGGTAATTTGTTGATGTATTCTAAAAGAAAAATTGTGTGAAAATTAAATTATTTATATAGGGACCCACATATTTCACACAAGAAAATTACTTGTTACTAGATAATTATTCAATATAAACAATAATAATCCATGCTAGAATCATATAGATTTAGTGTCTTTGTAAACATGGATACATAAGGAACTTGTTCATAAGAGATATGAATCATATACCACAAATTTATTCACAACTAGAATCCTTATTGAACATATCATACTTAATACCTTTCTTCATAACATAGGGAAAGAAAATATAAGAAAGGGTGTGCTGAAATTCTTATTAAAGGTAAAAAGGGATATATCAATGATAACATAAGTCTGAAATGAGAATAAGGGTCTAAAAACATGAGCTTGACATTGTAATACCATACACTTTATATCATAGATCATAATCATGAGACATGTAAATAATCTTGGTAGTTCATAATATAGGAATCATAATGGTGTTGGAGAACATAAACCATGAGATCATAACATTGGCATAAGAAATAATTTTGTGTCATACCCATAATAACATAAAATAATTTTTTTCATCAAGTATCACTAGAGATACTATAACAGTACATTGGGTTCACTCCCCGTTCTAATTTATCATTAGTCACAATTTACTCCCATGAATATCATAGTAGACAAAATGCCTTAGTAAACTGGGTTCACTCCCTATTCCAACCCTTAATATATCATGAGATATCCAGACTTACCCAATACATTATTGAGATATATTATTTTGGGCTCACCACACTCAAAATTATATTCCATACATATGTAAAACATGGAAAAAATTACTTTAATAAATCAAATAAAAATATAAGAAAATTTTGAAAAATTTTTTAGAAAACATGTATATGGAAAAAAAGTATTTTTCCAATATATAGAGAAATAAAGTCTACTTTATTTCAAAAGAACATTTCGTGGTAACTTGAGTTATTAAAGAGCGTGAAATTAAATTAAAACATGTTATTATCCATCAATAACCATAAGAGAATAAAATATTTTATTTTATGATATATAGGTCAAAAAATTAAATAATTGTAAACGTAATCATATACAGTCCTGAGAAATAATGAGATTGTGTCATAAAACTTATACCTCAATTTTAACTTTCTTAGAGAGAGATATAAAATCCTATATAGTAAATTTAAACTTAATATATATATATATATATAAAATAATTTTTGTACTTATTATATAATATAATACCCACTTATAACATTTCAATACTCATTTATTAATAAATTCTTATTAACATTGTCATTTTTGGTTGATAACTATTTTGTTCTTTATAAGAATATTAGTTTGGTTGTTCTGGTCCTTGTATATGATCACAGTTCCATAAACACTGTATTTTCAATCAAAATATAAATATAATACATATTAATTAAATATTTTTTTAGAGACATATTTAGAAGGAATATATAGACAAACAAATTACATCATTCATGAAGATGGTGGGAAGGACATACACAACAACGTTGTCTTCACTTTTTAAAAGATGGAATGAAAGAATGTTAAATAATAATTTTCATTTAAATAATCATTTTAATATCATATATATTCATTAAATATATCCATATTATCATCAATGTAAAGTGGAAATGGAAAATGAGTCACATTGATTTGGGGAGGTGGTAGTCCATACATATGCATGAGCGACGTTGTCATTTTACAATAGCTAAGAATGTGAGAATATAGATATGATATTATAATTACAGATGAATAATTATATCATAATTTTTATATATAATTATTTAACCCATCATAATAACATTTCATAAAATATGGTAATGGGTAATGAATTGTATCACTCTGTGAAGGTAGTAATCCACACGTACATATAGGCGATACTTTCACTTCCCATTTTATGTAAAGGAAAATGAATAATGATGGTTTCATATAAATAATAGCATTTAAGAATAAGATAATGCTTTTTAAGAAGACCATAAACTATATTTCTTATAAAGGGGGTTTATAATAGAATTTGTTAGGGGTTATTTGAGATAAAAAGTCATGTAATAAAGGGAAAGGTGGGGTGTCCTTTTATTAGTAGGTGAGATGACATACATGGAATTGATAAATATATTAAAATATTATAATGTGATACTCAAGATAAAATATTCAAAATGGCCATAAGATCAAAGTTCAGATAGGATTATATGAAAATAAAATCCGCCAATATATTTGGAAAAGTTTAATTGGAATACATTCTCTTATCTCTTACCCCTCACCCTTGTAATCTTGTTTTAACCTTAACCATGGTAACCAATTATTAATATTTTTCCTATTCATTATGACCAAAAATTAAGGTTTCCTTAGTATTAAATTTTTACATTATGATTAAAAATATGGAATCCATTTTATCATATTCAATTCACATATGTGGAATATTTTTTATTCATAAAAAACCCTTAAAACGTGATGAAATGTGATTTTCGAGAAAACAAGATATCATAAGGTATAGAGATTTATAAAAAATGAAAAATAAAAATGATTACAATGAAATGAATTGTATTATTAATAATATAAATGATATACTATTACTTTTTAATCATTTTAAAAAAATGAAAATTTTAATTTCTTGAATTGAAAATACATATTTTAATAAAAATAAGTATTTTCCACTATTTGTTGAAAAATAAATATTTTCATAAAAATATAAAAAATAACTATAAGATAATCTTGAAATTATTATTTAAATAATTGAGTTTATTTTTTAAAATAATGTTTCTAAAAGTGGAAAAAAATATTATATTATCTTCTCACAAAATAAATAAATAAAAATTCAGTAAAAATGAATTTTTAATGCATATATAGACTTTACTAAAAAATTCAACTAATCTATCAATATATTTTCATTATCTAAAACCTTTATACATACTTTTCAATATATGTCAATTCCTATTCATTCCATCAATTTTATTGCCTAAGTTATAATGATATACTCTATTTTGGTTTATTTAGACTTGGAGTTGTGTGGGTCGAAAGCTATCGAGGAAATTAAATTTATTTGAAGAGAAATATATCATAAAATATCAAGGTGTTACACTCTAAACCCCATAAAATCAATTTCACCATTATTGTTTTTCACTCTAATACAAAAAAATGAGGATATCTTTATTTCATCAGAACCTTGGATTCATGAGTGGTACAACCTATAATTTCAGTACATGTAAACGATTAGGTATGTACTTTCTCAAGAGAGATACATGAAACACATCATGAACATGAGAGTGGTTCAGTAGAAGTGTCATGTAATAATATATTGTATTTACTTAATGAATAATATTAAAGGGTAAAATATATATAGGGATTATATTTCCCATATTTATGATTCTCATAACCTTCTTTCATAATGCAATTTATAGAATTGTTTTTTCACAGACAAATATTTTTAGATTTCATCGACAATTTTCAGCATAACGTTTCTGTCAAATCTTACTTTCCTTAATGTACTTCTGAATTTCTCTAACATTATCTTTGATTTAATCAACTAGATGAGGTCCCAATATATTTTATTCTCCAACTTAACCCAAATATGATTGAGTTTTATACATAAATCCACAGAGGTTTCATAAGGATCCATCTGAATTCTCAAATGAAAGATATTATGGAATGAGAAAATGATTAGAGGAAGGTGTTGATACCGACCAACTTTAAAATCCATATAATAGGACCTTAGTAAATCTTAAAGGGATAGAATCGATCTCTCTGATTGAACATCTGTCTTAGGATAATATGAAGCACAAAACCTAACTATAAATCTATATCTTGTTAAAGACTTACCTAGAACATAAATATATTCCTTGGATCCTGATCATATATAATAAAATGTGGTAATCTATTTATCCTTAACACTTACTTAATGTATATTCTAGAAATATTGTCAAGAGGGAGAAATTATCTAATATCAATGAAATTTTCTAGAGTTTTAAGGTGATCGACTATAACAACAACAGTGTTATGTCCTTAAATTTTTTTGGGGATTCTAAGGAAACAATATATGGTCATGTTTCCCATTAACATTCTGGAATGGTTAATGGTCATAAGGACTCATTGAACTTATATCTATAAGCCTTGACTTGCTGACAAACCAATCATCAAGATATACACTATACATTATTTATTTTCAATTTGTCCCACTAAAAATATTCTTTTAGTTCTCTATACATATTTTCACATCCAAGTTTAAATGATAATGATAAACTATAATCTTCATCCAATAGATCATTCTTTAAGTATGGTATTAATGGGACACAAACATGGTTCTCAAAACTCAACATTTCATCACAATCAAGGTTGAACTCAAGAATATTTCTCTCTTTCTTTTTCAGCATTATATCATCCTTATCGGCCTCTTTAATATGCACTTGCATTGATGGTTGAACACTCATTTGATAAAGATTCGATTTCTACCCCACCATCATGATTTTAAAATATATCATTTTCAAATATGAAAATATTGGATCTTTTTTTACTTTCATCATACATAAGTTAGAATGATCGTTTCGAGTCAAATCATTGACCACCTTGTTCACTTTCTCATGGTGGTAATATGTTTATAATTCATGTTATTTAATAAACTCTAACCATATTATCTTGTGAATATTCAACTATTTTTGAGTTAATATATACTTTAAACATTTATGATCATTATATATGCCATACCATTCTCCGTAAAGATAATACCTACATATTTTTAATGAAAAAATTAATATGTATATCTCCAAATCCCGAGTTGGGTAATTTTCCTCATGAACATTCAATTATCATGGGGTATAAGCTATAACATATAATTATGAATGGGGATGTATCTCAGTCCCTTATTTGATGCATCCCTATAGATCAAAAACCATTGTCTACTATATGAAAGTCTAATCACATTTATAATAACTATCCTTTTTTGCAGTTCCTTGTAATTTTCTTCCCATCCATATATACAAAAGAACTTAGTTCCCTTATTATTTACCTTGGGGAGTGGATTATATTGTGAGTATAAATTCTTAAAAAAGATTCAATAATATCCATCTAAACTAAAATCCCATGGACCTCAACCATAATGGTTGGTCTAGTCAAATTTTCAACAGATTCAGTCTTTGAAGGGTCCACCGATATACCCTCACTTTATATTATATGACTCATAAATGATACATTTTTTATCAAGAATTTACACTTTTTATAATTTTCAGGTATTTTATCCTTCCATGGGGTCTTTAGAACAATCCTTAAGTGATCATATTTCACTTTCTTACTCTCAAAAAATATATCAATATCATCTTTAAAGATTACAAAAACTGGTCAAGGTAATCCCTAAAGACTCTATTCATTATATCCATGAAGATATCAGTGGAATTAGTATGGCCAAGTGGAATAAATATAAATTGATAGATTCCATACCATGTAAAAAATATTATCTTAGGTATGAATTCACTTTTAACCCTCAATAAATTATATCCAAATCATAGATCAATCATGAGAAAATATTGAAATCTTCATATTTGATAAAACAAATCATCGATACAAGAAATAGGATAATTATTATTTATTTTAATCCAATTATGTACCAAATAGTCATTTTAGAGTCTCATTGATCCATCTTTCCTATTATCAAAAATAACAGGTGCACCCCAAGGTTACATACGTGGATGAATGAATCTGTTATTATCATTCTCTTAGATTTTATTCTTCAATTACTATAACTCAATAGGGTTCATTCTATAAGAGGCCATTGAAATATGTATAGCACCAGTTATAAGATATTTTAAAATCTCAACATCACTATTTTTAGGAATACCATGAAACTCATCAAAAAAAACATCTTCAAACACTCATACAACAGGAAGATCTTTGATGTTGAGTTTCTCACCAACCATTTGAGATAAACACCCCTTCTGAATAGGAATTAAGACCCGTATAATAGATGAAATTTCCAGAGAAATTTATTATTAATCATAAAACTAATAGAATATCATATTTTTCTTTGGAATATAAAATATGACAACCCTTTATTACAATTAAATGTGGGATTTATGTAAATAAATCCAATTCATGCCAATGATAACATTAAATGCAACAAGATTGAGAATAATGAGATTATCAAGAAGAAATTTCCAACAAACATAAATTGTAGAATAATATTATAATTGATATGTGATGATCATAAAATTATGTTTTTTCACTGAAAATTAAATATCTAATAATGGGGTTAGTATTGTGATACCCTTAGAAATTTCTTCAGATATAAATGCTTGGGTGGATCTAGAATCAAAATAATACATTTGTACTTTTAGAGTGGATGGTAAGTGTACCTTTTACCACTTTTTTATCTTAACCCCTATAAAAAATAGTGATCATGTGGGATTTCTTTTTCTTATTGGGATTAAGTGGTTGTTGAAGTTGATTGTCATCAATAACCTTTAAATTTGGCCATTAGTTGGCACGATTCTCATACTCCTTGCATCTGAAATACTGGAGTATGGGTTGTGAAATTTTTAGTGCTTCCTATCCTTCATTAGCAAACTTCGTCTTACCATTACTTTGATATTAAATTTCTTGATGAACTTAATTTACACATTTAAAAATTTTACCAGTCACCTTAATATAATATATTTCATGTATCCTTCCATAATTCAAGTATAAATGAAATATCATCTTATTCTCTAAATTTTTTATAATTTGAATTTCATTTGAATTCCATCTTTATCTTCTTATTAAAAACATGAGATTCATGGGTACGTATAATCTCCATTTACACCTGGATATAAAATTAAATGATTTCTTCATTGCTACTGAATTCCCTTATAGATAACTCCCTTCATGGACTTTTTTTAATCCATTTAAGAATCGATCAATATTACTTTCAAGATAGGTGATAATAAAAACAGCATACCTCAGATGTCTTGTAAATATTTCCCTATATTTACCAATGTATTCATCATCCATCTAATTCAAATCAAGTAATTCCTTTACCGGTTTTTGTATGAATAATATGAGGAAGTATTTACCTAAATATAAGATTTAAAACTCATCACACCTCATGGTGTCAATTGCTTCTTATTTCTACATGTTCTTGATAGGATTCCACTATTAATATTCCTTTCCTTTCAAAAGATAAATAGTTAAAATAAAATATTCATTTTCTAGAAACTTGATAATAGAAAATATATTTCCAGTAATTTTGATTCATTTCTAATCAACTAATGGATAAACATAGTCACTAAAAGAAGGTAGATGTGTTCGCATGATGGAATCAATATAATTTTATTCCCACCATTCCTTATTTGTAATCTCAACATGATTCAAAGACTAAGAATGTTCCATAATCATAGTAACAAAATTATTTATTATATATCCTAAATAATTTGGTTTCTCAGAAATTATCCTCCAAATATAGCTTTAACATGCCTACTTCAAGTTCTATAAATTTTAAAAAACCAAAAAGAATAATGTGAGAAAAAACAATCAAAGTGGGAATATAACACCCCAATCATTTTATGGTATGTTTCTCTTAAATACATTATATTCATATCCAATATTTCATAAAGAAATGGGTTTCATTAAAAAACACTTTTTTATTTAAGAGATAGTCATAACCAAGGCATTAAGCATAAATTTTCCACTTCTGTGTTTTGAATTATGAAAAACGGACATACATGGTTGCGATCAGGGTGATATTTTGTGTGTAATATAATCAAGTTAATTTTCAGTGAATAGTAAATTACCCTTATGAAAAGTAAAATACCATTATTAATAGTAACTTACCCTTCGTAATAGTAATATGACCCTTATGAATGGTAACCTTACTCATGAATGTATAAATAAAATTTAGTTGCCTTAAAAATGAAGATGCATATTTTATTTGTTGGTATTCTTTCGATTAAATAATGATTTTAATTAAAATACAAATTCATAATATTTAGAAAATTATTTTTTACAAATGGAGTTAATTTTTAGATTCTACATGTTGAAAATTTATTAGGGTGATGTTTTGAGATTTTTCTGAAATACTTGATTTTTTAGAAAATAGTAAAATACATTAATTTACCATATAAATACATTATATTTAAAATTAAATATTCATAGAATCATTATTGATGTAATCACCTAAATATTGAACTCACATTCACTTATTACTATTTTAGTTCATGGAATCCTCATAATTTCTTGTCTTGTGGTGAAATAATAAATTAATGAATATGATGTTAAGGAAACCCACCTCCCCGCCACTATGTAATTTACCCCTCACCCCTTCTTCCACCCACACCACTAAAGCTTCAATACTTTCCTAAATTATCCTCAAATATCTCCCTCATCTCCTTCCCCACGTCCAAAACCTTTTGGTCACACCAAAAGTCTAAAACCAAAGTCTTTTAGGAGGTTCTCAAGGGGGAGTACTCAAGAGGGAAATCTCTCTTCTCTTTTCTCTCAAACTCTATTACAAGATTCATTATTTTGTTTCTCTCTCCTCACCTCACCACATCAGAATTATATGATAATTATATTACATTACATGTACATTAGTCTTATAATTCTAATGGGATATTTCATCATCATCTATGTTTTCCCCACCTCTTACACTAAAAATGAAAATACCATCTGAGATGTGTTAATTTATCACATTCAAGGATGGTGGGTCCTCAATTTCTATTACTATCTTAAAGAATAGTCATGAAACATTTTTAAAGGTTTAAGTAGATAATAATATATGTATTTTAACTTGTTAAATGTTTTTTAATCATTACACAGTCATAATATAAAATAATTATACAAAACAAGTTCATTATGCACAAAACGGCTAAGTTAATCCAAGCATTTGTAATTAGCTTTTTACTAACGAGTCATCCTCATGGTATATAATCAAAAATAATTATTAGATTATTTATATCCATGTAATGTCACTAATAATATATATTAACAATTTTGGATGTTTAACAACATTTCAAATGAACTTCCAATCATAAATACAAGTAAAACTATCATGAAAACTATGGAAGAAAATGCTTCCCAAACAATAAAATTGAACCTATTGAACCCATAAAAAGGGAATTAATTAACCTAATAAGGTTATAATAAATCAATTAAATGTTTAAGTGATTCTAGAATTACTAATTAATTATGCTAAATTTGATTATTCAGGTCTTTAAGATCAAACGAAGAACACATTCAGGCATAAGGTGAGGGATCATCTCTTTCACTTTTATTCAAGAATTTCCCTTATGTGGTGTCCTTAAATTTTTAATTCATAATGATGGGGTATGTTTTCACATCTCCCTCATACTACCCTAATGATATATAAATAATGGGATACCCTTTTACATCTCTCTAATCCCTCATAATAACACTGGTTACCGTGCCGAAATGTTTGTAAGGGGTTTCTCATCTCACATTCAATTTTGTGGGATTTCCATTGTTCGACACTTATTTATTATACGGGGTATATGTGTACAGACATTTAATGTATAATATAATTATTATATTTATATTCATGGTATTAAGTGATTCATTTGGTGATTATTGATTTATGGTCATACAATTCGATTGAATACAATGTGGTTAGGAACTTTGTCTCAATTTCCATTTCATTGAGACGTACTGGGTATTGTACACCTAATATTTCTTATGTGGTGTATCCACTGCCCATTTGAGATCAGTTTTTAGTTGTAATTTTAAATACATTATAAATTCATATTCGGGTTTCATTGATATGATTATTGTCTTTTGTTGTATACCCTTTTACATACGGTGTTTATTTGGAATGCTGTTTTAACTATGGAAATATTGATGAATTTGTATCATCTAATCTATACGGATATTGAGATTACATATTGTAATTGTATTAAAGATATGTGTAAATAATTATTTCGACTTCCAGTAATGTGTGGGGCATGCTATTGCCCCTTGATGCTTTGAGAGTTCCCATGAGACAAATCAGTTGGCGACAAACCCTTCAAGTTTGTTTCTAAAAATCATATAGGTTTCTACCCATAGAATTAAACTATTTTCATGGTATAGTGGTATCATGTTCCAGATACTTGACATCCAATTAATAATAATTCTCTTTATTAATTTTTAGTTATTATTATCCATGAGGTTTTCACTATGAGAAAATGTATGGATACATCTTCGTTCTCAGTTTATTAATGGCATGTGTTTTTCATTTAATCACCATGCCATATTGACTATGCCAAATTTTTTATGATTCAATTATTATTGAATCATTCTTCCAATACTGTTAACCCTTATAGATCATTTGATCTCACCCATTTAATTTTTTTATCGTCAATAGGTTACAAAGAGGAGACCATTTATTGAGTTCTCAAGGATGCAGTTTATTAGTTTTTCTTATGTATTGTAATTTGTACCTTTCTCAATGTAAAATGAGTTTCATGTATGTATCTAGTTTCATCAATACTATTAAACTGATTGTTACTTCGATATTTCATTCCTCTTAATCATGCCAATGTAATAAGTAATGCACCAGCTCCTGACTTCTCGGGTCGGGGCGTTCCAGTAGATATCAGAGGAAGTTTAGTAGAAACCATGGGAACTAGATTTAGAAAACATAGTTTAGGTAACATAACCCTAAGACATACTTTGAGTATGTTATGAATAAGAACCACACACATCTTTTTTGGGAGCAATATACATGATAAATTTTTAGGATGAAATTTTGGAAGGTGGGAATAATATAACCCCCAAGCATTTTATGGAATGTTTCTCTTAAATAAATTCTATTCATTGCATATATTTCATATAGAAATGAGTTTATTTGATACAACACCTATTTATTTAGGATATAGTCATAACATAGCCATTAAACATAAATTTTCCACTTCTTTGTTTTGAATTTTAAAAAACGGACATACACGGTTGCGATCAAGGGGATATTTGGAGTACAATAGAATCAAGTTAATTTTAGGTGAACAATAACGTAACCTTATGAATAGTAACATACCCATATGAATATTAACTTACCCTCATGAATAGTAATATGACCCTTATGAATGGTATCCTTAATCATGAATGTATAAATAAAATTTAGGCACCTTAAAAATGAAGATGAATATTTTAAGTGTGGGTATTTTTTCGGTTAAATAATGATTTTATTAAAAATTAAAATTTTAAAATTTATAAAAATATTTTTGAAAAATGGAGTTCATTATTCAATTCTAAAAATCAAAAAATGGTTAGGGTTAATTTTTGGTATTTTTCTGAAATACTTGAATTTTTGTGAATTTTAAAATACATTAATTTTCCGTATAAATAATTAATAATTAAACTTAACTATTACTAGAATCATGAGTGATGTGATCACCCAAGTCTCGAACTCACATGCACTTATTACGATTCTCGGTCAAGGAATCCTCAAAATTTCTTTATTGTGGAGAAATAATAAATTAATTATTATAATATTAAGGAAACCATCTTGCCCTCCACTATATAAACCAGCTCTCACCCCCTCTTACACCCACACCACTCAAGCTTCAATCCTTTCCTAAATTATGTTAAAACTTATTCCTAATATCATCCCCTATGTCCAAGACTTTCTGGTCTCACCAAAAGGCCAAAAACAAATTCCTTAATAAAATTCTCAAGGAGGCATACTCAAGAAGTGAACCTCTCTTCTCTTTTCTCTCAAATTATTTTACAAGTTTCATTATTTTATTTATCTCTCCTCACCACCCCACATACAAATTATATGATAATTCCAGCACCTTAAATGTACAATAATTTTATCATGCTAATGGTATATTTCATCTTCATCTCTCTTTTCCCCTACCTCTTACACTAAAAATGAAAATATAGTTTGGGTTGTGTTAATTTATTACATTCAAGGACGACAGGTTTTAAATTTCTATTATTCTATCCAATACTAGTCATGAAAACTTTTCAATTGTAGAACCTGATAATAATATATGAATTTTAATTTATTCAATGTTTTTTATTCATTTCACACTCATAATATAAAATAATAATACAAAACAAGTTTATTGTGCACAAAACTGCTAAGTTAACCCAAGCATTTGTAATTAAATTTTTACTAATGAGTCCTCGTCATGGTATATAATCCAAAATAATTATAATATTATTTATATCTTTTTAATGTTACTAATAATATTTATTAAAAATTATGTATTTTTAACCAC
The DNA here is from genome assembly GCA_963277665.1 of Viscum album. Lineage (NCBI taxonomy): Eukaryota > Viridiplantae > Streptophyta > Magnoliopsida > Santalales > Viscaceae > Viscum > Viscum album. The sequence goes on from OY728120.1 coordinate 897,526,061, forward strand.
ATTTCAAACAAACTTCCATTCATAAATACAAGTAAATTGATTATGAAAATCAAGGAATAAAATTCTTCCCAAACAAAACAATTGATCTTCTTTAACCCATCAAAAAAATCAATTAATGAAACTAATAAAGTTATAATAAATAAATTAAATGAATATAAGGTTCTAGAATTATTAATTAATGAATAAAAATTTTATTATTCAGGTATTTATGATCAAAAAAATAACACATTCGGACATAAGGTAAGGGAACCTCTCTTTCTCTTTTATTCAAGAATTTCCCCTATGTGGTATCCTTTTATTTTTAATTCATAATGATAGGTTATGATTTATCACATCACACATACTCCCATTAGGATATATAAATGATGGGATACCCTTTTACCTCACTTTAAGCCCTCACAAGAATACATGTTACCATGCCAAAATGTTTGTACGGGGTTTCTCATCTCACTTTCAATTCTGTGAGATTTCCATTATTCACCACTTATTTCGTGTATGTGGAATATGTGTACTTACATTTTATGTATAATATCATGATTATATTTATATTCATGGAATTATATTATTCATTTTGTGATTATTTATTTTTGGTCATACGATTCAATTGAATACAATGTGGTAAGGGACTTTGTCTCAATTTCCATTTCATTAAGACATATTGGGAATTGTGCCCCTAATATTTATTATGTGGTGTATCCACTGCCCATTTGAGATAATTTTTCATTTTAAATTTTAAATGTATTATATATCCATATTCAGGTTTCATGGATATGATTATTTACTTAAGATCTATACCCTTTTACATATGGTGTTTATTTGGAATGTTGTTTTAACTATAGAAATATTGATGAATCTATATCCTCTACTCTATACCGATAATGAGAAGTAATATTGTAATTGTATTAAATATATGTTTAAATAATGTTTTTGGAGTTTATGTGATGGTTGGGGCCCTCTATATCCCCTCGATGCATCTATAGGTTTAATGAGACAAATTAGTTGTAGACAAACCCATCGAGTTTGTTTCCAAAAAATCAGACGGGTTTCTTCCCATAGACTTAAACCATCTCAATGGTATAGTGGTATCATGTCCAATATACATGAATAACAATTAATAAAAATTATATTTATTCATTTTCAGTTATTACTATCCATGAGGCTTTTACTATGACAAAATAAATGGATACATTTTCGTTCTATGTTTATTAATAGTGTGTGTTTTTTCATTCATTCACCATGCCATATTTACTATTACAAATTTTTTATGACTAAATTATTATTGATTCATGCTTATACTATTTTTAATCCTTAATAAGAATTTGAGATCACCCCTTACATTTTTTTACCTTCAACAAGTTAGGAAGAGGAGACCATTTATTGAGTTCTTATGGATGCAGTTTATTAGTTTTTGTTATGTATTGTATTTTTTACCTTTCCCATTGTAATATGAGTTTTAAGTATGTATCCAGTTTCTTAAATACTACTAAAATGATCATTAATTCAGGATTTCATTCAACTTAATCATTCCAATTTAATAAGTAATACACAATCTCTGGTCTTTTGGGGTCGAGGCATTACAGGGAAGCCATGTAATCCTGAAAAATATTTTATAGTTGGTCCAAATATTATCAAATTATTCTCAATCTATAATACCATTTTTTATCATAGGTCATCTACGGTAATTATCTATTCAAATCCTTAAAAATCATTCATAATGTAAATTTTATTTAACATAATGATTTCTTATTGGAGTTTCAAACCTGGTGCGTACTTAGGGAACACTCATTTTCACCACAATTATAGTCGAGATACACTCGATCAACTATTTTTAGGTTTATTACCCCAAGATGAATTTGTGCCAAAAATACATCCACATAAGTATAAAGATGGTGATTTACTACTAGGAAAACTATAATAATTTCTTTACAATAATGTAGGGTATTATCTTATACATATGACTACCCAATGTTCTCTCATTATAGTTTTCACATTTGAGTTTACAAAGGTAACTAATCCTTTCTATGATGCTCACTTTATCAACCCATACTTTTCATACATAAATATTATATATTATTATTTGAATATTGAATACATAATATAAAAATCATTTCTTTAATTGTATAGATTTATAGTTTTTAGAAATCTGGATATATAATTAACTTTTTCATAAGAGCTCTACACTATCTCCCACTAAGTTTCCAATAAATATAATCCTTCAATGACATATTATACATAAAACAATTATTCAGAATCATTGGATAGAAAATATAAGAAAGTGTTATCCCATGTGATCAATAAGGGTAAATAATGGGGATATCAATAATCACATAAGCATTATAAAAGCATAAGGGTATATGAATATGATCTTAATATTTAGAAAATATACCCTTAATTTCATAGATCATAATCTTGAGTCATGGAATAAAGGTTTAATGTTCATAAGATATAAATAATAAATGAATCAAATAACATGAGCCATGAGAGCATAACATTTCCATAATATTTATGTTTTTTGCATACATAAAATCATATAAAATAATTTCCCTAGTTAAGTATCACAAAAAAGACTATTATAGTGTATTTGGATCACTCTCAATTACACCATAACTTTATTCATGGTTCACTACCAAGGCAATCATAGTGGATAAATTCCCTTAGTAAACATGGTTCACTCCCAATTATACTCCTTATTATATAATGAAATGTCTATATTTAACCAATTAATTGGAGATAAATATAATTATTTTCCTAACCATTAAATAATCATAATACATTTGATCCAAAATATCATAAAAAATTTATCATATATCATTATCTTGGTGAAATAAATGGGTTTTATAAAATTTAAAACATGTATCATAGCGTTAAACATGGAAAAGAAACCAGTTTCTTAAAAATCTCAATCAACATAATCATAAACCATACATAGAAAGAATAAAGATGCTATCCATTTATATTTTCCATAATAAATCATAAGTTAAATCAAATAATTTAAACATAAATGAATGTTTCAATAAAATATCACTCGGAATATTAATTAAGTAAAATATCAATTTTATTTTAAATACACTTATTTAAAGTGCAGAAATTTTATAAATACTATGGAACGAAATTTCATTGAAAATAACCTTGTAAACATGTAAATAAATTTTTAAATCATTTTTCGTCCATGAATATGGGAAATTTTGTTCATGTTTTCTGCGTTAAAACAATGATTATGTTCACATTTTCTATAAAAGTCAAAAAGTACCTCGTTCAGAAACAAACGATAAGATGGTTCTTTTTAAACTAATTTTTAAAAATTAAATCATGGGTAAAAATTCATATAAAAAGCATATAAAAATATAAAATATATTCTTTAAGTCATTTTTTAAAACAGTGATATGGAAAAAAAATTGTATTTTTTATTAAAGAGAGAAAAAAGTATGTTTTCATTTAAAATTTCATTATTTAGGTCTCTTGAGATCATAAGGATATGTAAATGATAGAAAAACAAGAATTATATATAAATAAAAAAAGTATAATAAATTTATTTGTTATTTTGAGAGATATTTCATAACATTTAATCATAAAAAACTTAATCATAAACAACATCGATAAAGAAATGGATTATAACATAAATCCCTTAACTCCTATTTGAATTTCATAAATAGTGATTTAAAATATTTATTAATAACTTTATATTAATTTTAGTTGTATAAATATAATAATTTAAATACTTTTAATATCATATATGATCCACTTATAATATTTCAACACCCATTTATTAATAATTCATTGTTAAAATCGTCATTTTTAGGTGTCAATTGTTTTTCTTTCATGAGAATTTTAGTTCCATAGTTCCAGAACAAGTTTTTGATCATGGTTCCTTAATCCCCATATTTTTTTGGGATATAAATATAAAATATATTAATTATAATCATATATAATAGTATATGTAGAAAAATTAATTACTTTTTTAATAGAGATGGTATGTCATATGTCTGAATTACCATTGATTTCCAATTTCAAAATATGGAAAGAAAGAAATGTAAATAATAATTCACCTTTAAATATTCATTTTTATATTATATATATCATATATTTTCATTAAATTTATCCTTATTACCATATATTTAAAGTGAAAATGAAAAATGAATCATATTACTTCTTAGAGGTGGTAATCCACACATATGCACGAGAGATGTTATCGTTTTCCAACAGATAGGAAGGTAAAAATATAGATTTTAAATGATAAATATATAATGAAAATTATATAATAAACATAATATGTAAATATTAATCCCATCATAATAAACATCCATGAAATATTGTGGTGGGAAATGAATTGTATCACTATATGGAGGTGGTAGTTCACACATACACACATGTGATACTCCTACATCCTATTTGATGAAAAATAGGGTGAACAATTATTATTGCATAATCATAATAACTTTTCTATAAATTTAGTATACTTGAAGTATTATTTTATAATGAATACCATAGATTTGTTAGAGGTAAAAGTAGAAATAATTTCATAGAGATCAGAAAGGGGGATTACTTGTCCTTAGGTTGGACTCCTTTATATCCTTTCTTAAGGATACTTGGAATGGTATTTTAAGAATAAAAACCTCTAATTCATGAATAGAGAATATTATATTATAATTAGTAAGTTTTTATTTAATATTTATGGCTTAATTTGGTGTAAAAAGGTGAAAGGAGGGCTGTTATAAAATAAGTGGTGAATAGGGCACACTAGGAATTTATTTAAAGATTAAAATATAAAAAAATAATACTCAAGAAAAATGATTTAAAATGGCCAAATTTTATAATTCTTGATATTATTATGTTTTAATATGTATTTAAAATATTTTTAAGCCGTTTTTAATTATCACTCTTACCCTTATCTCTTTGTTTAACCCTCCTAGTAAACACATTTTAACCTTAACTGGGGTAACGATTATTAATTGTTTTTACAATTCATTATAACCAAAAATGAATGTGATATTATTATAAAATTTATAAATGATGATTATAATTTTTTAATCCATTTTATGAAATTAAATTCACATAATTTTTAGATTTTAATTTAAATTTCAACCATCAAAACGTGATAAAAAGTAGCTTTCCAGAAAAAATGTTAACTTAAGAAAAATAATTATTCTAAAATCTATCATAAATTTTATTATGATGAACATAATTGGATGATATGTAATATAAATGAACTAATATTTTATTTAAATCGTTTTATAACAAAGTGTAACTTTTTAATTTCTTGAAATGAAAAAGATATATTTCACAATAAATTAAAATTATCACTATTCATTGAAAAATAAATCCTTTCAGAAAATTCACAAAATTTCACTATAAGATAAAATTGAAAATATGATTTCAAAAATATGTTTAACTTTTTAAAATAAGTTTTCCAAAATTGTCCAAAAAATAACTATATTATTTTCTCAAAAAAATCAGTTTAGAGGAAAAATGTATTTTTGATGAATATAATGACTTTTCTAAACATTGAATACTTATTTATAAATATATTTAATTTATCTAAAATGTGTAACGCCCCAACCCATGCATCCCAAAGTCAGGGAATTATTATATAACATTGGCATGACCACACGAGATCAAGTCTGTAAAGGCTGATTAGTTTAGTAGCCTTGTAAATACAAGATACATACATAAGTTTTACAACACATTGTGAAATGTAAAAACAAAAAAATTGTGTCCCATTTGAACAAACTCATATCCCTTAGCCTATTCCTACAAATTAGTCATAATATACTTCTTAACATCATTGGAAAAAAGAAAACATAAGAAAGGGGTGAACTTAGATGCTTAGTAAGGATAAAAATATAGCAGAAACAATAAGAATAAACTTTTAAATAAATTTATAAGACTAAAAAAATACATTTAAACTTAATATATGCATAATATGGAAAAGATAAGTCAAATAATTTCATTTACTTATTCAATTGGAAATTATACTAGTCAAATAATCACATGTAATATCAATATTTAATTTCATAATGAGGGAATGCATAATGTCGAACATCATAACCATATAGTCCTGTCCTTGTTCTATGAATACAAATAATATTTTTTTCAAGGCCTTGTTCTAAGACAGTAGTTTGTCTCTTGAGACCTACTGATACATCGAGGAGCTATAGCGGGCTCCACCCATCACTTACTAAGTCTAATTCATCCCTCATATGAAAAGGTTGAAACATAACATTTACATTCGTATTAAAAATATCATATTAAATGTTAATACATTAACAATAAACCATGAGTGGTATAAAAATAACACATTCACAATCAAACATCACACAAAACCTTCAATACAGTATTGAATATTTTTTCATAATAAATCAACTTCAAACAAGTGTAAGATTCATCAAATCATGTTTATATATATGAAATCAAAACTATTTTAGAGAAATATATCTTTCAATTTTGATCTAATTTAAAATTCATGTAATTATAAAGGAAAACATTTATTTTAAAAATATTCTTATAAGATTATAACGTAATATTTAATGACGTTATAAAAGTGGAAAAAAGACGCACCCTCCATATAAGTTAAAAAAATGAATTCTTCCCTTAATTTTTTGAAAATGTCATAATGTACCTTATTGGTAAAAAAATTTAAAGATTACTTTAAAAAATGTTACACCCCAAGATTTCATAGTACATTATCTCATTAAAGTAATTCAATAGCTTATGCTACACACAACACTGAGTTTGAGCGCACCATATCTTACCAAACTAGACGTTCAAAAAGAGGTTACGAATAATATTAACTGAATTTTAAATCTTATATACTCTATATAATTTTAAAATTCATATTATGGATTTTTTAGAAATAATATAATCACAAAAATAATTTTTTCATATAAAAGAAGTATTTTTAAAAAAATGAAATTTTACAGCCTTTTAAGGGATAACCTTTTTTAAAACCAATATTTGACACTTTTATATATTAAATTTAATGGAATTAAATTATTATTTATAATAGGGACATACAAATTTAGTTTGGATAAATTTTTGGTACTTTTTTGATAACTTTCATATTTTGATGATTAGTGAAAAATTCTATGTTTTAATTGAAAACAACTTTTTTAATAAAAATTATTTATTGTGATAAATTATGAATTTGAATTTTTTTGAAGAATAATTAGATCATATTTTTAAAATTTAATAAAATTTCGTTCATTGTAAGTAATTTCACATTTAAATTTGACATAAAACAAGTCAATCTTTTGATAGTTTTTACTTTTAAAAAACCCACTTTTTGGCTTTGACAACGGGAATTAATTTTAAATTAATTTCTTCCACTTTGGTGTTTTTAATTCGGAAAAATTGATTCCATATTTGGAATCAATAGGTACAAATTGTGTAAATAGTTAACTTTTATTTCTATACATTATGAATATTTACTTTGGTAAATATTTAATTTTCCATGGTTAAAGGGTAAATCTGGTAAATAAGGGTGTAAAATATTATAATAATAATATTAAACTACCCTAACATGTGTCATATTCCTATTGGATGATACATTTCTGACCATGGGCATCCTTGGGTCTATTTTGGGACCACATGGTGCCACTTGAGAGTGATAATGATACTTTCTATTAATTAATTTAATGTAAAGACAAAAATTACATAAACATATTTCCTTAAGTAACACAATTTTTACAAGGTGTTGCATAAATTACATTTTATACTATAAATATTAATTAGAAAAAAAATATTTCATACATAATTTATTTTTAATTATAAATTTATACCTTAAATAAATAACTTTATTTCTGACATAATGATGATGTAGTAATTACCTTATTAATGAAAGAATCAAATAAATGGTATTATAAATATTAAAATAAAGATGATTTCAAAGTTCTTATGACATCCATGAATTTTCTAGGTGAATATGACATGTTAGTATTAATTCAATATATCTTTTTCTAAGTAATAAGGTTTTTATGACTTTCACATAAACCAAATAGTGAATAGTGTCATAATCGACATAAATGAGTTTTTAAAATTAATAATATATTATTAAATTATATAATATTACTAAAAATATAAGTATCAGAAAAGGTATCTAATAAAATTATATATGTCCTCAAAAAACCACATGAGGTTCCCTAGGAAGTTTAGAGTAATTTTATTAACCATATAGTGTAAGAATACAAGAAGACACGGTAAAAGTTAATCTATTTAACAAAGAGTTAAATCTATAAGATAAGGTTAAAATGGTGACCTAAACCTGTATAAAACCTATTTAATGAGTTTTTTTAACCCATACCCACCTTGAACTAGAAATAAATTATTTTTGAGACATTAGAAACCGAAAATTATTTTATTATAAAATAATATTTTAAACTTTTCCAAAAGTGACCCGGACCTCTCTTATAAAAAGGCACTTCCCCATCTCTCAAAATGACACATCAAAATCCATTTGGCTCGGCCAAAACCCAGATTTAATTTGATCCAAACACCCCTCAAATCAATCTATAGTCCTTACTTTCATCAGAGATACTACTTAAGGAGCCCTTTTGATCAACTCAAAAGAAAACACCCGAATAAGATGTAATAATTTCACCACACTCTTTCAAGTTCTTTTCTTCTTCCACTTCATCTTTCTTTGTTCTTTCCATAAAAAAATAATAACTCCTATACCTTATACATATTGTGATGTTATTATAAATATGGTACAACCATATTCATTATTCTATCCATCCTATGAATGATAATGTCACCATGCGTGCATACGCACGACTTATCGTCTCCACACCATGGTGTAATTTGTTATTCAACACCATGTTATTTTGATGGATATAATGATGACTAATATGAATATAAATAATTAAATAAAATTATAATGTTTATGTAAAACTAATATACCATACAATTCCACACCTCTTAATCATTAAGGAAATGACATCGTCGCTCATTTGTACGTACGACGTACCATCTCCATGACGCGATGAGATTCATTTCCACATTCACCATTCAACGGTGATTATAAAAATATAGAATATTAACAAATATATGATATATTACGTAATAATTCTACTATATATATATATATGTATTTATGTATGTATGTACTTGAAGATATCTTATTCACTTACTTCCATTCAATACCATATGGAAACGGAAACATCGTTTATGCTTACGTATGGCCTACCGTCTCCATAAATCGTGTTTTACATTTCATATATATATCTTATATACATATTTATATTAAAAATATATATGATATATAAATAATTTATTATATTCTAGAAGTATATAAATCATAATCTAAATGGTACGATCAAGAATATCAAGTTAAAACACCTATGATAAAGAAAGCGATTATTACACGAAATGTTGATTTTACCTGGAAATAATTACTAAATGGGTAGTATAAAGACATAAATGAATAATATCTGATATAATAAATATGAATATAGTTTTGGTATAATTTAATAACATACTATGGTTTTTATACAGGAGGTTAAACGTACCCTCCACCAAAGCAAAGTGCAAGGTAAGGGTTATTTCCTCAATATCATTATTATCGGAGATTGTTTACGTGTAAGTATTTACAAGGACATATTTATAATAGATACCCATATTTAATTAAAATGTTTTCAAAAGGAATATTTTATTGTTTTATGGGATGCTATATTTATCTAGATCATCATTTTAAATGTTTTAATGATTTATCTTTCTAAATCCTCTTAATTATTGTCCATGTTTTCAAATTGATTTTAAGGATTTATTTATATAGACATGAACGTTTTGAAATTATAATTATTTTCAAAAATTTAAAATTGGATTGGGACACTTTCATTCAAAAATCTCTTTTAAATTACATCCTTTATAAATGTGTAACTTTTAAATATTTTTATGAAAATAGGGAAATTTCTCTGAAAGAGTTTTAAAAATCATTTTCATTTATGTCAATATCCATTGATTGATTCTAAACTTGTTTGAAGTTGATTTATTATGATACAAATATTCCATATTGTATTGAGAGTTTTGTGATATATTTGACTGTGGATGTGTTATTTTTATACCATTCATGGTTTATGGTTAATGTATTGACATTTTTTATGCTAGTTTTAACATGACTGTTTATGTTATGTTTCATCCTTTTCATATGAGGAATGTATTGGACTTAGTAAGTGATATGTGGAGCCCGCTATAGCTCCTCGGTGCATCGATAAGTCTCATGAGACAATTAAACATGTAATTGGATGAGGCCTTTCTCAATTTTTGATATATGGTTTTGGAAGAGGCCTTAATCATTTTTAGATGTCTTGGATGAGGCCTTGACAAAATGTTTCAGAATGTCCTACATTATACATTCCCTCATTATGAAAATATTATTGATGGTTCATGTGGTTATTAGACTACTAGAATACCCATGACTATGTTTTTTATGGAATTATTTACTCATCTCATATTCCTTCCATAATGTTTTTGTGTTTATTATTTGTAAAGGCATGTGTTTAAAATTATTAATCAAGCCTTATGTTCATGTTATCATTCACTGTATTGCTTACCCTTACTGATTATTTGACCTCACCCCTTTATTATGTTTTTTCCCAGGATTCCAATAATTTTATTATGATTGATAAGAAGGGTTAAGCAAGGGGATTTATTTCATTCTCAAAGGATCATTTATATTGAGTTTTATTTTTCTATTGTGTAATGTAACGCTCATGTATGTAATATATTTTCCAATACTACTAAACTGATCGGGCCTTCAGGACTTGATTCATTGTAATCATGCCATTGTATGAAAATAATGCATCGGCTCCGGGATTCTGGGGTCGAATCCTTAAAAAAAATTTATAAAAAATCAAAAAAGGGTATAAATGAATTTAACCCATATTCTAGGAAATAATAAAAAATTTTGGAAATAAATTTTTAAGAAACACGGATGTGGATGATAAGGAAGTCCCAGTAGATACTTACGTATAAACAACCTCAGATAAATAAAGAGATTGTAAAATAAAAACTTACCTTGTACTTTTCCTTATTAGAGGTTACGTTAAACTCATGTTTAATATTTAATTCATTTTAATTAAATTATACAAGAACCACATACATAAATATGATATCATATATGATCTTCTAATATTTCTTTGTTAATAATATTTCAAAAGTATCATTGTTTCAGGTTTTAACTGATTCATTCTATTTCATATGCTTTGTTACATAAGCCATGTTTTTCATGGATAGGATGTATTTGATTAATATACATAAATATATGAAGTTCTTAAAAATTATTTTTAATCATAAAATGAACATTATTATAGAATGGTTACAATGGGGGATGAATCGCATTGCGTTTATGGAGACGGCAATCCGTATGTACGCACGAGTGACAATATCATTCTATTGATGGTGAAATAATATGTAATTGGATGATATGTCATATATACAGAATAATTAACATGTTATATTTATTATTTACATCAGTTATTTTCATTTTTATACCTATCCAAATAATGAAGTGTTGAATAATAGTCTACACCACGACGTGGGGACTGTAAGCCATATATACGAATGTTTGGTGACTTTGTCATTCACAAGATAGATATAATAATGAATATGGTTGTACCATATTTATAATAATATCACAGAATGTAGAAGGTACTGGAGTTATACTTTGGAATGGAAACAACAAAGAAAGATGATGTGGAAGAAGAAAAGAACTTTGGAAGAGGTGATGAAATTTTTACCTCCTCTTCGGGTGCTTCCTTTCGATTAGATCAAAATGGATCCTTAGGTTTGTTTTCTATTATATTTGAGGAATCTAGGTTTATGTGAGGGTAGTTGGGAGGATATTTGAGTAGTGTTTTTTCAATACAAATGGATTTGGATGTGTGATTTTTAGAGAAGGTGAAGTGCCCATTTATAAGAGAGGTGATCATCACTTTAGGAAATGCATGAAATATTATTTTATTATAAAATAATTTTCTTTTTATAATGGATCAAAATAGATTTATTTAGAATATAAGGTGGAGATGCGTCGAATTACTCTCAATTAATAGGTTTTATACAAGTTTAGGTCACCATATTAACCTTATCTTTTAGATTGAACTCTTAATTAAATAGTTTAACTTTTACAATGACTTCTTGTATTTTTAAATTACATGGTTAATAAACATACTATAAAATGACAAGAGAACCCCAATTGGTTCATTAATGACATATCTATAATTATATGAGTCATTTTTCTGAACCTTGTATTTTTAGGAATATTATATGATTTAATAATATAATACTTGTTTTCAAAACTCATTTATGTCAATTTTGACACTATTTAGTATTTGGTTTTTATGAAAGTCAAAAAAACATGATTACTTCGATCCAAATACATTAAATCAATTATAAAACTTCATATTAACCTAAATAATTCTTTTAATTCATCAAAAGTCTGAATTTACAAATACTGTTATATTTATAATATCAATTATTTTAATCTTTCATTAATAGGGTAATTACTGGATCTTCATTGTGTCATAAATAAATTTAAATATATATTGTCTTAAAATTATAAATAAAATACCATTATATAGGAAATACTTTTATATTTCTAATAAATAGTTATAGTTGAATTTATCTTATGTATAACCTTATTTTATAAAAATTTAGTTATGAACATTTGAATTTAACACTTTTAACTCTTCATTAAATAAAATAAAAATAAATGTCCTAATCTAATCCAAGTTGATCAAAGAGGATAATATTTTATTCATGAGGTTTATTTTGGTAGAAATACACTAATCTAATATAATTAAGGCATGTGTTAGGGTAATTATTATATCATTTTTACCTTTAATTACCCTATTTACTTTTAACCGTGGTAAATAAAATTCAAAAGTTACTAATAACTCAAAAAAATACATCTTATTGAACCAAATTTTACTTACTGATATCAACCATGTATCTATGATTTTTTGAATTCAATTCCCAGAAGTATTAAAATTAAATTTGATGCAAATTTGAAAATGTGCCTAGATGGTGGGTAAAAGAAGATAAAATGTTCAATAAAATTTTATACATCTAATTTTATTATAAAATGACTCCAATGAATTAAATTGAACTTATATAGGTATTATGTATCTATTTTCACTTAAATAAATTTAAATAAAATAAATATTTATTTAAATAAAAAATTGGTTTTAAATAATAACGCAGAGTTTTCACTATTCATCAAAAATTGAAAGTATTCAGAAAAATACCAAAAAATCACCCTAAGCTGATTTTGTTATTCCGAATCCAAAAATGAAGTAAATTTAGAAAAATAAAATTTATCAAATTTCAAAAAGGGAGTATTACTATTCATAATGGCTATTTTGATTGGTCGTGCGGTGCTAAAACTCGTAGTTGCGTACAGCGCATGCTATTGTATTATTCAAATAGAAGTGTATCGTGAAGCTTTGGGTGTTACATTATTCCCTCCTTCAAATAATATTGTCCTAAAATTTTATATAATGTTACTTCATAACGTGATTCAGGTGATTCTTAATCATAAGTTCCTCGAGTTCCCATGTTCCATCTTCTATTTTATGGGTTCTCCATAGAACTTTTACCAGACAAGTCACCCGATTTCTCTACACTTGTTCTCTAGTATAATGAATCCTGATAGGCTCTTCATAATAAGACATATTGGGTTCCAATTATATTTCCTCATAAGTGAGTACATGTGATGGGTCAAGCATGTACTTTCTCAACAGTGATACGTGGAACACATCATGATCTTTGGAGAGACTTAGAGGCATTGCCAAACAGTAAGCTACAAATCCAATTCGTTCTAGAATTTAGAAAGGTTCGATGTACCTGGAACTTAATTTACCCTTCTTACTGAGTCGTATAACACACTTCCATAGAAATACCTTCAAGAAAAAATGATCTCCTACATGAAATTCCAAATCCTTCCTTTGGTTATCGGCATATATCTTTTGCCTACTTTGAGATGCTTTGATGTGGGTTTGTATAATATTCACCTTTTCCATTGTTTCCTCAACAAGTTCTGGCCCAATGAGTTTTAATTCACCAACATCATCCTAAAAAGTTGGTGTGTGACATCTCTTTCCATATAATGCTACATATGGTGCCATATGAATACATGAATGGAAGATACTCTTATAGTAAAATTCTACCATAGGTAAATATTGATCCCATATACCATGAAAGTCAAGTGATAAATATCTCAACATGTCTTCTAAGGTTTTAATAGTCTGTTCTGATTTCCCATCAGTTTTAGGGTGGTAAGAAGTGCTTCAATGAAGTTCAGTATCTAGGTATTTTTTAAGGCTTTTCTTGAATCTTTATTTAAATGGGGATCACGATCAGAAATTACCGATATGGGTGCACCATGAAGACATACATCATCATTAATATATAGTCATTCTAAATGTTCAAGTGGTAAATCTTCTCTTATAGCAAGAAAATGTGCTGACTTGGTAAGATGATCAACAATGACCCGTATTGCATCATTTCTTATATGAGTCTTTGGTATCCCTATGACAATGTCCAACGTAATATAATCCCATTTCCACTCAGAAATGGGAAGAGGTTGCATGACTCCACCAGGATGTTGTCTTCTAGCCTTAACCTATTGAAAAATCAAACATCATGACACATAATCATCAATCTCCCTTTTCATGTTGTCCCAAAAAAAAATTTCCTTCAAATCTCTATACATATTTGTGCTACCAGGGTGTATATAGAAATTAGATATATGATCATCATTCAACAATTCCCTTTTTAGATTAGGTATATCAGGAACACAATGTCTCTTCCCAAATTTCAAAATTACATCTTCATATACGAAGTCAATCAATCTCTCACCATTCACAGCTTTAATTTTCTTTTGGAACTCCTCATCATCCTTCTAAGAACATTTTATCCTTTCTAGTAAATATGGTTTGGAAATGATTGGAAAAATTATTGATGTTTCACCTTCCATTATTATTCCTAGATCCATCTATACTAGATCCATGAACATAGGATCCCTTTCAACTCTCATCTTTTTTAGAACTCCCTGATCCTTTCTACTCGAAGAATCTTCCACCTTATTTTCCTTCCCTAGGTGGTAGTGTATAGTGAAATCATAATCCTAGAGTAGTTCAAGACATCTCCTTTTCCTTATGTTGAGTTCTTTCTGTAAGAAAATATACTTCAGAATCATGTTATCAGTATATATCTCAAATTTTTTACAACATAGATATTGTATCCATATCTTCAAAGAAATGTTTATAGGTTCTAACTCAAGATCATGAGTGGGATAGTTTTGTTCATGAATTTCTAGATACCATTATGCATATGAAATAACTCTATTATTCGGCCTAAGGACACAACCAGGTCCTTTATTTGAAGCATCTGTATAAATAACAAACCCATTATTCCCTGATGGTAGAGTCAAGATAAGAGCATTGACTAATCTTCTATTCAGTTCTTCAAGACATTCTTCACACTCTTTTTTCCAAAAAAAAAATTAACCCTTTACATGTGAGCTTGGTTAATAAGTCATCCAGTCAGTCAAAATTCTGGACAAAATTCCAATAATAACCTGCTAAACCAATAAAACTACATACCTCAGTTATACTAATCGATGCTGGCCATTATTGTATTTCTATTTTCATATAAGAATAAATAGAGATTCCATCCACATAGACAATATGGCCAAGGTAAGAAATCTCCTAAAGCTAGAATTCACACTTTCTAAACTTCCCATATAATTCATTTCTTCTAAGAGTCTTTAGAATATTTCACAAGTGATTTTCATGATCATCAAAGATTTTATAGTATACCAAGATATCACCAATAGATACCACGAAAAATTCATTAAGATATTCCTTGAAAACTCCATTCATTAAATCCATAAAGATAGCGGGAGCATTAGTCAGTCCAAAAGGCATTACTGTAAACTCGTAATGCCCATACCAAGTTTGAAATGTTGTTTTTGGAATGTCTCCCTTCTTCACGGATAATTGATGATATCCATATCTAAGGTCAATCTTTGAAAAATATTGAGCTCAATGAAGTTGATCGAATAAATCATCAAGGCGAGTTAGGGGATACTTGTTCTTTATTGTAATAGCATTGATCTCCCTGTAGTCAATGCACAACCACATAGATCCATCATTCTTCTTAACAAAAAGAATAGGGGATCCCAATAGAGAAACACTAGGGTGAATAAATTCATTATTACTAAATTCCTCTAGTTTTTTATTTAGTTTAACTAATTCCACATTGGCCATACTATAAGGGGTCTTCGATATCAGCCTTGAACCCGAGATTAAAACAATGGAAAACTCAATTTATTATTCTAGAGGACATATAGGTAAATCCTCTGGAAACACATCAACATATTCTTTCACAGTAGGCATATCCTATATTTGAACATTCCTTTCTTCTCCCATAGTTATTTCATTCTCTTCCTCACCAATAATTGAATTTTGTAGAGCTACTAGGTGTAGATCTAGATAAGAATCAAATGGTGATGTTTATGATCAAATGATAAGGTACTCCTTATCATCATCTAAAAGTGTAACCTCCTTCTTCTTATAATAAATTTTTACATCTTGGTTCAAAAGGTCATATATACTGGGGATTATATCAAATTCAATCATGGGTATGATGATGAGATCAGTAGATAAAGAATATTTATATTAACTCATGGGAACTGATTCACAAAATATTGTTGCAATGATACATCCCTTAAGAGATTTTGACTGACAACTACCATGTTAATTCAAATTGGAAATTTTTAATTTTGTTAGAAAACTATGAAGATATTAAACAATACAATGATCCAGAATCAAATAAATCATTGGCTAAATTTGAAGAAACCATTAAATTACCTTCCACCACATCATTAGGAGCTTCAGCCTCAGTAGTAGTGATCTCATAATCTTATCCTTTCCCTCTTGGCCTTTTCTGAGATAAGATTCCCTGACTCATAGGACATTCATTTTCATAATTCCACATTTCTCTATAATTGTATCATTTAACATTGACAGCCTCTTTCTTTCCCTTGCAATCACGTTCTTAGTGTCCTTTTTCTCCACACTTGTAATAGACTCTCATTACCATTAGTCATGTACCGGGGTGTTTCTTTCCACGTTTACTCAAGGATAGATGTTAAACTTTTTCCTTCTTTCCCTTATTTCCATTTCCAGAGTGTTCAG
The DNA here is from genome assembly GCA_963277665.1 of Viscum album. NCBI lineage: Eukaryota > Viridiplantae > Streptophyta > Magnoliopsida > Santalales > Viscaceae > Viscum > Viscum album. Next base: position 897,543,253 of record OY728120.1, read on the forward strand.
TGGATCTCTTCTTCTCTTTATTTTATTTAATGTCATAAGACTTAGAGAATTACTTTTCTGTCTTGATAGCACATGAGACAATATCTTCATACACTGAGAAGGATTGTGAGACTAATGCTCGATAGATAAATAGTTTTAACCCATCAAAGAATCAATCAATATTACTCCATGGGTTATATATATAATCTGCAGTATGCCTTTCTTACCTAGTGATGTTAGCCTCATACTTTTTGACATTCTCATCCTCATTTTGCATCAGACTCAGAAATTTCCTTTCTATATCCGCTCGATGGTCATGAGGAAAGTATTTTTCTATAAATTTCTCTTCAAACACCCTCTATTACATATTTCATACTTCGCTATATTCCTTTATTTTTTGAATCAATGACAACCATAAATCTGCATCTATTGTGAGGCGATAAACTGCCATGACAACTTTCTCCATTTCATTACTCCCCAAATCATGAAATATTTTCTCTAAGGAACTTATCGATTGTTCAGCTACAAATAGATTTGTAGTCCCATTTAATTTTGGTTTTTGTTTCCTCATCAATCAGCCTGACATTGATCCTCTTTGTTGTGGATCAAGGTTCCCTATAAGTGTAAGGTTATTATTCATAACATGAGTGAGTTATCCCAGTATGGTTATGAGTTTTCAGCACCAGTTGCATCACCAGCTCCACTATAATTATCTTAAGTAGGATGGAAATCCCTACAAGGATTATGTGCATTGTTATGGTTTCCATTATTTTCATTAGGCACCATTTCTAAACAATTACATACACTAGATTAGTTTGTGAATCACAATACATAATTCAAACTAGTAAAATACCTTACAAAAATTGAACAGTTTGTGCATATAATCCATAATCATAAAAAAATTATTTGATGAATTATTTAAACATAAATCCTTCACAATGGTTTGTAAATAAAAAGTGATTTTCTTAAGCATATCCCCTAGGACTGTCGTAACCAAGAGTGAAGAAAGTCCCGTTATTTTGTACCAGGATAGCTTGGGTCAAGCCCAAAAATCCTTGTGGGAGTTTTCACTCCTAGGTACATCTGTGCTATAGCTTCCTCTACCTGCTCATATCCAGACAGATATGTATTTCTTAGAAAATACACAAAATCTCTACATTAGCTAAATTCTAGGAAGTTCTTCTATACTAATCCTCAAATTCTATCTTAGGGTAATTTTCTCTAATTAGAGTTTTTCTAAATATAGTTTCCAAGGTTTGAACTAAACTTCATCTGAAACCAACTGTAATGACCCGACCCTAGTTACCCAGAGTCGGTGCATTATTACATAACATTTTCATGATCGTAAGAGATCAAGTCTTGAAAGATGGATTAGTTTAGTAGAATTGAAAGTACTAGATACATACATAAGTTTTACATTATATTATGAAATGGAAAAACAACAACATTGTGTCCCCTTTGAACAAAATCATATCCCTTAGCCTGTTCCTGTAGGTTTATCATAACATAATTCTTCAAATCCTGGGAAAAAGAAAACATAAGAAAGTGGATAGCTGAGATTCGTAGTAAGGATAACAATATTGCAGAAACTATAAGAATAAACATTTAAGGAAACATATAAGACTAAAACAAAATCCTTTTAAACATAAACATCATCATAATATGGAAAATATAAGTGAAATAATTACATTTACTTATTTACATGGATATTCTACGAGTAGAATAATCACATGTAATATCAATAGCTAATTTCATAATTATGGAATGCAGAATGTTGGACATCATAACCACATAGTCAACGCCTCGTGCCAATAATAAAAATGTGATTTTTCTCATAGCCTTGTTCCAAGACACTAGTTTTTCTTATGAGACCTACAGATGCATAGAGAAACTATAGTGGGCTCCACCTGTCACTTACTAAGTCTAATTCATTCCTCAAAAGAAAAGGTTGAAACATAACATAAACATTTGTATTAAAACAAGCATACGAAATGCTAATTCTTTAACCATAAACCATGAATGGTATAAAAATAACACATCCACATTCAAACATATCACAAAACCTTCAAAACAATATGGAATATTGTATCGTAATAAATCAACTTCAAACAAGTGTAATGTCTATCAAAGGATGTTGACATAGATTAAATCAAAACTATTTGAGAGAAATATATATTTCCATTTTAAAATCATTTAAAAGTCACATAATTATAAAAGATAAAATTTATTTTTAAAATATTATTATAATATTATAAGGGAATCTTGTAAGATATTATAATGGTGGAAAATAGACCCACCCTCTATATATGTTAAAAAAATATTCTTACCTTAATTTGTTTAAAAAGTAATAATGTACATTGTTTGGAAAACAACAGAAAGATTCCTTTCAAAATAATTAATAAAAAATCAAAAAATGGTATATATGAATTTAACCCATATTATAGGAAATAGTAAAAATATTTTGAAATACATTTTTAAGAAAGAAGGATATGGATTATAAATAAGTCTCGTTAGATTCTTATGTATAAACAACCTTAGATAAATAAAGAGATTGTAAAAATAACCCTTACCTTGTAATTTTCCATAGTCGAGGGTACGTTAACTTCTTGTATAATAGTTAAATAATTGTTATTAAATTATAAAATAAACACATACAAAATTATGATATCATATATGATCTTCTAATATTTATTTGTTAATAATATTTCAGAAGTATCATTGTTTCAGGTGTTAACTGATTCATTTTCCCTTATATGATTTGTTAAGTAAGCCATGTTTGTTATGGATAGGATGTATTTGATTCATATAAATAATGATATTAAGTTCTTTAACATTATTTTTAATCATAAAATGAAAAATTTTCTTGAATGGTTATGATGGGGGATGAATCTCATTGAGTTCGTGGAGACGGTAATCCGTACATAAGAACGAGCAACAATATTATTCTATTGATGGTCAAATCGTATGTAATTAGATTTTATATCATATATAAAGAATAATTAACATGTTATACTTATTATTTTAAATCAGTTATACTAATTATTATACCCATCAAAATAATGAAGTGTTGAAAAACAAACTACAGCATGACGTGAAGACGGTAAGTCGTGCGTAGGCACGTATGGTGACTTTGTCATTCTTAGGATGGATAGAATAATGAATATGGTTGCAACGTATTTATAATAACATCATAGTTTTTAGAAGATACTGGATTTATTACTTTGGTATAGAAACAACAATGAAAGCGGAAGTGGAAGAAGAAAAGAATATGGAAAGAGATAATGAAATTATTACCTCTTCTTCTACTTCTTCCTTTGTATTTGATCAAAAGGGATCCTTAGGTTTTGTTTCTGATAAAATTAATGCTTCTAGGATGAAGTGAGAGTAGTTGGGAGGATATTTGAGTTGGGTTTTCCAATCCAAATGGCTTTGGATGTGTGATTTTAAGAGAAGGGTAATTACCCGTTTATAAGAGAGGTGAGGCTCACTTAGGGAAAAGCTTGAAATATTATTTTATAATAAAATAATTTTCAGTTTATAATGGCTTCAAATGGATTTATTTCTAAACTACGGTGGGGATGTGTCTAAATCCTCTCAACTAATAGGTTTTAGACATGTTTAGGACTCCATATTAACATTATCTTTCAGATTTAACAGTTAGTTAAATAGTTTAACTTTTACAATGTCTTCTTGTATTTTTATATTACATGGTTAATAACAATATTAAAAAATGACAAGAAAACCCCAAGTGGTTCCTTAATGAAATGTATATCATTATATGAGTCCTTTTTCTGAACCTCATATTTTTGAAAACATTATATCATTTAATAATATACTATTTTTTTTAAAAACTCATTTTTTCAATTTTGACACTATTTAGTATTTGGTTTTTGTGCAAGTCAAAAAAACATGATTAATTTGAACCAAATACATTAAATAAATCCTAAAATTTTATATTGACCTATAAAATTCTATTAATAACTCAAAAGTCTCAAATTACATTTATTGTTATATTTAGAATATCATTTATTTTAATCTTTCATAAATAATGTAATTGTTGTATCATCATTGTGTCATAAATAAATTTAAATATTTAATGTGTAAAAATTATAAATAAAATTCCATTGTATAGGAAATATTTTTATCATTCTAATGAATATTTATAGTCGAATGTACCTATTTTTTAAAAGGCAATGTCTTGGTCAAAGACCAAGACACATATTATTATTAAAAAGAAAGTGGGGATTACAAAAGTCTGAAAGAGGAAATTTAATTACAATATTTCTCATAAAGAGGGTATAGCTCAACCGGAAGATCATCACATCACATAATGTCCTGGTTATCTTATCTATAACCCTATATTAATAATGTTTTAGTAATGAAAATTATATTTAACACTTTTTACTCTTCATTAAATAAAATAATAATAAATGTCCTAATCTAATCCATTTGGATCAAATATGATCATATTTTATTCCTAAGGATTATTTTGGTCGAAATACACTTATCCAATAGAATTAAGTGATGTGTTAGGGTAATTATAATAACATTTTTATCTTTAATTACCTATTTACATTTAGTCGTGGTAAATAAAATTAAAAACTTGTTATTCACCATAAATTATTTTCATCTTTTTGAACAAAATTTTACTTATTGATTTCAATTGTGTCTCTCTAAATTTTGAAATTCAATTCACAGAAGTAGTAAAATTACATTTTATGTAAATTTTCAAATGTTCATAAGAAGGTGGGTAAAAGACGTTAAAATGTTAAATAAAATTTTATATATCTAATGTTATTATAAAATGACTAATGAATTACATTGAACTTATATAGGTATTATTTATATATTTTGACATAAAATAAATTTAAATAAAATAAATAATTATTTAAATAAAAATTTGGTTTTAAACAATAACTTTGTTTTTTCACTATTCATCCAAAATTGTAAGTCTTCAGAAAAAACAATAAATTCACCCTAAGCTAATAATGATATTCCAAATATAAAAATGAAGTCAATTTTTAAAAATAATGTTTTTTAAATTTAAAAAAGTGGTTATTACTATTCATAATGGCTAGTTTGATTGGTTGTGGTGTGCTAGAACTCGAAGATGCGTACAACACAAGCTATTGTATTATTCAAATAGAAGCATATCGTGGAAGCTTGGGGTGTTACAAAATGTTTATAAATTATTTACATATTTTGTTATTCCTATCCATTATTCTAAATTTAATGGCTAGTTTAGAACATTATAATATAATATAGTTCATTTACATTCTCGATTCCTTGTATCGTAAACAATCGAAGAAATTTAATTTATTTGAAGATAATTATATCATAAAATCTTGGAGTGTTAAAATTGTCATCATTATCTATATGATAATGATAGTAACCAAATAATGAATAAAATAATCACAAATAGGTTTTTCATATATCATTATTTAATGATATTCATCATTCTTTTCCAATGATAGGAGAAAAATAACATAAAATAAAAGTCATCAACATGTGATGCCTTGATATAGAAATATATAAGAACTATTATTTCATGTTTGGGATTAATTTTATGAGAGAATTCCCAAACATACATAGGAATAAATAAACCCTTATTTTGGTAAATAATGTATCTACATGTGTAGTGGAAAATTGATTTTCCAAATAACATTGAGAAAAATGATATAGTGTTGTTTCATGAATATATCTTAACTAGATTCAATATTCCACTATAACTAGTGATAATGAAATTAAATTTAATGTATATTAATTAAACAAATAATGAACGAATATTTTTTCTTCAATAGTAAAGGCACCACATTCCACCCTAAAAATTTAGAAAAACTGAATTGATGAAATTAATGTAATGTCAAAAAATATAATAAATGCATAAAAATTTTATCAAAAAAATATGATAATGTATTATGTACCTACAAAATTACATCTAATATACATATATAAATAACACCATTCAAAATATATTTTATCAAAATCATTTCATTTGATAGTAGATACTAAACATTAATCAGTTTTGGTAGTTAAAATCATGAATTGTGATATCGTGTTACTATATAATAGGAATTAATTTTAATTTTATAAGTTATAAGAACCAAAAATGAAAAAAAATGTATAAATAAAATTAATATTTTTACATAATTCACATATTTTATAACTTAGATTAACTGACTATAAGATGGTATTATTATTCAATTCATATGTGAAGATGTTTTCTTGAATGCTAAAATCAATATGCATGGGTTTATTTGAAGTTATCATGGTTTATCCATAGGATGTTATAGATATTAATGGTATTGAAAAGAATTAACATCTTGTAAATGGGAAATATAAAATACATTAAAAATATGTGTATCCTGCTTAATGAGGGCTCACATGTTATATCCCAGGTCCTTATTGCCTTAAATAATATTCCATTATGGTATAAAAAATGGAATTTTTATGGTTATAACATGGTACCTTTTGAAACATTTCCTCCTATTATGGGGTTATATTTAATTCAAGTATTTAGATAAGAATTTTAGTGTCTGGGGATGAATTTTGAGGTATTTTAAGTGAGGATCAAGTTTCGATCGACGATTAAGAATCTCGGGGTGGTTTCTTGGTGGGGCCACCTATAAATTACAATTTCAGGTACCTGGTGAAAGGGTATTAGGTACCTGATACTCTAGGTATCTACCTGAGTGAGCTAGGGCTTCTACTAAGAATGCAGTTTCCCTAGAACAAGTATCTAGTTTTAATGGTTATGGTTCTTTTTAGTGTGGGCCTTATGGTCATTTAACCCCTTCCCCCAAATTTCTTCTTCCTCTTTCTCCCTCAACCTCATTTACCTATAGCTACATGGAATCCCTCATTGGCCCCACATTGGTCCTATCTGCCTCCCTATTTTTTCCCAAAAATCATGGATGATCTATGAGATTTATTCCCTAAATACAATGTAATCATACCTTTACTTATCATCATATATCTTACCTACTTTTTCTTATGATATCCTTGTTATGGGTAAGTGTTTTGAGATTAATTCCATTAGATTGTGGTGGAATTCATCCTCAATCATGGGGGTTCGTCTTCACTCGCTTCATGGGTGATCATGTGGGTTGATTACCCATCTTTAGTTAACTTTTTTTATACTGATTTATTTTAAGTTATTTTATGGTATTTTAGATATTAGGGTAGATTTTTTATATTTTTTCTTGGAGTTATTTCGCGGTTTAGGTTATACTTTTTTTGGGCTAGTTACTGTTTTTAATTACCTTGTTTTCACTTTGATTTTATTTTTCATTTAGTCATATTAATTAAATAATTATATTTTATAATTAAAATAAATCTGATAAATAATTCCATGGTTCTTATTGTAGATGGTTTTGAATTGGAAATCTTTCTTATGGTATTGGTAGGTGGTATTGATTCACTTAGTGATTCCTATGAAATTTATGAAATATAAAACCATTTTTTTAATTTTTTTAATAAATATGATGCTTTTAATTAAATATGTTTTATTATTTTCAATAATTACATAGAGATGGATTGTTAATGGTTATTTCTATATATATAGGTTCGTCTATTTTATGTGTAAAATAAATAATAGAGAAATTAGAGTTGTTTATTAAATAATTTGTGAAGAATGATTTAGGTATCCTTGAAATGTAACCATTAATGTATTAATATTCATAATAAAATTCTTCTACTGACTAATTGGTGTTTTATAAATCATTTTATTGTAGATGAATCCTTCTATATAGTGTAATAATATGTATAATTTATAATAAAATGAAAAAAACTGACATAGAAGATAGTCAATGTTAAACACATCCATTTATAGAGTACTATAAATGAAAAATATAATTTCTATGTAAAGATGTTATTTGGATGAGTATTTAAATGTTTTAAATATAATGATAATCCCTTTATGTGATTTGAATAATTCATAATATTATTTTTCTAAATACAAGATTTCATAAGGTTGAGGTAGATACTCATTTAAGGTTAAGATAAGAGTCTCTTAATGATGATGTGATTCTATGTATGACTGAAAAAAACTATTTATGATTGGAACAATAACTGTCATAAGGCGGACACTAGAATATCCTAAATTTTATTTTAGGTGTTTTATGTTTTCACAAAAATTGGAAAGCACATTACAAGATATAGAAAAGTCATTTTGATGTTGCTACATTCCATTTTATGGCTAAGATAGACTAGAAAAGCTACACAAAAGTTGAGACATTGACTTTATAAGGGTGATGTACGAAATTATAAGGTTAATATGGGATCCTCATAAGGATTAATAGATTCATAGGGTATCTTCATAAAGTACATGTAAAAAAAATTTAAATAAGAAATATGAGTCATAAATAATGATTATAATTGGAATTTATTTGGAAACACAATGATCCATTGTCAGTAACTCAATCGATTATCATCCTCCAATTATTTATGTATTAAACATTTAAAATGATATTAAGACACACTGTGATTTGATTACAGAATTTTTAATGAAACTAAATATGATCCTATGTAAGAATAAAGTGGAAAATGCCACATTAAAATTTCGGGAGTCACACATTCATCAAGGATTTTTAAAAGAATTTCAATATAGGATTTGTAGATATTTTGATATCACATTGTTCACATATCACATAGAGAGTGAGGTTGGAATGATTTTGGGTCATAAAGAACACCTTGAATAAATTTTATTGAGATTTGAATGATAATATTTCCAATCATATGAGACATTAGGATTTTCCATAACATTAATATGAGAATATTATTCACAATTTTTTTAATATAAAATTATCTGGTTGAAGAAAAAAAATCTATAGATTGAAAAAGCCTTCATGTTGAATCCATTCTAATTATTTCTTATAAAATTTGAGAAGGAAAATATGATACTATTACTATATGTTTTCTTTATCTATAAAATAAGAAATCTGATGATATTAAAGAACACATGTATGCCAAAGATGAAGAAGGGAAATGATAGGTATAATATATTTCTGCATTGAGAATGGGTAATAAATCCAAGACACATGAAAAGGGTGTAATCATGGACTTAAATAGAACATAGTCGACATACCACTATGAAAATAGATAGAGGATTTTAATGCCTATTCAAATGAAGTACAAGTAATAATACATTTCAAGGACTCTGTGAGGTAATCACATTCCTATCATTAGTACTGAGCTATGTGAGACAAGAATAAGGAATAATGGGAGGATAATAGCTATGTGATTAAGTATAAATATCATTTAGTGTGACGTAAGAGAACCATACAAGATGTCATGTAAGCATGGTGTAATAATATTTTGTTTTAATCTCATAAATTAGTAGTGGAATCTATAATTGGGCCACAAATCTGATTTTAGAAAGGAGTGAGCTTTCTAGTCCTAACCATTAAAATCATTGTCGTGTATTTTTATTATTTATTGTATATTCAATTTAGTCTAATAGACAATTATAAGAGAGTATTTAATATTTAACTGACCATAAAGGTTGAATTCAATAATAAATTCATAAATATAAAAAGGGATCACTATTTCAACCCACAACCCTCATAGTGATCTCACTAGATCTAAGAACTTCAAAAGCTTATATTATATTTTCTAAAATATTAATGACTGGTTTTCTTGTAATATATTTTTTAAAAAATAATTAAATATTTATTAATGGGTTCATTTGATAATACATAGAGTTATTCCTTACCACTTGTTCAACTCAGTGAACCATACATTAATAGTTTAATTTTTGTCCTCCATAAGTAAATTCATTTATTATTGAGCCCTAGATATGTACATTTGGTATTTAGGATAAAAATTTTCTTTTGATAATGAAATGAATAGTTTGTATGTTTTATCAATATATTAATGAGGAAAAAAATTTAAATATATGAATATGTTGGGTGATGATGAAATAGGAAATGAAGATAAAGGATTTGCAGCTCATATAGATAGGAAATGGAAATAGATTTACTTCAATTATAAATGAATGGAAAATAATAATGGAGATGAATTTACTTCTTGGAATAAATTAATAAGTGGATTCAAGACACCATCAATAACAAGTGAGGATTATTGAGATGGTTTTTAATGAATCGATGAAAAATGTTCTTAACAATAAGTAGACCTTTCTAAAATATATTTATAAATAGTTTTGAGTTTATTTATATCGGGATGAAGTCTATTACGATGTCATTTGAATTAATTTTGGATGTTATGTATTTTTTAGAAATTGGTAGAGGTATGTGATCTATAAAGATGTCCAGGATAAATGTGTAGAGGTAATCCAGATGTGTGAATTATAAAATTGAGAAAAATCCATGAGAGTTCACCTTGAAATAAATAACAGTAACTGTGAGTTGTAGTACGAATATGTTAAAGGCATTCCATTTGTAAAGGTTGTCCAGAATTAAGAATTAAAAAATCCATAATCCCATTGTGATGCACAAGTTTCATTCACATGATATATGATAGTCATCACATTGAATGTGTAATGGTAACTCGGTGTGAAGCATGAAATTTGGCTATGTTTTGGGAGGCCTACGTAGATAACTTAGTTTCATTTACTCATATGAAAATTCTACTAACTAACAATATGAAAAATCATAATTCTACACATTCTTTCATAATTGTAACATTACATTTGTATATTTTAATAAGGTGATACCTAAATATATATTAGTTAGAGAAATTAGAATTTTATTTTTATAATATTTTCTATAAGTTAAATCAGATAATTTTGAAGTTGTTCTACATTGATGAAAACATGAAAATTAATTTCAAGAGTTTTTATTTTAGGTTATGTTTTATGAAAGTTATTTTCATGACATAGTTATAATATCACACAATAAAAATAATATAAAGATGGGATCACATTTGATGGTGGTTCAGTATTTTGAGTAGTAGGAACACCATGAGGAGAAGGTTCACACTACATGATATTTATGCAAGCCAACATGGATAATTTAAATATGTGATATTTTTGGATGTTTATAATGAATAAAATATTTAATCTCTTACAGTATTTAAAAGAGATATCCTTAACATAGATTAAGATGGATTAAATTCTAGAAATATTTTAGACTCATTTTAATCAGAATATCGAGATACCAAAAATCAAGGGATATTTCTATATTCATCTATCAATAATATATTAATATGATTTTATTCTATTATAAAAATATATATTGTGAAATAATTAAATAGTAATAACATTGAGAACCTGATGCCAAATTATAAATAGAATATTAAGAGTTTATATCAGTGAAATTGATGACGTTAAACAGGATAATAAATTTTTTTTCAAGGAATATGGAAAAAGAAGAAGTATTATAATATCTTTATATCATATAATATGATTAAAAGGAGAAGATGGATGACACATCTACTATTATGTTGAGGCATGTAAATAATTGAGATGTATAAAAATCTTCAAACTATATGATATGTTTAAATAATAAAGAAAAGAGTTGAATAATTGGGTTGATAATCATGTTGTGTTGGTGATTATATTTTCAAGTCAATGAGTTATTATTAGTAAATATGTTTCCATATAGTTGACGTGGTAAAATCTAGAGAAGAAATAAAGACCCTTTTTAAGAGTCTGGAAAGAGTGCATTGGAAAAATAGTACGATATAGTATAATAATATCTCTATCAGTCAAATGAATGATGGTATTTTAAGAGGGTTTTTTTCATTATAAAGACTTCAAGATATAATCTTCCCATTTCTTATAATCTCTTAAAAACATTCTAGAATTTTTTTTATGAACACTTTCATCCACTCATTGTGTTCACATACATTGTATAGTGGATGCCTATAATTCCTACTAGAATCAGTCACAAAAATGACTAGCTAGCCACATTAATATCGAGCATTGTAAAAATACTATATACTAGGTTTTCTTACTTTCTATCACATACTATGTTTAAATTCAATGACATAAATCATAATAATATTCATATATTATTTTAACTAATAAAATTGGTGTGAATAATTTAAAAAGATAATTTAAAATGGTAAAAAAATTGTAAAATAGGTCATTCTTATCCATCCACCCTCTTGGATGACTACATGATCCTAATGGGGAATAAGAAGTGGTATCAAAGCTATTACATGTTTAATTTGATTGGATATAATTTCATACCCAGATATTTTATCAAGCATTTATCTCATCCCCTAATTTTTTAAAATCTTTGGGATCATGTGGTCTGAAATTCATTTGTTACTCTTCCACCCTTTCTTATAGACCTGTTTTGAAGTACTTTATTTCCGTTCAACCACGATGGATTTATATGGGGGTTTGGGATGTGTTGGGGTGGTGTTTATCGGTCTCACCATTTATATGCGAATTTTTATTTTCTTATCTTTGTTTTTTGGTGATCATGGATCTATGTTTAATCCCTTATTCATTTCTTCTGCTTGTCTCACAACCAAACCCCATGATGTGGCTCTTATTTGATGTATTTATTACATAATTCTTGGGGGGGGGGGTTATATGTATTAAATGTTAAAATGAAATTAATTTAGTTAATAGTAACTTTATGTTTTAATTATAGTGGCTTCATAAAATTAAAGAGATTCTTTTTTTGTAATGTTGGTTTATTATTTAATTCATCAATTTAACATTCTTTTTTTTATTTAATAATGTTTGTTGAATCATTAATTGTTTAATTAGTTTCTTTTATTAATCTATTGAGTTTTATTAAATTGTATGTTGTGTGTAATTTATTTGAATTCCCTTAGTGTTTTTTAACAAATTTAATAACTAATTGTTTTAAAAAATTTAATAATTATTCTTTAAATAATTATTTAATAATTGTTTTCATTTTTTTAATACATTCATGATTTTTATCTTTAATTTATTTATTCAAAAAATTAATCAAATTTTTATTTAAGTTATTTTTTTTTAATATTTGACCATGTTTTTTATTAACAATTTAAATATTTTTAATGAATTTATTTCAATTTTTCAATTTTTTTGTTTTATTTTTATCAACTCTTTAGCCCCACTAAAGATAGTTATTTTTAAATCAATCCTTGTATTATTTTTTTAGCAACATTGGAATAAAATAGTTATCTATGTCAAATAAATTATTTCACCTCTAAATAAGATAAAAATACAATTTTATGAGTACTAGAGAGTATAATTTGAAGAAAGTGTAATATAAATTTCTAAAGTGCATAAGATGCCTAAGAGAAATATATAATTATGAGGATAATTATCCTAAGTTCAATCAGGGTTTCCCAATCAGAGATCGTCCAAACCAAGACTATAAGCTGGGGTTCATTTTCAGGGAAGGACCAGAGCTCGTCTTCTCTACCCATGGATGAAGGAGAATAACATTGAGACCCAATTTTTTGTGGTAGGAGAATCAGAAACTGATATATCATATCCTAAAAGTTAATTTTGGCCGTTGTTGAAGAGGAAAACAGTAGAAATTCCAAGGTAGTCGAGCTTCGATGAAAAAAAGATTTCATGCAAATTTGGCTTGAGCCAATGCCTTTGAGCTTGTGAAGGAAGAACAAATCCTGCTAAAACTAAAACTAAAACCATATGATACTGTATCCAAAGATTCATCATGAGCTAAGAATACTTGAGATAGAATTGGGATTCCAATTATAGAATCCCACTAATTCGGTTGAAGAGGACGAGCCTCGTGGTTCTTTGTTATGATGTTTCGAGGCCGATTTCTACCGAGGCCTATTCTAAGATCACATGTAAGGAATTTTTTTATTGAGGTAGATACAATCTAAGTCAATCATTCACATTGTTGAGACTTTATATGTTTTAAGATAACTAGTTTCTAGATACAGCATTTGGTTTGATATGGTTAAGAGATTTTGGTTTCTAGGATTTTTTTTATTGCAGCAACTAGTGGGGTAGATTGCATGTTAGAACTCAAATTTTATAAAGTTTTCATATTTTATTAAGGAATGGGAATACACATTGTTTGATTTAACTTCCTGATGATCCTACACAAATTCTCTGAAGTTATGATAAATGAAACCTAATTTCACTGAGTGACTAATTGTTTGTACTGGATTTTGTCTCGGGTTTATGACTTAAACAGAACCAGGTTTCCCAGCCCCTAATTCGATGATGTGTGAGTTATCAAATGAAACAATTAATGCTCTTTTGTTGGTGTTAGGTTTGTTGCTATGAATTATTAATTTAATGGTCATTATTAAAAGTCAAAGAATAATAAAACGATGACATTGATGTCAGACAAATAAGGATAGAGGAATAAGTCGATGGACAACTTTTAAAAAACTGTAAGAAGAATACATCAATAAATTAAAGACTCCTCCATTATTTGATGCTAAAATTTTGTAGAGATGGAAGCGGAAGAATGCTCTTGAGTGAGGATGAATGATTTCAATAGGAGCACAAGTTGGTTCTTCATTGGATGAGAGAGACGGATTGGAAATGATGATCGACTGACTTCAACTCAATTCATGATATTTATTCTATCTTTCATCCATTATTCAATTGAATCTCAATTTATTATGTTCATGTTTCTTTATATTAATAAATGCAACACACTTAATTAAGCAGGAAAGATAGATTGTTTGATTTCATTTTCTTATCTTCTTTTATGAAATCTTTTTTAAACCAATTTTAACTTATTGATTTTAACAATCGAATGATCGACCGATATTCTGACCACACATATTTTTGAATGTTGATTTTGATTGTCAATTTCCAAATAATATTATACATTTACCGAATAATCAATTTTCTCTTGAAATTATTTTTGCATGTCTTTGATCTTTAATAAAGTTAGTTTTAACAAAACAAATAACACTTCATTTCATATCATCATCATGCATACATTTTTCACTCATTCAGTCATCAAATTATTTCTCATTTTCTAGTTTTTTTGGTTCTTAAATAAATCCCCACAACATTCACTAGTATTCCCTGTGGATTGACCCTTCATGTCGCTATCAAATATTTAGTAGGAGTATAAATATATAATTCGACCAACATGCCAACAATGGAGTTGTGATCAAATTTTGATTTCATGATGGTGATCGAACTCAGGTCACGCACATGATAGGTTGGTATAAATTTCACCCTTTTCTTGCTTTCTTGGCTTGATTCTTGATGACAAACACTCTCACTATTTTCATGGTATCATTTTTTTAATTCTCAAAGTATGTACTTGATGTTTTTTCTTTTTACCTTTAAAGGTACCATCATGAAAGAGGCCATGTATCCTTTGAAATGTTTAAGGAGATTGATTTTGGATCCAAGATTTAATGAAAATAAGTATAATTTTCAAGGAATTTTTGTCATTAATTTTTTTTATTGTTATTAATTTTTGAAAACATTGTATGCTTCCTTGAAAATTGATTTTTAATTTACAATTTTTTCTTAAATTATTCCCCTATATAGTCATTTATTGTTGGGGAAATGTTTCTGTTATAAATTTATTTTGTGAGCATGCTTAGAAAAGTAATATGTTTAGTTTATTTTAATAGACATTGGAGAAAATCAAATTGAAGCAATTTCTTAAAATCTTTATTGACACCATTAAAATAACATTAGAATCATTTTTCTTCTTAAAGTTTAATTATTGTTTAACATGTTTAATTCTTGAGTTAATTGAAACACATTTATTCTTTAAAAATTTAAATAAGTGTATATTATGACCTTCTATTTTTGAAATGTGATGAAGCTTGGGTAAAATACTTTTTGAAAATTCATGGAACCCTTAAAACACGTCAATGTACTAATGAATTGAAAATTTGTTATGAACCAAAATGCTTCATTGTTTTATTTCAACTTAAGATTCAAATTTGAGAAAAAAGTTGAGATTTATTTATGGGGTAGAGAGACTTATTAAATGAACTAAAATATGTTTTATGGTGAAGCCTATTAGAATCCATGAAATATATCAATATTTTACATTCATTTTGAAGGGTTAATTTTTTTTTATTTTTGAATATTATGATTCCACTTGGAGGTGATTAATTTTTATTGCTCTGTGGATTTAATTGAGTACATCATTTTTATTTTTATTTTGAAAAAAAAATCAATAAAATTTTGGTGAAATGTAATACAATGTCATTGAATTTGAACTATTCGATTAAAATTAAACTCATAAGAAATTCATCTAAAATGAATTATGAAATGAAAATCCTAATCTGGATTAACCTACAAATTCTTGATTCTTTTATCTCTTATTATTAAAGTTTATAGATGAGTTATTTATCTTTCTTTTAAATATAAAACCTGCCCATATCAGTAAAGCTTCTATTTATTATTTCTTATAACAATGTGTGTTGGGTAACTTGGATGTACAAAGAAGTTTGTACTTAAATTTAGATGGAAGTTTATTTTGGTTTAATTATTTTCAGAATTTTCAATTCCAATTACTTTGGTACAACAAGAACACAAATTTTCAACGATTCTATTTTATTTTAAGGGGCAGTCATATTTTTCTCTTAAGAGATTCCATGCTGGGAAATCTTTTAAAACACCAATTATTTGAGGCATTTCAATTTATCATGTTTATGATTTATTTTTCTTCAATAAAATTGACTAAGTAAATATTTGAGGAAAAAAAATGCTTAAATGGGGAATTTGATATGACTCTTATTTGATGAATTCTTAAAAAATCATTTTTTTGAGGTTTTAAATATATTAACTTCCAAAATGACTTTGATTTAGTTCATAATAACTTTATGGTAAAATTATAGTGGTTTCAATAAATTATTGAAAATGTTTTTAATACTGTTTAATTCATTAATTTTCAATTATTTGTATTATTTTAAATATTTTATTGAATCATTAATTGTTTAATTATTGTATTTTATTAAACTATTGAGTTTTATTTAATTTTACATTCTATGTACTTCATTTTTAATCTCTGTGTTTTTTTTGTGTTTTAAAAAATATAATAATCAATTGTTGTATTAATGTTAATTAATTTCATTTAAATAATTATTTAATAATTTGTTTCAATTATTTTAAATAACTTCATATCTTTTATGTTTAATCTATATAGTTAATCAATTATTCAATTTATTATTTAAGATAATTTGTTTTTAATATTTAATCACATTATGTTTTAACAATTTGAAGAGTTATAATGAATTTATTTTAATATGTCGTTATATTATTTTATTTTATTTTTTGATTTCTATTTATTTGTACTAAAGACCCATTGAAGTTAATTATTTCTAAATCAATTCATGTAAAATATTTTGGAGCTGTGGATTTGGAATAAAAGAATTATGTCAGTCAAAGAAATTTTTTCTGCTCCACCAATGATAAAAATAAAATCTTATCGTTAATGTGGAGGATAATTTGATGAGTTTCTTAAATAAATTTCTACGCACATAAGATAAATAATCTGGTGTAAGAGAAATATCTATGTAGGAAAATTTTCATACATGTGAAGGAAGAACCATGTCCACTGGAACTGAAATTGAAACCCTATGAGACTGTAGTAGAAGCTTCACTGTGAGCCAAGCATACTTGAGACTGATTTGGATTTTCGATGACAAAATCCCACTGATTCGGTTGAAGAGGATGACCCTCTAGGTTCTTGTTGATGAAGTTTCAAGGTCAATTTTCACCGAGATTCCTTCCATGATGACTCGACACGCATTGTCTTGTTGAGGAAGAAACAATCAAACTTGAACTCACCCATTTTTGAGACTGTCGATGATTGAAGATAACTAGTTTTGAGGTCGGGCATCTCACTTTATACGTTTAATAGATTTTTTTTTCTAGGATTTGTTTTTATTAGAGGCTCCAATGGGGAAGATGGCATTTTGGAACTCAAATTTTCTAAATTTTTCATGTTAAAGTGATGGTGTAGTATCACAAGCCAAGGAGGAAAAAATTATACCTTTGAATGTTAGGAAAGTGAGGTCAGAGAACCAAGTCAGTGGAATGCTTTTAAAAGAATATATAATAAGCAGACATCAACAAATTTAAAAGACCCCACCATTATTTAGCACTCACTTTTTTTAGATACGGTAGTGGACGGATACTCCATAGCATGAGTAGATGATTTATTTACGATCATGAGTATGTTTTGCATCACACGTGAGAGATGGAGTTGAATCGAAGATAGAGTGACTTCAAATTGACCAATTAGATTTCTTCTACCTTTCACTTTTCCTTAAGTTGTTTCTCAATTTATTGTGTCTATGTTTCTTTCTATTCATAAATGCACTGCATTTAATTGAGTGGGGAAGATATATTTCTTCAGTTTATTTTATTATCTTCTTTTGTAATCTTTTTGAAATCTATTTCAACTTCTTGATTTTAATATTCGAACGATTTTTGTATGGGAGGACTAAAAATTTATCCAGTTGTTGGTCAATCTTATCAACCAATATTTTGACCATACATATTTTTGAATGTTGATTTCTGATAATAATTTTAAAATAAATATATACATTTACTGAACAATTTATTTTCTCTTGAAAATATTTTTTCTTGTCTTTTCTCTTTAACATAGTTAATTTTATCAAACATTAACACTATATTCCATGTCATCATTATACTTACATTGTTAACACTTTCAGTCATCAAATTAATTATCGGTTTCCATTATTTTAGGATCTTAAATAAATTACTAGAACATTCACTACAATTCCCTATATATTGACACTGCTTTCCACTATAAAATATTTGGTAGGAATATAAATTTATAATTTGACCAGCGTGCCAGCAACCACTCCATGATAACCCTACATTCTAGACTTAATATTTTATTTATCTGTGGTTATCTCAGGGTGTCTTGGGATGTGTTGTTGGATCCATTGTTGGTATTCCCAAGTGGTGCATCATAAATTGGTTCCTTTTTCTCCTTTGAGTGTCAATGTGGTGACTTTTGACCATGGATTCTCATGACACTTTCTATTGGGTTTTTTTCTTGTATTTATGATTGATTTTGGTGCGCATTGTGTCTCTTATGATAGTTCGATGTATGTGGTTCTAGTTCTGCCTCACATTTCTATTTTTTTAGTGGTTCTTCATTCATGAAGGAAGATGTAGGTGGATTATTTGTCTTGGTGGAAATTTCAAAATAAGGGTTGTTAATCTTGGAAAAATATGCAACTCTCTGTTAAGGCCCCCACACATTTATAAATGTATTATGGCTTCTGATTTCATTAATCCCTTCCAAGTTGGTCTGGTGAGGTGGTTTGTAAGGATGTTTTTGGGTTTTGTTTTCACGCAGTTGATGGGATTTCTAGAAGAACATACAATATAATATTGTTTCTTTTTTATTTTAGTTTGTTGAGGCTCTAGTTTGTTTTCTATGTATTCTTACTATTTTTCATTAATCGTCTGGTGTGTCAGAGTTTCAATCTGTGAAGGTGTAGATGAGATGATCATGTGACAAAACCTACTAGGTGGTGATTATGGGAGCATGTTTAGAGGTTGATTTCTACTATATGTGATGAGTTTCTGGGGGATTGAATCTATTTTGGTTCAGAATTGAGTATGGTTATATTTTTTAAATATCTCCTCTCACTAGTGCAGTGGGTGAGGATGAAAATTGTGTGTGATAATTTTGGTTCCTCATTGGGTCTCTCACCACACCATTTGTGACATGATCAGTCAGTGTTGAGGGGTTTACAGGTCCTTATATTCAATTGTTTGATGTTTATTTTTAATCTAAATCTATGGAATTACGGGTTTTCTATGTTATTTTTTCTCAAGAAATGTATTAGTTCCCACTAAACCATAAAATTTGTTTTATTCAAAAAGAATTAGGATAGTGGCAATTTTTATGGTAAATATATTTGATATTATCCCCTTGAGGAATCTCCAAAAAAACTGTGAAGAGTATGAGTAAGATAGTCCCATAAAATTAATTAAAGACCTCAATTTTGAGGATAGGTAATATATGATGAAGATTATTGTTTAAATTTTCCTATAAATATATATATACTTAAATTTATATAGGAATCATATATTGAAAAATCATATCTTGTAGTTGATGTAGAGGATATAAAAAATTAGAAGGGAAGTTGTAAAAAATGAAACTCTCTCATCAAAGAAATAAATTCCAAAGAACAATCCGCAATGATCATTATATATAAATTCTCTATTTCTAAATATTCATTTAATTTTACATGTATTGGAAGGCTAATATTCCTATAATCAGAAAATAAAAGATCCATTCTTTTCAAGATAGTCAAAAATACATCTTGTCATGGATGCCCAATTGGAGATCAATGTAAAAATAATCATATACCATGATAATTCCTTGTTAGAAGGTATAAAATAACATAAAGATCATATTTTGAAAAAGAAGAATGAATGTAATGTCAAAATGAATGTAATCAAGGATTTGAAAAATAACCTCATTATTAAATACCATGAGCTTGAAGGAAAATTAGAATATTTAGAAAAAGTTCATGTTGAGACTACAGAAACTACTAAGAAAAGAAGAAGTGTTTCTAGGAATACTTCTAATAAGAGTCTTATTTACATAAATACATATCCTACTGGAAATAAGTTCCTGAGATCATACAATGGTTTATCTTCTTCAAGATCATGAAAAAATGTAAATAATGATCCAGATATCTTTATTTGTATTAATGTTGTTTCTTCTTCTATAAATGGTAAAAAATATAAATTTGTAAAAACCCAGGTGAATTTATTTTAATGAAACCCCCCACTTCATCATGGATATATTTTTGAATGTGCATGACGAGAATCTCCATTGGAATATCCTAAAATTTTAGTTAATCTACCCAAAATAATCAATGTTCACATGAGATCTAGCTTGAAACCAAAGGTAAGAGAATGAAATTGATTTGACATTGTTGGTGTAGTTTGATGTTTGCACATAGGATCAAGGAATTTTAGAATAATATTAAAATTTATTTAAATTGTAAGATACCTTAATTAAGTGTAAAATTATTTGAAATAATGAATAATTCTACTAGAATTAAGTGAAACCATAATAGAACATGAATTTATCATTCAATAATTGTTTTAAATGTTTTGAGAATTTTTGTTAGGACAATAATAATGGAGGTCACAATAGCAAAGAGTCCTTGTATAAATCTTCTAGTTATGTAGTATAATCTATCAATTTAAGAATACCATAAAATAATAAGTTGAATAAAAATAAATTTCATCTAGGTTGGGGTAAAATAAAATAAAAACGTTGAGAAAATTACTTACATAAATAACATTCGAAAGATTTCATTACAGTAAATATTATAAGCTTCTATTATATGACAAATTTCCACGTAATGGACTATAAATTTTTTTTATTGAAATCATGTCTCATAGAGGAATTATAGATCAATGAAGAGAATAAATCTAAGTAAAAAATAATATGATTGGTTTATTGGAAGCAATCCAAGATAAAAAGTATAAGAATATTCCTAAAAGGGGTAACACAAAAGATGATAATAAGAAGAATGTGAAATCCAAGAAATATTAGCATGTTAGAAAATATTTCTTGACTGTGTGGTTAGTTATACTGGATATGAGTAGATAGATAGAGAAATATTAATAAAATTAAATTTCTAAAGAAAAATAATTCCATGTGAGGAGGTCATGTTTCATGAGGGGTTATCAAAAGATGAAAAACAAAGTGTTATAACAAGATATATGGATGGTACAACCTAACTAAATACTCCCCCAATAATTGCTTGAAATGGATTCATGGATACAATGTAGTGATGAAAAACATATCTGAAGCACCCCTAGATGCATTTTTTATTAGAAAATTTAAAAAAATCTACATCAGTAGAAATATGAAAATAAAATAAATAAATATTATATACCTAAGGAGGATCAAATCTAGGAAATCATATGGCGATCGAGCGTGAAGAGTTATCTTAAATTTCAAGATAAAATGAAATGAGTTTCTAGACTGAGAATAAAATCTCAACACTATTTCTATCACCATGGATCTATAGATTTTTACCCAATTCCAATATATGTCTATTTGTGTTTATGTGTAGGGAATTCAAGTTGATTAAATTAATAGAGATAATATAGTGAATGTTGTCGTAACTATACAATATGAATAATAATCCACTATGGAGTAACTTTACTATTGCATCCATGTAATTTTTTAAAGTGGTATCTCAATGAAGCTAATTGGAGTACATTCTGATAATGAATAGCAACGGTGAAGATTTATGGAGGCAATCCCTTGTGGGGGTGAGGGAAAGAATAATAGTTTCAATATATGGTTATTTAATTGGAATATTGAATTTCTAAATAGTTTTAGGAAATAATATAGTTGAAGTACAAAAATAACTACTAATATAATTTTTTTTATTATATTAAATCTATTTATTAAGGGGGACTGTTTCTTAATGTATAATGTATCATGAAGGGGGAAATTAATTATTTCACTTAAATGTTTTTATTGTATTTGTTTAAGATGAGTTCAAGTGTTTATGTGTATAAATTCTTGAAAAGAAGATATAAAGATAAATTTGATATTGGAGTCACAAATTGGACCTTTTATGCAAAGATTTGATATTTGAGTTATCATAGTTATTTTATAAACCAAGAATTGATCCTATAGGATTAGATTTGGATAATTTATGTATTAGTGCTAAGTAAAATGTGATTCCCACTTTCTATAAAGTGAATAATGATTTATTTATAAAATATGGAAGAGTAATGGAAAGAATGTGAAATTTTCAATATCCTGGAAGAAGCGTGAATTGAGGATTGTTTTCCATTACTTATAAAACGTGGGATATATTTTATATTAGGGGGATAAAATATTAACTTTAAATATGAAATGGGTATTAAAAAAAGCATATTTAAGATACAAATTAGATTATGATGAAGAGATTCATTGGTTTTTTTATTATCAATATATCAATGAGGAATGAAAAGTTAGTATATAAATAAGTTGGGAGATGATAAAGGTTAAAATGATGATAAAGGATATGTTTCTCATATATATAGACATAGAATACTAAATTAATACTACCATAAATGAATGATAAAGGTGAATAAAGATGAATTGATTACTTGATATTATTATATAATGTAATAAAACAATAAAAAATTGATAGGTTACGATTGTTGAGATAGTTTATAATGAATTAATGGGAAGTGCTATTAGTTGTTGTTAGAACTATCTTTATTAAATTTATATATCTTTAATTAGAAAACTATTTTGGACAGCTTGAAGAGATTTAGTTAAATATGTATGGGATGTATGGATGTGTGAGAAACTATTCATGAATTTTTAAGAATGAAAACATCCTAAATCATTAGAGAATATATTTTTAATGAATATTTGAAAATGTTTATGTAAAGATTAAGTATAAATATATTTTTCAAAAACATAGAAATACATTAATTTATGTATTTATATATTAAAAGACCTTGTAAATTGAGTTTAAGATATTTGGAATCATTATGATATTTTAAATATCAATTTTATGTATTTTGAGTTGATTTAGTAGTTTTTTAATCTAGTTCCCATGTAATATTAAGTAATTCAGGTCAGGTTTGGAGTAAAAAATTGGAAAATTCTGTGATATTAAACTTTGTGATTTGTAATATTACATCTAACCTAGAGTAGAAAAATGGAAAAGGAATTATATGTATAAAGGTAGTTGAGAATATAAAATTAGAAAAATCCCAATGCCATAGTGATTTGTAAGAGTAATACACTCAGTATGTATGATTCTTCATGGTAGATGTTTAAGGGTTAGTCTGTGTGAAACATGAAATTCTGTTAAGTGTTTAGAGGTCTATTGAGATACGTAAGGTTCATATACTCTTATGTAAAGGTGGATGGTTGAAAATTAGACAAATGCATAAAAATATATAGTTATTAATAAGAGTAAAATTTATTATGTAATGGTTTGTAATGTGATACATAAAAGTATATCAATTAGTGAAATAAGAATTTTATTTTCCAAAATATGTTTTTTCAAAATAAATTAGTCAATACTAAATTTTTTCTCTAATTATTTAAACATCATAGTTAATTCTGAGGGTTTAGTATTTGAGCTAAGTATTAAGAATATGATCATTACACAATAGAAAAATGAATAGGTTGATATATCAGCTAAAACTAGTTATATGTTTTGATAGGTATTTATGTCTTGAGGAGATGTTTCATGTTATGATCATATTAATTCATCTAAATGTGATATTTTTTAATGCATGGAGTTTTTGTGTAAGTTTTTAAAGAATAAAATATTGACTCACTAGGAGGATTTAAGGAATATTACCTTAAAATAGTATAAATGAGAATAAATTATGGATATATTTGTGCTATATTAAATAAGAAGATAAAGAAATCCAAAATCATAGGAGATTTAATCATTAAAATATAGAAAATAAATTCCTATATTTTTATGTAGGTACAAAAATAAATATAGTTAAATAGTGAAACACTAATAATATTGATAACATGATAATGTATTAAAAAGATAAGATATAAACTATTTAATAGAGAAGATGATGAAATTCATGAATAGTAGAACCTATGCATCGAGGAAGAAAGAAGAATAATCGATCCACCAATATCCTTATATCATAGAAGATGCTTGAGGAGAGAATATAGAAAACACAATTGTTGTTGTTTATAGGATAATAAAGAAGTGATAAACATAAAAAACATCCTTCACAATGATATCTTTATATCATAATGAGAGGAGATAAATAATAATGCTGAGATGAATGTTATTTTTTTGATTATTTTTTTGAAATTAAAGACCTATTTTTGAACAAGAACATATATTATAGGTGATACAATGATATCTAGAGAATAAAGGAAGATATTGTTTCGAGTTTTTAATTTGAATCCTAAAATACTAGATTGATCTGGAATAATAAAATATATACCATTCGAGAGACATAAGAGCTATCAAGAGATAGTTTTTGTTTCATTACAAAGACTCATGGATGAATTATTCCCTTATCTTGTAACCCCTAGATAGATTTCTATGAGTTATGGATGAAAAATTCATTCCTATCATTATATTAAATTGTTTAATATAGTGGATACCTATGTCTTTGAATTTACCTAAAACCAAAAAAGTTTATTTTCTGACATTGGGACTAACCCCTGTAAAATTATTTTTTGATGTGTTTTCTTAGTTTCTGTCATTATTATATTGATAATGATATGATGAAAATCATAAGAATATCCATATGTTATATGAACTAATAATATAGTTTAAAATAATTTTATAGTGGATAAAGTAAAAGGGTAAAGATAATTTAGTATATTAGTTCACCCTAATTCACCCCCTCTCAAGTTATCGTAGGATTGTGTTGGGGAAAAACAAGTAACCCATGTTTAAATTATATCACTAAATCATTATGTATCAAGTTAGAAGTCAATTTTAATGATATTAAATTTTGGAGGAAATTGAAACCCTTGGAGTGTCCATGTTTTTAATACATTTCGATGATTTCTTGAAATCCAAAGGTATTTCTTTGTCTTAAACCATCTTAGGTTTTCAATACATAACTAAAAAAATTCCTTGATTCCAAACCATATACAATAATTGAAATCACTTATTCCCACATAATTCTAAACATTATATAAGTTAATAAACCAAAAATAAATTGTTATTATGGGGTTTCTTTGGTGGATATATGGGAGTTAAGTTTACAAGGTGAGAAGATGTGATTTAAAATTAAAAGCCTAATATATTAAATATTTACTAAACCTTAAATATAAATGACTATAATTTTGTTTTTATAAGTGTTTATTGTATGAAAAGTTTTACGTAAAACATTTGTATATATATTTTATTTTGAAAATATTCACTTCATCATATTCCCAACATTTTTCATTTCTTATTTTACTAAAATGTTTTTTGAATATTTTTGTCAATGGAAATAACCTTTCCTATTTAAAAATTTGGTAATATATATAAATATTATGTTATATCAGGTTTCATTTTTAAATAATCATGTTTGGAATTGGATTATGATGATAGAAATTTAACATATACTATTTTCAGAAATGGTCTTTTACAAACATACTCATTTAATTATTGTATTTTCCTGGACTACTTTTTTCATACACCATCACTGGAATTCCCAAGATTAGTACCATGTTAAGTTTGTGAATGATTTTAATATATAACTGCTATTAATTTTCTAATTCATTAGTTGGTGTCTTATTTATATTTCTTTGGAGTTTTGTTCTCCACACTTCAAAGGTTCAATTTTCCCTTGAAAAATGCATTCAACTACCTGTATATTAAACATTTTTAGAATATCCAAATATTAATTCCAGGATTAAAATCTATGTTTGTATCCTCAAATAAGGATAAATATTATAGTTTTTTTTACCAAGAATGGATTTCTATATTTTTATGATAATAATTTTCTTACCATGTTATATATTGAACGATAATTAATATCATTAGTTATTTTTTGTTGATAATGGAAAAAGTTTTTCTATAAAGAGAGCATAACAGAAGGGGTGAATAAAATCATTTTGAAATGTTATAGAAGATATTTTTTTCATCATTTCATGTTCATTTTAATGAATTGTGTAACTTGTAGATATTGTTTTATTTTTATATTATAGACTCTTTATGCAAGTTCATTGGATAATGAAATATGTGGTTGAATGGGATATATCATATACCCTAACTAATATATACCCCTTCTCCGTTTCCCTAAAATAGGATATGTCCTTAACTACTTTTTATATCACCCCTATCCATGAGATTGTTTTTACACCCTAACTATTGTTATTCACTTAGATGAGAGTCTTGGTTTCTTTGTGTGGGTCATCATATATTTTGAGTGCTTGGCTCAAATTAGTTATGCCAAGCTTGGACCCTCCTAACATTTGGAGTTACAATATAAATTTTTCGTGGTTATCAATTTTTATTCACTATTGATATAATACTCTACTTGGTTACAAATAAATTTATATAAGTTTATTGTTTGTTGTAGAACTATTTATATATATTTATGAAAATGAGTACTCCTCTTCATTCATATAGCCATTATCACTAGTATCTAGAGACACTGTGGGTGCTGCCCTACTGAGAATTGTTTTCTCACACCTTGTATAGATACTTTTTTTGACATGATTTTCCCCTTCTCCTATATTTTGTGTTTTTATAGGAAATTTAGTAAGATTTTTATATTTTTGGGTTATTCATTGAGAAATATTTATACATAGGATGGGGTCACATGTCAGAGTTAGAGCTATTAGAGGTAGTTGGAGATCATTTTTTGATGTTCACCTATTGATATTTCATTCTTCCATATCATGGGACCTATTTGTCATTGTCATATTTATTATCATATGTATATATATTTGTTTCTATATTTATGTTTCCAGTATTCATTAATTTTGAGAGATTTATCGATATTTTCACATTCTTATCTATTTAATTATGACCTTTTTCTATTTATGATTATTTTAGGACATTTGACCTATGAAATAATCATTTTTAATTTAAAATAGAACCCATTTATTACTTTTTATCATTAACATAGTAGATAAATAATTCCAAAAATGTATACCAATTCCTAGAATACTAGTCACCATCCTTTAGGGATTGTGGAGTTCACTTGGGGAACCATCACATTATTTCAGTTTCGGTATAGGTATTCATGTTATGGTCTGTACAAATTAGTATGAGAGTGAATATTATTCCATAAATCCATATTTATTTTTTTTAAATATAGCACTTTATGAATGATTGGGAACCTCATAGTACTAGATACCACATTTCAAAAACCAAAAGCATAACCATCATAAATGCTTCAAAATTCACACAAAAACATAAAAATTAAATCTAAAATTTCAAATTCAATAAATAAGACACATAGTAATTACCACAGGGCATGATCCACCTTTATCTATGCCCACTGAATCGCAATCAACAAATCATTGTCATCTCATCACCAGAAATCAGTAACCATAGAAAAGAACATTTTTGTAGTTGTAGAAATCAAAAAACCATTGAAATGTTAGGGGGACCTTGAAATTGAACTAAAGACCAAAATTAGAACCTCCATAAATCGACTCAGCTTCATTATCACCATCAAAACCAACATGTGGCACCACCCACAAAAAAGCATCAATGACAACAAAAATCAGATATTTAAAACAATTAACCAACTTCACATAATAAAATCAACTCAAGAGGTTTTTAGAGCACCAATGGATTCCAAAACACACATCCCAGAACCTCATAGATTCCAAATTTCTAGATCCAACAGGGAGAGGTGTCGATGATCTTGAGTTTAAAGCAAGGTTCAATGACTGGGGTCTCCAGAAATTTCCATCAACTGAGGAGAAGAAAACCAATAGCAGTCATAACGAATATAGGCCAATGTTGGAAGGGCTTGGGTATTCATTTTCAATTGGAACACCTGACCCAAAACCTCTATGAACTGATGATCCATCTTCAACTTGGATAGAATCATGGGAAAATGATATCAAAGAATAATTTGAAAAGCATTGTACTTCTACAAAAAACTACAAATACTGGGAAGATTGAAGGTTTAGTGGGGAAAATCCCCATGAAGCAAGCCCTATACAGAAGAAATGAATGTGCCTCTGGGAAGAAGGAAATAACTAGAAATAAGTAGAATATAAAAAATGAAGGGTGAACAAGAAGACGGTGGGGGGGAGTCATCACTATGAGGAGGGATGTGGTTACCCTAGGAACAAGAGCAAAGAGATAGACTGAGGGAATGGGGCGCTATCCTTCTGAATACCCCTAAAAATTATATCAGAGTGATATTTAGATTTAATGGATTTTCATTTATCTTAGAAATTATTTTGGAAGTTTGATACATGATATGTAATATACAAAAGAATCATGAAACTCATTATCATAGAGATCAAGTTAACAAGTTTTTTTGGTCACTTAGTAAGCATTATAGGTTATAGTGAGGCTTTTATTTGTATGGTCTCAAGTAAAATGGAATGGAACACAGGATGTGTACATAAGGATCGTATTAGGTTCAATCTTGTTTTTAGTTCAGGAATCATGAAAAGCACAAATAGAAAGGCGCATGTAGTATTTCATCTCATACTACATGATTCCATGTGGTTATTCATTATTGTTCAAACCAAATGAGTTCTATATTAACTAAAACATCAATAATATTTATAAACAATGTTTATATATATATATATTCTATGATTTCATAAATATAAACAAATAATTATTTCCATAGTTTGAGATAATTTTTCCTGTTTAAAATTTGAATATTGAGTATGCACCTTGTTTTCTAATTCTATTATATTGGTGTGTATGTCATTTTCTGTTTAGTGTTATCTGTTGACCATGCCTTTTTTATTGTCTTTACATTCTTCCCAATAAAATAATTGGGATTATTTCTATTAAATTTCATATTTATAAGAATGTTTTTTTCATATTTTATTATATTATAGAGCATGTTAATACTCAACTAGTGAGAATGTTTTTTATTCCCTGGGTATTTTTTTGATTCTATATTTTTTTAAATGAACCAGTTAAACAATCTAGTCAATACTAATTGGTCATTTTTAAATGGGATGGTGTGTCATTTTTTTGAATAACTATGAGTATTCAATTAGTTTCATTAGGTGATGAATCTATTTCATCATTTTGTATTTAATTTGGTGACAAAAATGATTTGATCTATTAATATTTTAAATGGAAATATATTTTTATGTTAAATGTTTTTTATAGAAATAAAATTTCACTATTATGTTTGGAAAAAAACGGTATGGTGATTTTGGGATGTAATATAGGAATGGTTTTACAATTATGTGGAATTTAAAATGCATCTTATTTATAATTTACCTTTTAAAAGAAAAAAAATTATTTAAAAGAAAATATAGGCATTGTGCTTAAATTAATTGTAGATTTATAATGATTTAATTATATGAAATGTTGTATTTTTTCTAAACGAATTTATATGAGATTTTTAAAATGAACTATGTTTCATGTAAACCTTTCAAAAAATGTATCACATTCATAAATAATAAATTCAATGGTATGTTTAGAATGGATATGGCAAGAAGAATTGTTTTTCAGGGTGTAACATAACATTTTTAATTGATTGGTTTATGGTTTTTATTAGATCATGAGGATGGTGTAAAAAAATTTAGTTTTGATATATTGTAATAATATAGATTTTAGTTTTAGTTTTATAGTTTTCAAAATGTATTTGTAGTTTAAAATTGTGGTGTGTAGTGGTACAATAGTTGGGGATTCTATAACATAGAGGTTTCTAGTGATTTAGGTTAGATATGGGTTCCATGGTGTAGAAATGATATGTATGATTTGGGAAATTATCTAATGTATATTTTAGGTCTTATAGTGGTGATATGTCCATTATTTGGTGATAAATATTTAGAAATTAGTTTGTTTTTGTGATTTTAGGTTGATTTAGGGGTTGTGTATTCTTGATTTCAAATATTCTTGAGAGTTTTTATTGGTGACCGAGGTATAGTGATACTTTGGGAAATAATATTCCAAGATTCTCAATGATGGGAAGTCATATGGTTTGGAGTTTTTAATGTATCATGTCCCGATTACCTTAATTAATGTTCAATAATGTTATTAAGCGTTAATGTTTCTATATGAACCAATTGAATTTGTGTCTCTGGTTGGGGGAATATTTTTCATTTGAATATTCAATTTGGAATTTTTATTTTTGAGGATGAATTATTAGAATCTTTTAGATAGTGTTCAAGGTTCGATTGGTGGTTCAAAAACTCAAGGGTGGTTCTATGGTGGGACCACTTTTTGTTCAAATCTATATGTGGAACCAGGTACTAGGTGGGAGGGTATTAGATACCTGGTGAGGTATGAATAGGCCTCGATGGTCTGACAGTGCACCATGTATATAATATCTCAATACCGAGTACCCAATATCCTATATATATGTTATGTTTTAGTGAATATCATATGGAAATTACTCCCTCCACCCTTATTTATTCCACCCCATTCAACCTTGACCTCTCTTACCTCTAACCTCATGGTGTCCCTCCCTGGACCCTATTTGGTCCGAAATTACACCCCTTCACCCCATTTAATTTCTGGAAGATCCATGTTCTTCCATAATTTATATATATAGGGTAACCATTACTTCACCTATTCTCTTCCAACTTGTCTCCTTTTATTTTTTTCTCTTGTTATAGTTACGTAAATTGAATTGAGTTCCACCATATAATGGTTAAATTTATACTTAGACATGGTGATTCCTCATATCTTTCTTTAAGGAGGCTCATGTATGTTTATTTATCATTCTTATTCATCATTTTTATTGATGGTATTGAGTTAGGATTTATTTTATAGATTTTCATATTTTTTGGTCTATTTTTAAGGATATATTCTTGGAGATATTATAAGATTTAGCTCATTATATTTTTGAGTAAATTATTGTATTTTATGGCCTTAGTTTCAATTGTATTTTATTATTAATTTTTATATCAATTATATAATGAGTTTTATTCAAGGATACATGTCATTTTAATAATTACAGAACACTTCTTGGAGATGGTTTGGAATCAGAAAAACTCCCAAAGTGTTGGTAAGGGTTATTGAATCACTGAATGGCTCTTTGGAAATAACTATGACATTCCTAGATTCTATTTTCCAATTTTTTAATAAAGATCATATTATAATTTAAAAAATATGAATTGATGATTTATCAATGATATTTTATGATAAAGAGTTAATTTTTTCATATTGGATTCACTAGGTATTATGTAGAGATATTCATTCCCTATTTTTAATCTTAAATAACTATACTTTACATGTCATATAATGTTTATCGATTACAATTCAATACTTTTATTGTTGAGTTTTCCTTTGTATGTATTTTCGGTAACTGATGTTTAATTTTAATTATAACAACATAATGATTTTATATAGTGGAATATTTTCATTATATTAATTTTGGGGTGAAATAGAAACCCTTGGAGTGTATGTGGGATCAATAAATCTTCTACAACTAAACCCTATTTCTTATTTAATACTCTACTAAGGTGAAATTCCTTGATCCGCAAAAATATTATATAAAAGGAATCAATTATTCATCCTTGAAACAAAATGAGCCATTGGTCAGTTAATCACACTTAAAAAAAATTATTAAGAGAGGGAATCAAGGGGGATGTGGTAGCTAGGTTTATGAGGTGGTAAAAGGTGATTTAATATGAAAATTTTAAAATTTTAAATATTTATTTAAAAATGAAACAAGATAACTACCCAATATTGATTTTAAGAGTTTATGGTATTATAATTTTTATATGAAACCTATTTTTTGAAACTATTTTTTGGAAAAACATTTTTAATTATATTCATATATTTTCTTCCTTCTATTTTCATGTAATTTTTATATGAAAATATGTTTTCAATAGAACTCACATTTACTATTTCAAAATATTATTATCAAAATAAATATTAATTTTCATAAAGTGCAGATTTTAAAACATCATGTGTGGGATGGGATTATAATTTGGAAACATGAATAGATAGAAATGTGAACAATTTTCATTTATATACTAACGCATCAAGTTATAAACTATTATTAGTTTTTCTTGTCTCATGTATTATTATTCCCTATCCCAGTACCACATTTGGTTCATGTATTTATTGGCTAATTTATTGAAATTATCTATCTAGAACATTTGTTAATTTCTTACTAGTATGCTTTATATATTTTTTATCACACTTTAATGGTTTAATTAAAAAATGAAAAACATTTTTGATAGATTTTATATGATTTGGGATTTTTATAATTGTATAATATTATTTTTAGGGTTAAATTTTATGTTGGATTCCTATATGAATGTGAAATTTTTTAGTTGGGTTTAAAAAATGTGTCTATTTAGATTATGTTATAATAAGAAGTTTAATCTTAATTTACATAACCCAACACACTAGGGCCCTTTTTGCGTTGTTGATAAACTAAGAGTTATACCCTAAGACTCCCTTCGATATTTTAGCGGCCAGTGAATAGAACTATGTTGGTAAATCTGACAATATATGTGGCATTATAATAATTGAATTTGCAACATCAAATATTCCAAGATCATAGAAAAAATAAAAAAAAATTCAGTATCTGTTTATATAAAAAACTATATATAAAACATATTAATGTTATATTACATACAAGTCTATACTACATATATAAAATCAAAAATAATATATACATCTATTAAGTCAATGAATAGGATTGACATTGGATTCCAAAATTATCTACCTCACTATATATACATCACAGTCCTCTATTTGTTGTAACGCCCCGACCCCAGAATCCCAGAGCCAGTGCATTATTTAAATACATTGGCATGATTACAAGGAATCAAGTCCCAAATGATTGATCAGTTTAGTAGTCTTGGAAATAATATACATACATAAGTTCAACATTACAACTTGAAAAAAAAAATTATTCCACTAGAAACATCTAACCTTCCTAGATTATGCCTGCAAGTCACTCATGACTAACTTTTTCATATCGTGGGAAAATTAAACATAAGAAAGGGGTGAGATAAAATTCTCAGTAAGAGTATGAAATACAGTAGAAGACA
This sequence comes from Viscum album, assembly GCA_963277665.1. NCBI lineage: Eukaryota > Viridiplantae > Streptophyta > Magnoliopsida > Santalales > Viscaceae > Viscum > Viscum album. The sequence goes on from OY728120.1 coordinate 897,576,735, forward strand.
ACATAAACATTAGGCATGGGGAATAATTGAAAACACGTGCCTTTACAAATAATTAACATGAACACTTTATGGCAGGAATATGATCTGAGTAAATAATGCCATAATAAAACATAGTCATGGGTATTCTACTAGCCGAATAATCACATGAAATATCAATAGATAATATCATAATTATAGAATGCATAATTTTGTACTTTCTGAAACATTTTATCAAGGCCTCAACCAATACATCTAAAAATGTTTAAGGCCTCAGCCAATACCGCAAATCAAAAATTGGGAAAGGCCTTGGCCAATTCCACGTCTAGTTTTCTCATGAGACCTACTGATGCATCGAGGATCTAAAGAGGGCTCCAACCGTCACTTAATAAATCCAATGCATTCCTCATATGAAATGGGTGAAACATAATCTAAACATTCATATTAAAACTATCATATGAAATGTCAATACTTTGACCTCAAACCATGAATGGCATTAAAATAGCACATCCACAGTCAAACATATCTCATTCAATAAAATATTGAATATTGTATTAAAATAGATTAACCTCAATAGAGAGTAATGTACAATATTAACATAGATGAAAATAATCATCAAAACTGTTTGAGAGAAGTATCCCCCTTTTTCTTGAAAACATTCAAAAGTATCACTATTTATCAAGAAGTTGTTTAAAATAGATTTTTGAATCAAAGTGTATCATACCACTTTGAAACATTTAAAAGGAATTTTAATTTTAAAATATTAATTTTTATATAAATATATCCTTTAAACCATTTTTAAAACGTGGATATTGATGAGAAAGATTTAGAATAATAAATCTGTAAAACATTTAAAACGATACTTTAGTTAGAACTCTTAACCAAATGAGATATGCTAGAATAAAAATAATTGAAATAATAAAAACATTATAATATAATGATAATAAATTATTTCATGATATACTATGTCAAAGGACAGTATATACACCATATAAAAGTGAATCGGAGCATAACAACAAAGAAGTCCCAATGGAATGTAAATTGAGATAAAGTCCCTTATAAAGACTATATCCTTAGATAAAGGATAAATCAATGACATAATTATGTGATAAAAATATAAATATAGTAAATATGATTGGATATTAAGATTGATTCAATTATAGTAAATTCACACAGATTTTTTTAAAACTAACACCAATGACATGGATTTTTAACTCAATGAATGGAAATTGAGTTAAGATTACTCTTATCAAGTTCATATCACTGACATGAGAAATTATCACTGGAGTGATTATGTGTATCAAAATTATATCCACATAAACAGGAGTGGAAATTAATACATAAATAATAAATAGTTATTCCCCACAAAATGTTTGAGTAAAATAATCAATGAAGTATGTGTAAAGCCCAATGAGTGGAAAATGAAATTTGAAATTCCCTTACCGATTTGGTAACTTATGAAACATACCCACCATGAATGAAGGATAATAAAATGAAGACTTAATTACCCATAAATTAAATTATATTACACAAAGAATACAATAATGGGTAGTTCAAGCACCACACAAAAGGAAATACTGTCCAATATAGCATGAATTTCATGGGAATTGAATGTGAGATTAAAAACCCTTACATTGTTGTATTAAATCGAGTCGTATGACCAAAAGTTTATAAACACCAAATTAATCATAGAATACCATGAATATAAAAATAATCATGATAAAATATATCAAATTTAAGTACACAATACACCACATGCAATAAATAAGGGGTGTACAATGGAAATCTCACAGAATTAAAAGTGAGATAAGAAACCCCTTACCTTAAATCCGACTTGTCATGTTTGTTCCTTGTTCTTCCGGAATAATAATATTAAATTAATTTATACTTGACTAATAACATTTTAACGATTATTATTCCTTTTATATCACTTACTACCATGCTATAACAATTAGTTAAATATTTGAGTTCATATTGGATATTTTATCGATGTTTGGAAGATGAGTTTAAAATGAACTTGTTATAATTACAATTTTTCCATGTGGTCACAAGTACATTATCTCCATAATGATATACATGATTTATATATAATATATATATTATATATAAAGTATATATATATATTTATTTATTTATAACAGTACATAACATTTTGAGATAAGAAATGAAATGCACCGTTCATGAAGACGGTAAGCCGTACGGACTCATGAACGCTACTTTCATTTCCATTTAGTATTTTAATGAAATTAAAAGATAATTAAACATAGGTATATTATAATTAAATTATAATATCATATATAATATCATTAAATCCATACTTTATATGTCTCACACAAGTCATTAAAGAGTCATATCACTTTGAGGGGGCGGTAGTCCGCACTTCCTCAAATGAAATTATCACGTTTTACACATAATGGAAACCATAAAGGTATGATATAAATGGAAAATACAGAAGCACAAAGAGAAAATAAACATACTATATATCATATATAAATATAGTGCCATATTAATGTCCCCCATGTTAGGTAGTAGGAGATAATCGAACAATCATCGTTTCATGAGGCGTTATTTTTCCAATCACAGAAACAGTATGTTCTTCATCTATTATATGGTGGTGTGTGTAAGTGTAGTTCGAATCCTTATCATATGATCATCCTAGTATATTTAGTCTACTAGTTTTATTATAAAATAAAGGAATAAATAGAGTTTAGTGGGGTTGGAGAAGTAAAATAAAACAAAATAAAACATAATAATTTAAGAGAAATTGTTACCTTTAATTTGGGTAACTTCTTTTGGTTTGACCCAAAAGTACTTGTTGAAGTGACTTATGCCTAAGGTAAGGATATTAGGTGTAAGATAGGGATCTTGAGAGATTATTTGGGTCATATTTGGACTATCCATGGGGTTTTTGAGGTGTGTGGAATGGGTTAGAAGCGGTTTCCTTTTATAAGGGGGAGGAGGGGCTCTTTAGGAAAGTGTGAAAATATTTTTTTACTATATAGTGATGTTTAGTTTCTAAAAGTCCAAAAATAATTAAATTCAAATATAAGATTACTAATGGCCGTAATAAAATCATCCAATAATAATTTGATAGGTTTTGGATATTCTTTTAATATTAATAATCTTATTTATTTAAATCATTTATTAATGAGGTAAATACTACATCATTATAATGTCAAAAATAATTTATTTTATTTTTTGTCTAAAAATTATAAAAAAATACGATAATGTGTGAAATAAATTTATATTTCCAATTACTATTTATAGTCTAATATATGACTTATATAACCCCATGTAAAAGTTAATATACTAAAAAATATTTGTTGATGTCATTTTTGTCTTTACTTTAAGTTAATTAAAATAAAGTATCATTATTACTTTTATGTGGCTTCATGGGGTCCCTAAATTGATCCAAAGATGCCCATGGTAGGCCATGACTCATCCAATATGGTTAGGATAAGTGTTAGGGTAATTTTTTATTATTATAATATACTTTTTACTTTGAATTACCCTATTTACCTTTAACGGCGATAAATAAAAGTCAAAAGTTACTATTCACCCAAAAATTATTTTCATCTTATTGAATCACATTTTACTTAGTAATAACAACCATGTATGTCGGAGTTTCAAAATTCAATTCACAGAAATGGTAAAATTTCATTTAAATGAAAAAGTCAATTTTTTAACTACTACTAAGTGGTTTTACTATTCCCCAAAAATTGATGTTTTTTAGGAAAATACAAAAAATTAAGCATAAGATATATTTGATATTCCGAATTCAAAAATGATGTATATTTTACCAAATTCAAAACATATAAGTTGGTTTAATTAATTTAAAATTAGTTCTCGTTGTCAAAACAAATAGCGTGTTTTTAAGAAACAATAACTATCAAAAGATTGACACGTGTTTATGTATAATTTCAAAGTGAAATTAATTCCAATGGACAGTATTGGATTAAATGGTAAAAATATAATATAATTATAATTCAAAACCATTAAAATTTATAATTTAACACTATAAATTATTTTGATTAAAAAGTTATTTTTAAATAAAATTTAGTATCTTTCACTATTTACCAGAATATGAAAGTAATCAGAAATACACCAAAAATTTATCGAAACTAAATTTTTATATACTGATTCTAAAAAAAGTTTATTTTGTCAAATTAAATTTCAAAAAGTGTCTAATATTGGATTTAAAAATGGTTCTCCATTAAAAGGTGGTAAAATTGCATTTTTTGAGAAATACTTCATTTATCTGAAAAAATGAATTTGTTCTTATATTATGTCTAATAAACACACAATATGGATGTTAAAATTATATGGAATAAATAAAATTCAAAATTCAGTTAATACTATTCATAACTGCTTTTGAACGGCTAGTGTGGTAAGTCTTCGTGCACTTGAACTCGATGTAATGTGAGGTGCAAGCTATTAAATTAATTTAATGAGATATTTTACTTTGAAACCTTGGGGTTTTAAATTCTCCCCTCATTCAATAAATTGTTTCCTCACAATTTAAGCTTGGGATTAAAAACATGGGTTTTGAAATTTCAAAATATCTTAGTTGAAATCTCACATCGAAAATGGATTAATGAGGCCTCTATTTCAAAATAAATAAAGTTTAGAATGATGGTTATCGATCATAACACATAATAGGGTTCTATTTAAGAAAACATGGATATGGGAGAGAAAACTAATCATCAATTTTTGATGGAGATTGATCTAGAATATGATTAGAAGAAATTTAATGATTTGAAAGACATCAACTTGTGATCGGATGAAAGGTTTTTCATTACCCAGTAGGAAAAGTAAACAAACAACATTTTTTTAAGTTCATTTTTATAATGATGATGAGTTTATTTATGACATTGACTATGAGTATAAGGATATATACTTACTTCACAAGTATAGTTTCATCAATTAAAAAAATTCGACCACAAACACATCTTTACTCCAAACTATGAGTATTCAAGATGACTTGGTTACACCTAAAGCATGAAAATCAACTTATAAAGAATCACATAATCCAAAAAGGATGAAATATATATTTCCATTGTCATTAAACATTAACCAATACAGAAATGGTTAGTACATAATCATATGATCCCCAAAAAGGACAATCCTTTATAGAAAGAAATACTACTCCTAATCTCCAAAATTTAAACAAGCAATACCCAATGTTTGACAAATACCCTTCAGTGAAAAATTTTCCTTAAAATACATTAATATAATCCACACTAATATTGAAACCCAAAACTTATAAGAATTTTATTATGTATTCTTCCACGTTAAATTGTATCTCCAAATTACATCGACTACTCTTAGAGTCACATACTTAAAAGTAATTAACCTAATAAAATATTCTCTATAATAGGTTAATCATTTCTATAAATAAAAAAAATCACAATAAATCCAAAATAAAAACATTGAAAAATATACACCATTACTCCTCAAGTGAAATCCCATAGTATTCTATTTTCCTTAGGCATATAGTGTTCTCTACAGAGTGAACATCTTCCAAAATAACATTTATCACTTAATCACCAAATCATTTTGCTAAATTAAGGATCTCCACTTGATAATACATAATGTCCCAAATTATCTAATTAAAATCATTTAACTAAAATTAATTAATCACGCTAGCTAGGGACTTCATGTATTACAATGGTAGGTGATAAATCCCAATCTCACTCTAGTTGTGGGTTTGATTCCCACAGCTTTTTCCGACGGGATGGGTTGTCAAACGGTCTGTGTGTTGTCCTTTTTCAAAAACTGTATTTTATTACATTACCAAAATGAGATAAATTCTCCAAAATAACCATAACATAATTTAACCACAAATTTTATCTCATACCTCTCATTTTCATCACAAAATTTAGTAACTTGTAATTGCCTCAAATATAAGGATCATATAAAACCAAATGGTTATTTTAACTATATCCACAAGAGAGAATATAATTCTTCCTCAAATATCATTTTCACTTGATAAATTTCAGGGTTACTCCTATGAGAGAAAATTAATCCAAAGTAATCTCGTCAATAAAGAGCACTAATACCTTTAAAAAAATTTCCATCCATTTATTTCCACATAGGATCTTCCATGACCAAGAGGTTATCCTATAGAATAGGGAATTGACTTGGGTGATGCCAAGGTCCCTTACATTTACGATAAATGGCCGTAATTGGATTATTAGGATCATTATTATTTTCTTCCATATTACTCATCATTTTTCCTAGGTAATTCTTTTCTTTATGCCCTTTATTCCCACACATAAATCATTTCATTGTTCCATTAAGACACATTCCTAGGTGTCTCCTTCCACATTTCTTGCATGATGGAAATTGAGCTTTCTTCTCTCTATGGTCACCACTGATGTAGCTCATCTCATTCACCGCCTTTATCTTCTTTGTTGAGTTCGGGAGTTGGTTAATATATATTTTGTTGATTATATTTCTGGAAAACTGATTTGGCATGAACACGATATCTTTTACTCCTATCAAGAATCCATTTGGTTGCTCGTCTCCACCACCCTTCCCACCTTTTACATCATGCTCAAAGTTACTATGAATTCCTTGGAATCCACCCATTGACTAAAACCAAAAATCATTGTGTGAGTAACAATAGTCATAAAATCATTTAGAGAATATCGTGACAACTTATTTTCAATTTGAATTACCTTAGGATAAACCACGGTCATTTATTCTCATCTTATATTAAAATCCTTCAAATCAGTTTGTAACAAAAATGTAAATTATCTTAAGCATATCCCCTGGGACTGTCGTAACCAAGAGTGCAACAAGGCCCATTGTCGTGTACCATGTTACCCCGGGTTAATCTCGAAACCCCTTCTTATAGTTTTCACTCCGAGGTACATATGTGCTAGAGCCGCCTCTACCTGATCGTATGCAGACAAGGATGTATTTCTTGGAAAAGACACAAAATCTATACATTACCAAAATTCTAGTATGTTATTCTATACTAATCCCCATATTATGTCTTTAGGTAATGTGTTCTGATCATAGTTGATCTAAATCTATTTTCTAAGTGTTGAGTCAATAAGGTTTTCCTTATGACTTTTCCATTCCTTCTTGTTTTGAAAATCAAAAACACCTGATACTTAAGAAAATCCATATTTTACTTCTCTAAGGAAAATTTTCTTTCTTAAGGAAATTTACCCTAACCTAGATTTCCTTATATATATCAAAAATTTTCTTAAGTATACAAATCGGATTCATACCTAAAACCTCAGAATCATATAATACTTAGATATGATGCATTCTGTTTTAGGATCTGAATTCTGGATATGAACTGTAATGAATTTCCACTCCGAATTCTGGATAGGAACTCTAATGAAGTTCCACTCCGAATTCCGGATATGAAATGTAATGAAGTTGCACTCCGAATTTAGGATAGGAACTCTAATGATGTTCCATTCCGAATTCTGGATATGAACTCTAATGAAGTTCCATTCCGAATTCTGAATACGAACTCTAATGAAGTTCCATTCCGAATTCTGGATATGAACTCTCATATAGTTCGACTCTGAATTCTACAAACTAACTCTCATATAGTTCCACTCAGAATTTTGGACTCCGAACTTTTACTAGTTCGACTTCGAACTCTTACTAGTTCGACTCAGAACTTTTACTAGTTAGACTCTTAACTTTTATGAGTTCGACTCTGAACTTGTATGAGTTCGACTCCAAAATTCTATGAGTTCTACTCCAAACTTCTATGAGTTTGACTCCGAACATCTTTGAGTTCGACTCTGAACATTTACTAGTTTGACTTCGAACTTTTACTAGTTCGACTCAGAACATCGATAATCCCGACTCCGAACTCTATAAGTACAGGTTCTGAATTCTAGTGAAAGTAGACTATGAATTTCCTTAGAAGTTTAGACATCGGATTTCTACAGAATTTAGGTTCTAAATTCCTACAAAATAGAATCTGAATATCTTTTTATTATAGACTCCTAATTCCATTTTGGTTAGACTCTAAACTTTTATTTGCTTACATTCCAAACTTCACTTTTTCTTATACTTATACTTTTTTCATTACAAAAAGATATCATGATTTCAGTTACACATGTTTTTTATAAAATGATGTCATCCATTCTATTTCTATCTAACCGTTGGTTAAGTGAAATGTGTACAGGTCCCATCGACATTTAAGGACAATATGACCGTTGGAGGAGGGAGTCGACCGTTGGAATTTCGACTATAAATAGGATCTCATTTGAAAGAGCTCAATACTAATCTTTGACATCTGTGCATACATGCTGTTGAAGTTATTTCTAGAGAGAGAGGCTCTTATCAACTATCAAACTTCGTGTAGAAAGTTTGAATGGCTTTTTCAAACTTTTCCTTGTGCAGACTTGCTTCGTGCGACTCCGATTGTTGGTGATTACAATTGAGGGCTTCTGAGGATAGGAAGATAGAGGTTCCAACACCTTGAAGTTGAGGGCTTCCTTGCTGAGCAAGACAGAGGTGCCGACTACCTTATAGTTGAGGGCTTGTGGGGATAGCAAGATAGAGACTCCGATCTTCATATCGTGGGCTTACCCTGGTGTGGGTAAGACAGACTCTCTTGAAAGTATAAATCAAGGGACCTTTATCCAAGGTAGTTGGATACCCTTCTCTTTGGGTTAAATTATTTACATCTTGTTACTCGTTATTGTTACAAGTTTTTTCAATGCATTTTGTGTTGTAATGAAAGTATAACCTTCTTATATTTCCTTACACTTGTACTCTGACTTAGTTAGATTCTATACGCTTTAAGGTAGAATCTCATATTGTAAACTTTGATTAAGTTTCATTTTCCGGATCCATATTTCCAGAACCTTTTTTTCAAAATCACTTTCCAGATTTAAGCAATTGTATAGAACCAGAAGTTTGTAACTTCTTACTTTGTCCCAATATTTCAATTGGTGTTATAGGTGTTGTGAATTTTCTTAGTTTAAATTTGTTAAACTTAGATCTTTCCTTGTTTAAGGAAATTTTTAATGTGTACAATTCACCCCCTCTTGTATATTGATCATCTACATCGTTATTTCGATCCTAAAATTGGTATCAAAGTAGGTTTCTGAAATACGTATACTCACATATAAGTTTTTCTTCCTTAGTTTTTCATTGTTCTATATTTTCCTTGCTTAGGAATATTCTCCTTGAATCCAAACTTCTGTTATTACAAAGTTTTTGTGTAGAAAGATTTTTAAGATAGAAGGAATCAATGTTGGTTCCATCGACAACCTAAATCCTACAAGACCACCAATTTTTTATGGTAATGATTATGAGTATTGGAGAGATCTAATGAAGGATTTCATTATCAATACTGGTTAGATAACATTGACATGCTTACCGGTGGTAATAAAATTCTTGATAAGGAATTTAGTGCTTTCACAAACCAAGAGAAGCATGATTATCAATTAAACTATAAGGTACGTAATACTCTACTATGTTCAATGACTAGGAACATATATAGCCAAATTTATTCTTGTGAAATAGCTAACTGTATATGGAAGAAACTTGAAGATACTCATTTTGGAACATCCAAAGTCATAGAGACCAGAAGAGCTATGTTGAGAGCTGAGTATCATGGTTTTAACATTCCCTATGGAGAACCCATTTCCAAAGTACAACAATGTTTTATGACTATCATGAACAACATAAAATCTATGGGAGAGAAAGGTATAGAGGATGAAGATCCTGTGGATAAGATTATAGATATTATTCCCAATGATTGGGAAGCAAAGAGGACAACAATTTATGAGAATAGAAAGTTTACTCAAATTTCTCTTGATGAGTTGTTTGGAACTCTTCTTCAACATCAAACAGGAATGAAGAGAGATGCTGACAACATCAAAAAGAAGAATGGGAATGGTTCTGTTTCTTTTACTACAACATCAAATCACATGAAAGCTAAGACTCCTAAGAGAGTAACTATATACAACTCTAAGAAAGTTACTATGCAGTCTAAATCTTGTGAGAGTGAAGTCTTAGAAAATGAGTAAGCTAATCTTGCTCGAAGGATGAACAAGATAGCTGGTCAAAGAAATTTCCAATCTAGTTATAAGAAGACGGAAATGAAAGATAAGAAAGATTCATAGGTCAAATGCTATGAATGTAAGAGAATTGGACACATAAGACCCGATTTCCCTATGCTTAAATAGAATGAAAGGAAAGAGAGGCATTCTGAAAGGAACATGAAGAATTTTTACAAAGCTAAAGCTAATAAAAGTTTGAAAGATAATACTACTTAGAGTGCTAGCTGTGGAGACTCTTCAGAAAGTGAATCTTCAGAATATGATTCATCAGCTTAGAATAATATGGGATTCATTGCTAATACTTCTTTTCCACATACATGTCTTATGTCCAAGGTACGCTCTGCCGAGGATTTAACAAATTTATCTCTTGATAAGAATTAATATTCCTAAAATAGTACTTCTAATGAAGATACATCATCCTCAGAAAATTAAGAACCTTCATATGAAGAATTATCTAGATTTTCCAAGTTACTTGAAGTAAAAAATTGTAAAATATCTAAGAAATTAGACAAGGAAAATACTAGGGATGAAATTCTTACAAAAGAGATTTCAGATCTTTCTTTAGATCTTAAAGATAAAGAAGAGTTTTTATAAAAACTTCTTAAAGACCTTTAGAAAGAAAATTATGATAATAAATAACTTTCCAAAGATCTTAAGAATGCTATTTTAAAGATAAATGTTTTTGAGGAAAAATCTAACTCTACAGAAATAATCCCTAATGATAGTAATTTAGTCATCAGACTAAAATCTGAAATATTTTCTCTTAAGAAGCTCCTTGAAAATTTTACATCTAGGAAGGAAAATTTTGACAATATGTATTCTCAAATTAAACCACAAGGAAAGACTACTGGAGTAGGTTATACTCACCAAAAACCAGTTTTCAAAAACATCTATTTTTCCTTCTAGAGCCCCTTTTTGCACTATGTGTCAAAGTGGTGGGAATTAGAAGAAAAATTGTTTTTGAATAGAGATCAATCTCTTGGGTTTCATAAAGAATATTTCTCTAAACAAATGTGGATACCCAAAATTTTGTTATCTAACAATTCTGGATTCAAGGAAGTCTGGATTCTGAAAACCAAACTTGTTTCTCATTTTCTGGAAAATAGGGAAAGTACCAACAACAATACATGGTACACGGATAGTGGATGTTCCTGGAATATGACTGCTAACAAAAGATATTTCGAAAATATTATCAAGAAGAAAGTAGGACAAGTAGCTTTCGGAGATAATGCTCAGGTATAAATTATTGGTATAGGTAATATTGTTCTTCTTGGTAAAACTTTGATTTCAAATTTTTTGTTTGTTAATAGTCTTAAGAACAACATCATTAGCATAAGTCAATTATGTGATGAAGGATACCTTGTGAAATTTTGGAATGATAAGTTCTTAGTACACAATTCCAAGGAAGAATTTATTCTTTCTACCCATAGGAAAGATAATGTTTACAATTTGAACTTAGAAGACATTAGGTGCTAAGACATACCTTGCCTAAGTGAAATGGAAGATCATTCTTGGTTATGGCATAGAAGGTTAGGACACTGTGACCTTACAAACTTATGTAAACTCTCTAAGAGGAAACTAGTTTAGGATATACCGGAGCTTAGATTTGATTCTTCAAAAGTTTTTGATCCTTGTCGATATGGAAAGCAACATAAATCTAGTTTTAAATCAATCGGTGAAGTCTCAACAACTAATGCGTTACAGTTCCTGCACATGGATCTTTTTGGTCCAACACAAAATAGAAGCATTGGAGGAAAATATTATGTGTTTGTTCTAGTTGATGGTTACACTAGATTTACATAGATCTATTTTCTAGCTAAAAAGTCTGAAGGTTTTTCTTATTTCAATAGTTTTAGAGACCATGTTAAAAAGGAGAAAAACCTTCCACTGAAAATTATTCATAGAGATCATGGAGGAGAATTTGAAAATTCTGATTTTGAAAAATTTTTAGTAGAAAAGGTATTACTCAAAACTTTTCAACACCTAGAACTCCTCAACAAAATGGTTTTGTTGAATGAAGAAATATAATTATTCAAGACATAACTAGAACCATGTAAAGTGAGTATTCTGTTGCCAATCATTTTTGGGTTGAAGCTGTAAGTACTGATTGTTATACTATAAATCGAGTTTTGATTAGACCATTTCTTAACAAAACTCCTTATGAGTTATAGAATGGTAGAAACCCTAGACTTTCCTACTTCATGGTTTTTGGTTGCAAGGTATTCATCCTAAATAATAAAGATAATCTATACAAATTCACACCAAAATATGATGAAGGAATTTTCTTAGGCTACTCCACTACTTATAAGGCTGATAGAGTTTTCAATAAAAACACATGTACTATTGAGGAAATAGTAAATGTAAAATTTGATGAGTCTGATCCTTTTGTTTTTAAACCATCCCAACCTGCATCCTCGTATGTGTTTTCAAAAACTGATTATCAACCTTTGATAAAATATCTTTCTGATAAGGAAAATGTTCAAGAAGATACTTCTAAAACATTTACACCAGAATATTTCCTACCCTATGTTGATGAACAGGTTTTACAAAACCCAAATCAGTTGTTTCTTAAGAATCATCCCAGTGATAGTATCATTGGTGATGTGAATCAACCTGTAAGGACAAGAAGATCCTTGAGAAATGAAGTAGAACATCTAGCATTCCTTTCCCAATTAGAACCAAAAAGCACTGATGAAACTTTAGGTGATGATGATTGGATCAAAGCCATGTAAGACGGACTAAATGAATTCAAAAGGAATAATGGCTGGACCTTTGTTGAAAGACCTAAGGAAACATTTATTATCGGATTAAAGTGAGTCTTCAGAAATAAGTGTGATGAAAATGGAGTCATTGTTAGAAATAAAGATAGACTAGTTGCTTAAGGCTATAATCAGCAAGAATGAATCGACTATGAAGAAACCTATTCTCTAGTAGCTATACATGAATCTATTCGTATCTTACTTGCCTTTGCAGCAGTCTTCAATTTTAATCTTTTTCAAATGGATGTGAAATGTGCTTTTCTTAATGGTTATGTTCAAGAGGATGTTTTTTTGAACAACATCCTGGCTTTGAAGATAAAAAACATCATGATCATGTTTTTGGACTTACCTAAGCTTTGTATGGCCTTAAAAAAGCCCCATGAGCTTGGTATAATAGACTTACAGGATTTTTTCATCAAAATAACTTTGTTACGGGAAATTCAGATCCAACCCTTTTTATAGAGAAAGATAAGAATAATGTTTTGATTTTTCAAATTTATGTTGATGACATTATATTGGGTTCAACATAGCAATCTTTAACTGATTCCTTTGCGGATCTAATGAAATATGAGTTTGAAATGAGTCTGATAGGTGAGTTAACATTTTTCCTTGGTTTTTAAATTTCTTAAAAACCAGAAGGAATCTACATATCCCAACATAATTATATTAAAGATCATCTAAAAAAGTATGGGTATGAGAACACTAAGAGTATAAGTACTCTTATTGGTACCTCAAACACACATGATCTTGATGAAGCTGGGAAACCAGTAGATCAAACATCTTTTAGAGGTATGATAGGAAGTATACTTTACTTGATATCTAAAAATCTAGACTTAATGTTTTCAGTATGCTTATGTGCAAGATATCAATCCAATCTTAAGGAATCTCATTTAAAGGCAGTGAAAAAAAATCACTATTTAATGGGAACCATGGATTTAGGACTCTTTTATACTTCTAGAAATGATATCATTTTAAAGATCTTTTAAGATACTGACTTTGGTGGATGTAGAATGGATAGAAAAAGTACATCTAGAACTTGTCATTTCATAGAAGATTTATTATTTTATTGGTCCTGTAAGAAGCAACGCTCAGTATCACTCTCCACTTCTAAAGCTTAATATGTAGTAGCTGGAAGTTGTTGTGCTCAAGTGTTGTGGATGAAACACACACTCATAGACTATGGCTTGAGTTTTACTACGACTCAAATTTTGTGTGATAACACAAGTGCCATTTGCCTTAGTAAAAACCCTGCACATCACTCTAGTGAAAAACACATAGATATTAGGCACCACATTATTAGGGATCACACACTTAAATGAGATATTATTCTTCAATTTATTGGAAAGGAAGATCAACTTGCTGAAATTTTCACAAAATATTTTCCTTCCCATAGATTTGAATACATTAAACAGAAGTTAGGAATGATAACCGTGAGGTAATCCTTCTTAATTAACTTCCTGTTGAACAATTCTCTTTACAGTATTAAACTCCTTTTCATAGGGGGAGTACATTTTCTTGTTAGCATAATCAAAATTTTCGTAGTCTGTTTTTTTTCTAATCAAAATTTTCATAGTCATTTTTTTTTCTAATAATAATTTTCTTAGTCAATTTTTTTTCAAATCAAAATTTTTGTAGTCAGTTTTTTTAAAAGCTTTTGTAATCAAGATTTTCATAGTCAGTTTTTTTTAAAAAAGATTTTTTAATCAAAACTTTCTTAGTCAGTTTTTTTAAAGCTTTCGTAATCAAAATTTTCGTTGTCATATTTTTTAAAAAAGATTTTGTAATCAAAAAAATTTGTAGTCAGTTTTTCAAACTTTTGTAACTAAAATTTTCGTAATTAAATGTTCGGAACTCGAACTTTCGTAATGATAATTTTCATACCCAGAATTTTCATAATGAAAATTTTTCATACTCATACTTTTTGTAATGAAAATTTTTCGTGCTCATACTTTTCGTACTGGAATTTTTCGTACTCATACTTTTCGAATTGGAGTTTTGGTACTCAAAGTCTTTTCAACTTTAAGTTTTTCGTAGTTAGTTTTTCGTAGATAAATTTTTCTTCAAGAAGAATATCACCTATTAAGAATAAACCTCTTGGCCAATCCGAAAGGTATGATTTCCTTACTTAAGTATTCATAGTCATATTTTTATTTCTAGTATTTTCCTATGAGTTTTAAAATTTTTCGGATTCTAGTTTTCTTAAATCTGATTATTTTTCTTAAATCCTCAAAAGATCGGATTCAAGATTTCCTTGTTAATATGATTTCAACTGTCAGATCAGATCAAAGGATTTTTCAACCGTTATATGGTTTTTGGAAGTTCAAAGGTCACATCCATCTCATATATAAATGGGACCCCCGATGGTTATCCCACATCGATCTTTAATCTCTAGCATGTTGACGTTCTGCCTCCCTCTTTTAAAGCCCGTTCCAAATCTTCCAGAGCTCTTCATTCTGAATTTCTACTGAAGCTACTTCTCAAGATATGTCAACTACGAATCCAATTTAAAAATTGTTAGTTTACAGAGAGAGGTTATTGCATCCGAGTTTCTACAATTATGATTCTCTTATATCTAATAATATCAGATTAAATGGCTGGGAGGATGTTTTCTTATCAAATCTAGTGAAACAAGATCCAGTTTATACAGATTATCTTGTTGAGTTTTACGAGTCTGTTTCCTTCCATAAGAAAGATGGCATAGGGAAGCTTTCATTCAAATATTTTTGAAATACCTATATGCTTTCTTTCACCAAGGATGCAAGCTTGATGGGTCTATCTTTTGAAGGTGAAGATGAGTTTTGTTCACATAATCTTCCAGATGAGCAAGTATGTTTTGACGAAGTGAAGTCATTGAAAATCCTTGGACTTAAAGATGCCAAGACTACTAAGATTTCTTATCTCTCTTCAAATAATCAGATTCTACAGTTGTGGGTAAAAGGCTTTTTAGTACCAAGAAGGGGTGATAAGGATAATCTCAAGAAGAGTGATATATACATCTTTGATTTTTTGGTAAATCTAAAAAAGTTGAATTTGATGAGGCATGTTTTGGTTACAGATAAGAATATTCAAATAAGGGAATATGAAATCTAAGATCATAATGTATATGGACATTCTTTCTAAGCGTATTATTAGATGTATTGATTCGTTTAAAGTTTCTTGCACTTCCATGAAAAGAAATTGAAAGGTAATTCTGGTTAGTGATGATACATTAACGAGGATGAATATGGATTTTTCTGTTGAATCTGGAGAATTCTACCTTTTACCAGAGGAAGAGGCGGAGGCAGCTCAGAAAGATCATCAAACTCTGGAACCTTCTAAAAAGGTAGGAATGAAGAGAAAGTTGAAAGGAGTGGTGGTTGAAGAAAAGACCGAGAAAGCTAAGGAAACTCAATCTGCACCACCCAAGACAAAGAAACAAAAATTATACCCAGATGAAGTGGCTAATAAGTGGAGGAAAGACAAGAAGAAGAGGAAAAAAGAGGATCCACAGTTCGGACTAGACCCTGCTGAGGCTAAGGCCTTAAAAGAGACAACTGCTGATGAATTAGAAAAGCAAGATAAGGAGAATAAAATGAAAAAGAAGTTGTTTGAAGCTGAATTTGTTCAATCTCTATTGAGAAATACTAAAATAGCTTCTGAGAATATTCCCGTTCGGGAAAAATTTTATGTCCAACCATTACCGGAGACTCCCAGGAAGAAGTACTTCGCTCCGGAAAATTCTAAGGGTAAGGAAATTGTTAAAGAAGTAGAGAAAGAAGCCAGTGAAGAGGTAGAAGAATAAGTTGTTAAAGAAGAAGAAGAAGAAGAAGAAGAAGGAAATGCTGATCTAGATGACCTAAATAAACAAGTTGAATATTATCATGAAAAGGATGAATCCACAAA
Source organism: Viscum album (assembly GCA_963277665.1). Taxonomy (NCBI): domain Eukaryota; kingdom Viridiplantae; phylum Streptophyta; class Magnoliopsida; order Santalales; family Viscaceae; genus Viscum; species Viscum album. The sequence continues at coordinate 897,593,401 of OY728120.1, forward strand.
ACATGTCACTCTGGGAATGGGGGTTGAGAAAGAAGGTAGGAAGGATGATGATAAGGAAGATGAAGAAAAGGAAAATGAGATATCTGAAGAAGAATCCTATGAGAAACATTTTCTTGAAGAAGGAGCAGAAAAGGAGAAAATAGATGATGACAAGATTATTCAACTCTCAGATAGTGAAGAAGAATCTCCAGACGATCAACCCATTCCAAAAACTGATAATGGTAAGCAAGTTCTCATGGATAGACAAAAAAAGATATTATAAGAAAGAAGGAGGTTGGTAGTTCTTCTAGATGGAAGCTGGTGCAAATTGAAGAATAAAAATCCCCAAGCATGTTATCAGATTCGGAGTCATCAACAAAGGGTCACGACTTTGTTGTTGAGTCTCTGATGAAAATGGTGGACACCATTCTGATTTTTCACACCGTATACTCAAAGTGCCAAATGTTGCAACATCATATGAATCGGAAGTCAGAATAATTATCTATGGTGATGCATAAGTGTGTGAATATTGAAGAAGATCATAAAAATTCCCTTATCAATTATGATGTTCACGGTAAATCATGCATCAAAATCACCTTGTGGTATAAGAAGATAGATGAAGACATGTCAATGTTTGATCATTTTCAGAATGATGTTAAAGATGCTTTTGACACTAAAGGCTCCAAGATTAAGAATCTTCTGGAGAAGCTAATACTTGAGAAAAATTCTTGGAATCAACAAGTGAAGGACTTGAATGATAAGGTTAACTATCTTTCTCAAAATTTTAAAAGTGATAGAGATCTCTGGATTGAGCTCTAAGGAAAGATTTTAAAGAAAGATGAGTTAGTGAAGTTGGAGGAAGAGGCCATGAAGGCTCAGGAAGAGGTGCCAAAAGCTCAAGATGAAAGGATAAAACTCTTGGAGAAGCATGTTGAGGAGGATCAGAAATATTTGATGAAGCTGGAAACTTTTTTGAAGAAGTTAATTCTAAAGGAAAAGGAGGACAAATAGACAAATCTGATCTTTTTTTGCATTTGATTTTACTTGTAAAAATTCTTTCAATTCTAATGAAATCTCTAGTTGTTTGTATCTGGTGTTATTTTGTACTAATGTTTCAGGTACTTTTTTTTCCATTCCCACACTTCATTTTGAAAATCACAAAGGGGGAGAAGGAAAAGGAACTACTCCTAAGGGCAAGAAGGTAAATTTCTGAACTAAGAAGAACTAACCTTAAGTAAGGGGGAGTTCTCATTATTATTCCTTCATTCTAATGAAAATTCCATTTCGGAAATTCAGAATACAATCTTTAGAGTTCCAAATCCTAAGAGGGAGTTAGTTGTATTCACTATCATCCATGAACAAAGGGAGATAAGTTTTAATTTCAATGTTTAACGAAATTTTTCAAAGTCTTTTATATTCTTTTTCGTGAGGTTGTTTGTGCTTTCCAAAAAGGGGGATATTGTTGAGTCAATAAGATTTTCCTTATGAATTTTCCATTCCTTATTGTTTTGAAAATCACAAAGATCTTATACTTAAGAAATTCCATATTTTACTTCTCTAATAAAAATTTCCTTCCTTAAGGAAATTTACCCTAACCTATATTTCTGTATACATATCAATATTTTTCTTAAGTATAAAAATCATATTCATACCTACAACCTCGGAATCATATAATATGAAGTATTCTATTTCAGGATCTGAATTCTGGATATGAACTGTAATGAAGTTCAACTCCGAATTCTGGATAAGAACTGTAATGAAGTTCCACTTCGAATTCCGAATATGAACTGTAATGAAGTTGCACTCCGAATTCTGGATACGAACTCTAATGAAGTTCCATTCCAAATTCTGGATACAAACTCTAATGAAGTTCCATTCCTAATTCTGGATACAAAGTCTAATGAAGTTCCATTCCAAATTCTGGATATGAACTCTCCTATAGTTTGACTCTGAATTCTGGATACGAACTCTCATATAGTTCCACTCCGAATTCTGGACTCCGAAATTTTACTAGTTCGACTCCGAACTCTTACTAGTTCAACTCCGAACTTTTACTAGTTCGACTCCGAACCTCTATGAGTTCGACTCCAAGCAACTATGGTTTGACTCCAAACTTCTATGAGTTCGACTAAGAACTTCTATGAGTTCGACTCCGAACTTCTATGAGTTTGACTCCGAACTTACACTAGTTTGACTCCGAACTTTTACTAGTTCGACTGCGAACTCCTATAAGTCCAACTCCGAACTCTATAAGTTCAGGCTCTGAATTCTAGTGAAACCAGACTCCGAATTTCCTTAGAAATTCAAACTCAAGATTTCTACAGAATCTAGGTTCTGAATTCCTACAAAACAGAATCCAAATATCTTTTTATTATAGACTCTGAATTCCATTTTGGTTGGACTTCGAACATTTATTTGCTTACATTCTGAACTTATATTTTTCTTATTATTATACTTGTTTCATTACAAAATGATGTTGTTATTTCAGTTACACATGTTTTGTTATAAAATGATGTCATCCATTCTATTTATAACTAACCGTTGGTTAAGTGAAACGTGTATAGGTCCCTCTGAAATTTAAGGAAAATATAACCATTATAGGAGGGAGTTGACCATTGGAATTGCAACTGTAAATAAGAGCTCATTTGAACGAGCTCAATATTGATCTTTGACATCTGTGCATACATGATGTTGAAGTGATTTGTAGAGAGAGAGGCTCTTATCAACTCTCAAGCTTCATATAGAGAGTTTGAACAGCTTGTTTAAACATTGCCCTGTGCAGACTTGCTTCGTGCAACTCCGATTGTAGTTGATTACAATCAAGGGCTTCCGGGGATAGGAAGATAGAGGTTCCAACACCATGAAGTTGAGAGCTTCCTTTCTAAGGAAGACAGAGGTACCGACTACCTTATAGTTGATGGATTATGGGAATAGCAAGACAGAGACTCCGGTATTCGTATCGAGGGCTTACCTTGGTGTGGGTAAGACAGACTTTCTTGAATGTATAAATCAAGGGACCTTTATCCAAGGTTGTTGGATACCCTTCTCTTTGTGTTAAAAGATTTACATCTTGTTACTTGTTCTTGTTACATGTTTTTCCACTGTATTTTGTATTGTAAGGAAATTATAACCTTCTTATATTTCCTTACACTTGTACTTTGACTTAGTTAGATTTTATACGCTTTAAGGTATATTCTCATATTTTAAACGTTGATTAAGTTTCATTTTCCAGATCTATATTTCCGGAACCTGTTTTCGGAATCACTTTCTAGATTTAAGCAAGTGTATAGAACCAGAAGTTTGTAACTTCTTACTTTGTCCCAATATTTCAATTGGTGTTAGAGGTGTTGTGAATTTTATTATATTAACTTTGTTAAACATAGATCTTCCTTGTTTAAGGAAATTTTTAAAGTGTTCAATTCACCCCTCCCCCACCCCCCCCCCCCCCCCCCTCTTGTATATTGAGCATCTGCATCGTTATTTCGATCCTACACCAAGTTATGTACTAAACTTCCTCTAATACCAACTGTAACGCCCCAACCCCAGAATCCAGGACTTGTGAATTATTTTAATATATTGGCATGATTACTAATAATAATGTCCCAAAGGACCAATCTATTTAGTATTCTTGGAAACAAGATACATACATAAGTTCGACATTCCAACTTGAAAAGAAAAACAACACTAAATTATTCCATTATAAACATCCAAGCTTCTTAGATTATTCATTCAAGTCACTCATAAATAACATCTTCATATCCTAGGAAAATTAAACATAAGAAAGGGGTGATCTCAAATGGTTATTAATAGTATGAAATACAATAGAAGACTACATAAACATTAGGCATGGTGAATAATTGAAAACACATGCCTTAAAAATAAATAACCTGAACACTTTATGGCATGAATATGAGCTGAGTAAATAATTCCATAATAGACCATAGTCATGAGTATTCTACTAGTCGAAAAACCACATGAAATATCAGTATATAATCTCATAATGATGGAATGAATAATGCCCGAAATTTTGAGACATTTTTTCAAGGCCTCAGACAAGACATCTAAAAAAGATTAAGGCCTCGGCCAAAACCATATATCAAAAATTGGGAAAGCCCTCATCCAATTCCACATCTAGTTGTCTCATGAGACCTAACAATGCATCGAAGAGCAATATCAATCTCCACCTGTCACTTACTAAGTCTAATTCATTCCTCATATGAAATCGGTGAAATATAATCTAAACATTTGTGTTAAAACTAGCATACAAAATGTCAATACTTTAACCTCAAAACATGAATGGCATAAAAATAGCACATCCAAAGTCAAACATATCTCATTTAATAAAATATGGAAGACATTATTATAATAGATTAACCTCAATCAAGAGTAATGAAGGATATTAACAAAGATGAAAAATAATCATCACAACTGTTTGAGATAAGTATCCCACTTTTTCTTGAAAACATTCAAAAGTATTACTATTTATCAAGAAGCTATTTAAAATAGATATTTGAATCAAAGTGTCCCATAACATTTTGAAACTTTTATAAGGAATTTTATTTTGAAAACATTAATGTCCATATAAATAAATCCTTAAAACCATTTTTAAAACATGGACAATAATGAGAATGATTTAGAAGAATAAATATTTAAAACATTTAAAATGATATTTTAGTTAGAGTTCCTAACCAAATGAAAGACGCTTGAATAAAAATAATTGAGATAATAAAAACTTTATAATATCATGAGAATAATGTATTTCATGATATACTATGTCAAAAGACAGTATATACACCATATAAAAGTGAATTGGTGCATAACAACAAAGAATTCTCAATGGAATGTAAATTGAGATAAAGTCGCTTATAAAGACTGTATCCTTAGGTTAAGGATAAATCAGCGACATAGTTATGTGTGAAAAATATAAATACACTCTATATAATTGGATATTCATTGTAAATCAATCAGTGTAAATTCATACATATTCTAGTAAAAACAACACCAATGACTTTGATGTTTAACTCAATGAATGGAAATTGAGTTAAGATTACTCTTATAAAGTTCATTTCAATGACTTGAGAAATTATCAATGGAGTGATTATGTGTATCAAAAGTATATCCACATAAATGGTAGTGTAAATTAATACATAAACAATAAATAGTTATTCCCCACATAATCTTGGAGTAAAATAATCGATGAAGAATGTGTAAAGCCCAATGAGTGGAAATTTAAATTTGAAATTCCCTTACCAATTTGGTAACTTATAAAACATACACCCCATGAATGAAGGATAATAAAATGAAGATGTAATTACACATAAATTAAATTATATTACACCAATAATACAATCATGGGCATTGCATGCACCACACAGAAGAAATAGTGGCCAATATAGCATGAATCTCATGGGAATAAAAAGTGAGATGAAAATCCCTTACTTCGTTGTAATCAATCGAGTCATATGACCAAAAGTTAATAACCACCAAATGAACCACAGAATAAAGAGAATATAAATAGAATAATGATAATATATATAAAATTTTAGTACACAATACACCACATGAAATAAATAAGTTGAGAACAATTGAAATCTCACAGAAATAAAAGTGGGATAAGAAACCCCTTACCTCAAGTCTGACTTGTCTTGTATGTTCCTTGTTCTTCCTAAATAATAAACTTAAGTTAATTTCTACTTTTTAATACCATTTTTAAAGTTTATTATTTCTTTTATATCATTTATTACCTTCCTATAACAATTAGTTAATCATTTGAGTTCATATTGGATTTTATCGATGTTCGGAACATGAGTCAAAAATGAACTTGTTATAATTAAAAAGTTTCCATGTGGTTAAAAGTAAATTATCTCCAGAATTATATAAATGATTTATATATCATATATATATATATTATATATCTAATATATATATATTTATAACATTACATAACATTTGGAGATAAGAAATGAAATGCACCGTTCATGGAGACGGTAAGTCGTACGTCTGCACGAATGCTACATTCATTTGGATTTTGTATTTTAATGGAATTAAAAGATAATGATACATAGTTATATTATAATTCTAGTATAATATCATATATAATATAATTAACTCCATACTTTATACTTCCCACAAAATTCATTAACGAGTCATATCACTTTGAGGGGGTGGTAGTCTGCACTTCCTTAAATGAAATTATCGCATTTTACCCATAATGGAAACCACAAAGGTATGATATAAATTGAAAATACAGAATCAAAAAGAAACCATCATCATAATATATATAATATATAAATACATTTCCATATTAATGGCCACCATGAGAGGCGGTAGGAGATAATCAAACAATCATCATTTCGTGAGGCATTAGATTGTCAACCACAGAAACAGTATGTTCTTCACCCATTAGATGGAGGTGTGTGTAAATATAGTTAAAATCCTTCTAATAAAAACATCCTAGTATATTGAGGATACTGGTGTTGTTATAAAATAAAAAATTTATTCATGCTCAAATTTACCCAATAGATGACGGTAGAACGGTCTATGTAGTTTAGCTTGGGTTATCGAATCCTTAGAGACCTAAGAAGTAACCTACAAACACATACATTATATGGATTGTTATTGGAAATGAAGTGGCCAATGAGGGATGATTTTAGATGGGTTTAATTCATCACTAACAGATTTAAGTTAATTCAAATTAAGATAATGATTTAATCCAAGGTTATCACCAGGGGTGGATTGGAGGAATTCCTTTTTTAATGATTTCGATTTCTTATATTTGAGATGGGTTCATTTGAGAACATAAAAGAGCATCATCACTTACTGGTTTAATACCAACAACATTTAATACTAATCACCTATACACTTGACGGATCTATTTTTTGAGCACCTCAATGTAATGGTTCGTATTAGCACTTGAAGTGTGTGGCCTTAAATTCAACAATGATGAAGATGTTTAAAGATCTTCAAACAAAATTCTCTATTAAAAAGGTTATTAGAAGTTAATGGAGTGAGAAATAAAATCCAAACCAGCCCCTTTCTACTCCCTTGGATCAACCCATAAAAGAGTTATCCATCCTTTGATTCTATGGTTTCAATGGAAGCGGAATGTAGACTCATGAGGGAGGAATTGGAGAAGTTAAAAAACAATAAAAAGGAAGCAATCACTCAACTGTTGTGTGAGGAATATCCCAAGTTATGGTGTGAATAAATTCATACCTTAAGGAAATTATATCAAAGTGATAATAATAAAATAGAATAAGAGGAATGGAAGAAATTTTATTAATAACTAAGGTGATTCGAACAACTTACATGAGAAAGAAGAACGTTACAAATCCAAATAGACATAATAACATTTCAATGAAAACATATCTTCAAGGATCCTAAAATCATCTATCACTACTGCCTTAAAAAAGAAATTTTTAATCCTTGGGTAGATCCTACAATACTGGAAGTCTCCTCAATTAATGGTGGTGGGCCTAGATGGGTGGAAAGTTAAGAGAGAGTAGACTTTTCCACCCTTTGACATGAGGTGGCAGCCAGCTTGCTTCTACCAAAACGAGGCACCTGTAAGATCTTTTAGATGGCAGAATTGGAGTATTCCATAGAAGACAAATATTATTCTCCACATTTCCCCTAGCTCTCTGTAAGATTTCATCACAAAAAAATATGTGGTTTTCGAGATCTTATTAAATTGGTGGGATAATTTAATGGGCCTCAGAATACGGCTCAGAATTTTATCTCCATATTGGGCCGCCTTAATAACCACCATGAAAGCCGAATTATAACTATATCATGAAGAATAATTCGTTCGTCTAGATTTCTTCCAACATCCCACGAAATTTGGGATTCATTGGGCCTGTATGATGGGCCACAGATTCTCATCAGTGGGCTGGTGTCCAATCTATCTTCTCCAAAATTATTTCTTCTAATCCCCAAATATCCCCATCTTCCTTTATTAATCCTCCATTTATCCCTCAATGAAAATTGTTCATATTAAGGTGTAGATAAAATTTCAAAAATATCAAATTAAAATATGGATAATTACATTCCTTAAAGTAAGATGAATCATTGGACCTAAATTGGTGTACATTAGGCATTAAGTGCACGAATGATGAGAATGGATGTTCGAAATTAAAATTCACTAACACAAGAACATAAGATCAAAAATGAACATTTAATACTATTAAAATGTAATTAAAATGTGTATTTTTATTTGATAATCACACCCCCATATTTAGATTTGCTAGTCCCGAGGAAAATGTATCTCAACAATATGAAATTCGAATTCACTTTTCCGAAAACATTTTAATACACAATGATCACCAAAAACCTTTATACCAGACAATCATTAAATCCATAAAAATATTTTAATACAATATATTTTCATAAGTAGATCCCAATCCCTATCCTATTCCATTGTTCATATTCATTTCCATATTTCATCCAATATCAATTAAGTGTGAGGATGTGTTGTGTATCACAATAGACATGGGGGATCATCTTTATTCAATGGGAAATGACAGAATCACTAGGTGGAATCACATTTCAATATTAAGATGAGTAGTAGACTTTTTTTGTTTTTTTTAAAATTTTTCCATGGTAATTGAAATTGCACTCAAAAGAGTCAACCCATGTAGGAAGACTTTGCTAATGACTCCCTAGCTCAAAGAACATAGTCCACCAAGTGAAGCCCACATAATCGGGTATCATCTTGAGTTAACTCAATCAAAAACAAATTCAAATTACCAAAAATAGATATAAAATTAATAACTCTAGGCCATTCAACTATGGATTCATGATCCTCAAGTGCCGAAATCCACAGATTAGGTCATTTCATTGCTCTACGTGCAAATTTATTATTTTTTTATTTTTTTGAATATTAATATTAAAACTAAAATGATCACCAAACCTAAAATATTTATTTGGGGGACCCCATGAACTCAAAATAATACCCCAATATCCAAAGGACATGCGTTGTGATTATTTTTTATTTGGATGAAAATATCAACAATGAAATATCACATTAGACAACCACACTTTCCCGAATCTATGCTCATGAAGTATAAGTGGATTAAAATCAGAATCTGAGCATGCTAAATTATTTGATATTTAGTTTCAAATTGTACAATGTCTATTATCATGATCAAGGTTAAAGAATATTTTCCTTCCATTAGGGCACACTTTTTTTCAAATCATTCATTTTTTTACACAAAAACAATTTTTTTATCTCCCCCCCAACATAAAATGACATTGTCCCCAGTGTTTAAAAAAATAAATTTTAGAAGACGGTAGAGGAAGATAATAGAAGTTCAAAAAGGAAATTGAAAACTAGGATCATTTAATGAAGTCACCTAGTGGTTGAAGTTGAAATTCTTGTTGTTCTTTTTTATTCCATTGATCTCGATGTCACTCTGATAATTCCCTAGTGGAAAAAAGGAAAAACAAACAAACAAAACAAAAAAACTATAAATATATTTATATAATAAATACATTAAAATATAAGTATATGTATAAAAATTATAGAATAAGGAATCACGATAAGTTGTAGGTAAATGGTAAGCATGCGCCCCTGTCTCCCTTCGGTCCTGGGTTTCAGTCCCCGCGGTTTCACTGGTTGTGATGGGGTTTTCCCCACGACCTACGATGTGGCCATTTAATTTTATTATTATTATTAATTTTTTTTATTTTAACCTACAAACACATAAAAATAAAATAAACTGATGATACATTGTCTTATTTTTAATTTTCTAGGTAAGGTATTACTCACGTATCACACCACATGACACAGATGAATATGGTGTTCCACTTTCATACCCATCCATACTCAGAATAGAAGAACATGTCTAAAGTTTATTTTTTATTACTTTTAAATATCAAAATGATTCATTAATCCTATTTAAAATAAAGTTGATTAAAACAAAAAAATGATTAGAAACTTGAAAATCACGGGTTTCCTCCCATGAAGGGATTTGTTTAATGTTTTTAGCCCAACATGGAACCTAAATATATCAATTTTTTACTGGTTCATAGGTTGGATCAGTTAACTCAACCTCTATTTCTTGTTTATTGAATGATTAAATTAATGGTTTTAAACTGTGACCATTATCCTTGAAAATGTAACCACTTGTGGGATCTTGAACGTCTACTTCCCCATGGGGGTAAATATGATGCAATATGAAAGGACCTGACCATCTAGACCATAACCTTCTTGGGTGTAAATAATGTTTTGAACTATACAAGAGAACAAATTTTCCTAGTTAAATTTTTTTAACTTTCATATTCCTAGATTGGTCGGCATGAACTCTTTCTTTATTGATCCTTGAATTTTCATAAGCCTCCATCCTTAGTTCCTCATGTTCATTGAGATCTAATTTCCTTTTTGTTCCAGCAAATGAGATGTCATAATTTATTTTCTTAATTTCCCAAAAAACCTTATGCTCAATTTCTATAGGTAAATGGTATTCTTTTCCATAAACCAACCTATATGGTGACATTCCTAGGATGGTTTTGTATGTTGTACGATATGCCCCAAGAGCATCCAAGAGTTTCTTAGACCAATCATTCCTAGAAGGATTGATAGTTTTTTCATGAATATTCTTAATCTCTATATTTTCTAACTCAGCTTGACCATTGGTTTGAGGATGGAATGCAGTGGAAACTCTTTGAAAAATCTCATACTTATACTTGAGTGAAGAGAATGGACAGTTGTAGAAATGGGTTCCTCGATCACTGATTATAGTCCTAATAATTCCAAATCTGGATAAGATTTTTTCTTTTAGGAATCTAATCATAGTTTTATGATCATTGGATTTTTTGGGAATGGCCTCAACCCATTTTTAGAAATAATAAATAGTTAAGAGAATGTAAACATATCCCCTAGATTTTGGGAAGGGACCCATGAAATAAATTCCCCAATAGTCATATATTTCAACCACTAATATGGGAGTGAGTGGAATTTGATTCCTTTTTGTGATGGACACTACTTGTTGACTCCTAGGACAACTTTGACAAAAATGTATAGGAGTCCATTGAGAGGGAGGTCCAGAAGATACCAAACTGAAGAATCTTATAAGTTGTTTTTTTAAAGGAAAAGTGACCTCCACATGCCTCACTATGACATAATTTAAGGATGGAATCTTGTTCAGATTCTGGGACACAACTCATAATGAATGGTCAGGGAAGAAATTATAGAGGTATGGATCATCAAACACATAGTTCCTAACATCAAAAATGAATTTCCTTTGAGCTGTAGTCCCTATGAATTTTGGAATGAATCTTATAACTAATAAATTGGATATGTCGGCATACCAAGGGTAGTCACTCAAAGAGTATAGGTGTTCATCAGGAAAAGAATTAGACACAGAAAGGTTATTTGAGTTGTCTTTGAATTCCATCCTATAGAGATTATCAGCAACAAAATTTTCAACACCCTTTTTATCCTTGATTGGGAGGTCAAATTCTTGTAACAGAAGGACCCACCTAATTAGTCTAGCCTTGGAATCTTATTTTTGGAAAAGGAATTTTAGGGTGGAATGATCAGTGAAGACAATGATGGGTGATCCTAAGAGATATGACTTGAATTTCTCTAATGCAAAGACAACAGAAAGAAACTCTTTTTCAGTGGTGGTGTAGTTGATTTGTGCATCATTTAAGGAATTTCTTGCATAAGCAATGACATAGGGAGTTTTATTGCAATGTTTTCCTAAAACAGCTCCTATAGAAATGTCACTGGCATCACACATAATTTCGAAAGTTAGGTTCCAATTTGGAGATTTCATAATGGGAGGAGAGGTGAGAGAGGATTTGAGGGTTGAGAATGAACCCTCACAACATTTTGTACAAACAAATGGAGCATCCTTTACTAGTAGATCATAAATGGGACATGAGATTGAACTAATGTCCTTGATTAATCTTCTATATGAACCAGTATGTCCTAAGAAAGACCTCACTTAGATAACAATTTTGGGTGAAGGAAGGTGACGAATGATTTGAAACATTGATTTATCAACTTCAATCCCCCTACCCAAGACCAGATGGCCTATAACTAGTACCTCTTTAACCATGAAATGGAATTTTTCCAGTTTAGGACCAGATTCTTTTCTTCGCATCTTGAAAAGACTCTCTCTAAATTTCGTAGACATCCCTCAAATGTATCCCCAAACATAGAGAAGTCATCCATGAAGACCTCCAGAAAATCCCTACCATGTCTAAGAAGATTCCCATCATACACCATTGGAAGGTTCTAGGGGCATTGCATAAACCTAAGGGAATGAGTTTGAAGGAAAAGGTCCTGAATGGATAGGTGAATATTGTCTTCCCTTGATCCTCTAGGGATACCTCAATCTGATTGTACCCTGAGTACCCATCTATGAAATTGTATAAGTCATGATCTGACACTCTCTCAATGACTTGGTCAATGAATGGTAAGGGGAAATGTTCCTTCTTGGTAAATGATTTTAGATTCTTATAGTCAATTCATAATATCCAGCCACTACTCACCCTTGTTGGAAGAATCTCTCCATCCTCATTGGCTATCACAGTGATTCCAACATTTTTTGGAACCACTTGGATTGGGTTCACCCATTCAGTCTCAGCTATGGGATAGATGATACCAGCTTTCAATAATTTCAGAAGTTCTTTTCACACTACTTCCATGAGATTAGGATTGAGTCACTGTTGAGGTTGAAGACATGGCTTTTAATCATATTCTAGAACAATCCTATGAGTCACAATAAGTAGGCTAATCCCAGGAATATCAGACAGGGTCCAACCAATGGATTTCTTATTTTTTCTAAGGACATCTAGAAGTATCCACTCATTATTGGCTTTAAGAGAAGAATAAATTAGAATAGGATGTGTTTGATTGTCCCCTAGGAAGGCATACATGAGTGCGGTGGGAATCACCTTCAATTAAAGTTTTGGTTGGTTCAGAATTTCAGAAGATGATTTGGACATTGGATCAATATCTATTATGTTTCTTAAAGGTTTAGATAGGACTGATTCCCCACATGTATAAGATTCAGCTACAAGAATGCCTTGATCAGATTTATGGAAGGAAGTTGGAGTGTTCTCTATGAAAGTGGTTTCTTGAAAGGTTTCACAGATTGTTGGACCTAAGACTTCATCATAAGAGCCATTTTAAAATGATTCAAGCTAAGGAGATAAACTTCCTTTATGTGAACAAAGGAAATCAATATCATCCTGACTTAAACATCCATCAAATATTCCTTAATGTTCTATGGATTCATTATCAAAGTTTCCTATAATGTTTACTTCATGAATTTCCTCCTCATCCCCTATTTGTGAGCTTTCATTTTAGATGTTCAAGTCTAGACTCATGTTTCCAAATGTGATGGTCATGTTCTCATTTTGGACTTAGATAACAGAGTTGATTATTTCAAGGAAAGGATGACCAAGGATGATTGGGGTTTGTTCCTTATTTCCTAATATTGGATGGATTTCAAGGACAATGAATTTAGAAGGGTAGATGAATTTATCAACCTTTACAATAATGTCCTTTTAAATCCCATTTGTAACCCAAATGATATGATCAGAAAGTTGAAGTGTGATAGATGTGGGTTGGAGATCTTCTAGGCCTAATTGGAAGTACACATTATAGGGGATGAGATTGAAACTATAACCTATGTCACACAAGGCCTTGACAACTTTTCTCTCTCCTAGTTCAAAATTAATGTAAGCGAAAACCGGGTCTTTCAACTTAGGAGGAATGGTCCCTTGAATGGTGGTACCCACATTAGCTACCAAAAGGACTTTGTTTTTATGTGAAAATTTTCTTTTAAAAGTTCACTATTCCATAAGGTACAATAAGTCGGTAGGTATGGTTTAGATTTCATTGAGAATGGGAATTTTCAACTTGACTTGTGAGAATATTTCCCTAAACATTTCACTCAATTCAGGCTTGGTTTTCCACCTCATGCGTTGACAAAATAGTGCATGTTGTGGGGTTTTTTGTTGAAGAGTTGTTTCTTTCAAATTGTCATCAATATCCTCAGTTTGATCTTCTGGTTAATTTGAATTTTCATTAGAGTTTAAATCTTCACATGGTTTCTAACATATTTGTTCAGGTTTCTCAATTGATTACCCACTTTTTAAAACTGTCACCACATTTAGTTGTTCATGAGTTGTTTTAGTACAACATTACTCTCCCATGTAAGTTGAGGATGGTACCGCCTAAGTAGGCATGGGTTCCTTTCCAGTTTTGATGGTTTGAAGTTATTGTTTTAGGGAAGATACTTCCAAGTTCATAATTTCCATTTGTTTGAATAGTTTTTCTAGTTGGATTTGGGTAACAGTTTGGGTTAGTCCTTGAGAGGATTGGTTTATCCCAGGGGGATATTTTGGAGGTGGGATGGTTTTTTGAAAATGGACCAGTGGTTGTTGGTATTGGATAGGTTGGGTTTGGAACTTGTTATGGTTTTGGTAGTTCTGATGGGGTAAGGATTTTGTCCTTGTGGTTGGCTAGGTTTCTGGTTGTCTTTCCATCGGAAGCATGCATGGTCATTATACCTTGGGTTGAAGGTGTTTGGTATTTAGGCTTTTGAATGTTGAAAGCATTTAATTCTACTATGGGTCCTCCTAAAAGAATATCCTTGATGGATGGAATTTTTGGGTAGTTTTCTGTCTTAGGGTCATGTTTGTCACAAATTGTGAAAAAATGGTCTATAGTTTGGATTTCATGGACTTTCCTAAGGTTTATCTCTTCAACTTTCCTAGAGAGTTCTGTGAGTTTAGCCAAAAGGATTTATTCTTCTATAAGTGTATGAATTCTAGTAGATATTCGTGGCTTTTTAGAATAAGGATAATTTCCTCATGTTTTTTTTAGAAATTCTTTCCAGATACTCATAAGCTCCATTTGGGGATTTGTTTTTAAAGGATCCATTACACATCATGTCAATGAATTGTTTGTTCCCTGGACCCAATCCTTCATAGAAAATTTTCACATATTCATGAATAGAAAATCCATGGTGTGGAACCATGTTTATAGTGTCTTTGAACCTCTCCCATGATTCATATAATGACTCTCCCTCTTTTTCAAAAAAGTTTTGGATACTCTTTTTAAGTGCAATTATTTTGTGGTGGGGAAAGTATTTTTTTGTAGAATTCTCTTTGTTATTAGTCCCAAGAGTTTATGGATGATTGTCTCAAATTTTTTAGACAATTTTAAGCCTGATCTTTTAAAGAAAAATGAAATATCCTCAACTTAGCATAATCTAGTTGATGTGGGTGACACATGGTTTCAACAATGTTATTGAACTCTTTAATGTGAAGGTAGGGAATCTCATATTCCATTCCATGGAATGTGGGAAGGTGGTTTAGGACATGGGGTTTAAATATATATTTGTCATATTTTAGGTATTTGTGTCTAATAAATGAGGTGGAATTGTTCTATTAAGGTTTTAGGTAGTCATTCATAGTTTGATCGACCACATTTTCCAAGTTTGGGGCTGCCTCATTTGGATTACCATTTTGGTTTCCACCCAGGTTTATGAGTTGGTTATTTTGATGAACATCCATTGAAATGTGATCAATTTTGGACTCTAGAATATCAATAGGATTAAGATCTAATGGAAACAATCCCCTAGGATCACTCAACGCCCCAACCTTAGGACATTTCACCCAAACTAGATGGTTTGATTGATCGCAGGTGTAGGCGGACATGCGCCAAAAGAAAAAAAACGAGAAAGGGATGAGATAAGTGATCTTGGTTGAGAATAGAAGAAAATGGGTAGAATATAATGGGTGTTGATATTACATACTTGTGTCCCCATCAACGGCTCCAAAATTTGATTCACGCTAAAATTTACCCAAGAGATGAAGGTAGAATGGTCATTGTAGTTTAGATTGGGTTATCGAATCCTCGGGGACCTAAGAAGTAACCAACAGACCCGTATATTATATGGATTGTTTTGGGCTATTAATTGGATAACATGGGTTTAATTTATATAGTTTTAAGGTATCACTAACATATTTATGTTAATTCAAATTAAGATAATGAGTTGATCCTAGGTTATCGCTTGGGGTGGATAGGATGAATTCCCTTTTTAAAGATTTCAATTTCTTATATTTGAGCTGGGTTTATTTAAGAAGATCAAAAACCATCATCACTTACTAGTTTAATAACTACAATATTTAATACTAATCACCTATAGACTTGAAGGATCGATGTTTTGAGCACTAAAAGTTAAAGCTTTGTATTAGCACTTAAAGCGTGTGGCCTTAAATTCAACAAGGATGAAGGAGTTTAAAGATCTTCAAACAAAATTATCAATTATATGAAGTGATTAGAAGTTAATGGAGTGAGAAATAACATCCAAACCATCCTATTTCTACTCACTTATATCAACCCATAAAATATTTATCCCTCCATTTATTCAATGGTTCAATGGAAGCTTAATGTAGACTCATGACAGTGGAATTGGAAAAGTAAAAACAACAATAAAAAGAAAGCAATCACTCAACCATTGTGTGAAGAATATCAGAATGTATGGTGTGAATTAATTCAAAACTTAAGGTAAAAATATCAAATTTATATGAATAAAATAGAATATTAGGAATGGAGGAAATTTTATTAGGAACTAAGTTATTCGAACAACTTACATGAGAAAGAAGAACGTTACAAAGCCAAATCGACATAATAACATTAAAATGAAAACAATTCTCTAAGTATCCTCAACTACTCTACCAACACTACCTTAAATAGGAAATATTTAAGCCTTGGGTCAATCCTAAAATAGTGTAAGTCACTTAAATTAATGGTGGTGGGCCTAGGTGGGTGGAAAGTTAAGAGAGAGTAGACTTTTCCACCCTTGACCCTAGGTGGCATCCAGCTTGCTTCGACCAAACAGAGGCGCATGGAAGACCTTCGAGATGGCCACATTGGAGTGGTCCTTAGAAGAAAACAATTAATCTATGGATGTACCTTAGATCTCTATAAAATTTCAGCCCAAAAGAATATGTTTTTTTCAATATATGATTAAATTTGTGGGATGATTTTATTGGACTTAGAATCTGGCCCAGAATCTTATCTCCAAATTGGTCTTCCTTAAGAACCACCATGAAGGCTGAATTAGCACTAGATCCTGAATAATTATTTGTTCCTATATATTTCTTCTAGTATCCCACTAAATTTTGGATTCATTGGGCCTGTATGTTGAGCCCCACATTCTCCTCAGTGGGCTAGTGTCCAATATGCCTTCTCTAGAATTGTTTCCTCTCAACACCAAATATCACCATCTTTTTTTATGAATCGTCCATTGATCCCTGGATGAAAAAAATGTTCATATTTACGTTTATATAAATTTTCCAAAATATAAAATTAAAATATGGATAATTACATTCCTTAAAATTAGATGAATCATTGGGCCTAAATTGGTGTACATTAGGCATGAAGTGCACGAATGATGACAATGGATGTTCAAAATTAAAATTCACTAACTCAAGCCCATGAGATAAAAAATAAAAATTTAATACTATTTAAATGTAATTAAGATATTTATTTTTATTGGATAATCATGAATAAAAAGATTTTAGGGGGTTGGAGATGTAAAATAAAATAAAATAAAACAATAGAATTTAAGAGAAACTGTTACCTTTAATTTGGGTAACTTCCTTTGGTTTTATCCAGAAGGACTTGTTGAAGTGACTTATGACTATGGTAAGGCTTCTAGGTGTAAGAGAGGGATCTTTACAGATTATTTAGGCATGTTTTGGATGAGCCAAGGGGCTTGAGAGGTGTGTGGAATGGGTTAGAACTGTTGTCCTTTTATAAGGGGGAGGAAGGGATCTTTTGGACAGTGTGAAAATATTATTTTATTATATAGTGATATTCAGTTTCTAAAGGACCAAAACTAATTAAAGTCGAATATTATATGACTCATGGTCGAAATAAAATCATCAAATAAGTATTGGACAGGTTTTGGATATTTTTTAATAGTAATAATCTTATATATTTAAATCCTCTATTAATGAGGTAAATACTACATCATTATTATGTCATAAATAATTTACTTTATTTGGTGTATAAAATTATAAAAAAAATACCATAATGTAGTAAATATTTTTTTATTTCCAATTAATATTTATAGTTGAATAAATGACTTATATAACCCCATGTATGAATTTATATACTAAAAGATATTTCTTGATGTCATTTTTGTCTTTAATTTAAGTTAATTAAAATAAAGTGTCGTTATCACCCTTAAGTGGCTCCATGGGATCCCTAAATCAACCCAAGGATTCCCATGATCTGCCATGACTCATCCAATAAGTAAAGGATAAGTGTTAAGATAATTTTGGGTTATTATAATATTGTTTTTACCATGAATTTCCCTATTTACCTTTAATCACGGTAAATAAAATTCAACAGTTACTATTCATAAAAAAAGTTATTTTCATCTTAATGAACAACATTTTACTTACTAATAACAACCATGTATTCCATATTTTTGAAATTCAACTCACGAAATTATTAAAATTTCATTTAAATGAAAAAGTCAGTTTTTAAACTACTACTAAGTTGTTTAACTATTCATCAAAAATTGAAGTTTTCAGAAAAAATAAAAAACAAATTCAGCCTAAGAAATATTTGATATTCCAAATTCAAAACTGGTGTCTATTTTACCAAATTAAAAACATATAAGTTTCATTAATTAATTTTAAATTAATTCCTGTTGTCAAAACAAATAGCGTGTTTTTAAGAAACAATAACTATCAAAAGATTGACACTTGTTTATGTATAATTTCAATGTGAAATTAATTCCAATGAAATATATTGGATTAAATTGTAAAAATATAATTTAATTATACTTCAAAACCCTTCAAATGTATAATTTAACACTATAAATTTTTTTATTAAAAAAGTTGTTTTCAGTTAAAATTTAGTATTTTTCACTATTCACCCAAATATGAATGTTATCAGAAATACACCAAAAATTTATCAAAACTAAATTTTTATGTCCTGATTCTAAATAAGAAGTTTATTTTGTCAAATTGAAAATATAAAAGTGTCAAATATAGGATTTAAAAAGTGTTCTCCATTGAAAGGAGGTAAAATTGCATTTTTTTTAAAAATACTTCCTATATCTGAAAAAATTAATTTGTTCTTAAATTATTTCTAAGAAACACATTATATGTATGTAAAAATTATATTGAATATTTAAAATTCAAAATTTAGTTAATACTATTCATAACTACTTTTTAATGGCTAGTTTGGTAAGTCACCGCGCGCTTGAACTCGATGTTGTTTGGTGTGCAAGATATTGAATTACTTTAAAGAGATATTGTACTATGAAACCTTGGGGTGTTACATATGAAATGGAATACTCCCTAAAAACTAACCAATAAGATCCATAATGTATTATCAATCATCAAAAATGATAATCTCCAAACAAGTCAAACCAACTTCATGTCTACTCAGGCCGTCTTCAAACCTATGTAATGTTCGAAAAAACATAACATGTGTGGGAAAACTCCCATATTGGGGTGAGTATAAACACGCACAATATAAATCCTAGAAAACCAAAATAGAAACCCAATGAAAAATTCTACTCAATCCTCTATTAAAGTTGGTTTCAAAGAGTATATCAAAGAGTAAATTTAGATATTCACTAAAACAAATGGTTATAAGGACATAGAGGAGTCTTCTTCAACACTATTCCAATTCATGAGGGATTATAAATATCATCTCAATTCCAATCCATGTATGTGTAAATCACCATGAGTGACAAGATAAATACTCATAGTATCAAAGAGTCACATATTTTGAATTCTGAAGGCATACACACATTTTATATCAAAGTAAACCAATGGGTGCCATATAATTTACAAGCCTTGAGATGTTTTGAATTGAAATAATTTATAACTACCTCATAGTTGACACTATTAAAAAACCATTACACAATTTAGCACACAATAAGAATGAAATAATCATGAGTAGAACTCATTAGGCCACTTATTCCTTAAGTTAACACTAAATCAAATAAATGATGGTACTAAATCCTTGAATTATATGTTCACAACATCCAAAAACCTCCATCGCTCATACTGTGTCAATTTCCAATTCATTATTAACTCTCCTCGTAAATAGTCTTGGAAAACCAAAAATATCATGAAATTGAAATATATAAGGAAAAAATAGTTAGGGCATGTTATTCACTTTCCTAAAATGGACTCTTAGTGAAGAAGATAAGAAGACGCCACATAAGAAAATTTCTCAAATACATAAAAGATTTCTATTGGGTTTCCCATGTGGATCATTGTGGTGGGATAGGGGGTATTATAGGCCATGTAATATACTGGGTTAGGTATACCATGAATGCATTATCCTCTGCCTACTGGCTAGGCCAATTTTCCCAAACCCAAGAGCTCAATCGCGGGTCTCGTCACAGTAGACTGACCCATCAATCTCTTCTACTAAACAATAAAATGAGTCCATCCTAGCTCACTTACAATCATATAGTCACTTGGACCCACTCAGGTATATGGTAATTGGTATCACATATGTAAATATTTCTATTAAGGTATCATGTTTCTTCATCTCCTAGTAACCCCACTACAGGTCACTGACCTCAACGCAACACCTACCATATAAAGTTGATGATTATAGAGTAATGAAACGATAGGCTAATTGGGATATAGTACATTTTATCTATGTCTTATGGAATACAACATGTTTTAGTAGGGTTCATAGGGCCAAAATAGCTTTGTTTCCCACCTTCTGTGATGGCTAGCTTAACTACTTCTCACATGAATCATTGACTACTCGTGGTGAAATCACCAGCCACGATTGTTGTCAAATCATTGTTTTCTCAATTGTGGTTATTTCATCATATTTTACACCCAAATTCACACCATATTCAATGAACATTATTTGTTTGTCCATTAGATCATCTCTCCAAAAAAATCCACTCATCATCCCAATGAAATTTCACCTTCATATTAATCCCTTGTGTCAACCCACTCTAGTAAATCGAGTGGTAGGTGACCAATACCCTCCTACAAATTAATGTGGGTAGAGAGGGAGGGTTATATATTGAAAATTATTTCAATTAATATATACAGTTAGACAATATAAGGGAAAATCAATCCATAAAAATTTCCACCATAACACATAGAACAATGTTAGATAATCTATCATATTTTGAATTCATGAAGAACATATGAAAAACATGGTTAATTAAAAACTGAAGAATAGATAATGAAGAATAATAAACCCATAAATAATTAGTCCAAACCCAAAATGGTGAATCATAAAGATTATATGAAATGATTCCCATGATAATGATGATGATAAAAGAATAGGAAAATCATAATGTCCTATATTGGGTTGGATTATTCCTTGATGAGGGTCATATTTGTATCCACATCCATTAGTTATACCATTGAAGAGTTCATCCTTTAACCCCCCATGGTAAAGGATGCTTATCCATAATCATTAGTTTTCATTTTCACCCCCCACTATAAAGAAGCCCAACAACACAATGGGATACCTCTAGAGAGAAAAGAGTGTGACATATAATTTTTTCTCCCAAATGATTCCATCCATAAAATTTTTGAATCTAATTATATAATAGATGGTAAGGTTTATTTCAAGGGTGTAAGATCCCAACATTTTCTAGAGATGTATCTGGATTTTTTTTAGGTATTATTTTTCATTGAGGGAACATTACTTGATTTTTCTTTTTCTATGGGGTTCGTTTGGGTAAAAATTGGAAATTTTGGAAAGAAGTGGGTAAGTGTGCGAATGACACATTGTTTTTTCAAACCATGCACCCTGGGCCAGCAATATGTATGAACCAAAATAGAGGGGATTCACATAGCTGTTGCATGGTTTGTAAAACTAGTCACCCGATTAGGAGAAAATGTGCACCCCCTAATGAGGCGCATGATTAAGGAACATAGTTAGGAGAAACTATGCACCCTAAGTATCGAACCATGTGTACAAGATTTTAATCCCCTAAAAATTCATTTTAAAATTTCTTAGGCCCCCATTTTGACCCATATTTACAACTAACTCATCCCTTAACATATTTTCCAAATTTTGGATCCACCTGTATAGATTCTAATCCATTCTGACCTCTATTCCTCGTGATCCGAAGCCCAAATTGAAGATCTACACCCCTCCTACTAAGAACATCTAATCCTACTTGATTTCCTTCTTCTCTCCCATATCTCCCTCATATTTTAGGGAGAATATATCCTATATATTTGTTGGATCTAGATCTATTATTGTTAGATCTAGTTCTATGATTATGGGATCATGATTGTTTGATCATGAATTAATGTTTAAGATCCAGATCTCGTTCTATGTCGATGTGCCTCACAAATAGGAGATTTACATTGGATGGTTAGTCATCAATTAATTGTTTTAGGTGGTCTATTATTAAAATCCCATGTTCATGATTTAAATTATGGGTATTTAATTTTAGAATTTATAGAGTTTTCCAAGAAATTATGTTTTCTAATTAAATTAATTAATTTGGTGAATTAATTAATTATGTGTTTGTGAACCATGAGTAATTCGTTGTTGAATTAATTATTATAAAATTGAATTTCAAAATTTGAGAAATAATTGATATTGATTGAATTGAGATAATTAATTTCATAATTAATTATAATCATATTGTGTTGTTTGATTAGTATAGTTAATTATTGAATTAATTATGGGATTGTTGGGATTGTGGATTTTGATTAATTACATAGTGGATTAATTAACGGTATTGATGTGCTTAATTATTTGGGAAATTAATTAAGTAAATTGTTGTGATAAAATCATTTTTTAATTACTAATGAAATTTATGTGATTAATTAATTTTATAATTATTTAATGGGGTGAATGTGCTTAATTAATTAAGGAATTGATTTAGGGGATTTGTGTGGTGAACTAATTATTGAATTAGTAATGGAATGATGAGAATATAGAATTATTGGGATTTATTAATTAATTGGTAAATTAATCAATGTGATTCTGTGATATATTCGATTATTAAATGATGAATGGTAATAATGGAATTCATACATGTATTATGAAATATGAATGCTAACAATTGAATTCAATTATTAAATAATGAATCGTAATAATGACATTCAATCATGTGTTATTAAATATGAATGGTAATGATGGAATTAAATTATGAAATGATGAATTGTAACAGTTTCATTCAGTTATTTATTATAAATATTAATGGTAACAATGGAATTCAGTAATGAATTATGAATGGTAATAATAAAAGTTAGATATATGATATCTTTCGGGTTTCATTGGAAACCTAATGGTTTTTGTGGTTAAATAAAGAGTAATTGAATAAATGTAAACTATTTACTTTATTAGTAGTATTTATTATTTATACAAATAAATACATTATTTTTAATGTATATTGTATTAAATTCCTTTGGTGGTGGCCTACTTAGTTGTACTCACAACCTACTTGTCCTGCTTGATTGGTACCTAAATAGATTTCATGTATTCAAGATAAGGTAAAATAAATTGACCTGTATTAGTTGGTTGATTTTGGATAGACCATGGATAAGGGATTGGGAGATGGTTCAAGACCCATTGGGGAGTTATCAATGTCTTTACTTTTGGTTTTTTATTTTGACACTTGGCACTTACTTTGGCATGACACGTTTATTATTTAGTTTTGATATTGTATTTTCCTATTTTGGTTATCTTGTGCTACTAGTATTATCCTGGTTATGGACATATTTCATTTAGATATTTTTATTTATTTTTTCTATGGTATTACACTAAAAAATGGTATAGTCTCCCCATGATCTACATTAAACACTCACAACTAGGTGGATGCCTCTAGTATACTAGGAGGTGCACCTGAGGTCTTCTGACTGACTAAATCAGGGTACTAGTGTGTGGAACCTAGTATATGATGTTACAAAGTGGTTTCAGAGGTGGTTTATTTTATTTTAATATTTGGGAAGGGTATATAAGTGACTAGAAAGAGTCGGACCTTGGTTGTGAGCTTGTTCATGGGAGTAGCTACCCAATGTATGTAGGATAACCTAAGTACCCAGGGTGGTATTATTGTTATTATTATTTGCGGTTATAGTTGAATATTCTTTCACCTTGGGTGATGAACTTGTTGTGTGTTGTGATTATTATTTTAGATATTTTTTATATTTAAATCATTTCCGAATAAGGCATAATTTTTGAGTAAGCATGCATAATTTTAGGAACGTGGGGGTATTTTTTGACATACATCATATTAGTTATGCATGGAAAAATGGATTTTGGGTATGTTATTGGACTTCAACCATTTTCTCATGCTATGTGAAATTGAAATGAAAATGTTCCTAATATGAAATTAATAATTTTGAATTGATTCAGGATGAGAATAAATGGGTGTCTAAGGAGAAATTTGATTTGAGAATGAGTTTACCATTTTTTACCATGTCCTAGGTGTAGGAAAGTTAAGAGTAATAATAAATCCTCTATTTTTACCATGCGGTGGGGTTTGGGGTAATTACTTTTTGGGCCTTATTGTATTCCATACTATGTAAATGTGAGGAAGTGTTGTCATTTTTATTGAGGCGTGTGTTTCGAATTATAGAGATACGCCTCAAAGATGATTTTTTTTGAGAGGATGACAGGAAGATATAGATTTTGATGATCTACAAGTACTGAAACCTGAGGGACTGGTGGTGCCAGGTGAGGAAGTAGGTGAGAGGTTCTAAGAGAAAATTTATTACTTAATGAATTTTATGGATAGAGTCCCATAGAGTGTGGTTAATAGTATGGTTGCCCTTAGTCATGAGTTTCAGTTAAAACACCTTCTATCTTTTACTAGAGAAGGTGGACTAGAATCAACAGAGTTATGGATTGAATCCAACAAGACTATACTTGATAATTCAGAGTCACATACTGAAAAGAATTTCAGGTTGGCTACTTATATGCTATTAGAATCAGCAAAATGCTAGTGGGATGATCAGTCTTGGACTGTACAGGTTAATAGTGTGTTATGGAAGGGTTTTTTTAGAGAAGTTCCTAGAACGCTTCTATCTAGAGATGTTGACTCAAGAGAGAGAGTCTGAGCTCATGCGGTTGACTCAGGGGAGTATGTCTATGATGGACTATGGAATATGCTTTACATATTTGAAGTAATTTTCTCTTGAGTCTGTAGGGGATGAGAAATCTATGGAGAGGCATTTCAAGGATAGAATTAAATGTGAGATTAATCCCCCAAGTTAACTTCTTTAGGTTAAATAAGTTTGAAAAGTTATTGAATCAGGCTCTCGTAGCTGAGGGGAACCTGAAGGAGTCTTATAGTGTAAGACATGGGGGTTTTTCTAGACGATCTGGTGGTATGTCTTATGAGAGATGGAAGAATCACTATGAGGTTGTTGGCTAGGGAGATAACTGTAGGAGTGGCCAGGCGGAAGGATTAGTTACATAGTACCTTATTAGAATTATTTTTCACTAGTGTGGTAGGAAGGGAAAATATGTTAGACATTGTACCAGACCATTAGTGGTGTGTTGATCTTGCAGAAAGATGGGACATCTAGATATTTTTTATAGGAAGACATGGTATATGGATATTGATGGAGGAGATAGAGAGAACAAGAGTGTGATAAGGATATCTTCTGCACCATATCAGTCTAGCATCTAGAGTTATACTAGTCGAGGTGGTAGAGGTAGTGGATGTGGTGCTTCTGGGAAGATTTCCCATATCAGTAGAGTGGTTCAACTCAGTGAGATTAGAATGAATCATAAGGAATAGGTGAAGGAAAGTTACATGCCATTTAGCCTAAACTTGTGGATAGAGAGGATAAACCATCAATAATGAGAGGTACTATTCCTGTAGCTTCTACAATATCTAGTGCCTTATTTAATACAGGTTCCTATCCTTCATTAAATTTTTCACAAATTTTGAATGGTTTGATCATGGTTGTATAGTTCCTGAGTGGGGTGTTGTAGATAGATACAATATTGGGAGTAAGACCTAGAAATATTTGATTATGTAATGGGTGTTCTCTCGAGGTTGGGTAGAATCATTTTAATGGTAACTATACATAATATACATGTTAGGCATTGACTTTATTATGGGTATAGATGGGTTAGTAGCATACCGAGCCCACATAAATTGTTACCATAGGAGAGTGACTTTTTTATCTCCTAATGGTGACAACTATATTCACCTTGGAGATTGGGATATCAAATCAGGATGATTAGGGACAATTACTTAGAAACTAAGAGAGTTTACAACCCAATTTTCTAGTCCATTTTTTGTATGATGGAGGAGTGAAGCATGGTGTCTTTACACATATAGTGGACAAGTTTCATGATGTGTTTCCTGAAGACTTATCAATACTGTCACCTGATAGAGACGTGGAGTTTATAATTTTTCTCATACTAGTGGTTATCTGGTTTCAAATCAACCATATATAATGACACTAAAATATCTTCAAGATCTAATGACTCAACTGGAGGATTTGGAGGATAATGGGTTTATTATTCTTAGTACATTTACTTGGGGTTCTTCAATGTTGTTTGAAAGAAGGCTGATGGGATTTTACACTTGTGTTCCAATTATTAAAAGGTGAACCAGATGACAATGAATAATCAATATCCTCTTCCATGCATCAATGATCTATTTTACTAGCTATTTTAATCTTGTGTTTTATCCAAGATCGACTAGAGATTAGGGTATCATCAGTTGAGAGATAAACTTTTTCATATACCAATGAATTATTTCAGAATAAAGTATGACCTATATCAGTTCATTGTAATTTTTTTGGGTTAACAAATGTATCAACAATGTTTATGGACTTAATGAAAAAAATATTTGATTCGTACCTAGATTAGTTTTTGGTAGTGTTTGTTGATAAAATCATTGTGTACTCCAAGACTCATAATGATCATGACCTATATCTTGACATTGTTTAGGGTTATCTAAGTAATCATAGACTATACACCAAGATATATAAGTGTTAGTTTTGGATTGATTAGGTAAAATTATTGGGTCACATCATTATAGAGGAATGTGTGTCTATAAACCCAGAGAAAGTACATGCAATGATTTTTTTGGGAAAAGACTTGGAATGTGTTCGACATTTTTAGCTTTCTGAGATTAGCTATCTATTATCAAAGAATCATTGGGGACTTTTCCTAATTGTTAGCAGTGCTTTTAGGCTTGAACATAAAGGGGGTAAATTTTTAATGGTATGAAGAATGTGATAATTCCTTTATAGAGTTAATGAAACATTTGACTTCGACACCAATCTTGATCCTACCCGAACCTAGTGGGGAGTATACAATGTTTTTTTATGCTTCAAGGATTGATCTTGGAGTTTTGTTGATGCAAGGAGATCGAGTTGTGTGGTATGGGACTTATAAATTGAGTCCACATGAATTGAACTACCCTACGCATGAAATCAAGTTTGATACATTGGTTTACATTTTAAAGTGTTGGAGGCATTATTTGTTTCGTGAGAAGTTTACTTTGAATATGGATCACAAGAGCCTAAAGTATGTATTTTCACAAAACGATTTAAATATAATATAGTGGAGGTGAGTTTAGTATATGAAGTAATTTGATTTTGAGCTAGAAAATATTCTTAGAAAGAGGAATAGTGTGGATAATGCTTTGAGTAGGAAAACTCAAACTCAGTTGGTTAAGAATTATAGTACTGAGTGGAAGATGAAGAATTTTATAGATGAGATGCATGTTGTGGTTTAGGAGAGTCATGAAGAGATGACTCTCGCATCATTTTTAGTGGAGTATACACTTTTTATCCTAATTAGATACAGGATGTATGAGGATCTAGAGTGCTTTACATTGAGGGAAAGCCTTGAAGGCGTGGAGTCGCCTTCCAATTGGAGCATAGATGACGATGAGATCATCTATGTCAGGAATCGGGTTGTTGTACCTATTAGTATGTGGTATGAGCTAATAGGTGAGTTTCAGTACTTGAAGTGGGTAGTAAAATTAGGTGTAACCAAAATGTACCATGACATATGTTGATAGTTTTGGTGGTAGAGCATGAGAAGTTGATAGTACGGTTCATGACATGATGCTACACCCATTAATTGGTGATGGCTGAGCATCAATGACATGGGGTTTTGTTACTTCCATTTCCCATTCCAAAATGGTAGTGTGATGAAATTTATATGTAATTTTTTGTGGGTTTCCTGAGTAATCCTCGGATGAATTACACTATTTGGGTGATTTTGGATAATTTTAAAAACGCAGCTCATTTCATGCCTATATGGGAGACTTTATGAGTGGAGAATATGGGAGATTTTTATGTTTGGGAAATAGTTTATATCCATAGGGTTACATAAACAATTTTTTTAAACCATGATTCATTTTTTACATCACGATTCTAGAAGGGAATACAAAAGTCTCTTAGTATATAGGTTTTATTGAGTATGACTTTCAGCCCTCTGATATATGGGTAGTCACAGCGTACTATACAGGTGCTTTAGGACATGCTACGAGTATGTGATCTATTCTTTGGTGGGTCTTGGGAAAAGAACCTAGAATATATTTATTTCACCTATAACAATAGTTGTTAAGAAACTATAAATATGGAACCATACAAGTATCTTTATAGTAGGCCATGTGGATCTCATATATGCTGGATAGAGGTAGGTGGATCACAATTATTGGGATTGAGTCTCCTGTAGGAGACATCAGAGCAGGTTTAGCTTATTCATAAGTATATGGATATGGTTCGTGTTAAACATAACTCCCATGCTGATAAACATCTATGACCCCTATATTTTATAGAGGTTTATTGTGTGTTACTTTGGGTGTTTCCTAGATTGGGTCACCATGGGATATAGAGAAAGGGAAAATTAGTGCCTATATTTATTGAAACTTTCGAGGTTCTGGAAAGAATTAGGTTGGTGGAATACCAATTGGATCATCCACATATATACAGTTCTATTCATGATTTTTTCCATGATTCAATTCATTAGTGGTATCACCCTAATCATTCTCATGTGATTGATGTAAACTATGTTGTTCTTGAGATATATACGTTCTTTTAGGATCATCTGATATGTTTGTTGGAATGTAATAAGAAAGTGTTTAAAGGAAAGACCATACTAATATATTGTGTATTATGGAATCATTGGTGTGTATAGGAAGAAACATGGTAGAGAGATTAGGATATTAGTGCTCAATAGTCTAATAATTTTTTAGTCATAATCTTAAAGATGCTTGGGTGAACATATTGAGGACGAGATATTATAAGGTGGGGAGATTGTAAGATCTTGACCTTTTCTAGAGATGTCTTGAGCTTTTTTTCTGGTATTATTTTGATTTTATTAATAATTCATTGATTTCTAGTTTTCCTTTCGGTGAGTTTGGGTAAAAATTGGAAATTTTGGAAGGAATTCAGAAAGTTCATGGTTGGAGCACGATTTTCCCAAACTGTGCGCCCTGGCCCAATAAATCGTGAAAACCCAAATAGAGGGGATGTACATGGCTGGAGCATGGTTTTTCAAATCGGGTACCCCATTTGGGGAAGTCATGAACCCCTTTGATGAGGCACGTGGTTAATGGGAACAATTAGGGGAAACCATGCGGTCCGTGTAGCAAACCATACTTATAAGTTTTTAATCCCGAAAAAATAGTTTTAAAAAATTTTGAGCCCCCATTTTAACCCCTATTCTGCCTTAACTCAACCCTTAACATATTTTCACAATTTTTTATCCTCCGAGACAGATTCCAAGCCATTTATACCTCCATTATTCATAATCCAAATCATTGATTGAATATTTGTACCCCTCCCAATAAGTGGATTTAATCTTGTGAGGTTTCCTTCTTCTCTCCCATCTCTCCATAATATTTTAGAGGGAAGTTGTCCTATGTCATGTTGGATCTAAATAGAGGATTTTTATATCTAGATCTTGTATTATGGGATCTTGAATTTTCTATTTAAATTTAGGTTTTAAGATCTAGATCCCATTCTAGGGCATCATGTCGCAAAAATTTAGGACTTTTATTGGACGATCGCTCATCAAATAATTGAGGTAAGTGGTATATTACTCAAATAACATAGTCTGGATTTAAATTATGGCTATGTAATTGTATAATTACTAGATTTATTTTAAAAAATTTGATTCCCAAATGAATTAATTATTCTGGTGAATTAATTAAATAAGGGTTTGTGAATCATGATTAATTAATAGTTAAATTAATTAATAGATTATTTAATTTGGGGGATTTTTTGATTAATTATGATTGATTTAATTGAGATAATTAATTAATGAATTAATTATATAGATATTGAGTTTTTTTACTGTGATATTTAATTGTTGAATTAATTATGGGATTATTGGGATTGTGGATTTTTATTAATTAATTAGTGGATTAATTATTGAGATTTATGTGATTAATTAATTGGGGAATTAATTAATGCGATTGATGTGATAAAATATTTTTTGAATTAGTAATGCAATTTCTGAGATCAAATAATTGGTGGATTAATTAATGGGATGGGTGTGTTTAATTAATTTGGGAATTAATTAAGGGGATTTCTGTGATTAAACAATTGTTGAATTAGTAATGAAATGATGTGAATATGGAATTATTATGCTCAATTAATTAATTGATAAATTAATCAATGTGATTTTGTGACACATTCAATTATTAAATGATGAATGGTAACAATGGAATTCATTCATGTATTATGAAATATGAATGGTAACAATGAAATTCAATTATGAAATGATGAATGGCAACAATGTCATTCAATCATTTATTATGAAATATGAATTGTAACAATGACATTCAATTATGAAATGATGAATGATAAAAACGGAATTTAGTTATGTATTATAAATATGAATGTTAACAATGAAGTTCAGTTATGAGTTAGGAATGGTAATAATGAAATTCATATATATGATATCATTTTGGCGTCCTCAGGAATATAGTGGTTTATGTGGTTCAATAAATAGTAATTGAATAAATATAAACTATTTACTTTCTTGTTGCTAGTTATTTTTAATAAAACTGCATACACTGTTTTGAGTGTATATTATTTTAGATGGTATTGGTGGTAGCCTACTGAGTTTTACTCTCACCCTACATAGGCATCCTGATCACTACCTGAATAGACTTCATATATCTATATGACACAATAAGGAAAAAGGCCTTGTGTTATATGAAGAGATTAAGATGGATCATGGTTGAGGGAACCATATGTCGTTTGGGGCCCACTAGAGTGTTTTTAGTGTCTTTACTTTTGGGTTTTCATTTTGACAAATTTCATGTACTTTGGTATGAAATGTCTACTTATCAATTTTGAAATTGTATTTTATAGTTTTGGTAATCTTGTGATACTGGTATTATCCTAGTTATGGTTATATTTCATTTGGTTATTCTTATTTATTTCAGGATTTTTATTACTCCAATGAAGAGGGTATAGGCTTTCTGTGATCGATAATAGACCCTCGCTACTTGTTGGTATCCTCTGGCACATAGGGAGGCATGCCTAAGGTCATGTGATTGACTGACTCAAGCACCAGTGTGTGTCACCTGGGTCGGGAGGACACAGAGGGAGGGTGAATTATTTTCACAATGTCGCCTCTATGATTACCCTTCATAATTTCTATTATAAACCCCGTTTGTAAAATCTAAGACTTTATTTTACTTAGGGGATAACCACATGAAACCTCCTCATGAAACCTCCTCTTACATGACACATTACATCGCCATAACATAACTATGTATAAAAAATTATTAATATATTAATTAATTCATTATGTTTGTATCATCAAAATGTTGGGTATCAAAATGTGAATGAGTCTTAAACTAAAACTTGGGTAAAACCATTGTTTTGGATGCAATCATGGAATTGGTTCTCCAATATGATAATCTGTTTTCAATATATTAGAATTGTATCACATATACATGTGTGAGGATGTATATAATATTTTTTTATAAATTACATGTTTTTATCGGGGCTATAACACAGTAACAATCATGTGCCATCTCATCCAAGGGGTAAACACAACAACCCGAATTCAATAGAACCATTGGATTATTTTTAAGTGGTTTCCTAATATGGTAAATTCGTTATTTCCTCTTAATAATTTCCCAAGTTTCCTTAAAGCAATACAAAGTTAAGTATCATTATTAATAAACTCAAGAAACTATATCGTACCCACATTAATCTCTTTTATTCCACAAAATTGAAACAACTTGATTCACTAAACAACAATGTAGATGAAAAATACCTTGTGAGGGACAACCTGCTACTTCAATATCATCCAACACATTCAAAAATCTAATCTCTAACCATACATGATATACACTTGGCAGGGAATGAATCATTTTCTACCACCCATAAAGAAAATGTCTTTATCCCATCATGAAACATGAACTATGAGGAAACACGCATCCACTCAAGGTGAGTCTTATAAATACTATGAATACAAAACCTTTCCCCATATAAAGGTCTTTCATACATTTTAGATGAGTATAATCCATAAATAATTGATGTAAATCATGAGATTACTCATTTGCAATGGTTCTTTTGGTGGAAGATCTCCACACCCTACATTTTAAAGAGAATTATAAACTATTATTTTATTTGAAAACACCATATACACTAAAAACTACCAATGAGCACTTCAAAAAGATTTGACGCTACTAATATAAGAGTTTCAATGTAGAAATATTCTTTAGACCCACCACTTTTTTACTTTCATCACCTACCAAAAAATAACAAGCACCAATGTCACTTCTTTATGGAACAAGGGAAATATGGTTTTTATTCCCCAGATCTATAGTAGAACAATATTATTAAACCCTATATAAAAATTATAGAATCCAAAAAATTTATGCACACTATGGAACACAACCTGATTGTCTCTTCACCACCCTTTCATTAAAGAATCGAATTAGCATGCCAAAAATCATCACCAAGAACAAAAAAACACTCAAAAACACATAGATTCCTATCATGTTTCCCATTCCACCATGATCTTGAGTGGACCATATTGACCATTCATATAGCCCATCTATATCATCCCCAGACCCCAAGGTAACATCATCCCCTGAAAAAAATCCCAAATCTTCTATGAAAACCACATCCTCAACCATATAATATGATATTCAATGCGATAGTAACAATAATAATGATATACTAAATATACAAGAATGAGGGTTCTGTTTCATTATGGAATTCCCCACATAGGGTTTCAATCCTGGTATATAATATGATTACCAAGAGAGGACCACTACCAACCTAGGAAAGTAGATACAGTTCTCCACACATTTAAGAAAAACCATTTAGGTCTAACTCTAGAGAACATCTGTCCACATAGGACTACAGAGTTGACAACACAACCACAGAGTTATCACACACAAAAAACTAATTTAGTCCACCACCACATTCTATAGGTGAGAAAACTCTCACTCTACCCATATAAATCCATACCCTAAAGATACCATCTCATGAAAATGCAATACCATCCAGAGACGAAGTCAACTTATAAAATCAACAACCACACCACCCTTGTAATCCTAATAATATCTCAATAACCACTTTATTTTTAAAATACACAAAAAACGATACTAGTCCATGAATCGTATCTCAATCTATGAGAGGTTTCAATTTGAAAAATACTCTAGAGATATGTCCAGTGAATTCTCCCTGAATATAAAACATGCACCTCCACCAACTGATAGTAGGTAAGATTCAATGATGATGCATTATAGATGTTAAAGGGAACTTTCACATTCTTCTAATAAATATCAAATAATCATCTCTAAAATAAATGATTATGTGTGCATAGACCTCTCAATAAAGGTTAATCATGGGTCACCCTCCGAAAGCATCTAATAATTTCGCAACATTCACCAGAAGTGTATTTCACATACCTACACATTGAAAATAAATCCATGCTTAAAGACTAATGGCTGACTGGTTGAATCTTATTATTGGTATACTTTTTTACACACACTTAAGGGTATCCCAGTCACCATTGGTTTTGGAACTCAACTCATAAAAAATGATATATAAACAAATAAAACTAGTACCATTACACTATTTTTATAGAGATAGGTACCCCAAGACGTCTTGTCTACCATAAAGGTATCTTTTGAAAGATGAAATTATAGAAAAATATGTTCTGATCATGTTATATAATTAGAACATTAATAAACTATGACTCACTAACCCCACCAATGAATTAGATGGTCTTCGACCATAAGGATTGGGTTGAAAATGGTCATAATAACTAGAAACTCTCTAGCTGAAAAGGGAATATATTGGGGTTCTATTGGAATATAAAACTCATTTATCTGTCTCAAATATATCTACATGTATGCATAACAAAAAAATCCATCTTGAATAACTTCTCATGAAAATTTAAGAGACTCTTCCATAAAACCAATGAACTCCTATTTCAATGTTTCGAAATTCTTCCCATAAAATGAAGAAGACTTCATTATAGATATACTTTTTCTTAAAAAACATTAGATCATGTTTGAGTAATAAAGAATTAAATAAAAATGAAAATATACCTCTCATACCACCTATTGGAATATTAATATGATCTTAGAGTAAGTTTACCCTAAGATGGGGGGAATATGGGTTTTTATGGTGATCAACCAATTAAAACACATGTTCCTTTAATATATCTATTCCCCTAAAGGATCTTGGACACTGAACCTTGAGGGACAATTGTTATTCTCTTTCACCAATTACACTTTAGGTTTCTTGATCTATTTTGGTATGTATTCATAATGTAAACAGGGACACACAAATTTACATAGTTCACCCTCACTAGGATACATCCAAGGAGCATGAATTAGTGATGTGTCATTCACCAAATCACTATAAATCACTCTACTCTTTATAAGGTTCAATCCCCTTATAATGGGATTAGGCTAGGTCACTCTTTTACCAAGATCACTACTTGAAAATGTTTATAGTTGACTTTTAATCACCTAAGGATCACTTCTAGAACACTATCTCTTCTTCCTCTTCCTTTTCTCACTACTCAATAAAGGATACACTCACAATTTAAAGACATGTTTGCCTCTTCACAATATCATTGAATGGATCTTAAAACAAGGATAGATTCTATATTTTAGTCCATTTTTCTCCTACTTCAGAATATATTAAAACGCAATTGAA
This sequence comes from Viscum album, assembly GCA_963277665.1. NCBI lineage: Eukaryota > Viridiplantae > Streptophyta > Magnoliopsida > Santalales > Viscaceae > Viscum > Viscum album. The sequence continues at coordinate 897,628,510 of OY728120.1, forward strand.
AACACATTATTACTAGTATTCCATAACTAGAATAACCATCAATTTTCAGTAGATACAACAATCAGTATCCTCTTGGAATAATATTTAACGGTTTCTAATTATTCAAGCTTCTAGGAACTCACCTTGAACAAAGATTCCTCTTTGAGAATAAGGTCTTCAATGTACTAATAGTCTCACCACTTCTTTTTTCAGTTTTCTGAATATGAAAATATGTGCATAGAGACACCCACTATTCTCTTGTCTGTTGGGATTCACAATCATCCTTGGTAAATAGGATATATTATTATAGTTAAACATCCACTTATTTACATGAAATGAGGCCATTATAATTTAATATAAAACAACTCTATGATGTTCCAAATTATTCATAAATTTAGGATCACTAAATTAGATACATATTCAATTCACATGGACACATGGAGTAAAACTCTTCTTTATAGTGTGTATTTTAATGATATTTAAATCAGCTTTAATCCATATTCTAAACTCCTACATCCAAACAACAAAACTACTTGAATCATGTGATAAAAACATTTTCCATGATTATTGAATCATTTTACAGGTATCGCATGCATGACCTATATCAGAACCTATTTATTTTCCATTCTGCAACCCATCACACCTAGTACTATGCTTGGGTTTGATCACTATAGTGTGGTCTTTAAACATCATCCACCACACCATTTCAAGTGTATTGAATCGTTGATTGAATTCTGATTTTCATCCCTATTGAGAAAAATTGATGTCTGAACAAAACATATCACTTTGATTTTCCACGTTCCATAGTCTTATAACCTATGTTATATAGGAAGACCAAAATTTCCACCATTCCATGTGAAAATCTGTAATACTATCCATATTATCTATTTTTAATAGTATTTCTTTGAAGTTGTACAACTACCTCAGCATAACTTCTACACTATTTCATGGTTAAATACTTTAGGAAGTTTTCCTCCAAGACACAAAATTTCATGAGAATGGTCTCTTTCAACAGGTTTCTTTGGCTTGCCACACTACATGTTGACCACGACATATTCACATGGGTGTGGTCATTCTTTATTGGTTGTTTTTATAGGTTTAGTAGAAATCCCCCATAAGGACTACTATGACATGGTCCCTTTATGGTTTCCCATTTTGGGAATTTTCCAATTGAACTTTCATTATGCTTTCGAGAAGTTCATGTATGACCTCTTCTCCATATTCTATATTTCCACTGACATGGGCATGGTCTTTCACTTGTTTGGGAAACATCAACACACCATGACTTGGAATAAGGATATTTCCTCCTCTTCCTTCTCCATGATTATTTTGAACCTTCTTCTAACCATGCAAGGTCTTTGTATAATTCCTCCACAGTTTCCGATTTCCAATAGACTCTATCCTCTTAACCAATTATTAATTTTTCAAAAAATCCAACATGAATAAAAATTATTATTATTTTAAAAAACTATCATATCCATAACTAATGGTATTGGGGTTAAACAATCTTAAAATAATCACTTCAACACTTTGGTCATCTTTATTGAGTGTTTCAATAATTTTATTGTCAAAAATTGAACTTGATACTTGAGATGCCAAAAACTATCTTATCATCATACTTCCTATTATCAAAAAATCGAACACAATAATTTGTCATTTCTAACAATACCCCTAATTAATTTTGTTGAAAATACATGATTCACCCTTTAAATTACATTCTCCATTTATTTGAAATTAAATAAAATGGTTTATTCTAATTTTTCATTTAATATATTGGTATTCACCTTTTATCCTTAATTTTTAAGGGAAATTTTTTCAAAAACTCTTCACATACTTTAAATGAAAAGAAAAGGTTTCTCTTCATGTATATTTGAATCTTTTCTCCCCCTTTCATCAAAATATTTCCCCATATTTTTTTAGGAAAAATAATTTCTCCAATTCAATTATCATTATTTATTAATAATTTCTCTATAGATTCATTGAGTGAATTTACCATATGAAACTTGAAATGTAAATAAATCTTTTAAGCCTACTAATCCTATGTATAGTGTAGAAAATAATATTTATTGTAGAAAACAACAGGCTTATCCATGATATCCATGAATACAAATGAAAAATTCATAATAACATGGGTGTTTTCACTTCACAACAAAACCTATGATATCCATCATACCTTCACACCAAACCATTAGTATGATAATATTATATCTTTTTATGTGAGGATTATACCACTTGATAAAGTAAATGATACCACTTTTTCAATTATTATCTTAACTTGAACAAATGATACTACTTTTACATATAGCCTTTAATTTCATCATTCACATCATAAAGTTATATTAAGGATTAATATCAATTAATGTTCATAAAAAATAACTCTGAGTGTTTATCTCTTAAGACTAATTTTTTTAGCACAAATTAGGTATATCTATATATTTTCTTTTAGCTCAATGACACATTCTTATCTAGAAAAATCACCATATGGATCATATATCTCATTTAATTTTTCAACTCTTTCGAAATATTTATTAAAAATAACACCTATGGGGATAGTGTTATATTGAGGTTCCCTTAAGAATATTAATGTGGATGATTTTGATGAACTAACCCATCACTTCCCATATTTCCTTTTGTTTTTCATATTTTTATAAAACAATTCCATCAAGCCTTCATTTTCTTCATCATCACTTGTACCCATACAACATGACCTCTTTCTAAAGAATATACATTACATGATACCACTTGAACACTAATCTTCTTGTATATAATAATTGATATTATTACTGGGCTTGTGATTTTCCACAATTGTGGAATCAATCACACTTGAGATTGTAAATTATTTTGTAGCACCATAATTGAATTCCTCTGCTGAATTTATTCTCTATTAAATATTAATATTTTTCATCTTGGGATTTTTTGTGGATCCACTTTGAAAAACCTATTCCTTAATGTATATGAGTTCCATAATAGAATACCATTTCATTATTTTATTAAAATTTATATAATTTTCTACCTTTATCATATCCAAAACAACCTATTTAATTTTCTTAAAAAAATTTATCACACTTACCAACATATTTTTTCTGAAAATAAATATTTTGGTCCTTTATATACTCTCTATTTTGGATTAATTTTATCCTCTAAAACTATTAAAATATTGTCTAGCTTAATTATAATATTTACAATGTATTTTCTATCATGATACACCATATTAGTTGAGTGTGTTTGTATTGATTATTTACCCTTCCATGTATTTATCCAATTGTAATATACTCACCATGTGACTATGTATAGAAAAATTAAACCATTTACCATAATAATAATACCTTCTCTGGTTTCTACTTTATTAATATATAAATATAGATAGAGTTTTTTTCACATATTTGGTCTTGTTGGCTTCAAAAATTCTACCCATGTTATTCCCAATTCTTTAACAATAATAGAACATTGTGAATCCTTAATTTATAGATTAGTACTTCTAGAATTTAAATACAAAAAATATTTTATTATAGATTTTATATTTGGTCTCTTTATTTATAATTAGTCTTATTTTGGAAGTATTTTCATCTTCTTGTTTAAGGTATATACCCTATCATCGAGTTCTTAGATCATCTAATATTTCTTCTTTAATTTAGTATTTATTTCCTTCAAACATAAATATTCATCCATATCCAATTGTATCTTTTATTTAAGTTGGATTTTGAGAGTCTTTATGTTGGTCTTCAACTCCTCCCCCATGTCCATTTTCTTTATGATCTATAGGGAAGGCTATTTAATAATGTTGTTTTTATTCATCATCATCATTCCAATTTTTTTATACTAAAACTCAAGGTCACTTACTCTCTTTTCAATCCCTTATTTTCCAAGGAAAACATTTTCATGATTTTTTAGTACAACATATTCATGATACTCCATTTATCTTTATTTACATTTCACATGTAGTCCTAGGAATAACAACTTGATGTTTTTTCTTATCCACCACCAGAATCACATATTTATTTCAAACACAATAGAGAATATGAAATTTCACATATGTTCCCCACATGAGGGTTAGAATCAAAAAATATATTAGTCTTGTATGTTTAATCATTTGGAGAACACAAACATGGTGATGAATTATTCTTGTTAATCTTCATTTTTTATATTTACATAAGAAATTTTTCTTTTGGATTACCTTTATTTTCAAACAATTCATCAAACTATGTCCACATTTATTTATAGAAATTGTAATGGTTTATAATTTTAAATTCATATTCATCAAGATCCTACTTTAATTCCTCTCTAACTGAATCAACAATTGTGATATTTCTTTGATATATATCAGAGATAAATCCATGTCAGCAAAACAAAAAAAATCAATCTTTAACCACTACTTCAGAAACTCCAAGAGACTCTTCCATGAAATCCATTAACTACATATTTCATGTTTATAAATAATTCCCATAAAATTAAGGATCCTTCATTGTGGATTCCATTTTTATTCAACAAATTTATATCATGTTTTAGGGAAAAAATCTAAGTAAAATGAACATATCCCTCTAAAAACAATTGTCAGAAACATTGTAGGGGATAGTGTGAGATACCCCTTAATGGAGGTTGAATTATGGTATATATAGTTCCCCACCAATGAAAACTATTATTTATTTAATATATCTATTGTCATAAAGGATCATGACTTCTCAACCTTGAGGGTTACTTATTATTACCATTTAATGAATAAACTTTAGGTGTGATGATCTACTTTAGTGTGCTTGTATATGTTAAATAAGGATATAATAATTTACTTGGTTTACCCTCATTAGGTTATTTCCAAAGTGCATGCATCAGTAATGTGTCATGCAAAAAATCACTATAAAAATAACTGATCTTATAATGGATTACATCATTTGCAATGCGTTTGTATAAGGTCACTCCTTGTCCAGGATTACTGTCATATAATGTTTATAGTCAACTCACTGTCTCATAAGATCGCCATCATATAAATCCCACATCTTCCTCCTCCGTTTTCTCACTACTCTAAGAAGTATTCACAAATATTTTATATAAATTTAGATTTATTTATAGCATAATGGAATGAAACATGAGAGAAGGATAATTTCTCTTTTGTAAATCACTTTGCTTCTATTATATAATTTTCCAAATCATCTTTGGAAGAATCTTATTTTTCAACTTCCATAACAAGTCTTCAATAATCATCACATTTTTGTAGTCACACTAATCAGTATCTTATAGGAAAAATATTTAATGGTTTTTGATTCTTCATGATTCCATCCCCTCTCATGGAATAAAGCCTCATATTTTCGAATCATATCTTAAATATACTATTTTCCAATATATTACTTTCTCTTTTTTATGAATATGAAAATATGTGTATAGACACTCCATCTATTATATTTCCTACCAAAATATGTGATCTAACTTGAAAAATATGAGATATTATTCCAAATAAAATGCCACCAATTTTCATGAAGTTGGGTTATTAAATTTTCCTATTAAACTGATCCATGATTTTTCTAAATCACCATGAATTTAGGATCTCAAAATTAGAGACAAAATCAATTCACCTAGGAACCAGGAATAAAAATAATCTTTATAGTGTGAATTTAAATTAGATTTAAATAACCTTTAGTCTGTATTTTAATCCACTAAAACAAACATTTTATACCACTTTAATCATGGGATAAAAATTTGTCCCATTATTATTGAATATTTTAAAAAGTATCTCATATATTTTTTAAATATGAACCTAATGATTTTATATTCAACATATCAACATTCCCAACACAATGTATTTGGTTCCATTTCCACATCATGGTATTCAAAATATCAGCCATCATTCCCTTCAAATCACCATGAACCACATCTTGTATGATGTGTCTACTCCATGAAGAAACCTAAAATCCAAAAATTAAATATAACACAAACTATTCACACTCCATAGTCATATTCCTTATGTTATACAGGAAGAATAAACTTCCACCACACCAGGTGCAATGGTATGGTACTTCCCATGTTACCAATTTTGAATTATATATGTTTAATTTAGTAAAACAACTCCACCATGGATTCACTACTATGGCATGATCCAAAAAAAATAAGCCATTTTCCACCCAAATTCCAAACAACACAAGAACAGACTCTTTCTTTTATCCATTTTTATAGTAACACCACCTATTGACTATGGACTTTTCACCATAGGAATGTTCATTTTTCTATTTCTATTTTTCATAGGGGTACTATAACTCCACAATGGGGACCACTATGGAATGATCTATTTCTAGTTTCCCATTGTAATAATTTTCCATATCAACACGCCCCATTCTTTGGGAATGAACACTCCTAGAATCTTCACCGTTTTAACTATACCCAATGATCAGGGTGTAGTATTACATGTTTTCGAGAAACTTTAACACACCATGCCTTGGGCTAAGTCTTGGATATCCACTTCTTTATCCAAGATTCCTTCAACCATTATTTTGACCATGAAGGATTCTTATTTAATCCCTTGTCACTTACAATTTTCTACATGACACCATCCATATGAGAAATCATTAATGTTTTATGAAATCTAAAATTAATATCAATAAATATTGTTGTCAACAACTCACCTTATCCCTCATTATTGGGATTGGGATCAACCAATATCCCATGCATCACTTTAGAACTCTGGTTATCTTCAGCATGTGTGGTAAACAATTCAATTGTTAATAAATCCTTCTTACTTCATTGAGATTCCAATATCCATCGTATCATCAACTATCCTATTTTTAACAAATACAACACTATCCTTTGAGATTGGTAACATACAATGTCATGTACAAGGGTGTATGAAGAAATTAAATGATTTTTAATATGAATTGAATCGACTAATTATTGTCTTTATATGTCCATTGAACACATCTTTTTAAAACATAGGTTTTCAGCACTCTTCACCTATTGAGTGATGACACATGCTATCTCCAAATACTTGTGATTAATTTAGTAAGTGAACCATAAGTTATGAACTTGGTTTTCCACTTGAAGATTAAATTAATTAAACAAACCCTAATAGGTTTGATAAATCAATAAAATTAAATTAAATATGGAACCATATTTGAGGGTTTTCTTGAGTGCTTTTAAAATTAAATAAGGTGATAAATAAAAAAAATTATTTATGAAAAATAATAATAATGATTCTGAGTGATCTAATATACTCTTTCATTAGTGATTTATCATTATCTATTATCATTAAATCTATTCAATTATGATTCCCCAATTTTTGAACCCCCAACCCCTATAGAATAAAACATGGACACAAGGAATGGAATAAATGAACCCAAAGTTAACTTATAGTTTTGAAGTCACAAAAATCTACTTCTATTGTTGTCCAAAAGAATAATTTTGATTGGAGGAAAATTGGGGATAAACATTCAATCTAGAAATGAGAACGTGTTTTGTTTTTCTATTTAATTAAAAGACAGAAAATCTATTCATGGATTATTCAATACTCAGTCTAATTTTTATCTCATAAATGATACAATACTATACTCATATACTATCAGTGATTAATTTGAGAGATTTAAACTTTAAAAACTTCTTTCATAAATAATAATTTTATGATTGAAAATGAATACAAGGATTCAAAATATGTTATGATGGAGAAATGAATTATATCACACCCAAATATAATTACACTTCCATTAATGGAATTTTCATTATTAGGTTGATTTTCTAGAGAAAAAATTTCCAACAGTATAATCCAATTCCAACTCCACTATTATATTTTCAGATCAGTTAAAAAAATTAAAGGAATAAATAGAGGAATAAAGATTTTTTATTTATGTTAAAGAGGTATTAAAGCTATAAAAAATAAATGGGATTATAAGAACAAATTTTTGAGAGCCTTATTAGATGAGATCATTGAAACTATACTTAATACATAAAAATTGATTGAAAGGTAGACAACAACCTCCAAATTCTACTATAATATCCAAAATACAAGAATAATCCTCTCTGTGGGTGAAAAATGAAATTAAATAGAGTAGGGTAGGGATATAGTTTGAAATTTTAACCAAGGTTCATATAGAAATATACCTCAAGAATTTAATTCATATTGGGATGGGTTTTGACCTAGGTTCCCATGTGAACTAGAAATCACTACATTCAAATGAAATTCACTAAAAAAAATAAATTTATTTCACGATTTTAGCAGATTCTAATCAAGGATGTAAAACTTATAACTCAATAGGTGTGGTAATGTCTATTTCATCGATTACAAACTAGCTTTATATTTATTTCAATTTTCAGATATTCAATATTGAGCTATATAAATCATGGAATAAATTTAAAATATATCCCAATGAGTTTTTAATTTTCCCTATAGTATTTCATATTAAAATTTTAAACATAATGAATGTTACGAAAACACTACTATAGTGAATTATATATGGATAAAACATAATATTCATGAAATTTATAAATTCTAGATACAATTAAAAAATTAAATTGACTTTTTTTTAATATCAATGTGTATAAATTATATCAATTATTATAAAAAAAATAATCAATAGAAATATTGTTTATCAACTCCCCCAAAAATATCATTTTAAAAAACTATGAAAATTATTTGTCATGTAATCTAGAAAATGATGCAAGTTGAAATTTATCAATTCATGATAGAAATATGACTAAATAAATAACCACAAAAACAAATCAAAATCAATAAATTTTAAAGTCACTATCTCATAAAATATGGAAAAATAAAATATGATGAGATAAATTACACTAATCAGGTGAAAAATATGTTATGATTCTATTATACCACAAATTCCTTATGTGTGTGCGTCCAAATCAATTAATTATTGTCACTGCACCATTTATTCAATATAATTAGGTCAATTAAAACATTTCTACTGACAAGGATCTTTTTCACTGAAACTTTTCTATATCCTTTATAATAAAATTCAAAAACACACTAACTTAAGAATTACCAGAAGTCAAACTGTAATATCTCATCCTAAACATCCCCATATGTTTTAAATTTCATCACTATACTCTTTATTGTATTTTTAAGGGATTTAAAAATTTTGATACCAATTACACACATAGGTCAATCTTATATATTAAATAATTTTATAAAAATAGAAATGGGTGTATTTAAAACCCATTATTGTAAGATGAAAAGATCACATAACATAATAAATTCTTTAATTGGTTAAGAAAAACACAAAAAACATGACCATGTATGATTTTTCTTTGAGAAATTAAATGAAACAATTTTACCATGTAATCCACATAAATAATGGTGTCATGGATCCAAAGGTTTCATAAATACACAACTAATCACATCATTGACCAACTTCCATTATCACTAAAACTGACCACCAATGATAAAAACTTGTCCTTTCTTAACATTATAAAAATGAGATTAGAAAAAATAAAACACGAAAGTTAAATGGATTTAATTAACATGTGACATGAAATATTATTGATTTTTTATTTTTTAAAAATATCAACAATTAAATGTAAAACCACAAAAATAAAAAGTAAAAAATCTTAAATAAGCTACCTAAAATATCATATCCTCCCCAACACTTAAAATGTCACATTATTACAAATTTTAAAATATTAAATTATATGTTGACATGAAATATAGAATTTAAATTAGTACAAATAACATAAAATCTAGAGGGTAAGGGAAAGACTAATATTCTAAATTTATAGCAGGCTCAGGAAGTGTGATGGCCTTAAATGAATGTTTAGAGGAAACCCTTGAAATATTACTTCAATCGTTTCCTATTAGCTATGAATTTCCTTCCAATTACCTCATTTTTTACCTCTACTGTAGCATAATGAAAAAAATGAGATAAAAAAAGGGCCTAACCTTTTAGAATGGAACATATTTAACATCATCTTTAATCAAGAATTATTGAGATGGACTTTTCAATTTACATGAAAATCCTTTTTTGTATCATTATATCATGGGATAATTCCGATCATTCATCATAGAGACTTTAGCTATCATATGGTGGTAATTAAATCTCCTCAAACTCTTGGGTTTCGAGTTTCCTTTGTTCACTATCATGGGTTAATTCCATATTTCATTTTTTTTCATCACCACATGTAACTGATTCTCGACTTCCATAAAGATATACTATTATTTCCCAAAAAGAATATGATAGGGGATATGAAAAAGCATGTTTTTAATTTTAGGTTATAATCCAATAGTGTATAATATTTTTTCTTTCTCTAATCATTCCTATTCCACTTCCCTTATTTCTCAAATATCTGATTTATATCCAGATTTAAAACTTTACCCTAATTTTTCTTTTAGGGATACAATAGTGTTGATGTCTTGTATATAGGCCCATGCTTTGGATTAAGAAAAGTTAAATTTTATTTTAGAAACTATGAAACATGGTCTCTAATGATATCGATTGATACTCAAATCCTACATAAGAATAAACCTTGAAAAAATCCATTACACCTTGAGATTCATCAGTCCTGGTAGCCTTATTCTACCCATATTCGCAAACAAAATCATTAATAAAAAGAATTCATAGGAAATTTAACGATATTAGGATTATATTTATAAAATAAAATCCCCACAAATAAAAATAATCATAGAATAATATGGGATATTTGATATTTCTTACGACATAGAAAATTTTCCAATTTGTTGGAAATGTGAAAATGACTTAGAAAACAAAAGAGAACCAGAGAATAATCTTGGAAAATATGAACTACATTCTAATATATTCATATCTATCCTTTGGGTTCCAAAGTTTCCAATAAGTTCAAGTGTATATAAGAAATGTAAAAAATACTCAAAATCATGACCAGGAACACATCTCTTTATCACCTGGTTAGTAAAATGCATCAAATGTGAGGATCATCCCAAATAAAAAACCAAGACCCATTAAAAAAATATTTATCTTGGTGTTTCCTTAGGGTTAAATTATTTTTAAAAACAACCACATAATTAACTAAATCAATATACTAAGGATGTGTAACTAAGAGGGAATATATATTCTCCTTAGGAAATATATCCCAAAGTAGTATATAGTTTTGGGTATCAAGATCCAAGATATGAATGATCCTAATCCTATGGTTGGATATCATATTTTTTAAACCCTTATTATCATATATCTAAATGTAAAAATATTCATGAATTACTTTATAATGAATAATTCTCAACTTTTCATAAAGGTTATTCAATTTGAACCTCAAATCTATATGTGAGGATCCAATTTTTTTAAAGAATAGGTAATCATATGGGGACACCATTCGACCCAATAACCAAACACCACTCCAACTATGATGTTTGAAGCATCACACAACTTCTCAAATGTTATCCCACACCGTCATGGAAATATTATCAATGGTGTGGTGAGACCCTTCTTCATATCATTAAAGGAAAAACTCTAAGAATTATAAAACACAAAATTAGAATCCTTTTGATGAAATCTCAACAAGTGTAGAGTAGTGTTACTAAAATCTTTTTTTATGTGTCAATAAAATCTAGCATTTACATGGAAATATCTAACATGACACAGACATGTAGGTTAGTAAAATAATGATATAATATCTAATTTAGGTATGTCAATTACTATTCCATATCTTGACACTACATTCCCTCAAATAATTCCACAATCTTTATTGAGTTTACATTTTTCATGTTCAGAAATAGATTTTTCACATTTCAATGATTCAACACATTACCCAAAACAAGGATACAGTAATCAAATTAAGTAAAAAATAGTAAAATATTCCATAAATATATATATATTCATATATTATTAAAGTAAATAAAATACTCATTATGCTTTACTAAATGGTAGTTGGGTCATTAAAAAGTCAAAATAGATTCCTTTAATAAGAAAATGTATAGAATGGGAAAGTGAATTTCAACTTTTTGTATATATTGACCAATATTAAATTGAAAATAACTAGATAATCCATCCAAAAAATGAAAATTTGTCATACCTGCATGTCTCTTAAGAATAATATTAATGAAAGGGAGGGGGAAATAGTCTTTGCAATGGAATTGATTTAGTTTCCTATAATAAATTCACACATTCCATCTATTTTCAAACCTAAATAAAATTAATTGCACCCTATCATTTATAAAAATAGTAAAACCATTTTCTTAGAAACAACATGAACATAACTGGACCACTAATAATCTAAAATGGGGTAAATGATACCCTCCTCAATTAAATTTTCAATATATTTTTTTAACAACACCCAAAAGAGTGGGATTAAGTCACCTTTATGGATACCAAAGTGATTTATCTACATCATATATAAGAATATTTTATATGAAAATGGAGGGATAATTATTAATATATCATCCAAGGTTCACCAAATTGCACAAATTATCTCTATTAAATGATTTTAAATATTGTCTTCATGTTTATACTGGATATTTTTGATATCTCATATGCCAAAAACTAATATATAGTTGTCATATTAAATTATAGGTACAATGTAAAAGAGTTCATGAATTATTAAATAGTTTAGTCATCTTGGAAGACTATATAAATATATATATTACACTTAAAAAACATAATATACAAATTGAACATATTGCGAGGACATGAATATTGCATCTATCATGTCACATTTACGTCTTATAGGTTACTTGGGGAAAGGGAAAAAATAAGGTTGAGATAAAACGATCTCTAAGGAGTAGAATGAAATGAAATATTATATAAAATATACATGGAATAAGTGATATGATAAGAATAAATGAACCACATCAATTCATAATTAACTAAAAATGAGGGAGTTCTAAATCAATGAGAATAAATGAAAACATAGATAATAATAATCATTGATCTCATATGGATATAATTCATAATTTTGAACATCAAAAACTCACTACAAAGTCCTTGTAAAAATAAAATTTACTATTCAAAGAGACCAAATCCAACACATTATCCTACTATTGTAAGATACAAACACCAAAACTCAAGAAATTTTTTCTCTTGAGACATGTCAATGCATCAAGGTGCTATATAATGTTGGCCCCCACCCATAATATGATTATGTCTAATTCAATCACCAAATGTGTCATCAAGACCATTTATACCATCCCATGAGGAACCTATTACTAAAAAAACATTAGTATCCATATAATTAGAAACATAAATATAAAATATTTCTCCATTGAATATAATACAAGGGTTATCTTATAGAACATCACTTAATAAACTTGGAAACTATGGGGTTTCATAAAAATAAAATTAAGTAACATTATCAAATGAAAATATTCAAGTGTTATTAAATTTGTTAGGATATCCATATAAGATAGAAAAATTATTTAGTAGATTGAATCAGTACACATCCAAGGAAATTTTATGAAAAAAACATTATCATGGTTCAATAAGAGTGTGTGTATATTGTAAAGCATATCCACTATTAGTGTCTCAGTAAATGTGAATTCTTAGGCCCAATAATAATGAATTGTGGTGATTATTAATTTAATGATCAAGAACACTTTTGGGGAGAATTGTCCAAAGGATTATCAATTCTACAACTAAATCCACTTGCCAATATCCAGAAAGAGTTCTATTTTCAATTGAACTATACACACTTTTACATTATGTAAACTTATGAAGATTTTTCCAACATAGAAAAGGTAACTATTAAATAAAATGAATATTATATAGGGATAGAAATATAAGTGTTTAAATCCCTTAAATTTCATGAGTGATATGGAAAAAAGTCTTCCAAGAAAATGAATGCACCATATTTAAGAAAAAGGGTAGTGATTATAACCTGAGTTCCAAAGAAAGAAAATTAAGATGAATAAAATCCAACTTACGACTTCGATAGTAATTAAATAATAACATCGTGGAATATAGATCTTACATGATATTAAAATACAATACATAAATTAATATCATGTTATAACATCTGAAATAGGAAATATATTCCCCACATAAAGTAACATTGGTGCGTAATAAAAATTATTTCTCATGGAGAGGAATTTGAGATTTAAATACTCATTCCCCTCATCATATATTTAGAAAAAATACTTTAAACTCTAGTATTATAAACATATATATATTAATAACATAACTTATAACCTTAATCCTTTTCATTTTCATCTATTATCTCCATAAATAGTCATTCTCTATATGAATTTTTCTGATATACCACATCAGTGTTTATAGTTTTCATCTTCTGTACAAGTTTCATAATAACGGTATTTGTATCATTTATCTTAAAAAATTCATTACTACTAGGAAATTGAATTTATTTTATGGTATTATTTAAAATAAATTTTTTTTATTTCAAATCCCCTTCATGAGTGTTTTAAAAATTATCCAAGATGATGAAGTTGATAATAAGACTTTTTTGGTGATCTTTGATTAATGAAGGGTGTTTCATTAATTTCTGAATTATATATTTATATAATATCTCATAAAAGTCATTATTTAGACATTTATATCATATTATACTATTAAATAATTTATCATAGTCATCAATTACATAGATGTATAGTATTATTCAAGTATGTGGTTAAACCGACCCAAACATGAACCTACCCTTATTAATTGAGGATTCAGAGATTGTTAATTTTTAATATGATTATAATAAGGATCTAATAATATTATTTGTTTTCTATTATTATTAAATATAATAATCACAAGGAATTATAAAAATAATTAATGGTGATGAAAATATTATGTAATTTGAATAAACAGTTATACTCATTGTATGCTTATTTTAAATGTCTAAACTAACGTTGATTGCTTATTGGTCATATATTTAATAGGTAAATAAATTTTTTATACCATAACCTTAATGATATAATTAAATTCATATTATTATTTTAATATCATCATTATATCCAACTTTTTAAGGTGTTGAATGAACAAAATAAACATGTTATGTTGTAGAGGTGGTAGTCCACATAATGCACAAACTATGGTTTAGTTTTTATTAATGGATAGGGTTTATGAATGATAATAACATTTATATATCAACATTAGATTGTTTAAATGACAATAATATCATTTTATTACTATGGGTATAAAAAAATTTGAAGAGTTTAATTAAGAATAAAACTAAGTAGTTGATAAAACTGATGTTAGGGACATGATTTTTCCTTGGAAGTATCCTTTAATTTGAAAGGGTTAGGATACATGTGAGTGAACATGGGATTATTTTCACGTTCTGGGGTTATAGGGGGAGTAAAATGGAAGAGTTTTATGTATAGATTACAATTGTATATGGGTCTTGAAGTGGCGATGTTTTTTCCATTTTATAATTTAAGGGAAGGTAGTTCTGGGAACACCTTAATATTTTTCAATAATTCTGCGGAAATATTCATGTTTCAATGGATAAAAACTAAAAAAACTGTTGGTCAAACATGAAAGGTTTGATAAAAAGCTCAACCATTCAATTCTACACAATGTTTTTAAAAATTTTAGGACTTTTACATTAGGTTAAAATTAGTTTTTCCATTTTATTTTATCTTAGTATTTAATTTATAATCTTATTAATTCATATGCTTGAAAAGATTAATATTCAAAATTTAACCTGATTTGATACTTATTATTTAGTTTTTAAAAATATTTTTATTAAATAAAATTTCTAAGGCTGTGAATAATTAATTTTAAAATAGGTACGCTTAATCGCACAAAACCCTTTTTTAGTGAAATAATGTTTCTAATATATAGAATTATATATAATGTAAAATAAATAGGATAATATTTTAAAGAACAAAATTGATTAATTATAAAATAAATAAAGGATTTCATGATTTCATGGAAATAACACTACAAATCAGCCTTGAAAATACTAAATTCAATAAAATACGAAAAAAAAAATTATATTAAAGTGACTTTATAATTAATTATAAAAATGTTTTCAATGGGTTTTATAAGTTCAAATAATATTTTAAAATATATAATACTGTTGCTAAATTCTTATTTTATTACATAAAAGGTTTTATTAACATATAGTTAATTCATATAAAATGGTAAATTATTTAAAAATTCAACTTTAATGAAAACCATAATTTTCAAATTAAAACCATGCTTTTCACAAAAAGCTCAAAAAATCATACAATTCTAATTTAATTATTAATAATTAAAAAAATTATTTTGGTCAATTTTAAATTCAAAAATTGAAATATTATTTAAATTCTTTAATAAATATCTTTTGAAGGTAATATTTTTGTAATAGTTTATGACATAATATTTACCTGTAATAGAGGAGTCTCGAGTGTTACATCCCCCCATAAATGTTTTCATCCCCAAAGTTGGGGCATATATCAGCTATGTAAAAAATGTGGATACTCATCCCTTTTTTCTTCTTTAGGATCCCACACTTCCTCTTCTAGTATTTGATTTCCAAAAAGGACATTCACCAGATGAGTTTTCCAATTTCATAATACATGTTATATCATGTTAAGAATCTAGATAGGGTACTCATTATAAGACAAGTTAGGATCAAACTATATTCCCTCATATGTTCTCAAATTAGATAGATCTGGTATTTATTTTCTCATTAATGATAATGGAATACATTGTGTACTTTATAATGGTTGGGAGGCATATCCAAATGATAAGCTACAAACCCAATTCATTATACGATTTAAAAAGTCCCAATGTTTCTAGGTATTGATTTCCCATTTTACCAAATATTATGACTCCCTTCCAGGGTAAAAAAATTAACAATACATTATCCTCAAACTAAAATTCAAATTCATTCATTAAATTTTCCACATAACTATTTTTTTTATTGGGCTGCTTAAATGTAATCCTAAATAGTTTACACATAAAAATTTATCTCCTTTAGAATATCTTGGACCTCTAAATTTATTTCTGTAATTTACTCTTAATAAATTGGTGTACATCACCTCTTCCAATACAATTCTTTATATTTTTTCATGTGGATTCTAAAATGGAAACTATTATTGTATACTAATTCTAAAAAAGGTAGATACAATTCCCATATAATTTGTATGTAAAGAGAACACGATCCCATTAATTTCGCAATGTCTAGATAGTCATTTCTAACAACCCATTAGTTTGGGGGTGGATGGTTGTGCATAAAAATATCTCAGTGTTGAGATAACTATGAAGAATATTCCATAATTTCAATCTGAACCTTGGTTAATGATCTTATACAATTGATAAGGATTCCACATTAAGAATTATGAATTAATTAATATAGTGTCACATAAGGCACTCAATTGGAGGATCTTCTCTTATCACTAATAAATGAGTAAAATTTAGTAAGATGATCGATGATTAACCATATTTTATCATTATTCCTTAGATTCATTCAGAGTCTTACAAAAAACTACATTGTAAAATTCGTACACTTCCATATAGGTGTAGGAAGAGGTTACATGACTCCCTTAGGATATGGTCTTTCAGCCTTTACCAGCTGGAATTATTAGTATCTATAAACAGAATCTACAATTTTCCACATCATTCTATCCCACCATATTTTTTATTTTAAATCCCTTATCATATTTTTGTTACCATGGTTTATAGTAAATTTTTCACTATGTGCTTCATCTAGTCATCCCCTCTTCAACTCTGGTATAGATGGAATATATAACCTATTTCGAAACATTTACACTTCATCTCTATAGATGAATTATATAAATTTTCCAGCATTCATTGTTTTAGATTTATAATAAACATTCTTATCATCATGTTGTTACTTCTGTATACTTTCTAGTAAAGATGTTTTGAAATTTTTTAGAAATGGAATAATGGTTCCACTTGCCTAGAAATAACAATATCCATATTTAATAGATATTTATATATATGATCCTGGTTTATCCTCTTCGTGTTAATGAAAATCCATGGTTCCTCTAACTCAATAAATCACCCACCATGAATGACTTCCTAGGGTGGTAGTATATCAGGAAATCATAGTCCTCGAGTATTTCCAACCAACTTTTTTTACTAATGTTGACATCCTTTGGATATGGGATATACTTTAGATTCTTATTTTTTATATATATCTCACATATTTCAATATAATGATAGTATCTCCATATATTTAAATAAAATATTACAGTTTCCATCTCAATTTCATTATTTGGATAGTTATATTCATGGATTTTCATTTTCCTTTAAGCATTCGCAATCAATATACCATTCTACATAGGCAAACAACCAATACCATTCTCTGATGCATCACTATAAATTAAAAATACTTCCTTACCTGATGTTTCATTCAATAATGGTTTATTAATATATTCCCTATTTATATCATCAAAAAAATTTATACATTCCCTTTTCAATATGAAGTTAACTCTTATATGTGTTAACTTGGTTAACATGTTATCCAATTGGGTGAAATCTTGAATAAACTGCAAATAATAACCTATAAATCCTATGAAACAATGGATCATCATTATATTCATCAATTTTGGACATCATTTGAATACCATTTACATTGAGGGTTCAAAATAAATCACATCCTTATTGATAAAATTTCCATGAAAGGGAACTTCATTAATCCAAAACTCAAACCTTCTATACTTCCCATATAATTATTATTTTCTGAGGGTCCCCATAATTATTTTTAGATAACTATCATACTATTTATTTCTCTTAGACTATATAAATATTCCATCAATGAAACCCACTAAAAGTTATCAAGATAAAACATTGATAATATATTCATTAGATCAATAAATACCCAAGCTGAATTAGTTAATCATTACTGTAAACTCATAATGTTATTACATTGTTCAAAATTATTTGTTAAGTATATAATCATTTTTCACCCTTAACAGATGATAACCAGAGTGAATATAAATCTTTGGAATGAATTGGGGTCCCTAAAGTTTATCAAATAAATCATCAATGTGTGTAAAATTATACTCATTCTTTACATTGATGGAATTGATATGCTTATAATCGAGTAAAAACATCATGGACCCATTCTTTTTTTTTAAATAAAATAGTGGATCTCTATGGTGAAGCACTGGGGTGTATAAATATTTTATCACTCAAAACATAAATTTGTTTCTCTAACTCCACCAATTTAAATAGCGCCATCCTATAAGGTTTTATAGATATAGGTATTGCATCTTTAATGAGTTCAATAGAGAACTCGATTTCATGATCTTGTGGATGACCTAATAAATATTTTAAATAACATCAATTAAATTTTGCACCATGGATACATCCACTATTCTTATGATACCTTCTTCATCCATAGATCTCAATTTATCTTAATTATTTATTATAATTTCATTAAGGAGAATTTTGGGAGTGGATCCAGACATGACTTTGATAATGAATTTTCCCCTCTAAAGATAAGAGATTCCACCTCATCTTCTCGAATATTAATTTTCTTCTCTTGGAAATATTTTTTTTCATTATAATTTGAAATACATTAAATACTAAGGAATACTTCAAATCCATACAATTGTATAATAAATAATTTTTCAAATAGGGTATATCAATGCATCATAATTGGAACTACCTGACATATCATTGTTTCCATAAGGTTCCCACTTGGTTTCTTAATTGATAAATACTTTACTATGATTCTATAGTAGTATCTACGTTTTTGGAAAACATGGATTTTATAAGAGTGTGAAGATATATAATCAAATAAAAAATTATCTATGATTTAGTAAATAATCCATGTTCTCGTCAGTACATCATTGGGAACTTCGACTTCTACTATGGTAACTATATAAGCCTAACATTGCTACCGTTACCTGTTCTAAGAAAAATTCACTTTTTTAGAGAATTGTTTCACAAAATTTACCTTCTCCCAATAAGTAAATCATTTAAAATCAAAACTCTTATATTTTTCTGTTAAACATGGGATCTTGATGTTCCTCTTCTCTACACCTATAACACACTCCCATCTCCTTAATGAAATCCCGAGGGTGTTTCTTCCCAAAATTATCACATGTGGGAAATAAAATTATTTATTTCTTTCATTTATCCACATTTTCTTCACATGATTCTCATAAAACCTCATATTCTTCTATTTTACCTTGAAGATAAACATTTTAGAGCACTCATTTTTAGTTTTAATTGGAATAGAGATTATATCCTCATATATATAAAAATATTGTGAAATAAACACCCATTAAAGTTTCATCTTTAACCCATAAAAGAAATTATAAATATTTAGTTTCAATATACCTACATATTTTTCATCATTACTAGATGACATCATATTTTTAGCTTCATACTCAACAATATTTTCCTCCAAATTTTGTGTAAGGTTGAGGGACTGCCTTTTCATTCCAACTCGTTTCTCATGAGGAAATTATTTTTCATATCATACCACCTTAAAAGTTATATATTATATACACTTAATATCATATTCCATGTTGGTATTTTTAATTAGCGACCATCATTGGTATGAATATCCCTTCATATGATAAACCTCCATGATGATTTTTTCTTTTTCATAATTTCTTAAAGAAAGGAAAATATTCTCATGGTACTTGATCTATTGTTCATCTACCAATAGATTTGTTATTCAATTTAATATTGGAGGATATTATCACATGAAGTGATCCATTATAGCTACACAATGTTGTGGATCAGTAGGAAAATATATTCAAGTGAGATTATTTTTCATAACCTGGGTCAACTGCCCAAATTGATTTTTGAACTGATTAACCTCAACTCAAGATTCACTAACTTATTTAGATGGAATATTCCTAAACTATCAATGAATGTTTATATAGTTCCCATTCCTCATTTAGGTCAAATTTGTTCAAAAATTTAATACATATAATTACCTCATGGTATTTTAAAATAAAATTTATATATTTTTTTGTATAGTTTTCCCAAAAATATTTACGTATTTTTATAGAACTTGTTTTATCTATATTATTTATATAAATATAATTCCCAAGGATGCTACTAAACTTCCATTAATACCAATTATAACATACCAGTATCCAAAAAACCTAGATCTGATTGTTATATTACAATATCGATATAAATTACAAGAGTTCTCAAATGATAAAAAAAATTAGTAGTCTTAGAAGATTATGTGTATATAAACATTACACTTTTAAAACATAAGATACAACATGAACATATTTAAATGAAATTAATATCCCTTTATTAATATCCTTGAAAATTACATATAAAACTCCTCTATGATTCTTGGGAAAAGGAAAACAAATAAGTGTGATCATGGATGCTCAGTAAGGCAAAGAATACAATAGATGATTACATAACATAAACATGAAAAAAAACAAGATAAGGAATTAATAAATTAAAAATATGAGTCCATAATCAACTAGAATTGATGGAATGGTATATTTTTTATAATAAATTAAAACATGGATAACAATAATCATTTATCTCATAATGATGGAATTTATAATTCCAGACATTAAAAACATGTTGTTATGGACTTGTGTCATGACACTTTAATTTTAATCGAGAACACTTTCAAGAAATAATCTTGATATGGGAAGAGGCATGCAAAATAAACTAATTTTTTTGGGATCATGAGACCTATCTATGAATCCAGGGGCTATATAATTCCATCCCCCACATGCCACCTAAATTAGTATAATGCATTTACAATAAGAGTAATCAATACCTTACATACCGTTCCCTAGGGAACCTCTTACTAAATTAAACATGTCTATCTATATACTGAGAAACTGGGATATAAAATAATTACCTATTCAATATAATAATGTATTTTATAGAAGAACATCCCATATTAAACATGGAATCCATGGGGAATCATCAATGTAATATGATGTACCCATATCAAATAAATATAGTAGTCATGGTACATAAAATGTGATATTTCATCAATAGAAGATAGTAATTGATTCAATAGTTTTAACTGGTTGGATATTAGGGTAATGGTAAGAGATATAATTCATCATGGTTAATTAAGAGAGTGTGAATATTCCAAATCGCATCCTCTAGGAGTGTATCTCCAAGTGTGTAGTCATATGTCCACTCATCATGCACCACGGTGATGATCTAATTAATTCTAAACAAACCTTTTTTTGTGGTGATTACCCCTAGGTAAATCTGTTCCACTACCATATCCACTTTCTAAAATCCAAAAAGTGTTTCATTTTCTAGGAAATTACAAACACTTATATTATACCAAAACATAAGATTAATTTTCCACCCTACAAAATGTCACTCTTAAATAATAGAATACAGGTGTGGGATAACTGTATAGACTTTTAAATACCTTATTTCTAAGTGAGTCATGGAAAAACGTATTTCATGGAAATCCATGCACCCCACAAAATAAAATATGTGGTGATTATAAAATGTGTCCCAATGAATGAAAATTGTTACAGAAAAAACCCCACCCATGGTTTGGGTAGCTGTTTAATCATGAGCTATTAGAATATAGGGACTATACTTTACCTTAAAATAAAATTTATAAAGTTATTTCATAATATAAAATCTCAAATAGGTAGTATATACACCACATAATGGATATTAGGTTCATAATAAAAATTATGTATCAAGGAGAGGTATTTTAGATAAAAAAACACCACTTCTACATGAATATAATTTAACAAATCATATCATAAAAATAGTCATATTAATAAATTAATTAGTATCCTCACAAATATCCAATTTCATTTATACTCTTCATATATAGTTATTCTTTAATTGAATTCTTCCAGTTTTTCACATCAGTGTTTATAGTGTTGGTCATTTGTACAAAGTTCATAATAGTAGTGTCTGTATTCATTATTATTAAATTTTTATTACTAATATGTAATTGAAATTAATATTATTTATTATTTATAACAATTTATCTTGTTTCAAATACATTTTATAGGTATTTTAGGAATTTTTTTTGAAGTTAAATTATATAATAGGAATGTTTCAGGGTTTTTAATGAAAAATTGGTGTTTCCATGATTTATTTATTGTATATTGATCTAATTTCCCCATAAAAAATAATTATTTACACATTTATATAATATTATATCAATAAATAAGTTATTATATTCATCCATGACATAAAGGTGTATTATTGTTCACGTAGGTGGTTAAACCGACAAAAACATGATCCTACCAAGATTAGTGGATGATTATGAGATGGTTTTTAGAAAAATAATTATAAAATCAGAATAATGGTCTTATTAAATGTTTATAAGTGTTATATATCATAATTTTACTGAATTATAATAATTAGTAATGGATATCAAAACATTACTCAATTTTAGTAAAATATTATCATCTTAGAATGCCTATTTTAAACGATTAAACTAATGATGTTTTTTTGTTTGTCATATAATTAATAAGGTCTTAAATTTATCACACCATAACCCTAATTATAACATAAAAATCATCTTTATCCTTTAATACCATCCTTATGTACAACCTTGAAATTCAATGATGGAAAGCGATACATGTCATGTCATGGAGGCAGTAGTCTTCAAAACACATGAACAATTATTATTTTTTCCTTAATGGATGGGGTATATAAATGATAATCAAATTAATATAGTAAAATTATAGTATATATATGAAAATTTTATACTTATATTTGTGTGTATATAATAAATTTTATGGAATAATAAATAATAAGAAAACTAAGTAGTAAATAATACTTAAATTAGGGAATTGATTATTCCTTGGAAGTATCCTTTAATTTGAAAGGATTATGATGGCTATGAGTGAAAATGGGATTATTTTCATGGGTTATGGTGATAGGAAGAGGAAATTTGTTGAGTTAAAATGAGTTATTTTAGTGGGAAATTTGTCTTTAAGTGGTTAGTATATTTCCCTTTTATAAGTGAGTGAGGGTAGTTTTGGTAACACCTTTAAACTTTTCAATATTTCTATATAACTATTCAATATTAAATCTATAAAAAATGGATAAAATTATAGCAGAAACATTTATTGGTCAATCCAAATATAAAAAATTCAACTATATGAAGGTTTTCAAAATGTTTTTGTGCTTTTACACTAGGTTAAACTCAATTTTCCCCTTTTACATCTCACTATGGTATTTTTTCCTTATCCATGTAATTAAATTTAATAAAAAGGATTATGATTGGAAATTTTACATTAGTTTATATTTATAATTTCATATTCGAAAATATTTTTATCAAATAATGTTTCTAAATGTTTGAAAATATAATTTTAAAATAAATACGCTCAATCTCCTAATGACCATTTTTAGAGAAATGTCTTTTTTATGCTTTAGAATTTATTATAATGAAAAATTATTTTGGACAATGATTTTAAAAAACTAATTTGATTTATTATAATTGAAATAAATGATATGATTCTTTCAATGAAATCTAACACCAAATATCCCTTAAAAATACTTGATTCATCAAAAATACTGAAAAAAAAAATTTATATTTGTCACGACTCGGCCTATTAGGTCCAAAATCATGAATACTGAAGATCCCCTCCAATAGGATACGAGCTAGTCACAAGCACCGAGTAGGAATATAAATAACATGGGATTCCTTATCCTAATTTACCTATATACACAAACACATAAACACCTCCATGACTATAAAATGCTAAAATGTTAAACAACTGATAACCATGCATGTATACATCTAAAATCCCACTATTTGTGTATGATAACAAGTAATAGAAATAAAGATGTCCAAATACAAGCGCAATATGAAGAAAATGAAAATATGTCCAACTTGAAATATAAAAGATAACTACTGTCAAGGTAACCATAGGAACACACCTAGGTATGTTCATATCACCAAGATTTGTCTAGTATTGGTCCCTATATGACTTTGTCAAAGGGTCGATAATCTTCATAAGAAAAAACACATGTGGGGAAATATCGTGTAGGGGTGAGTATAACAATACCCAACGTAACAGCCCAAAATCACTAAGCACATAAAATCAAGAATAAAAATCATCTCAACACATGTATATGTATACAACACATATAAAAATATATCTATATACAATCAATAAAGATACATCATCCCAATGTAAAGTCACAACTGTAATTCTATCCTGGGATACCTGCTCGAAGGTTCTACATATCACTCTTCTATGATAACACACCCCACGATTTAGATAACACTGAGAGAATCTGTCTGAGATGTCATGATCATTAGGTATCACTATAAGATGTTCACATTGGAAGTCTGAAGGGAACAATAAACAGATGAATATCACACCCAAGGACATGGGGTATAACAATAACTCAATCTTGAATAACCCGCTAAGTAGAGTATCTATTCTACATTGCATTGGTCATGATGATACCAAGAAATACACCTACGGAATTTTGATGATAGAGGATATCACTTCAGGCCTCCCAAAAGGATTCCAAAAACTCTATCCAAGATAGATGTCCATCAAAATGGATCACCATCCTATGTAGAGAATATGATTCCATATAAAAATCTATGGGAATAGATCAAGGTAACACAACCTAACAATACATTACCAAGATGAAGAGGTTAAGGGATATAAGCCTTCTTTGAAGGAGTATACAGTGTGTATAAGTAGTACATGGCATGTCCATTTTACATCGAGTCCTTTACATGTATCATGACCTATGCTTGTGTCTGTGTGTGAGTACATGGTGTGTCCAAGACCATATACAACTGGCCGTGTCTATATACCATCAAAGGTACATGCTGATCTGTTGGGTAATGGTAATATTCCACATGAGAGAGGTCACATTCAATATGAAATTTATTTTTCTCGTGGGAACCCTATCACCATAGCTAGGGCCCCACACCTTGTGTAATCTCATATTACACATTGTATATATCACAATTTCTAAAATCCTATAGTTCATTCCTTATCATCTTCCTCTATCAATACCTCGACAATATCTACCACGCATCCTGTCTTTAGACCAAAGATCTGGGTAAATAATTTCTTTCATCACTGAAGAACCGATTTTTTGCCATCCTGGTCGGTCAAGAATCATCATGTATCCTTACCTTCACCACGCATTCCAAAACCTACAGGCACATGTCACAATATGGTCTCAATCAATCATCAGCATAGTCATTTCTTGATTTTATTGTCGATATCAATCTATATCGGCGATAAAAATCCATTTCACTAAGAAATGGGCTTGCAAAAAAAAATTTATTTGGTATTATCGAATTACGATCCAATGGAATTTCCTGTAATGAATGATGAAAAGTTAGATAAATCCAAGAAACATGAAAAGGAGGAAATAAACTCATCCATGAATGGGTTTTTCTTTAATCTGTTTCCATTAGAATGAAAAATAATGATCCAAGAATAGAAATAAAAAATTCTTCCTAATAATCCCTACAGATAATCCCATACCCACAATATAATTAATCCTTGAATCAATATATTGGTCAATTGATTCATGTTTTTAATAGAATAAATAAATTGGGATAATAAAAACATTCTAACTTTATTTGGATCAATCGATAGTAAAGATAAATTTTGTTTCCTTATCATTTGTGACATCCTCGAGTTTCATCACACACTGATTGATGATCCATGAATCAGTCATCGCTCACCAATGGATGCTCCACCAATGATCTATAAAAAATCCCTAGGTTTATGTGGAGAATTCATGGATTTGTTCATAATAGTGTATATATAGCCAAAACACATGTCAGGGTAATTAATTAAATATATTAATTTATTCAATTAATTTATTTAAATATCTGGCCATGATCGCGCCCCAATGGGAATGTTTGACACATACAAAGGTTGTATAACAACTAAGATAAATATCATGCTCTGATCTCAATGGTGGCCTTTTATTTTTGATCTATTCCATTGTTTAGGAGTTATTATACTTTTTTAGGATAACTGTGAATTCTTGATATTTAATATATTTAATATTTTCATTCTAGGAACATTGAGCCTCAGAATATCATGCTATGTTAGTTCCTAGCCCCAAAACTAATATATAACGAATTTATAAAAATACATGGAAAACATAGTGTCATTTCATTCTACCCAAATTTTTGATTTATTTCTTGGAAATCTAAAACAAAAGGCTACACAAAGAGATGTAGGTACTAAGCACACATCTGAGTCTCCCTCTACCGGGTTCTCTCCTGAATATTAATGTTCTACCTATGAACACACACTATAGAATAACTTTCCCATGGAGGATCCACTTCTAATTATTCTTAATCTCTGTCGGGTACTCAGAAAAACACAGTTCCATCCTCAATTTTTATCTCATTATAATCGATAACATGCGACAGTTCATGCACGTACATCCTCATCTATGAAATATGGAAGATGTTGTGTACCTAGTATAACAATGGTATCATATATAAGAGATATGAAACCTCCCCAACCCCACTCATTATATAGAATGGTCTAATGTATCTTAGAGATATATTGATGCCCCGGTAAAATATCTATAATATATACTGAGGTGAGAATATCAGGAACACAAGGTCTCCCTCCTCAAACTCCATGGGCCTCAACTATCAGTCTGTATAAGAATTATGATGGATTTGTGAAGTTCTTATCCACTCCTAGATGATCTGAACCTTCTCGGTAGTGGATCACACCATCTCTAGTCTGATAATTGATTACTCTACCAAGTCTGTTAAGCATAGTAGGGACCTAAAGGGTCACCCATACAAGGCTTTGAATGGGGACATATCAAGGGTGGAATGGGCACTGTTTTTTTATGAAAAATAAATTAATGGTAGTTGATCCTCCCAAATATTAATGAAGCCTAACATGAAATCCCACAACATGTCCTCTAGGACATGAATGTTTTTCTATGTCAAACTATCAGTATAAGGGTGAAAAGCTATGCTCAAACATAATTGTGTCTCAAAAGCCTCTTATTATCCCTTCCAAAAATGAGATGTGATGCAACCATTATGTTAAAAGATGATAATAAAGGGAACTCCATGATGTCTAGCTATCTCATACACATAGAGGAATCCCAAGTTCTCAATTTAAATCTTCTCATGAATAGTTATGAAGTGGGACAACATGGTGAGATGGTATGCGATCATGAATATGGAAATGTGTCCCTTTGATGTATATGTTAACCCAATCCCACATTCTATGGATATCCCATACAACATCCATTTTAGCACCTCAATGTGTTGAGCTTAATGCACCGGAACCTGTTTCTCAGCCTTCACTTACAAATAAGTTAGTCAACGAGAGATGAATTTTGCAACTCCTTTCTTCATCCTTGGACACCAAAAACAATTCCACTGGTCCTAGTGGGTATTTTACACACCAATATTTACCACTAAAGGAGATGTATGAAACTATCTAAGAACCTCCTCCTGAAATTTCATCATTACCATCATACATCCTCTGAAAAGAACAACATTCTCTACACCATCATAAAATCCATTAAGAGCATATCTAATTGATCTCTGAGTATATAGGGTCTCATAATTGTTATCCCCAAGTTGTTCCTTCTTAATTCACTATAAATGTCGAGGGGTATCAACCATCGATTATAGGTAAGATGCTTCATACCCATATATAATGTATAACTGCAATGAGACCAAATACTCTATCACCTCTCTCAACAACTATGATCAAGATCTCCTACTAAGAAAATATGCTACTATGTTCCCCTTCCTATAAGTATATATAATCTCAAAGTCATAATCTCGGAGGAACTCTAGACATCACCACTTTCTCAAGTTAATATCCTTCTAAAAGAATATATAATTGAAACTCTTATGCATAGAATAGATGAAAAATCACTCTCCCATCAGGTACTATCTCCATATATTTAGTTTGAAGAATACTTCTGCAAAATCAAGATCATGGGTCATGTAGTTATAATATTGTGGTATAAAAAACATAATCCATAGGCAATCAACACATTCCTCTGCATAATAAAACAATAAATACCAGTTCTATAAGCATCATAGAAAACTACATACTCGATACCCTCCTCTAGAAATCTCAATAAGGGATCGGTCGTCAATCTATAACTCGACTCCAAGATATATTGATGGTGCCCCTCTATCTACATGAAAGACATTCCCTTTTAGTTCATTGATTTCAAGGGAGATGATTTAATATAAAAAACAATTAATAACTGATAGTATCCTTCCAGCCAAAGGAAGCTCAACACCTCCATCACACTCTTGGGTGGATCCCAAGATAACACTACCTCTAACTTTTTCCGGTCCATTACCACATCGTATACTATGATAACATGTCTTATAAAGTAGTACTCATTAATAAAAGACTATAAATTAGATATATTCCTATAAATATGGTTCTCTCATAGTAATTCTAGAAACATCCTCAATTGTCTTGCATGCTCCTCCATGGAAACTTAGTACACTAGGAGATCTTTGATGAATACCACCACATACTATACTAAGAGAGGATAAAAGATCTGGTTCATGAGTCCCATGAACGTTGTTGGATATTTCATCATTCTAAAGGGAAACACCAAGTACTCATATTGATTCTATAGACATAAAAATGTTGTTTTTGGTATATCCTCATCCGCTAATCGCAACTGGTGATAGCCCAATCTGAGGTCAATATTTGAGAATCATTGTTTCCCCATCAACTGATCAAAGAGGTCATAGATCCTTGGTAGTGGATAATATTTCTTTACATTCACCGATTTTAGGTAATGGTAGTCCAAACACAACCCCAAGCTCCCTTATAGATTCTTAGTGAACAAAACAAGGGCTACCTAGGGTGAACAACTTGGTCTAACAAATCCATTCCTCTACAAGCCCTCCAACTGTACCCTTAGCTCAAAAAGATCTATGAGAGATGTACAATATTCTTATGTAGATATCAGGGTCATCTCGGGGTGTAGATTAATGAAAAGTCTATTTATTAGTGGGTAGGTAATCCTAGAACATCCTCAAGAAATATGAATTTATACTCCACCACCAGTCTAGGGGACTGAAAAATCAAAGAATCCACTTAAACAAGGGCCATTAAAGTCAAATGATTAGAAATTGGCTACACCATCCTATAAATGAGTCTATCCTATGCTTCATGGGTTTCCTTTTCACCCACAAAAGAAAAAATATTACCATCACTGTGGACACACCACATACTCCACTTGAAATAGTCTATCTAGGTATGGACAATAGATAAATAGTCCATACTTATGATGATGTCATATGTCCACATTGATACAACAAACAAATCCTAAGAAAACTCTCACCTATAAGAGTCAAGTCACACTGTCGGAAAACGTTTGTGATCACTGAGTCATTTCTAGTTGGAGTCCCCAAGAACGAGGGTTGACCCATGGGCTCCACAAAATATCTATGTCTTGAACAAGATAAGTATAAATAAAGAAATTACTCACACCTGTGTGTATCAGTTCCATAGATAAGTTATAAAAGACACATATCTTAATTCATATCATCCTAGAAGACTCTAGTTCATAAGACTCGACCACCTATATCTTTTCTCGCCCGTCACTACAAAAAATGACTTATACAAATAGAATTTTATTTATAGATAACATATATGTTGGTAAAAGTGATCAATTCCAATCGATATTTTGTTTTACTAGTATTAATTTGAATCACCAACACTTATTTGTACCAATAGTTATATCTATTGATATTGAATGTTTAACACCAAAAAATATTTTAATTATAATTAAATTTATTTTTTTATTATTCCAATAAAAAAAATACTAACACGTGAATATGTTATTAATAAAAAAAATCAATATATCTTTTTTCCATTATTAAAAAATTATTAAGATAATCCATTTAATAACAACAAAATTTTTATCAATAAAAAACTCAGATAAACCTGGTTTTTATTGATGTTATAATTGTTTCCACTAAATGGGGTCTTATTAAAAATATATAATTGATTGATTTTAGTTTTAAATTTTCTATAAATATCAAAAATGTTTTTATTTTCAATGATTTTTATTTAATAATAATTTGAACAATTTTAATAAAAAATTATTTTAAATCCTTAAAATATTTCATATATTTATATATATGTTTAATTTTTTCATCATGTCCGGCCTACCCTACCTTCCCTCGAATTCGATCTCAAATCCCACCAGTGATCCCTCTCCCCACTATATATTCGATCTCAAATCCCACTTGCAGTTGTCATAGTTAATCCATTCTGAATGATATGTCTAGAAACTTTTGTAATTTTAATCCCCCTTTGAATTGTGAGTTCTTTATATCCCCTTCCCCCATCCTCCCCTATGGCTGATACCTTTTCATTATTAATAGGAATATTTCCACATATATTCTACCATCAATTTTAAATGATCTTTTAGAGAATACAATTTCGATTATGTCTACGGGAAAGCCTTAATTCCACTCTCCAAAACTGTAGCCGCCTACAGACCTCATCTAGTTCGTGAAGCTAATACAATATTTGGTACATAACTGTAGTCTCCTCTATTAAAATGATACACTCCCATTATCAGATGAAAATTTTCATCTCTCTATATTTTAGTCACTAATATTACATCTTATAGCAATCATATTTGTACTAATGTAATACTTTTGGTATCTATAAGTGTATGTTTTTTGTTAGGGTTTCTCACGTGTTATGGTTTTTATTGTTTGATTCCCTATTTTAATGTGAACGCCATTATTTTTGAAGTATTACTCTGTTGATTTTTCTTTTTTTATTTTAAAATGTGGTTTGTGTTCAAGTTTTTGTGCATTTAATATATATGTAAATGGTTTTCTGATCCTACAGAGATAATTCATTAAAAATAGTTGTGATAATCCTTAAATTCAGTGGTTTAGAATCTTAACATAACCACTCTATATATTCCATGAATTGAGAGGTGAATTTAAAATTAATTTTATGTGCTTAATGGTATGCTAAATATCCCTAACTGATTATAGTTATGATGATTTTTGTTAAGTTATTCTCTCTGAAAATATTTTTAGAAGTTGATTGTAATCTACATGAGAAAATTAATTTATACTTATCAGATACTATGATAACCCAAATCATGTATTTTCTTGTACATGATGATTTTAAAATGAATTTAACGGGTTCAAGTAACTATATTAAACCCCTTATTAAAACTTCTTTGAGCACTTACCATTTCTAATAACTACTTATGCACAAACTTGTACATAAGTATCGACCACTGCTAATAACTTCTAATAACTACCACTCCTAATAACTGCTAATAAATAATAACTAATTACCCATGCTAATAACTATTTATGAAAAAGTTAGTTCACCCATTAAAACTACTTATATAATTTATCATTTTTTGATCATCATGTTTTTTATGCACTTGTGGTGTTTTTTCAACCATCATGTTCTGATGTGCTTGATGAATTTAAAACTATGTAGAGCACTTATCTCCCCCAATTAATAATTATTTATGATGTTAATTATGTATCATGTATTATAATGTGCATTAATTATTAATTCAAATTCACATAACATCTCATTTTAGTAGTAGTAAATATATAGCAATAGATAACAGTAGAAAGAATTGACAAATATGAATCCTCAAAACCACCCCATCCATGCATCTTTCATTCACGAATGTTTATTTTTCATTCTTTGGTCCACTTGTTTTGATTTGAATTTTCAACAAAAAATCTCAAATTTTGATTGGGTCCCTAACATGGGGTTATTGCAATAAAGTCGAACAAGTTTTCCATCCATGATCAAAATATCCAAAAAAAACTGATGGTTCCTTTAAATATGTAACAAGTGCATTGCCCATTCCTTCTTCTAGTTTCCTTTTTAACATGGATATTCACTTGGGAAGTTTTTGTTTCAGGGTCCTTTATTATCCTACAATTATAAAATGCATCCACAACCTCATCAAAAGAAAAATCTTATTGAAATCCATTAACATCAATATGTGTGTTTACTTGTAACACAAACCAACTATCAAGAGATAATAAGTTCCTAGTTATATTCATACAATTTGAAAATTACCACAAGGACTATCTTTGTCGATATATCCTTCATGTATAAGGTTATTCATTGTTCTAAATGGGTTAAATTAGGCATCATTCTCAATTTAAAAGTAATGTCATTATAAATTGATTTCATCTTTACTAGATTTTGAAATATAATGTAGTGTTATTATATTGTCGAGTTTTGAGTTTTGTGACAATAATAATTGAAATTAGTATCATTATCATCATTTTGTGGTCACATTTTAGATAACATTCTTGTAATTTTCATATTACGTTTTTTTATTTTCAGTTGTTTTCACTGGTTGTTTTTTGTTAATGTGATCGCTTGTAATTGTTTTTTCTGTCACTAGTTATAGCCATTTTTCTATTATAATTGATTTATTATTATTATTTCATGTCTTTAAATGAAAATTATTTGTTGATTGTCTTGTTTGTGTGATAATAACATGATATTTCTTGAAAACAATGACATATTACAAAGCCATAATCCCTCAACCACGCACCCAAAATTTTTCTATCGAAAAACCCACACACTTATTTGTTAGGTTCGACTAGTGTCCACTGCTTTTTCAAGTCACCATTCACCACCCTTCGGTTAATCACCCCTCGTTATGTCACCACTTATTCGATGTTAATCCACTCATTACAAGGTATCTTTCCTTTCACCAGCCACCCATTTGGTTCGCTGATGTCATTTCTTCCCCGTCAATTGTGGATGTCTTCGCATTTGGTAGGTAATGTTTATTTCTATGATCAATTTCTTCCAGAATAGTGAAAATATTTATGATACATGGGAAAATATTAAATTTGGGTAAAATTTAAATGAATTAGGTTGTGAAGAACTCATTGGAGTGAAAAAAATTGACTTTTCTATCACTTTTTTCCAATTTATAGCTCTGAATGTTGTGTGCATTCCTCTATTGTACATTTCATCTTTCATAGATTAAAAAACTGCCTCAGTCATCATAAAAGTGATTAACCCCTTCTAAAAAGTAGTTACCTAGGGGGGGATTTAATCTAGTTATCTCTAATACACTAGTTACATTGAAAAGAGAAAAACTCTTTACACTTTAAGGTTACTTACTACACTTAACCTTTGATTTAGAACAAGGGCAGGGAAACCATGATGATAAATGGGAAC
This sequence comes from Viscum album, assembly GCA_963277665.1. Lineage (NCBI taxonomy): Eukaryota > Viridiplantae > Streptophyta > Magnoliopsida > Santalales > Viscaceae > Viscum > Viscum album. Next base: position 897,662,435 of record OY728120.1, read on the forward strand.
TTTTTTTAAATACAGATTGTCCAAACTCCCTTATAGGGCTCATTCCAGGAACAAGTGTAATTTTAAATGAACTATATTTTTTTCATTATATTGTCAAATTGGTGGAGATTTAATTTTTTATATATGTATAAACACCCAATTCTGTACAATCCACGTAAATCATGTCACGTTAATCATGTCTTTAACACATGGTTTGTCACTAAACAATAAACTGCAATGAACTATTCATCATGGCTTGTATTGAACTATATATGGCTTGTCAGTAAGCCATTTCCTGTACAGAACAATCATGTCTAGTCACTAAGCATGGGATGGGAATTTTCCTATCATGGATTATCACTAATCCAATTATTTACAAGCCAATTCTGTAAAAACCATGTACATCATGTACATAACGGTCATGGATTTCCACTGAGCAATGTACACCATGTTTAGAACTATCATGGATTGTCACTAAGATAATTTTGTAAAATCCATTCACATCATGTACAAAACTATGTTGGCTTGTCACTAAGTTGTGGCCTATACCGAACTATCATGGCTTGTCATTATGCCATGGCATGTACAGAACAATACATCAAGGCCTATAATAGTTTAATTACAACATTATGTCCCAATACTCATGTCCGTGTGTTCAATTCTATAGAGTCTATGTGTTCAAGTACTCATGGATCGAACATGTGGCATGTACAATTCTATACAATTATGAACATTCATGTAAATGATGTCTGGTACAAACTATGTGTTCAAGCCTAGGGTATAATTCTTTACTCACCCAAGTTTCATAGTACTCATCTTCCATTTTTACTAGAACTGATTTAGTCATAAGTAAGGTAACATGGTATCAATGCATTTTACATATTTCTAGATGAGAAATTATAACCAAATTTCATTGACTTTTTTCTTTCCAACATTGGTCCAACATGGGATAAGTCCCATGTTTCTACAATAGTGATGGGGACCTATGGATATTTTTTTCTAGATTATGCATGGGCTGGGTAGATACCTACCGAAAAATATAGTAGAAATTTAGATTTATGTATTTGGAGATGATTACTGGAAGGCATGTTATGGATACTGTTAAGCACACTGACTATAAGAATTTTATATAATGGGTACTTTCTAAATGTTATTATTTGAAAATTCATTCCAACTCTACAATTTTTATAAATAAAAGGTTATATTTAAATGTTTATTTCCTTATTTTTCAGTTACAATATTTTTTGAAACAAAACAGAAGTCCATCCATACCTTTTTATAATGGAAATAGGTGGTTATCCATAATGGTCGATCCATTTCTTGAAAAGAAGTATCCAATAAATCGTCTCTACCAAGCTCTTACATAGTTGGATTGATGGGTCTAAATTAATTAAGGTAAAGAAAGAGATATATTCATTAGTCTATTTATTTTTCTTAAATTTTCATTTAATGAAATCTGATGTTGTTCTATTGATTGATTTGGTTATGTTTTTTTTGGATACCATGTTCTTGAATGAGAGGGTACAATCATGATAATTTTCGTATAATTTACAGGAATTGATATGGAATGAAGGTGTCATTTCATTACCTTATTAATGAGGATCTAATAGACCACCATTTATTCCTTTATTATAAGTATTGTTGATTTTTTCAATCATTTCATTAATTTTTTTTATTTACATCACTTTGGTAGGACCAATCGTTGGTGATTTTAAATTTTTTCAACATGTTTGCATTTAGAGTCTAGTTTTTTCCCATGTGGTCATATTTTTTATACATAGGGTTTTTTAGGTAGTGGTTGTTAAAATAAACTATAGAAAACACTATCTTCACAAGTTAAACTATTGTGTTTTGATTCATTTAAAGTAGGTTGTGGAAAAATATTTATGTACTATTAAAATGAATAGACAGAGTTAAAATAAACTATAGAAAACACATGTATTCACATCCTATGTTTTTCACAAGTTATGGGAGTACTCTTCAAATTGGAAAATGTTACTTCTCATGTTAGAAATCCAAAAAGTGAATCCTTGGATGTTTGGCCATTTAACTCCCACATTTCACAATCTTACAAATTTTCTGATTGAGGTAACATTGGTCATTACTCAACACATGTATATTTAAAAGGGGATGTTTTGTTTATTTTTATTATATTCTCCAATGTTTTATTCATAATTTTAACTATTTTATTCATACTTAACACATGGATGGAGGGTTTCCCTTTTAAGGGTTTTTGTTCTTTTCCTCTTTACATTGATCATTTGCACGAATGGGTTGCTCGCTGGCATGGATGGGTTGATGGTGCTTGCTGGAATGGATAAGCTGGTAATGGGGCTTTGAATTTACTGGTGCTAGACTTGACTCAATAGCCTGGATCTCACAATATCATTTATGGGATGATTTTGATCTAGGATGACATGGATGGGTCATTGGTGGTACTCGTTGGTTGCTGGTGTGAGAGCTGGTTCGCTGGCATGGACAGGCTGTTATTGCACTGACATGGATGGGCCGAGGGTGTTCTCAGTTTTTTGTGGGTGGGGTGTAATGAATTATATTTTATAAAATTTCAATATTAATATTATTATTATTTTTTCTAAGATTGAACATGTGTTAAAATATTCTTTGATTTAATAATTAAAGAAGATGTATTCTATATGATAAATTAATTAATAAATATCATATAAAATTTTACTAGCAATCAAATGTAATTTATAAATATATATTATATGTTGGTAATATTATTACGAACAGAAAAATGTGTCACTAGAACATGTTTCTAAACACGATAACCAACATATATATATATATATTCTCTTATTTTAATATAATTATAACAAAATAATTTTATCTGTCACTAAAACATTTAGCGATAGATTTTTTACAAAAAGTTTAGTGATAGGGACATATATGTTTGTAAAACATTTGAACGACAAAAAATGTACTTTTACCAACAGATATACCCCCATTGGAAAAGGTTAAATATTTTTTAGTTCATATCCCCCAGCTCCTTGAGATTGGCATGGACCACCCATGGATGGTGGTGGAAACAAGTCATTTCATCAAACACCTCCAACTACTCTCCCAGATCCTATGCCACATACAATGCCTTATAGACCTACATAATCCTACTACTTCCTCTTCCTAGGTAGCCAATCTACTCTCTCTCTCTCTCTGTTAGTCATACATGGGGTTATAAAATCTTCTATGATATGTCCCCTGATAACACAAGAGTAACACTACCTCTCACTAGGCTAACTAGATCCATACTATGATCCATAAACCATGGACCCTCTATCCTAGTATCACCTTCTAAAATTTATCACATGTTGAAGTCATTGAGTCTGATGTCATCTCCCTAATACCAAAGTCTCTACTTCTGTGTGACCTCTTCCAGCAACAATTGGTAGTGTTTTATCAGTCCAGAAACCCTCAAATACCATGAAATTCTCTAGGACCCCTGAATTTGAAGGAATTCATAGAGATATCGTAATGACATGGATTTCTCTGTACAGTCCTTTCTGAATGTTATTATCCCAAAAGAAAACATCACGTACCATATCCAACGATTACTAAGAGATATTGGTAAACCTCGACAAATAATCTTACACTTTTGTAAAAACTTGCTAAATATTTAGAATCTCCTAGATGCACACAACCCACAATGTAGCTAGAGAAATTTCATCTCTAAACTAGTTATTTAACTCTGACCATGCTAGAGTCACCTCATCATACGACTGAGTCAATAAGCCCTACCATCATCCTACTAAACCATATAGAAGGCTCACTTCGAGGACAACCATTTGATATGTGGATTTCCTAAAAAGATGGAAAACCCATTTCACTACCTCAAAATATTACCCATCCACCTATGGGTCAGTATCACCTCAGAACCTGATGAGTCTCTATTGCTAAAACTCACGAAGTGTTGTCAGCTTGCACACCTCATCCATTGGTACTACTGGTACCATATTTTATTTAACTGGTGGCAGCATGAATGGTGCACCACCTATATGTAACACTTCTTGAATAGGTCCCTGTATCAAATCCTCATCACTAGGGTGATCACCCTCATGATACTAATATTGAATCCTCTATGGAAAACATCATGGAGGCATCTTGAAATAGACAAGATGTACAATGTTCTATGAGTATGTCATGAGAATAGACTAAAGAAGATAATGGAAACCAAAACCCATTTATATATGATCCACATTAAAATGTTTTCCATGCAACTAATTTCTACATCTATCGAGTTAAATGGTAGGTGATCAGATTCCTAGTGTATGGATACATCGACCGCCACACCAACACCGGAGTCCCTGTCATAAAAGTTGAACTTGAAACACATAACATTGTTTCCCCAAAACAATATCACAAACTATGGTCTTGATCTATAACTGACTCCTCTAATACCACTATTTCATGACCTAGCCCTGCCGGTCCTAAACCATGACTACCCCAAGCCCACCTCCAATAAGTTAGGGGATGGTGACATTTTCTAAGTAGGCTTATCACGCACATGGGAGGCCTTATCCTAATGTATCTCTACACATGCACACTTCTCCAATCCTATACAATGATTAAATGAAAATAAATACTATCCATGCATGAATGAATATAAAATCTCACTATTAGAGTATTATAATAATTACATCAAAGAAAAATGACCAAATAAAATATCACCATAAAGAAACTAAAAACATGTCCAACCTGACAGTATAGTAGTGGACTGTTATCAAGGTAACAGTAAGAACACACATCGTTATGTCCATATCACTAAGCTCTACCTAGCCTTGGTCCCTCTATGACTCTTTCAATCAGTCGATCATCTGCATACGAAAAAACACATGTGGAAAAATACCATGCATGGGTGATTATAACAACACCTAGTAGGAAAATCAAAAAGTACTAAGCATATAACATCATGAATAATAGTCAGATAATCACAAGAATAATAAGATATACTCAAAAAAGAAACACAGTACCATGGTAAAGTCACAACCACAACGCTAGCCTAGGATTCCAAGTCGATGTTTCCGTATAGTACATATCTAAGAGAACACACCCCATGAGTTATATAGCATTAATGTAATAATTATGAGAGGTCATACTCAATAGGTATTACCATAATAGGTGCATATAGTAAGTCTGAAGAGAAAATTACACAAATTAAGATCACACCCAAGACCATGGGGTATACCAGAAACTCAATCTGGATAACCCACTAAGTATAGGATCGACACCTATGTAGTGTTTGTCACGATGATACCTAGAACTCCACCTAGGGCCATATGATGATAGACTATATCACTATAGGACACATATGAGGATTTCAAAAACACTATCCAATACGGATGTCCCTCTGAATAAATCACCACCCTATGTACATGACATGATTTCACACTAAACCCTTATGGAATGGATCAAGGGAACACACCCTAAAGATATTTTTTCAAAGATAAATAGGGAATTGGATCTAATCCTTCTTTGAAGGGGTATATGGCAGGTACTATAAGTACATGGTTTGTCCCTTCGGCACTAGTTCCTTCCCATGTATCACAACCTATGCCCATTTTCATATCTGAGTACAAGGCATGTTCAAGACCATGTACTCATGAATTTGTCTTTGTACCCTCTAAGAAACATTTTGAGATGCCAGGTAAGGGTCACACGATGTGTGACACAGGTCACAAGATGTGTAAAAGAGTTTACATGACATGTGATATTTATCTTTCCAGTGGAAACTCCAACACTGTGACCAAGGCCCCACACACCATGAAATCCCAGTTTACACACCATGTATATTTTCATTTCTAGAACCCTTTAGTTCATTCTTCATCATCTTCCTCTTCTTCTTCCACCACTAGATCAGCCATGATTCTTAGTCTTGGATCATATATCTAGAAAAATTGAGTTCATTCTTCACAGGAGATCTGATTTCTCAACATCTTGGTTTCTTTGGAATCATCTTATATCCTTTCTGTTGTCACATGTTCCAAAACACACATATGTATGTCTAGATCTAGTCTCGATCTATTTTCACCATCATTCCAACTTGGTCCCATCATCGATCTGAACTAGGATCTCCAATAACAATTAGTTATGCTATGAAACAGGTCTGCAATGTTAATTTATCTAGTATTGTTGAATTATAGGACCAATGACTTTTATAAAATGAATAATGAATGGTGGGTAAAAACCAATAATCATGAAAAAGAGGAACAAACCTCATCCATGTTCAGTTTGGACTTTATTTGTGGTCGTTTGAATGAAGAACACAGATCTAAGAATAAAAAAACAATTCCTCTCAATAATCCCTATAAATAATCCAATACCTATAATATGATGAATCTATGAATCAATATGTTGGTCGATTGATTCACATTAATTGTAGAATAAAAAATGGGAAAAAATACAAATAAAACAAATGTACTACCTTGGTTTAGATAAATCTCTAGAGAAGAATGATTATCTGTCATCATCATTAGTGCGATCCTTGAGTCCAATCACACACTGATCAATGATCCATGATTCATTCATTACTCACAAACATAATCTCCTCTAATGCTCTCTAAAATAAGCTCATGTTCATGTGTCTTACCTAAATATTTTTTTATAATAGCATATATATAGAAAAAACCTTGGGTGGGGAAATTAATGTAATAAATTATTTTTTTCAATTAATTTAATTAAGCATCCACCCACGATCACACTCCAACTAGAAGGTATGATGTGCTCTGCATTTATATCATCACTATGGTAAAAATCACCCTCTTAAGTCAACGGAGGCCTTATATTTCTAATCCCATCCTCTGTTTAGTAGTTATTTCACTATTTCAAGAAAACATCACACATGTGATATTTAATATATTTAATATATTTCAAAAAATAGATCTAGACACATTGGACCTTTTAATCTCATGTCGTCATAGTTATTATCTCAAAAAATATTCCATAAAATATTCCAAATACCACATTTAAAAATTGGAGTTGTTACAAAATTAAAGATACATTTTAATTAATTATAAAAAAATCAAGGGTTTTCTTATTTCACGGAAAATTTTATAATGTATAATGTTATTCATAAAGTTCATATTTAATTAATTTAATGTTTTCAAAAACCTATAGGTCATTGTTATATAATGGTAAATTCATAAAAATTATTAGTTTTGTGAAAGCTGTAATTTTCAACTATAATCCTACAATTTTTAAAAAGATAAAATATTTATACTAAGCTCATTTCAATATAAATAATTAAAAATAGAAATTTTTTATTCTATTTGAAGTTATAATATTTAACATTCACATAAATTATTGAATAAATATCTTTAAAGGGATCGTTTATGTTATAGTATATGATATAGAATTTGTAGTGACATAGACCCTAGTACACCTAGAGCTAGTTCTGACTATAATTAAATTAGAATATCATACAAGGAATCACCACATGAAAGACCAAATAGTTTAGTAGTAGTTGTAATATAGATACATACATAAGACTTGAATTACAATTGAATACACATATTAAAATATAAATTTTTTCAAGATTAAATTTAATAAATCTATCATATCCCTGCATTTCAACCATAGTAAACTTCATGGAATCTTGGGTACAAGATAAAAATAAGGGTGAGAATATATTCCCAATAAGGGTTAAGTAAAAAAGGAATAATTAACTAATCAATAAGAATAATCATAATGAAAAGGTTATATATGAACACACACTCTATATAATCAACAATGTAAGAAGAAAGTGTAACCATAGAAAATATCCATGTGATAATCTCCTAGACAATAATAAATATGGAAGGGTAAATAACTAAACAGAAATTATATTTAATTAACTTAAAAATCATGATAAAATAAGGCAAAATCAACAAGGATTGGAAAATAACTGAGAAAACATTACATTTAATCAACAAGGTGATAATTAAATGTATCTATAGATTATAACATGGAGAAATACTCATGGGTAATAATAATTGAATTTTGAATGAATTTAATACTTATTAATTGGATATCTTGTTTCCCAGGCAGATGATACCTTTACCATCAATATCTATACTAAATAAAATTTTAAAAATTCTATGTCAAACCCATCTAATTTGTGTCACTAACTTTTAAAAAACACTTAATATCAATATGTATCCTCCAAATAGTTTAAAACTACTTGGTTACAAACATGAAAGGTTTGTGCACAACTGATTTTGTCTCATGAGACTACCAATGCATTGAGGGGGTTTCATTAAACGCCCCCCAACCTATATATTGCAAGTCCAATGAAATGTTCATATATTTAAAAATATATTTAATTCATAAACAATTTTCCTTGTCAAAAAATATCTGTATTGGATAAAGGATACAAATTTACCAATATTTCCACACTTAATCAAGTAATTTTCAATTTAAACACAATATGTGAAAATTGTATAAATTCTGTGAAATAAAAATATTTTTGATAAATAATATTTTCATTTATGGGAAATTTTATGTCCATAAGAAAGTTAATAATTCAATGAAAAGTTAGCAACATAAACAATTAATTGAGGAAGTGAATATCAGCAGTTTCCTTCGTCAAAATTATCATAAACCATCTAGAGGATGAAAAAAGATTGTATCAACATATAACCATTAGAGTAATAATAAAGGGGTTTTTTAGTGATGAATAGAAATACCATAAAAATATCTTCTAAAAATATTCTTTAGGAAAATATCATTTTGATTTTAAAAAAACATTTAAAAAACATTTTCTTTGAAAATCACTTTTAAAAAACTTTACTTAAAAATTTATCTTAAACAAGGAAATGATGCTTAAAATAAATAACATTCATGATGGTGGGTAATTATATAAAAGTTTTAAATATAAAAAAGATAAAATTACTTTTTTCACTGAAAAAAAGTTTGGAATGATCATTATTCATAAAATCACATGAATATTCTTTTCACATTTTTGGTAAAGGCCAAATAGGCATTGTATTGAAAACTACATAAGACTACATTGAGTTTTTTTATAAATGTTAAAAATGGGTGAAAATTTCCTTGATAATTCCTTTTTAAACTGTTAAAATATATATAAAAACATTTTTAGAAAATATGATTTTGGTCGAAAACATAATTCTGATTGAAGAGAGAAATAAAGTTGGATTTTCATGAAAAAATTTCTAAAACATTTTAGGTACCAAATAGTTAAAAATCGTACTATTACTTGAAGATACCATTAATAACCATAGGATAATAAAATTAAAGGTTTTATTAAACTGTGATAAAATAATTTACTTCTAATTCAATTTAAGAATAAAAAATATAAATTAGAATGAGATTATGAAATAAACCCTTGATAAGATCATATCGTTGAAGTGAAAATATGTCGATGAATAAATTTTGTTTTATAAGATTTAAATCCACATAAAAATTGTAAATAAAAAAATTGATAGTCAAAATTCATTACATGCATTATTTTAAAATATCAATGATAGTGATGGTGTAATATAACCCAATGAAGAGAAATTGAGTTAGGGAATTATTTACTACATGGTCACATTTAATTCAAAAAAACTTATGTTAAATAATTCAAATTAAAAATTAAAATTCCATGAATAATGAATTATTCATGATATTACATGTAAAGGAGTTAGTACACACACCATATAATATAATTTAGGTGTGTAACATTACAAAATTCCACAATGAAATGAAATTGAGATGAAATCCCTTACCTTATGCTTCCATTTAGTTAAATAAAATTTAAACTCAAGTATATGGTTTAAATAATGTTAATATATTACAACATAACCATATTAATATTTATAATATCATATATCATTATTTTATAATATCTTATCACCCATTCATTAATAATCCCTCATTATTTTCATTTTTTCAGGTAATAACTACTTTATTATTCAAGTGAGTTTTGACTTGTTATTTTTTGTTCCTCTTACATTGATTATTATTTAATCATCTCAAGAATGAAAATTTGATATAAATATCATATATATTATGTATACATGTAGTTATATTCGTTCCCAAAATGTGTTTATAGGAAATAAAATACATTATTCATTGAGACGGAAGACTGTATGTATGCATGAATATTGTTTCCTTTTTCATGTCAAGATGAAATATTGAAAACTAAATGATATATATATATATTATAATTAAAATATCATTCTTATGTAATATATATGAAATATTTTTATTATACAAATCCTTAATACATTCCTTGTAAATTGTGAACCAATCACATTGCTTCGTGAGGCAGTAGTTTGTCACACGCATGAGTGAAGATATTGTATTCCCAAAAAATGAAAGAATGAATTTATCTATGATATAATAATTATAGAATCATAATAACACCATAAAAATAAAATAAAGGAGATATAAAAAATAAATCCACCATTATTCCCATCCATTAACTATTTTAATTGAAAAAAAGGATATCACACTACAAAAAAAATAGTACATTAGAGGGGGTTATGCACAACCCCCTATAAATTAATTTTCTGTAACATTAGAGTGGGTTTTTCACAACCCCCTATAATCATAAAATTTATAGGGGGTTATAAACCCCCTTTAATTCATTTTCTGTAAAAATTAAAGAGGTATTATGTACATCCCCCATTAATCATCAAATTTAGAGGGGGTTCATAACCCCCTCTGAATTGTTTAGTATTGTTTTTTTAATATTTGGTTTTGATTTTAGATCCGATTATATCAAAACCACTACTAATTTAATAAATAGTGTAAATATATATTCTTTTGGATTTTAGAGGAGCTATACATATAAAATTCATTTGGATATATATATATATATAATTGATTTTTTACAGGAAATATTGTGGTTTGCATACCCCCTTAATTTAATATATTAGAGGGGGTTCATGAAACGCTATTTATCCCTTAGATTAGAGGGGTTTTGAACCCCTTATAATTCAAGAAATTAGAAGGTGTTTTGAACCTCCTCTAATTCATGACATTAGAGGGGGATTTTAACCCCTATAATTCATGACATTAGATGGGGTTTTGAACCCCTTATAATTGAATAAATTGGATGGGGTTTTCAACCCCTTATAATTGAAGAAATTAAGGGGGGTTTGGAACCCCTTCTAATTGATGACATTAGATGGGGTTTTGAAACCCCTCTAATTTATGATATTATAGGGGGTTTTAACCCCCTCTAATTCGTGAATTTTTATTAGGATTATGAACAGCTGCAAATACCTTTGATTAAAAGGGGTTTTAAACTCCATCTAAATTTTTATTTATTTTCTAAAATAAATATCATATAAAATCAAAAAATTTAATACATATATATGGGTGTGTGGATATGTGTGTGTATATATATTACATAAACACTTTCTATAAATGTATTTAAATACATTATAACGCATGTATATAAGGACATTATATAAATATTTTAAATAAATACTTATACATATAAACAAAAATATATGCATATATATATAATATTGATATATATAATCTTAATGTAATTATAAATATATTTATTCAAATTTATAAAATTTATATATGGTTTTATAAATACTATACATTTATATTATGATTTATATTATACATATATTATATTAAATAAATTTTTATTGTAGTTTTTTGTATAAATACATTTATATTATATTATGTATACAAATATATATAATATAGAAAACATTAAATATAAATTTACATAAACATGTATATTTTATATAATTATATTATATATATATTATAAATATTTAATTATATATAAATTTATATATAGTATATAATTATTTTACATATATTGTATCATACCGTTTTAATAATAGATTAATTTAGTACATATATATATATATATATATATATCATATAACAATTAATAGTATTATTGTTACACAAACACATACATAAATACATTTGTATACTTATGTGTATATACATTTATATTAGATTATGTATAATAATTTACATAATTTAGACAAAATTAAATATAAATATAAATATAAATATAAATATAAATATATTATTTATTTATATTATATATTATATTATAAATATTTTATTGTAAATAAATTTATGTGTATTATATAATTATTTTATGTATATTATAGTATAGAATATTAATTATAAATTAATTTAGTACATATATATATATATCATATTATAATTAATATTATTATTATTACACACAGACATACATTAATACATTTGTATTGTATACTTATGTATAAATACATTTATATTAGATTATATATACTAATTAACATAATTTAGACAACCATTAATATATAATATAAATGTATTTAATATAATATATGTATAATATATATTATAATTATATTATATCTATAAATATAAAAATATACAAACACACATAAATATAAAAATATTTATTAATATATGTATAAATATATATTTATATATATTAAATATACCCAAATATGTTTATATATTTATATATATATATTATACACAAATATATTATATTCATACATAATTACATATTATATATAAATATTATACACAAATATATATTATATTATAGAGAAATATATTATATATATACAAATATATTATATTGTTTATATTTCTGAACACAAATATATATATATATATATAATAATACGTCCAGATGTAATTAGATACAGTGTAGCGGATATTATGAACATAAAAGTCGCTAGCCTAGTGGCTTGGTTGCCTGCGCTCCCTGAAACCGATCGCGGGTTCGATATCATGCAAGAAAATTTTTATTCTGGGAGCGCGGGATTCTAGTGGGGATAGGAGTTGGGTTGGGCGCACGGGAGTCAGATGTGGAAGAGGGGGTGTGGGGGTGTAAGGGGTCAAGGGTGCGCTGGCGGACAAAGGGTTGGGCGGAAAATGGTTGGGCGGCATCAACAGGGGCGGGCAATGGGGGCGCGGTGCATGGGGTGGTGTCAGGGGGTGGGGGGAAAGCCAGGGGTGTCAGGGGGCGCAGGGCAAGGCAGGGGCGGGCATGGGGGGCATGGGGAGCGAGACCGGGGGGACAGGGGGGACGCGGGGTGCGAGACAGGGGGACGCGGGGGTGTCGGGAGTGAGGGTGGGGAGCAAGACAGGGGAACATGGGGATGGGGAGCGAGGGCGGGACGTGGATGGGGGTGAGGTGGGACACCGTCGACATGGGCACAGGCGGGCACACCAATCCAATTAAAAAAACAGAGGTTTTACGGGCTGTTTCTATAACCACCCCTATAGTAACCCACATTAGGGGCAGTATAAAACCACCACTACTGTCTTGAACCGGTCTTGATTCCATTAAAACTGCCACTAATCCAGGTTTTCTCAGTGGATTTCAGTCAAGATTAGAGGGGGTTTAAACCCCCTCTAATGTAACCACCGCTAAAGTCATCACAACTATATCAACGGTTCCCCAAAACTGCCCCTACTAACAATAGGCGGCCACATTAGCGGCGGTTCCCCACAACCACCGCTAATTCCTTTAGAAGGGGTTCTAACCCCTTCTAATGTCAAAAATAACCCCTTCTAAACTCAACGTTTTTTTAGTGTATGTTCGCGAGGTGGTAGTCCACCATACATGAAAACGATGATTTCATAACCCATTTGATGGAAGTGTTTAAGGTTACAGTTCATATCCTATGAATAAATAATTCTATGTATGTTGAAGATACTAAGGTTTTTATATCATCTTGGTATAAAAATAATTGAATGATGTAGAGAAGGAAATAGAATAAAAATATTTTAGAAGAACAATACCTCTTCTTTGGGTATCCACCTTAGTTTTTCCCTAACACCATTCTTGAATGGATTTATTACCAAACAACGGCTTCTAGGATGAGAGGTGTAGTGACCCGTATTTTCAACTAATGTACATATCATTAGTTTTTCAATTTTAATTCTTTAAACGTCCCTAATTTTGAGTCTTGATCGAGCAAAGGAGGTCACAGCTGTGTCTGAGGCTCATTTAGAGCTCGGATCCCCGAAATGGGAAGAAGGGAATAGGCTACATGGTTTGTCTACAACTGTGAGACCAAGGGAACATGACCTTGAAAACGGTTATAGGTTTAGGATAGATCCATTATGCATAGTTTTCACAAATTTAGTCAATTTGTGCATGTAACCGTGTGGTGCACCCCAATGAAGTCATGAACTGAGCATAGTTTGCGCACAGTTTGGACAAATCATGTGGCCAAACCATGAACCTAAATTTTTTGGGATTAAATGTCACAATTAAATTTCACTTAACTAAAAACCTTATTTTATTTTCCCATTCTTCCTCTAGTGGACCAACACCCTTCTCCTCCTCTTTTGATCTCGAGATCACATCAATCTAGTTATTGAGATAACTCATTATTCTCATGTACAATCCTTGATCTGTTACAATCGTTAAATATATCTTAGTAACATACCCTAGTATCTTACTTCTTATCCACGTTTTCCATCAAATCTTTCATGCTATTTAGTTGTAGGATATTTTATCTATTTTTAGGCCATTGGAAATTTTCTCAAATCTTCCAACTTACTCTAAATATGAGGCCAATATTATGCAAGGAGTTGTCAACTGCCATGAGGTAGGTCATCACATCATTTTCCCTTTGAGTTTTTTCATCTCATAGCTATTTTGTTGTGCTAAACGCTAGACTTTTTTGAGTATCCATTTTATATTGAGTAATTCATTTTTAATTGATCATTTCACCTTTTAATACACTTCTTCATCCTTGTTGGGTAGTTTAGAGGTTGTGCACACCTTATATGGTCATCGTGAAATTGGACATTATGGAAAATAATATAAATTTCCTAGAACACATAATTATATTTTTTCTTATATTTTAAATTAAATTAATCTCAAGATATGCGTATTAAATGGAACCAAAGGCCCCTCTTGGGTGTTTCGACCTCTTATAGTTTTAATTTCCCAAGTTTGTTTTTTCCCTTTTGACCGTGACACCATCCAATTGACACCTTGAGAATTATGGAGATGTTTTTTCATGACTTAATGAATAAAATAGAATTGTTAAATTAAATGGAGTGGCTAATTAATGGTGGTTACCTCCTTCAAGTGAATTGGATGAATTAAATGAAATGGTACATAGAGGGTGGTATGGACACACATTTGTTTCTTCCTTATAAAATACTTATTATGAATTGTAATGTTTTAAATGGAATTGAACTTGACTAAGGGAACATATGAGAGGTATCACCTCCTGTTTTCAATTATAAATTTGAATACTCCATATTTATATAAAAAGGATTGGTAATCATTTAGCATGGGATTTTATGAATCATGCCAATTATAATTATGAATACACCTTTATAGAGGCTTTGATATGATGGTAAGGGAATGTTGAGCCTGGAGGTATCACACTCCCTTATATAAGGTGATGAGCATGACATCTCACACCATTTAGAAAGTTAGGATGGTCAGATTTATGTGCTATGTAACATTAATATAGTGATTAAATGATGACTCTTTCACTATCCTGATTGTTGTAGCATGACGCATCACACTCTTATTGGGATGTAGGGAATATAAACTATTGCTTGTGATTATAAGATCTTTATATTGGTCATGGATGTCTGAGTTATGCCTCATCCCAGACAGCACTAGTATTCTATGTATATGGCCACTTACGTCCAGACGTACTTGGTTCGTATAGTTATAAGATATATATATATATATATATAATTAAACTATATATATTATTTCTATATATACTTAAAGTTCAGATTTTTATTATGTCAATGAGTCAAAGAAGGTAGACCTGCCAGGTGTCCTATAGGAACCTAAGTGCACCGATTATTTATTCCAACATTGATTTATTATTCTATTATACTACACATAGTTTAGTTACGAGCACTACTTGGATTACACATAGACACTATTTGTTGTAGCCTACTGAGATTTTTATCTAACAACATTCTCTAGATACCTTTGGTACCTAAGAATATTTTATGTCTATAGGTATGGATATTGTAAAGTTCCCTTCTACAGGTTGTTGATTTTATTTTTCTTATAGATAGATATTAGGAGCATAGGATTGGGCATTAGCTCGAGATGCATGTGGAGCAGTTTTTGTTTTTTGTAGTTTGGATAGCATGAGTGTATCAGTCTGACCCATATTCCCCTTTTTTATCATCATGCTATGCATCCATGTTTTATAAACATCCTAGTGACTTTAGAGATATTTATTCAATTTTTGAGTTTATTTTCTCTTTCATACTTTTCTGTTATATCAAAGATATTTATTTTTCTATTTCATTGTTATTTTTTTTGTTTATATTATTAGTTCACTGTTATATATTGTATCCACTATTCCACTATGGTATGAGGGAATAGTCTCCCCATTATAATGCCTTTACACCCTCTCTTCTAGTCGACAACCTCAAGGATATAGGGATGTGCACTTGAGACCATGTGACCCACCGTATCGGGGTTTGAGTAAAGTGGATCCCGAGTCAGGATGTTACAAAGTGGTATCAAAGCTAATTCCTATCATGATTTTATAGTTGGATATAATAGGTTGGATATTGGTAATTATTGGAAATTGGTCACAATCCATGCTTGGTCATCAAAAACTAATGTTCAATGAAAAAACAGGGTTTCCAAAATTATAATTGTTTTTCTGATTTTTTCCATCACTGTTGATATCATTTCACCATTTGGTGACACACAAGTTGTGTTGCGGATATTATTATTTTTATGATTGAATATTTATTAAATCCTTGGCCAGATGATATGAGGTAAATGATCACTATTTCATGAATCATTATTAGGAACATTAGGACTAATATTAAATGAATTTTCTAATCCATGACTATTTTCAACATGAATTTACCAGTTTCATATTGATAGGGCCTTAAATAAATATTGAATTGTGCTAACACTTATTGTAGGGATTGGAAAACCTAATTTATACTTAATGTGCCCCCCTTAACCTAATAGTATTTTTCAGGAATAGGTTAAATAATTCTCTTTAAGCTGTCAATTATAGAACATTGATCCCTGGACCATTCTTTTCATGGGCTAGAGCATGTTATGGTGTGAGTTGAATGGATATCATATTTTAGTTCATAATGAGTATGGTCACTTATATATCAAAAGTGGTATACCATCTAATTCAACCATTTTATGTTATTCACATAATTGAACAACCAAAAATTCAAAATGAATATGAGATCAAATGTGAAATTATCTATCATACATGTGAAACAAATACATAGACCCAAACCTGATCTCAGTAGTGGGTAGTGGGGTATCGCTTAGGATCATATGGCATGTTATGGTCTATTCTACCATATAGACCGAGATTTTGAAGTAGTCAGAGTGGCATGGTTGTTTCTATAGGAAGGATGTAATATTATCTCAATTTCTTAAAATTAATATTCTCAATTAATTAATTATATTCTAAGGCATGTTTTTGACATTGTAGTATCATATTGTTGTGACATCATCCTATCCTACACCTTGAAGGTAGTGACGGCCATTCTCCTGAGGTGGCGAGCCCTAAGTCAGCAATGATTCCTTCTATAGTGATGCATGTGGAACCTTTTCTTGTACCTGATATGGGCACTGATTCCCCATTTTAAGAGGATTTTCAATGTATTCTTTATAATATTCATTGTGTCGTTCAAAATTCCCCATGTATAGTTGAGTTGACTCATGAATTTTAGCAGAAACATCCTCCCACCTTTTCTAGGGGTGACATATATCATGTTGTAGAGTATTTTATTGAAGAAATATTATCTATATTCACGAATCTTGAGACGCATCCAGAGAGGAGGGTTAATCTTGTGGCATATATGCTTTGTGAATTAGCCAAGTGGTGGTGAGACATAATCACCCTGGTAGATTGGTATAGAGATATGGTTTGGGTGCACTTATAAATGATATTCAATGTCTCGTTTTTTCCTTAGACTCTATGGGATGATAGAGATCAATAATTCATGAACCTGTAGTAGGATAGCATGTTAGTTATGGAATATTCTTATCATTTCACTGAGCTGCAACAGTTCTACCCTACTCTAGCCGATGACAATCTTATGACCGCCTACCAAATTGAGGGAGGGCTAGTTTACACCATCTGGTCACAGGTTAATGTGTTTAGGTTGATGACTATTTCTGAAATCATTTACCAGGTTCTTATTGTAGAGAGAAAAATAAGGGAAACTGATGGTGTGTGTCAGGGTGGTAAAACACCTAAATCTAGAAATGGTTATTCTAGTAGGTTTATGCATCACTTCAAGGTTTCTTGTAGGGGAAACAATATATAGGATCCTTACATTGATATATTATTGAATTTTCATCAGTGAGGGAATCTATGACCCACTAAACCACAGTACTTGTAGGATACAGTGGAGTGTAGAGGTACTGACAGGATAGGACATATCTAGAGTTTCTACTAGAATTTTCCTACAATGCCTAGTGGGTAGGGATATATTCTTACTCCATGATTAGGATTGTTTCCAGTAGTATCACGACATGAAAGTAGCTATAATACCATTGGACGATCTGTTTGAGGTGGTGGTTAAGGAAAATGCAGTCAGAGTTATGATTCTCAATTCCAAAAGAGTGAGATGCCTTAGGGTAGTCAGGTAGTGAATCAGGACCATGATATAGGCCAGTTACATATAGTCCTACCTATACATGAGAAGCAGAGTACTAGAAATTCTACTATATAAGGTACTATTCTGGTAGCCTCTAATTTAGTGTATTCTTTATTTGACACATGTGCATCTCACTCATTTAAATTCGAGGAAATCACTAAGAGTATGAGCCTTGAGATCGAGAAATACTATGGTGTTATAATGCTATACACCCTGTTGAATATCCATTATGTGGGGTTTTGAAATTGTAAGAACTGTTACCTTGAGGTAGGTAGATATATTTTCAATTGAAATATTTACATCCTTAATATGTTGAGCTTTAACACAATCATCGAGATGGACTGGATAGTTCTCTACTGAGTTGTCACAACCCAAAACAACGGGGCTCAAGCTGTTACTCCCCAAGCTCGCCTCCAATAGGCATGGCGATGGCGTCTAGCGCCGAGTAGGCTATCACACACAAGGGAGGCATTAGCCTAAGGTGCATGTACACACGCACCCACATAAACCTCCATGAAAAAGTGTAGGGATATATAAATATTAAAAGAAAATGCATGCATACAACTATCCCAAACCAGAGCGCAATAGCAGTAGAAAAATGGAAAAATAGGGCCCACCAAAGGAAAACTACAAAAATGTCTAACCTGCTCAGAAGGGTGGAAAACACTGCCAAAAACACCTGTCCTTAAGCTCCATAGCACATATCCGGTAAACACCCTGGTAAAACCCGCTCACTAAGCTCCACCTGCTTCGGGTCCCCTAGGAACTCTTTCAGAAGGCTTGTGTTCTAAAAAATACACAAACATGTGGGGGAAAAGCCCGTGCAGGAGTGAGTATAACAATACTCAGTAGGCACCACAAAAACCCAAAACAAAAGAGAGAAACTGAAAGAAAACAGTCCGCTTATCCCAGACAAAGAGAACCCAGACGAGAGAGAAACTCCATTTCGTGAACATCCTTGGATAAACTCGTCTAGTCAGCTCGTCTCGGGTGTATGCCCATACAAACACAATGAACAATCTAGACATACTCATCTCACACACCAAGCCACATGAGGTACCAACCTCATCCCTAGCAATGGTTCACAGTCAAAAGAGAACACTACACGCTCACTGTCATCACAGATGACAATCGTCCGAGAGATACACTCCATCGATTTCCACACAAACACCTCAGATGCTCACCCGAGAGATCACAATCGTCGGATATCGTCACTGAGGAAAACTCTCTGAAATAACATACACACCAAACTACTCGGATAGGGGATCACTCCTAGGGTCTTCTAGGGGATACCAGAATGCACAATAGTATATGAAGATCTCAACGATAGGGGATCACTTCCAGGGTCTGCTGGGGAATACCGAAACCCAATCTGTCATTCGTAGATCTCATAAATATGAGATCACTCCCAGGATCTGCTGGGGGATACCACAACCCGATATGGAATTCACACAGAAACATGCCACTCAGATAGAGGATCGTCACCCTTGTCACGACGGTCACAACGATACCAAAACCCTATCTGGTACATCTCGTGCTATAGGGGATCGAACTGACGATGCTGCAACCCTACAAAAACCACGCGCTAAGTAGGGGATCGTATAACCAATGATACCGCAAACCTATGGTAATTCTCATGCTGAGTAGGGGATCGTATACCCAACAATGCCACAACCCTACTGAGAACGGCCCACTACATAGGGGATCATATTCCCGAGGATGCCACAAACCCTACGGGGTTTACAAGCAATATAGGGCATCACCGCCCGTGGATAAGCGATCACAACAATACCAAAAACCTAATCTAGGTAAACGATGCTAGAGGATCTCGCTCCGGGCCCACCGGAGGGATGCCACAACTCTAGCAGATAAAACATCCCATCGAGAGGATCACAAACCTATACCAAGGTTGTGATGTCGCGCGAACCATCGTAGGAACGAACCAAGGGAGTACACTCATCCACTGCTGGTCCAAATATCGCTATCCCAAGCGACTCGCCACAACACCAAATCGTGCACCTCTAAGGCTGATAGCAAGTCCACCATGGCGATCCACATGAAAAAACACGTTGGATAGGCTGTTTACTCACCCGAAACAGAAAACTAGTGAAAAAGGCACTAATCACCGTAGATAGCACATGCAGGGCCCACATCATGATCCCGAAGCTCATCAAGTGGATCATACCACTATGATCCCCTCGAAAAAACACATGGGATCCCCTACTCGTTCATCCCAAACGGGCCCCCGGTGAAAAAGGTATTGTTCACCGAAACCAACTCAGGTGGGGCCTATGCCTCAATCCCAAAACTCATTAAACAGATCACACCATTGAGATCCTCTCGGTAAAACACACAGTATCGACTATTCATCCTCCAAAATCAGACTCATGGGGAGAAAGTTTCATTCCTCTGTAAATGCCCAAAACCCAGCCCCATGGGCCCTGCCCCCCAAACACTGCCACAACACCCGAAAACCAACAAGAACATTCTCCCGTACCATCAGGTCCTCAATGCCTCTGATGGAACATCAATCGTACTCTTCAGGTAAAAGATACAATGGCCCAAAGTCGAATAATAATAAAATATCATTATTTTATTTGACGTTTCAAGCTCCCGGGCCACGATCCCGAAACATAAAATTCACAAACCCACACCGAAGGGTTTGCCTCATCACTAGCGTCATGTCTCTAAAGACGGTCTGTGATTCAGATTTCTAGGGAGCAAGATATGGGGGTTTTAAAACCCCTCGTATACTCAAAGAGGGTTGGACCGACCCACCCTCGTCGGTGGCCCTCTGTCGCGCGATGAGCCGTGCCGCCGCGCTCTGCCGCCGCGCTCAAATAGAGACCGTCGGGGTCACCCTAGCGGTCTGTTTTGCGATCCGCAACCTCCTACGCGACCCTCAGGACCCAATATTCCCTGATACGACAAAAAATGAAGAAATTAGAAGCAAAAATATGAGTGGGGGATTAAAACTAAAACCTCCTAACTCGCTGGTGAAATGTCCAAGATTCGAGTGCAGAACGACGCTCGCGAAGCCCTGAAGCTTGATCTATTGACGATCAACACTAAAAACGGACGGTTTAGGCTCGATTCGGCAAAGAACGGACGAGGGATGGGGGGTGTCTCCTCCTGCATGTACAAGTTGGGGGGGAAGAAGATGATTGCTTTTAATTTTTTTAAATAAAAACATCCTCTTATCTCCCCGCCAACATTCCTCCGACACTACACCCAATGCCGAATAAAATTATGTTGCACCTAGGGTAAACATAGAGTTTTGAATGCAACAGCAGACTCAGATATTTGATCCAAGACTTTGTTCAAAAGTTATTTGAGCCGACACTCGTAAATTAACCTTTCCATTTATTTATAAAAATGCCCCTGGTGGCTTTTGTCACAGCAGGCTCGCGCCCGCAAAGTTTATACCCCACATTGGGTAAACGGAATGCTCAGGACGCAATCGTGTCCCCATATTCCCATTGCAATATACCCTTTATGAGATATCACACCGCCTCCATGTGTATAGTATACAAATAATTAATGTTTTTAGAAAATTAATTCCGAGCATATCGGGCCTCTAAATCACACGCCGTCTACATGCCTAGCTCTGGAATTATTCAATAAGAATATTCCAAAGCCTGAAAGGGCCAAAACCCGAGTCTCTACATGGGCCCATATTGACTGATATCATCTAAGGGTGAAATTTACATCACCAAATGGCAATAGGAACATTCATAACACAGAATGGGATGTTAGTAGGACTTGAGATTGACCCAATCAGCAGAGGTTGGGCGGTGTTACATCTTTTATCACCAATCTTTTCCAAAATGACCAGGGGTTATGAACCACTATTTTTTCTCTTATATTAGAGTGTTTCAAATATTTCTTTTCGAATGATTTCTATGGACTAACAACAGTGTGATAGGTTAATTTTATTATTGAACTTGTACCAAGAGAATCACTAGTAACCATTCCTCCTTATTAGATGACACCTAAAAAGATTATGGAACTCAAAAAGAAATTGGAGGATGTGGGGACTAAAGGATTTATACACCCCAACACTTCTCCTTGGGTTTCACAGGTCCTTTTTTCAAAGAATGAGGTCAGTACCCTTAGGCCCTGTGTGGATTACCATCATTTGAACAATCTCATAAACAAGAATCGATATCCACTTCCCAGAATAGATGCCCTCTTCGATCATCTCCAAGGAATGAAATTGTTTTCAAAGATATATATGAGGGTGGGCTACCATCAGGTGTATGTTAGGACTTCAAAAACACATTTCACAACATTCAGAAGCAGGTATGGTTTATACAGGTACCTGTTTATACCATATAGACTCATAAACTCACCTTTTGTCTTTATGGCTCTTATGAATCAGGTTTTCCACTTGTATCTCGACTCATTAATGGTAGTTTTTTATGATATATTAGTTTATTCACACTCCAGACATGAATTTTCAACCCATATTGATATCATGATGAATAAACTAAGAGATCATCGGCTCTACGGTGAGCTCAGTAAATGCCACTTCTGGATCGACAAAGTCCACATCCTGAGTCACATCATCTTAGTTTCATGAGTTTTAGTAGACCCAAATAAAGTGAGACATGTAGGTTAATAGAAGTATCCCAATAACATCTTTTAAATTCAGAGATTTTTATGGATTTCTGGATATTACATACACTTTATCCATGATTTCTCAGGCCTTTCATCACAAATTATGGACTTGATTAAGAAGGGTGTGAAATTTGTATGGTCAAAAGCTTGTGAAGTATCCTTTTAGTAGTCGAAGGGATGTTTTACTTTAACACCAATAATGATTCTACCATATCTAGGTAGGAGATATAATTTATACTATGACACATCAGGTATTGGATTTGGTGCTATTCTAATTTAAGATAAGCGAGTTGTCACATATGGGTGTTGTTATTTGAGACCTCACGAGTTTACATACCTGACGCATGACCTCGAGCTATCTACTATAGTTCATGATTTATGTTGTTGGAGACACTATCTACTTTGAGATATTTTTTGGAGTTAAAATATCAAAATAGCCTCAAGTAAATGTTTACACAGTGGGGTATCAATATTAGGAAGCACAAGTGGGTTGAGTATCTACAATCATTTGATTTCAAGCTTGCCTACACACTTGGTAAAGGAAATTCTGTGGCTGATGCTCTAATCCAAAAGTGTCAGATACATGCAGTTGAAGAATCTATTGTAAATTGGAATATTATGGCCTTATTCTCCATGATACACATTTAGTTTTATGAGGACCATGGTCTGACTATCCTCTTAGCCTTAACCGTGAATTCTACTCTTCAAAAATGGGTAATAATGATGCAATAATATGATCCTGAAGGCCTTTTCCTAAGGGAAAGTGTATTAGATGATGATAAATCTTATTTTTAGACCATGGATGGGGATGATACATTATTTCTCCATTGTAAAATAAGGGTCCTAGCTGACATCATTGAGGAGATGATGCAGTACTTTCATGCCCCATCATGGGTGGTTCACCTCAATGTTTCCAAAATGTAATGAGATCTATGATGACAGTATTGGTGGCCTAGTATGAAATGAAGGACTTTTGAATTCATCAATTATTGTTCCACCTATTAGTTAGTGAGGTGTAACGTCAGTGAATGATATGGATTTTATAGTTGTTGTCTATTACTGAGTGGAAATGTGTTAATGTTTCATTGGACTTTATGACTTCTCTAGCGAGATCACCTTATGACAGTGATGCAATATGGGTTCTTGTGGATCATTTGATGATGGTCGCACAATTATTACCAATGCAAGAGACCTTTACGGTAGAATATCTAGGAATGTATTACATCAGGGAGTTTTATGTATTCTTGGGGATCCATGTTCTATATTTTCTAACAGAGATGATCATTTCACATCATAGTTATGTAAGGTATTTGAAAATGCCTTGGGAAAGTTGGTGCTTATGAGTATGGAAAATCACCCATAGATCGATGGAAAGATGGATCCTACAATTAATGATCTATAGAACATGATCCATGCATGTTTCCTTTACTTTAGAGGTTCTTTAGAGAAACAGATTCCTCTTGTAGAGTTCTCTTATAATAGATGCCTTCAAGATACTATCAAGATGGATCCTTACAAAGACTTATATGGTATTCCTTATGGTTCACCTCTTTGTTGGCTAGAGGTAGATGATGAAACTATTCTTCGGACACATCCCATTCTGGAGTCTTAGTGTAGGTATTTCTAATCAGCAAGAGCATGTTGATTGGTCTTTCTAGATAGTAATCTTATGCCAATAGATATTAGCAACGTCTCAAGTTTTAGGTCAGAGACAAGGTTTTCTTACAAGTCTCACCTAGGTTAGGGCATATATGTATTCATAATCCGGGTAAGCTCTCACTAAGGTTCGTTGGACCCTTAGATGTTGTGAGGTGTATCATAACAGTGGATTACCAATTGGAACATCCTTAGAGTTACTAGTATAAGAATGATGTCTTTCATTTTTATCAGCTTCACCAATAAAATGCAAACATGATGCACATCATTTATCCTGATGATCTTGTATTGGATATAGATGTTTCCTTTGAGGTTTATCCCATTCATATTGTTGATCAGATCATGAAGGAACTCTAAGATAGATATATTCCTTTAGTATGGTTGATATGGAAGATTTACCAAGTATAAGGCCAAAAATGGGAACTAGTCGGGGATATATGAGCTCAGTGGACAAATAAATTCTCTAATGATAGCTATTTAACTTCAAAATACCAACTTAGGGATGAGTTTCTTTAAAGAGGGGAGGTTCTAATGAGTTTTTTTTTTCAAAAAAAAGGTACATATAATTAGTTTTCAATTTGAATTCCTTAAATAAACCTAATTTTGAGTCTTAATCAATCTAAGGAGGTCAGCGGTTTTTCTGAGGCTCATTTAGAGATCGGAACCTCGAAATTGGAAGAAGGGACTGGGCTGCATAGCCTTTTGGCAGCCGTGAAACCCATGGAACATGACCATGTAGCTAGTTATAGGTTTGGGATAGAGACATCATGTATAGTTTGTTCATGATTAGCTAAACTATGCACCTAACCATGTGGTGATCTCCAAAGTAGCAGTGAAATGGTTGTGGTTTGCACAAGTTTTGTCCAAAACATGCACCTATGTGTTTTTGGGTGAAATGTCCAAAATTCCCATCATATTATGTATAAACTAATTTTCCTTTTACCTTATTCCTCTAGCAAACAAGAATTCTTATCCTCCTCTCTGGAGCGTAATTACACCTCAAGCTAGGCATTAAGATAACTCCTTAAACCTGTGTCTGATCCTTGATCTATTCGAAGTGTTGGATCGGTCTTAGTAAGCTCCCCTAGTCACTTACCTCTTATTAATGTTTTCCTTCAAATACACCATTATATTTACTTGTAGGATAATTTTCTCTATTTTCATGGTGTTGGGACATTTCTCATATCTTTTCCAACCTACTCCGAATCTGAGGCTGATATTGAGAATGGAGTCATCTATGACCTTGAGGTAGGTGGTTACGTCATTTTCCCTTAGATTTTGGTCATCTCGTAGTTATGTCATTGTTCTACACACATTCATTTTCTTAGCATCCATTTTATATTGAGTTCTTCATGTCTAATTGATCCTTTCACCTTGTAATATGTCTATTTATTCTTATTGGGCAGTTTAGAGGTTTTACACGCCTTATATGGTCATATCTTGGGTGTGTCATGTGAAATTGACCATTATCGATAATGGGTTAAATGTCCCATAAGATCTAATTAGCTCCCATCATAGATTTTAAATGATATTTCACACGAGACATGAGTATTAAATGGAATGAAAGGCATCTCTTAGGTGTTTCCCCACTTATAATTTGATTTCCCCAAGTATGATTTTTCCTATTTGACCATGAAACAATCCAATTAACACCATGATCCTTATGAAAATGTTTTTCCATGTCTTAATGAATTAAAGAATTAAATGGGATGATTAGATTGAATGGATAAGATAATAAATGATTATGACCCTCTTTCAAGTTAATTGGATGAATTAAATGAAATGGTGTGTGGAGGATGGTAAGGCCATGACTTTGTTTCTTCTTTATAAAATACCTATGATGAATTTTAAATTTTAAAATGGAATTGAACTTGACTAAGGGAACACATGAGAGGTGTTTCCTAATGTGTTGTGTTATACATATGAATATGAATTATTTATATATAAAGGATGGGTAAGCATGTAGCATGGGAGGTTATGCCTCATTACAATTATAATTATGAATATGACTTTATAGAGGATATGATATGATGGTAAGGGATTGTTGATCATGAAAGTATCGTGCTCCCTTCCATCGGGTGCTGAGAATGATGTCTTGCACCATTGACATTGTTAGGATTCTAGGATTTATGTGCCACATCCCTTTCTTAGAGTGATGAAATAATGGATAACTCACCATCTTGAGTGTTATTTCATTAAATATTACATTATTCTTGGGATTTAGGGCATGTACCCTATTTATTGAGCTTATAAGATCATTAAGCTTCTCATGGATGTCTGAGTTACACCTCGTTCCAGCTAGAAATAGTATTCTAGGTATATGTCCACTTATGTCTGCACGTACTTGGTTCATATAGGTGGATGAAACATATATAATTAAACAATATATACATTATTACTACATATATAGTGAATCTTCATACTTCTGTTCCAGCTATGAGAAAAAGTAGGTAGAACCTCCAAGTGTCCTATAGGAATCTGAGTAGGTTGGTTATTTATTTCATCATTTCTTTATTATTTTGTTATACCTACACACTGTTTAGTTATAATAATTACTCGGATTACACATAGATTCCATTGGTGGTGGCCTATTGAGTTTTTCATGTCACACCCTACTCAGTCTATAATTTGTACCTGAGAAGATTATTTGTCTGTAGGTATGGACAAGGGCAAGATCCCATCTACTGGTTGTTTATATACTTTTACTTATATATGGAGAAAAGGAGTAAAGGGTCGGGCATTAGCACGAGATGCTAGTCAAGAAGTTTTTTTTTGTAGTTTTGATAGATTTTTTGTATTTATCTGGCCCATGTTCTCCTTTTTGTTATAATCATTCCATAAATCCATGTATAAAACACTCCCTAGTGTATTTTTTGATATTTATTCAGTTGTTTTATTTATTTTTTCTTCAACACTTGTATATTATATCAGTGACATTTATTCTTAAACTAAATGATTATTTTGTCTGTTTATATTATGATTCCACTATTGAATTTTATCCATTGTATTTGATATGTAACTCTAACATGAGGGTATATTCTCACATCTATACCAGCTTTACACCCTCACTACTAGTCGTACAGGGAGACTCCCTTGAGGCCAAGTGACCCACGGACTCGGGGCATGGGTAAAGTGGATACATGGTCAAGATGTTAGAAGGGGAGTTAATTTGGGGAGTTATTTGGATATATTAAGGTTGATCCAAATTTCTTTAGAGGTTTGAATAAGTTAGTATAGTGAGTTCCCTTTTATAGTTGAGGGGGAGAGGGTTTTTTGTAAATATTAAAAAATATTCACTATTGGGAGGTCCCCATTACCACATGTGACTCCATGATTAATAATTATTGGGTTTTAAAGATTATATTGTTTATCCACACCTCCAACACACAATAGAACACCTGTTTTAAACATTTTATTCCTTAACTCCTAAGTTTCCTTATTTTACTATTTTATATTTTTCTTTATGTTAACTCATTTTCTAACCAAATTAATTTATCCTTCAAGACTAAATTAGAGTGATACATCTTAGAAAATTTTAAATTATTGATTATAAATAATATATTTAATTTATAAATTAAAAATGCTATATTTTTTTACAAATAATTTTACAATTAGTTCCTGTAACGTGCAAAAACAACACTTTTATTGTAACCGCACTAATAGAGTTTTCACTATTTAACAATCAATATAGAAATTATAATGTAAATATTGGTCCATTAATGAATTATATTAAATATTTATTAACATTTAAAAATAACTTGGAAGAATATATGATATTTTTTAATTTTAAATAATTTAATAAAATATCATTTATTATAAAATTGCATTAATGTCAATTTTGACATTTTTCATTTAATTTGAATTTAAAAATATCATGACAATGATGGAATTATAATATATAAAGTTAACATATTTGGGAAATGATATATTCATCGAAAAATTCAATTTCAGAAAATAATTAATTCAATTTACACCACATTTTATGTTTTTTGTATCATTTATTTTATTTACATATAAACAAAATAACAACTGTGTTGGTGATTCTTAAGAATTAAAAGTAATTATATCATCTCTAAAAATTTTATGATAAATTATTATGATAATAATATCTCATTTATATTTAAAAATTATATGTATAACAGAACCAATGTTTTTCCTCATCTATCCCAAATCATTATAAATATTAAAAGTATGTAAGGTTTATTTCTTGTCTTTCTCTTTACATTACTTATTATATAGGACACTTTCATGAAAATATTTCCCAAAAAACTGGTAATATTTGACAATAATGGTATAAGGGTTTAAATATATCTAGGAAATGGGTGTTTCAAAAATGGTTAGGTAATTTTAACCATTATATTATCAGTTAAACGCCCCGAAAAACATTTTTACCTTAACCGTGGTAAATAATTTTTAGTTTTTTCTCTATTCATTATCATAAAAAATTTAGTTGACCCTATATAAATTATAAATTATTTGTATTCAAGATATTAAATAAATTTTTACTAAAGCACTGAATTTCACATTTAATGGATCATAAGATCCATAAAACAATTATTTGTATCTATCTCTAACTATTTTACAAAAAATAACATGGTTTTTAAAATTTATTCAACATAATTAATTAATTTGTAAAACTCAAAATTAACACCACTATTTCGACATTAATATTAATTTTTTAAATTATTTAGCTAAAATAAATGACACATTAACAAGGACATCACATATGCCAGTGATTCGTGCGAAACCCTTATCATCCTTTAGTCATGAGTTCAATTCTCCCAGCCTTGCTAAACAAGATGGGTTGTCACTCCACATATATGTTTCCCTTTTTATAATCTATATTAATATAATTCATATAATAGTCCCAAAACAAATACGATGGAAATACTTGAAATAAAATTTAGCAAATAATCTTTTAAAACTTTTTTTAAAAGTCCAATAATATTATTTAACTATTATTACCATGTAATTAATGATCATATTAACCCTAAAGGATCTCAATTCATTTTATCTTATGTCTATAAAATATAAACACTTCTAAAAAATACCATATACCAACGGTTTGAAACCGTTGGTATAGGCCTCCAAACTGTTGGAATATCATATACCAAAGGTTTGGAGAACTGTTGTCTAGTAAGTCGTGGGGATAGGTCTATACCAACAGTTTTGGATAAACTATTGGTATAGACCTATGCCAACAGTTTTCAAAGCCTTTGGTATAGGTAATATGAAAAATCAATAACAACGGTTCCATAAAACCATTGGTATATGTATTTAAAAAAAGAATCATTCTATCAGTTTTGATCCCAGTACCTCCAGTTTATGATTGAACAACCTAAACACTAACCTAAATTGACTTTTTTGAACATAATTTCATAAATATATATATATATATATTTAGTACCATAAATATTTTAAATTTTTATTTATTTAATGTTCTCTATAAGAAGATTCCATATAAAATACATGTAACTATACCAACGGTTCTCAAAACTGTTGGTATAGACCTATACCAACGGTTCTCAAAACTGTTGGTATAGACCTATACCAATGGTTTTGAGAACCGTTTGTATAGATTAATTGATTTTGGGATCTATACCAATAGTTTTGGAGAAACCGTTGGCATAGGGGGGGCTATGCCAAAGGTTTGTCAAAAAACGTTGGTATAGTGTCTCTATTATGGACCTATACCAACGGTTTGGCCAAAACCGTTGGCATAGGTCCATAATAGAGACCTTATACCAACAGTTTTGGACAAACCGTTGGGATAGCCCCCCCCCCCACCCCCATGCCAACGGTTTGTTCAAAACCATTGCTATATGTTTAATTTAGTGACCTATACCAACGGTTTGCCCAAACCCGTTGGTATAAGTCCATATAAGTGAACTACACCAACATGTTTCCCAAAACCGTTAGTATAGATCTTATTTCTAGTATTGAAATAACTATTACTAAAATAAATTTTTCCCTAAGCCATATGGTTTCCATATATTTTTCCAAAATATCCTTTGATGTTTCTTGATTCTTATATCCAAAATATAATTGTTAAAATACTTATATAATATAATTATGGAATCCTAATAAATACTTCTATAATTTTATTTAAATATAGGTCCTTACCTATTCCAATGATAAACCTAGGTCATTCAATGTTATTACTGATTCAAATCCTTCATAATGATTTTTATTTTTTAATTATATTATGAATATCCAAAGAGAGCGTCAAACAAGGTACGCATTAAATTCCATTTTCATGTATCATTTTATTCTCAAGTCAAGTTTGATATTATCTTTTCATAGTTATTACCCCTAGATATGTCTTTTGTATAACCTTGTCCACTAGTAGTATCCAGATAGGGATGCATTTCCTCAAAAACCCCATAATGTCTACCTTAGTAAAACATTAGGATGTTATTCTATACTTATCCTAAAATCTATTTCAAAGGGTAACGTTTCCTAATATATGTTTTCATAAATCTAGTTCTTAGGGTTTCTATTAAACATCCTCTGATACCAACTATATTGACTTCAACCCCAGTATCCTAGACCTAGGGTCTTTCTACATTGCATTGGTATAAGATGCAAGAAATCACATCCCGAAGGACCAAATAGTTTAGTAGTGTCGGTGAAATATATATATACATGAGTATATAATTAAAATTGAATAAAAAATTTACAACATCATTTTTTTGAGAGTAAATTTTTTCTATCTAGTGTATCCCTACATATCAGTCATAGTAAACATCCTGAAATTCTAGGAAAAAAATAAGGGTGAGATCAAATTCTTAGTAAGTTTTAAGAATAATATAATCATTTATGAATTAATAATCATAATCAATTTGGAAAGGTAATAACTAAAATCAAAAGACATATAATCAATAAAATAAGAAGGAACTGCATCCATAGTTAATATTAATGTGAAAATATCTGGGATAATAATCAATATAGAAATATAAATAACTATAAAAACATTCCATTTAAAT
This sequence comes from Viscum album, assembly GCA_963277665.1. Lineage (NCBI taxonomy): Eukaryota > Viridiplantae > Streptophyta > Magnoliopsida > Santalales > Viscaceae > Viscum > Viscum album. The sequence goes on from OY728120.1 coordinate 897,694,249, forward strand.
AACATTAAAATTATGATAATATTATAAATAATCAATACGTAAAGGTAAATAACTAATAATACATTCCATTCGACCAATATTCTGATAATTTAATGTATTAATAGAATATAACATTGGTTAAATCGCATGGATAATAATAATTAAATTGATAATAAAGGGAATGATTAATTATTGGACATCAGGTTTTTCATGCACATAATACCTTTACCATAAATATATATCCACAATAAGATTTAAAAAATGATGAGTAAAACCCATCTAATTTATGTCAAGACCTTTTATAAGACACTCAGTGTCATGATCTTTCTTATAGATATTTTAAAACTTCTTGGTTACAAATTCAAGGCTTTGTAGCCAACTAATTTCATCTCATGAGACTACCAATTCATTGAATGGATTTTATTAACTGACCGACAACCAATATATTTTATATCCAAATCATTCCTTATTTATTGAAAAATATATTTAATTTATAAATAATGTTTCTTATCATTAAACATCTGTATTGAGTAAAGGATATAGATTTATTAATATTTCCCCTATTAATCATGAAATTTTCAAAGTAAACACTATTTTTAAAAATGGTATATAGTTTAGGGAATATACATATCCATGATAAATAATATTGACATTTAGGGGAAATTTAATTTCCACAATAAAGTGAATAATTCATGGAAAAGTTAATAACTACAAAAAATTAATCAAATAATTGAATAATAATACATTTCTTGGTAAAATTTATCATAAACTATCCATAGGAAGAATAATGATGGTATAAACATATACCCAATGAGTAAGGATAATGGTTTTTTTCATTGATGGAAATAAATACCATAAAAAGGTCTTTAAAAACATTTTTGAGGAAAATATCATTTTCAATTTGAAAACCATTTTGAAAAATATTTTCTTTGAAAATGAAATTTAAATAAAAATTCATTAAAAATATCCTAGTAAACTTGAAAAAAATATTAAAAGAAATGAAGGTCATGATAGAGGGTAATTAAAAACATTCATCAAAAGTAAAAAAAATTAAATTATTTTTTTATTGAAAAATGGTTGTCACGACCCGTCCTCGGGGCCCGTGCCGTGACTACCCCAAGCCCGCCTTCCATAGGCCAGGGGCTGGCGACTAGCACCAAGGCATAATTCCCGGTAAAAAGGGAAGGCATTGCCTTTGGAAAGTAAACAATCACCACAGAGCAAGCAAGAAGAAGAAGTAAACACTAAGTAAAAACTTAGTACAACAGTAAGTGCGGAAAAAGAAAGTGGGCCCAAATAAAAACTCAAACTGAAAGTAAAGTACAACTCGAAAGGGAAAACAGCAACTGAAAAGTAGAGCCGCAACATCGAGCCGTCCACTGGAAGTCCCACCTGAAGGTAGGGTATAGATAGCCTCCACAGCTCCTCGGGTCCAGCCGTCCGCTCCGAGTATGTCCCACCCAGTGGTCCACCTCCAGGTACCGTCCTACTCCGAAAGCCTCAACCACGATCAACGCTGTCCGTCGTCTGCAACCAACACAACGTAGTGTGGGCATAGCCCATGCAGGGGTGAGTATAGGCTACTCAGTAGGGACCCCGAGACCCCCGAAGGTCTCCCAGAATCCACGAAGGATAATCCACAAAGGAAAGATACAATCACGAAGTAACATCTGACACTGCTTAGGTATATGCCCATACATATACCTAAGTCATCAATTCTCATTCGGCTCCAACATCCAAGCCCATGTACAACCCAGTCCACACAGGAAAGCAAAACGTAAATCCACACAGGATAACTCAACACAATCCACATAGGAAAGCAAGCAGGATTCATCTCACATAGGTATACCTCTTCGTATGACGATAAAGATGATCATATATAGCCACTGATTCATTTAAGTCGTCGGACCCACAAAGGATCGATAGGTACTAACCCCCGCAATGCCCCACAAAGGATATGACACACAAAGGATCGATAGATAACTAACCCCCGCAAAGACCCACACAGGATCAGACCCACACAGGATCTGTTGGCGCTGGGTCACATAGAACCGCTGAGCGCTGACCAACATAGGATCGGACCCACAAAGGATCGGTAGCACTGATCCACATAGGATCGCTGAGTGTTTTAGTTTTCGTCGTCGAATCCACTGAGGATCTCTTTATAGTCGTCATCGTCGTCACAGTCGCAACGCATCCAGCTCTAGGGTTCCCGCACACAGCAAGCTCGTTCGGGAGGGTCCGATCCACGAGCCGAGTGGCTGATACATCAAATAAAACAAAGTCTGGAGTTGATGTATCCAAAAGTTCTGTATCGTCAACAGGAGCTCAGCGTCGTAGACGACGTGTCAATCGGACGCCCGGTCTGAGAGTTATTGGTTTTTTCGTTCCAGGGGCCCGATTGATTTTTAAGGAAAAACCAACCCGACCATTCTCCACCTATGTAAAAACCTCGGGCGGAGTAAGCCAAAATATCCGTCTCACTTACAGGTATCCAAAAAAGTTGACGGGACGACAATCGGACGTCCAGAGCTCAAGTTATGAGCGTTTCCGCTCCGAGGGCCCGGTTGGTTTCGTGTACGAACCAACTCGGCCGAACCCAAAGTATTCCTAAACCTTGATTGCGATATACCAAAACGACCGTCTCAATCCAAGGACCGCATCTCCACTAACGGCGTGTCGATCAGAGGTCCATATCCCGAGATATGGGAAAAAGACCGTAGAGGGTCCGAAAATGGGGGTTTCGGGCCCGGACTGACCTGGCCCGAGACCCCCTGGGCAGCCCGAACCGGGTCAACCCGACCTGGGTTCGGTTCGTCCCGGCGCTCTTGCGTGCAGCTTCAGCTGGCTCGGCTGAACGGCCGAGCCGTTTGGTTTGCGAGGGGGGGTGGGCGCTGCCCCCCGCGTTTTGTAACCGCGGCCCCCCTTAATGGGGGCCGCTAGCTGGCCGGCCGGCGGTTTGAACCCTCGGCTCCTCTCCTTCCCGGCCAGCCGGTTTCTGCAGCCACGGGACCGGCGACGGCCGGTCCCCTCCCTGCTCTGACGCCGGCGGTCCATTTCTGGCCACCGGTCCTTCTTCGATGTCGGCGGCCCGAAACCGGCCGACGGTCACTCTGCTCCGCCGCGGCCCGGAACTGGCCACGACCTTGGTTCGTCTGGCGTGGAGCGACTGCGTCGTGCCCCTCCACCGCGGCCCCGCTCCGGCCGCGGTTTCTTCGGGTTTATATGACGCGGCGTGATGGCGTCGCGTCCTTGTTCGATTTCATGGCGCGGCGCGATGGCGTCGTGCAATTTTTGCTGCACAATCCCGCGCGGTGCGACGGCACCACGCCATTCCGTTCCAAACCTCATTAGAAACCAACATGGATAATGGAGGAGGGTCAGTCGTGTTTGTGTGGTCCATTCCCCTCTCGTTAATCGATAGCAATTGGTCATATCCCACAAATAACGTCAAGGTAGTAATCGCGAACAAAATAATTAAATAAACCCCTACCTTGAGCGTAGCTTGAACGGAGGTTCGTCGAACGAGGATTTGCCACGGAAAATCCGTCGCGGGAAGAGGCATCGCGGAAAGATGAAGTTGCGCCGTGAATGACGACCTCTGAGGAATCCGACGTTCTTCGCGTTCTTCGGGTTCTTCGTCGAAGAGAATGAAGTTCTCAAGCTCCTTGGCTTTTCTCCCAAAGTTCACACAACAAAGTTCCAACCACAAATAAAATAAGTTCATCTCTTATTTTATTAACATAACATAAACTTTTGAATTTCAAGAGTTTGAAATAATTCCACTTAATTAATTCATGACAAGTTGTCATTTATAATGGTGAGTTGAGGGGGTTTAAGAATGTGAAGGGTTGGGGTTCGTGTGGACCCCACCACCCTCATAACCTTCCATGGGAAGTTGGGTAGTTACCCAACTTCCACCCAAAGCTTAAACCCACTTAGAGAAAAATAAAAATTGTAGTTAAATTTTTATTTTTAACTTCCACAATTTTTATCAACTTCTCTCATGAAAACGCAACTCCAGAAAAGGTGATCCTAAGCAATTACCGGTGTTGGGAATCCATCGGTGCCCTCAGAATTTAATTACGAGCACCGGTTCAAAAGTTATATATTCCCGCTCGTTCGTTCACTGAACATACCCGAGCTAAACTTTGGATAGGAGTTCCGGGCACACCGGGCCTCGGAATCAAGTGCCGTCAGAAACTGCGTTCTTGTAAAATCCCAAAGAAAATTAAGAAAAAAAATTCCTTGAATTTTATGGGTCTTTACATTACTCCCATCTCAGGGCTTTACATCCCCATAATGATAAATCGAAAACTAGGGAAACAAAAGTGGGTACTAAGCACGCATCTGAGCCTCCTACTCCCAACTGCTCTCCAAGAGATTCCTGTGATGCCATCTGATGCGCACTAGAGGAATCGACCATCCATGTAGTACCCACTCCTGTCGATCCTAGATCTCCACTGGGACCTCCTTAAAAGTTTCCCCATCATCAACGTCTAGCTCCCCATGGTCAATGATATGCATCGGGTCATGCACGTATCTCCTCTGCTGAGATACGTGGAAGATGTCGTGCACCCGGTGCAACTGAGGTGGTAGATCTAGGCGATAAGGTACCTCGCCAATCCTGCTGAGGACTTGAAACGGTCCGATGAAGCGTGGAGACAACTTTCCCCCTCGACCAAATCTCCGTAATCCACATCGAGGTGAGACACGCAAGAAGACGTGGTCGACATCCTCGAACTCTAGTGGCCTCCGCCTCTTGTAAACATAAGACTTCTTCCGGCTCTGAGCTATCCTCATCCTCTCATGGATGACCTGGACCTTCTCTGTCGTGGCATGAACAATCTCCGGTCCCACAGGTGCTGACTCTCCAGGGTCTATCCAGCACAAATAAGATCTGCAATGTCGGTCGTACAATGCCTCGTATGGTGCCATCCCGATGGTGGAGTGGTAGCTTTTGTTGTACGCAAACTCCACCAAGTGTAGGTGGTGCTCCCAACTACGACCAAAGTCGAGGAAACATGCGCGGATCATGTCCTCGAGAGTCTAAATGGTCCTCTCCGTCTGACCATCCGTCTGAGGGTGAAAGGCAGTGCTCAGACGTAGCTGCGTCCCGAACACCTCCTGAAACCCCTTCCAAAGCCAGAAAGTAAAGCGAGCATCTCGATCAGAGATGATAGATGATGGTACACCATGAAGCCGCACAACCTCCTGTATCTAAAGATGTCCCAAGCTCTCTACTGATCCCTACTCTCTGATGGGTAAGAAGTGCGCCGACTTGGTGAGTTGGTCGACAATCACCCAAATGGAGTCATGACTTCTGGAAGTGCGTGGAATTCCAGTCAAAAAGTCCATAGATATTCTGTCCCACTTCCACTCCGGGACCTCCAATGGTTGTACCAAGCCTGCTGGTACCTGGTGCTCTACCTTCACCTGCTGGCAGGTGAGGCATCGAGAAACGAACTCCGCCACAGCCTTCTTCATGCCCATCCACCAGTGATGTCGTCTAAGATCCTGGTACATCTTCACCACTCTAGGATGTACCGCCAACGGAGAAGTGTGAAACTCTAATAGCACCTCCTCCCTTAAAGAAACTGGTGCCAAGGTATGTCCTCTGAAAAGGATTTCGTGCTCTGCTCCAAAGGAGAAACCATCAGGTGGGTGTCTTGAGGATATATGTGCACGTCGTGTCTCACAGTCAGCGTCCCCACGTTGTGCCTCTCTGACCTGCTGCAGTAGTGGAGGGGTGACTATGAGAGACTGAAGGAAGGCTGCTCACTCTCTATCCACGAAGGATATCTACAAAGAGGCTAGCTGCTTTGTCGCCTCCTCAAGTAGCTGAATGCCCGTCCTCCTTCTGAGAGCATCGGCTACCACGTTCCCCTTCCCAGGAGTATAGACTATCTCAATGTCATAGTCCTAGAGGAACTAGAGCCATCACCGCTGTCTCAGATTCAGGTCCTTCTGAGAGAAGATGTATCTGAGACTCTGATGGTTCGAAAAGACTGTAAAGCGGTCACCCATCTGGTAGTGTCGCCATGTCTTCAGAGCGAAGACCACTGCTGCTAAATTCAGGTCATTGGTAGCGTAGTTCTGCTCATGCAGCCTCAACTGACGTGATCCATAGGCGATCACGGCCCGCTCCTGCATCAAGACACATACGAGTTCGGTCCTTGATGCATCGCAGTAGAGTACTTACCCTACTCCCTCCTCAGGAAACCTCAAGGTAGGTGCGCTGGTCAATCCTTGTCTTAGCTCCTGGAAGCTCTGCTGACATCTTTCTGAACACACAAAGGGTTTCCCCTTCTTTGTCAAAGCTGAGAGTGGTTCCTCAACTCTCGAGAAGTCTGGCACAAATCTCCGGTTGTATCCAGCTAGTCCCAAGAAACTCCGCACCTCCATCACGCTCCTGGGTGGCTCCCAAGCTAGCACTGCCTCGATCTTTGTAGGATCCACCACAACTCCTGCCTCAGAGATGAAGTGTCCCAAGAAGTGGACCTCGCGTATCCAGAACTGACACTTCGAGAGCATTCCATAAAGCTGGTGCTCTCGGAGTGTGTCTAGTACAACCCGTAAGTGGTCGGCGTGCTCCTCTTCAGTCATTGAGTAAATCAAAATGTCGTCGATGAAGACCACGACAAATCGATCGAGGTATGGCTGAAAGATCCTATTCATGAGTGCCATGAACACTGTTGGAGCATTGGTTATGCCAAATGGAATAACCAAGAACTCATAGTGGCCATACCGACACCTGAAGGTCGACTTCTGCACGTCCTCGTCCCGAACTCTGAGCTGATGATAGCCTGACCTGAGGTCTATCTTTGAGAACTACCATGCTCCCTTGAGCAGATCGAAGAGGTCATCAATCCTCGGTAGCAGATACTACTTCCTCACTGTCACCTGATTCAGGTGACGATAGTCGACACAATGTCGCAAGCTCCCATGCGCCTTCTTGGCGAACAATATCGGGGAAGCCCAGGGTGAAACACTGGGTCAGATGAACCCCTTGCCCTGCAAGTCCTCCAACTGTACCCGTAGCTCTCGAAGCTCGGCGGGGGCCATCCGATATGCTGGAGTCGATATTGGGGTTATCCCGAGGTACAAGTCAATATAAAAGTCTACCTCTCTATGAAAAGGTAGTCCTAGAACGTCGTCGGGAAAGACGTCCGCATACTAATCCACCACTACAGGAAAACCAGGACTCTGCACGTCAACTGCTCCTAGGATGAGACTAGCCAACTGATGAGTGATGGGATTTCCTCTCCTCTACGAGAGTCCATCATGTGCTGCAAAGGCTCCCTTCTCGCCGGTGACGGTGAACCTGCTCCCATCGGTGCGTACACATCGCACTTTGCGCCTAATAATGTCAATATGAGCATGGACTGTAGATAACCAATCCATGCCCAAGATGATGTCGTAAGGCCTCGACGCTGCTACAAAAAGATCCCAACCGAAGATATCACCTCCTAGAGTAAGCTCACACTGCCGGCACCAGTGCATAATCGTCGAGTCTACTCCCGTAGGAGTCTCTAGCCGTAAAAATCGAGCCAACGGCTCTGTCGGAATCTCCGAGATCCGAACAAGGGAAGCGGCTATGAAATAATGACTCGCTCCTGTGTCTATAAGTACTGAAGAAAGGGTGGAATAGACATAGATAGTACCTCGAATCATCTCGGGCGCACCGTGGTCGTAGGCCTCCGCTGCCTGGAGTTGTGCCTGTCTCTGCCCGCCAGCTCCCTGTGGTCGAGGTGGACCTCCTGGTGGTGGTGGTGGTAGAGCCTCAAAGCGTCGCCCACCACCTACTGCTCGGCCAGCTCCTCTGCCTTGTTCGCCTTCTCCCTGCGGACTGCCATGGTCGACCCTCTTCCTCTGCCTGGGTGGACCCTCAACCATCTCCAGCTCCTCAGCATGGCGGGTCGAGCAGTCACGAGCCATGTGGCCCTACCCGCCGCATGCGTAGCACTGTCTGCCTCTCGAAAGACTGGCTTCGCACTGAGTGCCTAGCACTGTTGAGCTAGTGTCCTGAGGTCGTCTGCCTGAGTGTCTGTTCTTCTTGGACCCATGAGTCTTCCGTCGACTGCCTACTGCAGAGGAATCTGCTACATGCCGCCCTGTGGTGGGTCTCACCGCTGGTGTAGACTCACCAAGAAAACTCCCGATCAGAAGGGCTCGCTCCAGTACTCCTGCCTGAGTCGGAATGCTGAGGGAGATCAGCGATTCCCTGATATACTACCTCAATCCCTGCTCGAAGGTCTGGGCCCAGAAGAATGGGTCTCGTACCATGTCTGTCGAGTAGGGCGAGAGATAAGTAAATCTCGCCGAGTACTGGGCGACTGTCATGCTGCCCTGCCGCAGCTGTTGAAGCTCCTGGATGCGCACCACACGGAGGGTGGCTGGGATGAACTCTGATCGTAGGAGGCTCTCAATGTCCATACATAGGAGAGATGTCTCGTCGTGCACCTGGAGCATCAAGATCCACCATCTTCCTGCTACCGCGTGCAGTAGGCTCGCTGCGAGGATCACCATGAGGTCTGCTGGTGTCCTCACTAACCTTAAAACTCGTACGACTGCCTCCAGCCAGTCCTCGGTTGCCTGGGGGTCCGTCTCCCCGCAAAACCTGGGTGGTCGATGGTGCTGAAACTCATGTAGTGCACTAATGAGACGTGCATCGTCAACGGATGGGGCTGGTAGCATCTGTGGCTCGGCGGGTAGAGGTACCGCCGGTGCCTCAGCTCTCACAGGGCCCTGCACCGAGGCCTCGTCGCTCGGTGGGCTGTCGTCACGCACAACTCTTGGAACCCTAGATGGTTGCTATCGTGGGGCCATCCTGAAAAGAAATAGGTGTGCCACTGTCAAAAAAAGTATACCTGGTGAGCTGACACAAGTAATCACAAAGAAAACTTGAACCACACATGCAATCAATGTTTTCGTGCATTAAGTCGAAAATCAGAAGTCAGGGTCCTGGTGTATGGATATGTCGGCCGCCGCACCAACACTGGACTCCCTGGACTGATAACCACACCCAATACGCTTAACACTATTGCTTCACTTAGAATAATATCAGAGTCCTGAGTTCTGCGGTAGAACCAAACTCCTCTGATACCAATTTGTCACGACCTGTCCTCGGGGCCCGTGCTGTGACTACCCCAAGCCCGCCTTCCATAGGCCAGGGGCTGGCGACTAGCACCAAGGCGTAATTCCCGGTAAAAAGGGAAGGCATTTCCTTTGGAATGTAAACAATCACCATAGAGCAAGCAAGCAGAAGAAGTAAACACTAAGTAAAAACTGAGTACAACAGTAAGTGCAGAAAAAGAAAGTGGGCCAGAATACAAACCCAAACTGAAAGTAAAGTACAACTCGAAAGGGAAAACAACAACTGAAAAGTATAGCCGCAACGTCGAGCCATCCACTGGAAGTCCCACCTGAATGGAGGATACAGATAGCCTCCACAACTCGTCGGGTCCAGTCGTCCACTCCGAGTACGTCCCGCCCAGTGGTCCACCTCCAGGTACCATCCTACTCCGCAAGCCTCAACCACGATCAATGCTGTCCATTGTCTGCAACCAACAAAACGTAGTGCGGGCATAGCCTGTGCAGGGGTGAGTATAAGCTACTCAGTAGGGACCCCGAGACCCTCGAAGGTCTCCAAGAATACACGAAGGATAATCCACAAAGGAAAGATACAATCACGAAGTAACATCCAAAATTGCTTAGGTATATGCCCATACATATACCTAAGTCCTCAATTCTCATTTGGCTCCAACATCCGAGCCCAAGTACAAACCAGTACACACAGGAAAGAAAAACGTAAATCCACACAGGATAACTCAACACAATCCACATAGGAAAGCAAACAGGATTCAGCTCACACAGGTATACTTCTTCGTATGACGATGAAGATGATCAAATATAGCCACTGATTCATCTAAGTCGTCGGACCCACAAGGATCGATTGATACTAACCCCCGCAATGACCCACAAATGATCTAACCCACAAAGGATCGATAGGTAACTAACCCCCGCAAAGACCCACATAGGATCGGACCCACACATGATCTGTAGGCGCTGGCTCACACAGAACCGCTGAGCGCTGACCCACATAGGATCAGACCCACACAGGTTCGGTAGCACTGATCCACGTAGCATCGCTGTGTGCTGTAGTCATCGCCGTCGAATCCACTGAGGATCTCTGTATAGTCTTTGTCGTCGTCACAGTCACAACGCAGCCACCTCTAGGTTTCCCGCACACAGCAAGATCGTTCGGGAGGGTCCGCTCCATGAGCCGAGAGGCTGATACAACAACTGACACAAAGTATGGAGTTGATGTATCCAAAAGTTCTGTATCATCAACAGGAGCTCAGCGTCGCAGACGGCGCGTCAATCGGACGCCCGGTCTAAGAGTTATTGGCTTTTTCGTTCCAGGGGTCCGGTTGGTTTTTAAGGCAAAACCAACCCGACCGTACTCCACCTGCGTCCAAACCTCGGGCAGAGTAAGCCAAGAGATCCGTCTCACTAATAGGTATCCAACAAAGTCGATGGCACGTCAATCGGATGTCCGGAGATCAAGTTATGAGTGTTTCCGCTCCGAGGGCCCGGTTGGTTTTGTGTACGAACCAACTCGGCCGAACCCAAAGTATTCTGAAACCTTGAGTGGAATATACCGAAACGACCGTCTCGATCCAAGGACCGCATCACCGCTGACGGCGCGTCGATCGGAGGTCCGTAGCCCGAGATATGGGTAAAAGACCATAGAGGGTCCGAAAATGGGGGTTTCGGGCCCGGACCGACCTGGCCCGAGACCGCCTAGGTCGGCCCGGCTGGGTGCGGCCCAGCCCGGCCGGTGTCGCGCGGCCCGGCCTAGCTTCCTGGTGCTCTAGCGCGTGGCACCAGCTGGCTCGGCCGAACGACCGAGCCGTTCGGTTTGCAGGGGGGTGCTACCCCCCACGTTTTGTAACTGCGGCCCCCCTTAATGGGGGCCACTAGCTGTCCGGCCGGGGGTTTGAACCCCCGTCTCCTCTCCTGCCCGACCGGCCCGCCCCGACCAGCCGGTTTCTTCTACCACGGGACCGGCGACAGCCGGTCCCCTCCCTGCTCTAACGCCGGCGGTCCGTTTCCGGCCGCCGGTCCTGCTCCGACGCTGGCGTCCCGGAACCGGCCGCCGGTCACTCTGCTCTGCCACGGCCCGGAACCGGCTGCGACCTTGGTTCGTCCGGTGCGGCACGACGGCGCCGTGCCCCTCCACCACGGCCCCGCTCCGGCCGTGGTGTCTTCGGGTTTCTACGAAGCGGTGCGACGACATCGCATCCTTGTTCGATTTCAGGGCGCGGCGCGACGGCGCCGTGCAATTCTTGCCGCACGATCCCGCACGGTGCGACGACACCACACCATTCCATTCCAAACCACATTAGAAACCAACATGGATAATGGAGGAGGGTCGGCCGTGTTTGTGCGGTCTGGCCCCCTCTCGTTAATCGATAGCAATTGGTCATATTCCATGAAGAACGTCAAGGTAGTAATCGCGAACAAAATAATTAAATAAACCCCTACCTTGAGCGTAGCTTGAACAGAGGTTCATTGAATGAGGATTTGTCACGGAAAATCTGTCGCCGGAAGAGCCGTCGCGGAAAGAGGAAGTCGCATCACGGAAGTCGACCTCCGAGGAATCTGGCGTTCTTCGCGTTCTTCGTGTTCTTCGTCTAAGAGAAAGAAGTTCTCAAGCTCCTTGGCTTTTCTCCCGAAGTTCACACAACAAGGTTACAACCACAAATAAAATAAGTTCATGTCTTATTTTATTAACATAACATAAACTTTTGAATTTCAAGAGATTGAATTAATTCCACTTAATTAATTCATGACAAGTTTTCATCCATAATGGTGAGTTGAGGGGGTTTAAGAATGTGAAGGGGTGGGGTCCGTGTGGACCCCACCACCCTCATAACCTTCCATGGGAAGTTGGGTAGTTACCCAACTTCCACCCAAAGCTTAAACCCACTTTGAGAAAAATAAAAATTGTAGTTAAATTTTTATTTTTAACTTCCACAATTTTTATCAACTTCTCTCATGAAAACGCAACTCCAGAAAAGGTGATCCTAAGCAATTACCAGCGCTGCGAATCCATCGGTGCCCTTGGAATTCGATTCCGAGCACCGGTTCAAAAGTTAGAAATTCCCGCTCGTTCGTTCACTGAACGTACCCGAGCTAAACTTCAGATAGGAGTTCCGGGCAAACCGGGCCTCAGAATCATGTGCTGTCAGAAACTGCGTTCTTGTAAAATCCCAAAGAAAATTAAGAAAAAAAAATTCCTTGAATTATACGGGTCTTTAAAATGGTGAATAATGTTCCTTGTTCCAAAAAATACAAGAAGATTCCTTTCATGTTTTCAGTAAAATAAAAAAAGGAATTATTTTTTAAAATGATATAGTATTCATTTAAAATAAATTTTTTAAGACTATAAATGGGTGAAAATTCCTTTTATAATTCATTTTAAAAATTTTAAAACATCTTGGAAAACATTTTTATAAATCCTTTTTTTGGAAGAAAAAAAACTTCCAACCGAAGAGATAATTGAAGTCATATTTTATTGAAAATATTTTTAGTACCAATGATTAGGAAACTAGTAATATTACTTGAAAATATAATTAATGAATATAGTATAATAAATTTAAATGTTTTACTAAACAATGATCAAATAATTTACTTCAACTTAAATTCAAGAATAAACAATCTCGATTAGAATGAGATTGTGAAACAATCCCTTAAAACTATCATAATATTGAAGTGAGAATTAGTCAATGAATAAATTATATGTATCAATTTTAAATCAACATAAAACATGTGGTAATATAGTAATATATCTGATAAATTCATTAGACACATAATATTATAATATCAAAGACAACGATTTAGTAATATAGCCCAATGAAAAGAAATTGAGATATTAAATTTGTTACCTCTTGGTAATTTTAATTCAAATTCCATTAGAGTAAATAATTAAAATTAAAACTTAAAATAAAATGAATAATTTATTATTCATTATATTACATGTACAAGGGGTCGTATACACACCATATAAAAAATTTAGGTGCGCAATATTATAATATGCCTCAATGAAATGAAATATTGACGAAATTCCTTACCTTAAACTTTTTTTTGGTTGAAAAATCATTAAAATCCTATATAATGGTTTAAATAATAATATTAAATTAAAATAGAACCGTATTAATATTTATAATATCATATATTATTATTTTAGAATGTCTTATAACCCATTTTTTAATAATATCTCATTATTTTCATTTCTTCTAGTCATAACTACTTTATTTTTTGAGTTACTTTTTACTAGTTATTTTATTATTACACAAAATTTGATCATGATTTAATAATATCTATAAATTAAAAAATTATATAAATATCTTATATATTTTATTATATATTTAGTTAGATTATTTCCATAAATTTGGTGATAGGAAATGAAATGCATCGTTTATGGAGGCGTTAGATTGTACATATGCATGAATGTTATTTCAATTTTATTCTCACATTAAAATAAAGACAATTAAGTTATATATATATTATCATGAAAGTATAATTTTTGTTTCATATATATCACATATGTTTATTATACCCATCCTTAATAGATTTCATGTAAATCTTGTAAGAATCACATCGTTTCGCGAGGTAGTAGTCCGCCGTACAAATGGACAACGATATCATATTCCAAAAAAATGTAAAACATGAAGGTATGTGTGATATATTAATTTGAAAAGCATAATATCATCATAAATATAATTTATATTATATATAAACTATAAATTAATAATTATTTCCTACCATGAAAGGTTGTAATGGAAAAATGAAGGACATCGGTTTGTGAGGCGGTAATCCGCCACACACACGGACAATGATTTCATAACCCATTTAATGTAAGCGTGTGATAGGTAATACAATTTACAGAAAACATATAAATATATATAAGATAATTAGCTTATTATATCAGCATCGTATAATATGAATTGACGTAGGTGGGGAAGTAAATAAAATAAAAACGCTTTAAGAAGAATGCTACCTCTTGTTCAGGAATCTTCCTTAGGATTTAACTAAAACCTTTTTTGGATAGATTTATTCCCAAAATAAAACTTTGTAGATTAGGTTAGTGATTTCTCTGAGCGATTTTTGAGATCATGGATGAGCCATATGGCTTGAGTGGTGTGAACAAATGAGGAGAGTGAGTTCCTTTTATAGTTGATTAGGAGTGACATTTTTGTAAATACTCAAAATTATTCTCTATTAGGAGGTACCCCTTACCTCATGTGTAAAGACCCGTAAAATTCAAGGGAATTTTTTTCTTAATTTTCTTTGGAATTTTACAAGAGCGCGGTTTCTGACGGCACTTGATTCTGAGGCCCGGTGTGCCCAGAATCAATTTCCGAAGTTTGGCTCGGGTACGTTCAGTGAACGAACGAGCGGGTTTTTCTAACTTTTGAACCGGTGCCCGGAATCGAATTCTGAGGGCGCCGATGAACTCACAGCGCCGATATTCACATAAGGAGACCTTTTCCGAGGTTGCGTTTTATGCGGGATGAAAGTTATTTTTGGGGGAAATTAGAGGAAGTTAAATAAATTGTGGAACACAATTTTATTTTTAAACCATGTTGGTTATATCCTCCCAAAGGGAGTTAGAGGTGGGACCCACATCCACTTAACCTCCCTTGAGAGGATTAAGTGTGGTGGGGCCCACACGAACCCTAACTCTGCAACTCCCCTTTAAACTCCCAATAAATCCTCTTCTTTTTAATTTTGACAACTTGAGTTATTAATTGAGATGAGTTATTTAATTTCAAACTTTCGAAATTCAAAGAGGTGAAGTTGTGTAAATAAAATAAAGCTTAGAATTATTTTATTTTGGTTAGTTTTCTCTTGCCACCTTGAGAGGATTTGGGAAGCTTTCTTCATCTTCTTCAACCTTGACGAAGAACGCGAAGAACTCTTAGGCTTCGACGAAGAACGCCGTCACCATAAGAAGAGAAAGACGTGTCGTCTCTTCTCTTCTTCGCAGCCGGTGTGTTTCCGAAGATCGACGACACCGCTTCTTTTGATCTTCTTCCCGTGTCAACGAAAGGAGACGCTGCTTCCTCCTCAGGCTTCCTCCGTCAGCTTACGAAGCTTCTCCAGCGACGTTACCTCTTCGGACGCACCTCAACGTCAACGGAATCGATGTTCGATTTCCGCGACACCCGACCTCCGCGACGCTTGCCTTCCACGGGTCGTTGACGAACATCATTCCTAAAACAAGGTAGGGTTTTTTTTTAAATTATTTCCGTTCTGGATTCTGGCATGTCTAATTTCGTGGTTTTAGACTAATTGTTATCGAATAATGCGAGGGGGCCGGTCCGCACAAACACGGCCGACCCTCCTCCTTATTTCTTAAATGTTTTCATTGTGGTTGGTACGAGGGAGCGTGGTGCTGTCGCACCACACAGTTTCATGCGGAACATATGCACGGCGCCATCGCGCCACGCCGTGGAAAGGAATTCAAGGACGCGACTCCGTCGCGCCGCGTCGAAGGAAACCGAGGACGCCGCGGCCGGAACGGGGCCGTGGCGGAACAAGGTGACCGGCGGCCAGCTGGGCCGCCGGTGTCGGAGCCGGAAAGGGACCGGCCACTGCCAGTCCTGTTGAGGGTGAGACGGCCGGCCAGGTCGGGCCGGCCGGAAATGGGGAAGGCCGGGGGAATTAAATTCCCTCGGCCAGTTGAACGGCACCCCATTTTGAGGGGGTGGGGGGGGGGGGGGGCGGTTACAAAGGGGAGGCAGGCGCCCCCCGTTTTTTCAATCAGCTCGGCCGAAGCCGAGCTGGCAGCGCGCTGCGCTGAGCTGGACCGGCGCCTGGCCGGTCGGCCAGGCCGGGCTGGGCCGACCCTGTCCGGGGCGGGTCGACCCTGTTCGGGCCAGCCGGGGGGGTCTCGGGCCGGGTCGACCCGGGCCCGAAACCCCCGATACCGAACTGTTTAGGTTCAAATGCCCATAACTCGGGTTACGGACCTCGAAACGACACGCCGTTAGCGGCGATGCGATCCTTGGATCGAGACGGTCGTTTTGGTATATCGCACTCAAGGTTTAAGAATACTTTGAGTTCGTCCGGGTTGGTTCGTACACGAAACCAACCGGGCCCTCGAAGCGAAAACGCTCATATCTTGAGCTACGGACGTCCGAATGACGTGTCGTCAGCTTTGTTGAGTTCCTCTTAGTGAGATGGATCTTTTGGCATACTCCTCCCAAGGTTTGGACGTAGGTGGAGTACGGTCGGGTTGGTTTTTCCTTAAAAACCAACCGGGCCCCTGGAACGAAAAAGCCAATAACTCTCAGACAGGGCGTCCGATTGACGCGTCGTCTGTTGCGTTGAGTTCCTGTTGACGATACGGAACTTTTGGATACATCAACTCTGGACTATGTGACAGTTGATGTATCAGCCTCTCGGCTCGTGGAGCGGACCCTCCCGAACGAGCTTGCTATGTGCGGGAACCCTAGAGCTGGTTGCGACTGCTACTGTGACTGCGACGACGACTGTGCAGAGATCCTTAGTGGATTCGATGACGACGACTACAACACTCAGCGATCCTGTGTGGATTAGTGCTACCGATCCTGTGTGGGTCCGATCCTGTGTGGGTCAGCGCTCAGCGGTCCTGTGTGAACCAGCGCCTACAGATCCTGTGTGGGTCCGATCCTGTGTGGGTCTTTGCAGGGGCTAGTATCTATCGATCCTTTGTGGGTCCGACGACTTAGATGGATCAGTGATCATCTCTATCGTCTTTCGAAAAAGTATACCTGTGTGAGCTGAATCCTATTTGCTTTCCTGTGTAGATTGTATTGTACTATCCTGTATGGATTGCATTTTTCTTTCCTGTGTGAAATACGTATACTTTCCTGTGTGGACTGAGTTGTACTTGGGCTCGGAGGTTGGAGCGTATTGGAATTGATGACTTAGGTATATGTATGGGCATATACATAAGCAGTGTCGGTTGTTACTTCGTTATTGTAACTTTCATTGTGGTTATCCTCTGTGTATTTTGGGAGACCTTCGGGGGTCTCGGGGTCCCTACTGAGTAGCTTATACTCACCCCTGCACGGGCTATGCCCGCACTACGTAGTGTTGGTTGCAGACGACGGACAGCGTTGTTCGTGTTTGAGGCTCGCAGAGCAGGACGGTACCTGGAGGTGGACCACTGGGCGGAACGTGCTTGGAGCGGACGACGGGACCCGAGGAGCAGTGGAGCTATCTGTACCCACCCTTCAGGTGGGATTTCCAGTGGGCAGCTCGGTGTAGTTGCTTTTACTTTACAGTTGTTGTTTTCACATTCGAGTTGTACTTTACTTTCAGTTTGGGTTTGTATACTGGCCCATTTACTTTTCTGCACTTTCAGTTGTACTCTATTTTTACTTAGTGTTTACCTTTCCGCTTGCTTACTCTGTGGTGCTTGTTTAATTTACAAAGGAAATGCCTTCCCTTTTTACCAGGATTTACGCCTTGGTGCTAGTCGCCAGCCCCTGGCCTATGGAAGGCGGGCTTGGGGTAGTCACGGCACGGGCCCCGAGGACGGGTCGTGACAAATTGGTATCAGAGGAGTTCGGTTCTACCGTGAACTCTGATCTTTTCTATGTGAAAAAGTAGTGTTTAGCGTATTGATTGTGGTTATGAGTCCAGGGAGTCCAGTGTTGGTGTGGCGGCCGACGTATCCGTACACCAGGACCCTGACTTCTGATTTCTGACTTAATGCACGAAAACATTGATTGTGTGTGTGTTTCAAGTTTTCTTTGTGGATTTTGGGAGACCTTCGGGGGTCTCGGGGTCCCTACTGAGTAGCTTATACTCACCCCTGCACGGGCTATGCCCGCACTACGTTGTGTTGGTTGCAGACGACGGACAGCGTTGTTCGTGGTTGAGGCTCGCAGAGCAGGACGGTACCTGGAGGTGGACCACTGGGCGGAACGTGCTCGGAGCGGACGGCGGGACCCGAGGAGATGTGGAGCTATCTGTACCCACCCTTCAGGTGGGATTTCCAGTGGACAGCTCTGTGTAGCAGCTTTTACTTTACAGTTGTTGTTTTCCCTTTCGAGTTGTACTTTACTTTCAGTTTGGGTTTGTATACTGGCCCATTTACTTTTCCGCACTTTCAGTTGTACTCTGTTTTTACTTATTGTTTACATTTCTGCATGCTTACTCTGTGGTGCTTGTTTACTTTACAAAGGCAATTTCTTCCCTTTTTACCGGGATTTACGCCTTGGTGCTAGTCGCCAGCCCCTGGCCTATGGAAGGCGGGCTTGGGGTAGTCATGGCACGAGCCCCGAGGACGGGTCGTGACAAATTGGTATCAGAGGAGTTCGGTTCTACCGCGAACTCTGATCTTTTCTATGTGAAGCAATAGTGTTTAGCATATTGATGGTGGTTATCAGTCCAGGGAGTCCAGTGTTGGTGCGGCGGCCGACGTATCCGTACACCAGGACCCTGACTTCTGATTTCTGACTTGATGCACGAAAACATTGATTGCGTGTGTGTTTCAAGTTTTCTTTGTGATTACTTTGTATCAGCTCACCAGGTATAGTGTTCTGACCGTGGCACACCTATTTGCTTTTCAGGATGGCCCCACGACGACAGCCATCTAGGGTTCCGAGAGTCGAGCGTGACGACAACCCACCGAGCGACGAGGCCTAGGTGCAGGGACCATTGTCAGCAGTGGCACCGGGGGTAGCACTACCCGCCGAGCCACCGATACTTCCAGCACTAGCCGCTGACGATGCACGTCGCCTCAGCGCACTGCATGAGTTTCAACACCAGCGACCGCCCAGGTTTCGTGGGGAGACAGACCCCCAGGCAGCCGAGGACTGGCTGGAGGCAGTCGTATGAGTTTTCAGGCTAGTGAGGACACCAGCAGACCTCATGGTGATCCTCGCTGCGAGCCTACTGCACGCAGCAGCAGGCCGATGGTGGAGCTTGATGCTCCAGGTGCACGATGAGGCATCTCTGCTCTGGACAGACTTTGAGAGCCTCTTCCGCTCAGAGTTTGTCCCAGCCACCCTCCGTGCGGTGCGCATTCAGGAGCTTCTTCAGCTGCGGCAGGGTAGCATGACGGTCGCTCAGTACTCGACGAGATTTACTGATCTCTCGCGCTACTCGACCGACATGGTACGGGACCCATTCTTCCGGGCCCGGACCTTCGAGCAGGGTTTGAGACACGAGATCAGGGCATCGCTGATCTCCCTCAGCATTCCGACTCAGATAGGAGTACTGGAGCGGTCCCTTTTGATCGAGAGTTTTCTTGCTGAGTCTACACCAGCACCGAGACCCACCGCAGGGCGACACGTAGCAGAGTCTTCTACAGAAGGCAGTCGACGGATGACTCAGGGGTCCAGGTAGACTAGACCCTCAGGCAGACGACCTCAGGACACTGGCTCAGCAGTGCGGGGCACACAGCGCGAAGCCAGTCTTTCGAGAGGCAGACAGTGCTACTCGTGCGGCGGGCAAGGCCACATGGCTCGTGACTGCCTGACCCACCATTCCAAGGAGCAGCAGACGGTTGAGGGACCACTATGGCAGAGGCAGAGGGTCAACCATGGCGGTCCGCAGGGAGGAGGCGGACAAGGCAGAGGAGCTGGCCGAGCAGCAGGTGGTGGGCGACGCTTTGAGGCTCTACCACCACCACCACCAGGAGGTCCACCCCGACCACAGGGAGCTGGCGGGCAGAGACAGGCACAGATCCAGGCAGCAGAGGCCTACGACCACGGCGCACCAGAGATGATTCGAGGTACTATCTGTGTCTATTCCACCCTTTCTGCAGTACTTTTAGACACAGGAGCGAGTCACTCTTTCATAGTCGTTGCCCTTGTTCGGAGCTCAGAGATTATGACAGAGCCGTTGGCTCGATCCTTACGGCTAGAGACTCCTACGGGAGCAGACTCGACGATTACGCACCGGTGCCGACAGTGTGAGCTTACACTAGGAGATGAATGCTTGGGCTGAGATCTTCTTGTAGCAGCGTCGAGGCCATACGACGTCATCCTGGGCATGGATTGGTTATCTACGGTCAATGCACATATTGACTGTTTTAGGCGCAAGATGCGATGTGTGCGCACAGACGGGAGCAGGTTCACCTTCACCGGTGAGAAGGGAGCCTTTTCAGCACAGGATGGACTTCCGCGGAGGAGAGGACAGCCCATCACTCATCAGTTGGCAAGCCTCATCCTAGGAGCAGTTGATGTGCGGATTCCTGGATTTCCTGCAGTGGTGGATCAGTTTGCGGACGTTTTTCCCGACGACGTTCCAGGACTACCTCCTCGCAGAGAGGTAGACTTTTTATATTGACCTATACCCCGGGACAGCCCCGATATCGTGTCCAGCATATCGGATGACCCCCTCTGAGCTTCGAGAGCTACGGGTATAGTTGGAGGACTTGCAGGGAAAGGGGTTCATCCGACCCAGTGTTTCACCATGGGCTTCCCCAATTTTGTTCACCAAGAAGGCGGACGGGAGCTTGAGACTTTGTCTTGACTATCGTCGTCTGAACCAGGTGATAGTGAGGAACAAGTATCCGCTACCGAGGATTGATGACCTCTTTGATCAGCTCAAGGGAGCACGGTGGTTCTCGAAGATAGACCTCAGGTCAGGCTATCATCAGCTCAGAGTTAGAGACGAGGACGTGCAGAAGACGGCCTTCAGATGTCGGTATGGCCACTATGAGTTCTTGGTTTTTCCATTCGGCGTAACCAATGCTCCAGCAGTGTTCATGGCCCTCATGAACAGGATCTTTCATCCATACCTCGATCGATTTGTCGTGGTCTTCATCGACGACATTTTGATTTACTCGACGACTGAGGAGGAGCACGCCTACCACTTACGGGTTGTACTAGACACACTCAGAGAGCACCATCTTTATGGTAAGCTCTCGAAGTGCCAGTTCTGGATACGTGAGGTCCACTTCTTGGGACACGTCATCTCTGAGGCGGGAGTTGCAGTGGATCCTGCAAAGATCGAGGCAGTGTTAGATTGGGAGCCACCCAGGAGCGTGACGGAGGTTCGGAGTTTCTTGGGATTAGCTGGATACTACCGGAGATTCGTGCCAGACTTCCCCAGAGTTGCGGCACCACTCTCAGCATTGAAGAATAAGGGGAAACCCTTCGTGTGGTCAGACAGATGTCAGCAGAGCTTCCAGGAGCTGAGACAGAGATTGACCAGTGCACCTATCTTGAGGTTGCCTGAGGAGGGAGTAGGGTACGTAGTTTACTACGATGCATCAGGGACCGGACTCGGATGTGTCATGATGCAGGAGCGGGCAGTGATCCCCTATGGATCACGTCAATTGAGGCCGCATGAGCAGAACTACGCTACCCATGACCTGGAGTTAGCAGCAGTGGTCTTCACTCTGAAGACATGGCGACACTATCTAATGGGTGAGCGCTTTACAATATTTTCTGATCATCAGAGTCTCAGGTATATCTTCTCACGGAAGGACCTGAACCTGAGATAGCGGCGATGGCTCGAGTTCCTCCAGGACTATGACTTTGAGATAGTCTATACTCCTTGGAAGGGGAACGTAGTAGCCGATGCCATCAGCAGGAGGACGGGCATTCAGCTACTTGAGGAGGCGATAGAGTAGCTAGCCTCTTTGCAGATATCCTTCGTGGATAGAGATGGAGTAGCCTTCCTTCAGTCACTCACAGTCACTCCTCCACTACTGCAGCGGGTCAGAGAGGCACAACGAGGGGACACTGACTGTGAGACGCGGCGTGCACAGATATCCTCAGGACAGTCACCTGATGGTTTCTCCTTTGGAGCAGAGCACGACATCCTTTTCAGAGGACGTACCATGGTACCAGTCACTTTACGGGAGGAGGTGCTGAGAGAGTTTCACACTTCTCCTTTGGCGGTACATCCTGGAGTGGTGAAGATGTAACAGGATCTCAGAAGACAGTACTGGTGGCCGGGCATGAAGAAGGTTGTGGCAGAGTTCGTTTCTCGATGCTTCACCTGCCAGTAGATGAAGGCTAAGCATCAGGTACCAGCAGGCTTGGTATAGCCCTTGGAGGTCCCGGAGTGGATGTGGGACGAGATATCTATGGACTTCGTGACTGAACTTCCACGCACTTCTAGAAGTCACGACTCCATCTGGGTGATTGTCGGCCGACTCACCAAGTCGGCTCACTTCTTACCCATCAGAGTGCAGGGCTCAGTGGAGATCTTGGGACATCTTTACGTTCAGGATATTGTTCGGCTTCACGGTGTTCCATCATCTATCATCTCTGATCGAGATGCTCGCTTTACTTCCTGACTTTGAAGGGGTTGCAGGAGGCGTTTGGGACGCAGCTATGTTTGAGCACAGCCTTTCACCCTCCGACGGATGGTCAGACGGAGAGGACCATTCAGACTCTCGAGGACATGCTCCACGCATGTGTCCTCGGCTTTGGTCGTAGCTGGGAGGACCACCTACCCTTGGTGGAGTTCGCGTACAACAACAACTACCACTGCACCATCGGGATGACACCGTACGAGGCGTTGTACGCCCGACCTTGCAGATCTCCTTTGTGCTGGACAGACCCTGGGGAGTCAGCACTTGTGGGACCGGAGATGGTCCAGGCCATGACAGAGAAGGTCCAGGTCATCCAGGAGAAGATGAGGATAGCTCAGACATGGAAGAAGTCATACGCTGACAGGAGGCGGAGGCCACTAGAGTTCGAGGATGGCAACCACGTCTTCTTGCGGGTCTCACCTCGACGTGGTATACGGATATTTGGCCGAGGCGGAAAGTTATCTCTATGCTTCATCGGACCATTCCAGGTCCTCAGCAGGATTGGCGAGGTGGCTTATCATCTGGATCTACCACCTCAGTTGCACCGGGTGCACGATGTATTCCACGTATCTTAGCTGAGGAGATACGTGCACGACTCGATGCACATCATTGACCATGGGGAGCTTGATGTTGACGATGGGGCGACTTTTACGGAGGTTCCGGTGGAGGTCGAGGATCGACAGGAGCGTGTTCTACGTGGACGGTCGATTCCTCTAGTGCGCATCAGATGGAAGCACGGGAATCTCCAGGATTGAACTTGGGAGCGGGAGGCTCAGATGCGTGCTCAGTACCCTCATTTGTTTCCCTAGTTTTGATGTATCTTTACGGGGACGTAAAGCCCTGAGGTGGGAGTAATGTAAAGACCTGTAAAATTCAAGGGAAATTTTTTCCTAATTTTCTTTGGAATTTTACAAGAGCGCGGTTTCTGACGGCACCTGATTCCGAGGCCCGGTGTGCCCGGAATCAATTTCCGAAATTTGGCTCGGGTACGTTCAGTGAACGAACGAGCGGGTTTTTCTAACTTTTGAACCGGTGCCCGGAATCGAATTCTGAGGGCACCGATGAACTCACAGCGCCGATATTTGCTTAAGGAGATCTTTTCCGAGGTTGCGTTTTATGCGGGATGAAAGTTAGTTTTGGGGGAAATTAGAGGAAGTTAAATAAATTGTGCAACACAATTTTATTTTTAAACCATGTTGGTTATATCCTCCCAAAGGGAGTTAGAGGTGGGACCCACATCCACATAACCTCCCTTGAGAGGATTAAGTGTGATGGGGCCCACACGAACCATAACTCTTCAATTCCCCTTTAAACTCCCAATAACTCCTCTTCTTTTTAATTTTGACAACTTGAGTTATTAATTGAGATGAGTTATTTAATTTCAAACTTTCGAAATTCAAAGAGGTGAAGTTGTGTAAATAAAATAAGGCTTAGACTTATTTTATTTTGGTTAGTTTTCTCTTGCCACCTTGAGAGTATTTGGGAATCTTTCTTCATCTTCTTCAACCTTGACGAAGAATGCGATGAACTCTTAGGCTCCGACGAAGAATGTCGTCACCATAAGAAGAGAAAGACGTGTCGTCTCTTCTCTTCTTCGCAGCCGGTGTGTTTCCGAAGATCGACGACGCCACTTCTTTCGATCTTCTTCCCATGTCAACGAAAGGAGATGCCGCTTCCTCCTCAGGCTTCCTCCGTCAGCTTACGAAGCTTCTCCAGCGACGTTACCTCTTCGGACGCACCTCGACGTCAACGGAATCGACGTTCGATTTCCGCGACACCCAACCTCCGCGACGCTTGTATTCCGCGGGTCGTTGACGAACATCGTTCCTGAACCAAGGTAGGCGTTTTTTTAAATTAATTCCGTTCTTGATTCTGGCATGTCGAATTTCGTGGTTTTCGACTAATTGTTTTCGAATAATGCAAGGGGACCGGTCCGCACAAACACAGCCGACCCCACTCCTTATTTCTTAAATGTTTTCTCTGTGATTGGTATGAGGGAGCGTGGTGCCGTCGCACCACGCGGTTTCAGGCGGAACATATGCGCAGCGCCGTCACACCGCGCCATGGAAAGGAATTCAAGGACGCAACGCCGTCGCGCCGCGTCGAAGGAAACCAAGGACGCCGCAGCCGGAACCGGGCCGCATCGGAGTGGCGCAGTGTCGTCGCACCGCACCGGACGACAAAGGTCGCGGCCGGTTCCAGGCCACGGCGGAACAAGGTGACCGACGGCCAGCCGGGCCGCCGGTGTCGGAGCCGGAAAGGGACCGGCCACTGCCAGTCCCGTTGAGGAGGAGCCGGCCGACCAGGTCGGGCCGGCCGGAAATGGGGAAGGCCGGGGGAATTAAATTCCCCCGGCCAGGTGAACGGCCCCCATTATGAGGGGGGGGGGGGCGCGGTTACAAAGTGGGGGTAGGCGCCCCCCGTTTTTTCAATCAGCTCGGCCGAAGCCGAGCTGGCAGCGCGCCCAGCGCGCTGCGCTGAGCCGGACCAGCGCCTGGCTGGGCGGCCAGGCCGGGCCGAGCCCAGCCGGGCCGGGCCGACCCTGTCCGGGGAGGGTCGACCCGGTTCGGGCCAGCCGGGGGGGTCTCGGGCTGGGTCAGCCCGGGCCCGAAACCCCCGATACCGAACTATTTACGTTAAAATGCCCATAACTCGGGCTACGGACCTCCAAACGACGCGTAATCAGCGGCGATGCGATCCCTGGATCGAGACGGTCGTTTCAGTATATCGCATTCAAGGTTTCGGAATACTTTGAGTTCGGCCGGATTGGTTTGTACAGGAAATCAACCGGGCCCTCTGAGCGAAAACGCTCATATCTTGAGCTACGGACGTCCGAATGACGTGCCGTCATCTTTGTTGAGTTCCTATTAGTGAGACGGATCTTTTGGCATACTCCTCCCGAGGTTTGGAAGCAGGTGGAGTATGGTCGGGTTGGTTTTTCCTTAAAAACCAACCGGGCCCCTGGAACGAAAAAGCCAATAACTCTCAGACCGGGTGTCCGATTGATGCGCCGTCTGTTGCGTTGAGTTCATGTTGACGATACGGAACTTTTGGATACATCAACTCTGGACTATGTGACAATTGATGTATCAGCCTCTCGGCTCGTGGAGCGGACCCTCCCGAACGATCTTGCTATGTGAGGGAACCCTAGAGCTGGCTGCGACTGCTACTGTGACTGCAACGACGACTGTGCCGAGATCCTTAGTGGATTCGACGACGAAGACTACAACACTCAGCGATCCTGTGTGGATCAGTGCTACCGATCCGGTGTGGGTCTGATCCTGTGTGGTTCAGCGCTCAGCGGTCTTGTGTGAACCAGCGCCTACAGATCATGTGTGGGTCCGATCCTGTGTGGGTCTTTGCGGGGGTTAGTACCTATCGATCCATTGTGGGTCTGACGACTTAGATGGATCAGTGATCATCTCTATCGTCTTTCAAAAAAGTATACCTGTGTGAACTGAATCCTATTTTCTTTCCTGTGTGGATTGTATTGTACTATCCTTTGTGGATTACATTTTGCTTTCCTGTGTGGAATACGTATACTTTCCTATGTGGACTGAGTTGTACGTGGGCTCGGAGGTTGGAGCTTATTGGAATTAATGACTTAGGTATATGTATGGTCATATACCTAAGCAGTGTTGGTTGTTACTTCGTGATTGTAACTTTCTTTGTGGTTATCCTTTGTGGATTTTGGGAGACCTTCAGGGGTCTCGGGGTCCCTACTGAGTAGCTTATACTCACCCATGCACGGGCTATGCCCGCACTACGTTGTGTTGGTTGCAGACGACGGATAGCGTTGTTCGTGGTTGAGGCTCGCAGAGCAGGACAGTACCTAGAGGTGGACCACTGGGCGGAACGTGCTCAGAGTGGACGACGAGACCCGAGGAGCAGTGGAGATATATGTACCCACCCTTCAGGTGGGATTTCCAGTGGACAGCTCGGTGTAGCGGCTTTTACTTTACAGTTGTTGTTTTCCCTTTCGAGTTGTACTTTACTTTCAGTTCGGGTTTGTATACTGGCCCATTTACTTTTCCACACTTTCAATTGTACTTTGTTTTTACTTAGTGTTTACCTTTCCGCTTTCTTACTTTGTGGTGCTTGTTTACTTTACAAAGGCAATGCCTTCCCTTTTTACCGGGATTCACGCTTTGGTGCTCGTCGCCAGCCCCTGGCCTATGGAAGGCGGGCTTGGGGTAGTCACGGCACGGGCCCCGAGGACGGGTCGTGACATCATGTAGCTCAATTATTGATACTTAATGGTTTTTATGGATTATATGGTCTGTCTATACCTCCCCTACAAAATTTTAACACATTTTTTAAACATTTTGTTCCTTAACTCCTAGGTTTCCTTATTTTACAATTTTGGGTTTTTCAATATGTTAACTAGTTTTCTAGCCAAATTAATTTATCCACTGAAACTAAATTAGAGTGATAATTATTATAAACTTTTGAACCTATGATTATAAATATTATATCTAATTTAATAAATAAAAAATTTATGTGTGCTGAAAATAAATTTTACCACAAGCGCGTGTTACATGCAAAAACACTGCTTCAACCGAAATCGTGCTAACAAATTTTTTACTTCTTAGAAGTCAATATAGTCATTATTATAGAAATATGGATTTCCTAATGGAACATATATAATAATTATTTACATTTAAAAATCACTTTGTTGAATATATAAGTTTTTGTATCTTTCAATTATTTAATAAAATATCATTTATTATTAAATTACATTAATGTCAATTTGGAAATTATTTGTTTAATTTAAATTTTTAAATATCATCATAATTATAGAATACGAATATATTTAGTTAAAATATATGTAACACGATATATTCATCTAAAAATTTAATTTAATTTAATAATTTATTAAATTTACGTCACTTCTTAATTTTTTATTATCATTTATTTTATTTAATTTTTAACTAAATAATTACTATGAAGGAGTTTATTAATAATTAAATGTAATTATATCTTATATAAAAATTAATGATCAATTATTATGACAAAAATAAAATAATTTTTTCAAAATTATAAGTATAACAAAACCAATTTTATTTCTTCCATGCACCAAAGCATTATATATATTAAAAGTAAAGTTTCTTTTTTGTTCTTTTCTTTACATAGCTAACAATATAGGTTACTTTCATGGAAACGTTTCCCAAAAACACATAAATAAGAGAATAAGTTTATAAGGGTATAAATAAATCTTGAAAATGGATTTTTGATAAATGGGTATGTCATTTGGGCCCTTATATTATTAGTTTAACTCTTTGTAAAACAATTTTTACCATAATTATGGTAAATAATTTTTACTCTTTTCACAATTAATTTTGATCAAAATTTAAGTTACAATTATTATAAATTATATATTATTCTAAATAAAAATATTAAACCAATTTTTCCTGACTCAATTCATATAAGTGGCGAAATTTTATTTAAAATTAATCTCGAAGACATGACAATAAAGTGAGTTTTTAAAGTGAAAATGTTCAAAAGTTTACAATGTTTTAATATCTAAATTCAATATGACAATTATTCCAATGAAATAAATTATATTAATATATAGCTATAATTGAACTATTTTTATCTTAAATCCAATTTATAATATAATTTAACAACATAAAATATTTAGATAAAAAGGCAATTTTTAATTTAAATTATGTATTTTTCACTATTCATCAAAAAATGAAATTTTTAGAAAAATCACAAAAATTCACCCTAATTTAATTTTAGAATTCCATATTAAAATTTTAATTTCATTTTTCATATAAATTTTCTAAAATTTATAAAAATAAATGTTAAATTATGTGCGCTAAGCATGATTAAACTGCCTTTTAGAAGAAAAAAAACAGTTTTTACGAAAACATTTATTTTTATTTTAAATGATGTTAATTATTATTTAAAATCAATATATAACCATTAAATTTGTTTAAACTGCATATTTTATATTTTTTATAATTCTATTCATACCCTTCATTCCAATATCTAGGTGATTACTATCATATAAAATAATAATATTAATAGTATATTGTTGTTCAGTAAAAGTTGGCATTGCATGTAACCCGAGTTATAAAATAATCTCATTGTTGTGTATATCAAAAGATATCGATGAAATTTAATTTATTATAAAAAATATATTTCTTAATGTATTTGGGTGTTATATTCTCTTTTAATCTAGGTGTTGTGTGTAACATACTCTACTAAGTAAAATGATATTCTTTTATAATTTCAGTGTGTTATAGTATTTATCTATTATAGTATAGTCTTGGGTGTCACAATATTATTAGTAATGATAATGAACAATATATCACAAGACAATATGTATGATGTTTTTATATTTGGTGGAAAATGGCTTGTGTTCTACTATGGGTGGGTGATGTTTGGATAAACACATCAAAGGAACTAAAATATGTGCTTGATGAACAAAATTATTCATATTGAAATGATAAAAATTGGAGAATAATATATCTAATCCATTAGCATTCTCAAAAAACATGTCATTATGAGAAAGAACTAACTCATAATTATAATATGAATCCACATATAAATCAAAACCAACAGAATTTTTCTAATGAAATATAGGTATTTAAAAACACTTATACATAAAACAAGACATGATTCTCATAATCTTCCTAATCATAAAACAATAAAAATCATAGGGGTTGTTATAAGATGGTACAAAATGGGAGTTAAACAAAGCTGAAAGATCTTATTAGGGGTACTTCAAGGAGTTTATAATATTAAATCAAAGAACTCCATCCCTTAATTTCAGGGAATGTATTCCCTCAAGGATATTTATGATCAATTTTTAGTTTTGAGGAAGGGACTAATTATGATAATGGGGGTATGATAATGTACTATATCATCTTCTATAGTGAGAAAGTAAAAATCCATAGGAAATATCCTCTCTCCAACCCAAAAATGTAAATCCTCATGGACTCCCACTATATGTATCATATCTCTATTTACTAGTTTCACCTCCAATATTGTCGGGTTCAACTCACTAATTTGTAAAAAATAAAATAGAGTGAGGAATTATTTTATTAGGGTAACCCAAATCACATAAAACATAATAGAAATGAGACTCAAATATATTGAATGGTATGGTGAATGTCTCATGATAATTACACTTTGTATAAATTTCCATGGTGGGTGTAATGAGTGGAAAGTCATTACACACAAGGCTAATAAACTCATTACCATTTATCATTATTTTATTTATGTATATTTTATTCAATATTATTTCATACCTTAAAATTTGATTAATTGATTCATGTAAAAAGATATTGACTTGAGTGTTCTTAAATATATCCAAACCCTCTTTTTAATCACCTATTTTGTTATATTCTTGGTTTTTATAACTTTATTTGGAAATGGAATGGTTTTTGGGGGAACACAAAAAAGATTATTCTTATATTTTTCCTTTTGATTTTGATTCTCATTTATTGGTCTAGAATGAAGTAACATTGGAGATGAATTTAGTCACGGTGGAAAAATCAGAGTATATGTCTAATTTTTTGCTTTGTACTTCTTAGAATAATGGCACTAAAATTCGCCTTTTTATTTTTTTCATGGTTGTGATAGAGTATTTCTAGAGTTTTTTATTACCATTTCATAAAGAGATGTGGAAATAATGTTAATTTTCATTTTCATATCCCTCAACTCCATACCCTGACTCTTAATCTTATTCAGTTGATTAATAATATTTTTTTCAAAATATAATCTATGTTAGTATAAAAATTTGATTTTAAATTCTATGATTGTTCTTATCTTATTGATTATTTGGATTTAAATATCCTTTTATGTTGTTGAAAACCTAGTTGGAAAGGTGGGGTTTGCTAGAAATATTTGTACAAAGTGGATATTTTTTATTACAGAGAGTCATACCTCAATGTTGGATGATCCTTCAATTCATGGTTATATATTGTTTGTTTTGTATAAATTTTCTCCCAATGTTAAAACTATATAGTCTTATATCTCTTATGATCATGGTAAATAATATATTGGATGGTCTAATACAATGAAAATAACAAAAAAAAATTCCTAGAGTTCGTGGTAATTATTGTTGATCCATGAAGATTTATATCACTATAGTTTCTAATTAATTTTTCATATTATTAATTAAACTATTTTCCAAGGGTGAACGACTTACCTAATACACTACCCTTATATCCATTTTACTTTTATCACAAAATTATTGGGAGTTGTGTTCCATGTTTTCAATCAATGTTCAAGGAACCTTTTTGGGGTTTCATATACAATTATCCTATTAATGAAACTTCTACCATGATACTCTCAATGATATTTAATCTTCTATAGATTTATTATATGAGTTGTTTCAAATATATTTGTTGATGTATTAAACATGCACATAACATCTATGATTTTTCTGGGTACTCATTTACCAATTCTCTTTATTATTCCTTATTCTAGAGATCTACTTTCAAATTATTGTGGTCCTGAAATCTAGAAATAATATTTTTTTGAACGATGTTTCAAATCATTCCAAAGTGTATCTTCATCATATTATAGGTAATACATCCAATCATTTGAAGATCTATCGAGTGAGAATGGGAATTATCTTAATTTTATTTGTCCTCAGACATATTCTTAGGTTTTAAGTTGAGAAAACCATAGTGAATTATTTTATATTTTTTGTTTGTATCCTCAAATGAGATTACATTAAATTTATAGAGAAGATAAATAAAAACATATTTTTACTCAATTTATGATTTTAGTGTTTCATATGAAATCTGTGTTTTCTGATAATTAATATTAACTGCATTCAAATATTGAATGGTTCATTCAATTTATTTTTTGTATAAATTCATGTTATGAGAATCATATTTTATTTAAGATGATATATTTGGATCACTACTATTATAATGATGTAAAAAATGAAATGGGTAAATTTTGACACTTTCTAAACATTGATATTTTATAATTGAATACCTAA
Source organism: Viscum album (assembly GCA_963277665.1). NCBI lineage: Eukaryota > Viridiplantae > Streptophyta > Magnoliopsida > Santalales > Viscaceae > Viscum > Viscum album. The sequence continues at coordinate 897,725,532 of OY728120.1, forward strand.
ATATTTATTCAAACAAATGGTCTGGTTTAAAATTAAAACAATAGTTAGATTTTATCATCAAATAGAGAAGGTAAGTCAAGAAATATAGGTGGACCATAATATCATAAAATTCTGTTTCCACTAATATTCCCAAAATGAATAGGAAATTATAGGAAAAATAAAATATGTGGATGAAGAAGAAAAGAAACAAAAGATGAACGAAAAAATTAACTTACCAAAAAAGCGGTCAAAGAGGATTTGGTATTTCATTAAAAAGTTGTGGGGGATGATCTAGTTCATTTTAATAAATAGGATGTAAATTAAACATCTTTTAATATGTTTGAATAAAAAATAACAGAAATAAAAGAGGGAACCAATGATGGGGGTTTTAGTTATTTCAAAAAAAACAAGGTGAACAACAACATAATTTCATTAAAAATAATATTAATGATTGTGAACCATATAATCTACCTCTTTGTATTGTCCCAACCCGAGTGCCACATGTCGGTGCCCTAATCTAGTCAGTCACATGACCTCATTCACACATCCTCATATACTAGAGGCTACCAACTAGCAGCGAGGGCCTATTATGAGTCATGGGGAGACTCTACCCTCTTTTTTAGAGTAAAACACAAGAAGAAATAAATATGCATTAAGAATGACATATATTCATAACCAGAAAAATACTAGGATCATATGATGACTAAAAATTGAAATAAAATATCAAAACTAAAAGTAGATATGCAAGGATAAAGTACCTGTTAGGTTTCATAATGTAAAATAAATGTAAAGACACGAAAAATCCACAATCAGGCCCCGAACCATTTCTGTTACCCTCATCCTTGATCCATCTCAACTCATCCATCTAACACATGGATTTTTTCATAATCATGTCATGTAACCATGAAATCTACTCAGGTGCCGATCAGGCAGCCCGAGTAGCATGTGAGTACAACTCAGTAGGCCACCACCAATGGTGTCTAAAACAGTATTCAATCAATAATAGTATATTTAGTTGTATGATGAAATAATTACAATGCATAAGTAAAAAGTTATCACATTATCAATTAATCATTATTTAACCAGATAAACCCTCAAGTTTCTATGGAGACCCGTATCTCAATACCTACTTTAGTCCATGACGGATTCATAAAAATTCCCAAGGGATATCATAACATAGAGTTCCATTATTACCATTCTTTAATTAGTACTTTAATGCCCATGTAACCATTGATATTTTATATTTGAATTCTCATGTCACTATTCAAAATTTCACATTTCAATGACCATGTTACCATTCATAATTTCATAGTTTAATGACCATGTTACCATTCACAATTTCATAATTTAATGACCATGTTACCATTCATAATTTCATTATTAATTCAAAAATTGGTTAATCATATAATTCACATTAATAATTTATCAATTAATTAAGCACATCAATCCCATTAATTAATTCATTAATTAATTAGTCAAAATCCACCAATTCAATATCCCATAATTAATTATGTCAATTATCAAATCCCAATTCTCATAATTAATTCCAAAATTAACTATTCAAATATAAAATATCAATATCTCATAACTAATTCTAAAATTAATTTATTCAAATAAAAAATCTCAATATCTCATAATTAATTATACAATTAGTTATCTCAAATCAACTATATCAATATCTCATAATTAGTTAAATAATTAATTATCTAAATCTATAATCCCAAAATCCCCAATTTCACATATCCTCAATTAATTTATTCACCAAATTAATTTATTAAATAGAGAAATAAATTGATAAATATCAAATATAAATTCTACAACCACATACACATAATTTAAATCAGGACTCTAGGAATTAAATTATAGACCACCGGCCTCAATTCATTGATGAATGATCTCCCAATGAATGTCCCAAATTTGAATAGAATAACGATATGGCATGATATGTAGATCTAAAACCTAATTCCAAGATTTAATGAAATCTAGATCCCTTATTTCTAGATCTACATCCATAATCTATAGATATATAAACCACCCAAAATAAGGAAAAAACCTCTAATGGATGGAAGAAGAATGGGAATGAGAAGGGAAACTACATGGGATGAGATCCTATTACCTTAAGGGGTGAAAGTCTTCAATTCATGCTTTAAATCGCAATTAATGGAGGTCAGAATGTCTTGGAATCTATCCATAAGGATCCAAAATTTTAAAATAAATGTTAGTGTCGAATAAGGGCTGATTTGGGATTAAAATGGGGGCACATGAAATTTTAAAATAAAATTTTAGGTGAATTAAAAACCCACTAACAGTTTGTTTGGATGTGGTGAACGATTTCCCTTAACTATACACCTTAACCATGAGCCTCTTCTAATGGGGTCCATGGTTTCTAATTTTAGGGTCCACGGTTTGAAAAACCATTTTCCAGCTATGCAAAACCCCTATGTCCAGGGATGATGGTTTACTAGGCCAAGGTACCCTGTTAGGGAAAATCATGCACTAACCATGCACTGCCCTCTTTCTTTCCTTTTTCTAAATATTTTTAACCAAAAATACCCAAAAGTATAACCCAAGATAAAATTACTAATCACAAGGAAACAGAGTACCTATAAACAAGCTCAAGACATCCCCTAAAAAGGCCAAAGTTTTACAATCTCCCTACCTTATATCAACTCTCTTTAGAGAACAACTCCCCAACATCTCTAAGATTCCGAGTAAAAAATATTGGGTTACTAAGGCCTTATATCTGATTCACTCTCCCAAGTATTCCTCTTAAACATGACCATTTTCAATAGTATAGGATCAACCAATCTAATCTTTCCCTGAAACACTTTCTCAATGCAATCCAGCACACGTATCAGAAGATCCACAACGAACGAATCTATATCAAACTCAACATAATCCACATAGATCACATGATAAGGGTCGGGGTGATACTATTTTTGTTTTGACACATGGATAACATCATGCAGAGCATTGTATCTCTATAGAAGAGCCAACAGGTACACCACGGGACTAATTATCTCTACAACCATAAACGGTCCAACAAACCTGGGCATCGACTTCTGTTGGGAAAAAATACCTCAAGGTGTCCTCTCAGAATGTTTTGGGTGTGGTTTTTGTTGTTGACAAATCTAGATGACTGAAAATGAGTATGGTTGGTATTTTCCGAATTCAGGTTCTTAAGGTCGTTTCGTTTTCCAGTGTTTACCAAATTTTTTGGCCTCAAAATTAAGAGTTTTATATTTGAAAAGTATGTATCTCTTCATATGAGTGAATGGTATGAATAGAGTTGGAGAAAATTGGAAAATTATGAGAACCACATACCATAATTCATGGACCATGTACCATGTTTCGGGAATGGTATGTGGAGCAACTGGAATAGTACGTTGGAGCGGTTCGTGATACTGAAAACTGTTCGCGGTGGAAGGCGGTGCAGTATGTGAATGGCTTGAAATCAAAAAAATATATAGACCACATAAGAGAAAAGCTAGAACATGGACTACATGGGAAAAATGGTTCACGGGTGGCTTGCGGTCCGAGACAACAGAAGAATCGGTATGAGGTGGAGGCGGAATCTATGATTTGGTGAATCTTGGATTAGAAGTTTTGTAGATATCTTTTCCTATATAATAATTGATAATTCCAATGATTACTATAGAGATCGAATATCATTATAGAACATCTTTTTGATCTAGGAATTCGGGAAAGATCGAAAGAAGTTCCCGAGAGATAATTCTGCGATGGCTAAAGTGGTAAATGATGAAGAAATCCCACTAAAGGTTTTTGCAGGATACTGAATCCTACAAAGGACATGGTACGCAGAGGAGGAAGTCTAGTACATGGAAGGAGATTACTCGGTATACAATGGAGTAAACTCCGGTATGAGAGAAAGATAATTCCGCAAGCGGTATGCAGAGGGGGAGATCTGCAATGCAGACGTGAAGATATTCCATGAACAAAGAATTTTTTGTGGAGAAAGGTCAGTTCGTAGAGGCGGAGCGATGGTAGCAGTATGAAGAGGTGGTAGTAGTTTGTGGAAGGCAGAAGTAGTACACAGAGAGGTGTTCCATATACCAAACCCAGCACTCAAAATGCAAGAGTTCAGGTGGTTTCCGATTTGCATAGAGAATCTTTCAAAAACATCAAATTTGTTTGTGAAAGTATTTTCCGGTACCTAGCAATACTCGAGAAGGTGGACTTCATATAAGAGTGAAAAAGAGACTTCAATGGAGCATCTACCAATAGTTGAGGATGCAAGAATTCATGCTAATAAAAAGACCTACATATCTATAAATTTTGTTTGACCTTCATGTTGATAAACTATGTGGGGATTCCTTTTCAAGAGAAGTGATAAAAGGAAGAGGAAGACAGTAACCCTTTCCACCAGAAGTGAGCCAGAGAAAAATTCATAGGGAGTAAACTTAGGGAATGTAGTGAGCAGGCCCTAAACATTGTAAAGGAAATGAGTCTAGGCATTGATTATATAGAACTAACTCTATACTCATTATTGGAAATGGGCCTTAGTGAATTTTGTACATCATCACATTGCCATTTTATAATCCTTAAACGTATCCCAGTGAGGGTAAACCAAGTAAAAATCATTGTTTCCTATGCATGTTTTCATATCAATTCATATATTGATATGGGAGGAAGATAGAATTGAGTTTGGTCTAACAATGATAAAAGATCAAAATGAGAAAAAGTTTTAATCTGTCATACCCTGATTCACCCCCCCTGCAGGGTATTCGACCTAGTGGATCTTCCAATTGGTATCAGAGAAAGGTTGAATATAAGTAGTTCTATATCAATAAGAATAAATGGAGTTGGTCAATCATAATGGAATTCCGATCTTTGATGGAAATAATTTTCAACTATTGATTAATCTAATTCAGCACTACTTCTGATCAATAGGGACAGATGTCTTCACAGTAGCTATGCATGGAATATCATCTAACATTAATAGTGTTGCTTTATCAGAAGCTGAAAGAAGAGAATTGGATACTGATGATAAAATGATCAATTCTTTAGTGGGATCCCTATCAAATGAACTCTATATGAAGGTGATGTCCTATAAAATAGCACATGAAATGTGGGAATTTTTTTTGAATGTTTATGATGGTGACTCAAAATTCCAAGAAGCTAAGCTTCAAGTCCTATAGAACAAGTATGGGGATCTCCGAATGAATTCCAATGAGACTATTGATGAATTATTAGATAGGATAAATATTATTTTGGAAGAAATGAGGGGTCTTGGATAAGTCACTGAAGATATATATATTGTGAAACATATCATGGTGAAACTTCCACTATGATTCCATCCGAAAGTTTCGGTGTTGGAAGACAAAGACCCGAAGGATCTGACACTAGATAACCTATATAGTACCCTTTTAGCATATGAAATGAGAAACAAATATTGTGATATAGTTTAAAAGGGGATGTCTATGAATGTGGATTTCAAGTATATTAAGAATCTCTATATTGAAGGTAGTCCTGAGGAGGACAATATGGATGATGTCATGTATTTTCTCTCCTTCAATCTACAATGGGGAAAATTGAAGTTCAAAGGGAAACTTCGATTTTTATTCTTTTGATGCGGAATGATTGACATTTTTACGAAAAGTGTCCTAAAAAGTTTGATGATGAAAATGAAGAAAATGAAAAAATTCCCCAAAAGAAGTATTCATAAAATGAGAAAGGAAGGAGAATTACAAGGAGAATGTTCTTCAAAAATAAGAATCTTCTTTCAAAAGAGGATGAAAGTTTAGAAGAATCTATGGCAGAAGAGTTGGAGTATTTAAAGGACCATAAATAGATTCTTTGGTGGTAGTAGTAAAAAATTAATTAACAACAGAATAAAGTGATAATGAAGAAGGAGAAATTGAAGGAAGAGTTGATCTTTAGTCTGAATTGGAAGCTTCTCTTAAAGAGGTAGATATTTTGAGAAGAAAAAAAATCTAATAAAGTTGTTCATGATGCCAAACTCTTTATGTAGTAGCAGGAAGAATAGAATTATGAGTTGAATGCAGAAACTGAAACGATGATATCTTTAATTCCAAAAATATCAGAAAAAGTGGTTGTGCACAAACTCAAAATTGATGAAAATTAAATTGAAATTTATATTTTGACTAAAATAGGAAAGGATCAAATAAAACATATCAAACAACTAGAAGAGGATGTCATCAGTCTGTGACAAACAATTAAAGATTAGGAAAAACTGCTAACTCTCAGTTTGACATTTGGAAATATGATCTTATAGGAAACAGAGATAATGAGATCTGAGCAAAGTGGTCCATCAGAACAAAAGAAACAATAAATTCCAAATGATATGGTTGGTATGGGGCTTGATCTAAAAGAGAATTTGGATATGTTTCAAGTAAATACACAAGTACTCACTCCCAGATTGAAGGTTGATTTAGGTACAAACCAAAATCAGAAGATTCAGAGAACCCAAGGAACAACTATTGGTGCATCATTTCCACAAAATAATGTACCTCACATAAGATATTACTGTTTTGATAAGATGGGACACTCTCAAAATGTATGTTCCATAGAAAAGAGGTACCAAAAAGATAAAGACCCACACAGGTGGTCGTACAGAGCTCAAAATTCCAGGTCTCATTTGAGGGTCATTGTTTCAGGTGTAAAGGAGATGAAAATATGGAAAGATATTGCACATCAACAATGTAGAAGAATGTGTTGAGGAAAAATGAATTTGTTCATAAGAAGCTGCCAAATGTATCTTCAAGAGAGATGAAAATTCAAAATTGATTTTCAGCTTTGCAGGTTGAAGATGGATCATCATTTATTGGGAAAGATCAAGATTATCATTCCATGTCGGAAATGAAGTCAAATACATAGGTCAAATTGAAAAGTAAAGAGAAATAAGTGGTTGCAGAAACTGCATTCAAGGCATCAGATCTCACTGGGATTTGGATCATTAATAGTGGATGCACTTACCACATGGTGAGAAATAAGGATCTAGTGATTGGAATCTGGTATGATAAAGAAGGTATCATAAAATTTGGTAATGATGAGGGCTTGAAAATTATTGTTTCAGGAAAAGCCATGTTTGGAGGAAAAGACATGAGATGATCTTATGTCTTGGTTTTTGAGGGACTTAGTCACAACTTACTTAGTTTCAGTCAATTGACTGACTTAGGGCATGCCATAAGATTTTTAATGAAATTATGTATCACGAGGAAAATAGTGGTACTGTTGTGTTGTAAGGAAATGGTATGAAAGGAAATATCAACCTCATGAGTGGAGAAGAAGATATGTGCTTTCTGTCTAAGGATGAATAAAACAAGTTATGACATAAGCGTCTTGGCCACATAAGACAGGGTTCCTTGGAAGATTTGGTGAAATATGATGCGTCTCAAAATCTCCTTAGATTATCACGTGATCATACTAATATGTGAAATTCCTTCCAATAGGGGAAGATCATTTGAAAGTCATATAATCAAAAGGAGAAAAAAGTCAACAAGACTACTTGAGTTGGTAAATATTGATGTGTGTGGGCCAATTTAGCTGAGAGCTATCGATGGGAGGAGATATTATCTTCTCTTCATTGATGAATATAGAATAATGTAATGGTTTTCAATAATTACCCACAAATATAAAGTTTTTAGTTACATTAAAAGATATCGATGAGAATGTGAAAATATTCTTCGTCAAAAAATATGGATGATTTGAACATATAATGGAATAAAATTCACAAATAGCCAAGTGGAAGATTATCTTAAAAAACATGGGATAAGTCTACAAGTTTTAGAAGTAAGAACTCCAAAGAAGAATGGAGTTGTTGAGAGAAAAAATCAGATCGTCAATAATATGTCTAGAACAATGCTCATTAAAAATACCTTCTAGAGAAATTTTGGAAAGAAGCAGTAACGATAGTAATATACACTTCGAACAAAGATTTAATTTGTCCAAAAGTGGAGAAGAGTCCATATGAGTTATGGTATAGAAAGAATCCATAATTGAAGTACTTTCCAATATTCAGAAGTAAATGTTTCATTCTCTATAAGGAGAAACATAGGAAATTTGAATCTCATGGGGATGAAGGGATATTTATTAGCTACTCAAATAAAATAAAATCATATAAATGCTCCAATAAGTTTTTGGGAAAGATATTTGAGAGTCATGATGTGACTATAGTAGAAAATGATCAGAATATTTAGAGAATACATGATTAGAATCAGGAGGATAGCAATGAAGAGATGAGAAGATCAGGAGACACTCTAGCTCCAGAGGTTGATTCATAAGAAAACTCAGATGATGAGAAAAAATTAGTGTCTTCCTAGAGACTAGTAGGAAGAGATGAAATTGATAGGTAGAACATAATTGGTGATCAGACTGCAACAGTGCAGACAAGAAGGATGAAGTCTCTACAACAATAATCATACATATCACAAGTGGATCATAAAACCTTTGGTGAAGCAGCTGAAGATAAGAATTGGGTTCTATAAATTAATTAATAACATGAAAAAATTGAGAAGAATCAGACATGGGAAAATTTTTTGAGACCATCAGGAAATAATGAGATCAGGTTAAAGTGGTTATTTCATAACAAAATGAATTATTATGGCATTGTCATTTGAAACAAAGTACGACTGGGGTGAAAAGGGTACTCCCAAATAGAGTGTATATATATCGATGAGACATTTTCACCCATTGAAATAATGGATACAATCATATTATTATTGGGAATACTAGTGTAAAGAAAATTTATGGTTTTCCAGATGGATGTCAAGTAATAATTTCTGAATGGATTTCTGGAAGAAGAAGTCTACATTGAGGAACCAGATGGCTTTCATGGTCATGAAGATTAGAAGAGAGTTTTTTAGCTGAAGAAGGAATTATATATCTTAAAGCAATCACCAAGATCATGGTATTCAAGGATTCATCAGTTTCTAAAGAAACTCAGTTTTTAGTGTGGAGGAGATGATTATAATTTGTGTTTAAATAATGAAAATAGTGGAAGTTTGATGGTCCTGGTTTTTATCGATGACATAGACTTTGGTGGATTAGAAGAATAACAATGCATATGGTTCTCTAAATTCATGAAAAGTGAGTTTGAAATGTTGATGATTGGTGAGCTGACATTTTTCCTCATCTTAGAAGTGATGAAAGGAAGAAATGGAACTTTTATTTCTCAATATAAATATTAAAAGGAGGTTTTGAGAAAGTTTTTAATGGATAATTCCAAAGAAATGAAGACTCTTACTGCTACCCAATTGAAGTTTTCATATGATGATGAAAGCAAGGTAGTTAGTCTAATAGAATATAGGAAAATCCTTGTAAGTCTTATGTACCAGACAATGAAAAGTCTTGATATTGTATTTTCCACATGCCAAGCAGTAAGGTATAAAAGAAATCCAAAGGAGAGCCACATGATTTCAGTAAAAAGAATACTTAGGTATATAAAGGGAACAATGGATTTTGGTTTAAAGTATAATGAAAAAACTCAGCCATAGTTGTTGGGATATACAGATGCAGATTGGGCAGGATCAGCAGATGACATGAAATATACATAAGGATGTGCATTTTAACATGGAGGATTGTGTATTTTCTAATGCCTCGACCCAAGTTACCCAGAATCGGTGCATTATTACATAACATTGGAATGATACATGGAATCATGTAATGATTGACCGATCATTTTAGTAGACTTGGAAGTACTAGAAACATTCATAAGTATGACATCCTTCCTTTTTTTACATAACTTTTCATTGCATTTTAAATAAAGAGGATCTTTAAAGTCTAGTGTCTTGGAAATTGTGAACATAATACATGAAAATAACATAAAAAATTCTTCTAATACACTTGTAAGGCTTCTTCATAGGCTTATAATAAGTACAATTACCACATCTCATAACCTGGAGACATACATAAAAGGAAACGACGAGCAGAAGGCCCAATAATGAAAACAAGGAAATCAGTTTACTTGTAAAATCAATAAGAACTTGAATAAAAAATAAAGACATGGGAAATGAAAGTAGAGGAATTTCATAATGAAAATAACATGAAACATAACATGAATATGTGGCTATTACATTTAATTTAGACATTCATGAACATATCACTAAGGTTCATCCCCATAGTGTCATAAAAATTACCAAGGTTATTCACCAAGGTATCGTGAAACTTGACATCTCTAGAGATTAAATTATTTACTCAATGCATTGGAGTGATATCAGGGTGAAACCTTAATATGCATTTACTTTCATGTGATACACATATATAATAATAAAAAATTTCATAAATAACCCAAATGGAATAAAAGAAATGGGTTTCATGTCAAAATCGTGATGTTTAAAAAGTACTTAAAAATAACATCATTATGTCATTTATAAACCATCGAAAGGGAGTGAGGGTTATATATATGTCAATTACCAAATAAAATAGATAAATTGTATCTATTAATTAATACCACTAGAAATGAAAATAGAATTGGGTATTCACATAAATAATACAAGAGAATTTCTTGAGAAAAAAAACAGATATTTTTAGATGAAAATTCTGCAGCATAACCGCAATATAACATGGTTATAGAAAAAAATGAAAAGAGAGGGAACAAAATTCACCCACTCATAAATAACTCATAATACTGTATGGGTATAGAATAAAAATAAATAATATCATGTTATGGATATTTTAAGGAAATACCATATGAAAATGAAACTCTATGGAAAAGAGAAGATGTGATTTCTTTTATGAAACTTTGGCAGCCTAACATCGTCATGTAAAAATTCAGAAAATAAGTTGATGAGATTGGAAATAGTCTCCCATCAATTGAATATGAAATGGACAGTAATAATGATATAAAATAACATACACCAACAGAATTAAATAGAAACTAGAAGATAGAATGTAAAGGATGTCATGACTTAAAAGAGGAGGGTGAGAGGTTCCCTTACCTCGAAGAGTAAATTCTAAATATTGAAGATTGGGACCTTGGGAGACTTGAGGGAACCTTGGGAGGACACCTTGGGAGGTATAAAGACCAGATATTAGTTGAGGAGGATTTTTTAAGGAGAATAATGAGGTAATGGATTGGTATTTATAGGGAAAGTGGGGGAATAAATTATTAATTTCCAAGGGACACCTCATCATTGGTATTTGAAAAACTATGGGTTTTCCCATGTTAGTTACCCTTGGTATTGGCCACCTTGGACAAAAAATAACATATATTACTATTCAAAAGTCGAATTGATTATTTACATCATGATTACATCATCAATGATGTCATTAAACACCCGAAACACAAAACTGTATTTTTACTATTCACCGAAAAAAAATTGTTTCAGAAAAATCCCAAAAATTTACTCTAACCTAATATCTATGATCTGAATTCAAAAATGAACTCCATTTTATGGAAATAATTTTCTAAATATTTTTAATTTAATTTTTAAATAAAATAATTATTTATTCCAAATATACATCTTTAAAATTATAACTCATTTTGTAACACCTTATGACACTACTACAAAAAACAGGCTTTATCAGCACTCAAAACGGGCTTTAACAGCACTAAAAAGTGATGTAAAGCTCAAAACCAGTAATGGGGGGGGGGGTCTTTATCAGCACTAAATAAGAGCTGATAGAGGGAGCCTTTATCAGCGCTAAAAAGCACAGATAAAGGCATCCTTTATCAATGCTAAAAAAGCGCTGATAAAGGGATACATTGTCATGGATAAAAAGGCACTGATAAAGGAATCCATTTTCAGTGAAAAAAAGCGATGATAAATGTGTTTTATCAGCGTTAAAAAAGAACTAATAAATTCCATGTCTACTGCAACATCAAATTCTACAGTAGCACACCCAAACAAGACCTGCAAAAAATTCAGCATCTCAACAAGTATATCCATACAAAATTAACACATAATTCATAAGGTAATTACACCAAGTATACTCATACACCATTAACACATAATTCATAAGTTATTTAAATACATAAATAATTAAATTTAGAATTTAAGGGGTTGGGGCTGTTCAGGGGTTTCGGGTGGCTGTCTAAGGGGGGGTAGGGGTGTCCGGGGGGATGGGGGTGTCTGGGGGGATAAGGGTGTCTACGGGGGTGGGGTGGTGACCTGGAGGGTGGGGGTGGTCGTTCATGGGTGGGGGTGTTCAGGGGGTGGGGGTGTCCAGGTGGTGGGGTGGTGTCTAGGAGGGGAGGGGGGTCATCCAAGGGGGTGGGTCAAGGGGGGTCTGAGGGAGAGGGTAGGGGGGGTTGTCCATGGGGGGGGGCTGTCCATGGGGGTGTCTAGTGGGTGGGGGTTTCTAGGGGGTTGGTGCTCTTTTTAGGGTGTGGTGGTGTCTGTAGGGGTGGGGGTGTCCATAGGGTGGGGTGGTGTCCCAGGGTGGGGGTGGTCCAGGGGTTTGGTGCGGTTGTCCAAGGGGGTTGTGGTGGTGTCCATGGGGTGGGGTGGCTATCTATGGGGGTGGGGGAGGTGTCCAGGTGGTGGGGTGGTGTCTATGAGGGGTGGGGCTGTCCAGGGTGTGGGGTTGTCCAGGGGGTGGTGGCTGTCCATGGGGTTGGGGGGCCATCCAGGGGGGTGCCTAGGGTGTTGGGGGTGTCTAGGGGGTGGGTGTCCAGGGGGTGTCCAGGGGGGGTCAGGGGGCTGTCCAGGTTGGGTGGGGGCTAACCATGGGGGTGTCCAGGGGGTGGGGGTGGCTGTTCATGGTCATAGGGGTTTCCAGGTGGGGTGGGGGAGGTGTCGAGGTGGTGAGGTGGTGTCTAAGATGGGTTGGGGGTGTCCGAGGGTGGGGGATGTCTAGGGTGTGGGGGGGGGGGGGTTATCCATGGTGGTGTCCTGGGGGGTGGGAGGTGCCCAGGGGGTTGGGGGGCTTTCCAAGGGGTGGGGGTGTCCAGAGGGGTGGGGGTGTCCAGGGGGTGGGGTGGTGTCCAGGGGGTGGGGCAGTCCAGGGGTTTGTGGGGCTTTCCAAGGGGGGTGGAGTGGTGTCCAGGGGGTGGGGGTGGCTGTCCATGGGGGTGGGGGTTTCTCGGGGATGGGGGAGGTGTCCAGGTGGTAAGGTAGTGTCTAGAAGGGATGGGGGCGTCCAGGGGGTGGGTCCCGTCCAGGGGTTGGGGGTCGTCCAAGGGGGGTCGGGGGGGTTGTCCATGGGGGTGGGGGTGTCTAGACGGGTGGGGGTGTCCAGGGGGTTGGGTAGTGTCCAGGGGGTGGGACAGTCTAGGGGGTTGGTGGGGGCTGTCCAAGGGGGATGGGGTGGTGTCCACGGGGTGGGGGAGTTGTTCAGGTGGTGGGGTGGTGTCTTGGAGGGGTGGGGGCATCTAGGGGGTGGGGGTAAACATGGGGTTGTGGGTTGTCCATGGGGGGTATGGGTGGGGGGCTGTCCATGGGGGTGGGGGTGTCCAGGTGGGGGGGTGGTGTCTATGAGGGGTGGGGGTGCCGTCCAAGGGGGTTAGTGGGTGTCCAGGGGGGGATATCCATGGGGGTTTCCCAGGGTGGATGGTGTCCGCGGGGTTTAATCTTACATAAATGACCCATGGATCGTTCTCCTAAAGGATCAACACAATCTGAATGCATTTGGTCTGATTTATGTACGTCAGTTGTTGTTTCACATAAAATTCTATCCATTTTAAAGAAAAGAGAGACACTTTGAGTGATACCAGTCACATCGTGCCTCAGATTGAGGCGGGTTTGACTAGTACATGTCACCAAACTAACCATGGATCGTTCTACTAAATTAAAAACACAATACGAATGCGTTTGGTCAGATTTCCATAGGTCATTTGTTGTTTTCACTTAAAATTTTGTCCATTTTAAACAAAAGAGAGAATCTTTGAGTAATACTGGCCACACCATGCCTTGGATTGAGGCTTGGTTGACTCGTACACATCACAAATTAACCATGTATCATTCTCCTAGAGGATCAACACAATCCGAATGCATTTGGTTTGATTTATGTACGCTACTTGTTGTTTTCACTTAAAATTTGGTCTATTTTCAACAAAAGAGAGACATTTTGAGTGATACCGGTCTCACTGTTCCTTGGATTTAGGTAGGGTTGACTCATAAATGTCATAAACAGACCCATGGATCATTCTCTTAAAGGAATTACGTAATCTGAATGCATTTCGTTGGATTTTTGTAGGTCACTTGTTGTTTTCACTTTACATTTTGTTCATTTTAAACAAAAGAGAGACACTTTGATAGATAATAGTCGTACCGTGCCTCATATTGAGGATTTTATGACTCGTACACATCACAAATGACCCATGGACCATTTTCCTAAAGGATCAACATAATCCTAACTCATTTGGTCAGATTTATGTACATCTGTTGTTGTTTTCGCTTAAAATTATAACCATTTTAAACAAAATAGAGACACTTTGAGTGATGCCAGTCACACCGTGCCTCATATTGAGGTGGGTTTGACTCATCCACATAACCAACAAACCCATGGATTGTTCTCCTAAAATATAAACACAATCCAAATGCGTTTGGTCAGATTTTCGTAGGTCAGTTGTTGTTTTCACATAAAATTGTGTCCCTTTCAGTTATACCGGCCACATCGTGCCTCGGATTGAGGCGTGGTTGACTCGTACACATCACCAATGACCCATGGATCGTTCTCCTAAATTATAAACACAATAAAAATGCATTTGGTCCGATTTATGTATGTCAGTTGTTGTTTTCTCTTAAAATTATGTCCATTTTAAACAAAAGAGAGACACTTTAAGTGATACCGGTCACACCGTGCCTCAGATTGAGGTGGGGTTGACTCATTCAAAGAACCAACTCACCCATGGATCATTATACTACCAAACCAACCCAATCCGAATGTGTTTGGTCTGATTTCCTTAGGTCAGTTGTTTTCACTTAAAATTATGTTCATTTTAAACAAAAGAGAGACACTTTGAGTGATACCGGCCACACCGTGCCTCGGATTGAGTCAGGGTGGTCTCATACATGTTACCAATGCACCCATGGATCGTTATCCTAATGGAACAACACAATCCAAATGTGTTTGGTTGGATTTCAGCAGGTCAGTTGTTGTTTTCACTTAATATTCTGTCCATTTTAAACAAAAGAGAGATGCTTTGAGTGATACTGGCCACACTGTGCCTCGGATTGAGGCAGGGATAACTCATACACATCACCAATGGACCCATGGATCATTCTAATAAAGGAAAAACACAATTAAAATGCGTTTGGTCAGATTTTCGTAGGTCAGTTGTTGTTTTCACTTAAACTTATGTCCATTTTAAACAAAAGAGAGACACTTTGAGTGATACCGGCCCCACCGTGCCTCAGATTGACGCAGGGATGACTTTTACATGTCACCAATGCACCCATGGATCATTATCCTAAAATATCAACACAATCCAAATGCGTTTGGTTGTATTTATATAGGCCAATTTTTGTTTTCACTTAAAATTCTGTCCATTTTTAAACAAAGAGAGACACTTTGAGTGATACCGGCCACACCATGCCTCATATTGAGGAGGCTTGACTTTTACACCTCACTTACACACCCATTGATTTTTCTCCTAAGGTACCCACACAATCCAAATGCGTTTGGTCAGATTTCCATCGGTCATTTGTCGTTTTCACTTAAAATTTTGTCCATTTTAAACAAAAGAGAGACAGATTGAGTGATACCAGCCACACCATGCCTCAGATTGAGGTAGGGTTAACTCATACACCGCAATAATGCACCCATGGATCATTATTCTAAAGTATAAACCCAATCCAAATGCGTTTGGTCAGATATGAAGGTATTTTGGAGATTTTACTTCTTTTTCTTATCCAAATCTGAAAGAAAAGTGGTTCATCATTATTGCATGTTGGTTGTGCATTTCATCTGTTAAAATGGGAAAATGACTCATTGGAGAAAGGATATTTTATTTATTAACAATTACAATTTTCCTATGAACAATTACATACAAAATAGTTTCATCTTTTGATACCCTTAACCCCTCTCAAAAATAACCTCCAATTGTATACGTCCCCATGTCATATCTTCATGCTATTTGTGTACAATATTCCATCATGTATATAGACCACTCATTTCTGAACAAATCTATATCTTCTTGTGAGTATGAGGATTTTCGGCAGTCATAGTAGTACTGAAAAATATATAAATAAATAATTAATAAATTAATTAAAAGAAATAGTATTTGTTTTTGAAAATACCTCTTTAGGGATGCTAGTTTGTTGATAAAAAACGATCTCTTTCATAAATTTACAAACATTATAACCAAAATCATATCGTTTGTTTATTTTGGACACTACAAAAAAAATTGATCATTATGATAATAAGTAATTTTTGTTGATATGTGTTTAGATAGTGAAATTTTATTATATATACCCTGATATTTGTCTACATGTAGTACTTTCTCTCCTCCTAATGCTTAGCCCCTGTCCTCATTCCATTTTTTAGACAATAATGATACACCACCCTATCATAACAGAATCCCGAGTAAAAAATAATATAAATTATATAACTTGATGTTTAGACCTAAAATTTAGGATGTATTATCTTACAGATTCACAAACTCCATCATGTGTGGTCAGTTTGTTGGATATCATTGCATTGAATTGAGAAAACAAATCTTTTGAGTATCCAAGTTCACCGCAATTAGCAGCTAATGTTTCCTAAAAACATAAAAATGAATAAGTAATAAAAGAAGTGAAAATATAATTGATATGGTTTAATCATAGAGTTTTACCCCTACATGGTTGGAATTAGGAATAGTTTGTCATCTGTATTCTTTTTTTCAAATGTTTTCAGCAATTCGTTCACTATTTCATCCTTTTTTGGTGGCTCTGATTTCGTTATATATATTGATGTGGTATGAGGACTAATGAGTCTGAATTTGGGCTCATGGGTAAATTCCTTCAACTGTCTTTCATATATACGTCTGTCAATAATATAAAATGCACTTAGTCATAATTTTCTCATTATATTATCATTTATAAAATCAATTCATTATAACATACCTTATATATAAATTTACAACTGTGAGGCCTAGCCAACCATTTTCAAGGATCTCATTTACATTTTCAATAGCAATGAAATCTTGTCTTTCCTTTCCGTATATATTTTTTTCGAAAAAAACTATATGACTACTACCACCTCTTAGCTTCGTATACACATGATTCTTCAATGCTATTAAATGTGGATAGAGAATAGGTGGTGTTATTGTGCTTTCAGTGGCTCCTTGGGATCGGTTGGTCGATCCTTTAGATTATTCTGAGCCAACGTTTCTTGTCATCCCCTTCCCTTTCTCCGTCTATAATAACATTCATTGGTTCATACCCTTTTTCATTATGTTTTAATGGTTTCGTTTGAAAAAAAAGAAAATAAATACCTCTTTGTCCACATGTACTCTTACAAGTTCTGACGGCCATGCAATGAATGTCGTAATAGCCTTTTCAACTGTATGAATATCATCGTCATCAAGTGGAATAGGTATCTCTGGAATTGGATCATGATCTACAGTAATTGTCACATTCATATGATCTTTCGGAAGTGGTCTATTCTGAATCTTGTCCTCTGGGATGTTGAACATTGTATCCCTCGCTACAAGGTGGTAGGTGGGTGTTGACATATATAAATCACAGTCATTATCACCCTATAGAAGATCAGTACAGGAAAATTATTTATGTTTGTCTGATTCACATTTCATGGGAAAAATTATTAGAATATTGATTACCATGGCTAAGACACCTCTTTGAAGGTAATGTCTCCCCTCAAATCTGGTGGGGGTGGGGTAGGATCTTCACGCGCTGGTTGTTCCTGAGTTGTGTCTTCTCCTTGCTTTGCACCAATAAAAGTTTCTAGCAACTCTCCCTACCATTGAAATCGTTCTTCAAGAGTTTCTATCCTTTCTCTCATTTGTTTCAATTTTTCATCTCTATAATCCATTTCTTTTTTTTTCTCGTAATATAGTCAGGGTGTCACCCCAAACCCCACACCACTGACACAACTTTATTTTTTCAGCCACTTCAAAGCTGTTGATAATAGGTCTGCATCTGCTACTGGAGTACCTGATTCGTGTGACTGTCAGATATAGGAAAATAACTGATTATTTTTATGTAATTGAAATTTAAAACAAATATTTTTATCATCGTGTCATACTTACTCATATTTCCCACAATTTTTGTGTGTTTTCATCTACTAGATTCCCTTCCCTATTCACACGTGACTCCTTCCATAGCACATGACGTGGGATGGATGTGTCTTTGTTTTTAGACTCATCAATCTACATATAAATATATAAAGATAGTTATGTTGTTGTTTCTTTTCACCTAACAATATTACTATAAATTTAAAATACGTACCATTTTTTTTCTAGTGAAACATACCCCATCCTTGCTTTACAATATGGGTATGTTGGTTTTGATGCACGTTCCATATTTTTATTACTGAGTTGCTATTTCATAAATAAAATATTGACAATAAAAGTGATGAATACACATATCCTCAAACAACATATTATCACCCACAATGTACCTGAAACATCTCATCCCCACAGCAGCCAATAAATGCATCTCATGCTTCTTGGGATATCAGGTGAGCGTAGATAAGGGGTGGGTGTGGGTTTATTTTACCTTTGAAATATTTCAGGTGACCTTTTGTTAAAATAGTGGAAATACCTCAATGAATCATTCCTACAAGCCTTAGTACATAATTCTTGTGTGAATAATCTTCTATAAATGTACTCTGTAAGAGATTGAGAAGAGTAAGACACTGTTTCATTATTTTATTTACTGGTAAATTAAAGAAATAAAATCACAATGTTACTGTAATTTCTTCAAAGATCACAGACTTCAGCCGGGACACAACATGGTGCCATGAATCTATGTCAATTAGCAAGCATTTCCAAGTGACAATTCCAATGTAACTATTAAACATAGCCTTGTTTGGATTCACATGTTGGCCTTGTGCATTCCATATGAAATAAAATTTGATGCCTTTGCTTTTCACCTTAAGAACATTGTCTTACACCGTCAAACTATGATGCACCTATGTTTTCTGTGACTTCGGTCCTTCATCCCCAACCATTTAATCGATATCAACATCATCTATATGTTCATCTAGAATGGTAGTAATGGCATGTGCAGATGGTTGTTGGACCTCAGTAGTAGGAGCAGCAACAGTTTCAGAAACTTATTGTTTCTCTGCACTATGAGCAGCCACAGCAGAAGCAGTAGCAGTAGCAACAAAAACAGCTTCAGAGACTTGTTCAGCCTCAATTTTAGGAGCACCAAAACGTACAGAAGTCATTTTCTGCAAAAGTGGTTGAATGGTTAATTTAGATTACATAAATTCAATAATGATAAGATAATAACATGAGATAACAAGATCTATATTACAAACAAAATATAACCTATTTATTGAACTCTCTTTCTTTCTTTTTAAAGGCTGAATGGATTTGTCACCTCTATCAATTATCCAAATCCCTAAATTTTGGTCTCCTATAACATACAAAAAATCATCTAAATTGGGACTATTGTGAAATTATTGTGACTTACCACTGAAAGGATCATTCTCAACTGAACTTTCATCACACCCTTTATTAATTTTGGATGATAACAGAACAATCGACCACATTCGTTTTGTGGGATCTAGAACATAAAAAACATGTACCACTTGGGATTCCATTATAAAATGTTCATCTTTGTACCCTTCTTTACTAAAATCAACTTTCATAAATCCCCATTCATTTATTTTAATACCTCTGTTGTTATCAACCCATTTGAATTGAAAAATCATCAATTAGAATATTGTATAATCCAACTCCTATATTTTTTTGATAATTCCAAAGTATAACATATTTGCATAAATTAGATTTCTATCCTTACTACCAGAAACATGCATCGCTTCAGCCACAAGTGTAACTCTACTATTTTCCATGGTACTATCTTCATCATGTTCTTATGTATATAATGTATAACCACTAATTACAAAATAATTATAAGATAATACATACGGACTTGGTCTGGTGTCTAGTCATCGAATTTTTTCTGAAATTGAATTCGGATTTTCATCTAACTTCTTAAAAATATGGTCCTCAAACCATCCTATAAATTGGTGATTATGTGTATTTGATATCCATTTTTCATCCCTTGACGGATTCAACTTCCTAAGAATTTCTTTGTGAGTTTCAATATATGTAGCAACCTCCCAACTATTAGTCAAAACATAAAGGTGGGCCTGCACCTGATCTGTAATATTGATTGTCACAACATCTCCTCTAGAAATTCCCTCACCCTCAATGCATCCATCCTGACTATATTTCGGGAGACCAATGCTTTCCACATCAGATAGGAATTCTGTACAGAATTCAATGGCTTCCTCAAAATTATATCGCTCCACTATACAACACATTGGCCAACATTGATTTTTGACATACCCGTTCAAAATCCTCATATTCCATTCAAATGGGTACATCTATCTATGGTGCATATGACCACAAAGTCAAATCTCTCTCATCAAGTGAATAATCAAATGAACCATCATAAAAAAGAATGTTGGCGGGAAGAACATTTTTAATTCACATAATATGATGAAATTTTTTTTCCATAGCTATCAATTTCGATGGGTCTAAAACTTTGCTACATATAGCTTTGAAAAAGAAACAAAGTCTGGTTAACTTATGATGAACATTATAGTGAAAAATTCAACGTTAAGATATAGGAATTAAATCTTTCATCAAAACATGGCAGTCATGTGATTTCAAACCTTTTAACTTCAAATAATTCATTGACACAATGTTCTTGATATTTGATGAATACCCCTCTGGAACCTTTACTTCATTGAATAAGTTGAAAAACTGATATCTCTCCTCCATAGAAAGAGTGTAAGAAGCTAGAGGAAGAAACATTTGATTTTCACCCTTCACGGGAGCCAACTCTTATCGTATTCCCATGTCAACCATGTCCAACCTTGCCGAAATTCCATCCTTTTTTTAGGAGAATTTAGCAACGTTCCGATAACAGTGTCACATATATTTTTCTACACATGCATCACATCATGAAAATGTCTGACGTACAAACAATTCCAGTATGGTAATTCAAAAAAACTGATCTCTTTTTTCAGCCAATTTCCGTAAGGTTTTTTGAAAATGGTTAACCAAAAATAGTGTTCACATATTTTAGTTTCTCAAACAGCTGATCACATGTTATTGGAGATAGTGGTGTGCATTGTTCTGAAGTTCCATTGAATGATTTCATCCAAGATCGGTACTTATGCTGACAAGGAAGAAATCTATGATGTCCTAAAAACACAGATTTTGAGGAATGTTTCAACCTAATAGATTCTATATATTCTTCGCACATAGGAAACCCTTGAGTTTCTTTTATGTTATAGCCTGAAAAATTTCCATAAGCAGGGAAATCATTTATCATCCCATACAACATCGCTCTCAACGTGAAGTATTCACTTTTATAAGAATCATACAACATAACACCTAAATCCCACAATAACTTCAAATCCTTGATCAAAGGATCCAAATAAACATCAATATCGTTACCTAGTTGTTTTGGTCCTGATATAAGAATAGATAACATGATGAATTTCTGCTTCATGCATAACTAGGGTGGAAAGTTATAATTTACCAACATAACATGCCATGTACTATGAGTGCTGGTTTGAAAAACAAAAGGATTCACTCTATATATAGATAACACAAGACGAAGGTTTCTCGGCTCTTTTCCGAATTCAGGAAACTCATGATCAATTTTCCTCCATTGAGGATAGTCAGGCAGATGACGTAATTTCCCATCTTTATTTCTTTTATCTACATGCCATGACAATTGTAACATTATAATTTCTTGGATTTTTATTACCATATGAATTTCAATTGTTAACCATTTTAATGTAAAATGAATCATTAAATCAATAACCACTATAATCCATTCATTTATCATTAATAACATTTATTCTATCTTTAACCATTTATTAAACATAATTATTCCAATAATTATCATTAATCATTTAAAAACCTATCATTTATCATTTCCAACCCATCACCCATTACTATTTTCAATTATTACAACCATATTCCATGCCAAAAGGAAACTATAACACCACCAAATAACAACTAAATTTTTATGACATAAAATACCACTAAACATATTCTAAATTCCATAAAATCGATTATTTTTTACCTAAATAGCCATATAATTTATATCATAATCACACAATAATTCATCCATCACTACCGTATTAATTACCACACCACATGCTCCCGAACACATCAATCAACCATCAACCTTATAATCATTGTGATAAATACCCCATACATAGTAGCATGAAAGGAAAAATACATAAGAAATTCACACTAAAAACTCCCCCTTAAACATTCTTTCATATTAAAGTAGAATTTATAGTTTAAATATAACACTTTAATAACATATTTCCATACAACCAATTCATTACCTACCTTAAGAGAGTAGAAAATTATGAAAGGTGATAATAACATATTATTAGTAGTAAGAAATTTCATTCACAACATCAAGAATAAATAACTTAGTAAAAACACTAATAAATACATAAATATATAATAAATATTATGGAACTTCATAAATCACATGCAAAACTCTCTCTACACATTAATTTCCATTAGTGTAATTCATTACACTATTTAGGTTAATCAGTACTATCCATCAAATGGAAACAAAATAACATGATAATTTTATAATTTAAACCTAATAAAGAAGGAGAAATTTCATGTCCCCAACCTCAACTAAATATTTAACAAATATTTTATAAGAATGAGAAGAATAATCAAATAAAACATGAGTTAACACATGAGGGTAATCTAAAAGGCCTATGCATGGCCATTAACCATTAAAACCAAAAAAACCCAGAAATCGAATCAGCATTTTTGTCACATCCTTCCTAAGAAGAAAGTTCAAGAAAATAATCAAGAAGAAGAGAAAATAAATTCACCTTAGATTTTAAATAGGTTGATCTCTTAAAATTTTAGAAGAAAACCGATCAAAGGGTGGTAAAGATATCCAAATATACATCACTAGTCACCTAGGTTTGTAGGAAATTTTTTTAGATAAGAAATAATTTGATACAAGGCCTAAATTTATAACCATTCTATAAAATTAAAGGATAATGATGTGAAAAGGTTCACCATTCTATAATACAACTATGATCAAAAAACCATCGCAGGTTATCCCTTGAGTCTATAGGGTCAAACCACATTAAAATTGATATTAATATAATATGGTCCATGAAACAAACAAGTCAACCATTTCATGGCACTAAAACTATCTAGGATCATAGTGTGATCCTCAGACTCCTCCCTTTAACTCAGATAACCTTACACCAAACCACGATGCAATAGAAGTTAGTATAGTGAAACATAACTCAAATAGACACAACTTAGAAAATTACCACCCAGGTTTCCATATCGTAGAAAGTAGAATTATTATATAATACCCCTTATAGAAGATTAACCAAAAGGCTCATGTAAGATGAAATTAAAAAAACTTAAGAACATCCCACTGCATTACCACCCCTCACAGCACAACCAAGATCACATAAGATAAACCCAAAAGGGAGTATATCAAATTAATCTATGGACATCCCTATATAAGAATAACATAGTGATGTTTACACCATGAAAAAACTACTTCATGCAGTAACCAATATTACACTTCAAAACCTCTCCACCAAAAATAAACCTAAAATGAGAAGTGGGATATTTACCTAGAGTAGATCACACCCGCGATGGAGGGAGAGAAGAAGCGTCGAGTGGTCAGGGAGCCTTCTGCGCTACTTTGGGAAGGGAATGTGCGACTGCCAGAGGAGGAGGTGCATGGGGGGAGCCACCAACCATTGAAAAATTGAGGAGTAGGGTTCGTAGGGAGTAGGGTTGAGTGGAGAGGAAGAGAATTAGGGTTTTATGGGAGGAGGATCTGCGGAAGGGGTTCGAGGGGGGGGGGGATAAAGAGTAGGGCTAGCGGCAGAGGTCCGGGAATGAGAAGATCATGGGGGAGGGGAGTTGTAGCCGGGGTACAGTACTGCGAGAGCTTGAGGGCGTGATAAACAGAGGATACTATGTGCCTGATTTTATAAAATATCAGACTACAGTTTTATTAGCACTAAAAAATCGCTAATAAATCCTCTCTTTATCAGTGCTACAAAAGCACTGATAAAAGGTAACCTTTATAAGAGCTAAAATTTTAGTGTTGATAGAGGGATTCCTTATTAGGGCTTTCCAACTGCTGATAAAGGGCTTCTTTATCAGTGCTAGAAAAGTTATGATAAAGCATCCCTCTATCAGCGCTAAAATTTTAGCGCTGATACTAGGTTCCTTTATCAGTGCTTTTTTATTAGCGCTAATAAAAGGTGGCACTTACCTTGCCCATTTTTTTAGTAGTGAGAATATAATCAAGGTCCCATAAAATTATCGTATAACCATAAGATAATAAATTAACAATTGATAATTAAATTTTTTGAAAAAACATTTCCATTTTAAATTATTACATTAATTATAAAATTTTAAATAAAATATATATGACATAAAAAAATACCAAAACATAAACTATGATCATTTTTTCACGTTTGAGATCTATAAAATGTATTTATACATTCATGGGTTAAGTTTCTATTTTTTTCTATTTACTAATCATTATTATTCATACGGGTATTTTAATATTCATACTTTACTGTTCACTAAATATTTAGTTGATATTATTAGACTCTAAATTTCTTACTGAACACAACTGTAGAAGACCATTTTTTTGAAATCAATTCACATTATTAATTATTTAAATAATACAAAAATATTTTTAAAATACCACTTTTTCCCTAAATTCATCAATAATATACATCCTATATTTATCTAGACACTTGAAATTCTTAAAATTTACCATAATAAGAAATAAAAATTTTATTTATATAAAAATATTACACAAAGTAGCTAAAGCCTTGTTACATAGCCTTTTATAACACCAGCATAGGACCTAAGTGTAATGTGTGCTATGGTGATAGAATCTTGAGGTGGCTAGGACAACATTGCTCGAGTGGTGATTTCTATAAACTTGAACTTCCCCCTTAGGTGATTCTATTCAATCTTCAAACGTTGATATTTGGATTTGGATTGGTCCAGAGAAAATCCTAGTGACACTACCTCTTTCCCAAGCTCCGACATATGGGCTTCATATGGCCCAAGTCTACTAGATGATGCCATCGACTCTTCTTTCTGTATTAATTAACCAAGATCATTTGAATTTATAAATACTAATTGTAACATTAAGAATTTATTTTCTAACAATCATATTGACCCATGGTCATATAACAGTAAAAACTCAACCGTCTCATTTAATTATACTCACATAATTGACTAAAGGATATAGTTTTGTAGAGTATAAAATAAAATAACACACAAATTTAGGAAATAAATTTAGTTAAAAAGATCAGGTCATTACATTCTTCATCCTTTAAGAAATTTCATCCTCGAAACATTAACTCATACCCTAAGAGGATAAAAGGTGTGGGTACTTCTACCTCATAGGCTCCTCTGGTTCCCACATGGCTTCATCACATTTTTGGTACCTCCACAACACCTTAACAAGGTGAGTAGTCTTGTTGCATAGAACCTTGTCTCTATGAACCAATATCTTCACCGGCTTCTCCTCATAAAAGAGGTCATGTTCCAATTATACCACATCATGATTTAGTACATGTGAAGGGTCAGGTATGTACTTCTTCAAGAGGGATACATGGAAGACATCATGAACTTGTGATATATTTGGAGGAAGTGCAAGCCGATAGGCCTCTGATCCTAGGTTATCAACGATTTCATAGGGGCCAATGTACCTATGGATGATCTTCCCATTCTTCCCAAACCTCACGACTCTCTTCCTTGTTTAAATTTGAAGAAGGATGTTGTCACCAACATCAAACTCCATATTCCTTCGACGGTTGTCGGCATAGCTCTTATGTCGACTCTGAGAAGCATTAATCTGTTGCTAGATGGCATGGACTTTTTTTGTCATCTCTTGCACAAGATCAGGCCCAAGAAAATTTGTCTCACAAGTTTCATCCCAACTAGTTGGAGTTATATATCACTTCCCATATAGATCTTCATAGGGTTCCATTTGAATGCTCGAGTGGAATCAGTTGTTGTAAGAGAACTCAACTAAAGGGACATGTTGATCCCATCCACCTTTAAATTTCATTGAGCATGTTCTCAGCATATCCACGAGTGTTTGAATAGTTCTATCAAATTGGCCATCGGTTTGGGGGTCATAGGCCATACTGAAATTCAATTCGGTTCTTAGAGCATGTTGAAGGCTTCTCAAAAAAATTTATGTGAACCTTAGATCACGATTATATACAATAGAAAGTGGAACCCCATGCAACCTTATCACTTCCTTCATATAAATCCTGGAAAGTTGGTCAAGAGATAAATATTCCCAAATAGAGATAAAATGGGTAGTCTTGGTGAGACGGTCCACAATAACCCACATCACATTGTTTCCTTTGGAAGTTCTTAGGATACTACTGGAGAAGTCCATAGTGATATTGTCCCACTTCCATGCTTGTATGGTTAGTGGTTGCAATACCCCTTTAGGAAGTTGTTGCTCTACCTTCACTTGTTATCATACCAGGCACCTTGAATTTTATTCAACAATCTCCCTTTTAATATTATCCAACCAATAATGATCATGAAGGTCCCTATACATATTTTTTCTTCTATGATATATATAGAAAGTATACCTATTGTTGGACTCACCTGATTTGATAATCCCAATTATGTTTAGACATGCTTTGATATCCCAAAATAATGTCTATCAATATATTAATTATACTTTAAAATTATGACTTCATTCTAATGAGTTGATATAAATATCAAAATTATCATATCATATCATTGGAATATGATATTCAATGTTTATTTATGATTATAAATGTTTAACGACGATTAATCTTGATACTAACTCAATATGGAAATGAAATGAATAGAACTGATACTTTATAAGAATATGATATTCAATGTTTATTTATGATTATAAATGTTTAATGATGATTAATATTGATACTAACTCAATATGGAAATGAAATTCCTAGAACATATACATTATAAGATTTGAGTTTTAAAGTCACTAATACAGACAGAGCTACTAATAAACAAAGGTCACCAACAGACTAAGTCTACTGATAGACAAGGTCACTGATACAAGCTACTGATATATTGGAGCTACTGATATAGGAAGCTACTGATAGAGTGATCTACGGCTAATGATGTTAATAGCTATTGATAGAGAGGAATATCTACCGACGAAAGTACACCATTATGAAGAGCTACTGATATATGGAGCTACTGATACAGGGAGGTAACTCTACACATGGAGCTAATGATACATAAAGATACCATTATAGAGAGTAACAACTACCAATGCAAGGCCAACTGTTACAAGTCCACCACTACAAGTTCCCTGATACAAAGTCAAACCGATGGAAGCCAGTCACGGTTTCTCTATACTCAATCTCTCTGTTTGTTTATTAGAAATGGTCATATTTTGTGATTTTAATGAAACTAATATTAATTAATGTTTTTTTGGATGTCAAGGAACCGTAACTCATACGTGTAGAAGTAATCATGACTTGTGTCAAACCACCGCATGAGCTATAAAAGGAAGATCAAATCTGTGTATAAAAATAGAGTGACATAGAGGATGCACAAAGAGACACATACAAGAATAACACACGAAGAACTAGAAAAACACTTATAAACATCAAGAATAAAAGTTTGGGATGAGGTTCAAGTGCTGAAAGGAATACTCTCACATTAAAGATGAACTATTGTACTGGAAGTGAAGGAATAAAATCATGACACTCTGTTTTCCAGAAAACATCCAGAGAAGGACGTAAAGCTTCATCTGATTCAATACAAAGGAGTCCAGAGTTCCATTTACATCACAGAAGAGAATTCTAAACTTATCTCCATATTATTTCTCTGTTGTGATCATTTTTATTACATTACGAGCAGTGTGTGTGATTCTGTCTGTTTTGACACACACTGACTCCAAAGCTGAACCGGAGGATACGGAAATCCTCACACAAAACTCTTTATACCTTTGTGTATCCCATGTAGAACTGTGGTAGAGGTATGAGGACCTGGACATACTATATTCTATTGTTGTTGCTTTTCCATGTAGAACTGTGGTAAAGGTCTGAGGACTTGAATAGTCTGAGTATTATTATAAACCCTACTCCAGGGTGTAGATCAAAGTTTTATATAAACTGTTTGAGAGAACTAAGTCTCAGTTTGAGACAGAACCTCTTGGTTAAAATTCTTGTTCATCTTATTTTAGTTTAAACTATTTTCAATATCCCGATGCTAATTACTTTGAAATTCAAATCTATTTTAAAGTAACTCTGATAGTTGAAATAGCAAGGGTTTGTAAATTTTGCTAGCAAATAATTTAGTCTCAAATGCTAACTTAATCTTCAGATTAAGTTACCTGAGAAATAATAAATCTTTGAGAAACTAATTGAACACTTAAAATCTTTATAAATTCACTACAGTTTAACTTATTTTATGAATTGGGGGATTTCAATATAAATATTTTACAACGAAATTTTTAATAGGAACTCAATTCACCCCCCTCCTGAGTATCCACTCCGAACAATATTTTGTATCAGAGGAAGTTGATAAAAGTTTTTCAAAACCCTCTATTTGGGAAAAATTTTCAACTGTGATTTTATTTGTATCTTAAAGATCTCAAAATTTCTGTTAATTCTAAATAATTATATCTTTATATATCCTTTTAAAACTTAGTTCTTATGGATAATAGATTATTAGTTGTAGATACCAACAGGACACCATTATTTAATGGTGTTAATTATGCCCAATGCAAAATCAAAATGAAAACCCACTTAGAAAGTATGGGATTTGACATTTGGACTGCTATAGAGACTCAGTATAAGATTCCAAAAACTGTTAGAACTACTTGGGATAAACCTATAAAAGTTGTTTACAATAATTATTGTAAATAAATGAATGCTCTGTATTGTGATTTTGGAGATGAAGAATTTAATCAAATATCTTCTTGTAATACAGCTTATGAAATTTGGGATACTTTGGCTATTTCCCATGAGGGAACAACCAATGTTAAAAAATGATACTAAATACATACACTATTAATTATGATAATTTTCAAATGAAATCTGATGAATATATTTTTAATATGTATCTCAAGTTTTATTAGATATTCAATAAAATTATCTCACTGGGAAAAGTTGTTCCAGAAAAAGAACAAATCATGAGGATACTAAGATGCCTGCCAGACAGTTGGAGAGGAACCTCTGTCTCTATACAAGAATCATGTGACATTGGCAAGCTACCTGTCAAAAAACTGATTGGAAAGTTGATGATGTATGAAGAAGATATGAAGGTTAACAAAGAGGAAGATGATGAACCTAATAAGTATTCAGTGACATTTAAGTCTATTACTTCAAAAAGAAAGGACAAAGAGAAAGTTCACATAACTGAAGAAATCTCAACTAGTGAAAATTATGACTCGGATAGTGATAAAGAGATGGCTCATATAGCCATGAGATTCAAGAAATTCAATAGGAAGAAGAAATTATTAATAAAATCAAATTATAAGGGTAAGTATAAACAACGAGGTAATTGGAAGAGAGATTGGAAGAAAGTTGATAAAGATGATGATATAGTCTGTTATAAATGTAAAAGAAAAGGAAATGTCAAAGATGACTATCCAAAACTGAAATTCACGAAAAAGTATGACTATAAGGATAAAAAATACAAGAAATCCATGAAATCTACATGGAGTGCTTCAGAAGAAAGCTCAAGTGGATCTGAAGCTTCTGATTCTGATGAAAATAATCATGACAACATGTGTTTCATGAATAAAACATATGAGGTACTTGTCTCCCCTATACTAAATGATTACTATTCTAGGAATGAATGTGATTCAAATAATGATGATAATATATCTAAAACTGAATTATTTGAATACTATAATATGTTGGAAGATACATGTAATGAGCTGATAGATAAGTACAAATCCTTAAAGAAACAGTATTCCTTGACTAGTACTGTTAAATATGATCTTAGTATAGAAAAGGAAAAGAATGCTCAATTATTAAAGGAGAATACTGAACCTAAATTTTCTATTGAGAAACTTATAAAAGACTTCGAAAAGTTCACAAATAGAAAGAACACTCTAACTAAAATTCTTGGAAAACAAGTTTCACCAAAGTATACTACTGGTTTAGGATACCAACCTGGATAGAGACATATTTCTAAGAATAAATTTATTCCAAAATCCGGACAGTATGCTACTAGTTCAAGTTCTGGCAATTCTTATGCTTCATCTATCTATTCAAATTCTTGTAGACGAAAAAAATTTTCATTTATCAAAACCGTTTGAATCTGTTAATTATAGGAAACCTATTAGAAAAATATGGGTGTATAAAGTTTTACTTCCTAACCTTTCTGTACCCAAGAAAATATGTGTACCAAAATTATCTTGTATCTAAATCTGTTTTGTAGGAAACTTTCTTGAAATGTTCTTATAGGAAGATATGGTACGTGTAATTTTAATGTTCAAGGAATATGATAGGAGAATACTCATGATTTAAGAACATAATAAAATTTAATGAAGGGCATGTCACCTTTGGTGATAACTCAAAAGGAAAGATCATCGACTTAAGCTAGATTGGTAACAATGATTCAATTTGAATTTCTAAAGTATTATTTTTTGATGGACTAAAATAGAATCTGTTAAGCATTTCCCAGTCATGTGATGATGTTTTCAATGTTAAATTTCAAAATGATTCTTGCAATGTATTTAATTCTAAAAATATTTTGGTATTTACTACTTTAGGAAATGAAAATGTATATGATGTAGATTTAAATTATTTATCCAAACAAAAGGTTACTTGTTTAAATGATTTTCATAAAGAATATTGGATATGGAACAGAAGATTAGGACACTTCAATGTTCATTCACTTAAGAAACTGACTAGGAAACATTTAGTTAAAGACCTACCCAAACTAAAATTCCCAACTGACAAAGTTTGTAATCCCTGTCAAAAGGGAAAGAAACATAAAGTTTCTTTCAAATCAAAGAAATAAGTTTCAACTTGTAAACCTCTCGATTTGGTTAATATGTATTTTTTTGGACCGTCTAGAGTTTCTAGTTTAAATAGGAAGCACTATGTTTATGTTCTAGTAGATGAATTTTCTAGATAAACTTGGGTATACTTTCTTGCTCACAAAAGTGAATCTTGTTCATATTTAATTAAATACTCCATGTATGTAGAGAACCGTAGTGGAATTAATATTAAGACCCTGAGAAGTGATCATGGCTGTGATTTTGAAAATCATGACTTTGAAACCAATTGCTCACACAATGGCTACAGTCACAGTTTCTATGCCCCTAGGACACCTCAACAGAATGGTGTAGTATAAAGAAGGAATAAAACCCTTTAGAAAATTGCAAGAACTATGCTCAATGAATATGACTTACCTGTTTAGTTTTGGGTTGATGCTGTAAATACAACTTGTTATATTATAAATAGAGTCTTCATCAGACCTATTCTTAAAGATACCCCTTAGGAACTATGGAATAACAGGAATCCTAAAGTTAGTTACTTTAGAGTTTTTGGTTGCAAAGTATTTATTCTCAATACTAAATATAATATTGAAATTATTTCATCCAAAAGTGATGAAGGAATATTTATATTTTATTTTATATCTAGAAAATCTTATAGAGTATTTAATAAGAGGACCAAATGTGTAGAAGAATCTGTACACATCAAATTTGATGAAATAGATCCCCATGAACCTAAAACCCCTATTGAGAATCTTAAAGAAGACATGTCCATTATAAACCTTAATGACAAAAATAGTGAACCTGTTTTTAAGAAAACTTGTTCTGGAAATTTTCCAGAACATGTTTCTGTTGAACCCGAGATTGTAAATGAAACTAAAATTTCTATCCGTACATTTTGTAGACCAACTAGGACCCTTAAAAAACATCATTTAGATTCTTTTGTAGGAGATTTTGATAGAGGAACTCGGACTAGAGTTTCTCTAAGAAATCATGTTGAACATCAAGCCTTTAATACACAGTCAGAACCTAAAAATATCAATGATACTATCAATGATGAATTTTGGGTAATGGATATGCAAGAAGATTTAAATAAATTTGAAGGAAAAAAAGTCTGAGAATTAGTAGACAGACCTAAGGAAACCTTGACCATAGGCACTAAATCAGTTTTTAGAAATAAAGTTGATGAGTCTGGAAATATAGTTAGAAACAAAGCTAGGTTAGTTGCATAAGGATATAGTCAAGAAGAAGAAATAGACTATGAGGAAACCTTTTCACATGTATCTAGGTTAGAATCCATTAGAATTATACTTGCTTATGTTCCTCATCTTAATTTCAAGTTATATCAAATGGATGTTAAAATTTCTATTCTAAATGGGTATATAATTGAAGATGTTTTTTTTGAACAACCACCTAGATTTACTAATCATCATTTTCCAAATCGAGTTTTTAAACTTTCTAAAGATTTTTATGGTTTAAAACATGCTTCACAAGCTTGGTATGATAGACATAGTAATTTTCATATTTCAAAATGTTTTTTTAAATGGATTGCTGATCCAAATATTTTTATTAAAAGGATTTCCATAGATTTTTTGATAATACAAATATATGTTGATGATATTATTTTCAGATCTTATAAAAATGCTTTATTTTTTTAAGAGTATGTAAAGTGATTTTGAAATGATTTTAATGGGGGAACTCAAAAATTTTCTTGGATTTCAGGTTTTTCAAAATGAAAATGGTATTATTTTAAATCAATGTAAATATACAAAGTATCTTTTAAAACATTTTGGTTTGGATAGTAATAAGGAAATTGATACATCGATGAGTACCACTTGTAAATTAGATGCATATGAAACTGGGAAACCGGTGGATCAAAACAATGTAGAGGTATGATTAGGAGTATACATTATCTTACTGCTAGTTGTCTGGATATTATGTTTAGTGTGTGTATGTGTGTAAGATTTCAAGCTAATTCAAATGAGTCACACTTGCTTGCAGTTAGAAGGATTTTAAAATATCTTAAACATATTACTAATTTAAGATTATTTTATCCAAAAGGAATATCATTCTATCTAATAAGTTATTCAGATGCTGACTTTGCGGGTTGAAAGTTATATCAGAAGAGCACTTCTGGAACATGTAATTTTATAGGTAATTCCTTATTATCATGGTGTAGAAAAAAGCCAAATTCTATTGCATTGTCTACTGCTGAAGTAGAGTATATAGCTGCTGGTAGTTGTTGTGCACAAATTTTGTAGATGAAACACACTTTATTGTACTATGGATATCAATTTAGGCATGTATCTATAAACTGTGATAACACTAGTGCGATCAAAATTTCCATGAATCATGGGTGTCTCTCTAATACTAAGCACAATGATGTAAGAAATCACTTTTTAAGGGACCACTATGAAAAGGGTGATATTACTCTTGGATTTATAGGCACTGAACATCAATTAGCTGACATATTCATAAAGTCTTTAAGTTCATATAGGTTAAGTTACATTGGACATGATTTAGGAATGATAAAATTTCCTTAGAACTCACTGTTACACCTCACTGGTATGGACCTCACCGTTATACAACACTGTTAGTGGACCTAACCATTATACCTCACTGTTAATGGACCTCACCATTATAACCTCACTTTTAGTAGACCTCACTGTTATACCTCACTGGTATGGAAATCACCTTTATAACCTCAATGTTAGTGGAACTCATCATTATACCCTCACTGTTAGTGGACCTCACCATTATAACCTTACTATTAGTGGACCTCACCATTAGGAATCCTCAACAGTATATGTTACCACTAGTTATCGTTGTTTTAAACTTCGTTTTTTAGCCACCAGAATCTATATCGTTGTATTATATTTATTATGTTTTATTTATTTATTTCTTGATTCCTAAATGATAAAAAATAGTCTTAACCTTATTTCAATCGACCTCAAACCCTTAAACTTCAAACCGTATCTCCCAGACCCTCGTTTCTCTCAAACCCTAAACCTCGTGATTCGCTGAATGGCACGAGTGAAAAGACCAGCTGTCAGTAAAGAGGGTGATGAGGCGAATTCCAAGAGACTCAAATGAGAGTCTAGTGGTGATAGTTAAGTGAAGAAACATGTAAACCTGCATCACATGAAAAGGGAAATGGTAATCGATAAAGAACTCTATACAGAATGGATCCTTCCTAGAAAATATTTGATTCAAATGATTTTAGAGGAACAAGGGTGGCTCCAATTTTTTGCGAATAATAATGGCCCTTATTATCCTAAATTGGTAAATGAATTCTATAAGTTTGATTGTTTTGAGAAATCTGAAAGTGAGAATATAATGGTATCAATAGTGAATGACAAAATAATATCTTTTTCTTCCATTGAATGGGATGAGTGCTTGAAAGTTCCACATGAGGGTGAATTTGTATATTTCTCAAAGTCAGTACCTCCTGCTAGTGAAATTTTTGAGTATGAAATTGCTTTAGAAGAGCTCACTGGAGATGGAACACCAAGAAAAGTAGTTTCTATAGAAATGGATGGAGAAAACTGGTTTCTGTTCAAATTTATGAAGCATGTGTTATGTCCCAGAAGAGGAGATTTTTCAAACCTCAGATTCCAAGATATATTATTTTTGTATCTTCTAAGGAATATTGTCAAAGTGAATTTTTGTTGGCTTCTTATGAATCAAATCGAAGATATGACTAGGCCAAAATCAAAATCAAATGCTCTATTCTTTACAAAGATGATCTCTTTGATGATCGCGGTAAAAGGTGTGGCTAAGTCTCAGGATGAGACGGTGGTTGTAAGAGACAAATTTTTTATTAAAGCAATAGTTAGTAAGGACATTAATATTGCTTGGAACCCATGGTAAAGGGAATGGGTAAATGACGATGAGAATTTTTTTGATAAATTTAACTCTATTGAGTATCCCAATCGGCCAAGAGATAAGAGATATCTAGGTCAATGACCTGATGAGGATGAACCTCAACACAGTGATGATGAGGAGGAGGAGGACATTTCTATAGAAGATAGAGGGGATACTGATTTTCCTCCAAGCCCATTTAATGAAAAGGTATCCTATGGAAAGTAAAGTACATCTGTGACCCTACCTAGAAGGGAAGTAGTTCAAGGAGAAACTATTGAAGAAATCTTTGTAAATGAGGATGACCTACCTAGATTAGATCATAGGGAGACTGCTCCAAATTCCAATAGTAGTGATGATTAAGAGGAAGAAGTATCTGAGAATAGAAGTACATGTTTGAGTCTCTGTCCTCTAATTGAGAACTCCATTATGCCTATTGAGGAGATTATTGATGTAGACAGACCAATACCTATTGCTGACATACCCCATCCTGTGTAACCTAGTTTGGATATGAATATTATTGTAGATGACTCTTTTTAAGAGGAAGTACCCAATGAGGCTATTGCTTATGATGTATATATAAGCTCAGACTGAGGGGGAGTAACCTGTAAGGATAGGATCAGTTTCTGTGACCTATGATGTAGAATATTGGTCTGTGGATCTAGGATTTGTTGTATTGGGACTATCATATACTGATTCTGATGATGAGACACCCATTATAAGGCATCCTGTGTCTTATGATATTTTATCAGAGGAAGTTACTGCTCAACCAGTAGATTCTCTTTCTCTTCCTGAATACATTGTAAAAAAAAGAGATCTTGAGTTACTGAAATTTGAATTGAACACCAATTTGGTTGAAGAGCTAAGTAAGATGGAAAGTTCTTTGGTATCTTATCGGAGAAATGTTTTGTCAAGTGTTGTGACTTAAGTGATAGATGAAGTGAAAGTGTGTCAAAATCAAATTGGGATATTGACAGAGGTTGTTGACTCTTTGAAGAAATTTGTTGCTTCATTTGACACCTTCATGAGTTCTAAATCTCAAGTTGATACTAACATCAACTACATTCAAGGTGTAGTGAAATAGTTTGTAGATGTGTTTGAAGATTTTAAGAAGACCATAAAAACGTATGTCATTACTCAATATTTTTTTGTGAAGAAATTGATATGTATTTTGACACAATCCTTCAAAGAAACAGTAGCTTTTACTGTAAAACCTCTCGGTACCATGAGAGTTTCAGTTGATGTTGAACAGTTTAGATCTGTGCTGAAAGAATAACTTGGCCAAGTTAGTACCAGTAGCTCATCTGATTCCCAAATGATTACTACCAACAGGGATATCATAAAAATTGTCCAAGATTATATGAGAGATGCTACTTCAGCATATAAGGAAATCAAAGAAAAAATTGAATACTATTTTCAAAGAGTGTACACCAAGAATCATCTAACCAATCATTTAAAGCTGCTATTAGAGAATCTGGAATTGCCCCCAGTTACTCAATCCTTCCAAGAACAAGTTATTTATCTCAGGGATTTGACCCCTACTTTGGAAAACATTATGGAGAATAAGGATGATTTTATCTCTTCTATGGAGAGATGGGGAGGTATCATCCTGGATTTCAGGAATCTCTAAATTCCATTCCTGCATGTTGACAGTACACCTATCATTGTACCTACAGCCCTACCTGCCTCTGGTTAGTCGGCTTCCACACCTCATTTGACTCCATCTCAAGCTATCATAAGTCTTACTCCTATGATCACACAACGAAGTACCCATTACAGGACCAGTAGTGTTTCGGTAGCTCAACCACCTTTAATCATCACTGGTGTCCCCAAGACTTCACCTACAACTACAAATCGTGAATCCTCTTATAATCCGAAATGCAAATCCAAATTACCTATTGAGGAGGTTTATTTATTAGTGGCTAGGACATTTGATAGGAATCTTTTTACTTCTTTTATTACTTTTGCACTATCTCATGTAACATTGTCATGTGAAATGAAAATGTTTATTTTCTATCTTCTTCTTTTATACTCTAAACCATTGTTTTTTCTCTTTTTTCTAATCACATAGGGGTAGAAAAATTATAATATGGGGAGAAATTAAACTAAGGGGGAGAAAATTATAACATGTGCCTTTTGGGGAAATAAATATTCAATATCTTTTTAACCTAACGTTTTCCCATAGTTTAACTCTGATACATTTGAGATTTTTGATCTGAACACACTAAGAAATTCCATTAGATGTATTTTACTCTAATTCATTAAAGTTTATTCTGTATTGTAATGACATAATTTGTGATTATCAAGGAGGAGATTGTTGGACACGCCTATTTTGATAATCTCAATTAGGTTTAGATATGATTTGATAATACCAAAATAATTTCTATATATATATTAATTATACTTTCTAATTATGAAATAATGCTAATGAGTTGATATGAATATCAAAATGATCAAATCATATCATTTGATATGATATTTAATGTTTATTTATGATTATAAATGCTTAACGATGATTAATCGTGAAACTAACTCAATCTGGAATTGAAATGTATAGAACATATACTTTATAAGAATATGATATTCAATGTTTATTTATGATTATAAATGTTTAATGATGATTAATCTTGATACTAACTTAGTCTTGAAATGAAATGCATAGAACATATACTAAATAAGCATTTGAGTTTTCTATTCACTAATACAGACATAGCTAATGATAAACAATGGTCACCAATAGACCAAGTCTATAGATAGACAAGGTCACTGATACAAGCTACTGATTTATTAGAGCTACCGATAGAGGAATCTACTGATAGAGAGAGCTACAACTACCAATGTTAACAACTACTGATAGAGAGGAAAAGCTACTGACAAAATTTCATTGTTTTGAAGAGCTACCGATACATGGAGATACCGATACAAGGAGTTACCGCTACACATGGAGCTACTGATACATAAATCTACAGTTACAAAGAGTAACATCTACCGATAAAAGACCTATCGTTACAAGTCCACCGCTACAAGTTCACTGATACAAAGAGCTACTGATGGAAACCAGTCACTATTTCTCTAAAATCTATCTCTCTGTTTGTTTATTAGCAATGGTCATATTTTGTCCTTTTAATTCAACTGATATTAATTAATGATGTATGTTTGATGTCAGGGAACCTTACCTCGTACCTGCAAAAGTAATCACGACTTGTGTCAAACCACCGAATGAGCTATAAAAGGAAGATCAAAGCTGCGTATAAAAAGAGAGTGACATAAAGGAAGCCCAAAGAGACACATACAAGAATAACACACGAATAACTCGAAGAACACTTATACACATCAAGAACAGATGTTCAAGAGGAAGTTCAAGTGCTTCAAGGAATACACTCACATTCAAGTTGAACACATGTACTAGAAGTGAAGGAACAAAACCACGACACTCTATTTTCTAGACAACATCCAGAGAAGCACTAAAATCTTCATCTGCTTCAATCCAAAGGAGTCTAGAGCTACATTTACATCACACAAGATCATTCTAAACTCATCTCCATATTATTTCTCTATTGTGATCATTTTTATTATATTATGAGCAGTGTGTGTGCTTCTGTCTGTTTGGACACACACTGACTCCTAAGCTGAATTGGTGGATACTGAAATCATCACATGAAACCCTTTATACCTATGTGTATCCCATGTAGAACTGTAGTAGAGGTATGAGGACCTGGAGATCCTATGTGTTGTTGTTGTTTCTTTCCCACGTAGAATTGTGGTAGCGGTGTAAGGGCCTGGACAGTCTGAGTACTGTTGTAAACCCTGATCTAGGGTGTGGATCAAAGTTTTATATAAACTATTTGAGAGGACTAAGTCTCATCTAGAGACTTAATCTCCTGGTTAATACTGATGTGCGTCTTATCTTAGTTTCAACTATTTTCAATATTCTGCTACTAATTACTTTTGAAATTCAAGTCTGTTTTAATGTAACTCTGATCGTTGAACTAGCAAGTGATTGTAATTATTTCTAGCCAGTAAGTTAGTTTCAAAAGTTAACTTAATCATCAGATTAAGTTAACTGAGAAATAATCAATCTTTGAGAAACTAATTGAACACTTAAAATATTTATAAATTCACTACAGTTTAACTTATTTTACGAATTGGGGGATTTAAATATAAATCTTTTACATAGAAATTTGTAATAGGACCTTAATTCACCCCCCCCCCCCTCTTGAGTATCCACTCCGACCAACATCTTTGAGCTTCATCCATCAACTCCTTCTTTATTTCCACAGTAGATGGAACAAATAGTCTTCTATGAAATTTCATTACACCTTCTTGATCATTATTGAACTCAGGAAACTTCCCATCCTCCACAGCCTCAAACATATTCTATAAAAAAGGATCTTTTTTCTTAGCTTTCTTGATCTTCTCTAGTAATGATGGTTAAGAAACCATTTGAGTTAGGTTTGATGATATCCCTTCCTTTATAATTCCCATGTTCAATTTTACTAGGTCATTGATCAAAGGATCTCTTTGAATCCTCTTCATGGAATGAAAAACTAGGTATTTCCTGCATAATGCATCATCTACTTTGTTTTCTCTTTTGAGATGATAATGAATTGAACAATCATTGTCTTTGAGAAGTTCCAACCATCTCCTTTGTGTCATACTCAATTCCTTTTTTGTGAAAATATACTTCAAACTTTGATGGTCTATGTATATATCACATTTATGCTTATAAAGGTAGTGCCTCCATATCTTCAGAGAAAAAATGACTGAAACTAGTTCCAGATCAGGCATAGGATAGTTCTACTCATGAGTCTTCAACTGTTGAGATGCATAAGAAATTACTTTGTCATTTTGCATCAAGACACACCCAATACCTTTTAGAGATGCATTGATAAAAATAAAAAATACTTCTCCACATGAGGGTAGAGTTTACACGGGTGTTATTTTCAATCTCTTATTTAGCTCTTCAAAACATTCCTCGCACTCCTTTGTCTAGATGAACATGAACCCTTTTCGAGTTATCTTGGTTAATTGATTATAAAGTCATGAAAATTTATTCACAAACCTCTTATAATATCCCACTAGTCCAGGGAAACTATGAATCTCAGTTATTGTTGTAGGATGAGGCCACTCCTCTACACATTTTGTCTTTGTAGGGTCAACTGTGATTCTTTCATTGGTAACAATGTGGCCAAAGAAAGAAAATTTTTGTAACCAGAATTCACATTTTCTGAACATCTCAAAAAGTATCTCCTTCTGAAGAGTTTGCAAAAATAACCCTTAGATGATCCTCATGTTCCTCAAGAATTTAGGAATATATCATAATATCATCAATAAAAACTACCACAAAGTTATCAAGGTATTACTTAAATACTCTATTCATCAAATCCATAAAAATAGTAGGTGCATTAGTCAGTCCAAAAGGCATAACAACAAACTCATAATGCCCATATCTTGATCAGAAGGCATTTTTTGGAATATATTCTTTCTTCACCCTCATTTGATGATAACCAGATCAAATATCAATCTTAGAGAAGAATTGAGGCCCATGAAGTTGGTCAAATAAGTTATCAATTCTTAGAAGAGGGTATTTGTTCTTTTTTGTGATCCCATTCAGTTATCTATAATCAATTCATAGACACATCGATCCATCCTTTTTCTTCAAAAAAATAATAGGTGCTCCACAAGGAGACACACTCAATTGGAAAAACCCCTTCTCCAAAAGATCTTGGATTTGTTTCTTTAATTCCTCAAGCTCCACATTTTCTATCCTATATAGGGTCTTTGATATTGGATGAGATCCAAGTACGAATTCAATATAATACTCTACCTCTCTTTCTATGGGAGGTCCAGGGAACTCCTTGGGAAATACGCCAACATATTCTTAGATGATGGGGATATTTTCTATCCTCAAATTCTAATTTCCTTCTTCTTATTCACCGATAAAATCCATAATTAAGGATATAGGAGGTTTTTCTAGACAAAGATCAGGTTGATATATCTCTCCTTAGAAGATAATTGTAGGTTCTCCATTCAAGACTACTGAGATTTTCTTACTTCTTCATTTGATCTTAGCATTATACTTTGAGACCCAGTCTATCCCTAGTATAATATAGAATTCTAGCATGGGAATGACTACTAGATTTGATATAATATTGTTCTCACTAATGTAAATACTAGAGTTTCTAAATATTAGCGATTCTTGGATAATCCCACTAGGGGTCTTGACTGATAACACTACTTTTAGAAAATCGGAGGTTGATTGTAAATTCTTTGCAAACCTGGAGGAAATAAAGGAATGTGTTAAACCAGAATCAAACAAAGTACTCGCTAGCTTTGAGAGAACTATGAGAGTACCTTCTACCTCATCATTTTGAGCTTCAACTTCAACTATTGTGATAGCAAAAGCATGACCTTTCTCACTTGGCCTTTGCTGCAGCTGATGGTGGTTCCCCTCCACTGCCCTAGGATTTGGATAGTGATTGGAAAAGTGCCCATGTTGTCCACACATAAAGTACTAGACATCAGGTAGGGTCTGCACCATCTTCCCCTTTTCTCTAGTGTTTGTAAGTTGAGGTTTCACCTCACTATGAAAATTCCTTGCAATATGGAAATCTCTTTCACACATGTAGAGTTTCCCGCTCTTGAGCAGGTAGTTCCCTGAATTCTTCTCCCCAAATTTATTACACATGGAATGTTGCATTATCTTGCCTCCTCTTCCCTAAATAAAGGCCCTCCCTAATATGGGTTCAATCGATCTCTTCTTGTCGTTTGATTTATGAGACCACTATGTCTTACCGAACTCCAGCTCGACTTTCATCGCACTCCAAATGATTTCCTCATAACTATCATAGTCTTGGTTGGATAGATTCTTTCTCAGATGAGGTCTCATTACACTGAATAATCTATCAACCATACCATTGGGATCCATGAAAAAAATAGAGGTGTAACATGAAAGACTTGTGAATTTCATATTGTAGCTTCCCACAGATTCATTATCCTTCTGCTTCATCTCAAGAAACTCTTTCTCCATTCTTTTTCTCATCGATCGAGGAAAATATTTGTTGAAGAATATCCCTAGGAACTCTTCCCACTATATAGCTTCAACTTCCACTCTTAGCCTTGTGTTTTTAATCAGTTCCCACCACATATCAGCTTCTCCCTCTAAGTGATAGACCATTAGGGTAACCTTCTCTTGTTATGAACATCAGAGCACCGAAAAGATCTTCTCTATAGAGTTGATCCATTGTTCAGCACTCAATGGGTTGGTATATCCACTAAAGGTTGGTGGTCGTTGATGCATAAAGGATTCAATAGAAAGTTGTTCCCTTCACAGTGAGATCCGTCTCTTAGCTTGATTCGATTTATTTCCCATAACTTGTGTTAGTTGGTTCATCCTCTGCATGAAAGTTTCCATTCCAGCTTCCATCGGAGGTTCATCCGTGCATGGTCCATTGCGGTCACCATTTTCATGATACCTCTTATTTCCCGACATTTTCTAAATGAATAAAACCTTAGTGATAAACTTATTTCATTTACGAATCTTTAAACTATAAAGGATTTTATGTCTTAAAACATATTTAAACAAGTACTTCTCTCTATAAATCCTTTATAATGATTCATAAAAAAATTATGATTAACCAAACATATCCCCTGGGAGTGTCATAACCAAGAGTGCAGCAAGGCCCATTGTCATATACTAGGATACCACGGGTTAAGCCTGAAATTCCATTTCAGAGTTTTCACTCCTAGGTACCTATGTGCTAGATCTTCCTCTACCTGCTCAAATCCAGAGAGGGATGTGTTTCCTTGATAAACCACTTACTCCATACTCACCAAAATACCAGGAATTTTACCTATATATAAACTTTTCTATAGGATTCTTCCTAATTTTTTCATAGCCTAATTTCCATAAATAATTAAACTATCATTTGATACCAACTATTCAATCCTGCATTTTTATAACATAACTATTGACCTCACCTGTTTTGATAATCTCAATTATGTTTTAATATGTTTTTATAATAATATCTATATGTTATGTTATGTCATCATACTATTGAATTGAAAAAAATATCAAAATAATCATTAGAGTATGTTAGTCAATGTTTATCTATGTTTGTACATGTTTTGAAATAATACTAACTCAATCTAGATATGACTTGCATAGAGCAGATAAGTATTAATATTTTCAGTCACTAGTACATACCTACATATACATAGTAACTGATTATAAGAGCTACCAATAAGTAGTTCTACCTATAAGAAGAGCTACCAACAAGAAGAGCTACCAATAAGAAGAGCTACTGATAAGAAGAGATACCAATAAGAAGAACTACCTATAAGAGGAGATATCGATAAGAATAGATAGAGATAAAAGGAGCTACCGATACAGAGTCATTATCAGTGATACATAGTCTACCATTATAAAGAGCAACATCTACCGATACAGACCTACTGACTCAAGTCCACCGATACAAGCTCACCGATACAAAGAGCTAACGATGGAAACCAGTCACTGTTTCTCTGAACTCTATTTCTATTATTTATTTAGAAATGGTCATATTTGATTATTTTAATGCAACTGCTATTAACTAATTAATGTATGTTGAATTTCAGTAAACAGTACCTCGTACATGTAGAAGTAATCATACTTTTTGTCAGACCACATGAGCTATAAAAGGGAACCTCGAACTACTAAAGAGAGACCAATCAGTCTTTCCATTCACATACAACACAGCCTTCTGGAGATACAAAAGGACTTATATTCATAGAAGAAGAGGGAAGAATACATTATGAATCTGTAGAGCCTGATCAGAAGGTGTAAAGAGCTTCAACGAGTTCACCTACACTCAACCTGATCAAGCTGATCAACCTGGACCTGGAAGTCAAATACAAAAACGACACTCTTTTTTTCTTGACCAAAAACCAGAGAAAGACTTAAAGCTTAATATGAATCAATCAAAGGAGACAAGATATTCACTAAAAACACATAGAGCATTATAAACTCATATCTATTTGTTTAGCTCTATTGTGTTTCATTTATTTACATTTTGAGTAGTGTGTGTGCTCTGTATTTTAAAACACACT
Organism: Viscum album; assembly: GCA_963277665.1. Classification (NCBI taxonomy): domain Eukaryota; kingdom Viridiplantae; phylum Streptophyta; class Magnoliopsida; order Santalales; family Viscaceae; genus Viscum; species Viscum album. Next base: position 897,769,544 of record OY728120.1, read on the forward strand.
CTGTCTCCTATACTGAACTGGAGGATTTATAAATCCTCAATAAATCTTTCCCTTACATTCTTGTATCCCACTTTGGATAGTGGTAGAGGTCAAGTGTGACCTTGACAGCCTATGAGATGTTGTTATTCTTGATTTCCCATGAATAACTGTGCTAGAGGTCTGAGGAATTGGATAGTCTGAGTACTGTTGTAAACCCCGATCCAGGGTGTGGATCAAAATTTATATAAAATTTTTGAGAGGACTAATTATCTGCTTGAGACTGAACCTCTTGGTTAAAACTATTGTGCTTGTTTATTTGGTTTAAAACTATATTGTATATTCGGCTGCTAAGTACTTTGAAATTTAAATCTGTTTTAGAAAACTCTAATAGTTAAACTAGCAAGTGTTCGAATTTATTGTAGCCCAGTAGGCTAGTTTCAAAAGTTAATCTAATCATCAGATTAGATTAACTGGGAACTAATCAATATCTTGAGAACCTAACTGAACCGTTACTGTATTACAAATTCACTACATTTTAGCTTGTTATTTAAATTGGGGGTTTTTTTAATATAAATATTTTAATCAGAAATTTTTAATTGGAACTCAATTCACCCCCCCCCCCTCTTGAGTGTCCACTCTAACCCATATTTTGTATCAGAGGTTGTTTATTGATAAAATATTTCCAAACACTCTGTTTTTTAACTTTCATTTTAGTTGTATTTTAAAGATCTTAAATTTATGTTAGTTATAAATTTTATATGTTTAAATATATTTTCTAAAATCTAGTTATGGATAATAGATTAGAAGGTGATGATACCAACAGGACACCTTTCTTTAATGGTGTTAATTATTCCCAATGGAAACTAAAAATGATAATTCATTTAGAAAGTATGGGATTTGACATCTGGACTACTATAGAGACTCAGTATAATATTCCAGAAACTGAAAGAACTACTTGGGATAAACCTACTAAAGTTTTTTACAATAACAATTATAAAGTAATGAATGTTTTGTATTTTTATTTGGGAGATGAAGAATTTAATCGAATATCTTCTTGTAATACTGCTTATGAAATATGGGATACTTTGTCTATTTCCCATGAGGTAACAACCAATGTTAAGGAAATAACATTAAATACCTACACTATTAAATATGATAATTTTAAAATGAATCCTGATGAATCTATTTCTGAAATGTATCTCGGGTTCAATGAAATTGTAAATACAATTATCTCACATGGAAAAGTTGATCCTATAAAATAGAAAATCATGAGGATATTAATATGTCTTCCAGATAGATGGAGAGGCACATTAGTTTCAATAAGAGAGTCGGGTGGCATAAGTTCACTACCTGTAAAGAGATGATTGGTAAATTAATGATGTATGAATAATAACTAAAAGTAAATAAGGAAGAAGATGATGAACCAAGAAATAATTCTGTAGCTTTTAATACATCTTCTTCAAAAAATAAAGACTAAGGGAAAATTAAAAGTGAAAGTGATAGATCAAGTTGTGATGAAAGTGCAACATACAGAGATACTGAAATGGCTTAGATAGATGGATGATTTAAGAAGTTTTATATAAATAAGAAGTTTTTCAAAAATTCCAATTACAAGGGAAACTATGAAAATAATGTTCATTGGATGAAGGATTGGAAAAAAACTGATAAAAGTGATGACATAGTGTGCTATGAATGTAAGAGGAATGTTCATGTGAAAGCTGACTATCCAAAGTTAAAATACAAGATGAAATATGAGTACAAGGACAAAAAATATAAGAAATATATGAAAGAAACCTGGAGTGCTTCAGAATACAGTTCCAGTGATTCCGATTCTACTCAGGATGAAAAATCTCAGAAATCTAATATGTGTTTCATGACAAACACATCTAAGGTAACATTGGATACTCATACTTTAAATTATTATTATTCTGGAGATGATTCTGATTCTGAAAACATTTCTATTGAAGAATTATTTCAATATTGTAACATGTTATAAGATACTTGTAATGAGATTAAAGATAAGTACAAGTCATTAAATAAATAGTATGCCTTGACTAGTACTGTTAAATCTGATCTTAGTATAGAAAAGGAAAAGAATTCTCAACTGTTAAAGGAGAATACTGAACTAAAATTGTCCAATGAGAAACACAGAATAGACTTAGAGAACTTCACAAAAGGAAATAATACTCTAACTAAAATGATTGGAAAGAAAGTTTCACCAAAGTATACTACTGGTTTAGGATACCAACCTGGACAGAGACAACTTGTTAAGAATAAATTTATTCTAAAAACTGGACAGTTTGGTACTAGTTCTAGTTCTGGAAATTCTTGTTGCTTCATCTATATTTTCATATTCTACAAGTCCAGACAGAATACTTTATTCAAAATCTTTTGAACTTTATAGTTATGGGAAACTTGTTAGGTAAATATGGGTACCGAAAGTTTTTCTTGCTATCCTGTCTGGACCCAAGAAAATCTGGGTACCAAAATCATTTTCTATTTCAACATGTTTTGTAAGAGACTTGCTTGAAGAGTTCCTATAAGAAGATATGGTACATAGACAGTGGATATTCATGGAATATGACTGGATACTACTCATTTTTTAAGAGTTTAATCAAGTTTGATGGAGGGAATGTCACATTTGGTGATAATTAAAAAGGAAAAATCATCAGCTTTGGCCAAATTGGAAACATTGATTCAATTTTAATTTCTAAAGTTTTATTTGTTGATTTATTAAAACATAATCTCTTAAGCATTTCTCTATTTTTTGATGATGGATTTAATGTGAAGTTTGAAAATGATTCTTGCAATGTATTTGATTCTAAAAATGCTTTGGTATTTACTGCCTTGAGAAATGATAACTCATATGCTGTAGATTTAAATTATTTATCCAAATAAAAGGTTACTTGATTAAATGATTTTAATAAAGTGTCTTGGATATGGAATATAAGATTAAGACACTGAAATGTTCTTTCACATAAGAATCTGACTAGGAAAAATTTGGTTAGAGACCTACCTCAACTAAAATTCCAATCAGACAAAGTTTTTACTGCCTGTCAAAAGGAAAAGCAACATAAAGTTTCATTCAAATTAAAGAAAAAAGTTTCAACTTCTCAACCTCTCAAGTTGGTTCACATGGATTTGTTTAGACCCTCTATAATTTCTAGTTTGAATGGGAATCACTATGTTTATGTCTTAGTAGATGAATTTTCTAGATATACTTGGGTAAAATTTATAGCTCAAAAAAGTGAAGCTTGCTCTTACTTTATTAAATACTCCATGTCTGTAGAAAACTTTATTGGTCTTAAGATTAAAAACATGAGAAGTGACCATAGTCATGAGTTTGAAAATCGTGAATTTGAGTCATACTGCTCACAAAATGGCTATAATCACAATTTCTATGCCCCTAGGACACCTGAATAGAATGGTGTAGTAGAAAGAAGTAATAGAACACTTCAATAAATTTCAAGGACTATGCTAAATAAATATGACTTACCTATTTACTTTTGGGATAAATCTTTCAATACATCTTGTTATATTATAAATAGAGTCTTGATTAGATCTATTCTTAAAAATACCCCTTATGAACACTGGAATAATAGGAAGCCTACTGTTAGTTACTTCAGTGTTTTTGGTTTCAAAGTATTTATTCTCAATACTAAGGATAATCTTGACAAGTTTTCTTCTAAAAGTGATGAGGGGATATTTCTAGGTTACTCTAGGACCATTAAATCTTATAGAGTCTTTAACAAAAGAACCAAATATGTGGAAGAATTAGTACATATCAAATTTGATGAAACAGATCTGCAAGAACCTAAGTCTTCTCTTGAAAATCTTTAAAAAGATCTATCTATTCTGGACCTTAATGATAAAAGTAGTGAACCTACTGTAAAAAAATTAATTCTGTAAATTTTCTAGAACCCGATTCTGTTGGAACCAAGCCTACAGGAGAACCTGAATTCTCTAGTCCTACCTTGACTAGACCAACTAAGATTCTAAAGAACCATCCTTTAGATGTTGTTTTGGGAGATTTAGATAGACGAACCCAGACTAGAGATTCTCTAAGAAATCAGGTTGAACATAAAGACTTTCATTCACATTTAGAACCTAAATATATCAATGATGTAATCAATGATGAATTTTGGGTAATGGCTATACACAATGAATTAAATAAATTTTAAAGAAACAAATTATGGGAATCAGTTGACAGACCTAAGGACAGTTTGACTATAGGCATTAAATGGGTTTTTAGAAATAAAGTTGATGAATCAGGAAATATCATTAGAAACAAGGAAACACTAGATGCACAAGGATATAGTTAAGAGGAAGTAATAGACTATGAGGAAAACTTTTCACCTGTATCTAGGTTAAAAGTTATTCGGATTCTACTTGCCTATGCTTTTTTGGTGTGTATGTGTGCGAGATTTCAAGCTAATCCAAAAGAGTCGCATTTGCTTGCTGTTAAAAGAATTTTCAAATATCTTAAACATACTACTAACATAGGATTATTTTATCCAAACGGACAATAATTTGATTTAATAAGTTATTCAGATGCGGACTTTGTTGGTTGCAATTTAGACAGAAAGATAACTTTTGGAACATGTCATATTCTAGGTAAGTCCCTGAGATCTTGGTGTAGTAAAAATCAGAATTTTGTTGCATTGTCTACTGCTGAAGCAGAATATATTGTTGCCGGTAGTTGCTGTGCACAAATTATGTGGATGAAACATACATTATTGGACTATGGATATCAGTTTAGACATCTAGTGTGATCAATATCTCTAAGAATCCTATATCTCACTCTAGGACCAAACATATGGATGTAAGGAACCACTTTTTGGGAGATCATATCCAAAAGGTTGATATTACTCTTGAGTTTATAGGTACTAAACATCAATTAGCTGACATTTTCACCAAGACTTTATGTTCAGATAGGTTAAGTTACATTAGACCTGATTTAGGAATGATAGAATTTATAGAGCATAATCCTCACCATTAGCCTAACCCTCACCGTTAGCCCAAACCTCACTGTTATACCTCACTTGTATAAACCTCACCATTATACCTCATAGGTATAAACCTCATCGTTACACATCACTAGTATAAACCTCACCGTTATACCTCACTAGTATGAACATCACCATTATACCTCAATGGTATGAACCTCACTGTTATACCTCACAATTAGTGGACCTCACCAATAAAAATACCTCACCTTTAGAAATCCTCACCAGTATGTGTTACTGTTAGGTTGTGCTATTTTAAACTTTATACCTTTAGCTTCCGAAATCGGTATCTTCTGTATTATACTTATTATGTTTTATTTATTTATTTTGTGATTTTTATACGATAAAATATAAGTCTTGACCTCTTCTCAATCCACCTCAAACCCTTTACCTTCGATCATTAGCTACCAAACCTTCATTTATCTCAAACCCCAAGCGTCGCGATTTGTAGAATGGAAAGAGTGAAGAGGCCTTCAGACAGCGAAAAGAATGATGAGCCGAATGACAAGAGACTCAAAGGAGAGTCTAATGGTGTTAGTGAAGTAAATAAGCCTACAAATCTACAACTCGTTAAAAGGGAAATAGTTGTTGAGAAAGAGCCATGCGCGGAATGGTTGATGACTGGTAAGTCATTGATTCTAAAAGTGATTGAAGAGCAGAAATGGGTGGAGGGCTCCTCGAATAATAATGGTCCTTATTATCCAAAGATGGTAAAATAATTGTATGAGTTTGTTCATTTTGAGAAATCAGAAGATGCGAATAGGATGGTATCAGTAGTGAATGGCTAGAAAATATCTTTTTCGTCTATTGAGTGGGCTGAGTGCTTGAATGTTCCACATGAAGGAGTGTTTGGGTATTTTTCGAAATCAGTACCTCCTACCAGTGACATCTTTGAGTATGAAGCTGCTTTGAAATAATTAACTGGAAATGGTAAACCAAGAAAGGTAGTTGCTACAAAAATGAATGGAGAGACCTAATTTCTATCCAAATTCATTCAGCATGTGTTGAGTCTATGAATAGGATATTTTTCAAATATTAGATTCCAAGACATATTCTTGTTATATATGCTGAGGCATAGTGTCAAAATGAATCTATGTAGGCTTGTGATGATTCAAATTAAAGATATGACCGGGCCAAAATCGAGAACTCATGCTATGTTCTTTGCAAAGATGATTTCTTTGATGATCAAGGTCAGTGATGAAGGGAAGTGGTATGATAACCATAATCATGTGGATCATCCTTCTATGCCTAAGGATGTGAGGGATCCAGGTCTAGGACCTGATGAAGACGAACCTGCATATAACAATGAGGATGATGATGAAGAGGACACTTCTGTGAATAAAAGAGGTGATCCTAACTTGCCACCTAGCCCTGATACTCATGCCATATTATATGGGGAATCCAGTCCTCCAGCTTCTTTATCAAGGAGAGAAGCACTATTAAGAGACAGTGAAATTGACGAATCTAGTATAGGGGAGGAAGACGTACCTAAATCAGATGACGAGGAGACCACTCCAGATTCCAGTAGTGATGATGATGATAAGGAAGAATTGTATGAAAGTAAAGAACATGTTTTTGATAGCTCAGATGAGAGCACCTTGATTTTGAGACCATTGATTGGAAGTTCTCTTGTGACTATAGAGGCTGTTCTGGTTGAGATGACAGAACATCTACCCATTCCTAATGAGCCTCCTGTTGGTGAAATAGATATGTTTGTGGAGGATTCTTATGAAGAAGACCGGGCTGCTGAGGCTGCTTTTGATATACCTATATAAGAGAATGCACAGATTGAGGGGGATCATCCCACTAGACATGGTACTATATTAGTGGCTAATGAGATTAAATACTGGGAAGAAGACCCAGGTTTTGTAGTTCATGGGTTGGACTATCCTGATTCTGAAGAAGAGACACCCATCAGGAGACCAAAAGATAATTATAATATCCATTCTGATTTTTTACCAGAGGATGTGGTAAGAAAAACGGATCTAGACCAGTTGAAGTTTGATTTTAAGGCGTCGTTTGTGGAAGAGATAAGAATAATGGAAAACTCGTTAATATCATCCATTCAATATGTTATGAATGACTCTGTGTCTAGTATTTTTTCAGAAAGAGAACCTGTAGTTGTGCCTGAAAATCTGGTTACTAAGGCTGATCATGAGTCTATAAAGGCTGTGTTGAAGGAGACATGGATTGCATCTATTTCAAACTTAAAGAACTGCTTTGTTGAAGAGCTAAGAAAAATTGAAAGATCATTTGAACTCTCTCTTGGATGCACTATGTCAAGCACTATGGCAGAGATGGTGAATGAATAAAAAGTTTGTATTTTTCAGATTGAAACTTGGATAGAGGATGTTATTGCTTTGAAGCAATCTGTTGCTTCTTTCCATCCCTTGGTTAGTTCCCAAAACCAAGTTTCTAATGACATAAATTATATCAAGAGTGTAGTAAACCAGTTTGTGGATGTGTTTGAAGCCTTTAAGAAGACTATCCAAGATCATTTCAGTACACATGATTTTGTTGTAAAGAAGTTGATAAGTAGTTTGACCCAATCGTTTAAGGAAACTGTTGCATTCACTATCAAACCTCTGGGTTCATCAAGTGCTTCTGTAGATGTTGATTAGATTCGAGCAGTGATGAGAGATGATCTTGGATAGTCTTCCACCAGTGGTTCTGCAAACTCTCCTGCCTTGACCCAACTGGTGACTACCACTAGGGATATAAGGAAAATTGCTCAGGATTTTATGAGAGAAGCCATTTCTTCTCAGAAAGAAGTAAAGGAAAAGGTGGATTACTACTTCCAAAGGGTCTATAATAAACAGAAATTGAACAATAATTTCAAGTTTATGTTAGAAAATTTGATGTTACCTCATATGACTCAAGCCTTCAAAGAGCAAGTGAGAAAGCTCAGGGAGATGACTCCATCCTTGGAAAAACTCTTGGAGAACAAGGATAACTTTATTTATACTATGGAAAGATGAGGAGGAATCATTATGGACTTTCAGAATCTGTTGTTGTCATTTTTGCATGTAAACAGTATCCCTATCATAGTACCTCTAGCTCTGCCTGCCTCTGTTGAGTCTACCTCCATTCCTCATATGAAACCAGCTATCAAGCTATCCACAGTCTCTCTCCTATGATTACCCAGAGAGGTACACATTATAGGCCTGACACTATATCAGTAGATCAGCCTCCTATGATTGTTACTGGTGTTTCCAAGCCTCCACCTGCATCTACCCAGCCTGAATTTGCTTCTGATTCCAAGGGAAAATACAAATCTTATTCTAATCACAAATGAATCACTTGTACTCTTTTTTCATAAATTTTATATTTCTCTGCATGTTTTTCCCCAAGAAATGTATTTAATCTTATTCTCTATAACCTTTTGTTACTTCTCTCATCCATTGTTTCCTACTTTTATCTAATCACAAAGGGGGAGAAATATGAGCATAATATTTTCTACCTCTGGTACATCTGTTTTATATGTCTACCTCTGATACAATTGTTTCATACCTCTGATACACTTTCATGTCATACTCTATTCTCTGAAACATTTGAAAATATCATTACTCACTGAGAAGTGAGAACCAATTTATTTTATACTAATATGTTAATGATTATTTTCGATTATAATACCATAATTTGTGATTATCAAAAAGGAGGATATTGTTGACCTCACCTGTTTTGATAATCTTAATTATGTTTTAATGTGTTTTGATAAACATATCTATATGTAAAATTATGTCATCCTACAATTGAATTGAAAAAAAATATCAAAATAATCATTAGTGTATGTTAATCATTGTTTATCTATATTTATACATGTTTTGAAATAATAAAAACATAATCTAGATATGATTTGCATAGAACAGTTAAGTATTATGTTTTTGAGTCACTGGTATAGACCTACCGATACATAGTCACCGATAAGAAGAGATACCGATAAGAAGAGCTACTGATAAGAAGAGTTACCGATAAGAAGAGATACCGATAAGAAGAGATACCGATAAGAAGATCTACTGACAAGAAGAGATACTGATAAGAAGAGATACTGATAAGAAGAGATACCGATAAGAAGAGATACCGATAAGAAGAGATACAGATAAGAAGAGCCACTGATATGAAGAGCTAACAACAAGAGGAGCTACCGTTACAGAGTCGCAGTCACTGATACATAGTCTACCGTTATGAAGAGTAACATCTACCGATACAGACTTACTGAATCAAGTCCACCGATACAAGATCACTGATACAAAGAGCTACTAAGGGAAACAGTCACTATTTCTCTAAACTCTATTTCTATTTTTTATTTATCAATGGTCATATTTGATGTTTTTAATGAAACTGTTACTAATTAGTTAATGTATGTTGAATTTCAGGAAACCGTACCTCGTACCTGCAGAAGTAATCATACTTTTTTTCAAAACACATGATCTATAAAAGGGAACCTCGAACTACTAAAGTTAGATTGAGCAGTCTTTACATGCACATACAAAACAAACTTCTAGAGATACACAAGGACTTACATGCATAGAAGAATAAGGAAGAATACATTCTGAATCTGTATAACCTGATCACTCAAGGTGTAAATAGCTTCAACAAGTACACTTACACTCAACCTGATCAAGCTGATCAACCTGGACCTGGAAGTCAAATACAAAAAACGGCACTCTGTTTTTCTTGACCAAAAACCAAAGGACTTAAATATTCATCCGCATCAATCCAAAGAGACCATAGATTCACTCAAAAAACAAAGATCCTTCTAAACTAATCTATATTTTTTTATCTCTATTGTGTTTCATTTATTTACATTTTTAGCAGGGTGTGTGCTCTATATTTTCAAACACACTCTGTCTCCTATGCTAAACTGGAGGATTTATAAATCCTCACTCAATCTATCCCTTACACTCTTGTATCCCACTGTGGATAGTGGTAGAGGTCAAGTGTGACCTGGAAAACCTGTGAGCTATTGTTATTGTTGATTTCCCATGAAGAACTATGGTAGAGGTCTGAGGACCTGGACAGTCTGAGTATTATTGTAAACCCCTATCCAGGGTGTGGATCAAAATTTATATTAACTTTTTGAGAGGACTAATTCTCATCTTGATACTGAACCTCTTGATTAAAACTGATGTGCTTGTTTATTTTGGTTAAAACTACATAGCATATTCCGCTCCTAAGTACTTTGAAATTTAAATCTGTTTTAAAGTTACTTTGATATTTAAACTAGCAAGTGTTTTTATTTATTTTAACCCTGTAAGTTAGTTTCAAAAGTTAATCTAATCATCAGATTAGATTAACTGAGAACTAATCAATCTCTTGAGAACCTAATGGAACCTTTACTGTATTAAAAATTCACTACAGTTTATCTTGTTATTAAAATTGTGGGATTTTTAATATAGATCTTTTAATAAAAAAAATTTAATTGGAACTCAATTCAACCCCCCCCCCCCCCCCGCACCTCTTGAGTGTCCACTCCGACCAACAATAACATTTCATTACATTTTACATAGAGATGATCTGTAAAGTATAGTGTCTTATAAATCAGGAAAATAATACATGAAAAAAACATAAAACTTCCTTCTAATACACTTTTTAGGCTTCATCCTTGAATCATAATAAGTACAATTATTGCATCTCATGACATTGAGACAAACATCAAAGGAAAGGGTGAGCAGAAGGCCCAGTAAGGAAAACAAGGGAATCAGATTACTTGTGAAATCAATAAGAACTTGAATATAAAAAATAAAGACATGAGAAATGGAAGTAAAGGCATTTCACAATGAAAATAAATTGAACCATAATATGAAGATGTGGCCACAAAATTTAATTTAGACATTTATGAACATATCACCAAGGTTCATCCCCAAGGTGTCCTATAAATTACAAAGGTTATTCACCAAGGTATCATGAAACTTATCATCTATAGAGATTAAATTATTTACCCAATACATTAGATCTCTCTCAAGGAGCACCCTTAATATGTATTTAAATTAATGTGATCCACATATATCATAATAAAACATTTCATAAATATCCCAAATGGAATAAAAGAAACGGATTTCATGTCAAAATTGTGATGTTTAAAAAGTACTTAAAAATAAGATCATTATATCATTTATAACCTATGGAAAGGGAGTGAGGGTTATATGTATGTCAATTCCAAAATAAAATAGATCAATTTTATGTATTTATGAATACCACTATAAATTAAAATAGATTTGGGTATTCACAAAAATAATAGAAGAGAATTTCTTGAGAAAAAAAAGAGAGATTTTGTGACGAAAATTCTACAGCATAATGGCTATATAAAATGGTTTGAAAAGAGAGGGTACAAGAGTCACCCACTCATAAATAACTCATAATACAGTATGGGTATAGAATAAAAATAAATAAGATGATGGTATGGATATTTGGAGGAAATACCCTATGAAAATTAAACTCGAAGGAAAAGAGAAGATGTGATTTCTTTCATGAAAATTCGGCAGCCTAATAGTGTCACATAAAAATTCAGATAATAATTTGATGAGAGAGGAAAGGGTCATCCATAAATTGAACATGAAATGAACAGTAATAATGATAGAGAATAACATAAACCAACATAATGAAATGGAATCTACAAGACATAACATAAATGAATTCATGACATAAAAGAGGAGGGTGGAAGGTTCCCTTACCTTGAAGTGTAACATCAAATGCTTGATGTTAGGGCCCTTGCAAGGCTTGAGGGAACCTTGGGAGGACTCTTATTGAGTTAGAAAGACCATATTTTGGTTTAGGAGGATTTTGGAATGAAAATAATAATGTAATAACTTGGTATTTATAGGAAAAGTGAGGGAATAAATTATTAATTTCTGAGGGACACCTCATCTGTGGTATTTGAAAAACCATGGGATTTCCCATGGTATTTTACCATGGTATTGGCCACTTGGGACACCTCATAAAATATCATACTATTCAAAAGTATACCAGATTATTTACATCATGATTACATCATCAATGATGTTATTAAACACCTGAAACTCAAAACATTATATTTATTATTCACCGGAAAAACAAATGCTTCAGAAAAATACCAAAAATCCACTCTAACTTAATATTGATGCTTCGAATTCAAAAATGAACTCCATTTTATTAAAATAATTTTCTAAATATTTTTAATTTAATTTTTAAATAAAATCATTATTTATTCCAAAAAAACAACCCTAAAACTATAACTCATTTTGTAACATCTTAAGAAAGTAATCAAGAACCCATTAAATTGTCCTATAACCATAAGATGATAATGTAACAATTTATGATTAAATTTTATGAAAGTAAATTTCCATTTTAAATTATTAAATTACTTATAAAATTGTAAATAATTTATTTATGACATACAAAAATACCAAAACAAAAACTATGATCGTTTTTTCACTTTTAAGATGTCTAAAATGTATTATACATTCATGGGTGAAGATTATTTTTTTTGGTCAAACCACTATTAATTACTGTTCATACGGGTATGTAACTATTCATAATTTACTATTCACTAAATATTAAGTTGATCTTATTAGACTATAAATTTCTTACTGAACACAATTGTAGAATACCATTTTTTGAAAATAAATTCACATTATTAATTATATAAATAATACAAAAAATATTTTAAAATAGCCTTTTTTCCTAAATTCATTCATAATATACATCCTATATTTATCTGAACATTTTAAATTCACAAAATTTACCATAATAAGAAATAAAAAAAATATTTATATAAAAGGATTACACAAAGTAGCTAAGGTCTAGTTACATAACCCTTTATAAAACCATCATAAGACCTAAGTGTAAGGTGTGATATGGTGATAGAATCTTGGGGTGGCTTGGAAAACATTTCCCGAGTGGTGATTTCTATGAGCTTGAACTTATCCCTTAGGGGATACTGTTCAAGCTTCACATGTTGAAGTTTGTCTTGGGATTGGTCCAGAGCAAAGCTTAGTGAGGCTAGCTCCTTCCAAATCTCTGACAGATGGGCTTCATATGGCCCTGGTCTACTGGATGATGCCATCGACTCTTTTTTCTATATTAATTAACCATGATCATTTGAATTTATAAACAATAATTTCAACGTTAATAATTTATTTTCCAATGGTAATATTGACCAATGACCATATAATAGTAGAAATCCAATAATATCATTTAATTATACTCACTTCATTAATTAATGGATATTGGTTAGTTGAGTATAAAATAAAATAACACACAAATTTAGGAAATAAATATTATTAAAATGTTCGGGTTGTTACAATAAGTTTTACATTACATCATGAAAAACAACAACAACATTCTGTCCCCTTTGAATACTCTTATATCCCTCAGCCTATTCCAGAAGGTTAATCGTAACCATATAGTCAAGGCCTCGTGCCAAGACTACAAATAAGATTTTGTCTAGGCCTTATGCTAAGACGCTATTTTGTCTCATGAGACCTACCGATGCATCGAGGAGGTATAGAGGGCTCCACTCATCACTTACTTATTCTAATACATTCCTCATATGAAAAGTTTGAAACATAATATAATCATTTGTATTAAAACTAGCATATGAAATGTCAATATTTTAACCACAAACCATGAATGGTATAAAAATGACACATCTATAGTCAAACATAACTCATTTAATAAAATATGGAAGATTGTATTATAATAAATCAACATCAATCAAGAATAATGACGGATATTGACATAGATTAAAATAATCATCAAAACTATTTGAGAGAAATATCCTCTTTTTCTTGAAAACATTTAAATGTCACACTATTTATCAAAGAAGTAGTTTAAACGATATTTTTGAATGAAAGTGTCCCATACCACTTCGAACTTTTAAAAGGAATTTTAATTTCAAAACATTTATTTCCATATAAATAAATAATTGAACCCATTTTTAAAACATGTACATTAATAAGAAATATTTATAAGAATAAATATTTAAAACATTTAAAAAAATATTTTAGTTAAAGAGTTACTAACCAAATAAGAGATGCTTGAATACAAGTAATTGAGGAATAAAATTAATCAAAACATTATAAAATATTCAAAATAAATGTATTAATGATATAATAAGTCAATGAATAGTATATACACCATATAAAAGTGAATTGGTGCATAGCGACAAAGAGGTCTCAAAGGAATGTAAATTGAGACTAAATATCTTATAAAGACCATATCCTTAGATTAAGGATAAATAAATGAAATAATTATGTGTGAAAAATATAAATACACTCAATATAATTGAATACTCAGTGAAAATCAATCATATTACATCCACACGTATTCTTTTAAAAACTAAACCAATGACTTGGATGTTTAACTCAATGAATGGAAATTGAGTTAAGATTACCAGTAAAAAGTTCATATCTATGGAATGTGAATTTATAAATGGAGATATTATGTGTATCAAAGGTATATCCATATAAAGTGGAGTGGAAATTACTAAATAAATAATAAATAGCTATTCCACACATAATCTTGGATTAAAACAATCAATGAAGTATGCGTAAATCCCAATGAGTGGAAATTGAGATTTAAAATTCCCTTACCGATTTTGTTACATAATAACATACACCCCATGAAGGAAGGATCATAAAATGAAGATGGAAATACCCATAAATTAAATTATATTACACCAAGAATACAATAATGGGCACTATATACACAACTCAAAAGGAAATAGTGGTAAATATAGCATGAATCTCATGGGAATAAAAAGTGGGATGAAAACCCTTTACCACGTTGTAATCAATCAAGTTGTAATACCAAATGTTAATAACCACCAAATGAATCACATAATACCTTGAACATAAATAGAATAATGATAATATATATCAAATGTTAGTAGACAATACACCACATGCAATAAATAAGTGGTGAACAATGGAAATCTCAAGAAATTAAAAGTGAGATAAGAAACCCCTTACCTTGTACATTCCCTCAGTCGAGTGTATGTTAACCTTTAGTATAATAGTTAAATAATTGTGATTAAATTATATAATAACCACATACATAAATATGATATCACATATGATCTTCTAATATTTCTTTGTTAATAATATTTTAGTAATATCATCGTTTCAGGTGTTAAATGATTTGTTTTCCTTTATATGATGGGTTATGTACGACATTTTGTTATTAATAGGATTTATTTTATTCATATAAATAATGATATTAATTTCTATAAAATTGTTCTTGAATGATTACGATGGGGAATGAATCTCATCATGTTCGTGGAGACGGTAATCTGTAAGTATGCATGAGTGACAATATCATTTTATTGATGGTGAAATCATAGGTAACTGGATGGTATATCATATATACAGAATCATTAACATGTTATATTTATTATTTTCATTAGTTATAATCGTTATTATACCCATCCAAATAATGAAGTGTTTGAATAACAAACTACACCACGACGTGGAGATGGTAAGTCGTACGTACGCACGTATGATGAATTTTTCATTCATAGAATGGATAGAATAACAAATATGGTTGTACCATATTTGTAATAACATAAAAGTATGTAGAAGGTACTAGATTTATTATTTTGGTATGTAAACAACACAGAAAGAGTAAGTGGAAGTAGGAAAGAACTTGAAAGATGGTGGTGAAATTGTTACTTTTTCTTCGGGTGTTTCCTTTTGAGTTGATCAAAAGGGATACATAGGATGGATTTCTATTCAAAGTAAGGCCTATAGGTATAAGTTAGGGAAGTTGGGAAGATATTTGGGTAGGGTGTGGATGATAAAAATGGCTATGGGGGTATGAAATTAAGAGAAGGGTAAGTACTCTTTTATAAGAGAGGTAAGGGTCACTTTAAGAAAAGCTTGAAATATTATTTTATAATAAAATAATTTTCAGTTTATAATGGCTCTAAAATGATTTATTGTGAGGCTAAGGTGAGTATGGGTCGAAAAAATCTCAACCAATAGGTTTTAGACAGGTTTAGGTATCCAAATTAACATTATATTTTAGATTTAACTCTTAGTTAAGTGGATTGGCATTTACCATGTCTCTTTGTATTTTTATATTATATGGTTAATAAACATACTATAACCAGACAAGAGAACCCCAAGTTGTTAATTATTAATATATATAACCTTATATAAGTCCTTTTTCCGATCCTTATATTTTTAGGAATATTATATCAATTAATAATATTGTATTTGTTTTAAAAAGTCAATTATGTCAATTTTGACACTATTTAGTATTTGGTTTTTGTGAAAATCATAACAGTGTGATAACTTCTAAAAAAATTATTTAATCAACATTTAAATGTTATATTAACCAATAAAATTAGTTTAATTCATCAAAATTCTCAAATTACATTTATTTGGATTTTTATAATATCAATTATTTTAATCTTTCATTAATAAGGTAATTACTGTATCATCATTGTGTCATAAATAAATTTAATTATTTAATATCTAAAAAATATAAATAAAATAAAATTTTGTAGGAAATAGTTTTTTCTTTCTAATTAATATTTATAGTTGAATTTATCTTATGCATAACCCTATATTAAAAATAGTTTTTTTATTAAACTTTGAATTTAACACTTTTAACTCTTCTTTAAATAAAATAATAATAAATGTCCTAATCTAATCCAAGTGGACCAAAAGGATAATATTTTGTTAATAAGGTTGCTTTTGGTCGAATTATACAAATCAAATAGAATTAGGACATCTGTTAGGGTAATTATAATATCATTTTTACCTTTAATTACCTTATTAACTTTGAACCGTGGTAAATAAGTCAAAGGTTACTATTCACAAAAAATTAATTTCATCTTATTGAACCACATTTTACTTACTGAATTCAACCATGTCTCTCGTATTTTTGAAATTAAACTCACAGAACCAGTAAAATTATGTTTTATTCAAATTTGCAAATGCTCCTAGAAGTTGGGTAAAAGACGGTAAAAAAGTTCAATAAACTTTTATACATCAAATTTTATTATAAAAATTACTGAAATGAATAAAATTGAACCAATATAGGTATTATGTATTTACATTTACTTAAAATAAATAAAATAAATAATTATTTAAATAAAAAGTTCATTTTTTAAAAAATAACGTAGTGTTTTTCACTATTCATCAAAATTTGAATGTTTCAGAAAAATACCAAAAATTCACCCTAATATAGTTTTGATATTAAAAATTTAAAAATGAATTTTATTTTACCAAATTCAAAACATTGAAGTTTCATTAATTAATTTAAAATTAATTTCACTTTTCAAAACTAAAAAACAGGTTTTTTAAAAAGTAAAAACTATCAAAAGATTAACATGTGTTTATATCAAATTTAAATGTGAAATTACTTATAATGACCAACATAGTATTAAATGATAAAAATATAATATAATTATACTTCTAAACCATTCAATTTCATAATTTATCATAATAATTATTTTGATTAAAAAAGCTGTTTTCAATTCAAATTTAGTATTTTTCACTATTCATCAAAATATGAATGTTATCATAAAAGTACGAAACATGTATCAAAAATAAATTTTTATATCCCTATTATAAAGAAAAAATTTATTTCATTAAATTTAATATATAAAAGTGTCAAATATTGGTTTTATGAAGGGTTCTCTATTGAAAGGTGGTAAAATTTTATTTTTTGAAAAATACTTCTTTTACCTAAAAAATGAATTTGTTCTTATATTATGTCAAAGAAACACATAATATGGATTATAAAATTATATTGAGTATATAAAATTCAAAATTCAGTTAATACTATTCATAACCACTTTTTGATTGGCTAGTTTGGTAAGTCGTGGGGCGCTCGAACTCGATGTTGCATGTAGCACAAGCTATTGAATTATATCAAAGAAAATAACTTACTGTGAAATCTTAGGGTGTTACACATTTCTTGGTTGATAAAGAAACAAGAATGATTTTTCTTGAGCACCATAGAAGATGAATATATTGATTCTACTCAAGCCTAAACACAACTACTATGGATGAACCAACAGCTTGAATATATGGGAATTGAAGTGAAATCATCTATTGGAAGACATTGTGCTAATTCAAGTGCTATAAATCTTAGCCAAAATCCATTCCATCACTAAAGGAAAAAAGCCCATTAAAATACAATATCATTTTACAAGGATAATGTACAGAAAAGGATTATGAAGTTGTAGTATGTGCCTACAGCATAACAAGTTTCTGATGTTCTAACGAAGGTCATACCCAAAGAATAGTTTGAAAGGCATCGACTGGCTTAGGCAGTTTAGTCGAATCCCCACACTTGAAAATGTGTTGATGTGGGACCCCCTCTCCCTGAGGCATGGTTTTTCTTTCCCTAATGTGATTATATGTGTTCTTTACCCTATTGCAGACAACCTTGAAGTGCCCTTCTGGTTCGTTGAAAAAGGGGGAGAAAGTGTGACTATTCAGGGGGAGAAAAGACATGGGGAGAATATTTTAATAGGAGTAGTGAGATAGGGGGATCTGAAGCTAAGATGATGTTGGTTAGAGGAGCTATAACATAAGGGGATAATTAAGTATAATAATTCTAGAAGTGATTGATCAGTGATTAAATATCATGATGGATGAGGTTCGTGATGAAAGAAGTTCATTAGTATCAGTGTATCAGTATGGTAACAACTATTGGGGATTAGCAATAAAGTGATTCATTGATGAACTTTTAATTATAATCTTGTTTCACATGCTGAGAATGACTCATGTGGGCATATAGTATATGTTGATTAAATCCTTTATCTCTATCTTAATTGCGTGAATCGAATGGTGGCTGAATAGAGAAGAAGTTTTAATGAGGTACCAAAATGTGCAACATTGTTATGAGAAGAGTTGTCAACAATCCAAAAGGGGGAGATTGATGGAAAAAATCCCTTAAGGTGTTATATATGTATATTTTGAGTGTGGTTGTGTTTGTTAACAAAGCTAGATGAATGAAAATGAGTATAGTTGGTAATAGCTGAAGCAAATTGGGAAAGGATGAGAACCACGTACCATAATTCATTGATCGCATACCATGTTTCGAGAATGGTATGCGGAGAAGCAGGAATTTTATGCCAAAGCGATTCACGAAAATGAAAACAACTTGTTGTGGAAGGCGATGTGGTACGTGTATGGCTTGAAATTGGCGAAAGATATCGACCGCGTAAGAGAAAAGTAAATACGCAGACCACGTATGAAAAATAGATCATGGATGGATTGTGGTTCGCAGTGGTAGAAGGATTGGTATGTGGTGGAGGATGAATTGAGGAAATGGTAAATATTGGATTATCCTTTTTGTATATTTCTTTTCTTATATAAGAATTTATAATCCAACCAATTTATATGGATATCGAATATCATTAGAGAACGTCTTTTAGATCTGGGGATTCGTAAAAGACCTAAAAAAGTTTGTGAGGGATAATTTCACAAAGGTTGATGTAGTTCTTGTGGAAGAAATTTCACTGAAGGTTTTTGTGGGAGACTGTATCCCGAAAAGGACACAGTGTGCCAAGGAGGAAGTCTGGTATGCATAAGGAGTTGACTTTGTATGTGGAGGAAGAATCTCTAATACGCGAGAGAGATAATTCCTCAAGTGGTATGCAAATGGGGGGATTCGGTACGCGGAGGCGATGAATGTCTGTAAACAAAAAATACTTCTCGGAAAGAGGGCAGTTCGCAGAGGCAGAGCGAAGGCAACATTACATGGAGGCAGTATCAATTCGAGGAAGCCAGAAGTAGTTTGAAAAGAGATGTTCTGCATACCAAACCCTACACTCTGTATGTAGGAGTGTAGGTGGTTCAAAATATGCACATTGAAGATTGAAAAAACTTAAAATTAGTTTGCAAAAGTATTTTTTGGTACCTATAAGTACTCGAGAAGGTGGAATTTATCTACATTTGAAAATGGGACTTCAACAAAGCATCTAACAACAGTTGGGGATGTATGAATTCCTGAAAATTAAGGGACCTACATGTCCATAAATTGTGCTTTTCCTACATGTATATAAACTATACGTGGATTCCTTTTCAAGAGTAGTGAGCGAAGGAAGAGGAAGACGGTGAATCTTTCCACTGACATTGATCCAGAGAAAGAGGCTTAAAGAGTGACC
Source organism: Viscum album (assembly GCA_963277665.1). Lineage (NCBI taxonomy): Eukaryota > Viridiplantae > Streptophyta > Magnoliopsida > Santalales > Viscaceae > Viscum > Viscum album. Next base: position 897,789,635 of record OY728120.1, read on the forward strand.
CTTGGGAATGCTGTGAGAAGACACTAAAAATTGTAAATGCAGTGAGCCTGTGTATAAAAGATCTAGCCTGAACATTGTATTTATTATTGGAAATGGGCCTTAGTGAATTTGGTAAATCAGAACATTACCGTTGTGTGCTCCTTGGAGGTAGCCCAGTGAGGGTAAACCATGTAAAAATATATGTTTCTTGTGCATGTTTTCGTATATATTCATATATTGTAATAGGAGGAAGAGAAAATTGAGTTTTTTATAACAAAAAAAGATGATCCGAACAAGATAATGTTCTAATCTGTCATACCTTGATTCACTCCCCCCCCTATCAGGGTATTCGACTTAGTGCAACTAAGAACTCCCCCTGTCTCAGAATCCTATAGTGAACTAATCATTGTGAAACCCAAAGGAATACACAATAACCCTTTTTAAATCATAGGGGTCTTCAGTGTTTGTTATCATATAACTTATTCTTACTCCGATTCATATCTATACACTTCTGAATAAGCTGAACCTACTCCAACATCTCCTACATGAGACTCAGTCTAAACAAATCTATCTCACCGGCCTCCATCCATCGTAGAGGTGATCTACATGAACTACTATTAAGATCCTCATATAGTTACATATGAAGAGTTTCATGGTAATTATTATTATATAATAAATTCAATATATCCATGTGCTTTTACCAACAACCACCGATTTAGAACACACAGTCACAATATATCCTCCGGAATCAATATAGTATGCTCTGACTACCCTAGTATCTGTAGGTGGAAGGACATACTCAAAAATACTGACATACCAAGAACTTTCTATAAAGCCTTATGGAAGTGCGAAGTAAAACATGAGTCATGGTATGAAACAATAGTCCATGGAACCCCATGTAGATATACCATCTCTTAAACATAGATTTATCTGAACTTCTCCATTGAGAAAGTACCCCATATAGGATAGAAAGGTGCCACCTTCATCAGCCTATCCACATTCACCCAGAAAGAGTCATTCTTATAAGGCATCCTCGAAAGACCCACCAAAATGTTCAAGGTAACACCATCCCACTTCCATTTCGGAAAGTTCCATGGCTATAAAAAAGCACCAGGTTGTTGATGCTCAAACTTTACCCACTAACATGTGTAAAATCATGTCATGAACCATGCTATCTCCTATTTCAAGACCAACCACCAAAAAATTCTACATATGTTACGGTACATTTTGGTTACACCTAAATTTACTACCCACTAAGAGGCATGAAACTGAGGCATTATCTTCTCCTACATGCTCGTTGGCACGACAACCCTATTCTCAATAAGGATGATACCATCCTCATTTAGGGTCTAATCAGAAGGTGACCCAAACCTTCAAGGATTTATCTCATGTTCAAACACTCTTGATCCTCAAACTATTTTCCCCTAATCCATCTCAAAAGTGAAGACTCTACTAAAACTGATACAAGATTCATCTTCACTTGACTCCCCTGAACCACCATGTGTAACACCCCAAGCTTCTACGGTACACTTCTCTTTGAATAATGCGATAGCGTGTGTTGTACGCAACATCGAGTTCTAACACACCACAACTAATCAAACTAGCCGTTATGAATAGTAATACCTACTTTTTGAAATTTTATAAATCTTATCTCTCAAAATGGGCTTCATTTTTGGATTTGGAGTATCGAATTTAGACTAAGGTGAAATTTTGGTACTTTTCAGATAATTTTAATATTTTGATGAATAGTGAAAATTACTAAATTTTTAATTAAAAACAACTTTTTTAATCAAAATACTTAATAGTGATAAATTATGAATTTGAGTGGTTTTAAAGTATATTTAGAATATATGTTCACCATTTAATATAATGTTGGTCATTGGACATAATTTCACAATTAAACCGGACATAAACAAGTTTCAATCTTTTGATAGTTATTATATCGTAAAAACACGCTTTTTGGTTTGACAGCGGGAATTAATTTTAAATTAATTTCTGTCACTTCTGTGTTTGAAATTTGGAAAAATGGATTCAATATTTGGAATCAGGATGTTAAAATTTTGTAAAAAGGTACCTTTTATTTTTATACATTTTGAATAATTATTTCGGTAAATATTTTATTTACCATCATTAAAAGGTGAATCCGGTAAATGAGGGTTAAAAAATAATATTATAATAATAAAAAATTATCCTAAAACGCATACTAACCTTATTGGTTGATATATGTCTGACCATGGGCATCTTTGGGTCGATTTTTGGACCCCATGGAGCCACTTTTATGTGATAATGACACTTTATATTAATTAAGTTAAAATAAATACAAAAATGACATAAGCATATATCTTTTAGAAAAACAATTTTTACATAGGGTTATATATGTTGGATTTTCGACAATAAATATTAATTAGAAATCTAAAAGGATTTCCTACATAATGATATTTTATTTATAATTTTTAGACAATAAATAATTAAATTTATTTATGACACAATGATGATGCAGTAATTACTATAATAGTGAAAAATTAAAATAATTGATATTATAAATACCCAAATAAATATAATTTGAGACTTTTTATGAATTACCAATAATTTTATAGGATAATTTGACATGTTAGTATTGAATTAAATAATGTTTTTCTAAGTAATCATTCTGTTATGATTTTTACAAAAATCAATTATTGAATAGTGTCAAAATTGACATAAAAGCGTTTTTAAAACAAATATTATATTATTAATTGATATTCTATTCCTAGAAATCTAATTTTCGTCCAAGAAAAATATATCATGATAGTAGTATCATTAATGGACCACTTGGGGGTAGCTTGGATGTATATAGTAAGTTTATTAACTATATAATATAAAAATACAAAGTGACATGGTAAGTGTCAAACTAATTAACTAAGAGTTAAAACTAAAAGATAAGGTTAATATAATGACCCAAACCTCTCTAAATTCTATTGTTTGGGTGGTTTTCGAACCATCCACACCTTAACCTTTAAATAATCCACTTTGGAGCCATTAGAAACTGAATATTAATTTATTATAAAATAATATTTCTAGCTTTTCCAAAGGTGCCCCTCACCCCTCTTATAAAAGGTCACTCCCCCTTCTCATTATTTCACACCTTAAAAGCCTTTTGGTTCGGCCAAAACCTACCAAAATACTCTCTCAACTTCCCTAAATTCATCTTAGAGGCCTTCCTATAGTCATAAATCCAACCTAAGGAGCCCTTTTGATCAAATAAAAAGTAAGAACCCGAAGAAGAGGTAATGTTTTCACCGCCCATTTTCAAGTTCCCTTCTTCTTCCACTTCTTCTTTCTTTCTTATTACCATTCTAAAATAATAAATCCAGTATCTTATATATACTGTGATGTTATTATAAATATGTTACATCCATATTTAGTATTCTATCCATCCTTTTAATAAATTTCACTATACGTGTGTACGTACGGCTTACCGTCTCCACGTCGTGGTGTAATTGTTATTCAATAAATTATTATTTGGATGGGTATAATAATGATGTATAATTCATTTAAATAATAAATATAACATGATAATTATTGTGTATATGGGATATAACATCCAATTATATATTATTTTAATATCAAAAGAATGATATTGTCTCTCGTGCGTACGTACAGACTACCATCTCCACGAACGCGAGGAGATTCATTCTCCATCATATCCATTCAAGTATAAATCGAATTTATGATTAATAATAGTATCTAAGGACTTGATATAATTATGGATATGATTAAGATACCACCTATCCATGACAAACACGGCTTACGTAACAAAACATATAAAAGAAAACGAGTAAGTTAACACCCGAAACAACGATAATACTAAGATATTATTAACAAATCAATGTTAAAAGATCATATATGATATCATATTAATGTATATGATTATTGTATAATTTAATAACAATTATTTCACCATTATAAATGAGGTTAACCTACCCTCAACCAATGAAAAGTACATTTTAAGGGTTTATTTCTCAATCTCTTCATTATCCGAGGTTGTTTATACGTAATAATCTACTGGGATTTCTTTATCATCCACATCCATGTTTCCTAAAAATGTATTTCAAAAACATTGTTTTACTATTTACTTGAATATGGGTTAAATTCATTTATACCCTTGTTGACTTTTATAAGTGGTTTATAAAGGAATCTTTCCGTCGTTTTCCAAACAAGGTCCTTTTTTAATCTTTTCGACAGAATTAAGGTAAGAATGTTTTTTTAACTTATACGGTGGGTGCAGATATTTTCTGCCGTTATAAAATTGTTGAAGCTTCCCTTACAATATTATAAGAATATTTTCAAAGAAAATGTTTTATTTTATAAATATATGACTCTTAAATGATTTCAAAATAGAAAGAGATATTTCTCTAAAAAGATTTTTGATTTCATCTATGTCAACATCCTTTGATGAATTTTAAGCTTATTTAAAGTTGATTTATTATGATAGAAAACTTCCAAATTATATTAAAGGTTTTGTGATTTGTTTGACTGTGGATGTGTTATTTTTATACCATTAATAGTTTATGGAGAATTTATTGACATTTCGTATGCTAGTTTTAATACGATTGTTTATGTTATGTTTAAACCGGTTCATATGAGGAATGAATTAGACTTAATATGTGACGGGTGGAGCCCGCTATAGCTCCTCGATGAATCGGTAGGTCTCATGAGACAAACTAGTGTCTCAGTACAAGGCCTTGGCAAAATCTTATTTGTAGTCTTGGCACGAGGCCTTGGCTATGTGGTTATGATAGTCTGGCATTATTCATTCCATTATTATGAAATTGGTTATTGATATTGCATGTGATTATTTGATTAGTAGAATATCCATGTGAATAAGTAAATGGAAATATTTAATTTTATTTTTTCCATAATATTTTCAAGTTCATGTTTAAAAGTCTTTTGTTTTAGTTATACATTGCCTCGAATGTTTATTCTTATTTATGAAAGTTTCCGCTATATTGTTATCCTTACTGGGCATTTGAGCTCACCCATTTTCTATGTTTTATTTTTCCCAGGATGTGAAGAAGTAATTTATAAATGACATGCAGGGACAGTATGAGGGGATAAGAGTGTGGACTATGGAGACTATATTGTTGTAGTTTTCATTTTATGATGTAATGTAAAACTTTATGAATATATCTAGTATTTCCAAGGCTACTAAACTAATCTGTCTTTCGAGATTTGATCTTTCTTGTGATCATGCCAATGTTATGTAATAACGCACCGACTCTGGGTAACTGGGGTCGGGGCATTACAGTTGGTATCAGAGAGAGGTTAATACACACCTTGGAAGCTATATTTAGATAAACTCTGATTAGAGGACTTAGATTTAAGATGGACATTGAGGATTAATATAGAAGAACTTCCTAGAATTTCGGTATTGTAGAGATTTTGTGAGTTTTCTGAGAAATACATCCCTGTCTAGATACGAGCAGGTAGAGGCGGCTCTAGAACAGATGTACCTAGGGGTAAAACCTGAAAACACCTCTTTGAGCTAGACTCGAACGGGAACTGGTGCACGACAACGGGCCTTGCTGCACTCTTGGTTACGACACTCCCGGGGGATATGCTTAGGATAACTCTCATTTTATTTACAAATAATTATGAAGGGTTTATGAGTATATGCTTCTTCAAAGAAATTTTTTTTATGATTATGGATTATATCCATAAATAGTTCAATTTATGTTAAGTGTTTTATAATTATGGAATTATGTATTTTGATTCATAAACTGATCTAGTTTATGACATTGTTTAGAAATGGCGCCTAGTGGAAGAAATGGAAACTATATCAATGCACGCACTCCATATAGGGATTTCCCTCCAGCTCAAGATAATTATAGTGGAGCTGGTGATGCAACTGGTGTCGATCAGCTAATCACCATACTGGGACAACTCACTCAGGTTATGAATAATAACCTTACCCGTATGGAGCACCCTGATCTACAGCGTGGAGGATCAATGTTAGATCGCTTTATGAGGAAACACCCACCAATGTTCAATGGGAGTACAAATCCCTTAGTAGCTGAGCAATGGATAAATTCCCTAGAGAAAATATTTCAGGCCTTGGGGAGTAGTGAAAGGGAAAAAGTTATCATGGAATTTTACCGCCTCACTGGAGATGTTGATCAATGGTGGTCATTGATTCAAAACACGAAGGAAGATGATGAAGTATCAAATATGGAATTGAGGGAGTTAAAAGATCTATTTTTAGAAAATTGCTTTCCCCGTGACCATCGGGTAGATTTGGAAAGACAATTTCTGAGTCTGAGACAAAAAGAGGATGAGAATGACGCAAAGTATGAGGCCAACTTTACAAGGTTATCAAGGTATGCTGTAGATTATATAAGCAACCCAAGAAGTAAGATTGATTGTTTATTTGATGGGTTAAAACCATTTCTCCGTTGAGCATTAGTCTCACAATCCTTCTTGTTGTATGAAGACATAGTCTCATGTGCTATCAAGACAGAGAAAGAATTCTCAAAGTCTTATGACTTTAAAGAAAAAGGAAGAGAAGAAGAGATCTGATGATCAACCTGGGAATGGAAATAAGGGGATGAAGGGAAAGGTTGAATATCCATCCTGTGGTAAATGTGGGAAGAAACACCCTGGTACTTGCTTGAAGGGAATGGGTGTCTGTTACAAGTGTGGTGAAAAAGGCCACCAAGATCGTGATTGCAAAGGGAAGAAGGAAGCTACCGATGTTCAGTGCTACAATTGCAGGGAGATGGGACATTATGAAAATGAATGTCCTAACCTTCAGGGGAACTTACCTCAGAAAAGGCCAAGGGATCAAGGCCAAGCTTATGTTATCACTACTATTGAGGTAGAAGCTCCGAAAGACATGGTGGCAGGTAATTTAAGGGTTTCCTCAAGTTTAGAGAATGCATTATTTGATTCTGGATCATCGCATTGTTTCATATCTTCCCATTTTTCTAAGAAAATTAGATATTTCCAACTTTATTTAACAAGGGAGTTGTCAGTTAAAACTCCTAAGAGTGGTATCAATGAAACAATGTTTTGTGAATCAGTCCCCATTAGAGCACATAAATGTTATTTATCTTTTGATCTCATTGTCATACCTATTATTGAGTTTTATATAATCCTCGGTATGGACAGGCTTTCGGACCATAATGCGAAGATTTATTGTAAGAAGAAGGAGGTTACGATTTTTGATGATGATGATAAGGAACACCTTATCTTTAGAGAAGAATCATCACCACCTAATTATTATCTAGATCCACCCCCAGTAGCTCAACTAAATTCAATTATTGGGGAGGAAGATGATGAAATTATAGTGGGTGAGGAAATTAATGTTCAAACAGAGGATGTACCAATTGTGAAAGAATTTGTAGATGTGTTTCCAGAAGATTTACCTGGACATCCTCCAGAACGAGAAGTTGAGTTTTCTGTTGATTTAATTCCTGGATCAAGGCCTATATCAAAGACCCCTTATATAATGTCCACTGTAGAATTAGTTTAACTAAAGAAACAACTAGAGTAATTGAGTAATAAGGGATTTATTTACCCTAGTTTTTCTCCATGGGGAGCCCCTGTTCTTTTTGTTAAAAATAAAGATGGATCTATGAGGTTATGTATCGACTACAGGGAGATCAATGCTATAACAATAAATAATAAGTATCCCCTACCTCGCATTGATGATTTATTTGACCAACTGCATGGAGATCAATACTTTTCAAAGATTGAACTTCGATCTAGATACCATCATTTGTGTGTGAAGAAGGAAGACATTCTGAAGATAGCATTTCGAACCAGGTACGGGCATTACGAGTTTACAGTAACGCCTTTTGGATTGACTAATCCACCCTCTGTATTCATGGATCTGATGGATAAATATTTCACGGAATATATCGATGAATTTGTGATGGTATTCATTGATGATATCTTGGTGTACTCCAAAAGCTACGAAGATCATGAAAATCACTTGCGCATTATCCTGAAGACTCTGAGAAGACATGAATTATATGGGAAGTTTAGCAAGTATAAATTCTGGCTTCAGGAGATTTCTTTTCTGGGCCATATTGTCTCTAAATATGGAATATCCATTGATCCTTATATGACCAAGGCAGTCCAAGAATTTCATCACCTAAGAGTATAACTGAGGTATGTAGTTTTAATGGTTTGGCAGATTATTATCGACGTTTCGTCCATAATTTTTCCCGATTGGCAAACCCATTAACGAAGCTCACATGTAAAGGGGTTAAATTTTGTATGGACAAAAGAGTGTGAAGAATGTTTCGAAGAACTGAAGAGAAGATTAGTCAATGCTCTTATATTGACTCTACCATCGGGGAATGATGGGTTCGTTATTTATAGTGATGCAACGAAGAAAGGACTTGGTTGTGTCCTTATGCAGAATGATAGGGTTATTGCCTATGCATCACGACAGTTGAAAATTCATGAACAAATCTATCCTACTCATAATGTCGAGTTAGAATCTGTGATATTTGCTTTGAAGATATCGAGGCACTACCTCTATGGTGAAAAATGTGAGATTTATACTGATCACAAGAGTTTGAAGAATATTTTCTCACAAAAAGAACTCAACATGAGGAAAAGGAGATGGCTTCAATTACTCAAGGATTATGATTTTAGGATACACTACCACCCGTGGAAATCAAACAAGGTGGCAGATGCTTTGAGAAGAAAATATCAGGGAGTTTTGAACAATATGAGAATTGGAAGGGATCCAATTTTCATGGACCTAGTGAAAATGGACATGGGAATAACCACGAAAGGTGAAACATCAATTATTTTTCAAATGGTTGCCAAACCATCTTTACTAGAAAGGATTAAGAGTTCTCAGACCGATGATGAAGAATTTCAAAAGAAGCTTAAAGCTATGAATGATGGGAGATTGGGAGACTTTGTGTATGAAGAAGGAATTTTGAAATTCGGAAAAAGACTTTTTGTTCCCGATATACCTGATCTAAAAAGGGAATTGATGGATTATGCTCATAGTTCAAATTTCTCTATACACCCTGGGAGCACAAAAATTTATAGAGATTTGAAGGAACTTTTTTGGTGGGACAACATGAAGAGGGATATTGCTGATTTTGTGTCAAGGTGTATGGTTTTTCAACAAGTGAAAGCTGGAAGGCAACAGCTTGGAAGAGTCATGCAACCTCTTCCCATACTAGAGTGGAAATGGGACAATATTATGATGGACTTTGTCATGGGGATACCAAAGACTCCTAGAAGGAACGATGCAATATGGGTCATTGTTGATTGTCTTACCAAGTTAGAAAATTTTATTACTATAAGGGAAGATTTACCACTTGAATGACTAGAAAGACTATATATTAATGAAGTTGTGAGACTTCATGGAGTACCCCTATCGATTGTTTCTGATCTTGATCCCCGTTTTACTTCAAGATTCTAGAAATTTCTTTAGAAAGCCTCGGATACTGAACTTCATTTGAGAACTGCCTACCACCCTCAAACAGATGGACAATCAGATCGAACTATTCAAACCATAGAAGACATGTTGAGATCCTACTCACTTGACTTTCAGGGTATTTGGGATCAATATTTACCTCTGGTATAATTTTCCTATAACAATAGCTTCCATTCAAGTATTCAGATGGCACCATATGAAGCGTTATATGGAAAAAGATTTCGCACACCAACCTGTTGGGATGACGTTGGTGAAAGAAAACTTGTAGGCCCAGAACTGGTGGAGGAAACAATGGAAAAGGTGAAGGTAATCCAAAACCATATCAAAGCAACTCAATGTAGGCAGAAGAGCTATGCCGATAATCGGAGGAAGGATTTGGAATTTCAAGTCAGTGATCATGTTTTCCTGAAGGTATCTCCATGGAAGAGTGTCATACATTTTGGTAAGAAAGGTAAATTGAGTCCCAGGTACATCGGACCTTTCGAAATTCTAGAACGAATTGGGGCTGTAGCTTACCGATTGGCAATGCCGCCAAGTCTCTCCAAAGTTCACAATGTGTTCCACGTATCTCTGTTGAGGAAATACATGCCTGACCCAACGCATGTACTCACCTATGAGGAATTAGAACTTAAACTCAATCTATCTTATTGCGAAGAGCCCGTCAATATTATTGATACAAGAGAACAAGTACTGAGAAACTGTACAACTCGTCTGGTAAAAGTCCTGTGGAGAAACCATAAGATGGAAGAGGCAACGTGGGATCCCGATGAACTTATGATGAAGAACCTCCCAAGTCTTTTCATGTGGTAGTATTCAAGAAATTTCGAGGATGAAATTATTTTAAATAGGGGAGAATGTAACTACCCAAGCTTCTATGGTACACTTCTCTTTGAATAATGCGATAGCATGTGTTGTACGCAATATCGAGTTCTAACACACCACAGACAATCAAACTAGCCGTTATGAATAGTAATAACTACTTTTTAAAATTTTATAAATTTTATCTCTCAAAATGGACTTCATTTTTGAATTCAGAGTATCGAATTTATCCTGAGGTGAAATTTTTGTACTTTTCGGATAACTTTAAGATTTTGATGAATAGTGAAAATTACTAAATTTTTAATTAAAAACAACATTTTTAATCAAAATAATTAGAAGTGATAAATTATGAATTTGAGTGGTTTTAAAGTATATTTAGAATATATTTTTACCATTTAATACAATTTTTGTCATTGGACATAATTTTACAATTAAAACGGACATAAACAAGTATCAATCTTTTGATAGTTATTATATCGTAAAAACACGCTTTTTGTTTTGACAGCGGTAATTAATTTTAAATTAATTTATGCCACTTCTGTATTTGGAATTTGGAAAAATGGATTCCATATTTATAATCAGGATGTTCAAATTGAGTAAATAGGTAACTTTTATTTTTAGACATTTTGAATAATTACTTTGGTAAATATTTTATTTACCATGGTTAAAGGGTAAATCCGGTAAATGATGGTTAAAAATAATATTATAATAATAAAAATTTACCATAAAACGTGTCCAAACCTTATTAGTTGATACATTTCCGACCATAATCATCTTTGGGTCGATTTTTGGACAACATGGAGCCACTTGTAAGTGATAATGACACTTTATATTAATTAAGTTAAAATAAATACAAAAATGACATAAGCATATATCTTTTAGCAAAATAGTTTTTACAAAGGATTATATATGTTTGATTTTAGACTATAAATAATCATTATAAATATAAAAAGATTTCCTACATAATGATATTTTATTTATAATTTTTAGACAACAAATAATTTAATTTATTTATGACACAATGATGATGCAGTAATTACTATAATAGTGAAAAATTAAAATAATTGATATTATAAATACCCAAATAAATATAATTTGAGACATTTTATGAATTACCAATAATTTTCTAGGATAATATGACATGTTAGGATTTAATTAATTAACTTTTTTCGAAGTAATCATTCTATTATGATTTTTACAAAAATCAATTATTGAATAGTGTCAACATTGACATAAATGAGTTTTTAAAACAAATATTATATTATTAATTGATATTAAATTCCTAAAAATCTAAGGATCGACCAAGAGACTTATATCATGATAGGTGTATCATTAATGGACCACTTGGGGGGTCTCTTGGATGTATATAGTAAGTTTATTAACTATATAATATAAAAATACAAAGTGACATGGTAAGTGTCAAACTAATTAACTAAGAGTTAAAACTAAATGATAAGGTTAATATAATGACCCCAACCTGTCTAAATTCTATCACTTAGGAAGTTTTCGACCCATCCCCACCTTAACCTTTAAATAATCCACTTTTTATCCATTAGAAACCGAATATGTATTTATTATAAAATAATATTTCTAGATTTTCCAAAGGTGCCCCTCACCCCTCTTATAAAAGGGCACTCCCCCCTCTCATTAATTCACACCTTCAAAGCCTTTTGGTTCGGCCAACCCCTACCCAAATACTCCTTGAACTTCCTTCACTTCATCCTAGAGGCATTCCTTTAGTCAAAAAGCCAACCTATGGAGCCCTTTTGATCAAATCAAAAGGAATAACCCGAAGAAGAGGTAATGTTTTCACCACGCTTTTTCAAGTTCCCTTCCTCTTCCACTTCTACTTTCTTTGTTATTACCATTATAAAATAATAACTCCCATATCTTATATATACAGTGATGTTATTATAAATATGGTACAACCATATTCAGTATTCTATCCATCCTTTGAATAACATGTCACCATACGTGCATACGTACGTCTTACCGTCTCCATGTCGTGGTGTAATTGTTATTCAAAAAATTATTATATGGATGGGTATAATAATGATGTGTAATTCATGTAAATAATAAATATAACATGATAATGATTCTTTATATATGATATACCTTCCAATTATATATTATTTTAATATCAAAAGAATTATATTGTCGCTCGTGCGTACGTACGGACTATCGTCTCCACGAACGCGACGAGATTCATTCTCCATCGTATCCATTCAAGTCTAATTATCATTTGATGATTAATAATAGTATCTAAGGACATGATATCATTATGGATATGATTAAGATACAACCTATCCATGAAAAACACGACTTAAATAACAAAACATATAAAATAAAATGAGTAAGTTAACACCCGAAACAACGATAATACTAAGATATTATTAACAAATCAATGTTAAAAGATCATATATGATATCATATTAATGTATATGATTATTTTATAATTTAATAAAAATTATTTTACCATTATACAGGAGTTTAACCTACCCTCAACCAAGGAAAATTACAAGATAAGGTTTTATTTCTCAATCTCTTCATTATCCGAGCTTGTTTATACGTAATAATCTATTGGGATTTCATTATCATCCACATCCATGTTTCTTAAAATTATATTTCAAAAACATTTTTTTAATATTTATTAGAATATGGGTTAAATTCATTTATACCCTTGTTGACTTTTATAAGTTTTTTATAATGGAATATTTCCATCGTTTTCCAAACAAGGTCCTTTTTTAACCTTTACGACAGAATTATGGTAAGAATGTTTATTTAACTTATACGGCGGGTGAGGCTATTTTCCGCCATTATAAAATCGTCGAAGCTTCCCTTACAAGCTTATAAGAATATTTTCAAAGAAAAGTTTTTATTTTATAAATATATGACTCTTAAATGATTTCAAAATATAAAGACATATTTCTTTAAAAAGTGTTTTGATTTCATCTATGTCAACATCCTTTGATGGATTTTAAGCTTATTTAAAGTTGATTTATTATGATACAAAACTTCCATATTGTATTGAAGGTTTTGTGATTTGTTTGACTGTGGATGTGTTATTTTTAAACCATTCATTGTTTATGGAGAAAGTATTGACATTTCATATGCTAGTTTTAAAAAAAATGCTTATGTTATGTTTAAACCTGTTCATATGAGGAATGCATTTGACTTAATATGTGACGGGTGGAGCCCTCTATAGCTCCTCGATGCATCGGTAGGTCTCATGAGAAAAACTAGTGTCTTGGAACAAGGCCTTGGAAAAATCTTATTTGTAGTCTTGGCACGAGGCCTTGGCTATGTGGTTATGATAGTCTGGCATTATGCATTCCAATATTATGAAAGTGGTTATTGATATTGCATGTGATTATTCGATTAGTAGAATATACATGTGAATAAGTAAATGGAATTATTTAAATTTATTTTTGCCATTCTATGTTGAAGTTCAAGTTTAAAAGGATTTTGTTTTAGTTATACATTTCCTTGAATGTTTATTCTTATTTATGAAAGTTTCCGCTATATTGTTATCCTTACTGGGCATTTGAGCTCACCCCTTTTCTATGTTTTATTTTTCCCAGGATGTGAAGAAGTAATTTATGAATGACATATAAGGATAGTATGAGGGGATAAGAGTGTGTACTATGGAGACTATATTATTGTAGTTTTCATTTTATGATGTAATGTAAAACTTTATGAATATATATAGTGTTTCCAAGTCTACTAAACTAATAGGTCTTTCAAGATTTGATCTTTCTTGTGATCATGCCAATGTTATGTAATAATGCACCGACTTTGGGTAACTGGGGTTGGGGCGTTACACCATGTGAATCTCATGCAGTAAAGATATCATCTTTCACTTAATACTAGACTCATGAACTTCTTGATTCTATGTTTTCATACACAAATAATTATCCACACTATTTCTATTCCTGGGAATATAAGCTAGCTCAAAATAAAATGACTGCATATACTCAACATATCTCTATAGTTAGGGATTAAAATATTGTTGGGATAAGATATACTTTGAGCTCTTATGATATATATATACCATAAAATTATCATCCAATAGATAGTCGCAAAAAACTTCTAAGATTAAACAACTTCTTCGAACTCGAGGTCATGCGTAGAATAGATCCATTCACGTGGCCACAAAAACCAAGAACTGTATGCCAAAACACAAACTCTTTGCATCAAAACTTCACTAAGACCTATTACAAAAGAGTAACAATACACCTTAAACTAATCACCTGGCTTGGGTAGGATCAAGGGCAGTGTCAATGTCAAGCACTTCATTAGATCCTAGAAATCATTATCACATGCTCCAAACCTGTCAAACTTTACCCTATTTTTTGTCATGCCCAAAATCGGTACATGCATGGGGGAAATGGATTTTATAAATATCCTATAATAGCCTACCAACCCCAGAAAGATATAGATATCGAATAAATTCATAGGATGCTCCCATGAAACCACTACCGAAGCCTTATCTTTCTCTACCAATAAACCTTCCTCTGAGATTATGTGACCCAAGAAGTGTACCTGATCAATCCAAAACTGACACTTAGATAGATCAGTGTATAGAAGATGATCTCTCAGTATACTCAGGATGATGTCAAGATGTTGGGAATGATTTTCATGAGTCTTATTGTACACCATAATTTTATCCACAAAACTACCAAAAAATGATCCAGGTACATATGAAATATCTTATTCATCAAGGATATAAACACAGCTGGTGTGTTAGTCAACACAAACGGAATTACAGTGAACTCAAAAAGGTTATAACTTCTTCTGAAAGAAGTCATTAGTATATTATAAGTCCAAACTGTCAACTGATGATTCCCTAATCTTGTGTCTATCTTGTAAAAGAAACAAGGTCCTCTCAACTATTCAAACAGATCATTGATACATGGAAGAGGATACTCGTTCTTCACTATCATTCTCTTTATCTTCCATCCATCAAAACATAAATGTAGATTCCCTTAATACTTATTAAAAAACAACACTGGTGAAACCAATGAGATATACTTAGATGGATAAATCATTAATTCTCTAAGTCTTCTAGTTGAGTCCTTAGCTCTTGAATCTCTCTCGGTTCCATTCTATATATTGGAATCGAAATTGGCTCATCCCCTAGCATGAGATCAATAGTAAATTCCATATCTCTCTCTGGTGGAAACCTTGATATGTCTTTAGGAAACACGTCATAAAATCATTACACTACATGTGGAAAAACATCCTTCTTTACACCACATTCATCCAACAACAGACTAGAAATCTGGGCTCTCATCCCTCATAGTTGCTAAGTAATTGTCCCTACTTAGCCTGCATAGATATCCCACTCTCCACGTAAAATATAAATGTCACCCTTAGGATACATAAATTAAACTCTCATTTGATAACAATATATGTGGGCTTGGTATGCTACTATCCAATCCATACCCATAATTAGGTTAAATCCGAACATGTCAAGGATGTAAATATCCCACTAAAAATGATACTATCCAACCTTAAGAGAACATCCCTTTCACAAATAGATGTCTCTTGCCCGTATGCCTAGAGGCATGTCTATTGTCAACACCCCACTCATGAACATAAACATGAGGCTCAAACCATTAACAAGTTGTGATGAAATAAAAAAATAATGGGCACCAATATCAAATAAGACACTATCTAATATAGAAGCTGCAATATTATTCCCTCTCACTATCGATGATAAAACCTCAATATCCACAATTATATATTTCACCGCATAAAATTATCCTTCCCATTTTCCCTATGATGTAGTATGACTTCCCTGAGATGCACCACCCTACTGGTATATGATCTCTTTCCCAGAATCTCCAAGTTCACTACCTTTACCACCACATCCAGTAGAAATCTATTTTCCATCATGATATAGTGTATAAGGTACCCATCCTACCCTCTAATTTTTCCTAGCTTCACTGTCACTGACCATTTGTCTCTTGGTCCTATATAACTTCTATATATTTCCCATATTTTCGCAATACTAACACTCTACTAGTGGTCATGGATAGTATCTATGATAGTGGACCTTCCTAATGCACTGTTGGAATATAATCTAATTCTGCTCTAGAGTGACCGGCCCTTCCCCATAGAAACTCTTCCTATTATTACCCAAACTAACAGCCTCATAATGAGGCTTCATACTCTCAAAATATGTACATCTTTATCGTCTAGTATCAACTACCTTTCCTGCTCTGGAATCCTCTTTCAGGTCCCTCTCATCTATGAGAGCATGATTAACCACATAATCAAAATTATTTAACCGAAAAATTTTAACATGTGACTTAATATCATATTTCAATCAGTCTTATAATATATATTCTGAAGCTATCGTATCCCATTCCACTGATAGAGAAATGTTTTTCAAGTCTTTAAAGAATCTAGCATAATCCATCACAAACAAACTCCCCTAAGTAAAACTCATGAACTCAACACCCCTCTCATGCCTCAAAACATAAGGGTAAATGTTATCCAAGAACTTCTCCATGAATTCATTCCATAACATACTATACTCATGTCTAGTATCAGCCTGAAAGTCCAACTACTGATTTTCTAATCCTCATAGAATATAAGTAGCCAACTTGACCCTCATCTCGGCAAGAGTCTCCAAATGGTAAAGTATTGTCTTGATGCACTCAAACCAGAACTTTTCTCTCTTAGGTCCACCTTGTCCAGTAAAAGTCCGAGGATGATGTAACTACAAATCACATGTAAACTCAGTCATGATCCCCAAAACCCAATTTGGGTCTCCTTCCATGAATTGAATGAAGTGAGCAATGTTTTCTCAGAACATCTCCCCTACTTCCTCATCCATCACTACTAGTGCCTCAGGTTCCATTACTGGTATATCATCTCCAGCCATATCCTCCTTTATACATATCAACAAGTGTCTTCATAGATTCATATCTCTATAATTCTAAATGGACACTTTAGGAAACTTAACACAGGTTAACACATTTACATGAAACAAAACAAGGAACATAAATTCTTTCCCCCAAACCTCATTATATGATCAAAACTGAGGTGCTAATATTACCATAACCATCCTACACCTAATTCATGGTTACTCAAAGGGTTAAATCCTTCTAGTTATTAAAATTTATTATTTATACATGAATTTATTATCATATTATACCATTTTATAGTCTTTCTCAATTTCATGTTAGGAAGAATTTTTATTTCAATTTCCTAAGAAAGAAAAAATAGTTGAAATTCAACAACTTACCCATAACTCATTTCCCATGCATTCTAAAAATTATGCACATCACAAAGTAATCCTGAGTACCTAGAATCATACATGAAAACATAACTCTCATGCCATATTGGGCCATGAGTCAAATATTAACAAATATTTGAAACAATACTCACATTACACCACAAGTGTGTCACCAAAGGTGAAATAATATTCAATTGTAACATAAAAAAATAATATCAACAATACCACCATGTGTACTTAGGTTCACTATCATACATGGGTTAGCTATTCCCATGAATGAGATCATAACCAAGGCCTAAATCATCCTATTTTTATGAATATATTTCCCAAATAGTAAGACAAAATAAAAAGAAAATAAAAGTTTTTTGATACAAATTTGTAACATCCCAACCTGAGTGCCACACACCAGTGCCCCGGGCTGAATGGTTATATGACCAAAAAAACATCTCCCTATATTCCAGAGGCTTCCAAATAGTAGAAAGGGTATAATATCATTCATGGGGATACTATACCTTCTTTGTTAGAGTAAAAAACCAGTGGAAATAAATGAATAATAAAAAAATTACTTATTTTCATAACCAGGACAATACAAGTATCACAAGATGACCAAAACTAAAAAAATAAAATTAAAACTAATAGTTGATATGTGATGATAAAGTATGTTACAAGTGTCAAAATTAAACAGAAAAGTAATGACACTCATAAATCCTCAAGAAGGTCTCAAATCAAATCTGATTCCCTCATCCATGCTCCATTGCAACTCAGACATCCAACACTGGTCATTTTCCCTTATCATTTCCTACAACCATGAATTCTATTTGGGTACCAATTTGGAAACCCATGTAGGGTGTGTGTACAACTAATAAAAACACCACCAATGGTGTCTAAAACAATATCTAGTCAATAACTATTAATACATTATTATAAATAAATAATTACAATGCATATGTTAACTATTATCAAATTATCAATTAATCATTATTTGACCATATAAACCCTTGATTTCCCATGGAAACCTATATCTCAATATCTAATTTGGCCCGTATGAGAGTTTGAACTATTCCCAAGGGAAATTGTAACTTAGAGTTCCATTGTTACCATTCTTTAATTTATACATGAATTCCCTTATTACCATTCATATTTTAGACTTGAATACCCATGTTACCATTCATAATTTCAAAATTAAATTTCCAAGTTACCATTTATAATTTCACTGCTGAATGACAATTTTAACATTATTAATTTCACAATTGAATTACCATGTTACCATTCATAATTTCCCAATTGAACGATAATTTTATTATTCATAATTTCATTACTAATTCAACAATTAATTAAACTTATAATTCCTATTAATTAATTTCCCAATTAATTAAGCACATCATTCCCATTAATTAATTAATTTATTTATTAATTAATAAACATCCACCAATTGGATATCACATAATTAATTCCACAATTAATTATCTCAATTCTAAAATCTCAATATCACACCATTAATTCCACAATTAATTATCCAAGTCAACAATCTCAATATCTCAAAATTAATTGTAAAATTAATTATTTAAATCAATAATATCAATATATCATAATTAATTATAAAATTAATTATATCAAATCATCTATATCTATTTCTCTTAATTATTTCAACAATTAATTATCTAAATCTAAAATCCAAATATCCTCAATTTCACATCTCCTCATTTAATAAATTCACCAAAAAAAATTAATTCCATAAAGAAATCAATTTCTAAACATCTAATAGAAATTATATAATTACATAAATTTAATTTAAATCACGACATTGGGAATTTAATTATAGAAAAACTATCTCAATTCATTGAGGAATGGTTGTCTAACGAAAATCTCCAATTTGAACGAAATAATGACATAACCCAAGATTTAGATCTAATTCCTAAATCCAAGATTAAAAAAAAGATCCCTTAATTCTAAATCTAGATCCATGATCCATAGAACAATATCCAAAAATAGATCTAGATCCAACTAAAACCAAGTAAGAACATCATTCAATTAATGTAAGACTAATAGGACAGAGATGGAAAACTATATGGGATGAGATCCTCTTACTGAGAGGGGTGCATATCTTCAATTTGGGCTTTAAATTGAAAATAAATAAGGTTATAATGGCTCAGAATTTATCCGTAGGGCTCCAAAATCAGGAAACAAATGTCAAGGTCGAATGGGGGTTGATTTGGGATTAAAATGGGGGATTGGGGAATTTTAAATTAAAATTTCTGGTGAATTAAAAATTTGTGAATATTTTTTTGTGTTGAGGCACATGGTTTCCCCTAACCGTGTGTCTTAACCATGAACCTCTTCAAAGGGGGTGCACAGTTTCTCCTTTTTGGGAACACTATTTGACATAACTTATGCCAGCCTTGCAAAACCCCACTGTCTAATATTGCATGGTTTGCTGGGATATAGTGCACGGTTAGGGAAACCCGATCGCCAAATATGAAATGTCCTATTGATTTTATTTTTCTCAATTTTATCACCCAAACTCACACCAAAGTAAAACCCAAGTGAAAAATAATCAACATAATGAAGAAAGTGTACTTATAAACATGCCTGATAAATCCATAGAAAAATTTAGGGTTTTACACCTTCAAATAGAAATTTATCATTATATCTACTATTTAAATCCATTTAATTCTGAATCCCTATTTTTAACCCCTAAACCTGATAAAAGAAAAAACATCCTCCAAATTGGAAAAATGGACCATATCTTAACATTAGGATTTTAAATCCAGGAACCCTACTTTTATTAAAGTCAAAAAGAAAAATTTTCATCAGTGGGGAATTGTGAAATCTCATTATCTAGAGAATATAGAATTATATTACTTTATATATTATATTTCAACCTTATGAATTGATCCAAAGAAGATTAGAGTTGGCGCTTGAAGTGTTGCTCTCACAAATCACATATGCCTTGCCACACATGCTAAGTGTGAATTTTCTAAGTTATATAATTATTAAAGACAAATTTCATTGACCATAATTTCATCAATTAAAAGAATTATATTGATTAAAAATAATTAATGAATGAGGTAATAATTATACAGGCCACAAAAATAATAAATCCCCCATGAGTGGAATTGTCATTTCATGGAAAATTAACATAAGAAATTTTTTTATAGGGTATAACCCAATTATAAATAAACTATTATATTATAGAACATTGAATAAATATAAAATGATGAAAATATACTAACAAATACATTTTATTGAAGCTGAAGTGATATTAGAAATATAAAATCAATTAAAAGAGAAGTAAGAGAAGAAGATGAGAGCCTTCATGGGAGAGATCCTTTCATTAAACCATTCTTTATACAAATTTTTGAAGTGATGCAAAGGAAACAAAAAATTCTTCCACACCCTCCCAAATCCATGACCCCACATGTGTGAAAATGTAATTAAATATACTCTGATGTGGTATGGTTTGAAATTTCAACCAGGGTACTAACAGAATTATGCCTCAAAAAATGTATTCCCCAAGTTTGAGGAACCATTATTATTGTTATTATTATTATTATTATATGATATGGTGTACTTATAAAAATAAAATTTCAATTTCAATAACAATGGATTAGTAAAAAGATAATTTTAGAATATAAAAAATTAACTAATGATATTTGTTAAATTGTATTTATTATAAAAGTAATATTTAACTATTATTATGTATTATATATTTTTTACTAAAAAAAATAAATTTAAAAATTAATACATTATTATATGTGAACTAATATATTAAAATTACTTAAATTATTAATTATTGTGAAATAACATTAAGAACACCCAATGCTTAAAAATACTATTTTCCAATAAAAGAAGATTAATTTAAAATTTATATCATTTTTTAAAAGATAAATATATAAATTTTATAAAAATTATTTTATAATATAAATGTTATTTTTTATTAGTTATATTAATATAATTCTATCATGAACCCTTTAGAATTTTTATGAAATAATTGATTTTTTAGGTGAATAGTAAAAAATACAAACTTTTACTGAAAACTATCACTATTATAAAGCCTAGACGACTTAAAAGATTGATAAAATATTTTTATATAAAAAATATATATTTTATAATTTATAAAAATAATTCCAAAATACTATATTTAAATTACAAAATGCATGTTTACCATTTTTGAAACAAAGTAATATTTTTAACTAAAAACTCTTTTTTTAAACACTTATAATAAAAATTATACTTTATCACTTTCAGAAATTAAATATAAAAAATTTATTTTCTATTTTATTTATATAATTCAATATTATATTCAAATTTCATTTTTTTATTGATAATGATAAAATTAGTATTATTGGCATTAAATATTGTGATAATAGTAAGACATATTTTTTAAACAATTGTTTATTTTGTATCATGTAATTTTTATTTAGTAAAAAATGATCTAATTTAAGATATAACTGATATTTAATTTTTATACCTATATATATGTATATTAATAATCATTTAATTTATAATCAACACTAAATAATATTAAATAACAAATAAGGGTTAAAAGTCTTTTTTCTTCAATATCTGTTTTTTTATATTGTACATATTAATTTAAAAGAGTATTTTATATTATTTATTAATTGGATTATATTAAATAGATATTAAATTTAGGTTTTAAAAAATAAAATTTTAGAAATATGGGTTACTTTATATTTTTTTAATAAATTATAAATCACATTATTAGCAACTAGTTACCATGATAAAAATCCAAATATAAAAATATAAAAACTTTTGGTAAAAACATGAAAATGTTTAAAACATGTATAGAAATTTATTTTTGATGATTTATAGTCCTAATAACACAAAAAAGTAAAATATTAAGAATTTTTTTGGGGTAAATGAACACGGAATTGTGTAGTGATGTCATGGAATGGTAAAGGGTATTCTGAAATGTTCCCTTTTCTTCACATATAAAATGGGATCACTTCCAACCCTCCAAGTTTAATATTACCATTATAATTTCCATTTAATATTTTTAAACAGTAAATATCAGATATTTAGTTTTCTCATCTATATGCACAAGTTATTTATTATTTGTCTTAGGGTCTTCAATTCCAAGGAATTCTCAAAGAGAAGATCGTGTCTCCAATGTAAGTATTACCTTTTAGTTAATTTTTCTCCTTAGTATTTATCCTACAAATTTCTTATATACATAAAAAAATGATTATATTAGTTTAATTATTACACTTATATGTTATTATATTTTTATAATAAACATTATTTATTCCACTCCATCGTCTATGAAAAATTATATAGCCCTTAGTGAAGACTACCGCCTCTGCAAAACAACATTTTTTTATTTTCAAAGCCACCATTAATGGATAATTAATTTGATGTAATGGATAAAAAAATATTAAATATATGATATTAATATAATTATTAAATTTTAAATTATCACTAACCTTATTTCCATCTCTTTTTTTGAGAAATGGAAACATTAATCATGTGTATGTGTGAACTATCACCTCCATGAGAAATGTGTTTCCTTGATAACCATCCCTATCATGATTTGAATTAAAAATATATTTAATAAATAAAAATAATTTCAATAAAACTATTAATATTATCTATATTATGAAACTATTTTATAAATCTTCTAACCATGCTAAATATATATAAGAATTTACGAGAAAATTTATAGAATAACCATAAGTAACCAAAAAAAGATGAAAAATTATATTATAAATAAATAACACATGATAATAAATGGTACATATTAAATTAAATAAAGAATAATTGGGTTTTCAATAAGTTACTTAATAATAATAGTTTTATTATTTATGAACATCGGCACGTGCGCATAATTAATCTGGGTAAAGGCAATTGGTTTCTTGTCAATTTCTCTTCACTGAAAAATGTTATAAATTTATGAACAAATTTCGAATTTAAATGGTGTATATACATCCAAATATTGTATTTTGTAATAATAAATTATTTCATGCATGTGATTTATATATCCTTATCATTTTCAAGTTTCCAATTACCATTGATCAATATTAAAAAATTCAAATGGTATTATCTCAATGACCCTTTATTAAGGAATTATTTGATATTATACAATAATATTCATTGTATGGTGAATCTTTTCCCCCCATGAATTATAATATCATAAATTATTATTTAAATCTAACAAATCACTTCTATTCAGGTGCTTCTTTATTTTGGTCTATGATTGATTTCTTCTATAAAATATATGTGTATCTTATAACTCAATCTGATTTATTGAGTTATATAGTTCCACCTAGAGTTTTATCTTTAATTTCAAATATTATTAAATATTTATATTCTTTGAGATAAAATTTATTCAAATATTCTTTATTAGTTCGTTATAATCCTTTTTTGAACTGAAACTATGTTAAAAATAATTATTATCTATTTAAACAATGGTTTCCCCTCCTTGTCCATAAATTCCCATCATTGTATTGTTATATTTTTTTGAAAAAACCTTGTAAAGTGATATCTAATTTCAAAATAAAATTAAAATTCTCATATTTTAAAAAAAATAATTATTATTTTTATAATGTGGTATTTTCAATAACAGTGATTTAAAACATTCTAATAGATCATCCGGACCTCCATCTTGACTTGCTGATTACGCATTATCTTTCTTTTTTCTCTATTTAATACAATATTATTCTCAGGTAACTATTATATTTTTATATATATTTAATTTGAATATAAAAATATTTTAATTTATTTTAATTTCTACGTCTATACATGTTTTTAGTTACCTTATAAATTCCCTCTTTTATGTAAGACCGATTTAGGGGAACTTTTGTGTTTCTTTTATCACATCGAGAATCACTTTTATAAATTATTTTTAAACCACAAAAAACATTTAACACCCCTCATTATTTTATGGTGATCCCTATTGGATCAATTATTGTTTTATGGAAATAAAATAAGACACTTCCTTCTTTAAAATGGTCCTTTAGTTATTTCACAAGGCACTACCAAAGTGGTTTATTTTTATTCTTTATTATCCTATAACCTTGTCATAAATTTTTTACATTGGATCTAGATGTTCAAGACTTATTTCCATTTTTTCAATTATTAAAGTTAAAGTTATTTACTTACTTCTTCACTAGGATATACTTAAACTTTAACATTTGGTTATTTAATAAATCAGAATTGTGAAACCTGCTTCCCTCATAGGGGTTTGGTCATGCTTATGATTTATGTATGGTTTATTATCCCCATATGTTACACATATAAATTATTTTAATTTATATAATGGGTGTCCCCCAAATTTTATTGCCTTGTAATTTATTGTGTAAAACTTTATATCCCATGATATGTTATCTAAGGGATTAAGGATTAAATCTAATCCACTATCAGACTTTGTACTCTATGCTTCTAGGAATGAGGATTGAACCAAATACACCATGGTAATTTTTCCAAATTATAATGATTATCAAGGGATTGACCCTTATCTTATGTTTATGAAAACATATTTTATGTTTTTTCCACATGTTTATGACTCCATGATAATATAATATAATTTCCATATTCCATGTTTCTATGATAATTAACATCATCTTTATAATCTCATGTTATGATTTATTATCATGTTTACCCTTACTAGGTTTTTTAGCTCACCATGTTCCATATTTATTTTTCATAAGGATATACTATGTAGTTGTTGAAGATCTTTGGGAGTTAGGATAACTATGTGGGGTTTTAAATAAATATTATGTTTTTAGGTTTATGATAATATATTTGTATATCTAATATTTCAAAGACATTATACCTCTTGATCCATGGACTATATTGTTGGGAAAGTATGCTATAATTCATGAAATAAGGTGTGTTCAAGTTGGGGGTCATTATTGTTGGTATCAAAGAATGATCTAGATTTTTTAGAGATTAAGATTAGAGAAAATTAGTCAAAACCTTATGGAGAATTCCAAGGGATAAGACTAATCATAGGCAAACACCCAAAAAAATGGTTCAAGTAGATATTATGTGAATTTAAAATAAATAAATCCCTCTTTAGATACTTAATGTGGATTCAGATGGGGAGTAGATTCAAATAAGGGTAATCAACATGAAAAGGGTTTTTGAGAATCGAATTGATCATCACTCTGTTGTATAATGAGTGGACCTAATACTAGAAACATGGATAGAATCTCATGAGAAATATGATTAGGTTGATCACATACTGTATATGAACCATTATAAAGGATTGATTTTCTAGTGAATTTGATAGAATATGATGTGATGTATTGATAACCTATCATAAAGTAACCTAGGATAAAAAAACTTTATACATGTTAAAATAAATGAATTATGGGACAATATGGTGATGAAAATTTCTAAAAGGTTTAAAGGTTGAATCACTTTTTTTAATTTATTATTATTATCCCTAATATGATGTTAAATTTCCATCCCTCGTTTTGGTTTTAATAAGAGAAAGAAATAGTATAAATTGAGTTTACCTTAAGAGAGAGGGAAAATGTGATGAACATCAATGATCTACCAATAATAATGGGATATGGACTGAGAAATATAGAGAGTATTCCCAACCAAATACCTTGTAACATGATTAAAAATATAACCATAGCTTGAAACCAGAGTGTGAAAAAGAATAAAAGAATATAGGATTATAAGAATTTATGAAATGGAAATTATGAAGCAAAGAAGACATAATTTCATTAATATGAAACATTTTGGAAGAAGCAATGGGTTAATTTACCCAAGAGTACTATAAAAATCTTCCATTTTGGTAGTGGGCGTTATTAAGAAAAAAAACTACGACAATAATATGAATATCTAGTTTTAATGATGGGAGTGGAATGTGTGCATCCAAAAAAACACTAATGTCCCCTTGCCTTATGTGTGGAAAACATGGGAATTATCCAAATTAATTAACTACTCTAATAGATATCACATCAGATAAATATAACAAACAACCATTTCTAAGGGAAAAATAGAAAACCAATACAATCACAACTGTAGAACTGAGTTCCAAAAATGATGTGGAGTGATAAACACCAATAACCCACTAAAGAACTAAATTTATTGTTTTTTTATCTTGTTAAACCCACTCATTTTTAAATATAATGTTTTCTAAGAACATAAAATAATCACCATGATGTTTATATATTTAATTCTTAATAAAAACTTATATTTTTAAGATTATTATTTTACAAGTTTATGTTTATGGGACAATGTATTGGGAAAATATTATCATCCTTCATAAATTTATTGTGACTATGGAAATGTATTGGTTCTCTCCACTTAAAGGGAGTTTTTTTTGGAATAATGAGATCACAATTTGTTTCAACCTGTTAGTCTATAAAAATATTGTTATAAACACTATTTATAATAAGACTATTCAAAATGAATCTCAATACTGAATAAAAATATACTATTATCTCAACATGTTGGAAAAAACTCAATATTAGGGATAATATGATTCTAGGGAAATAGATATGTTTCATACGGTTTAAAGGTTTATGTCACTATAGAAATTAAATCTCAAGTCACCATATAGATACCCTTAACCAACTTTGTTATTATATAATAATAATTTGAATTGTGAGGATGAAATTTATTTAAGGGGGGAGAATATAATGAACTAGGTTTTAAAATAACTTATTATTATTATTATACTATTGGGTATATAAATAAAATTGAGATAAATATTTCCACATCACTGGAGTAGAAAAAAAATTAGAATATAAATAATTAACTAATGATATTTTTTAAATTGTATTTTGTATAGAAGAAATATTTAGCTACTTTATAAAGTATTATATAATTAATAAAATAAAATAAATTGAAAACAGAAATTTTTTTACATATGATATAATATATTAACATCACTTAAATTATAAATTTATGTGAAATTACCTTAAAAACACATAATGCTTCAAAATAACATTTTCCAATAAAAGTGTTTTATCTACAATTAATATATATTTTTGAAAGATAAATATTTAAATTTTATAATATTAAATATATAAAATTATATCCATTTTTAATTCATTATATCAAAATTATCACAAGATTATGTTTTGATATTTTTATGAAAAAGTTGATTTTTAGGTGAATATTAAAAATGTCAACTTTTACTAAAAACTATAACTATTACAATACAAGAGTGAATTAAAAGTTTAAGAAACCCTTATATAATATATATATATAATGTAATATTAATAATTTTAATATGCAATTTTGAATTCATAAATTACATGTTTTATATTTTTGATAATCAACTAATATTTCTAAACAAAAACTCTTTTAAAATAAATCTAATAAAAAATATACTTTAAAACTTATAGAAATTAAATTTAACAAAAAATCACAATTATTTTTGTTAAAAAATAAAATATTATATTAAAATTTCAATTTCATTTTATGTATAAATATAATTTTAGTAAAATTGGTGTTAATTAAATTTTTAATGATAAAACATTTTTTTAAGATATGTTTTGTTAATATCATGTAATTTTCATTTAACAAATAAATTTGATACAATTGAAGATGTGAATAAAATGATATTTTTAACCCCATATATAAGTATATTAAAACTAATTAAATTTTTAATTAATAGTAAATAATATTAAAGACCAAATAAGGGTTAAAAGTCATTTTTATACAAAATCTGTTTTGATATACAATATATTTTATTATAAATATTAATTTTCTCATAATTTTAAATTTAATTTTATTAAATTGAGATAATTTTCTACTTAACAATATCTATATATTGAAATACTTTCAACCTTATTTTTTTAAATAAAATATAAACCACATAGTTAAAACAAGTTACCAAGGTAAAAATCAAAATGTAAAAATGTAAAAACATGTGCTAGAAGACTTGAATCATGCTTAAAACATGTGTGCAACATCTTGGTTGAGGTTTTATCAACCCAATATCACCAAACTAAATTATTATGTTTTTTTTACATTGTGACCGTGGAATTTGTAGTCATATCTTGGAATGGTAAATGGTATTCCCAAAAGTGCTCTTTTCTTCTCTTATAAAAGGTTATTAATTCCATCCCTACATAGTTACACTACCCATTCAAATTTAATATTAAAATATCCCCAGAAGAACTCTAATTTAATTCATTTTTTCATAAATAATCTCATAGTTTCTAGATAGTATCGTAAGTCCTTCACTTCTAAGGAAATATCTAAGAGAATATCATGTATCCAATATAAGTATGGCCTTTTCACAATTATTTGCTTAACCTTTATCTTCTAGATATATTATATACATAAAACTGTAATGAAATTAATATAACTATTATAATTATATATTATTATATTAATTTAAAATCATTATTTATTCCTCTCCACCCACTAAGAAAAATAAAAGTTTTGTTATCACATACTACCACCTCCACAAAGTGAAATCTTCCATTTTTCATTACCACAAATAATGGAAGATAAAAAGGTTGAAATAGATGAATAAATGTGATATATATAAAATAAATATGATTATTAAATTTAAAATGATCATTTACCTTAATTCCATCTCTTTCTTTTAGAAATAGAAACATTAATCATCCGTGTGTGAGAATTATAACCTCCATCAGAAACAAGTTTCATTTATCATCACCAGAAATCCTATTTGGGCTTAAAAATGTATTTAATATATAAAATTATTTCCATAAAACTATTTATATTATATATATTTTGAAACTATATTAATAATATTTTGACTATATTCAACAAACATAAGTAGTTATGGGAAAATTGACTAAAATACCTCACGTAACCAACTTAGGAATAAAAATAATATAATAAATAAATAGAACATGTTAATAAATGGTACATATTAAATTAATTAGGGAAAAATATTTTTCCTAAAAATCTTTATAATAAACATAGTTTTATTATTTATCAAATTATGTGTGTGTGAGATTGAATATGAGCAAGGTAAGAGTTTCTGTCTCAATTTCTCTTCTTTTAGACATGTTTTATGATTATGGGAAAATTTATTATTTATTTGGTGTATATAATTCCCAAGAATATATTTTTAAATAATACATGATTTAATTCATTATATTTATAATACCATGTTATTTTCAAGCATCTAATGACCTTTGATTCAAAATCACAAAATCTTTAATGGTTTTAACTTAATCTCCCTTCTTTGAGGGATTATTTGAGATTATGAAAAAGTAATCAATATATGTTAATATATATCCCCATTTAATTATAATATCATAAATTATTTTTGAACTTTAAAACTTCACATCCTTTCATGACCTTCATTATTATGGTTTATGATTGATGTCTTCCCTAAAATATAAGGGTATTTTATAACTCAATCCAATTTCCTGATTTATAATATTTCCCATTGAGTATATTCTTTCACTTCATATTATATAAATCATTTCTATTTTATGATATCACTTTAACTAAAATCACCTTTATTGGTGAGTTTTAATACTTTGTGAAAATGATACTATATTAGGAATAATTCTCATCTTTTCAAACGAGTGTTTCCCCTCATTGCCTATAATTACCCATCCAATCAATGTTATCAATTTCAATTCGAAGAATAATTATATTTTAACTCATATTAACTTAAAACTTTCCTTCCCCTATTCTGAAAATAAACTTTTATTAATTTTTTACATTGTGGGCTTTTTTAAAAATTAGTTTTAAGACATAGTAACAGATTTCAAAAACTCTTTTGTGACATGTAAATTACACATTATATTTCTTTTTCTATATTTTATAAATTTTATTATCATATAACTATAATATTTTGTTATTTATATCCTATAAATATATGCCCTTTAAAACAATATTATCATTTTTGTGGTTAAATATGTGTTTAGTTACCTTTTATATTTCCACTACTTGGTAAATCTAGTTTACTGTACCATTCTTGTTTCTTATGTCACATCATGAATTTCCCTATTAATTTTTTAAAATTATCAAATGATTAAAAAAACTTCATTATTTTATGTAAAACCCTATTTTCTAAATTTTGTTTTTATGAAAATTATATGGTTTTAATTATTTAAAAAGATCCTATACTTATTTCATAAATCAACACCCAAGTGGTTTGTTATTATATTCTTCTTATCTAACATATTTCAAATTAATTTCTTATATTAGTTCTCTATGTTGAATAAATTTTCATGTTTTTCAAATACGATATTTCTAATGACTTATTTCCTTCTTCTCTTAGAACTCCTTAGTATTTATCCTTTGGTTTTACCTTTAATCCAAATTATAAAACCCAGCTCTATCTCAAGGGTTTGATCATGCTTATGATTTATGAATGGTTCATTTTACTCATGTGGAAAACATATGTATGCTTTTTATTTACGTGTTGGGTGAGCATGAAATTATATAGCATTCTAATTTATTGGATAATTATTTGTACCTCTTGAAATGATATTCAAGGGATTAGGGAGTGAACCTAATCCACCATGTAAATTTTTCCACTATGTTTATGAGAATATATATTGAACCCAATACACTACGGGAAATTTTCTACTTTATGATGATTGTCTTGATAGTGACATTTAACTTATGTTTATCATTTCATGGTTTCTACTATTTCCGCTTGTTTATGATTGCATAATCAAATTATATCACTTCATTATTTTCTATTTTTATTCTTATGATCATCCTATTTATAAAATCATATTATGCCATTTGACTATCTTGATAAGAAATATTTCCATATTTACTCCCTTAATGGGATTTCTAGATCACCCTTTACTTATGTATTTTCCCTAGGATATCCAATATAGTTTTTAAGATCTTTAGGAGTTATGATAACTATGTGGAGTTTTAAATAAAGATTTCATTTTTATGATTAATATACTGTATTTATATTTATAATCTTCTAAAGAAACTAGGTCTCTATATCATTGGTATGTATTGTTGGTAAAGTATGTTATAAATAAAAGAATAAATCATGTTTCATATCCGGGTCAAAATAAAACTTTACTCTATATTGAGATGAATTTTTTACTATTTTCCCAATTAAATTAGAGTGAAATTTATAAGGCTAAAAAATACATTTAATTTCAAAATTAAATATCAAAATAATTTTTTTAATAAATATTCATTTAAAGCTCATTGTGAGGAAATTATAACGATTAATATCAATTTTTTAAAAAAAACATGGTTTATTAGTGGTTGATTGGAAATGTTCAATAATGGTGTTCATGGGAGTTAGTCGATGCATTTTACATCATCAATTTCTCTCTTACCTATAGTTATTCTATAAATCTATTACTAATAGACAGTTAGTCTTATGAAAGGGAGGTAATTAATCATAATATTATTCCCACACAAAAGAAGGACCATTCATATAACATCCATGTCTGACATAAGTGGAAATTTAATCAGTTCCCATGTCCATGCTGTAACTTTTACAATAATTTTCCAAAATCAGCCAAAGTATTCCAAAAGGGATCAGGCATAGGATTTGTATCAAACACACATCCAAAATCAATAAATTATTCCCAAACCGCCACATATAAACCTAATAAGGTGAAAAAAATCCACTATGGATATTTTTTTTGGGAACACTGATTGAGGTCTGTGGGCATCAATGAAGACTCGAACATAGTCACACTACCTAAAAGATGGTTAAAGAACCTCAAATATCACTATTAAGGATAATTTCTCAAAGAAACAATATAGAGTAGTACCATAATTATTTTGAATACAAATCATAAACTAATTCCACATTTAACATGTAGGGGATCCATGTAAAAATCTTTCTCGAGTCAGAAAAAGTTTGAACTCATTGGGAATGTGACTCTCATACTCCATCACAACCAATTCCACTTTAGGATAGGTATAATATTAGAAAAACATTAATTTTTCTACCATAACATCACATATAGATACCAAAGATTTGGGTAGACTCATCCTACTATGTGGAAACCACTATCCAACCTCTAATAAATTACCACACTAATTATAATGAAATATTTTTCTTCCTATGAATATGTTAAGGAATGCCTCCCAATCCATTATCAGAAACAATGCCTCATAAACCCTACGGAATCAAAAAAATGGAATCTAAACAACATTGGATAATTCTCAAAGAGATGATTGTGGAACATAAGAATCATATGTTTCACATATAATTTTAGTTATAACACACGCCTCATCAAATATCATACAAATTATAAGGGTGGAATGAAATAATATAATATAAAAATAGATAAGATGATAAAGAGATGGTATCACAAAGGATAACATCTATGTATTCAAATTGAACATAAATTATGATGGTGAAACATAAAAAAAAATATTTAAATCAGACATTAGTTGAGATCATAGGATAGATAAGAACACATGGTGGATGGAAAACAAAACTACTCTAATAAAATCCCTATAGTCTCACAAATTAGTTATAGAAGGCCTAACAATAAGAAATTTTTCATCATGGATATGCCTTTACACATGATTGTTCCTTCAATGGGTAGAACCCTTCATTTGATAGGGTGAATCCATAATTATTGGATAATTTCATGATGAGATGAAACTAAATGGAAAATATAGATTATAACAATACACTATATGATGAATTCACTAACTTACATGCACCATGAAATGAATTCATAGATATTCAAGATAAACAATATGTTATTAGAGTCTTGGTGATAAGATACGTTAGTATTTACGCTCATGATGGTCTCTTAGGTTTAATAAACAGACTCAACACCTATCAATATCATTTCCCTATATTCACAAATATAGTTATCATATGAGAACATACTCCTAACTCCATCCTATGGAAAAAAAATTATTTGATTCCACTATAAAAAAACCAACTGAATAGAATAGTCAATCTGGCTCCCTGATCTTTAGAGGATCACAAGGGGAATGAAATCCCTTGAGATGCGGTTTGGATAGGTCTCCCCGGATAGATATTACCTTTCCAAAACGGTTCTTCTTTGAAGGCGATTGTTGACTCCCTTTGTGCTTTCTTGTGCACAAATGATTGTACCCTCTATTTTGATGACATCCTGGTTCCTAGAATCTTCATTGAGTGGGATCTATCAATGCTGCTCCCAGAGAAGGTAGCGTTAAAGGTCAGGGATGTTGTGGATTGGGAGCATGTCCTATCAATCCCTATGTTCCTAAGGTTCTATTATTCTTGGGGACTTCAGGGTCATTCTAGGAAGATGTGTAGGCAATGAAAGCGGGGTGGCTTGAATTTGGATCTAAGGGACATTCTGTAGGGGATCACCACTTCTCATAGACAAGGTGGTCCATAGACTGACATCTCCAGTGAGGCTTCCATTCATCTGGACATTGATCATGATTCTTCAGTTGTTTCAGTCCTCATGACTCAGCTCATCCTTACTTTGATTAATAAGGCCTCCCCTTGCTGGGATCTGGTACCTTTCATGGAAGAGTCTTCTCCTTCAATGATCGATGTCCTTACCGACCGTTTTCTCTTTCAAGGCTAAGTGTGTCCAGCCAGGTGGATATGGAAAAGGTTCCTGGATTCCTTATCCCCTACATGGGAGTTATGGGCATCGTGTTCTCCTTTGTGGGTCAATTTTTCGGAGGTGCTTGTGGAACATGGGGCCATGGGAAACTTGCCTCGGGTTCCTCTTCTCTACGATGTCGGGATGGTGGACAAGATTAGTGATGTTTCAGGGGGTTTAGCTGAGACCTCTAAGGTAGAGGGTCAAGTATATCAGATATCCACCTTCCTCTCCCCTCGAAATATGGTGAAGGGGAGTTCAGCAGTTCTACCTGTTCCAAGTTGGCCCATAGCTTCAGTTCCTTCTGTTCAGAGCCCAGGAGTGTGTACTCAGGCATAGTTGAGATATCTCAGGGTAAGTATCTCTCCCAACAACAGGAAGACTAATTATCCTTGGTCCAAAGTCGGGCATCCCGGTTCATAATGTTACCAATGTTAGTTTGGAATTCCCATGGCCTAGGATCCCTAAAAAAGTCGAACCATATAGTATCAGAAGATAATAAACAAAATGTGTGTATCATTGTTTTTCTTGATTATAAAAAAACCCAAATAAGATCAATCCCTTTAGTCGGAAAGTGTGTTTTTCATGGCTCCAGGTCTGCAGATCCGACTAACAGGCACATCTAGATCTTTTTTAATAAGGAGGATTCTCTCCATCTGATTGAGGTGCGGGATCAATTTCTCACTACAAAAGTGTCTAGGGGGATATTTATTTGTATTCTTTGTATATGGAAACAATGATTCTTTGGTCCTGAAAATATTATGGAAGGGTCTCGGGATCTTTTATCTGGAGGACCTCCCATGGTATGTAGTAGGGGATTTCAACTCCATTCTTGATCCTGCTGAGAAGAAGGGTAGAGGTACCTTCCCTTGTCAGGCCAGCTTGGACATTTCTATCATCATGGAGGAAAAGGGTCTCCTCAACTTGGTTTACTCTAGAGATAGGTACACATGGTAAAACAAAAAAAAACGGGTGTAAGGTGCTATTTGAGTAGGATTGATCATTACTTAGAAAATAACGACGTGATCATCTCTATCTTGGAGGCAGAGGTAAAGCATCTAGCCCCACGTATCTCTGACCATTATTCTATATTGGTGTCTTTATTTCCCAAATAGGATTTCCAGGAATCCTTCAGGCTCTGTAATCAGTGGTCTTGGATCCTAGACTATCAGTGGATCATTAGGGAGTTATGGGAGTCTCCTACCCAGGGGAATATGTGGTTTTCTCTCCTCCAAAAATTGAGGAGGCTGAAATGATTGTTAATGGATTGGTCCAGGAGGTTATCTCTTTCAATCATAACCTAAAATCCCTGAAATATAGCATCGAAATTTTTGAATCTGAATTGAAGGGGGAGAGGGATGCTTCGATGTTTGAGGGCCTTATGGGAAAAAATATGTGTTCGGTGGGGGCACTGCTCAAATTGGAGAGGATGTCTAAGGACCACTCTCGAGTGAGGTGTATAAAGAAAGTAAATAAAAAACTACTTATTTCCATGCCTTCATTAGAGAAAGAAGTCGTATTTCCATTCCTAACATCTTACCTGAGGATGTATTCTATACAGATAACTGTGACACGGTCAGGAGTATGGCACACTTTTTCTTAAAGGATTTTCTTATTTGCCCTATGTCGAGGATGTCCAGTGAGTATAATAGGGGTTCTACAGGGATGTGGGAGGTAATTACAACCTTGGTGACTAATCAAGACAAGGTGGTCTTAGAGTTGACTCTCATCGAGGAAGAAATTAATACAGCCATGCAGAAGCTCAACCTGGAGAGCGCACTCAGTTCAAATAGATTTCTTTGATCCTTTTACAAGGGGTGTGGGACATAGTCATGTAAGACACCACCAATGCAATCCAGGACTACTTCTGAGGTGGGTTTTCCCCTCAAGTGGATAGTGAAACTACCTCGATGCTCATCCCTAAGTTCAAGGAACCTTCCTCCCTCACGCACTATAGGCCAGTGAGCCTATGTAACTTCCCTTATAAAATTCTTGCATGTGTGCTCAACAATAGATTGTTCAATCTTCTACCTGGGTGGATATCAGTTGTGAAACATAGGTTTGTGAGAGACCTCTCTATCTAGGGAGAAATAGATATATCTCAGGAGATGAGAAGGGACATCAATGTCAAAACACATGGATCCAACATGGCAATTATACTAGATATGAGAAAGGCATTTGATAGGTTGTAAAGGAGTTTTATCAAGAGAGTCCTATAGGGTATTAGGTTTTAGGCCAATGTGGTGGACCTCATTTTTAGGGGATTTAGTTCATTTTGGCTAGCGGTTTCATTTAGTGGGAAGACCCTTGAATTATTCAAGGAAACGACAAGTCTTTGGTAGGGAGACTCACTCTCTCCAAGCATAATTATCCTGGTATAGGATGAACTCATCTAGATTATCATTAATGGGTTATCCCAAGGTGTTATTCTCCCTTTCAGAAGGAAGATGAATTTACCAATGGTTACATATAAAATGTTCATTGATGATAATATTATCTACATCAATGGTTTATGGGGATTGGTTCACTTGATCAATTATATTATTGATGAATTTTTCTACTGCAGTAGGAAGGTCATTAGAAACTCTAAAATTGGGGTCTAAATCTCTAATAAAAGCTCTCAAAGGTGGTTTTCCTCTCTCTGTAGCCATCTAGACATGAATAATGGTTCTTTTTAGATGGAGTACTTGGTATCTCTTATTTCTTCAGGTTGACACCGAATTAGAGACTATGATCACATTGTTAGTAGAATCACAAGCCAGGTCCTTAACTGGAAAAACCAGTTTCTCTCTTCTCGGGGTCATATAGCTCTGGTGAATAGTTTCTTCTCTTCCATTCCTATCCATGCATTGGCTTCTTCCAACAACCCGCAAAGAGTGGTTAACAATACTGATAAGATCTTGTGTATTTTGGTTTGGGATGAAAAATATGGAGTTAATAGACACTGGGCTTCGTGGGGAAGGATGGTGAGGCCTATACAGGATGGTGGGATCAATGTAAAGAGTCTACAGAGAACGATTCATTTCATGTATATAAATCTCACCTAGGTAATTCTTGAGCAATGATATTTATAGGGAATTTACATGTCATTCCTCTGCAGAAAAAGTTCAGAGGTCGCCCGTGGTTATGCATCTCCTCTATGGGAAAAAATTTACCCCTGTACCATACTCTTTAACTGAACTCTCTATGGATTTTTGGCACAAGGGATCTCATATTCTGGCACAGAAACTGGGACAGATCTGTTTTAGCATTCCCTAGTTTCCCAACCTCGCTGATATTGGTTAAAGAAGCATTCCAGCATCCCAGATTCACCAAGGAAATTTTGATTAAAGAACAATAGGCCCTTATCAAAACCATTGAGTTTAATGACGAAGCGAACAAATATGTTTTCACTCCTACTTCTTCGAGGGTCTGTTCTATTAGATATTTTTGTAGGTTGTTTTACGAGCAGGGCCTTCTAGAAGGGTGTAATGGGGATTTTTGGTTCCATTAGATTCCATTGAAGTTTAAATTTCCTACATGGAGCATCAGAAACTCTGATTTAGCAATAGATGAGAACATCATAAATATGAGAATAAGTTTGGCCTCTAGGTGTACTTTCTATATCTATATGCCAAAAGAGAGCACAAACAACTTATTTTTTGAAGGGGATTTGTTGCACGCGATGTGGTCCTACTTTGGAGGTTCTATGGCACTCTCTTATAATGAGAAGAATGACTCTCCTTTCATGGATAGTTGGTTCTAATGTATGGATAGTTCTGAGAAGGATATATTGGTTTAGTTGGTGATCTTATGTGCAAGATGTTGGGGCTTGTGTCAAGCCATGAACTAAGTGAGGTTCAAAGACTTTGTTCCTGAGGTAAGGTCTATCATCACGCATAATAATTTACTTATGTTTTGATTGGATTCACTCATCAAGAACTGGCAGGAGGCCCCCTCTTTCAGACTTCTTCAGGTCAGCATCCCCTCAGCTCTACCCTCTCTGGTCGCACAGCAGGGGAATTGGGTTTGCTGGAAACCCCTAGCTCTAGTTTCAAACTGAACACAGATGGGTCCTGCGCAATGGGGGTGATGAAAGGAGTGGGAGTGGTTCATGGATCTAGGGGGGAGGTGGTCATGAATTTCACCTTTTTCGTTGTAAATGGTACTTCAGACTTGGCCGAGGCTAAGTCCATGTTCATAAATCTATCCCTCTGCATTCAGGAGAAGCACGAGTTAACAAAAGCAGAGAATGATTCCAGGATTTGACACAACTCCATGCTTTGTAATGTATCTACCCTATGGTCTATTGCAAACATATTTAGGAAATGTAGAGCCATTTGTGGGAAAAAATATACAAGTATCTCACACTTGGTGAGAGGGTAATAACGTCGTGGATCACATAGATTCTTTAGTGGCCCAGAGTTCCATCAGCACTAGTCTGCTCCCTATTAATATTCTGAAACATGAGTGTATTAATTTACTAAGAGTGTGTTTCCTTAGCTTACACTATTTCAGACCTCCCTAAATTTTGGGGTCTCTTGTTTGTATTTATTGTTTCTTTATTTGAATAAAAAATTTATTTGGATGGATGGATGTGATGTAACATTGTAGAGGAGATTCCATGTGGTGATAATGTGGCTAGGTAGATCCTATAATCACCTATTTGGGATTGTATATTCCCCTAAGTAAAATAAATTCATGGATTTTTGTATTGGGTATTTATTATATAAATTTAGACGGAAAACTAAGAAGGTGACATTGTGAAGATAATTTACCCACCCTCTAAATCCACCATACCATCCATTATAGACAACTATTCACCTTTCCATGGGAATAATCACTTTGGAGAGGAAATTATCTCTCCCTTTATTTTATCTTTCTACTAAACTCTTCATGTTATTGGTTTTATTCATGTTCAGGGTGAAAACTAGAACCGAGGATCCTGGTGTGACCATACATCAACTTGGTGTTGTAAAAGGATGAACTCTTTAAAGATATCATCAATATCAATGAATATGAGCATTACCATCATCAATGAATGATCCAACCCAAGGTAGGAAATTTTGATTTCTTTATACTCTGATCTCTATGGTATTATTTAGAATCATTTCATATGATTTAAATACTTCAACATTATGAGTTTAGATAAATTATTCTTGGGTTTATCATTCATTGTGAACATGTTTTTATATTAAAATTAATAATTTTTTTCACTTTTTATTCACAAATTAAAAATCTGGTAAATTATCTAATTTTTTTCTATGAGTGAGGGTAAAGAATGATAGAGGCTTGAGAATCCCCACTTTTCCCACTCTATATATTATCTGAATTATTTTTGTACTTATCACCATCTACCCCCTCTCACTCCTTATCATGCATGTGGGAAATTCCCATCGACCATAGAATTGGACCATTATAGAGTGGCATGATGAAATGACATGAAGGTGACATCAAATATAGCTGATGAGAGGATTTTTTGTAGAGATAGTGTCATGGAATAACATAATAAGTGTATTAAAGAAGATGAGAAAGTGGAATTATTGACCATTTTCATGGAAAATATCAAGAAAATTTATGGATACCTACCATCATTGAAAGAGATGCACATGTTGGAGGTTGGCCACTATCGCGTTCAGAAGCATACACAAGGAGAACGAGCACCCAAGAAGTTGTAATTGTATATAAGGAGGGGCCAATATGTATTCCATGAAATGTGGGATCTAGCACTATTATAGATCTATGAATCCTATAATAACTAGATTCATTCTACGACTAGGGGTGTACCTAGTCATCTAATAGAGTTAAGTGTGTGACTATTATAAAGGATTGCAGATTATACCTTCTTGAGGCTTGTAACACCTCAAGAACCCCTTAGTTTTATTGGAGACGTGACATGTGGTTGGATAATAACATCAAACATTATGACTCTTTTGTGCTCTATGAATTCCCATTACTATTTTTTGAGATTATAACTGTCATTGGTTTCTTTTGATATGATTCAGTTGAAACATCATAAAATAGAAAATTGATGATTGAGACATCTTTATTTCTCAGTGACCTAGTGTTTTAGAGTATAACTGATTTTCTCCTTTAACTTTTTCCTAGTCACCACTTATACCATGAGTTTGTGATGACTTATTTGTTTTTGTTTCGTTTATGGTTTTTTGGGTGTAATACAGGTTATGTTTCTACTCACTCATGCATAGGATTTATTCCAACATATGTTGTTTCTATATAGATGATGTGTATATCGGAGATATTCAATGTGTGAATATAGATAATATGGATTTTATTGAGTAGAAGCATAGTGGAAACCATGGTGGATACATCATTGGGGGATCCTAGTGGTAGATGGTGGTGATAATAGTAGGAAATATTCATGTTTTGATCCTTCTTGATGTGAGGACCAGTCCATTCATCTATTTATATCGTTTTGAGAATGTATTTTTCCCTCTTAAGGTGAAATTTAACATATATCCCCTTTTTCTACCAAATAATTTTTCATAGGAATGTTTTACCTTATAGATAATTTTATATTTTTATTTTTATAATGTCTTGTGCAGTGTTCTATGTCACATACATTTTGATTAATATAATCCATCTCATCATGTTTTATTTTCCTAATCGGGGATAGTTACCAACCCCGTGACTATTGGAAATAGGATTTGGGAGGAAATATCATCTTTTAACTACCCAAGAGGGGTTCCCAGTGATTTGGGTCGTATGATAGTTTGTGAAATGACACGACCCACTAGGGCCTGACTTCGGTCGGTGATAAGCAAAGAGTGAAACCCTAAGTCTATGTCTAATAGTAAAGGTTCTGGTGACATTCACCTAGTAGTAATATCATACTATATGGGATGAATTATACTATATAAACCTATAATAGAAACATTTATGTAATTTAAAAAATAGCCAATATGATATAATGAGAAACACACATATATATATATATAACATGCATGATACAATCACTAAGACCCACAAAGGTAATCATAACGTAATACCTAATATAAATTTGGAAAGTTACATTCCCATTTGCTAAAAAGGAATCCAAATTCCAAAAATCTAAACATAAATCCCCATATTTTTCTATCTCCAAACATGAAGTTTTCACCCTACTATTAATTCCCAATAACAAAAACACCACTAATTTAGCATCCACCAAGATCACCACCTTCTATCCACTCTGAACAATCCAAACCAACACCATATCTACCATAAACATCACTAACATGTGTGTTGACTACAAAGACAAAAAATATTGTTAGAATGAATCTTGCGTAATATTGAGTACAAACATACTCAGTAGGATTATTGAAAACCCCCAAATGAAAAATTGAGATAAAATATCTCAAAACCACCTAACCGTGGATGAAGAAAAACCCCATATGTTCTTTATAGTAATGTAATAGGGGTTTAATATAGTCATGGTTATCTTAGTTCTAATCCAATGAAGGTTCCATTAATCTAATACCTGACCCAAAAAGGGTTATATATCATTAAAAAGTAGGAAGGTCTAATTTACAAAAAAATACCACAAGGACGAAATTCTATAGTATAGATATATACAACATCTTGAAGGAAAATAAGGGGTTCCTAAGGTGTAAAAAGTACTAATCAATCCAACCATCCATCCTTTCTTCCATACAACTATTAGAAGCTATAAAATTGGTACCCCGTATCACAAAATAGTTATCATCAATCAACGTGAATATTTCACCATGTCATCAGGTACTACCAATACCATCATTATTATAGAACCCCTTAAAGAATCCTATAATATGAAAGAAGATATCTAGGGTATAACTAACCTTGGGGGACACACATCTCACTGAGTGAAAAAGTGTTAAGGAATACAAACTAACCCCAATTGAAGATCCACACCCAAGTACTTCACAACAGATCAGTGAGAGGACCTAACATATTTGATTGAATGCCCAAACCCAAACAGTAAAAAAAATTGCACAATATAATGGAAAAATGTAATAGGAAAGGGAATATAGATTCTATTTTCACTAGTACTACATGGACATAGTGACATATTATGAGGTACATATAAGATTAGGGAGGAGTACGTGCCCCCATAAATAATCTAATCTAACATGTTGGATCATCATCATTGGTCCTAAATTTCAAAACCTATAATATACCTATAAAATATCTAAAATGGAATTCGATCTCCAAATATACCACACCACCATAATATATATAAAAAAGGATATGCTATTTACTTCCCAAAAATGGACATTTAGTAAAAAAACATAAATTTCATCATGTAAAACATGAGAAATGTTAAAATATGGGACTCAGGGATCATTCCATGAGTTAGGTTTATATATCTCATACTGGACTTGAATCATACTTCTCATTTTCTAGATCTTGAAGGCATAAATAGATCCTCAATTAGGAATCAAAGTAAAATGATTTAATTGAATAAATAATAAATAACAATATTTTTATTTTTATTATATATATATATATATTAATTCATCTGAGGGAGAGATTAACGATTCCATTTCCCCATTTCATGGGATCTTTTTTAACTATCTTCTTATAATTCTATTAATTTATGATGTCTTGAAGGGACTGCAAGACCCACATGCATCCCCTAGATATCCCCTATCATTTAATGCCATAGAAGATTGGTATATCTACCATAATTTAATCCCTTGGATCGAAGCTCACTGAAGCTTAACATGATAATAGGTTAGGGAAATATAAATAATATAGGATATCAAGAGAAATGAATAATCAAGTCACCACACATCACTAATATCATGATATTTTTTAGTTTTTCAATGATTTTTCACAATAAATGACTCTGTTTTTATTTAAAATAACTAACATATTAATTCTATTCCATTTAGTATATAATTTGATAACAAAAATTTCAATTACCACAATAGTAATTCGAAAATAAAATTTTAAAAACAAATAATCAATCTTACGCCTAATATGTAGAACAAATATTTATTCTCAATTAATGTAGGGAATCATAAAGAATGGAATAACATGAGAAAAAAACCATTACAAATTTGAGAATCAAAATTTCTACAATCCTTTACTAACATCATGATTTCATTTTTCAACATTGAATAATTAGAATGTTAATTCCTTTAGGGTTTCAACCTCACTCCCTTGACTTGTCACCACATCCAACAAGTGTCACATCTCTCTCTCATATTATATCTAAGGTTTAAAATAAAAAATAGGAAAAAAATTTAGGGGTAACCTAAAATGATATTTATAGGGGAAGGATATAGTTTTTTATAAAACTAAAATATAAAACAATTACTTAACTAAATAAATTTAATTAAGTAATTAATCCACCAATTATGTAAAATACCCACCGGTCCTGATATAAACCAAATTTATGTTATTACTTGGACAAGTCCACTATTTTAGACTCTGTGTTGGTATTTGATTTCTCATCAAATGTGTTTCTCAAGGAATATCATAACTATTGAAAATAAAAATCCATAATTAAAAAATAATATATTTTTACTTAATATATTTTTATTGATGATATACAACACCCACAATTCTACACCTACCCCCTAGGGGTACACACCAAACCCCCGAATCAACAGGGTCGTCAGATAATTTTCTGAAGGTCATGATCTCGTGTAACATTACCTTTTATACCATTGGAAGGTTCGAAGACTCTAAAAAATAAAAACTGAACTATAAATCATTAGGTAAAATCCCTAGTCATGTCATCTTTCCTGCTATAATCCTTTTAAGGATATATAAAAAATATACTCGTAAATATATTTTTGTGGGAAGTTACCCATGATTTAATGAACTTCATATGAATTAATAGTTCCCATATCTACGTGAACTCAGTATACCACTATATAAGAAGGAAATATCCTATTTCCTCATAAAATTTAATATCTTTAACTCACCTCAA
This sequence comes from Viscum album, assembly GCA_963277665.1. Lineage (NCBI taxonomy): Eukaryota > Viridiplantae > Streptophyta > Magnoliopsida > Santalales > Viscaceae > Viscum > Viscum album. Next base: position 897,833,500 of record OY728120.1, read on the forward strand.
AATAACACTAATATGGATACATGAATATGTTTTAAGTGAGTCTTCTTGGTCATCTTTTATGAAAAAAAATTCTCATCAGATAGGACTTAATGCCCCACAAGGCTTAATGAGTCTACCAACCATCAACATCAACCTCAAAAATGTTCCATCAATAAGAATATTAATGGTGGGGGTGACTCATATCTAACTTTAAAAGTTAGATTTTTATGATTGCATATGAAAGAAACCCATCCACATTGTTTTACACCACTTAAAGGCTCACAATATTTCATAGTGAGACCTAAGAAGTTGAAAAGCTTCAGGATCATTCATACTAACATTAGTCCCATTTTCATCTCCTTCTAACAAGGAATAGCAACCAATGTCACCAACTAAAAACACAAAGGTGACATGGGTCATATACCCTATTATCAAAAATTTATGATAAGATTTGATACACATTCTAATCCTAAATAGGTTTTGTATCCACTGTCATGGTAGTTTTTTTGTGTTTTCATTTCTCTTTCCTAAAAAATAATGATGAAAACATCTAAATAAAATATAAAATTCTGTAAAACTAGTTAGCTTCACAAAGTGACTTTTCAGGTCACCCATTCTACTACAATTTGAAGTGGATAGTGATAAAAATTCTGTTGAACTTGCCCAGTTATATCTAGACCCCAATATAACACTTTCTTGGGTGATAAAAACCCATAACCTACCATGAAAATCTCCCTCATGCCATGTATAATTATTGTCCACATGATCGGTACACCCACAAAGATTCCATATACATACCACACTAATGTTTATACTTCACTAATCCAATATTTGTTAAGGATTTTCATCCCACCATTTAACAAAATCACAAAAATAAAATCATTAACCACCTAAAGAAGTTATCGACATGATCCCTACCTTCATCGAAATCCTTATGGTCTATCAACTACAAACTTATAATTTTATTGGTCCAATAAATACATGTCTCCACCATGGCCTCACTCACATAATGGAGTGGTGTATGGGCCACCATCATTGATGCAAGGTGTGTAATGTCTATTTCACCACATAATAATCAACGCCTAAAAGAAAATTGTTAGTGTTAGTAATTTCATTTCTATTTTATAATTTTTTTTAAAATGAAAAATAATTTATTTAAAAACCTTTATTGAAAATCCATTTATTAAAAATACCTCATTTTTTTATCCTTTTCTAATAATTTATAAAATCACTTCTTTTACATATTTGTTTTTAGATATCTTTACTTAGAAAGATTTTTTTAATAAAGATTTAATTGATATTAGTTTACTTAAATTATATTATTTTTAATTTAAGATTTATATATAGGTAATTAATGTTTAAATTTCTTTTGAATTTATTATTTATAAACTCTTATATTTTGATTTGATAAACCATAATTCTTTACATTTTTTTAATTGAAATTGTTTAAAAATTTAGTACTTTTTTCATTTATTAGTTTCTGAAATGTTTAAGGATTCTTTATTATAATTATAATTTTACTTTTTTATTGTTTCTTGAAAATATTAATTAAATATTTTATTTAATTTTTTCTAATTATTATTTCACTGGATTTAGTTAAAAATTTGACATCCATTAAAATTCCACAGGGGAATTCCCTTCTACCACATAGGGGACCCAAGGGTCAACCCCACGGGACAGCCAACCCAAGGAGCCTACATGGAGGAAATTTTGTGGATCAAGCCATTTATAGTCCCATGTATACTTCACACATATCCCACCAATAGGTATGGGCTTGTGGGAAAACACAGTTTTTTGAAATCCCATGAAGCATAAGTGTGTGTTATTTTTAATGGGTTCCAATCCCTCATAGCTTTCTCAAATAAGTAGTGGGAGTAGTTGATTGATATAATGACTGGACACCCAAATACATGTTTCATGTGGGACCTGAGAACCTTGTAAATTGTTCTTCCACCTTAATGATATATGAACATTTCATGGGCCGTCAGATCAGATCTTTGATAGTCATTCGATTGAGCAAGCGATTATATTATTTCACCCCTGTTTTCTTCTTCCTTCAATATAACCTGAGCATCCAGTTCACCAGATTTTATTCCTAATATTCAATTTTAAAAAACTAATATCTTAATTACCATGAATATGATATAATGAGATCATTATGTTATTGTGTCTTCATCTACATGAAATAGTGTAAGAAGAATATGTCATTGTCAATTTTAAATAGATTTGTTGAATATAGTTTGTGCATTTGATTCACATGGATGCATTCAATTTTTAAAATGAATATTATATCAAGATTAATCCTTCTAGAAATGATGTAGAGTTACCACTCTAGTTAGATAGTGTATTTTTTCAATGGTAATTTATCTACCAATCATTGGTAGATATTTCTTTCTATGGTCGTAGTATCACTATATAATAATAGCTATGTTTCAGTGATGGAAGTACCAAAAAGATCAATTTAGGGATAGAAGTATCATTAAATGACCATAATTATAGGAAAAATAGCCAACCATTCAACTAATATCCTTCAAATAATCACCCATAGAACCAACACTTCAGTGCGATAGTAGAACCGGCCACAATGGTAGCTCACTCCAAACAGTAGCGGTAGCACTGACCAGAAGGTAGGACACTTCAGTATCTCCACTATACAATGCAGCAATGAATAAACCATGATTTTATAATGGTAAATCATTCTATAATGGTGGATCATTTTGAATGGTATATTTTAAAATAATGGTATATTAACATTGGAAACAACACCATGCAAGCTATAGGTTTTTTATCTACTATTAGTTAAAATATTTTTAAAAAATATAAAAAAAAATTCATTTAATATCCATAATTGAAATAAATATTTTAATTAAATATTTATAATATTTTTCTAAAAAATATACAAATTTTTTGTCTAAAAATAACCTTTATTATATATTATGCATTTTTCACACATGCAGTATGTATTACACAAAGAGTATTCAATGCTCTATTTTGTGTCACTTTTAATATTTTATTGATTTATAAGTGTATTCATTTTATTTTAATTGTTTTTTAAATTCCTATTATATATTCTTATTCTAATGAATGTATTATAATTTTTATATTTTTTCTTGTAGAATAAAATTGAATGAATGTTCCTTGTTATTGAGTGCTACATTTCCAATCAAAGATAATAGTAACATTATATTTTGTTTCCACCAACTGGTTACATGCAGTTATTGGTTATTATGACACTCCAAGAAGATTTTTGGATTTTATTTAATCTTTATTAATTCATTAGAGATGAGATCAAGGAATAAAACAAAGTCATATATTTTTTATGAAAACATTCACAGCTGACTGGTGACACACTTTCTTATTGGACATTCGATAAAGAAGCTCTGTAAATTATGTTTCTGTTTGATGACCATTAACTGACTTCTATTATACCATCCTCTATAGTTGTACTAGTCAAGATCATTTGAATTCATCATCCTCATCATTATATATTTCTTTTGGGTTCTTTTATATTTATTTTTCTTTTTATTATCTTTTCTTTATCTGTTTGAAAATTTTTCATGTCTGATTTACGTTTTTACTAATAAAAATCAGTTCTATTTGTTCTGGTTTTTCCACCACCCAAAAAGATGTTTTGCATTGTGACTCCAAAAAAATTCTAGTCACAGACTACGATCAAGGTACCTATAAAAATTATGTGTTGTGCCTCCAAGTATTTGTAAATGGAAGAGTTCTTAAAAGTTTATTATACCCCTAAAAGTGATTTTCTTACAGGGTAAAAAACTTCTTGATGAGTAGAGAATTTTGAATATCATAGTGGGATCTTGGTGATATGAATAGTGATTAAAAGTATTTATGCTCATTCTTTTTGTTCCCACTAAAATTTATTACAAGAACTCAGAACTCATATGAATTTCATTAATTATTAAAATTATGATTATTTTTCCTTTAAATTGTTAAATTTATATTCACCCCTTCTAGTCGTTATTTCTACATATAATGATCCAAAATTTGGCATTAGAGGAGGTGATTCCATAAATGATTGATATAGTCTCTATTTGTTTTAATAAGATACCAAACAATAGGTTTTAGAGGGGGTATATGATTAGTAAGTGTTTTGTTATTTATTTTTAATGATGATCTAACCTGATCATCCTATACATAATAGTCCATGTAATAAAAAAAGTTCTTGGAGATTGAAAGTGTTAATTTCATTGATGGATTGATTCTATAGAAACCCCTATTATTCAATGGAAGTTACTATGGCTACTAAAAAGATATAATGAAATACTTCCTGAATCATTTATAGTGTATATCATTGGAATATCATGGAGAATCCATATGAGCTACCAAAAGGTGATCAAGAAACACTTTTATGTAACTACATGGATGTGTATGATATGAATTATAATGATAAGAATATTTTTTAATATGTTATATGTAAAAGTGTTTATAGCCATGTTTCATCTTGTAAGACATCCCATGACATATGGAGAATACATAAAATCACTAACTATGGATAAAAAAATATTAAGAGAGAAATGTTATGAATACTCCGATCAGAATACAAAGTCTTTGGGATGGGAGATAAATAGTCAGCAAACCATATGTTTCATCAGTTTACTAGTATTACAAACATTATGAGTTCTATTATAGAATTACTAGACAACACTGCTCAAGTTGAAAGAGAACTGATAGCTCTAAAAAATATAAAATGAAAATAAGATGTCTATCAATGAAAGTAAGAATTTTAAAGGGTATACCTCATATGAACTAATCAGATCTTTTTTGCAGTATGAGTAATAGTTGAAAAAAATTATTGATGATGAGACTAAAAATAAAAAAGGTATTGTATTTATTTATAATGTTAATGAATTATATAATTCTTTTGAGTCTGAGTTCAAAGAAAGTTAAAAGGAGACGACACACTTCTTTAAGAAGCTTTTCAAAATAATGAAAACTAATGGTGACAAGAGAAAATTCATAAGGGGGAATGAAAAATATTCCAAGAAATGTAATCCTACAAGAATAATTATGTTATTGACTAAAGGCCACATTAGTCTTGATTTACCCAAACTCAATAATACACATAATTTAAAATTCAATAGGATAAAATAAAAGAATAATTTTTTAAGAGGATGGGACTATCCAAAATGTTCTAATTCAAGAATTGACTTTGGAAATTAAAAGTAAATAGTTAACCTTACTCTGATTGGTGTACAATATGAAGAAAATGATGTTTTTTACTCAATTAATTACTCCATCTAATGTTTATCTTAATGAAATTTATAAAGATGAAAATGATACTTATTCCGAATCAAGCCTTGATTCTAATTTTTCAACTCTAGATTTGAACAATTACCTATTGAAAGTGAGGAATTAAGGAAAGATAATATAAAGATTATTGAAAATTATAAAAACATAAAAATTATAAATATGAATTTGGTTAAAGATAATGATGAACTAAAAAGGTAATGTGATAATTTTAATATCTTTATTTCCTAGCATGAAAAATAAGTCAAGAATTTTGATTCGAAATATTAAAATTAAGGGATGAAAATAAAAGACTTAAAGACTACCTTGAAGTGTATGATAAATATTGGGAAATAAAATTTATTTCTATTATTTAATATTTAACTAATGTTGAGAATTAATGTAAGAATCAAAAATAATAAAATATGAAACTGGGAAACATAGATTTTGGCTCCATTGTGATATTTTATAATGATTCAGAATGTATTCAAAAAGATAAAATGGATTTGAAAAAAGAAGTTTTAAACCTTAAAGATAACCTTTATACTTTTGTGCATGAAAAATAAAAATATCATATATGAATATAATTACTAATAAGAATGGTTTTGTTTATAACATATCTTCACCAAAGGTGAATAAGATTACATTTTTTATAACATCAAAAGGGGTTATTTCTAATACAAATTGTCTTAATTGTTGAATGAATGGTCATTATTCCAATGAATATTCTTTGATATTTACTCAATACTTTGTTCAAACTGATACTATTATATCTAAGAATTTATTTTCACATATTCCCAAAAATAGATGTCTGATGTCTATTTGGGTGCCAAAAATATCCACTGTAAATTCAATCGACCCTATGACTGCCTAGTATCTAAAAGGATGAAACTCAAATACAATTGGACTTAAGATAGTTACCATGCCTAGGTAAGTATTTTATATTCATCCAATATGCATACCATTTTCTATTTCAAAATATAGCATGTCGAAATTCAGGAGATCTGATATCTTTTATGATGACTATTTTAATTTTTAGATTGCAGCCTTATACATTAAATTTTATCTAGCCTATTTTTTCATATAAACTGTTGTAGTTTACATAGTTAAAATTTTATATTCTGATTCTGTTCTTTAATTTTTTAAAAAATAATTTTTTTAACACATATTTATAAAAAAATAATTTTGTGGGTGTTACCCCTTTTCTATTATTTTAGTTAATTTACTGTTATATATGTTTTAAAATTATTATTTTGATAGATAGAATATGAAAACTTCCAAATTGATCAGTCTGTTTGAAATAATTTTCAATTTTTTTTAATTTTTAGAAAAGAAATCAAATTTTTTTAACCATCTTCTACCATGTAATTTTTTCATTCTATTTTTGGGAAGTTTCTCTTTGTTAAATTATTTGATTGAATTATTATTTAACAATTTATATTTGGAGTGGTTCCTTAAAACAAAATTTTTGAACAATGTTGATCGAGATATGTTTTCAATAAACATCTAAACATCCATTGGGATTTATAATTTATTTTATCATTGTTTTCATTTGAAATGTGTTTTAATTATAAATTAAATTGAATTTCCAATCTTTGCATAAAATTGATTTTATTTTATATAAATTTTTAAACTATATTGAAAATAAAATTTTATTAATTAATATATTATTGATAAAATTTTAGATGCTTAATCTTAAGGTCATTTTTTATTTTAAAACCATTAATCAAAAATCATTATCATTTATTTTGGGAGATAGTTAATAAAAGACAAATTTTTTATTTGTTATTTTCTATTATAATTTTGGTTTTTCATATTATGAATCTTCTTAAATAACTTGTTTTGATAAATGCCTATAATAATTTTGTTTCAGTTAATATTATATTGTTTCACATGGATTTATTCATAACAAATAAAGGCTTATTTTAGAGATACTATTTCATTATATTTTTGATAAATTTAAAAAAGGCGGAGAAGTTTTGGGTTTTTTAAATAAAAATTTAGATTTGTAGTTTACAAAAAAGATGAATTTTTTAGTATTGGTAATTTTATTAGGGTTTTATAATTTTGTTAAATTGAAATCAAATTTATATAAAAACCATTATTGAAAATAACTTCATCAAAAACCTATTCATTTTTAATCCTTTGATAATTTGTCAAATTAATTCTTTTACATATTAATTTTTAAATATCTTTATTTACATAGCTTTATTGAAAATGATTTATTTGATATTATTGTAATTAAATAACATTATTTTTATTTAAATTCTTATATCTATGGAATGAATGTTTAAATTTATTTCAAATTTAATTTTCTTAAACATTTATATTTTTATTTTATAAACTATAATTCCTTACATTATATCAAGTTTAAATTTTTTTAAAAATTTAATATTTTTTTATTTTCAGGTATTAGTTTTTGATATTTTAAAGGGAACTTTCTTATAATTATAATTATAATTTTTCTTTTTATCATTTATTCTAAATATTATGTATATATTTTATTTATTTTATTCTACTAAGGATTTTTGTTGATTTAGAATCAAATTTGGCTATCCATGGAGAGCACATAAGGGCTAGTCCTTCTACGACATAGGGGTCCTAAGGGTCAACCTTGTGGGAAATCCGTCATAAGGAGACTGGATGGAGGAAGGTAAGTAGATTCAGACGTATATAGGTCTGATTAGAGTGGAAATATAGGACACCCATCGGTATGGGATTTTGGTCCAATGTAGGTTCACGCATTTCCATGTGGGCAAAGTGTATGTGATGTGTAATGGGTGTTGATCCCTCATAGCCATCTCAAAGTGGTAGTGGGAGAACATGATTGATATAGTGGTGGATCACCCCGTCACATGTCCAATGTTGGAATTGAGAAATACAAACATTGTTCCTATACCTTAATGATATAAAAACATTTCATGTGTCATCATATCAGATATTTAATAGTTATCAGATCAAGAAAGTGATCATCCTCCTCCTCCATCAATGTTTTCTTCCTCCTACACCACCTAAGCCTTCAGTTCACCAAAGATTATTTTTAATCATTATTGAGATTAGACTAATATTTTCATTTATGTGAATATAATCTACTGAGATTTTTATATATATTTTTTCATCATTTATATGAAATAGTGAAATAGGAATGTGTCACAGTCGATTTCAAATGGAGTTATAAAAGGTAGATTGAGTATCTGATTCACATTGATAAATTTGTGTTTTTAAATGTATATGATATAAAGATGAATCATTATAGAAGTGAAATAATTTTTCCTCTCTAATTTGTCATCTTCTTTTCACAATTATAATTTATCTACCATTAATTGGTAGATATTTCTTTTGATAGTAGTAGTGTCACCATGGGACGATAACTCATCCAAAAAATAGAAGTACCACTGGGAGCCTTTTAGTGATGGAAGTACCTTTAACCAAACATGATGATAGGTGAAATAGTCATCCATTTTTCAATCATCCTTCATGAAAGTACCATCATCCATATCACATCAATGTGATAGTAGCACTAACCACAATGATAGATCACCTCATTATTGTGTAGGTAGAATCGACCAGAAGGTAGCAAACTTTAGCAAAACTTCTTTTCCACACACCAATGACAACACCAAGACCCTTGAATGGTAGATCATCACGCAACGGTGGAACTTCTTTAGTGGTATGTTTTGAAAAAATTATAGATAATTATAATGGTAGCTTGTCAGTAGTAGAAACACTATGGTACCCAAAGGTATTTCCTTTATATATTTCGTTAGTTGATTTTTTTTAAATTTATTTAACATTTTATTTTAATTTTTATAATTTAAATAAATATTTTAATTAAATTTATATTAAATGTTTATAAAAAATATAATTACATGTTGTGGAAATATAATTTCGATCATATATTATGCATTTTTCACACATGTAGAATATTTTACACATACAGTATTCAATGATCTCTATTGTTTAACTCCTAATATTTTATTAATGCTTATATTAATTTATTTTAATTTAATTTTTTCAAAATGTGTATTATATATGATTATTCTAATGATAATTTTATAAGTTTTATGCTTTTATTTCTTCTAGAAATAAAGAGTGTGAATATTCATTGGTATTTAGTGTGGCTTTTTCAAACAAAGGTAATGGTAACATTATATTTTGTTACATGGTAACTTGTGTCTTATATTAATTGGTAATTTTGATTCTTTGAGAATATTTTTTGACTTATTGACATTTTATTATTCTATTATATATTTTATAAAAGTATAAAAAATGGCATACAAGTTATTTGATAATAACTTTCACAACTAACTAGTGACACACTTTCTTGATGGCCATTTAATTAAGAATCGTTATAAGTCCTATTTCCATTACAATATCATGAAAAAACATATATTATACCTTAATCTACTAATATGGTGACCAATATCATCAAACTGCATCGTCCTCATCATCAAATATTTCTACTAGTTTTCCCTATGTTTTTTCTTTATAGTATTATTTCGTTATACGTTTATATTCTATTTGTGTCTAGTTTATGATTATCCAAATACAAATAAGGTTTATTTGTTTTTATTATTCCACCACCCCAAATTATGCTCGGGGTTGTGACTCTTGAAAAAATTTGAGGGTACATACTATGTTTAATTATCCAGTAAAAATTTCAGGTTGTTCCTCCAAGTAATTGTATAAGGAAGAGCCAGTAAAAGGTTCTCACACATCTAAGAGTGAGTTTATTAATGGGTGCTGATAATCTCATTGGTTAGAGAATCTTGAAGATTGTAGTAGTATCCTAGTGATTTTAACTATTATAAAAAACATTATGTTCATTCTTTTTTTATTACCACTTCACTTCATTACTAGAACTCAGAACTCACAATAATTTCATTACTTAATAAAACTCTGATTGTTTTGTCTTTAAAATTTTAAAAGACTATTCACCCCCCATTCTTTATGTCCATATATTATTATCCAACAAAAATATATTATTTACTTGATCCATTTAATATAAATAGAGTCCCCTATTAGAAGCATTAAATATTACAACACAACTTACACCACCAAAATTTCATTAACCTCCGCAAAATAATCTTCATCAAGGCCAATTCTACCACCAGAATTATACTTTATACCATGATTTTTTATTATAAAATAGTAAATATCATGGAAGGATAACGTATAATTTTCTTGAATTCCGAATAGTTTATTCCATGAAGTTGTAACTAAAAGGATTTGGTATAACTACCTTAAAATGACACAAAACTATTCATCATCCTACTCAGAAATACTTTAACATCAACACCTGAATGAATGATAATTATTATATTGATCCCCCAAAATCGAAAAACCAAAATCCCCCATTCATAAGCATTAAAACTTTCGCTTATGTTCATGGTTGTGAATTCTCATCAATGAACACAAAAAATATATTCAAGGTTATCACATGATGGATAAATGACATAAAATTATAATGTGTTGGATTTGTTTTCCATGCCTAATGAAATCTTACTCACTATTAATATCGTCCTCCACTTTACATACACAAATACACATCTCATTCAGTACTAGAAATGGTACCCAATTCAAGCATTTATTGGAGAAATCTAGAATCTAAAGTCATTATATGGGAAGTATGGCTTCCTCTTCCACCCAGAAGAACGTGCCTATCGCGCTGCCCCACGGTTCAAATTTTCATACCGAGTCCCACCCATCAGAGGTCCCCCCCCCCCATCTCAGCATCTTCTGTTCCTATACCTGGTGGCGTCGGTAGCCCCGATCTGGCTTTGTCTTGGTGTGGCTCCTTTAAGGATGTTCTCTACAGGTCATCAAGTGCGGGGCCTCGTCCTTGCTTCCCGGAGGTGTGCGTTCTGGATCTGAAGGTCTCTCATGAATGTGGTGGTATTTCTCTATATTTACCAGGGTCGGCTCTTCTGGCAGCGGAGGCCTGCCTCAAATGGTCGCTTGTGGCTCATTTTGGGGTTGTGAAGCCCTCTTTATCAGTTTTTAGAAGGTTTTTTCTCTCTTGGGGTCTTCAATCCGGCGTCCAGATCTCGGATATTCATAGGAAGTCCGTCTATTTGGTTCTCTCCTCAGAAGCGGATTTTGTTTGAGATTTTTGGCTGGCCCCTCGGAGGATTGGTCACTGGGTCTTCAATCTTTCACTCTGGTCCTGGAGAGGACATAGCGGCAATGAATTCCCGATGGCTGCGGTTTGGGTTCATCTCCCGGGCATCCCTCTTCCATTCCAGAATGGTGGATTTCTTAAATCCATTGGTGATGCTTTTGGAGGCTTCTTATTCTCTGATCCTAGCACGTCCAGTGGCGATGATTTTTCGGTGGCCCGCATTTTTGTCGAATTGGAGACCTCTCTTCCCCCGCCCTGCAAGATTCTGCTTCGAGATCAAGATGGTATATCGTGGAATCAGGAGGTCCTCTATTCGGGGTTTCCTAGGTTTTTTTCTCATTGTTTGTTGCAGGGTCACTCTCTTCCAATGTGTCACAAAAGCAGCCAATCCTTGAAGAGGAAGTCTTAAGCTTCATCCTCCAGGGCTTCTGTGTGGGCTCATCCTTTTTCAGAGGACCTGTAGTTGATTTCCTCGGCCCCTGTGGCTGCTCCTGCGGTTGGTTCTCCCTCTCCAGTGCAAGGGTCAGTGATGTCCTCCTTTTCTTCCCATGAGGATGAGGAGGTTCTTTGTAAGGACTTAGTCTTGTGTGCTTTGTCTGATGGGCTCTCTCCTCAAGATGTTGTGCTCTCTGTTTATTCTGTGTGTATGGACTCTTGTTTGAAGCATTTTCTGTGGGATGTATGTCTATATGGGGCATGCGCTCTTTCTCCTGACCTTCATGCTCATCCTTATTTGAGCCCAGTTTTGCCTATGGTTTTGTTGGCCTTTCCACAGGAAGTTGAGGCGGTGTCTAAATCTGCTAGCAGTGCTTATCCGGAGGGGTTTCCCAGTTACCTCCATCCTGAGCAACAGTTGGTTGTACATGAGCAGCAAGTGGATGGCCTTTCTCTTATTCCCTTGGCATTAGAAGTTTATCCTCTGAATGGATATTTTATTTTAAGTAAACCCAAATATTGTTCGGGGTCCCCGATGCAGACGGTTGAAGGATGGAAAGTTTCCAGTGAGTGTGTTTGCACACGTTCATAGGTTAGGTTACTCAAGGAGAGGTCTATCTCCCATTTCCAGTGGGCTACTAGTTTTGGGGCCAAAGTCAGAGCCCTCAATTTTCAATGATTCCTATTCTTCTATGGAATTCTAGGGGTATCGGGGCTCAGGTGAAGACAGATTTTATTGTCTCTATTATTAAGAAGCACAAGGTAGCGGCTTTGGCTATCATTGAACCAAAACAGAGTCATGAAAAGATCGGGGACTATATGTGGAAGATCAAGATGTTGGGTTTTCTTCAATATGCCTTAAACAATAATTATATTTGGATCTTTTGGAATCAATCTATGACTGTGGAGATGGTGCATGCTGGGAATCAATTCATTAAATCTAAGGTGAACTCAGGAGGTACTATATTCTTCTGGACATGTGTTTATGGGAGTTGTGACCCTCTTCATAGGGTTCATCTGTGGAGCGATCTGACTGGTTTTATCCCGGGAACCACTCCTTGGTTTGTGGGAGGGGACTTCAATGTGGTTGCTTCCCCAGATGAGAGGAAAGGCCAGGGTCTGTTCCAAGGATATGCTAGCAGAGATTTTAATCAGTTTATGGTGGGGAAAGGTTTTTCTGATTTGGGTTACTTAGGGGATGACATTACCTGGTGTAATAACATAAGGGGATCTCACCGATCGAGGAGCATTCTTGATAGAGGTCTGGATAATATGGAAGCGATCTCCATTTTCTATTCCTCCAATGTTAGTCATTTAGCTCAGGATATCTCAGACCATTCCCCAATTTTGGTTACTGTTTCCTCATGGAAGGACTATCGAGAGACGTTTTTCTTTTAGTATAAATGGGTGACCAAGCCAGGTTATCAGGACTTGGTCTCGGATATGTGGAGTGCCCAGGGGTAGGGGAATGCTTGGACCTCTCTTCATGAAAAACTTCATCATCTTAAGAGTCGTCTGATTTCATGGGCTAAAGATCTCCCCCAGATTGATAATGAAATTGATAGAGTCTTTAGGAAGATTGACAGTATTGAAGTGAGTTTGGAAGAATCTTTGGATGACCAATCCTTCAAGGAGCTCTCCACCAAAAAAGACCATCTTACGGATTTGCTTTTAGCCCATGAAAGGAAGGCTAGGGAAGTTCCCAGGATTAAATGTATTAGAGAAGGGGATAGGAATACTGATTTTTTTCATGCCTGCATCAAATAAAGAAAGATGTCTATCTAGCCCAATATATTTTTGGATGATGGGTCTCACACCATTGACCGGGATGTGGCTGGTAGTATGGATTTTTCTTATTTCAAGGGTTTGTTAGCTGATCCTAATGTGTGTATGCCCAGTGGATATCCTGGAGGAGATCATGGTTTCTTTAATGTGATTCCCAAATGTGTTTTATTTCAGGATAATGAGACGATTAGTTCTATACCGAATGAAAAATAAATCTTCTCAGCCTTGATGAATCTCTATCCAGACTATGCTCCTGGTCCGGATGGCATCTCAGGTTTATTCTACAGGGGCTCTTGGGAGGTGGTGAAGTCATATATTATTACAGGGATACAGTATTTCTTTAGGGGTGGTAACCTGCTGAGGGTTGCATGTTCTACGACCATAGTGCTGATTCCAAAGAAAAATAGTCCCTATTCTATTTTTTAGTACAGACCAGTGAGTATGTGCAACTTCCTGTACAAAATCCTTGTGAGTGTGATCAATGACAGATTGTTTTCTTTTCTTCCTCATTGGATTTCTTTAGAGCAGCATGGTTTTGTGAGGGGGAGATCCATCCAAGGGGCAATTTCCCTTGCTCATGAATTGATAAGGGATATCAACTTTAAAACTAGGGGATCTAATATTTCTCTCAAGTAGGATATGAATAAAGCTTATGATCGTGTGGAGTGGGGCTTCACCAATAAGGTATTGGCTAATATGGGATTTTCCTCTTGGAATATTGATCTTCTTTTCAGGTGTTTCAGCTCCCCATGGATGGAGGTTTCCTTTTTGGGGAAGTCTTATTGTTTCTTTAAGGCCACCCGTGGCCTCCTCCAAGGGGATCCTCTGTCCCCAAGTATCTTCATCCTCTCTCAGGATGTTTTGAGTCGTCTCATTTTCAGAAGAATACACAATAGAGAGATTCATCCACATCGAAGGTCTATGAGAGCTAAGTCTATATCTCATCTGATGTTTTCTGATGGTACTCTTGTGTTTCTTAATGCTGGGAAAAAGTATATTGGTGGTTTGAACAGGCTTCTGGAGGAGTACTTTCACTCGAGTGGTCAACTTATCAACAAAGAGAAAATCTCTTTTTCATATCAAATAAATGCTTTCCAAATCGAATTTCAGACATCCAAGGTAATCTTGCAATGCAACGTGGATGTTTTCCCTTGCACTATCTTGAGGCTCCGATTTCCCCTGTTAGACTCCGGATTCGGTATTTTTTTTCCTTTTTACCAAGATTGCGGATCGAATTCATAACTGGAAAAAAAGATATTTGTCCTTCGGAGGGCGTATTGCTCTCATTAATAGTGTGTTGTTGGTGACTCTAGTGCATGCTCTTTCGGCAGTTCCGGCCCCAAAGGGTGTCATCTCTAGCATGGAAAATCTTATGGACGGATTCATTTGAAATCCTCAAGAGGAACGGAAAAAACATTGGGCTGCTTGGAGTAAGGTGGCCAGGCCTTCTAAGGAATGAGGTATCAATGTGCGGAGTTTAGCTGATACTCTCAGGGGTATGTAGGCAAAGTTGGCGTGGGAAACTGTGGATTAGTCTACCCTTTGGGGCCAATCGATGAATTCTTTGTTTTATAGCCAGCTCTCAGGGGAAGAAAGGGTTTCCATGGTTTGGCCTAATTTGGTTAATCTTTTCATTGAGCTTTGGGATCACTCGCAATGGATAATTGGTATGCGGACTATTTCCGTCTAGCATCATAACTGGGCAGGAAAAGTGTTGGGATTTCCGGGCTGTCCGGCTCCTTCCATCTCTTTTCGAGAGCCAATCTGGAACCTGTGCTTCATTAATACAGTGATGGATGTGGAGCAGAAGGCTTTATATGATCTCATCACCCCTTCCTAGGAACCTTATTGTTGCGTCTTCACTGCTTCTGCTTCGAGGACTTTTTCAGCTCGGGATTTTCGAGGTATTAGGAGCCCACTGGTGTTGTCTAATGGGTGGAATGAGCTTCTGTGGTCTAAATTGGTTCCATCGAAATTCAATTTTCTTTTATGGAGGATTAGGAATCATTCTATTCCCACTGATGATAACGTTAAGCACTATGGCATTCCGCTGGTCTCTAGGTGCTCTTGGTGTGCAGCTCCACATGGGGATTCTTTGGCTCACCTGTTCTTATCGGGGGAGTGGGCGCAGGCAGTCTGGGGTTACTTTGGGGACCTTATAGGGATTAGTGTTCCTTATCTGGAAGGGCTTTATTTCTTGGAGAGATGGTTTCATGGTTTGGGTGATAGAGGTCCGGAGAGAACGGCTCGTGTGATGACATTAACTGCTGGTTGTTGGGCGATATGGTAAGCTTAAAATATGCTGAGATTCGAAGGGACCCGCACCTTGGGTAGATCGATTATCTACAGGTCTAAATTCATTCTCACAGATCTGGTTTCTATCTTCTCCTCCTGGAGTGATTCTCCATCCATCAGCTGGATGTGATTGCATTCCCAAGGAGTCCAGTCTACTGTTGCTCGAGGTTCTTGGGTTCACTGGTCTCCGCCCTCGAGAGGGATCAAGCTCAATTCTGATGGGTCTTGTTCATTGGGGGCCCTGCTCGGAGGAGGTGTGGTGTGGGACCAGTGGGGCTCGGTCTATATGGCCTTTCCGCTCTCAGTTAGGGTATGGATCCCCCCTCCAGGTGGAATCCAAATCCATGATGACAGGTATTATCCTCTGTCTCCAGAAGGATATTGTGATTGCTGAGGTTGAATCTGATTCGAAAATTCTTCATGATTCCCTCAAAAACATTTTCCCTCCTCCTTGGACCATCTTCTATATTATCAACAAGTGAAAAGGCATGTGTCTAATGGTACCAAAATTAGTCATGTTTGGAGCGAGGGTAACCAAGTGGCAGATCACCATGCTTATTTGGATGTTCTGAGCTCTAAACCTGTCTGGCTGCATGATTTTTTTTCTTTTAATCCCAAACGGGCCAATTTTATTAGAGGGGATGCCCTTAGTTTTCACTATTTCACACCTCTATAGGCTTTTTGTTTCTGTGTTTCCTGTTTGTTTTTGTTGGACTGTGTTGTTCTTTCAATAAAAAGTGAAGTGATGATGATGATTAGAAAAACTAGATCTCATCTCTACCACAATGTAATCTCATGAAGAACCATTATCTCTTCCAAGGATGATTTCACATTATCATAATAGTGTAAAGATAATTATCACCAATAAATTAGTGATTAATTCACACCAAGAAACTTATACTCTCCTATGATCAGGTTATGTTCGAAATTTCAAAATAATCATAAACTATTTAACCACAACTCTAAATATGGTGATATCAATTAGTTATATGGGTTTAAAAGTAATCACATTCAATGGAAACCCTCCTACTAAAAAGGGTCCAGCTAGGGGTCCCACTAGAATATTCAACTCTTTAATATCTAATGAATAAGGAATAACACATATCTTATCCTTCTGGTATAAATTTCCTTGATTGAATGACCAAAACCATACTCTAAACCACACCCTCTGATTCTTGACCATATTCTTCCACCATGCCCATCTTCAATAGTCCAAACTCTCTATACTCCATACCCGATAAGAACTAAATGAAGGTGGTGTTTGTGGGAGAGGATTGAGGCATTATACTACACTCATATAAATAGATATTCAACCAATAAAATCATTAGTATAAATCTAGTACTATAAAAGGAATATCCCCAATCATAACACAATCCTACTCTAATGGGAATTTCCTTCAGTAAAACCGACCTAGCTTTACCCAAGTGAACATATAACTTGATCCCACAAACAGGGTCAAAATACTTCATGATTTTTTTATAATTATCAAAAGATCATATGAGAGAATTTGGAACAGTTTTTTTACCATGAAAACATATCCAAAAATATAAATTCCTTACCGAGATTCCTCACATGAACCTACTAATATTAAACAATTCCACTATGAAATATTTATGAGGAACACCTCATGTGGTCTCTGGGCCTCAACATGGACTTAGAAATGACCATCCCACCCAGCATTGTGTTATACACCCTATGATATCCCCATATTAGATAAAAGATTAAACTCCATCTATATTAGTGTAGTCATCTTGGGATTTCGAGTACTGATCATAAAATGAGGTCACTTTGGGATGTGTATGGGATTAACATAAGAATATTAATCTAGTCAGTAAAAGTATAAAACAAATAGGAAGGTGATTTCAAGAAATTGGTCAAATTTCCTATCACTCAAGGATCATAAATTCCTCAGTAACCCATGAGGACTTCCATTATCATATTATAATTAGCATAACTAACATATGGGTTGTTTTATATTATAATTTTGGAACCCTCATCCACCTTATAATAAATTTTCTGCACATATAAAAAATAAAAGAGTACCATTCTATAATTTCATGGAAGAATATTTTGCAATAATGTATCAAAAAACATACCTAATAAACTCTCAAGAATCATAAGGGGGATCCAAATCCTAATTAGATAATAATTAATAGGTAATTTTGGAACATAACAATCTGGTTTGGAATATAGAATATGATGGAGAACCCATACCTCATTGAATGGAAAATAGATAAATAGAGTGGTACACAATAACCACGTTTAGAAAGTAGAAGTTAAGAGAGAGAGAGAGATATGGAATCACAAAGGATAAAACAAAACTCATTAAATGGACTATATAAATTTGATGGTGGAACCTAAAAATATATTTTGAAGCACACAACAGTTGATATCACATGGTATATAAGAGCTTCTAGTGGAAGAATAAATGAACTACTTCACTAGAAGAAATTTCACGTCATAAATTGATAGAAAATAGAATAAATACTAGATAAGTATCATCATGAACCTACCACTACTTGTATGTTTTATATTATTATGTTGCACCCATCATTTGATTAGGTGAACCCATAAGGGTTGGAGCATATCTGCATGATCTGACACTCGAAGGACATGATAGATCATAAATATCCACTATATGATTCATGAACCATATAACTTATACCCTAAAATGTTTTCCCAGATCAATGGGTTGACTAATAGGTTATCCAAATCTGATTCCCATGATATATCATCCAAAATGCCTATTCTATTATCTCTAATTTGATAAAAGAACTCAACACCCTTCAATATCATAGAAATAAATTCCAAAAACAATACCTCAAATGGACACTAGCTCAAAATTACTTCCCTATGACAAACCTTCTTTGATACCACATTTTCATGGATTAACACCCTAAGGAGCCATTCAGGATATATTTTAGTGGAGGGTGTCACCCTAGTCCTCTATAAAATAGGCCAAGTATCAGCAACTATCACTAAGTAGGAAAATCTCACAATATAGGAGACATTATTTTAAATAAACCTAAAACATCAGTGATCCATAGAGAATAAAAACAACTAGTAACACCTTAGGGAAATGTGTAAATAATTAAACCTCATATATAACACATGATTTTAGAAATAGATACAATTATATCCCGAATAGGTAAAATAAAAAAGAATCTATATATATGATAAGTCCCTAAATTTTATTGATAAAAAAGTTTGGAAATCCCTACCTTGTTACATGTATTGAACCAACCTCCATCTGTGATAGATATTTCCACCATCATAGACCACCAATCTCCATCATGCATCACTAAGACTCACTAAGAATTAGCATTTAATAAGAAACATGAGCTCATTTTGTACTCAAACCATATCTAAACATGTGTGTCATATGAAAATAAAAAATAGATGTGTGAAAAAATCTCATATAGTATAAATAAATATGTTATCTCAAACTCCTAGTAAAAGTGGCGACCATGAGGAAATAAAATATGAAATCCATATATTAGATAAAACACTAGGTCACTAAGACATAGAGGAGTCTTAGTCATCACTAATTCATTTCATGGGGGATATTCTCAAACATCTCAAAACAATGTTTATAATGCTCAATTATCAATGAATAATATGGGGAATACTCATAGTAATAATGAATAAAAAATTATAAGGTTTCTATCCAACCCAATTTAGTGTCTTGAAGGAAACTAATGGGTTCCTAAGCAGTTACAATCCTTAATAAGGTTTAAAGTGAAATTCATTTATCTACCACTTAATTAACCCCTATATAAGTCAATTTTCATGAGTAGCATAGATCAAGAACACAACAGACGATGGTAACACTTAGTCGATGAAATAAATGAAAAAATAAAGAGAGATAACTCTTATTAAGGAATCATGGAACTGAACCCTAGAAAATTATTTTCATCATACCCTTACCTTGTTTTCAATCCCACCAATATATTTTCTGTTTCCTAACAAAATTTCCTAAAACATCCTTTAATGGTTGAATATATTTCCCCATTGATATATAAATGGGAAATAACTCATGATATATTTTTCCCATTAATAAAAAAACTAAGTGAAGAATTCATGAACAAGACACCTATGTGATATTCCAGCCCCCATGTCACCCCTTAGGGTTGCACCACGTAACACTCTATGATGAGTTCACATGCCTCACATTCCACTAATCAGACCAGGTTTATCAAACTCGTTGCATGCATCACACCCATCCACCTGTAAGGATAGGTTTCCAAGACCAATGATATATATTGTGTTGTAGGTCTATATGGACCGAATCACTAGCCTTGGCTACTGGAATGACTTGAGACGCTTTCCCAAAACACTTATCAACATAAATAAATTCATCCACATACAATTCAGTGGGACTTGAGCTAACCCATATCTTTCAAACCATGAAGGAACCAAACTTATGTGTCTCAAAACCCCAGGTGTGACACTGAACACATGGTGTGTCCAATTATAAAGAAGATACAACATCTTTTTAGAACCATGTCTCTCTATTTGGGGGTCCCCCAAAACAACCTTTAAATTAATCCACTGTCCATGGAATGGGGCCGGTTCTAGTGAGGTTCATAGAGTAATATTACCTTCATGTCCCTCTATTGGTATCTAAATAGACTGGTTCCCACTTCTAATATCAACCGCTCAGGTAGTTATCCTACCCATGCATGCTGCCGACCATGATAGTGGCTGACCTCCATCATCCACATCATTGGCCAAGATAGTGGTTGGACCTCCCTTTTCTCAATTCCATTCATGATAATGGAATTTAGCATCACTTTTACAATTTCTATAATTTCACTCATATGTTGTTTCATCATGTTTTCTATCCACCAAATCCTCTCATCATCGTGGTTCCAAGTCACCTCACAATGAGCCTTTGTGTAACCTAGTCATCAACCATTCCTAGAGTCTGAATCCATCCCCTTTATGTGTTCGAATGAGATATATATATATATTTATATTTATGAATAGAAAAATAATTTATAAAATAAATAGATCGGGATGGAGAAGGAAGTTCAACCCTTTGTCAGCCATACCCACTACATAAAGAACCAAGTTAGATAATCTATCAAATTATTAATTCATAAATAACATGTGGATAACATGGGTAATTAAAAAATACAAAATATTTCGATAAAATGATAAACCTTAGAATAAATTTACCACTCCAATAAAGGTGAATAATTTCAATTATATGAAATGATTCAAAAGAACCAAGAATATCAGATAATAGGTATATCAAAAAGTACAAATTTGATTGTATTTTTTACTAAATAATACTATGTTAATATTCGTTTTATTTTTTGATAAAACTAAATATTTCATCCTTAAAATCCCATGTTGTAAAGGGTGGTCACACCGTGATATATGGATTTTTTTCACCCCACCTTGAAAAAAACCATAAACAATAAGGACCCCCACTTTAGAGTGAAGAGAGGAAGTGATAATTTCATCTCCAAAATTATTCTGCCAACATAAATGTTGAATATAATTCTCTAAGGGATGGTAATGATGAAATAGAGGGAGGGTGAATTATTTTCATATTTCCACTTATTTAATTTCCCTTCTTAATTTCCATTATAAATACCCGTTTATAAAATACATAACATTCTTATAATTGTGTGAAAATATTTAAATGGATGGGTGATTCTAGAATCTCACTAGACATATCATCACAACGTGGTACCTCCTTTACCATGTCATGTACCATCACCACAAAATTAGTGGGCATAAAAAATTGATTTAATATTAATTATTTAATTACATTTCAGAAATAATAGAATTAAGGACCCTGATGAAAATGAGCCTTACACTACCCTTATTTTAAAACCTATATTTTAGACACAATTTTAACATAGTTAATCCCATCTGATACTTATTTTTTTAGATATTGTAATTTTATCACAAATACACATGTGTGATTAAATATTATTATTTTTATATGTTAAATAATTTTTCTAAAGTCTTCCCACACTAATAATTCTATGATGGATTAGTATAGGGTTAAACATCACACCCCAAATTCAAAAAACCATTATAAATTTTTATGAGGACATCTGATAGATATAATTTCCCATTTTACCCATAATAAGGTCCTAAGATGTAGAGACCTGGTTTTTTTGTAAGACTTTGTAATATTTATACATATATTTTCAGAGCTAGGAGATGAGACAACGTGTGATTCTGGGGCCCAGTGTGCCCGGAATAAATTTTATAAAAATATTAAGTGATTTTATAATATTCACGTGGTGGGGTTGTGTTTCCTCCTAAACGGTAGTTCGGATCGGAAATCCGAGGGCACGATTGCGTCTGGAGCATGTCGTTTACCCTAGGCGGGGTGTAAAAGTTATAGGTGTAGGCCTACTGTGAGAGATGACACCCAGGGGAAAAAAATCATCATTTTGAAATAATGACTTAATGGGTTTTAACACTAATGTTATTTTCAAATAAAATTCAAACGAAGTCTCGGAATGGAAATCTGAGTCTTCCATTCAGTTTGAGATGGTGCATTTCACCAAGGCATGATATAAAATATGCAGGCGCGAAGGTTTTGGAATCCGCGACTGTGGGTGGCGTTTTAGTGAGATTTTATAAATTCAGTTGAGATAAGGGGGAGAACCCATATTTCTTCTTCTTCCTCTATCTCTCTCTCTCTCTATCTCTCTTCCTCTCTCTCTCTCTCTCTTGTTCTTTGGCATTCTTCATTGTTCTTCACCGAATCGAGGAGCGACCTCCACCGAAACCTTGGAGGATCGAAGCAGGAGTGTCGTGGGCATGCCGCAAACGATGCATGACCGATTCGAGGTAGGATTTTTGTTGGTTATCCACCCCTTCATCAATTTCTAGAGTTTTTGTCCATTTTTTTCATTTTAATTATATAATTTTGGAATTGGGACGATTTCCGAATGAACATGACCATCGTTCGAGCCCCGTTCTAAATCCCGTTCTTGGGAATTCATCGTTCCAATTTTCAGACGCACAAATCTTGTCAGATCGAAGATTGGGGATAGGTGTTACGAAGGCCTCGTCCCGAGGATCCTAAACCCACGTTCGGTTTTGAAATCGGGCCAACGGAGCGGTGGCGAGGGCCATCGAAAGCCCTGGCTTCGGCAAGGGAGGTGGTCGGAGGTCGGGGTGGCGCAGCGGGGTTTGGGTGTTAGGCAGCGTGTGCGGCCGAGGGCGTAGTGCTCAGGTGAGGTTCGGCCAGGGGTTCAGATGAGGTGGCAGTGTCGGGAGTCGCCGATTCAGACGGTGGGTGCCAGACGGTGACTTCGACCAGAATTTTTAGGCTAGGGCACAATCGAGCGGTGGAGCTCCAGAAACATCGGTCAGTGCAACAGGGAGCACCGAGGCGGGTTCGTGTGGGTGGTGAAGCCTGGGACGACAGAGAGAGGAGGACCAGGTAGCGCGGGTAGTGTCGAGCAGGAAGTGCGCGGTTGGAGGAGTGGCGTGGTGTGTAACCGGGGAAGCGCAGCGGTGCGCTGCGGGAGGCGGAGGCACCGATGTCCGGTGGGGACTAGTCGCACTCGGAAGGGGGGGCACCCGATGCGCAGAGCTCGGTGGGAGGAGAAGACAAGGACATGTGCTTTGCAGTTCCTACTGAGCGATGAAGACCGGACAAAGGGCCGGTCTTCTTGAAGAACCGGACCCGAGGGGGTCCGGTGATACTGGAGCGGGCCACGGCAGGCGGGTTGTGGTGAGTCGGGCCGGACCCGCGGCTGGGCCGCGGGCCGGTGGTTCAAACCGGGACGACCGGGGTGAACCGGCCCGGTTGGTCCCCTTGCGTTTGGGGGGTCGTAACTTCTAAACGGCATGTCTGTGTGACGCGCCGTCTAAGGCTGCAGGTTCTTGTCGGCAAGGCGGACTATTTGAAGTGGGTTTTGGGGATTTTGGGTTCTATTCCCAAAGGAGGGTAACCCGGAATGATTTAATTTAATAATATCAAATTATTATTAAAGCTCACAACAGACGTACTTCGCGAGCCGAACGTTCGGTTGACGTGCCGTCAGAGGTGTTGTGGCCCGGAAGTTGAGATAGTCTTTCCAAAGTTGGTTCAGAACCTTTTCGGTTTGGTTTCGTAGCTCGGTGGCACGAAATGCTTAATGCGAATAATTAATTAATTAATTAATTAATTAATTATTCTTGCGTCAGACCTAACTCCTGCATGGGATGTCCAATTGATGCATCGTCAGTGGAAGCGTGACCCCAGTCCTCGTGCGGATGTTTTGGGGCGTTTTTCTGAAGCGTTCAAATTGGAAACAAGGTGCGGGCCCCACAGGTCCTGGTTCACATGTTTTACTCTGAAACACAACTTTTTCACCCGCCGTCCATTTGGGGTGTTTGATTACTCGTTTCTGAGTGTTATTCTGAGGGGATTGCGATGGCACACTCCGCCCAACTAAATTTGGGTTTGAGGTGTGGGCCCCATAGTGCCATGTTTTCATAACGCGGGGAGTTACAACTTCTGAATCCAGATTCCTTTTGACGCGCATTCAGTGGAATTGTGACCCTGGAATCATGTCGAAGTTGACCAGGATGGTTTCAGGCATTGAAGCCAGAGTTGAGGCAAGGGCCCCACGGGCCGTGTTTTGAGCTATGTGCAGCATACTACAACTTTTTCATCAGATGTCTGTTTGGGGCGTCTGAATAGTCGATTTGGCATGTTTTTTCGAGATAATCACAATGGCGTAGTTCACCCAACCTTTTTTGGGACCAAGTTGTTGGCACCTCGAGGCGCCGTATGAGCATAAAGTGGTGTTGAATAACATTTTCATCAGGAGTTTTTTCCAGTGATTAAGTAGTTTATCTCACATGTTTCTTCCGTGAGGATTACAACGGTGTAATCTATTAGGGTGAGAGGAGCCTCTTTAGAGATGTCATTAAATGTGGAAACATGAAAGGGCATTGATCAGGGTTTCATTTGATTCACTCCGAACCAATGCATGGTAGCGGTGTTAGTGACACCCAGTGATGGCATGAGCAGTTCGATGTTATCGGACCAGTTCTGGGATTACCCTCTAGCAGGGCTGGGTAGTGGGTTACCCGTTGACCTTAGGGTTTACCCTCTAGTGAGGTTGGGCTGTGGGTTACCTATTGACCTTAGGGTTTACCCTACAGCAAGGCTGGGCAGTGAGTTACCCTTTAACCTTAGGGTTTACCCTCCAGCAGGGATGGTCAGTGGGTTACTCGTTGACCTTAGGGTTTACCCACTAGTGTGGCTGGGTATTGGTTTACCCGACGACCTCTTGGGGTTTAACCTCAAGATGGGCTGGGTAGTGGGTTACCTGATGACTTATTTCAGACTCAGTCCTTTCAATGATTCTAGTTAGTGACTTTTATCCATGATTATCGGAGCAAGACCCTTGGTTATACGGTTTAGCGACGAGGCTGCATGACGTGCGAGATTGTTGGGCATCAGTGATGGCTACCCTTATAACTATTGGTGACTTTTTCTTGTATGATCTTGGAGATAGAGATACCCTTATACACTCGTTCGGGTTTCTTGTTGAGCATATATATATATGAACCCTACTTTGGTTCCCACTCTTTTGGTTTGGTTACCCTCTTTCTAGGAGGGGCGAAGACGCGTGAAGTATGACATGTGCTTTTCGTGTCTAGATCCTCTTGGATTAGAAGAGTCTACCTCATTTCTTTTTTTGGGATGAGCTGCACTCTCTTTATTGTACTCTTACATCATTCTTTTTATGTCTACTGCTCACCATTTTAGTATCTCTTTGGTTTCTCCCTCAAGCTTTCGGGGCATCCTGCTGAGTATCTTTATACTCACCCCTTCTTGGGCTTTGCCCACACTTGGTGTGCCCTTGTAGATGACAGACATGTTGATCGAGACTACGAAGGATCATATAGGACACAATAGATTGGGCTGCGTTCAGTGGTCATAGTATGGTTTTTAGGTGTGAGACTCACCATCCATTTACTTTCGTTTAACAATTGTCGAGTTGTGGCACCTTTCTAGTTGAGAGAGTGTCTTTCCCCTTTTTCTGTTCAGTTATCTTATCAGTACTTTCCATCACTTTACTTGTACTACATAGAAGTTGATTCATGAACGTGGTTGGTTAATAGTGGTTTGTAATTTGGTTTCCTTTTTTACTATGCACTTCTGCATTGAGTGAGTTGTGTGGGTGTGTGTACAAGTACATAGGAAAAGGCCTTTCTGAGATTGTTACAACTTTGACACTTGTCTCCAGCCCTTGGCCTATGGAGGCGGTCTTGGGGTAGATGCAGCTCGACACCGGCAGAAGTGGGTCATGACAAAGTGGTACCATAGGTGGTTCGTTCCTTGGGGAGTTTTTTGGATGCCCCTAAAAAGGAATTGGTTGAGTTTGGGGGAAATAGTGTCAACGTGTCTCAAGAGCGGCTCTCAGGCCAGGGACTCCAGTGATGGTACGGCGGCCAACATATCCATTCACCAAGACCCAGATAACCCGCTTATTGACTCAGCACACTGAGACACCTGTTGCAGGAAATTTGGTTCGTGCATTTAATAGGATTGAGTCTTTGACTATCCTTCTTGAGTCATCTCTCCATCGTTGTTGATATATATATATGCTCATTTTACTGCGGTACTCCTTGATCGGATTCAGGATTTCTCTGCGATGATTTCCAGCAAGGATACTAGCTCTGGTTCATGATGACGACTCCATGAGTGACAAGGCCTTAGTTCAAGATTCATTATACGATTATCATTTCTCCAGGAGGACATGCAGTAGCACCTCCACCTGTGGAGTAATAGATAGTACTAGCAGAAAAGGTTGATAACGAGCATAGGCTGGGCGCGCTATGTGAGTTCTAGCGTCAGAGACCACTGAGGTTCCATGGTGAGCCATACCCTTAGACAGTGAAGGGTTGGCTAGAGTCAGTGGTTCTCCTCATTAGGCTAGTTCGGACACTAACAGGTTGATGGTGGATTTGGTAGCCAGTCTTTTTCCACCAAAAAGTTTGGCATTAGTAGAGCCAGGGTTAATCAGATGCATGATGATTTGGTACTCTCGTGGGATGACTTCTAGAAGCTGTTTCGTGAGGAGTAACACCCCTCTTACTTACGCTTTTTACGGTTTTAGGAGCATTTGGAGTTTCAGCGGGGAGTGATGGCAGTGGCTGAGTACGTGACTGGGTTCACAGACCTCACTCGGTACTCTTTGGATGTGTTCCATGATGAAAACTTCTGAGCACATAAGTTTGAGAGATGTCTCTATAGAGGAGATTTGTGCCAGCGTAGTTCCCTTGTGCATCCACACCCATTTTAGGGTTCTGGAGAAGGCACCAAGGACAAAGAAATTTCTATCAGAGGGATGTCAATTGGTTGGGCCTCGATGTCGGGGTTATCCCCTTGATGAGACTCGGGCACATGGTCGGTGACAACATAGAGCACCGAGATGGCCCAGGGAGGACTAGTGTTGTGGTTGTGATGTGCGAGGTCACGTGGCGTGAGATTACGCGTCAAAATGATCTGAGATTTCTATATAGTTGGCAGATGCACCGCCATGACAGAGGCAGTTTCGTGATCAAGAGAACTCCCTGGTGAGGATAGGGAGGTCTGCATGGATGCGGTGTTAGCAGAAGTGCAGGAAGAACTGTGGTTGGTAGACGATATTTCTAGGTCCTTCCACCACCACTAGGTGGCCCATGTCAGGCTCAGGGAGCTGACGGATGGGGCTGCAGGTGGCTGTGTGCTATGGATGTCTACAATCCTGCAACGCATGAGATGATAAGAGGTATGCTCTGTGTAATTTCCTAATTTTCTCAGTAGAAATTGTTAGAATCTCTGTGAGGTACTCTTTTAGTCTAACTCCTTGTTCGAGGGGTTACCGAGTGTGATGTAGGGCGTCGGTGTAACCCTGTGTTGGTGTTGTCTGACGTATCTTTGAATGCACGAGAAATATGGGTTTTACCCCCACTGAGATGCGTTTTTGTGATGCGATCAAAACTGTGAGGGAGAGTTAGTACCGCCCAAATCAGATAGTATTGAGGTGCGGTGGATGAGTCCCTCTGACATGTGCATTCATGGCGGGGTTGTGCGGTGGAGTGTTAGAGCAGGTTCTGGGTTTGCCAGTGGGGCTTTTCTACTTGACCTCCCTTTGCTTGAGGTGCCACTAGTGGGTTTTCTAGAGTTCTTTTTTTGGGGATTACTCTCCTTCTAAGAGGGGGAAAGACATGTGGGGTATGCCATGTGCTTTTCGTGTCTAGCCTCTTACGGTTGGATGAGGTTTCTCGCCTTCCATGTTCGTTGGTACCTTGCATGATCAACGTCAATCTTGATACCGCTATCAAGTACAGGTCGAGGTGATGGGAACCCTATAAGAAGAGCTACGTGTTTCACTATGTGGTGCTGGTAGTGGTAGTATTTGCCCTGAGAATGTGGAGATGCTATCTTCTAGAAGATATCTTTGTGGTTTTCTCAAACCACCAGTTTCTCAGGTGCGTCCTCCCCCAGAGAGACTTGAACCTGAGACGACGGTGATGGTTGAAATTTCTACATGACTATGATGTTGAGGTAGTCTATGTTTTGGGAAAACAGCAGTGTTTTAGCAGTTCCCTTAGTATAGATCCACGGTTGTGATGCACTGACTATGAAAACGTGTGTGACTAGATATCCTTGGGTATTTCACCAGATGGGTATTCTGAAGGAGGGAATCACGAGACCATGTTTTAGGAAGAAATCATGATTTTGGTTGTGACGTGGAAAGTAGGGGTTCGGCGAGAGAAGTCCCCCTAGTTTCTTTGGTCCATTCGGGAATCGTTCAAGAAATTGAGAGGTTTCGTACCATCTTGCACTTCCCTCCCAATAGTATGAGTGGGTGAACTATGTCTTCTATAGGTCATATCTGATGAGGTGTGTGCATGTTCCTACGCATTTCACAGAAACTAGAAGAAATTATGAGTATGAACCATCCCTGTGGTTCGCATGTTGTTCCAGCATGGTGTTGTGCAAGTTTTATTTGGAGTGGGATATCTAGGTGTGAGCTCTGTATCCCGAGTTTTTTTTCTAGGTTTTCTTTTCATGGACGAAAATCTTGAAGTAGATAATGATGTAGAGACCCTGGTTTTTCCCTATAAGACTTTTTAATATTTCTACATATATTTCCAAAGCTATGAGATGAGACGACATGCGATTATGAGGCCCGGTATGCTCGGAATAAATTTTATAAAAATATCAATTGTATTTATACTATGCACATGGAGGGGTTGTGTTTCTTTTGAAAGTGTATCTCGGATTAGAAATCCAAGGGAACGGTTGCTTCCGGAGTTTTTTGTTTACCCTAGGCGGTGTGTAAAAGTTGCGGGCGTAGGCCTGATGTGAGAGATGTCCTGCATGGGAAAAAAATCACCATTTTGAAATAATGACATAGTGGTTTTAACACTAAAGTTATTTTAAAATAACATTCAATCAAAGTCTCGGAATGGAAATCCGAGATTTCTGTTGAGTTAGAGATGTGGAGCTTTTCCTAGGCACGGTATAAAATAAGCGGGCACGGAGGTTTTGGAATCTACGACCATGGGTTACGTTTCAGCGAGTTTTTATAAATTCTCCTGAGATAAGGGAAAGAACTCATTCTTCTTCTTCTTATCCCTCTCTCTCTTCCTCTCTCTCCCTCTCTTGTTCTTCGACGTTCTTCTCTGTTCTTCACCGAATTGAGGAGATAACTCCACCAGAACCTTGGCGGATCAAAGCAGGAACATCGTGGACATGCTGCCAAATACGCACGACCGATTCAAGGTAGGATTTTTGTTGGTTATCCACCCCTTAGTCAGTTTATAGATTTTTTTTCAATTTAATTTTATAATTTTGGAATTGGGATGATGGCCGAATGTAAACGATCATTATCTGAGCCCCGTTCTAAATCACATTCTTAGGTGTTCTTCATCCCCATTTTCGGATGCGCAAATCTTATCGGATCGACGATCGGGGGTAGGCACTGTGAAGGCCTCATCTTAAGGATCTTGAACCCATGTTCGGTATGGAAATCGGGCCACTAGAGAGGTGGCGGCGGTCATCGGAAGCCCCGTCTTCGGTAAGGGCGGTGGCCGAAGGTCGGGGTGGCGCAGCGGGGTTCGAGCATTAGGCAGTGGGTGTGCCCAGGAGTGTAGTTCTCAGGTGAGGTTCGGTTGGGGGTTTGGACGAGGTGGCGGTGTCAGGTGTCGCCGGTGCGGACGGCGGGTGTTAGCTAGCAACTTTGGTTGAAAGTGGCAGGCCGGGGTGCGGTCGAGCGGTGGAGCACCGACGACTTCGGTCGGTGCAGCAGGAAGCACCGAGGTGGGGTTCATGTGGCTGGTGAAGCCCGGCATAGCAGAGCGCGGAGGACCAGGCGGCATGAGATACGTCGAGTGGGCGGTGCGCGGACGGAGGAGCGGCACAGTGTGTAGCCGGGGAAGCGCAGCGATGCATTATGGGAGGCGGAGGCACCGACATCTGGTGGTGGACGGTCATGCTCGGCAGGGGGGGCACCCATGGTGTTGAATTCAGGTGTGCAGAGAAGACAAGGACTCGCGCTTTGCGGGTCCTGCTGGGCATGAAGACCGACCAAAGGGTCGGACTGCTTGAAGAACCGGACCCGAGGGGGTATGGTGTTACTGGAGCGGGCCCCAGCCAGTAGGACAGAATGAGTCGGGCCGGACCCACGGCTGGGCCACAGGATGGCGGTTCGGACTGGGCTGGCCGGGGTGAACCGGCCCGGTTGGGCCCCTTGCGTTCGGGGGGCCGTAACTTCTAAACGGTGTGTCTGTTTGACACGCTATCTACGTCTGCGGGTTCGTGTCAGTGAGGCGGACTATTTGAATTGAGTTTCGTGGATTTTGGGTTCTGCACCCGAAGGCGGGTAACACAGAATGATCTAATTTAATAATATCAAATTATTATTAAAGCTCGAGACGGACGTACATCGTTAGCCGGACGTCCGATTGACATGTCATCAGAGGCGATGTGGCCCTGGAGTTGAGACGGTCCTTCCAAAGTTGGTTTGGATGCATTTTGGTATGTTTTCATTGCTCGGTGGCAAGAAAAGCTTAATGCGAATAATTAATTAATTAATTATTCTTGCGTCGGACCTAACTCCTGCTTGGGATGTCCGATTGACCCGCCGTCAGCGGCAGCGTGACCCCAGTCCTCATGCAAACTTTTTGGGGTGTTTTTCCGAAGTGTTTGAGTCAGAGACATGGTGCGGGCCCCACATGGTCTGGTTCACAGGTTTTACATTGAAAATCCTTTTTTTCACCCGACATCCGTCTGGGGTGTTTGAGTACTCATTTCTGAGTGTTATTCCGAGGGGATTGTGATGGCGCAATCCAACTGCATAAATTCGGGCTCGAGGTGTGGGCCCCACAGGGCCCTGTTTGCATAACGTGGGGAGTTGCAGCTTCTGCATCCAGAGTCCGTTTGACGTGCCGTCAGTGGCGTTGTGACCCTGGAATCGAGGAGAAGTTGACTAGGATGGTTTCAGGCGTTGAAGCCGGAGTTGAGGTGTGGGCCCCATGGGTCGTCTTTTAAGATGTATGCATCGTACTGTGACTTTTTCATCAGATGTCTGTTTGGGGCGTATGAATAGTCGATTTGGCGTGTTTTTCCGAGAGCATCGGGATGGCGCAGTTTTCCCAACCTTTTTCGAGACCGAGGGGTGGGCCCCACAAGACGTTGTATGAGCATAAAGCGGTGTTAAATAATGTTTTCTTAGGGAGTCCTTTTCCAACGATTAAGTAGTCTATATTCCCTGTTTTTCTGTGAGGATTACAACAGTGTAATCTATTTGGTTGATCAGAGCCTCTTTTAAGATCTCATTAAATGTGGAAACATGAAAGGGCATTGGTCGGAGGTTCATTTAACACACTCCGAACCTACACACGGTAGTGGTGTTACTGACACCCAGTGATGGCACGGGCAGTGCGGAGTTATCAGACCAGTTATGGGTTTACCCTCCAGTGGGGCTGGATAGTGGGTTACCCGTTGACCTTAGGGTTTACCCTCCAGCGAGGCTGGGTAGTGGGTTACCCTTTGACCTTAGGGTTTACCCTCCAGAGGGGCTGGGCAGTGGGTTACCCCTTGACCTTAGGGTTTACCCTCTAGCGGGGCTGGGTAGTGGGTTAACCGTTGACCTTAGGGTTTACCCTCTAGCGGGGCTGGGCAGTGGGTTACCTGACGACCTCTTGGGGTTTACCCTCGTACTAGGCTAGGTAGTTGGTTACCCGATGACTTCTTTCAGACTCAGTCCTTTTGATGATTCTAGTTAGTGAATTTTCTCTATGATTACTGGAGTGAGACTATTGGTTGTACGGTTTAGCGATGAGGCCGCTTAACGTGCGAGATTGTTGGGTATCAGTGATGGCTACCCTTTGAATTTTTGACGACTTTTCCTGGGCTGATCTTGGAGATAGAGATCCCCTTATACACTCATTCGGTTTTCTTGTTGACCATATATATATACACACCCTAATTTTGTTCCCACTCTTTGGGTTCATTTACTCTCCCTCTAGGAGGGGTAAAGACATGCGGGGTATGCCATGTGCTTTCTGTGTCTAGCTCTTCTTGGATTGGATGAGTCTACATCCTTTATTTTGTTGGGTTGATCTCCACTCTCTCTATTATACTCTTACACTATTCATGTTCTGTCTACTGCTCACCATTTTAGTATCTTTTTTGTTTCTCCCTCAAGCTTTCGGGGCATCCTATTGATTATCTTTATACTCACCCATGCTTGGGCTTTGCCCGTACTTGGTGTTCCCTTGCAGACAACAGACAGGTCGATCGAGACTATGGAGGAGCATAGAGGAAATAGGATCTTGGGCAGTGTTAAGTGATCATAATAGGGTTTTCAGGTGTGAGACACACCATCCATTTACTTTTGTTTACCTGTTGTCGGGTTGTGGCACCTTTCTAGTTGGGTGCGTGTTTTCCCCATTTTATGTTCAGTTATCTTGTCAGTACTTTTCAGCACCTTACATGTACTATATAGAAATTGATGCATGACCGTTCTTGGGTTATAGTGGTTTGAACTTTGGTTTCCCTTTCACTCTACACTTCTGCATTGAGTGGGCTATGTGTGTGTGTACATGTACTTAGGAAACGGCCTTCCCGAGATTGTTACACCTTCAGCACTTGTCACCAGCCCCTGGCTGATGGATGCGGGCTTGGGGAAGTTGAATTTAGAGACCGATAGGGTCGGTTCGTGACATAAGACTCCTTAACTCAGAAATGAGTTATGTGTGGTTTGAAAAAAAACTTAGGTCACTGTATCCATGTTGTATAAATCCTGATAAATAATATCATCAAATCTATTTTCATGATCATGAAAAAAAAAATTATATATTATGAGCATAATAGAAGGGGGTATTGGTGCTTTAGAAAATGTGAAACATGTTTGCTTTTTGGTATAAAGAATTTTTATTACGTTGATTGGTATAAAATATATTTTTTATTATATTTTTCTATTGTAAAATATTTTATTAGGTTCACTAAATAATGAAGTTAAATGTTGAATGAGATGAGTTTTACACCTTCAAAAATATATACCAATTCCCTTTCCATTGGGAAGGACCAAGATCTTTTTCTTGAATACAAATTCACCAATCCACATGATAGGTTTTACACCTTGACTCTTATTTGACACTAGGTTATGCATCACGATTTTTATATCTGAGTCATAATTGATTCCTACTGCTACTCTCAATGATGGAATACTGGGTATGAATCCTCTAGATTTAAAGAGTAACCATTTAATGGTTTTATTGTTTTTAATGAAACTTATCTATTGATCCACTATTATAAAATGATGCTAATAGGTTGATATACACAACTTTTTGACTATAAATTTGTTTTATTATATTTTTGTAAATGATTATATAAGTTCATGTATACACCCATTTTTCACCATTACGATGATACATCATTAGTGATGCCTTTCTGATTATAGTATGAAAACACCCTTTATAGACACTTCAGTGGAAATGTAACTCCACTTGTTCTTTGTTTCAGGTAAATAAGAGTATGTTGATAACTATTGTATATATTTGGAATACATTTTTTTCTTTCACTAGGAGAAGGATAAGTTATAAATATGTACTTAGAACTGTCATAGATGGTTGGAGATATCATATAGATATTCACTTATTCCTCTGTTGATATACACTATATTTTTTTCTATTTATACTTGACATATTTATTATATTATATGGATATGGATTCCAATATATTGATGGAGCTTATTAGCATTTTTTAGAGAGTTTTATGGATCATTCACATTATTTTTTTCTTGTCACCAATTTAGAATCAGGAATGGTTTGGTCATATCTAAATAATATAGGTGTCATTCATGATTTCTTATAGAAATTGATGATAAATTTAAATCATAAAAGGTGGGTATATCATTCCCCAAATGTAATCCATGACCCACATTACTGGTCACTAGCCTCTGGGGATGAGAGAGTGATCTTAGGGTAATATAACTCTAATTTGATTTTCTTATTGGTATTCAGGTTAGGGTCACTACATTACATATTCATTGTAAGAGTAGTTGAAAAATATCATTTAAATGATTACATGAAAATCATTACTTTATGGGATATATCAATAGTTTAAGAGGATTTTTATAAACTTTTATCACATTTTTTTATATATTTATCTGCCATAATACTTTTAAAATGAGTAGTTTTTTTGAATGATAATTATACTATGGAAATAAGCAACAAATTACAACAACTAAACGAAGAGTTATAAAGGGGGTATTTTTATCGCAATTAATTTATTTTAGTGAAATAAGTCATTAATAAAATAAATAAAAATAGAAAACCCAAACCTAAGATCATCAAAAGTGGATATAATAAATAATAATAATATGAATAATATACCTCTAATATAGTCAATATTCAATCTATATGATTGATAATGATCAACTGAAAACAATAATTGAGTTATTTCCTCCAATTTTATTCCAATAACTATAAAAAATCTAAAAAATTTAATCGGAATTATGTCAATCTCACACTATGTTAGTATCTAATTACAGTAAAGAAATCTAAAATATGAGTTGGTTTTACAAGTGTATATTGATAAGTTTTCTTTTTTAATGAATTCCTAATGTCTATTTTATAGATCACCTATATTAATAAAGAATCCTCATAAACTGTTTTCATTTCAAAAACACCCAAAAATTCATCATATAAATTTTAAATTTTTTAACATTTATCTTCATTGCTTATTTAGTAGACGAAATATTCAATGATTCAAACATAATTTTACACATGAAGAAATACAGTATCTGATGGTATGAAAAATAATAATCATATATGTGGAATAATGAAATACAATACAATTTTTATCCTATATCACAAACATATACCTTTATTTTTTATATATCTCATAAATCAAAATAGCCCACATAACATCCTATGATATGGGATTTAGAGCATATATGTAAGGACCTCGACCTAAGTAGCCCAAATCTAGTTCATTAATTTATTACATTGGCATATAAAAAAGTAATCAAATCCCAAAGGAATGATTATTTTATTAGTATTAGAAGGTAAAATTACATTCATGATACCCATAATACATTGTGAAAAGAAAATAAAATGTGATCCAATATAAAATAAAATAACTACATATTTCAAATATTAATGAAATTTTTATTCTTCAATACCTAGGGAAAGAAAACATAATAAATGGGAAAGGTCATATTCTCAATAAGGGTAAGTAATATGGTGGAAGAATAAATAATAAGTCATGGTGAATAAGTAAATATCACATGCCATTACGACATAATCTTGATCATAGTATAGATGAAATAAAAGATAAATAAATAATACCATAATAAGAAAACAATTGTTATTATACTATTTGAATAATCAAATGGCATATAAATTACTAGTTTCATAATGAGGTAATGCATAATGAAGGACATCATAAACATACTTTAATGGCTTCAACCAAGAAACCATATATAATCTAGTTAGACGTTAGCTCATACCAAAACTAGTTTGTCTCATGAGACCTATCGGTGCACTGAGTGGATATATAATGCCCCGCCTAACACTTACTAAGTCTAACTCACTCCTCATATGAAAGGGGTGAAATATATTCAACATATAAATTCATATTAAAACTAAAATATTAAATGTAAATAACTTTGCTCAATTAGTATACATAATCACTCATCATTCAGAGTAATGTGATGAATGGTATCAACATAGCTCAAACACATTCAAACTAATCATAAAAAATTACATATAATATGGTAGATTATATCATAAAATATTAATCCCAATTAAACTCAATAATCAATAAGGGTGTTGAAATAAATGAAAATACTCTTATAAAATCATCTCGGAATTATTGAGTGAAATACACTTTTTATATTTTAAAAGAAGGTTTATTTTGGAAAAATCATTAAATAAAACTAGAAATAAACTAATATAGTTTATCCATAATAAAATGAATGTTTTTATGAAAATAATGGTGGTTTAGAACAAATTATAGAGTTCACTAAAAAATAGGTAAAAAATCAAGAAGTTCCCTTCAATCAGGCTTTCTTATCATGATTCATTGACAAAGATCCTTATAAAACATGTAACTACCAATCAAATAAATAAATATTGTGATTGGTACACATATATATAAATTTTATAAATAATTTATTATGAGTATATATTAATAATTATGAATTTTCTTGGTGTAGAGAGAGAGAAAACATAATCCCGGAAAACAAAATAGACGTTCAGGGAGAAACCCTTAAAATGATCCTACCATTAGAGTGAGGAAAAATAAATGAAATAATTATGTGTGAAAAATATAAATCAAAAATAAATAAGTTTAAATACATTATAAAATAATCATAGTTCATTCACACATATTCTCTGAAAAACATAACCAATGACATAGATGTTTAACACAATGAATGGAAATTGAGTTAGGGAATCCCTTTCCTTGGAATCAAATCCCTTAAAAAAAATTCAAAACTACTGTATAATGGTTTCAATAGTGTTATTAATTTATTATAGAACTAAAATAATGTTTATAATACCTTACATATAATTTTTATAACATTTTCCACCCATTTATTAATAATATTTTGTTATTTCCATTGTTTTAGTTGTGTTCTTTTCATGGTTTCCACATACTATTTATTATGATTTTTCTAGTCAAAAAGAAATAACATTACAGAATTAATAAAATATATATATATATATATAGGTAACATTAAACAATTAAATTTTAATTAAAACTTCCCGTGATTACATAAAAGCGAAACAAATACTCATCATTCACAAAGGCGGTGAATTGAAAAACCACGGACAACAATTTCATTATTTAAGAATAAAAGAAAAAAATAAGAGATTTTATGAAGAATATAACAAGAAAACATTAAAATATATATATGATACTATAATTTTCAGTAATAATTATATAAGTGGTGAGGATATGGTAGAAGTGAAAAAAATAAAGGGAAGAAAAAAATGAATCTTACCTCTTGAATATTTTCTCGTTGAGAACTTCCTTTGGCTAGTGGAAGTGGTATTTTTGAGATACCATAAGCACTAGAATGTAATAAGGGATTAGGATAAGGTAATTTTGATGATTATAATCATGAAAATAGGGTCATGGTGATGAATATTAGAGAAGGAAGAAGCCTTCTTTTATAAGTGAGGTGAGGGGAAACTTAGGAATTAAAAAAATTATTAAAATATACTAAATCTATAATAGGGTTTAAGACATAAAAAGGCCTACAACTAAAAAGTATTACATTTTAGAAGTAATATTATCATTTTGGACTTTTTCAATTTTTTTTGAGTTTTCGGTAATTTAAAAAAATATTTTATTCATGAAAAATAACTTTTTTCAAAATAAAAACTATTCATAAATATGACTCTAAGTATATCAAAACAATATTTCAAATTCTTATATTTTTTATTGTATCATATAAATCTCATATAAATCTATGGAAATCATGATTTCGCTTAAAACCAACAAATTAGTTTTTTTTATTTTTAATATCATTATTTTGATTTAATCATTAATTAAATTAATATTGCATCATCTTTTTGAAAGTCATTATTGAATTTAATTGTTGTCTAAAAATTAAAAGTAAGATTATATGAGAAATATAATTTTATTATTTTAAAAAATTATATTCTTTTTTGAATAATACTTCTGTAAAAACTCGTCTTAAAATATTATAAAACTTAAAAACTATAACATGAAAACTTGACTTCCTTTTGACATAAAATATTATAAAGGATTTAATGTGATTCAAGTGGGTCCAAAATCACTAATATTTGAATCAAAATATGATAATGGTCAACAGTTTCTTATATAAAAGGTTTTAATTAAAATATGGTTCATTTAATGATTCTTATTATTTTAAATTAAAAACAATTTTTTTATTTTTGCAGAAGCACTACATCAGCATTGCATAAGCATTAATGTTAATTAATTAATATATAAAAATTAATATAAAT
The DNA here is from genome assembly GCA_963277665.1 of Viscum album. Taxonomy (NCBI): domain Eukaryota; kingdom Viridiplantae; phylum Streptophyta; class Magnoliopsida; order Santalales; family Viscaceae; genus Viscum; species Viscum album. Next base: position 897,871,845 of record OY728120.1, read on the forward strand.
TACTATAAAATAAATAAATAAATTAGGTTCAAAATAAATTTCAATATTCTTTCATTATGTATATTCACTCATATACATAACAATACAACTTCTTAAATTTTCTATTTTGTCTTTTCTTGCCCTGTACTAGAATTACATTGGCATTTGGATAAGAATAAAATTATATAACTATAAAATTAAAAATTAATTGTCATAAAATCCATTATAAATATCAATTTACAAAAATTTCACAAAAATAATTTTTAACAATTCATTATTATTTTTAAGGAACTAAATTGGCTTTGTCAGCACGACACAGACACTACGTCAACAGCGACAACAGTTCTTTTATACGTATCAAGAAAAATATATTTTATATGTTTGAATTATATATATAAAAATATTCACTTATAATGTCATTATTTAATCATTCCATAAGTTTAATAAATTTTATATCATAAATATCTCTTGATGATGTCACAAAAAATACTGTATTTTCATAAGAATTGTATTTTTTACTATTCACTAAAAATTCAACTATTTCGGAAAAATACCAAAAATTCATCCTAAACATTTTTTGATACTTAGAATTAAAAAATGAACTCTATTTTATGAAAATATTTTTCTAAATATGAAAAATTAAAATTTTATTTAAAATTATCATTTACTCGAAAAAATATCATTTTTAAAATTATCACTGATTTTATGAGACTTCAAAAAATTTACTAAGGTCTCGTAATATTATTTTATAATCACAATACATATGAATAAGTTTTCATTTGAAAAATTAAATTAATTAGAAAATTTTTAATAAAAATTCTTGTTTTATTAAAATACCAATACTTAATTAATAATTTATAAAACATTTATTTACTTCTACTATGACAGAATTATATCATAATTTCATTTATAATATGCCTAAATTTTATTTATACTTTCATGGGTGAAGTTACTATTCCTTTTTCCAGTTTACTTTTCATAACGGTCATATTACTATTCATAAATGTAACAATACTTTTCAAAATAGTGAAACTACTATTCACTAAAAAAATTAAGATGATCTCATCAGACTCTAAATATCTTACTGATTGCAACCATGTACGTCTATTCTCAAAAATTCAATTCAATAAAACAGAAACATTAGGTTTAATGGTTAGTTTACAACTATCTTATTTAAATACTTATAACAAAAAAGTGTTGTTTTGTAGAGGCTCAGTGTTGCATTCATTACATTATATATTAAATTTAATTATAAATCCTTGTGGTGTAACATTCTACCCTTTTTAAATAAATTTTGTCCTTGTAATTTTAAATTTAACTTAAACAAAGGATGAAACTAGAAAATAATTTCTGGAAAATCCACATTCAAAAAGAAGGTATTATGACAACTTTTTTTGTTTCAATATCATTTCCCTAAATTTGAGTAATCATTTCACTCTATAATAAATTAAGGAAATATGATTACATGATATATTTATATAGACACAATATTATCCTTAAGTTATTTCTTTAAACCTTCCTACTTCATTTAATGGCCCAAGTTGTATGATTGGGTAAAATAATCTTCAAAACCTTGTCCAAAGATAAAATTCAACACTTTCATAAATGGTTAATTTTTCAAAAATATCACTATCCAACACTTTAGAAATAATTTTACTAATTTTCTATATTAAACTTATTAAACATAATGAAGTGTCTCTTAATCATCACATAAAAACATGTGAGTACATTCTCATTATAATCTCTTGAAGCATAATAACAATTTGAATTACCATAAAACCATATTGAATATATTCATGCTTCCTTATTCCTTATTTAAAACATAAGAATTTGGATATATTCTTTCAGTACAAAATGTTGTAGACCCTACCACATTGTCGACAATTCATTATTTAGATTGAACATAGTAAGTGTTATGCAAATTAAGTTACCCAAAACAATCATATATTTATTAATAAATCAATATATCAATATCAATAATATATTAAGGGTTTTATTTCCCTCAATAATATATTTTTCAGAAGTTTAACATGCTACTGAATCACTTTTCCTTAGTAACATTCATTATACGACATCAAATCCTTAATGAAATAGTATTTCAGTAGAATTATTATATATTAAATAGTTATTATAACCAGTACATCATTAATTAAACTACACAAAATACATAATCCTTGAATCTAAATATAATATCATTAATAATTCCTGTTTTTCTGTGGATGTGGCATAATCTTGACCATGTTCCATTTTCTTCTTCTGGTTTATATTCCTTTGACGCATGAGACATTAATTTTAATAGTGTCCAATATCCTTGTTGTTGATGCATTGAAGATAGGAAAAATTTTCTATCCCTTTCAATCACAATAATGGTGGCATTTCTCTATATAATTGTAGCAAACTCCCATTCCTTTTAAGTATGTACCAAGGTGTTACCTTCCCAAATTATCACATGTGGGAAAATAATTATTTCTTTTCTTCCCTTTATCTATCATTTTTGTAGTTTTCCTCTTCTTAAATAGATTCCTTCCAATCCTATAAAACATAGAAAATTCTTTCTCATTTTTAGGACACGATAATATCTCATGGTATGGAAAAAATATTTGAGAAACAAGTTCCCTTTGAAAGGCTAGCTTAAACTCGTCGACAAAATAATCATTCTTATGCTTTGGATTATGTTCATTGATGTGGTTCAGGTTCATTCTAGTAGGCTCGATTTTTAAATAATTCCATACCCTATATTAGATCACAACATTATGAAACATAATGTATAATCCCAATACAAGTGTAATACTTAACATAAATTGACAAATATAAGCAGAGGTAATATCATAATCATAAGAATGGTTTCATTGAGGACATGTTTACATTTAAATCCTTCATAATGGTTTGTAAAGAAAATTTTACTTATCCTAAGAATATCCTACATGAGTGTCAAACCAAGTGTGTAGTAAGGATAATTATCATGTACCAGGTTTCCCCATGTCAGGCTCAGTACACCATGTTAGAGTTTTTACTCCATGGTACATCTATTCTAGAACCACATCAACTTATAGTATCTAGATAGGAAGTATTCTTAGAAACACTCAAAAATAATCTTCACATTACCAAAATTCTAGGATTTTATACTAGTACTCAAAGTTTACCTTAGGGTTATGTTCCCTAATATATGTTTTATAAATCTTGTTTTTGTGGTTACTACTAAAATGCCTCAGATACCAACTATAAGGACCCCAAACCCATTATCCTAATGCTTGTGCCTTACTTTATTACATTAACATATAAACATGGAATCAAATCCTAAAGGAATGAAATATTTATAAGTATTGAAAGACCAGATTTCCATTATGATACCCATAATACAAAGTTAAAAGAAAATAAAACATGATACAATATAAAATAAAAAAATACATCCTAGAAAGTCTATTCATTGTTTTCTTCTTCATAACCTGGGGAAAGGAAACATAAGAAAGGGGTGAGACCGGATTCTAGGGAATTGTAAGTAATACAGTGGAAGCATAAGTAATAAGGCATGGTGAATAACTAAAGGTCACATGCCATTAAGACATAATCTTGAGCATTATATAGTAGGAATAAAAGCTGAATAAATAACACCATAATAAAACGTAACCATAGATATTATATAGTCAAATAATCACATGGTCTATTAATTACTAGTTTCATAGTGGTGGAATGAATAATATGGGACATCATAAACATACCATGAATTATTCATCCAAGACACCATACATAATCGGGTAAGACGTTATCCCATACCCAAAATAGTTTGTCTCATCAGACAAACTGGTGCACTGAGGGTCTATAGCGGGGCCCACCCAATACTTAATATGTCCAATGCATTCCTTATATGAAAGTCTTGAAACATAATCAACATATACATTCATATTGAAACTAAAAAATGAAATGAAAATAACTTTCCCCAATCAGTAAACATAACCAGATACCATTAAGAGTAATATGATGAATGGTATCAGTATAGCACATCCACAGTCAAAATAATCATAAAAAATAAATAAAATATGATATATGATATCATAAAATATTAAACCCAATTAAAAATAATATTTAATGATGGTGTTGAAATAAATTAAAATACTCTTATAAAATCACCGAGGAATTCTTGAGATAAATATTCCTTATTACTTTAAAAAGAAGAGTTTTTTTAAAAAAAATGTTTTCATAAAACTAGAAATTAACTACGAAAATTTTTCCATAATAAAATGATTGATTTTATAAAAATACTGGTGGACTAAAATAGATTATATGATGAACATGAAAATAGGTAATAAATTGGGATGTTCCCTTTAATCGAGCTTCCTTATCGTGACGAATTGAGAAAGATACTTATAAAACTTGTAACTCCTCTTCAAATAAATAAGGATTATGATTGATATATATATATATATCATTAAAATATAATTTAGGAGGATTAAATAAGAATAATTGATAATTTCATTTGGGTAAAGAGAGAGAAAGTGTAATCTCAAATGAAAAATAGAGATTCTAGGACAAACCCTTACAAAGATAGTATATTTAGAGTGAGGAAAAATCAATGACATAATTATGTGTAAAAAATATAAATACACACAATATAAGTGGATATATAAGTAATGGTCTGACCCATATTACACTAAACTGGTGCTCCAATCCAATTCTACACAAGGCCTAAAGCACACCTCCCCGTACTCTATAGTCTTCCAACTAGCAGTGAGGGACTAGAAGGTGATAGTGGGGAGACTGTGACCTCATATCAAAGTAAAAAAATGTAGAAATTAATAGTTATCATACACAGTGTAAAGTAAACGGAGTGTGGAAGCAATAAAAAACTAATTGATAATAAGATACAATAGTAAAATTTTGAAAAAAGACCAAACAACTATGCATTATAGTACAACACTGGTCACCCACTGGGATGACCATACAGATACAATAAGAAAAAAGAAACTGAAAGTAAAATTATGGGTATCTGATACTAACATTGAGCCAACCAACATAACTGATCTCTAGACACTATCGAACTATACTAGCTTGATTAGAAGAACCACTCGAGCAGCTCTGTTTGAACAAGAAACATTGGGACACAACACTATCCTCTAAGCAACTCATGATAAACATGAAATGTAGACATAAGGTTTACACATACACTAAGGTGAAAGTGCATTGGTGAGAAATAATCTCAGTAGACCACCCCATCAAGTGACCTGGAAAAGTTCTTCAAAAAGTGTATGCAAAAGCAACATGCTCATCCTAGCTAAAACACAACCAAAAAGGAAAGTAAAATCAATGTGATCTCGAAGTTGTACCCAGGGCCTATAATCCCAATCAACTGGGAAAGTACCACCATGGATGTCTATATCTATATACATATACATGTATAGTCCCATACCTATACATATATATAGAAATATTAATATTCTTGAGTATGTGAAACAATCAACATGAAAACCAATCTACATTCAATACTTGGTTCCTTAATCCCATCGACATATACCTGCTTCTCCCAATTCCAAAATCTCAGAAGCAAAGAGTGTTCTTGACCCATGGTCCAAGGTACACCTACAATCACAAATCTTATTTAAACCCTCAGGTTCCACCTCAATCACACAACCCATCACTATGTGCCTCCTCACACCTCATATCTCACATATCGATGCCCTAAAGACACACCCACACAATAGTATCCTGGTCCCATGAACCCCTGCTTGAAAGCTAAAATATTACCATGGCACCAAAACTGGAGGAACAATGATGTTTGTCCTCAAATAAATGTCTCGGCCCATAGCCTCAATCATAGTGATCCTCATCCCCTTACCTGATAACCTCATCATTACCAACCAAATACTCCTCACCTCCCATGTAGTTTCCTATTGAAAGCACCCCTAAAACTAAAATATGTAATCCATAACTATTTGTAGCCTCAATCCACATGAGTGATCAAAACCACATCATCATAGATTCAACATATGTACACAAGACTCAATCAGTGCTTTGGCCATCATGGGTGAGCAGTAATCACCCAATAAAAAACAAAATCCACTCTATCTCTAGAACCTCGTTCCTCTATGACCATGTCGCTCATATATGATGTCCATTACATCCATGTATTTTAGGCCATGCCCAACTTGGCAGTCACACTTCCTCAAATAGATGTCCATGATTCCCAATCATGTGGTCAAAACCACTCATGAAAATCTGGGCCAAGCCCAACTAGTGATCAACATCACTCAATCCCAATGGTCATGCCATCCCAAACTCTATACAACACCGTATCAAGGAGAGTGTGATCAACCTCATTATATATCATCCAACCCATGATTGTATCCAATGTATTCCTACCATGGGAATCCAAGTATCACTCAAGGCGTAACAGTCAACAAGTAAGGCTCAAAAACCGGATACCAGGAAGCACCTCCTAAAATTCCAACAAAATATATCATCATATATATATGCAAACACATGCTCATCTAGGCTCAAAATCTAAATCCGGGTAATAACTTTGGGTACCAGTAAAATATCATAAATAACATGGATCAGGAGCTATATATCTGGTAAGCACATCTGGTCATCCCAATAAGCAACACGTATCCCGGGAAAAATGTTCAGGAATCCCAAAAGAATAAAAGATGCCTCGCGTTAGGCCCAACAACCACTAACCAGGAAGAACCTCACCTGAACATCACTACATTAGTAATAAACAAGAGAAAAAACAAGGAGTGAGGGTGGTCTGAACACCCATCCCAACACTATAGTCCCAACCTCATGGGATTACCAGTTCGACACGGGTTCTAGGTGACACCCTAACACCATCTCTACCCAAAACTGATGTACAACATATGGTTGGTCCAGATATGATGGAATCATATAATGGGGATACTCGAAACGTTACATGAGTATTGGGATCTTACAAGGGTCTCCCTATAACAAAACATAAGAAATAGAATCCCTTAGGGGATCCTTGGAAGCATCTGGTCCCAGGAACTCAAAGGCTAGAAGGGAATGTCTCACTGGGGGAACGTCCTCAAAAGAAAAGGTCATGGGATTTGTCTCACAGATCATCTCAAAATAGGTTTCATTGGGTTGTTCCAGACACCCAACCTATAATCATTGATAAGTCTCACTCTTGATTGATGAATGAAATTGATAACTAAAGGAAGAACCCACCCATTTAGATAAAGGGACTGAAACACCCCTTAAGAGTCATCAGAACTCTCCATGGGTTTCACCGACTTGATCTACATGGAAAACTAATCAAAATAGACTAATGTTGGGCCCAATTCTGACATCAGGGTAAGAAAAAACAAAAAACACTCAAAGGGTCAGAAAGGGGAAGTACACGGTGTGTAACCTTGTACATGACGTGTACTCCCAGTGCCACATGGGCATTTACTTCCACCAACAAGGGCTTCTAAAGCCCAAGGTACAGGTGTGTGGAACCGGTGCATGGCGTGTTCCCAACACGGGGTGCATTCTCATATTATTCAACTGGCCTGGCTAGATACTTGCCTAGGCTGTGTACTTTTACACGATGTGCTACCATACACAGGGTATGGCAGTGTACCCCTACATGGACACATACCCCTACACTGGTAAACCTACCCAGGTACTCAGATACACGACCAAGTACTGGTACATGAAATGTATTCCCTATATAAGGTGTTAAACCTTGAAAACATGATATTCATCGAACGGGAAGAACACATGGTGTGCTCTCATAGATCACATGCCATGTAACTTGGGTTTTTCGATGGGAAAACCCTCAGATCACCTGAAACCCTCGTTTTCTCTCCTGAAACAACAGATCAGGCCTCAAGAGGCCACTAGCGTGCAATATAGGGCTATAAAAACATGAAACAACCAATTAAAAGGAAATATTTCATTAAAATGTAAAAATTACTACCTTTGGGTGGAACCCGCTGATGATTCGCTCGATTACACTGTCCACGATTCCCACACGTCACACCATCACATCGAGAGCTCCACAACGGTACCTATCTTCCCTCCTCTCCCTCATTCTATCTCCCTCCCCCTTTTCTCTATTAGTTTATGACCAAGGAGGAGCCATATAGGAGGTGTGAAAAATAAGGAGTATGAAAAAAGAGGAAAGAAAAGGAAATAAGAAAAATAAAGAAAAACAAAAAGGTGCTTGGGCCAGCACCGGTGCCTGACTCAAGTTTTAGCCTTTTCTAGGCTAAAATTCATATTATAGACTCAATGGTGGAGATAAAATCTCATTCCAATGCTCCGTTCACAAGTTATCTCAAAACAATCTTGGGAGATTAAATTAATATTTAATTAAATAATTATTAATTATTAATTATTCCGCCAAAATTCATACGACATTTTTTCCACCAAACTCATTTACTAAGGTAAAACCCCTATCCCGGGACCACCTAAGTGGTCAGAAAAATTATTTGGGATAATATGCTAGAGAAAAAAAAGGCCATTTTACCCCTCTCGAGTATCTGAAAGAAAAAGTTCAAATATCTTCTCAAAACTATAGTCCAGAAAAACAAGGGTTATTACAATAAATTATAAAACAATTATTGTTTATTCACACATATTATTGGAAGAACCTGACCAATGAAATAGATTCTTAACTCAATGAATGTAAATTGAGTTAAGATATCCCTTAACTTGAGTTTGACTTCCTTAAATTTTTTCCAAACCTCCTATAGAATGGATTGAATAGTTTTATTAATTTAATAATAAACTAAGATCATGTTTAAAATACCTTATATAATCTTCTTATAAAATTTTCCACCCATTTATTAATAATTTTTGGTTATTTCCATTATTTCGGGTGCATTCTTTTAATTGTTTCCATGGTTAGTTTATTATGGTATTCCCTGTCAAAAAGAAATAATAATCCATAATAAATAACATATATATAGGTTATTTAAAACAAATAAATGTGAATTAAAAATTCCATTGATTTTTTAAAAGTGAAACTAAAACTCATCATCCAACAAAGGTGGTGAATTGACACACCACAAATGAAGATTTCATTATTTAAGAATAAAAAGAAGAAAATAAGAGATTTTATGACTTATGTACCACCAAAAAAACATTCTAGTATATATATGTTACTATAATTATCATGAATCATTGTATAGGAGGTGAGGATATGGTATAAGTTAAAGAGAATTTAAAATAAAAGAAAAAAGGAATCTTACCTCTTGAATCTTTTATCCTTGAGAACTTCCTTAAGCTCTTGGAAGTGGTCTTTTTGAGAGACCAGAAGCACTAGAATATAGAAAGGGATGATTATAAGGTAACTTAGTAGATTATAGTTGAAAAATAAAGCTAAATGTGATGAATATTTGATAATTAAGGAGCCTCCTTTTATATGTGAGGTGAGGGGTAACTTAGAAATTACTCAAATTATTAAAATATAATAAATCTATTAAAGGGTTTAAGACATAAAAGGCATAAAAAATAAATTTAACTAAATTTTTTAATTAATATAATCATTTTTGGACTTGTTCAATAATTTTTTGATTTTTAAATAATTTAAAAAATATATTTTATTCATGAAAAATAGATTTTGTAAAAATAAAAACTATTCATAACTATGACTTTAAACACATAAAAAAAGTTTTGAATTCAATTATATTTTTTATTATAATATAGAAATATCATATTCATCTATAGAAAACATCAATTGGCTTTAAATTCTCAAATAGTATTTTTTTTTATTATTTTTAATATCATTAAATAGATCTATTCATTAATTAAATTAATACTGCATCATCATTGTGAAATCCATTATGGGATTTATTTGTTGCCAATAAATTAAAAAAGAATCTATGAGAAATATAATTTTATTATATTTATAAATAATTTTATTTTTTGAATAAAAATCCTGAGAAACCTCATATTTAAATATTATACAAATTAAAAACTATAATATAACAACTTGACTTCCTTTTGAAATAAAATATTATAAAGTATTTAAAGTGATTCGTGTTGGTAAAAAATGTCCAAAATTTGAATAAAAACTGAATAATGTTAAACACATGATTATATAAAATATTTTATCCAAAATATGGGTTATTTAATAATTCTTATAATTTTTAATTTAAAACACTTTGTTTATTTTTCTTATTCTTGCACAAGCACTACATCAACATTGCATAAGCATTAATTTTAATTATTTCATATATAAAAATTAAAAATAATTAACAATCATTAAAATAAATTAATTATGTTTAAAATAAAATTATATATTCATTCATTATTTATATTCACTCATATAAATGACATGAAAACTTCTTATATTTTTTATTTTTTATTTTCTTTTCCTACACAAGTATTACACAAACAATTGGATTAGATTAATATTATATAACTACAAAATTATAAATCATCAGAGAAAACATAAAATATAAAAAATAATTCATTAAAATTCCATAAAAATAATTTTTATCTCTTAATTATTATTTTTAAGAAACATCATTGGCTTTGTTAGTGCATCTCAGACATAGCGTTAACTGTGACAATAGTACTTTTGTACTTATAAAGAATAATGTTATCTATATTTTCTGGATTATTTCTATAAAAAATTTATATTATAAAATCATTATTTATTTATTCCATAAGTTTAATAAATTTTATATCATAAATATTTCTTGACACCGTCATAAAAAATACCGTATTTTCTAAAAAATTGCATTTTTACTATTCATTAAAAATTCAGTTATTTCAAAAAAATACCAAAAATTCATCCTAACCATTTTTTGGAATTTAGAATTCAAAAATGAACCCTATTTTATGAAAATAATTTTATAAATATGAGAAATTAATTTCTTATTTAAAAGCATCACTTACTCAAAAAATACCAATTTTAAAATTATATCTGATTTTATGACATTTTGAAAAAATAACTAAGGTCTCGTAAAATTGTATTATAATTCTAAGATATAAAAATATTAACTTATTAATACATTTTATTTTGAATCATTATATAAATTATAATATTCTAAATAAAAATTTATGTTTTATAAAAATGAAAATATTTAATTAATAATTTTAAAAGCATTTATCTTCTTATATTATGATATAATTATATCATAATTTCATTTGTAAGATTAATATATGTTATTTACACTCTCATGGGTGTTGTTACTATTCATTTGGCAAGTTTACTATTCATAAGTGTAATATTACTATTCATAAGTGTAACATTACTTTTGAAAAGTGTCAAGATACTATTCACCAAAAAACTCAAGTTGATCCGATCAGACTCTAAATATATTACTAGTTGCAACTGTTTATATTCATTTTTTGGAATTAAATTCACAAAATTAGAAATATTATATTTAATGGATAAGTTTTAACTATATTGATTAAATAATAATAACACATTATTGTTATGCATAGACTCGGTTTTCTGTGTATTACATTCTATATTAAATTTAATTGTAAATCCATAGGGTGTTACAATATATTTATCAAACTCTGACCTTAAATAAACTCCCATAAACTTTATCCACATTTCAAAAATACTTTTGGAAACATATCCAGTATCTTATGAATAAAAATTCATTTAAAATGTTTTATTTTGGATAGTTATTTTATTCTAAAATAAATCCTTAGTCAGCATCCTTATGTATAACCTTATGGTACATTGTAGTATTGAAAATGAATATAAATTCTAAATTCATTACCATAATGAATGAGTTGCCTCTAGAAAAAAAATTATTACTCAAGTTATAAATGGATCCAGTTTTATCTCTATGAAACACACATTTTATCACCCATACATGACATCAAATATTTTTCCATACACCATTTTCACACTCGTGAAATACATTTACCGTAGACATCTAATATAATTATGATATATGGATCTTGTAAATATCATCTAATCCACCTTTTGTTCTGTCAATTTTTTATGGTAACTGAATAATTTAGGAGGGTACATCCCATATTGCTCATATAAGTTGATGAGAACATCACATGTTAGTATATTTATAATAACAATACATTTTATTGGTCTAACTCTATCATGAGACCAAATTTCATATCTTTCATATTGTAGTAAACATGACATCTTAGTTAACCATGAAACCACTACATTATAAATAACATTCCTAATCCCAAAATAATTATCTCAACCTCATGTCAAGATTAATAAATGCACCAAAGTACAAGCTTACTCGTGTAAGGTAAAATTTTAACCTTAGGTAATGGGGATTAAAATCTAGTTGACATCCCCAAGTATATCAATCACATTAATTATAGAAATTTAGGTGACATACTCTAATGGTATAATCTAGTAAACATGATAAAATTATGTCTCATAGATGGAATTTTATTTTCTATTGGAGTACCTACCCATTCTAGTCATAATATATTTACAAAACCTGTGTATTAAAATGATAATAATTAATTATATACAACTCATAGTTTTCTTATGATGGGTAACTTATCATTTAAAATTTCTATCATACATGAATGAAAGATGACTATAAAATTTACATTATTAAAAAAACATGATATATTAATACAATACTAATATTTTTACCACACAAATTATATTATGAAGTAAAATTAAAAAACATAATTAAATATTACTAGTGCATAAAGAACCTAAAAGATAATTAATTTCCATTCTCATCATTTTTACTATGATCATGGGTTTTTAATTTTTATGCTAAATATTCTTCTCTATTCACTTAAAAATTCTACACATAGCCTATCTTAATATTTTTTCTATATATTTTGTATTTGAAAACCATGTTCTTTGTCTGTTAGGGATACTAAGGTTCCTTAGGTTGAATTATAACCCTATTAATATAATAATATTTCTCTATATGGTATAAATTTCATGGAACTACTCATTGTTCAGTAAACATGTTCTTCTAAAGAAATTCCTTCACAACATCCAATAAAAAATATACTTAACATATATAGTAGAATAAACCACAATATGATTCTGTAACCTCTTCCATATAATATTTTCCATTAATTTCTAACACAAATAAATCAGTATATGAATACTCATACTTATATATTGGGAATTTATTAAAACTATAACCCCATACAATGAGATATTCTCCCCCCACAAAACCATGAATACAATCTTAGACCTTATAAATTATTAATTATAATCTTCTAAATTTTATCTTGATTTGATTGGTATTTACTATATATGGTCAATGCATAAGATACTAAAGGTTGATTATGTTATGATATTTATTTCCCTACACCAACTCGAATATGTACTAATATTTCCAATAAATATATACAATGTGATGTATACTTGTGTTTCACCTTCCATGTTTGTAATATAACTACTATATGTACTTTTAATATGGTATTGTATGAAAATTAAATTTTTAATAAAAATGTTATCAAAGTTCCCCACCATAAATAGAACCTTGGGATAATATGATAATAATTTTAAATATATTTACTATTGTATAGAAAAAAATTCTTAAGAGACATAGATAATGTTTTACATTCAGGTGATGGGGGCTCATAAGAATTAAAAATTATTCTCATTAAATTCACACTTGGTGATCTTGGGTATATTTGATCATTTAGAATAATATTCCTATAAGAACACAATATATTTTTAGTTATATTTGTTTTTCATATTTAAAATAATCTGTATTGGTCTCCTGAATTTATATTATTATAAACATACACCATTGATCAGACAATTTATGATTGATGAAAAGCAAGATAGTTTATGTATGTGGTAATGTAACCTACATTAGTTTAATCATTAATTATATGATATTGATTAAGTAATAAATAAATTAATTTTATCATTTTATTATATGAATAGACACCCTATTCTATATTTATTAGGACATTTATACCATAATTAAATCAATACCCATGGTATAAGAATGTAAGTCAATCTGATAGGTGCAATGAAAAAATAATTGAATCATATAAATACTGTGACATATTATAAGCATATTTTTGTATGAAATATCATGTGATTGAGAGATTGTATTACATAGTGTATGTTTATAGGAGATTTTTTCATTTCTATGAATTGATCATATCTATTTAGGGCATTTCATGTATTTTTAGACACTATTTTTAGTCTGCGAGTAACACTCACTACTATCGATATATGGTTATAGATATTCAAACACAAAGTTAATTAAAAAAAATTCCATGTTATTATAAAATTTATATTAAGAAATAGTGGTACCCATGGAGGGTGTTGAGTAATTTCTATTTCTGAAAAATACTGTTAAATTAAATAAATTAAATTTTTTCATATTTATAATAATAGTAATTGAATTTTTTAACACATTTCATTCAAAAGTTATTAAAAAAATTCCAGAAAAATATGTTATAAATGAACTTTTTTAATTCAAGGATCATTAAATATTTCAAAGGTGAATCATGTTGAGTTAATGAATCATATCTACCATGAAAAATTATTTTAATATTACAATTTGGTCACAAAATAATTATAAAAATTGGGATATATTGACAATGTCAAAAGTGTTATATATGGTTCAATTATAAGGTTAACCTAATTAATATACTTTAAGTGAAATTTTAGAACTTTTTTATGTAACTATTTATGCCAAAATATTCCAAAATTATTGGATATTATTTCATTCATTAATTTGAGAGCATCAACCTATTCCTACTCATATCTTAGAGTGAGAAAGAAGGGTTCTATGCACCCTAATCCAAGATATCCTTCCCATATCTAGTCAACAGTTCTCTAAAAAACCCAAGTATATCTAATTCTATTTTTATTATCCATGCCATCACATATATATCTTATATCCATGTGCCAACATTATTTTTAAGTACAGGTTGATGATCAATATGGTTCCCACATTAAATTATTTAAGAAAGTATCACTAGAAATGAATGGAAGGAGGAAACACCTTAAAATTAAATAAGATATAATTTATATTATTTATTGTTTTAATTAAATAAAAACTATATCCCCACATTGATAATGGGGTAACATAATAACAGATATAATTTTATGATTTTGATTCAGTATAAAACATTTAAATTTAACTACATTCATGCTTCTACAAAACACCACATACCCAAATGTTATTCCAAAGCAGTCATGAATTATCTTAAGTTGAAATTTAAGTTATTTTTTCTAAAATTTAGCTATATGGAATTAATACATTCTCATCACTACTAAAGGTGTTATTATTAAAGGTTAGATATGTATGTTATGGTCATTTTATGATCAATTAATCTCAAGTTTATAAATATATATATATATAAACACACGCATATATTGATCAGATGATGAGGACTACTCATCATGGGTTTGGTTAGAGGGGAATGTATTGGGAGATTAATTGCTAATATAATTTTTTTTAAAGTAAATATCAATGTCCAACAACCCATAATGTAGAAAATACACCCTATTGACTAGTGAGAGATCTTCATAGCACTCATGTAAATAGATGATTGTTTAAAAAATAATTTTTTATATTACACGGCTTCCCACTTAATATTGAGTTATAAACCCCACACAATGCCCAAAATGGGAACTGATAATACAACACACATATCCTACTCAGAATGCGATACCCACCTCGGCCTAGTCCAAGACCAATCATGCTCCTCCAATGCTTCCTAACATATACTAGATCAATTTTGACCTAGAACCCCTTTGAGATCCCATTGGTTCTCAAAAATATTTAAAACATCTAATAAACCATAATATAATTTTTTTAAAAAATATTAATTTCATAAAACCAATTTTTTGGGTTTTTTTATTTATAAATTATAAATTAAAATATGTTTCATTTATTTTAATCCATAATTAATTCCCTTGAGTATAATTATAATGATTTTTTATGAAATATTAATGCATGTTATCTACTCATTAGCAATAACAGATAATGTATATTTAGTAATTATCATTTAGAATATATGTAATAATTATTTGCTAAATGAACATCTATGTATAATCTATTAAACTCATTATATATATAAGGGGCAGAGTTCCCACTTGAATGATTATTCATATGTATCCTACATCCCAAAGACCCCATATCTTACAATGTGAGTACTATTGTGTAATGATGTGGATATAAGGATATGAAGTTCAAAATGTGGTTGAAAAATGTGTAAATAATAGTTGAATGGATTGGATGGGGTGAGTGCTGCTACTTGAGTAAGATACAACTAAAAGAGTTACCCATAGGGTCTAAAATTATATATCCTCTACTTGATGGATTCACTGATTTAAAAATGTATGATCATGTCATTAATTTATTATCATATTTGTGGTTAAATATTTTTTTGATTGTATGGTTTTATGCGATAACATAGAGTTGTTTATAGGAATTCATATATAAAATCAATAACGTGAAAAGAATTTAATATATTTATTCAAGGTTAATTTTTCCATTTCAATCTCTAAATAACAACCATTAAAAATTGAAACATATTTCTTTAATAAAAAAATTAAAATCACTTAAATTATTATTACATAAAAATCAATCAATCATTTGAGTTATAAAAATCCATAAGTATGAGGTTCTCCTCATCCATATTTGATATTTTTAATTACAAATGGTACATGATTATCATAGTTATGGGTGAACATAACAGAGGTTTAATTCAATGGAATAGAAACTACTATATTATTATACCTCTGTAGGTAAATCATTTGGTAAATTCAATTTTAGGATTTATAGGACTTGAAAATCCACTAAACATATCAAGGATTTTTCAATTATTGGGGTTCTATAACAAAAATCTCGCCCTAAATCTCTCTACATAGTGGTGAATCCATCACTTGATCTACGAGGAGAAGTTTTACAGATCTTGGGAATAGTAATATTAAATTGGTTGAATATTTTTAATCTATTAGCTGAGGACTACTAGGTGTTTGATACAATAGTGATAGACATTAAAATATTAATAAATCATTTATATCATAAATATTAACCATAAGGATATTATAAAAATATAATAAATTTTTTTATTTTACATCAAATTAAAATCACTACCACCATCATATTATAACTATGTAAAATTTTTGATAATTAAAATATACTGACTAACAACAACATCCACGGGTGGTATAGATGCTTATGCAAAGTAATACACTAAGAAATGAAGTTATATGTGTTGGAGTCATAAATTCCAACTAAGCCTCCATAAAGAGAAACAAAAAAAAAAGAAAAATAATTAATAATGTATGTTGCTGATTCATTATATGTTTAGTACATTGTGTTATCATCCAAGACCATTGAATTGTAGAAAATACATGAAGAAAATTATTTTTACAAGATGATGACTTGTATCCAATAAATATATTTGGATATTGTGAGTAATGAGAGGTATGACATCTCTAGTGTGATAATTTTTTAAAATCTAGGAGATGAGAATAATGTTGAACCTCATGTGTACAAGTGGATAAGGAACATTAATGACCATAGTGCTTGGGTTTCAAGTTCAACAAAGAAATAGAAACTATTTATATAGTCATGCATTTACCACTGATCTTATTGACCTTTATTATTAACTATAATATAAAAATAATGAATTTATTTCATCTATATCTATTTTCAATGGTTTAATAAAAATGTTATCATGTGAATAACACAAACTCGTTATTCCTTATTGTAAACAAGGAAGGGAAGGGAATGCCAACAATATCAATGGATAAAACAAATCCAAAAGCACTAATACACCATCCCACCATGAAGCCAAAACAAAATAATAATAACAATAATCATGAATCTATCTACATTTCATTTATCGCAAAAATAAATTCATAGTAGAAATATATATTTGGGAAGGGTAATAAAGGCTATGCGTTAGTCTTAGGTACATCTTTCATGGAATGAAATCTTTCTGTTACAAAATTTTGAGTATTTAATACAACATGTGGATCAATTTTTTTATTAAAATATAGTAACCAAGTAGATTTCAGAAAATTGAAATTATTTGTTTAGATATTTAGGAAGAAAATATTTCAAAACTAGAAGAATTGGAAATAAGGATCTAATATATCTTTACCAAGCGGTTTAGTTCCTATATTGAATAATTTTTATTATGTTCCATTTATTACAAAAACATTATCTTACTTTCATGTTCAGACACTATTTTATTTTCTTAAATTTGGAAATAAATATTGTTTTTTATAATAAATAAAAATGTTTTGGTATAGAAAATAGTTACAATGGATTTTATATAATAGAACTTTAATATTTTTTTTTGAAATCTATAAAAAATCCAATGATAAAAACTCTTAACTTACCCATTTGTAGATCATTATTCTTCTATAAGTAAATGAAATAAATTTTAATATACTATATCATGAAAGGTATTTTAAATATTCTAATTTGAAACTATTGGATGCACTTTATGATTTTTATAAGTAAAAATGAAAAAAAAAATCAGTGGTAATGGAGAAAGGGAGACATAACTATTGGAATTGACTAATAATAATTTATATGGTTAGTATCCATTAAATGAAATGGGGGCTGATGGGGTTATTCAAAATTAATCAATCTTACTAATTAATTAATATTTATTTTAATATCAAGTTAATGAGATATAAGTTATATTCCATCAACATATATGAGGAATATTATATTGATGTAGAAAATAAAATTGATTAGAAGATTTAGAAACTCCATTCAAACTATGGTAGAGAATATCATAACCATGTATTCACTGATCACTTGAAAGAGTGGGTGATATTTACCCATGTTACTCCTATATATACATCTTATAAGAATGGTGTATGTAAAATGAATATTTGAACCTTATTATAAACATTCAAATTTTGGATGATTCATGAAACTATACTATTATCCTTTAAGGGAAATGAATTAAAAACAATAAAAAAACACTCTAAAGTGAGTACTAACTAAAGTGAAAGATGGTATTCTATATGATTTATTGTATTTAAAGAAACATGACTTTTATCACATACATTTATTGGGATGTGAGGTGTTTTTCAATACAATACCTAATGAAAGACTACTATGAAAAATCATGAAGTTAATTTCTGTTGTATATCCTAACTAAAAAAATAGTTACTATCTATATAACCCATTTCATTATTGTTATTTTAGAAATTTATGTCATATTTAAATGAAGGGAATATATTTTCAATAGAAATATATAGAAAAATATTAACTTTTTTAATATAAATCTCTTGAAACAGAAGAGTTGGTTTGGGAATGAACATTATAATAAATAATGGAATAATAGGGGATTTTGAGACATAATTACAAAAAAGGTATATAAGAGTAGTTACAAAATAATAGAGATGTGGTTTTCTAATGAATGAGTTAGGTAACCCATTATTTCTTGAGGAAAATGATTCTCTTAATAATAAAGAATAAGTAAATAGAAATGATACTAATAAGTGTAAGGAAAACATGAATTATAAAAACAATTATAAGTACCAAATTCTTTTTTAGACTCTGTTATGACAATAGAAAGATATAAAACCTATTGGGTAAAAATTTATATTAAAGAAAACTCTGGTCATAGATGGTATAGTAAACACCTATATAAAAATATTGGTTAGAAAGGGTTTCAAAAAATTTCAAAACAGTGACTATAGTGTAACCTTATAACTAGTCACAATGCTAATATAAATTATAATATTACATGAAATGGATTAATTTTAGGATTATGTGATTTTTAAAATAGATTTCGAAATTTATTTCTTGAATAGGAAGTTGGTCAAGGACCTCAATATGACTCAAATGGAAGGGTTTATAATGTCTAACAATGTCCATAAAATTTTAAATCAAAATTAATCAATTTATAGGTTAAATAAGTCATCAAAATCATGGGATGTTAATTTGGATGAGGCCATATAAAGGTTTGGTAACATTAGGAATGAAATAAATACATGTGTCGCAAACAATTTAGTGTGACTAACAACATTTTTCTACCATTATATGTTGATAAAATATCAGTGGTGATAACCAAAGATAAATTATTATAGTTAGTTAATCAATGGTTAAATGAATTATTCTATATATATAACTACGTGAATAAACCTATATTATATGGAAAATATCTATCAAGAAATATCTTAAGGGTTACTTGGACTTAATGAAATTATATATATTGATAAGGAACTCAAAATTTGTAACATTATTTGAATAGAGAAGTGTTACTAATGTCACATGGCACTAATCACTCTGATAAAATGTTTATAAATATCTAAAAAGAGATAAATAGATTTAATAGAGTTTTTTATATTTGGTATGGGGATCTATTTTGTATTCCATGTTCTGTACTAGGGTTCATATTTCTTATGGTTTTTATAAGGAGGGAATATGACATAAAAATATTGGAGAGATGCACTGTGAAGTTTCTTAATGTACTTTAGATATAGAATGGAAGAGTTCAGGGTATATAAAGAATTTGATAAGATAGAGGTTTGGGGATAAATTAATTATAGCATTCAGATAGATCATAATGATATTAAATTTTATTTAGGCTATTTTTTATTCTTGAATGGAGGTGAAGTGAGATGGGAATGCTCAATGTCCCCAATGCTTACAAATTATATAGAAGAATTTCATCATATAAAATATTTTAATACAACTAAGGATGTAGTTTTGATATGCATCATTATATAATATCTTTTAATTGTACTTATAAGTGTAGAATATATTAAAGTATACAGTATAATACTTTAGTTGGGATAAATTTCAAGGAACCCGTTTCACACTAGAGGAAAAAATAATATACTTAAGATGTTTCATCTTTTAAGGGATGTTACCAATAGAGATTAATTCATAGTTATTAGAGTGTACATAAATGATAACTTCCTTAACCCTAGACTAAAAACATTTCTCAAAAGAACCAAGATTCACACGTGAGATCAATAATATTAAGAGCGTTTAGTCATTAGATTTAGTGAATGTTGGTTTGTTTTCATAGTAGATTTTCTGTAACCAACACCAGTGTTCACTTGGATTACCATTATATGTATCAAGATTGAAATATACATGTGACCCACTTACCATGAGACTAATATTTCATATCTATTTACTATATATATGGTAATTTATTCGAATTACATGTCATAATTAATGGTTAAATAAACACCCAATTAAAATGAGAATCCCAAGACGTGATGATAATAATCTAAAATATATATCCTATGGTATTGATATATAATTTTTAAGGGACATACATGATGTTTTTATTTTATGTTTTGGGGGTCATAAACATTGTTAATTCCTCCTAAGAAGTCCTCTCTTGGAAGTCTTGAGTTTACAATATCATGAGGACTTAACTGATAAAACGAACACCACATGTTTTATATGTTATTAAATTTTATTATATTCAAACATGTGAATTGATATACAAAATTTATATTATTATTAGTGTTTATCATTGATCATTTACTTTGATGCGTGATAAAAAAACATGAAAATTTACATCTATGGTGACTTATAATACATTAGGTTCGCTATTTATGATATGAATTTTATTAAATAATGAGGAATGAATTTTTCTCTTTTGAGTATTAGAAGAGATATATCTTCTCCTATTGACTAATATGGTAGTGACATCATTAAATCCATGGCCATAGTTGGAGAATGTAATTTCAAAAGGTGTGTTAAAATAAATAATAAATAATGTATATAAGAATGGTTACATAATATATGAATCCTACATTATTAGGTATCTAGGGACAAAGAGTTTGTATTATAAAATGTTTTTTTGTTAAAGAGGCATTCAATTATATAACTTGGCCATGTCTATTTATGTTTCTTGATGTGTTTCTAGACACTAAACCTGGTATATTAGTAACAATCACTTGTGTCAAGATTAAGAACAATATGGCCACACACTTACTACATTAAAAAATTTATCCAATTATAATTAATTAGAGTTTTGGATAAGGTGGGCCATACAAAGGGAGTATAGTAATATCTACATGTGAATAATCATAAAAAATTAAATAAATTCAATTTTATTTGAGTTCAGAATAATAATAAAAGAATTTATTGACACATTGTATTGACATGTTATTAATTGAATATAATAAAAACATTTTATGAATGAATATTCATTATTTGATATTGAAGGGATGAATTTTATAATCACTTTAATGATACATCTTGTTTTCCCCTAAATATTGTATTACATTAGTACCGAATGTTGTATATAATCAGGTTTCCCTAAAAGGGTTCTTTTCTTTCATGTTATTTTACATTTTTAATATTTTATACTGTTTTGATGGGAATACATATGAGGAAAATATTTTCTATTATCTATAAAAAATATAGATGGAAACTGGAAAGATGTATAACTACATAAGTATAATTAGAAAATAAAAGGAGAATACTATTCTAGAAATTCTTATAGATAATCCTATCTTCATTTATTAAAATAATATTCATATTATTAACTCTCTCAAAACATTACACATGATAAAAAATAAATCTCATTCAAATGAAAAATATTTTGGTCAGTAACTCAGATCTCAAATATTGATCTCTATTCAGCAAGATCTGATCAGTGAACATAATGATCATTGAGCACAAAGAAACTTTTGATCACTCACTGTGATCACAATACTCAATTTAGAATTAAAAATTTATATAGAAAGATTAATCTTCCAACTCCACCTCATACTAAATTAAAAATCTAAATCATATGATCAACATGCTCTGATTAGAGATATGTGGGTCAGGGTTCATGGAATAAAGAAGTAATAAAAATGAAAAATATGAATGAATATTAGACATCAATAAATATTCTAGGATCATAAATATGAAGATAATTTAGAGTATGAAATTGACAGAATAAAATATTGAAAATAATAATAAATGAATTTATTAACACGTAATATTAAAATAATATCAACATCAACCCACATCATCCTCAACTATAGCAATAGAGTCTAAATTCATGCTCAAATATAAATCATCAATCCAACCTTTTATTAAATAATAAAAATTGTCTTATTAAAATACCTCAAGATGTATGTAAATCATGTATATATTTCTCATAATATAAATAACTTTGATATGTAAAAGACATCCATCTACCTCGAATCACACATGAAAAAAATGAATTAGTCCAATGATTATAGAAAATATTATTCATTATTAATAAAAATTATCACCTATTGGAATCAAGTCTTTTGTCCACTCAAGATCATATTGGACTTCCATCATAAGTTCATTTCAACCTTTATCATATTTCCTACCCAGTCGATTATATTCTATCATTTGAAACCCCGTCATCTTCCTCCTTGTGAGGAATTCTTTGATCCTCAATCTATCATCGAACACAATCTCATTTTTTCTTTGATTTCAATTAATTTTCATAAATATATAATTCATATTAGTGATGTAAAAACTTAGTGACCTATTTCAGATTATGTAATCTTCTTCGATGGAAGAACATCATCAATGGTGGTATGGGTTCAGCTCCGTTGACTTCCTTGAGTTCATAAAATACTCACTCACATAAATGGATTCAATATTATCTTCCTTTAATCTTCATCAGCCTTAAAATTTCCTTAGAAATATCTCATTAAATTTACCATATCGATTATGATCGTTGATATTGTTTCATCAATGTTGACAGAATACACAATGCAATCCTCTTTATGATTTTATTTATCTAATGATGTATTCAAGTAAAATCCCATCCTGAAAGATCCATCCTTCAATGTAATTGTTCAGTGACTTCTATTTCATTAGTTTCATCTTGTTTTAATCTTTGTTGACTCAACATGCCTTATTCAACACTTGAATAGATTTTTTGTTTTATCCTCTATTAATTATATTCTAAAATTGGGCTTCATTCAGTTGTACTTAGGTTCAACATATATTATTTTATTAGTTTCTCAATTTTAGTCGATAAAGTTTTATACGAAAGGAATGAAAAATTCTCCACCTTGTGAGGTTCAATATAGCATGGTTGTTTGTGTCCCCATGTTATCAAAGGTGAAATATGGGTGAGTATTTTCATTTCATAGTTTCATAATAGGGTTGGGTTTTGCTAACTTTATATCCACTAATTAGACTTGGAGTTAATTCATGGTAATTTGATTTAAATATTTTACATCCAACTATAAAAGCTACAGTCGATTGTTTAGAGAGATCACAAAAACTATAAATTCTTCATGATCGATCCTACTTTGTCAAATTTTGAAGGCACATTCCATAGAAATCCAGGAACAGATACACAAGGTGGATAGTAGCATAGCTATAGTAGCACCTTCATTGAAGATATGTGTGCACTATATAGTATCAGAGACTTTTCTATGTTTTATTAGTGGGAAGGGAAGATCTGTGAAAATTTTACAAGATAGTGGGAGTCCAGGGTACATGGGCATGGTTTATTCACTATTCTAAATGGTTTCTTCCTCCCTTTTGAAAATTTATAGCTTATAAATAGACTCATAAACACTATAGAAGACCCCTTTTCTATAGAAAAAATCTCAGATCAGTAATTCTACCTTCTCCTGGTTGCAACCTTCACTACAAGTAATTCAATAATTACAATCCAAGTAAAAAAATTATATAACCAGAATTATATTAAAAAATTAATATTTTAAAATATTTTTATTAAAATAAATACCATGAATTGATATCACAAATTAAGAATTCGTGATATAATTGAAAAATAAGATCAAGACACTAGAAATATTATTCTCTAATTAATTCCACAAAACTAAAAATATATTTGTTTAAAAATATATGAAATTAAACAAAATAAAACTTTAGCACATGAACACCAAAAATTCAGATCATTATAAAATAAATCCAATGAATTAAATATTCAAACATAGTTTATATATTATTTAATATTAATATAATTAAAGGAAATTTTAATAGTAAAACCTCATTGAATTTCCAAAATAGATATCGAAAACCTAACTCAAATTATATCCATAATAAATTTCTACACACTTGGAATTTTTATTGTCCTAAAAAATCACTTAGTCATATTCAGTAGAATAAAATAAATCTCAATACTGAAATACTAGATTTCCATAAAAAATTGATTCCCAAATAAAATTTCCCAACTGATTTTATTTAATAAGTGAATGAATTTACTTTATAAAAATTAAATGTTTTTAGAGGAAAATTGATTCCCATTTTAATAAAATCTATGTCCTTAAATTTTTGGAAAGAAATTAAAACATTCTTCAATTGGAATTCAATTTAAAGTAAAAATATTTATTTATCACTAGGTGAACATACACACATAAATAACTTCTTTTAATAATTAGAAACACTGAAGGATTACTGAAACAAAATAATTATCAAGACAAAATTAATAAACTCATCTAAGAGTTAAAATAATAAAGAATGAGTTCAACCTGGATTAGGAATTTTTTTATAGTTCACTTGAATACATATTTTTTGATTTTAAATCAATGTTCAAAAATTTAAATAGAAATTATGATTTTATAACATCAATCCAATATTTTACCAAACAAAATTTCATTCAATAGTGAAATAAAATTGGTAAGCTCAATTAAATCTATGGGGAAAAAGGGAATTAACTTCTTCAAAATTTTTATAAAACATTCAAACAACATAACATTTTTGAATCACTAAAAATTATAAAGTAGATATTGATAAAATAAAACCTTGAAAACTTTTAAAATGGGTTTCTGATAAGTTCTCAATTAATTATAGCTTAGTTCAATTAAAACCCCCACACCCAAACATAAAATTAATCATTATAAAAAAAATTAATTAAAGGTGGTGCAAACATGTAAATATAGTTTAAAGTTCAAAAAAAATTCAATTCAATAGTTCCAAAATATTGTATAAAAGGGTCAGATAAAAGATTTATTACTATGCTTCCACAAATTTTAGTGATTTATACAAAAAAAAATCTTACATTCACATTAATTCTCTCAATGAATATAAAAACAGGATTATAAAGAATTTCATGTATGGTTTCATATTGATAAATTATTACACAACAAATAGATGTTGAAATCCAATGGTATTGTAATAGGTAAATAGAAGCAACCATATATTTTAATAAATAAGAGTGTGAATTATCAAAAATAATAGCTCCCATTATTTAGAATATTAATTTTTCTCTGAATATTCTCAATTACCCCCTTCTTACTGTTAAGTAAGCCATTATGGTTGATCATCTTTGCGCTCATAAAAATGAAATACAATTATCATTAAATTATAGAAATACCCATTCAATTAAAATATAACTAGAGTTTAATATTTAAGGGGGTTTGATTCAATTTTATTCAATTCTTATCTTCTACTTATTATAGTAGATCATAATACGTCTTCTCCGATAGGAAGATGATATGTAAGGTATCCCCAAGTGGATTTCACATGGTTAATTTATAGGATAATTCACATTCTTTAATGTATAATTTAGCCTGTAAAAAACTCAATGAAACAAAAAAAGGAAAACCTAACACTACAAGTGGTTATTTCTCCACGCCCACAAAATAATTATGTACAAAAAAAAGAATAAAGGATATTTACATCCTAGAAAATTCAATAGAATTTATATTCTATTAATAGGAACTACTCCCATGGAGCTTCCTTAATCTATTTTCAAAACATCTTATATCTATTGCAATTAACAGTAAATGTGTCATTCCTCCCTAGATATATTATATATAAATATCAAAAATGGAAAATATGTGTAATAATAAAAGGACAATCCCATTTGGAATGAAATTCACATGGGAAGAGCTTTAACCCGGATTTATAATGTATCACATTGTTGCTAACATGAAATAATTTATTCAAAATCAATTTTCCATGAGCAGTTTACGTATTCTATTTAAAAATCATTTAATTTTCATAACCATTTGTTTTGATTTATTCTAACTCCTATAAGTACAAATTACTCTCTTTTACTACCTAAAATAGATTTAGATTCCATGATTTAACACAAAAAAAATATTTATGTTCTAAAACCATATGTAGATAGCTGGCTTTACCAAAGACTATATTATAGGGATCCATCCATATAGTATTTTTATATAATGTCTTATGTTCCAATAAATAATCCTCAAGTATTAAACATCAATCACTCTATTTGGGTTCACTATTTTTTAATAATATTTTTTAAATTTCTTTGTGAAACCTTATCCATACCAATTTTTTAGTATGATAACGTGTATACACTTTAAAAATAAACCTATATATTTTCAATAAATCATCCATTATCCTATTATTGAAATTTGAGCCTTGGTTTTCAATAATATACCATTGAATGTAAAATATACTAAATTCATTTCTCTTGTTAAACCAAGACACCACTTTAGCATCATCAGTCCTAGTTAATATACCCTCAATAAATTTTGAAACATAGTATATAAAAATTATGATAAAATACTATTTAATGGTATTTGGGAAATGTCCAATAAAATTTATCCCCCAAATATAAAATTAATCACAAAATAATAGTGTTTGTTGTGTCATATCATTCCTTTGAGATATTTTTACTTTGAAATGATAATATTTAAAATTTATAAAAAATTCTTGATAATATTTAAAGACGATAGGTAGAAATAACATTGAATCCAAATCCTTCGTAGCTATTATCTGGGGACCAAATATTTCACCACAATTCATGATATTACATAATTTCCCCACATATGAAATTTAAGAATTTTAGATGCACTTGCTAATATTGTGATCACTTCCCAAATAACAAAATGATCATCCTATAAATTGTTCCTAGATTTACTAATGAAATTTTAAACCATATTATTTAAAACCCATTGAGGAATAAGGTCAGTATCTATGAAATTTACTATGTCTATAAACTAGGGTCTCTTTTCAAAAACTAGTATAACACAATCTATACCTAGGGAAAAACTCACTGATTGCCTCAACACATGAATTTCTAGGACATAACTAAGTAGGTATCCTACTCAAATGATTGAAAACAATGTTCTCAAGTCCTTTTCTACCTTGGAACCCTATGTAAAATTCCTAGATAAAAAATATCTACCTAACTATACTTGGCCGTGATTGTTTATTCTTCCTCAGATTTCTAGTAGATTAATGATCAGTGAAAATCACAACATTTAACAACAAAAGATTTTATTTATTTTTATCAAGGGAAAATATAATTTCTATGAATTTATTCTTAGTTTTTGTTTAATTTTATTTGGTATCATCTTGTATATTATATTATAACCAATGACATGTGATTTCCTTTCTATTATTTTCCCAAGGATACCTCATAAATATAATTCTGAAGAATTATTTGCCAATTAAAAAGGTGATTCAATATTTAGTGGTTAGTATATTGTTGGGGATATAAGATTTTTTTTAGTTCATTAAAATATTCCTCATAAATATTTTCAAATACAAAATGGATAATTTTTATATATTTATTTTTAATGGAAATTAAATTCAACTAAAATGTGTTTTTACCATTTATAGAATCCCACATAACCAAAAAAAGATTGAATATCATTCATACTATATGGAAAAGGAAATTAATAGATAATTTCAACCTTGTACTTTTTCATAAAAATCATATTTTTGGATACTTCATGAACGAAAATAATGCCACTCCTAACCATAAAATATCACTTCTCAAAGTTCATAACAAGATTCTTTCCAATTCATACTCTAAGGAAAACCCATAAAAATCACACAAAACCTTCAAATGATGAACCATACACTTTAAAATAATCCATAAACACCTCTATATGATCTTGAAGAAATTAATAGAAAATTCTAGGAAAGAATATTTGGAAGATTACAATGACATTATGTATTTTAAATTACATTATATTATAATAAAACCTTCCAAAATGACATGTAAAATATTTTCTATTCTGGTCTTTCGAACAATATGAATCTATAAGTAACTTTAAATACAATATAGGAAGAAAAAATAGGATTTAACAACTAATATTTTAAGGATTTGATCACAAAATGGTAAAGGATTTTTATCCTTACTAGTAAATAAGTCCATATTCTAATAATCAATGCATGCCCACAACTTATTTGGAAATATATATGGCACTAATTCTCTAAATTCATTCTTTAAAATAGTGAACTATGCCTTTTTAGAAACAATTAGGATTATACTTACCTATTTATAATATGAAATATAGTAAACTATACAAGGAGTCACAAGGTATCCACCTCTTTTTTAAAAAATTTGAGAAGTGTAGGATTTGGTCTCCCCTATAATTTTCAAACAGTTTTTAGAATTATCCTCTAGAATAATATTATGCATTCATAGTGAGGGAATAATCATGGGAAAGTCATCTAAGGACTAGACAATGACCTTCTTATTCTCCTTCAGGACCTCTAAAAGTTGGTTTTATTTTTTCACTAGAGAGCCTTCATGAAATTATGACTATAGATTTTTATTTCTCCTACAATTATTTAAATTTTAAATTATCATGTAAGGATATTAGTTCATACATTTTTTGGTTTTCCACTTCAGAAAAAATGGGTTATATGGGCTCTGTAAATCTTATTTCAGCCTCTGATTAATTTTCCATGATACCTGAATTATAAAACATTAATGGTATAATATAACCATTTCTATATAGTGAACATGTTTCAACCTCAAATAAGATATCAAATTAAAATGAAAAATCTTGATATGACCCCTTAACATCATAATGTAAATTTTTCAAGTTTTTAACAATTGATTTACTTGAAGCATTATCATGGAAAAGATAATGATCCATAATATTATCATGTGTAGAATATTTCAAGTATGTTTTATCTAATTCAGATTTATTTTCACATAAAATTTCAGATGCCTCCACAAATAATGTTTTTCTAAAATCCTTTGTAAAATACACATCTATTTATAAATCATTTTTAACATAAAAATTAAACATTTCACCAATTATATATTTAAAAAACACAAAACAGTATGTGGTGTTTTCAAAAAAAAATATATTTGGTTTGAATAACCTCATAAAAAGATTCAATATCTTCAATTGTATTAAATTTAGTTTTATGAAAGATTTCATTATCAAAATAATTTATAGGTGCACTATTTTGGATAAAATTAAGAAACAACTTTATAAAAAATAAAATAAATCCTATAAATATTTTTTGAAGAATGGTTTCTTATAGGGTGTTTCATTAACGTAAATATATGAAAAATAGCCATTATTTCTTCAAACTCTAAAGAGAAATTTCTATTTTCAAAATTAAATATATCCTTGAAAATTTTTAAAAATGTACTACTAAGTATTAAAGGTTCATGTGTGATAAATATTCTATCATGTATAGAAAATGCATTAAAATCTATAGGGAAAACAAGGTCTTTAACCCTTACCAACACATCCCCAAGGACTCAAGTTGGCATACCTAAAATTCCGAGCTCTCCAACCAACATTGATGAAAAAATAGAATAATACATTAAATTTATGGAGGCAAATAAATATAATTAAAATCTTGAAATTGATGGTCTTCAATAAAATAAGGTATAACACATATACCAAGATCCTTTAATTTAATAGGGATATAATGTTGGTTCCGGGAGAAAAAATTATTTCCCATATTTATTTCTCAGTTCCCATTAATTTCATTTAATTGGTAAACATATATTTGGGTAATTTTCCATATCTAGTGATTTATTTAGAAGAATATATTAAGGGATTTTTAACCTAGACTCTAATAAAAAATCTATGTACTTATTATTCCATTTCAGTTTTAACATTATTCTATACAAGAGGACTGCCTTGAGGGAAATGTAGTGGTTCCTTCTACAATATAAAAGAATCATTAACATTTTTATACTCTTTATAAGAGAACATGAAATTTATAAAATCTTTATAAGTTATTTCAAGAATAATTTTATTATTTTTATTTTATTTCTCTTACTCTACATATTTGTGAACAGTATGTTCAAGAACAATTTTAGCATGTGACTTTTTTATATTTTCATTTTCATTTTCATTTTATTCATGATTGAGACTATCCTTATTAAGTTATTCTTCATTAAATTCATCTTCTATGATTTAAATTTTAGTTACACTTTATAGGATCATGGAAATAACAATCAGTCTTCCTATGGGGTTCACATCATCTTGTTATAGAAGATTACCACTACCTTTATTTCTCAAGACACTAATTTCAGTTTCTATTTGACCAATTTATGTCAAAACATTTTGTAACAACACTTATTGTCATTAGGATTTTTATTTTTTTAACCATAACATCAAGGTGTGAATCATATGTTTTCTATTAATTTGAGTATATTGGGGATTTATAATAGATTAGTAGTCCATATTTTGAAAAATGATTCATTCCTTCATTCTTGATGATAAAATTGATCCAAATTATACCTAGGATATTGATTAGTTTTTTGGAATTTGAAATACCTATTTGGTTGATCAGTTTTGATGAACCTATTGTTTAGTTGGTAATTGTATCCTTGGTTGAAATTATCATTGTGTTGAAAGGGCCTTAGTTGACTATTTTGGTTGGAAAATTGACAATCTTAATTATTTTGAAAATGATTATCAAGGATTATACCATTAAATGATTCACAAGATTATTTAAATTGAGTAAATTGACAATTAAAATGATAATGATCTGATAAAATGACACTATTCATTTGGATTACAAGAAATGGTTGATATAGAATTTATGATGGGATAGAGTTATATAATATGTGTCCCATCAAATTGGTGATATCACTCAACTAAGTTTAAATTCAACCATTATCATAATTGGAATTAATTACTCCCATAGATGGGTTAACATGAATAAAGCCTCTATTCCACAACATCTATGAATTTTTTGACCTATTTTCAATGATATTTCATGCTTCAATAGGCCTCTATATACTAAACCTCCTTGAGAAGCTACATATATCATACTATTTTCAATTAAGACTAATACCACATAGAAATATTGAATTAGGATCTAGTCTAAAATATAGTGATGAGGAAATATAGATCAAAATTTACTAAACTTATCCCAATACTAATGTAAACACTCCCTTTCAACTTCAAAGTCCCGCAAATGTCTTTTATTTTTGAGAGAATTCTAGATAATGGGGAAAATTTTAAAAGCAAATTTATTGAGGTGAAGAAAATTCCCTATTTTTGTATATTTGGAGTACTTCAAAAACTCTTTATCTACCCAATATAAAAAAAAAGGAAACTCCCTCAATTTTATTTGGTTCTAACTTAATCCTTGTGGTTTCATTGTAACAAACACTATATGAAAATTTTGTAAATGTATATGGGTGTATTCACCTAGCATCCCATGAAATTTATATTAGCAGTGTATATGGATTTATTATAGCTCAAAATTAGTGTCAATCTCAGGGAAACCTAAGAAATTTAGTTGGATTTCAACATCAAGAGAAGATAATTATTTCAAGGTTCCATATTTAGCCATGTTTTAATTATTTTGAAATTTTTATGTTTATAATAAATTTATTCTAAGTGATTATGTCTCTAAAGATTCAAATTTCTATAATTTTTCAATTTCAAGGACTTTTTTATTTTTTTTCAACTATTATTAACCTAAAATTATAGGAGTGTTTAAATCATGATGTTCTAAGACACTAATCCAAAATAGGCATTTAAGAGCATTGATATTTATCTGTGCTATAAAAAAAGAACTGATAAATGGCATCTTTATCAATGCTAAACAAATCACTGATAAATTTAAGCCTTTATTAGTGCTTTTTTTAGTACTGATAAAGTGCCCCTTTATGAGTGCTCTATTTTTAGTGCATATAAAGGGTAACCTTTATCAGTGCTTTATTTTTAGCACTAATAAAGGGAACCCTTTATTAGTGCTATATTATTTTTACTTATAAAGGAATCCTTTAATAGCGCTTTATTAGTGCTATTAAATGTATGAATAAATAAAATGAAATAATGAAATAAATAAAAAATGAGTTTATTAAAAATAATTTTAAAAAATATTAATTAAATAATTATTGATAAAAATTAATAAATTGATTATAAAATATATAAATTATAAATACTAAAAAATATAATGTATTAAATATATAGATATACAAAAAATGAAAATTAAACAAATTAAAATTAAAAATAATAAATTTGAGGAAAATATTAAAAAATTTATTAATTAGATGATTATTGATAATGTTAATAAATATTATATATAAAATATATAGATATATATTAATTTATATAAATATGATTTATATATTACATAATATTATTTATACTTTACAATAAAAAGTAATTTATTTAGTGAATAATGGTTTATATTTAAAAGTTATTATGAATGAAAAATAAAAAATAATTCCATCATGTAATGGACATAATCGACTATCTTTTACTTTTTCAATTTATAACATAGATCAAATGTATTATATTTATTTCACATATAGGTATTATAATCATATGCACACACAATTGTTTTTTTAATTTAATCAATATATATTATTTATTTTATATATATTTGTTTACTCTGTTCTAATATTTTCAATATGTATTAATATGTATTTCAATATATATCCACTTTTTAATTATTTATAGTAATAAAACAAATAAAATTTTCAATATATTGAACTCATTTTTAATTAATCAATTTTACTCATTTTTAATGTGCATGAACTTAAGATTAAATATTCATTAACAATGTTAACAACACATTTGTACCAAAAATATTTATAAATGTATATTAATCGTTTTTAAAATTTTATAATTATAAATAAATAAGTAATATTTTTTAAAAAAGTATTTACATAATTATAAATAAATAATTATAAAATAACAATAAATTTACATAAATTGTGAATATATTTCCTATGTTTATATATATATATATAATTATATAAATATATATAATGATATAAATATTATTTTTTAAAGTATTTATATAATTATAAATAAATAATTATATATTAAATGAATTATAATATTATTATTTTATAGAATGTATTATTATAAGTATTATAATTATATATAATAATTATTCATTTTTTAAAAGTATTTTTAATTGCCCAACCCTTGTTATCTAGAGTCGGTGCACTATTACATAACATTGGCATGGTCACAAGGGATAAAATCTCAAATGAACAGTTAGTTTAGTTTCCTTCGAAGTACTAGATACAAACATAAGTTTTACATTACATTATGAAATAAAAAAATACAACATTGTGTCTTCTTTTGACACATTCATCTCCATTAGTCTATCCCTACAAGTGAATCGTAATATAATTCTACGCATCCTTGGAAAAATAAAACATAGAATGGGGTTAGTTCAGGTGATCAGTAAGGACCAAAATATAGATAAAACTTCCATAAATAAGCATAAACATTTACGGCAATGTTTAAGAAAAAAACACAAGCCTTTTAAATTTAAAATTCAGCATAATATGTAAAAGATAAATCAAATAATGCCATTTACTTATTCGCGTGGATATTCTACTATTTGAATAATCACATGTAATATCAATAACCAATTTCATATTGATGGAATGCATGATTCCACACATCATAACCCCATAGTCAAGGCCTTCTGGAAAGACTAAAAATAAGATTTTGTCAAGGCCCTGTTCCAAGACACTAGTTTGTCTCATGAGACCTACCGATGCATCAAGGAGCTATAGAAGGCTCCACCCATCACTTATAAAGTCCAACACATTCGTCATTTAAAAAGGTTGAAACATAACACAAACATTCGTAGTAAAACTAGAATATGAAATGTTAATATGTTAACCATAAACTATGAATGGTATAAAAATAAAACATACGTAGTCAAACATATCACAAAACCTTCAATATAATATGTAATAATGTATCATAATAAATCTACTTCAAACAAGTGTAAAATCCATCAATGGATGTTCACATAGATGAAATCATAATTTTTGAAGAGAAATATCTATTTCTATTTCGAAATTATTTAAAATTCATGTAATTATAAAAAAAAAATTATTTTTAAAATATTCTTATATGCTTGTAAGGTAATATTTGAATGTGTTGTAAGGGAATAAAATAGTCTCACCCTCTTTATAATTTGAAGAAACATTCCTTCAATAATTTTGTCGAAAAGGTCGTAAAAGACCTTGTTCGGAAAACGACTGAAATGTTCCTCTATAGACATTTTTTTAAAATTCAAAAAAGGGTATAAATGACATTAACTCATAGTCTAAAAAATATAAAAAATGTTTTGAAATAAATTTTTAAGAAACACAGATGTGGATGATAAAGAGGTCCATGTAGATACTCAGGTACAAGCAACCTCGGATAATCAAGAGATTGTAGAATTAAACCTTACCTTGTCCTTTCCCTTGATCGTGGGTACGTGAACCTCCTATATAATAGTTAAATAATTGTTTTTAAATTATAAAATAACCACATACATAAATATGATATCATATATGATCTTATAATATCGCTTTGTTAATAATATTCCAGAAGTATCATTGTTTCGGGTGTTAACTGATTCGTTTTCCTTTATATGATTGGTTATTTAAGCCATGTTTGTTATGGATAGGATAAATTTTATTCATATAAAGAATGGTATTAAGTTCTGAAGCATTATTTTTACTCATAAAATGAAAATTATTCTCGAATGGTTATTTTGGGGAATAAATTTCATCGCGTTCGTAGAGACGGTAATCCTTACGTACACTCGAGCGACAATATCATTGTATTGATGGTGAAATAGTATGTAATGGGATTGTATATCATATATAAAGAATAATTAACATGTTATATTTATTATATAAATAATTTATACCCATTATTATACCCATCCAAATAATGATGAGTTTGAATAACAAACTACACCACGACGTGGAGATGGTAATCCATACGTACGGACGTATGGTGACTTGTCATGCATAGGATGGATAGAATATTGAATATGGTTGTACCATATATATAATAAAAAAACAATATGTATATGGTACTATATTTATTATTTTTGTGCGGAAACAACAAAGAAAAAGGAAGTGGAAGAAGAAAAGAACTTTGAAATATGTGGTGAAATTATTACATCTTCTTTGGGTGCTTTCTTTTTGAGTTGATCAAAAGGACTCCTTAGGTTGGCTTTCTAACCAATGTAAGGAATCTAGGTATAAGTGAGTGTTTGTGGTGGAATATTTGAGCAGGGTTTTGAACAAGCCAAATGGATATGGAGGTGTGATTTTGAGAGAAGGGGAAGTAACATTTTATAAGAGAGGCGGGGGTCACTTTAGGAAAATCATGAAATATTATTTTATTATACATTCATATTAGGTTTATAATGGATCAAAAATGATTTATTTTGAGGATAATGTGGGTATGGGTCTAAAACCACTCAACCAATAGGTTTTAGATAGGTTTGGGTCACCATATTAACCTTATATTTTTTATTTAACTCTTAGTTAAATAGTTTAACTTTTACCATGTATTCTTGTATTATTATATCAAATGGTTAATAAACATACTATAAAAAGACAAGAGAACCCCTAGGGGTTAATTATTGATATATCTAACCTTATATAAGTCCTTTTTCCAATCATTATATTTTTAGGAATATTTTATCAATTAATAATATAGTATTTTTTTAAAAACTCATTTATTTCTATTTTGACACTATTAGGTATTTTGTTTTTGTGAAGGTAATAAAAACGTTACCACTTTGAAAAAAAATTATTTAATCAACCCTTACATGTAATATTAATTTATAAAATTTTTGTAATTCCTTATAAGTCTTAATTTACATTTATTTGGATATTTATAATATCAATTATTTTAATCTTTCATTAATAAGGTAATTACTACATCATCATTGTGTCATAAATAAATTTAATTATTTAATGTACAAAAATTATAAATAAAATACCATTATGTATGAAATAGTTTTAGATTTCTAATGAATATTTATAGTCTAATTTATCTTATATATATCCCTATATTAAAAATGGTTTAGTTATTAAACTTTGAATTTAACCCTTTTAACTCTTCTTTAAATAAAATAAAAATAAATGTCTTAATCTAAACCAAGTAGTCCAAAAGGATCATATTTTATTCCTAAGGTTGATTTAGGTCTAAATAAACTTATCCAATAGAATTAGGACATGTGTTAGGGTAATTACAAAATGACTCCAATTAATTACATTGATCATTTATAAGTATTATGTATCTATTTTTACCTGATATAAATTTAAATAAAATAACTAATTATTTAAATAAAAAGTTGGGTTTAAACAATAACGTAGTGTTTTTCACTATTCATCAAATCTTGAAAGTTTTCATAAAAATAAAAAAAAATTATACATAAGATAATTTTATATTCCGAATCCAAAAATGAAGTCTAATTGGAAAAATAAAATTTTCAAAATTTCAAAAAGTTGGTATTACTATTTATAACGTCTAGTTTAATTGGTCGTGGTGTCTTAAAACTCCTAGTTGCATACAATTCAAGCTATTGCATTATTCAAAGATAAACATATCATAGAAGCTTAGGGTGTTACTTTCTTCTCTCCTTTACATAATTTTGTCCAAGAAATTTCTAGAATATTACAATATAAAAAGATTCAAGTGGTTCTTCATCATAAGTTCCTTGGGTTCCCACATTGCCTCTTCCATATTATGGTTTCTACATAGAACATTAACCAGACGAGTCATCCAGTTTCTCATCACATGTTCTCTGGTATCAAGAATATTGAGAGGCTCTTCACAATAAGACATATCGGGTTCCAATTCTATTTCTTCATAGGTGAGTACTTGCGTTGGGTCAGGCATGTATTTTCTTAACAATGATACGTGGAACACATCATGAACTTTGGAGAGAACTAGCGACATTTCCAAATGATAAGCTATAACTCCAAATTGTTCTATAATTCTGAAATTTCTGATGTACTTAGGACCTAATTTACCCTTCTTACCGAAACTTATAACACCCTTCCATGGAGATGCCTTCAAGAAAACATGGTCTTGTACTTGAAATTCCAAATCCTTCCTTCGGTTATCGACATAGATCTTTTTCCTACTTTGAGATGCATTGATGTGGGTTTGGATAATCTTAACCTTTTCCATTGTTTCCTCAACATGTTTAGGGCCTATGAGTTTTCTTTCACCAACATCTTCCCAACAAGTTGTTGTGAGACATATCTTTCCATATAAAGCTTTATATGGTGCCATATGAATACTTGAATGGAAGATATTTTTATAGGAAAACTCTACTATAGTTAAATATTGATCCCACATACCTTGAAAGTCAAGTGAGAAAGATCTGAACATGTCTTCTGAGATTTTAATAGTCTATTCGGATTGTCGATCAGTTTGATGGTGGTAGGCAGTGCTCAAACTAAGTTCAGTATCCAAGGCCTTTTGAACAATTTTCAAGAATTTTGATGTAAAATAGGGATAACAATTAGAAAAAATCAATAGGGGTACTCCATGAAGTCTTACAACTTCCTTAATATATATTATTGTTAGATATTCAGGTGTTAATCTTCTCTCATAGTAAGAAAATGCGCTGACTTGGTAAGATGATCAACAATGACCCATATTGCATCATTACTTCTAGGATTATTTGGTAGCCTCATGACAAAGTCCATCGAAACATCATCCCATTTCTACTCAGGTATGGGAAAAGGTTGCATGACTCCTCTAAGATGTTGTCTTCCAGCCTACACATGTTGACAAACCACACATCTTGACACATAATCAGCAATCTCCCTCTTCATATTGTCCCACAAAAAATGTTCCTTCAAATACCTATACATATTAGTGCTACCAGGGTGTATAGAGAAATTAGAGCTAAGAACATCATCCAAAAATTACCTTTTTAGATTAGGTATATCAAGAACACAAAGTCTCTTCCCAAATATCAAAAATCCATCTTCATATATAAAGTCAATAAATCTCCCATCATTTATAGCTTTAATTTTCTTTTTAAACTCCTCATCATTAGTCTGAGAACTTTTTATCTTTTCTAGTAAATATCGTTTGGAAACCATTTGAAAAAGTATTGATGTTTCCCCTTCCATGATTTTTTAAATATCAATTTTTACTAGATCCATGAACATAAGATCCCTTTCAACTCTCATCTTGTTCAAAATTTCATGATCCTTTCTTCTCAAAGTATCTTCCACCTTATTTACCTTCACCGAGTTGTAGTGTATAGTGAAATTATAATCCTTGAGTAGTTCAAGACATTATATTTTCTTTATTTTGAGTTCTTTCTATGAGAAAATATACTTTAAACTCTTGTGATCAGCATATATCTCACATTTTTCACCATAGAGATAGTGTATCCATATCTTCAAAGCAAAGATATAGCTACTAACTCAAGATAATGAGTGAGATAGTTTTGTTCATGAATTTTTAGTTGTCTTCATGCATAGGGAATAACTCTATCATTCTGCATAAGGCCATAACCAAGTCCTTTCTTGGAAAAATCACTATAAATAACAAACCCATCATTCCCTGACGGTAGATTCATGATAGGAGCATTGACTAATCTTCTCTTCAGTACTTCAAAATATTCTTCACACTATTTTTTCCAAACAAATTTAACCCCTTTACATGTGAGCTTGGTTAATGGGTTAGCCAATCGGGAAAAATTCTGGACGAAATGCTGATAATAACTTGCTAAACCAATAAAACTGTGTACCTTGATATACATGTCGGTG
This sequence comes from Viscum album, assembly GCA_963277665.1. Taxonomy (NCBI): domain Eukaryota; kingdom Viridiplantae; phylum Streptophyta; class Magnoliopsida; order Santalales; family Viscaceae; genus Viscum; species Viscum album. Next base: position 897,911,373 of record OY728120.1, read on the forward strand.
CTATCCATTCTTGGATTTCCATGGTTATTGAAGGATCAACGTAGATTCCATCCTTAGAAAAAGTATGGCCAAGAAATGAAATTTCATGATGCCAGAATTCACACTTACTAAACTTCCCATATAATTCATTTCTTCCGAGGGTTTTCAGAATAGTGTGTATATGATTTTCATGTTCTTTGCAGCTTTTCGAGTATACAAAAATATCATCAATAAATAACACTAAAAATTCATCAATATATACCTTGAAAACTCTATTCATTAGATCCATGAAGACAGAGGGTGCATTAGACTGTCCAAACGGCATTATTGTAAAATCGTAATTCCTATACCTAGTTCGAAATTCTGTTTTTGGAATGTCTTCTTTCTTCACAGACAACTTATGATATCCAGATTGAAGGTTAATCTTTGAAAAATATTGAACTCCATTAAGTTGATAGAATAAATCATCAATGCGAGTTAGGGGATACTTGTTATTTTTTATTATATAATTGACCTCCCTATAGTCAATGCACAACCTTATTGATCCAACTTTCTGCTTAACAAAAAGAACATGAGCTCCCCATAGAGAAACACTTGGGCAGATAAATCTCTTATTTCTTAATTCCTCTATTTTTTTCTTTAGTTCCACTAATTCTACAGTGGCCATTCTATAAGGGGTCTTTGATACGGGCCTTGAACCAAGAATTAAATCGATGGAAAACTCAATTTCTCATTCTGGAGGATGTCAAGGTAAATCCTCTTGGAACAAATCAACATATTTTTGTACAATAGGTACACCCTCTATTTGAACATTCCTTTCCTCACCCAAAGTTATTTCACCATCTTCCACTCCAATAATTAAATTTAGTAGAGTTATAGGGGTGGATCTAGATAAGAATCAGGTGGTGACATTTCTCCTCTAAAGATAAGGTACTCCTTATAATAATCTAAAATTGTAACCTCCTTCTTCATATAATAAATTTTCGCAAAATAGTCTGAAATCCAATCCATACCAAAGATTATATAAAATTCAATCATGGTTATGGCGATGAGATCAATAGATAAAGAACATTTATATGCCCTAATGGAAAATGATTCACAAAACATTTTTACAATGATACTTCCCTTGGGAGTTTTGATTAAAAACTATCTTGTTAAATAAAATTGGAAATATCTAATTTTTTTGGCAAAATAGAAACATATGAAACAATATGATGATCCAAAATCAAATAATTATTGGCAAAAATTGAGGAAACCATTAAATTACCTACCAACAGGTCATTCGGAGCTTTAACCTTAGCAGTAGTGATCTTTTAAGCTTGGCCTTGCTCCATTTCCCTTTTATAAGGTAAGTTTTCTTGGCACTTAGGAAATTCTTTTGCATAATTATGAATTTATCTACAATTGTAGAATTCAAAATTGACATCCTATTTCTTTCCCTTGCAATCATGATCTTGGTGCCCTTTTTCGCACACTTGTAATAGACTCCCATTGCCTTTCGGTAAGTACTGGAGTGTTTTTTCCCACATTTACCACTGGATAGAAATTCAACTTTTCCCTTCTTCCCCTTATTTCAATTTCCAGAGTGTTCAATAGATCTATTACTCTCTTTATTTGCTTTAAATTTGTTACACTTAGAGAATTCTTTTTCTATCTTAATAGCACAAGAGACAGCATCTTCATACAATGGGAAGGATTATAAGACTGATTCTCAATGGAGAAATGGTTTTAACCAATAAAAGAATCAATCAATATTACTCTTTGGGTTACATATATAATCTGTCGCATGCCTTTATATCCTTGTAATGTTAGCCGCATACTTTGGGATATTCTCATCCTCCTTTTGCCTCAATCTCAGAAATTGTCTTTCTATATCCTTCTGATGGTCCATAAGAAAGTATTTTTCTAAAAAGAACTCTTTAAACTCCCTTTATTCTATATTTTAAACTTATTCATAATCCTTTGTGTTTTGAATTAATGTCCACCATTGATCTGCATCTCTCGCGAGGCAATAAACTACAATGAAAACTTTCTCACTTTTCCTACTCCCCAAAGAATGAAATATTTTCACTAAAGAACTTATATATTTCTCATATACAAATGTATTTGAAGCCCCATTTTATTTTGGTGGTTGTTTTCTCATGAAGCGGCCTAACATTAATCATCCATGTTGTGGATCAGGATGCTCTATACAGGCAAGGTTATTATTCATAACCTAAGTGAGTTGTCCTTGTATGGTGATAAGCTAATCACTACCAGTTGCATCACCAGCTCCACTATAATTATCTAGAGTAGAAGTGAAATCCCTAAATGTATTAAGTGCATTGATAAAGTTTCCATTCCTTCCACTATGCGCCATTTCTAAACGATGGCATACACTAGATTAGTTTATTAATCGCAATACACAATTCCAAACTTGAAAAACATTTAACATAAATTGAAGAGTTTAAAGATATAATACATATTTACAAAAATGTTTTCTTTGAGGATTTATATACTAATAAATCATTTATAATGGTTTTTAAAGAAAATGTGAATTTTCCTAAGCATATCCCTTGGTAGTGTCGTAACCAGGAATGCAACAATGTCTGTTGTCATGTACCAGGATACCCCAGGTCAAGCCCAATACTCCTTGTCAGAGTTTTCACTCCTTGATATATTTGTGCCAGAGCTGCCTCTACCTACTCAAATCCATACAGGGATGTATTTCTTGGAAAACTCAAAAAATCTCTACATTACCAAAATTCTAGGAATTTCTTCTATAATAATCCTCAAAGCCTATCTTAGGGTAATGTTCTCTAATCAAAGTTTTTATAAATCTAGTTTCCAAGTTTTTTACTAAACCTCCCTATGATTCCAACTGTAACTCCCTAACCCTAGTTACCTAGAGTTAGTTCATTATTACATAACATTGGAATGATCATAAGGGGTCAAATATTGAAAGACCGATCAGTTTAGTATCCTTTGAAGTAATAGATACAAAAATAAATTTCACATTACATTATGAAATGTAAAACAAAAACATTGTGTCTACTTTTAACACATTCATCTCCCTTAAACTATTCATATAGGTCAGCCATAATATTCTATTTCGCATCCTGGAAAAATAAAATTTAGAAAGGGGTGAGCTTAGGTGCTCAGTAAGGATAACAATATAGTGGAAACATTCATAAATAAGCATAAACATTTAAGGAAATTTATATGACAGAAACACAAGCCTTTTAAACATAAAGTTCATCATAATATGGAAAAGATAAATCAAATAATTCCATTTACTTATTCACATGGATATTCTACTATTTGAATAATCACAAGTAATATCAATAGCCAATTTCGTAATGATGGAATGAATAATTTCGGGCATCATAACCACATAGTCAAGGCCTTGTGCCAAGAATAAAAATATTATATTTTAAAGGCCTTGTGACAAGAAACTAGTTTGTCTCATGAGACTACCGATGCATTGAAGAGCTATAACGGGCTCCACCCGTCACTTACTAAGTCCAATACATTCCTCATATTAAAATCATGAAACATAACATAAACATTCATAGTAAAACTAGCATACGAAATGTTTACACTTTAACCATAAATCATGAATGGTACAAAAATAACACATCCATAGTCAAACATATCACAAAACATTCAATACAACATGTAAGATTGTATCATAATAAATCAACTTTAAATAAGTGTAAAATATATCAAATGATGTTGACATAGATGAAATTAAAACTATTTGAAAGAAATATCTATTTCTATTTTTAAATCATTTAAAATTCATGTAATTATAAAAGAAAACATTTATTTTGAAAATATTATTATAATATTTTAAGGGAATCTTCAAAGGTGTTATAACAATGGAAAATAGTCGCACCCTCTGTATAAGTTAAAAAACATTCATTACTTAATTTTTCCAAAAAGGTCGTAAAGGACCTTGTTTGGAAAATGACGAAAATATTCCTTTATAAACATTTTATAAAAATTAAAACAAGGGTATAAAGTACTTTAACCAATAGTCTAGGAAAAAGTAAAAAAATTTAAATACATTTTTATAAAATATGGATGTGGATGATAAGGAGGTCCCAGTAGATACAAACGTATAAACAACCTCGGATAATGAAAAAATTGTAAAATTAACCCTTACCTTCTAATTTTCCATGATAGAGGGTATTTTAACATCTTGTATAATAGTTAAATCATTTTTATTAAATTATAAAAGAACAACATACATAAATATGATATCATATATGATATTATAATGTAGCTCTGATAATAATATTCCAGTAGTATCATTGTTTTGGGTGTTGACTAATTCGTTTTCCTTTATATGATTGGTTACAAAAGCCATGTTTGTTATGAATAGGATGTATTTGATTCATATCTAGAATTATATTAAGTTATTAAACATTATTTTTAATCATAAAATGAAAATTATGCTTTAATGGTTATGTTGGGGAATGAATTTCAACGCGTTTATGGAGACGGTAATCGGTACTTACGCACGAGAAACAATATCATTCTATTAATGGTGAAATAATATGTAATTGGATGGTATATAATATATACAAAATCATTATCATGTTATATTTATTATTTTCAACAGTTATACACATTATTATATCCATCCAAATAATAAAGGGTTTTAATAACAAACTACACCACGACGTGGAGACGGTAAGTCGTACGTACGCACGTATGGTGACTTCTCATTATTAGGATGGATAGAATAATGAATATGGTGGTAAAATATTTATAATAAAATAACAGTATTTATAAGGTATTGGAGTTATTATTTTGGTATGGAAACAAAAAAGAAAGAGGAATTGGAAGAAGGAAAGAACTTTGAAAGAGGTGGTGAAATTATTACCTCTTATTCAGGTGTTTCTTTTTTGACTTGATCAAAAGAGATCCCTAGGTTAGCTATTAAATCAATGTAAGGCCTCTAAGTAAAATTGAGCGTATTTGGGAGGGTATTTGGGCAGTGTTTGGACAATAAAAATGGATTTGGATGTAGAATTTTGAGAGAAGGGGAAGTGCCCTTTTATAAGAGAGGTGAGGGCACTTTAGGAAAAGCCAGAAATATTATTTTATTATACAATCATATTCAGTTTATAATGGCTAAAAAAGGATTTATTTCGAGGATATGGTGGGGATGGGTTGATAAATTCTCATCCAATAGGTTTTATATTGGTTTAGGTCACCATATTAACCTAATCTTTTAGATTTAACTCTTAGATAAATAGTTTAACTTTTACCATGTATTCTTGTATTATTATAATAAATGGTTAATAAACATACTATAAAATGACAAGTGAACTCCAAGTGGTTCATTATTGATATATATAACCTTATTTAAGTCCTTTTGCTGAGCCTTAGATTTTTATGAATATTATATCAATTAATAATATTGTATTTGTTTTAAAAACTCCTTTATGTCAATTTTGACACTATTTGGTATTTTGATTTTGTGAAAGTAATAAAAACTTCATCACTTAGAAAAAAAATTATTCAATCAGACATAACATGTCATATTAACCAATAAAATTATTGTAATTGATCAGAAGTATCAATTTAAATTTATTTGGATATTTATAATATCAATTATTTTAATCTTTCATTAATAAGGTAATTACTACATCATCATTGTGTTATAAATAAATTTTAATATTTAATGTTTAAAAAATTTAAATAAAATACCATTATGTAGGAAACCTTTTTATATATCTAATTAATATTTATAGTCGAATATATCTTATATATAACGCTATATTAAAAATGCTTTAGCTATTAAACATTGAATTTAACACATTTAACTCTTCTTTAAATAAAATAATAATAAATTTCTTAATCTCAACCAAGTGGAAAAAAGGATCATATTTTATTCCTAAGGTTGATTTTGGTCTAAATACACTTATAAAATAAAATTAGGACATGTGTTAGGGTAATTATAATATCATTTTTTACCTTTAATTTCCCTATTTACTTTTAACCGTGGTAAATAAAATCAAAATTTACTATTCACCAAAAATTATTTTCATCTTATTAAACCACATTTTACTTACTGATGTCCACCATGTCCCTCATATTTTTAAAATTCAGTTAACAAAAATAGTAAAATTACATTTTATGCAAATTTTCAAATGCGCCTAGAAGGTGGGCACTATAGCAGGCACTATAGCAGTTACTATATCAGGGAATGTTCGGTGTTGTAGCAGCTGGAACTATTCACCTTGGGCCACTGGTTTGGGCGTGGAGTCCTTAAGGATTTTTAGAAACCTGGTCCTTTAGGTCAGTAGGGCTTTTGAGCCAACTTTAAGGCCTTCAGGCCACATACAGTTTCCCCCGACATACTCTACAAAAAAAAAGAGCAGCCCCGGAAGAGGATTCAAAGCAGATGCACTCACCCGGGTACAGCCAAATGGATTTTTCAGAATTAGAGGGTATGGTTATTCCATAGGTACCAGACTAGGATTACACATGAAGCCTATCCAGACGACTATGTAAAGGTGGAGAGCTACTATCACAATGCAGATGTTGGGGAGGGGTAGTTCCTTGTAGATAGTCTGGCTGAATTACCTAAGACCTTCGGGTCATGTAATCTCCTAAGCCTATGGGTCCTGTAATCTCTAAGCATACGGGACTTTTAAGGGTTCCCCATCATCCCTTTAAATTATTTTTATCAAAAATCAATAAAAATGAAGGTCTTCGGGCCATTCGGCTGCCTAGAAGGTGGGTAAAAGAAGGTAAAAAGTTCAATAAAATTTGAAATATCTAATATTATTATAAAATGACACTAATGAATTAAATTGAAAATATATAGGAATTTTGTATCTATTTTTACCCAATATAAATTTAAATTAAATAATTATTTACATAAATAAAAATTCAGTTTTAAAGAATAATGCAGTGTTTTTCAGTATTCATCAAAAATTGAATGTTTTCAGAAAAATACCAAAAATTCAACCTAAGATAATTTCAATATTATAAATCCAAAAATGAAGTCCATTTTGAGAAATAAAATTTATAAATTTTCAAAAATTTGGTATTACTATTCACAACTATTAGTTTTCTTGGTCATGGTGTACTAAAACTCCAAGTTGTGTATAGTGCAACCTATTGCATTACTGATAGATAAATGTATCATGGATGCTTGGGGTGTTATAGTATTATTTTTTTAAAAAAATTATTATAAGTATTAATCTGTGATTTTTCAATACCGATAAAGATTCATTTTATCGGTGCTTATTAACTAAGCACAGATAAAATGTATATTTATGAGTGGTTTTTTTTGAAGTGAAGATAAAAGTGTCACTGTCTATTTTAGGAACCCTAACAATCACGAATCAATTCGTGATAATCAAAGATCTCTATGAAGGTGATGTCCTTCTAGCACTCCGTGTTTTCAAATCTAATCTTGAATCTAGGATATAATTAAGGATCTATCTATTCCTAGTCTTGAATCCAAGTCTCGACTGATTCAAGGGTTGAATGCAACCATGGCTCTAACAAAATCTAGGTTTTTCTATATCTATAATTTCCCTCAGTTATCCAATGAACCTTATCATCCCACATCCATGTACCCCAACAAGTCTAGTTGTGCTATACTATAATAAAAAAATCCAAAATTAATTATTTTTTAGATATATTGAAGTATCACCTTCCTCGATATCATGTGGGCCTCCTTTGGACAACATTAGTACTGTGCGACTTGAAATATGTGAAACCCAATGTTGGGTCATGTTTTTGTGTGGTATAATAGGCCCACAATATCTATATTCCATTATATCTACGTTTTTAAATCATCAAATTTTGAAAAATTCATCCATATAGCGGTTGGTGTTGTTATTGGTTTTGAATATCACATTTCAAATCACTTAGATAATTAAAAATATTACATCATTAGGGTATTATATTATGTTTTGCAACAATTGGCATTGAGAGGTTTGAGTGAGTAAGAACTGGAATATAGGTTTATCCCCTTCTATTTGAAAGGAAATTCTATAATTTTCTCCAAAAAATGGATGATGAAATATCTGATAGTACGTGGGAACAAATATATAAATGTTTTTTCATGAAATTGTTTCCTAGAATAATGATCTTTGAAATATTGTGTAAAATTAAAAGATTTATATAGGATGATTTTGAACTATTTCATGAGGCTTGGGGTAGATTTATGGGTTACTTATGAAATTTAAAAAACAAATGATTCTGAAGAATCTATGAAATTAGATAAGAAAAAAATATATGCTTGATTTGTTGTCTTATTTATTTAACTATTTCTTGAAAAAATATAATGTTTTCAGTTTTCATTTTTGAAATATCTCAATTTGAATTTAAATAATATGAATTTAATTATATAGAAAGAAAATTCAAATAGATTCAAGGTTCTATAATCTTTGGACTATATTTTACAGGAGAAACTATTTTTGAAATAAAATGTAATTGATATTTTGATTTTGGTTATTGAAATATAGTCAAGAAATAAACAATTAGAGTGAGTAATTTTTTAGAAAAAATGTTAGCAACATGGTGTTTTAGGTAACAAAATATTGTTTCATTACATGGTGCAGAAGAAGATTACATTATCGATAGAATTTATTATTCTCAATCCTTTAGGATTGATCCATGTTTTTATAAATTTTATGTTTTATTTTAAAAGTAACATATTTAACAAGAAAATTTTCTATTATTTAAATTTTAAAGAATATTTTAAATCATTCAAGAATAAATATTATAACACTATATGTAACAAATTTTGATAAAATACAATATTAACATTGATTAATGTATATTTTATAAATAAGTTTTAATAAAACATATTTTGTTGAAATAAAAATTATTTTACATGGATAAAATCATCACACCTTTAAAATATATATTTAAGTTAACTTTTTTAGTTTGGATTTAATAATTTAATAAACCGATATGTTCACTGTGGATTGTTAATTCTATTGAATCTAATGGTTTACTAAAATACACATAAATACATTTTTTATGTCATTCTAGTGGTAATATGATGACCCACTTATGTGACCTTCTCAATAACATGACATAAAAAATGTTTTATTACAATACATTACCATGACCTTTTATATTAATAGTTTTACAAAATTATGACAAAAAATTAACTATGAAATTCATGAATTTTTAAACCAAAGGGAATTTTTTGGAGAATATATGCAACAACGTGATTAATAAGAATCCTTAATTATTCTTATTCGAATCAAGATCCTCATGTCACATTGTTCTTATTCAGGTCAATATTCTCATGCATATATTTGATACAATTATCATCTTTATCAGCCTCTCTAAATAATTTAGGCTCTACATGGGAGAAATGATTTTTTTGTAGAGTCTTAATGCTTTGAGTTTTCACTCAAACTCTCCGATCACCAATTAAATTTTATTCATTTATTTTATACTTACATTTATTTCTTACAGTTGATAAAGATATTACCATATTTAAAATGATAACCAACTCTTTATTACTTCTTAAAAATCACTTCGTTTCATTAATCACAAATCTAATAAACCCTATGTATGTTTTACTTTAATCAATATAAACACAAATCCTTCATTAACATTGACTTTTGGTTCCACCCTTATTTTATCCTCATCCTACTCACTTGTTGATTATATGTTTGGTGAGAGAAACTTGTGTTTTTTATTATCATTCTTTATTTACTGTCACGATATCCATGTGGTCAACAATTTTTTCACAGTAAAATCATTATCCATAAAATTAACGTATTATTTCATATTTATATTTAATTTATTTCTTTTTAGTATTAATTATATAAAAATTTTTTTCTTGTACTAGTGGATTATTTTGTTTTTGATTGTGGTGGTTTTTTCGAATCTTCTCATACTCTGGAGGAATCGTACATCAATATTATAACTGAGATAATGAAAACAAGGAAATGTGTCAAGGATGCATACAACTATCACGAAAAGGTGAATTCCTACTACTTATTTAATTAATTTTTGCATCATTTTATCTACTATTTGTATGTTATTTTCCTTATAATATTTATCTAATACATATTTAGTTTTTTCTCAAATCATTTAGCTTGTCATATTTTTATTTCAAATATCTTCAATAATCCATAAAATAGATAAAATGATTATTTCTACCAATGTAACTACGTTTTACATATTCATTTCCCTTATTTATCAAGCTTACAACACTACATATGTATTATATATTGTTAGATTAAAAAACTTTATCATTTTTGAAACTAAGAGAATAGAGGAATCTCATGTACCCATTGTGGTGAATTCTTGTGATATAATTGGCACATGTGCTTCTTCCTATCTTTTGATTTTCAGCAATGATAAAAAAAATTATTCTAAGAACATTGATTTAATATGTAGTTTTGGAAGTTTGATATTGAATGATAATCGATATGTGTTCACATTGGCAGTTATGATTGTTTTTAGACTTTTGGATGTGTAATAATCAACCACACCTCAATCCAACACACAGTGTGATAGGTAGGAATCCATGTGCTTATTTTTATTTTAAATTGACATGAATTTTAGTAGAAATGAAAAATAGCATACTCAAAACCAAGAAAACATATTATTATTATTTTGATACTTTAGGAAAATAATCCATAATTCATTTGGGATGTGTATTCTGACTTCAATATAACACATGGTGTGATGGCAATGACCCAATATATTCGTTATGAGTTTAAAATCAAAATTTTAGTTCAAAAAATGTCACTCACTAAAACCAAATAAAACATGATTACATTTTATTGATAATTTAGAAAATAGATTCATAATTAATTTTTTATGTGTAGGAATTTTTCTCACATCAAATCGATACATGATGTGATCAGTATAGATCAAAGTGCGTGTTTCCAGTTTAAAATGACATTTTAGGAAAAAAAAAGTGACGTACTCAAAACCAAGAAAATGCATTTGTATTATTTTTATATGTAATGAAAATGATCCTTAAGTCATTTGATATTTTTATGAATCATCATCCCCTCCATATGACGCATAGTGTGACCGGTATGACTCAAAGTGCGTCCTTTTATTTTAAAATGACGTCAATTTTAATAAAAAGAACAACTAACCTACTCAAAACTAAGAAAACACGTAATATTGTTTTGATACTTTAGTAAAACTATAAATAATCCATTTGGAACATATTAGAATTATACACAACTCAATATAATGCACATTATGGCCGATATGTCTCCAAGTATGCCTTTTTATTTAAATTTGACATCAATTTTAATAAAAACAAGAACTGACCTACTCAAAAACAATAAAACAAATTCATATAGTTTTAATACTGTATGTAAATGATCCATAAGTAATTTTTCAAATGTAGGAATAAAATCCACCTTAATATGATACATGATGTTCTTGATATGACTCAATGTGTCCATTAGCAGTTTAAAATCCACAGTCTAGTTTAAAAATATCGCTCAATGAAAACAAAGAAAACGTGGTCAAATTTTCTTGATAATTTAGTTCATTTATTTATAATTCATTTATGACATGTAGTAATTTTTCTTACTTCAATATAGTACATGATGTGATCAGTGTGATTCAAAGTGCATGTTTCTTGTTAAAAATGACATTTTAGTGAAAAAGACAAGTGACATAATAAAAACTAAGTAAATGAATTCATGTTGTTTTGATAAATTATGAGAATGATCCAAAATACATTTGAGACATTTAAGAATGATTTTCACCTCAATATAATGCACTGTGTGACTGATATGACTCCAATTGATTCTTTTTATTTAAAATTGACATCAATTTTAGTAAAAATGAAAAATCACCTACAAAAAACTTTGGAAACACATTCAGATTGTTTTGATAATTTAATAAAATGATCCATAATTCATTTGTGACATGTAAGAGTCATACATAACTCAATTTTTTACATGATGTGTCCAATATGACTCGATGTGTGTGTTATCAGATTAAAATCAACATTTTATGTAACACCCCAAGCTTCTACGGTACGTTTCCCTTCGAATAATGCGATAGCGTGTGTTGTACGCAACCTCGAGTTCTAACACACACCACAACTAATTAAACTAGCCGTTTTGAATAGTAATACCTACTTTTTGAAATCATATATATTCTATATTTCAAAATGGACTTCATTTTTGGATTCGGAATATCAAAATTAGCCTAGGGTGAAATTTTGGTACATTTCGGATAACTTTCATATTTTGATGAATAGTGAAAATTTCTAAATTTTAATTAAAAACAACTTTTTTAATCAAAATAATTAATAGTGATAAATTATGAATTTGAGTGGTTTTAAAGTATATTTAGAATATATTTTTACCATTCAATTTAATGTTTATCATTGGACATAATTTTACAATTAAACCGAACATAAACAAGTGTCAATCTTTTGATAGTTATTATCTCTTAAAAACACGCTTTTTGTTTTGACAGCGGGAATTAATTTTAAATTAATTTCTGCCACTTCTGTGTTTTGAATTTAGGAAAATGGATTCCATATTTTGAATCAGGATGTTCAAATTGTGTAAATAGGTAACTTTTATTTTTACACATTTTGAATAATTACTGCGGTAAATATTTTATTTACCATGGTTAAAGGGTAAATCCGGTAAATAAGGGTTAAAAAATAATATTATAATAATACTAAATTACCCTAAAACGTGTCTTAACCCTATTGGTTGATACATGGTCGACCATGGGCATCTTTGTGTCAATTGTGGGACCCCATGGATCCACTTGTAAGTGATAATGACACTTTATTTTAATTAAGTTAAAATGAATACAAAAATGACACAAGCATATATCTTTTAGAACAACAATTGTTACATAGGGTTATATATGTTGGATTTTAGATTATAAATATTCATTAGAAAGATAAAAATATTTCCTACATAATGATATTTTATTTATAATTTTTAGACATTAAATAATTTATTTTATATATGACACAATGATGATGCAGTAATTACTATAATAGTGAAAAATTAAAATAATTGATATTATAAATACCCAAATAAATATAATATGAAACTTTTAATGAATTAAACTAATTTTCTAGGATAATATGATATATTAGGATTGATATAATTGACTTTGTTCGAAGTAATCAATCTGTTATGAGTTTCAAAAAAATCAACTATTGAATAGTGTCAAAATTGACATAAAAGAGTTCTTAAAACAAATATTATATTATTAGTTGATATTAAATTCCTAAAAATCTAAGGTTCGGCCAAGAGACTTATATCATGGTAGGTTCATCATTAATGTACCACTTGGGGGTCGCTTGGATGTATATAGTAAGTTTATTAACCATATTATATAAAAATACAAAGAGACATTGTAAAAGTGAAACTAATTAACCTAGAGTTAATACTTAAAGATAAGGTTAATATAAGTACTCAAACCTGTCTAAATTCTATTGGTTGAGTGGTTTTCGACTTATCCCCACCTTAGCCTTTGAATAATAAGCTTTGGAGCCATTAGAAACCGAATATGAATTTATTATAAATTAATATTTCTAGCTTTTCCAAAGGTGCCCCTCACCCCTCTTATAAAAGGGCACTCCTCCTTCCCATTTCTTCACACCTTCAAAGCCTTTTGGTTCGGCCAAACTCTGCCCAAATACTCTCCCAACATCCCTCACTACAACCTAGAGGCCTTAGTTTGATCAGAAAGCCAACCTAAGGATCCCTTTTGATCAAATCAAAAGGAAGAACCCGAAGAAGAGGTAATGATTTCACCACCCTTTTCTAAGTTCATTTCTTCTTCCACTTCTTCTTCCTTTGTTCTTACCATTCTTAAATAATAACTCCAGTATCTCACATATACTGTGATGTTATTATAAATATGGTACAATCATATTCATTATTCTATCCACCCTTTGAATAACATGTCACCATACGTGCGTACGTACGGCTTACCGTCTCCACGTCGTGGTGTAATTGTTATTCAATATAATATTATTTGGATGGGTATAATAATGATGTGTAACTCATGTAAATAATAAATATAACATGTTAATGATTCTTTATATATGATATACCATCCATTTATATATTATTTTAATATCAAAAGAATGATATTGTCGCTCGTGCGTACGTACGGACTACCGTCTCCACGAACGCGATGAGATTCATTCTCCATCGTATCCATTCAAGTATAATTATCATTTGATGATTTAAAAATGAGGTTTAAGGACTTCATATCATTCTGGATATGAATAATATACAACCTATCCTTTACAAACATGTCTTACGTAACAAAACATATAAAAGACAACAAGTAAGTTAACACCCGATATAATGATAATACTAAGATATTATTATCAAATCAATATTAAAAGATCATATATGATATCATATTAATGTATATGATTCTTGTATAATTTAATAACAATTATTTCACCATTATACAGGAGGTTAACCTACCCCAACCAAGGAAAAGTACAAGGTAAGGGTTATTTCACAATCTCTTCATTATCCGAGGTTGTTTATACGTAATAATCTACTGGGATATCTTTATCATCCACATCCATGTTTCTTAAAAATGTATTTCAAAACATTTTTTATGGGTTAAAGTCATTTATACCCTTGTTTGAATTTTTATAAGAGGTTTATAAAGGAATCTTTCCGTCGTTTTCAAAACAAGGTCCTTTTTAACCTTTTCGATAGAATTGAGGTAAGAATGTTTTTTTTAACTTATACGGCGGGTGCGGTTATTTTACGCCGTTATAAAATCTTCAAAGATTTCCTTACAAGCTTATAAGAATATTTTCAAAGAAAATGTTTTATTTTATATGGATCTTAAATGATTTCAAAATAAAAGGAGATACTTCTTTAAAAAGAATTTTTATTTCATCTATGTCAACATCCTTTGATGGATTTTAAGATTATTTGAAGTTGATTTATTATGATACAAAACTTCTATATTGTATTGAAGGTTTTGTGATATGTTTGACTGTGGATGTGCTATTTTTATACCATTCATAGTTTATGGTGAAAGTATTGACATTTCGTATGCTAGTTTTAATACGAATGTTTATGTTATGTTTAAACCTTTTCATATGGGAATGCATTGGACTTAATAAGTGACGGGTGGAGCCCGCTATAGCTCCTCGATGCATCGGTAGGTCTCATGAGACAAACTAGTGTCTTGGCACAAGGCCTTGACAAAATCTTATTTGTAGTCTTGGCACGAGGCCTTGGCTATGTGGTTATGATAGTCTGGCATTATGCATTCCAACATTATGAAAGTGGTTATTGATTTTTGCATGTGATTATTCGATTAGTAGAATATCCATGTGAATAATTAAATGGCATTATTTCATTTTATTTATGCCATACCATGTTGAAAGTTCATATTTAAAAGGCTTTTGTTTTAGTTATACATTGCCTTAAATGTTTATTCTTTCCGCTATATTGTTATCCTTACTGGGCATTTGAGCTCACCCCTTTTCTATGTTTTATTTTTCCCAGGATGTGAAGAGGTAAGTTATGAATGACCTGCAGGGATTTTTATGAGGGGTTAATAGTGTGGATTGTGGAAACATTATGTTGTTGTAGTAGTTTTTCATTTTATGATGTAATGTAAAACTTATGAATATATCTAGTGTTTCCAAGGCTACTAAACCAATCGGTCTTTCGAGAATTGATCTTTCTTGTGATCATGCCAATGTTACGAAGTAATGCACCGACTCTGGGTAGCTGGGGTCGGGGCGTTACAGTTGGTATCAGAGGAAGTTTAGTACAAACCTTGGAAACTAGATTTAGATAAACTCTGATTAGAGCACGTAGACCTAAGATGAACTTTGAGGATTAGTATAGAAGAACTTCCTAGAATTTTGGTATTGTAGAGATTTTGTGAGTTTTCCGAGCAATACATCCCTGTCTGGATACGAGCTGGTAGAGGCGGCTCTGGCACAGATGTACCTAGGGGTAAAACCCGAAAACACCGCTTTGAGCTAGACTCGAACGGGAACTGGTGCACGACAACGGGCCTTGCTGCACTCTTGGTTACGACACTCCCGGGGGATATGCTTAGGATAACTCTCATTATCTTTACAAATCATTATGAAGGGTTTATGAGTATATACTTCCTCAAAGAAAACATTTTTATGATTATGGATTATATCCATAAATAGTTCAATTTATGTTAAGTGTTTTATAAGTATGGGATTATGTATTTTGATTCATAAACTGATCTAGTTTATGCCATTGTTTAGAAATGGCGCCTAGTGGAAGAAATGGAAACCGTATCAATGCACGCACTCCATGTAGGGATTGCCCTCCTGCTCAAGATAATTATAGTGGGGCTGGTGATGCAACTGGTGCTGATCAGCTAATCACCATACTAGGACAACTTACTCAGGTTATGAATAATAACCTTACCCGTATGGAGCACCCTGATCCGCAGCGTGGAGGATCAATGTTAGATCGATTCATGAGGCAACAACCACCAACGTTCAATGGGAATACAAATCCCTTAGTAGCTGAGCAATGGATATTTTCCCTAGAGAAAATATTTCAGGCTTTGGGGAGCAGGGAAAGGGAAAAAGTTATCATGGCAGTTTACCGCCTCACTGGAGATGCTGATCAATGGTGGTCATTGATTCAAAATACGAAGGAAGATGATGAAGTATCAAATATGGAATGGAGGGAATTCAAAGATCTGATTTTAGAAAAATACTTCCCTCGCGACCATCGAGCGGATATGGAAAGACAATTTCTGAGTCTGAGACAAAAGGAGGATGAGAATGTCACAAAGTATGAGGCTAACTTTACAAGGTTAGCGAGGTATGCTGGAGATTATATTCGCAACCCAAGAAGTAAGATTGATCGTTTCTTTGATGGGTTATAACCATTTCTCCGTCGAGCATTAGTCTCACAATCCTTTTCATCGTACGAAGACATTGTCTCATGTGCTATAAAGACCGAAAAGGAATTCTCTAAGTCTTATGACTTTAAAGCAAAGCAAGAGAAGAAGAGACCTGCTGATCAATCTGGGAATGGAAATAAGGGGAAGAAGGGAAAGGTTGAATATCCATCTTGTGGTAAATGCGGGAAGAAACATCCTGGTACTTGCTTGAAGGGAATGGGAGTCTGTTACAAGTGTGGTGAAAAAGGCCACCAAGCTCATGATTGCAAGGGGAAGAAGGAAGCTACCAACGTTCAGTGCTACAATTGCAGGGAGATGGGGAATTATGCAAATGCATGTCCTAAGCGTCAAGAGAACTTACCTCAGAAAAGGCCAAGGGATCAAGGCCAGGCTTATGCTATCACTACTGCTGAGGTAGAAGCTCCGAAAGACGTGGTGGCAGGTAATTTAATGGTTTCCTCAAGTTTAGAAAATTCATTATTTGATTCTGGATCATCGCATTGTTTCATATCTTCCCAGTTTGCTAAGAAAATTAGATATTTCCAATTTGATTTAATAAGGGAGTTGTCAGTTAAAACTCCTAAGGGAAGTATCGTTGCAACAAAGTTTTGTGAATCAGTCCCCATTAGAGCACATAAATTTTCTTTATCTGCTGATCTCATCGTCATACCTATGATCGAGTTTGATATAATCCTCGGTATGGACTGGCTTTCGGACTATGATGCGAAGATTTATTGTAAGAAGAAAGAGGTTACGATTCTTGATGATAATGATAAGGAACACCTTATTTTTAGAGCAGAATCGTCACCACCTAATTCTTATTTAGATCCACCCTCAATAACTCAACTAAATTCAATTATTGGGGAGGAAGAGAATGAAATAACTGCGGGTGAGGAAAGGAATGTTCAAATAGAGGATGTACCTGTTGTGAAAGAATTTGTAGATGTATTTCCAGAAGATTTACCTGGACATCCTCCAGAACGAGAAGTTGAGTTTTCTATTGATTTGATTCCTGGATCAAGGCCTATATCGAAGACCCCTTATAGAATGGCCACTGTAGAGTTAGTCGAACTAAAGAAACAACTAGAGGAATTGAGTAATAAGGGATTTATTCGCCCTAGTGTTTCTCCATGGGGAGCCCCTGTTCTTTTTGTTAAAAAGAAAGATGGATCTATGAGGTTATGTATCGACTACAGGGAGATCAATGCTATAACGATAAAGAACAAGTATCCCCTACCTCGTATTGATGATTTATTTGACCAACTGCATGGAGCTCAATACTTTTCAAAGATTGACCTTCGATCTGGATACCATCAGTTGTGTGTGAAGAAGGAAGACATTCCGAAAACAGCATTTCGAACCAGGTACGGGCATTATGAGTTTACTGTAATGCCGTTTGGATTGACTAATGCACCCTCTGTATTCATGGATCTGATGAATAGAGTCTTCAAGGAGTATCTCGATGAATTTGTGGTGGTATTTATTGATGATATCTTGGTATACTCCAAAACCTACGAAGATCATGAAAATCACTTGCGCATTATCTTGAAGACTCTGAGGAGGCATGAATTATATGGGAAGTTTAGCAAGTGTGAATTCTGGCTTCAGGAGATTTCTTTTCTTGGCCATATTGTCTCTAAAGATGGAATCTCTGTTGATCCTTCTAAGACCAAGGCAATCCAAGAATGGCCAGCACCTACGAGTATAACTGAGGTACGTAGTTTTATTGGTTTGGCAGGTTATTATCGACGTTTCGTCCAGAATTTTGCCCGATTGGCTAACCCATTAACGAAGCTCACACGTAAAGGGGTTAAATTTGTTTGGACAAAAGAGTGTGAAGAATGTTTCGAAGAACTGAAGAGAAGATTAGTCAATGCTCCGTTATTGACTCTACCATCGGGGAATGATGGGTTCGTTATTTATAGTGATGCATCGAAGAAAGGACTTGGCTGTGTCCTTATGCAGAATGATAGAGTTATTGCCTATGCATCACGACAGTTGAAAATTCATGAACAAAACTATCCTACTCATGATCTTGAGTTAGCAGCTGTGATCTTTGCTTTGAAGATATGGAGGCACTACCTCTATGGTGAAAAATGTGAGATTTATACTGATCACAAGAGTTTGAAGTATATTTTCTCACAAAAAGAACTCAACATGAGGCAAAGGAGATGGCTTGAATTACTCAAGGATTATGATTGTACGATACACTACCACCCGGGGAAGGCAAACAAGGTGGCAGATGCTTTGAGTAGAAAAGACCATGGAGTTTTGAACAATATGAGAATTGAAAGGGATCCAATTTTCATGGATCTAGTGAAAATGGACATGGGAATAACCAGGGAAGGTGAAACATCAATGCTTTTTCAAATGGTTGCCAAACCATCTTTACTAGAAAGGATTAAGAGTTCTCAGACCGATGATGACGAATTCCAAAAGAAGATTAAAGCTGTGAATGATGGGAGATTGAGAGACTTTGTGTATGAAGATGGAATTTTGAAATTCGGGAAGAGACTTTGTGTTCCCAATATACCTGATCTAAAAAGGGAATTGCTGGATGATGCTCATAGTTCCAATTTCTCTCTACACCCTGGGAGCACCAAAATGTATAGAGATTTGAAGGAACATTTTTGGTGGGACAACATGAAGAGGGAGATTGCTGATTTTGTGTCAAGATGTATGGTTTGTCAACAAGTGAAAGCTGGAAGGCAACAGCCTGGAGGAGTCATGCAACCTCTTCCCATACCGGAGTGGAAATGGGACAATGTTACGATGGACTTTGCCATGGGGCTACCGAAGACTCCTAGAAGGAATGATGCAATATGGGTTATTGTTGATCTTCTTACCAAGTCAGCACATTTTCTTGCTATAAGAGAAGATCTACCCCTGGAACGTCTAGCAAGACTATACATTAATGAAGTTGTGAGACTTCATGGAGTACCCCTATCAATTGTTTCTGATCGTGATCCCCGTTTTACTTCAAGATTCTGGAAAATTCTTCAGAAATCCCTGGATACAGAACTTCATTTGAGCACTGCTTACCACCCTCAGACAGACGGACAATCAGAACGGACTATTCAAACCTTAGAAGACATGTTGAGATCTTGCTCACTTGACTTTCGGGGTATGTGGGATCAATATTTACCACTGGTAGAATTTTCCTATAACAATAGCTTCCATTCGAGTATACAGATGGCACCATATGAAGCGTTATACGGAAAGAGATGTCGTACACCAACCTGTTGGGATGACGTTGGTGAAAGAAAACTTGTAGGCCCAGAGCTGGTGGAGGAAACGGTGGAAAAGGTGAAAGTAATCCAAAATCACATCAAAGCAGCTCAAAGTAGGCAGAAGAGCTATGCCGATAATCGAAGGAAGGATTTGGAATTTCAAGTCGGTGATCATGTTTTTCTGAAGGTATCTCCGTGGAAGGGAGTCATACGTTTTGGTAAGAAAGGTAAATTGAGTCCCAGGTACATCGGACCTTTCGAAATTCTAGAACTAATTGGGGTTGTAGCTTACCGATTGGCAATGCCGCCAAGTCTCTCCAAATTTCACGATGTGTTCCACGTATCTCTATTGAGGAAATACATGCCTGATCCGACGCATGTACTAACCTATGAGGAATTAGAACTAGAACCCGATCTGTCTTATTGCGAAGAGCCCGTTAGGATTCTTGATACAAGAGAACAAGTACTGAGAAACCGGACGACGCGTCTGGTAAAAGTTTTGTGGAGAAATCATAAGATGGAAGAGGCAACGTGGGAACCCGAGGAACTTATGATGAAGAACCACCCGAGTCTTTTTATACAGTAATACCCTAGAAATTGCGAGGAAGCAATTATTTGAAGGAGGGGAGAATGTAACACCCCAAGCTTCTACGGTACGTTTCCCTTCTAATAATGCGATAGCGTGTGTTGTACGCAACCTCGAGTTCTAACACACACCACAACTAATTAAACTAGCCGTTGTGAATAGTAATACCTACTTTTTGAAATCATATATATTCTATATTTCAAAATGGACTTCATTTTTGGATTCGGAATATCAAAATTAGCCTAGGGTGAAATTTTGGTACATTTCGGATAACTTTCATATTTTGATGAATAGTGAAAATTTCTAAATTTTAATTAAAAACAACTTTTTTAATCAAAATAATTAATAGTGATAAATTATGAATTTGAGTGGTTTTAAAGTATATTTAGAATATATTTTTACCATTCAATTTAATGTTTATCATTGGACATAATTTTACAATTAAACCGAACATAAACAAGTGTCAATCTTTTGATAGTTATTATCTCTTAAAAACACGCTTTTTGTTTTGACAGCGGGAATTAATTTTAAATTAATTTCTGCCACTTATGTGTTTTGAATTTAGGAAAATGGATTCCATATTTGGAATCAGGATGTTCAAATTGTGTAAATAGGTAACTTTTATTTTTACACATTTTGAATAATTACTGCGGTAAATATTTTATTTACCATGGTTAAAGGGTAAATCTGGTAAATAAGGGTTAAAAAATAATATTATAATAATACTAAATTACCCTAAAACGTGTCTTAACCCTATTGGTTGATACATGGTCGACCATGGTCATCTTTGTGTCAATTTTGGGACCCCATGGATCCACTTGTAAGTGATAATGACACTTTATTTTAATTAAGTTAAAATGAATACAAAAATGACACAAGCATATATCTTTTAGAACAACAATTGTTACATAGGGTTATATATGTTGGATTTTAGATTATAAATATTCATTAGAAAGATAAAAATATTTCCTACATAATGATATTTTATTTATAATTTTTAGACCTTAAATAATTTATTTTATATATGACACAATGATGATGCAGTAATTACTATAATAGTGAAAAATTAAAATAATTGATATTATAAATACCCAAATAAATATAATATGAAACTTTTAATGAATTAAACTAATTTTCTAGGATAATATGATATATTATTATTGATATAATTGACTTTTTTCGAAGTAATCAATCTGTTATGAGTTTCAAAAAAATCAACTATTGAATAGTGTCAAAATTGACATAAAAGAGTTCTTAAAACAAATATTATATTATTAATTGATATTAAATTCCTAAAAATCTAAGGTTCGGCCAAGAGACTTATATCATGGTAGGTTCATCATTAATGTACCACTTGGGGGTCGCTTGGATGTATATAGTAAGTTTATTAACCATATTATATAAAAATACAAAGAGACATTGTAAAAGTGAAACTAATTAACTTAGAGTTAATACTTAAAGATAAGGTTAATATAAGTACTCAAACCTGTCTAAATTCTATTGGTTGAGTGGTTTGCGACTTATCCCCACCTTAGCCTTTGAATAATAAGCTTTGGAGCCATTAGAAACCGAATATGAATTTATTATAAATTAATATTTCTAGCTTTTCCAAAGGTGCCCCTCACCCCTCTTATAAAAGGGCACTCCTCCTTCCCATTTCTTCACACCTTCAAAGCCTTTTGGTTCGGCCAAACTCTGCCCAAATACTCTCCCAACATCCCTCACTACAACCTAGAGGCCTTAGTTTGATCAGAAAGCCAACCTAAGGATCCCTTTTGATCAAATCAAAAGGAAGAACCCGAAGAAGAGGTAATGATTTCACCACCCTTTTCTAAGTTCATTTCTTCTTCCACTTCTTCTTCCTTTGTTCTTACCATTCTGAAATAATAACTCCAGTATCTCACATATACTGTGATGTTATTATAAATATGGTACAATCATATTCAGTATTCTATCCACCCTTTGAATAACATGTCACCATACGTGCGTACGTACGGCTTACCGTCTCCACGTCGTGGTGTAATTGTTATTCAATATAATATTATTTGGATGGGTATAATAATGATGTGTAACTCATGTAAATAATAAATATAACATGTTAATGATTCATTATATATGATATACCATCCATTTATATATTATTTTAATATCAAAAGAATGATATTGTCGCTCGTGCGTACGTACGGACTACCGTCTCCACGAACGCGATGAGATTCATTCTCCATCGTATCCATTCAAGTATAATTATCATTTGATGATTTAAAAATGAGGTTTAAGGACTTAATATCATTCTGGATATGAATAATATACAACCTATCCTTTACAAACATGTCTTACGTAACAAAACATATAAAAGACAACAAGTAAGTTAACACCCGATATAATGATAATACTAAGATATTATTATCAAATCAATATTAAAAGATCATATATGATATCATATTAATGTATATGATTCTTGTATAATTTAATAACAATTATTTCACCATTGTACAGGAGGTTAACCTACCCCAACCAAGTAAAAGTACAAGGTAAGGGTTATTTCACAATCTCTTCATTATCCGAGGTTGTTTATACGTAATAATCTACTGGGATATCTTTATCATCCACATCCATGTTTCTTAAAAATGTATTTCAAAACATTTTTTATGGGTTAAAGTCATTTATAACCTTGTTTGAATTTTTATAAGAGGTTTATAAAGGAATCTTTCCGTCGTTTTCAAAACAAAGTCCTTTTTAACCTTTTCGATAGAATTGAGGTAAGAATGTTTTTTTAACTTATACGACGGGTGCGGTTATTTTACACCGTTATAAAATCTTCAAAGATTTCCTTACAAGCTTATAAGAATATTTTCAAAGAAAATGTTTTATTTTATATGGATATTAAATGATTTCAAAATAAAAGGAGATACTTCTTTAAAAAGAATTTTGATTTCATCTATGTCAACATCCTTTGATGGATTTTAAGATTATTTGAAGTTGATTTATTATGATACAAAACTTCTATATTGTATTGAAGGTTTTGTGATATGTTTGACTGTGGATGTGCTATTTTTATACCATTCATAGTTTATGGTGAAAGTATTGACATTTCGTATGCTAGTTTTAATACGAATGTTTATGTTATGTTTAAACCTTTTCATATGGGAATGCATTGGACTTAATAAGTGACGGGTGGAGCCCGCTATAGCTCCTCGATGCATCGGTAGGTCTCATGAGACAAACTAGTGTCTTGGCACCAGGCCTTGACAAAATCTTATTTGTAGTCTTGGCACGAGGCCTTGGCTATGTGGTTATGATAGTCTGGCATTATGCATTCCAACATTATGAAAGTTGTTATTGATTTTTGCATGTGATGATTCGATTAGTAGAATATCCATGTGAATAATTAAATGGCATTATTTCATTTTATTTATGCCATACCATGTTGAAAGTTCATATTTAAAAGGCTTTTGTTTTAGTTATACATTGCCTTAAATGTTTATTCTTTCCGCTATATTGTTATCCTTACTGGGCATTTGAGCTCACCCCTTTTCTATGTTTTATTTTTCCCAGGATGTGAAGAGGTAAGTTATGAATGATCTGCAGGGATTTTTATGAGGGGTTAATAGTGTGGATTGTGGAAACATTATGTTGTTGTAGTAGTTTTTCATTTTATGATGTAATGTAAAACTTATGAATATATCTAGTGTTTCCAAGGCTACTAAACCAATCGGTCTTTCGAGATTTGATCTTTCTTGTGATCATGCCAATGTTACGAAGTAATGCACCGACTCTGGGTAGCTGGGGTCAGGGCGTTACATTTTAGTTCAAAAATTGTCACTCACTCTAAAGTAATAAAACACACTCAGATTGACGTTATAATTTAGTACAAAGATTAATAAGTAGTTTTTGAAGTTTATTAATTTGTATCACATAAAATGTCCACATGATGTGACAAGTATGAATCAAAGTTCATGTTTCCAGTTTAAAATTACATTTTAGTAAAAAAGAAAAGTGACTTAACCCAAACTGAGAAAACACATTAGGATTATTTTGATACATTACAAAATGATCCATAAGTCATTTAGGAGATGTAATAATCATCCACACCTCAATCCAATGCATGGTGTTATCAGTATGACTCTAAGTGTGTTTTTAAATAATTAAGTATCATTTAATTTTAAAATGCACATCACATTTCCAAAATCGAGCAAAAAAGCCTAGATTTTTTCTTTTCATTAAAATTTTGTAGTCATAATTTAATTTTCTGATTTCATGGTGTTTTTAGTGTTTTAGTGTGTTGTGAAAGAACACTATATTGGAGCTGTAGTTTTTTGTTACAAAAAAATATAGTATGGACCTTTATTAACACTTATAAAGGTTTCCTTTATCTGTTCTTCGAAAAGTGAAGATAAAGAATACCTTTATCATTGATTCTAGAAGTTCTGATAAAGGACATATTTATCAGTGCCTTTAAAATCACAGATAAATGATCCATTTATAAACATTTTTAGCACTAATAAAAGACTCAGGATTTAATCTCTCTCAAATAGTCAGCACTTCTCTCGTGTTTATAAAGGTTATTTTTAGCATTGTAAAAGGATGATTTTGTACTAGTGAGATTATTGTCTAAAATAAAAGCTTATTTTTTATTATTTAAAATTTCATTAAATAGTTTTTTTATACAAGAATAATATAATTTTCAGGAATAAAATATTATTTACTATTTCCAAAACTCTTTGTAATCCTCCCCACCAACAACACCAATTGAATGGTTCGATTTTATAGTTTATTTGACCATATTGTTTTCACGTAAAGAATATAATATAATAGTACCCATGGTTTTATCCAATGAGGCTACCCTTAAATCATTAATTTTTGTCTTTTTTTATTTTTGGGTTTTTAATATGCTTTGGTATTTTGAGGGGAATTCATATAATGAAAAAAATATTCTATTTTCTATAGAAAAAATAATGGAAATATGATAGAAGTAGAACTAGAGAAGTATAATTATAAGGATAAAATTAATTTATTATTCTAAAAATTCATATGGATTACCCTATCTTCATTTCATAAAATAATTTTTACATTATTAACTCTTTCATCACATGATCCATGAAAAAAAACTTTCATATACTTCATATTAAAAGATTGAGCTCAGTAACAATGATCTTAGGTAATGATATATTTTTTGAAAGATAAAATTAGTGAACTCAATGTCATTCAAGTATAAAGTCAAAGTTGATAACTCACTATTCTCACAATCCTCGATTGATAATTGAAAAAATTTGACAATGAGATTCGTATTAAAACTCATACTCAACCCGAATTAGCAAAATAAATTCTACAATTAACATGATCTGATAAAAGATATATTAGTCTTGGTTCATGGAAGAAGCAGGAAATTCAATAAAATGAAATTAATGAACATCAAACTTCAATAGAAATTGAATTGTTATAAATTAGGAGAGAATATATAGTATGAAATTGAAGGAATAAAATCGCATAAATAAATCACTATTCAAATTCATTTGTCAAGGCCACTAAAAAATTATCTGATCATGATCATGGTATATAAGGAATATTCAATCCCAATCTTCATCAAAGAAAAAAGAAATAAGAATATCTCCACTTCAATATCAATAAGAATAATTTCATTATGTGCTCCCCAAATTGTCCGTCTACTCTATTACATTTCTCTCTATTTTCAAATCCCTCATGTGAGAAATAAATCTCTTTAAATTCATTATAAAACATTTATTTGGCTCCAACTCAAAGTAAAAAAACAATGATATCATATTTTTAGCCTCTATGTGTCTTTCCATGTCCAATCACCATCTCTTTCCTGTGACTCTAGATAAGTATATGAAGTATTCAAAATTGGACTATGTATAAATTATTTTAACTCTAATTGATTTCAATCTGGACATATTTCTAGTTTGATTACTCCTTCATTATCCTTCAAAATAAATTCCAAAATCTTCACCAAGAATCAATTAATTCCACTCGCATTGCATATTCCTACAACAAAAATTTTAAAAAACACATTTCTTTTTTACATAGCCTCCACTTCACCTAAAAAATTATTATTTATATTTTTATCATAAAATTTCTATATTTAAATGAGAACATGATACTACCAACTACATGCCCCCCCCCCTTCATAGATAGAATCCTATTTTAATTGGGAACTAAAACAATAATTTTCATAAGAATACTTCGTGAATAGATCCTAGGTAAGAGATTTTTCCATTAAATAAACTAAATCCTACAATTTGGGAAAATATTATTTGGTTTACAAAAAAACTCAAGAGACCCCATTCAGTTCAAAGAAGATCAATCTCAACCTAAATCAGCTTCGGTAGTATCAATAAAGCCCAAAGTCATGCTCAACTACCAATCTTCAATTCCACATTTTCTTTATTAATAAATATAGTCTGATTAACGGAAAATAGGATGTCTATAATTATTGGATAAAGTTATCATAAACCATAGAAATTTGTCATGGTGAAGAACCTCCATCTCTTTTGAATGACACATGAAAACAACAAGTCAGTACCTCCACCAATGAAAATATAATTCTTCAAAAATTTATGATACAACCTATGATTTTTGATTCTTTAAAATAGATTACATGTTTGATTACTTGTGCCACATGCTAAAGACAACAAAAAAACCCATATCAAATTAAGAATACATTATTAATAAATCTATAATAAAGACTAATATAGTAAACCATTATAATTTTTAACATTTATATGGTAAATAATTAATATGAGTTAATATTTGAAAGGTTATTTCCTATAAAATTCATTTCATTTCTATTTTATATTTTATATTTTATATTAAAAGGTAGATCTTGATAATTTTAGAATTTAAATTTTATAAGGTAATTTTTATTTTATAATTCCACAAAAATAATTATCTTAAGAAGTATTTTTATATATATTCTAAAATAATATAATTTTATGAAAATAATGAAAAATATACTTTTATTCCAAAATGCTGAATTTTATCACATTATCAGTATATGTAGAAGGCCTAAAATTTTGTAATAATTTTTAATAGATCAAATATAAATTTTAATTATATAATTATAAAATATAAAATAATATTTTGAACTTATAAAATCTATTTTAAATATTTTAGTACTTAAGAAGTATTTTATTAAAATTTTATAAGTGTTTTCATTTGTAACTTTTAATTAAACCTTTACATGGTGTAATATGGTTTTGGATTGATTTTAGACAAACATAAATTCTATTTGTTTTATAATAAATCAATTATGATCATATAAATTAGTAACCATAAATAATTTACCTTACTCATATGTTTAATATTTTAAACTTCTTTTTATTAAAAAATAATTTTTATGTGTTATTCGAGTTTAATTTATAATCTTATTTTATCATATTTGTAGAATTAGATTGGAAAAATAGATCCCAAATTCCGAACCAGAATGTTGAAGTTTGGTAATATAGGTCTACTTATATTTTTTGTAATAAAATAATTAACATGATTATTATTTAATTAAGAGAAATAAGTGGTTAAATGACAAATCAATGGTGGATCAAATTTCCAAAAATTTGGCATGACCTTTGACTATATATAAATTATTTGTTTGATTTTATATTATTATATATATTTCTTACCAATTTTCATTTACCTAAATCACATATCATTCAATCCATTCCATTCTTACACCTCACATAACATTTTTTCCAATGGAAATATCC
Organism: Viscum album; assembly: GCA_963277665.1. Taxonomy (NCBI): domain Eukaryota; kingdom Viridiplantae; phylum Streptophyta; class Magnoliopsida; order Santalales; family Viscaceae; genus Viscum; species Viscum album. Next base: position 897,939,764 of record OY728120.1, read on the forward strand.
CTTCCCCTCACTTATAATAGGGTTCACTTTCACCCCTTCATTTCAAAACCATATATTCTAATTTCATGGTGAAAATATACCCAAATTTGCTTTCTATAATCCTACCCCATGAAAAATATTCTTTATCCACCCTTAATTATCATAATCCCTTCATTTACATGGATATTTCCAAGGAAAATCAATGTTCCCAATGTGAGTATTACTCTCCTAATAATATTTATTTTTAATTTTAATCTTCATAAAATTTTATAAAATTATTAAAATAATGAATTAATTATCATATATACTTAAATATAATTATATTAATGTAAAATCAATTAATCATTTTTTCTGTAGCGTCCTCTAAAAACACATCGATTGTGCCTTTGTGAGGACTATAGCTTCCATGAAATGATGTGGTTTATTTTTTATCCCCATATATTATGTTTTTTTAATTGAAAGGTTTAATGAATAATTATCTTTTTTACGTCACTTATACAATTCTTAAATGATCAAATTTTACATTTACCTACCTTTTATCCAATCATTATGTGATGACAACATTAATCATGCTCAAGTACGGACTACTACTTCCATTAGTGATATGTATAATTTCTCTTAACCACTGAAAATAGAGAACATTATTGAAATTATTATAATTTTGAAATGATAAATTTTTATATGCGTCCAATCCATCCATCCATTGGGAAATGAGTTCGTTAATTGTGCGTACATGCGAACAACTACTTCCATAAATGATGAATTTTATAAGTCAACAACACCCATAATTAATGGTCTAATTAATGTATTATATAGAGATAAATTATATGTAATAAATATATAATACTTTATTAATGTTACATTAATATTATGTAATAGTACATTCTTACTCATTCGATTATTACAGTATAATTTTGTTTTGGTCGGTTTACCACCTAATTGAGCTATGTCGTAATGTTTATATAGTGAATAATTAAAAATATTATATATTTTTAATGAAGTTTTATAATAAGGTATTAAATATGTTTTAAATGTTTTTTATTTTAAATATAAACATCTAATCAGGTTAATAATTTCAATACCCTGAGATGTTTTGGAAATATTTATTCAAATAAATTTAATTTCTTTGATTGCTTGAGATACATGCAACGCTTATATTGAAGGGTATGAATAAGACTAACTAAATTAGAAACAAAATCATGGTTAAATATGTATAAAATTAATTAATTCCTTATAAATTTGTTATAAATGAAAATAAAAATCATTTAAAGGAAATAGAAATATTTTTCCGAAAAACTATTTTATGAGCACAATGTATTTTTATTTTAATAAATTAAATTAATAAAAATCATGGAATTTTTTTCATTAAGTTCTTATATTATATATTTAATCAAATTATTTAATATTAATTTGGTATTTTTTTAATCATGTGACAAGAATAAACCCAGATTTATTCTTTAAAATGTTATTTTCTTAAAAGCGGTCTTCATCACGTTATACGCACTTATTTTAAAATTAATTTCTATAACTTTTAGAAATTTAATTTAATAAAATTGATTCCATATTTGGAATCAGTTGGTTGAATTATTTTTAAAAATTTCGGTTTCATTTTAGGTTGATATGAATAGTAACTATGGTAAAATTTATCAACTAGGTAAATACTAAATCGGGTTAATCTTGTATAAAACTAAGTCACAAAGAAAATATTTTTCATCCTAATTATTATTAGATAAATTTCATTAGACCCTTATCATAATATTATCTAAATATATTTTTTAATGGTCATTTTTTTGTGAAAATGACATTTAATATTTAAACCAAAGAAGATTATAAAATGTTACACTCTAAGTTTTAAATATCTATTTTATTTCCACATAGGGAAAAAAATAAAGTTATAAACTAAAATTAATTTCCATTTTGAGTTTCATGAAATTATTTTCATAATTTAAATTTATTTATAATTTTTATAAATTATATAATTACCTCAAATGCTTGTGTAACAATAATATAATATTTATTTAATTAAAGAAAAATAAAATAAATTCTTTTAAAATATTAAAATTGATATAATTGGTTGATTTAATGTGTACCAGAAATTTTATAGATCTATATTACATATTATGAATGTTTGAAATCATTATACTCGAATTCCCCCTTTTTCTTAAAGTATTTAATGTCAAATTCAATGAATAGTGTTGAAATGACATTAAAGATATTTTATAAAAAATAATATTTTATTAAATGATATAAATTTCATAATAACATTAGATTTAGAAATATTAATGGAATATGGTTTTAAATATAAAATTTAGTACAATTATGGGTCGTTTTTCTATTTTATTGTGTCATTGTTTACACATAAATGATAAAAATATTTAGTATTTTAGTAATTCTCAAAACAGTTAATGAAGAGTTAAAACAAAACTATAAGTGTAAAAATGTTCTCCAAACATGTATAAATTTTATTAGATGAGATTATTTATATTCATATTAATCCTAGATTGTAATGATATATATTTTTAGAAATTTATACATGAAAATTAATATATATTAATTTAATATTTTAAGAAATTCCAAGATTTCCCCTCCCCTCAATTATAAAAGGGAACCCCTCCATTTTGTTCTTCATAACACATTTAACCTTCTAGATTTATCAAAATATAAAAAAAAATCTTATAAACTTTTGTATCTACAATATATATGTTTTCATCTCCCCAAAATTGTAATCCTAGTATCCTTGACTGGAGATCCAAAGGAGTTGTTTCAAAGAAGGGGTAATAGATTTAACAAATCAATTTTTAAATTATTCTTTCACCTCCACTAAATAAATTATATATATTTTTATAAAATAACATAATTAGTAAAATAAATATAATTAATTTTTAATATGATTATTAAACCACATTTATTGACCTTCTTTCCATCAAATGAGGAGTGAAAGTCTAGCTTGTGCATACATTCCAATTACCCTTTCCACGTAGAGATATAATTCATTTATCATCACTATTTTTATGGATGTGTATTATTATGATTTTAATGATTATATATGATAATTATTAAATAATTAAACTTATATAATTATAAAATATTTTCTACTTTATTACTTTCCAATCCTTTGGAAAATGATAATATCACTCATGCATACGGGTGGACTGCCAGCTCCACAAAGTGATGTGATTTGTTTTTAATTTATGTTTTATTTGAATGGTAGGAATGATATATTTAATTAATATATATTATATATATGATATAATAATTTTTCTCTAAATTTGAATTACTATTTTTCTTTCTTACCTTCTATCCATTGAAAAATGAAAACATCGTTCATGTGTATATACAGCCTACCATCTCCATAAGTGGTGTAATTCATTTTTCTATATCTAACTTTTATGGATGAATCTAAATATATATATTAGGAATATATAGAATATTCAAAAATTGTTAAAATTATGGATAAAATATATCTATGATCAAATTACATGGACTGAAACGATCAAACCAAAATATATATGAAAAATGAAACCATTATCACCTGAAATTGTGATTTTAAAAAATAATTGTTAACGAATGGGTGATAAAAGGTTATAAGTAAATCATATATAATTTGATATATATGATTTTGGTTGTTTAATATATTTATAATATAACTATATTTATTAGATATGAGGTATGAACATATAGTATGGATGTTGGACCTATGTTAAGGGGTTTTATGTTACTATCTCATTATTTATCAGGATTGTTTATGATTATGTTTCTGAGGATAAAATATTTTGATATAACACAAAATAAACTCTTACTTTTTCTTATCATATATTAATTTATTAAAAAAAGGTTTTAATTTAATTTTCCTCACCTTAAGTACTTAATAGAATGAAAATATATTTTTAAGTAAAATCGCCTTTATTTCTCTATTTAGTTGATAATAATTTTTATTATATATCCATGTCTTCTAAAATGTTTTAAAGAAGGTTTTTACTATTTTTCAATGATTTAATATGTTAAATTTTAACATTTTTTGAAATTTCTATAATTTTATTGAAATTTTTCTTCTAATCATTTTCCTAATGAGGTACTTTTTAAATTTTCTACAAAAATGTGAAAAGAATGTTTTATTTTAACTTATACAGCATGATCAGAGTTTCCCAACATCATGAACACTCACTTTTTTGAATATTACTTTATAGTTTCATATAGATATTTTCAAATAAAAATATTTATGTAACATTTTTCAAATTTTTAGATTATAAATAAGTGATTTTAAAATGGAAAGTTAATTTTCCTCATGAATGTTTTAATGATCTTTTAATGTTATTTCTATTAATCAAAGACAAAAAAACATGATTTAACAAATTCTTTACTAGGGATATTATTTATAGATACTATCATCATAACTTATTAATATGGTTTATATTATTGATTAAAATATATTTATGAATATTTTTCCTTTCATATGGGTTATGCTATGATGAAATAATGAAATTTTTATGAATCCTGTTTCTTTTCAATGGATTTGTCTATAATGAAATATTTATGAAACCCACATATTTTTTCTTTTTTGATATGATGAATTTATTGTGATCTTCTAAAACACGTATATATTATTTTCATTATGTGGTGGGTGACACCTATATCTCCCTCCAATCCATTAGGCAAGGATTGATATGTCATGAAATAAACAATATTAGAATGGGGTGTAAAATCAGTTCAATAATAAAATTTTTCCACTATGATAGTCTTGGGAGTGAACCTTGAATAATGAAATGGTTTGGGGAGTGAACCCAATCCACTATGATAGTTCTATAAATTAATCCTTGACTACTAAGAAATCATTTTCTTTTCTTATTTTTATTCCATAATTCATTTTCTTATGCCAATAGTATGATCTCATGGCTCATGTTATTTGATTAAATTGTGATTTAGGTCTTATAAAATATCAATATTTATTCTATGACTCAAGATTAATATATTCTCTATGTAGGGTTTGGTTTCAAATGTTAAGATCTTGTTATTACACCCATTTTCTCATTATATGATTTTTTATCATTAAAATATCCTTTTTAACCTTATTGAGCATATTAGAATTCCCATTTTATATTTCCCTCACCATGTTATGAATAAATGTTTTTTGGAATGATATTTAAAATAAGGTTTCTTGTTTTGAAGAACATAATTGGAAACTCTTATGAACAAGTTGTTTTTGGGTCAAATTTTCCAAAGATACTAGGCCTAGACGATTTTGGAATGAATCATTATGTAATGTAATGATTATTAATCTAATAAAAAATGATATCTATTTATGAATATATTTGGTCACTATAATAATATATCATCTTTATTCATTAAAAACTATCGAAACAATTTTTTCCCTAACATAAGCTTCAAGGGTCTTAATTAAATCACTCGTGGGAAGAAAGTGTAACATTTTAAAAAATCATAGAACTTATATTATAGATTCATAGGTAAAATAGGAATTATTAAAATGGAATAATTGATCAAGGATCAACGTGAACATTACAAAGCATATGAAAGAAAATTTGAAGTGTTAACACCTAATATTGGAAATAAGATCAAATGAACCATTGTATTCCAAGAAAATGATTATAAATGAAGAATATAAAAGGTTTATCGAGATTAATGGGGTTGCGAAATATAATATTAAGATATATATGGTTATTTAAAAAAATATAGTGTGAGAAACTAAGAGGATAAATAATTTAAGGGTTTTTTTCTCAAACTCCCTTCAGTGAGACATATTTAACTTTTTGTATATATTTAATTTTATATGGTTTATATTATACCCTGTTGTTATGTTATCGTGAAATATATTTTATTTATTGTATTTAAGGTTTATTTTTAAGCTATTTATCCTTTAAGGATTTTGATTAAAATGTTACTCTAGTCGTAATTATTTTCTCAACTCAAGTCATTTTTCCCATGAGTCGTGAAATCTATTCTTCATTTTGATCATACAAAGATATTTTCACACCATTACCTCTTTAAATGGAATATTTACTTTTTTATCTATATATATTAAGTATATTCATTAATATTCTTCTATTTTATGAAAAATCTCAACAAATAAAATCATGATAGTGATAAAAACATCTCTTATACTTTTAATTAATATTTTTCATCCATACCCATATTTTACCTTTAAAATGTGTGATCTATAACCCAAATATGTTTCATATAAATTCATCTTAAAGTTTATAATTGCATCATTTCATATTAATATTTAATTACCCTTTTTATGATGTGGGATTCCTAAATGGTTTTATAGTATTTTTAACATTTTCTATATGGATAGTTTTCAAAAAAAGGTTTTCCTTTCAATTAATATTATAATTGTTTTAAAAATTATAACATAAATATTTTTTTAAAGTTATTTTCAAGGCCATTAAATTTTTATAAAATTTTTTATAAATGAAAATACTTTTAAAATTTTCTACATGGTTTATTTTCAATGGATGGAATCCCATTTACATGTTTCTGTGTGAATGTATCTTTCTACTACCTTTTTCATTTTCTATGAGACATCCTATATATAATTTAAATTATTAAAAAAGGAAATCCTTATCATCATGGTTTAATAAAATCTTTCTTCTAAAACTTTTTCAATGGAAAATGGAATTAATTATTTTCAATGTAATTTTCCTAATGTTGGTAATTATGTTCTTATTCAATGTTGTTTGCTAGATCAAGAGTATTCTTTAAATGATAAAATCCACCTTCTTTATCTGGATGTATTATGAAATTTTATTTCGCATATATGGTATAATCCATCACTATTTTTTTATTAATCATCAAATTTTATACCAATAATTTATTTTTAATTATTTTCCTCTATTAATTATTAAATTCCATAACATTATTTTAGGGTTTTACCATGATTTCCACTACATTGATTAGTCGGGGAAATTGTTTTATAAACCATTTTCTATCTCGTATATGGTGTAAATACTATATTAATAATCATATTCATTGAGTTGTATGTTCCTATAATGATTCTTAATGTCATTGGATATCCATTTATTTACTATGGGTTATTATGTCATGTTTATTGATAAAATCATGAAGGCTTCCTTAGATAACAACTTGAAAATTGTATAAACCCATTTTATTTCCATTTATTTTTATTATATATTGATTGAAACCATTAGTAACACACATGTATTGTTATTCATTATGATGCATACACCCTAATAGATCTTCAATGCATTGGTTAATGTTTCCATCTCATGAGATATCTTGGAGCATGGGAAATGATCCTAGCCATCTATGGGAGTAGGATGTTTTCCTAGACAACTATGTTATATTTAGAAGTTAGGGATCCTTGACATAGGCTTTTTTTATAATGTTTATATTTTTTCACATTCCTATGATTCCATTCTCTTATAATATGGCCATTATTTTACATTCCCTTATGTTATCATTTCCCATTTCTTCATACCATGTTTTTTATTATACCATGTTATACATCTTGATACATGTAATTTTCCTCACCAATATTCTTTAATTTGATTATTCACTTACTAAGTATCTGAGTTCACCTCTACTTATGTTTCTCATTCCCCATAATATGAAATAATGTATTGTGTATGCTAATCTAGGAAGAGTATTTTGGGTGTAGAATTTATGGGAAACATTGAAGACTCATTTTAGATTTAATTCTTTATTTTATATTGGAGTGAAATATTCTATTAGATAAGAATAATTAAATATTATTAGTTGGTTATTTTTCCTAATTCACATAAAACTCTGAACTAAAAGTTCCTTGTATTGTAAATGTGAGATATATATTGCAATCTTTGATGTGTATCAAATTCAATGTTATATGTTATGCGTTTTTATCCTCTAAAATGGGAGTATTGGTTTATGGGTAGAGGTTGTATTAGAGAAGTGTTTAGATAACTTCAAAGGTTATGGGGATATTGAATAACGATGGTTTAAGATCTATAAATGACATCAAGAGGTGATATGTTAAATATGATCTTTGCTTCGAAGACATAAATAAACCTTCAGTTTTGTATTATTGAATATTTTATATTGTTTGGAAACTAGTATAATAGAACCTTAGTGGAAACCATAGGTATAATTCTAAATATAGTATAACCTCAAATTTATTTGATAAAGTGGAGATTCATCAGTTTTCCTAACAATTATATCTCATCTAGATAATAAAATGTGGAATAAGTTTTGAAATAGTTGTATCTAGGGGTAATAACCCTAAATGGAGTTGTTTGGTTATATATCTATAGTAATATAATATTTTTATAGATGGATATTACATATTTTTATATTAATATTCAATAAACTACACAAAAATGTACCTGAGGACCATAATAGTTTTTTGTTTTTCAATAATAGGTACAAAATATTTTTAATTCATGAATGAACTTCAATATCTGTCATAAAGATCTTCCCCATTATCACTATTCACAAATACGGACTACTTAAATCCTTTCTTCATAACCTAGGGAAAGTAAAAATAAGAAAGGGTTTTCTAAGATGCCTAGTAAGGCTAAAAGGGAGACATATAAGAATAACTTGAACATAAGGGTATAAGACATGAGAATAACATTTGAAAACCATACACCACAAATCAAAGATCATGATTTTGATTCATGACATAAATATTGTCAGCTGATAATAAATTACACATAAATTAATCAAATGACATGATCCCTAAGAAAAAAATTAGAATAAGTCATATATTTATTGGATATACATTGGATTATGACATTGTGACACTATATAAATAGTCAAGTTCACTCATTAGGTAAAGTACATGAAATCATTCCATCATATAAACTTATGGACATGCCATCGGGTCTATATATAAAATTATATACAAAGTCATGTCCATTGACAATATTATAAACATTTTATTATGTTAATGTATAACATTTTGAACATGTAATAAGATCCATGCATAACATTGTGAACATGTAATCAGGTTCACACATAACATTGTGTAAAACTAATCTGGTTCACACATATATATATTCTTATGAGTTATCCATCACTACCCAATAAATTAGAGAGAGATATAGGCCCCACCCAACTCATAATGAAACCCATATTTAGGTGTTCCAGAAGATCAGAAAATATTCATCATATCATAACCCGTGAAATGAAATGGGATTTACAACCATTTAATCTTATCATAAACTATGGGAAATAAATATGTTTCACAATCATTTCATCATATCATAACCCGAGAAAAAATAAATAGGTTTTATAAAAAATTTATCATGGTATAACCCATGGAAGAGAGATGAGTTCCATGAACATCATTACTTCATAAATACAATCCATTAAGGGAAAAGAATAAGAATGGTATCCATGTATAATATCTCTAGTAAGGAATTGGTAACATCAACAGATTTCATCTCCGATGGAAAATGATTTTAAATGATCATTTAAATCATTTCATAAGGATAATATATTTTTCACTATATAAAGCACTTTTTTAAACATAGAGAATTTAGAAAATAATCTCTTTGAATATATCCATTAAACTTATAAAGTGAGATTCAAATAAAATAATTTCTATGATGATGGAAAGTTTCATTCATGCTATACATGTTAAAATAAATATTCCTTTCACATTTTTACTAAAATACAAATGGGAATTTTTTGTAAAATGACATAATATTCCTTTCAAAAAAAATTTATAAAAAGTAAACAATGGAAAAAAATATAATTTAAAATTAATATATGAATAATAAAACATTTTTTAAAATATTTTTATAAAACATTGTTTTGGAAGAAAATGGATTTCCAACTGAAGAGAGAAACAAAGTATTTTTTCCTTAAAAACATTTTCTAAATTATATTTAGTAAAAACGTGTGAAAATTGTACTATTACTTAAAAATATCATAAATAACTAGAGTATAATAAAATTAATGAGTTTATTGAGATATGGTTCATAGTATTATATCAAGTTAAACATAATCCTAAACAATCCTGATAAACGATAAGATTATATCATAAAAATCATTTCTCATCGATAAGATTGAATCATAAGCCCCATGAAGGAATAACATAAAATGGAACATAAAATATCATGAAGATAAATAAATACATGATATTATATGTCAAATTGGATGTATATACACCTCATTAAATAATATAGGTGCATAAAATAAACTATCTCTCAAAGAAGGTAGATTCAGACAAGAATCCCTTATTATAAGTCTTTACTTCTTTCGCACAATTTCACACATCCCATATAATAAATATAATTTATTTTAAATATATTATATAACAATACACATATATATATATCATACCATATATTATTTCATTATGGCATTTTATTACCCTTTATTAACACTTTCATGTTAAAGTTACGTTTTGGGTAATAACCGCTTTGTTTTTCATATATGTTTTGATTTTTTATCTCCGGTCCTCTTAATTTGATCATGATGTAATCATATCTATAATTTAAAACATGATATAAATATCATATATATTCAGTATATATTTATTTACAGTAATCCATAAAATATAGTGATAGAAAATTAAATACATCATTCATGGAGATGGTATCCTATACGTAGGCATGAAATTTGATTCCATTTTCTTATTAGATTGAGAAGAAGAAAGGTAAATGATATATTAACATTATGTAATATTTTTTATTTCATAGAAATCACATATATTTATTAAACACATCCCTATCACCTTATATGTAAATCATGAATGAATCATATCGCTTCGTGAGGTGGTAGTCCGGTGTACACACGAGCGACGTTATCATAGTCCCAGAAAACGGAAATTATGCAGATATGTTTGATATAATAGTTAGAAAAGTATAATAATATAATATATATAACATATATATAATAAATCCATCATTATTTTCAGCCATGATAGGTGATAATGGCAAAACAAATGACATTAGTTCGTGAGGAGGTTGTCTGTCGTACACAGGAATGATGATTGCATAACCCATTTCATCGAAGAGTAGAGGATTGTAGGTCATGAAAATAACATAAAAAATATATAAATATATGTAATATAATAATGTTATTATATCATCCTTATATTAAAATAATTGAAGGATGTGGAAGAAGAAATAAAACAAAAATGCTAATTAATGAATGTTGCCTCTTCTTCAGGTATCCTCATTAGGTTTAACCAAAATCCTTCTGATGATGGGTTTATACCCAAAATAAGGATTCTATAATTATATTAAGGATTTTGGGAATTGATTTTTCAATCATTATGGTAGATAAAAATAGTTTGATATGTGTGAAGAAGTTATGGGAGTGAGTTCCTATTAGCCCCACTAGGTCGAATACCCTGAGAGGGAGGCTGAATTAGGGTATGGAAAATTAAAATTTATTCCCCATAGGAACTTGTGTCATTGTTAAAAAATACTATCTTCCCTCTAATTATTATTGAAATGTATGAACTAAATTTAAATAATACATGATATACAAAAAAAATTACGTGGTTCACCCTTACTGGGAATCATCCAAGGAGCATACAATGGGGGTTTTCCGACATACCAAATTCACTAAGGATCACATCCAATAACGATTATGGGGATTGGTCTTAATATTTTATGACCAAGAAAACTAACTTTACAAGGTTTAGGTACTAATCACTAGCTTCCCAATGTCCACTCCCTATGCGTCTTTCTATGGCACACTATCGGTGGAAAGAGACACTGTCTTTCACTTCCTTCGCTCACTTCTCTTGGAAATGAATCCACTCACAGGTATTTCTCTTTATTTTCATGAATGTTTGAATCCAAAAATATTGGTAGATACTCTTTCAAAGTCTCTTTTTAATCCAAAAAAGAAATCCACCTTTATGTCTACTTTTAGGTATGGAAATGAATTTCACAAACTGACTTGACGATTTTCAAGGTTCCTTGAGTGTTCCGCGAACCCCCTGCTCCTCATGCATACTATGTACCAGGTATGGTAGGCAAAAAAAACTACTCCACCTATCACTGTCACTTCTGAAAACCAACCGTTATCTGTAGACTCCTCTCATTTCGTTGTCACATACTACCTCTGTGTACCGACTCTACAAAACTCTTTTGTGAACCACCATCTGTCCGCAAACTCTTCTCTGTTCATGGAATGCATTCTCATCCACGTACTAGAGCTCCCCCTATTTGTACCACATTATTCTTCCACATACATTATTCCTTTGTGGCATAAAACACCTTGCAAAAACCTTTGGAAAAATTCCTTCCACGAGAACCACTTCAGCCTTCGTGGAGTTCTCCATCGCGAACTTCCTTCGAAGTTTTCGAAATTCCCAGAGAAAAGATATTCTTTAATGATATTCACTCACACATCTAAACCATGATATTAGATATCAATATAGGGTAAATTATATCTTCTAAATTTTATAAATCTAGATTTACTAAATCATTGATTTCGTATAGCCTTCACTTGATACTGATCCTCCTACCACAAACTGCAACCAATCTGTAAACTAGTTTTCCATCGCGGTCTGTGTACTGCCTTTGCTTCTATAAGGCACCATTCACTTCCACCATCCAAGAAACCATCTGTCCTTCCATATACCAATTCTCTTCTTCGTAAACCTTCACTACGGACCATTTCCACCACTCTGTGTATCATTCCCACTACCTGGTACGCGACCGCGAACCATTCTTGGTCATGGTATATGGACCATGTTCCAAGGTATGTGGTTACCTTTTTTTCCAATTTTCTTCACAGTTATTCAAACCATTCAATACTATGATGAAAACTATCCTCTTCCAACATAAAACTTTAGATTTTGAGACCCAAAAATTTGGCAAACACCGCGAAACTGATCCACCATAAACACTTGCTTTCGGCAAACACTGTCCATACTCATTTGCGGTCATCTGACTTTGTCAACAAACACAATCACACCCAAACATAATGAGAGGAAATATTGAGTGATTTTTTTCCCAAAAATATTCCCCTTTGGTTTTGTTAAAAACTCTTCACATAACAATTATTTTCATTTCAACACTTTGTTAAGGCTTTATCCTTCTTACATTAGCATTTTCTTCATGTGATTAAGATAGAAATCACATATTTACTCAACACATACTCTAAGCCTACATTATCTATGATTGGTGTGATAAATAAGAGTATAATGAAAAACTCATCAATAAATCACTTCATTCGTAACACCATATCTTGAAACCAATCAACTTATTTCATCATGAACCTAATCTATCGTGATATGTAATCTTTGATCGATCACTTCTAGAATCGTTTGATTTAATACTCCCCCTAAGTTACCATTCCTCCAAACATCTTTAGCTCAACTTTAACTCCCCATGTCTTTCTTCTATACTTAACATCTTATCCCCATGTATTTTCTCCCCTTGTAATAGTCACACTTTCTCACCTTCTTATCAACAAAACTAAATTACAATTTATGGTTGTGTACAAAGAACAAATATGAGTACATTAGAAAAAAACGCATCATACATCTACGATAGGGGGTCCCACATTCACACCTTTTCATGTATGAGGATTCAAAGAGACCCCCAGAGCTACTATATTCCCTTCTAATGCTTCTTTGGGTAAGTCATTCTAAATAATATCTTCAACTTGTTGTCCTATTGGCACAAACTCCAACTTCACAAGCCTTTACTCCACCTTCTCCTTAATAAAATTATATTTGACCTCAATGTGCTTTTTCGTTGAGTGATGGACTGGATTTTTACTATGATTTGTAGAGTATTAATTATAAAAGTGATTTAGGATTAGATATTTCACCATAACTCCCATATCCTCATTTTGTTGCTTTATCCAAAAAAGGTGAGTGCAAGCTTGAGTGGGAAAAATATATTCATCTTATGTGGTGCTCAATAAAATGCAATATTGTTTCTTACTCAATAAAAAAATACAGTCCACTAAGATAAAAGGAACCTCCAGAAGTTGACTTCCTATCATATGCTGATCCACCCCAATCTTCTTCTGTATATCCCAATAACTCTTGCTGATATTTTTCATTATATATTAAACCAAATCTACTATTCCCTTGATATAACAAAGTATTATTTTCACTACAATCATGTGGATCTCCTTGGGATTTCTTTGATATCTCACTGTTTGGCATGTGGAAAATACGAAATCATGCCTTGTCACTATCAGATACAATAGACTTCTATTTATTTTCTTGTATTTTGAAGTATTAACTACCTTTCCATTATCATCCCTTAGATGTTTCAATTGGATAGATACCATATTCTTCATGTATTTTTAATTATCCATCCCAAACCTTCTCAAAAATCCTTTTAATATTTATATTGAAAAATGAATGTGCCATTATTTCCTTTTGTTACCTGTAAACCATTGAAAAAATATCAGTTTACCAATCATTGACATTTCAAACTCACTATTCATGAATACCGAAAATAGTCTGCATTGTTCTTCATCTGATACACCAAAGATTATTTCATCAATATAAACTAGAAACATCATTTTTTTATGACTTCCATTGTGTAAAAATAGATTTTAATCAACTCCCCCATGCTGGAAACCAAGCTTCTTCAAAAAAATAGTTCAAGCCTTGAATACCATTCTCTTGGTGCTAGCTTCCAACCATATGATGATTTCTTTAGCCGAAAAATACTATTCTCATCTCTATAAATGAGAAAATGGTTTTTATTCTCAATGTAAAATTCTTCTTCTAGTACTCCATTCAGAAATGATGACTTGACATCCATTGGGAAAACCATGAATTTTCTTTTCACTACTATGGAAAATAATAATATGATTGTATCTATCCTCAAAACAAGTGAAAAGTTTTCATAAACTTCTATACCCTCAATCTGGAAGTACCCTTTTCACATAATTAAAGCTTTGTTTCGAATCAAAACACTATCTTCATTCATTTTTTTATCTAAGACCCATTTCATCCCTATGACATTCTTGTCTGCTAGTCTCGAAATAATCTCCCATATTTGATTCTTTTCAATTTGGTCAAGCTCTTCACTCATAAATTGAACCCAATTCTCTTCTCCAGCAGCTTCATCAAAATATTTAGGTTCCACATATGATAAGTATGATGCTTGTTATAGAGTATTAATTATCATTATCTATACTGATGATACCTGATCACCAATTATGTTCTTCCTATTAATTTTATCCCTTCTCACTCGTCTTTAGGAAGACATTAATTTATTCTCATCATCTGAGTCTTCTTCTGAATCAACCTCTGGAGCTGTAATATCTCTTGACCTTCTCGTCTCTTCATCACTATCTTCTTGATTCTGATCATGTATTTTTGGAAGATTTTTTTCATTCTCCAATATAGTCACCTCATTAATTTCAATTATATTTCATAGTCGCTTATTAAATCATTTATATGCTTTTATTTTCTTTGAGTATCCATGAAATATCCCTTCATCCCCATATAATTCAAACTTCTTATGTTTCTCCTTATTGAAAATGAAACATTTACTTCTGGACACTCAAAGATACTTCAATTATGTATTCCTACCATGCCATAACTTGTATGGATTCGTCACCTATTTTGGGAAAAGTAAATCTCTATTGAAAGTGAAGACTCCTGTTATCACAGATTCTTTCAAAAATTTCTTTTAAAGGTTTTTCTCAATGAGAATTGTTATGATCATGTTGTTGACAATATGATTTATTCTATCAACTAATCCATTATGTTGTGGTGTTATTAACACTAAAACATGATTAATTATCCCATTTTTCTTCAGATAATCCTCCACTTGGCTGTTTGTGAAATCTTTTACATTATCTAGTCGAATCGTCTGGATTTTCTGACCAAGCATCTTTTCACATTCATGTCAATATCTTGTAATGAAACTGAACAATTCATATTTTTAGGTGATTATTGAAACCCATGCCATTATTATATAATCATCAATGAAGAAACATAATATATCCTCACATTAATATCCCTTGGAAAAATTATCCCACACACATCAATATGAACCAACTCAAGAAATCTTGTTGACCTTTTCTCCTTTGGATTATAATTCTTTCAAATGATCTTCCCTTGTTGGAAGGAATCACTCATATGAGTATGATCACATGATAATCTATGGAGATTTTTAGGAGAATCATATTTCACCAAACTATCCAAGGACATTTGAATTATGTGTCCAAAATGCTTATTCCATATCTTGTTTTCTTAATCCTTTGACATAAAGGACATATCGTCTTCTCCAATTATGAGGTATAGATTCCCTTTTGTATGATTTCCATGAAACACAACAACACCATCCTTTTCCGTGATGATAAATAATTTCTTTGAAAATCCTATGGCATGCTCTGAGTCAAACAATTGACTAACACTAATAAAGTTGTGACTAATCCCTTCCATAACCAATACATCTTCTCGTCAAATGTCTTTTCCTCTAACCATGGATTTTCTAGAACTAATAATTTGTAGGCCCCTATCATTACCAAATCTTACGATACCTTATTTATCATACCTTATTTCGGTCACTAGATCCTTATTTCCTATCATATGAGAATTTCATCCACTATCAATGATCTATATCCCAGTGTGATACGATGACCTGAACACAATTTCTACAACCACTATATACTCATGCCATTTCATTTTGACCTATTTCTTTGACTTCATACCTAAAAAAGAATGATAATATTTATCTTCCTCGGTATATGATGGACCAGCATCAACTTGAATTTCTTCAAATCGATTTTGAATTTTTTTTCTTTTAATGATACATTTGGATACTTATTATGAAGAAAATCAGTTTTCCATAGAACATTACTCATCATTTTAATGTTCAATATCTTTTATAGGTCTGATTCCTTTACATATGAAACAAAGACCATCAAGTGATGACCTGGAATATTGATCTTTGTATTACCACCTCTATTGTTCTTGTTCCCTTTGGTAACTCTTTGCTATGGAACATCCAATTTTAGAGTGCCCCATTTTACCATAGTAATTGCAACTTATGTGAGGTACACTTTTGTGTCGAAATAATGCACCACTAGTTGTACCTTGGGTTCTATGAATATTCTGATTCTGCTTCATACCAAAATAAATATTCAATATTGGAGTGGCTTCTTGTGGTCTGACTAGAATCATAACTACTTTCTATTTTAGATAAAGCCACATGTCATCCTTATCATTCAAAGTTGATGGTTTCTTATATTAATATATACCACTCTACTCAAATTTCATATTCTTTGTTTACATTATGATATTCTTTCCTAATGATAAACTGAGAGTTAATAGTTTCTTTGGATCGTTAACTATTCATCACAGACCGATGAATTCCTATTCTAGTTCTTCGATGTGTTTGATTTTATCTTTTCTGGTTTCAGTATAACTGTTGATTTTTATTTTCTATTCATTAATTTTGAGTTTGTACACAACCTCCTTTTCTAATCTTTCTAGAATTGAAGACCTCAACTTTTCAATTTCTACATTTAACTCAGAATTATAATATTCATTCTACATCATATAGAGTTTCTCATTATGAAAAACATTTTTAGCTTTCTTTTTATTGGATCGAAAAATTTCTATCTCTTCAAGAGAAGCCTGAAATTCAGCCTGAAGATCAACTATTCATTCAATCTCCCCTTATTCATTTTCACTTTCTTATCTTGCTAAATAATTTCTGACAATTACCACCAAAGGATATACTTTATGATCCTTGAAGTCCCCAAAATTTTCATCCTTAGATTCTTCTGAACATTCATCTTCTTTTTAAAGAATATTCTCTTAGTAATTCTCCTACCTTTCACATTTGATGAATAATTATTTTGGGGAATTTCAAAATTGGCTTCATTTTCCTCATAAAACACTTTATGATACTTTATTGAAAAATTCCCCATCTTTCTTAATAGAAATCATGAAAATGGAAGTTTATCTTTGAACTTCCCTTCCCCCTTTGCATATTTGAGGAGAGAAATGACATGAAATCATTCAAATTGTCCTCCTCAAGGCTATCTTCAATAGAGATATTCAATATGGCCTTTAATTCCACTTATTTGGAATTCACCTTTTCCTCTACATTGTTATCATCATTTCTCATTTCATATGCTTTAAGGGTACTATGCTGGTTATCTAGTGTCAGATATTTTGGGTCTTTATCTTTCAATACTGAAACTTTCATATTGAACAGTGGAGGCGGTTTCCTTATGATTTGTTTCACAGTATTTATATCTCAATGACTTCTCCAAGACCCTTCATTTATTCCATAATAATATTTACCCTATCAAAAAATGAATCAATAGTCTCATTGGGGTTCATTCTAAGATCCTCATACCTGATCCATAGAACCTGTAGATTTTCTTATTTGAATTTTGTGTCTCCCTCATAAATTTTCAAAAAACATTGCCACTTATCATGTGATGTTTTATAAGAAATCACATTCATATAAATTGAATTTTATAGGGATAACCCTAAAGTACTGATACCTTTTAAATCATCATTAAATTCCCTTATTTCAGCTTCGGATAAATCACCACTTTTGATGTCAAATGATATTCCAAGCATAGATGATGTGAAGACATCCATTCCTAATGATTGTAGGTAGTGCTGCATCTGATTCCACCATAGTCGAACATTATTTCTATAAAAGATCATAATTTCTTTATGATTGACCACCTCTATTTCTTATTCTAAGAGAGAACCACTAACTTTCAACCTTTCCCTTGGATAAAAATTGTTAGGTACACTAGTTCGAATACCTCGAGAGTGGGGGTGAATCTAGGTATGACAGATTAAAATTTATTCCCCTTCGGATCTTGTTTCACTATTAAACAACACTCTCTTCTCTCTCAGTCCCATTTCAACGTTTGAACCAAATTTAAATCATGCACGATACATAGTAATTTTTACATGGTTCACTCTTACTGAGCTGCGTCTAAGGAGCATACAATAGGGGTGTACTGATGTATCAAATTCACTAAGGCTCCATAACAATAATGAGTATAAGGTTCTAACTTGATCTTCTATACCTAGTCTCACAATCTTTATAAGGTCTAGGGTCTCCTCACTATATTCCCAAGGGTAAGTACCTAGGCCTCTTTCTCTGGCTCACTACTAGTGCAAAGGGTCACCATCTTTCTCCTCCTTCACTCACTTTTATTTGAAAGGAATCCACTCAATGTTTTTAGACATATTTTTCAGACACAATTTATCGACATGTAATTCCTTTCATTTTCATGTAGTCCTACATCCTCAACTATAGGTATATGATATTTTGATGTCCCATTTTCACCCATAGATTAAATCCAACTTTTCGTGTGATGTTTGGTAACAAAAATGAATTTCGCAAACTAACTTAAATATTTTTCAAGCTTCCATGAGTGTTCTGAGAACCACTTTATCCTCCCACGTACTGTGTACCAGGTATGGTATATTGAACACCTCCTCTACGTTCCACTGCTGCTTCCTCTAACCACCCTTCATCCATAGCCTCATCTTCCTTCATTTTCATGTACCGCCTCCATGTACCTACTCCGTCAACCTCTTCCGTGAATCACCCTTTGTATTAGAACTATTCTATATTTATAGACTTCCCTCACATCCACTCACCAGATATCCCCCTCTGTATATCACATTCTTCTTTCGCAAACATTTTTCTTTTACGGCCTACAATTACCTGCAAAAACCTTTGGCCAAATTCCATCCATGAGAACCACTTTAGACTTCAATGAATTCTCCTTCGCGAACTCCCTTTGAACTTCACTGAATTCCAAGAGAAAATATATTCTCTAAGGATATTCACCCACATATCTAATCGGTGGGATAATCTCTCCTTATATATGGAAATATATCCACTTAATCTGCTAAATGGATATTTACCAAATATTTGATTTGGTATAGCCTCCACCGCATACTGATCCTCCTACCGTGAACTACAACCAATCTGAGAAACATTTTTTCATCGTGGTCCATGTATTTCCTTTGCTTCTATGTAGCGCCATTCTCTTTGTCCATCCCACGAACTGTCACGCCTTCCACATACTGATGCACATTCACTGCAAACCTTCATCATGAACTATTTATGTTGCTCCACACATTGTTCCCTCTGCTTGGTATGTCATCGCAAACCATTCTCGGTCACGGTACACGGACCACATTACGAGGTATATAGTTCCCATATTTTGAAAATTTTATTTATAGTTCTTCACACCATTCACTCCTATGATGAAAACCTTCCTCTACCAACATCAAACTCCAGATTTTGAGATACATGAAATTAGAAAACACTAAGAAATGGTACCACCTTAAACACATACTTTCTAAAAACACCATCCATATTCAATTTAGGTCATATGGATTTTTCAACAAACACAATTAAACCCAAAAAATATTGAGAGTACATCTTGAGGTATTTTTTACCAACAGTTCCCTTTTGTAATTTATGAGGAGGGTCATTTTTTTAAATACCCAAAATTATTCAATAATGGGAGGTCTCTATTACCACATATGGATCTAAAATTGATAAATAATGTAGGGGATGGATTATATTTCCAAGACACATCTCCATCTAAAAACATATATTTTAAACATTTCATTCCTTAGTCTTTAAGTTTACTCAATTTTTACCACTCTATTTTCTACCAAGGTAATTAGTTTTTCTTAACCTAGGTAATTAAATATTTATGCATAAAATAAAATGAGAATTATTAGTTAATTTGGACCTAATAATTTTATATATTAAATAAAAATTATCAAATAAAAATCCTATGGTTTTTTAAAATTAATTTTAACACAACTGTATGTAACATGTGAAAAACTGTCTTTTAACCTTTACTGTGGTAAATAATTTTGATTCCCTTTAATAATTATTATGAAAAAATTAATTTCAAATTATTAAAAAATGTTTATTATTTTGATTCTAAATTTTAAATCCATTTTATATTATTCAATTCCCATAATTATAAAAATTTATTTTAAAATTAAACCCACACACGTGATGAGATAGTGAAATTTTTAAGAGAAAATGTTGAGAAATGTTCAATGTTTTTAGATCCAATTTAAACACTAAATTTATTCTAATGACCTAAATTGGATTAATAGATATATAATTGAACTATTTTTACTTCAAACCTAATTTTAAATATAATTTAAATTTATAAATAATTTAAACAAATAGCTGTTTTTATTTAAAATTTAGTATTTTTCTCTATTCATCAATAAATTAATCTTTTTTCCAAAATCAAAAAAACATCCTAAGATAATTTTTACAAATTAATTTCATAAATAAAATTTATTTTATCAAATTATTTTATTAAAGGATCGAGAAATTAATTTTATTAGTTATCACAAAAATAAATTAAAAGCATTTTTTGAGAAAACAGTATTTTCAAAACATATAAAGACATTATTGAAAATTAAGTAGTTTTTTATAAATATTATTCCTTTAAATATTAAAATTATAATTAATATTTAAAAATTAGTTATTACTATTCATATCTCTATTTTTAACAACTATGTTATAACAATCATATTAAATAATAATATTTTTGTAGTATGTCATATTTCGTTTAAACTATGTATTGCATGTAAAAAAGTTTCCCTCAATGTTACATGTAATATAATCTAAAATAAATGTTGTGGGTAATAAAAAAATATGTGAAATATTAAATTTATTTAAAAAATATATTTCACAAAATCTTGGGGTGTTAAAATTTGGGTCATCATTATATTGAATAGTGAATAGTCCCAAACTGTGCACCAGGTTAGATACTATTGGGGGATATTCTTTGATTAATTCTTATTCCCCTTACAAACCATTATGAAGGATTCAAACATATGATTTTAAGGATTTTGACTAGATTAGAGATACTAATTTTAAAATGACTTTTGATAACTTGTATTTATACTAAAGACTCATAAGTTAGGGTATCAATTCCATTTATGAATTTCTTATTATAAGATCATTGTTTTCCTTTTATAGATTTAATAATTTAAGTATTGTCATCC
Organism: Viscum album; assembly: GCA_963277665.1. Taxonomy (NCBI): domain Eukaryota; kingdom Viridiplantae; phylum Streptophyta; class Magnoliopsida; order Santalales; family Viscaceae; genus Viscum; species Viscum album. The sequence continues at coordinate 897,961,683 of OY728120.1, forward strand.
CCAAACCATTGTTTAAAGTAATGGTTGTAGAACGAAATAACTAATCTAACATGTATATAATGGAAAATGAAGTGATTATACTGATCTTCAATCTATTGGGATAAGAACTAGGGTTAATAATCTTATTGTTATAATGAATCAATTATCAATAATTTTTATAAACAAAGTTAAAATTGTTGAATTCCCTATCACACCAAAGATGAGAAGAATATAGTCCCATGAAAATTTGAGTGATGAAGATGATGAAGTTAAAAGGATATGTTTTCCTTCATGTCAAAATTTTTGGAAGAAACACATTAGGGAATGTATCAATGGAATAATAAAATTTTTTATGTGTGGAAAATAATGACATTAAGAATATATCTTCTGAGGGAAAATGAATCATTCTGTTAACTCTATATAAGGAAAAGATTTATCTTCTATTTTTTACTTATGATATTAATGAGGATATTTTATCTTAAGTAAAGTGTGTCTTTTTTTGACATACTTAATTAATGTGTTTGTAAAAAGTGTGAGAAATCAATTTATTTAAGGAGGTATAATGTAACTACCCATGGTTTTGGATCCTTTAAAATACATATTATGTTATATAACTTATTTCATGTTTTACACCCAAAATAAACAAACCACGTCATATAATAATAAATCATTAATAAAGATATATGAAACAGTAATATGGCATATCATTAATATTTCTTACCCATAAAAGTTATGTAATTAATATGAGTTAATATTAAAAAATATTATTTTCAATAAAAGCCATTTTTATGTTTTATTTTTTATTCTGAGAACATAAGTTGAAAAATTTTAGAATTAAAATTTAAAAAATTAAAATTAATTTAGTAATTTCACATTATAAAATTATATTTGTTTGTCTGTTGATATTTTTTTTTAAATAATCATTTTTACGTGAATAGTGAAAATATAGTTTTTTCCAAAATGGTAAATTTTACCATATTATGAGTATATGTGAAGGGCATAAAATTTTATACAGTATTTTAGTTGATCAAATATATATTTAAATGGTATAATTAAGAAATATAAAATACTCTTTTGAACTTATAACTTGAATTTTTAATATTTTAGGACTTACAAAACATTTTATTTGAATTTTCAAACTATTTTAATTTGTTTTTTTTTAAATTAATGATTTTTAAAGTGAAAATTCGTTTGGGTTAATTTTAAATCCATTTTCATTTTTTTAATAAATAAATTAATATTATGAAAATAAATAATCATTAAAAATGTATCTTATACATAAGTTAAAAGTTTAAAATCACTATTTTATTTAAAAACATTATTTATGTGTTATGTGTGTTTAATTTAAAATAATATTTTATGATATTTGTGAAATTAATTTGGTTAAATAGAGACAAAATGTTGAATCCTCATGTCAAAATTTTATAATGAGGTATTACTTATATTTTTATTAATAAAATATTTGACGTGATTAATATTTAATTATGAGTAATAAGTGTTTCAATTAGAAATCTATGGTGGCTTGAATTTTCATATATTAACACGAACTTAGAGATTCTAGAAATAATTGGTGTTGTTTAAATGTCTTAAAAACATGTCTCCACAACCATCCTTCATCTTTCTTGTCATTCCATTTTTACCCATTTCTTAACATTCTTTCCCATAGAAAAGTCCCTCCCCTTCACATATAAAAGGGCCAACTTAGACCCCTTATTTACACACCCATACATTCAAATTACTTGGTGAAACTCTGAAAAATTATTCAAAATATAATAATATCCAACAAACCATGTACTTTTTCCACCCTTAATTATCTTAATCCCTTTATTTTTCGGGGCAATTCCAATGAAAATCAATGTTCCCAAGGTGAGAATTACTATCCTATTAGTCTTTAGTTTTAATTTTAATCTTCCTAATATTCTTGAAAATTAAAAATATAACTAATTTAGTGTCACATATATATATAGATATTTAAATTTCATTATTTTAATGTAACATCAATTATTTATACATTATGTTGCATCCGTTAATAAAAAAACACAGCAATCATCTGTATGTGCAGACTACTACCTCCATGACATGATACATTTTATTTTTCATCACCGCCTCTTAGGGATGGTATAAAGGATGTTTTTAATGAATTAATATATTTTTTATGTAACTAACATAATTTTTAATTGATCTCATTATAAATTTACCTTCATTCATTCAATTAATTAAGGGATGAGATCATTAATCATGAGTAAGTGTTGACTACCTCCTCGCTGAATGATTTGTCCCATTTATATTAAAAAACAAAAATGGATAGAACTAAAAGTTTAATTAATGAAATAATATTATTTTTATAACATTAATATAATTCTAAAATTTTATTTTTTTTTCATATATAGTCACTCTATATATCGATTAAGAAATAGGTTTGTTAGTCACATGTTTGTGTGGAGCACCACCTTCACGAAAGATGAATTTAATTTTCAAAAACTAACCATAATTATTGTTCTTAATATCATATTTTATTGAGATATATGATATATATTACTTGTATAAGAATATGAAAATGTTATATTATCATTATTTAATAGCACTTTCTCACTCATTCGATCATTATGCCACACTCTTATTTTGGTCAGTTTACCGCCTGAAAAAGAAGTGTTTTAAAATTTATATAGTGAATTATTAAGAAATTTTGTATAGTAATAATTATATTTAATAATAAGTAATTTATTATTTCTTAAAGGTTGTAGATTTGAAAAATTATTATCAAAATAGGTTAATAATATGTCGTTTTTGTTTATTAAAAACTATAGAACTGAGTTTTCTACTACATCATCTTCAAGATTTGTAATTTAAAAAATCATTGGATGAATTAGGAAAATTATAAATAATAATGAAAAATATATTACCGAACCCTAGGTAAACTAGTAATGGTGAACTTGTTATCAATTGTTAAATATACACATTAACATTACAAAGCATATGCCTGAAAATCGAAAGTGTTAAGACACAATGTTAATAATAAGATATATTGAACCAATATATTTATAGTAAATTATTATAAATGAAGTAAATAAAAGGGTTATGGATGTTAATGAGGTTATAAAATAGATTATTTAGATATTTATTTTTGTTTTATGGGAATTTAGAGTGTGATAAACTAAGTAGGGAAATAAGGTAAGGTATTTTTGTCTCAAACTCCCTTCATTGAGACACATTTTACTTTATGCGCCAATTTACTTTTATATGGTGTATCTACTACCTAATTGTTATTTCAACATGATAATATATTATATTTAGGGTTTTTAAGGTTCATTTCAAATATATTTATCCTTCAAGGGTCTTAATTAAAATATTAATCCCATCATAATGTTTTTCTCAACTCAAGTACTTTTCCCCATGAGTTGGGAAATATCTTCTTAATTTTTATCTTCCAATACTATTTTCATACAATTATATTTTAAATTTTAATATATTTTTCTCTATGGATATTACATATCTCTATTTATATCATCCCCTTTGATGAAAGCCTTCTATAATTTAAATCATGATGTTCATAAGAATAAGTCTTATACTTTCCAATGTATATTTTTCTCCCATGACTATATTTTAAATAATTAAAGTGTGATATGTAATCCAAATATGTTTTTTCTATATTTACCTTCAAGTTTTCCTTCAACTCCTTTAAAATTATTTTTTTATTATTCTTTTTACAATGTGGGTTTCATAAAATGTTTTTAAATAAATTTTAACATTTTCAACATAGACAACATTCAAAAAAGTTTTTCATTTAAGTAATATTGTAATTATTTTAAAATTTATTCCATAATTTGCTTTAAGTTATTTTCAACCTGAATGTCCCAGTGGATTTTTTTTATTGATTTTTGATAACTCTCTTTTCAAGGGATGAGGAGGAACCCTTACAATGCCTGTAGGCTTAGATATTACATGACACATTGTTCTTATAAAATATAAAAACTATACATGGAACTCCTCCTCCCCAACATCTTCATCATGACATCAGCTCTACACCTTCACATAGCTTGTATGGAAAGGCTTACCATGCAAGAACAAGCTGGTCCCGATGGCAATGTCATACCCTAACTTTCTAAAAAATCTTCTTAGATTCTGCTCTGGTGAATGCACTTGCTCCAAATCCTAATCTAAAGTATCCTCCTTATAGAGTCGGTTTGATCATTTAAGTACAATTTTAGGTGGCCTGAATGCCTTGAGGTGGCCCGAAGGCCTTAAATGTAATGCCCCGACCCCAGTTACTCAGACCTGGTGCATTATTTTAATACATTGGAATGATTTTAATGAATCATTTCCTGAAGGACCGATCAGTTTAGAAATCTTGTAAAATAGGTCACATACATGAACATTGCATTAAACTTTATAACATAAAACAAAACATAAATAATCCTTTGATAAATCCATTAATCCCCTATCTTAACCCTACATATCAATCATAATACACTTCTTGGAATCTTTGGAAAATAATACATCAGAAAGGGGTGATCTCAGATGCTCATTAAGGGTAAATAATTTAGCGGAATGTATATGCATTTAAGGAAAGATGTGTGAAAAAACATCCTTCTAAACATAAACATAAACATAATATGGAAATAATTAATCAATAATTACTATATAAACATAAACATGGATATTCTACTAGTCGAATAATCACATGTAATAACTAATCTCATAAATAGGGAATGCATAATTCTGGACATCATAACCCCATTGTCCTGGCCTCGTGTCAAGACTACAAATAAAAAAAATTCAAGGCCCTGTTCCAAGACACTAATTTGTCTCAACATACCTACTGATGCATCGAGGGCCTATAGAAGGCCCCACCAGTCACTTACTAAGTCCAATACATTCCTCATATTAAAAGGGTGAAACATAACATAAACTTTTGTATTAAAACCAACATATGAAATGCCAATACATTAACCATAAACCATGAATGGTATAAAAATAGTACATCCACAGTCAAACATATCTTAACTCATTAAATACAATATGGAATATTTTATTATAATTAATCAACCTCAATTAAGAATAATATCTTGTAAAGGATGTTCACATAGTTAAAAATGATCAGTAATACTCTTTGAGAGAAATATCCTTTTTTCATGAAATCATTTAAATGTCACGTGATTTAGAATGGAAGACATTTAAAATAAATTTTTGAATCAAATTGTTCCATACCACTTTAAAACTTTTGAAAGGAATTAATATTTAAAATCCTTCATGTACATATAAATAAATCCTTAAAAACATTTTGAAAACATGGACATTAATGATAATGATTTTGAAGAATAAATATTTAAACCATTTAAAATTATGTTTTAGTTAAATAGTCCCTTAAAAATAATCCTTTTTAAAACCCCTTTATGAAACATGGACATCGATAATAAATAGGTCCCAGTAAAAACATACACGTAAACAATCTCAGATAATAATGAGATTGAGGAATTAACACTTAATTGGTACTTTCCTTAGTCAAGGGTATTTTAACATCATATATAATGGTAAAATAATTTTTATTAAATTATACAATAACCACATATATAAATATGATATTATATATTATCCTCTAATATTTCTTTATTAAAAATATTTCAGTAGTATCATTGTTGTTGGTGTTAGTTGATTCATTTTCCTTTGAATGTTTTGTTACATAAGTCATGTTTGTTATGGATATGATATATTTGATTCATATCCAGAATTATATTAAGGTCTTAAACATTATTTTTTATCATAAAATGAATATTATTCTTGAATGGTTACGATGGGGAATGAAATCTCATCGCGTTGTGGAGATGGTAAGCCAAACGTACGCACGAGAGAGAATATAATTCTATTGATGGGGAATTAGTATGTAATTTGGTTGTTATATTATATATAAAGAATAATTAATATGTTATATTTTTTATTTACATCAGTTATACTCATTATTATACCCATACAAATAATTAAGTGTTGAATAAAAAACTACACCACGACATGGAGACGATAAGCTGTACATACACACGTATGGTGACTTTGTCAGTCATTGGATGGATAGAATAATGAATATGGTTTTACCATATTTTTAATAACATCACAGTATGTATAAGTTACTGGAGTTATTATTTTTTTATCGAAACAAAAAAGAAAGAGGAAGTGGAAGAAGAATAGATCTTTGAAATAGGTGATGAAATAATGACCTCTTCTTCAGGTTCTTCCTTTTGATTTGAACAAAAGGGATCATTAGGTTGGATTTATGATCAAAGTAAGGCCTCTAAGATGACATTAAGGTTGTTTGGAGGATATTTGAGTAGGTTTTTTCCGATCCAAAGGTCTTTGGAGGTGTGAATTTGAGATAAGGGGAAGTACCCCATTATAAGAGTGGTGAAGGGAACTTTAGAAAGAGTTTGAAATATTAATTTATTATAAAATAATTTTCTATTCCAAATATCTCAAAATGGATTTATTTCTAGGATAAGATTGATATGGTTCTAAATGATCTAAACCAATATTTTTTAGACATGTTTATCTCTCCATATTAATATTATCTTTAAGATTTAACTCTTAGTTAAATAGTTTAACATTTTCCATGTCTTCTTGTATTTTTATATTACATGGTTAATAAAATTACTATAAAATTAGAAAAGAACCTAAAATGGTTAATTAATTACATATATAATATTATTTAATTCTTTTGGTACAATATTAGATTTTTAGGAATATTATATCATCTAATAATGTAGTATTTGTTTTAAAACTCATTTATGTCAATTTTGACATTATTTTAATATTTTGTTTTTGTGAATTTCATAAAAACTCGATTAATTCAAAAAAATTAAATTTAATAAACTCTAACATGTAATATTCACCTAAAAAATTAGTTTATGGCATCAAAACATTAAAATTAAATTTATTTTAATATTTATAATATCTTTTATTTGATTCCTTCATTAATAAGGTAAATATTGCATAATTTTAGTGTCATAAATAAATATATTTATATTATGTCTAAAAATTTTAAATAAAAAACCATGATGTAGGAAATATTTTTATATTTATAATGAATATTTATATTCAAAATTATCACTTATGTAACCCCATATAAAAAAATGTTTACTAAAAGATATATTTTTATGTTACATTTTCCTTACCTTTAAATTAATTTTTATAAAGTTTCATTTTCACTTACAAGTGGCTCCATGGGGTCTCCAAATCGACCAAAGGATTCCCATGTTTGTAAATGTATCATAAAATATGGTTAGAAAACGTTTTAGGGTAATTTATTATTATTATAATATTATTTATTACCCTTATTTACTGAATTTACCCTTTAACCATGGTAAATAAAATATTTACTAAAGTACTATTCATAATGTCTAAAAATAAAATCTACTAATTTAAAAAAAAATTAACTCCTAATTCCAAATATGGAATCCATTTTTTCAAATTCAAAACACCTAATTTGAAAAAATTAATTTAAAATTTATTCTCATTGTCAAAACCAAAAAATGGGTTTTTAAGAAGTAAAAGCTATCAAAAGATTAACATGTGTTTATGTACAATTTAAATGTGAAAATACATCCAATGTCATACATTATATTAGATGATAGAAATATAATCTAATGACACTTTTAAAATAGTCAAATTTATAATTTAACATTAAAAATTATTTTGATTAAAAAATTTGTTTTTAATCAAACTTTAGTATTTTTCACTGTTCATCAAAATATAAAAGTTATCAGAAAAGTACCAAAAATTAACCATAAGATAATTTTGATATTTTGAAATAAAAAATGAAATCAATTTTATAAAATTAAATTTTGATGAGTGTCTAATTATTTTTCACAAAAGGACATAAAAAGTGGTTCTTTTAAGAAAATAGTTTTCTTAAATATATATCTATTTTAAGAAAACTTATACATTTAATTATAAATATTTTCTATTTATATGAAATTATAAATAACATTTATAATTTATTTTTTACTATTAATATTAAAATATTTAATTTATAAATAATTATTTCGTTTAAATAATTATAATATTGATGTGTTTTTTTGTAGAAACCCAATCTTGCGTATAACGCAAGGAAAGTCGGTGTTGTGTGAAATATAAGCTATTACATTAAAGAGAAAAATTAATATGGAATATTAGGGTGTTACATTCTTCTCTCTATCAATAAATTTTGTCCCTTAAATTTGAAAATGTTCTTTGAAAATAAAAGGTTGAAAATAGAAAATACCTTTGTGGAAAAACCACTTTGGAAATAGGGTTCATAAAATTTAGTCTTAATAAGATGGAAAGGGAAATGAAAAATTCACCAGTAAATTAGGATTTAGAATAGGAGAACATTGGTGGAAATTATAGACACGTAATTGGAGGGAAAATGTATGTATTTATAGGGAGTGACTGAGGTCATCTATCACAAACAAGTGAATAATAAATGGAAAATTGAGGGCCTCAAGGCCATAAATCTATGATGATTTAAAATATCATTAGTTCAAAAAACATAAGGTATTAAGACAACACATTTTTTTAAGATCAATTCCATAATGTTTGAGAATTAATTTCTCTATAGAAGAAGAAAAATAATAATAATTGACATGTAGATTTCCATCCTTTAACTAATTTCTACCACAAACTCATCATTCACTCAAAAAGATAATAGAACTAAAAAATATTCTCTTTATCCTAATCATATCAGGTTACAAAAAAAATAATTAATAATTTATCCATTATACCATTTTAAAGAAAACTACATTATATAAACCAGGACATCACGTATGCCAGTGTTATGTGATGCACCCTTGTCACCTTTCGATTTCACGTTCAAGTCTTGCAGCCATGCCGGACGTGATGGGTTGTCGCCTGACGTTTGGGTTGTTGTTTTTATAACAATCCAAAAAATAGTCTTAAGAAATATTTTAACATTAAATAATAGAATCTAATGTCCAACTTATTTCGTTCCAACCTTTATAATTATCCAAAATACTTCTATCTAAACCCACAGTCCAAAATTTATAATGAAGGTAAACATATTGAAGATCTATTTTTCCACATAACAACATGTGAATACCTTCATTATGTATTCTCTTAGATCATGGTATCACCCTTAATTTCCATAAAACCTTATTGATTAAATCTAGGATTTGTTATTCCTTATAAAATACTGGATATACTCCTTATAAAAAATGTTGTAAACTCTAACAATGATGGAATAGACAAAAAATTAATTAGTTTTTAGGTAGTCAAGAATATCCAATATAATTTTCTAAATCAATAATATCTTATTCTGAAATCATTATGTGAGCTTCAGAAACATATTTAGGGTTATATTTCTCCCAACCATATATTTTCCAAAAATTTTAACTTGAACCTATGTCTCTTTATGTAGTACCATAGAATCTCAAATCCTTAAGGGAAACATATTTTGGTACAATCCTTGTATACTTTATAATTCTTATAACTTTTAAATCATTAATAGAATACTCTAATGACACAATTAATTTATAAGAACTTAAGAAAACTAATCATTCCTCTTCATCTGCAGTAGTATCATAACTTGATTATTATCCAAATTGCATCATTTGGGGTATACTATGATGATTGCGACAATGATTCATGTAGTGTCCCAACTCCTTGTAGATGAATCATTGTACTTTTGAAACCTTTTTCTTACCCTTGAAATCACGAACTTGGTGTCCTTTTTCTCCACACTTATAACAAAATCGCATTCCTTTCAAGCACTTCCTAAGAATATTCTTTCCACAGTTATCACATATGGTAAAATACTTCTTTCCTTTCTTCCATTTATCCATATTTCTTTCAACCACCCTCTTCTTCTCTGGATTCCCTTTAAAGACATACAACTCAGATAATTATATACTTATCTTATTAACACATGATATTATTTCTTCATATGATGATAAAACATGGGAGACTATTTCCCTTATAAATGTCATCTTAATATCATGAAAGATATGATCCTTCTTGCTATTTGGATCATGTGTATTGCTATAATTATCATTCCTTCTATTGGTATCCATTTCTAAATGACTAAATACGTTGGGTTAGATCATATCATAATGTATAATCTAAAGACATGAAAAATTCTCAACATTTATTGAATATTTTCACACATCTAGTATCCTAATCCTAAAAATGGTTTCTTTGATAACATATTTACTCATAAATCTTCCATAATGGTTTGTAAAGAAAATGTGAATTATCCTAATAATATCCCATGGGTGTTTCAAACCAGGTGCACAGTAAGGCCCATTGTAGTGTACCAGGATACCCCGGATCAAGCCCAAAACTCCTTGTTAGAGTTTTCACTCCTAAGTTAATCTGTTCCAGAACCAAGTCCACATGTATTATCCATAAATGGATTTATTTCTTGGAAAACTCACAAAATCTCTTCATTTCCAGAATTCTAGGATGTTATTCAATTCTAATCCTTAAAGTCTATCTTAGAGTAATGTTCCCTAATATAAGTGTTCTAAATATATTTCCAAGGATCTTTCTAAACTCCCTCTGATACCAACTGTAACACTCCAACCCTAGTTACATAGAGCCACTGCATTATTTTAATACATTAGCATGATTATAAATAATCAAGTCCCAAAGGACCAATCAATTTAGTAGTCTTGGAAAATGGATTACATACATGAACATTACATTCCCCTTTTTAACGTAAAATAGAACAAAAATAATCCTTTTATAATTCCATTAATACCCTAGCTTAACCATTCATATTAACCATATTACACTTCTTGGAATCCTTGGAAAAAAACATAAGAAAGGGGTGAGCTAAGATGCTCGATAAGGGATAATAATTTATCAGAATCTATAAAATTTTAAGGAAAGATGTATAATAAAAAAAATCCTTTTAAACATAAAATTTAACATAATATGGCAAAAATAAATCCAACATTACCATATAAACATGAACATGTATATTATACTAGTCAAATAATCACATGTAACAACTAATTTCATAACGAGGGAATGCATAATGTCGGTTATCATAACCACATAGTCAAGGCCTCGTGCCAAGACTACAAATACTAATTTTGTCAATTCCTTGTGCCAAGACACTAATTTTTCTCCAAAGACCTACCGATGCATCGAGGGACTATAGCGGGCCCCGCCCACCACTTACTATGTCCAATTCATTCCTCATATAAAAAGGTTGAAACATAATATAGACATTCGTATTAGAACTAGCATATGAAATTTAAATACATTAACCATAAAACATGAATGGTATAAAAATAGCACATCTATAGTCAAAAATATCATAACTCATTCAATACAATATGGAATATTTTATTATAATTAATCAACCTCAATCAAGAATAATATCTAGTAAAGGATGTTGACATAATTGAAAATGATCATTAAAACTCTTTGAGAGAAATATCCATTTTTCATGAAATCATTTGAAAGTCACATGATTTAAAAAGAAATATATTTAAAAGAAATTTTTAAATCAAATTTTCTCATACCCCTTTGAAAATTTTTAAAGGAATTAACATTTTAACACATTCGTGTCCATATAAATAAATCATTAAAAGCATTCTGAAAACAAAGACATTAACGAGAATGACTTAGAAGAATAAATATTTAAACCATTTAAAATCATGTTCTAGTTAAATATTCCCTTAAAAATAATCCTTTCAAAAACTCTTTTATAAAACATGGATGTGGATAATAAATATGCCCCAGTAAAAACTGACACATAAACAATCTCGGATAATAAAGAGATTCAGGAATTAAACCTTACCTTACACTTTACTTAGTCAAGGTTATGCTAACCTCAAGTATAATGATTAAATAATTATTATTAAATTACACATGAACAACATACATAAATATGAAATCATATATGATCCTTTAATATTGATTTGTTAAAAATATTTCAGTATTATCATTGGTTTGGGTGTTAATTGATTGGTTTCCATTTATATGTTTTGTTATGTAAGTTATGTTTGTTATGGATATGATTTATTTGATTCAAATCCATAATTATATTAAGGTCTTAAAATATATTTTTAATCATCAAAGGAAAATTATTATTGAATGGTTATGGTGGGGAACAAAATCTCATCGTGTTGTGGATATGGTAAGTCGTACGTACGCACGAGCCACAATATTATTCTATTGATGGTGAAATAGTATATAATTTGGATGGTATATTATATATAATTAATAATTAAAAATATTAAATTTATTATTTACAACAATTATAATCATTATTATATCCATCCAAATAATTAATTGTTGAATAAAAAACTACACTACGACGGGGAAACAGTAATTCGTACGTACGCATGTATGGTGACTTTATCATTAGTTGGATGGATAGAATAATGAATATTGTTGTTCCATATTTGTAATAACATTAAATCATGTATAAGATACTAGATTTATTATATTGGTATGGAAACAACAGAGAAATTGTAAGTGGAAGGAGAAAAGAACATTGAAAGCGGTGATGAAATAATTACCTCTTCTTTGGGTTCTTCCATTTGATTTGAACAAAAGGGATCCTTAGGTTGGATTTATGATAAAATTAAGGCATCTATTATGATTTTAGGTTTGTTGGGAGGATATTTTATCAGATATTTCTACTCCAAATGAAATTGGAGGTGTGAATGTGAGAGAATGGTAAGTATCCTTTTATAAGATAGGTAAGGGGAACTTTAGGAAGAGTTTGAAATATTAATTTATAATTAAATAGTTTTTTGTTTATAATAGATCCAAATGGATTTATTTAGATTATAAAGGGGGTATGGGTATACATCATCTCAACCAATAGGTTTTATACAAGTTTAGGTCACCATATTAACATTATATTTTAGATTTAACTCTTAGTTAAGTAGTTTAACATTTACCTTGTCATCCTGTATTTTTATATTACATGGTTAATAAATGTACTATAAAATGTCACGATACCATAAATTGGTTCATTAATGAAATATATAACCTTATTTAAGTCCTTTTTCCAAATATTATATTTTCTGTAGTATTATATGATTTAATAAAATAGTATCTATTTTAAAAAAACATTTATGTCAATTTTTACACTATTTGGTATTTTGGTTTTTATGAAAGTAATGACAATGTGATTACTTATAAAAAATAAATTTAATCAACACTAACATGTCTTATTCACCTATAAAATTCTTTTATTCCATAAAAACTTTCAAATTATATTTATTTTAATATTTATAATATCATTTAATTGATTCCTTTATTAATAAGGGAAATATTGCATCATTATGGTGTCATAAATAAATATATTCATTTTAAGTAAAAAATTTAAAAATAAAATACCATAATTTAGGAAATATTTTTAGATTTATTATTAATATTTATAGTCAAAAATATTTCTTACATAACCGCATATAAAAAAATTACTAAAAGATATATGTTTTTGTTATATTTTCCATAACTTTAAATAAATTTTTACAAAGTGCCATGTTCACATAAAAGTGGCTCCATGGGGTCCCAAAATCGACCCAAGGATTCCCATGGTCATTAATGTATCATAAAATAGGGATAGGACATGTTTTAGGGTAATTAAATATTATTATAATATTATTTTTTACACTTATTTTTCAGATTTATCCTTAAACCATGGTAAATACAATATTTTCTGAAGTTACTATACAAAATGTCTAAAAATAAAAGTTACCTATTTACAAAATTTTAACCTCCTTATTAAAAATATGGATTCTATTTTTCCATATTCAAAACATAGAATTCGAAGAAATTAATTTAAAATTAATTTCCATTGTCAAAACCAAAAAATCGAGTTTCTAAGAAATAAAAACTATCAAAAGATTGGCATGTGTTTATGTACAATTTAAATGTGGAATTACATACAATAACCTACGTTATATTTAATTATAGTAATAAAATCTAATTATACATTGAAAACACTAAAATTTATAATTTAACACTATAAATTATTTCGATTAAAAAAGTTGTTTTTAATCAAAATTTAGTATTTTCCACTATTCATAAAAATATGAAAGTTTTTAGAAAAGTACAAAAAATCACCCTAAGATAATTTTGATGATCTAAAATAAAAAATGAATCCTGTTTTACCAATTTCAATTTTTAGGAGTGTCTAATTATTGTTTACAAAAAGACATAAAAAGTAGTTCTTTTAAGAAAATAGTTTTTCTAAATATATAACTATATTTAATAAAACTTATACATTTCATTACAAATATGATCTATTTATAAAAAAATTATAAATAAAATTTAAAATTTATTTTTTACTAGTCATATTAAAATATTTAATTGATAAATAAATATATCATTTAAATAATTATAATACTAAGGTGTTGTTTTGAAGAAACTCAATCTTACGTATAACACAAGACAAGTATGTGTTATGTGCAATATAAGCTATTTATTTAAAGATATAATGTTATATGAAATCTTGGGGTGTTACATTATAGGATACCGGGCCCAAACTAGTACACTGCAAGCCCAAATAGATGAATAGTTTTAGCTTCTATAGTACCAAAAAGTGAATGTTATAGTACCTGTTACCGTACTCCTACAGTATCAGAAATTATGTCTTTTCCCGGTTTTGAACTTGAGTCTCTTGGATGCACTTATCGAGTCCTCACAAAATGGTCTGAGGCTCTTGTGATAAGTTATTTTCATCTAAATTTACTTTTAAAAAAAATAAATGAAAATATTTTTACCATTTTTGACATGGTTCATTTTCAATAGAAAAAATATCTTTTACATGTTTTCAGGTAAATGTATCTTTCTCTTGTCTTTATCATTTTCAAAGTGAATTTCTCCCAACACATTCAAATTTTTAGAATGGAAATTGTAATTCTTAGGGTTTAGTAAAATGTTCCTTTTAATATTTTTCAAAGTAGAAAGAAATTTTTTTAAAAAAAATTAATTTTCCTAATGATTCTATAAGTTTTCATTGTAAATTTCATATGATTGATCAAGGGTATTATTCAAATGATATCATTCACCTTCTTTATCATGATGAATAATAAAATTCTTATTTACATCAACGGTATGATCCATCACTAATTTTTTCTTTCCTAATCATCCACATATATAGGTATGATTTACTTCCAGTTTTTTCCTCTAAGAATTACATATGTTCCACTACTATATTGAAGGATTTTTCACCAATATAACCCATACATCAAATGACTATAGAAATTATTATCTTAACCATATATTCATTTTATATATGGTTTAAATAACATATGTGTAATCATCTTTGTTGAGTGTTATTTAAATATAATGATGCATAAAGTCATTATAAACTGATTTATTTTGTACGGGTTTATCATGTCATGTTTATTAGTAAAATAATGAATGCTTACTTAGGGAACCACTGGAAAAGAATATGATACCCATTTTAGTTCCCCGTGTTTTTTTATTTGTTGGGTGAAAATATTTGGTGCATATATATGATTTTCATTATGATGAGTTATCCTAGATAGTGCTCTAATGCATTGGGTGATGTTTCCATCTTGTGAGATATTTTGGTGTGTGGGTACTGAGCATGGACAACTATGGGAGTGAGAAGTTTACCTAGCCAACTATGTTATTTTAATAAGGAAGAGAGACTTGAATTATGATTTTGATATCATGTTTTTTTCTATATTCCTATGATACCATGAACTTATAATATGATCATTATTATTCCATGTTATTATGTTATCAATTCCAATATCTTAATTCCATGCCATTTATTATATCCTGTTTTTCCTCTTAATGTGTAAATGTTGTCCCACCATCATTATTTACTTTTATTATTCCATAACTGGGAATATGAGGACACCCCTTTTTATGTGTCACTTTCCCTAGGTTATGGAATAAATTATTTAGTATTTTAATCCTATAAGATTAATTTATGTGGAGAATTTATGGGTGATAATGAAGATTCATTATGGAAATTTAATAAATGGTAAGGGAAATTCGGCCATTTATGGAAAGAAAGCCTTATTTTCAATTGGGTGAGGTAAACCTTACATGTCCCAAAGGTCCAATGGCTCAAAGGCCCATTATAATTTTAGGGCCCGAAGTCCCTATGTCATGAAATCCAAAGGAGTTGATATTGTAATCATATATGTGTATCAACGACAGTATTTTAGGTTTGGGTTTCTAGTATTTCATTTAGGAACATGCATATGGAGGGGATAAAATAAACTTAATTATTCTTTGGACACATGTATTTAGGTATCTTATAATCCCATTGTATTATCTTCATAAACATGGTACAAACTTTATCTTATTTCCAACCCAATAAAGCGAGATCTCTCCTTTACAAACCCATCTTATTCTCTTATGCATCAAATTCTAGCGTCATAATCCTAGAACAAAACATTATATCATCATTTTTTTATATTTCAACTACTTTTAATAAATCTATAATCGATATCATTACTTGAGGATCTCATTGAAATTATTCATTTTTGATCATATTCTTTGATGGACGAACGTATTCAACAACAACATGGGTGAAGCTCTATTGACTTCCTAATGTTTTTCTATCACCCAATATCATAACTAACTTCAATCTCAGCTTCTCTTAAGATTTTAAATCCTTCAAAAAACCTTAGAAATATCTCATCTGGATCACCTAATTTTCATTCTCATTGATGGTGTTTCATCAATGTCAACTGAAGACATCGTGTCATCCTCTTTATGATTTGTTTCAGTTGTGGATGGTTTCAACAAAATTCCCATCTCAATTGATAATGTCCTAAGCATCGTTCTTCAGTGAAATTTATTTCATTAGCTTCATATTTTTTTATCATTTTTTACTTATATTAACTTATTCTGATATTGACTATCATTGGGATTTTATCCTCCATTTTTAAGATTCTAAAATTGGTCTTAATTCAATGAAGGTCAGTATTGTAGTCTACTGGTTGATCAGTTTCTTAATTATGGTTAATGAGGCATCATATAAAATGTATGGTCAATGTTCCTCTATGGAAAATTGAATGCATCGCAGTAGTTTAAGTACCCAATTTAAAATATGTAGAATATGTCCACACATGATCATTCCACAGGCACACGGAAGGTGCAAGTCATGATAAGTTTATCTACACTAATTTTACATGGAATCACTTTATAGAACTCAAATTTAAATAGTTGCTATACAACCTTGGATATTATGGTGGATTTTCTAAAGAGATCATGGTCATTGAAAACTCTTCATGATCAATATGACTTTTTAAAATCATGAAGTAACTTTCATAGGAATTTAATGAATGTTTTCACAAGATCAAGTATAGTTTATGAAGGGGAAAATTTTAGGGACAGAGATCCAATGTAGGTGTTGTTAGGGTTGTGGTAGTAGTTTAACAGTTGATCAGTTTAAAATACAATTTCACATTGAATTTTTGTGTTTGATTAGTATGAATGGTTGATCATTTAAAAGATTCCATGGTAGAAAGAGTCCAGTATACATGGTCAAATTAAATTCATCAATCCTCATAGTCTCTTCCTCCCATTGGAAAATTTACAACATACACATGGTCATATAAACACTATAAAAGTACACTTTAATATTGAAAAAACCTCAAGGAAGTAGGTATTCCTTATCATGGTTGCAACCTATAGTTAAATTAATTTCATAATTAGAGGATAACTGCATTTCTTTTTCAAAAACCAAAATTATATTCCAAAATTAATATTTGAGGGACAATTTATTAGAATAAAATCTATTGATTGATATCAATAATTAATAATCCATTATATAATGGAAAAGTTTTCTTCAGTACACTAGAAAATAATATTCTCTAATTAATTCCCCTAAACTAATAATATGCTTGTTCCAAAGTATACAAAATTAAACATAAGAACAATTAAGATGATAAATACAAATAATTCCCAACTCTATAAAAGTAATCTAGTGAATTTCATCTTCAACTCTAGTTTGTCTAATATTCAATATAAATCAAGATAAATTCAATTTTATTATTAAAACCTCAAAATATTTATAAATATATATATCCAAGCATACTCAAATAAGATCCACATAAAAGGATATTTAATTATTTCAAGGTCTAATCGAGTCGATTTAATGGATCATATTTTTCATGTTATATGATTTTAATGTTACAAGTATATAAAAAATATTTATAATAATTGTAACAAGGTTACTAGATCTTATATTTTATATATTTGTAATTTTTAGAGTCAAAAATTTTAAATGACTTAAGTGAAATTTTAGTAAATTTCAACCAATCTATTCATGTAACCATAATCCGAAATTCGTTTTTAACATTTCATTAATAAAATTTCAAGCTTATCCCTCAAAAATATCATTTATAAGGGTGATAAATATGTGTTCAAATGACCTTATTGAAAAATATACATCTTGGATCATGTATTTCACTCTCCAATGATCATAAGTACATTGAAATATACTTCAATTCTCCATTGTAGCTTGAGAAGTTCATATATCAATTATCTAAAAGTATTTTGAAGCATATGTGCATGATCTAGACGGTTACTACATAAAATTATTTATTAAATTATCACTATTGATGAGTCAAACACACAAAAATTGTGGTTCCCTTGACCCAAAATCCTTAGTATGGTGTGAAAAGAACTTTATTTAAACACTAGATTTGATATAATGTGTGATAAACCTATAAATATTGTATATAATTTTCATAGGGAGAACATTATATCTCAAAAATAAACCCAAAATCCCAAGAATATAAGGATTAATTTCTTTAATCAACTACTTAAGAAACTTATTTTATAGTACTCATTAATATTAATCTATAATCATACCACACTTGACCCACTACAAGAATTCTCATAAGATATACTCATCTTCATAACTATGGGAATGGGAATATAAGAAGGGGTCCTCTCAAATTATTAGTAAGGGAAAAGTCATCAACAATTCATCAAGATATAGATCAAAAACATATGAGAAATCATAATAATGTGATAAATATATCATTAAAAAGAATAGGGAAAAATAATAATTTCCTACAATACATAATTCAATGTCTTATAGTCTTAAATAATAAACATATACCAAGTCATAGGAGTTTAAAAAAATGATACAATATATATTATCCATGGTAGTATAACATTAACATATAACATTTAAATTTGGAATATGTGAAAGAATATAAAATCATGACATAGTGTAGAAGGCATTACAACCAGATTCTCATAACATAGCTTGTTTGGCCAAACAACCTGTGCACTCTCTTTTGGATTTGGTGCCCTAGAACCAACTTCTTTTCACCCTATGATAATCTATATTCATTTTTTAATATTTATAAACTTCTTGCAACATAATTATTATTATTTTGTGTGACATAGTATTTCATAATTCCCTTATAGTTGTTTTCATACTAAAAGGTAACAATAGTTCCCTACTATGATTATAACATAGAAATGCAATGAAAATATTCATAAATATATGTTCTATATCTGGATAAAATCATTTTAGGGGAAACATAATATAGGCTATCAAGAGTGTAGACTCATAGGAATTTGATTCATCTTCATATGTTGTAATCCCTTGGTAATTTTGAGTGTAGTAAATTATAAGAATGACAGCCGCCAGTAAGAAATCCACATTTATATGTTTCTTTGGATGTTCCTATCTACAAAGGTTTGTATTGATCCTTATACATTATGATTATTATTAATGGTCACTATGGTTCACATTCATTTATGTAAAGACAAAAACCATGACAACATATGTTGGTGGTGAATTAGGATACATTGGGTGCATCATATGTAATATTTCACTGTTAAATAATGTGAGAAAGGATTCTCCGCTTATAATACCTAACATAAGTTGATATCCTATGACCTTTTATGGAAATGATATAGCCTAAATAAATCCATGGACATGGTGTTTTGTACACAAATTCAATTTCTAAGAATTCAAGGAAAGAGGTATGGAGAACATAGGTAGATGGTACCAACATGCAACCAGAATGATTAGAGATATAAAGATAAAGGGATAATATCACATAGTAATCATCTATATGAGGTATTATATTGTTTTATTATTAAATTATTTCTCTATCTAGATAACCTTGTACTTTTGGATACTTCACCTAATATCTTTAAGAAATAGGTAGAGAGAGTCACACACTAAGTGCATTAAAAACATTAGTTTAATAATGATATTATTTATTATTTAATAAGTTGAATAAATATTATTCCCTCATGAGGTTTAATTATTATTCATATATACATGATCATAAGTATTTCTTCACTGGTTATTTGTAATAATATTTTGAGAGATTAATATTTAATAAATGTTTATTTCTTGTTTAGTGAATATAATATTAGTTTATTTATTGGTGAATGATACAAAGGAATTTATTTATTAAAAAAATTATTATTTAAGGTTTGATAATTATTTTGAAGGAATGGTGAACTAATTTATTGGTAAAGTGAAAAATAATGTATATTGAACATTATTTGAATAAATAATATTTAATTAATTCACATGTTTATTACATTTCAAGACATAATAATAATAATGTTGTTGTGGTTGTTATTTTTTATTATAGACATAGAGTATCATAGGAATTGTGAATAATAATTAGGGTTTATGTGAAATTATTATTTTCTAACCCTAGTAGTATATAAACCCAATTATATTATTTCTTTTCAGGGATTTCATTTCATTTGTTGTGCAAAAATACATCCTGAAAGAATTCTATTGATTCCCATGAGAGATCACTCTCCAAGAACGATCTCAATAATGGATGGTGATCTTTATCCAGTAACACTCTCAATTCTCTGGAGATTGAATAGAACTATTTTTTAATGATATTCTCATGGAAATCAAAGATTAAAAAACTCAAGTGTTATGATCTACCATGATAGCACATATAAATTCATACAATGATGTTTAGAGTTTTTTGGATAATGCGTTAACCATTGATGGAGGTAATCTAATCTTGGTTCCATCAATGAAATGACTATATGATGTAAAATTGTTTTCATATTCATCAATAAAGAAATAATTCATTTAAAAGTAATTATTACAATTTTAAATTAATTATAAATAATGTGTGATGATCATGTGATTTGGTTCTAGTGTTCTCCAATATATTAATATTTAATTTAATTATGTACTTCTTAGTGTTTATTGACGATATACATCTTAGATTAGTCATTGATTAAGAAAAAATCCACGTTGGGTATGCCTCATCCCGCACTTCGGTTGTGCCCAGAACCATCAAGTGGTATCAGTCCAGTCGCATAATTTTTTTATAATTATTTGATGTTTGTTGGTTTATTTACACATTTATCATTAGTTTACAAATCCATATTATTTATTATTCAATATAAATATTAAGATACTCTCTTAATCTTATTCATTTAAAAATATAATAAAATTGATTAATTTTATAAATTAATAATATTTCAAGAACTCATCTATGTGGAGGTATATTTTCGAGTACTGTAGCATTATTACATGATAAGTCCCTAGGTGTGTGTCACTAATAGCCAGTGAGAAATATACATGACGTGTGGATGGATTTTACACACCATGTATTTTAAAAAATTAAGTAGAATTAAAAATATTTTATTTTACAAATTAAACCATATCAACATGAATTTCGGGTGGTCACTAAGTTGATAGTACATTCCACGTAATATTTTTTTACATATATATATATTAAATACCTAATTTATTTCCTCATAATGTTAAGAAAAACATGTCTTGTATTATTCCATAATACAATAATTCCTATACATGCACTGAAAACATAGCACTCTAGGTAAATACCATGTGTCTCATGTGATCATTAAGTTGAGAATGCATGCCATGACATTATGTGATAACTCATGTATACTATATACCACATTATTAAACATTAAATGAATATAATACATGCTCGATAGTGTGAATGGGTACTCAATGTGTTGTATCCAAGGTACATATTTTGTACAATAGTTAATTTTAAATAATTTAATTTAATTTGATTAAAATTATGATGGATAAGAATCTCAAGAATGTTTATACGAGAGTTAAGATAAAAAATATATATTAATTAAATAAGATAATGAATTGATTCATGCATGATATATCTTATATAATAACGATAATAATTGAATGATATTTATTGTAAAATTATTAATTCATTTCATGTGTGAGGATGATCATGAAATAGACCAAACCTTTGTATGTGATCGGTTTTATTTTAATTTATTAGTAAATTAAATTCTTGTAATGCATGACATCCCTCCTCTCATTACATAAGAATATGTGTACACATGGTTCCCTTTTATGTAAACCACCAAAACATTCCTTTGGTTCCTCTCACCTATGAGTGAGTAAAATCATATGTAATAGATGAAGCTCCCAAGCTGTAGGAGGCGGTTCAAGTTTGGATCCAAGATGAAACCAATCCAAGAGAGATGCATAGGTGAATAGGTGGAAATATAGAGTACGAACCAAGTCTTGGTTTAAGGTATTTTCACCTAGGTCAATGATTAGTATATCATCATTAAGATAATCTAACCGTAAGAAAAATTTCATGATCATACCACTTTATTATTTTATTTCGGTAAGTTTCATGGGTATTTTATTATAAAATTTTTTTCATGATCATATGAATTAATGAATTAATAATCATGAAATATAGAACTAAAATAAATTGGATTATACCTAAATTTTATCTAATCCAAGGACAATCACTTAAGTAAATCCAATTAATATTAAAAGTACTACAATAAAGAAAAAATTGGAACATTGTTCACAATAATAAAATCTTTCAATTATATATATTATTCAGTATTTCCTTACACTACTTAAGTTAAAATCAAATCATAGTTTAAAGTTCTTCACCAAAAAAATTCAGGGTGCTTTCAATTATTAGGGAATTATATCTTGGATTTTTGGGTTAAATTTACATAGTTCAAACCAAGTTTTTTCTACTAAAGTATGACTTGGTGTAACAAAGAGGAAAAAGTTTGATGAAATCCAATTTAAAGATTTTAGGAGTGGGTATCCTACTCAACATATCAGAGAACAGTGAGTTAATGAAATTGTAATTAGGAATTACTAACTAAGACCCTTTAAATTTCATTATTGGCCAAAATTGGGGTAATGATAAGGGGAATATGGATCATTTCCACTAGAATATGTAAGAAAAAAGATATTCTAAAGCCAATGGTGATGGTTATACAGTTTTGATAATCTATTGCGAGATTAATAAAAATAATAAATATTTATTATCTATTTTTATCAGATAATGTTTTAAAATTATAGCCATTTTTTAACGAAAAACCAAAATTTTTCTTAAAAAAGAAGGGATTACACGAGACGAAAAGAAGGAGTTTTTTTTACATCTCGAATATAAAGCGGAATCAGCTCTGGGTGGAGTTCATCACTCTACATAATAGCATCCACCACACCCATGTTTTCCAAACCATCAGCAATCATGTTAGCTTCTCTATAGGTGTGTGTTGTAATAAAGCTGGTGGAGGAGAGAGAATGTAGGCAGTTAATCCAGCGAGAAGTGAGTTTCCAAGCTAGATGAATTGTACCCTTCCAAATGGCTTGAACTATGGTAGAGGAATCACTCTCAATACAGATTTTGTTCCAGTTGTGATCTTTAGAAAACAAGATAGCATGAATAACACTCCACATCTCAGCTTCTAAGGAGGAAGCAAATCCGCATGAGCCGTAGAAGCATCCAAGGATCTGATCCAAATGAGTTTTGAAGATTCCACCACAAACCGCTGGGCTAGGATTTCCTTTGGAGGCCCCGTCCACATTTATTTTCATCCACCCCGTAGGTGGGGGTTTCCAAAAAACTTTCATCGTAAATTTAGAGTGAGGAAATTTCCCGTCAACTCCAATGCGCCTCAAGATCCCAAGGTCTCTGACAGAGTTAGAGCATTGTTCATTCTGAATCGATGCCGCCTATCGAATAGCAATGAGAATTCTCATTTTTCTGCATTGAGATTAAATGAGTTTTTATGAAAAATGTAGTCATTCCTGCCATACCAGATCACATGTAGAATCTCTGCAACTTCCGCCGTAAACAGATTCTTGATTTGCTTAGAGTTAGAGATTTCCATGCATCTCTGAAGCTGCAATGTTAGGGAAGTTCCAAATAACCTTCTGCATTCAAAGATGTCAAATACATGGTTCCAAAGAGCAGAAGTCGTATCACAAGAGAGAAAGAGATTATTAATATCCTCCCTATGTTTATTACACATACAACATTTAGAGCAGAGGTTAACCCCGAAAGCCAATAGACATGAGTCAGTGGGGATCTTACCATGAGCAATACGCCATACCAAAGTAAAGCGCGAGGGTTTATCCAAGCTTTGTTAACGTTTTTGATCCAGTTTAAAAAGTTGTTGTCATTATTGAAAAAGAAGTTTTAGTAACTTTTAGAGTCCAAAATTCCATTATGTGCAGCCTCCCATATGATAAGACTAACTAAATTACGAAAATTAATGGTTTATGTATGTATAAAATAAATTTTGTAGTTGATAATTAATTATAAATGAAAATAAAAAAACATTTGAAAATAAAGGATATGTTTTTCTAAAAAAATATTTTTATATGTGAAATGTATGTTTATCCTAATAAATCAATATTGGTGTGAAATTTTATTTTAGTTTATATATTATAAATTCAAATAAATTTTCTAATATTTATATAATGTTTTTTATTATTCATATAAAAATAATAAATATATTTTTATGATTAAAATGCATTGGTCTAAAAATAATTTTTTGTCACATGTTTCAAACATACATTAAAATAAATTTATTCTTTTTATAGATATTAAATTAAATAAAATTAATTAAATATATAGAATTATTTTCTTCAATTTTTTTAAATAGGCCCATTTTATTGTTTTCCAATATAAATAGTAACCATGGTAAAATGTATCACCTTAGTAAAGGGTAATCAGGTTAATCAAGATTAAAACTATGTGGTAATGACATAATTCTTCATCCTAACATCCTAATACTTATTTTATGAATTTACCTATAAAATTATCACCTTATTATATAAATTTATTATTTTAATGTAATTTTTTCCAAGAAAATGACCAATGTAATATAAAAAAAAGAAAGTTACAAAATCTCACTCTCTTTGTTTCCAATATCTCTTAGGTGTAAATCTAGGTAGAAAAGAAATTTATGAATAAATATAACTCTCTATTTTTATATTAATGAAATTATTTTCCTAATATAAATTTATTTTTAATTTTTTGTCATTATATAATGACCTTAATTTCTTATGCAACACTGATGAATTATTTCTCCATTTAATAGTAAAATATAATAAATGATTTTATAAATATTAAAAGTTATATAATTTGAATGATTAAAATTGTAACAAGTATTTCATTGATATATGTAACCTATAAGGTATGTTTTTAATAATTATACACTAATTCACCCTATTTATTAATGTTTTTAAAGTTAAATTAAATGAATAATATTAAAAATAATATTAATGATATTTTTTAATATTTTATATTTTACTAATTAATATACAATTCAAAAAAATATTATATTCAATAAAATGATGGGTATGTGGTTTAAAACATCAATTTTTCTCCATTTATGGATATCTTTTCATTTCATATAAACATTATTAAACCTTAAATGGCAGAAAACATTAATATTATTGTAATTGTTAAAAGGGTTAACAAGGGTTAAAACTAAAATATAAGGGAAAAATGTGATCCAAAAATTTCAAAATTTTATTTCAATAAATTAGTTTTTCCCATAATCATACTAGATTCTATTATTATCAATTTATATCCATTATCACATCTAAATTAGTTTATATTAATTTAATATTTTAATAACTTCCATGAGTACCCCTCCTCTCGATTATAAAAGGGAACCCCTCTCTCATTTTTCACACCACTTTGAGATTTATATCTCAAAAAAAATATTTCAATTTATCTTATCAACTTCCCTATAAACATTATAGAGGTTCTTTTCTTCCCAAAATAATAGAATTAATTTTTTTATAGGTTATCTAAAGGATTCATTTCCAAGAAGAGTTAATATCCTTAATTGATAATTTTATTATAATTTTTTTACCTCCTCTAAAACTATTATATTATTAATAAAATAACAAATTAATGATACTAAATATAATAAAATATTATTATGGTTATTAAAACACCATTATACACTTAATTTCTGATCAAATGGGAATTTAATGTATCTCTTGTGCGTACATAAAACTTACCATCTCCACGTAGTGATAAAATTCATATTTTATCACCATATTTTTTGGATGGGTGTTTTAACAGGTTTAAAATTTATATATAATTTTTATGACACAATTAAAATAATTGAATAAAAATGTATTTTATACCTTCTTATCATCTAATCCTTTTGGAAATGATAACTTTGTTAGTGTGTATGTGTGGACTGCCACCTCTACAAAGCAATGCTATTTTTTCATTTATCTTATACTTAAATGGTGGGGGTGAATAATGAATATATGTGATATATAGGACAAAATAATTATCCCTGAAAGTATAATTAATATTTTCCTTTCTTTCATTCCATTCATCATAAATTGAAAACAACTTCCATGTGTATGTATGGCTTACCATCTCTATGAACGGTGTAATTCATTTTTCAATACCTAACATTTATGGTTGACGATAAATGTATATATAATAAATATATATTATATTTATACCATTATTAATATTCTCTACATGATGTAACTATGATCAAAGTACAATGATCAAAACTTCCAAACCATAAATTACATTAAAAACAAAGCAATTGTCACCCAGAATAGTGATTTTAATAATGAATTATTTATAAATCAGTGATATAAGGTTAAAAGTAAATCACATATGATTTTATATATATGAGTATTATTTTTAAATAATATTTATAATAAACCAAGTTTTATTATACATGAGGTTCAGAAGGGTAAGAATGAATTCCTACTTGAGGTAAGGGGTTTTATGTTACAATCTCTTTGTTTATTGATATTTTTTATCATTTAAGATATGATGATGAAATATTATAATCTAAATCCAAAGATAATAATGATTAATATTCTTCTTTAGTTATTTATTTAAAATAACATTTTCATTTAAATTTTCAAAAATTAAATACTTTGGATACTAAAAATAATTTTTTAAGGAAAATCGACTTCATTTCTCTCTTCACTCGAAAAAACATTTCTTCCTTATACATGTTTTATAAAAATGTTTCAAAGAAGGTTTTTACTATTAACCAAATATTTTTTTAATTCATTTTTACCCAAATTTAATTTCATGAATAATGGTTTAAAAGAAATATTTTTTTTGTTCCAAACGAGCTATGTTTTTACTTTTTACAAAAGTGTAAACCTAATCTTTTCATTTAACTTATATGAAATGAATGGAATATCTTACCATCATGATCATATAATTTTTTAAAGATTAATTTAATTTTTTCCATGGTTCTTTTAAAGGAAAAGTATTCCAATAATACTCTTTAATGGTTTCATATTTTAATATTTTTTTAAAAAAATAAATTGGTTAGTTTCCTCAAGAATATTTTTAAGGATCCTTAATGATATTTTCATTCATCAAAAAAATAACCATTGTTATTTATTATTATTTACTAGGGATATCACCAAGGATACCATCCATATTATTTATCTATATTGTTTATGTCTATGAGGGAATGATGTTTATGAAACCCAATTATTTTCCACTGCCTATTCTATGATGAAATGTTTATGAAACCCACTTCTTCTCATAGGTTATGATATGATTAATGGTTTATGATCTTTTATCACACATATATATGATTTTCATTATGTGATGGGTGGAACCTATACCCCCCCTACATTTCATTGGGTAAAGATTGATATCTCATGAGATAAATAGGAAAGGAATGGGGAGTGAACCTACTTGAGTAAGGGAATTTTTCCACTATGATTATATAGGGAGTAAAAACTAACTACTATGATGGTTTTGGGAGTGATTCCACTACATTATGATAGTCTTGGAAAATATCCTTGACTAATAAGAAAATGATTTTTTATTCTTTTTTTATTCCATAATTCCTTGTCTTGTGCCTATATTATGATCTCATGGTTCATGTCCATTGATCCATTTATGATTTTTGTCTTGTAATATACCAAAATTTATGCCATTAATCAAGATTTCAATATATGATATGCATGGAATGGTTTTAAAATGTTAATCTCATGTTCTCATAGCCTTTCTCTCTTATTTTGATTATATGATCATTTATATATCCATTTTTTCCCTTAATGAGCATCAGTTCTCACCCTTTATTATGTTTCCGTTCATAGGTTATGAAGAAAGGTTCTATGTATGATATATCTAAGAAGGGTGATAGTTATGAAGATATAATTGGGTGATGGTGTGGAATAATTATGAACCATTTTTATGTTTCTATATTTCTAGAGATACTATAATTATAAAATTCGGGCATAGATCATTATGTTATAGAAATAATATTCAATCATTTTGATGTAATATATATATATATGAAAGGTTCAGGTTACTATAAAAAATGTTCAGTGTTACGTGTAATAATCCATGAAAAATGACATTCTAATGAAATATGAGGATATAGATGTGTATATCATGATATATCACCTTCAGGATCTCTATTAAGATATGGAAATACAAGAGAGACAAGAGATCTCTAATGCTCTATTTACAACCAATATTGGAGAGTGGACACTTTTTGGGCCTCATACAATCAAGATTATTGGCTTCATTTAATACTTATAAATCTTAGGTATTAAACTTGAATTTTAGTTGTGCATATATCTCATACTTTCCTTACTACCCAATTCCTTCTCCAGTTTTTTTATTAGTTATAACATGAGAAATAATGTGAAGGTCCTTTTGGAAATTATTACTCTCGTTTTCCAAGTTGACAAATACATGGGCTATGACAAACCTACAATCCTTATGGTGAATAATAAATGAATAATCAATGAATAGGGCTCAAGACTCATAGAAAGTACAATTATCATAAGTAATATACTTCTAAGAAGTGAAAGATCTAGAGGTAGGGAAAGGAAAAGAAATTTTTTTGTTTTTCATGGGTCTAGAAAGGCTATTACAATAAGAAATTCTCCTAGATGAAAAATGAAGATAAAGGTGAATTCATTATCCATTGTAATATTACAATATCTTCGCATTTGGTATTTTATAGTACTTTCGGGGCTCATATTTGTATTAAAATTTCTGAACCAAGTAGATTCTAAAAGATTTCTTAAGGAGAGGTGGATTTGTAAGAATCCAATGGTGCGAGGTTCACTGGTCTACCCATTGGACATTTCCAAATTTCACTTACAAAATGAATGATATTTTTTTAAGAGATATTTATTATGTATTGATTGTAACCAAGAGAATAATATTTGTATTCTTCCTAGATATATATGGTTTTATTCTGAAATTGTTATATTAAATATATTTTATAAAGAAAACTTACATTATGTTTTGTAACATTTAAATAACAATAATTATGTATTGAATAATGAAAACCAAGTATTTTCAACTGATAATTAATCATGTTCACAAAACTCATATATAATAAATCTATGAAACCACTCTATTGTTCATATAAATGAGACTCATTTGACAAATATCTATTAAGATAATTATTTAGAATCTTTTATACTAAAACCACATGAAATATGTCATGCTTTTTTATAAGGAAAAATTACTAACCATCATTCAATGGATATGGTGAAAGGGAAAGAGTTATTCAAGGATTGGTACAAATAAATTTGTGTGAACAATTTCAATCATAAGCTAGTGGTTGGTATTATAACTACAGAACTTTTACTAATGAATTGAGTAGATATGGATATGTCTAATTGATGAGTAATAAGACTGAGACTTTTGAGAAATTCAAGTAATTCACGACTAAAGTACAGAATCATATTTGAAATAAGATAAAGAATATTTGATCAGATTGAGGTGGTAAATATCTTAACCAAGAGTTTATTAACCTTTTAAAGAAGTTTTGTATTCCTTTTCAACTCACTCTACCTTACACACTATAGTGGAAAAGTATCAGTGAAGGGTTGTGTCAAAAAGGTTTAAACATAATCAATGCATTGACTATGATGAAACCTTATCTCTAGCCTCCATGTTAGAATCCATCAAAATTCTATTTTTTATAGTTACTTACCATGACTTTGAAATTTGGAAGATATATGTGAATATAAATTTCTCTAATGGAAACCTTATGTAAGATGTCTATACAACACAACTAAAATATTTTTGGACACTCGTGATGCTAAATGTATTTGAATGTTATATAAATAGAGTTATGGATTAAAGAAAGCATCTAGATCATGGGACTTTTGATTCATTGAAGCTGTAAATGAATTTGGTTTTATTAAGAATGAACTTGATCCATGTGCTTATATGCGGTTTTGTGTGAATGTGGTCCTTATCATTGAATTATATTTTGATTAAATATTACTTATTGGGAAAAAAATAAAAGCCTCACATTCTTTTAAGAATTGGTTAAACATGATTTATCTATGATGGATATAGGTGATGTTGCATATATTTTAGTGATCATGATCATTCATGATAGATATGATAGGATACTTAGACTAAGTCAAGGTACACACATTAACTGGATACTAAAGAGATTTATTATAGAATAATCAAATAGGGGATTATTTATAGTGTCACATGGTATAAATCTTTTCAAGAAAATATTTTTTAGACACAAAAGATTAAAGATATAGTGAGTAAGATCTAAAACAGTTCATCTATAGGATCAATCATGTATGTCATGTTATATCTAAGACTTGATGTTTCCTACGCGCTGACCATTGTAGTTAGATATCGAGAATATCTAGGTGAACAATGTTGGTCTTTTTTTAAGGCTATCCTTAGGTATCTGAGATGCACAAAGGAAATGTTACTTGTATATGGGAGACATGACGATCTAGTTAATATGGGTTATACAGATTCTATATTTCAAATTCATTAGAATGATCTGAAATCATAGTCAGGATATGTTTTTAGTCTCAATAGAGGAGTTGTGAACTAGAAGAGTTTAAATAATCCAATTGTATCTGATTATATAAGAGTGTCCAAGTATATATTGGCTTATGATATATCCAAATAATTCATTTAAATATGAAACTTTTTCTAGGTGTGTGATGTGGTATGTAATAGTAAATACCATATCATATTATATTGTGATAATACTGTAATAGTGGCTCTTGCAAAAGATCCATGGTCACAACAACAGACATGGAACATAATCTGTAAGTATCACCCTATGAGGTATTTTTTCTCAGAGAGTTAAAGTTATAGTAATGGATTTTACATGGATTAAAATGTGGATGAACCCTTTACTAAAGAATTATCTCATCAAAATAATGAGTATCATGTGAGAGATATATAACTGAAGGTCATTAGTAGTTGTATTTAGTTCAAGTGGTATTCTTCTAGACTTGGTACACTATAACCAACTCATGTATACCTTTTGATATCTTTTATTAGTTTTTTTGAATATTAATAAATTTATTATAACATCATGATTGTTCTTCTATAAGAAATAGTGTGTCATAATTCCCTAAAACAATTATCACACTAAATGTTCCTATTAGTTCTATGCTATGATGAGAACCCAAAAGTTCCATAAAATTATTCTTAAATATAAATTTTAGATATAGATAAAATCAGTTAAGGAACAAAAATGATATCGATTATCAAGGGTGGAGACTTATAGGAAATTGAGGAAAATTCTCATGTTATATGTCTTTGGTAATTTCTAGTATACGAATGTCTAATAATGAGACCTACCATTTGAAAATCAACCTTTATATGTGTCATTGGATATTCCTATATGTGAATGTTTATATTAATTCTCTGAATTTATGATTATTATTAAGGAATATTACGAGTCTCAAAAATTTATTTGTTGATGAAAACTAGTATGATATATGTTTATGATGAAGTAGGATATATTGGGTGTGTCACAAGTAATATTTTATTAATGAATAATGTGAGAAATGATTTTTCCATTATGTTATTTAACAAAAGATGATATTTATGGTTGTTTGATGAAAATTATACAGCCTAAATAAATCAATAGACCTAGTGTTATATAAAAAAAATTCAATTTATAAAAATTAAATGAAACTTACATCGATAACATTAGTTGATATCACTAGCATTCAACCTTCTCGAATAGAGATATCATGATAAAGTGATTATATTACACAATAAGAATATGTATGAGGTGTTCTGTTATTGTAGCATTAACCAATTTCTCTATAGATTCCTTGGTGGGTAACTAGACATTAACCATGGTATTTGGGTTTCTTCACCTAATGTCACTAAGAAAGAGACCTAGAGGGTCACACAATAAGTGTATTCAAATGCTCAGTTAAAAAATAATATTATTTATTATATAACAAATTTAATAATAATTATACTCCATCATGGTTTAATGGTTATTCATAATCAATTTATCACATATACTCCACCACTGGTTATTTGTGAGAATATTTTATGAGAAAATAATTATTTGATAATTATTTTTAATTTAAATAAAATAATATTTATTTATTGATTGATGAATAATGAAGTGAAATTTATTTATTAAATAAAGGGTCATTATTTAAGATATGATAAATATTATGTAGGAATGGAATATCAAGTTTAATGTTCTGGTGAGAAATAATATATATTGAACATTATTTGAATAAACAATATTTAATTAATTCTTGAGTTTAGTGCATGTCAAGAATAATAATATTTTTTTATAGTCATGGGGTTCTATAGAAATTAAGAAATATAATAAGGGTTCACATGCAATTATTATTTTCTAACCCTATCATTATATAAACCCAATTATATTATTTCTTTTTGTGGTTTCCAATTTATTTATTTTGAAAAATGACATCCAGAGATAATTCTCTTGAATCCCTATACTTCTCCCTCTCCAAGAACAATCTCGTGAACAAAGAATGATCCTCCTAAATCACCACTCTCAATTATATATATATCAATGAGAGACCGTCATTGAATAGATGCTCAAGGCGATCAATTTTGAATGTAACGAGTGTTAGGATCTACCATATTAGCACCCAAATATTTCCTATGGCGACATTTGGAAGTTATTGGCAAAACTAGGGATCACTGATATATGGAATTTTCTCTTTCTTTCTATAGTTTTTTTAATGTTTGGGTCCGAAGACTCGTTAATTATTAAAGCAAAGCAGAGACCTCTTGAACTGGGTAGAGGGAGACCCATTACATAGCCCGAAGGCCCAGTGGGAATTTATCCCATTACAAGGCCCGTAGGCCCAATTTTTTGGTCCAAGGCTCATTCTGTGAATAGTATGGATACAGTACCCACACTGCTACAATACCACATAGTACCCGCCACAGGTATAGTACCCTGCCACCGCTACAATGCCCGTAATTGTTTCTAAAGTGAAATAACAGTATGACATAGAAAT
Organism: Viscum album; assembly: GCA_963277665.1. Taxonomy (NCBI): domain Eukaryota; kingdom Viridiplantae; phylum Streptophyta; class Magnoliopsida; order Santalales; family Viscaceae; genus Viscum; species Viscum album. The sequence goes on from OY728120.1 coordinate 897,995,164, forward strand.
TTTTTCAGATTCATCCAGGAAAAAATAATTCATCATAAGGTACTTATTAATTGTCTAAATTAACTATAAATAATAAAAAATTATCCTATTATTTGGTTCTAGTGTTCTCTTATATATTAATATTTTTTAAATTATCTTTGTCATAGTTTTTATCATTGATGTACATATTATATTAATTATCATTATGATAAGAATATCAGTCAGTCATGGCACATCTGGTGCTTCCGCTACCCCCAAAACCATCTCCCTCTTTCACTTTGGCTAACAAACCATATACCCTCTTGGGATTGGGATACTACTCATGTACTTTTTTTGGATTGGGATGCTAATCATGTGCTCCCTTGACCTTGGCATACAACCCATGTACGCTCTTTGGTCTATTGAAAAATAAAACTTCAACCAATGCATTGGAGGGAAATAAAAAACCCCCACATGCCAATTATCCATAAATAAGTGTGTAAATTTAAAACACTCATTCATCACATCATAATGAATACATGGAATGAAAAATGGGTTACATAAGAATTATATAATGTACCACCAAAATTTACCTTAATAATGGAAATGATTAACAATAGAAATTTAACCATCCAAAAGGAGTATTTCTTAAATTAATTTCTAGGCCAGTTCATAAATAATTACTCTATTGGAGTACATTACTTAGTTTAAAAGAGGAAAATGGAAGAAAAATAAAAAAGCGTCTTTTGAAAAAATATCATAACATTTTCATAAAATGAAGATGTTATTCTTCGCTTTTGAAAATATCAAGGAGGAATATTTGAATCAGTCATTTATTTTTCCACAAAGAGAAATAGTGTTCATTATATAAAATCTTATGTTGAAATAAACCATGAATAAGAGAAAGAATTTTACGATGAAACATTTTAAATCAATGAAAGGGGTTTGAGTTAACGAAATCCATTACAAGTTTTTTATATATCGAATTGAAAACACATGAAAGGAAAACCAAAATATGGATATGTAAACACATTGAATTTCATGAAAAATACAATAAAATACATACATGGGTAAAATATAAACCACAAAAAATTAAACTAGTGGTGAATATGACATAAGTATCAAGGAATGAAAATTAGATCTAGAATCCATTACAGCTTAAGAAACATAAAATAAAAACCCCATTGAAAGAGGAACTGAACCTCAAATATAATTAATAATAGATAATTCATTATAATATATATCTAATAGTCATTATACCCAAAATTTCAATATTTTTAGGTTCATAAATTAAAACATGACTCAATGAAATGAAATTGAGACAAAACACCCTTACCTTTAATCATTCTTAGTCAAACACAATATAACCTACTTTATAACAAAAAATAAATATACTAATATCCTATTTTGTAACCTTATTCACACCAATAAACCTTTATAACCTTCATTTATAATCATTTTTAAAAAATATATTAATTATTCATATTTCATTTTCATCGTCGGATGTTATTGGCTTCAATTATTTATTTAACATTAGTTTCATAATGGCGATGTCGATTCATAACTATATATTCAAATCTCATAATTTTGAGATCATTATATGTACTATAATATATTTTTTATAATGATTTATTATTTTTCTAATTTCATTTCATAAGTACTGTAGATATGATTTATGATGAGAAATTTAGTGACGATGCTATTTTGATAATTTTTAACGATCCAAAGTGTGGAACATTTATAAAAAGATAAATATTAATATAACCTTTCTATAACCATAAAACAGACATCATTTTCACGTTAATTTTTTACAGAAAAATTATTTATGTTTCCATATTTATCCATGGTTTAAATTTATAGCATTATTCAATTATGTGGTAAAACAAACCCAAACAAATCAAGCTATAATCGATGTGTGTGTATGAATGGGAAAGTGATTCTATTAGCCTAATATTAAAATTAAAAAAGTGAAATTATATTCTTTATATTTTTTATGTTTTTAGGATATTATTTTAAAAGAGTTTTATATATATATATAATTAATATATGAAAAATAAAATATGTCACTTTTTTGGATGTGGTAGTCTTCTTGTATGCGTGAGTGATTCTTTTTTTTTCACAGAATGAGGTAGAATAAAGGAAATGATTTATAATTTTATAATATTATTAATTTTATAAATATAATATTAATCCATTAAATATACTTTTATGTCCATTCATGTAAGGTGGTGATGTAAATTAAATCTCTTTATTCGTAAATTTGGAAATCCAGATGTATTCATGACAACAATATAATTTTTTGAATGATTTTATAGGAATGTAGAAAATTGATATTTTATTAGTGAAATAAAAATTTTGATAATCAAAAATATTTTTCTTGTCATAATTTTTTGGATATAATATGTTTTATTTGGTAGAATAGGATTATAATTAAGAGATCTCATAGGATGACATTATCTCACCCAAATAATGGTATCTTAGGGGAGATACCTTAATGTTTCATATCCCAGACTTCTTTAAAGAAAAAGGATTATAAGAAATGGGGAGATATTTTAGGAGATACTTGGGTATATTTTTCTTTTTTATATAATTCATTATAATGAGTGAAAAAACATGGTTGAGGTGGGATCCTTTCATAGGTGAAGGGAATATAATTTTTTGTAAATATGAATTTTTAATATAAAAATAGCACATTTTCACATGGTATGTCATTCCAAGTCGATAATAATGGAGTGGAAAAATATTTAAGTTCAAGCATCCATCAACCTTTAATTTTCATACAGGTATTTTTGTTTTCTACTCTTAGATTTTTCACTTTTACCATTTTTGTTTTTTCCATGGAAATGAATTTTTATATACTTAATTTACTCTTTAGGTTTTTCATTCAGTTTATAATGGGGTGTATTCATTGAAATAAAAATACCCAATGGATCTAATATCTATGAAATAATGTGTCATCATGAAACTAATTTCCAAAGGCATTTAGTCACTATAAATTTCTCAAGAACCACACATAGGAATGTGCATTGGTCATGAGGGTGGTAGTTAATAATCATCAAACCATTTTTAGGGAATTATTACCTTAGATTGAAATCTTCTATATATCTAAGATGTATTTTATGAATATTTCCCATATCCCAATGCATAATAAATCACCCCCATGCAAAGATTTTTTCATTAACATGTATCGATATGAACTTCTATATGTATCAAAGGTTCTATATAAATGTGAACAATTATATGTATGAGAGGTTAAAAATAAATTGTATCATTTGTATGTATCAGAGGTTATCAATATTTTTTTTCTTACTTTGGTATTACAAATTTTATGGTAAAATGTTTTAAATACACATAGATGGTCATCTGGAGTTCATCCCTTTATAGTGAAGTGATAAATGTCTGTGTTTTTGGGATATATCCTATGAAAGGGGATTACTGTGTATCTTTGAGAAAGGAATCAGAACCAAAATAATTTTATGCAACTAAATGGGAGAATTATACCTTTTAAGGTCATTTGAAAGTATAGATCCAAATATTTTAACATAATGTTGTATGCAAAACTAGGAAAAATATTCCTAAAAATGGTTGGTGTGTAACTTATGCATGAGAAACCCTTTCAGATTTACCATGTTGGGAATATAGAACAAAATTATTTGGTTGGTTTTAAAAACATTATTCCTCTATGAATATTGGTATCATCAATAATATATCATAATGAGACTAATATTATAAGTCCCAATTGTAATATGTCCCACCATGAGGGGAAGTATTTTATTCGGAATATGGCCTAATAGAGGGATGATCGACATGGAATATAGACCTAGTAGAGTTAGATGACATATTTGAGGGAATATAGAAAAAATTATTAAGTATTGTTTGGTTTATGGGGATATAGAGTGATGAGGATAGGAATATATAGTCATGAAATTGGGTTAGAACCTGAATAAGGAATTCTACATAACCCATAAAATGGGATTCAGAGACCATGTAGTTTGAGATGCACTTTCTAAGGTCATTTGGTAGAACTATACCATGCAGTTTAATTTAATTTTGTATGGATGATTACATGTAATTTTACTTTTTGTGATTAGGACATTGGCTATGATATTTTACATCATGTCATGGGGATGTTTATTATGGAATTTGGAGTTATATAGCTAGTAACTTAAGGTGATTCCTATAATGTATCTCAATTATTCTAACAAAAAGATTAACTAAACATATAATCTGAAATTATCCAAGATCAGTGTGAAAAAAATAGATATAAGATCATTTTTATTACAATAGAGAACAAAATAAGGGATAGAATGGGTATTAATCAATGGTACTGTCCTATTATACTTTCTATGTCAAAAGAGGGGAGATGATAGGATTAGTGACCTCGATCCCAGTAACTCAGAGTTGGTGTATTTATAATTACATTGGAATAAGATACAATGAATCAGATCCCAAAGGAACAAATTGTTTATTAGTATTTTTAAACTTTATATATACTTGAGCCTTGTATTAAATTTGAAAAAAATTCAACATAATTTTTTTTATGATAACATTATTTCCTTTTGAATATCCTTACACATCAATCATAGTACACTTCATGGAATCTCGTAGAAAGGAAAAAATAAGGGTGAGAAAAAATTCATGGTAAGGGATATGTATAGTGGAATATATCATGAATGAAAATCATTATCAACATGAAAATGTAAAAAACTGAACACAAATTCAAATTAAATAACTTGTATGTCATGAAAATATAAGGCATAATCAATATGGCATGGTAAATAACTGGACACACATTCTATTTAATCAATAATAGTAGATTGAAATTCATTCAGATATTATATTATTATGAAAATATCATGGATAATAATAACTAAATTATTAATTAAATAAATACATAACTATGGGATGTCGTGATCTAAGGCATCATGATACCTCAACTGTCAATACCTTTCATAATACGGTTTAAAACTATAGGTAAAACCCCATTTAATGCTAGCTCGATAAATTGTCTCAAGATACCTACCAATGAATCGAGAAGATATATAATATTACTTCCCACCCATCACTATAGGATTAAAAAATTCCTCATATATCGAATAAAATATTTAGTTTGTGAACAATGTGCTTTATCATCAAATATCAATATTGAGTAAAGAATACATATTTATCAATATTTATTGAGATAAAAAAATAACATTCAATGTAGAACACCATATGTAAAAATGATATATAGTTTTAGAAATAATCATATCCATGATAAATAATATGGACATTTTGTTTAAATTTAATGACAAATGATCACAGAAAAGTGCATATTTCAAGGGAAAGATAATGACTACAAAAATGAATCAAGAAAGTTAATGCCAAAAATTTATTGGGTCAAAATGATCATAAAACGTCAAGAAGAATATTAAGGATGATATCAATAAAAAAATATACCCATTGTAGTATAATATAGTTTTGTTGTTAGTGATGAGTAGAAATACCATAATAATATCATTAAAGACATTCTTGAGGAAAATATACTTCTCAATTGGATAATAACATTTTAAAAATATAAGTTTAAAAAATTTAAAATAATTTTTTTAAATAACCTTTGAACCTTATAAATTAATCTTTACAACAATTCAATGGTCATGATGGCTGGAAATTCTATATATATTGAATATGTAAAAACAAATATTCCTTTCCAATTTTTGGTAAAATCCAAACAAGAATTGTTTTAAAAAGGACATAAATATTCGTTTTTAAACATTTTAAAAAAGTAAAAAATGTAAATATTTCCTTAAAAAATAATTTTTAGAAGGTATACAACCTTTTTGAAAACTATTTTTGAAAACATGGTTTTTGAAGAAAAAAGTATTTTCGACTGAAGAGTGAAATGAAGTAAGATTTTATTAAAACATTTTCTTAAACATATTGAGTGAAAAAGATTTATAAAATGGTACTATTAATTTAAAATATCATGAATAACTATAGGATAATAAAATGAAATATATTTATTAGGGAATGGTCAAATTATTTCCTTTAACTAAAAGTCAAGAATAAAAAATCCCGATTTTAGTGAGATTGTAAAAGAACCCATTGAAAAGATCATAACATTAAAGTGATAATTAACCAACTAGTTGATTATGTGTATAAATTTTAAATAAATTTAAAATGAGTAGATATAAAACATAATTTATTCAATATTAAATACAAACACTATCAAATTTTATAAAAGTCAATGAAAAAGTTATATAACCCTATAAAATATTTTGAGTTATAAAATTCATTACCACTTGTTAATTTTCAAATAAAATCTATATGGGTGAAATAATTCAAATTTAAACTTAAAATACAATTAATAATAAAGTATTAATGATATTTAAAGTTAAATGTGTATTATATAAATCATATGAAAAGAAATTTAAGGCATAACATCACAATACGTCTCAATGAAGAAAAATTGAGATAAAGACCCTTACAAAGATCATATCATTAAAGTGTGGAATAATAAATTAATTGATTATGTGTATCAAATGTAAATCAACATAAAAAAATTGGAAATAAAACCTAAAATAAAAAATTCCATAATAAACATAATCTTTTTCTTACATCATCAATGAAGTTGAATTTTAACCCAAAGAATGTAAATTTAGTTAAGAAATCCCTTACCTCACACTTCCGTTTTGTTAAATATTATTTAAACTAATATATTGTGGTTTTAAACATATTATTTTATTATACTTTGACCATATTAATAATTATTATATCATATATAATCCTTTTATAACATCTTATAATCCTTTTGTTAATAGTCTTTCATTATTTTCATTGTTTTGGGTATTAATTATCTTCTTTTATTATGTCTGTTTCATTATGAAAGATCCATTTATTATGAATAATATATAGTTTTATCATATAAAGATTAATAATCATGAAATAATTTTCAAATTTATACATCAATTGTATTTTTAATACCAATCATGAATGATTGTTATGAAAAAAGAACTACATTACAATTAGGGCTACGATATGTCATACATAGGCATGAGAAACATTTCCATTTTTCAATTATAATTATGGAAAGGTGGTAAGTGATATTTTATATTTACATAATTATAATAATATCATAAATAAAATATTATTAATTTAAATATACTTATATATTTCATCCATGTGTTGTGGTGATGAAGAGAGTGTCACATCGCTTTATGAAGGTAGTAGTCCACACGTACATGAATGATGTTATCATCTTTAAGTGCGTGAAATGTTAACAAATAAAATTATATATTATCTTTTTATAATGATAAATATGTCATTAATATATTCATTAAATATATACTTATTAGATTCTATTTCAAGCATTGCTGGAAAATGAATCACATCGCTTTTCAAGGTGGTAGTCTGTCGTACACACAAGAGACATTATCGTATCCCCTATGGAATGGAAAGTAAAAAAAGTTATATATGATATAATTATTAAATAGGTATTACTATGTTATAAATAACATATAAAATTTATATCCATCGACATACCCAACTGTGGGTGGTGGTAATGGATAAGAGAATGACATTATTTTGTGAGGTGGTATCCCACCATACACACGAATGATAATTTCGTAACCCCTTTGATATAAGTGGTGAAGGTTTTAGATAATCTATATATTTACTAAAGAAGGAATTTTACTACTAATGTCTCACCTAACCACGCATCCACATCAGCTAATTTTCCACATCCCACCCTCAAAACCTGCAAATACCTACAGAAATCCCGACCCTAATTAGGGTTTTCCATATCTATTTGTTCCCGTCCCCGATTCCCCTCATTGATTCCCTTCTCCCTGATCTAGGTTCTTGCACCCCTCTCTGATTACCAACCTCCCTTAATCTGCACTTCCTCTCCCCTCCACTCCCCTCTATGAATCCCCTCTCTATTCGCGACTCCACCTACACGTGATCCGCCTTCAGCTCCTCTGACTTCGGCTCCTCCGACTTCAGCACCTCAGACTACGGCTCCCCTGATTTCTTCTCCTCCGATTTCAGCTCCTCCGACTTCCCGTAACTTTCCCCTTCTGCTCGAGCTGTCTATCTGGGGTTGGCGTTGTAGGATATCATTATCTACCTTCATCTCAATTGATTAATTTCCTTCATTCTATCTTCCGCAGATGGTTTTACCCAGAGTGTCATCCCACTCGCGCTTCATCTTCAGTCAACCTATGGTACCAGTACACTGAATTCCTCAACTACCAGCTTCAAATTCCCGTAATCTTCTTGGGTTCCCACACCTCGTATTTATAATTCATCTTCGACCAGGTACTCCTCCTCCCATTTATAATTTTTGTTAAGTTATTTTTAGGTTCAGGTATGTTTCATTGCAATCCTCGTCATCAAGAATTGGTTCTCCTGGTAATTTTTATGTACATACACCTATTTAAGGTATGTTCCATTGCAATTACTTGTGTAATAGAGACTATTATAATTTTTCAGTTACCAGGTTTGAATTATTTGTTTTCATTCTCATCCCTTTGGACCAATTTAAAATTCAATATGTTCACTGGTGCCTCTCATTATTCTTACTGAGAGTGAACAACCTCAAACATGGAGTCAAATATATTGTGAGGATACTTATAAACAGTCAATTCTAGTCATAGCTTCTTGTAAATTGAGTGAATGAATGTAACTGATACTGTTTCTTGTTTTGGTTATCCTTCTGTTTCATTACATCTGACTTTTAATTCAGAAATAAATTGACTTTGTTCTTTCCTTTATCATAATAAGTGGGGTTGTCCCTTTTCAAATGCTAGGGTGGTCGGAAAAAACCTATGTTGTGACATTCAAAGCTGTTTATTTTATATATTTACATTTTATCTATATTTTTTTCAATGATTATATGTAATTGTTCATTAATATTACTATCAATTTAAAGATTAATATTTTCTTTGTATAGTTTTTGATGTGTTATCTTTTATTAATTTTAAGAGATAGTTTCACATTGAAGAACATGTTTAATCTTGGGAACCTATCAGTTCTAATGAATTTGGTACCTGGTTAAGATGGTATTGTCACAACAATATTCACTTTATTCCTTTATTGTAAATTCATACTATATTTTTTCTTGTAAATGAAAACTAAATTTATTTATTCGTTAACTGTATGATGATGGATTAATAGTGTTTTTTTCCTTTCTATGGGTTTTTATGTGTGAATTATATTGATTTCGGAATATGGGTTTACCTTGAATAACATGTTTTTTCTTAGAAAACTGATGGTTCAGTTAATGTTGGTACCTGGAAATCCTACACTACATAATATGTAAGCTTATTCAGTTCTGAATACTAATTATCTATTTGATATTTTCATCTATTAATTTGATTGACTTAATAATTATGTTCGTGTTTGGAAAACTGGGATGGATCTCTACTTAGCTTTTTGAATTACTTACTGGGAATCTTATCCTTTTAATGTCTTCTTTTCATTATTGGTTGAATCTAACATCATATTTCACTTTATTTAGCCTACTGGAACCAGTGGGTTCTTCTGGCCTATTAGAATCACCTTTAAGTATTCATGTATTTTAATGGATTGATGTCACTTTTTTATAAATAAATAGTATTTTAATATAACTATATGATTCCTTCCTTACTTAATTTAGAGAAATTAAAATATCTTTATCTGGAAAAAATTCCTCCCCTGTTATCCCTCCCTATAATCTCTATAGTTAAAAATATATTTATATATATATTTACATGAATGCATTTATTTTATCCAACCTTCTATGTCAATATATTAGAATTTTTAGTGTAGAAGGAGGATGAAAAGGAATTTAAGGAATCAAAATTGCATGACTTGAAAAAACAAGAACATTAAAGCAAGTCTCATTCCTATAGGTATCCACTGTCATTCTCTATTCTTTACTGATTAATAATATTCCAATTCAAATAAACAGAAATATTTTTTTTTCTAGGAGTTTCTATCATTTCTCTAAGGCAACTATCACTGCCACTTTTCCCGTCTATTCATAACATTCTGGATTCTTCTGTTTTGGTTACTTCTGATGTGCAGTCATCTCTTAGAACTGGAAAAATAGACTTTCATGTCATCACTGATAATAAAACTTATATTTTCATGCATTAATGGTTTATGATGAACCCTATTACCCATAAACATTTTTAAGTTGATGGAATTCACCAGTTTGACTGGTAAAAAATAGATAATGCTCCAGTGCTTGAAGTTGAAGAGATTCGTAATGGCATCATGAATTACTTATATAGGAACCACATACTCAGGTTCAACCTAAATACTACTCCATGATTCATTGCATTTATATTGGAATCTCTATGTCCCAAGTACATTTCCTTTCTCAACCATCTACACATATATTTTCCAGAGGTAATAAAATGTAATGGTATGCATTTTATTCCCATGGGTATATTTTTGTTAAATAAAAATAATTATGAGTAAATGGACTGAAAAGTGGTAAATGATATTTTTATATTTGGTTTGAAGCTTTTTCAATTATATGTCTCACTTTATCTTACTCATTTACAACCAAACAAGCTCTAATATGCAATTGGTTATGTGTTGTAATATCTTTGGAAACAATATTAATTTACGTTTCATATTGAATGATATTTATGAAACCATACATTACCATTAAAAAGGTGAATAGATTCCTATCATTATTGTTACATTCAATAAATTTAAACAGTACTTTCCATACCAAACAATGAAAGGTTACTATACATTCAATCAAATTACATTCAGCGTTCCCAACAACTATGAAAAATTTTGGAGGTTGATAGGATTTGAGTAGAATGAAAAGGGTAAAAAAATTCATATCATTTGAGATTTTATGAAAATTGTTAGTACACATATTTTTACTAGAGTTTCTGTTGGTTGGGTGGGTTGGTTGGTTAGGTGGGTGGGTTGGGTTGGTGTGTTCATTTTCATTCAGTTTTTTTACATTGTATCTTCTCCCTTCAATATTTTTCTAAACAACTATTTTCATTTCATTTCCTCATTGATAATTTGATGAGAAATTATTTTCTGAAGTGTTTTCTATACATTTGTTTCTATCATCATTAGGATTTTTATGTGATATAGTGTTGTTTAAATGGGTCTTCCTGTTTATGTGGCTATAATTTTAGTTTTTTTTGTATAATAATTTAATGACTATTATGTTTTGAATAGATTTTACAAGCCCTGTCAAGGTAGTATTTTCAGAAGATTATGTTGGGATTCAGCAGGATTTCTCTCCATTATGGGATATTGATCTCAGGGAAAATTTCAATGGATCAGTAGAAAAGAGGAAAAGGTTTATATTAGTGAGTGATATCTAGATGTCGGGCATACTTAAATTTTTCTCATCCCTATATAGATAAGGTCTCAAATATTGATCAATTTTCATGGGATTATGCAATAAATGTTTTTGATTTACATACATGAAGGAAAAACGTAAGTTGAAATCTATGGTGATATCAAATGATTTGAATTTGGATGATTATTTTAATCTGCGACATGGTTAAAATTACTTTCATTGTTTTTTAAAAAAAGAATAAACATAAATATAAATATAAAATATTATATAATTAAATTAAATATAACCATGTAATAAAATAATTTATAATGTTATGTGATCAAATTAAATTATCAAATGACCTATTTCACCCCCAAAATTCTTGATTCTTTCCCTTGATTAGTTACAACTCTGAATTATTTACAACCATTATATTTCATGCTAAAACTAAAGTTTTATTCATTAAAAATTATCTTAATTTGTTTCTACTAAAATTAAGATCTTCAAACAATTTTTTATCTTTAATTTCAAAATATGACACTACTATTTTAGTTTTCTATTAATTTTTTTTCACTCTACAAACCAATTTTTCTATGAATGTTTTTTCAAATGTACTTTGTTCGTGTAATTCAAATCTCCATCCTCCCAAAAAATCATTCCTTTAAATTTGTCCTTAATGTATTCTACTATATTCATGATGTCTCAATATTTTTTCCACTTGTATTACAATATTTTTTAATATTATATTTTTATTTAAATATACTCAATATTAATGAACTATATTAAAATTGAAAAATATTAATCTCTTATTGAAAATAATTGTTGACCAATATCACCGTGAGAATGCCCGACCGAGTACTAGTTAAATTAATGAAAAACATCTTTTTATATGCTATATAATTAGGTTATTGTATAATAATGGTTTAATATTAATTTATAGAGTTTGAGGAAGAAATAAAATAAAGTATCTCACTAAAGAATGCTACCTATTCTTCAGGTAACATCATCATGTTTTCACCAAAATCCTTCCATGGTAATATTTCTACCCAAACTAAAGCATATAGGATGAGGTTATGAAATTTTTTAGGTTATTTTTGAATGGAACTGTCTATTCAAATGGATTGGGATGTTTTAATACGTGATGGTAGTTAATTCCATCTTATAATTGAGTAGTATCATTTTTTGTAAATACCAAAAAGTTTTCAATAATGGATGGTCACTCTCAGCCTCATGTGGCTCAAAAATAGATGAATAATGGATCAAACGAATGATATGGTCTAGATACACCTCCAATATAGAAAAACACATGTTTTAAACATGTCATCACTAAGCATTTATGTTCACTCCCCTTTTACCAATTTATTTTCCACCGCGGTAAATAGTTTTTTTAACCTAGGTAATTAATTACATAAGCCTAAAATAAAATTATTATATTTATATAATTTAGACCTAATTATTATAAATATTACATACAATTTTTCATATAAAAATCAAATGTGTTTTTCTAAAATAAATTTTAACACAAGCGTTTGTAATATGGAAGAACACTACTTTTAACCTTAACCATGCTAATTAATTTTTAATATCTTTAATAAATATTATGGAAACAAATTAAGTTAAAAATATTAAAAAATAATAAATATGATGATTAAAAATATTTAATCCAATTTTTTAATTAAATTCACAATTTTGGACGATTTAATCTAAAATTAGTCTCACAGACCTAATGAGAAAGTATGTTTTCAAAGAGAAAATGTTCAAAAGCCTATAAATTTTTTTTATCAAAATTAAATACGAAAATGATTATAATAGACTAAATTATATTCATTTATATATAATTAAACTAATTTTACTTTAAAACTAATTCAAAATATAACTTAACTTTATAAATAATTTATACAAAAAATCATTTTTCTATTAAAATTCATTATTTCTCACTATTCATCAAAAAAACATTTAAGAAAAATCCCATAAATTCAACCTTAAATAATTTTTGTATGATTATTTAAAAAATTAATTTCATTTTAACAAATAAATTTTCTAAAACTCATAAAAATTAATTTTAAATTATGTGTGGAAATCATGACTAAACATCCTTTTATAAAAAAATATAATTTTTCAGAAAAAAAATTTGTTTTTCTTTAAAATGTTTCTTATTTTATTTCTAATCAATATATAACTATAATTTTAAAAAAAAATTATACTACTACTCATACCCACAAATTTAATGAATATTTTTTAATGATATACTATATTAATATTCATTTAGACTTAAGGTTTCTTATTCTGTAAGAAAACGAAGAGATTTAATTTAATGAAAAATATTTATTTATTATTTATGCTCAATGTTGAGTTTCACATAATACATCAAGTAAAATTTTCCTATTTCATAATTTATGGTGTGATATTCTACCCACCTTAAATAAATTCATCCACGTCATTTAAACATGATCTTGGTAATTAGGGGTTTGATATTTGAAAATTCATTTATTAAAAACCCATATCATTAAAATAGTTAATAAAAAATACACGTAATAAGAGAGAAAGTTAAGTACAAAGGTTATGTGGAATAACACATAACTAGGTTTCCAAGTAGGAAAAATTTGGTGGCATCTAAAGATGTGAAAAAGGAAGAAAAACATAAATAATTAAAGAGAATGACAGAGGTTATTGATCACAAGAACGTTATTGATCAATGGAAAGTTAAGGACCTAAAAAATCAAAAATCTGTGATGGTTTAAAAGACCACCTGATTCAAAATATTTCAACACAATAGGATAAAATTCATGATTCATGATCATGTTCCTAATATTGTGGAATTATTTTATGATCTAACAATATATAGAAATATACTTACCTGATATGTTTCAATTTTATAAGAATAATTAAATCCATTAGTTATTCTATGATCAATTTCCAATTCATTACTTACTCTAAGAAATTTATATCTAAAAAAATTATTCCTAAAGCACTAAAATTCACTTTTAACAGATAATAATATCCATAAAAGAGTAACAAATCCATCAGTATATTTCTAAATATTATTGAAAACCAATATGTATTAGAAATTTTATTTAATATAATAAATTAATCACTAAAAATAAAAAGTAACCCCACTGGTTATACATTAATATTTATTTTTCCAAAAGGTTGACTAAAAATAATTACATATTAACTAGGATATCATGTTGGAACGTGGTATTCACTAAAACTTTATCATCATTCGGTCATGGGTTAAAGACCCATGGCCTTTTCGGATGTAATGAGTTTTCCTTCCAAAAAATAATCATATAATTCACATAATTGTCCCAAAAATATTATGTATATCCTTGAAATTAAATTAATCATTAAATAAACTTGTTAATAAGGTTTTCAATACAACATATTTTTTCCAAAAAGAATTCTTATAATATTATTTTACTATTATTACAATGCCATTAATTATTATATCAACCCTAAAGGTTATAAATACCTTTAAAAATTTGTCTATAAAATATAAAGGACTTATTCCTCAAATAAAATTTCCACCAAAACATATAATAAACCAATGGTTTGTATTTCCATAAATTCATCCCAAAATATCTTTAATAATAGTAGTTTCACATAAAAAAAAACTAAAAATGGGAGTTTAAAAATTTGAACATATTATAAATCTTAAATTCATAAACACATGATGGAATAAATAAATATTAAGTTAACGAAGACACATGTACTTCTGAAAATTTACACAATCCTAAGATGCTTTATGATTCTTATATCCAAATTACAATTCTTAAAAATACTTCTACTATTTAATTCTTTAATACCGATAAATAATTACTTCATTGATTTTATTCCTATAGAAACACAGGCTTAACATACAAGTACATAATTTTTTATAAATATTCATCAAATTACCAAATTACATATCTGATGACTGTGATAGTATAGTGTCTTTGGAAACATGGAAAAAATATTCTATATTGGTGAATGATCATCAATGTTTCTCACAAATATCTTCCCCTTTAGTACATATACTTAAAATAATTCTTCATAACTTAGGGAAATAAACATAAGAAATGGTTGAGCTAAAATGTTTAGTAAGGGTAATATGTAAGCATAACCAAAACATAAGGGTATGGGAACATGACAATAACATTTGAAGATCACACCCTACATATAAAATATTAGAAATAGGAGACATGAAATAAATATTGGTATTTCATAAGACATAAATCATAATATAATCAAGAACATGAACCATGTGAGTATATCATAGTCATAAGACATATGATTTTTAGTAGACACATAAATAGTTAAAGTCATTCCCTATAAGTTAAGGTGTATTTACTAAAAATAACAGGGCACTTTATGAAGACTACACCTACTGGATGGAACAAACCACTATCCCCATCATAGTTCTCTTCTTATAAGGGATCGGGTTTCCCCATCTTCCCATAGTGGATCGTGTTTCCCCATCTCCCTAGTGTGGATCGAGTTTCCACATCTTCCCATAGTGGATCAGGTTTCTCTATATTTCTATAATGGAGAAGGTTTCCCCATCTTCCCATAGTGGATTAAGTTTCCCCATATTCCCATAGTGGATCAGGTTTCCTTTTCTTATATAGTAGATCAAGCTAATAGACTCAATTCCATTCATTATCTCATGAGATATAAATCTTTACCCACTACATTGGAGGGATATATAAGTCCCACCCATCACATAAATAATCACTCATGCATTTTATATAGGATAATAAAACATACATTAGATCATGACCGATAAAAAAGATATGGGTTTCATAAACATCATACCATAACCCATGAAATGAAATGGGTATCGCAACATTTTTTAATATCATTACCTATGGAAAATAGATAGGTTTCATAATCATTTCATTAAATAATAACTCGTGAAAAGAAATGTGTTTCAAAATAATTTAACCCATTTAAGAGGAATGATTGTCATAAATATCATTCCATCTATACATAAACCATTCAAGAAAGATTATGAATGGTATTCCTAGATCATTTCCCCAGTAAAGAATAAACTATAACAAATTATGAAATCTTATATGGAGAAGGATTTTGAAAGATCACAGGGAACATTTCTAAAGTTAAATAGCCTTTCTTTAAAAACCCTTTTCATAACCATTTCAAAAAAACTTTTCTTATAAATAAATCTTTACCATTTCATTAAAAACATTTTTTGGGGAAAATAACCTTTCTTCTTTGAAAATTTATTTTTATTACATAAAACCTTTGGAAAACCATTTTCATTGAAAGTGAACATGAAAATTTATAAAGTAATCTATAAAACTTTTAAAATGAATTTTAAATTTAAAACAATATTGGAAAACTTTTTATTTGAAATATTTTTGAAAATATTTCAAATAATCTTTGAAAATAATTCCAAACACTAATTGAATCCTAAATCATTTTTGAAAAACTTTTTCTTTAAAACCCACATTAATAAAATGAATGTCTAGAATATTAGGGAAATAATTTTCTATAAAAATAAATCTTATAAACATGTAAATAAATATTTAAAGGGAATTCATGAAGGTGGATAAATAAATACATGTTGAACATTCCTTTTTCTCTATAGAAATTCAAAAAAAAATCCAATAGGAAAATGATAAGAATATTCCATTTTCCAACTATATTATAAAAATGTAAAACATGGGTAAAATTTTCCTTAAACATTATATGATTATAGTAAAACATTTTTGAAAACATTATTCAAAAACATGGTTTTGAAAGAACATAGATTTAGGAACTAAAGGAGAAATATATTCATATTTTCAGAGAAACATTTTCTTAATTATCTTAAGTTACAAAGAGTTGGAAAATCTTATAATTAATTGAATTTAACATGAATAACCATAGGGTAATAAAATTTATGAGAGTTATTATCATGCCCGAGTTTTTATTTTCAATCATAGTTCCAATACAAGTTGGGTCTTTGTTTTTCTCTTAGGAGCTAGGTGTGATGATTTGGAATTTTTTGAGGTATTATTTACATTTATCACTGGTCTAGATTCCCCCACCCCCTTGTTTTTCCTTTTAGTTCTTAGAGAAAAGTGTGAAAATGGATAGACAGAGTGTGGTGAACGATTCGCGCATAGTTAGTAGAAATTGTGCACCCCTTCCGTGGTAGCCATGTGGTTAGTTGTAGGTTGAGGTAGTAGTTACCCCACATCTAGTGAAAAGTAAGTCAGACCACACACCTTGAACCAAGTAACCATTTGGTAGGTCTGGAGTCTCATCCAAAAGCTATTTCAAGACTTCCGCAAAAAAATTCAAGTCGTGTGGATTAAATATATGGAAGGTATCTCCTTAATAGAGATAGGCACACAGCCACCATACAATTTTAAAAACCATGTAGTCTAACTATGAGGCATGTCCAGGTCATTAAAATTGGTTTTTCCCTTTCTCTCTCTATGTGTTTTTTATCCCTAACCCCCATTTTCTATCCTTCATCTGCATCATACACCCTAAGATCCTCTCTCTCCACAATTTTCTCTATTAGACCTCCATCTTTGAGGTAATTTTAGTGGGATTTGTCCAATAAATCTTCAAGTAAGTGGCCACCCTCTTTGATAACCCCTCTTTTCTAGGGTTTTTATTTTTCTCCTTGGGGGTTTCATGTGGCTAGTGGGTAGGGTGGTCTCCTTATTGTTTGTGCTTGTTTCTTAGGGTCCAATCTTGATTTTTTTGGTTAAATCTTGCCTTCTTTGGGCCTTGTGATAGTTTGGTTTTGGTTTTGAATCAATTTCAAGAAGTTTATTAACATTATGTTTTTTCTCACACCCAAGGTTTTATTTTCATCCTTGGTTCCGGTTCAAGTTTGGGTCTCTTTTTTTCTCTCAGGAGTTGGGGGGTGACTGATCAGAAGTTTTAAGTTATCCTTCCCATTTATCTTTGTATTAGCTTCCCGCCCCCATCATGGATTTCCATTGAGTTCATGGAGATAAGTGGAAAAAATGGGGGGATCAATTGTGTCATACGGTGGGCACAATATTAGTATAAACCGTGCACCCCTACCCCGAAAACTATGTGGTAGGTTATAGGATGAGGAAAAATATACCTCGTGGCCAGCGCATGGTAAGTCAGACCGTGCACCTCGACCAGGGTAATTATGTGATAGGTTGAGGGTCTTGTAGATAATTTTTTGCATGACTTCCATATAGTAATTCAGTCATGAGGATTAACTATGTGGTAGGTATCTCCTCGATGGAGAGGGGTGCACGGTCGCGACATGTTATGACAAACCATGTGGACTAACTGTGTGGCCTATCTAGGTCATTAAAATTGGTTTTATACTTTTTTGATCTCTACAATTTTGATCTTTAAATCCCCACTTTCTCTTCTCCCTTAGCCTCCTCCTCCCTAGGAACCTCTCTCTCCCCATTTTCTCCCTTGGACCTCCAACTTTGAGGTGATTTTGGTGGTATCTCAATAAAATATTCCAGTAAGTGGTCCTCCTCTTCAATCCCTCTTCTCAAGGGTTTTTCTTTCTCTCCTTGGGGGTTTCATGTGTCCATTTGGTTTTGTGGTCTCCTTAGTATTTTTTCTTCTCTTCTAAGGTCCAATCTCAAAATTTTGGGTTAGATCTTTCTTTATGGTCTTATGGTGGTGCGGTTGCGGTCTCACGTCATTTTATAGAATTTTTTTATCATGAGGTAGGTGGTTCCATGAATTAACATTTTTATATGTTTTTAATATGCTTTTTTTGTGTATTAATTCGTATTCTAAAAAATAATTGTGTGGTGTGAAGTTTATTTTTGGAGTGTTTTGGAATGTGATCTTGTTAAAAGTGGATTTCCAAAAGGGTAAGGTTATAGTGTGAATGTTTTATTAATTTGCTTTAAAAAAAGGGTTTTATGCCTTGTGTGGAGGGTGAAAAAATAGTTTTTAAAGGAACCCATGGTTTGAACATGTTAAAAAAGAGTTTTCAAAGAAAAATGGGGTTGATTTGGCATGTTGAATTTTTTTATACCTTTAATAATGAATTGTAAATTGATTAAATGAAGAAAATCATGTTCAAAAAATTATCATGGTGTATGTGTGGATTTATAAAGGGGGCTTGGTGCATGGAATTGGTTAGTCAATTGTATTATTTTCTTTTGATTTATCAAATTGGGAATTATGAATTTTGTGAGTGATAGTAAATTCATTGGAAAATAGATTTTTTAGTGTGTGAAAAATGGAAAGTGGTTAGGTTTATAGAAAATGGGGATTTCCTAGCATGTTTATGATGTTTGGTTTATGTATGTGAAAAATGGAGTTTTTTGAAAAATGAGAGATGAACTTGAGACATGGGTAATCCTAGGTATTTAAGTGGGCTGACTAGTTCTAGAACACTAGTTATTTAGAAGTGGAAAAGTCTCAGTTTCACTTCACTAAATTAATTTTTAAAACACAAAATAAACTGTGATAATGATGATTGGAGACCACTAGGACCATGGGGTTTCCGATCCTAGAGAACCATGTATGAAAAAGATTTTATTTCGGTTTTTACACCCCCAAACACTGAGGTACAATGTTCTAGTGTTCCACTTGATCTAGATTAAACATAGGGATTTACCAACTGTGCTCTATTGTGAAATGATGCTTATATAGTATGGTACCAACAATCAGCATATAGTAGACCTTATGAATTTATTTATATATTTATTTATGAAGATAAGTGGTTGTGAAATGGTTTTCCTTGAAAGTGTTTCCTTTGATAATAGTTTCCATAAAAAATGTTTTCTTAAAAAAATTCTTTAAAGGTATTTACATAAATGTGAATGTTAAATTGAATTTTAATGTTATAGAATAGAATATTTTTTTAGGTGGAATCATACTGGGCATTGGCTCATACCCTACATACACTATTGGGTATATTTAGACCTTTTTCTCTATTTCTCTCAGGTAAAGGAAAGATGTGTCATGGCGATGTTAGTGGATTGGGTTGTTGGTGCTCCTTGTTGTCGGCATTGGTGGTGGTGGCTTGAGGGTGATTCCCCTCTCATTATTTGGAAGAAATTAGTAATTTTTTCCTTCACTTTTTTTATAGTTGTGTCTTGGATTTCCATTAATGTTTTAAATTTTAAATTTGGAAAATCGGTTAAGCCATGTTGGATTGTACATATTCTGTTTTGGACATGTTTAAAATTATTGGTTGTTTATGTTTCTGTGATCGGGTAAAATCATTCCCATGTCTTATTATTAATATGAGTGTACAAGTTTATAGCCCATGTGGATCAAGATCACCCTTTGGTCTATTCCATAGACTGGGTCGAGTGCTGGTTCAGATGACAACTCGGCTTGGTTAATAACAAAATAGTATCAAATGTGAGTTTACACACTTTTGGGTCATGTTACATTGGAAATATTCTTGGTAGATCAGAGCTTGGATTGTTGGGACTCTATTTTTTGGTTATAATCAAGGTGCTTGGCTATCACACCACATGATAGGACTTGAGTTTCCATGGTAAGTTGGGTTCTATTTGGTTAATTTGGTTCTTTCAGTTCATTAATGTTTCGGGAAAAGAAAAGAGAGTTGGTTCAATAGTCTGAGTGAGCTCGCAGGGCCTGGAAAGTGGTGTGGATCTGGTGGGTATATGGTCCTAGAACACTCTTCATAGTGGTGGTTTGATTGGGATATGGCTGCCAACCATATGGCCAAGTCACCCATTGGAACTAGTTTCCCTCTTTCATAACTGTCTTGGGTCTCTATGGGTTTTGGAAATCATTCTGAAAACCCTTGTTTGAATGTTGTGAAAAAAGTATTTTAAAGTGGAAATGGGTTGGTCTTAGATAGAAGAAAAATGATTTTACAAAATTAATTTTAAGTAAACCATGGAAAAGTGGGGTTTTATGAAACAATATTTTTGTAAAATGAGAATTAATTCAATGATATTGGATTTTTATAATAAAAATTTATAGTTTAATTATATTTTTTGTATGAAAAATAAGAGGTTATTTTGAAAAAGGTCTCGAAATTTAATTATAAATAAGTATTAAATTTTTTTAATTAAATAGGATTGTTAGGAAATAGTTTTTTGTATGAATGATTTTTTTTAATGGTGTGAATCGATTTTTGAAGGGTTGGTATTTTTCTAAAATAAATTTTGTGGGATTAAAAATGGATTTTGGGTTTTATGGCTAGTAGTTTTAGAAAAGAGGATTCATGGGATTTGAAATGTAAATATGGGTTTAATTTTTGTTTTGGAAAGTGGAAGAGTTTTGTTTTAACCTTTAGTATTTCCATGAGTGATCACATGCATATGATACTTTTTGAAAGTGAATGGATGCCACATTTAGAGTGAAAAAATGCATCTGTGAGGCTAAATGGGATACCATTTATGAGTGTGCTACCCATAATCCTGTTTTGTTTGTAAAAAATGATTTTAAAGAAACTTCTTGGTGTTTTAATAACCAGTGGTTGTGTAGTGAGTCTTCTGGTATTTTGGGATTGTTGTTTTCAAGATGTTTTGAGATTGAAAACCCTTTTTGGTTGATTGGTGTTTTGATTTGAGTTCCTATCCATGAATCCGATTTGAAATAATGGTTAGTGGATTCCTTTGAAAAATTATTTGGGCTTCCTTTGAGTAGGCTCTCTTTGGGTGTCTAGATTTTTTTGTAGTGAATTTGACCGATGCACTAAATTGGATTGGTTCATCAGTTTTTCTCGTTGTCTAGATTATTGCCCCATAAAGAATCGATGCATATTAGGAATTTGGCCACCAGTGATTCATCGTTGGAATACCCTCTAGTTGATAAAATCATAGATTTTATTCTTGATTTTGGGAAATTTAATACCCTTTTTTCAGTTAAGAAAATCCACCCGTAGAGGAAGAGAGGGTGAAGAAAATTGAAAATTACTTTAGTTCTCTTAGGTTCTCGGAATCATTTAAATTGAAGTATCCACCTTCATTCTTAAAGTTCCTTCTTGGAAGTAGTGAAGAAAATTCCAATGCGGTGATTGGAAATAAATCAAGTTTGTTGGTGTTGGTCGTTTTCTTAAAGGATATTTAGATCTTTTGTCAATTTCTTCTAAGAAGGGGATCATGCTAGGCCACTAGTGTGAATAATTTATTCATTAGAGGCTATTATGGAAGCTTTTAGAATTCATGTGATGCTCGAGACTTGGTTTAAAGTCTCATTATTTTTAAGTCCTCTCAGGTTGTAATGGTCATGTTTGATGGAATCTTTTAGTGTCTTATACTCATTCAAATAAAAAGGTGGATGTTTTGGAACATTTTTGGTTGTTTCATGTTCAACATGAAAGGGATGATGAATGTGAATATTCTATTTCCCTATCATAGTGAAGTGATATGTTGATATAAATTGGGTTCTAGGGTTTTTTTGTTCTATTGGTGCCGTCTGGATTGCAGTGTGGTCGCTTGTGGCACTAGAAGGAGTAGTTCTATTTGGGGGTTTTCAATGCCTAGCTGCAATGAAAAAAGATGATTCAATCATTAGGGATCTATCTATAGACGTCGGATTAAATCTAGCGTGTATTTAGTAACCCCAAACATGTGAGGGACCTCAATCCAGCTTGGTCTATAGTGTTGGGTGGGGATAGTTCAGGATTCTCTATTATAACTCCCTTTAATTGGGAAGGTTCTATTTAAGGAGAAATGTCATAAGGGCCTCATTCTTTTTTGTGACCTGCATGGGTGGAAGATTTCCTCCTTGGGTATAAGGATTCATGGTCATCTCATCTTCTTAAAATCCCAGCAGTTGTGCCTTATCATATGTGATTCTACATTTGATGTTCCTTGTATGGCCAACTCTATGAATCGATCTTAGTTTTGGTTTGATCCAATGTAAGGATGATAGAGTGATATGGTAATAGTGAACCTTGTAGTGTTTACCCATTTGGATTAGATTTACTTTCATCATACCCCTTGTGGTGGGGGTTTGGTATGTGTTGGGTTTCTTGTGGAAGTTTATACTCGTTGGTTCTTATAGTGGAGACACCCACTATAGGTCTCATTGAAATTCTTTTGGTTTGAATCAATTTTATCTTATTTCTAATAGTGGGGAGTCTGTTTGAGGCCCCCCATGTTGGTATCCCGATTTCATTTCTGGTATTGGGTTGGTGGTGGGTAGTCTCATTCAGAGCTGTATCATTTCATGTTCCTTCATTGAGTAAACATTGGGAGTGTAGTGTACCTAATAGTATTGTTAAAGTAATATTGTGGATGTATTCCTCAAATAATGGTTTATATTATTTTTCTCATTTCAGGTAGGTGGTGTGATTTTTTCTTGGTAATAACTATGGTGTTTTGGGATCAAGTGCATGTTTGTGCATTGTGAGAGCTCCTTTTATTTGATCGGTCAACTGGTGTTATTTATGATTTCAGGGTGTAATTCATAGAGTGGTGTCCATTCTGGCCTCTCGAGTTCAACTTATATCCCCACTTTTCTACCAATAGCGTTCTTTTTTTCATCTCATTTGACATTTTTTGGGAAACTCCTTGAGTGGTGGAGGGGTACCAGTTCTTTTTTTTTTGAATAAAACCTGGAAATGGATTTCCGGTGGTGGAAAGTGTTATGGTGGGGAGAATTGTCACACCAAAGTTTTTATATTCATCCTTGGTTTCAGTTCATTTTTGATTCTTGGTTTTTATCTCAGTATTCGGGGGTGATAGGTCATACTTTTTGAGGTATTCTTCCCATTTATCATTGTTTTAGAATCCCACATGGGTTTCCTTTGAGTTCTTTGATAAAAAAGAAAAATGGGTGGACAAAGTGTGTCGCACGGTTGGTGAATAGTTAGTATAAACTGTGCTCCCCTGCCCAGGTAACTGTGTGGTAGGCTGCAGGTTGAGGTAGTAGCTACTGCATGGCCAGTTCACAGTAAGTCAGATCATGTGCCTCGGCCCAGGTAACCATGTGGTAGGTTGGGGGTATTTTCCAAAAGATTTCACATGGCTTACACATGGTATGGTAGGCCATGTGGATTAACTGTACGATAGGTATCTCCTCAGTAGATATTGGTGCGTGGTTGTCGCATAGTTTGATTAACTATTCATCCTGTCCTGGTCAGTAAAATTGGCATTCCCCTTTCTCTCTTTCCCATATTTTTATCCCTAAACCCTATTTTCTATTCTTCCTCGGCCTCCTCCTCCCCAAGTTCCTCTCCCTCTTCCATAATCTCTATTTTACCTCCATCTATGAGGTTATTTTGGTGGGATTTATTCAAGAAATTTTCAAGTAAGTGGTCCTCCTCTTTAATATCCCCTCATTTCTAGGGTTTTCCTTCTTCTCCTTAGGGTTTTTTCTTATTTCATAGTGTCTAATCATGATGTTTTTGGTTGGATCTTTCTATTATAGGGTCTTGTGGTGGTTTGGTTACTGTTTTTCATCATTCTCTGAAGGTTTCTTCTAGTGATTTAGTTTGTTTCATGCCTTAACATTTTTATATGTCTTCAATATTATTTTTTGTGTATTTATTAATATTCTATAAGTTAATTTTGTGGTGGAAGTATAATTTTAATGTTTTTTGGCATGCCATCTTGTTAAAAGTGGATTTTTGAAGGGGTAAGGTTATGTTGTGAATGTTTTATTATGATGTTTTAAATGAATAATTTTATGACATGTGTGGTGGGTGTGAAAATCGTTTTTAAAGGAACCCATGGTTTGAACAAGTTCAAAATGATTTTTCAATGGAAAATTGGGTTTCTTTGGCACAATGACTTTTGTTTTATACCATCAATTATGAATTTTAAATTGATTAAAAGATAAAAATCTTGATTTAAAAATGATCTTTGTTTATATATAGATTTAAAAAGGGGGATTTTCCCATATAATTGGTTACTAATTTTTATAATTTTCTTGTACATTATAAAATAGGGATTTATGAATTCTGTTAGTGATAGTAAATGATTTGGAAAATAGTTTTTTTTGTTTCTGTAAAATAGAAAGTGGTTGGGTTTATGGAAAATTGTGATTTCTAATCATTTTTATGATTCTTGGTTTGTGTATGAGTAATATTTTATTTTGTGAAACATGTGACATGAACTTGAGCACAAGGGAATCCTGGGTATCTAGGTGGGCTGACAAGTTCCATTACGCTAGTGATTCGGAAGTGGAAGAGTCCAATTTTTACCTAGTTGGATGGATGCTTAAAATACTAACTAAACTATGATGATGATTAGTGACCAGTAGGCACATGTGGTTTCCTCTCCTAGTGGTCCGTACATGATAAAGCTATGATTGTGGTTTCTATACCACCCTACACTAAGGTATGAGGTTCTAGTGTCCCACTCAAACTAAATTAACCTTAGTGATTTTTCTATGGTTCTCTATCATGAAATGATTCTTCTGTGGTATGGTTCCAGTCGTGTGTATATGGTGGACCTTGTGTATAACTTTATATTTTTATTTATGAAGAAAGTTATTGAGAAATGTTTTTCCATTAATTTTTATCCTTTTAAAATAGTTTCTAAAATCATTTTTCCTTAAAAAAAATAAATGCTTTAAAGGACTTTACATAAATTTTCATGTTAAATAGTATTTTAATTTTATATCATAGAATATTTTTCTGGTGGAATTCTATTAGGATTTGGTTCACATCCTATATACACCATTTCATGTATTTATACCTTGTTCAATGTTTTTCCCTGGTAAATGTAAGATTTTTCTTGGTGATGTTAGTGGATTGGGTTGTTGGTTCTCCTTATTGTTGGCATTGGTGTTCGTGGCTTAAGGGTGATGCCCCTCTCCTCATATAGAGGTTGTTGGTCATTTTTTCATTCCCCATTTTAGTAGTAATATCTTTTATTTTCGTTAGATTCTTAAATGTTAAATCCATAAAAAAAATTTAATCCATGTTTAGTTGTATATTTTCAGTTTTGTCCTTGTATATAATTATAGGTTGTTTATGTTTTTGTGATCGGGTAAAATTCTTCACATGTCTCATTATTGATACCCATGCACTAGTTGCCACCTGGTAGGGATTAAGAACACCCTTTAGGCCATTCCATAGACTAGGTAGAGCACTAGTTCAGATTACTACCTATCTTGGTTTGTGGTAGTTCCTAAGAGATGGATCAAAATATTTAACTAATGTAAGCATAGTCACAAACAATTGCGATAAATAATGAGATTGTAGCAATAACCCGTTACCACTTTTGTAACATTGAATCATAATAAAATTGAAATAATAACATTATATGAATCATAAAATATCATTAAGATAAGTATATTCAGGATATTACTTTTTAAAGTCCTTATATACACCTCATTGAAAAATATAGGTGCATAACGTGGCATGTGTCTCAAAGAAGGCAAATTGAGACAAAATTCCCTTACTGATTTGGTAACTGTCAATACATAAACCCCCTGAAAGAAATATCATAAAATTGATATGTAAATAAACATTATTTTAATTATAATAATCATATAATACATCCATTTTCATTATAAAAACCACCTATAAGAAATAGTAGGTGAATATGGCATGTGTCTCGCATAAAATAAAAGTGAGAAGAGAAAACCCTTACTTTAAGTATTCACTTTCTTCAAAAAAAAATGCAACCATATTGTATAATAAATATAAGTTTATTATAAATATATCACAGAACCATATTCATATATATAATTCTATATATGTTTCATGTATGACATTATATTACCCATTTATTAACAATTCTATGTTAAATCAACATTTTGCGTAATAACTGATTGTTTTATTGTACGTATTTTGACTTGTTAATAATGATCCTATTACTTAGATCATGATTTATTTATATCCAGAATATTAAAAATGATTTATATATCATATATATTTATTATATAAACATTTATAATAATCTATCAAATACAGATATATGAAATGGAACACACCGTTAATTGTGATGGTAGACCGTACTTACGCATGAACGTTGTTTCAGTTTTCTTTTCCTAGTGAAAGAAAAGTAAATAAAATATTTGTATACATATATATATATATATATATATAATTAATGTAGAGTAATTATTTCATATATATATATATATATTATAATTTCACTAAACATATCCTTAATACATTCCATGTAGAGTGTGGATGAATCACATAGTTTTGAGGAGTTGGTAGTCCACACGTCCACAAACAAAGTTATCATATTTACACAAAATAAAAAGAAAGAAATTTTGTTTTATATACTAGTAATAAAAGTATAAATAAATCATATATATCATATATATCATATATAAATAGTTTTTTTATCATAATTCCCAACCATGATAGGTGGTAAAGGAAAAAATGAACAACATTATATCATGATGTGGTACTTTGTCGTACACAAGAACGATAAGTTCGTTAACCATTAGATGGAAGTGAGTGTAATTTTAGGTTTAAAATTTATAATAAAAACATATAAGTATATATTTTGGATAATTATGTTATTATATAATCAGGGAATAAAAATAGTTTAGTGGGTTGATAATGAAAATTAAACAAAGGATCTTGAGGAAGGATGTTACATATTCTTTGGGTAACTCCTCTTGGTTTTCCCCAAAAGGAATCCTTGGTCAGATTTATGCCAAAAAGGAGGACTATAAGATGAATGAGAAAATTTTTGGATCTTATTTAATAAAATTTGGGTGATAAAAAGGGCTTGATAGGTGTGAATAAGTGGGTGGGGTGAGTGTCTTTTTACAGTGAAGGAGGAGTGACATTTTTGTAAATTTTTTAGAAGGGAATTACACCCACATTTTTCCAATGACAAGTGGTTAGAAAAATGAATAATATTATATAAAATGGAGTATAGGGTCATGATATGGATATCTAATGTTTTTTTGAAACTTTTATAGGCCATTTTGTCCCTTAAATTTATGGTTTAGTCACTTGTTAAGCTAATTTTCCTCTTAATATTTTTAATTAATTTTAATTACTTTCACAAATATTTTTTGTTAAAAACTAAGTAGAACATATTTGAAAATATATATTATTTTTATTACAAATATAGAATCCATTTTCAAAAATTAGAATAATATAATTGAGAAAAATTAATTCGAATTTAATATTAGAGACGGGACAACAAATTATATTTTTAAAGTAAAAATGTCTAAATGTTTGGAAAGTTTTTATATCAAATTTCGAGTTGAAATTGATCCCAGTGTTTTAATTGGACTAATTTATGTATAATTGATCTAAATTAACATTAAAAACAATAAATAACATAATTTTACTTTATAAATAAATTATATGGAAGAGTTGTTTTGTATTAAAATTCATTATTATTCACTATTCATCAAAAAATGAAACTTCCGAATAAAATACCAAAAAATCACCCTATTCTAATTATTATGTTAAAATTTAAAAAGTAATTTTTATTTTTTCAAATAATAATTAAAAATGTGTCAAAAATCATATTTAAAATGAATTCTCTGTTAAAAGGCAGTAAAATTGCCTTTTTGAAGAATACATCTTTTATTCATAAAAAAAGGATTTATTCTTATATTATACCTATCAAATCTATTAGATGAGTATAAAAAAGACTGAATGAATATATAATATATAATTTTTTTAAAACATTAATCAA
The DNA here is from genome assembly GCA_963277665.1 of Viscum album. Classification (NCBI taxonomy): domain Eukaryota; kingdom Viridiplantae; phylum Streptophyta; class Magnoliopsida; order Santalales; family Viscaceae; genus Viscum; species Viscum album. The sequence goes on from OY728120.1 coordinate 898,023,913, forward strand.
ATGTGGTTTTTTATATTTATTGGGATTAAGTTGTGTATGTAAATAGAAAACTAGTTTTCATAGTAAAGTAATTTATTTATTTTAAAATAATTCTAACGTTCACTACTACTAATTGATAACCAAAGGATTAATTTTATATACATTTGTAGAAAACATTTTATTAATTTATTTAATCGTATTCGAAACTTTCTTTCCAAAATCTAGGTGGTAGATATATTAATATTTTAATAATATTATTATTAATAATATCTTGTAGTTAAGTAAAACTTGACCTTGTGTGTAACACAAGCTATCAAAGGGACTCGGTATTGTGTGTAATTCAATCAAAAAATATTGTTACTTGTAACACAATATAATCTAAATGATGATTATAGAACAATATTGACTTGGTGTTGTGTATAATTCAATAAAAACTTAATGCTTTGGTATAGAAAAAAGCAATATTCATTATTATGTGCAATGAAAAATATTAAATTAATTAAAAATAATAATTCTCAAAATCTCAGGGTGTTACATTCTACCCCCCCCCCCCCTAAAATGAATTTTTTACTTGAAATTAATTTAGGTTATCAAAAGATTCATAATTGAAATTTCTTTTCTTATAAACCCACATTGTAAAAAATAATACTAAAACGTACTTTAAAAAGGTAAAGTTAGAAACATAATATTTACCCAAAGTAACACATAACTAGGCTTCTACATATGAGAACATAGATAGTAATTGAAAACTTGGACACTGAAGAGAAATATAAATATCAATTTCTGATGGAGAGTGATAGAGAACATGGTTTGGAGAATGCTAAAAATCACAAATCCATAAATATTTGATGATCTATGGGGCCATTTGATTCATTGAAAGTTAAGGTACTAGGATAACATTTTTTGTTTCAATATCCTTTTTCCAAAATTTAAATAATTTTTATGAAAAGATATACTTACATGGTTTCAGGACAACCTTACCCTTTGTTTTTCTTTGATCAACTTACACTCCATCTCTTATTCCAAGAAATAAAGGTCAATTTGTTATTCCTAAATCATTAAAATATCCTGATATCTAGAAATATAATAATAAGTCAATCAATTTTTCTTTATCATAACAAAATTGTTATCAAAAGTTATCAAATATTCATAAATCATTTTACGGAAAGATAATATTTTAACATGAACCATTCCATAAATGGTTAAAATTATAACCCCTTTTATTGATGGAAGTCAAAAACATTAGAAATAAGGTCACTAAATTTCTTAAAAAATAGCCTAGCATTGATCTCCCATATATCATAAAGTTTATTTTTATTGTCTCATAGAAAACATGTTAATACCTTCATCATTTATTTTCATAAATGTAGTAATAACCTCAATTACCAAAATATTTATTGAAAAAATGAATGTTTCCTTATTCTAAAGTTTAATGGAAAAATTCCTTAAATACAAAAACACTAAAAACACAATCCATGATAGTAAAAACGTTTTTGTCAAAAAATACATTATCAATTTTGAGGTAATTAATATAATCCAATTTACTTATTCATACCCTAAATATCTTTATCAAAACTTCATTATTAGGAATATATTATTGGTTATCTTCCCTTAGTAAAAATTTCACCTTTCCATGAAATCAAATTTCTAGTCAATTAAAACCATTTAACATATTCTTGTAAATCCATAGTGAAAAATCAAAATTGAAAAATCCTTATATATTTCATAATTTTTGAATAAAAATAAATAAACACTTCTATTATTCTACCTCATCCTTAATCAATTAATAAAGAAACCCCATACCATTAATTAATAACTTTTTCTATTCACATTTCATCTTTATTCTCATCATCATAAGAAATATAACCATTACTTATACCACCTTGTTGATTCCGTTAGAGATATTTCCACTTAGGACATTGATTTTTATAATGCCCATTGATTCCATGTTTAAAGAATTATATTATTGATGGTACATTAAGGAGGATGATATTTCCATCCATTGAATTAATTGAACTTTTCTTTTTCCCTTTGCAGATAATTTCTCTGTGTCTTTCTTTTCCACAGTCAAAAAACATACTATTACTTTAATAAATTCACTTGGGTGTTTCTTACCACATTCTTGACATGTAGAAAACTGAATAATCTTTCCTCTGGGGTCTCCATTACCATAATTCTCAACAAACTCTCTCCCTCTCATCCTTGGTGAGTTTGAGAGTTGATTGAGTAAAATGTTGTTATTCATATTCCATGACAACTAATTAGGAATGATCACAACATTATTCACTCCAATAATCATCCCGTTTGAATAATCATCAAAAACTTTTTCATTACATTAAAAGTTAACCCAGTTTATTTTGGTTCTTGACATATACTAAAACTAGAAATCATAGTGTGATAAACATTTATTATATTAGAAAACCTCATAATCATAAAAAAAATCACCTATAATATGTCTAAATCATGACACTTAATTCTTTAATTTATGACACCTTAGGATTAACCTATGTTATTTATAGCCATATTTTATTCAAATAATTCGTGATTATTTATAAAGTGTTTTTGAATTATCAAAGAATATCCCCAAGGAGAGTGAGACCAGGTGAGCAACAAGGTCTTCTATCAGGCACCAGTTCCTGATCAAGTATAGATCAATACAGTATTCTCGGGGTTGTTACACCTATGTATATATATGATAGATCCATATCCAGTTATAGTATATAGGAATGGATGTATTTTTTGTAAACTACTCACTCTATCCTTTATCAAATTTCAAAGACATTTTTCTAATCATTAACTCATCCTTAGACTCATCCTTAGAGAAACCCCTATAAATATCCTTTGAAATATACCTAGGGATCTCAATAAAGGTTTATCCTCCTAATTTCAAAAGGATTAATAAAACATTCTTTTGATACCAACTATAGAGACCCAGGCATAACATACATAGATATTATGTAATATTTGATGAATATTCTAGGAATTAAAAATATACATGCCCGAGCCCCATAATAGTTTAGCGTATTTGGAAACCTAGAACAAAATCTTCTAACTTTGTGAAATGTCTCAAACATTCCATAAAAATATCTTCCCCTTTAATAATTCTACTTAAAACTTTTCATTATAACATGTGTAAAGGAAACATAAGAAATGCTTGCACTCGAATGATCAGTTTGGGTAAATAAAGTAAATGCATAAGAGTAACATGAACATAAGGTTATGAGAACATGAATATAACATTTGAGGAACATACCATGAATATCAAAGATCAGAAACATGAGACATGGAATAAATATTGGTAGTTCATAAGTCTTAAATTATAATATAATCATGAACATGAACCATGTGAGTATATCATAGGCATAATAAATAAAATTCTTGGAAGATAAATAAACATGTAACATTATTCCCAATAAGTCAATACATATTTACAAAATATAATAGATCACTTCATTAGGACTACCCCTACTAGGTGGGACACACCACCATCCCCAGTCAAAGTCTTTCCTTTGTAAGGTATCAGATTCCCCATTTTCTCATAGTGGATCAGGTTTCCCCATGTTCTCATAGTGGATCAGGTTTCCCTATATCCCCATTGTGGATCAGTTTTCCCCCATCCTCCCGTAGTGGATCAAGTTTCCTCATCTTACATAGTTGATCAAGACCTTAGACTTGATTCCCATCATTATCTCATGAGATATAGATCTTCACTCAATGCATTAGAGGGAGATATTGGTCCCAACTGTCATATGATAAAATAATATATACATGTTCCATAAGATAATAAAATTTTCTTCATATAAAGACCCATAAAAAGATACGTGCTTCAAAAACATCATATAATAACCCATGAAATTAAATGGGTAACAAAACATTTTATGATATAATTACCTATGGAAAAAAGATAGGTTTTACAATCATTTAATTAAATAATAAACTATAAAAAGAAATGGGATTCAAAATCATATAACCCGTTGAAGAGTAATGGGTTTCATAAACATCATTCCATTTAAACAAAAACCATTCAAGAAATAATAGGAATTGTATTCATGGATCATTTTCCTAGTAAATCATAATCTTTAACGAAGTGTTCAATCTTATATGGATAAATATTATGAAATATCACATGGAACCTTCCTTAAGTTAAATATCCTTTTTATGAAAATAATTTTCATAAAACCATTTCAAAAATCATTTTCTTATAAATAAATCATTACCATTTCATTTAAAACATTTCTTAACGAAAAAATAATTTCTTTTTTGAAAAAAAAAATTAAAAATAAAACCTTTTGAAAAAAACTTTATTTGAAAATAAACTTGAAAACATAATAATTAAGCTATAAAACATTTAAAACGCTTTTTAAATGTAAAACATCTTTGAAAATTGTTTTGAAAACATATAAAGGAATATTTTAAAATCATTTAAAACACTTATTGAATCCTAATTTTTTTTTTGAAAACATTGTTCTTTGGAAACCAAATTAAAAACATTGAATGTCCAGAATATTAAGAAACTAACTTTTCATAAAAATAAATATTGTAAAATTAAAAATGAATCATTAAAGGAAGGACTACCATGATGGTGGATAAATCTGTATATTCTAAGCATTCCTTTTTCAGCATAGAAGTTTAGAAAAGTTACCCAATAAAAAAACAACAAGAAGATTCTTTTTATATAAATTTTTTTAAAAAGGTATAACATGGGTAAAAAATACCTTTAAACATTGTATTTAGAAGACATTGTTTTTTAATAACACCAATTTCCATCCGAAATGAGAAATAAAGTCAGATTTTTATAAAAACATTTTAATAATAATTGCAAGTACCAAAGAGTGTAAAAATGGTTCCATTACATGGATATAACATGAAAAAATTGAGTGTAATAAAATTCATGAGATTTATTAATAGAAGTATCATAATATATCATCAATGGAAGCATAGTCATAAAAAATCTTGATAAATGATGAGATTATAGCAATAAACCATTACCACTTTGGTCACTATGAATCATAATATAATGGAAATAATAACATTAAATGATGATTAAAATATCATGAAAATAAGGAGATTCATTATATAAAATTTCAAATGCATTATATGTACCTCAAATAAAAATATAGGTTCATAACATGGCATGTGTCTCAAAGAAGGCAAATTGAGACAAAATCACATTACTGATTTGGTAACTTTTGAAACATAAACCCTCTGAAAGAAAGATCATAAAATGGATATGTAAATATACATAAATTTAATTATAATAATAATATTATACATGCATTGTATTTATATAGACTGCATATAATAATTAGTAGTTGGACATGACTTGTGTCTCATGGAAAATAAAAGTGTGACGAGAAAACTCTTTCTTTAAGTCTTGACTTTATTCATACACATTTAACCCTATTGTATAAGAAATATAAGTTTATCATAATCTAAAATAGAATTATATTCATATATATGATACCTTAGAGTATTCACTCATGAATTTATATTATCCATTTATTAATAATTCCACGGTAAAGAAACCTTTCGGGTAATAACCTCTTAGTAAATTATATGGGTTTTGACTTGTTATCCTTGATCCTCTTTCTTAGATCATCATTTACTTATTTAATAATGTAAAAAATGATTTATATATTATATATATTCTGTATATAAATATTTATAATATATATATATATATGCAATGGAATACACCATTCATGGAGATGGTTGGTCATACATATGCATGAACGTTTTTTTTGTTTTCTTATCATAGTGAAAGAAAAGTAAATGAAATGTATGAATATATATATATATATAATAATTATAGTAGAATAACTATTTCATATAGATCATGTAATTTTACTGAAATCGTCCTTAATATATTCCATGTATTTTGCGAATGAATCTCATCACATTAAGGAGGTGGTAGTCCACACGCCCACAAACAATGTTATCATATTTACACAAAATAGAAATAAATAAGGCATGTTTTATATAATAATAACATAATAATAAGAAAATATAATATATTATATATCATATAAAAAATAGTTTCCATCATAATTCCCAACCATAAGCGGTGGTATAGGAAAAATGAACAACATTATTTCATGTGGTGGTAGTTCGCCATGCACAACAACGGTAAGTTTGTTACCCATTAGATGAAAGTGTGTGTAATTTTATGTATAACACTTAGTATAAAAACCAATAATTATATTTAGGATATGTATGTTATTATATAATCATGAAATTAAAATATTTTTGGGGGTGGGGAATGAAAATAACACAAAGGATCTTTAGGAAGGATGTTACCTCTTCTTTGTGTAACTCTTATTAGTTTGCAACAAAGGGTTTACTTGGTTTGATTTATACCAAAATAGAGGATTATAGGATTAATTTATGTATTTGGGGATATTATTTGACTATATTTTGCGTCATAAAAAGGTCTTGAGAGGTGTGAATAAGTGTAAGGGGTGTGTGCCTTTTTATAGTGGAGGAGTGACATTCTTGTAAATTTTTGAAAAGGTAATTCCACCCACATTTCTCATATAAACTTTGGCTCCAATAATGAAAAAAATTAGTTTAAATGGATTATTGGATCTAAATATGGCCTTAAAATTTATTTTTGAAGATATTATAGGTCATTGTTTCCCTTAAGTGTAAGGTTTAGTCCCTTGTTAATCAAATTTTCCATTTAATCATTGTAATTAATTTTAGTTAATTTCCCTAATATTTTTTGTCAAAAACTAAGTTAAATTTTTTTAAAATTTTATGTGATTATGATTCAAAATATAGAATACATTTTTGTAAATTACAATCACATAAGTGTTAGAAATTAATTCAAATTTAATCCCACTAACAAGAGGACAATGCAGATTTTTAAAGTAAAGTAGTTCAAAAGTTTAGTAAGTTTTAATATCAAATTTAAAAATGAAATTAATACCAAGGACATAAATTGGAATAATTTATTTAAAATTTTCTAATTTAACTTTAAAACCAATCAAAAATAATAATTTATCCTTATAAATAAATCTGAATAAAAAGAAGTTTTGAATTAAAATCCAGTATTATTCGTTATTCATCAAAAAATGAAACTTCATAGAAAAATAACAAAAATTTATCCTAATATATTTTTTATATTATGTTTTAAGAAATTAAATTTTTTTTATCCAATGAAAATTATAATTTTTTCAAAAATCTGATTTATAATGGGTTCACCATTAAAAGGTGATAAAATTACCATTTAGAATAATACATCTTTTTATTCATAAAATTTGATTTTTTTCTGAACTTATACATATAATATATATTGGTTGAGCATAAAATATATATATTGAATATATAATATATAAATTTTATTGAAAACGTTAATTAAAAGTGGTTTTTTTAATTTGGTGAGATAAAACCGTGTTTGTACATAGAAAATGTGTTTTTTAAGTAATTTCTTTTTTTCATATAGTTCTTACATTTACTCTTACTAATTGATAACCAAAGAGTTAATTTTATATACATGTGTATATCATATTTTTAAATTTTATTTATTATTATTCATAACTTCCTTTCCAATGGCTAGGTGGAATTTATAAAAATATTTCAATAATAATGTTAATAGTATCTTGTAGTTCGGTAAAACTTGACCTTGCGTGCAAAAAAATCAATCGAAGGGACTCAATATTATTTATAGTAAAAGCAAAAAATAGTGTTATGTGTACCAAAATTTAATATAAGTGTTTTATATAGTGAAATATTGAATTTTTTTGTATAATTCAATCTAGACTTAGTTCTTTTTTATAACGAAACCTATATTCAGTGATGTATGAAATTAAAAATAATAAAAAGATTAAATTAATTCGAAAAAAATAATTCAAAAAATCTTGGGGTGTTACAATTTCTACATTGTTCCTTCCTTGTTCTATGGTGAAACCATTAAAATAGGTAATGAACACAGATAATTCCTAGGTTCACCAAATTTAAGATAGCCATTTATATGTGGATCTCTAGAATGGGATTTATTTCCTTCCATCATACTCATCATTTTTACTCAAAAATTATTTTAATTACACCCTTCTTTTACACACATAAATAACTTTACCATTTCATTAAGTCACCTTATTTTCAATCTACAAAACATTTCATTTAACCTAGTTCATTCATTTTCATCATCTATTCAAATCCTTCATAATGTTTTGCAAAAAAAATGAATTATCCTTATATAATCCCATAAGAGTGTAAAACCATGTGCATAGTATAAACTACTTTCATACACCGGGTTATGATCAGGTCAAGTCCAATGTTATATTTTTTGAGTTATTGCACCTTGGTATATCTATTTCATAACCAAACCCACATGTATTATCTATACGATGATGTATTTATAGGAAAAAATAAATAATATTTACCTTACCAAAACTTTATGATGTTCTTCTATACATATCCTAAAATTATATCCTAGGGTTATGATACCTAATATATGTTTTCCTAAATCTATTTCCTATTGGTTCTACTAAAATTCATATGATACGAATGATAGATTCCCCGACCCTAGTAACCTAGAGTTGGTATATATTTTATTACATTGTGTTAAGACTCAAGGAATATTATCATAAAGGCCAGAATAGTTTAGTAGTCCTGGTAAACAGGATAAATAATTGAGTCGTGCATTACATTTGAAAACACAAATTAAAACCTTTTTTTCAAGAACAACATTATTCCCTCTAGCATATCTTTTCACACCAATCATAGTACACATCATCAAATCGTGGGGAAAGGAAACAAAACAAGGGTGAGATCAAATGATTAGTAAGGGTTAAGTATAGTAGAATCTATACTTATAAAATAAGAATAATCAACTTTTCAATGTATGTAACTGAATGGAAAAACCATTTAAAAAACATGATTATCATGAAAAGATAAGGCATAATCAATATGGAAAGGTAAATAACAGAAAAAACATTATATTTAATTAATAATCTTATAACAAAATTCATAAAAAATATCATTGTGAAAATATCATTGATAATAATAACTGAATTCTTAATGAATGAAATTATTAATTATTGCATTCCATGATATTAGGCATCATGATACCTCTACCATTAAGATCATTCACAAGATAGTTTTAACCTATAGGTAGAAACCTATTTAATCCTAAATTACAAATTTATCACCTAAGACCTACCAATGCATCATGGGTTATATAATATTGAGGCCAACCTATCATTTTATGTCTAAATCATTCCCCAAAAATCAAATAATTCATTTTATTTATGAACAATGTGCCTTATCATCAAATATCTTCACTGAGTAAAGAGTATGGATTTATCAATATTTCCCCAGATATACAAATTGCCTTAAATGTAGAAAATTTTATGTAAAAAAGATATAAAGTTTAATAAATAAACATTTCAATGCTAAATAATATTGATATTTTGGGTAAATTTAGTAATCGATGATCACAATATATTGAATATTTTAAGGGAAAGTTAATGACTACAAAAATGAATCAAGAAAGTGAATTTTGAAACTTTACTTGATCAAAATGATTACAGACCATCCGTACAAAGAATAATGATGGTATCAATACAATATATATCCAATTTAGAAATAATAAAGATTTTTTAATTTATGAATAAAAATATCATAAATATAAAATTAAAAACATTCTTGAGAAAAATATCCTTTTCATTTTAAAAATGAATTTTTAAAACTGAGTTTTAAAAATATATTTTTAAAATAATTTTATTTTAAAATAATATTTTAAACTTATAAATTAATATTTAAAACATTAGAGTGGTCATGATGGTTGGAAATTCCAAATATGCTGAGTATGTTAAAACAAATATTCTTTTCACATTTTTAGTAAAATCCAAACCAGCATTGTTTTGAAAATGATACGAAGATTCGTTTCAAAAAAAATTAAAAAGTAAAAATATGTCAAAATTTATTTATTAAATCATTTATAAAATGTTAAAAACATTTTTAAAAATTATTTTTAAAATACAGTTTTGGAATAAAACATTTTTCTGACCGAAGAGAGAAATGAAGTCAGGTTTTCATAAAACATTTTCTCCAAAGATTTAAGTACCAAAAGTAGGGAAAGGATACGATTACTTTAAAATATCATCAATAACTAGAGTAGAATAAAACAAAATGGGTTTATTATGAAAGGTTCAATTAATTTCCTTCAATTCAAATTCAAGAATAAAATATCTTTATTAGAATGATATTGTAAAATAAACCCATGAAAATATCATAACATTTAAGTGATAATTAACTAACGAATCGATTATTTGAATAAAATGTAAATCCACATAAAACAAGTGGATATAAAAAAATATAGTCAAAACTAAATACACATAATCATATAATATCAAAGACAATGAAGAAGTAATACAACCCAATGAAATAAATTTAGTTATGAAATTAATTACCACTTTTTAATTTTCAAGTTAAAAACCCTTGGATAGACTAATTTAAATTGACAGTTAAAATACTGTTAACAATGATTTATTAATTATATTACATGTTAAAAGTATAATATATACACCATATAAAAGAAATTATGTTCATAACATTGCAATATACCTCAATGACGGGAAATTGAGACGAATTCCCATACAAAGATCATATCATTAAAGTCGGAATTAATCACTAAATTGATTATGTGTATCAATGTCAAATACACATTAAAAAAATGTAAATATAGTATAAAATAACCAAATTGCATTACAAAAATAATCTTATCATGACATAATCAATGAATTATAATTTTAACCGAAATAATGAAAATTGAGTTATGAAATCCCTTACCTCATGCTTCCTTTTGATTAAACATGATTAAACCTTATATATTATCCTGAACTAACCTTAGTACCCTGGTAACCTTATAATCAATCCAACCTTGTCATATCCCTAAGGGTATTCCTGATCCCCACGGGTTGATGACTAGAACCTGGCATCATACGAAATGAAAGTGGGGTTGATTTTTCCACTAACATTGTGGAACAAAAGAAACAAGATAGTATGAATATCAAAACAAACTACCCTAATAGTAATTTATAAGAAGTAAAACAGGCATAAAAACCTAATTACCATAACCAAGTACTTTAAAATAGGAAATACCCAAGTCCCAACTCGGATGTAACTCACAAAGTCTATAGTTCAACAACCTGAACCACCTCCAAGAGATTCTTTACCCTTGATCGAACCTAGAAAGAGGTAATCTATAAACACCTAAAGGAAAATTTAGCGTGTGATCCAAATACTAATAATATTTCACCCAAATATTCCATAAAAATATTCCAGTGTCAAATTAACCAGTAAAGTTCTTTCAATTTTCAAATAAACAGGTTTGGTATTTAAAAATCATATTTAAACAAATCATGATTTACAATTCAAAAGATGGAAATACTTTATAAATTCATTCTTCACATTTCTAATAATGGAATTACCATAAAAAAATTTCTTTACACAAATTAAATTTTTTTAAAAAATCTTAAATGAAAAATTTTATATAAAAAAGTTTATATAAATTCAAAAGGCATGTAAAACAGTTTACAATAATTGAATATATTCATTTGAAATAAAAACAAGAGAGAAACATGTTCATATACCTAACAAGTTATTATAGTTATAGGATATAGGGACCCCACACTCAAGGTGATATAGAAAATATGTACAATCACACCTTTGACAAAGTCCAAAGGGGACTCATCACCATAACTTAAGCAATGTGATGTGCTGATATGATGTTTTAGAACATTGTAAATCGTAATGTGTCATCCAAATAACTACCTAAGTATTTCATGTTCTCTAAAACAAAAAATCATTGATGGGAAATTTATTTTAAGACTACTTAAAATAAAATTAAATATCATTTTCCATTTCAAATATGCAAATTTTCCATTTTAAGACCATAATTGTTTTTAAATAAACAAAATGCATTTTCACCAAGATAAAACCCAAAGGTTTATATCAAAACCATTTTAAATCCATTTTCACAAATAGGTATTTGAAATCAATTCACCCTTAAATTTCTCAATATAATTCAACAATTTAATTTTCAAACTAATTCCATGAATTTTATAACAAACCACCAATTCAATGGAATTGGGTCTTTCACAAATTTTCTAGAAAATCCTTTATTGAAAATTAAATTCAATAATTTAATTTAAACACTTTCACAATATAATATAATAAATTTAAATTTCACCTATTTCAAACAACACACCCCAATTCAATGGATTTTGGGGTTTTTGATTTCATGCCAAAAACCCATTTTTTTAAAACCCCAATTCAATGGAATTGGGTTTTTCTTAAAAAATGATTAAAATATATTTTATCTAAATTATTAAATTTAATTTAATTCAAATAGTTTAAATTAATAAAATAAATTTAGGGTTAATGTAAAATAGTCATCGTAAAAGAACCACCTACCTTAGAGTTGCTAGATATTGAAACGTCAAACCCTAATCGAGATTTTCTGAGGAAAGTGAGAACAAAAAAATATAGGGAAATAAGGATCAAACCTAGGTTTATAACCCCAAAATAGAGGTTAATAGATCCATAATAAAACATAAGTATCTATATAATCCTAGGAAGGAAGAGAAAATTGGGGGAGAACAAAAATGGGAGGAGGAAACTAATCGGAAAAGGATTACCCGTCATTCACCTATATTCAAATCGCTTTTAATATGGATATATTGGGACAAAAACTCTTCTTGGTAGATCCAAGGGATAAATTACTTCTAGGTATTACTGATCTGTTATGGGCCTAAAAGGTTGTTCGATAATTCTTAATCAGAATTCGCATAACTTAAAATCCTATCAGCACGGTTTCCAGGGCAGGGACGCGTGGTTTAATAAAATAGTGTGCAAGACATGAACCAGCGTTAAATGGGAAACATGTTTTATCCTAATAGGGTGCATGAATAGACTAACCATGTGTCAAATATGACAAATCACACTTACTTGGGTTTCACAATTTTCTCTGATAGGGCGCTCTGTTTGGGAAAATCATGCGCCAACCATGCACTAGACCATAATTTTCAAAACTCTTAAAATTTTAACCTCAATTCAGTCTAAATGAGACCCAATAAAAGATCGATAATAATAGGTGTTTAGGAATACATAAAAATTGTAATATGATGTTACAAACTCCCCACCATAGAAACTTTCTTCCCCCAGAAAGCCTACTCAAATTACTCTATGTCAAAAAGATGAGACCACTATACTCTCATCAGTGCCTCCCTCTCCCACATCTCATGACTATAAAAACTGTACATCCATAGAACATGAACCAATGGTATCATCCTCCCAATAATTACCTTGGTTTTAGAATAAACTATCCTAATAGCTTATTCAGCCATAGTTAAATCATGTTCAACTTCAAGATCACTCCAACTCAAAACATGAGATGGATTATATTGATTCTTTCTCATCTGTATTGCATATAACACATCGTGTATTACTGTTAGCTATGGTGGAAGTTCTAAATGATAATTAACCTTCTCCACCTACTCAATAACCTTAAAATCTCCCAAAAAAATATGATCAATCTTCCCTTGCCTCCCAAGATGTCGATCACCCAACTGAGGTGAAACCTTCAATAATACCTAGTCACCAAATGAGAATTACAAAGGTATATGATGATGATGAGAATAATACATAAAACTTATTTTTTTTTCAAAATTCTCTGAAGAATAAACTAAATATTTGTTTTCTTTCTTGGACTAGTCTTGGTCCAACCAAAAAACTATCCCCTACCTCTGAACAACACAACAATGATCTATATAGTCGTCCATAAAAGGCCTAAAAAGGATCCATCCTGATCGTGGACTAGTAACTATTGTTATAAATGAACTCAAACAGCCCCAAGTGATCATCCCAATCCCCAAAAAAGAGTAAAACTCAAGAAAAAATAATATCCTCAAGAGTTTTTATAGCTCTTTCTATTTGTCTATCCTACTATAGATGGTATTTTTTAATCAAATAGACGTGAGATCCCAGTGCCTCCTGAAGGCCTCTCAAAAAATAAGAAGTAAACTAAGGATCCCAATTAAAGACTATAGTAGAAGGAACTCCATAAAAATGAACGATATCTTTTACATAGATATTTTCCAAATCTTTAACTTAGTTTGTATAATGAATGGGTATAAAGTATTCTGATTTCTTCATCTTGTCGATCAAAACCCATATCTCACTGTTCTTTTTCTAGGTACGTGGAAACCTAGCCACAAAGTACATAGAGATATCATCCCACTTCCAAGTTGGTATTAGAGGTGGTTAAAGAAAACCTGAAAGATTATTGTGCTCGTCCTTTACCTACTAGAACATATATCAATGAGAAACAAACATAGAAATGCCACATCTCATGCATGGACACCATAATTTCCACCATATGTCATAGAACATCGTTGTGTTTCTTGGGTGTACTTCCCACTAGGAACTATCGAAATCCCCCATAATAAATTTCCTTTCTGCTAACAGCACAAAAATATTTTTTCAAAAGCATATAATGCCCTATTTGGAGAATGACCACTTAGGAATCGTCTCCCCAACATAAAGGGAGTATCTAGTATTAGAGAACTAAATGTCAAGGTGTTATTCCTAAAGAATCGTCTCGAGAAGAGTATATTTAAACTAGACACTGGATAAAGAAACCTCATCCCCTTATTCATGGACTCCCATATTCAACTATGAAAAGAGAGTGATCAAGTTTCATTCTTTTGATGATTCTCTCTCTGTCTGGTTTGGAAGTTTTCTGCTCAAAGAATATGTAATGAAATTCCATTTCCCCATAGAATAAATGATTTAAAAATCAAATAACTATAGGTATTCCACCAAATGCCTTTGGAATAAATTCAAATCATTTTGAGAGAAGATATAACTCAATATCTTGTGGTTTGAAAACACAATAAACCTTATTCCATAAAGGTAATTCCATATGATTTTAGGCATGTCCATCCCAACTATATTTTAAAGGACATGGTTTGGATAATTTTTCTCATGTTTCCTAAGATGAAGATATCCATAGGCAACAACATGGTTACCTTTTATAAGAACCCAACCCAATCCCGAACCTGATTCATCACAAAATACCGCATGGACATGCCCGGCCTCTCAAAGATTCAACACTAACAGAGTAGTAAAAAAAATTTATCTCAAAAAAATAACTATGACATTTATCATTCCAAGAAAACATTACTCCATTAGAGTTAGAGTAGTCATAGGAGAATCTGACTTTGAGAAGTCCTTAAATAATTAGTGATATTACCCAGCCATACCCTAGAAGATTAGAATCTTGAAAACATTATGTGATTGTTACCATGTCATAAAATCATTCACCTTCTCAAGATAAACCGATATCCCATGTTTTGAAACCATTTTCCCCAATAAATTCACTTCCTGAATACAGAAATCACACTTATAAAGATTGGGATAAAGTCATTGATTTCTCAACAAAATTAGAACTTTTCTCAGATGATGCACATGATCCTCCTTAGACTCAGAGTAA
The DNA here is from genome assembly GCA_963277665.1 of Viscum album. Classification (NCBI taxonomy): domain Eukaryota; kingdom Viridiplantae; phylum Streptophyta; class Magnoliopsida; order Santalales; family Viscaceae; genus Viscum; species Viscum album. Next base: position 898,039,391 of record OY728120.1, read on the forward strand.
AAAAGGATTTGATCCACAAAGACTACCAAAAAGGAATCCAAATACTCATGGAAAATATTTTTCATTAATGAAATAAATACTACAGGAGCAATGGTTAGACCAAAGGTCATAACCAAGTACTCATAATGATTGTACCTACTCTAAAAGGTAGTTTTCTGAATGTTAGATTCTTTTATCCTCAATTAATGGTGACCAAAGTGAAGATAAATACTGGATAACCACTTTGTAACCTTAAAATTATCAAACATGTCATAAATCCATGAAAATTAATACATGTTCTTTACCATCACTCAATTGAGCTTTCGGTAATCAACACATAGGGGAAGTGAACCATCATACTTCTTAGAAAACAGAACCATCGCCACCCAGGGTGACACAATCATGTGTATAAATACCTTCTCTAGAATATCATCCAATTGGGAATTAAAATCTTTCAGTTTAGATAGAGCCATTTGGTAATATGGAATAGAGACTAGTTGAGTATGAGGAATTAATTCAATGGAAAACTTGGCCTCCCTTACCAATGGAAAACCAGAGAAGTCATAAGGGAACACTTCAAGAAAATATATGACAACTAGAGGGAGATGAGAAATCCAATATTCTTTCTCCAGGTCAAATGAAAACATAGATATCACTTTCCTCAACTCTAGATAAGAAGGTGTGGCTCTTCTTGACCTTGGGTTCTATTCTCCTTAAATGACACAACACACACCATCGGGTGTAGTGAAGGAGACCAATCAAAGATAACAATCAATTAAAGATTAATTAGAAATGATCCAATATATCCAGAAAATGGAATCAAGGGGTTTCATTCCAAGAACCAAAAAAACTCCAAGAAATATCAACATTTGATTGAGAGAATACACAATAAGGATAATAGAGACCCTACTATCTATTCATACCAAGGGTTGTAGTAATATTCATAACAAGAGAAAAAATCTCTATAAGAAGAATTATAAGATAAAAAACATGGGTTGAAGTAAATTAGTGAGATGTACTAGTATAAAATAGAGTAGTCACTAATGAAGAAGATATAGTAACGGTTCCTCTCATGGTCATTGGACCGGTATTGGATTCCTCTAGAGACTCTTCCACTATGTAAAGTAGCTTTGTTCCAGATGTCTATGGCTGGAAATATTTTATAAGTGAATAATCTTATTGTGTCATAGTTTTAGGATGATTTGATGATCCCTTTCCAATATGAATAATGGAATAGACATGCCAGAATCTATGTAAGTTCCCCAAGCATTTGTAGGATCCACAATTCTTTGTTTCCTTTGTGAAAACCCTATTTGAATTTCCTAGCCTGCCACACTGGTAGAAAATCAAAGGAACTCTTATTATTAATATAGAAGTTCTCTAATGACCATGTTGTTGATAACTAACACAATAATTGTTACACTTTTATTTTCCTTTGAAGGAAATCATGCAGCCACTATGAGAGAAAGAAACACTAGATGAAACTGACTTTCCAGCCAAGTCCACCTCAAAAATTATCACTCTATCCAACACATCATCATAAGAATGATGATTCGGTAATAACACATGAGAATGAATATCATAAATAATTCCCAAAGTCAAACTTTAATCCTTCATATTCTCATTTGACACAATATCATGTGTGAAATTCACAAGCTTAGAAAAACAATTTGTATACTCTGTCACAATCATGTTATCCTTCTCAAGTTTGAAAGAATGAATATTCTTGTCCAACAGCATTGAATATGGATAGAACTAGTCAGTGAAAAATCATTAAAGCCTTTCCAATGTAATCCCCCATGCTTCTTTGACCTCACCATAGTGTCCCACCATCTCCATCTTGGTCCTTCCATCATGATTGTTTCACAATTCACTTTGATTTTGTTGAGTGTGTAGAAGAACCCAAATAAATGTTCCATCACTCTCAACCATTCCTTAGACTCCTAGGGATCATTTGAGATTTTGAATGGTGTGGTATTCTAGTGAAGTAAATATTGATAAAAAATCATGATAATGTACCTATGAGGTTCCACAGCAGGAGAATGAATGAGAACTGGAGGTGGTACATTGTAAAGTAATGACCTAGATGACCACTAAACCAATCACCACATGCCCTCAATCATGTATCCCTATATTCCAGAACCTATGGACTAGTAGTGATGGTAGAAGGATTGTCATTGGGAGACTATAGCCTCATATCTAGAGTGCATAGTGGTAAACAGATAGTAATTATAAGTAACAGATAACAGCAGAAGCAGATATAAATGAATATTCAAAGCAGCGAATAACAGTAGCAATTTCAACTGAATATTTATAATAGACAATTCCAATTTACACAATGAATGCATTACATGGTGATATGTAATTCAAAAGAAGTATCCAATAAAACAAGATTCAAATATTAGTACAAAAATGAAGAAAATACCCAAATCCCCAAGGGTGATCTCCACAGGCATTTCAAGTTCCCGCTCATTCCTTTTCTCCTAACCCCTAGGTACAAGAGAAAATAGCACAAGCAGAGCTATATAGCCCTATAACCAAAAAGAGTCTTCTTAGACACCAATGGTACCTGAGAAGGGTGTGATATAATATCCTAGTAGGTTGGAACCTATGGTTTCAAGACCAAACTGATATGTGAAATATGTAAATAGGTAGTGAGTAGGAAAATATGTAGGCTGTAAATATGATTATGAAATTCCCAGGGCATGTAAACTGCTAATAGTGATACCAAATAGGCCCTTAAGGCTTCCTTCACCAAAAATCAAGATCCTTTAGAAAGGAAACTACAAATAATTCACAAATAAATAACTAACACACCCTCACCATACATCTAAATAGGTCATACCATCACGAACATTCTGTATAACCACATATCACAATTTACCACAGCAAAAACATATATTCGAGCATGTCACATACCTCACGGTCATACCATATAAATAAGTGTAGACCACGTAGGCTGGATCCAAAGTTTCGTGTACTATGGAACCCACATAATAAATATAGACCAGGAAGTCCCATATCCAAGGAACTTGTCTAAAGCATCCCCATCGAGCCCTAGGGGCACTTGAGTGGAAACTTGATCTCGGCACTGATTGGAGTCGTAGGAGCATTTGTACTGACATGTCCTATGCAAGTCCAAGTAAGCCAGATCCATGGGGTAGCAAGGCCCGAGGCATCCCATGGAATCAAGACCCAAGGGTTATCATCAACCCAAGGCATCTACTACTGCATTCCAGATCTATTGGGAGTATTCTAGGGAATCTATCATTCATTCATTCAAACCATTAGACAAATCAAACCATATGAGTATACCCAATCATATAAAACATTCCATCATTTTCCATATGAGTATAATCACTCATATAAACCATCTAAAAAATCCATTCCATATGAGTATACCCACTCATATCATCTTTTTAACCATTTACCGTGGTTTTAGCCACTCATTCATCAAAATTTAATATGAGGTTTTAAAGATAAAAATAAGGGGTATACCCATCCTTATAACCATATCACATCACTTAGTGAGTATAACCACTCAGATATGTCACACACAACATTATTATACCACTCGTGTGTTCTATTTCATTATAAACAAGCCATATGGGTATATCCACCCATATACCATCATTTCATAATTAAATACATCCTATGAGTTTACCTAATCATTTATTAATTTTCCATTCAAGGAATATAATGAGTATACCCACTCATTATCCATCATTATTTAATTAACTCTTAAACCATTCCAAGACAAACTACTAAGTATCCTCACTCAATTAACCAATTACCCTCATGAATACCACATGGGTTTACCCACCCATATGTCTCATTCTAGTTTAGTAAAACTATTTAACCCAATTGTGTTAACACACAAAGGTGAAAACACATATCATGGATAAGAAAACCACATTCCTTTAATTTAAAAAGATTCCTCTAACTATTAAAGCATAGGAAAAACACACATCATCAAGCTAAGAAAACAAAACTAGTCTACTCATTATGTTTTTATCTTGAAGGCAGCACAACTCGATTGAGGGGTTATATTACAAAAACACGATTTTGTATTATAACAAATAATTTAACACAAATAGACAGTTCAATCTAGGATTTCAGTCCAGGTTATCAAAAGTAGTAAATAAGCAACTAATACACATTTTAAATTAAAGGCAAGGTTACGGACCCTACAACAAAGGATGGCCAAGCCAATGCATTCTAACTCAAGAAGCTTCTCGCTCACCCACACACACTTCCATATATATATATATATATATATATATATCCTTAAATGGATGTACGTGTTCCATGCTCTATGAGGGAACCTGTACAAAGAAGATATATATGTTTATATATATATTTATATATTCATACTAGGGGAAAATGCATGTGCACCCCTATAATTGATCGAAACTCCCTACATTCATTTCCCTGGGTCTCAAAAACACCACTAAACCCTAAATAGTGGGTGAAAAAAATAGTGGTATAAAACATTACCTCAAATTGATGGAAGAAGACCGAATCAGCCTAAACTGCCTCGACTTCAGTGGTGATTGTTAGAACATGGACCAATGGGTATTGAGACACCCTTTTCACAACCTATAACCAATATGAAATTGAAAATGTGGGTTATCACCAAACCCTAGGTTTGGCAGAACCATTCCGGGCAACAGAGAGGCTAGAAATCATCTAGAATTAGGGATGATAAGGGAGGAGAGATCCTACATCAGAAATTCGAAGGAGAAAACATGATAGATCTAGCCGTAAACAAAGATCTGATGAGGTTCCATGGAGGTGGGGTAGCGTGTCAAAGGGGAGAGCCAAAGGGGGATATGTGATGCAGGTTGAGTAAGAAAGGGGTGAGATTTGAGTGTTTATTTTTAATAAATTTTTATTTTAAATTAATTTAATTATTTAAATAGTGTTGCCTTCATGGTTTGAACCACACGGTTTGGAAAACCATGATGCACCCCCTGTTAAAGAAACTCTCCTCACACGGTATGTCCTGCATTGTTAGCCTAACCATGCGAAGACCATTTGATAGCCTCTATCCACCAGAATTAAGTTACATGGTTAACTGCAATGGGATACATGATTTTCAAACAAACTGTGTTCCCTCTACAACCCTTTTGAAAAGAGATTTTAATGATCCAGTTCTCCTGAAACCCATAGACCCACTTAATAAACTATTAAATCCATTACCCAAGCCTAGTAGCATCACCTTAATAGGTTCCAACTCTTAGAACTTCATTCTGAATCTTGATTTTAAATTTGGAATGTTTGGTAATTACCAAAAAATCATAAAACCCTCTTAAAAACCACCCTTTCCAAAACAGGGTTTTCTATAATATACCCAACTTAAAACTTATCTTCCCTGAGAAGCATTTAGGAACTATAAAAAATATCTCCCAACCCATAGAGGTTGTGATGTTTCATTCAAATGATCGCGTTGCATTTCCAAAATCAAAACACACCCTTAACCATTTCATAATTCCAATTATCTTAAGCCTTTAAAACCTGAGAAAAATCTGAAATTCCATACCAAAAATCAAAAATGAAAATAAATAGTCCCAAATAACTAGATACATGATCACATTTTCATCTCTTTAACCATATTCCCTTTGGTGATTTCCACCAAGGGTATTAAATTTTAATGGCCAATTCCAAATCACGGCTCCTCCACCATTGGAATTTCCAAAAAGGGCACATTTTAAGCATTTTAGTGATGCTTCTCTTGTGAATTATTTAATTGGGAAACCTCGATTACATCTGAGGTCAAAAAAGAGACCTCATCGAAGGAAACTGAAAATTCTCAATTGACCAACTAAAACCAGTCGTGCATGCTTTCCTCGAAAGACATCGACACCAATAAAGCATACTCTCCCTTAAATTGGATAGATACTCTTTTAAAATATTCCTTCACCAACCATACACAACAAGAAAGAAAGGAAATAAGGCATTCCACATATGGCTAACCATCATCAAATATTCTCGGCTTAGATAGTCAACGCATCCTAAACAGAACTGCATTTCCTTTCCCCCTAAGGAATTAATTTGCAAAAAAAATCATATACACTGAATCCCTCATAGACTCCCAGTGACATTACCAGATCAATCCATCACTATGATATTTTAAAACAATCATTCCTTAGAATGAAAAAAGGCAAGACCCAAATAACCGTGCATCTCTCATACAACCCAGATAAAAAAAACTTATAAAACCGAATGAATTTTAAGCCTTTATAATGGCATAAGATTGAAGTTCTCTTAGTACATCTAGGATGACATCAGGATAGGGTATATTCCCATCTCTTTGAGAATATTTCACTAAGAGTTCCAAGAAGATCAGTCGAACCCCCATTGGTCGACTCTTTACAAAAATATTGGCTTCACCTGCTGATGTGTCATTAACCAAACCCTGATTCCAATACCACCCAAAGAAATTTTCATTATTTAAAAATTTTACTTTGAAACTCTTCCAAAACTAGAAAAGTTTCTAATGGGTTTCACATACCTCCAACCTCATCAAAGTCGTGCTTTCATGAAATCACCGAAATGGACACCATAATCGATGTGACACTACCCACCTTAGGAGTTTCCATGTCATCGAAAGAAAAGACCATCCTCTCACAAGCATGCTAGCCTAGAAACACCTTAAACACATGTGTGACTTTCCACTAACCATGATCACCATGTTATAACCTTTGGCATGAAAGCCAAAATTAAACCAACTAGCTTGTCAAAACCCCCAAGTCCAAGAAATATCTCTCGAGAAATGAGAAAAACTCATTTGTTAATTCCCTGATCACTCTACTCTAGAGTCAACCTAAGAACATCCTCAATATCACAAGTTCAAAAATCAAAACGAACTCAACCTATTTTTTACCTTTTTAAGCACTTGACAGTTACTGTGTATGTCAATACATACAACCCCGAGTTTATAAAATCCAATGGAACATCACCTCATAAAACCATTAACTCAAATGAAAACGTACCGAGAAGTCCTTCACTAAAGATAAGAGAGATTCACATGACCTCCAAAGTACCTTACCATGCCCGAGGCATGTCTAACCTACATAACCAAGCATTCCATAATTCATGTTCCCAAATAAAGAGTTAAAATACAATGACCACCCCTCCAAACAAGGTTGTATTTTTAAAACCCAAAATCCCTACATGGGGAAATGACACACAAACAACACCAATGTCAAAGCTCATGGTGGAAGTAAAGAATCAAGCTCTACGGGTGATACCTACCATTAGAAAGTCCCTTATGAAGCCTAAGTTTCAACCCTATCTCTTGGTTATGCAACACGCATTTTTCTAGGCTCAAGAGACTCTTTATCATTTAAGGCAAGGATAAAAAGAAACAGGCTACGGATAAAGGCTCACATGTCTATTCTAAGTCATACCACAAGAACATTCCAAACTACCCTTCCACAAGGGTTTAAACAAGGGACACCACTTCATGTTCCAAATTTTTTCCATTCATTAATTTATTTCAAAATATTAAACATTTTAAGGAATTATAACAACCCACAAGTACCATTTCACAACAAGGAACTTGGTTTTAAAAAACACCCCATGGGAAAAATAGGAAAGTTATATCAAACTTCCCCTTTAAACAAATAACATTCAGAGTCATCCAATCATAAATTGGAAATTTAAAATCTAAATTCCTTTTAACCAAAAAGGAGACCTATGAGGGATTCATTTATTTAACCTAGGTTATTCAAAAAGCAACCCTTACTAGTTAATTTTATAAAAACAAGCCCCAACTAACCTACTTGGGTCCAGTTGAGCATTTTGAAAATTAACCATCCATTTCAAATAAAATATCAATAGTTTTTCATTTATAACCATTACCAAACACACTATGGTTATACAATGTCTTAGTCACATGTGTGGCGACTGCCAATCGATAAGGTGCCTATACACCTTGCCACTGACAATTGGATCCCATTAATCAAATCTTTCCATTTAACATTTTAGTTTTTAGCATCCCTTTTTTCAATGGTTTGAACACACGTGTTTCCCTTTTCCTTATTATAAGGAACCCATACACCTTATAACAAAAATTGGATCTCTTCGTAAACACAACTAACAAATTCAGTCCATGAAACCATTTACATATCAAAACATCTCTAGCATTTTATCATAATCAATATAACAGAACATGTTATAATACAAAATCATGGAATAATAGGAAAACATGCTAAAAACAGGGGTAACATGGCATATAATATCTTCATATACACAATAAGAAATACATGATAAAGAAACAAGTATGATTACAGATTACCTCAATAGGTATAAAACAAGCATGGTATCACTCAAGGAACACTACCAAAATTAGTTTTCATCCCAATAATGCAACTACATGGCATGTCATAAGCATTTCATGTCGTATACATGGAATTTGAATTTCCAAGTGCCTAGTTTGATGAATGTATTGCGCCAACCTTGCCATACAAAACCAAGGGAAAATTTCCAAAACCTTCAAAATAAATTAGCAATGGAAAATACACAAGTCAGCCAAGGTTAAATAATATCAACTGTAACATCAACAGTATAATAGAAATCCTTAGCCCTGACCACTTGGTAATTTCCCATATGTGGGGTGTTCAGTCCCATGAATGGATATCTAACAAGATCCTATACATTCCTAGTCTCCTCTATTCCCACCCAGAATAGTAACAAAGGAAAAACAACCTTTGATACCAATTTTTAATGTCACAACCCAACTAACCACTAAATCAGTATCCAGACCGATCACCACATAACCTCAGGTGCATCTCCCATTATTCTAGAGGTTTCCTACTAGTAGTGATGGTGTTAGGATAGTCAGTTGGGAGACTATACCCTCATATTTGGAGTGCACTTAAGTAAAAAAATAGTAATAGTAAGCAACAGATAACATTGGAAGGAGATATAAAGTAATATTCAAAGCATTGGATAAAAACAAAAATATCAACTGAATATAGAAAATTTTCAATGTCTGTTTACACAATGAATGGATGACATGGGGATACATAATTAGAATTTATTAACCAATAAAACATTCTTTACATCTCAGTATAAAAATAAAGAAAAGACCCAAATCACTATGGGCGGTCTCTGTGAGAATCTCAAGCTCTCGCTAAGCCCTTTGTTCCTAACTCTTAGGTACAATAAAAAACAACACAAACATATATCCATATCCATGAAACCAAGAAGATTTTACTCGAGCACCAATGATACCTGAGTGGGGTTTGAGATAAAATATCAATAAGCTGGAAAAGAAAATTTCAATCCCTAACTGATATGTTCCATATGTAAATAGGCAGTGAGTAGGTAAATATTTAAGTTGTAAATATGATTAAGAAATTCCCATGGCATGTAAACTACTAAAAGTGATACCAATATCCCCTCAAGGCTTCATGCACCAATAGTCAAGATCCTTTAGAAATGTAGCTATAAATAATGCACAAATAAATAACTAACATAACCTCAATATATAACTAAATATGACATACCATCAAGGCCTTACTATATAACAACATATCACAATTTACCATATCCAAGCCATATATTTGAGCATATCACATACCTCACGGTCATTCTATATTGATACATGTAGACCACATAGGTCTATATCCCAGGTGTCATGTACTAAGGCATCCTGATATGAAATATATAACATGAAGGGCCAGATCCAGGGAATTTATCCAAGGAATCCACATCGATTCTCATGTGAGTTCCACTGGAAACTTGGTATAGGAACTGGTTGGAGTCCTAGGAGAATGTGGACGGAAATATCCTACACGATTCTAAGCAATCCATATCCACAGGGTACCAAGGCTCGAGGAATCCCATGGAATCAAGACCAAAGGGGCATCATCAACCCAAGGCATCCACTTCCGTGTTTCAGACCCATGGAGAGCAGTCCATGGGATCTATCATTCATTCATTCAAACCATTCAATAAATAAAACCATATGAGTATACCCACTCATATAAACCATTCCATCATTTTCCATATGAGTATACTCACTCATATAAACCATCTGACAATTCCATTCCATATGACTGTACCCAATCATATCATCTATTTAACCATTTACCATGGGTTTACCTACCCTTTCATTACACTTCAATATGAGGCTTTAAAAATAAAAATAAGGGTATACCCACCCTTATAACTATTGAAATTCAATTGGTGAGTATACCCACTCACATATTCCACACACAACATGAGTATACCAATCATGTGTTCTTTTTCCATTTAAACAAACCATATGGGTATACCCAAACATATACCATCATTTCATAATTAAATACATACTATGATTTTACCTACCCATTTATCCATTTTCCATTCAAGGTATATAATGAGTATACCCACACACAACCCATCATTATTTAATTAACCCTTAAAAAATTCCAAGCCAACCTATTGATTATTCCCACTCAATTAACAAATTACCCTCAAGAATACCACATGGGTTTAACCACCCATATGTCACATTCTAGTTTAGTAAAACTATTTAACCCAAGTGTATTAACACGCAAAGGAAGAAACACATCACTTAGCTAAGAAAATCGGATCCCCTTAATTTTAACAGCTTCCTCTAACTAGGAAAGCATAGGAAAAACACACATCATAATGTTAAGAAAACTAAAATAGGCTACTCAATATGTTTTTAACTTGAAGGCATCACACCTTGATTGGGGGTTTTCAATAAAAAAAGCATGATTTTGTATTCTTAAAAATAATTTAACACAAATACGAAATTCATTCCTAGATTTTAGTCCAAGTTATCAAAAGCAGTAAATAAGAAACTACTACACTTTTTTAATTAATGGTAATGTTAAGGACCATACCTCAATGGATAGTCAATCCAAAGCTTTATAACTCAAGAAGCTGCCCACTCGTGCACACACAATTCCATATATATATTTCTTTAAACTGATGTATGTGTTCCCAAAACCATGAGGGAACCCGCACATGGAAGATATATATTTATATTTATATATTCATACCTGGAAAAAATGTATGTGCACCCCTATAATTCATCGCAACTCCCAACATCAATTTCCATGGGTCTCATAAACACCACTAAACCCTAAATAGTGGGATAAAAAAATTATTGTTATTAAACCTAACCTCAAATTGACTGTGATGGACTAAATCAGCATAAATTTCCTCACCTTTATTGGTGATTTCTAGAACATAGACTAATGGGTCCCAAGGCACCCTCTGCACATCCAACTACCAAGAGGAAATTGAAAATCTAGGTTATCACCAAACCCTAGGTTTGGCTGAACCATTCCAAGAAATAGAGACACCATAAATTAGCCTGAATTAGGGAGGATAATGGAGTAGAGATCCTACCTCATAGATTCATGGGAGAAAACATGATAGATCCAGTAGTAAATGGAGATATAAGGATGTTCCATGGAGGGGGTCATTGAAGTGGAGAGACCATGGGGGATACATGATGTGGGTTGAGAAAGAACAGGGGTTTTGTTTGAGTATTTATTTTATTTTATTTTCATTTAAATTAATTTAATTATTTAAATAGACCTGTCTTCATGGTTTGACTTTCAATGTTTGACCAACTGTGCATCAACTTTCTGACACCCCCGGTTTAAGAAGCTCCCCTTGCATGGTCTATCCTGCATGGTTAGCCTATCTATGCATAGACTATGTGAAAGCCTCTTTCAACTATAATAATGTTTCATGGTTACTTAATATGGTCCGCATAGTTATCAGACAATTAGAGTGCCCTCTTCATCCCTTTTAAAGACTATTTTTCCTGTTCTAGTGCTCCCAAAATCCATTGATCCACCCAGGAAAATCATTGTGCCTTTACCCAAGCCCGGTAACATCACCTTAATAGGTTTCAACTCTTAGTACTTCATTCAGAATCTCAATTTTAAATTCATAATTTCTAATAACCATTGTGCAAGCAATCTGGAATGGTGTGATCCATCTTTCCTGGTCTCTTGCCTCTCGTTGGATGAGCTGCATAGACTCTATTTAAAATATCAGGTATATTGCCACTCATGCCTACTGGGAAGAAAATATGGTAGCGGATTCTCTTGATAATAAACGCATCAACCGGGGAATTATGTGGTTTGATAATCTGCAGGTTGACCTTCTGCCTCTTTTAGAAAGAGATTGTAATAAAATCCCATATTTTAGACTTTTTTAGCTTCCCCCTATTTTTTTATTAATAAATTTTGTCTTGGTCTTTGACTAAGAAATTACTCCCCCCACCAAAAAAACCCTCGTAAAAACTGTATGGTCCAAAAAAATAGGTTTCTATATACATGCCCTAGAACTTGGATAGTGCACATAATCACCTCTACTAGATTCAGATCTAAAAAAGCATTCTACCATTGAGGATCAGTAGAAACTTTATCATAGATTTAATTTTCACCTATTCTCAGAGGCATGATGCTCTATAACATCAGCAGAAAAAATGAAGACATCAGATTTACACTTGAATGGTGAAACAGAGAAAATAATCCAAAAATATAAAATAGAAAATATTTATAATTAAATTTATCCAAATAGAAACGAGTAATATAATAGAACTAATACAAAAGACATCTTTACCTAACCTCCCTTAGTTACTTAAGGTTCATTGTTGTGTGAGATATCCAGGAACTCAATCGCAACTAACTCCCATGTACCAACAAGATTTTACAAATGAATAATTACTTCAAGAAAAAAAATCTCATCATGGACCTTTGACACAAATTTTTCACAAACCATCCTGGTTACCTGGGTACCCAATAATCGATCCATCCCTGACATAGCATGAACATCATTCCTGATCCCCACAGGTCGATAACTAGCACCTGGAATCACACAAAATGAAAGAGGGAATGATTTTTCCACTAACTTTGTAGAAGAAAATAAATAATACAGTATTAATATCAAATGAAACACTACTGGGAGTAATTTACCAAAAGAAAAAAAGGCATAAAAATCCCCAAGTACCACAACCCAAGTACCAATAAACATGAATAACACAAGTCCCAAATTTAATATAACTCATTATGTCCACAGTTCAATTGATAGAACCACCTCTAAGAGGTCCTTTTCCTTTCTCAAACCAAGAAAGAGATAATCTACAAACAACTAAAGGCACAAGTAGTGTTTGAAGAAAATACCAGTAATATTTAACCAAAAGATTCGATAATAAGATTCCAATATCAAATTAACCAATAAATCCTTTTCAATTTTTAAATAAACAAGTTTGGCCTTTCAAAATCATATTTAAACAAATTGTTCTTTACAATTCAATAGATGTAAATAATTTAGTAATTCATGCTTCACATTTCAAATGATGGAAATAATTTTCAAATGATTTAATTAACATAAAAAATATTCTTTATACAAATGTAATATTTAATTAATGGATTAAATAAACACATTCATATAAAATAGTTTATATAAATTCACAAGGGATGTAAAAAAGTTTACAAAAATGGTATATATTCATTTTAAATAAAAACAAGTGAGAAACAAGGTCATATGACTCATAGGGTATGATAGTTCTAGGCTATAGGGAACCCAAACTCAAGGTGTTATGGAAAATATGTACATATTCCCCTTTGAACCAAGTCCAAAGGGGTCTCATCACCATTTCTTAATTTTTTTGATCTGCTGATATGATGTTTTAGAATATTGTAAATCATAAAGTTTCATTCAAATAACTCACTAACTACCTAAGACATGTATGTTCTCTAAAATAAAAAAATGATGTACAATTTATTTTCAGATTTCTTAAGATAAAATTAAATCCCATTATCTATTTCAAATATGAATGTTTTTAATTTATAAATTGTAACTGTTTTTTAATGAAAAATGTGCTTTTTAATCAAAAACATGCCTTTTTACCTAGATAAAACCCTAAAGTTTCTATCAAATATATTTTTAAGCCATTTTAAAAAATATGGATTTGAAATAAATTCACCATTCAATTTAAAAATCCAATTCGATAACTAAATTCAACAATTTAATTTTCAAACAATTTCCTTTAATTTCATAACAAACCCCCAATTAAATGGAATTAAGGGTTTTCAACAAATTTCCATCAAATACAGTTTCCGAAAATAAATTAAAATTTTAATTCAAACAGTTTCACAATTTAAATTTCACTAATTTCCATAAAAATAAATCAATTCATGAAATTGTGGGTTTTCCAATTTCATGCCAAAATCCCATTTTTCTTAAATACCCCAATTCAATGGAATTGGGTTTTTTTAGGAAAAAATGACTGAAATCTATTTAATCAAGACCAAGAAATTGAGTTTAATTAAAAAAAATTTAAATTAAACAAATCAATTTAGGGTTAACATAAAATGGTAATTTTAATGGAACTAGCTACCTTAGAGTTTCTAGATCTCAAAGTGTAAAACTTTAATCAGGATTTTCCCAGGTAGAATGAAAACAAAAAAAATCCAGGTAAATGAGGATCAAACCTAGGTTTATAACCCCAAACCAGTGGGTATTAGATCTATAGTTCAACACAAGGATCCACATTAATCTAAGGTGTAAAAGAGAAATTGTGGGAGAATAAAAATGGAAAGAGGAAACTAACTAGAATATGATTGATTGTCATTATCCTATATTTATATCGCTTTTGAGAGAGATATTAAGGGGGGAAATTCTTCTTGGGAGCTCCAAATAAGAGAGAAATCATTTTTAGGTCATTCCACCTTGTTGGGGGCCTAAAATAGGGGATCAGTAATTTTTAATCAAAATTTGGATCACTTAAAATCTACCCCACAGGTTTTCTGGGTAGAAGCGTGTAGTTTAGAAAAACCATGCGCAAGCTATGAGCCTATGTTAAATGGGCTATACAATTTTTCCTAAGAGGGAACACAATTAGACTAACCATGCACCAACCCAAGCAATCCCACTTCCTTGGGTTTCACAATTTTCTCTAATAGGTTGCATGATTTGGGAAAATTATGCGCCAACCATGCACTAGCCCAAAATTTTCAAAACTCTTAGAAAATTAATCTATATTCACCCCAAATGATACCCAATAAAACATAGATAATAATAGGTGTTTTGGAATACCTGATATAGTAATAAGATGTTAAATATATATTTGTTTCAAACATGTTATTAACTTAAACCATAACCATATTAATATTAGTCATATATTATATGATCCTTTTATAACAACTTATCATCCTTATGATAATAATCATTCATTATTTTTATAGTTTCATTTTTTAATTTTCTTTTTTTCTCATGTTTGTTTCATTATGAAAAATCTTGTTGTTTATAATATTATATAGTTATATCATCTCCAGAATAAATGACATCAGTTCGCGAGATGGTAGTTCACCATTCACACAAATTATGATTTCATAACTAATTTGATAGAAGTAGGTATGGTTGTATTTAATGTACTTAACATAAAAATATCTCATTATATGGAATATAATTAAGTTATTATATCGTCATGGTTTCATAATAATTGAGTTAGGTGGAGGAAGAAATAAAATAAAGACACTCATTGAAGAACATTGCCTCTTCTTCAGATAACCTCTTTAGGTTTGCACCAAAAGCCTTCCAAGGATACATTTATGACAAAATAAATCTTCTATATTGAGGTTAGGGAATTTTGGAGGTTATTTATTCATGGTTTGGTTGAATCATATGGATTTAAAGGTGTGAAGAATTGTGGGGAGTGAGTGACCTTTTATAATTGAGGAGTGAAATTTTTGTAAATACTGAAATGTATTCAACAAAGGGAGATCACTCTCAGATCATGTAGATTAAAAAATTAAATATAATGTATTGGAGGGATTATATGGTAATCCCACACCTCCACCATAAAAAATGTTATGAATATTTCATCCCTTATCCTTCAACTTTACTCCATTTTTACCAGTTATGTTTCCACTTCGCTAATTTGTTTTTTAACCGATGTAATTAAATATATAAGACTAAAATAAAATGAGTATTTTTAGATAATTTGGTCCTAATTATTATAAAAATTATATAAAATTTATCAAATAAAAATACTTTGTGTTTTATAAAATTAATTTTAACACAAGCGCATGTAACATGCAAAAACACACCTTTTAACCTTAATCACGGTAATTAATTTTTATTTTCATTAATAATTATTTTGAAAAAAATTAAGTTGAAATTATTACCCAATATTAATTATTATTATTCAAAATATACAATATTTTTTATCAGTTTAAATTCATATAATTGGTAGAAATTAATTTCAAATTAGTTCTGCATAATTTATGAGAAAGCGGGTTTTCAAAGATAAAATGTTCAAAAGTTTACAAAGTTTTTTATATAAAAATTCATTATAAAAAATAGTTAAAATGGCCTAAATTTTATTAATTTTTATATTATTTAAATAAATTTACTTTAAAATAAATTAAAAATATAATTTAACTTTATAAATATTTTAAAATAAAATTTAGTTTTCAATTCAAATTTAGTTTTTTTCACTATTCATTGAGAAATGAAACATTTCAGAAAAATACCAAAAATTCAAACTAAGATAATTTTTATATGGTTATTTCAAAACAAAAATTCATTTTATCAAAAAATTCCTAAAATTGGAAAAAATTATTTTAAAATTATATGCACAATGCTGGACTAAACCATCTTTTAGAAAAATATAGTCTTTCCAAAAACATGTATTTTTCAATTAAATGTTTCTTATTTTATTTATAATAAATAGATAAAAATATTTTTCATAATTTAGTTATTATCATTATTACCTTTCAATTTATTGGATAGGTTATAAAGTTATATAATATTATAGTTCATTTTAAATCAGGGTTTCATGTTTTGCAAGCTATCAATGAGATTAAATTTATAGGAATATATTTCTTGGGTTATTTAAGCTTGGTGTTGTTTATCACATAAACTATTGAATAAAATTTTATTATTTTATTTTTTCATGGTGTTACAATAAGAAGAAAATATAGACTTTTTTAGGAGTTTCAATTTGATAGCCTTCTTTGTAAGTGAGTTAGGTAATCGTGTTTTTGAGGCTTACACCTAAGAGAAGACTCGTGTTGTAAGATAAAATGGGATTTCCACATAGTATTATTCCTGATTAAATGTATTTTAATTATTCTAATGACATGGTTAACTTTGATATTTAGGCTTAAATGAGTCATACTTATTATGAGAAACATGAGATAATAAAAGATCAAATGAATTTTATTAAAAGTGCACATTTAAATTTGAATAGGGATTATGAAATTAAGCTTACTATTAGTGAAGATTTCTCTCGTGATCTTGAATTGAAGAATACCATTCTAATTTAAATGGATATAGTAATATTATTATACTATGTAATTTTAATTTTTTACATCTTATGCTGAGGACATTGGAAATATTTTTTAACACCATTTTGTGGGGAAATTATGCTATACATTTTATTATCATACAACTAATATGTATATTCTATAAAAGGAATTATAATTGATGTTTATGTGGGGATTAAGCATAAATCAACCTAAGAATGATGTATCTATAAAAATTAAACCCTTCAAATTATCTCAATTTTTTAGGGGATATCAC
This sequence comes from Viscum album, assembly GCA_963277665.1. Classification (NCBI taxonomy): domain Eukaryota; kingdom Viridiplantae; phylum Streptophyta; class Magnoliopsida; order Santalales; family Viscaceae; genus Viscum; species Viscum album. The sequence continues at coordinate 898,056,941 of OY728120.1, forward strand.
TAAGGTGGTTTAAATTAGTATAGCCTAGATGGATAAATAGGGTGAAGAATAAAACAGAGGAGGAGTCCATTTATTCATTGTTTTATTACATTAATAAATAGATATTATAGATACATATGTTTTTTGGGTCATGGGCATGGAAGAGAGGGTGAAAACACCTTTTAATCCACCTAATTCATAATGTATAATATTCTATGTGAGGTGGGTAAATCCAAAAAAGGGATACTTATAAGGATTCTTCATAAAGAAGTCTTTTCAAATCTCTACACAAAAAGAACTCTCTATGAACTATGTTTTCTGAGATGATTCATTAAGTCTATCTGGGGAAGATTATTTCTTGAAATAAATGGATTAGGTGCCCTCCATCAGCAATTCAGGAAGTCTATTTATCTTTAAATTTACCTTTAATGGACATCTTTAATAATGGTTCCAATGGGTAAAATCTTCTATGTCTTTATGTTTGTCTCCTTCGATGTTTCCTATCCCCCTATATTTTTTGGGAAGTATTGTGGTATTTATAAGAATTTTCGAGTCAAATGTTTTCTACAAAATGATGTCCATAGGGTGGCTTAGGAAGTTATATGAGGTATAAATAGAATTTTCAATGATATATGAAATGGGCTTAAAATCCCCACTTCTAAGCTATAATTAAATTAATTGTTTCATAGGTGGCCTAAAATTTATGTATTTCCATGAATGAAATTTCTTATCAGGATGATCAGTACTTCATGAAGGGATTAAAATTCTAGGAATCTATAATTCCTTTTTTGAAATTGGTAATAAAATCTCATGTGTGGGATGGAAAAAAATATTCCTTCCAACCATAAATAAATATGTTATTTGTGATCTGTTTCTTTGTGAAGGGAAAAAATTATTCTCATACCCTTACTTTTCCATATTTAGAAACCGAATCGTTTATTCAAGAGGGAAAAAATTTATGACTTCCACTCCCAAATGACATTTCCATGTGGGAGAAGCCACATTGGGGACTGGTCTTGATACTTTGTGGATGAGGACCACACAAAAAAGTTATTATTTTGTAAAGCATGGTATAATCTATAAAACAATCCTCCTTTTTTATAATTTCTACTCTATTTTCCATATCATCAATCTAACTTTTGGGGTAATGAGAATACTTATAATACTTTTTTCAAACCATTTCAACCCTTAAGGCCTCAAAATCCCCCCCCCCCCCTTAGAATGGGTTCTATTCAACATAGAGATGAGTCTATTCTGAGGGATAATCCTTTCCCACTAAATTTTATTATGGTATATTAATTAACTATTATGAGGGACCACCCATATATAAAGGGTGTTGTTTCAGTTCATTGGGTACATAGTTTTTAATATTCTTCATTATCTGTATAGAGTTTTTGACCTGGTCACATTGGACACTCGCTTTATGAATATAGCGACCCGACCTCAGAAATCCAAGAGCTGGAATTTACAACCATTACATTATAATAAGATACATGTAATTCACATCTCAAAAGACCAATCCATTTATTAGTCTGGTTAAACTAGATATATACATGAGTATTGAATTACAAAATAATTTTTTTCGTGGATAATAACTTTACTTCATCTAGTGTATCCTTGCATATCTTTCTTTTTATATTCTAGGGAATCCCGGGGAAGAGAAATAAGATAAGGGTGAGATCAGATGCTCAGTAAGGATCAAGTATATAACATTAAATAATGAATCAATTTGAATAATATATATGGAAAGGTAATGAGTGAACACACATTCCATATAATCAATAAAATTAATGGATAAATAATATGGAAAAACATAACTGAAAACACATGCCATTCAAATAACTAGATCTATTACAATCAATATGGAAAGGTAAATAACTGAAAACCGTGCCATTTAATCATTAAATGGAGAATGAAATTCATATATATATATAGTGAAAATCTCAAATATAATAATAATTTAATCAAAATTAAGGTAATACTTAATTATTGAACACCAAGTTTCCTAGGTACATGGTACCTTTACCATCAAGACCTTTCACAAGACTGTTTATAACATACTGGGTGAAAACCCCATTATCTTTGGATATCAAAATAATCCATCCCATGAGTCTATCGATGTGTTGAGGGGCTATCTATGATAGGGCCCTACCCATGTCATTCTTATCTAAAACATTCATTATAAAATGAATAAACGATTTAATTCATGAACAATGTGCCTTATCAAATATTCGCATTAAGTAAAAGATACATATTGATCTATATTTCCACAGATATCAAATAACCTTCAAATTATACACCATATGTAAAACTAGTATATGGTTCGGGAAAAAATCGTATCCATGATAAATGATATATATATATATATGGGGGAAATTCAATGTCTAATGGTCATATGAATTTGAATATTTCAAGGGGACTAAAAAAGAAGTCAATGTAGTGAATTTAAATATTATTCTTGGTAAAAGGAATAATAAACCATGTAGTGGAATAACAAGGATGGTATTAATAAAATATATCTTAAGTGGGTTAAAATAAATGGTTAATTTCATTGATGAATGTAAATATTATAAAATGATATTTAAAAGAACATTCTTGCAAAAAATATCCTTTTAATTTTTAAAAACCTTTTGAAAAACCTTTTCTTAAAAAATGTCTTTTTAAAACCAATATCATTAAAATTTATCCTTTTAAACTTGAAAAGGAATATTTGAGTAAATTACTATTGTTAAATCCATATAGGTCGTACAAGGTAAAAAAATTCCTTTTGCATGGCAAAAAGTTAGAAAAGTGTCTTGACTAGAAAGAGAAAAAAAGATTACTTTCAAAAAAATTAAAGAAATAAAGTGTAAAAAATTATTTAATAAATCATTCTATAATGGTTGAAAACATTTTGGAAAACCATTTTAGAAAACATGGTTTTTTATATTAAAATAGGTTCTTTGACTAAAGAGAGAAATAAAGTCAGGTTTTCTTAAAAACATTTTCTAAAAAACATTTAGTACCAAAGAGTGGGAAAATGGAAATATTAAATTAAAAGGGTCATTATTAACCAAATGAGAGAAAAATTAAAGGGTTTATTAAATAATGGTCAAATAATTTCCTCTGATGTAAATTTAAGTGAAAACAATCCCGAACAAAATGAGCTTGGGAAGTAAACCCTTGAAAAGACCATAACATTGATGTGAGAATAAATAAATGAATAGATTTTGTGCATCAAATTTAAATCCAAATAAAACAAGTGTAAATACCATAATATATAGTAAAAATTCATTAAAAACATAACCTTATATTATAAATGGCAGAAAGGATGTAATATAACCCAATAAAACTAAATAGAGTTATGAAATTTTTTACCACTTGGTACCATTTAATTCAAATAACCTTAGAATGAATAATTTTAATTGAAACTCAAATACCATGAATAATTATGTTTTCAATGTATTACATGACAATTGTCATTGTATAAACCATATAATTATGAAATGGTGCATAATAACAAAGGAGTCTCAATGGAATGTAAATTGAGACGAAATCCCTTACATTGTGATTCTTTTTAAATGAACATACTTTAAACTCATGAATAATGGTTTTAAACTTGTCACTAACTTATACTCAGACCATACTCATATTTATAATATCATATATAATCTTCTTATAATATCATATCACCTGTGTGTTAATAATCATTCATTATTTTCGTTATTTCATGTGTTAATTGATTAGTTTTTTGATTATGTTTATAGTTGGTACTTGTTATACCTATTACATAGATCATGATATCATAATCTATGTAATGTAAAAAAATATTTAAATATCATATATATTCAATATATATGTATTTATAATGTAACCCCCTGACCTCATAAGCCCAAGGTCAGTGCAATACTTATTGAATTGGCATGATTAAAAGGAATAAAATTATGGAGGAATGAATAGTTTAGTAGTCCTGAAGAAACTAGATACATACAGGTAACTCATATTACAATGGTAAAGGTGAGAAAATACAATACATAACAAAAACTAATAAACTTCATCCACAAGAACTTAATAAATGGTATCCTCCTCATAAATTGTTGAAGGTAAACAAATGAAAGGGGTGAGATCTATGCTCAGTAAGGGATAAAAATAGAGGAATTGTAAATCAAAAATAATTGAATCATAAAAAAATTGGTATAGTCAATATGTCATGGTGAATAAATGAAAAACACATGCCATTTATAAACTGAGAATAAACTACATCCATAGATTCTATCATAGTGAAAACCTCATGGATAGTAATTTCTGAATATAAATAAATAGATATTCTTATTAATTGTACTGCATGTATCTAGCACATGATAACATTATACTATCAAAATGGTTTAAGTCTATGGGAACAAACCCATCTGATTTTTTGGAAACAAACATGAAGGGTTTGTTGCGAATTGATTTGTCCCATGAGACCTGTCGATGCATCGATGGGCTATAGCAGGTCATGCCCATCATCTAAAGTCCAAATAATTATTTATATATAGATTTAATAAAATTAAAATATTCCTTCTCAATAACCTTATAGATTATAGGATACAGATTCATCAATATTTCCATAGTTAAAACAACATTCTAAATAAACATCGTATGTAAAAGGGTATACGAATTAAGGAAATAATTGTATCCATGAAACCAAAATATGGATATATAATAAGTTTAAAATTTAAAATGAAAAATTATCTCAAATGGTTAGTGGATACACCACATAATAAATATTATGTGCACAATACCAAGTAAGTCTCAATAAAATGGAAACTGAGACAAGTCCCTTACCACGTTGTAATCAATTGAGTCATATAACCAAAAATTAATAACCACAAAATGACTCATAGAATAGCAAGAATATAAATATAATCATTATAATATATATAAAATGGTAGTACACAATACACCACATGGAAGAAATAAGTTCCAAACAATGGAAATCTCACAGAATTAAAAGTTATATAAGAAACCTCTTACCTTATGTCCAAAAGTGTTCTTTGATAGATCTTAATGACCTGAATAATCAAATTTATATTCATTAATTAAAAATTCCAGAACATTATATACATTTAATTTACTTATTTTAACCTTATTAGGTTCATTAATGTCCTTTTTTATGGGTTTAAGGGGTTCAATTTTCTTATTTTGGAAGCATTTTCTTCCTTGGTTTTCATGATCAGTTTACATATATTAATGAATGGAAGTTCATTTGAAATGTGGTTAAACATAAATAATTTTTATTATATATTATTAGTGACATTACACAGATATAAATGAATTTATAATGATTTTGGTTATATACCATGAGGATGAGTCATTAGATAAAAGTAAATGATAAACGGTTGGATTAACTTGGTGGTTTTGTGCACTATGAACTTGTTTTGTGTTATAATACTATATTATGAGTGTGTATGGATTAAAGAAAATGGAATAAGATAAAATAAAAATATTATGATCGTCTTCAACCATTAAAAAGGTTTCATGACTAGTGTTGAAGATAGTAATAGAAATTGAAAACTCATCTTCCTTGAATGTGATAAATTAACACATCTCAAACGGTATTTTAATTTTATGTATAAGAGGAGGGGGAAAGAGAGATGATGACGAAACATTACATTAGAATAGTAAAATTATAGTTCATGTAAGGTACTATAATTATCATAGCATTTTGATGATGGGAGGTGAGGAGAGAGAAGCAAAATAATGAAACTTGTAAAAGAAGTGGAAAGAAAAAGGAAGAGATGTTCACCTCTTGAGTACTCCTACTTGAGAATTTCATTAAGGCCTTTGTTTTTGGCCTTTTGGTGAGACCATAAGGTCTTGTACGTGGCGGTGGTCTGGGATAGTTTATTTGGAATAACTTAGATAAGGTTCAAATCATGAGTGGTGTGGAAGGAAGAGGGAAATGAGGGTGGTATTTATAGTGGAGGATATGAGAGATTTTACATTATTTTAATTATTATATTAATGTTTTTGATTAAGACTATGAATATTTTTTATTCATGTGACCCAAAATAGTAATAATTTTATGTCAGTTCGAACTGAGTGGGCTTACATTAGCCTTGAATCACCTATGATGTTGTAAAACAAGTATTTATCATTTATCGTAATTTATCGTATTTTACTATTCATCAAATATTCATGGATTTTAGGAAAATCCTAAAAATTAACACCAACCATTTTTCGACATGTATAATTCAAAAATTAACTCCAATTTTTGAAAATAATTTTATTATTATTTTAAATTTAATTTTTAAATAAAATCATAATTTATTCAAAATTAACAATTTTAAATCTATAACTCATTTTTGAACACCTTAAAAAATTAATCAACATCACATTACCTTATAGCTCTAAGAAAATAAAATAATAATATGATTTAATATTCATAAGGGTCATATTACTATTAATAAGGGTATTTTACTATTCATAAAAAACAAGTTGGTTCTATCATACTCTAAATAACTTACTGATCACAACCGTAGAGGACCGTTTTTTGAAATTCAAAACACAGATGTGGAAATTTTAAGTTTAATGGATAGGTTATGACTTTATCCTATAAATAACAATGTTTTGTTTCACATAGACTATTTTCTTCATGCAATATAGTCTATCTAATAAATAATAAGTATTTAAGAGAAACATACAAAAAATGTTTGGGGTGTTATATTCTTCCCTCCTTTGGAAATTTCGTCCTCAAAAGATTTCATGTATATTTCTCTCTAAAAATATGTGGTTGGTTCATCTTCATAACATACTTAGTTTCCAACGTTTCTTCCACTATTTTATGGTTTATCCAAATAACCTTTACTAGAAGAGTTTTTTGATTTCTCCATACCTTCTCCCTTGTGTCAAGAATCTCGATAGGCTCTTCATAGTATGAAAAATCAGGTTCCAGCTCTATTTTGTCATAGGTGAGTACATGTGTTGGGTATGGAATGTATTTCATTAACAATGACACATGGAACACATTATGAACTTTGGATAGATAATAGCATTACTAAATGGTCAGATACATCTCCGATCCTTTCCATAATTTCAAATAGTCTGATATACCTGGGGCTTAGTTTCCCTTTCTTACCAAACCTTAAGACACCCATCCATGAAGATAATTTTAGAAAGACATGATCCCCTACTGGAAATCCAAAATCCTTTCTCCAGTTGGCAGCATAACTCTTTTTCCTACTTTGGGCTACTTTAATATGGGCCTGAATTTTCTTTACCATTATAGTTGTCTCATCAATAAGTTATGGGCCTAAAAGTTTCCTCTCACAAACTTCTTCCCAATAAGTTAGAGTTTGACACCTCTTACCATATAATTCTTCATATGGCACCATTGCAATTCTAGAATGGAAACTATTATTGTAGGAAAATTCCACAAAAGGAAGGTATTGATCCAATGTACCTTGGAAGTCTAGAGAGCATGATCTCATAATGTCTTCCAGTATTTGAATAGTCCTTTCAGACTGTTCTTCGGTTTGGGGGTGATAATCCATACTCATATGAAGCTCAGTATTCAAATCCTTCTGGAGACCTTTCCAAAATTTTGTTATAAACTGGGGATCTCAATCAGAAGAAATCGATAGAGATTCACCACTAAGTATTAAAACTTCATTAATATAAAGTCTTTCTAGTCACTCATGTGGTATATCCTCTCTTATAGTAAGGAAATGTGTTTATTTTTTGATACAGTCAACAATTACCCATATCGCATCATTCCTTCTAGGTGTCATCAGTAGTACTATGAAAAAATCCATCATAATTTCATCCCAATACCATATAGGAATAGGTACAGGTTTCATGAACCCTCTACAATGTTGTCTCTCAACCATCAATTTCTCACAAACTAGACACCTTGACACATAGTCAGTAATTTATCCATTCATGTTATCCCAACAAAAATGTTCCTCCAGATCTTTATACATATTAGTGATACCAGGGTGTATAGAAAAAATTGAGCTATGATCACCATAGAATAGTTCCCTTTTTAGCTTAGGTACTGATGGAATGCATAAACTCTTCCCAAATTTCATAACTCCATCAACATACACAAAGTCTGCCCAATATTCCATCCTTAACAACATTAATTATCTTTTGTAGATTCTCATCATTAGATTGAGATATTTTTATCTTCTCTTATAAATATGGTTTAAAAATAATTTGAATGAGTAAATATGTTTCACCTTCCATAACAATTCCCAGATCCATCTTTAGTAGATCCATGAAAATATGACCTCTCTCAATCCTCATTTGGGTCAGAAGTCCATGATCTTTACTAATTAATGCATCTTCCACCTTATTTACCTTTCTTGGGTGGTATTGTATTGAATAATCGTAGTCTTTGAGTAACTCAATCCATTTTCTTTTCCTCATGTTGAGTTCTTTCTGTATAAAAATGTATTTCAAACTCTTTTGATCTATATATATCTCACATCTTTCATCGTAGAGATAATGTCTTTAGATTTTTGGATAAAATATTAAGGCTGAAAACTCAAGATCATGAATAGGATAATTTTTCTCATGAGTCTTAAACTTCCTTGATGCATAAGAAATAACTTTATCATTTTTCATGTGGATGCAACTCAGTCCATTCTTTGATGCACCACTATATATCACAAATACATCATTTCACCATGGAAGACTCAAAATTTGAGCATTAACCAATCTCATTTTAAATTCATCAAAGCATTCCATAAGTTCTTTCATCCATTAAAACTTAACCCATTTATGTGTGATCTTGATTATCGGGTTATCCATTTAGGTAAAATTCTAAACGAAATGCTGATAGTAACCTACTAAGCCAATAAAACTATGTACGTAGATTATGTTTGTTGGTGTGGGCTATTCATGGATTGGATTTGTCTGAATAGGATCAACTAAGATTCTATCCTTATAAATAATATGAAAAATAAAACAAACTGATTGAATCCAAAATTCACACTTTTTAAGCATCCCAAATGATTAATTTATTCTAAGAGTTTTCAGAATAATCCTCAAGTGATTTTCATGGTATTCATTGCTTTTCGAGTATACCAGGATATCATCAATAAATACCACCAAAAGGTCATCATGATATTCCGTGAAAACTCTATTCATTATATCCATGAAAATAGAGGGTGCATTATTTAGTACAAAATGCATTTATGTAAACTTTAAATGCCCATACCTGGTTTGAAATGATGTCTTGGGAATATCTTCTTTCCTCACACAGATCTAATGATATCCAAATCAAAGTTCAATCTTTGAAAAATATTGGGCTTCATGAAGTTGATCAAATAAATCATCATTCCATGGAAGAGGATACTTGTTCTTTATTTTAATAACTTTGATTTCCTTGTAATCAATGCATAGCCTCATGGATCCATCTTTCTTCTTGACAATGAAGACAAGGGATCCCCATGGAGAAAAACTAGGTTGAATAAATCCTTCATCACTCAATTCATTTATTTGTTTATTTATCTCCATTATTTCTAAAGTGTCCATCTTATAGGGAGTATTTGATATAGGTCTTTCACCAAGAATTAAATCAATAGAGAACTCAACTTCTTTCTCTAGAGAATGTCTTGGTAAATCCTCTGGAAATACATCAATGTATTATTGCACAATAGATATGTCTTCAATTTGAGTATTTCTTTCCACACACATGGATATTGTGTTCTATTTCTCTCTAAGAATTGCAATCAATATAGCTACTAGGTTTGGATCTAGATAAGAATCATATAGTGATGTTTCTTCTCTAAAAATAATGGATTCTACAGCATTCTCAAAAATTGTAACTTCTTTATTCTTACAACAGGTCTTTGCATTGTAATTTGATAGTCAATTCATACTGAGAGTTATTTCAAACTCAATCATTGTTATGATGATAAGGTTAGAAACAAAAGCATGTTTATGTGTCATGAGGGGGATTGATCGACACATATTTATTTCAATGATACATCCTATATAAGTTTTTACTGACAACTCCTTTATTAAATCAAATTTGACATGTCTAATTTTAATGTCAAATTGGAATGATATAAATGAATGAAATGATCCAGAATAAAATAAAGCATTGGCTAAGTTTAAGGAAACGATTAAAGTACATGTCACTGCATCATTAGGAACTTTAACCTCTGTGGTTGTAATCGCATATGCATTCCCTTGCTCTTGTGTCCTTTTTCTAAGGAAAGTTTCCTTGTCACTTAGGAAACTCATTTTCATAGTGTCCCATATCTTTAAAATTGTAGCATTGAACATCATTGAATTTCATCTTTCCCTTGAATTCACTAGATCGATGACCCTTTTCTCCACACTTATAGAAAACTCTCATGCCTTTCAATAATTTCCAAGGATGATTTTTTCCATAGTTATCACATAATTGAAATTTCTTTGTTCCCTTATTCTTCATTAGTGCTTCATATTTTACATGGTTATTATAATTTCTCTTCATATCTTGATTTCCCTTACAAAAATTTGATCTAGATAATTCCTTCTCTATTTTTATGGCACTCAATACAATTTCATCATATGATGAAAATGATTGAGAAGACAGTGCCCATCAAAGACATGGCTTAAGACCTTCAAGGAAATGATCAATATTGTCTTCCAAATCATGTATGTAATCTATAGAATACATGGATTCTCTTTTAAAGGTAGCCTTATACTCCACAACACTCTCTTATTCCCTTTTTTATGCTAAGGAATTTCCCATTCAATTTAGTTTGTTGTTTACGGGGAAAATAATTGTTGAAGAATATTTTCTTAAAATTTCTACATTCCATATCTTATATTTCTTCTTCCTCTATGGTATTCTGGATCAAGGATCACCATTGATCAGTATCACCCTTGAAAAAATATACTACCAGTACTACCTTTTCATTTTTCAATGCATCATAATGCCAGAAATATATTTTCAAGGGACTTGATCCACTACTCAGATACCACCGGATTAGTAGTCCCACTAAAATATGGGGAATTCTGCCACATGAGATGATCTAGTACATGTGTAGCTTGGTTATTCGCCACATCTTCAATAACTTTTCCCAATATGGTCATGATCTGATCTACTCCAAAATTGACTATGTTGACTTTCACAGTGGGGAAATTTTTACATTGTCCGTAGGTATTGATTACCCTTCTTCCATTAGTCACCATCACTATACAATCTCATACGCTAAATTAGGTCATAGTTCATAATTTCTAACTAGAAAACACTTAAGATAATATGGAGATTTATGCCCAACTAATATCGTAATCATAAATATTGTTTATCTTTACTTTTAAATCCTTCATAATGGTTTGTAATGAAAATGTGAATTATCCTAAGCAAATCCCCCAGGAGTATCAAACTAGGTGCACAGTAAGGCATGTTGTCGTGTACCAGGATACCCCAATATAAACTTGAAACTTCATTTTGGATTTTTCACTCCTAGGTACATTTGTGCTAGAACCACATCCACTTATAGAATCTAAGAAGGGGTGTATTTACTAGAACTATCCCCATAATATATTCCTTACCAAAATACCAAGATGTTTTTTTATATTTATCCTCAAAGACTATCTTAGGGTTGTTTTCCCTAATCTATGTTTTCTAAACGTAGTTTCCAAGTTTGCAACTAAACTCCCTTTAATACCAACTGTAACGCCCCAACCCCAGAATCTTGGGGTCGTTGCATTACATATTACATTGGCATGATTAAAAGGAATGAAACCCTAGAGAAATTATCATTTTAGTATTCTTGAAGAAACTAGATACATACATGTACCTAATATTGCATTGGGAAATATGACAAAATACAATACATAACAAAAACTAATAAACCGACTCCACGAGAACTCAATAAATGGACTCCTCGTCATAACTTATTGAAGGTAAACAAATGAAAGGGGTGAGATAAAATTCTCATTAAGGGTTAAAAATAGAAGAAGAATGAATCAACAATAACTGAATCATAAACAAATTGGCATGGCCAATATGGCATGGTGAATAAATGAAAAACACATGCCATTAATAAACTGAGAATGAAACTACATCCATAGATTTTGTCATAGTGAAAACCTCATGGATAGTCCTAACTGAAAATGAATAATGATATATGCTTATTAATTGGACATCATGTATCTAGCTCATGATACAACTATACTATCGAAATTTCTTAAGTATGTGGGTAGTAACCCGTCTGAGTTTTTGGACACAAACTCGACGGGTTTGTCGCCAACTGATTTCTCTCATGAGACATGTCGATGCATCGAGGGGATATAGCTTGCCCCGCCCATAACTGAAAGATCAAATAATTCTTTATAAATAGATTTAATACAAGTAAAATATTCCTTCTCAGTATCTGTATTGAGTAGAGGATACAGATTCATCAATATTTCTATAGTTAAAAAAAACATTCCAAAAAAAAACTGTATGTAAAAGGGAAGACGGCTTAAGATAACAATAATATCCATGAAAAAATAATATTTATATATAATATATTTAAAATTTCAAATAAAAAATGACCTCAAATGGGAAGTGGATACACCACATAAGAAATATTAGGTGTATATTACCAAGTAAGTCTCGATACAATGGAAATTGAGACAAAGTCCATTACCACGTTTTAATCAATTGAGTCGTATGAACAAAAATTAATAACCACATAATGAATCACATAATACCATGAATATAAATAGAATCATGATAATATATATAATATGTATGTACACAATACACCACATGCAAGAAATAAGTGTCAAACAATGGAAATCTCCTAGAATTAAAAGTGAGATATGAAACCCCTTACCTTATGTCCGAAAGTGTTATTTGATTGATCTTAATAACCTAAATAATAAAATTTAAAATAATTAATTAACAATTCCAGAACTTCCTATAAATTTAATTTATTTAGATAAACTTTTAAGGTCCATTCATTGAATTTTTTGTGGGTTGAAGAGGTTCAATTTTATTTTTTTGGAAGCATTTTCTTCTTTGGTTTTCATGATCGGTTTACTTGTATTAATTAAATGAAGTTCATTTGAAATGTGGTTAAACATACAGAATTTTTATTATATATTATTTTTAAAATGACATTGATATAAATTTATTTATAATTATTCTATTTATATACCATGAAGATGAATCATTAGATAAATTTTAATGATAAACACTTGGATTAACATGGTGGTTTTGTGCACAATGAACTTGTTTTGTATTATTATTTTATATTATTATTTTTTAATGATTCTATAACATTGATTAAGATAAAATACATATATTATGATCTGGTTTAACAATTAAAAAGGATTCATGACCAGTCTTGAATATATTAATAGAAATTGAAAACTCTTCATCCTTGAGTGTGATAAATTAACACATCTCGGACGGTATTTTCATTTTTAGTATAACAGGATGGAAAAAGATAGATAATGATGAAATATTCCATTAGAATAATAAAATTATAGTTAATTTAAGATATTTTAATTATCATATCATTTAGATGGGGGGTTAGGAGAGAGAAATAAATGAATGGAACTTGTAAAACAAGTTGAATGAAAAAGGAAGAGATGTTCACCTCTTGAGTACTCCTCCTTGAGAATCTATTTAAGGCCTTTGTTTTTGTCCTTTTGGTAAGTCCAAAAGGTCTTTGAAGAGGGGGTTGGTCTTTGGGAGTTTATTTGGAAAAACATAGGTAAGACTAAAAGCTTGAGTGGTGTAGGACTAAGAGGGGAATGAGGTTGGTATTTATAGTGGAGGAGAAGAGAGAATTTATATTATTTTAATCATTATTTTAATATTTTTTCTCAAGACTATGAATAGTCTGAATACATGTGACCCCGAATAGTAATAATTGCATGTGATTTTAAAATAAGTGGTCTTACATCATCCTTTCATCACCTATGATGAAGTAAAATAAGTATTTAGCATTTACCTACTTTATCGTATTTTATTATTCAACAAAAATTCAAGAATTTCAGGAAAAACCCAAAAATTCACCATAACCATTTTTCAACATGTATAATTCAAAAATGAACTCCATTTTTTGAAAATAATTTTCTAAATATTATTAATTTAATTTTTAACTAAAATCCTAATTTATTCAAAAATAATAATTTTAAATATTTAACTCATTTTTTAACACCTTGAAAAATTAATCAACATCTTATTACCATATAACCTTAAGAAAATAAAAATATATATGATTTACTATTCATAATGATCATATTACTATCCATATTACTATTCATAATGGTATGTTACTATTCATCAAAAAAAGATTTATTCTATCAAACTCCAAATAACTTACTAATCATAACCATAGATGACTATTTTTTGAAATTAAAAACATAGATGTGGTAAATTTATGTTTAATGGCTAAGTTATGACATTCTCCTATAAATAACCAAATATTATTTCATAGAGAATCACTGATTCATGGAATATAGGATATCTAATAAATTTAAAGTATTTAAGAGAAACATTTCAAAAACTGTTTGTGGGGTTATATATATTATTTCATGAAATTTAGATATAGTAAATGAAATGCACCATTCATGGAGATGGCAGGTCATATGTATGCTTAAACGCTACTTCCATTTCCTTATCGTATTTAAAAGAATGAAAATTAAATGATTTATATCTATGTTTATATTACAATTATATCATCATATTTAGGTCATATTTGTCACATATATTTAATAAATTCATCATTCATAGATTCCATGTATAACGTGAATGAATTACATCTCTTTGAGGAGGTGGTAGTCCACACATTGAAAATGATGTTATCAGATTCCCACAAAAAGGAAATAATAAAGGTATGTGTTATATAGATTAAATAAGCACAAATAAATTATAATTATAATATATATCAAATATAAATATAACTTCCATCATAATTCACATCATGATAGGTTGTGGTAAAGGAAGAACATACAATCATCATTTCGTGAGACGGTAGTCCGTCGTACACACGAATGGTAAGTTCACTACCCACTAGATGTATGTGTATTTATGTATAGGTCAAACACTTATAATAATAACATATAATAATATTTAATATACTTATTTTATAATATAATCATATAATAAGATTATTTTAGGTGGTTGAGAAATAAATAAAATGAAAGTGATTGCTGAAGAATGTTACCTCATTTTAGGGTAACTCCTTTTGGTTTATACCAAAAGGTTTCCTTGGTTATCCTTATCCAAAAATGGATTATTATAGGATTTGGAGACAGATTTTGGTAAATTTTTTTATCATATTTTGGAAAATAAAAAGGGCTTGAGAGGTGTGAATAAATTGGAGGGGAGAGTTCCTTTTTATAGTGGAGGAGTAACATTATTGTAAATTTTTGAAAAGGGAATTTCACTAACATTTTTACCATTTCAATTGGCTCCAATAATGATAAAAATTATAGTTAATGGGGGATAGGGTATAAATAGGAATATCCCATGAATTTTGGACAAGTTTATATGTCATTGTTTCCCTTGATTTTAAGGTTTAGTCCATTGTTAGGCTAATTTTTCTCTTAATCACTTTAAATAATTTTAATTACTTTCATTAATATTTTGGGTCAAAATAAATTTGAAATTATTATAAATTATAAATTATTATTATAATAAATATTTAATCCATTTTTCAAAATTTTAATCATAATAGTTGCATCAATTAATTTAAAATTAATCTCGCAGACAGGATGGCATTGTGTGTTTTTAATGTAAAACTGTTCAAAGGTTTGCTAAGTTTTTATATCTAATTCTGAATTGAAATTGAATAAAATGATCTAAATTGGATTAATATATGTAAAATTTATCTAAATAATATTTAAAACCTATCAAAAATATAATTTATCCTTATAGATAAATTATATGAAAATTAGTTTTGGAATAAATTTCAGTATTTTCACTATTCATCAAAAAATGAAACCTCACCGAAAAATTAAAAAAATCACCATAAGAAAAATTTTTATGTATTGATTTCAATAATTAACTTAATATGAAATATAATATTTATATAATTTATAAAAATTTGGTTTAAAATATGTTCTTCATTAAAAGGTGGTAAAATTAGCTTTAAAAAAATATTCATGTTTAGGCATAAAATTAGGTTAGTTCTTATTTTATGTTTATCAAATCTATTGGGTAAATGTAAAAAATATTTGATTGAATATATTAAATATATATTTTATTAATATAATTCACTAATTTAAAATAATTTGGTTTATTAGGATACATTTCCTTTGTGAGCATAAAAACATTTTCTTTATATTCAATTGGTTTTTATATTCATTTATAATTAATTGGTAAACTATGAATTCATTTTATATTTTTCAAACCATATATTTTTCTAAGTTATTTAATATTATTCATAACCACAAATTTAATTTCCAATTTATATCTTACATTAATATTTTAATAATATATTTTTATTCAGTGAAACTCGGTCTTGCGTGTAACACAGGATATCGAAGGAAGTCTTTATTGCATATAACTCAAGAAAAATCAGTATTCCATGCATTGAAATATATATCGTAGATGGTATTTATATAAAATATTAAATATATTTTAAAATATTTTTATATTATATTCCCTTGAGTTATTAGTGTTGCATGTCATACACACCATCAAATACAATGTTCTTATTTTAAAATTTTGGGGTGTTACAATGAACATATATTTATTTTATGATGATAATTAATTCATAATACAATATTATTTCTAGAAGATGTATTTCATTAAATTATGTTTATTCTACCTAGAATACCCCCTCCGGTAATATTGATGACCTCACATAATATTAGGGTAGTCCGTGTAGAGACTTAGGCACTATGCAATTCTTAAAACACTTATAATGCTACAAGAGATATTTTTTCTTTGTAAAATATTTGTGTTTTTCTAACATTCATTAGGTTTTGGAACTATAACCATAAATTTTTATAGAGAAAATGTATTATGGGACAAAACACATATATGATTTGATGACTGTGTAATAAAGGAAGATTCTTATCCCCAGTAATGTTGAGGATAAACCTCGATACTATATTATTCCTCATGATGAGACCCTGAATAATCTACAGACACAATAAATTTAGAATTATACACTTTTTAAAATGTTATTATATATGGATATGTGATGTTAGATGATTTCCTAAATCCACATGCTAATAATATCTCACAATCCACCTAGTTTTAATTTTCCTCAAATTTCATTCAGATATTCATCTCAACCATGCGTCACCTACTCCCGAAGCAATTTCATTGAACATATTTTACCTTGGACAACTCTCTATTAGACCAATATATCCATCATATATCTCATTATCCTAAAACTCATCACAATCCATCCATATTTAATATTTCATAGATTTATTTTGATAGAGGACAAATCCCAAAGTCGAGCCTATAATCTGTAGAAAACATTTTTGACGAGTTGGGCTAGGATTTTGGGAACATAAATGATACACAAAATTCCATGAATTAAAGGAGTTAGTTGGAATATACCAAGACACATATAATTATAAATTCATAATGTATGAAATATTTGATATTTTAACTTATATAATAATCCAATAGTGTTGAAATATAAACACATTACATCTACCACATGGTGAGGTCATGATTAGTTTTTGGAATATTTATTAAATGGATAAATACTGATACTTAGAGAGATGTTTGATGAGATCCTTACCAAGGATAACACTTGGGATCATTCAAATAAAATCACTCCTCTAACGAGATAATTTTTGACTATGGTGGAGGAATCATTAGTTAAATCACTTTATACCAATTTTATTATCACATTTAGTGACTTCCTAAAAATATTTCTATAAGATAATGGGTTGATTATAAAGGTAGGGAGCATGAGGACCCACCCTAAACAATAGTCTTAGTATATATAAGGCTCATAATAGGATAAACAGGTTAGTACCCTACATGGGGTAACATGGTTTTTCCAAATGTAACTTCAAATGTTCACCTATTTGAAATTTTCACCATGTTTCGAAGTGGATGGATTTTCTCGAACCATGATACACATTTGGGATTCAGGATCGACGCCCTAAGTATGGTTGCTACATTGGTTCAAGGACATCCCATTATCATGGAATTACCCACCCATGCTCAAGATTTCTGTTTTTTGGTCTATATAAAATAGGGAAGGTCTCCACATTGTATTAGTAGACCATTCCAATTTAATATAGCTGGATGAGAGAAAATTCCCAATTATATTAGTGTAAAAATTCTTTAAAAAATCCCTCGTTCTTCCTTTTTCCACATTTTCTAAATATTTTTTTTATTTATGCAATATCCTTGGGTGTCAAAAATGCTATTTTGACATTGTGGAATCCCAGTTAATTTAACTTTATTTCTTATATTTCACCTTTTGGAGAAATAATAAACAATTATGGAGGCACTCAGGAATAAAATTCATAATCATCTCATTAATATATGGTATTTTGATATCTAAAATGGATTAAGTGATCATTTTTTAACCCTACACCCCTTATAGGTTTACATAACTATATGTATATCTACAATATGTGACATCTTCATCTCTTAATAGTGCTAGGTTGGAGTGACATCCATCCATCCATTATCATATTTGGTTGATTATAATGCATGAGGATACATGTATGATGATTATACTACCATAAATTAGTTCTCTAGTCAACCAATCATGATAATATTCCAAAGAATGGGTGAAGCATTACTAAAATGACATATTAAGAGGCTAATATGATTAGTAAAAAATTAATTTGTTTCCCAATTTCCATCAACTGATATCTTTTCTGATCAGGTTTTCAAAATGAATATTCCTTGATTTAGTAATCATAAATATTATAATTAAAATTATCTTTCTAGTTTTATTTTCATTGGGAGTGTTTCAAATATACTGTAGAGGACAAGGGTTGCAGGTTTTACTACTAACCTTGATCTTGTTATACATATAGAAAGAGATCCACTAGCATCAATCACCCTTATCAGATCTATCCATAAATATAATATGGATAATACAACTAAATGTTATTTTATACCTTTCTTGTCCACTACAACGATTCCTTCCATGGTGAAATAGATTCTTGATTATATACCTGTAGAAAAAAATAAACTAAGTCCAAATCTCAACACTACTGGTGAAATTCAGGTTGTGACAAAAATGGATTAACCCTAAGTACATTATACTATCCTAAATAACCCTTTATAGTATATTATTGATAATGTACAGATCATTCAACAACTCTTTTATGTATTATACAACACTGACATGGTAATTATTAAATTGGTAGAAAAATAGAATAAATGATGTTAAAAATATTAAAATTAATATATTTTTAAAGACTTATTATGATCCATGATTTTTTTGGATAAATATAACATTTTAGATAAGTATGAATTTATTATATTTTAATTAATTTATTGTCTTGGTGTTATTAAATTCAAATTAAATGAATAGTTCTATAATTGACATAAATGATATTTTTTAATAAATATTATTTTTTTAAATGATATAAAATTATTAAAAATAATATTTTGGACCATGTTATTGGTTTTTGTTTTAATATATATAATTTTGTCTATTTATGGTCCATTTTTTCATTTATATTAACTATCCTAACTCTTAAAAGAAAAAATCCATATTATCGTGGTAAGTGTGATAAGGGCTAATGAGGGGTTAAAATCAATAATAAGGGTAAAAACATAGTCTAAAAATTTATAAATTTTATTTCATGAGATTATTTAAACTCATAATCATCTTATATTTTACTGTTATAAATTTGGAGTAGTTATAACTTTAAAATTAATTTCTATTAATTCAATATTTTAACTAATTCGAAGAGTACCCCTTCCCTCTCTTATAAAAGGCAACCTATTATTCTTATTTATTACGACTTAAAAACCATTTTATTTTGGAAAATACCTAAAAATATTCATTTATTAAATCTCTATAAACCTATTATAGGCCTTACTTAGGACGTAATACCATCCTTATAAGTCTTAAGGTGAAAAGAAAATGAGGGTGTCTGAAGAAGAGGTATAGTTATTAACCAAGTGTTTTTTATTTCCTCTTCAACCTATTTTAAATATATCTTAACCATGGTTCTATAATTACATCAGAATATACCATATAATAAGATTTTATTATGTTAATTTCATAACCAATATCCATCTCTAACCTCTATCAAATAAGAATGGAATCCATCATTCGTGTTTGTGGCGAACTACCTCCTCACGAACCAATGTAATATTTTTTCCATTACTGCCACTCATGACTGGTTATAATAATTTATTTAAGGTATATTTATGAAATTAATGAAATATTCATCATTTTAGATAGAAAATGTCTCATACGTTTAAATTATCTAAAAATGTTAATTTCATTCATTTGTAAGTGTGGATTACCACCTCCACGAAGCGATGTGATTCATCTTTCATCAACACAACACATGGATTATATTCATAAGTATATTTGAATAAATAATATGGTATTTATTGTATTATGATTATTTATTGAAGATAAAATAATACTTACTTTATTTCTATAATGATAATTGAAAATGGAAAGCTACACATGCGTACGTATGACATGTTGTCTCTTTTATGGTAACATGGATCATTTTTCATAATCATATTTCATGGTCTGTTTTAAATTTTTAATTGATATATAAAAATGATAATTATTTCATGATTATTATAATATATATGCTGTAATAATTACAACTTTGTCCATTGTCAACCTATTGAAGTTATTATGGATGTATGGTCCAAATAACATCAAAATGCCCGATGTGAACTTAATTGAACAAGGAATTGTATATAATAAGGTAATAAGTGAAATAAAAGGAATAATAAAATTTTAAAAGGTTATTAATAAAGTAAATAATTTTCATAATTTGATTATTCAGGATGACAGGTAAAATAGGCGATGATATGGACTCAACATAAGGGACACTTTACAATAAAAACCTCATTTTATATGTTTTTCTGTTTTATTGTATAAATATTTCTCTTCCAGGACCATGTACTTCTCATTGTTTTAAGAAAAATTCTAATTTATACTTCACGGGTCACTAATGTTTATTTTTACAATTTTTTACTTCTTTTCAATGTTTTAAAGAAAATAACATTTTTAGGGTTTTAATTAAGGAACATTCTTTTAAAAATACCCTTCTAAAGTTTCACATCCAACTATTTTTTTTCCATGCCCACATTTTTTAAAATTATTTTATGGATTCATGGACATAAAATAATTATAATCAAAATTTTGTGGTCTCTTTTAAACTTCTTTCAATGTTTTTTCACGACGAATTTTTGACATATTTTATATGGAATTTTTTGACAAAAAGGAAAAAAGGAATATTCTATTTTAAAATTTATAATGACAGTGACTTATCCCGAAACAAGAAATATTATTTAAATTTTGAATTCCACTAAAATATTTCATTTTTTATTCAAATAAAAACCCTCTCTCTATTTTTTGGGGTATTTTGGTATTTAAAATTGGTTTTAAAAAGAAAATGGTACTTTCATAATTTAAAGTGTTTGACATACATGTTTAAAATATTTTTTCAAAAGTTTTATGATAAAAATTTACACACATAAAATGTTTTCTTCCTAAAATGGTACTTAATCATTATATGAGAATTGGTTAATACATATATAGTTTATATAACTAGTTGATCCCTATTATATCTCATGATAATTGGGTGATCCTGATATATATTATACAAAGGGAGATCTTCATTATATCTCTCTAGTTCATTGGGTAATGTTACTTTTATTTATAGGAAAGAAGGGTGGAGTTTCCAGAGGGTTTATCTAATGGATTTAATTAGGCTCTATTTATTTTTTACATGGTTTTAAAAAGGGTTATGTATATAATTTCTTTGATTTACCAAAAAGGGTATTCATTTTCTTTCTATGGATTTTAATGGTTTTAACTGATAAAAATGTGTCTGTGGTTTTAAAATGGAAATTAATTATTTCATTCATTCACAGAAAATTGGTAAAAATCTAAAAATTTCATTAGTTTTCATGTTTTTCACTGGACTAATAGATTTATTATTTTCATGTCATTTACTGGGATTTTTATACTCATCCCACATTTTAAAATCTTTTTCAGAAGGATTAAGGATAGTTAAGAATAAAGAAGAATTCGAGTTGAATGTCATGAAGATTTTACATGAAAGGAAAACAAGTTTAATTTTAAAAGATTTATATTATGAGAAAAATTGTCACTGGTCATAAATTTACACTTTGTAAAATTTGGTTTTGTTATGTATGAGTTATGACCTAATTCACTAAAACTATGAACCTAAAATGGTCATCAATTGTAAGAAAATAAATTTTAGATATAGAAATCTATATTATTTAATGTTTAAGGCTTGGTCCATACACATGTATTTTAATTTCATACAACAATGGCTAAAATGTTATTATCTAGAAATGGGTATATTTTATCATAACAAAGGTCTATAGATATATCACTAATTCTATGATGTGGTAATTTTTACGTTATCTCCTTTCTTAGTGTATTTTTGTAAATAGATATTCACCAGAAACTTCTATGTGTAGGAGTTAAGGGAATTATGGTTGATAGAATTTCCTTCTAGGCCCTGGATATAGGACCTGGGAATCACTATGAATCCTTCAATAATAGTACTTAGCCCATATATATTTATTATATTTTCCCCTTTACCAATTCATATCTTTCATGGGAAAGGAATTTTTAGTATAGGTTTAAAAATGAATAACTTTATAGTGAAGGATCCTATATAGAAATTAGTCATAAGTAAGCAAGAGGAATTTTTTGTTTTGTTTCTCTTATGTGCTGATCAGGAACATATATAGGGGAAATGGGTTCAGAATTATGTCTGTGTAGTGTTATTGAAAAATGATAACATCAATAGAAGAGATAAAAAATTATGGTAAAGGAGAGAATTGTTTTCTTTGAAATCATGATTGGAACTACAATGAGATAATTAGATATGACTACATATCCTACTGGAGTAAGAATCAAGACACATATAGTTCTTGAGGAGAAATTCACCATATATATATAGTTTATAATCAATTAAAAGGTTCATTTATTACTTATAAAGACGAAATTGTGTGATGAAAATACCAACATTGATCTGGCTCTTATCTAGGGTAATTCGGACAAGTGTTCTATACTAAAAAGTTTAAGTTCCTGAAAAATAGACTATTTCACTTACCATCATTTTTTATAGATCTCTTAGTTATATGAAATAGATTGATTTACCGAAACCTCTATGATCACATGAGTCATGATCAATGTGAGAAACAAGAGGTAATTAGAGAATAACCCACACCATACAAAGGAATATGATGGGGTAATTTTCAACATATATCTTCAGATTTTACATTCATGATATGGAAGTTGTCATATAGTTTAATTTCATGTGATGTGTAAATTTACTATGTAGTATCATTTCATGAAGTCAGGATGGTAACCAAGTAGTTTATCATCATATGGTGAGTGCATTTTCATATATATATATGTCATGTGACTAGAATAAATACCATATAGTCTAACATTTTATAGTGAGGAAAGTACCCATGTTTTTTAACATCATATGGTGAGGAATATATTCTATTAAATTTAGAGTCATACAACAATTATTTATGTAATTTAGTATTTCATTATGCGATAGGGATGAAGGGTGAACTAATGTTAAAATTTTGAAAATTATTTCTTGGGAAACCATTAATTTGTGGTTGGTGTGAGGCATTTTCCATCTATTGCGACCATATGGCCCATTAGATTAAACCCTATGTATGAAATAAGTTCCCTACCACTTTGGTTATAAATTTAGAGGATTATTTTTAGGTATCATAAGAGTTCTAGGAACCAATACCATCTCTTCTTGGAGGAAGGAATCAATCTGAACTTTCTCAATGAAATCCCTTCCTACTCGGTTCTGATGAACATCCATGTTATGAAAATTTCCAAACCTATTCTAATCGATTCATTCCAAATCATCTAATCACTTATGATATTGTTCATATTTAGTGATTTATTTTAAAAATTAAATAAAATGTAAGGTAATTTGAACCTCAAGGGGAAAGATTGATTTTATCTCATATTTAGGAAAAAAATGGGTTCACTTGAATAGTTATATTGGTTGTGGTGAGGTGGGGCAGAAAATAATGGGAGAGTTTTTCTGGAAAAGGATTATTTTGTTTATCTGCATTTTTCTATAGTATATTAGATACATCCTTGTTGAATTCCTCAAAATTTTCATTATTCATTTCACAGTAGTAGGATGAGTGGTTAGACAGAATGATATATTACTGATACATCCTTTTCCACTAGGAATTGTAGAATTTTATTCCCTTATCTATCAATATTATGTGAAGGACATAAAATATGGAAATAATATTTTACTTTATTATGTTTATTATAACCTCCATCCCAACTTACTTAAGATATATTTCCTCATCCCACTTAGATGAGAAGTCAGTGGTAGAAGGTACATAAAAGTATTTCTTATATATAGTTGGGCGATATAGATATATGAAATATGTTTCTCAGAAGGAAAATTAATAATAAAATTTAGCATTGTATAGAAACTTGGAGTGTTTGTCGATGAAATTGGAAGCTTTTTTAAAGGAATAAAATTTCTTATTGATTTATATGCATTTCTATATCATCGAAGTCAAAAAGAATCTAAACCTCCTGATCTAGTTAGAGATATTGGTTCTAGATTAATGATCACTACATGCGCTGCATGAACCTCCAACATTATAGTAAGGGTCTCTCCTCATTCAATGAATCTGTGGAGGAATATATTATAAACTCATTTATAAATATCATTCTATGAATTTGAGAAATCATAAAGGAAAAAATTGATAGCCTACTGTTAAATTTGTTCCTTCTTGGCTCAATTTTATAGAAACAAATTTCATTGGAGCTAGTCCATTATGGGGGCGTACATCTAATGGCCGTATCATTTGGAGATTTTATCATATCTCCTATCTTATGGGTGGTTTTAATCCCCTTTCACTCTTCCATATTGTTTCCATAGTTTGGGGACACCATCTTATGGTGTGCAATACTAATAAATATATCTTCTTAATCTAGAACTACTAGGGTGGTGGATGTATTTCCAAACACATCTACATGGGACTTTTAATAGAGAAAAAACATCATAAAACATTCATTCTAAGTGGAATTTAACGATAAATTTTCATATATAATCAAATAGAATATTTATTTCCCCTTTCATAATTTCATGTTAAATATTAATCCTCTTGATTAATAACTCTGAATTACCCTTGATATTCATGAAAATTACTGGTATTTTCTATTCCAATTCCAATCTTATTATGAGGTCCTAGTATTTAACTTTTTTGTTAGTGTATACTTTTGAATAAATTAGAATTAGTTAAAAAAATATTTTATTTTTTCAATGATAATAATTCCCAAACCAACTATGTTGATTTTTTGGGTTTCTATTCTTTTTCTTATTTTCATTTTAAAATCTCTATAAAAGTACATATCCTATGATTGGGATTTTTATTGAATGAAGAATACATCTTCATCGGGAAGTTATGTATCCTTTAGTCAACTTCATGTGATGGGGTGTGCTATGAGAAATTCTTCCAATAATTTCCAATTGAAAGCCTTATGTGGTATAAATTGGATATCAAACTATTGTAATATGGCCACCCACTATACCAAGCATCCATTCAGCATTGGGTGATTAAGGATTATTTTCAAGAGTCAGTATGAGAGACCAAGTGGACCTATTAATGCAAGTAGAAGTTCCTCGGTTTCTAAACCAAGAGGATAAATGTTGTAAGAGTTGGTGTCCTAGAACCAACTGGTTGTACTTTGATTATATGGATATTTAATGTATTTAAATATTAAATATCTTATTACATATTGTTCATTGATCTACATGACTATGATGTAACAATTTCCTAGAGTATTTACTGCATTGATAAGGTCATGGAAGTTCCCCACTATGATGAGAACCTTAAAATGCTATAAAAATATTCTTAAATATAGTTCTACGGTTGGATGACATTCTATGAAGGGACACATAGCACACAGACCGTCAGGTTCGAGTAATCATAAGCAGATGATACTTCCTCTCATGAAGTTCTCATTTGGTAATCTCTAAGAAAGGAGATTATGAGAAAAGACCTTCCAGTAGGAATTCTGTAGGTTTTGGTGTCATCAGATATTTCTATCAACGAGTATGTGTAATGATCCTAATACTTTATGATTATCATTAATATGGGTCACAACTCACACACTTTGATTTACTGATGGAAACTATCATGTAGGTAGTTGGTGGGAAGTAGGGTACGTTGGGTGCGTCACGAGTGACATGATATTAATGGATAAGTCGATGAAGGATTTGTCCCTTCTATTTATGGAAGTTGATATCTCATCCCTTTGATTGAAATATAACTATCACATGAAATCTCATGACCATGGTGTAACGACGAGTTTATTTTTGGTTGTCAAATAACGATGTATCAAGCATAAAGGATGATGATACAATCTTGACACCTACTTGATGTGATATTGATAAAAAGGGATTATATTACATAGTGAGCATTTGTATGTGGATATCATTGTTGCAAATTTATGTTCTTTCTCTTGGGCTCCTTGGCCCGTTTTTAGATAGGACTCTTGGACTTTAGGCAATCCCGCCTAATGTCAATGAGAAAGAATCCTACAGGGTCACACACTAAATTTTTTGTTGGTCTCGGTTAAATTCTATTGTGTCATAGAGAACATGCCGCATGCTTGGTGAATTGAGAATTGTTGAGATAAAAAATTTCTCTCCCGAATCCTCTTCCCACCCCTCTCAATAATGAGAGACATTCTTCAAGATCAAATAACAAGAGATCGAGAACTACTGACACAAGACACTTGCTTCACCGTGCTATCACCTGAAGAACGGTTGATGTCGATTGGAGGCCATTGGAGCACGTGTGGATCACCGCTAGAGGGATTCTAGTTTGGATCCTCTCAAGCACAATGAGATAATCCAGAAGGGCCATTCTGAATGATCAAAATCATCAATGACTAAAATACCAATGATCCAGATATTTGTTTCTTTATGAAATTAATTAAATTAATTATAAACATGATGTGTAAGATCCTCTCTAAATGTTTTGGGCCTCTGCCTTCTTTATCTAAATCTTTGATTATATACTGTGGATATTGGATTTCATCATCGTATGGATCCCAAAATAATTATTGATCGTGGTATAAATTAATGAGGGGTTTTGTCCCAATCGCGCTTCCACTGTTCCTGGAACCTATAAATGCAAGTAAATACATCTAAATGTTAGAATATCATGTCTCAATATATTACAAATTTGTGCAAAGATGTTAAAGACGATTCTATTTTCTCATATTAATATTTTTTGGGGGAGATAATGAAGTGATTGATCAAGGGTGGAGACAAATAATGTTATTGGCTTCCATTATAATAGAAACATTAACACTTGTGGGATTGAGATGTATTCCTTGATATTGTTGAAATCCTTCTAACAATATGCATCCCATCAATAAATGAATCCCTTCTTCATGAGCATAGTGAAGGGTAATAACATTCCTACATTGTTTTCTATGAAGCATTGGATTTTAGTAAGGAACAATTAATGCCCTATAAACTCATTGAGATTCATATTTCGGGGTCATGTTAAGGATATCCTTGGTGTTCTCATGGCCATCCTCGATGTCACAATGGAATAACACGAAGTTAATAATTTTTCTCGATGTCACCTCGAAATAACTTTTTAGGATTTCCATTAATGGACCAAGCTATATAGGGTCCTAATCATAGTGGGATTTATCTAAGATCCATTTTCCATGAGATCTCAACAAAATTTAACACCATCCAACATTCCAAAAATATAGATAGGCCTGATATTCCATGGTATGGTGGCCTCCCTATCATTATTTGTGAAAATAATTCTCATGTTTCACTCAACATAGTTATATTCTTCTTGGTATAGTTTAGAGATGGTGAACTAAAATTCAGATTCCTAAGGTCTAATTGGAGACTCAATAATATATTCCAAGAGATCCTTTGAAAAATGAAGGGCATCAGGGATTGATAGATTGGATATAATGATACAAATCTATTTTAAGATGTCATACTTATGAACCATAGGTATGTTCTTCCCTAAATGGGTTAGTTCCCTACTATGAGGCTTAGGAATAGTGGAAATATATGTTGGTGGATTTATTCCCTAATTATATGTTGAAGAAATCCTACTAGTCCATGAGATGGGATGATTTTATTGTCCCATATTTTGACATTAACTAGATGAATACTGCTTTTTCAATCAATCCTATAGTATGATGAACCCCTAATGGTACCTATATTAATCTAGAGTATATTGATTCTCCTTTTGGTCCTTTTTATATTCTTGTATTGTTGTATCTTTAGTGTATAAGGTTTCAATAGGGATGTGACTTGGATGCTGTGACCATATCAGGCTTGTCGTCCTCAACCCCATCAGTCTCAATGACCTCTTCCTCCCTCTCTTGTATTTTGATAGGGAAACCCATGGTTATATGTATGTCTTTCATTATATAAGGGATCTAAAAATTGAACTATGATGCTAGAATATAATAAAAATTATTCCTATGATGAGTTTTTTTTTTTCAAGGGTTTCTACCCATTGAACTATTTGGTTTGGGGTGGTTTATGTTCTCCTAGATCTAGAAGATTAAATTCTGAGATCATTTTAACTAGATTAGGACTTGTCCAAGGATCCTACTCATGTGTATCATTCCTAATATATCAGTGGTTTTGGTTCTTACAAAACTGGATCATGGATGGGTTTTGTGTTAAAGATGTTATCTCTATTATCATAAAGGGAGTTGGAGTAATAATTGGTTGATTTAGATGTCCCATGATGATAGAATATTCATGTTTTATTGTTTTCCTAGTCATCCAATAATAAAAATGTTCTATAATATTATTTGATATTTATTTCCATTCCCTTACTCCTTTAATTGAGGTGCTAGAAAAAAAATCCACTTGTGATATTTACATACCCAATATAACATGTCTATAATATATCATCTCTTGAAGGATGTAAATAAAGGAAAATAACACTTAGATTTTATACCCAAACATTCAGTGGTAAAGATTTTAATTTTGGAAATTTATAAAGAAAATATGATAAAGATACCTAAGTTCTAGAATCTTTAGAATATTTTTTACTATGGATGTGATGAATTATTTATGGAATTTCCTATTTTAGGAAGAATGAACTTTATTCATTAGTTATTCATATGGTGCACATCTCTATTATTTTCAACCTTCATGGTAAAGAAACTATTTTTTTAATGTTGTATTTTAGGATGGTAACCAAGTGATATTGTATAGTTTTAGGTGTCGGAGCTGGTATAAGTGTATCAATTTTTATATTATCTTTTCCAGTATTCGTTTTGATTTGTGTTGGTTTCAACCGAGTCTTGTGATTTATCTTTTGAATAGAATATTCCAAAAAAAAAATAAGAGTATGAAGCTCATAGAACCCACCAGGGTACTTTACCAGGATCAGTGGAATTTGTAACTCATCATGATGATTTTTGAATATATATTTCAAGAAACTTATCTGGGGTAATTTACTGATATGAATATAATTTATCATTCTTTTGTTATTTAAAATTAAATATATCAAGAAAAATTTTCTTTATCATTGTTGAGATGAATATATAGATTAATTTTTAATGGAGATCCTCCCACCATATAGTTGATCTTTTTGGAAAATTGGTGCACATAAAATGTTATTACATCCAAATTCTGTATAAGGCATCTGAGTATAGCTACCTCTTAGTGTTCAAGGGTACCCATCATGGGGAAGAACTGAGATATGAAGTGGTTCAAATGTCATTCCAACTCCCTAATACCATTTAAGGTTAGTAAAGTTGGATTCTTAAATATGGATAGAGGATGATTTATGTTAACCCATTCAGGTTATAGTTCTCTTTCTAGTTTAACTAATGCACATCACCCCTTTATGGCCTCTATTCAATATGTGGGAAACTCAATAGACACAATAAGCACTGATGGGATAGTTGGTTGGTAGTAAATATGAGTATAGGAAGTCATTATATCCCGATTTTATTGGTTTTACCATAGATATTACTAATTACGAGCAAGGGTGAGCCTAGGGAAAGTGGACTGACATGGTTCAAGCTACTTCTCCAGTGGAGGAAACTCATGTTATTACCTAGCCTTAAGGTCTATGTAAGACAGTTGTAAACCCAAGTTATTTGGAATATTGGATCCTCCCATTATATGTTGAATAGACTATTCGTGTTCAATAAATAAATTTTAAGGTGAAGTGTGCATTTTTTCTTAAAGAATGCATTCCATGAGAATGCTAACTTTGAGTAGATTAGTGATAAGTTTTCTTAACTCCTTTACTTAGACCTCATATTGTTCACATATTTTCTTAACAGTAAGTGGATTAACTTATTTAGGTGGTGGATAGTATGTGACCCCATCATTCCCTTTTTCTTTATCTAAATCCAGCATGGGAGGTTGTAGTGGAGCATTCACGGGGGCATCCCGTATATTCTTGATTTTTTTTGGATGAAGTGTGTGTACACCTTTAGCGAATGTTTCAGTGTGGATAGTGTTTTGAGAATAAAAATGTTCATCCTATTATTCTATATTATATTCATGTTATGAATCATCGAGGTGGTCGATTATTATAGAATTAACTGATGCATAATATAATGTCATGATTGTGTCCCCGTCAGGATAAAAAGGATATTAGTTTCCAAATGATTATACATTAAGAGGAAAATAACAACTCCTGTTTTCTATTCCATTTTATGAAAACTATTATTTTTTTGTGAACTTTGTTAGGTCACACATTATCCTTCTAATTATTCCCCAGATCTGGTATTTAGAGATGGATTCTGATAAAATCTCTAAACACGACTTCATAGAACATCCCCAAATATATAGATGGGTTTCTCTTTGAGAAAAACTATGGAGAAACCTCCTCTGAAATCTTCCGAAGACTATAGATTAAAAACATTCATATATTATGAGGATTCTATTATAAAAATTACCCAATCCCAATGGACAAGGGTTAAAGTAGTCTCACCTCTATAAATTCTTGAATTTGTAATGGTTTTGAGAATCTTTAGGGTGGTGGAAGTGGTAAAAATGAAACCATCCATTTCAGATTTTGATTTTTATAGTGACCCAAGATAAACAATCACATTTATTTAATTATATTACACAAATAATCATCACATTCCACAAATAGTTTCACAAACCATAAAATTTAAGGTTTAGTGTTTTTGAGGACTTTATATATAAGCAGTACATGTAAAAAATTATCTATAAACAAACGACACTAGATTCCATTATAGAATTTTCATAATTTATACTCGTATTCATAAACTATGTATGGAAAATATAATAAAGGGGTTATCTCAAATATTCATTAAGGTAAAATATATTAACATGACATATTGGGTAGGATCATAAGAATATGAGAAAACAGAAGCATAGGAGAAATATATTATTAAAAGAGAGTGAAATAATGTTTTTTGCCTCTTAGTCATGATAGAAGGATATATGATCAAAAATGAATAAATATAGACCATGGAAAAAGTGTTTGGAATCACGATACATTAAATATAAGTCAAGGAGAATATTCATAGGCATAAGACTATGACATAAGAGTGTGTTATAAACATAATCACAGAAATCATATGTCAAGGCTACCCACTAATAAATTCATTACATATTTGACTTAGGATAGTCACTCATTTACCTTCCTGGCCTTACGATAATCCGCTCATGTTCCCATGAGTTTGGGATAAAACCTCAAGTGTTCCTCTTTTTGTTTGAAAAAATCCTCCTGTGTAACATTTTTCTTGGGATAAATCCTCTCATGCATCATTTTTCCTAGGATAAATCCTATTTATTACCATTTATATTGGGATAAATACTCTAATGTACCCATTGGATTTGGATAAATCCTCCTATGTACCATTTGTCTTGGGATAAATACCCTTGTTTACCTTTTGGAAAGGGATAAATCATATCACGTTCCATTTAGATTGGTATAAATCCACCTGTTTACCCTTTAACATGAGATAAATCCTCTTATTTACCTTTATTCTGGGGATAAATCCTACCATATACTCTTTTTATGGTGATAAATCCTATATTATACCCCTGGTCTTGGGATAAATCCTCTCTTGTACCATTGTGCATGGAAAAATCAGCATGTGTTCCCTTTGTAATGGGATAAATTCTCCCATGTACCCTTTTTCTTGGGTTAAATCCCCTCATGTACCATTTATCCTTAGATAAATTCTCATGTTTACCCTTATGTTTGGGATAAATCCTATCTTGTACCCTTTCGATTAGGATAAATCTTCTGATGTACCCTTGGGATTGAGATAAATCCTCCTTTCTATCCTTTTGTATTTAGATATATCCTCTCATGTACCCATTTGAGCTTATGATATATAAACATTACCATTCTATTTTATGGATATATATATATGACTCTACCTATAAATCATTCATATGTTTGGTACTAGTTAAAAAATCATTAAACACGTCCTAAATAACCCTTGTAGAGAAAAGTTGGTTTCACAATATTTCAAAATGGAATAACTAAAATTGTACTTAAGAATATAAACGATTGATACATAAAATTAAATCACCCCAATATAGTATTTTATAAGAAAAATTATAGGGTGTTATATGAAAAATAAATTATAGATAAATAATTCCTTAAGGGAAACAGTTGTAAATGATTGCAAAATTGTAAAATTGTTTTGTAGAAAATTATTTTAACTTTGGTTCAAATGATAAAGTTATGGATAACTTTAAAAATTCATTTTAAATAAGGAATTTTTTTATAAATTAGAAATAATTCAATTTAAAAATCATTGTTTGGAATAAAATCTCAAAAATGAGTCCTTGTAAAAGATATTATGGTTTCTAAAATATTAAGTAAGACCATTTTTAAATCTTTTACTTATAAATAAAACCTTTAAAAATTCATCCTTAAAAAAATATATAATGGTTTCAAAAAGTTGAAATTAAATAATTATAAAATAATTTTTAAAAATAAACATCAATAATATATCCTTGAAGTTACATAAATTTTTTCAAAATAAATTTTGATTGGACGTTAAAACATATGTTTTCAAAAATATGGATAACCTTTTAAATATTTTGAAATAACTTTATTGAAAACACACATCAAAAAAGAGTAACAAAAATAAACTATTAAAGGAGAAAGGAAATATGAAGTTGACATGAGATAACACATAATTTTATTTTCATGTATAAAGGAAAATATTTGAAGGAAAATAAAATATAGACATGGAGGGGAAACTGTCATTAAAGAGGATGTGAATTATTCTCAACAATTATATAATTTTGATGGGGAATAAATTCATTGGAGAGAATGATATGAATTAAAAGTAAAATTTACCAAGAGGTAAATAGAATTTACTATTAAATTAAATATGAAGGTGGAAGAAAATAATCTTGGAAGAAAGATATTAAATAATATGTAATATAATTTAATGAAGGAGGTTAAGTTAAGAAAACACATGAAACATTAACATATTTTAAAAAAACTATTTAAAGAATAAATAGATATCACTTTTGAAAATCCATGAATTACAAGAATATGGTAAAATAGACACATTGGTAGTGAAATATTGAATCATACTTAGCATGAATTTAATTATGTTAAAGACTGGCTTGCTCCAAAGGGCAATCAGAGTAACCCTCTTATAATTTATTATTACCTATGTTCCCTTCCCCCAAAGTGTGATGATTTTATACGGGTAACATCACTTGGACTCCACAACTACATGCCTCATTGAATTTTTTTCCTTCTTTATCATCATAATAAAAAATTAATTCTTTGATGATGATTTTATGGTTAAAAATATGAAATACTTCTAAAAAAACATATTTGAGATATAAGACCCTTATATTGAATTCCCGCTTAGTTTATCACAATATAAAATCTTGTATAAAAAAATAACCCTAATAGTAACCTATTTAATAGAATTTTTAATTTACATAACATTTTATAAACTTCATTTATAATTATTCCTTATATTTATATTAGTTATTTATTGTCTATTTTTAGTATTGAGTGTGAGTAATCTTGACCATTTTGTACTTGTTTCATAATAGCAGTATTATTCTTAATTATTCTCCAGAATTTCATCATTACCAGATCATAAAAGGTAATTTAATTTCTATTTATAATTTTTTAATATGTTATAATTTTATTATATGGGATTTTTGTTATACTCCTTAAAGATGAATTTAGTGATGAGACTATTTTGATGATTCTTAATGATCGAAGGGTGTTATTTTAAATAATGAATGAAATTTTTGTATGACTATTAAAAAACCAAAAAAATCATTATTTACTTATTTATAACTCATATTATCATAAATTAAACTCTCATAGTAATCCATGATATAAATTTATATCATTTTTCAAGTAGGTGGTTAAACCAACCCAAACAAGAAAATACCAAAAATAATGGATAGTTGTGAAGTGATTTAGTTATAATATCATTATACCAGAAACATAATATTATTATTAAGTGTGTACTAGTGTGATATATATTATTTTTAAATAATTATAATAATAATATAACCCATATAAAGTTTTTATTAATGTGAAGAACTCAATTTTTTCCCTTAGAACACACTTTTGGAGGTTTGAATTTATTATGGTTGTTTATTACTCATAAGTTTAATTTTTTATCCAATTTATATTTAAATAACCATAATAATTTCATAAAAATAATATTTATGAAATAAAATTTTTCTCAAGACCATTCATATGTGGCAGTGAGGAAAAGAATTACACAAATCAATTATTCCATGGAGGTAGTATCCTACACGCACACATAGACGATCACTTTTTATTCCATAGAAAAGCAAAAAGAAGTAATATGGTTTATCATTCAGAATCTAACATATTTCATAAATTTCTTACTTGAATATTAAATTTCCTATTTGGACCACCCTTGTTTGGCAGTGAAGGAAAATGAAACAGATTGTGTTGGGGTGGTTGTAGTCTGCACAACACAGAAATGATGGTTTAGTTTTTCTTAATAGAAATGGGAAATGTGGTTAATGTTTGTACCAAAATTATAATAACAAACCAATAAAATAAAGATACTAATGTTATCATTTTAACATGGTGAAATGGAATTTTATAAAGAATAAATTCTCTTTAATGACTCTTCTTTTTAACAAGGTACAAATTGTTTTGTTTTGGTTTAAATTCTTTTAAACAACCCTAATAATGATTCCTAATAAAGTCGATGAGGTATCGGTTGAATCCGAGGATCGTTATAAGCCTTGAACCATGAAATATAAAGAAAATATAGGGATTCATGGTTATGAGAAACTATATCGCCCAACCAAGACGGTTTTCCCTAACTGTATGGTTATAGCTAGTGGGGTTGCAGGGGCCATGCAGTTTGTCTACAACCATGCAACCCAAGAAAATGCTGACACAGCCTACTGCAGGGTTGGAGTAGAGCGGTTACACATGGCTTGTGCACGATTTGACAAATTTTACAACAAACCAGGTAATGTTCCCCCTTATAATAGTTTCTTGGATCATGACTGGTGCACGTTTTTTCCAACCATGAAGCCAAACCATGCCCCCTTTTACTTTGGGGTGAAATTACTTTATTTTACCTCCTTTAATATTATAACCCTATTTCTTTTCTCCCTTATTCCTCCAGCATTTTAAATGGGATGTTTCTTCTCCCATAGATTTCATCCTCCATCCATATAGGCTTTGATTTATCTATCCTATCTTTTTCCCATTTCATGATCCGTCAAATAAGTTGTATTCCATATGTTGAGCTATAAAATCCTCTCCCTTACCATCTAAGGTTATCTTGAAATCCATAATTTTATTTAGGTGTAAGATATTTTCCCCTATTTTTAATTAATTGGAACGTTTCTTAGATTTATTCCAACCTACTTTGAATTTGAGGCTGATATCGATTGAGGAGTCATCTATGCCTTTGAGGTAGTTGGTCTCATGTTTTCCCATGAGTTTTGATGTCCCATCACTATGTTGTTGGGACACATGCTAGCTATTTCTGATCGTCCCCTTTTTATTGAGTTCTTTATATCAAACGGATCATTGAACTATGATACATGTCCTTTTATCCTTGTTTAGTAATCTAGATGATGGTCACCACATCTATAGACACCCCTTAGGTGTTCCAAATGGACTTTCCATATTATAATCAAATTTTTATATGTCTCAATCACCTACAGAGTGTTCATATTAGTTCATTAATCAAATTTCCCTATTGTATAATTACTTTAAAGGGAATCAATGAAAATCTTATGTTCTTGGACCACTTAAACATGGAATTTCCCATGTAAGAAATTACCTTTTTATCCTTGGAACCTCATAAGTGCCTCCTTGAGTTTTAAGTTGAAATGTCATGTTAAGAGAACTAAATTCACTTGATCATATGGGTGGCTTCTACATGTTGGTTTTCTTCTAGGTTGAAATAAATTAATTAAACGAAATGGTTTAAAAATGGTGGTAAGGCCAGACCTATGCTGATACTTTATAAAATTATTTCTGAATTTTATTTCCTTGATATAAATGAAATTGAAGATGGATATGCGTGATAAATTCTTTCATCAAATATTATTTTATAATTATGAATATTTCTAGATATAGTTTATGGTATGATGGTAAAGGTTCTATTAATAATGAAGGTATCATGATCCCTTACATCATGTGTTGAGCATGAAGTCTCACGCCACTGACACTATTAGGATGGTGGGCGTGATGTGCCGTATTCCTTGGCTTAGGTATTGACATGATGGCACACTCACCGTCTCAAGTGGAAAGCATGGAATCCCCCACTCATCATGAGATATAGGGAATTTAACCTATTTCTTGAGCTTGAATTCTCATTAGAATGTTCATGGATGTCTGAAAAATTCCTTGTTCAAGCTAACACCTAGTATTCTAGGTATATGTCCCCTTATGTCCACACATACTTGGTTTATATAAGTAGATACAATATATAACTATACTATATATATATTATTACTATATATATAGTGATTGATCAGACTTTCCTCCTATACATGATCCTAATAAGGTAAACCCGCTAGGTTTCCTTTAAGAATCTGATTAGGCTGTTTTTTACATGTTCAGTTTTTTTATTAATTCATTATGCCTTAAACATTGTTTAGTTATGATCACAACTAGGATTAATTCTAGAAACCATTGGTGGTGGCCTGCTGATATTTTATATTACACCCTAATTGGTCTTCCCTTTTTATGTGAAAATGTTATATGACTTTAGGTTCATATAAGGGAAAGGGCCCAACATAGGTTGTTGATATACATACCTATAGATAGGGAATAAGAGAAGAGGACCAAGAATTTTCTCCAGATACTAAAGGAGAATATTTGTTTCTCTTTGTAATTTTTTATAGAATGTTTTTATTCATTTCCCCTATTCTAATTCTATATATAATCATACCACGCATCCATGTATATAACAGTAGCTAGAGGATTTATATTGTTAGTCAATACTTCAGTTGTTTATTCTTTCACTGATTAATGATTCTTTTTGTTTTTATATGGTTTCACTTTTGATTGATATATATTGTCTCTGGTATACCACTTTTAAATAAGGGTATATTTTCCCAAACATACCACCTTTACACCCTCACTACTAGTCGGTAGCCTCTATCATATGGGGAGGTGCACTTGAGGTCATGTGACCAATCAACTCAGGGCATGGGTTAAGTGGACCCTAGGTTGGGACATTATAAAGTGGTAGCAGAGCCTTTGTTTTTTCCTTTTTCTTGTTGTTTAGGTGTTAGATAGGATACTATTAGTTAAATGAATTTGGAATTGACCATATTCTTGGACATTTCTAACCCATGTATAGGGGATACCCAAATTACCTAGGATGGGTAATTTCATTTATTGATTATGCTTGATATGGTTGACATGACTTCACCATTGTTTGATGAACATGTATTATGATGTTATTGATATTGGTATTATTGAAATGATATTTATTTACCATGGACCAATTAAATTATGGCTTTTTATCATTTCATGCATCATATTAGGCACGATAGGGATAATATGTCATGAATTTTTTTTATGTCACATCTATCTTAAACACGAGTTATATTGTTATATATTGTTTTTTCCATGAATAGGAATTGAATTGTGATGAAAATTATAAAGGGATTGGAAAACATAATTGATACTTAATGTTCCAGCCTTAACATAATAGTTTTTTCCTAAATAGGCTAGAGTAGACACCTTATCCAATCAATTATGGCACATTGATCCATAGACCATTGATCACATGGGATGGAACATGTTATGGTGTGGATTAATTGGATTCCATATTTTAGTTCATATGTAGTATGAACCCTTATGGAGTGGAAATAGTAATCCACCTAATTCAGCTATTTAAAGTGATTTAAATATTTGAACAAGAAGGATTTTAAAATGAATATGAATTCAAAAGTAAAATTAGTTATCCTTTACTTGACAAATAGAGAATTATACCTGAACCCAGCCTTAGTAGTGGGTAGTGGGGTATCTCTTGCATTCTTATGACCTGTTAGAGTCTCTTGACCACTTAGAACTAGATTTATGAGAAGGCAAAGAGGTGTGATCATTTATATAGAAAGGCGTTGTTCCTATCCCAATTTTTTATCTATAATCTCTTCTGTTGATTAAATCTATTCTGAGGCATGCATCTAGAATTTTAGTATTGGTCTTCCATGACGTCCTCCAGTTTCATGCCCTGAAGGCAGTGATGACCATCCACCTGAGGTGGAAGGCCTTGAGATTCCATTGATTCCTCATGTATTTCCACCTATGGAACCTCTTCTTATTCCAGATATGGGAACTAAAACCTAGTTATGAGAGGTTTTTATTAATATTTTCTCATGTATTCAAGGTTTTTTTTTACCTTCTCGGAGAATGGAAAATTTGACTCAGGAATTCCATCATCAGCATCCTCCAACCTTTTCAGGGGATGGTGGACTACATGTTGTGGAATCATGGATTGAAGATATTCTTTCCACATTCGAGCACCTAAATAAACCTCTAGAGTGGGGGTTCAAACTAGCTTTGTATATGATGTTTGATTGTTCTAAGAGATGATGGGATGTTATCACCAAGGAAGATTGGCACCGTGATATAGTCTGGGCTAATTCTCATACAATATTATAAGATTATGTCTTTCCCCAAACACTGAGGCTGAAAGGGAAAAAGAGTTAATGAACCTGAAACATAAGAGAATTTTAGTTATGGAATACTCTAATAGTTATATAGATATTTAGTGGTTCTATATTATTCTAGAGAGTGATGAACTTATGACTGCTAGGCGATTTGAGGACGGGATGGTAGACTCCATTTGGTCGCAAGTCAATGTCATTCGATTGAAGACCAAATCAAGTATCGCCGACTTTAAAATTATTATAGAGAGAAACATTAGGGAATATGATCGTGCGAGTCAGGGAGGTTCAAAACCTAGAGATACCAGGGGTTATTCTTTTATAAGAAAGATACATTTTGAGGCTACTAGAGGAGGTAGCATCAGTCAGGCTCCTCATGTAGAAAGATTTCTGATATGTCATCAGTGTAAGAAGTTGGGACACATTAAGCCTTAGTGCTTATGAGACCTAGTATAATGAAGAGGTTTTGGTAGAATTGTTCATATTATGTTATTCTATAGGACTTTTCCTTAAATTCCAAGATAGAGGGTATCTACACCTACACCATGATCAGGATAAAGGTTAGTAGGATCATGCTAGGTAGGCAGCTGGAATACCCCAGGCCGATCATGCCGAGGTGGTGATCAACGCATAGGTAGTCAAACTTTTGATTATCAGTTAAAAAATTGTGGGCCTACTCAGGGAAACTAGGAAGGGAATAAAGGCTTCGCTATATACTAGTTACATGTATTCAAGCTTACACTGAAAGAGTAGACTTCCATACCTTATATAGTTCGAGGTACTATTCTAGTTGCCTCCACTTTAGTGTCAACTTTATTTGACATAGGCATGTATCAATCTTTTATATATGAGACTATTGTGGGAAGTATGGGCCACAATATTGAGCACATATATGGAATTAGGAAACTTGATACCCCGTTAGGAATCCAATCAAAGGTCATTCACTAATGTAAGGATTCTCTCTTTAAGATAGGTAAATACTTTTTTGTGTGGAATCATTATGTCCTCGACATGATAGACGTTGATGTAGTTATTGGGATGGAATAGTGATAGAGTTACTATTTTCATTATTTTTAATATGTTTTTAAATGATTTAATCTCTCCCCATTAGTAAATTTTTATTATATTTTCATCATTTTAGTGTTTTTGGGGAATTTTAGGCTTAATTCTTAAAATTTCTTAATTTTTCAAATTTAATAGTTGTATTTCACCTCTGTATTTCCCGCATAGATTTTACTATTATGATCCAAATTAAATGATTCCTATTTTTAGGATTTTCTTACTTGTGGGATTCGTCTTTTATTTCTAGACCTAGACCCAATTCGACAAAAAATGGCCCATAAAAATCAATCAAGTGGAGAAATCATTATGTCATGTAGAATGGATTCTACATCAATTAATGAGGTATGTCACATCCTACTAACCATAAATTGATATTATTTCTACTGGGTTCGACATAGGACTCTGAATTTAAGATTCACATTAAATTTCATAAATTAAGGATCTCAATAAGGCACATTTTGAGCGAGTCCAAGTGGAGTGGGTGAAATAGTGTTTGGCGTCCAGGAAAAGTCATGTTCATTGATTTGGTCATATATTTATTTACACTTTTCCAATGACTTTTAAATTATGAGGGTCAATAAAAAATTACATTCCAAACATCTTATAATAAAATACCTCAGTGTTTTTCTATCATCTGGTGGGAAGAACAGAAGCAAACATCTAGGGGACATATTCTGGAGGATAAATTTTTTGTTCTTTGTTTCCTCTCTTTTATTCTTCTTAGCCTTGTAATGTGTTCTTATTCCTCCTTATTCAAAATTACCCTTACAGTGGTGGGGAAATGTTCTGTGTGATTAGGGAAGGATTGGATTTCCATTTTGTAATTCACGAGTTCCTAGTATTAATGTTTTAATATCCTATATCTCTTCAGTGAAATCGGTTTCAAATTCGTATAACGGTTTTTATTATCATGTAAGATTGTATTTGATTTTAGATTATGTTGTTTTTATTGCTTTTTTAAATGATCCATTTCTCCCTCCACCAGTTTCCTGTCTATATATGATGGAATAGATCAATCCTTAGTGGTGAAGTACTCGATGATCACTGATACACGTGAGAGGAGTAGTGAACTTTTTTTATTGTCTAGGATAAACAAGACCCGATTGGGTATTACCTAAGTCAATTGGGGGTATTCTCTACAACTATATCACATGATGTAAGGAGAGTAGAAAAATATGAGATTTTATCAAGGTTTATTCTCAACATTACTATTTGACCAAGGGAGTGAGAATAAGTGATTATGGATTCTCACTATTATCGACTTAGCAGAAGAGAATTTAAAAGGTTAAACTATGATAGAAATGCAATTAGAAAACTGAACCTAACCTAATACCAATCTCATATAATAGTAATCAATCACTTGTTTTTTCAATTTTTTCTTACTGTTTTTCTTAATTTCTTTTCTTTGTTTAGTTTCTTTATTCCCTTTTTAAAATCAAATAATTTCAAAAAAAATATCTACTTCTTTCTCTTATTTCAAGTGAAAAATGTAATTTTTGTGCACTCATCTCAGTACATAACCTAGGTTTACCATTATACTGAATTTTAACATAGGTAATATTTGTTTTTTAAACACCCAACGATAGGTACATGTAAAAACATGGCATATTTGCTGGGGAGGTAGTTTCATCATTTGTTTCTTATATTTCATGACTAGAAGTACAAACCCTGACCCTTCACCCATATATCCTAAAATTGAAAGATTCTTGTTGAATAAAATTTGAAACCTGAATTTGATATCTGAATTTGATGAAATTTCTCTTGTAGACTCAAGTGAAACTTCAAGTGTTCACTCTGAACCTATCATCATGGCTGAAAATCAAAACCAAACACATAGAGAACTTTTTGCACCACAATTTCTTAATCAAAACAATCAACTTGTCATGCTGGTGTTATAAAATGATTTTGAGATGAAACCCAACATGATTATATTGCTCAAAAAATTTCATGGTCTAGCAGGTGAAGACCCAAAAAAACAAATTAAAAACTTCACACATGTCTTCTCTACTTTCAGACCATGAGGATTAGCAAGGGATTAGGTAAAGTGGAATGTGTTCCCATTTTCAATGGAAGGAGCTACAAAATAATAGTTTTATGTCATACACCCAAGAGATGTGAATGATTGTAATGGATTGGTAAGATGATTCATGCAATGATTCTTCCCCACTCCAAGAGAAAGACCATTAGAAAGGAAATCTATGCCATTAGATAGTCATCTAGAGAAACTCTTTATGAGTAATGGGAGAGATTTATGAAGTTATGGGCTGGCTTCCCACATCAGGAAATTTAGGAGAACCATTTTCTTGTTTTCTTTTAGCAAGGATTACTGGAAAATGAAATAAATCTTTTGGACCCATCATCTAGCGTTTAATTGATTTTCAATTCACCAGAATAATCCAAGGAATTGATTGAGAAAATATCTCATAACTCGCAACAATTTGGTACAAGAGTTACTGGTACAAGAGGTATTCATGGAGAAAGAACTTCTCATACATAACCATTATTAGAAACTAGTATTGAAGAGATAACTATTTTGGTGAGATAGATGGACTTGAAACAATTGGGTGACCAACAAGAACTAGCTAAGGTATGTGGTTTATGCTAATCACCGATCATTTCACTGACCAGTGTGATGAAATACAAGGAATGGAAAGTTACATTGTAGGCTTTCATCCGAGGAAATATTAGAAAAATCATGGATGGAGAGATCCTAACCAAGCCCAATATAGATTTTTAAATCAACATAATCAATCTAGACCCTCATAACCAAATCAGTTCCAAAACAAACCCCCATTCCAGAATCAATTCTAGAACCCACCACCATTTCAACAAAATTAATCTTATAACTAGACTTCTTACCAATAACCACACACTTTACATAGACCCTATGAGAATACATTCACCAGTGAAAACCCTCAAATTCAAGACCAATAGCAAAAATCTAAGATTGATGGGCTGAAGGACACCATAAAATATTTGTCTAACAAGTTCAAAAGTCTCGTTGACTTACTAACCAAAAACCTATCAAAACTCACATCCCAAAAAATACCAAACCCATAATAGAATTTCTTCATAATAACAATAATAATTGGAAAATAAATCCCACTACTATCCACCATTGGGACTAAAACAAGACCGCATAGGATAGGGGAGAATGATCTTGTAAATTCTGAAAATTCAATGAAAATACACCAAGAAGAAGAGAAGAAATATGAGGATAAGGATTAGTCAAGGAATAAGAGAAAATAAAAATCATTTAAAAGGAAAAAAATGGAGATTAAATACTAACCCCCACCATTTCCATCAATGATGATTGAATCAAAGTGGTTGTAGGAAGAATCACTTCAAAATTAAATTTTGGAAACCTTCCAGAATGTAGAAATCAATATCCCCTAGTTTAATCCCTCAAAAAATTACAAAGTATGACAAATTTTTTAAGGATATTTTCACCAAGAAGGGGAGAATTCAATGGAATGATATTATCAAATTGGTAAGGAGTGTCTCATCCCTTATCACACCACAATTTCCAACCAAATGTCAAGATCCAGGGACATTTTACATTCCATCCACCATTGGTTATTAAAATTTCTCTAATGATTTCTGTTATTTAGGTGCTTCCATTAATTTATTGCCTCACTCAGTATATACTTCTTTGCAGATGGAAGAATTTAATCCCATAAGAGTGGTGGTCCATCTTTCTAATGGATCAACATTATTCCTAATAGGATTTCGGGAGGATGTCTTGGTGAAAGTTGAAGATCTCTTATTCCCAGCTGATTTTTATGTGAAAAATATGGAAGATGATAGGAACCCATCACACTAACCCATAATTTTGGGGATAACTTTCTTGGAGACATCCAAAACCATCACCAATGTCCATGAAGGGACCCTCACCAAGTACTTTGGAAATTTCACTCTCCACATAAATACTTTCGATCCATAAGGCACCCATCGGATGATCACTCCCTCTTCGCACTCTCCCATGAAGTTGGTACTGACACCATTAAAGAATCAGGTATGTGCCATTAATTCCTATCCTTAAGAGAGACTTTATACATTGAAAATATCATTGAACATGAGGATTCCTAAACTCTTGGAGATTCTGATTTCATGTTGGAGGAATAGGTAAAATCTAATTTCATTGATGATTTGTTAAATGATGAAGATGATGACATGATTTCTTGTATGTAGGATGTACACCCTTTGGAAGTGGGGAACCTCAACTTAATTTAATCCCTTGACCAGCCCCATGATTTGGAATTAAAACCACTTTCCTCTTATTTAAAATATGTTTACCTTATAGAGGGAGATAAATTACCAGTGATAATTTCTAATAATTTATCTGAAACCCAAGAAAAATCTCTTGTTTAGATTTTGAGAGATAATTTCCATGAAATAAGGTGGATTTAGGTGATATACAAAGAATCAACCAAAAAATATGCTCGCATAGACTTCTTCTTGAGGGAGATTCCAAAACTATCAGACAACCCAAAAGCATGTTAGAACCTCCACTGATAAGTGTTGTGAAGAAGGAAATTAATAAGATATTGGAAGCTAGGATCATCTATC
The DNA here is from genome assembly GCA_963277665.1 of Viscum album. Taxonomy (NCBI): domain Eukaryota; kingdom Viridiplantae; phylum Streptophyta; class Magnoliopsida; order Santalales; family Viscaceae; genus Viscum; species Viscum album. The sequence goes on from OY728120.1 coordinate 898,101,830, forward strand.
CCATATCAGATTCATAATGGGTTAGCACCATCCATGTATTCCCCAAAAAAAACTGGCCTAATTATTATGAGGAATGAGAAGAATGAATTAATCCCTATAAGAATTCATAATAGCTGGAGAGTGTGCATATATTTTAGGAAGTTAAATCAGGTCACTTGGAAAGATCATTTACTCATTCCCTTCATTGACCAAATGTTAGAGATATTGTAAGGGAGAACTCATTATTTCTTTTTGGATTGATTTTCAGGTTATTTCCATGTACCTATTACTCCCGAGAATCAAGAGAAGACTACCTTTACTTTTCCCTTCGGTACTTATTCATACAAAATTATTCCATTTAGATTTTGTAATTCTCCAAGTACATTTAATAAGTGCATGTTAAGTATTTTTCTGATCATATTGTTGATTACTTGGATGTTTTCTTGGATGATTTCATAGTTTTGGGAAAAAAAATTGACCATTGTTTAAAAAATTTGAAATGGTTTTGAAAAATTGCATTGAAAAGAATCATGTTTTGAATTTTTAAATGTTTCATTTCATGGTTGAGAGATGAATTTTCCTTAGGTATGTCACTTCCAAAAAGATCATAGAAGTTGATAAATAAAAAATTTAAGTCATAAATTATTTTCCTTACCCAACTTCTGTGAAGCATGTCAGATCATTTTTAGGATATGAAAGATTCTAAAGGATGTTTATCAGAGATTTCAGTAAGATTTATCTCCCTCTATCTAGATTACTTTTTAAAGATGATGATTTTTATTTCAATGGTGCATGTAGGAAATCCTTTGATGAGTTGAAGTGGATTTTGATTACAGCACCAATGATGTAGCCACCAAATTGGGAAGAACTATCTACTTTGTGATGCTTTAAACCAACCAGCTGGACCAGTCCTTTCTTAGTGAATTAAGGATAGGCCAAAAGTCATTACATATACCTAAAGAACCTTATATGCAGCCCAATTTAACTACACAATAATAGAAAAATATTTTTAGTACTTTTCTTTGTTTTATAAATATTTAGATCATATCTACTTGGAACAAAAGTCATGGTGTTTTTTGATCATGCATATCTTAGGTACTTGATGAAGAAGAAATAAGCTAAACTGAGGTTAGTAAAATGGATTTTAATACTATTGGAGTTCAACAAATAAATCAAAGACAAGAAGGGATCTGAAAACTAGGTTTCTGATAAATTAAGCAGACTACCCAACACCATTGAAGCTAAAATTATAGACAGAGAACAAATGAATAAACACCTTCTAGAAGAGCAGTTGTAATTGATTGATTAAGAAGTGCCTTGGTATGATGATATTTTAAATTATCAGGTAACATCTCAGGTACCATCTCATTTAAATTCCCACCAAATTCAAAACATGAAATATTAATCAAGATATTATATGTGGGATGATCCATTTATTTAGAAGATTTTTAATTATCAAGTTATAAGAAGATGTTTTCTAGAAAGGGAAATTGATTCTGTCTTTAATTTTTTTTCACAATTTAGCTTGTTTAGGCCACTTTGGACCTCATAGGATAGGAAACAAGGTTTTAGAATCTGGACTTTATTGGACCCCCATTTTCAAATATGCTCTTGAATATTGCAAAAGGTGGGAAAAGTGTCAGTTTTCTGGAAATATTTCAATGAGGCAAGAAATACCACAAAAGATACTGAATATTTGTGAAATATTTGAAGTTTGGGGGATATATTTTATGGGACCTTTCCCAATTTCATTTTTAAATTCTTGTATATTGCTTGAAATTCATTATTTTTCCAAGTGGGAGGAAGAAAAATCCACGAGTACTGATGGTGATAAAGTTGTTTGTGATTTTTTTAGGGCTAACATATTTTGTAGGTTTGAAGTTCCCAGACACATCATTAGTGATCAAGGTACTCAATTTTATAATAGGATAATGGATATTTTTCTGAATAATTATGGGGTGCATCATAAATCTTCTACTCCATATCATCTACTGAAAAATGGGTAAGTTGAAGTGTCTAATAGGGAAATCAAAGGAATTTTGGAAAATTCTATGAATCCAAACATGAATGATTAGAGCCAAGGGTTAGAAGATACATTATGATCTTACAGGATAGACTATAAAACCCCAATTGGAATGAGTCCATATAAGTTGATTTATGGGAAAAATTGTCATCTTCTATGGGAATTAGAGAATAAGGCATATTGGGATGTGAGAAAGATGAATTTGGATCTCAAAAGTGCTCGAAAATAGAAAAGATTGCAGTTTCAAGAGATAGAAGAAATTATAAGGGATTCTTTTAAAAATTATTGGATTTACAAAGAAAGAACAAGAGTGGATCATGACAATATGATCCAACCAAAAGACTTACATCCTAGAGATATGTTGTTTTTATTCTACTCAAGACTCAAGTTGATGTCAGGTAAACTTCGTTCCAGGTGGGAAGGTCTATTTATAGTTACTCAGGTATATCCTTTTTGTGTTATGTAGATTGTGAAGGATGGATCATAGGATACATTCACTGTTAATGGACATAGCCTAAAGAAATTCCATGGGACCATTCCATCAGATCTAGTGCAGGAGATCACACTCCTCTAACCTATTTATCAATAAAATCCACCAGCTCATACCTCTCCTTTACACTTTCTTGCTTGCTGTGATTCATTTTCAAATCTACATACCTATTAAATCAATTTGAATTCATTGAGGACACTACATCATTTAAGTGTGGGGGAGTGAACCATTTTAGTATTAGATTTTTATTTTTTGTTTGTTTTCCTATTTTCAAAAAATAATTATCTGTTTTTCAAATTTTGTGTGATTATTTTTCAATTTTTGTGTGTGTTTTATAAATTTTGGCAAAAAATATTATCTTTGACATTTTTGAAACCCATTTCCATGAGTGAAACAATATATCCCATGAAACTAAGCTTAAATGAATGCTAAAAATGACCTTGTTTCAATTTCAAATATTTATAAATTTTATGAAAAGTACTCTGATTTTTAAATCACATGCCACATATCACTGTCTATATCTTTAAAATCAATTTTATTTGAGGCTTCTGAACCATTTTTTCATATTCTTTACATTCATATCACTTCTTGAGAGAACCAAATCATGATTGATTTAACCAAAATTCAATTTATTCTTATCAAAACTTGAGGGTTTGAGGTACTTGTGTTTTAAATGATTGAGGCATTTATTTTATTTTTAAGCCCCATTTTCAAGAGAATCTCTTTAATTTTGTCCTAACTTATACATTTAATACTTGTAAATATTAGAATCCATGAACATCCTATTATTTTAGCCACATTAGAAGCCAATTTCCCCAATCCAACTTGCTCTTAAAGGGAAATTGCATGATCTATTTGAAATTAAGTGTGGGGGAAGCTATCTTGAATTGTGCTACCTCAATTGGTGAAACATTGGGTGAAACTCAAATGTAAGAGGTGTTTGTTTCTGGAAAAAATCATTCTATTTAATGTTGTTACTTTCTTGGAGCATTCATTATAAGATAATATGTGCCTTTCTGGATATTCTAATGGAGGAAGGAAGTTGTGACTTTTCTAGAGCTTTCAGGAAAAATTATGTTTGAGAGGATTGAAATTTTTACTACTGAAATGCTTAACTAGGTTAATATTCATTGATTTTTTATAATTAAGGCACTTATTTTGTAGTTAGGGGAGTGATGAGGAGACTATACTTGAGTTAAAATCAGAATAATTAAATTTTTCTTTAAAAAGAGACAAGTCCTCCCCATTCATCCTTAGAATTTTTTTTCACTTATAAATACTACCAACCAGAAGCCATTGAAAAACCTTGAAAATTCCACATGATAAAAACATGTCCTTGACTCACATTAGGTGGAGATGTAGGAATTTATCAAGCCTGTGGTGACCCTTGTATGAGTTTGGATGAGACATACATTGTTGGAAAAAATTGACATTTATGTGATGAGTGAAAATGAATGTTAGGTAAGTGTTTTGTGTGCATAGAAGGATAAATGAAGATGAAATATATTGAATTTTCGGAAATTAAGAACATGAAATAATTTTTTTTTTGGAGTCAAGATATATTTTGTTTCTTGTTATCAAATTGGCGGATCTCATGAATATGTGTTTTAAATTTTTATTGGTTTTCTTTATGTTTACTTGTCCAAGAGTCCAAGTGATAAGTGTGGGGGAATTGATAGATTTAATATTTTCATTATTTTTAATATGTTTTTAAATGATTTAATCCCTCCACATTAGTAAATTTGATTATATTTTCATCATTTTAGTGTTTTTAGTGAATTTTGGGCTTAATTATGAAAATTGCTTAATTATATAAATTTAATAGTTTTCTTTCACCGTTGTATTTCACGCATAACTTTTACAATTAGGATTGAAGATAAGTTATTACTTTTTTAGGCTTTAATTTCTGGTGGGATTCATCTTTTTCATCTAAACCTAGACCCAATTCGACACACAATGTCCCAAAAAAATCAATCATATGGAGAAATTTGTCTGGCTGGCAGAATGGAACCCACCTAAATTAATGATCCATATCTAGGCCTGCATACATTCAAATGATATTATTCTAGATGGGTTCGAAATAGGAATGTAACGACCCAAAATTTTGAATAAATTTTGTTTCCTAACTTTGTGTGTTATTTTATTTTATACTCAACAAAACTATTTCATTTAATAAAATGAGTATAATTAAAATAAGACCGTTGGAAACTAAATGTTGTGATTATTTTCTATAAATACAAGTTATCTTGATTAATTAATATAGAAATAAGATTTTATGGCCCCATCCAGTAGTCTCGGGCCGATCGAAGCCCATCTGACAGGACTCGGGATTGAGGTAGCACCTTTGGGCTTTGCTCTGAACCAAACCCAATCCAAAATTCATCGTGTAAAGCTGGAACGGAATCAACTTTGTGAGAAGTTCAAGCTGATAGAAATCACTACTCGGGAAATGTTGGTCGAGCCTCCCCATGATTCTATCACCCTTTCACACCTTACTCTTAGGTCCTATACTGGTGTTATAATGGGTTATGTAATGAGACCATAACTTCCTTGTGTAATCCTTTGATTTAAGTAAAAATTGTGATTTCTTCTTATGATGAAGTTTTTAAATTTTCAAATGTCCGGATAAATATAGTATGCATATTATAGAAGAATTTTAGAAAAAGGATATTTTAAAAATATTTATGTCAACCTTAAATAATTTAAAATGTGTAATGATTTTCAAAAAATGGTCTTCTACAGTTGTGTTCAGTATGAAATTTAGAGTCTAATAAGATCAACTTAATTTTTTATGCATAGTAATTTATGAATAGTGATTTTGCGCTTAGGATTAGTAATGTGACCAAATGTATTAGTAATCTCACTTAAAGAAAGTATTAAAATAATTTGGGCTCCTTGATTAAGTAATGTGATTCAATAAAATAGGTAAATAATTGTTTCGGAAATTATTGGTTAAGTATTAGTTTTTTCAGGTGAATAGTGTTTTTTATTTAAAAATTAAATTAAAATTATTTAAAAAATTATTTTCATAAAATGGAGTACATTTTATAAATTAGAGCATCGATATTTGGTTAAGGTGAATTTTTGGGCTTTTTCGTAAACAGTTGAATTTTCAATGAATAGTATTTTTATTTAAAAATTAAATTAAAAATATTTAGAAAATTATTTTCATAAAATGGAGTTCATTTTTTAAATTAGAACATCGACATTTGGTTAAGGTGAAATTTTGGGATTTTTCGGAGAAAGTTGAATTTTCAGTGAATTGTGAAAATACAGTTTTTGCGTTTCGGGTGTTTGATGACATCATTAAGGATGTATTAATTATTCAATAATTTTGTTCGACTTATGAATAGTAAGATAAGGTATTAGGTGTCCCAAGTGGCCAATACCATGGTAAAATACCATGGGTAAGCCCATGGTTTTTCCAATACCACTGATGAGGTGTCCCTTGGCATTTAATGCTTTGTCCCCTCACTTCTCCTATAAATAACAAGCCATTATCTCATTAATTTCATTTCAAAATCCTCCAAAACGAATTTTTGGTCTCTTTACCTCCCAAAGATTCCTCCCAAGGTTCCCTCAGGCCTCCCAATATCTCTATCTTCACGATTGTGAAGTTACTCTTCAAGGTAAGGGATCCTACCTTTCTCTTTCTTTTCATGTATTCTCTTTTATGTCATTTAATTTAATATCCATGTTCTTATATTGGGTATGTTCTTTTTTATTCCTCCTACTTTCCTTTTCATGTTAATATGATGAGATACCCCCTATTTCCCTCATCAATTCATTTTAATAATGTTTAAGTGGCGTCGTTAAGCTGCCGAATTTTTGTAAGGGATTCTTTCACCCTTCTCATTTTCAAGTTCTATTTTCATGTCAAGTCTTTCAAGTTCATTTTTATTATGTTGGGGTATGATCTATATATACATAGTACTCTTCTTTTATGTTCATATGATGAGCTAACCTATTTGATCTCATTAATTCATTTTTTGTAACTTTTAAGTGACGTCGTTAGGCTGCTGAATTTTCATAAGAGAAATCTTATTTTTGTCTTCCTTCCATTTTTTTCATTTCATATCGTATGTCCTTAAAATTTCATTACTGTATTATTATACCCTTTATATTCTGTACCTATACTATTTTATGGATCATTTATTATTGGGTGACCCATTTCCCCTCTCTTTTCAATGTTTTCTAAAACCCTACAACATAGCTGTTATGCTGCCGAATTTTCATCTCAAAATGTCTCCCTTTTTCTCAAATTCTATTATTTTATTAAGTGAGAACTCAAAACTATTTATTATACAGGTTTATTCACATATATATCAAAATTTTCTATTTTAAATTCTTCTATTTACATACATGATACCCGCTTTCATTTTCCCTGGGTTTAAAGTGACACAAAGATCGTGTCTTAAAAGCTGTTTTTAAAATGTTATGACTATGAAATAAAACCAATTTCTTTTAAGATATATGGGTTATTTATGAAATGATTGATGATGATATATTTGGATCACATGATAATAAAGACAAATTAATGGTTCACCCTGATATAACTCCAATGCATTGTGTAAATACTTAATCTCTAGAGATGACCATTTTAACGATACCTTGGTAAATAACCTTGGTAATTTTTTTTAATGACACCTTGGGGATGGAACTTGGTGAAACGGAAATGATTTTCTAAGTTAAATGTTTTAGGCACGTCTTAAAGTTATGAAACATGTTATTTTTATTTTTATATGTCTCATGATCTCTTTCTCATGCCTTAAAATTATTTACCATGACTTTATTGATGTATCTCAAGTTCACATGTAAAATGTTTCTCTTGTTTCCCTTAATGGGCCTTCTGATAACCCATTCCTTTGATGTATGCTCTCAGGTTATGAGATGATGTAATGAACTTATTATGAACAATTAATAATCCTCTCAAGTGTTTAGAAGAATGTTTTTGTTGTTTTCATGTATTATGTTCCGAATTTCCGAGACACTAGACATTAAAGATCCTTTGTTTGTAAATTTTAGTGAAAAGTTATGTATTAAAAATATGGGATAATATAGTTGGTATCAAAGGATAGTTTAGTTATTTATGGAAATTATGATATGAAAACTTTATGAATAAACCTATAGAAAAGTTTAAAGATAGTAAATCTTCATTGTATTTTGGTGAGTATTGAGTAAGTGGTTTATCAAGAAAATACATCACTATCTGGATACGAGCAGGTAGAGGTGGCTCTAGAACAGATGTACGTAGGGTTAAAACCCGAAAACACTGCTTTGAGCTAGACTCGAACCGAAACTGGTACACAACAACGGGCCTTCCTGCACTCTTGGTTACGACACTCCCAGGGAATATGTTTGGTTAATCGCAAGATTTTTATGAATCCTTATGAAGGAATTATAGAAAAATGTAATTTGTCTAAGCATGAAGTTTTAAGACATAAAATCCTTTTTAGTTAAAAGATTCATAAATTAAATAATTTTATCACGAAGGATTTATTCTTTTATAAAATTTCCCTATCGTCTAGTAATATGTTCACATATTTCCTGAGAAGTTACCTGGACCTCCCCAGAAAGAGAGGTAGAGTTCTCCATTGAACTCATACATGGATTTCATCCGATTTAAAAGACCCCCTATAGTATGGAAAATGTGGAGCTAGAGGAATTAAAGAAACACCTCCAAGATCTTTTTGAGAATGGGTTTATCCAACCAAGTGTGTCTCCTTGGGGAGAAACAGTTCTCTTTGTGAAGAAGAAGGATGGATCGATGCAGCTATGCATTGATTATAGAGAACTGAATGGGATCACAGTGAAGAACAAATACTCTCTTCGAAGAATTGATGACTTATTTGACCAAATTCATGGGACTCAATTATTCTCTAAGATTGATCTTCGTTTTGGTTATAATCAATTGAGGGTGAATAATGATGATATTCCAAAAACTTCCTTTCAATCAAGATATGGTCATTATGAGTTTATTTTTTTGCCCTTTGGACTAATGAACCTGCTATTTTTATGGATCAAGAATAATTTGATTTTGGAAACTTATATCAAATAGAAATCATTTGTATAGGAAAATGATTCGGTGATTAAATGATAAAGGTTATTTTGGATGATGCTTTATCTTTTTGGGTACTATATTCCTAAGATACTACATGATTTAAATTGAGGAGGAATGGTTGAATTTTTTTTGTATGAATTTACATATTTATTTTAGACATATGTTGATTTGGGTTATTTCTAGAAAATGATGAACCTAGCATAGAGAATATATGAATAGGTGAATTACACTTTAGTATGAGACTTTAATAGTAGTCGATGTTATTTGGAGATAAATGTCAAGATTTTTTTTGGGGAAGACTATGTGATTAAATCCTTCTGTGTTTTGGGTTCCAATATTAGTTTGTATTATTCTGAATAATTTTAAGGATGGTTGTGTATTGAATGGTCTTTCTGGAACTTTGGGTACTTTTGTTGAATTTTGGAGATTAATAGTCATATTTATTTTTATAAAGTATTATCCTTTTGGGGATTATATGATCTCGTACTAACCTTTTTAGTTTTAGTTGATGACTAAAGACAAGGGAAAAATATAGTTATTCTTCTGTGGATTATTTGATTCTCTTAGAGATGATTCTTGTGCTTTTGATGAGACCAAGTCTATTTGAATGCTCTTTGTTTGGAGAAAAGATTTGTATTGGTGGAAAATTATTAAGGGATTAGACTCTACATAAAGGTAACTATATTTCCTTATGTTTTTATTCTATGTAGTAAATGAATTCCTCAAAATTATGAAATCGAACGTAAAACAAAAATTTTGTTGGTTTACGTTTCCTACTGGGTAATCAAAGACCGTTTAACAAATCTTAAGTTTGTGATCTTCTTGTGGTTAATTTTCTCCTAATAATGTTTTCTATCAGTCTCCATCGAAACTTGACCCTTTTTTTTCTCTTTCATATCCATGTTTTCCTATATTGAATCCTAGTATGGGTTAACTCAGGTGACCTTTTTTCTTCCCTTTCTTTCTTTTAAAGTAACAGTTTTACTGACTCTTTTTCCGATATGGGACTTTCAACGAAATTTCCTAGCCCAATTTTAAAATTGTGAGGATGCAATTTTTTAGGGGGGAAGATTGTAACAACCTGAAATTTTGAATAAATTTTGTTTCCTAACTTTGTGTGTTATTTTATTTTATACCGAACAAAACTATTTCATTTAATAAAATGAGTATAATTAAAATAAGACCATTGGAAACTAAATGTTTCGAATATTTTCTATAAATACAAGTGATCTTGATTAATTAATATAGAAAGAAGATTCAATGGCCCTATCCAATAGTCTCGGGCCGATCGAAGCCCATCTGACAGAACTCAGGAAGGAGGTAGCACCTTTGGGATTTGCTTTGGAGAAAACCGAAGCCGAACTTCATCATGTGAAGATGGAACAGAATCGAATTCACGAGAAGTTCAAGCTGATAGAAATCACTACTCATGAAATGTTGGCCTAGCCACCCCAATATTCTATCACCCTATCACACCTTACTCTTAGGTCTTATATTGGTGTTATAAGGGGTTATGTAACGAGACCATAACTTCCTTGTGTAATCCTTTGATTTAAATAAAAATTGTGATTTCCTCTTATGATGAAGTTTTTGAATTTTCAAATGTCCGGATAAATATAGTATGCATATTATAGATGAATTTTAGAAAAAATATATTTTAAAAATATTTATGTAAAACTTAAATAATTAAAAATGTGTAATGATTTTTGAAAAATGGTCCTCTATAGTTTTGTTCAGTATGAAATTTAGAGTCTAATAAGATCAACTTAATTTTTGATTAATAGTAAATTATTAATAGTGATTTTTCACTTAGGATTAGTAATGTGACCAAATGGATAAGTAATCTCTCTTAAAGAAAGTATTAATATAATTTATGCACCTTTATTAAGTAATGTGATTCAATAAAATAGGTAAATAAGTTTTTCAGAAATTATTGGTTAAGTATTAGTTTTTCTTAGGTGAATAGAGTTTTTTATTTAAAAATTAAATTAAAATTATTTAGAAATTTATTTTCATAAAATGGAGTTCATTTTTGAAATCCAAGCATCGTAATTTGGTTAAGGTGAATTTTTTGGATTTTTCTGAAACAGTTGAATTTTCATTGAATAGTGTTTTTATTTAAAAATTAAATTAAAAATATTTAGAAAATTATTTTCATAAAATGGAGTTCATTTTTGAAATCATAAAATCTATATTTGGTTAAGGTGAAATTTTGGGATTTTTCTGAGAAAGTCGAATTTTTAGTGAATAGTGAAAATTCAGTTTTTGAGTTTCGGGTGTTTAATGACATCATTAAGGATGTTTTAATTATTCAATAATTCTGGTAGACTTATGAATAGTAAGATAAGGTATGAGGTGTCACAAGTGGCCAATACCAGGGGTAAGCCCATGGTTTTTCCAATACCACCGATGAGGTGTCCCTTGGCATTTAATGCTTTATCCCCTCACATCTCTTATAAATACCAAGCCATTCCCTCATTCATTTCATTTCCAAATCCTCCCCAACAAAGTTTTGGTCTCTTTACCTCCCAAGGAGTACTCCCAAGGTTCCCTCAAGCCTCCCAAGGTCCCGACCTTCAAGCTTTTGAAGTTACTCTTCAAGGTAAGGGATCTTACCTCTCTCTTTCTTTTCATGTATTCTCCTTTATTTCATTTATTTTAAGCTCCATGTTCTTGTGTTGGGGATGTTATTTTATATTCCTCCTTCAGTACTTTTCATTTTCATATGATGATATACCCCCTCTTTCTCTCATCAATTCATTTTAAGAATGTTTAAGTGGTGTCGTTCGACTGCTGAATTTTTGTAAGGGATTCTTTCACCCTTCTCATTTTCAAGTTCTATTTTAATGTCAAGTCTTTCAAGTTCCTTTTTATTATGTTGGGGTATGATCTCTATATCCATCATATTTTTCTTTTATTTTCATATGATGAGATACCCTATTTGATCTCATCAAATCATTTTTTTTTGAAGTTTTAAGTGACGCTGTTAGGCTGCCCAATTTTCATAAGAGAAATCTTATTTTTGTCTTCCTTCCATGTTTTTCATTTCATATGTTATGTCCTTAAAATTTCATTACCATGTTATTATATCCTTCATCTTATTTTCCTCTACTATTTTATGGATCATTTATGAGTGGGTGACCTATTTCCCCTCTCTTTTCAATGTTTTCTAAAACCCAGCAAAATAGTCGTTATGCTGCCGAATTTTCATATCAAAATGTCTCTCTCTTTTTCTCAAATTATATTATTTTATTAAGTTAATACTCAAAACTATTTCATCTACAGGGGTATTCACATATATATCAAAAAAATTTATTTTAAGGATTTACATACATGAGTCCCTCTTTCCTTTTCTGTGGGTTTAAAGTGACATAAAGATCACATCTTTAAAGCAGTTTTTAAAATGTTATGACTATGAAATGAAACCCATTTCTTTTATGGTATATGGGTTATTTATGAAATGATTGATGCTGATATATGTGGCTCACATGATAATAAAGAAAAATTAAGGGTGTGCCCTGATAGCGCTCCAATGCATTGGGTAAAGACTTAATCTCTAGAGATGACCATTTTAACGATACCTTGTTAAATAACCTTTGTAATTTTTTTTAATGACACATTGGAGATGGACCTTGCTGAAACAGAACTGATTTTCTAAGTTAAATGTTGTAGAAAAATCTTCAAGTTATGAAACACGTTATTTTTATTATTATATGCCTCATGATCTCTTTCTCATGCCTTAAAGTTATTTACCATGACTTTATTGATGTATCTCAAGTTCACATGTAAAATGTTTCTCTTGTTTCCCTTACTAGGCCTTCTTCTCACCCTTTCCTTTAATGTATGCTCCCAGGTTATGAGATCATGTAATGAACTTAGGATTAACAATTAATAATCCTTTCAATTGTTTAGATGATTTTTTTTTGTTTTCATGTATTATGTTCCTGATTTCCAAGACACTAGACTTTAAAGATCCTCTGTTTGTAAAATGTAATGAAAAGTTATGTATTAAAAAGGAGGGATGATATAAGGAATACCAAGGGATGTTTCACATTAAATTTCATAAATTAAGGAGCTCAATAAGGAATCCTTTGAGTGAGCCCAAGCGGAGTGGTTGAAACAGTGTTTGGCGGATAGAATAATTCATGTTCATTGATTCGGACATATATTTCTTTACACTAGTCCAATGACTTTTAAATTTTTAGGGTAGATATAAAACATCATTAAAAACACTTATAAGAATATACCTTAGTGATTTTTGTCCGTCTGGTGGGACAAACAGAATAAAACATCTGGAGGACATATTCTAGAGGAGAAAATTTTTTGTTATTTGCATTCTCTCTTTCATTAATCTTAGTCTTGTAATGTGTTCTTATTACCCTTTATTCACAATTATCATTATCATGGTGGGTTAAAATTCTGTTTGATTGGGGAAGGAGAGGTTTTCCATTTTCTAATTCATGATTTCTTACTATTAATGTTTTAAGATCCTTATCTCTCTTCTGTAAAATTGATTTCAATTTCCTATAATGTTTTTTATTATCATGTACAACTGTATTTGATTTTAGATTATGTTGTTTTTATTTCTTTGTTAAATGGTAAATGTTTCCCTCCACTAGGTTATGGTATATATACAGTGGAATAGATCAGTTATTAGTGGTGAATTACTGAGTTATCACTAATACATGTGAGAGGAGTAGTGAATATTTTTGGTTTTTTGCGATAAACAAGACATTATTGGGAATTTCCTAAGTGAATTAGGGGTATTCACTACAACTATATCACATAATGGAATGAGAGTATGACAATCTGGGATTTTAGTAAGGTTTATTCTCAACATTACTATTTGACCAGGGGAGTGAGAAGAAGCGGTTGTGGATTATCACATTTATCAACTTAGCAGAAGAGAATTGGATAAGTTGAACTATGATATAATTACAATTGGAAAACCAAACTTGACCTGATCACTATCTCATATAATATTAATCAATCACTTGTTTTGTCAATTTTTTCTTACTCTTTTTCTTAATTTCTTTTCTTTTTTTTAGTCTCTTTTTTTAAATCAATCAATTTCAAAAACAATCTCTACTTATTTCTCTTATTTCAAGTGACAAATGTAATTGTTGTGCACTCCTCTATGGAGACAAACTAGGTTTACCATTATACTACATTTTAACTTAGTTAATATTTGTTTTTTCACACACCATGATAGGCACATGTCAAATATTTAGTTCCCTATTCTACCTATATAGACTTCTATCATTGGAAGGTGACGTTTACATAGCCAAGGGTGGTAAACATGTGAATAAAGGAGAATTGGATGTGCAAGCTACGTGATCAGGACCCAAGCAGTAGAGTCTGGGTAATGTAATAGTTTAGATCACCAATATTTTTTGAGATAAATAAGGGTTACAACTTGATTTCTTTTCTCCTGTAGTGAATCATTTCAGGGGTGTCTTTCCAAAAAACTTCTTAGGTCTACCTCCAGAGCGAGAGGTATAATTAACCATTGATCTTCTTCCAAGAGCATCACCGGTGAAAATTCCTCCTTATAGGATGGAACCTATGGAAATTTTGGATCTCACGATGTAGTTGGAGGGTCTAGAGGATAAAGGATTTATACTCCCTAGTATATCTCTCTGGGGTTCTCTAGTATTTTTTCAAGACGGTAGATGGTACCTTTAGGATCTATGTGGATTATTGTGGATTCAACCAGATCATGATAAAGAATCAGCATCAATTTCCTCTAATAGAGGACCTCTTTGATTATCTATGAGGAGGAAGAGTGTTTTCAAAATATATTTTAGGTCAGGATATCAGTAGGTTCATTTTAGGTCATTAGACATACCTCAAGTAGATTTCATGAGTATATATGGATTTTTATGAGTACAATGTCATGTTGTCTAGTCTCCTGAACTCACCTATAGTCTTCATGGCTCTTATGAATCGGGTTTTCCACCCATAACCAGATTCATTCATGGTAGTATTTCTTTATGATATCTTACTGTATTCATGATCCAGACATGACCATGCCTACCATCTTAATATCGTGCTGAATATATTTAAATAAAATCATATATATTCTAAGATTAGTAAATGAAACTTCTAGATCATCAAATCCCACTTATTAGGCCATATTATCTCAGATTTAGAAGTTTTTGTAGACCTAGAGAAAGTTAGAGCAATGGTTTCTTGGGAGTATCACAAAAACATCTTTGACATCTAGTGTTTCTTGGGACTTACTAGATATTATATATTATTTATCTAATATTTATCATTTCCTGAAGCACTACTTATGAACCTAAAAAAGAACGGTGTAAAATTAATTTGGTTAGAAGCTTGTGAAGCAGCCTTTCAGGGGTTTAAGGGCAGTTTGACTTCAATGATGATACGGATTCTTTCAGAGCTAGTCAAGAGTTATACAGTCTATTGTGATGCATCAGGTATCAGTATTGGAGATATTATGATGTATTATATGTGATTCCTTACGTATGGGTCTCATTAGTTGATGCCTCATGAGTGGAATTACTTGATGCATAACCTAGAGATCGCTACTTTGTTCTTGATTTATGTTGTTGAAGACACAATCTTCTTGGAGAGAGTTTGTGGTATACACTGATCAAAAAACCCTCAAGTATATCTTTACATCATGAGATCTCAATCTCAGGCTGTGCAGGTGGGTATAGTACCAACAATCATTGGATTTTCAAATTGCCTACACGGTTGGGAATGGAAATTCAGTAGATGATTCGCTGATTGAAGGACTCAGACACAGGCAACTCAAGAGTGTAGTGGGTAATGGAAGCTCATGGATTTATTATCATAAATGCATGTTGAGGTTTGGAATGACCATGTTCGGATTATCCTCTTATCTGTATTAGTGACTTCTACTCTTCTTTAATGGTAAGAATGACACAACTATGTAATACTAAAGGACTTGTACTAAGGGATGGTTTCTCATGTGATGATACATATTCATTTTATAACATCTATGGGGATGATACATTATTGTTCCATGGGTGTGTATGGGTCCCAGAAGACATCAGTGAGAAGCTAATGTGGGGATTTCATGCCTCAACATGGGCAGTTCATCCTAGGGTCACCAAAATGTTTTGAGATATAAGACACCAGTATTAGTGTTATGGTATGAAATGGGAGATTTCTGACATCATCACTCAGTGTTCCACCTATTAATAGATTAAGGTGGAACATCAGCAACCAAAAAAAGGAGTTTACAATCATTATCCATTCCCATGTGGAATGGGATGATGGTTCGATGTATTGCATGACTAGTCTACCCAAATCACCTCTGGAAAATGATTTAGAGTGGTTTTTCATTGATAGTTTGATAAAGGTCACACATTTATTACCTTTGTGAGATACCTTCTCAGTAGATGATCTAGGAAGTTCATGTGTTAGGGAAGTTGTATGTCTACATGGATATTCTCATTATTTTGTTTCTGATAGAGATGCTCACTTTATGTTATGGTTACGGAAGGGGTTATAGAAGGCATTGGGTACACAGGTTCTTCTGAGAATAAATTATCACTTGTAGATATATGGACAGATAGAGAGTACTATTCAGGTGCTATAGGACATACTTCATGAATTTATCCTTGACTTTGGGGGCTCCTAAGAGAAACACATTACCCTTATTGAGTTTTCTTATAATAATTGATTTTAGGATACCATTGAGATGGATCCTTATAAAGGCTTATATGGTAGGCCTTTCCGGTCACCTCAATACTAGTTATAGGTAGGGGAGGAAGCTATACTTGGACTGCATCTCATACAAGAGACTACAGAGTACGTCCAGTAAATCAGAAAGTGCATGATGAAAGCTCAGCCTAGATAGTATTCATATGCCAATAGACACGGTAGACCTCTTGATTTCAGGGTTGGAGATTGAGTTTTCTTGTGTGTATCGCCTAGGTTGGTCCATAGACATATTCAAAGGTAGGGTAACCTCTCTTACCGGTTTGTTGCACCCCTTGATGTTTTGAAATGGATCAGACTAGTAGATTACCAGTAAGCACTTCCTCATAAATATCGGTCTATGCAATATTTTCCTTTTGTGTCTTAGCTTTGTCGATAGTATCTAGACCTATCACATGTATTTCAGCCAGATGAGGCTGAATTCAATTTAGATTATTCCTTCGAGGAGTATATCATTTTTATTGTGGATCAGAGCATAAAGACACTCCAAGGTAGATTTTTTTCCTATGGTGTGGGTTCTATACCAGCACAGCTAGGTACATAATGAGAGTTTGGAATAGGAAGCTGATGTTTGAGGTTAGTGGCCAGAAATCTTTGTCGACGATACCCCTTTACCCTCATAAGGCTAGCTCAGGGATGAGTTGCTTTAAGTATGTGAGGTTGTAACAACCCGCCTTTTTACGAAGGTGTGCATTATTTTTTTGGTTTAAATTCATATATATGGTCTTAATAGTGATTCCTAATCAAAACAAGGAGGTCTTGGGTGTGTCTGGGGATTTTTTGGATCCCATACCATTGAAATGGGAAGAAACGGCTGGGTTGCACAGTTAGGAAAAATCATGTGATTGCTGACAGTGGCGCAGCAGGGGTAACACAGTTTTTCTGCAACCATGTGACCCCAAGAGCATGCCCATGTGACCTACTATAGGTTTGGGGAAAGGCAGTTCCACATGTCTGAAGGTTCCGGGCGCAGCGAAAGCACGTGGGTGGATGTGCCCACTTGGCTTTTTGTCATTAGAAATGATCAATCCGGGATCAATACGATGATAAACGTCAGTCTCCACGAATCGAATCACAGAAAAAGACAAATAAGATTGTTTGTCTTGGAACCACAAACAAGGATCGTTACAGGTTGATTATAGTTAATTTAATTAATTATAAAGACATACCTTTTGGGTGTTCTTTCTTCATTTATGTTCTCGATCACGTTGTCGATGTGATCCTTCGTTGAGTCGTAGAATCCAAGTGTAGACTCCCTCTAGAGGTGATCCACACGTGTACCTTGTATCTCTAGACGCCGCCAAAGGATTCTCTGGGTGCTAGCGTGGAGAAGCCTTTGATTGTGTTGTCCGCCTTAGATCGTCTTGATCCGATGGAAGAGGATATCTCTCTATGTTGAGAGCGTTCTTGGATGAAGATGTTCTTTCTATCTTCAAAGAATTCTCCAGAGATGTTGTGCACAACGACTCTCTTGTGTGGGAAAAGAGTTGGGTTGTGAGGATATTTATAATCGAGTTTGAGTTTGTAGAGTTATGACAATAAATAAACGTGTTATGCATTTCATTTATTTCATTAACACTTATTGAAAACCCCCATGTTGAATAATTAATTCCTTGACATGCGCTCACGCTGAATATAATAAATATCATTTAATAAAACGATATTGTATCCTCAAAAACCCGACTGGAAAAACTACACAATGTGTAATAATAAATACACTGCGTGTACTTTTTTTCATTGAAAACTACACGGTGTGTACATTAAATGTACACGGCGTGTATATATTATTTTCATTTATTCATTTCCTTTCCAAAAAAAAATACACGGGGTGTATATTTAATAATACACGGCGTGTACTTGTTTTATTTTATTTTTCCTCCATCATTTAAAACAACTTAGTCTTCCTTGAATAATTATTAAACCACGTATGGGAATAATCTCTATTCAACTTGAGATACTTGGATACACTTAGTGTGTGACCCTCTAGGCATCTTTCTCGTTGGAATTAGGCAGGCTTGCCTAAAGTCCAAGATTACTATCTAGCAACGGGTCAAGGCACCCAAGAGAAAGAAGTTGACGCCGCATTGACGTATCACCTCATACGAACGCTTATTGTGTAATTTAATCCATTTGTCTTGATATCTCATCAAGCAGGTTTCATGGCAGTGTTATAAACCTATATGCTTGATCTGTCGTTCTTTGACTACCTGAAATAAACTCGTCGTTTACACCATGGCCAAGGAATTTAATGCGATAGTTCTATTTCAATCAAAGGGCTGAGATATCAAATTCCATAAATGGAAGGGACAAATCCGTCCTCGACTTATCCATTAACAACATGTCACTCGTGACACACCCAACGTACCCTACTTCCCACCAACTTTCTGCGTGATGGTTTTCATCAGTAAATCTAAGTGAACGAGTCATGACATGAGTTAATGATAATCTTTCAGTCTAAGGACCATTACACACGCTCACAGATAGAAATATCTGATGACACCAAGACATGCGGAATTACTACTGGCGGGTCTGTTCTCATAATCCCCCATCTTGGATATTACCAAGTGCGAACACCATGAGAGAGAGTCTCGTATTCTTACGAGTACTCACACATGACAGTCTGTATACTATGTGTCCTATCATAGTATGTCATCCAACCGCAGAACTTTATTTAAGAATATTGTTATAGCATTTCAAGGTTCTCATCATAGAGGGGATCTGCTATGACCTTATTAATGCAACAAATATTCCAGGACATTATTATATTATAGTCATGCAGAACAATGAACAATATATAATAAGTGAACATTTATGTAATCAAAGTACAAAACAGTTGGTTCTGAGGACACCAACCCTTAAAAACTCCCACTTGGACTAGAGACAACTGCCTACGACTTTTAGTCCGCTAGACCTCACATGATGATCATGTTTCTGCTAAGTCAATGATTTAGTTAATGGGCCTGCCACGTTGTCTTCCGTGGAAATACTGCTCACTGCAACTTCACCTCTCTGAGAAAAATCCTTCAAGATATGATACTTATGAAGTATGTGCTCTGTCCGCTGATGTGACCTTGGCTCTTTTGCAAGTGCCACCACAACAGTATTATCACAATAGAGTGTGATAGGATATTTACTGCTCGGTACTACATCCAACTCTTGGATGAAGCTTCGCATCCATACTGCTTCTTTAGTTGCCTCAGAAGCTGTGATATACTCGGACTCTGCTGTAGAATCTTCCACCACACTTTGTTTTGAGCTCTTATAGCTCACTGAACCTCCATTCAAACTGAAGATGTATCCAGTCTGCGACTTCATGTCATCTTGATCAGTCTGGAAACTAGCATCTACATGTCCCCAGATGACTAGTTCCTCATCTCCTCCATAAACAAGGAACATATCCTTATTACGCCTCAGATACTTAAGGATAGTCTTGACTGCCATCCAATGGAGGACTCCTGGATCAGCTTGATATCTGCCTACCACACTTAATGCGTAAGCAACATCTAGCCTCGTACATAGCATATCATACATGACTGACCCAATAGAGGATGCGTAAGGGATCCTTGCAATCCTCTTTCTTTCCTCATGTGTCTGAGGACACATTTTCTTGGAAATATGAATGCCATGTGACACTGGCAACAATCCTCTCTTGGACTATTCCATACTGAATCTCTTCAGTATCTTGTCAATGTATGTACTTTGACTCAGGCCCAACATTCTCTTAGATCTATCACGATGGATCTTGATCCCAAGAATATATGTCGCATCGCCCAAGTCTTTCATGGCGAAGCATTTATGCAACCATTCCTTAACTCACTGTAAGACAGGTAATTCGTTTCCAATTAGCAATATGTCATCAACATATACTATTAGGAAAACGACTGCACTTCCACTAAACCTTTTGTAGACACAAGGCTCATATTCATTCTTAACAAAGCCAAATTCTGTAACAGCTTCATCAAAATGAATGTTAGATGACCTTGATGCTTGCTTTAATCCATAAATGGATTTCTGCAACTTGAATACCTTGTTGGCATCCTTTGGAGTCACAAACCCTTCAGGTTGTGTCATGTAGACATCTTCCTGGAGGTTCCCATTAAGGAAAGCTATTTTGACATCCATTTTCCAAATTTCATAATCATGGTAAGCAACAATGGCCAATAGGATTCTGATGGACTTCAGCATTGCAACTGGAGAAAAGGTTTCATCATAGTCAATTCCTTGACACTGTCTAAAACCTTTTGCAACCAGTCGTGCCTTGTAGGTGCTGACTTGCCCCTCCATGTACAGTTTCTTCTTGAATACCCATTTATTACCAATAGGATTTACATCAACTGGAGGATCTACCAAAATCCAGACTTGGTTTTGGTACATGGAATCCATTTCAGAATTCATGGCTTCTTGCCATTTGGCAATGTTTGTGCCTTCAACTGCTTCCTTGTAGGTAAGAGGATCATCATTGTCAACCAATAATGAGTCACCATCCTCGGTGACAAGAAAATCATATCGTTCTGGTTCTCTCACCTCTCTCATGCTCCTACGCAGTTCTTGTGTCTCTGGAACAGATTGTTCTTCCACGGGGCTTTGTGGAATCTTTTCTTGCACCAACTCATGTGTATCTTGAGCCTCGACTTCATCGAAGTCTATCTCTCTCCCACTATCTCTTTTGGAGATGTGCTCCCTCTCAAGGAATATGGTGTTTCTTGCCACTGTAACCTTTTTTCTAAGGGGTTGTATAGGTAATATCCCCTTGTTTCCTTGGGATATCCTATAAAGATTCACTTTGTGCCTTAGGGTGCAAGTTTGTTACCTGAAGAGGCCTTAACAAATGCTTCACTACCCCACACATGTAAATTCGATAACATGGCTTTGCGTCCACTCCATAATTCGTATGGAATATCATTTATCGATTTAGTTGGTACTTGGTTTAGTATGTGCGCTGCTGTTTGTAATGCATATCCCCAAAAGGATAATGGAAGACTCGCATGACTCATCATTGATCTCACCATGTCCAACAGGGTTTGGTTCCTCCTTTCACTTACAACATTCCACTGTGGTGTGTAAGGAGGAGTGAGTTGAGATAGAATCCAAAACTCCCGTAAGAAATCAATGAAGTCTTGATTAAGATATTATCCTCCTCTGCCTGAGTGTAGTTTCTTAATCTTCTTACCAAGCTGGTTCTCAACTTAATTCTTGTATTCTTTGAACCGATCAAAAGAATCTGACTTATACCTCATTAAATAGATATATCCATATCTACTAAAATCATCAGTAAAAGTAATGAAGTATGATAACCCACCCCTTGCTTCAACTGAAAATGATCCATACACATCTGTGTGAACTAATTATAGATTCTCTTTAGCTCTTTCACCTTTCCCACTAAATGGGGCTTTGGTCATTTTGCCTTGTAGACACGCATGACATACACCAAGTGGTTTTAGTTTGAAAGAATCTAAATACTCATCTTGATGTAATTTTGTCAAACGTTTCTCATTGACATGACCTAGCCGGTGATGCCAAAGTTGGGTGTGGTATGAGTCATGTGAATTAACTTTGTTATCGATTGCCATTACTTGGTTTGTGTAGTCTAACACATAAAGGTTGTTATATAAATGTTCCCAACCAAAACAAATGATATCTTTATAAAAGTAGCAACATTCATTTCCAAACTTGAATATGAATCCATCAGTATCTAATCTGGATACTAAAATAATGTTTTTAGTAACAGAAGGCACATAATAACAAACTTTCAAAACCAAGACCATCCCGGTAAGCAATGTGAGGTGGTAGTCTCCAACAGCTACAGCAGCGAGTCTGGCTCTGTTGGCTGCTCGTAGATCTACCTCCCCTCGATCAGTCTTATTGAATCTACTTGGTTCCTGTATTTGGATAAAGATGTGAGCACCACAAGCAGTATCTAATACCCAATTAGTAGAAACAAATAGATTGCATTTGATAACAAACGCACCTGAATATTCCCCTTGCTTCCTTGGCTGGGTACAATTTTTCTTCCAATTTCCCTTCTTGCCACATGCGAAACAAACAGCATCCTATTCATTTGCCTCCCCTTTGATCTTCCTTTTCTTGGAAGGCCTTGAAGAAGCTTTGGGCTTAAAGCTCTTCGCCTTCCCTTTCCTTTTATTCACCATAAGGACAGATGGCTTTTCACGCTTCATGTCATTGTCCACTTGGCGAATAAGGATAAGAAGATCAGATAGAGACTTCTCAATATTGTTCATGTTGAAATTAACAACAATGTTTGAGAAGCTCTGGGGGAGTGATGTGAGAATGAGATTGGTACCCCGTTCTTCAGGGAGTTTAAACCCTAGAACCTCCAAG
Organism: Viscum album; assembly: GCA_963277665.1. Taxonomy (NCBI): domain Eukaryota; kingdom Viridiplantae; phylum Streptophyta; class Magnoliopsida; order Santalales; family Viscaceae; genus Viscum; species Viscum album. Next base: position 898,124,438 of record OY728120.1, read on the forward strand.
CATTCAATGTAGCCAATGAGCTTGACTACATGATGCCCACCTGGGGCACCCTCTCCAAGCTTGCTCTGAAACAGAGCCTTGGAGATCTCAAACCTTTCCTGTCTTGCTCTCTCCTGGTATAAACCACGTAGGTGCTCGAGCATGTTGTAGGCATCCATGTCTTCATGAGACTTCATGAGCTCACTAGACATAGATGACAGCATCAAACATTGAACATCGAGAGCATCGTTCAAATGTTTATCATAGACTAGGAAATCTTCATCACTCGCCCCTAGGGTAGGAGAATCAGGAAGTGAGGACTCCAGCACGTAAAACTTAAGTTCATGGCGTAGGATAACCCGAAGGCGCCTAAACCATTCCTAAAAGTTACTGCCGGTGAGGATGTTGTCTTTATCCAGAATTGATCGCAGAGAAAATGTGGTTGATGAGTTTGTCATATTGATTCTACAAATTAAAAGAGCAGATTCATCAGTACTTTCTTGATTAAATTTTATGAGAAATAATAAATTTTATTAACTCTCCCACTATTTTATCAAGTCCCAATGGCCCTCACCATTGAACTAGGAATGTCTAGTTTCTTTGAAATTCTAGTGGCAAGGATCCATATTCCCCTTCGCATAACCCCAACAAGGGTTGGTCAAGCTATTTGAAGGTATTTAGGTAGGCAGGTCTTTGCCAACTTTGAGCTTACATTTCCTTGATCTGTTGAGTGGACTCCCTAATCCTGAAATCCTGACTTGAATTTCCTCAACTCTTGCCTCTAATATTACATCAAGTTTATCAAGGGCTACTTCTCTTAATGTAATATGGTTAAGTCAACCTTAAACCTTTCATAAGGGCTTCCTTTATAAAAGTAAGTGTCCCAACAAGGGTTGGTCAAACACATAGTTTTATTGAGTCTTTCCCTTAATCAAGTAACGAAAGGCTTGGTATGACTTAATATGGTATTTGAGGGATTTTATTCTTTATGCGTATCTTTTCATTATCACATTCTTGTTAATATTAAGTGATGCTTTCTTAAGTGATTAACCATGTTCTGATAATGTTTACACATAGTCCGGTTTTTATTTTATTCCATCATTGCATGATTGTTCATTTTATTAATTATGTGATCGTGACAACACATAAATAATAAATAAACCATGCAATCAGACAGAAATAAAATAAGATGGCATGATCATGAGCTTCTATTTGGTTAGCTTATCTAGCGGTTTTGATAAGCTAACCCTGGCCTAGGAAAAACACCTTGAACCTGATGGTTCGTGTTTTCCAGCTCCCACCTATCCACCTTTGTATATTCTTATGTCGGTTTCACCTCGGCTTTTGGATTTGAACCGTCTCCTCTGGCTTGGGATATCCTCGATTACATGGGTTTACATTAAAGAAACCATGGGCACGTAGGCCCTACATTTTATTGGAAGAAGGCTCGCAGGCCAACAAATTTAAATTAAATAAATTTAAATGAAACCATACACATACAAAGGGTCTTTGGTCTAGCTCATGATCATCCATAGTATGCAACAATATTTACAAATATTTAGAATTCAAATTCTTTCAATCGTTCTTTTATTTAAGATAAGACGCGCTCGAATTCAATTAATTATGTTCTTATAATTAATCAATTTTTTATCTTAAATTCCTTTCTGAATTTCCTTGAGATTCTTCTCATCCATATTTCTTGTACGGGTCTTTGTTCATTGGAGGAAACCTGGTGAAATTTCATTTCTGTAAAGTACACATCGTGTAGTTTATAATTACACGGCGTGTATTTTTCTTTTCACCCTTTATCCAAAGTACACTCCGGGGCTTTGGCGTGTTTTCTGTACTTTGGAAATTTTAGAGTACACAGCGTGTTGATGAATCATACACGGTGTGTACTTCCTTGTTACGTGGTAACCGGCCTGGCGATCCCATGTACACGGTACGCGGCTTAATCTTTGTACACATTTTCACCTGGGTCGGAACGGACTACACGGCATGTTGTTCCAACATACACACCGTGTATTCCAGTTTCCATGCGCTGTTCTATTCTGGTCAACAAGGTGTGATTAAAACTTAGGCATAATAAATTCACACGGCGTGGTTTGGCGGACCAGTGTCGGTTTGTTGAACCTAAGTACACAGCATGTAGTTTTAATTACACGCCGTGTAATCCCGTGTTGTACAGACAGAAAGAGCGGATCCTCTGGATGAGTTCCTCGTTTTTATTTTAATCAAAATTAAAATTAAAAGGTTGTTTCTGTGATATGAATCGAGAAGCGAAAGAGGAAGAATAGATCTCGTTAATTCATATTTATAGAACGATTTATTTCGAATTGAATCAAATATGAATGCGTAAATTATCAACGAAAATTAAATAACTATAATCAATGTTGTAACCTCCCTCTGATACCATTTGAAGGTTCCGGGCGCAGCGAAAGCGCGTGGGTGGATGTGCCCACTTGGCTTTTTGTCATTAGAAATGATCAATCTGGGATCAATACAACGATAAACGGCAGTCTCCACAGATCGAATCACAGAAAAAGACAAAGAAGATGGTTTGTCCCGGAACCACAAACAAGGATCGTTACAGGTTGATTATAGTTAATTTAATTAATTATAAAGAAATTCCTTTTGCGTGTTCTTTCTTCGTTGATTTTCTAGATCACGTTGTCGATGTGATCCGTCGTTGCGTCGTAGAAGCCAAGTGTAGACTCCCTCTAGCGGTGATCCACACGTGTACCTTGTATCTCTGGACGCCGCCAAAAGATTCTCCGGGTGCTAGCATGGAGAAGCCTTTGCTTGCGTTGTCCGCCTTAGATCGTCTTGATCCGATGGAAGAGGATATCTCTCGGTCTTGAGAGCGTTCTTGGAGGAAGATGTTCTTTCTGTCTTGAAATAATTCTCCAGAGATGTTGTGCACAACGATTCTCTTGTGTGGGAAAAGAGTTGGGTTGTGAGGATATTTATAATCGAGTTTGAGGTTGTAGAGTTATGACAATAAATAAACGCGTTATGAATTTCATTTATTTCATTAACTCTTATTGAAAACCCCCATGTCAAATAATTAATTCCTTGACATGCGCTCACGCTGATTATAATAAATATCATTTAATAAAACGATATTATATCCTCAAAAACCTGACTAGAAAAACTACACGGCGTGTAATAATAAATACATGGTGTGTACTTGTTTTTCATTGAAAACTACACGGTCTGTACATAAAATGTACACTGTGTGTATATCTTGTTTTAATTTATTCATTTCCTTTCCAAAATAAAAATACATGGCGTGTACATTTAATAATACACGGCGTGTACTTGTTTTATTTTATTTTTCCTCCATCATTTAAAACAACTTAGGCTTCCTTGAATAATTATTAAACCACGTACAGGAATAATCTTTATTCAACTTGAGATACTTGGATACACTTAGTGTGTGACCCTCTAGGCCTCTTTCTCGTTGGTATTAGGCAGGATTGCCTAAAGTCCAAGATTACTGTCTAGTAACGGGTCAAGGAACCCAAGAGAAAGAAGTTGACGCCGCATTGACGTATCACCTCATACGAATGCTTACTGTGTAATTTAATCCCTTTGTCTCGATATCTCATCAATCAGGTTTCATGGCGGTGTCTAAACCTATATGCTTGATCTGTCGTTCTTTGACTACCTGAAATAAACTCGTCGTTTACACCATGGCGATGGAATTTAATGCGACAGTTCTACTTCAATCAAAGGTCTGAGATATCAACTTCCATAAATGGTAGGGACAAATCCTTCCTCGATTTATCCATTAAAAACATGTCACTCGTGACGCACCCAACGTACCCTACTTCCCGCCAACTGTCTGCGTGATGGTTTTCGTCAGTAAATCTAAGTGCGCGAGTCATGACATGAGTTAATGATAATCTTTCAGTCTAAGGACCATTACACACGCTCGCAGATAGAAATATCTGATCACACCAAGACATGTAGAATTACTACTAGTGGTTCTGTTCTCATAATATCCCATCTTGGAGATTACCAAGTGCGAACTCCATGAGAGAGAGTCTCGTATTCTTAAGAGTACTCACACATGACAATCTGTATACTATGTGTCCTATCATAGTATGTCATCCAACTGCAAAACTTTATTTAAGAATATTGTTATAGCATTTCAAGGTTCTCATCATAGAGGGGATCTTCTATGACCTTATTAATGAAACAAATGTTCCAGGACATTATTATATTATAGTCTTGCAGAATAATGAACAATATATAATAAGTGAACATTTATGTAATCAAAGTACAAAACAGTTGTTTCTGAGGACACCAACCCTTACAATGTCTTGCACATGGTTAGAAAAACTGTGCACCTAACCATGTGAGGTTCCCCCTTATAGTAGTGGTTTGGCACATGATTAGCACACAGTTTTTCCAAACGTGCAGTCAAACCATGCACCCTTGTATTTTAGGGTGAAATTTCATTTTCTTTTTCCATTTAATCTTATTACCCTATCTATTTTTCCCCTTCTTCCTCCAGTGGATGAAATGGGATGTTTCTTCTCCCGTATCTTTCCTCCTCGATCGATCTAGGATTTTATATATATCTCCCATCTAGTTTCTATTTCACGATCAGTCAAAGGTGTTGTATTCCTAAAGGTGATATCTCAAATCATATCCCTTCCAATCTAAGATTATCTCAATATCCTTCATTCTATTTAGGTGCATGATCATTTGTCTAATTTTTATGGTTTTAGACCATCTCTTAGATTTCTTCCAACCAGCTCTGATTTTGAGGTCGATATCGAGCATGGAGACATCTACGACCTTAAGGTATGTGATCTCATCATTCTTTCCATGAGATTTGATGTCTCATATATATATTGTTGTTCCCCACACTATATTTTTTCAAGTATCCCCTTTTAATTTATTTCTTCATATCATACTAATCATCGCACTATGATACATGGCCCTTGATCCTTATTTATTAATTTAGAGGGTGGTAACCACAATTATGGACACCCCTTGGGTGTGACAAATGGAATTTCCATATTATAATCCTATGTTTATATGTCTCAATCACCTCTAAAGTATTCATCTTGGTTCATTAGTCTCATTTTCTAATTGTATAATTATTTTAAAGGAACCCAAGGCACCTCCTAAGTGTTTGGACCACTTATACTCAAAATTTCCCATGTGGGAAATTTCCATATTAATCTTGGCACCTCCTAAGTACCTCTTTGATATTTAAATTGAAGTGTCATGTTAAGATAATTTAATGTACTTGATCATATGGGATAGGTTATATATGTTGGTTTATTTCCTTGAATTAACTGAATAAATTAATTGAAATGATTTAAAAAGGGTGGTAAGTCCATGCCAAATGCTTGTGATTTATAAAATGCTTTTTTTGATTGTATCTCCTTCTTATAAATGAACTTGACTATAGAGATAAATGATATTATTTTCCTCAATTATTATGTTATAATTAATAACACGACTTGATAGTGGATATGGTATGATGGTAAGGGTTCTAATGAGAATAACGGTATCACTCTCCCTTATATCAGCTATTGTGTATGATGCCTCACACCACTGACAATATTAGGATTGGAGGCTTAATGTTCCGCATTACTTTTCTTGAGTACTAACATGATGGCACACTCGCCATCTCTAGTGACGAGCATGAAATCTCCCACTCATTATGAGGTGTAGGGAATGTTCCCTATTTCTTGATCTTAGAGGCTCATTAGACTATTCATGGATGTCTACGTTATGCCATGGTCCATCCAACACCTATTATTGAGAGTATATTACCACTTATTGCTATATTTACTTGGTTTATATAGGGGGTAAAATATGTAAATATACTATATATATATTATTACTATATATATATTGACCGATCAGAATTTCTTCCTGACCATTATCTAAAGTAGGTAGACTCATCGGGTGTTCTTTAGAAACCTGAGTAGGCAGTTATTTACTTGTTCAGTTTTGTTTGTTAATTCGTTATACCTACACACTATTTATTTATGATCACTACTCGGATTACTTTTATAAATAGTTGGGGGTGGATTACTGAGATTTTATCTCACACCCTACTCAGGATTTATTTTTTAGTCAAGAAGATTATATGATTGTAGGTTTAGATAAGTCCAAGGGCCCTGCTGTTGGTTATTGATATTCTTACTTATATATGAATCATAGGATTAAAGGACTAAGAATTCACTCGAGGTGCTAATAGAGGCACTTTTTTTATTCTGTACTTTCTTTATAGAATGTTTGTATTACTGCCCCCTCTTCACCTTTTTTACATAATCATGCCATGAATCTATGAATATTACACTACCGATAGGATTTTGATTAATATTCAGTTCCTCAGTTGTTTATTATTACACTTCTTATTGATTCTGTCTATTTTTATATGCTTGCTTTGTTTATTGTTGCCTATTGTATCCACTATGCCACTCTGACATGAGGGTATAGTCCCCCAACCATACCACCTTTACACCATCTCTACTAGTTGGAATCCTCTGGAATATTGGGAGGTGCTCTTCAGTCCATGTGTCCCACCGAATCAAGCAACGGTTTAAGTGGACCGTGGGCCAGGACTTTACATGCACATAAAGAAATATAATTGAGAAAGGAGCAGTGATAAATTTATAACTCACATATTGGATTTTATCCTTTCAAATTTGGCTAGTCCTTTGAGGTATGATATTTTTTGGAGGCCAAAAACTATTGAAGGTGTAACGTATTTTTTAGGAGAGTTTTGGTTAGATTTTGGCATGAATTATATGGGTTGTGGTGTGAGAGGAAGTGTACAGAGTAATTCCCCTTTTATAAGTGAAAAGGGAATACATTTTGTAAAATACCCAAAAAATAGTAATGGGAAGTCACTCACAAGGAAAGTAACTCCAAAATTGATAAATAATTGAGAAGGAAATGGATAAGTTTGATCAATTATTCAACCACCCAATCCCAAAATTATTTTAAACATGTTTTTAGTCTTTACCTCTTAGTCAAACCTTTTTTAACCCTTCTGATTTTTATAGAGGTAACTAGTTTTTACTAATGTAATGTATACCTAAGGATTGAAAATAAATTGGTCCTTATTACATAATTCTAATGTAATTATTTCAAATTGTAAATCATTTTTATTAAAAAAAAATACTAAATATGTATTGTAATTAAAATGTTTTTTTAATATAACTTAAGTTATAGAATGTAAAATATGAGTTTGTAAATTAAAACCAACATTTTTAAAATAATAAATTAACTTATAAAATATAACTTTTATCTTAGAAAAATGTTTTATTAATTTAAAATTCACACTTGTAATGTTTTTCACCTTATTGTTTGTTTACATTAATGGTTTGGGATTTTGAGGTGTTTAGAGGAGGCTCTAGAGGGTTCTATAGAGTTTGGAGCTATGATTCTGCTATAGTAAGTGGTTGAAAATGTAAAATTTAAGTCACAATGTGAGTTTGTGTGAATATATTGTGAAGTTATATGTTCAAATATTGAGTTTTATATAAAGGTTATGTGCTTAATGATCTCACAACATGAAGGTATTGTTCATGATTTGAATAGGCACAATGAAAATTGGAATATGTTCATCGAGTTTGGATTTTTTGAAATTCATGAATTCAATTTAGTTTATGGAATGAATTGGAGGGCCTCATAAAGATTCATAAAGTTAATATATTTTTCATAGTTTAAATTTTTTTAGGTCCAGCTTGTCTAAAAATTTCAGGGATGACCCAAATTCTATATTTTTTCTCTTATTTCTCTCAGACCTTGGGAAAAAACTAAGAATTATGGGAGATCCTTTAGTCAACTTTCATCTTTATTATATCATTGGTTTATAGATGATTGATTTTAGAAACCCATTGTGATTTCTCCTATTTTATCCCTCGTTTCCTCCTTATTATTACGTTGAGAAATCGTAATGGTGATGTTGCTTTGGTTCAAGGTGTTTTTGGGATACGTTTTGTTGATCCCTTGGTGTGATCCATCTTGATCTATATTTTTGTAGTGTGTCTTTGGTTTACTAGTTTATCATCCGTCACCCTATTGTGTGTGGTGAGTAAGAAAGATTCTTTAAGGTCGGAGATCCTCGTTCTCTCCCTATATATGTGAATGTGTGGATATTGTATGCTTTTTCCTTCCATTTTTTGGATAGTAAGGGTTGGCTTAATATATATATATATATATAATGAATTGTATTAATTTGAAATTTCTATGAAAGGGGTTAAATCACATGTTTTACTACATTTATGATATTTTTGATGAGTTTATACACTCTTGTTTCCATTACTGAAAATCATAGATTTTGGGATCCTTTGTTGTGTTTTGGTTCATATGGTTGTGAGACCCTTGTTTTGCGATTTCTTCGTTTCACCCAAAATGAAATGGATAATCACTTATGTATGGATAATGAATTATTTTCCCATGGAAATAAATAATTTCTAGGAGAATTTTCTTGATAAGTAATAAATTAAAATAAGTAAATCTCTTTTGGAATCTAAAATTTTAGAAGTCAATATGTGTTGTTGTGTGTGGTTGTTCTTGTTTTCTTTCTTTTTGCGATTCAGTAAGCATTTTGGTAATGATGTTGATCTAATGGGTTATGAAATAAGTGGGGAAGTTATGTGATCATTGGTTGGTAGGGGATGCGATGTGGTAATTGATGAAGTGGATATGTCATGTGGTGGTAATGATGTGTGGGGGTTAAGATGTGTGGTTATTATGGTGAGATGGAATTCCTATTGAGGTACATTGGAGATGGTTGATGTGATATGGATGAAATGATGTGTGGTTTGGCTCTGTGATTTTCCTAGTTATCTATGGAATAAATTTAAACATTGAAATGACATGACATGGGTTGGTAAATGAATAATAATGGGATGGAATTGATGTGTGGTAATTGGATTAAATGAAATGAATTCAAAATTAATGGGTTGTGTAAATGTGAAATGACATGGGATCATAAATGAATAATAATAGGTTCGAATTGATTTGTGGTAATTGGCTTCAATGAAATGAATGATAAATTTATGGTATGTATAAATCAAAAATAGAAATTTGTGGTAAATGGAGTTATTGGAAGCTCATTAAATCTGGAAAAATAGTGGAACCTATAATTGAAGGTGGGAATGTGTGGCTTTGTGTGTTGTTTTTGTGATGTGATTCATTTAGTGGTGAAAATGGTCATGATGAGTATTGTGTGGTGTAGTGGTGGTGATGTGGGGTACACTAGTGAATTTGATGGGAACTCATATGTTGGGTATTTTTTTGTTGTATATCTATAATGAATTTTATGTTATTTTTATATGTTCCCCATCTAATATTGATAACCATTCCAATTCCCAAAAGGTTTTGGATTCCAAGTGTTATTTTAAATATCTAAGAGGGTGGTGATACATATGGTTGGCTACCCTTTCTTCCCTGATCTTCCTTCTATGGTGATGATATGTGTGGGTGTTTGAGATTAACCAATGATGATAAGGGTAAGTGTTTAATATTACCCAATAGTAATTAATATGTTATATTCTTTTGAGGTCATGCGTCGTAGGAGGAAAGAAAGAGTTTGATTTCCTTAATATTCATGATAACCTACTACCATAATTATGTGATGAGGTTATTATATGATGAGGATGTGATTTTATGAGTCTATGATGTGATGAGATGATGATTGATTCTAGAATTTTATTATATACCTTTTGATGATGGGGTAGGTGGGAATGCATCCTGAACCACTTCAGATATGGATGGATATGGGATGTGATATGTATGGATGGGAGCATAGGATTATTGTAATTGTGGAATGAGATTGTAAAATAATTTGGGGGAATTTCTTTATTTACTTGATACTATTATACTATATTGTATTATTGATTTGGTGAGTTGGCCATTGTGAGGTCGGGATTGGTTAGTTGACCTATTTTGGTTCTTATTGGTTTTTTTCATTCCTTCCACATTAGTATGCTCTTTTCACATGTACAATTGATGTATTAGGTATGATCCTACAAAGTATACCTATTATTTTCACCATATATATATATAATTTTTTTTATTTCTTATAAAACTATGGGGACTGAGTTAGACATTACTATATTGGGTTTTGGAGCTGTTGCTGAGTCACTATTATATGAATTATCTTTTGGAATTTACTTGCAGACTTTTATTGGTATATTTTGACATTGTCTTTGTATTGTGTGATGGATTCAGGTTTACTTTTATATCTTGAATTGGAGTTTATTGGTGGTTTTGTATCATATCTCTAGATCCAATATTATTATAGAGGTTAATGCCTTCAATGAATGATATTTTTACACTCTCGGTGGTTATCTCCAACCCGGGGACTACTGGAGGTGGGACTTAGGGGAAATTATATTACAACCATCATTTTTAGATCAATTGGGATACCTATAGATGTAGAGGTCATTATAGAGTGGTATTAGAGGTTTTTTTGGAAGATAAGATGTATTTTGGTGTTAGGAACTTTAAGGATTTCATTGATTAGTAGGGAAATGAATACTCTCTCTTAGTTCATGGAATAGGATAGGATTTTAGGTCCCCCCGTGATCCAGTGAAAGGAATATAATATTACTAAATGGATAAGTGAGGTTGGACTATTTTAATGGTAGGTACCTAAGAGAGTTACATGGATCATGAATTATTTTGTTCATTTCTAAATTGGGTGATTGTGGGAAATTACATTGAATTAATTAAATAAACATTGATATAATTCAATGTTACATGGATTACAACTTCTCCTTATTTTATAGGAATTGATCATAGTCATCTTACATGAGTATATTTGGTAGTTTAGGTTCAATATTCTAGTATGTATTATTATTATAGGATTAACCTGATAGAGGAGGATGAGACATGGAAGAGGTTCATGCATGATCTTTAGTGGTATAGCTTGGGGGTGTTTGAGGGGAGTATATCTCATCTGAATGCAGATCACTGGTTGGAAGAGATAAAGATAGATTTTAGTCTGATTAAATATCAGGATGAGTTTTGGGTTTCATTGGAACTCATTCAGTCATGGGGATGTGTATTCCAATATTGGATGATGTATCTTCATGACTACAAGTAGGAAAATATTTTGTATCTATACTTTTTGAAGAAGTTTTGTTTGGAATTCATGTCTTCAATGATGAAGTAAACTATGAGGTAGGAGTTTATCTACCTTCATAAAATGATCGAGAGTGTATGGGATCTTGGTATCATTTTTAGGGGCCTATTTTACTTTTCACAAAATGTATTTCTAGATAAATATTCTAGATATTAGTGTCTAGAGGAGGAATTTTTTCAAATGATCAAGTATGCAGTCACCCCATTTATGTTTTCTACATTAATTTAGGTTTAGAATAAAGTGTTGGTTATTTAGCAGATTAATTATATAAGAGTTGATCCCTAATAGAGTTTCTAGAATGTAATATCAAGTATCATACTTTCAGGAAGTGGGTCTTGGACATTCAAGTAGTTGTGGTTTCTACCAGAGGGGAACTGGTCTTAGCAAATCATTTCCCATCCTTCTAGGGTAGGTATCTAGTGATAACCTTATAGGGCCTTTACATTTTCATGATATATCATTGGGGTATATTCCCAATACCATTCTCAGTGTCTAATCACTCAATGAGGCTAGGTGAAGATGGTTAGTCAGGTCCATTTTTTATAGTAGTTGTTGTTTCCAACAAGGTAGTTTCAGCAAGAAAGACCATCAGTGCTTGTTCAGTAGCTAAGGGCATATGGTGTTGGAATTGGTAATCTTCATGATGGTCCCCATAATTAGTTACCTAGGATAAACGGTGTACTTTTAGGATGAAAAAATATAGATATAGTAGTTGGGAATGGCTATATACATGCATTAGAGGTGGCGGCACCATCGAGGTGGGAAGTTATCTGAGGTACGATCAGTTTATTGTCTACCCTTTTTTGTTCTTTGTTTGATTTAGGAGACTCAAAATTCTTTGTTTATCATAATTTGGTTCATACCTTATACCTATATGTGGATAGACTTATAGTGATTTTGGAATTATCTACACCAGTTAGAGGTCAAGCTTCTTTGTTTGATGTGTGTCGGGGATGTAGACTGGTGATGGGGAAACAACGATTAGTGGGAGATTTCTTCTTACTATAGATACAACCATAATATGTTATCCTTGGAATATATCATATTTATTCCATGAGTTATGTAATTTAATTCTTTTGGAGTAGATTATTTTTATAATTTGTTGTGCTAATGAGTAGTATTCATTGGTCAGTAGTGTTATTGGATGGGTGGCTAGAAAGTGGAGACTCTTTTATCCCAATTGTTGGAGCTTCTAGTGGAAGTTTAGGTAGAGTATGTTCCTAGTATTGTGTAGGAGTTATTTAATGTTTTCTTTAATGAGGTTTTGACACTACCCCCTTAATTCAATTTTGAGTTTTGGATAGTGTTTCAACTAGGTGAATCTCTTATTTGGATGGGACCCTATCAAATAGAGTTATGTAGTTGAGTGAGTTTAGGATGAAGATTGGTGATCTAATGGAAATGGGTATCATATAAACTACTATGTATCCTTCTGATACTTTATTGTTGTTCTCTAAAAACGTGGGTGGTAGTATTAGGTTGTGCATAGACTACTAGATTTTGAATTAGGAAATGCTCAAGAGCCATTACCCTCTTCATAGGATTGATGATTTGTTCAACCATCTGAAATAAGATAGTTGGTTTTCAAAGATCAATTTGGGGTTATTACATCACCAAATGAGGGTTTGGGATAAATATATCTCAAATACTACCTTAAGATATTGGTATGGGTACTTTGAGTATGTTTTTAAGCCAATAGGTGTCATGAATTCACCATTTATGCTCATGGGGATCATTAAATCCACAATCTATAAGTTTTGAGACCATTTCATCATTGTTTTCATCAATTATAACTTAATATAATTGAAGTTATATGATAATAATTTCAAACATATCAAAGCTATTTTGTTGTCCCTTTGATACCACCAGCTCTATAGAATGTTGTTTAAGTGTAAGTTCTATAAATGAGAGGTGTATTTTCATGGACATGTGGTATCTCAAAAGGGTGTGTTCATAGACCCATAAAATTTTGGGGTAGTTTTTTCTTAGGAATCACCTATTAATTTGGTATATGTTCATAGTTTACATAGTATTTTAGGAAATTATCAGAGGTTTGTATCTAATTTATCTCATATTACAGACTTTTTTTTAGAGTTTACTTGGTGGAAACAAGTTTTTCTTTGGACAGGTCAGTGTCTGGAAGTGCTCAGTAACCTAAAGTATAATTTGATTAGTAACCCAATGCTTCAGTTACCTAAAGAGGGTGTGATGATTGAGGTTTTCTATATTTAATTATGTCTGATATTTGGATTAAACTTGGTGCATCAAAGAGTGGTGATCTCTTATTATTCTTAGTATTTGATCCCCCACGAGTGTAATTGTACCACCCATGATCTAAAGCTGGTGGAAGTCATGTTTTTGTGGAATTTTTGGTGTAATTACCCCATTGGTGGGCACTTTTTAGTTTTTATATACCAAAATATCCATACATATACCTTCTCACAAATAGATTTTAATCTACACTAGTGAAGGTGGATAGAGTTTATCTTGGATTACAATTTTGAGATCTATTATATCCCTCGGGAAAAGGAATGTTATTTATGATGCATTGAGTCACAAGTCCTAAGGAGATTTGGTTTGGGAGTTTATAGATATTAGGAAGGTTTTGAGTATATTTTAGTGATACATCTTGATATAGGGGAGAGATGTGGTTGAGGCTAGTGAGTCAGCGATTATTGGTCTAGATGTGTTGCAGAGAAAAACTGAGAATATGTAGTTTTTTTTAGAGAGTATGAGGGTGGAACAGGATTTTTAGAAGTCCAATTTCGATCATAGTTATAGGCCCAAATATTTTGATGTTATAGAACAAAGTTTCTTAAGATTTTCCACTCATTAGAGTAAGAATATCTTTCATAGTGGGAGTTAGATTTATCACTGGTTTGTTAGTCCTTTTGAGGTGTTGGGTAATGTTGGGGAGGTGGAATATTTATTAGCACTACCACCATGGATAAACATGATCTATGATGTCTTATAAATATGTCATATTCATTAGTGTCTTCATGATGACTCCCACATCATTGACTGGGGAGAGTTAGATATAGAAGATATCATGACATTCATTAAGAACCCTTTAAATATCCAGGATCATCAATTAAAATTATTGTGTGGATGAACCATCCCCTTGGTTTGTTTATTTTGGAGACAAGGTGTCTTGACGGAGAGTAATTGGGATTGTGAGATGAAAATTCATTCCTAGTAATCTAAGTTTTTTTTGTTATTCCGTGTTTTATTATTATTTCATGATGGGGTGTATGGATCTTGATGGTTTATGAAATATTACTTTTTTACATTACTTTTGATGTTTTTCATTAATTTAAGTATATAAATATGGGAAACCATTATTAATATTGTAATATTATCTTTCAAAACATTTTAAAAACATGTGGGTGAGTTAGTTCCACTCAAATAGAAAAATAACTTGATTTGGAGGGTAGGTTTCCTTAATTCATGTGATTGGGGCATTTTTGTACAATTTTAAGGTGTTTGTTGGCTTGGGTTATGCAGAGGTTGAAATGGTAGTAAAGAAGGTTTTATAAATGAGAGGTGTTTTTTGGTTGGAGTGCTACAGTCTAGTGTTGTGGTTGGTGGGATGGTGATGTGGTTCTATGGGATGTTTTTTTGGATGTTTTGGGTTGGTGTATTTGGTTAGTGGTAGTGTTTGGGGTGTAATGAGATCATTGATAAGTATCTAACGACATGTTTTCTTTAACACTTCACTTTTATTTCAGGTTTGGTATTGGTTCATGAGGAAGATAAATATCTGATAGGTATCTAATGTAATAGTTAGTTCCTTCTCGACTCGTTACTTTGCTGGTTTGGGAGATAGAGGTGTTCTGAGGATTCTTGAGGAGGGTTCTATTGAGTATGGATCTATAATTATTCTATAATAGGTGGTTCATGATATCAAAGGTAGTTCATGATGTTATAGTATTTTTGCACCTTTTGAGGCCATAGATTTATATTTTAGGTTCCAGGTGAAGGTTTTGTTCTTAATAGACTCACATCATGAAGTTATTATTCATAAGGTGAATGTGAGCTATGAAAATCAACAAATGTTTCTCTTGTTTGGAGTCTAATAAATTCATTTCTGAAATGTAGTTCACAAAATAAATTATAGGACCTCATGAAGATTAAAAAAATGAATATGTGTTTCATGGTGTGAATGTTCTAAGGTCCAACTTATCTATAGATTTCAAGGCTTTCAAAAATTCTATCATTCCCCTCTAGTTTCTCTGAAACCTTGGGTGAACCCTTGGTGATTTTCAGAGATCCCTAAATAAATCCTCATCCATATTTCATCCTTTAATTTTGGATGTTTGATTTTGGAAATACAATGTGAGTTCACCTCTTGGATCCCCGGTTTCCTCCATGATATAACTTCAATAAATCATAGTGGTGATGTTTCTTTGGTCCAGGGTGTGTTTGATCTATGTTTTGATGATCCGTTAGTGTGATATGGGTTGATCTATAGTTTCTTTGTGAATTTTTGTTTTACCAATTTTTCCTCCTTTATCATCTTGTGCATAGAAACTCATAAATCTTATTTGAGGTAGGGGACCCACATTATCTCCCTATTTTTGTGCATGTGTGAGAATTTTGTGATTTTTTCCTTTCATGGGAAGGATCATAAGGTTTGGATTAAGATAAATAATGAAATTTCTTAATCATAATTTTTTTGGAAAGGGGAATAAATCATACTTTTGACTACTTTAATCATATTGCGGATGAGTTTATACATTCTTGTTTCCATTTATGAAAATCATATTTGTTGGGAGCCTTGATTATGTGGTAGTTAATATTGTTGTGAGGCCCTTATGGTGTGACTTCTTGTTTTAAGCTTGACTTAAATGGATAATTACTTATATGTTGCTAATGAATTGTTCTACCATTTAAATCATAAATTTTTGTGAGAATACCCATGCTAATTAATGATTTAAAAAAAATAAATCCCTTGTTGAATCTAAAATTAGTGAATTTTAGATGTTTTTGTTTTTGGAATTTTTGTCCTTATTATGTTGATTTGTGTGATTTGGGTTGTAGTGAGGTTATGTTGGTGACCATATGGGTTGTGAAATAAGGTGGATACTGATGATATAACTGTTTTTCATTGTATTGTTTGTATGTGGTTGTGTCGTGGTTGAGTTATGTGATGGTTTTGATATGTGATGGTTGAGATGTGTGGTTTTTGTGAAGATATATCCAGGAAGATGTGGGGTTTTTTATAATGGTTAGTGTGAGATGGATGAGAATATGTGTGTTTTTTCTATGTTAGTTTCCATGTATAAAGGATAACATTTGAAGGAAAGGAAAATATATACTAGGGTAACCATAGTTAAAGAGGATAAGATTTATTCTCAATAATTATATACCTTTTAGGGTGAAGAAATTAATTTTAGAGGATTATTTTAATAAAATATTTCATTTACTCATAGGAAAATATAAATTACAATGAAATTAAATCTTACATTAGAAGAAACCAATATGGTAATAAATAAGTTAAAGAAGATTCATTGTTACTAAATAAATGGAGTTGAGTTAACACAAAGCCTTACAGCTTCAGTATCTTCAAAATTTAAGGTTATTTAAATAATTAACATGATATGTATCTTAAAACACCATGAATTACATGAATATGGTTGAGTGAAATCATTAGTTAGTAATCTCACTATATCAAAGATGTCATTGTGCACAATATGAAATATGTTTCAAGCAACTAAATTTGAGACATGAAACCCTTACCTTTAATTCCCTGTTAGTTTAATTCATTATAACCTAATGTATAAAAAACATAACCATATTAATCACCTATTTAATAACCTTGTTCATTCTTATAACCTTTTATAATTTCCAATTACAATTATATTGGGTGTGAGTAATCATGATCACTTTTTACTTGTTTCATAATAGAGGTGTTGATCCTCATTATTATCCCAAATATCATAATAACTAGATCATATAATGAATTATAATTGATGAATTATATTTATTTATAATGTTATAATTTCATTATATGGGTGTTTTGGTTATGATCCTTAAATATGAATTTGATGATGAGCATGTTTCGATGATTCTAAGTAATTATAGAATGTTTTTTAAGTAATGAGTAAAAAATTTATATTACTATTTAAGAACCAAAAAAAAGTAATTATTCACTTATTTAAGTCATATTTTATAATAAATTAAATTACCAAAAACATCTAAGAAATAAATCTATAGCATTGTTCAAGTACCTTATTAAATTAACCCAAACAATAACAAATATTAATTAATGTATGATTATAAATTCATTTAGTTACGATATCATTTTAATAGAAAAATAATGATATTATTTAGTATTTACTAGTTTTATGTATCATAATTTTAAATAATTAGAAGAATATTACAACCTATTAAAATTTATTTCATAATATGAATAAATCATTTTTTGTTCTTAGAATGCTCTTTTGAACATTTTAATTTACAAGGATTTTTTATTGATCATATTTTTTATAGGTTTTACAATTCATATATACAAAACCTTAATATTTTCATGATAATCATATTTCTCTAGTAAACCCATTATTATGACAATCAATGTAAGTCAATGATGAAAACAAATAATGAAAATCAATCTTTACATGGAGGCAGAAGTCCATATGTACAAATTGATAATGACTTTGTTTTCAATAGAATATGGAGAATGAGTAATATAGTTTATCAATTTAGAATATAAATTTTTTTCATAAATATAAAACTTATATATTAAATTCAATATTAGTACTGAACTTGTAAGGAGGTGAATGAAAACAAAACACGTTGTGTTGTGGAGTCGGTTGTCCACACAATGGACAGTTGACTGTTTCATTTTTCCAAATAGAAATGGGAAAGGTGGTTAATGATTCTAACAACACTATAATAACATAAAAGTATAATAATGATACTGAATTTTTAATATAAATATGTTTTAATGTAATTATATGAATAATAAATTGACATGAAGAAATAGAAATGAGAATGTAGCAGTTAGAAACATATACCACACTTCTTGGATTATATCCTTTATAAAGGGGGTTAATCATTTGGGGGATGGTATTTTGAGAATATAGAAACCTATTTAATTTTGATAATAGTGTTTAAGAGAGTTTTTTTCAGAGTTTTGTATGATCTATATGGGTTTCTGTATGTGGGGAAGTGAGGAGAGGAGTGTCCCTTTTATAAGTGAAAAGGGGTGGCATTTTTGTAAATAGCCAAAACTTTTTAATAATGGGTAGTCACTCTAAAGGAAATTATCTCCAAATTTTGAAATAATTGAGAAGGAAATGGTTAAGTTTTATCAAATCCCCAACCACCCATTCCCACACATCTTTTAAACATGTTTTCATCATTTCCCTCTTCGTTAAATAATTTTTACCCATATTCATTTTTACAAAGGTAACTAGCTTTTATCAAAGTAATTTATACCTTTTTCTTGAAAATAAATTTTCCCCCGTTAAATAATTCATTACGAATTAATTCAAATGAGAAATTAAATTTATTATACAAATTAAATTAAAATTAAAATATGTATAATTTTTTTTATTTTTTTTGAAAAATATACCTTAAGTTCTAAAATGTGAAATATGGATTCGTAAATTAAAACCAATATTTTTAAAATTTTAAATTTTATTAAAAATTTAACATTTTGACTATAAAAAAAAGTTTTCATGAATTTATAATTCATACTTATATAATAATAATATAACATACATGATATTTTTAAAAATGGTATTTTGCAATATTCACCTATAATAAATATTTTCAGAAAAAAAACCCAAAAAAATCAATCTTAAGCTAATAATGATATGTGGGATTAAAAATGAATTTAATTTTTTAAAAATAAAGTTAAAAAATTAAAAATATTTCTTTTAAATTAATATATATATATATATAATACGTATTTTAGTAAAAATTGATATTTTAAACATCAAGTGTTCTCAATTACATCTCATAACAATTTTTAACTTAATGATGTTAATATGATTGTAAATATTTTATATATATATAGATTATCAAAATAATATTTCAAAAGTGGAATATTTTAATTCATTAATACACTAAAAATTTATTTGATAATGGAACATACTTTAATATATTAAATCATATAAATTATATATCCTTAAAATGTAAGAATTTTTAATTAATTAATATCTTTTCATTTACTAGAGGATTTACTTTCCTTAAATTTTCTTAATAATAAATATGTCACTTCTCATTTATATTCAGTTTTTCATATAGAGAAATCTAGTGTATAAATAATTTATTTAACAAAATGTATTCAAAAATCTCATGGTGTTACACATCTCTTTCATTTCTACTGTTTTTGACACTACTACTACCTTTCTAATTTTGTTGGATTTTAATCAATTGTGGGATGGATGTAGTGCACATTTTGAGAACTTAGTGGTTTCCCTTATTGGTTGTGTTTTAGTAAAATAATTATATTTCTTTAAACAAGAATCTTGTTCAACATCTTTAAAAACCTGATTCCATAGCCTTTTAATAACCCTATCTTGTATATTTCATCATTATGAGACTTGGAAATGATGGTATTATTATAAATAGAATATTCATAATTTGTATATCCACATCCCAAGACATGGCATGAAGTGGTGACATTACAAGAAATCTCTATTGGTGGGTTGTACTGGCTAAGGAGAGGATTTAAATGTAACACTCCATGTTCACAAAATCCTCTAATGTATACATCAGATAAAGCATCAATGATCAATTAATATATAACCCTTCAATTAATAATGTAGGTGTTTTGGATATCTCCAAATGTTCTCCCCTAGTCTAGGCATAATTCAAAATAAATGGTGTCCAAACAGATTTAATGGTTAATTTCTTCAATTTACTTGATATGGTTTATGTATTCCATATAAGGTGGATTTTTTTCCTTCAAATGATAAATTCACCCATAAATTCAAGTAATTATGGTGTAATCATTTCTTTATAAAGTCCTTTAGAATGTCATATCTATAAATTTCTATGGGCTATATCAGGACCAATATATTGTTTTGTATAGTTATTTCCGAATCATAAATTCATTTTTCTTAATATTGGATGAGACATTCCTCTAATTAATATTATAACAGTAGTCTATTCCCAACATCCTTACTAATATGAGTGACATCATTTGAAATTATCTTTGTTATATTTAAATTTAATCTATTCAAAAGGGCATGAAAAATGGCCACTGCATTAGGTTGTCTTCTGGTTCAAAAATTATATCACTCATTAAAGATAAGTAACTTGGATGACCTAGAAACTATCTCTCTAATGTCTCATGATATGAGGTTTTTTCAATGTTGGTTTTTTAAATGGTGTTTCTTCTAGTTGAAGTGAAATGTTACTGCTGGGAGGGACTTTGTAGTGAATTCTAGTATATGGAGGACTATCATTATGGCTTGATATTCACCCACATGAAGGATTCCCATAGAATATGTCAAGGGGAGGACCTAAAGGGTAAAAAATGGTAAGGGGACATATTTACATTTTATATTCCAACAATGGGGAGGATTTTTGATATCTCGCACCATTAGAAGAGTTATTATGACTGATCTTGTTATTTATATGGAGGGTTCATTGTGACGGATACTTTGGGGAGGACCTCCAGAGCTAATGGTAGTAATTTTATAAGGAGGACCTTAAAATTTGTGGCTAATTACTCTATCTGATGATGATTCATTAGGATCATATTCCAATATTAATTTTTTTTATGGCCTTAAGAACACCAAAATTGAGTAGGGATGGAATATGGTCATGCTCTTGATTTTTGGGTTTACCCAAGTCATTTATCTTCTTATATTTTCTTCATCAGGTGGTATGATACTGTTATTGTGCATACTACCTTTTATATGTGGGATCCTCCATAACTAACCCCCCTTATTTCCAATGGACTCAATTGATGGTATTATTCAGAAAGAGTAGGGTTGTGTGACTACTTCTTGGTTTCCATCATGATATGATGATGGCATTCTATACACTAAAGGGGATCAAGAATATATGACTTCTCCAAAACAATCATCAGGATAGGAAAACATTGGTAAATATATTTAACGAATATGTGGGTACCCCTAAATGGACATTTAAATGGTTCATTGATATCCAATTGGAAAAGGAATGTGCACTCAATGTAGTTGTTCATTCTTTATCTGGATATGTTGATTATCCTCCAAAAATAGAGCAGGAATTTTTGGTTTCTCTTCAAAAGATCTTGATATATTTTGAGTAGAATGTCTAGTGGAGGTGGGTGGGAAAATGTGATTTCCCCCTCTTAGATTCTAGGATATTTCAGTGAACATATTTTTTTACCACTTATAGAATTTTCTAATAGTTTTTTATTGTACGAGTAGGGATATGTGTTTTTCAATCTATTTCCACTAAAATGTGATGATGATCTTCTACTATAGGTATGATAATTAATTCACATTCCTTAAAGTAAAATAGGATATGGGTCC
Organism: Viscum album; assembly: GCA_963277665.1. NCBI lineage: Eukaryota > Viridiplantae > Streptophyta > Magnoliopsida > Santalales > Viscaceae > Viscum > Viscum album. Next base: position 898,146,029 of record OY728120.1, read on the forward strand.
TCTCATATCCTCTAATGGTCATAATTATATACCAACCTGCTTGATATATGGGGGTGTGAATCTATTCCTTATCTCATGTTTATTTTGCGATATACTATAATTCTTTATCTATTTATTCCATATTATGTTGTAAGACTTTATGATAATGAATATGAATATGGTCCTATAATATTTTTTTCTCCAAGTTATGGTAGTAGGTGATGTATGTTTCTTCACAAACCATTTCTGAGCAGAGAGTCAGTGATGCTTTGTATTATGGAGGCGTTCTCATGTTATCTCTATAGTCAGTATTGTACCATTTAGGTGGTACTCTCAAAAAAGTGCACAAGCTAAAGGAGTTGAGAATGTGTAATTAAATTGACCCCATAAGTCCATAGTTGATGGTTACTTTATTACATTGGCACTAAATTTAAGGTATCACATCCCAAAGGAACAAATAGTGTATTATTCTTGGTATACTAGATACCTTGTTGAATATCATATTAAAATTGAAAACATAAAATATAATATAGCATTTTCTTCGATAATTAAATTATTCCCATTATCATATACATACATATCAATCATAATACACATCCTGGTATCCTAGGGAAAATAAAACATAAGAACGGGGTGAGATAAAATTCTTAGTACAGGTATGTGTATAGAAGAATCTATCATTAATAAATAATTATAATCAATATTTCATAGTAAATAACTAAAACTCATGTTATTCAATCAATTACTTGAGCATAATATGATCGGAATAAATAATGATCAAATAATGATATATAAATAATCACATGAACTTAAAACATAACCATGGACATTCTAAATTATATAATAATCACATGAAACATCAATAAATAATATTATAATGAGGGGATGCATAATTCCAAACCTATGAAACATATCACCCTGACCCTACACAAGACAGATTAAATATATGGGTAAAACCAATCTAATCTAGCCAACTGATTTGCCTCATGATATTAATGATGCATCGAGGGACTATCTATAATTGGTGTCGGAATTTAACTTACTAATTCAAATTCATTCCACATATTAAAGATGTGATATTTAGTCAACTTAAAATATAATATTGAAAAACTAACATGGGAAATGTTAATACATAACCCAATCAAATAAACATAATCATAAACCATCTAGAGTAATATGGTGAATGATAATAAAATTGTACATCCTTATTCAAACTAATACTAAATCATCCAAATAAATATTAAGGATGATATTAATATAGCATATCCTTATTGGATAATAAGTACAATAATGTTTTGATGTCTTTGATGAATAGAAATTACATTAGAATGTCATTAAAATATTTTTGAGGAAAATAACATTTTCACTTTGAAAATATATTTTTTAAAACTAAATGTTAAAAAAATAATTTGAAAATAATTTTTAAATTCTATAAATTATGCATTAAAAATTTGAGTGGTCATGGTGGTAGGAAGTTCCATTCATGTTGTAAATGTTAAAACAAAGATTACTCGCATTTTCAGTAAAAGACAAATGGGGCCTATTTTGAATATGACATGAAGTTTTTGTTCAAATATTTTTGTAAAAAGTAAAAAATGGAAAAAATTGTTTTGGTAAATAATTTTTAAAATTTTAAAAAATTGAATTTTTTTAGAAAACATGGATTTTGATGAAAAAGGTTTTTTGACCGAAGTGATAAATTAAGTGGGATTTTCTTACAAACATTTTCTCATTTATTTTATGTACCAAAGAGTGGTAAATGGAACTATTACTTTAAAAATTCATGAATAAATAGAGTATAATTAAATTTATGGGTTTTATGATATAAATAGAAAATAATTCCTCTGGGGGAGACTTAAAAAAACAATCCCAAATACATATGAGATTGGGAAATAAACCATTACCACTTTTTTAACGTTTGAATCATAAGCCCATGAAAAATATAACTTCAAAAGAAAATTTAAATATAATTAAGAAAAATATATTCATGATATAAAATAACAAAATGTGTAGTATATAAACCACATAAAGGAATAACTGGTGAATATGGTGTATGTCTCATGGATGTAAAAGTGAAAGGAGAAGCCATCACCTTAGGTTCGACTTCCTTAGTATGTGTATAATAATCCTTTATAATAAATATAGGTTTATTATAAATATATTACATAACTATAATATTATATTTCATACCATATATGATTTAATTATATCCTTTTATCACCCATTTATTTACATGTCCTTGTTAAAATCATTATTTCGAGTGATAATTGCTTCATTTTTCATATATGTTTTGGTTCGGTAACTATGGTCCTTTTACATTGACCATGGTTCTATAATCTCAAAAAAATTAAACATTATTTAAATATCATATACATTAATTATAAATGTAATTACATTAATCTATAAAATTTAGATATAGAAAATGGATTACATCATTCATGGAGACAGTAAGCCATACGTAAACATGAATGTTGTTTCCATTTTTCTCAACAGATGGAAATAAAGGAAGATAAATGTTAATTCACCTCTATATAAAAAATATTATTTTATATATATCACTTATATATATCAAATACATCATTATTAAAATCCATGTAAAAATAAAATTAAAATCATTTCACATCACTATGTGGATGCGGCTGTCCACATGTTCGCACGAGCGATGTTATTGTTTTCCAAAATATTGGGTGGTAAGAAGATAGATGTGATATTATATTTCTAGAAGTATGGTTATGTCAAAAATATCACATATATACATTCATTTTAACCTTACTAAATTTCCTGTAAATAATAATGAAGAAATGAATCACATCACTTCGTGAGGCGGTAGTTCACCATACAAACGAGTGATGTTATCGTATCCCCCAACCCACAGAATGGAAAGTAAGAATGTATATGTGATAAAATAATTAAAAAAGTATAATAATTTCATAAATATAATATAAATATTTTAAATCCATAATTATATTCATCCTTTAAAGGGGGTTATGGAAAATTTATCTCATCAGTTTGTGTGGCGATAGTCCACCATACACATTATTGATGATTTCATTTTCCATTTGACGGAAGTACGGATGGATATAGGTTATAACATTAAAATAAAAAAATATAATTATATTTTAGATGATTTTTTTATTATATTATCATGATTTAATAATATTTTAAAGAGTTCAAAGAATAAATAAAACAAATATGCATGTTAATAATTTTACCTCTTCTCTAGAGAAATCTTTTAGTTTTATACCTAAAGACTTCATAGATTGTATTTATGATCAAAAAAAAGACCTATAGTATGTTGTTATAGGATTAAGTAAGTAATTTGGGGCTAGATTGGATGAACCAAATTGTTTTGAAGTGTTAATAGAAGAGGATAGGGTGGCATTTTATAAGTGGGGGAGAGGACACACTTGGTACTTTTCAAAAGAAAAAGTTATACCAACGTTTTCCTCATGAAAAATCCTCCAAAATGGGTCATTATATAAAATTATTGGTTATAAGGGTGTGATATATCTATCTAATGGGTATTTTATAAGTTTTATTCCATTTTTTACACTTATATTTTTAGTTTAACCCTTCCATAAACCTATTTTTACCTTAACCGCAGAAATTAATTTTTTCTATTTTCATTGTTGATTATGGTAAAAAATTAAGTTGAACATATTAGATAATATAAATTAATATTATTAAAAATATTTAATAAAATTTACCAAATTTAATTCATGTAAGTTACCTAATTCAATTTAAAATTAATCTCGCGGGTGTGTTGAAGAAATGAGTTTTTCGAAGCAATTATTTCAAATGTTTAAAATGTTTTTATGTCAGAATTCAATATAAAATTGATTAAAAAAACATAAATTATTTAAATTTAAATATTATTGAACTAATTTTTCTTTGAATATAATTTAAAATATAATTTATCATTGTAAATAATTTATTCTTATGGAAATTATTCAATAAAAAAGATTTATTTTTCACTATTCCTCAAAAAAAATTACAAAATTCACCTAAAGATAATTCTGACATGTAAATTTAAAAAATAAATTTTATTTGTTCAAATAATTTTTATAAATGTGATAAAAATTAATTTGAAATTATGTGTGAAAATAATGACTAAGCCTCCTTTTTGAAAAATATGATTTTTGAGAAAACATTTATTTTTCTTTCAAATGATACTTATTTTTTTACAAATGAATATATATCCATTGAATTTATTTTATATAACATCCCATATTGGGATCCGTGCACTGGTTCCCAAAGTCGGACAACCACATTAACTTAGGCGCACCTCCTTGTACACCAAAGGATGCTGACTAGCAGCGAGGGTCTGGTAAGTCAGTCATGGGGTGACTATTCCCTCTTTTATCAAAGTAAAACACCAATGAAAGTAAATAATAAATATCAATAGAATATATTACAAATAACAATACCAATAACTCGTGATAATAATGAAGGAACATACAATATCCAATAAAGATAAAAACATGATATACCAAAGTACGTGCCACATGTCAATTTAAAACCCCCAAAAAATAATAGACTTTGAAAAGTCCCTGTGGGTCCTAAACCACGTCTAGTTCCCTCATATATGCTCCATCATAATCATCCATCTAATATAGGTCATTTTACCTTAACATGTCCTACAACCATGTAATCTATTTAGGTACTGATCAGGAAGACTAAGTAGGGTGTGAGTACAACTCTGTAGGAAACCACCAATGATGTCTAAAACAAATCTAGTTAATAACAGTGTATATAGTAGTATAAATAATAAATAAATAAATTAAGAAATCAATTTACATTTATTTAGTTACTGTTTATTTAACCATATTTTATCCTGATTTCCCATGGACACCTGATCAATAATACCTGCTTTGGCCCTCACTAGATTCTGAACCTTCCCCAAGGTATAACACAAATCTAAATTTCCATGTTATCAATCATTGTCATAATTCATATGGAATTTATCAAATATATAAAACATGTAAATTAGATAGGAATGATTAATGTTCACTATGGGTTCTAACCTCAAGGGTCCTAAGGGGGTAATACGAAATGAAGAATAAATACTTCCTTGGAAAAACAGGAACGATCTCACGATCATTTCCCTCAAAGAATCACATAGTCCTTCAAAATAAAAACAGAATCTTAGAAAGTCTTCTTCGTCAAAGGTTCACATGGTCCTTTGGAAAACAAATATAATATCACATAGTCTTCTACCTCAAAGTCTCACATGATCCTTCGAAAAATAATAATAGAACCTCTCTCAGTCTTCCCAGTTAATCCCTTTTATACACCCCAATTATACCATGTGCTACTACATACCAACATAATCACAACCAATAGCCATTTCACTAATCATTCAATAATTAATTCAAAATTAACTAATCATGTCCAAATACTTTAATTAATTCAATAATTAATTAACCATAAAAAACCCTTTGATTAATTCATCAATTAATTGTTCACTTCAACTACCTTAATTAATTAAAAAATTAATTAACAATATTAATTCCATTAATTATTTCAAAAATTGATTAATCATAACCCATTTCTATTAATTAACCCAACGATTAACTAATCCCATCAATTTCATTAATTAATTTCCATAATTAATTAATCATTCCTAATCCCTTTAATTAATTCAGCGATTAATTAACCATGTCTATCCCATTAATTAATTCACAAATTAATTAGTCAAAACCCTTATATTAATTAATTAATTAATTAATTAACCCTATAAAGTCCATTAATTAATTTAAAATTTAATTAATAATTTCCCAACTCGACATCCAATAATTAATTCACTGATTAATTATTCCCAAATACCATTACTAATTCAAAAATTAGTTCATCATAAAAATATCCTTAATTAATTCCCCAATTAATTAAGTACATCGTTCCCATTAACTAATTAAAAAAATAATTAATCAATATCCACCAACTCAAAATCCCATAATTAATTCCAAAATTAATTATCTCATTCACAATTTCAATATATCAGTAATTATTTCAACAATTAATTATTCAAATCACAATTACATAATCCAAAACATTCCCAAAAAATAATTCTATAACTAAATAATCATATTAAAAAATATCTAAAAATCCAAAATTAATTTAATAATTAATTATTCATGATATAAAATCCCAACACCCCAATTCAACATTTCCGTTAATTAATTTATTCAAGAAATTAATTACATTAATCAATAACACAATTGCTAAACATATAATATCAATTTTACAATTACTTACACATAATTTTAATCAAGACTATGGTATTTGAATTTTAGACCACCTAGTTCAAGATCAGTGATGAAGAATGCTCCCCAATGAATATTCCCAAATAGAGTGTAATCAATCAAGAATGCATTGATGAAAAATATTTTTATATAACTCTATGAAAGTAGAGTAAGTGATGAAAAAAGACCTACATTTGTGATAACAAAAGGCTTATGGATTTCATTCAATAAGAAGCAGATAATCTGTTAGTAATGGATCTAGAAGAAGAAGAATAACCAGAAGACATACCTTAAAAATATAGTTTTTTATATCCAATATCTGATACAAGATCACTTCCAAACTGAAGAAAACTCTCAGAAATCAGTGGAAGAAGACCCACAATAGAGAGGGAGGTGTGCGGAGGGTCTTCTGTTGAATATTGTGGTGCGCATGGGGGTTTTGTTCCAAGGAAAAAGTGTGTGGGATGTCTTTGGCCAAAGATGGTGGTGTGTGGAGCATCTGTGGAAAAGATAAGCGGGTGTATAGGGTTTACACGGTGATGGAGACATGTTTTTAAAAATCTATGCTTGATAATTACATGTTTTCAATCCTCATTTCACGATGTGTAATGATTTGTAACTAATTTCCCCTTTTCCCCGATAAAGTCTCGTCAAACCATTAAAAACATTAATCAAAGATTTCACATGGGGTAATCTAATTACACATGTTGTAATATTACATGTTGAGAAATTTAATTACACAATGTGAAATCTTATTTTGTGACTTGTTGACGTGTGGGGAAAGACAGTTACAGGTGGTTTAATTAACTTTCATAACATGTCGACATGTGGCAAAAACTACTTACAGGGGCTGTAAATTTTAAAGGATGTGAAATAATTTAAGCTGTCAATTAAATTCAAAAAAAAACCATCCTGACCAAAAGCATAAAAATATCCATACCTAGAAAAAGATAGGATCTTAGAATCTCCCCAACTTATAACATCTAATTTTCAATATACATTCCCAAGAGTCTTTAAGATTATGAGTCAAAACTATTGGGCCACTGAGCATACATATATGCCTCCCTTTACCATGTATTTTCCTACACACATCCATGTTTCCATAATACATGAACTATCATCACAACATTTCCACGCAACACTTTCTCACTGCGATCCAATATATGAATTAGATACTCCTCAAATTACGAATCTATCTCAATCTTGACAACATCTACATCAATCACATGAGAATGGTCAAAGTGATCCTTACAAAGTTTTGATACATGGAAAACATCATGTGTAGCACTGTATTTCTATGGAAGAGCTAGTCTATATGCCACCATCCCAATTCTCTCTACTATCTCAAAGGGTCCAACAAACCTGGCTACCAATTTTCCCTACCTCTGTATCTTGTAGTGAACCAACCTAGGAAACACCTGAATAAATACAAAATCACCCTATATAATCTCTAGGGGTAGTCTCTGTCACTCAGTATATGACTTATGCCTACTTTGAGACATAGCCTTACGTTTTCAACTTAGCTGAACCTGCTCTGAAGGCTCATGTATTATACTCGGTCCCAACAACTCTAACTCACTAGCCTCCATCCATAATAGTGGTGATCTACATGGCCTACCATAAATATCCTCATATGGTTCCATCAGTATAGTTTCCTGATAACTATTGTTATAGGTGAATTCTTCTAAAGCTAGGCACTTCTCCCAGGACCCATTGAAGTCAAGCACACATGCCCGCAGTATATCCTCAAGCACCTATATAGTACGCTCTAATTTCCAATATTTTTTTGTATGGTAATCCATACTCAATAATACATATATACCAACTTCCTTCTACAATCCCTATCAAAAGTGCAATTTAAAGCATGAATTGTGATCGAAAACTATATTCGGTGGCACTCCGTGTAGACAAACTATCTCATGAACATACATTTCTCCCAAATGCTCTATTGTGAAGGATTCTTGTATTGTAAAGAAATGTGAAACTTTGTTCAATAAATCCACAAAAACCAAGATATCATCGTTCTTCCTAAGGGTCTTTAGAAGGCCTACCACAAAGTACATAGTCACTTCATCCCACTTCCATTTTAGAATAAGAAACTGTCATATCAAACCCCCTGGCCATATATACTCTACCTTTAACTGTTGACATGTGTAGAATTATGTCAAATTTCAAACTATTTTCTTTTTCATGATTAGCCAACAGAACTTTCATTGTAGGTCATAATACATTTTGGTCACACCTAGATGCACTTCCCACTTCAAGGCATGAAATTCCCACATGAGCGCCTATTGCATGCTCGTAGGTACAAAAAATCGATTCTTTATATATATGATCGTTTCCTCATCTATCAACCAGCTTGAAGGTGTATTCCCACATTCAAAGATTTCCCTTAATTCTAAGCACTCTGGAACATCATAATGGTGGTCCCTAATCCATCTCAAAGGTGTCGAATCCATAGAAATTAATTCTATAGTCATATTCTTCTAACTCTCCTAAACTACAACATGCATCTCAGTTAGAAACATCATCATCTTCCACTCATTATTATACTCTTTAACTTCTTGATTCTGATCTTTCCTTCTCAAAGAGTTAGCTGGACTATTTATCTTACAAATTTTATATGACAGCTCAAAATCAAAAGATTGCATATACTCTACCCATCTCCACTGTCGAAGATTCATATCTATTTGGGAAAATATATACCTAAATATCTTTTGGTGTGTATAAATGGTTAAATTTTCACCCAAAATATAGTGTCTCCAACACATAAGATCATAAACTACTACAACTATCTCAAGGTCCTGCGTAGGGTAGTTCTATTCATGTGGACTCAACTTCTAAGATCCATTTTCAATTACTCAATCTCCTTGCATAAACAAATCTCCATCTCCAATTCTAGAAGCATCACAATACATAGTGTACTCCTCACCTGACTCTGGTAGGATCAAAATTGGTTTTAACATCAAACTCTTATTCAACTCTTGGAAAGATTCCTTGAAATCCTAGGACCATTCAAACTTTACACCCTTTTTGGTCAAGCCTAAAATAGGAACTTCCGAATGGGAAAAGTCTTGGATGAATCTCCTATAATGTCTGGTTAATCCCAAAATGCTTCAGATATTGAAAACATTATTGGGATAATCCCAAGAAACCAGAACTTGTACCTTCTCTAGGTCCACTGACACACCTTCCTCCAAGATGATGTTCCCTAAGAAGTGTACTTGGTCAATCTATAACTGAAACTTAGATATCTTAGTGTATAGTTTATGCTCTCTTAGTGTACATAGGATGATTTCAAGATGTTAGGAATTATCGTTATGAGCCTATGAGTACACCAATATGTCATCAAAGAATACTACAAAAAATTGATCCAATTAGGATTGGAAGATTCTATTAATCAAGGATATAAACATTGTTTGTGTGTTTTTAACCCAAAAGGCATTACAAAAAACTCATATAGGCCATACCTACTTCTAAAAGAAGTCCTTAGTATACCATAATTCTTAACTCTCAACCACGATGCCCTGATATTAAGTCAATATTTGAGAACACACAAGATCCCTTCAACTGGTCAAACAGATTGTCATTACACAGAAGAGGATATCGATTCTTCATAGTCATCTTGTTCAACTTCTAGTAATCGATACACAAGTGCAAGCTCCCATCATCCTTCTTTTCAAACAATACAGGTGAAACACAAGGTGATGTATTCGAATGGATAAATCATGTATCCTTTAATTCCTCTAAATGGGTATTGAGATCTTGAAGCTCTATCGGTGCCATTCAGTACGGTGGAATAGTTACTGGCTCAGCCCTCAACATGAGTTCAATAGTAAATTCAACATCTCTCTCAAGTGGAAGCCCTAATAAGTATTCAGTAAATATTTACTAAAAATATTCCACTACATGTGGAAGGAGGTCATTATTTTCTCCTCCATCATCCAACATTAAACTAGAAACCAAGGTTGTCAGATCACCCAAATGCTGAGTAAATGTTTCTTTTTCATCCTACCTAGATATCGCACTCTATATGATGAATGTACTAATCACCCATAGGAGAAAAAAATTCACACTCCTACTATAACAATCTATGTGGGCTTGGTATGTGACTAGACATTCCATACCTATAATTAGGTCTAAGCCTATCATTTTGAGAATATAGAAATCCCACAGAAATTGATATTCCCCAACCTCAAGAGAACATCCCTTTCACAAGTAGATGTATCTGGACCATATACCCAACAACATATCTATAGTCATTGTCCCACTCATAGATTCCATTATAAGGATAAAACCAATCACAAGATTTACAGATATAAATAAATGAGAGTCACCAGTATCAAATAAGGAACTAACTGAAGTAGAAGATACTAGAATAGTGCCTCCCACTGTATATGGTCCATCCTCACTATCTACAAGTGTAAGTTGTACTTCATGTAACTGTTCTTCCCCTCTTACCTATGGAGTAGTCTGACTCCACTGAGCTACACCAATCTGTTGATATGGGCACTCTTTCCCCGAATCACTACATCTACCACCTTACCGCCTATTCTAGTAGAACTCTAGCTCCCCCTAATATGGTGTGGAAGATCCCGTTCTCACACCCTGATTATGCCTAGTTTCATTGTCACTGAATATCTACCATGGGTTCTTACAGAGCCTCTATAGATGTCACATCTTGCTGAAGCTTTGGAACTCCATTTGTGGTCAGGAGAAATGCTTCCAGAAATTCCCTTTCCTACCACACAAGTGGAAAACCACCTTGGTAAGGCCTTGTGTAATAAACCCTTCCCTTGGATACTCTTTATTCCCCTAATCTAGGAGAAAGTTCTTTAATGATGGTTCCTACTCTCAAAAGACATATATCTAGTCCATCCAGCAGAAACCATATGTTCACCAATAGAAGCATCCCTCATGGTCCCCTCAAAAAAGAGATCCTAATTTACCACTTCTATAAACTTATTCAACCTGGAGATATTCACATATGAATTAATTTAACTCTCAAGACCATCCTGAAATATTCTTGCTGAATTATCCTCATTTGTTTCCAATGCTGGGGAAAAATAAAAATATATAAAGTTTCTAGAATATTCTATTACATACATATTTCCCTGAATCAACCATATGAACTTAGCTATTGTCTCATGTCTCAGCGTTGCTGGGAAAAAGTGCTCACAAAACTTTTCCTGAAAGTCCTTCCATTCCATAGATTCCAACTATCCATCTTGAGTGTTTATGTCCCACAAATGTTTCACTTGAACATGCAACATGTAAGTTACTTTCTTGAATCTCTTCTTAATAGGAGTTTTCAAGAGGCCAAGTATAGTTTAGACAGATTCAATCCAGAACTCAACTCTCTCAGGTCCACCCTCTCCAGTAAAATTGAGAGGGTGCTGCAACTGAAACTCCCTTGTCAGATAAAACATGATTTTCACAACCTAACCTATTTCTCTTTCCATAAATTTCTTGAAAAGAGTGATTTTATCTTGGAACTTCTCTCATTCTTCCTCCCCTGGCACTATTGGTGCCTTAGGATCCACCACTGGAGGATCATTCACAACCATTTCCTGTAGTCATCCTCCAAACAAGATCCATTGTAGTGGTATATCTCTATAATGATAAAACACATATTAGGACTCATAACACAACTTTATCACATTTAATTTAGAGTAAAATCACAAAAAGACAAAACAAGTCTTTTCCCCAACCCCACCACGTGGTCAAAACTAAGGTGTTATTACTACCCTTAACCATAATACACTTAGTTCATGGTTAATAAGGGTAAACACATTATCATTAATCAAGTTTCTCATTTAGACACTCACTTATTCTTATTTTCATCATTTGAATAGTCTATAATTCATATTAGATACAATTTTCAATTCAATTTCACAAGAAATAAAAATCGTCTATGTTAAACAACTTACCCAAAACTCATTTTTCTGTGCATACCTAAAATGATTCATACCACAAAATAATCATGAGTTCTTAGAATGATGAATCAAGACTCATCTCTCATGAAATTCTAGGCCATGGGTCAATTCTCAGAAATCTCAACAACAGTTATAACGGCATAAAATAAGTGTGTCACCCAAGGTGAAATAATATTAAACTGTAATAGTGAATAGTAATAATAACAATCCCAACCTATGTACTTGGGTTTCCCCTATACCTTGGTTTGTAAATCCCATGAACAAGCTCATTACTAAGCCCCTGACTCTTTTTAGTCTCATGTCTGCCTTTCCCTAATAGCAAGAAAAAATAATAACAAAAGAAAACTCATCTGATACCACTTTGTAATGTCCAGTCCTGGGTGCCACACACCAGTGCCCCGATCCGGACTACCACATGACCTCAGGTGCACCTCCCCAATGCCAGAGGATTCCAACTAGTAGTGAGAGTCTGGTAAGTCATTCATAGGTATTCTATACCCTCTTTTATCATAGTAAAACACCAATGGAATTAAATAATCAATAGCAGTAGCATATATAGTAAATAACAATACCAATAACTCATGACAACAATGCAGGAAAATATAATATCCCACAAATCTAAAAATATTCTATACCAAAGTTTGTTCCAAGTGTCAATATGAAAAACCCAAAAAATAATAAAGACTCTGGAAAGTCCAAAGTGGGTCCCAAACCATTTCTATTTCCCTAATCTAGGATCCATCCCAATCAGTCATCTAACATAGGCCATTTTCCATTAACCTATCATGCAACCATGTAATCTATTCGGGTACCAATCAGGCATCCCGAGTAAGGTGTGAGTATAGATCAATAGGCCGCCACCAATGGTGTCCAAAACAAATACAGTAAATGAAAATGTATGTAATTAAATAAGGAATAAATAAATAAATAAAGAAAACAGCTTACATTTATTTAGTTACTCTGTTTAACCAAATATCCGCTCAGGTTCCCACGGACACTCGATCAAAAATACCTATTTAGGACCTTACCATAGTTTTAACTATCCCCAAGGGATATCACAAATCGGAATTTTCATGTTACTATTAATTTTCATAATTAATATGGCATTTATCAAATATATAAAACATGTAAATCAGATAGGCATGAGTAAGGTGCACTGTGGGTTCTAACCTCAAGGGTTGAAAATGAGTAATATAAAATGAAGCCTAAATACTTCCTAGGAAAAATGGTAAACCTCATGTGGTATTTTCTTTTAAAGGATCACACGGTCCTTTTAAATAAAAATAGAATCCCACACATTCTTCTTCTTCAAAGTCTCACATAATCCTTCAAAAAACAAATAGAATCTCACATAGACTTTTTCCTTGAATACACATGTGGTCCTTAAAACATAACAATAGAATCTCTCTCAATCTTCCATATTAATCCCTTTCTCAGACCCCGGTTATCCCATGCGCTACTCCATGACAATAGAATCACAACCAACGGCCATTTCACCAATCATTCCATTAATTAATTCACAATTAGGTAACCATGTCTAAATCCTTTAATTAGTTCAACAATTAATTAACCATAACAAGACCTTTAATTAATTCATCAATTAATTGGTCACTTCAACTTTGTTAATTAATTTAAAAATTAATTAAATAAATTCATTACATTAATTAATTCTCTGGTTAATTAATCTAGCCCCATTTTCATTAAATAACTCATCTATTAATTAATCGCATCAATTTCATTAATTAATTCTCACAATTAATTAATCATTACTAATCCCTTAAATTAATTCAACAATTAATTAACCATGTCAATCCCATTAATTAATTCATAAATTAATTAGTTACATCCCTTCCGTTAATTAATACAACAAATAATTAACCATATAAATTCCATTAATTAGTTTAAAAATTAATTAATCATTTCATAACTCGACATCCAATAATTAATTCACTATTTAATTATTCCAAAATTCCATTACTAATTCAATAATCAACTGGTCATATAAATACCCTTAATTAGTTCCCCAATTAATTAATTATGGCATTCCCATTAACTAATTCAACAATAAATTAATCAATATACACAAACTCAAAATCCCATAATTAATTCCACAATTAATTATCTCATTCACAATTTCAACATATCAATAATTAATTTGAAAATTAATTATTCAAATCGAAATTTCATAATCCAATCCATTCCCATTAATTAATTATACAATTAATTAATCAAGTTCAACAATCTCAACAATTCCATAATTAATTTAACAACTAATTCTTCATTATCTAAAATCCCAACATCCCAATTCAATATTTCCTTTAATTGATTTATTCACCAAATTAATTAATTTAATCAATAACACAATTTTTAAACATCTAATAGAAATTCTATAATTACATAAACATAATTGTAATCAAGACTATGAGATTTTAATTTTAGACCACCTACCTCAAGATAGGTCATGAAGAACACTCTCCAACTAATATCCCAAAATTGATCATAATCAACCAAGAATTCATCAATGGATGGAATTTAGATCCCACTCCTTGAAGGAAGAGGAAGAGGTGAAAAAATCCCTACATTTTTATAGAAATCTTTTTCTGCATTCCATTCAACAAGAATCAGATAATCTATTAGCAATAGATCTAAAATAATATTAATAACCAGAAGGAATAACTTAAAAATCTAGTTTCGGATATCCAAGACCCGATGTGAGATCACTTTCAGAGTAAATAGGACTCTCAGAAATCAACATAATAAGATAGGAAACAAGGAGAGAGGTGTGCAGAGGGTCTTCAGTCAAATATTATTGCTCGCATGGGAGTTTTTGTCCAATGTGGTGGTGTTCAGGATGTTTTGGTAAAATATAGTGGTTTGTGGAGAATCTTTGGTGAATAAAAGTGGGTACAGAGGGTTTAGGATTCACTGGAGATGTATTTTTAAAAAATGGGGCATAATAATTACACGACGTGAATCCTCATTTCACATCATGAAATGATTTTTAACCAATTCCCCCTTTTCCTGAGAAAATCCCTACAAACATTTAAAAAAATAAATCAAATATTACATGTTTTGTAATCTTACACATGTTGAAAACTTATTACATGGGTTTTAATCTTATTTCATGAAATGTTGAGATGTGGTGAAAGATAGTTATAGGGTATGTAATCTACTTTCATGACATGTCAACATGTGGATAAAACTACTTATAAGGGGTTTAAATTTTCAAGGTTGTGAATTAATTTAATCCATGAATTAAATTCAAAACAACCCATCTTGGCTACAAATTTAAAAAGATTCATACCTAAAAAAACGAGATCCTGAATTTTATACAAGTGTAAACCATTTAATTTTCATAATTTATTTATTAATATTCATACCCTCTGACTTAATAGCTAGGTTATGATAGTCATATTTAAATAATATTATTTTAATAGAGTATTGTGTTTCCTTCAAACCCGGGGTTTTGTTCATTTAAAGTTATCAAAGCGATTGAAATTATATAATATATATATATATATATATTATAAAGTCTCAGGGTGTTAAATTTTCTTATAATCTTGTTTTTTTGTCATATAAGATATAAAATATGATTTTCCTATTTTAAAATCTCAAGGTGTTATATTCTACCCCCTAAAATAAATTTTTTCCTTACAATTTAATCTTGTTCTCAGTAATCAAGGGTTTGACATTTAAAAATTCTTTTGTTGGAAACCCACATTGTAAAATGGGTAAATAATACATCCTAATGATAAAATAGAAATGGATGTATGAAGTCTCTCCAGAAAAACATATTACTAGGTTTCCATGTAAGTGAAAATTGGTGTGAAATGAAGATCTAAACATGGAAGAAAAAAATAAATAATTATAGAGAGTTATAGAGATCATTGATCACAAGAAAATTAATGGTTTATAAAATTTAATAACCATAAGTCCATAAATCGAAGATGAGTTAAGGGACCATTGATTACTATAAATTAAGACTCTAGGATAAAATTTTCAATTAAATATCATTTTCCTGTTGTTAAGTAATTATTTTACCATATAGACTGAGAACATAAGAAAATATAATTACGTGATATATTTCTATTTTATAGGAAACATTTCATCCTTTGGATTTGATTATATCAATTACTACTTCCACTCTTAATCCAATAAATGAATATCCAATAGGAATTTTTCTTCCTGGATCACAGAAATTAACATTTAATTGATCATTAGATCAATAAAATAATGACAAGACATTCCTCCTTTCTCAAGATATTTTCCAAAACTGAATTGGATAGATCAAGTTATCTGATATAATGAATTAATCTCAAATACATCAATATTAACTCCCAAAATTCAACCTATATTTTTTATAAATGGATAGCCTTATGAATCATCCAAAATATATTTAACCAAATTCAATGTCAAAAAATATATAAGGGAGGTCACTAAATCAATATTATATTCCTTAGAAAATATAAAGTGTCTCTTAATGTCTTATTCCAAATATATGAATACTTTTACCACCATAAAACCTTAATTAAAACATGCATTCTTCCAAAAATAAAATATCCTTTTTTGAATATATTTTATACTTACAAAAACTATGTAAACTATAGAAAATATAACATAAACCATCAAATAAATCACCAATTTTATGGTCACCAATTATATCCCATAAAGATCCCTTGATAATTATTTTTTCAACATTGATTACATATCAAGGGTTATCTTCCCTCAATAATGTGTTTTCCAAGAATCTCAACTTTCCATTGAATCGATTTTCTTTTTCATTGGTACAATTCAACATATACTCTCAAATCCTTAAAGAAAAAGTACTATGGTACAATTCCTTCCTAATAATTATAAACATATTATCCTTGATAAAATAAACCTATAACATTATTATTGAATACAAATACTCAAGAACTTTAATAATTCCACTTTGTTCATAGTGATAACTTATTATTGACCTTGATCCTTTATCAAATTCTGAGGTATATTCCCTTGACTCTTGGGGTATTCATGTGTGTAGTTCCCCATTTCCTTACAACTAAAGCATCGAACATTGCAATATTATTTATTTCCCTCGCAATAACAAGCATGGTGGACTTTCCCAACACACTTGTAGAAAAATTTCATTCCCTTAAAAAAAGTAACAGGGTGTTTCATTCCACAATTATCACATGGGGAAAATCCTTCATTACTTTCCTCCCTTTATCTATCTTTTTCTCTGCCTCCCTCTTTTTCTCTTGCTTCCCTTAGATTCCCTAAGAATTGGATAATTATTTCTCTCTCTTAATATGACATGATACTATATACTCATATTATGGGAAGGTTTTGGAGACTAGTTCCCTTCACATTATTGTATTAATACGATCAATGAAATGGTCAATATTGAACTATGGATTGCATATGTTGTTTGTAGAATGCTTTGATAACCACATGAATTTTTCTTATACTTAGCAACATTTTCATCCTCCTTTTTTCTTAGACTTAAGAACTATATCTCCAAATCCAATCGTTTCCATTGAGTAAATATTTCTATAATAAAATTTCATTAAATTACTTCCATTCCATGTTCTCTATTTTATCATAATCTTTAGTGTTTTTAATCATTGACCACCATTGATCTACATCCCCTAAGAGATGATAAACTTCCATGACAACATTCTCCCTTTCATTACTAACTAAAGTGAGAAATATATTATCTAAGGAACTTTTCCATTAATAAAATAAAAATGGATTTATAGTCCAATTAAATGAAGAAGGTTGTTAACACATGATGTGTTTTAACATTGTTGTACTGCATTTTGTATTGGAAGGAAACTCCATATGGGAAAGGATATTTCTCATAAACTAATTCACCTACCCAAATATTATTATAGTTTTGTTAGTTTCACCTATAAATCTAGATTGAACTTCTTTATATTTCCCATAAGGTAAATATCTACAAGAATTATGTGAATTTATATAGTTCCCATTAATTCTACTAGTATCCATTTCTAAATAATGGAATACATAAAATTAGATCATAGCATTATGAAATATAATGTATAATCAAAAAACTAGTGATATACTTATAAAAACTTGATAAATTTATTCAATGGTACTCTAATAATTAAAAACATGGTTTCATGGGGAAAAGTTTCAAATCATAAAATATTTTAAAATCATTTATAATGGTTTGTAAAGAAAATGTGAATTAACCAAATAATATCCCCTAGAGAGTTTCAAAAAAGGTGCGTAGTAAAGATCATTGTCATATACCAGGTAACTCTTGAGTCAAGCCCAATGCATCTTTCATAGATTTATTGTCCCTTAGTACATCAGTTCTAGAAACGCATACAATTTTTTTATCTATATAGGGATGTATTTCTATGAAAACCACATAATATCAACCTTTCCAAAACTTTAGGATGTTATACTATAGTTAGAATTTTCCTTAAAGTAAATCATAGGGTTATATTCTCTAACCTATGTTTTCCTAAATATAGGTATCAATGTTTCTACTAAACAGCCTATGATAAAAATTGTAAAGAACCCAAACCTATTAGCCCAAATTAAGTTTTCACTTTATTACATAGGCACTAGATACAAGGTATAATATCCCAAAGGACAGAATAGTTTATTAGTATTTGTAAAATATATACATAATTTAAAATCATATTAAAATTTAAAACATTGAATACAAATTATTATTTTCTTTGAGAATTCCAGTATTCCCTTTAGAATATATCTATATATCAATCATAATACACATCATAGTATCATAGGGAAAACAAAAAATATTAAAGGGGTCAGCATAAATGCTCAGTAAGGATATGCATCTAGTGGAAATTATCATAAATTAATATGTATAATAAATATATAAATTTAAATAACTAAAACACATTCCATTAAATAAATTACTTGATAATTATATGGTAGGAATAAATGATGATAAAATAATTCCATATAATTTATCACATGAGCATGAAATATAACCATGAATATTATAACTAATTGAATAATCACAAGGAATATAAATAACAAATATAATAAGGAGTGAATTCATAATTTATTTCATTTTAAATATAATTTTAAGACCTTTCACAAGATAGTTTAATACTATGGGTAAAATTCCATCTAATTTGGCCAACTGATTTGTCTTATGAGACCAGTCGATGCATCAAGGGGACATCTATAAACAAGTTCCACCTATCACGTACTATGTTCAATTCATTCACCATAAGAAATGGTTTAAACATAATCAATACAAACTTTCTTACTGAAAAACTAACAGATGAAATGTTAATACTTACAATAATCAAATAAACATAATCATAAACCATCCAGAGAAATATGGTGAATGGTAACAAAATTTTGAATCCTTTTTCAAACTGATCAATAACCATCTAAATAAATATTAATGATGATATCAATACAACATATCCCTAGTGGATAATAAGTATAATTAAATTTTTATGTTTTTGATGAATAAAAATACCATAAGAAGGTCATTAAAACATTTTTTAGGGAAACAACCTTTCACATTGAAAATATATTTTTTTAAACTAAAATTTAGAAAAATATTTTGAGAATAAATTTATTTAAAAATAATGTTTAAAATTATAAATTAATATTTAAAACATTTTCTGGTCATGATGGAATGAAATTTCATTCATTCCATGCATATTAATATAAATATTCCTTTCATGTTATATGCTAAAAGAAAATGGGACTTATTATAAAAAATATATGAATATAATTTCAAAAAAAATCTTAAAATTAAAAAAAAAAATAGGTAAAAATGTTTTTAAGAATTCATTTGGAAAATGTTAAAAACATTTTTATGAAACATGGATTTTTATGAAAAACAATTTTTGACCAAAGAGAGAAATAAAGTCATATTTTCCTAAAAATATTTTCTAAATAATTTTAAGTACCAAATAATGTGAAAATGTCAATATTAATTGAAAATTTATATAATAATCATAAGAAAAAGAAATATATTAGTTTTTTTACAGAAATAAAAAATAATTCCCCCAAGGGAGAGTTAAACAAAAACAATATCAAATAATGATGAGATTGGGAAATAAACCCTTACCACATTAGTAAATTTTGAATCATAAGCCCAATGAAATAAATTACTGAAAATAAAAGATTAAATTCCATTAATATATATATATTCATGATATAACCTATCATAATTGGTAGTATATATACCACACAAAGGATTACATGGTGAGTATGGTGTATGTCTCACGGTAGTAAAAGTGAGATGAGACACCCTAACATCAAGTTATACTTATTTAATATACATTAAAGACTCGTTTATAATAAATACAGGTTTATTATAAATCTTTTACATAACCATAATCATATATTTGATACAATATATTATTTAATTATAGTATTTTGTCACCTTTTCATGAAGATTTCTTATTTAAAATCGCTATTTTGGGTGATAATTGCTTCGTTTTTCATATATCTTTTGGTTCGATAACTTTGATCATTTTACTTTGATCATGGTTCGAACATATCCATAATTTTTAAACTGATTTAATTATTTTATATATTAATTATATATTTCATCATTATAATATATAAAAGTTATATATAGAAAATGGATTACACCATTCATGGAGATGGTAAATCATACATATGCAGGAACATTTTTATAATTTTCTGGATAGATGGAATGAAAGAAGAATATTTGTTAATTAACATTTCTATAATCATTATTATGTCATATATGGAATTTATATTAATCAAATACATCCTTATTACCATTTATGTAGAAATAAAATTAAAAACTTTTCTCGTCAATATGTGGAGGCAGTAGTCCATATGTTCGCATTAGCGGCGTTATTGTTTCCCAAAATATAGTAGGATAACAATTTTGGTGTGATATTATATTAATATATGAAAATTTATGCCTTAAATATCACACATATATATTAATTTTCACCTTAAAAACTTTCGTGTAAAAAATAAGTGAAAACGAATCGCATCGCTTTGCGAGGCGGTAGTCTATCGTACACATGAGCAATGTTATCGTATTCCCCCATTAAATGTACTTTAAGAAGGTATATGTGATATAACAATTTTATAATTATCATAAACATATGATAAATATATTATTATACTAATCCTTGAAAGGTGGTGATGGAAAATGAATTACATCAGTTCACGAGGCGATAATCCCCCGTAGAAATGATCGACGGTTTCATAATCCATTTGATGGAAGTGGAGATGGATATAGGTAATTAACTTATCATATAAACATATAATTATATGTGAGATACTGTTTTTATAATATTATCATGATTTTATAATATTTTAAGGATGTCTAAGAATAAATAAAACTAATATATACGTTAAGAATTTTACTTCTTCTACAGAGAACTATTTTAGGTTTATAACTAAATCCTTCCAAGATTATATTTCTAATAAAAAAAGTAATATAGTATTTTGGTATACAATTTAGGAATGTATTAGGTAAGTTATTGGCAGAATAAATGGTTTTGGAAGTGTGTATAGAATCCCAACTTTTTATAACATAACTTTCATTCCATTACACGGAACTGAGGATCTTTAAGGTTTAGTGTCTTGGAAACAAGGAACATAAAACATGAAACAAAAAAAGACATTCTTCTTAAACACTTGAAAGGATTCTCCTCATGTTCACCCTAGGATCATTACTACATCTCATAACCTGGGGAAATACATCAAAAGGAAGGGTGAGCAGAAGGCCCAGCAAGGGAAACAAGTGAAACATTTTACATATTAACTTGAGATACATCAATAAAGTCATGAAAAGAACTTTAAGGCATGAAAAGAACTTTAAGGTATGAAAATGAAATCATGAGGCATATCGTAATAAAAATAAAACTTTTTGATAACTTGAAGATGTGGCTACATCATTTAGCATATACAATCATGAACATATCACCAAGGTCCATCCCCAAGGTGTCATTTGAAAATTACCAAGGTTATTCACCAAGGTATCAAGAAAATTGTAATCTCTAGTGGTTACATCATTACCCAATGCATTGGAGCGCTATCAGGGTGCACCCTTAAATTTGCCTTTATTATCATGTGAGCCACATATATCATCATCAAAAATTTCATAAATAACCCATATAGCATAAAATAAATGGGTTTCATTTCATAATCATAACGTTAAAAAAACTGCTTTAAAGACATGATCCTTATGTCACTTTAAAACCCACAGAAAAGGAAGGTGGGTCTCATGTATGTAAATCCCAAAATTTAAAATAGAACATTTTGGTATATATGTGAATAACTCTTTAGAAGAAAGAGCTTTGAGTATTCACTTAATAATATAAAAGAACTTTAGAAAAAGAGAGAGACATTTTGAGACGGAAATTCTGCAGCATAACGGTTATGTTACGAGGTTTTAGAAGACATTAAAAAGAGAGGGAAAATGGGTAAAACATTCATAAATGACCCATAAAACAGTAGATGGACAGAATAAGAAGGATACATGATCATGGTAATGAAAGTTCAAGGACATACCATTTGAAATGAAAAACATGGAAGGAAGACAAAAAATTAGATTTCTCTTATGAAAGTTTGGCAGCCTAACGGCGTTACTTAAACTTCAACAAAAATGATTTGAAAATATCAAATAGGGTCTCTCATCATGTGAACATAAGAGTTCAGTATGATAGATATAGAGATAATTCCCCAACATAATTAAAAAGGAACTTGAAAGAATTGACATGAAAGTAGAACTTCAAAACGAGAAGGGTGAAGAACCACTTAAAAATTCGGCAGCCTAACGGCGCCACTTAAAACTTAAAAATACTGAATTTAAGAGATCAAATGGGGTCTCTCATCATATGATCATAAAATATCAGTATGATAAATTTAGATATCATACCCCAACATAATAAAAAGGAACTTGAAAGAATTGACATGAAAGTAGAACTTCAAAACGAGAAGGGTGAAGAACCACTTAAAAATTTGGCAGCCTAACGGCGCCACTTAAAACTTCAAAATACTGAATTGAAGAGATCAAATGGGGTCTCTCATCATATGAACATAGTATTACAGTATGATAGATATAGAGATCATACCACAACATAACAAAAAGTAACTTGAAAGAATTTACATGAAAGTAGAACTTCAAAACGAGAAGGGTGAAGAACCACTTAAAAATTCGGCAGCCTAACGGCGCCACTTAAAACTTCAAAATACTGAATTGAAAAGATAAAATGGGGTCTCTCATCATATGAACATAAGATTCCAGTATTATAGATATACAGATCATACCTCAATATAACAAAAAGGAACTTGAAAGAATTGACATGAAAGTAGAACTTCAAAACGAGAAGGGTGAAGAACCACTTAAAAATTCGGCAGCCTAACGGCGCCACTTAAAACTTCATAAAACGAAATAATGAGAGTAATAGGGGATATCTCATTATGTGAAAATAATAAGGGCAGTAAGAGGAGTATAAAATAACATCCTCCAACATAAGAACATGTATCATAAAAGTAATTACATAAAAGAGATTACTTGAAATGAAAGAGAGAGGTCGGATCCCTTACCTTAAAACGTAACTCTTAAAACTCAAAGGTTTGGACCTTGAGGGCTTGGGGGAACCTTGGGAGGACTCCTTGGGAGGTAAGGAGACCAGAACTTCGTTGGGGGAGAGTTGGGAGTGAAAACTAAAGGAGGAAAGGGTGGGTATTTATAGGTAAAGTGAGGGGACAAGGCATTAATGGCCAAGGGACACCTCATTAGTGGTTTTGGCAAAACCATGGGCTTGCCCATGGTATTTGCCCATGGTATTGGCCACTTGGGACACCTCATACCTTATATTACTATTCATAATTAGACCATATTAAATATATACTTAATACATCATTTAATGATGTCATTAAACACCCGTAACTTAAAAACTATATTTTCACTATTCATCGAAAATTCAACTTTCTCAGAATAATCCCAAAATTTCACCTTAACCAAATATCAATGCTCTGATTTCAAAAATGAAATCCATTTTATAAAAATAATTTTTTAAATATTTTTAATTTAATTTTTAAATAAAAACACTATTCATCGAGAATTTATTTTTTTCAGAAAAATCCCCAAAAATTACCTTAACATAATATTGATGCTCTGAGTTCAAAAATGTAGTCCATTTTATAAAAATAATTTTCTAAATATTTTTAATTAAAATTTTAATTAAAAAACACTATTCATCTGAAAAAACTAATACTTGAATAATAATTTATGAAACCGTTATTTAACCATTTTATTGAATCACATTACTTAATCAAAGTGCCTAGCTTATTTTAATACTTTCTTTAAGTGAGATTACTAATCCATTTGGACACATTATTAATCCTAATCATAAAATCACTATTAATAATTTATTATTCATCAAAAATCAAGTTGATCTTATTAGACTCTAAATTTCGTACTGAACATAATTGCAGAAGACCATTTTTTGAAAATCCTTACATATTTTTAATTATTTAGGGTTTACATAAACATATTTAAAATATCCTTTTCTGAAATTCATCAAAAATATGCATACTATATTTATCCGGTCATTTGAAAATTCATAAAAGAAATCGAAATTTTTATTTAAAACAAAGGATTACACAAGACACTTACGGTCTCCTTACATAGCCCCTTATCACACCAGCATAGGACCTAAGTGTAAGGTGTGCTAAGTTGAGAGAATCTGAGGGAGGCTCGGCCAACATCGCACGAGTAGTAATTTCTATCAGTTTGAACTTCTCGCGAAGGCGATCCCGTTCTAGCTTTATACGATGAGGTTCAGCTTGGGTTTGGTCCAGAGAAAAGCCCAGTGGTGCTACCTCCTTCCCATGTTCTGTTAGATGGGCTTCGATCGGTCCAAGACTACTGGGTGAGGCCATCGAATCTTCTATCTATATTAATTAACCAAGATTGCTTTTATTTAGAGACAATAGTCAAAACGTTTAGTTTCCAGCGGTCATATTGACCAATGGTCAAATAACAGTCAAAACCCAACAGTCTCATTTTAATTATACTCATGTTACCAAATGAAACATTTTTGTTGAGTATAAAAATAACACATAAAATTAGGAAACAATATTTATTTAAAATTTCGGGTCGTTACAATCTTCCCCCCTTAAGAAATTCCGTCCTCGCAATTTTAAAATTGGGTTTTGAAATTTCATTGAAAGTCCCACATCGGAAAAGGAGTCAGTAAAACTATTACTTTAAAAGAAAGAAAGGGAAGTATAAAGGTCACCCGAGTTAACCCACACTAGGATTCCATGTAGGAAAACATGGACATGGAGGAGAAAACAAAGGGTCAAGTTCTGAGGGAGAGTGATAGAGAACATGATTAGGAGGAAGTTAACCATGATAAAATCCCAAACTTATGATGTGTGTAAACGGTCTTTGAATACCTAGTAGGAAACGTAAACCAACAACATTTTTGTTTTACATTTCTTTTCATAATTTTGAGGAATTCATTTACTACATAGAACAAAAACATAAGAAAATATACCTACCATCAAGTAGAGTTTCATCCTTTAATAAGTCCCTACCAACACTAATATTTTCTCCAAATGAT
This sequence comes from Viscum album, assembly GCA_963277665.1. Taxonomy (NCBI): domain Eukaryota; kingdom Viridiplantae; phylum Streptophyta; class Magnoliopsida; order Santalales; family Viscaceae; genus Viscum; species Viscum album. The sequence continues at coordinate 898,171,763 of OY728120.1, forward strand.
GAGAATTCAAAAACACTTGGTCTCATAAAATCACAAGAATCATCTTCTATAGAATCACATAATCTACAAAAGATTAACTATCTATTTCTTCTATCTTTAAATATTATCTCAAAAACAGAAAGGTTAAGGTAAAACAACTCTTCAAAAAGAAAGAATCCCATAGTAATGGAAACTACTTTTAAATCTTCAAAGTTCCATGGTACTACCCAAAGTTCATCATAGACCATTCCATAAATAATGGTCCTTAAAATTCCTCAAATTAAACCAAACTAAGATTGAAACCCAAATACAAGAAGGATTTGATAACATAGTCTTCCAAAACAACTTCATTGTTCATCTCCAGACAACATCAACCACTCCTAACATCTTATAACAAAAGTAGCTAACCTAAACATATTTTACCCAAGATAGGTTAATCATTCCCATAAGTAACCTAAATTACTATAAGTCCACCTTAAATTCATCAATTCTTCAAAATATAAGTCAACCTTACTCCTCAATGAAAATACTATAGTAATCTATTTACCTCGATCATATAGGGTCCCCAAATTAGTGAACGTCTTCCAAAATAATAATCATCTTTTAATCCCCTAATCATCTCTGTCATATTAATACGGAAATTGTCGCATTTCCTATAAAATTGGTTGTTGGGACACGTTATTCCATTTCCCACCATTAACTAAGAAGATAAAGTATAATTAGAGGCTTAAATACTTAACCAATAATCATGAAAAGGAACTTAAAGCATATAAGGATAACTTGTAGAAGAAAAGTATACCATAACTTTTGATCCCCTAGGTTCCCATCTAGGTTATCCATGATCATAAATTCTTATGTGAATCTTTATTTTATTTTATCTTTGTTCCTTTAACAATGGTTCATACCAAGATTATGAATTTACCAAAGCATATCCCCCGGGAGTGTCGTAACCAAGAGTGCAGCAAGGCCCGTTGTCGTGTACCAGTTCTCGTTCGAGTCTAGCTCAAAGCGGTGTTTTCAGGTTTTACCCCTATGTACATCTGTTCCAGAGCCACCTCTACCTGCTCGTATCCAGACAGGGATATATTTGCTTGGCAACCCCCTACTCAATACTCACCAAAATACCAGGAAGATTTCCTATATTTAAACTTTTCTATAGGGTTCTTCCTAGAGTTTTCATATCCTAATTTCCACAAATAACTAAACCATCCTTTGATACCAACTATAGCATGCTGCCTTTTTATAACATAACTTTCATTCCATTACACGGAACTGAGGATCTTTAAGGTTTAGTGTCTTGGAAACAAGGAACATAAAATATGAAACAAAAAAAACATTCTTCTTAAAAACTTGAAAGGCTTCTCCTCATGTTCACCCTAGGCTCATTACTGCATCTTATAACCTGGGGACATACATCAAAAGGAAGGGTGAGTAGAAGGCCCAGCAAGGGAAACAAGTGAAACATTTTACATATGAACTTGAGATACATCAATAAAGTCATAAAAAGAACTTTAAGACATGAAAATGAAATCATGAGGCATATCATAATAAAAATAAAACTTTTTCATAACTTGAATATGTGGATACATCATTTAACATAGACAATCATGAACATATCACCAAGGTCCATCCCCAAGGTGTCATTTGAAAATTACCAAGGTTATTCACCAAGGTATCGTGAAAATTGTAATCTCTAGTGGTTACATCATTACCCAATGCATTGGAGCGCTATCAGGGCGCACCCTTAAATTTTCCTTTATTATCATGTGATCCACATATATCATCATCAAAAATTTCATAAATAACCCATATAGCATAAAATAAATGGGTTTTATTTCATAATCATAACGTTAAAAAAACTGCTTTAAAGACATGATCCTTACGTCACTTTCAAACCCACAGAAAAGGAAGGTGGGTCTCATGTATGTAAATCCCAGAATTTAAAATAGAACATTTTGGTATATATGTGAATACCCCTTTAGAAGAAAGAGCTTTGAGTATTCACTTAATAATATAAAAGAACTTTAGAAAAAGAGAGAGACATTTTGAGACGGAAATTCTGCAGCATAACGGCTATGTTACGAGGTTTTAGAAGACATTAAAAAGAGAGGGAAAATGGGTAAAACATTCATAAATGACCCATAAAACAGTATATGGACATAATAAGAAGGATACATGATCATGGTAATGAAATTTCAAGGACATACCATTTGAAATGAAAAACATGGAAGGAAGACAAAAAATTAGATTTCTCTTATGAAAGTTTGACAGCCTAACGGCGTTACTTAAACTTCAACAAAAATGATTTGAAAAGATCAAATAGGGTCTCTCATCATGTGAACATAAGAGTTCAGTATGATAGATATAGAGATAATTCCCCAACATAATTAAAAAGGAACTTGAAAGAATTGACATGAAAGTAGAACTTCAAAACGAGAAGGGTGAAGAACCACTTAAAAATTCGGCAGCCTAACAGCGCCACTTAAAACTTCAAAATACTGAATTGAAGAGATCAAATGGGGTCTCTCATAATATGATCATAAAATATCAGTATGATAAATTTAGAGATCATACCCCAACATAATAAAAATGAACTTGAAAGAATTGACATGAAAGTAGAACTTCAAAACGAGAAGGGTGAAGAACCACTTAAAAATTTGGCAGCCTAACGGCGCCACTTAAAACTTAAAAATACTGAATTGAAGAGATAAAATGGGGTCTCTCATCATATTAAAATAAGAGTCCAGTATGATATATATAGAGATCATACCCCAACATAACAAAAAGGAACTTGAAAGAATTTACATGAAAGTAGAACTTCAAAACGAGAAGGGTGAAGAACCACTTAAAAATTCGGCAGCCTAACGGCGCCACTTAAAACTTCAAAATACTGAATGGAAGAGATAAAATGGGTTCTCTCATCATATGAAAATAAGAGTCCAGTATGATAGATATAGAGATCATACCCCAACATAACAAAAAGGAACTTGAAAGAATTGACATGAAAGTAGAACTTCAAAACGAGAAGGGTGAAGAACCACTTAAAAATTCGGCAGCCTAACGGCGCCACTTAAAACTTCATAAAACGAAATAATGAGAGTAAGAGGGGATCTCTCATTATGTGAACATAATAAGGGCAGTAAGATGAGTATAAAAGAACAACCTCCAACATTAGAACATGTAGCATAAAAGGAATGACATAAAAGAGATTACTTGAAATGAAAGAGAGTGGTCGGATCCCTTACCTTAAAACGTAACTCTTAAAACTCAAAGGTTTGGACCTTGAGGGATTGGGGGCACCTTGGGAGGACTCCTTGGGAGGTACGGAGACCAGAACTTCGTTGGGGGAGAGTTGGTAGTGAAAACTAAAGGAGGAAAGGGTGGGTATTTATAGGTAAAGTGAGGGGACAAGGCATTAATGGCCAAGGGACACCTCATTAGTGGTTTTGGCAAAACCATGGGCTTGCCCATGGTATTTTCCCATGGTATTGGCCACTTGGGACACCTCATACCTTATCTTACTATTCATAATTCGACCATATTGAATATATACTTAATACATCATTTAATGATGTCATTAAACACCCGTAACTTAAAAACTATATTTTCACTATTCATCGAAAATTCAACTTTCTCAGAATAATCCCAAAATTTTACCTTAACCAAATATCAATGCTCTGATTTAAAAAATGAAATCCATTTTATAAAAATATTTTTTAAAATATTTTTAATTTAATTTTTAAATAAAAACACTATTCATCGAGAATTTATTTTTTTAAGAAAAATCCCCAAAAATTATCTTAACATAATATCGATGCTCTGAGTTCCAAAATGAAGTCCATTTTATAAAAATATTTTTCAAAATATTTTTAATTAAAATTTTAATTAAAAAACACTATTCATCCGAAAAAACTAATACTTGAATAATAATTTATGAAACCGTTATTTAACCATTTTATTAAATCACATTACTTAATCAAAGTGCCTAGCTTATTTTAATACTTTCTTTAAGTGAGATTATTAATCCATTTGGACACATTATTAATCCTAATCATAAAATCACTATTCATAATTTTTTATTCATCAAAAATCAAGTTGATCTTATTAGACTCTAAATTTCATACTGAACATAATTGCAGAAGACCATTTTTTGAAAATCATTACACATTTTTAATTATTTAGGGTTTACATAAACATATTTAAAATATGGTTTTCTAAAATTCATCAAAAATATGCATACTATATTTATCCGGTCATTTGAAAATTCATAAAAGAAATCGAAATTTTTATTTAAAACAAAGGATTACACAAGAAAGTTACGGTCTCCTTACATAGCCCCTTATCACACCAGCATAGGACCTAAGTGTAAGGTGTGCTAAGGTGAGAGAATCTGAGGGAGGCTCGGCCAACATCGCACGAGTAGTAATTTCTATCAGTTTGAACTTCTCACAAAGGCGATCCCGTTCTAGCTTTATACGATGAGGTTCAGCATGGGTTTGGTCCAGAGCAAAGCCCAGTGGTGCTACCTCCTTCCCAAGTTCTGTTAGATGGGCTTCGATCGGTCCAAGACTACTGGGTGAGGCCATCGAATCTTCTTTCTATATTAATTAACCAAGATTGCTTGTATTTATAGACAATAGTCAAAACGTTTAGTTTCCAGCGATCATATTGACCAATGGTCAAATAACAGTCAAAACCCAACAGTCTCATTTTAATTATACTCATGTTACCAAATGAAACATTTTTGTTGAGTATAAAAATAACACATAAAATTAGGAAACAATATTTATTTAAAATTTTGGGTCGTTACAGTGTGAATACATGAGGATATGGGGTGGCCTTTTATAAGTGAGGGAGGTGACACACATGGTATTTTTGAAAAGGAAAAGTTATACCATGTTATTCTCATTAAAAATAAATCCATATTTTATAATTATCAATAATTATATGTTATAAGGTCTCAATATTTCTATAAAATGTTTTTTTGAAAAGTTTTAGGTTATTTTAACCCATATCTTCTTAGTTTAACCCCATGATAAACCCATTTTTACCTTAACCACACCAATTAATTTTTACTATTTTCACAATTAATTATTGTAAAAAATTATGTTCATATTATTATATAAAAAAAATTACTGATTAAAAATATGGAATCCATTTTTATGAATTAAATTTATATAAGTGGAAGAGTTCAAATTAAAATTAAATCTGTAGGTGTGTCAAAAAAACTATTTTTCTGAAGAAGAACATTCAAAAGTTTAAGAAGTTTTTATGTGATAATTCAATATGAAATTGAGTAAAATGACATAAATTAGTTAAATTGTATTTTATTTTAACTAATTTTATTTTAAAACCAATTCAAAAAAATATTTAACATTGTAAAATAAATTAAATGAAAAAGCGGGTTTCAATAAAAAAAATTAGTATTTTTCACTATTCATCAAAAAATTAATTTTTTCATAAAATTAGAAATAAATCACACAAAGATAATTTTAACATTTAGATTTAAAAATGAAGATAATTTTTTGAAATAAATTTTATGAAGTTGGTAAAAACTAATTTTAAATTATGTGCGCAGAGCACGACTAAACCGGCTTTTCGAAAAAATACAGTTTTTCAAAAAAAGTTTATTTTTTCTTTCAAACGATTCCTTTTTATTTATAATAAATATATATCCATTTAATTTATTTTATAAATATTTAAAACATATAATTTTCCTAATTTATTTATTATTATTCCTACCCTCCAACTTAACGACTAGGTTATAGTGGCCATGTTTAAATAATAATATTTTAGTAGAGTATAGTGTTATGTTCAAACTTAGTGTTTCATGCATTGATATCCATCGAAGAGATTGAATTTTAAAAAAAATATGAAAATGTTTTAGTTTATTACATTACCTTTTACTATAGGTTCTATGTGTCATATATGCTATCTAATATAGTGTTCCTCTTTTAAAATCTCAGGGTGTTACAATATGTGAAAATATATTTCAATATAATGGGGGCCCATCTCTAACAACTATTGAGGTTTAAATATACTGTTTCATTGATTCCAATTTTTAAACTGAATTGACTTCTTTTCATTCATATAAAGTGAAAAAAAAATGAACAATAAATCAATCAATGCAGTATCAAAAGTAAGAAACATGTTCATCCAATCACTTTTACAATTAATTGGTTTACATGAAGAATGTTTTCTTAGTGTGATAATAGTCTGACATCCAGTTGTGAAAGGATAACACAGTTGAATGATTAATTTCAAGTTCCCCATTTTTTTGTTATTATTTTATTGAGTGCATTTTTGGAACTAAAAACACCCAACTAATCCTATAATAATGATAACAGATTTCACCTTGAACCTTATTTCCAAAGATAGGTAATCAAAAGGGTTTTCGTACAAATGACAATTAGGAAACAGAATTAGTCGAGAGGGTTGTGGTCAAGCTCATCACACATTTTTGAGGTGATCCTTACGTACTCTTGGTATCTCTTATAGATTTAAGATGTATTTTGGGAACACGTCCCATATCCTAGTATAGAATTGGTTAACACTAAGTCGTATTTTGTCCATTCGCATATATATATGTGAACATATATATATATATATCATAGGTATTGCATCAAAGTAAATATATATATATATATATATTAGTGGTTCTCCATAAATAGTTCCATATGTCTGTATCAAGATTTCCCGATTTTATTTTTTTATTACTTAGTGAAACATAATTTTAAGAGGCTATGATTTAATTCCAAATAGTTAGGTACTTTATAGTTTATAACCATATATGGAATAAGTAAATTTTAGTGGAATTTTGGATTGGTCCCCTAAAAGGGTATTCCTATTTATCCTTATAAAAGGAATCATAACTAATGTAGTTTTATTACACATAATTTGGTACATCATACCTTTTAAGTGCATATGACAATGAAAAATCTATCTAGTTTTGAATCATGTGATTTGGATAATTAGGTGATTAATTCCTAGAAATGATGTTGTGTCACTTACAAAAGACAATATCTCTATTATTAAGATCAAAGGGAATATTTACCAATGAGATTAGGTTAGACTAATAAGGAATATGGACCTATAAATAATGATCTCACTAGGAATATGGAACAATGGGAATAATGTGATAAGATGTAGAAGGAATATAGACCTTTGGTTCAGTGCATGATTTTAACTAGAATATGGACTAATAAGGGGATGATCTACTAGGAATATAGTTGTGGAGACCTGCCTTTTATTTCATGACTTTAACCATAATTCCTTGAAAAAATAAAACATAAATAACTACAAGGAAAATTTTAGGTTTAGTGTCTTGGAAACTAGTTACATAGTAATAGATTTACTTTTTACATAAAAGAAAAAATAAATAAATTTTTATCTCTCTTGAAATGACTCTTTATTATCTCATCATAGATCATCTCGCAATATAGGATTTCATGGGGACATCTACCAAATGAAATGGGTGATCATAAATCCTATAAAGAGATAAAAAATTTAAGATAACGTCATATGTAAAACATAAAGTATAACATAAGAACATATTCATAAGAACATGAGGAAAAATGTATGTACATGTACATAATATCACGAGACATAATAACGAACTATAGATACAACATAAACATGATATATTTATAAAAATATCACCAAATATCATCACTAAGTTTTCATAAATATTATTACCAATTATTATGATAAAGTTATCATAAAACATTACCAAGGCATGCTACCAAGGTATCATGAACTTTTTCTGTCTATAGATTACTTCTTTACCCAATGCATTAGATCCATATCAGGGTCAACCCATCATATGTCTAACATTATGTGTGCCACATCGATCAAGAATCCTAATTACAAATCATTTATAACTCAAGAGTAGAGAATTTGGGTTTCGTAAATTGATTTACCTAATAAACAGTAAAATGAAACGTTTAAATGAATAACCTTGAATGAAAATAGGGTTGTGTATTCTTGACATATCAATTTATCATGAAAAATAAATGATCGATTTTGGAATCATAATGGGTCTACAGTAAGGGATCATGAAATGGGATTAATGAGAGATAATGTAATTCCTTAATAAATAATACATCATATTCAACATAATGGGGTTTTTTATAAACACTTTAAAATAAAATAAATTTGGAATCAAAAGGCTTATATAAATAAGCACTTAAATTGAAAAGGTGGGTGAATAGAACCCTTACCATGAGAGGGTTCTTATTAAAGCTAGAGAGAGTCCTAGGAACACATTTTTATGTATTTAGATATAAATATAGAAAGTAAATTCATTAATAATGGGTTTTTAGTGGTGTGTAATGGGAGAGAGGGAGGTTATTTATACTTTTGGAGGGGTAGTTTTAACGGTTAAAATATTGGTTATATTATTATATAAGCCAACCACTTATGGGTTAAATCAATTATAACTAATATTATATCTTATAAATAATTTATTCAGATTTTTTTAATGTTATAATAATTCTAAATTCTATATTCACCTTCCAAGTAATCAATTTAATGCACCAAATCCAAGAATAATTTTTATCTCAAAAATTCAATTTTTGGTTACAAAATGTAAATTTTAAATTTAGGAATTCAAAATAATATTTTAAAATTAATTATTATAATTATTAAATTAAATTTTTATTTAATAAAATGTTTCATAAATTTTTTAATCATTCTCACATCATAATGATGTCATAAAGTCACGGTACTCATAAGATGGCAATTTTCACTTTTTCATCAAAAATCGAATTTGTCTGAAAATTCTTGAAAATTCACACTAAGATAATTTTATTATGATAAACCATAAAATGATATTTATTTTATAAAAATAATTTTAAAAATATGAAAATTTAATTTCTTAAATAAAAAATCTTATTTGTTGAAAATTTAAAGTTTTATGACACAGTAAACCGGTTGATTGTTATAAAATTTACTTATCACAAACTTAATTTATTTTATAATTTTAAATGTGTTTTATATGAATGTTTAATGAAAAAAATAATTTAAAACTTATGGATTTATCATAAAACATACTTTTAATATAATTTAAATATATTTATATCATCCAAAAAATATAAATTTGGCTTATTCTTTTGTAATCCCAATGGTCTCTTTATTGAATATTCATAACCAAAAATATTAATTACCAACTATCTTATTTATTAATGGTCATAATTTACATAATTAACAGTGTCAAATAGTTATATTTACCTATAAATACACCATCACTATCACTTCATCATTCAGTACTTTTAATAATTCTTACACATCCTTTCATAATTTCTATTGTTTTCCTAATTCTTCTTTTTGTTTTTACAATCATTATGAAAGGAGTAATTTTATAGGGGAATTCAAGACTATGAAGTTTATTTTAGTGAATATACTATTATTATATGTGTATATACCTTTACTATTATATGTTATAGTACTCCATATCAACACATGATGTGTCATGTTCTTATGAAATGTAACCTTTTTTCTATTTCCTCATAATAAAACTATCATTATAAAATAAAATTTCTTATATTAATAACATAAAGTAATTTATGGTCCATTGCATACCCCCCAAAGAAATATCACCCTTGAAATTTTTATCCATCCTCAAATGGTCCAATATACCTTTCACATAGTTTTCTTCTATTACCTTTCGGTCTTTGAACTAGTTAGTAAAGTGGCCAAGCTTCCCAAACTTAAAGCATTGCACTACAGGATGTGATTGAACTATCTTTCCATTATCATCACTATTAAGGGTATTTATATTTATATCTCCATATAAATTTTTATAAATGTGTCTATCCTTTCCACATATGTTGTACTTATCACTTCAATGAAGACAATTCCCCAAGTGCCTTTTCCCAAAATTGTTTCACAAGGGATGTTTTAGTTTCTTCCCTTCCAATTCATGGTCAGGATCCTTTTGAATTTTTTCTCCATATTTATCATTTTATCATTATATCTATCATACCATTGTGAATCCCCAAATTCTATATCCACTATGATTTAACGTCAAATTATATCCTCATAACTCTTGAATCCTTGTATTTCCAAATCTTTCCACAGATGGGGTCTTAGCCCTCTGAAGAATCGATAGATCTTTCCAATAGAATCAATAACAAATATTGATTCATAAATTACAAGACCTTTCAATTTTTTCTCATAACTTTTGACATATTCACCTTCCTTTTGTTTTAGCTCAAGGAATTCCCTTTCCATCCTTATTTGTATGTTATGAGGAAAATACTTATTAAAAATGTTATTTTTGAAATCATCCCACTTTATAGGATTTATTATTCCCTTGGGTTCATGTTATTGATAAATTTCCACCATTTATTGGATTATACCACCAAAATGATACACAACCAAAGTGACTTTATCTCTCTCAGAATAGTTTAGCATATAAAAAAAATTCAATAGTACTTATCCATTAGTCGAAAATCAAAGGGTCATAGGGTCCATAAAAAGATGATGGTTTGTGATTAATGAAGGATTTAATTACTAGTTGTTCCCTACTAGGTAAGGATGTACATTCTACATGGGTCATGTTATTATTCATGACAATGGATATCGTCATACTAAAATTCTCTAGCATGGCACCCATCATATTAGGTTTTCTGTAATTGTATTTACCATTGCCACTATTGTTCATACTAGACCTTATATTTCTAGACCTTTAATTAAAATAAAAACTAAAATGGGAATAAGGAAACTTTTAAGAATAATGAGGATAATTAATTACTAGTAAGAGTTTAATTTTAATGTTTTTCTAACATAGGGATTTTATATCATATAATTTAAAATTTTCTTTATTTAAAAACAAAAATTTTCACTTTTTATACATCCTTTCATGATAGTCAGTAAAAATAATATTATAACTAAAGAATATCCCCTCAGGAGTGTCAAAATAGGTGTATAGTAAGGCCATTTTTCATGCACCAGGTGGTGGTCGGGATAATAACTAATACACCGTTTTCTGGGTTATTACCCATAGGTACAACTATTCCAGATCCACATATACTTGTAGTATATCGATAGGGATTTTATTACTTGGAAACCAAAAACATTATACTTCAAAAAAAATCAGGAAGTTTTCCTAAATTTATACTTATCCCTAGTGTTATTACTAATGTTTTATAGTCCATATTTTCATAAGTAACTAAACCAACATCTAATACTAACTATTGAGGACCTCCTTTTATTTCATTATTTTAACCATAATTCCTTGAAACATTATTAAATAAATAACTCTTAAGGACCATTATAGGTTTAGTGTCTTAGAAAATATGTATATAGTACAATACATACATGGTATATATAATAAAACATAAAAAAAATCAACTATCTTAAAAGTATTATTTACTATCCCATCTAAAATTTTCTCACAACATAGGATTTCCTAGAGACATTTATCAAATGAAAGGGGTGATCATGAATCCCATTAAGGGATACAAATTTAAGAGAAAATCATAGGTGAATCATGAATCATAACATATGAAAATTTATATAAGAATATAAATCATAACGGAAGTACATGATCATAATAACAAGAGTCATAATAAGGAAATGTGCCTACAACAGAAACATGAGACATTCATAAACATATCACCAAAGTTCATCACTTGGGTTTTATAAGGAATTTTACCAGGGATTAATACCAAAGTTCCATAAAAATTTACCAAGTCATGATTTCGAGGTATCATGAACATGTCATCTCTAGAGCATACTTCTTTACCCAATGCATTTGATCCCTATGAGGGTGCATCATTCATATGTATAACACTATGTGTGACACATCGATTAAGAATAATAAGTACCTATAATTTATAAACCATGAGTAAGTAATGTGGGTTTCATAAATGGATTCTATCAATAAATAGTTAAATGATACATCTAATTTAATACCATTGAATGAAAATAGGGTTAGGTATTCATGACATGAAAATATAGCATGGAAAATCAGGGATTGATTTTAGCTACATAATAGGTATTCCAAAAGGTATCTTGGAATGTGTTTAATGAGAGATAAAGGAATCTTGTCATTAAAAATACATCCTATTCAAAATAATGGGGATGTTTCTAATAACTTTAAAACCTAATAAATTGAGAACCAAATTCCCTATAAAAACACTTGAATTAAACAAGTTGATGAATATAACTCTCAACTTGAGATGATGCCTCTTATATTGGAATTAATAAGATTAATTACATCCTTCCAACTCTTTATTTAATTTCACAAACACTTTTAAATATAGAGAGATATCAATATATGAGATCATGTCTTCCTTGGTTAGTGGGGCGTTAGGTTGATTATCAAGCCTTATTCCATCTCCATCATTGGGAACAACACTCAAGATAGTTGAATCAAGGTCCAAGTCCATCATTTATTAAACTTCACATACTATATCACTAGTGGGAATCCCTTTATAAGGTGTTGGAACCATGAAACCATCAAGGGTTGACATGTCGAGGTTCAGGAAGGTCAAAATGGTATCTACTCAAACCCATGCACCGTCAAGGAAGAAACACTAAAATAAATTTACATAAAAGTTTGTATGATATTTACCTATCAATCCTAGGAAAATATGGGTTTATAGTATGTTTACCTCCTTATATTCTTGTAAATCCTTTATTTTTAAGATTCTATAAGGGAATATTGGTGATGGTATAGGGCTAACCTATTGGGAGCTAGTAGTTACCTCCTCCATGCACCTTATTAAATGAGGATCACACTTTTCCCCTATTATAGTTTGACCATAAACTGAGCCTAAACATTCCACTATGATTAATGATCCCTAAATATATTTTATAGGAGTTTCAAAATGTGAAACACTATATGAAGGAGGCTTATGGCTTGCATCGAGAAATCTTAATTCATGGTTAGCCCCTTTTGTTGTAAAGTCAGCAACATATATGGATGTTCGAATATCCTTCAATATATATGAGGATTATAGAAATATAATAAACCCTATTATGAAAATATAAGTATAAATCATTACATAATATTATAATCATGTATGGTCTTCATACCTAGATTATTTTCTCTTTTGTTGATAGGAGAATATGGGGTTCTCTCTATTAGGTGTTTTCTTCCAAAGGTACAGTCTCATCTCAAGGATCATTACACCACCTAGGGAATTTTAATCAATGTATATATTGTTAGATATAGATCTCTTAAGGGAATAGGTAGATACATATTCTATAGTATATAAACAAAGTTATATATAATGAGTGAGTCAAGGACGGGTTGTAAGAATTGACCATGAAGAAAGACATGTTTGGACAATGACTTTAGTCTCAATAAATGTTTGAATTTAGATAGTGTAATAAAAGTTTGTGCCTTCTAAAATATGGGATGAGAAATTTGAGAGTGGAATATCTTCATCTCTTCTAGTATGAGTCTCTATCCCATTGATAAATCCCCTACCTCTGGAGGAAATGATCCTACCACCCCAATGGGGATTCCAAATTCATTATACCTTAGTGAGTTCATTGGAAGTGACTCCATTTCCACCCTCTATAAATTGAGATGGTGTTTCTTATCATAAATATTTCCCACTTAAAATGATACATGAATAATTAATATGTTATGAGACTTACATCCTTTTAATTGATAAATTCATCTCACTCACCAGTACATTGATCAACCACCCCTTCAGTGGGGGCTCTCTCAATTATTTTGTCACCCATTTCATAGATGGGATTCAAATTTCATTGGAATATATGAGAATCTATAAATCTCTTAAACACTTTTTACCAACATAGTATTGGTATCATAATTGAATTCTATATATTATGGTATATATATGAGTTAAGGAATATGAACATAGAATTTCCAAAGCACTCATAAATCTCGAACATCAGAAGGATTGTTATTATAAAATTGGGTAGACCCAAATTGTACCAAGTTAGATGAATACTCATTTGATTGTTAATAGGACTCCAGATCCTTCAGTTTTACTATTTTTATGCCTTTCCACCTCAATTAGTTTCAAAATAACATGAACTTGGGTCTCTTCCCATTGGTGATGACTGGATCATCTCAACTCAAATTCAGTCTCTACTGGCTCTTTTACACTAACTCACCACATAGACCTTACCTGGGTCATTTTCTTTACTCATGGTATTTGTCCATATCACTCTCTAGATGATCCCTTATTCTTCTCTTACACTATCTTAGAGTCACAATGACAAAAATTAGAGGAATGAATTTCACCAACATCTCTTGATAGAATGAGGAAATCCATGAATTGGCATATCCCATATTTCATCATACCCTCATTGGATCACTGTTGCAGGTGATATAGTTTGATGTTTTGGGAACCTAAATTTTCATTTGAACCTATAGGGAATATAAGACTCGTAGATGACTTCTTCATCTATCTTTTTATCCAATATTAAGTCTCTCAAAGACATATTATATGACATGGAATCATATTCTAAAAAATAATTATCAAAAACTATCCTAGTAGGGGGATCATCATATGTGAGGAATTTGAACTCTATAGATAAACTCGTGTCTTTATATCTTTTCTATAATTTAAAGATAAAGGACTAATACCAGATATATCTTGAATAAAAGTGAAAAACTATAATTTATGAATATCAACTTCATTAAGGACTAAAAACACATTGAAATGTTCCACTAAACATCCGCAAAACACCTATAATATCCTCGAAATATTAAAAAGGTATCATTCCTATAAAATTGTGCATCAGGAATTGGTGGATCTTTACTAAAATGGGTGATTGTGATCCCAGATTCTCCCAATATGGTAATATAGCCTCCATAAAAATGATCATTTCCTTACACAACCATTGGAAACATGAAATGGAAGAAAATAGGTTCTTAACCACATCACAATAAATCCATCCAGTCATGCCCTCACAAAGATGCTAGGATTAACAGTATAATCCCATTATTCAAACTGGCCTTATTTTAGTATAGGCCAATATATTCCTAGGATTCCCTACTTTTACATTTTTGGGTATCCTATAGAGCACATACATCTTGGTTCTTTACCCTAGAGAATAAATATTTTTTTAATGAATGCTTTAGAGTGGATTTCATATATTAGATGAGGATATTTCCCCATGAAATTCATTGTTAGCTTTAATAAATCATGGTCTATGGTAGCTATCCATTTAGAATCATTCCATTCCATTTTTTTGGGTGAATTGATAATAAATATCTTTGTGTAGGTATTCCTTAATAATATATAAGTATACCATAAACTAACGCCTTCTTCATCATACGTCAAATCGAAAGTGTTGTTCTAAGGGCTCCATCGGATCAATAACTCTAGAACTAAGTCATATTCTTTTCATTTTTATTTTTTAGAGATATAAATATCTTCATAAAAGGAAACCTCCTCAATATCAACATTAAATTTGATGTATGTCTTAAAAACCTAGTATAACCACATCCATTCAGTCTTAACTCCTACTCTTGCACAAAATACCAAATATTTATTCCATACCTTTGATTAATCTGTAAAATAATGAAAAATAATGAAAATGAAGTAATTTTTATCAAGATCATTAATGTGAGGTTTCATGTCTAGAGAACTCATTTTTTGGTACATCTATCACACCATCCTTGTATCTCCTTAATTGTTGAAAACTCACTTGGAAGAAATATTGGATGTAGTCATGTTTGGATAGTCTCTAAAATATGATCATGGTGTTTAGTTATTTAATCTATGGATGATCACATCCTTTAGAATCCCATGAATATATACTGTAATAATCTCACATATGGGATAATTATGGAGATTCTTCATCGAGTTATTTTCAAGGAGAGATAAGAAAACATTGTATTATTTATAGTAGTAGGTCCTAATAATCTCAAACATCTCTTTGATGTGATTGGAAGCCTCAACATCTAAAATAGGGAGCATGTTTTCATCCATAAAGTTTCTTTAATAAACACATGGTGTTTCATTAGAAATAAAATATGAATATAAGGAAAAATCAATCAAGCAAAAAGATCATAGGAAAAAACTTTTAGGAATAAATTTTAAAAATTATAAATTATCTTGCCCAAACAAATTGGCTAGGTTGTAACTTTTCCTATATACAATAATAATACCCCCTCCCCCCACTGTAGTCTATCACCTAGGGTTGGTCCTCATGCAAGATCTTCACCCAACCTCACACATCACCACATAACCCTTTTTCAGTCACATGAAACATCAAAATCAGGGAGAGTGTTTGTTTTTGACAACCCTCACACAAAATTGTGAGACCCCCAACCCTTGTAAAATAAAAATGGAAATAAAAGGGGGGATGGAGGAAGCCTCTTGCGGAGTTAAGATACATTGATCATCATGTGAGAGGGTTTATTCACCCTAATAGATATCTACTGATTACATGGAGTCCCCTCGATATTTCTGCATGATCCCATGGAATTCCTCATGACAGGCATCCTAATCTCACAAAGGATCCTTGGTAAGTCACCTTTGTCTCACGGAAGGCCCCAGACAAGATGCCTTCAGTCACATGAAAGATTTTCAAATGCATGTTTATATTAAAATATTCATTATTCATGTTGGCCTGAACTTGTGTAATCCCCTTGATATTACAACAAATTTAGAAGAAATACCATTGATAAACTTGGGTCCAATAAAAGTGGAAAAGGCAGAACATTCTTGCAGTCGTTGATAATAATGTGATTCCCTCTGAATTACCCACAATATGATCTCTCAAAGCATGTGACTATAAATCACTCCACTAACTCCAGCCCGAATCTATGAGACACACACCGTACAATGTGGCATATAACATGGGGGTGAGGCCTATAAATACTCCTCCCTCAACAAAAAAACACCACTATGCATCCACGACTGGCTGCACACGGGAGCATAGGAGCATATTTCTCAGAGATCCCAATCATAGGGTCATAAAGGTTTTCCTCTAGTTAAAATATGGGGAATAACCTAAGGGATCATGAGGCATGCATGGGAACTTTTCACGATCACTTGAGATCACACGAAGGACTTTTGTCATGTGATCCTAATTATACGAAGGATATATTGCATCTCAGTATGGTCTAGAGAAACCTAAAATAAGATAACACTGGATAAATCTGAGGCACATTTGCAATAAAAGTCTAGAATAAAGACTAAAATATGGTATAATTATGTGAAGAACATGTAAATTGATCCTCATGTCCTTCGTAAGACTTGTCTAGATCATGAGACAGCACTAGGACATGCTACCCAAATCATGTGATTATCCCTTAACATAATTTTTAAATCATGTGATTCCCCTTTTACATGTCAAATAAATTCACATGACTCCCTATGGACATGCCACACATTTCTTGCAAAGCCCTCTGGACTTACAATCCAAAACCTTGTGTTGTCCTCCAGACATTTCACCTAGTTTATAATGCAACGCCAGAATACGTATGCTTGGTCTCGCAGTGAAAACAAGACAGGTTAGCATGGATCATGCGATTTCCTCCAGACAAGTCATCCAAGTCATATAGAAACATCCAAACATTTAATCCTAGATCATGTGATATCCTTTGAACAAGTCATCTAGTTTATATGTCACCTTCCAGACATGTCAACCTAAATCATGTGATTTCCTCATGACAAGTCAGCTAGGTCATGTGGCACCCTCAGAACATGTCAGCCCGGATCATGTGATTTCCTCCAGACAAGTCAGTAAGGTCATATAGAACCCTCCAAATAGGTCAATCTGGATCATGTGATTTTCTCATGACAAGTCAACCACATCATGTGGTACCCTTTGAACATGTTATCTTGGATCTCATGATGTCCTTTGGACAATTCTTCTAGATCATGTGACACCCTATAGATGTGTCAACCATGATCATGTGATGGTCTCCAGACATGCCATTCAGATTATGTGATGTCATTCGAACAGGTCAACTAGATCATGGGATTTTCCTTGGACATGTCTTCTATGAAACTAGGATATGTCCATACATCCTCATACATGTCAAAAAGATGATCAGAAAATTGCAGACAAATAATCAGAACTAGTTAGGCATACAACTAGGTTGTGTCAAGAAGACATCCCAGGACATGATAACCTTGTCTAGTGAATATATAAGGGAAATCTCAGTGCCTAATACCTAATTAATGGCTTGATATTAATTCCCATATATTATGTAAAACTCAATATCTAAGCCCTGATTAGTGGCATGATAGGAATTTCCCTATATTAGGGAATCCTTACTATGTAAGCCTCAGTCAATGGCATGGTGTGAATTCCCCTATATTAGGGAAACCTTAGCATGTAATCACTGGTTAGTGGCATGATATGAATGCCCCTATATTAGGGAAACCTCAATGTGTAATCCATGATAAATTGAATGATATGAATTACCCTATATTAGGGAAACCTATGTGCATAATCCCCAGTCAGTGGAATGATATGAATGCCCTGATATAAGGGAATCTTTGGTGTGTAATTCCCGATCAACAGAATGATATGATATGTCCCCCATGTTATGAAAACCTCAGTGTGTAAGCTCTAACCAATTAAAATTTGATAACTCATATTCCTACAATAACTAGGATATGTAAGACACCTTATTAAGGACTACTCTCAAAGAGTAATCCACTTTGGTGTAAGTCCTCCCATGTTTCCAGCATTCCAGCCATCAGGACCCAATATCTTCCATGGGATGATCATTATTCCTCATCCACCAGAAGATTTAGAAACCAACTGAACTATGAGAAATATGATTCATACTATAACAAGGATACATTGGATTCCTTCCTAAGTCCCAAGAACATATGGGCATACACTTCATTGTATGTCCCCCCATGTCCCTGATATTCCAACCATTGGTACCCAATCACTTCTATAGGCTGACCATATAGCCTCATCCACCATCGGATTTAGAATTCAACTAAAAAATGATGAATCTAATTTATTTCATGACCAGGATATGTAAGAATATTTTCTTAAGGCTAGAGATCCATATTAAACATCCAATTATCCATCCCAACACATAATCCCCATATCCATATGTAGTGAGATTTATCACTTGTTATACCTTATTTCCCACATTGAGAATAGATCATGTGGGATTAGGGATTAGAAATTTTTATATCATTCACATTATTAAACTCCACCAACTAGGTTAACCTCAGTGTGTAATCCCCAATCAGTGAAATGATATAACAACTCACATATAACAGAATACACCATGGGGAAAGTTTCCACAACATGAATGAACTATGATGACCTTTATTCTTACTATAACTAGGATACGTTAGATTCATCATTGAGTCTCAAGATCGATATATGGTTCATAAGTTCCCTCATATATTTCTTTTCTTCATGAGGTCAAACTGCATGGAATTAACAAACTACATGGGTTTTGATTCTTATTATAAACAAGATATATATGATGCCTCATAAAGGTTAAATCCCATCCTGAAAATATTAATCGCCTCCCTAGATGGTAACAAACTCTAGATTGTAAAGTTATATGGATTCAAAATATAAGAATCTAACATTTAATGGGAAATGGATTAGGAACCTATGATACCTATAGATGGACTCATTAATAGGCCCTCTTTTTCACATGGAAGGATTTGTTACATGATCGTTTTGTTAGAGTAACTGGTACCATATTGGGATTAGGAAGAGATTTTCAAAAATATCTTAAGTCTATAAGAGAGTCTCAAAGTAGGAAACAATTCCAATAAAAAGGGTGTGATGATCTTGACCTCTCAACTAATGTGAGTTCCTATGTTTCATTGGGTTTGAAACCCCAATTGACCACCAGCCTTTGGAAAGTAGTTATGTACTCAATTATGGATGTGGAAACCATTTGTAGTTTCTATAGAAGATAAAACTGAATGTAAAAAACGGATTAAAAATATTTTAAAAACATAAACCCCCCCCCCCCCAATCAAATCATCAAACATTTTTCCCCAATCATGTATGTAATATTTCCCTGACAAAAAAATTTAGTGAAGCCAATGTGAAATCACTTAACTAAAATATCTCCTTAGCATGATAAAAATTATATACTTCCCAGTTCTCATTGGACTATTTTTCCTCACATGGGTGATGAGATCAACACATGTATTTTTCATAAAAATAAAAATGATGAACCCTGTGTGAAATCATTTAATTATGGAATCTTCTTAGCATGATACAAATGATAGACTTCCCAATTCACATCAGATCATTATATTCCCACCACATGGGTGATTAGATTAGCACATGTATTTTTTTTAGACGAAATAAAAATTGGGAACCTAACATGAATATTTCAATTAAAAAAATGACCAGTTTACCATACATTAGTCCATTCTATTTGAATATACTATGAAAAATATGATAGAACCAACATGAATATTTCAAATGATAAAAATGATCAATTTCTCCTCTATAGTATAGATTCTCATGAAATAGTTCCATCCTCACTTTAACAAGTCCACATGAGTAGAATGACCAAATTGGGAATAAGAAAGGACAATTTTGTTACCCATGCATATATAATTGAAAAATTATCATACCTTTAATGATGTGTTGATCGATAACCTTATTCCATGTTGTATTCATGACTTAGGATACTACTCTCATGAACAACACCTGACCTGAGATAATTTCTTCATCCAAAGACCATTCAAGAAAATCAGTTATAGTCGCAACCCCTATAGGTATCAAAAAGACATCACCTACCAAACACCTTCAACATCAGGTGGTGAATTCAATGGTCCGAGAGTACCATCATCATGGTACAATCATAACCCTTCAGACCACCCATGAGTGTCTAAAAATGCTAAAACCAGCAATTCTACATCACCCAAAGAAATATGTAGTAAATCTAGTGGCGATCGTTTCCACCATCAACTGGTTAGAAATTCTATACCTATAGTGTGAAAACCACCACCTTCAATATCTAATAAAGGTGGATCAAGTATTCAACTATGGATCCCTTCTGATTCAGGGGCTGCTGATGAGGGATCCTATCAACCATCGTCACTAGTTCCATCCTGACAATATCATTCAGTCACCTTCTGAGGGTGCCACCTGACACATTACCACCTCACAAACCCATGCACAAATAACAACGAAGACACATCAGGCATGGAAAGCTTTGGTTAATAATAAGTGGTATCATATCCCAACTTTCATTGTTGAATCACACCAATATATTCTAATAGTATACAATAAGAAGGATCATATCCCTACTCACTCGGAACAAGTCTATGGGCATATTCCTACAGCAAGCATGGGGAAGGCACATATCCATACCCCCATGCATGAATCCAATTAGAATATCTCAGTGGCATAAGGAAGACATAAGTGGAATCATATACCCACATCAATGGAATATATCTGCCAGAATATAGTGGAGACATAAAACGTGTAGGTTTATATTCTTCTTCACACTTTACTAAAATGCCATTACATTCTAAAAGAAGTTGAAGAACTCTACTAGAATATTCTGGAACTGGTATAGAAACAAGTATAAGAACATATTACTATCCCTACAGCTAGGGTAGCACAACACTCTGATCAGTATACAAAATTGGTTTCTCCAAAGAAAGTTCACATTCATGATTATCATCATATTCTGGTAAAGGAAGAGGCACCAAAATTGGATCTTATTCCCATTTCAAATGGGGATCACCAAGTGAGAGAAAAAAGGCCTTGAGATATGATTATATCCATGTTACAAAAGACCATCGACATATTCCAAAGGACCAGGATCGGGATTATATCTCATTTTTGGCTAGGTCACACCAAGTGAGAGTAGTACATGCCTCGGGATAGGCTCATAATCCTATCAAAAAATAATAGCTATATATTTCTCAAAGGCTCAAGATCAGGCTCATATCCCCATTTTTTCCAAGACCCACCAATGATACTGGAAAATACCATGGGAAAGGTTCATATTCCTATTAGTGAAGCTACTTGGAATATTCCAATAGCTCATGGAAGCTAGGATTATATCCTTACTTTCATTAATGAATGATTGCACCAACATACTTTAGAGGTTATACAGGTGGAAAATCATATCCCTTCTCTCATTCAAGGGGTCTATCAAAATATTCTAATAGGGAATGCATATCCATACCGGGCTCATATTCTTATTCCAACCGGGGCTCACAGTGTGAGAGCGACACATGCCTTTAGAAAGGCTCGTACTCCTGTCAAAAAATACAAATAGCATATTACAAAGGCTTGGGATTGGGATAATATCCCCACGCTAGTCGAGGATCAATAGGTGAGAGCCGCACATGCCTTGGGATTGGCTCATATTCCAGTTAGAAGATATTATTAGCATACTCTCTCAAGTTCTCAAAAGAGGGATCATACTTCTGCAACACTAGACAGTTATAAATATATTCTGACAACCATTATACAATAGGCTCTTATCCCTGCATAATCCCAAAATGAAGGTTTGAATCTTTCATCCACAATGCATAATGAGGATCATATCCCTAATATACTCAATGTTAGTGTTTTGAGGTTATTTGATATACATTTTCAACACCCCAAGGGTTATATGACTATTCAATTGAAGTAAAATGTGGTCATTACCATGATAGTCCTCCTCATGGTAGTTTGGAGATGGATAGTAGCGACTCTACTCCTAAAATAAACCATGGTAAACCTCCACATAGTGATATCTCCCATGGATAAGGAAACCCCCCCCCCCATTCTCAGACACCTCCATATAAAGAGGCACTCAAAACTCATATTCTTTTGTATAGATAGTTTCTCAAAACGTTAGGGTCAACCGTATATATTTCATCATAAACTACCAGTAGCACTCCACTCTAATCAGTAGGTGACCTCGAGAGGTATCTTATGTGGTATGACTAGATAGAAGTGTGTAAGTCTAATGAAGAGGAAGAAAACATTGATATATGGAGAGATTTAGCTAGAAATTTCCTCCATGCTATGTCCTGGACCCTTTCCACTTATAACTATGAGATCTCAGATGAGATAGAGAAGGAGTTCATGCCTTATATATTCCAGAAGATGTGGGAAATTCATCAGAAACCAAATTCCATACACCTCCCTTATCCAGGATATAAGGATCACCTTTAGACTATCAAGATACTTTATTTCCATCTAGAACTAGCTTCTATCTCCATGGCCCGGGACCCAAAACCTAAAAATCATAGTGTGAATCTATAGCATGACTTCCACCATTGCAACACTGATTTTCAAAAACTAATTGTCAAAGCCTCATCATGAATCCATATTCTATTGTGGGGAAATTATAAAGATTTTCACTTCAATGCACCCCTGGAGGAACATAGACCCTTAGATTGGACAGCTTGTAATGTCATATCCTCCAGAGAAATCAGGGGACCGGGTAACGCACAATCCAGTTGGTCACTATAATGAAATTATCCCACTTCAATAGTGCCAATACATCATGAATAGAGGGAGAGGATAGCCAAAAACTCATTAAACTGGGCCCTCAAATAAATGGGGACATATTTTAGACATGGAATCCAAAGCAGTGATAAACATAGAAAATTTCCATAAAGAATGAATCATTCCATGGCTTGGCATCACACCCAGCTCATACATAAACATAATTGTACTGAATCGAATGATTCATAGTGGTTGTTGTTATAGAATTTGTCTAGGATAAATCATATCCCACCATACCAGGGGAATATCAACCACTTCCTCCACCCCTCAGATCTTCAATTATTGAGTGGATCCAAGACATACTAGTAGCACTAGAAAAAAAAACCCTAAACCATTGGTTTTGGGGAATTTTTATGTCAATATCCATCACCAAGTTCATCATCCCTTGAGAGGTACCTGGGGAAATCCACAACATTTCTAGATCAAACTCATCCCACTAGGCTAGGGGGATTTATATCTAAATTTATATCCTATGAATCATCAATTCCTTGACTGGAATCATCTTATCCTCAACAATGGGATCAACCAATGCCAATTTCTTCCCTGAATAGACCCCATCCCGTAGGGCAGGGGGAATTTTCATCATCACCATCATTAAATATAGAATTAGTATTCTCTAGGTTGGGAGATAAATATTGACGGTCGGTCTCCCATCTGTTCCTCCCATCGCAATAAAAACCTCTGTTATGCAAGGCCCATTCAGAAAACAAGACCAAAAACTCCCTCAAGGTCACCATTTATAGGCCGATATGGGGGGAATGTACAATGAAGGTAATCAGACCCCATAGGGGTCATAATCCAAAAAGGTCAAATATGACTAGGAGTTTGAGAAACTACCCTAACATAAGTGGTGCAGAATCATCCTATTGCATCGATAGTAATGGGTTAACTACCATTTCCTAGTATACCTCTTTCAATGTCATCACCATCAACACTATTGACAATGTGGATCAAGATGTAGAAGTAGAGGGATGCAATATTGAAAATATACCATAAGAGAATGATCTATATGCACCCACTAAGGCTGCACATACCATGAACTGGAGAAGATTCCAAAACCTGGAACCTCTAAATATTGAGTTTCCACCTTTACAGAGGAACACTGATAAGGATAAAGGTAAATAAGTGATCATACCCCACTCATCACCCATAAGAGATGATATTCCTTCCTTAGAGGAATGGTTGGAATAATATAATTATGAGATTCAAAAACTCATACAAATCAATGAGAAGATACTTATGGTAATCATATCCACTAGGAATCATCTTCATACTAAGACAAATATTTCACCTCATAAATATCAAAAAAATAGTTGATCTTCCTGTGAGAGTGGCATCTAAGTGTCATACCAAATCTGGATCCATGATGTTAGTCTACATAAATGAGGATGTTGAAAATGATCCTCACTTCCCTCCATTGTGATGATAGCTTCTCCCTCAACAAGGTGATCATTCGGACTTCACAAAAATCAAGAATTATTTATAGATGATAATGAGGCCACATTATCAATGCTTGTCATTCCATATAGATAGCATGAGGCTCAGACCATAGTACCTTTGGAACTAATCAATTACATTAAGTACATGACTACTCGAATATATTCCATGTAAGAGAGACATTAACCAATGAAGAATGAGAGAAATAAAAATCCGGAATGTGTGGATGAAACTTTTCACACCCATTTTTAGCAATCCTACATTCTCTACATTTGACGGCATGGGAGACCCAGAACAACATCCCATGCACTTCATGTCTTGATGCAGTCTGATGATGGTCCCTCGAGATCAATAAGAGGAAAACAAGATGATGTGTTTTGTATATAATCAAATAGAGACAAACTTTTTTTGGTACAACAGTCTTTCAACAGGATCTATTGCAAGATAGGAAGACCTACGTCATCAATTCCTTTACCAGTTCAAATTCACTCTGAGGAAAATGAAAATTATATACCTAAAGAACTAAAATAAATTTGAAGATAAGAGGGTGTCTAACTTCATATCTAGATGGGAAGTTTTAACTTATTCAATCATCATCTCTCTCTCACATGAGTTATTTATGGATATCTATGATGAAAATCTCTAGGTTTAGTTGCATACACCTCTAATCCTGAAGAAATATCCAGGTGGATTTTGTTAGTTTATATAAAAGGAACAATGTTAGGAAGACTCTATTTATAATACCCAAGATAAATCTTATCTCATGGCATCAGCATAGAGGAAAAGTCCTGATAAGGTAGAAACTATTTCTTGTACCATCAAGCCGATAGCAATACCCATCCATGAACCTAGGTAGGTCTCAAAACGCCTAGTAACTCCTTTGAGTGGAAGAAACAAGAAAATATCCCTCAGTTAGAAGAAAAAAGAGATCGGGGTCACCCGACATTTGAGGAATGGATAAGCAAAGAATACTCCTTTCGAAATGAACAAGTCCCCAGTTACTTCCTTGTATACATGGATAACAACCTCCTCAAGATACCATATCTTAGGAAGCCCAATTAGGTTAACCTAACTGATCAACCAAATTGTTTCCCTTTCCATATAAGGCTAGGTCACAACATGAATGATTACTTCATCTTCAAAGACATTCTCTAAAACATGGTTGATTCTAAATAGGTGATGTTGGATAACTCCACAGCACATGTGGCATTCATAACTGTTTCCCATAGATAAGAAGAAATTTATTGGAAAAATATCCATCCAAGAATAGGTAAAAGTTCAAAAACTAGATGACATGAAATTCAGTTGAGCGAGCTCATTACACCTTGAGAGCACAGCTTCACTGATCCATAATAGTTATGTTACCTAAGAAGGTTACAAAAAATATTCCTCTTGAAGTTAGATAAAACCATTGGACACAGGATAAAAAAATAGAGGTTGAGTCATATTTAGCTTCAATTTAAGCTGTAACTCTTTCATATTTATTCCTTGTAGCATCCAAATCATGCTCACAACCCCACCAAATGGAACCCTCATCGAACGAATAACTTATATTTGATTCTATTAATGTGATTTATTTAGAATACCCCTTATTTGATGATGAATATGCCTCTGAGTATGAGTTCCTCATACCTAACCAGGGAATAGGAAGCCACATACACAAGAACCGAGGAAACATGGGACAATACAGGCATATTCGGACCAAATTTTTTTATTATGTCCCCACATAGGACATATATGTAGCTGAGACTCATGTAAAAGAACTCCATTAAGCCCAACAGAGACCTAGAGGTATCCCAAAACCCTCCAGTGATCATCCACAATCGTTCATCTTACATGACCGCCTAGCGGGGTGCTATTATCTGATCATCCCAAAAAAAATAAAAAGGTTAGTGTGACCTATTCCAAAAGTATAAGATTATCCCTTGACCTCTACGTAAGAACCATACCCATATACCTCATATTTCCTACATCATGGACCATATAATAAAGAGAATCCCCACCTCAGTAAGCACTGACCTCTAGCACAAAAATATGACATTATAATAAAGCTAGAAATTATCACAACCTATCTCTCAACCCTATATCTGCTCCATCTTTTCAAATGAACTCAGGTAGGAACTCAATGAATCCATCCATATCCCATAGGAGTTGTATATATAATTCTATGTAGCCAAAGTTTACTGAGTGGAAGCCTTTCCATCATAATTCCATGTCGCCATCTCATTCACAGAACAGGATCAGGAAGTGTTCATCCAGGGCCACATCTGACCCCAATATGTCTTAGGTCGGCTCAATAATGTCAACATCCAAAGGAATTTTATTGACAATGTTTTTTGGATTAAAATCATCCTAATTTGGACCCTTAGTTGTTTGGGTTATAGCAAGGGAGATTTATCTCCCACAAAGCTAACCATTCAAGGGTATGATAAGTGTGAGAAAAGACCTATTATGTACATCAAACTCAAAAGTAAGTTTCGATATCTCACATATAATTCTGAGTTTATGGTTACCTATAAAGAAACTACATATAATTTACAACTCATAATTTCTTGGATTTATGGACATGTGGTGGTACCTTCAACATTCTATCAGTGATTAAAATACCTCATTGATGGAAAGTTTGGAACACTACATAGTGATATCCCCCCCTAGATACTTGTGAAGCCACATATATTGAGGTAGTATTCTATAAAAGGGAAGGTAAATAACCAATGTTGGATTAAAATATATAGGGTTCATCCCCCAACATCTTGGGAACCACACTTGACAACCCATATAGTATGCTTTATAGTGATTATGTGATACCCATAAATCTAGTTGAGGTAGTAGAGTCAATCCTAGATGTCCAAACTCAATCTTCCCCCAGTGATAGTGTAAAATAAAATCAACTCCAAAATATCTCTATAATGAATCTAATAGTAGGGGATGATAATGTCTCTACCCATAGCCTCCCTCACCCCAAGAGTGATGGATATTCCCTCAAATTTCCAAATTCATCTTAAAATTCATCCATAGACTCAAAGGTGGAAGAAGAAGACGATGACCTCAGGATCATACCTCCCTCATTTTAGGAAGGCATCTCCACCGCCATCGATGAGATCATGAAATTGAATATGAGAACATAATAAGACCTACGGCCTACACTAATTAGTGCCTCCATGACTCTCCAGGAAAAATATATGTATATTTAATTTCTAATGAAACATTGATATGTCTTCACTTGGAACTATACAAAAATGATCAGGATGAATCCAGATGTGGCTATTCCCAATCTTGTCTTACCTGATAACCATCAACGTTTCAAGTAGGAATCTAGGAGGATTCACCCCTCTCATTCCACTATTATAGAGATGGATGTTGACAGGTTGATCAAAATCAACTTTGTCTGAGAAGTGAAATCCCCAAGATGGCTCCCCAAAGTCATCTATAACAAGAAAAAGAATAGGAAAATTGAGTTATGCATCAATTTTAGAGAACATAATCAAAACTATACAAAGTATTAATTCTCATTTGAAATCATAAAACTATTGATCGATGAAAATGATGGATTCCAATCACTTTTATTCATAGATGGGTACTTGGGGTACAATCAGATAAAGATGGCCCTCGATGATAAGGAACCCACTTCCTTCAAAGCACCTTAAGGGATCTCTTTCTATCAGGTCATTCCCTATATATTAAATAAATCATGTGCTACTTATCAACATTCCAGGCATCATATCTTTAAACCCTTCTTGGTATGAATAGATGAATATTTTATTGGTGACTTGGTGGTTAAATCTCAATAGTAATGTGATCACATCATAGATATTCAAATAGTATTCTATAAGTTATGGAAGAATATTCCGAATATGAATCCACTGAAATGTGCTTTGGGGTAACATTTGGGAATTTCCTTGTCTTTGTAGTATACCACTGTGGCATTGAGGTTAAACTAAAATGACTAGCACCATCTTATCAATTTCACTCCCTTAGAATCTCAAAAAATATAGGGGGTCCTAGGGGAACCTCTCCTAAATTTGAAATTTTCTGTCCAAAATGGATGGAAAATATCTCCCCTTTACCAAGATAATGAAGAAGGGAATTGACTATCGATGTGGTGGGGTCTACAAAGAATCCTTCAGGAGTCTCAAGTAGTACTTGCTTCACCCACTAGTCTCGATGCCTCTAATAGAAGGAAATCTACTCATCTTATATGTTTCGTCCATGGAATGAACACTTGGTGCTCTCCTCACACAGAAAAAAATATGTGGGAATGAGAATATTCTCTAAAACCTTATCCAAATAATTCTAGGAATAAGGACTCGATAATATGGTGTTGAGAAAAACTAACTCTCACACATATTTTTAGTGAAAAAGTTGAGGAATTACTTTTATCATCACAAAGTTCACCTAGCCTCTCGTATTGACGGACTCAAGTACATCCTTGTTTGTCCCATGATGACTAAGAATTTAGTATATTGGGCGGTCATTATGTAGTAATATGAAATTTAGTTCATGTTATAGAAGTTAGTGAAAGGGAGGTCCATTGTAACGCCCCAACCCCAGTTACCCAGAGTCAGTGCATTATTACATAACATTGGCATGATCACAACAAAGATCAAATCTCGAAATACCGATTGGTTTAGTAGCCTTGGAAACACTATATATATTCATAAAGTTTTACATTACGTCATGAAGTGAAAAACTACTATAAAAACATATTGTCTCCATAATCCACGCTATTATCCCCTCATAATAACCCTACATTTCATTCATAATTTACTTCTTCACATCCTGGGACAAATAAAACATAGAAAAGGGGTGAGCTCAAATGCGCAGTAAGGATAACAATATAGCGGAAACTTTCATAAATAAGAATAAACATTTAAGGTAGTGTATAACTAAAACAAAAGCCTTTTAAACTTGAACTTCAACATAGTATGGAAAAAATAAAATGAAATAATGACATTTACTTATTCACATGGATATTCTACTAATCGAATAATCACATGAAATATCAATAACCACTTTCATAATGATGGAATACATAATGCCAGACTATTATAACCACATAGCCAAGGCCTCGTGCCAAGACTACAAATAAGATTTTGTCAAGGCCTTGTGTCAAGACACTAGTTTGTCTCATTAGACCTACCGATTCATCGAGGAGCTATAGCGGGCTCCATCCGTCACATATTAAGTCCAATGCATTCCCATATGAAAAGTTTTAAACATAATATAAACATTTGTATTAAAACTAGCATACGAAATGCTAATACTTTCACCATAAACCATGAATGGTATAAAAATAGCACATCTAAAGTCAAACATATCACAAAACCTTCAATACAATATAGAAGTTTTGTATCATAATAAATCATCTTCAAATAAGCGTAAAATCCATCAAAGGATATTGACATAAATGAAATCAAAACTCTTTTTAGAGAAATATCTCTTTGATTTTGAAATCATTTAAGAGTTATATATTTATAAAATAAAACATTTTCCTTTAAAATATTATTATAAGCTTGTAAGGGAGTCAAACAAGGGTATAAATGACTTTAACCCATATTCTTGTAAATAGTAAAAAAATGTTTTGAAATACATTTTTAAGAAACATGGATGTGGATGATAAAGAAATACCAGTAGATTATTACGTATAAACAACCTCGGATAATGAAGAGATTGCGAAATAAACCCTTACCTTGTAATTTTCCTTGGTTGGGGTAGGTTAACCTCCTGTATGATGGTGAAATAATTGTTATTAAATTATTCAATAATCATATTTATTAATATGATATCATATATGATATTTTAACATTTCTTTGTTAATAATATCTTAGAATTATCGTCGTTTCAGGTGTTAACTTACTCGTTTTCTTTTATATGTTTTGTTACGTAAGACATGTTTGTAATGGATAGGTTGTATCTTAATCATATCCAGAATTATATCAAGTCCTTAGATACTATTATTAATCATCAAATGGGAATTATACTTGAATGGATACGATGGAGAATGAATCTCATCGCGTTCGTGGAGACGGTAGTCCGTACGTACGCACGAGCGACAATATCATTATTTTGATATTAAAATAATATATAATTGGATGGTATATCATATATAAATAATAATTATCATGTTATATTTATTATTTAAATGAGTTACACATCATTATTATACCCATCCAAATAATAATTTATTGAATAACAATTACACCATGACGTGGAGACGATAAGTCGTACGTACGCACGTATGGTGACATGTTATTCAAAGGATGGATAGAATAGTGAATATGGTTGTACCATATTTATAATAACATCACAGTATATATATGATACTGGAGTTATTATTTTATAATGGTAACAATAAAGGAAGAAGAAGTGGAAGAAGAAAAGAACTTGAAAAAGGGTGGTGAAATCATTACCTCTTCTTCGGGTTCTTCCTTTTGATTTGATCAAAAGGGCTCCTTAGGTTGGCTTTCTGATCAAACTAAGGCCTCTAGGTTGTAGTGAGGGAATTTGGGAGAGTATTTGGGCATAGTTTGGCTGAACCAAAAGGCTTTGAAGGTGTGATTTAATGAGAAGCAAGAGTGCCCTTTTATAAGAGGGGTGAGGGGCACCTTTGGAATAGCTAGAAATATTATTTTATAATAAATTCATATTCGGTTTCTAATGGCTCAAAAGTGGATTAGTTAAGGTTTAAGGTGGGGATAGGTCGAAAACCACTCAACAAATAGAATTTAGATAGGTTTAGGTCGTTATATTAACCTTATCTTTAAGTATTAACTCT
Organism: Viscum album; assembly: GCA_963277665.1. Taxonomy (NCBI): domain Eukaryota; kingdom Viridiplantae; phylum Streptophyta; class Magnoliopsida; order Santalales; family Viscaceae; genus Viscum; species Viscum album. The sequence continues at coordinate 898,203,363 of OY728120.1, forward strand.
TAGTTAATTAGTTTCACTTTTACAATGTCTCTTTGTATTTTTATATTATATAGTTAATAAACTTACTATATACATCCAAGAGACCCCCAAGTGGTCCATTAATGATAAACATATCATGATATAAGTCTCTTGGCCGAACCGTAGATTTTTAGGAATTTAATATCAATTAATAATATAATATTTGTTTTAAAAACTCCTTTATGTCAATTTTGACACTATTCAATAATTGATTTTTTTGAAACTCATATCAGAATTATTACTTCGAAAAAAGTCAATTAAATCAATCCTAATATGTCATATTAACCTAGAAATTTTTTTTAATTCATTAAAAGTCTCAAATTATATTTATTTGGGTATTTATAATATCAATTATTTTAATTTTGCACTATTATGGTAATTACTGCATCATCATTGTGTCAAAAATAAATTAAATTAATTAATGTCTAAAAATTATAAATAAAATACCATTATGTAGAAAATCTTATTATATTTTTAATTAATATTTACAATCGAATTTATCTTATGTATAACCCTATATTAAAAATGTTTTAGTAAATAAACTTTGATTTTAACTCTTTTAACTCCTCTTTGAATTAAATAATAATAAATGTCCTAATCTAATCCAAGTGGACCTAAATGATAATATTTTATTCCTAAGGTTGTTTTGCGTCGATATACACTTGTCCAATAGAATTAGGACATGTGTTAGGGTAATATTAATATCATTTTTACCCTTAATTACCCTATTTACTTTTAACCATGGTAAATAAAAGTAAAAAGTTACTATTCACAAAAAATGATTTTCATCTCATTGAACCACATTTTACTTCTTGATATTAACCGTTGCTCTCGGATTTTCGAAATTCCATTCACAGAAGCGGTAAAATTACATTTTATGAAAAATTCAGTTTTTTAACTACCACTTAGCAGTTTCACTTTTCATCAAAAATTGATGTTTTTCAGAACAATGCCAAAATTTCACCCTAAGCTATAATTGATATTCCGAATTCAAAAATTATGTCTATTTTAAAAAATTCCAAACATATATGTTGCATTAATTAAATTTATAATTAATTCCCGCTTTTACAACAAATAGCGTGTTTTTAAGAAACAATATATATCAAATGATTGACAATTGTTTAGGTCCAATTTCAAAGTGAAATTAATTCTAATGAACACCATTGGATAAAATGGTAAAAATATATTCTAATTATACTTTAAAACCACTCAATAATATAATTTATCACTATAAATTATTTTGATTAAAAAGTTGTTTTTATGTATTTTTCACTATTCATAAAAATTGGAAGTTCTCAGAAAAATACCAAAAATTCATATTAGGATAATTTCGATATTCCAAAACCAAAAATGAAGTCCATTTTGAAATATAAAATATATATAATTTCAAAACGTAGGTATTACTATTCATAACGGCTAGTTTGATTAGTTGTGGTGTGTTAGAACTCGATGTTGCGTACAACACACGATATCGCATTATTCCAAGAGAAGCGTACCGTAGAAGCTTGGGGTGTTACATTCTCCCCTCCTTCAAATAATTTCATCCTCGAAATTTCTAGAATACTACCGCATGAAAAGGCTCGGGTGGTTCTTCATCATAAGTTCCTCGGGTTCCCACATGGCCTCTTCTATCTTATGGTTTCTCCAAAAGACTTTTACCAGACGAGTCGTCCGGTTTCTCAGTACTTGTTCTCTCGTATCAAGAATCTTGACGGTCTCTTTGCAATAAGATAGATCGGGTTCCAGTTCTAATTCTTCATAGGTGAGTACATGCGTTGGGTCAGGCATGTATTTCCTCAACAGAGATACGTGGAACACATCGTGAACTTTGGAGAGACTTGGCGGCATTGCCAATTGGTAAGCTACAGCCCCAATTCGTTCTAGAATTTCGAAAGGTCCGATGTACCTGGGACTCAATTTACCTTTCTTACCAAAACGTATGACTCCCTTCCATGGAGATACCTTTAGGAAAACATGATCACCGACTTGAAATTCTAAATCCTTCCTTCGATTATCGGCATAGCTCTTCTACCTACTTTGAGCTGCTTTGATGTGATTTTGGATTACCTTCACCTTTTCCATCGTTTTCTCCACCAGTTCTGGACCTACAAGTTTTCTTTCACCCATGTCATCCCAACAGGTTGGTGTGTGACATCTCTTCCCGTATAACACTTCATATGGTTCCATCTAAATACTCGAATGGAATCTATTATTATAGGAAAATTCTACCAAAGGTAAATATTGATCCCACATACCCTGAAAGTCAAGTGAGAAGGATCTCAACATGTCTTCTAAGGATTGAATAGTTCATTCTGATTGTCCATCTGTTTGAGGGTGGTAGGTAGTGCTCAAATGAAGTTCAGTATCCAGGGATTTCTAAAGACTCTTCTAGAATCTTGAAGTAAAACAGGGATCACGATCAGAAACAATTGATAGGGGTACTCCATGAAGTATCACAACTTCATCAATATATAGTCTTTCTAGACGTTCCAGTGGTATATCTCCTCTTATAGCAAGAAAATGTACTGACTTGGTAAGACGATCAACAATGACCCATATTGCATCATTCCTTCTAGGAGTATTTGGTAACCCCATGACAAATTCCATCGTAATATTGTCCCATTTCCACTCTGGTATGGGAAGAGGTTGCAATACTCCACCAGGCTATTGCCTTCTAGCTTTCACTTGTTGACAAACCATACATCTTGACACAAAATCAGAAATCTCCCTCTTCATGTTGTCCCACCAAAAATGTTCCTTCAAATCTCTATACATTTTGGTGCTCCCAGGGTGTATAGAGAAATTGGAACTATGAGCATCATCCAACAATTCCCTTTTTAGATCAGGTATATCGAGTACACAAAGTCTCTTCTCGAATTTCAAAATTCCATCTTCATACACAAAGTCTCTCAATCTCCCATCATTCACAACTTTAATCTTCTTTTGAAATTCTTCATCATCGGTCTGAGAACTCTTAATCCTTTCTAGTAAAGATGGTTTGGAAACCATTTGAAAAAGCATTGATGTTTCACCTTCCCTGGTTATTCTCATGTCCATCTTCACTAGATCCATCAAAATTGGATCCCTTTCAATTCTCATCACATTCAAAACTCCATGGTCTTTTCTGCTCAAAGCATCTGCCACCTTGTTTGCTTTCCCCGGGTGGTAGTGTATCGTACAATCATAATCCTTGAGTAATTCAAGCCATCTCCTTTGCCTCATGTTGAGTTCTTTTGTGAGAAAATATACTTCAAACTCTTGTGATCAGTACAAATCTCACATTTTTCACTATAGAGGTAGTGCCTCCATATCTTCAAAGCAAAGATCACAGCTGCTAACTCGATATCATGAGTAGGATAGTTTTGTTCATGAATTTTCAACTGTCGTGATGCATAGGAAATAACCCTATCATTCTGCATAAGGACACAACCAAGTCCTTTCTTCGATGCATCACTATAAATAACGAACCCATCATTCCCCTGTGGTAGAGTCAATATAGGAGCATTGACTAATATTCTCTTTAGTTCTTCAAAACATTCTTCACACTCTTTTGTACAAACAAATTTTACCCCTTTACCTATGAGCTTCATTAATGGGTTAGCCAATCGGGAAAAATTCTGGACGAAACATCGATAATAACATGCTAATCCAATAAAACTACGTACCTCAGTTATATTTGTAGGTGCTGGACAGTCTTGGATTTCCTAGGTCTTAGAAGGATCAACAGAGATTCCATATTTAGAGACAATATGGCCAAGAAAATAAATCTCCTAAAGCCAGAATTCGCACTTGATAAACTTCCCATATAATTCATGTCTTCTCAGAGTCTTTAGGATAATGCGCAAGTGATTTTCATGATCTTCGTAGCTTTTGGAGTATACCAAGATATCATCAATAAATACTACCACAAATTCATCAATATATTACTTGAAAACTCTATTCATTAGATCCATGAATACAGAGGGTGCATTAGTCAATCCAAAAGGCATTACTGTAAACACATAATGCTCGTACCTGGTTCAAAATGTTGTCTTCAGAATGTCTTCCTTCTTCACATACAACTGATGGTATCCAGATCGAAGTTAAATCTTTGAAAAGTATTGAGCTCCATGCAGTTGGTCAAATAAATCATCAATGCGAGGTAGGGGATACTTGTTCTTTATTTTTATGGCATTAATCTCCCTATAGTCGATATATAACCTCATAGATACATCTTTCTTTTTAACAAAAAGAACAGGGGCTCCCCATGGAGAAACACTAGGGAGAATAAATCCCTTATTACTCAATTCCTCTAGTTGTTTCTTTAGTTCAACTAATTCTATAGTGGTCATTCTATAAGGGGTCTTCGATATAGGCCTTGATCCAGGAATTAAATCAATGGAAAACTCAACTTCTCATTCTCGAGTATGTCGAGGTAAATCTTCCGGAAATACATCTACATATTCTTTCACAACAGGTACATATTCTATTTGAACATTCCTTTCCTCACCCATAGTCATTTAATTCTCTTCCTCCCCAATAATTTAATTTAGTTGAGCTACTGGGGGTGGATCTAGAAAAGAATTAGGTGGTGACGATTCTACTCTAAAGATAAGGTGTTCCTTATCATCATCATCAAAAATCATAACCTCCTTCTTCTTACAATAAATCTTCACATCATAATCCGAAATCCAGTCCATACCGAGGATTATATCAAACTCAATCATAGGTATGACGATGAGATCAGCAGATAAAGAACATTTATGTGCTCTAATGGGGACTGATTCACAAAACTTTGTTGCAATGATACTTCCCTTAGGAATTTTAACTGACAACTCCCTTGTTAAATCAAATTGTAAATATCTAATTTTCTTAGAAAAATGGGAAGATATGAAACAATGCAATGATCCAGAATCAAATAATGCATTTTCTAAACATGAGGAAACCATTAAATTACCTGCCACCACGTCTTTTGGAGCTTCTACCTCAGCAGTAGTGATAGCATAATCTTGGCCTTGATCCCTTGGCCTTTTCTAAGGTAAGTTCCCCTGACGATTAGGACATTCATTTTCATAATGTCCCATCTCCCTGTAATTGTAGCATTGAACATTGGTAGCTTCCTTCTTCCCTTTTCATTCACGAGCTTGGTGGCCTTTTTCACCACACTTGTAACAGACATCCATTCCCTTCAAGAAAGTACTGGGGTGTTTCTTCCCACATTTACCACAGGATGGATATTAAACCTTTCCCTTCTTCCCCTTATTTCCATTCCCAGATTGATCAGAAGATCTCTTCTTCTCTTGCTTTTCTTTAAAGTCATAAGACTTAGAGAATTATTTCTCTGTCTTGATAGTACATGAGACAATGTCTTCATACAAAGAGAAGGATTGTGAGACTAATGCTCGACGGAGAAATGGTTTTAACCCATCAAAGAAACGATCAATCTTACTTCTTCGGTTACGTATATAATCTCTAACATACCTTTCTAACCTTGTAAAGTTAGCCTCATACTTTTCAGCATTCTCATCCTCCTTTTGTCTCAGACTCAGAAATTTCCTTTCCATATCTGCTCGATGGTCACGAGGAAAGTATTTTTCTAAAAACAGATCTTTGAACTCCCTCCATTCCATATTCCATACTTCATCATCTTCCTTCGTGTTTTGAATCAATGACCACCATTGATCAGCATCTCCAGTGAGGTGGTAAAATTCCATGATAACTTTTTGTCTTTCACTACTCCCCAAATCCTGAAATATTTTCTCTAGGGAATTTATCCATTGCTCAGCTACTAAGGGATTTGTACTCCCATTGAACGTTGGTGGTTGTTGCCTCATGAATCAATCTAACATTGATCCTCCACACTGTGTATCAGGGTGCTCCATACGGGTAAGGTTATTATTCATAACCTGAGTGAGTTGTCCCAATATGGTGATTAGTTGATCGGCACTAGTTGCATCACCATCTCCACTATAATTATCTTGAGAAGGAGGTCAATCCCTACATGGAGTGCGTGCATTGATACGGTTTCCATTTCTTCCACTCGGCCTCATTTCTAAACAATGGCATAAACTAGATCAGTTTATGAATCAAAATACATAATTCCATACTTATAAAACACTTAACATAAATTGATCTATTTATGGATATAATCCATAATTGTAAAAATGTTTTCTTTGAGGAAGTATATACTCATAAACCCTTCATAATGATTTGTAAAGAAAATGAGAGTTATCCAAAGCATATCCCCCGGGAGTGTCGTAACCAAGAGTGAAGCAAGGCCCATTGTCGTGCACTAGTTCCCGTTCGAGTCTAGATCAAAGCGGATTTTTCGAGTTTTACCCCTAGGTACATCTATGCCAGAGCCGCCTCTACCTTCTCGTATCCAGACAGGGATGTATTTCTCGGAAAACTCAAAAAATCTCTACAATACCAAAATTCTAGGAAGTTCTTCTATACTAATCCTCAAAGTCCATCTTAGGTCTATGTGTTCTAATCAGAGTTTATCTAAATCTAGCTTCCAAGGTTTGTACTAAACTTGCTCTGATACCAACTATAACGCCCCGACCCCAGTTACCCAGTGTCGGTGCATTATTACATAACATTGGCATGATCACAAGAAAGATCAAATCTCGAAATACCGATTGGTTTAGTATCCTTGGAAACACTAGATATATTCATAAAGTTTTACATTACATCATTAAGTGAAAAACTACTACAACAACATATTGTCTCCATAATCCACACTATTATCCCCTCATAATATCCCTGCAGGTCATTCAAAATTTACTTCTTCACATCCTAGGAAAAATAAAACATAGAAAAGGGGTGAGATCAAATGCCCAGTAAGGATAACAATATAGCGAAAACTTTCATAAATAAGAATAAAAATTTAAGGCAATGTATAACTAAAACAAAAGCCGTTTAAACTTGAACTTGAACATATTATGGCAAAAATAAAATGAAATAATTCCATTTACTTATTCACATGGATATTCTAATAATCGAATAATCACATGCAATATCAATAACCACTTTCATAATGATGGAATGCATAATTCCAGACTATCATAACCACATAGCCAAGGCCTCGTGCCAAGACTACAAATAAGATTTTGTCAAGGCCTTGTGCCAAGACACTAGTTTGTCTCATGAGACCTACGGATGCATCAAGGAGCTATAGCGGGCTCCACCCATCACATATTAAGTCCAATGCATTCCCATATGAAAAGGTTTAAATATAACATAAAAATTCGTATTAAAACTAGCATACGAAATTCCAATACTTTCACCATAAACCATGAATGGTATAAAAATAGCACATCCAAAGTAAAACATATCACAAAACCTTCAATACAATATAGAATTTTTTCATCATAATAAATCAACTTCAAATAAGCGTAAAATCCATCAAAGTATGTTGACATAGATTAAATCAAAACTCTTTTTAGAGAAATATCTCTTTCTATTTTGAAATCATTTAAGATTCATATATTTATAAAATAAAACATTTTCCTTGAAATAATTCTTATAAGCTTGTAAGGGAGTCAAACAAGGGTATAAATGACTTTAACCCATATTCTTGTAAATAGTAAAAAAACTGTTTTGAAATACATTTTTAAGAAACATGGATGTGGATGATAAAGAAATCTCAGTAGATTATTACATATAAACAACCTCGAATAATGAAGAGATTGAGAAATAAAACCTTACCTTGTACTTTTCCTTGGTTGGGGTAGGTTAACCTCGTGTATAATGGTGAAATAATTGTTATTAAATTATTCAATAATCATATTCATTAATATGATATCATGTATGATCTTTTAACATTGCTTTGTTAATAATATCTTAGAATTATCGTCATTTTAGGTGTTAACTTACTCGTTTTATTTTATATGTTTTGTTACGTAAGACATGTTTGTAATGGATAGGTTGTATCTTAATCATATCTAGAATTATATCAAGTCCTTATATATAATTATTAATCATCAAATGAGAATTATACTTGAATGGATACGATGGAGAATGAATCTCATCGCGTTCGTGGAGACGGTAGTCCGTACGTACGCACGAGGGACAATATCATTATTTTGATATTAAAATAATATATAATTGGATGGTATATAATATAAACAGAATCATTATAATGTTATATTTATTATTTACATGAGTTACACATCATTATTATACCCATCCAAATAATAATTTATTGAATAATAATTACACCACGACGTGGAGACGGTAAGCCGTATGTACGCACGTATGGTGACATGTTATTCAAAGGATGGATAGAATAGTGAATATGGTTGTACCATATTTATAATAACATCACAGTATATATATGATACTGGATTTATTATTTTATAATGGTAACAACAAAGGAATAAGAAGTGGAAGAAAAAAAGAACTTGAAAAAGGGTGGTGAAATCATTACCTCTTCTTCGGGTTCTTCCCGTTGATTTGATCAAAAGGGCTCATTAGGTTGTCTTTATGATCAAACTAAGGCCTCTAGGTTGTAGTGAGGGAATTTGGGAGAGTATTTGGGCAGAGTTTGGCCGAACCAAAAGGCTTTGAAGGTGTGAGTTAATGAGAAGTAGGAGTGGCCTTTTATAAGAGGGGTAAGGGGCACCTTTGGAAAAGCTAGAAGTATTATTTTATAATAAATTCATATTCAGTTTCTAATGGCTCAAAAGTGGATTATTTAAATTTTAAGGTGGGGATAGGTCGAAAACCACTCAACCAATATAATTTAGACAGGTTTGGGTCATTATATTAACCTTATCTTTAAGTATTAACTCTTAGTTAATTAGTTTCACTTTTACAATGTCTCTTTGTATTTTTATATTATATAGTTAATAAACTTACTATATACATCCAAGAGACCCCCAACTGGTCCATTAATGATACACATATCATGATATAAGTTTCTTGGCCGAACCTTGGATTTTTAGGAATTTAATATCAATTAATAATATAATATTTTTTTTAAAAACTCTTTTATGTCAATTTTGACACTATTCAATAATTGATTTTTTTGAAAATTATATCAGAATGATTACTTCGAAAAAAGTCAATTCAATCAATCCTAATATGTCATATTAACCTATAAAATTAGTTTAATTCATTAAAAGTCTCAAATTATATTTATTTGGGTATTTATAATATCAATTATTTTAATTTTTCACTATTATGGTAATTACTGCATCATCATTGTGTCATAAATAAATTAAATTAATTAATGTCTAAAAATTATAAATAAAATACAATTATGTATAAAATCTTATTATATTTTTAATTAATATTTACAATCGAATTTATCTTATGTATAACCCTATATTAAAAATGTTTTAGTAAATAAACTTTGATTTTAACTCTTTTAACTCCTCTTTGAATTAAATAATAATAAATGTCCTAATCTAATCCAAGTGGACCTAAATGATAATATTTTATTCCTAAGGTTGTTTTTGGTCGAGATACACTTGTACAATAGAATTAGGACATGTGTTAGGGTAATATTAATATCATTTTTACCCTTAATTACCCTATTTACTTTTAACCATGGTAAATAAAAGTAAAAAGTTACTATTCACCAAAAATGATTTTCATCTCATTGAACCAAATTTTACTTCTTGATATTAACCGTGGCTCTTGGATTTTCTAAATTCCATTCACAGAAGCGGTAAAATTACATTTTATGAAAAATTCAGTTTTTTAACTACCACTTAGCAGTTTCACTTTTCATCAAAAATTGAAGTTTTTCAGAACAATGCCAAAATTTCACCCTAAGCTATAATTGATATTCCGAATTCAAAAATTATGTCTATTTTACAAAATTCCAAACATATATGTTGCATTAATTAAATTTATAATTAATTCCCGCTATCACACCAAATAGCGTGTTTTTAAGAAACAATATATATCAAAAGATTGACAATTGTTTAGGTCCAATTTCAAAGTGAAATTAATTCTAATGAACACCATTGGATAAAATGGTAAAAATATATTCTAATTATACTTTAAAACCACTCAATAATATAATTTATCACAATAAATTATTTTTATTAAAAAAGTTTTTTTAAGTATTTTTCACTATTCATAAAAATTGGATGTTCTCAGAAAAATACCAAAAATTCATCTTAGGATAATTTCGATATTCTGAAACCAAAAATGAATTCCATTTTGAAATATAAAATATATATAATTTCAAAAGGTAGGTATTACTATTCATAATGGCTAGTTTGATTGGTTGTGGTGTGTTAGAACTCGATGTTGCGTACAACACACGCTATCGCATTATTCCAAGAGAAGCGTACCGTAGAATCTTGGGGTGTTACATCCATGGATGATTACCTCTTGGAACATTCCACATAAAAAGGTTCTCTAGTGGATACCAATCTTTCCAAAATAGAGTTTTTATATACCCATGACACTCCCCAAATAGGTGAGATGTATTTTGATGGCCCCTCCAGAAGTCGTATTGGAAGGAGACTAGAAATCCAGAAACTCAATCAGGTTTTCTTAGGGATTGTATTTGTTTCTCCGAACAAATAAAATTTTCCCAACTCTTTCTCACTATCTAAATGATGCATAAATAATGAGGTAGAATACCAAGCCCCCATCACTAGCTTGGAACTATCCCCAAATTTTCAAATAGCCCACCTAAATATAAAAGAGGATTTAGAGCTAGTGATAAAGTAGATCAATGGTTAATATTCCTTAAAAAAGGAAGATTTAGACACCCTTATCGGCTACATAAGAGGACTAATGGTGGAGTTACCTTTCAAAACCATATTTCATCATGTTCCATAATCATAAAATGTTTTACCCAATGCATTGGCTAATGCAGCCACAGTCCAGACCGACCCTAACTAAGACGAAGTGATCTTCCATATCACACACCAAATCATGGTCTCATCGATCATCATCTATGACATGTAAGTAATAAATCAGGTCAACACTACCCTAAAGAATTATAAGACAATATTCACCCATGGATGGATGGATACCACAATTGATCATCTCCAAAATGGGATCCTCCTGACAGACTGAGATGTAAGAGAAAAGATTCAGCATCAGGTAACAAAATTTACCCTGTGGGGTGGTTCAAATGATAATAAGTTCATATAAAAGAAAAGATGTGATATATCCTCCTAGGATTCATAAAAGAAAGAGATATTATCTTCCTCATGGAAGAATTCCATGCAGTCTCATGTGGAACTCATCGGTTTGGGGCTAGGCTCTCCCACCAAATTAGAAGGTTGCTTACTACTTGAAAACCACGACACAAGACTATTTAGAATTCACCAGGAAATTTCATTCATGCCAAATCCTTTTTAAATTCATCCATCAACCCCTATAATTGCAACATAAATCTAAATATTCCCAGTAATTTTCTATATGAGTAATGGATGTTGTGGGGCCATATCCCTTATCCACAACTAAGCGGTTTAAGTACATCCCTAATGCTGCCAACTTATTTTTTAATAGGAATAATGAGATACCCATCAAATAAGTTGGTATAAATAATGTCATAAAATTTATGAAGTCTCATATCATCACCACGTTTAGAGTTCCTCACACAATATTAAAGTGCAATGGCACCAAATTTTATTCTACAGAGTTGAAGAGATTGTATCAGGAGTACAACATCAAGTCCAATCACTTAGCCATATATCTTGTAATGGGAAATGTATAGATAGAGGACCTCAATAATACTTTTTAATATAATCTAGAAGATGTTGAATAAAGATAATAATCCCTATCTAAACAAGCTCCTCCATAATTTATGGGCCAACCTTACCACCATGCATTCTGCTACATAAGAAACTCCATCTTAATTGGTGTGTGTAACTAAGGTAGTGTTACCTATAGAATTATAGTTTCCTATAATTCAAATAGATATATGTGGAAAAATCTTGGATGATAAACAATCATAAAAGAGATTGTATGAGTTGGATTGGATCCATGGGAATAGGTTTAATACATTGAACAACCACAAAGTCCATCCTAATCGGATTGTATGGGTCTTTAGCAAAAAGGCCTTCCTTTATTCATTCATTCAATGATAACTAGTATTGGATATCAAGAACCCAATGATACTAAGAAATTATCATCCAAAGCTGGAACACAAATAGGAAGACCTTATATTGTACATAAGGTCTATCACAACAGATCTTACTCACTAGACATAATGAACGGGGAATGTGTCACCCCCCCCCCACCAATAAGAGGTTTCATAATAAATAATTTTCATTAATTAAATCAAGAATTATAGTCATACTCACCTCATAATTTTAATCTCTACAGAACATTTCCTGACCACATGACATTAAACTATACAAAACATGTCATCCCTGAATGATGTTAAACTGCAAGAAAAATTCCTTATGACATGAAGTTAAGTTGTACAGAATGTTTCCTCATTGTATGATGTTAAACTACATAGGAAGGAACGTATCACCATAAAATCAGCACTCATGAGATATATCTGTGTGAAAGAAAAATGAAGTGCCTTTGTCCCTGTGAGAGATTCAGATCTACATAGAGAATCAATTCATAAAAGAACTACGTGTGGATTGGTTCCTGCCATCACAAGATATGTAGTAATTCCTAGACCTCCATTATTGGTCCCAATATCAACATTTCTATTCTTCCACATCGATTTACCTTCATACTTACTAAATGAATTTAAAATAAACGAATGATTTCCTCTATGTATGACACTAAACTACATGGTTTTATAAAATGACATACGGCTTGATTCTCATTCCAATAAGATATATAGGGACACCTCAATCCTATATCATGTTCCATCCACTACATGATACAGTATTCACCTTCCCTTTCTCTAATTGCCTCCATGTCACGAAATAATCCTTTAGCATTCCTTGTTTCTCACACCAAGATTTTCTCATGTGGGATTGAAAATTTTGGAAAGGTATTCCTTATATGATCGAAACGTATCATCTCATCATAGAGTTAGAATTGTACTGGATGCATGACCTTAAAAGGAACACCATTTATTCCACATTGCATGATGCTAAAACAGTGGGTTCCGGGTGCAGTGGAAGCGTAGGATGGGCGTGTAACGAACATTGAAAATTTCAATAATAAATGGTTAATACAGGATCAATATGACGATGAGCACATGTATCCACATAAATGAATCAAAGATAAAAGAAAAATGATAAAACCCAGAACCGATAAGAGAGTATCAACATGTTTTGTTTATAATTAATTTAATTTAATTATAGAATTACCTCCAAGGTGATTTTTCTTCGTTGGTACATCTTACCATGGGTATAAGGTGTGGATTCATTACGATGTAGAATCCAAGGGTAAAAATCCTCTAACAGGGGTCCACACGTGCCCTATGTATCTTTAGATGTCACTGAAGGATTCTTCGGGTGCTAGCATAGAAGATACTTTCGCTTGTAAGGTCCGTCATCAATCGGCTTGAGAATCACTTCCAAAGGGTTCTATTTGATCCAATGGAGGAGGATCTCTCTTGTTCTTGAGAGTGTTCTTAGAGAGGAAAGAGTTCTCTAGGCTCGAGAGATTTTCTCCAAGGATGTTGTGCACATAATGATCGGTTAACAAGATGAATGACCCATTGTCTTAAATAGAGAATAATAACATAACTGGGAATTTAATTCACTATGTAATAATAAATAATTAGTATATGTGTCGTTATATTAAATTTTATTCCATGTGAAACCCCATGTCAAATAATAATAGAAATGATATTATTTTTATGACATGTTCTTAATAGGCATGTTAAATTTAAATATTATTTAACCAAATAATATTTAATATTATTTCTCCCCAGACCCAAAACATGGCCCACCAATCCTCCTCAATATTTATCGGGCCTTGAATAATGACTATTTATTTGTTAAATAAATATAACTGCATTATTCGCCAATAAATAAATATTTCATCTCCAAGATATTCTCTCAAATAAATAGTGAGGAAATAAATTTGATCAGGAATACTTGAATAATTATTAAAACACAACTGGGAATAATATTAATTCAATTTGTTAAAAAAATAAATTATTTAACTGAGATACTGGATACACTTAGTGTGTGACCCTCTAGTCCACTTTCTCGTTGGCATTAGGTGGGCTTGTCTAAAGTCAAAGATTACTGTCTAGCAATAGGTTAAGGCACCCAAGTGAAAGAAGTTGATGTTGAAATGACATGTCACCTCATATGAATGTTTACCATGAAATGTAATCTCTTTGTCCTAATATCTCTAATCAAGCGGGTTGCATGGAAGTTTCATACACCCATGTGCTTAATTTCTGTTTCTTTGACTTCCTGGAATTGAACTTTCCTAGAGAACACCATGTACATGGATTTAGTTAGGCTATATCATTTTCATCAAAGGTCCTGAGATATCTACTTCTGTAGAATTGAAAAAAAAATCTTTCATTATTCATTAATGCAGTATTACTCGAGATGCGCCCAACATATCCTACTTCACTGTAAACATATTTCATCATAGTTTTCATCAATACATCTAAGTGTGTGAGGCATAATACCCATTAATAATAATATTAAAGTATAAGGACCAATACACACGTTCTAAGATAGGAACATCCAATGACACATATATATGTGGATTTCCTACCATCAGGTCTTGTTCTCATAATATCCTCTTGGATATTACCAATGGAGCACACCATGAGAAGGTGCCTCAAAGTTTTATGAGACCCCACCCTTGATAGACTATCTCATTTTTGTCCCTTAAAATGATATCATCAGACCATAGAACTTATATTTAAGAATAGTGTTAGAGAACTTCTGGGTTCTCATCATAGTAGGGATCTACTATGACCTTTTACTGTGATAGTTATTCTTAATAAATTATCACATACTATGTCATGAGGAAAAACAATAATGATTTGATAAGTATTTTATTAATATTCATCCAATGAATACATGTTTATTATAAAGTACAAAAAAATTGGTTTCTATGGAACGAACTCCAATAGACTCCCACTTGAACTAGAGCCAACAACTAATAACCTTCAGTCCACTAGTTCTCACATGATATTAATGCTTCTACTAAGATAGGGATTTAGTCAAGGGGTAATCCATGTTCACTTCTGTGGACACTCTGCATACAGCATCTTCACACCTTTGATATAAATCTCTCAAGAGGTGATACCTTTAGATTATGTTCTTTTTCTGTTGATGTGACCTTGGATCTTTTGTAAGATCCCCCACTGTAGTATTATCACAATACAATGTGATGGGATCTTTACTTCTAGGCACCACATCAAGCTACTGGACAAAGTTTTGAATCTATATAGCTTCCTCGGATGCATTAGAAGCTGTTATATATTCAGAATCTGTTGTAGAATCAGCGACAACTAGCTTCGTTGAACTCTTCTAGCTTATAGGTCCTTCGTTGAGAAAAAAACATATCATGATTGTGAATTTAGATCATTCTAATCTGTATAAAAACTAGCATCATTATACCCTTGGATGACAAGCTCTTCATCTCCTCTATACACCAGGAACATATCCTTATTTCTTCTCAGATACTTAAGGATAGTCTTGATAGCAGTCCAATATTGTTCTCATGAATCTTCTTGATGTCTTCCTACCATGCTCAGTGCATAGGAAACATCAAGTCCGGTACATAACATAGCATACATGATAGATCCTATCACTGAAGAGTATGTAATATTACGCATCCTATCTTTCTCATGTTGTGTTTGGGGACACATTTTCTTGGAAAGATGTATACCATGTGACACCGGAACCAATACTCTCTTGGATTTTTCCACACTAAATCTCTTTAGTATATGGCCAATGTATGTACTTTGAATTAGTCCAATAATCCTCTTGGATCTGTCATGAATGATCTTGATCCCTAGAATGTAGGCTGCTTCACCTAAGTCCTTCATAGAGAAGCACTTGTCCAACTAGTCCTTGACTGACTTCAAGACTAGTATCTCATTTCCAATAAGCAATATTTTTTCAACATACACTACTAGGATAACGACTACATTCCAATTAAACATCTTATAAACACATAGCTCATATTCATTCTTAATGAAATCAAATTATCTTATGGCTTCATTGAATTGAATTTTCCATGATTTGGATGATTTCTCTAATCCATAAATGGCTCTAGGAAACTTTAATACCTTTTTGGAATCACCTACTGTCACAAACCCTTCTGGTTGTGTCATATAAACATCTTCCTGAAAGTTCCTATTAAGGAATGTAGTTTTGACATATATCTGAAAAATCTCATAATCATGAAAAGATGTTATGGAAAGTATGATTCTTATGAATTTAAACATGGAAACTGGTGAAAAGGTTTCATTATATTCAATTCCTTGACGTTGTTTAAAACTTGTATCCACTAGCCTTACTTTATAGGTACTAAATTGACCTCCCATGTCTAGTTTATTTTGAATACCCATTTACACCCAACATGATTTACATCAATTGTTGCATCGACCAGAACCCAGACATGTTCTGATACATGGAATCTATCTCAAAATTCATATATTCTATCCATATTGAAACTTTTGATCTTTTGAATACTTCCTTGTATGAGATAGTTTCATCATTGTCCAACAATAATGAGTCACATTCCTAGGTGATAAGGAAACCATATCTCTCTATTTCCCTTACCTCTCTTATGCTCTTACGTAGTACTGGTGTTTTAGGAACTACCTCTTCTATGGGGACCTATGGAACTTGTTCCAGTACAATCTACTATGTATCCTGAGCATTAACTTCATCGAAGTCAATCTTTATCCCATTATCATTTTTAAGGATTTTCTCCCTCTCAAGAAAGACATTTTGTCTAGAAATAGTAACTTTCTTATGTGAGGGGTTGTATATGTAGTATCCCTTTATTTCCTTGGGATACCCTATAAAGATAAACTTCGTACACTGGGGTGCTAGTTTGTTTCCTGAGAAATCCATAACAAATTCATTACATCACCATACACATGTATGTGAGAAAGTGGGTTTCTTTACACTCCATATCTCAAAAGGAATCGCATTTTCCACCATAGTTGGTACTTGGTTTAATGTGTATTTTGTAGTTTAAAATTCATTTCCCCTAAATGATAATGGAATATCCTCATGAATCATCATTTACCTTACCATGTCCAACAAGGTATGGTTCATCCTTTCTCTAACACCATTCCACTATGTTTTATAAGGTGGAGTGAGTTGAGATAGAATCTCAGACTCCTCTAAAAGGTCATTGAACTCTTGGTTAATATATTATCCACCTCGATCTGATTAAAGCTTATTTATCTTCTTACCAAGATGATTATGTACTTAATTCTTAAACTCCTTAAATTTCTCAAAGGACTTGGACTTTTACCTCATTATTTAGACATAGCCATATCTACTCAAGTCATCAATAAAATTAATTATGAAAGAATATCCACCTCTAGAT
Source organism: Viscum album (assembly GCA_963277665.1). Taxonomy (NCBI): domain Eukaryota; kingdom Viridiplantae; phylum Streptophyta; class Magnoliopsida; order Santalales; family Viscaceae; genus Viscum; species Viscum album. Next base: position 898,220,796 of record OY728120.1, read on the forward strand.
TCTACTAGAAATGGTCCACACACATCAGTGTGTACCAATCCTATAAGATTTGTGGCCCTTCCACCCTATCCAAAAAATGGTGGTTTGTACATATTCCCTTGTAAACCATCATGACATTTATCAACTAGTTTTATATCAGAAGAGTCTAAATAACCATCTTGATGGAGCTTTGTCAGGCACTTCTCATTTATAAGACCAAGGGAGCGATTCCACAATTGGGTATTGTATGAGTCATGTTAACTTGGTTCGTTATCAATTTCTAAAATATGGTTCTCATAATTTAATACATATAGACCATTATTTAAATGCATCTCACCATAACATATGTTGTCCTTATAAAAGTAACAACATTTATTTCCGAACTTGAAAATAAATCCATCTGTATCTAAACATGATAAATAAATTATGTTCTTAGTAACACTAAGTACCTAATAACAGCCATGTAAAACCAAAATCAATTCCATTGGCAATGTGAGGTGGAAGTCACCAATGGTAAGAGCAGTCATCCTTCCACCATTGGCAGCTCACACATCCACCTCTCCTTTGTAAATTGTCCAGAATCTACTTGGTTACTATATTTTAATAAAAATGTGAGCCTCACATGATGTATCCAATACCCAATATGTAGAAATAGAAAGATTACAGTCGATAACAAATGCACCTTTGGCTTCCCTTGGCCACTGGATGCACTTCCTCTTCTAGTGGCCTGACTCTCCACATGAAAAGCATACAGTCTATGGATATTCTTCTTCTTGGTCATACGGTGCTTGGAGGATTTAGATTTTTTATAAATCTTAGGCACATTTTCCTTGTCCTTCCTCTTCCTATTCACCATAAGGACTATGGGTTTTTCATGCCCCATGTCCTTATTAACATTGAGAATCAGGGTAATAAGATCTGATAAACTCTTCTCATTATTTCTCATATTATAATTCAAAATAAAACTAGAGAAGGTATTAGGAAGCGATCATAGTATGAGATCTATACATAGCTCATATGGTAATTTAATCTCTAAGATGTACAGATGCTCAATTTAGCGAATTAGTTTAACTACTTGTGGTCCAGCTGGCATAGACTCTCTAAGCTTAGTAGTGATAAAAGCATTGGAGATCTCATACCTCTCTTGTCTTGCCTTCCCTTGATAAAGATCTCGAAGGTGAGACATAATTCTATAAGCATCCATTTCATCATTTTTCTTCAAGAGATCATTGGTCATGGATGATATCATGAGGCACTAAACTTCTATAGTTTCATTTAGATGTTTCTAGTACACAGAGAGTTCCTCATCACTCACCTCATTTTCAGGTGAAACTGGTAAAGGATCTTCCATCACATAAAGTTTCCTCTCATAGCGAAGGATTTCATGAAGGAACCTTTTCCACTCTTGGAAATTAGTGTGGGTGAGAAGGTTTTCCTCATCGAGTATGGATTTCAATGATATGTTTGATGTCATTTTGATTGTTGTTTCTACAAATTAAGATGAACCTATTTTTAGTACTTTATCTTGATAAATATAGACAAATAAATAAATTAATATCTATTAGTATCCCATTATTTTGTCGAAACCCAATAGCCCTAACCATTTTCATCAGAATATATTGTTGCTTAGACATTCTAGTGGAAAGTATCTATATTTCCCTTTGCATTACCCCAACTAGGGATGTTCAAGAAACATGAAAGGTTTTAGGTAGTCATTCCAAAATCCAACTGCATTAACTCGTAGATCCTTGATCTGTTGAGTGGACCCCCCAATCCTAAAATCCTTAATTTTGGATTTCCTTAACCATTGACTCTCAGTTACACCAATTACTTCTAAGTCAGTCAACCCTCGATGTGAACTAATTTAAGTCAACTCCAAACTTCAAATTGGAATTCCCTGATAATTTAAAGAACCCCAACTAGGTTTTGTCAAGCACTTTGAACTGTGGTTCGATTCTAACTGAAGTAATGGAAGGCTATACCGACTTAATATTTAATTGATGGATGTTATTCATTATGTGTAAATTTATACTTACTATCTTTTCACATGATTTTTAATGTTAGGTGGGATATACTTTAGTGATTAACCATTTATAGACAATATTTATGCATAATCCATTTTTATTTTAGTTCCATCTTGTATGCTTGTTAGTTCATTAATGATGTGATCTCGTCTGACATATATAATGAATAACCATAAAATTGATTGAAATAAAATAAATTTTATGATTGTGATGTTTACTATTGATTATTTTATCTAGTATTTGACAAACTAACCCTGACCTAGGGGGGAAACACCTTGAACTGTTTAAGGTTTGTGTTTATAGCTTTCCACCTGTCCACCATTGCATCTCCTTGGATTGGTTTCACCTCAGCTCATAACTTGAACCATCTCCACTAGCTTGGTATCTCCATCCATTACATATGATTTTAACTCACACATAGGTGAGGGGTAAAATGGGGTATATATAAAAGAAACCATGGGCACGCAGTCCCTACATATTAATGAGGATACAGAACACAAGACCCCAATTTTAATTTAATAAATAAATTAAAAGGAAAAAATCACATAAAAAGGTCTAGTTGATGTTATTAATATTTTCATGACTTATTATATACCCCCTTTACTGATTTTATATGAAATTTTCATAATTTGTGTGAAATATTAATGTTTTAATACTAAGTATAATTTTTTAGCATTTTTAGAAGTAGTCCAATTAAGTCAGTTTACTATTTTATTTATAACTATCACCCTACAAATTAACATTTTGTGGTTATGATTTTTTAGGATTCCTTATTCAATTTTCCACATATCATTAGAAGGAATCATGGGCCAATTCGGCTATTTGAAGGCTCGTATGGACCACACAAGATGACCCAAAGAATTTGTGAAGAAACTGGACCAGCCATGATGATTTAGTTACTTGTCTCACTCCAGAAGCCCATATTTTTTGAAACCCCACCATGTGTTCTTGATTATCAAAAAGAATCATGGGTAAAAATTTCAGGGCCCAACTCTAAGAACAATGGGCCCAAATTAAGCTTTGAAGTCCAGCCCACCATTCTGGACTGAAATTAAAATCAGTATAGTATTAATGAAATATCTCCTGATATAGTCATCAAATAAAGATGAATTTTTTCAGTGTGAAATAGGATATATAGGTGGCAGACTTTTTTGAAGAAAGAATTTGGATTTGAAGGCATCTTACTATTACAAAATCCATTAACATTTTGGCCATCAAAAAAGCATGGATTGAAATGGACAGTTTAACTTTATTTAATAAACAGGCCATAACATTGGCTCCTTAAGTACAAATGACTCCAAATTTTGAAAGAGGTCGGAAAACATTATTATATTCTACTTTCAAGAATGTGATATCTCGAGATTCAGCTTTCTGGATTTCCAAATCATCGAGCCAAGTGGAGGGACAGATTGGGAATGTAAATAGTCCACTTCCTTGGGCTATAAATATATCCCCCTCCTCTCCTTGCAAGGAGTTGGTATTTTAGAAGATAGGAGATCATATTGGCACGACAAAATATTTTCCAAAGGCTTTGGAGTACCTTCCATACTCAGGTTTTCACATGAGAGGCCTTTCCTCCTCTTTCTTTTTTCATTTACTTTTATGTTCTTCATTATTGTAATTTTGTAAGTCCTTTCTTTTGTAATTATATTTTAATGAAAGTTTACTCTGAAATATCTCTTATTATAATCCACCTTATGTAGTTTAATATTAATGTTCTTAAAATATTTTAAATACAATTGAATTAACTTCCCTTATTTTGCTTCCTCATTCAATCGAAATTCTGTTCTTAATTCTCATTATCGTTTGTGTGTGTGTTCGACGCACCACTCTTTTTTTATCCCTTTATTTTCCTTATCTTATTAATTTATCATCATAATAATTATAACCAGATTACTAATCATTTAAATGGATGAGTAAATCTACCATTGTGGTGAGTTATATTTTTGGGATATTAAGTGATTGATATCCTTTGTACGATGAGTATTCTTTGAGTTAATATTGTGTATGTTGAACTTTATATGTCATGGATTAATGATATGTTTTGTTTAATATGTGGATTCCATGGATTATTAGAACCAAAAATACACTACCATAAACAATTAATGGTAATGATTAGAAACCTAAGTTAAGTTGCGTCTTGGATTAAAGCTTTAACACTTGGGAATTCTGATCAAAATCATCTTGTGAAGTGGGTATTAATTTAATGAAATATAAAGCAAAGCTTAAGGATGTCATAAGATTAAATCCCCAATAATGAACTCACCCCAATATTTATAAATTTTTTTAAATCAAACATCATCCATAAATTATTTCATAAGCACGTCAAACAAACCCCCCCCCCAATGAAAATACAATCAACTAAAAAAAATGACTATTACAAAGTATCATCGCCGAGTATTCAACCCGAGTGCTGCTATTCACATTAGCAGAGCACCGGAACCTTGACCAGTCAATAGGAGATAATCGGCTGTGCATTTAAAATGGTGTTGTTGCTGGGGATGGTGCTTTAAGTAGTCATTAGTTTCTGGTTATTGTAAAAAAACAAAAAAACCAAATTTTAAAAAAAAATTGAAAAAAAACACAAAGAAAACCCCATCTTCTCATAAAAATAATAAACAGAAAACAAACAAAGAAAAACCAATCTTCATTTTCCTTCCAACATCCCTCTGAATGCCATGTATCCTCCCAAAAAATCCCTCGGATTTGTTTGACCTTGAAACTGAGCGAACACTTCACCAACATAGGAGGAACATAAGAGATAATCAACTATTTCAAGAACCAGTCATTGGCCAACCAACTGAATTAGATATGACCAATACTAAGGAACAAACAGTTAAAGAACTTGTTTCCCCTGATATGAATTACCAACCTCTTGGTATTCAATATCCAAACATAGAATCTGACTTCAAACTCAAATTGGTTTTGATTCATCTTCTTCCTCATTTCCACAAGCTAGCATGTGAGGATCCACATCTCCACCTTAAAGAGTTCCAAGTGGTGTGCTCTACCATGAATCCCGAAGGGGTTTCTGAGGAATAAATCAAACTCAGAGAATTCCCTTTCTCCCTAGCTGACACTACTAATTCATGGATTTACTACCTTCCTTCAGGTTCCATAACCACATGGAATGACATGAAGCGACTCTTCTTAGAGAAATTCTTTCCTGCTTCTCGTACGGCTTCTATCCGAAAGGAAATAAGTGGTATTCGTCAATTCCTAAGTGAATCGCCCCATGAGTACTGGGAGAGATTCAAAAAGGTTGTTGCAACCTACCCACACCACTAAATTCCTGACCAAATCTTGATCCAATACTTCTATGAGGGGTTATTGTCTATGGAGAGAACTCTCATTAATTCCGCAAATGGCGGTGCTCTTGTTGATAAAACTCCTACAACGGCAAGAGATCTCATAAGTAACATGGCTACAAACACACAAAAATTCCATACTCGAGCACATGCTCAAGTCAAACAAGCCCAAGATAATAAATCAATTGAGTCGAACAAGATGACCGAGTGGATGAGTGAACTTACATGTCTTGTGCGACAACTAGTTGTGGCTACCAAATCCCCAACCTCATCTTCTTCGCAATCAATGTTTCCTGGACCTATCAAAAACTGTGGAATATGCAACTCTTCATCTCATCCAATAGACACATGTCCACAACTTCAAGAGGATCAATCTGATCTATCTAGACCAATGGAGCTCAAGGCAGCATATGCTCAGCAGAACACCAACCCTCAACTATCAAGTCAGTTTGTTAGAAACGTCAACCAACCTCACTCTGATCCCTTCTCTTCTTCCTATAACCAAGGCCTTAGGTATGGTAATCCCATATCTCATCCCCCTCAATTCCCTCCTCAAAACCCAAACCAGTTTTGATATGGTCAAGGCGTTGGTAACTTCCAACAACCTTATCCTTTTATTCCTCAACCTCAAAGGAACAATCCTCCTCCTGGATTCCCTTATCCAAGTGATCCTTCCCAATTTCAAAACCAATACAATCACTTTCCCAAGAACCAAAATCTAGGTGATCCCAATACGGGACAAGCCTCTTCTTCCAAGAAACCATGGGAAATCACCGTGAAAGAGCATTCCTCCTTCACCCATTCCAGCCTCAAGAACATTGAAACCCAAATTGGTCAACTTGCATCCCTCCTTAGTCATCAGAAACCATCCAATTCTTCCCAACCCCTAGATAAACTATTACCCAACCCCAAGGGTAATGTAAGTGCAATTTCACTTAGATCAGGAAAGCAAATTTCTATGCCTCAAGGTAAGTCCTTCAACCCTCCTTTGAATGTTGACCTAGAAAATGAAAAGAAAAAGAAACTTTAAAAGGAACCCGAAACAATTCCCTCATCTCCTTCAATTACACTTAGGAACCCAATTCCTTTTCATCAAGCTGTTTCTAAGCCAAATAATTCCTTTGAACCCGATCCTGAAATGCTTGACATGTTTAGACGTGTTGAAGTCAACATTCTCCTCTTAGATGCCATAAAACAAATTCCTAGGTATGCCAAGTTTCTCAAGGAGTTGTGTACCCACAAGAGGCAACTTAGGACCTTCAAAAATGTTTCCACCCAGTAGTCTATTCCCATAAAGTGCAAGGATCCCGGGACCTTTACGATCCCATGACAAATCGGAAGTTCCAACTTTGATGATACACTCATAGACCTAGGAGCCTCAATTAATGTCATTCCCAAATCTATCTTCTCCAACCTTGGTCTATGTCCCTTACATCCAACGGGTGTTGTAATTTAGTTAGCCAATAAAAGCACAACCAGTCCTAAGGGAATAATTGAGGATTTCCTTGTCCGAGTCAATGATCTTATCTTCCCTGCTGATTTCTATGTCCTTGAAATGGAAGTTGAGATGAACTCCTCTCGATCTCCCCTAATTATAGGAATACCATTCCTCATGACTATGAGAACCAAGATTGATGTTTATTCAGGCATCTTATCCATGGAATTCGGTGACCAACTGGTCAAGTTCAACATTTTCCAATTCATGCGATACCCATCTGAGGATCACTCTGCATTCTCAATCCATGCTTCTGAGGACACTTTTAAGAGTCAATAGAACCCCAATTCACCATGTTCTTCATGTTCTAATGACAAAGGATCTTGTGAAATCTACTCCATGATTAACCAAGTCATAAATGGTGAAGTTTATGTGGACCTCTCATTCATAAACTCCATCAATATAGAGGAACTTGAAAACTATCTTGAATCCCACACCAACTCTGATCTCTACTGCTCCACCTCAGAAAGTATTAAGGAGAATGAATCTGAAGCAACTGAAGTCCCTTCCTCCATTCTTGAGTTTTGTAACCCACAAATAAAATATGAGACTGATCTGAAACCTCTTCTTGAACACCTGGAATATGCATTCCTTTTCCATGATCACTCATATCTTGTCATTATCTCTTCTTCACTTACCGAAACTGAGGAGTCCAAACGTGTTCAAGTGTTAGAGGAAAACAAAAAGGCCCTAGGTTGGACCCTAGATGACATACCAGGAATCAAACCTGCTTTTTCATGCATCACATCCATCTTTAGGAATCATCCAAACCAATTATACAACCACAAAGAAGACTCAATCCACTCATCCTTGAGGTAGTTAGGGAAGAGATAACCAAGATTCTTCAAGCTGGTATTATCTTCCCAATTTCTGATAGTGAATGGGTTAGTCCAATTCAATTTGTACCTAAGAAGGGTGGGATAACTGTTGTCACAAATGAACATGGAGAGGTATTCATAACTCGAGTGAAAAACAAATGGCGTGTGTGCATAGACTATAGGAAATTGAATGTTGAAACAAGAAAATATCACTACGCTCTTTCATTCCTTGATCAAATGCTGGAACGATTAGCTGGAAAGTCACGTTATTGCTTTCTTGATGGATACACTAGCTACTTCCAAATCCCAATCGCACCTCAGGATCAAGAAAAGAATACTTTTACATGCCCCTCTGGAACATATGCATATAGAAGAATGCCTTTTGGACTTTGAAATGCTCCTGCAACATTCCAGAGGTGTATGATGAGTATCTTTTATGAATTCATTGAATACTGCATGGAAGTCTTCATGGATGACTTCACCATTTATGCTGATTCATTTGAATCTTGTTTGAATTCACTCTCTCTATTCCTCAAAAAGTGTGTCAAGTGCAACCTTGTGTTAAATTTTGAAAAATGTCACTTCATGGTTTCAAATGGGATTATTCTAGGGCACATAGTTTCAAAATATGGTATTGAAGTTGATCCTGCCAAAATTGAAGTGACTCAATCACTTCCTCCACCCAATTCTGTTCGAGGTATCCGTTCATTTCTTGGTCATGCCGGTTTCTATCAGAGATTCACCCATAACTTCAGTAAAATTTCCCTCCCACTCACTAGGTTTCTCCAAAATGATGTCACTTTACATTTCAATTAGTTTTGCAAGAGAGCCTTCATTGAACTCAAAACTGCTCTTACATCTGCCTCAATAATCCAACCCTCAAATTGGTCCTTACCATTTGAGTTGATGTGTGATGCTTCTGATAGAGCTGTTGGGGTTGTTCTTGGTCAAAGAAGAGAAAAATGTCCTCATTTCATATATTATGCCTCAAAAACATTGGATGAAACTCAATATCACTACACTATCACTGAAAAAGAACTTTTAGCAGTTGTTTTTACCTTAAATAAATCTGGGCCCTATCTCTTAGGTTCCAAAATCATCATCTTCACAGACCATTCTGCTATAAAGTTCTTACTCAATAAAAGTGATTCCAAACCGAGGCTAATAAGATGGATCCTAATGCACCAAGATTTTGACCTTGAAATAAAAGATAGACCAGGAAAAGAAAACCTTGTGGCTGATCACTTGAGTAGAATTTCTAATTCTTCTTATTTAGAAATCATCGATCCTGAATTCCCCACTGAGGACCTTTCATCTCTCACTCCAAAAATACCATAGTATTCCCCAATTGTAAATTACTTGGTTTCTGGTGTTTTTCCTGAAATTTTTTCAAAAGAATAGAAAATGAATTTGAAAAGTGATTAAAAACACTATTTTTGGGAAGAAAATAAACTTTGGAAAACTGGGGCAGACATGGTAATTAGGAGATGTGTTGATAAATATGAACATTCCTTTATCTTATAATTCTGTCACTCAATGCCTGGTGGTGGACACTTTGGACCACAAAGGAACTCCCGAAAGGTCCTAGACTCTAGATTCTTTTGGCCTTCACTCTTCAAGGACTCACATGAGTTCTGTCAATCATGTCCCACTTGCCAAAATTTTGGCACAATTTCAAAGAGAAATGAAATTCCCCAAAAGCCTTTAATTTTCTGTGATATCTTCAATGTTTGGGGTATCAATTTCATGGGATCATTCCCCCCTTCCAATGGATTATCATACATTCTTCTTGTAGTTGATTATGTCTCTAGGTGGGTCGAGGCCAAACCCACTAGAAAGGATGATTCACATACTATTAGTGAGTTCTTAAAGACACACATATTCCACATATTTGGCACCCCTCGTGCCTTGATCAGTGAGTTAGGAACCCATTTTTGTAATAGAACCATGGAATCTCTTTTGAAAAAGAATGGGGTTTTACATAAAACTACAACTGCATATCACCCCCAAAAATGGAATGGTTGAACTTTCTAATAGAGAAGTGAAAAGAGTGCTTGAGATAATTGTAAAACCCACTAGAAAAGACGGGCCTGAAAGACTTGGTGAAGCACTTTGGGCTTATCGAACTACCTATAAAACACCCATTGGGATGTCTCCTTTTAGGCTAGTTTTTGGTAAAGCATGTCATTTGCTAGTTGAAATCCAATATAAGTCATTTTGGGCAGTGAAAAATTGTAATTTTTATCATGAAAAATCTGGTGAAGAAAGATTATTACAATTAGATGAACTGGAGGAGCTACGACTTGATTCTTACGAGAATTCTAATCTTTAGAAAGTAAAATCTAAGGCACTCCATGACAAACACATCCTGAGAAAGGTATTCCATGAAGGTGATATGGTAATGATCTTTAATTCTTGATTTTTGCTTCACCCAGGTAAGCTTAATTATCGTTGGGAAGGTCCTTTTGTTATTACTAATGTTTACCCATTTGGTGCAGTGCAAGTCCAAGACCCCTCTTCCAAAAGGACATTCACGGTTAATGGACATCGTTTAAAGCATCACTATGAGAGGATGCACAATCTGGGATCAACATTGACTTCCACTGAATCCCCAACTTCTACAGTTGACCTACCACAAGATGGAGATGGAAACCCGCCAAATCCAAACCAGGGGGTGCCTCTTTCCCTTTAACTCTCTCTCTATCTCTTCCTCTCTCTACCTCTTTCTTATTCTTCTTCTCTCTTTCATTTTTTTACCACTTTCTTTTTTCAAACCCTTTTTTTTATCTTTCCCTTTTTGTGTGGGTGTGTATTTTAAAGAACACTAAAAAAATAAAAAAAAAACCAAAAGTGTCATACTTACTCACCATCAATTTTCAAATTTTGTCCAACCATTTTGGGGAGTCAAAATACATGGTTTCATATCAATTTTTTTGTTTTCATCATATATTTGGATAAAGAATTTTGTGTCAAGAATAATACATTTTGAATACTCATTTTTTGATTTGTAAAATGCTTTTCCCAAACCGTGAGGAACAACATTTTCTTTCATGCCAAGTCCACCTGTGGCCATATTTTCCAAATGTGTGTTTTCAACCCCATTTGTGAGTCTTGAGTTTGTGGACCTTCGAGCTGAATTTCCAACTTTAGTGTGCATTAATATGATAGAGGCTTTTTATGAACCACATGAGAATCACAATAGCCAAATAGCCTCCCATTAACCATACATTAATTCACCTTTTGAAATCCCCTTAGAGCCTATGAAAACCTTTTCTCTGTTAGACACATTACAATCCCAATACCTTATCCCACCCAATATCAACATGGATTTTTCATTGTATATTTTTTTTGAAATTTAAGTGTGGGGGGGGAATGGATTTCATTTTGGGTAACCTTTGTTGATTTCATCATGTTATCATATGCTTTAGGGAAAGAAACAATTTTAGTGTAGAGTATAGGCTTTCATTTAGTGAGTTTTGGGGAATGTAATGTACTTTCATTTATGTAGTTTTGTAAATGTTATTGAAAAGTGTTCAAAAAAATAAAAAAAAAAGAACAAAAACAAAATTCGGTTGTTTCTTGGTTAGGTCAAAAATCACTCTTCCTAAACCTTTGATCTTGTTATAACTATTACAATTAGTGTCATGAGGAGATCAATCATGGGTTGGGATATGAGTGTGAGATCTTTTCCAAGTTCAACTTTCGAAAAAAAAAGAACACTTGCATTATATTCTTATGTCATTGGGAGAAGTTTTGTGGTTTGTTAATATTTCATATTCTCATCCCCTTCAAATTTTCTTCATCTATTTTGTCTTATTTCACATTTTCATTCCCTCGTAAATATGTGTTTTCATTTCCTTCCATGTTTTATTTCAAAAAAAAGCGCATAGCATTTTATATGTTGGTGTTTTAACCCTATTTTTCTCTTTGTTAGACATTATATTCTTACCATCCCATAGCCACAGAAAAAACCCCTTAAAATACCTCTTGATACTTGTGCACTTTGGATAGGGATTGGAAGCTGAGAGCTCTTTCAAACTCTAAGATTTTCACTTTTGGTTGGTAAAAGAGTGAACCTCCACAAATGAATTTTATCATCTTGAGAGGTGTGAGTTTTGAGTGTCCACATTTTCCATTTCTAAATTTGAGCATGAAAAAATGAATTAGTTTTGGAACATTGTTTCTATAACAACTTGTGGTGGAATTCAAAATGGATGAGTGAAATAGTCTAAACCTCCCCTGATTGGAGAAAACAAAATTTTAATATCTGTTGGTGAGTGAAAATGATTTTGTTATGTTTTTATATTTGATGCACATGAGGACATGAAAAAAAACTAAGTGTGGGTGAGTTGATGTTATTAATATTTTCACGACTTATTATATACCCCCTTTACTGATTTTATATGAAATGTGCATAATTTTTGTGAAATATTAATGTTTTAATAATAAGTATATTTTGAGCATTTTTAGAAGTAGTCCAATTAAGTCAGTTTACTATTTTATTTATAAATATAATCCTAATGATTCATATTGTGTGGTTCTTGTTTTTTAGGATTACTTATTAAATTTCTCACATATCATTAGAAGGAATCATGGTCCAATTCAGCCATTTGAAGGCTCATATGGACCACACAAGATGACCCAAATAATTTGTGAAGAAACTAGACCAGACATGATGATTGAGTTACTGGTCTCACTCCCGAAGCCCATATTTTGTGAAACTCCACCATGTATTCTTTATAATTCAAAATAATCATGGGTAAAATTTTCAGGGCCCAACTCTAAGAAAAAGGGGGCCAAATGAAGCTTTGAAGTCCATACCACCATTCTGGATGGGAATTAAAATCAGTATAGTATTAATGAATTATCTCCTGATCTAGTCATCAAATCATGATGAAATTTTTCATTGTTAAAGAGTGGATATAGGTGCGAAACTTTTTTGAAGAAATAATTCGCATTTGAAGGCATCTTACTATTCCAAAATCCATTCACATTTTGGCCATTTAAAAATCACGGATTGAAATGGACAGTTTAACTTTGTTTAATAAACCGGCCATAATATTGTCTCCTTAAGTAAATATGAATCCAAATTTTGGGAGAGGTCTTAAAACATTATTATCTTCAACTTTTAAGAAGGAGATATCTCGAGATTCGGCCTTCTGAATTTCAAAATTTTCGATCCAAGTGGAGAGACAGATTTGGAATGAAAACAGTCCACTTACTTGGGCTATAAATATATCCCCCTCATCTCCTTGCAAGGGGTTGGAATTTCAGAATAGAGGAGATCATATTGGAACGACCAAAGCCTTTAAAAAGTATTGGGAGGACCTGCAATACTCAAGTTTTCACTTGATAGACCTTTCCTTCTCTCTTTGTTTTCATTTACTTTTATATTCTTCATTGTTGTAATATTGTAAGTCCTTTCTTTTGTAATTCTATTTTAATGCAAGTTTCTTCTTCAATATATCTTATTCTCATCCACCTTCTATAGTTTAATATTAATGTTATTAATATAGTTTAAATACATTTGAATCCACTTACCTTATTTTTCTTCCTCATTCAATCGAAATTCTATTCTTAATTCTCATTATCGTTTGTCTGTGTGTTCGACGCACCACTCTTTTCTTATCCCTTTCTTTTCCTTCTCTTCTTAATTTATCATCATAATCATTATAACCATATTACTAATCATTTAAATTTTTGAGTAAATCTACCATTTGGGTGAGTTATAATTTGTTGATATTAAGTGATTGAGAGCCTTTTCTCGATGAGTATTCTTTGAGTTAATATTGTGTATGTTGAACTTTATATGTCATGGATTAAAGACATGTTTTGTTTAATATGTGGATTACATGGATTATTTGAACCACAAATAAACTACCATAAACAAGTAATGGTAATGGTTAGAAACCTAAGTTAAGCTACGGCTTGTATTAAAGCTTTAACACTTGGGAATTCCGATCAAAATCATCTTGTGAAGTGGGTATTAATTTAATGCAATATAAAGCAAAGCTCAAGGATGTCATAAGCTTAAATCGCCAATAATGAACTCACCCCAATATTTATCAATTTTTTTAAATCAAACATAATCCATAAATTATTTCATAAGCTCTGTAAACAACCCCCCCCCCCAATCAAAATACAATCAACTAAAAACAAACGACTATTACAAATTATCATCACAGAGGATTCGACCCGAGTGCTGCTATACACATTAGCAGAGCACCGAAACCTTGACCAGTCGATAGGTGACAATCGGCCGTGCGTTTCACTAGTATATCTCATGATCATCCACATACATGAAACGAATTGTGAATTTAATAAAACTAGAATTAAATTCTTTAATAATTATTATTAAGATAAATTACGCTCAAATCGGTTAATAATTATCATTAATTAATTAATCCATTTTATCTTATTCCTTTTCTGAATTTCCTTGAGATTCTCAACCATAACCTTGTATGTAACTTGTACCTTGTAGTCAACCCAGTTAATACACATCCAAAACTACCTAGCATGTATTTATACTTGTATACGCTTTATTCATTTTGACATGTAGCATGCACGCAGAATTATAATTGTTATAAAACTCATACATGATGTGAAGATATTTGAACATTACCCAGATGTTAATTAAAAATTTATATATATATATATATATATATCAAACACCTATCACATGTTGTCTCCTAGATTTATGCCCACACTAAGGTACATGTCTAATGTTTTTGCATAATATAATAATAAATTTTTAAATCTGTGTAATCTTGAAAAAGTACATGGTGTGTAGATCTCACTTCACGGCGTGTACCCTCCTCACCATCCATACAAATTACATGCCTGGGGAAATAGCGTGTGAGGTTTAATTCATAAATATTTGGAGTACGCAGCATGTCTAGTGGGTAACACACCGTGTAGAATCTGTGTTACACAATCACCAGTTGGGCAAGCCATGTATGGGATACATGCCTTGACCCTGACTTGAAGGGACTACATGTTGTGTCTAGTGATCCACACGGCGTGTAGTCTGGATGATCGTGCACCATTCTGTCATGGTCAATAGTGGTCTAATAATTAACTACACCACATGTCATTAATGCACACAACTTGAGTAATTTCCAAATTAATCTTTATTCATTGAACACAAATACATTACATGTAGATCCAACTACACGGCTTGTATTCTTGTGTTATTTGGACAAAACATTCAGCGCCAACTAATGAGATCCTTGATTTAATTTTAATCATAAAATTATTCATTTCTGTTAGATATGTGATAAATGATAAGGGGTTAATATATCTAGAAATTCAGAGTTCAATAATGATTAAACACAAATTGAAAAAAATAAATTATTAAAGCGTAAATCATCAACGAATTATTCAAATAATTATAAAAAAATATTAATTCTATGATACCACTTGTAGGTTTTGAGAGCAGTGGAAGAGCAGGATGGGTGTGTACCCAACGTTCAAAATTTTCATAATCGATGATTAATCCAAGATTAATTTGAAGATGAATGTCAGTATCCACAGAATTGAATCAATGATAAAATACAAAAGAGAGAACTCAGAACCGAGAAGAGAGTATTGAAATATTTTGTTTATAATTAATTTAATTAATTTATAGAATTACCTCCAAGGTTATTCTTTCCTAATTGATGAATCTGACCATGGGTCAGAGGTGCGGCTTCATTGTGATGTTGAATCCAAGGATAGGAATCCTCTAGAATTGATCCACACATGCTCCATGTAACTCCAGAATTCGTCGAAGGAGTCTCTAGTTTCTAGCATGAAAGATCCTTGTGCTTGCGATGTCCACCTTAGATCACCTTGAGAATCACTTTCAAAGTGTTCTCCTTGATCTGGTGGAGGAGTATCTCTCTCATTATTGAGAGCATTTTTGGAAAGGTAAGAGTTCTTTAAGCTTGAGATATTTTCTCCAAGGATGTTTTGAACACAATGATTGGTTAGTCAGTCGAATGACCCCTTGGATTAAATAGAGAATAATAACATGACAAGGAATTTAATTCACCAGGTAAAAACAAATAATTAGCACAAGTGTTGTTACTTAATTTATTATTCCATGTAAACCATGTCAAATAATAATAGCAATGCTATTATTTCCCTGACATGTGCTTAACTTGCACGTTATATTTAAATATTATTTAACCAAATAATATTTAATATTATTTATCACCACACCCATAACTTGGTCCACTAGTCCTACTCAATATTTATCGGGCCTTAAATAATGATTATTTATTTATTAAATAAATATAACTATATTATTCGCTGACAAAAAAATATTTCATCCGCAATATATTCTCTCAAATAATGAGCGATGAAATAAATAGGATCAGGAATACTTGTATAATTATTGAACTAAAATTGGTAATAATATTTAATCAACTTTTTAAATAAATAAATTATTTAACCGAGATACTAGATACACCTAGTTTGTGACCCTCTAGGCCTCTTTCTCATTGTAATTAGGCGTTCTTGCCTAAATTACATGATTACTGTAGAGACCCGAAGCCTGACGTACATGGACTTTACATTACTTTTGCGGAATACTTAGTACATTACAAAAACACACACACAAGGACCGTAATAGTTTAGTGTCTTTGGAAACTCGGACTATAATCTTCTAATCGTGGTGAAAGATCTTCAACATCTCCCATAAAGATCTTCTTTTTTTTTACCTAAAACCTTTCTTTATATCCTGGGGAAAAGAAAACATAAAAGGGTGAGCTCAAATGCTCAGTAAGGGTAAACAAAAGAAATATCAATCACATCATATTCATAAGAACATAACATTTTGGAAATCATAACCTGCAAAAGAGAGCATAATTTCATAACATGGGATAAATCATGGCAGTGAAATGTAATCACAATAATCATAACATAAAACATGGAACTTTGTGGCATACACACATAATCATAGAGAATCATTTCTTGTTAGTCAAGACTCATTGCCAAGACTATCTTAGTGGACAAAGTCCCTTTCTGAATCGAGTAATCCTCGTTTCAGTCCTGTTTCACTGAACCGGTATAACCTACCATTCCAGCCATGTCTATCTCATGAGATATAAAATCTTTACCCAATGCATTGGAGGGAGATATAGGTCCCACCCATCTCTTAATTAATCCTTTCTTATGTGTGCCACAAAATCATAAATCATACATCATTGCATAACCCATGTAATAAAAATGGGATTCTTGAAACATCATGACATCATAAATCAATTCATATAAGATAAAGGAATTCATAAACATAATTCCATCACAACATAGTCAAACCAATGTAAAAATATGGATAGAAACAGAACCCTTTATTATCTTAGATGGAAAATAATTTTGATAAAACACTTGAATTGAATTCTTGAGGAAAATATCCTTTCTTCTTCAAAAACATTTTTCCTTTCATAACATGTCATACAACTTTAAAATAAAAGAAGTTAATTAAAAATAAACTTGAAAACTTGTAAAGGAAGCTTCTTTGAAGTAATGTTTTAAAAATCCATTCATTCCGTATAAGTTAAAAAAAACATTCTTCGTACTTTTGTCGGAAAAGTCAAAAAGTACCTCGTAC
Organism: Viscum album; assembly: GCA_963277665.1. NCBI lineage: Eukaryota > Viridiplantae > Streptophyta > Magnoliopsida > Santalales > Viscaceae > Viscum > Viscum album. The sequence continues at coordinate 898,238,012 of OY728120.1, forward strand.
GGAAAAACGACAAAAGATTCCTTTCATATTCTTTACTAAAAACTCACCTAAGGGTAAAATTGGATTTAAACTATTTCAAGTGGATGGAAACAATATTACATATTGAGGGAACATGGATGTGGATGATAAAATACACCCCAGTAAATACTTACGAATAAACAATCTCGGATAAAAATGAGATTGTGATATTTCCCTTACCTTAGGTCCGACTTGCTTTGTAAGTGTCCGAACCTCCTGTATAATGATTTAAATCATGTTATTGACTTATTACAGAATCATATTCATTGTTATGATATCATATATGGTTCACTTATGACATTATATTACCCGTTCTTTTGTAAATTCCATGTTAAAGAAGCGTTTTGGGTAAAATCGTTTCATTTATCGTAGGTGTTTTGACTTGTTGTTCTTGACATCATTATTACTTATATCATGATTTACTTACTTCCAGAATATAAAATATGATTTATATATCATATATATTCAGTATATATATATATAGTAGATAGATAAATAAAATGAAAAACACCGTTCATGGAGACGGTAGTCCGTACGTACGCATGAACGCTGTTTTACTTTCCTTATTGTCTTGAAATGGAAGTAAGTATATTACATACATATATATATATACATAGATCCAGTAGATTTATAATGTCATATATTTCATTATTATTTCTTATATATACTTTATAATCATTCTTAAATGGTTAACATGGAGAATGAATCTCATCGCGTCGTGGAGACGGTAGTCCGTACGTACGCACGAGCGATGATATCATTTCTATAAATATTGAATTGAATTGGAGTGGATTATACAATATATCAGAATCAATATGATGTTGTAATAACTATGTATAGTTATTCTTCACACCATTATACCCATCCATGTAAGGTTGTGGTGGAAAATAGATTACACCACGGCGTGGAGACGGTATTCCGTACGTACGCACGCGCGGTGATTTCTTTTTCCGTAGGATGGATAGATGGTGAAATAGGGTTGTTTCATACATATAATAACATATCAGTATATGAGTGATACTGATGTTATTACTTCATAATGAAACAACCTAAGAAGAAGAAGTGGAAGAAGAAATAAAGATGAAAGAATTGGTAACGGTAATTACCTCTTCTTTGAAGTGCCTCTTTGAGACCTCCTCTTAGGGAACTAAAATTGGTCTTTGAGGAAGACCAGAACCTCTAGGATGTTGCTAGGGAAGTGGAGAGGAGAAATTGGCAGGGGTTGGCCGAGCTTGAGTGCTCAAATTGGTGTGAGGAGGAGGGGGAGGATGTGTCCTTTTATAGGGGAGGAGAGGGGCACCTTAGGAATATCTCAAAATATTATTTTATATTAAAATCAAAATCGGTTTATAATGGTTCCAAAGGGTCTTATTTCGAAGCTAAAGTAAGGATGGGTAGAAATACTATCAACCAATAGAATTTAGACAAGTTTAAGATATTATTTTAACCTTATCAATTAGATTTAACTCTAAGTTAATTAATTTAACTTTTACCGTGTCTTTTTGTTTTCTTTCACTATATGGTTAATACACTTACTATAACATGCCAAACGAACCCAAAATTGTTTATTATTAATATATATATCCTTATCTAAGTCATTTGGCCGAACCTTAGATTTTTAGGAATAAAATAACAATTAATAATATAATATTTGATTTAAAAACTATTTTGTGTCAATTTTGACACTATTTGATATATGATTTTTGTGAAAGTCATAACAGAATTATATGTTCGAACCAAGTTGATTAAATCAACACTAATATATCATAGTAACCTAGAAAATTAGTGGAATTCATAAAAAGTCTTAAATTACATTTATTTTGGTATTTATATTATCAATTATGTCAATATTTCATTAATAAGATAATTACTGCATCATTTTTGTGTCATAAATAAATTATATTATTTGATGTCTAAAAATTACAAATAAAATACCATCATGTAGGAAATCTTTTTAGCTTTCTAATGAATATTTATAGTCGAATTTATCTTATGTATAACCCCATATTAAAAATGATTTACTTATTAAACATTGATTTTAACTATTTTAACCCTTCTTTAAATAAATTAATAATAAATGTCCTAATCTAATCCAAGTTGGCCTAAATGGTCATATTTTATTCCTAAGTTTGTTTTTGGTCGAATTACACTTGTCCAATAGAATTAGGACATGTGTTAGGGTAATATTAATATCATATTTACCCTTAGTTACCTTATTTACTATTAACCGTGGTAAAAAAAGTAAAAAGTTACTATTCACCAAAAAATTATTTTCATCTCATTGAACCACATTTTAGTCCTTGATATTAACCGTGTCTCTCGGATTTTCGAAATTCCATTCACAGAAGCGGTAAAATTATGTTTTATGCAAAATTCAGTTTTTAACCTACCACTTAGTAGTTTCACTATTCATCAAAAATTGATGTTTTTCAGAACAATGCCAAAATTTCATCCCAAGCTATATTTCATATTCCGAATTCAAAAATGAAGTCTATTTTACCAAATTCATAACATAAAAGTTGCATTAATTAATTTTATAATTAAATCCCGCTGTTAAAACAAATAGCGTGTTTTTAAGAAACAATATCTATCAAAAGATTGACACTTGTTTATGTCTAGTTTAAATGTGAAACTACATCCAATGACCAACATTGTATTAAATTGTAAAAATATATTCTAAATATACTTTAAAACCACTCAAATTAATGATTTATCACTATTAATTATTTCGATTAAAAAAGTTGCTTTTAATTATAATTTAGTAATTTTCACTATTCATCAGAATATGAAAGTTATCCGAAAAGTACCAAAATTTCACCTTAAGCTAAATTCGATACTCCGAATCCAAAAATGAAGTCCATTTTGAGAGTTAAAATTTCTAAAATTTAAAAAGTGGTTATTACTATTCATAACGGCTAGTTTTAATAATATTTTAATAGCATATCATTGTTTCGTGAAACTCAGGATTACGTACCACACACGCTATCGAGGAAGGTTGCGATTGCGTGTAATGCAAGGCAAGTCAAGGATGCGTGTTGTGCAAGCTCCTTTTGGTGTAGCGTATAACACAAGACATTAGTAAAATTAGAAAGAATATTTTTCATAAAATCTCGGGCTGTTACATTCTACCCCCCTTAAAAGGAATTTCGCCCTCGAAATTCGTCGGGGTTATAAATGGTTTACTATTCGAAAGTTTCTTTAATAGAAACCCACATCGTAAAAGGGAATACCAAAACTTGGCTTTAAAAACTAAAGTATGAAATGTAACGATTACCCAAATAAACTAATCACTGGGTTTCCACATAGGTGAAAATATGGATATGGAAGAGAAATCTAACCATCATGTTCTGATGGAGAGTGGTAGAGAACATGGCTATGGAAAATCCAGTAATCACAAATCCATAGATTTGTGATGATATAAGGTACCATCTGATTCATCAGGTATAAGATCACTAGGACAACATTTTTGGTTTTCAAGATCATTTCCCTAAAGTTGAAAATTTTCTTAGAATAAATACTTACTTTATTTTGGTACAATCTCACTTTTGTTCGTGCCTTGAACAATTTCTACTTCATCTCTTAAATAAATGAAGTTGAATTTGTTATTTGTGAAGTGTTAGAAGATCATGTGATAGAATGACTGTTCATTCCATCTGTCTCAAACAAAAGGTTAGCAAAAGTTATTAAATATACATAAGTCATTCTATAGTGAGATTAATCATATATGGTTCCTAAAATGGACTTATACTTCATATATCATGCTGATTAATATAATAAAACTAGTTTCTACTAAACAGGGACTTCCTGTAGGCCAGTGGTAGGCGATAAAGGCCAGTCGCACTTCGGTTGTGGGTTCGATTCCTACAGCCTTGTCCGAAGCGATGGGCTGTCGCCCGTCCTGCAGGTTGTCCCTTTTTCTAAAACTACGTTACTATAACATCCCATCAATAATATCGAAAATCTTCTATCCTTAAACAATACTAACTTATGTCCAACATAATCCAGTCTAATCTTTAGGCTTATACATAATACTGCAGTCCACTCTCATAATATAGTGACAACGATTACCAGAGATTTAATACTGTCGTTGATCCCCACATATCATAAGATATGTCTTGTTGGTCACATTCCAAACATTCAAAGTCCTTAATCGTGTATTCTCTTGAATACCTTAGTGAAAACATGAGTGCAGTTAAAAGTTAACACTTTCCACATACCAAAATCCTCAAAATTCTATATACTCAAACCATGATATCACTTAGTCCTTATATCAATCATGAGCTCATGAATACTATTAAACATTTCATTTTCTCGTCTTCATTATGCGCATATCATCTTATTTCCAAAAAATATCTCAATCACTTTGAATACCACATCAATAAATATTGCAATACTCAATGATACAACATTATTTTGGAATCCCATTACATAAACACTTAATCATTCCACCACATCGTTGTCATATTCAACATTGCCAATAGTGATCGCATGTGATTTTCCTTTGTCCTTTGCCTTCAGTGGTTGCTCATGTTGATCATCACTAACCCTTGGATTAGGGCAATTATTAGCATAATGCCCCATTTCCTTGCACTTGAAGCATTGAAGTGTTGGCGGTGCGTTCTCTGCAGTGTTTGCTTTATTCACATCATTAGAAACCCTTTTTCCATTACTTCGACACTCAGCTGCTCGATGACCTTCTTTTCCACACTTAAAACATTTTCTAGTCCCTTTTAGACAATCTCCACCATGCTTCTTTCCACACTTTGTGCATAAGGAAACATTCATCTTCTTTTCACCATTATCCTGAGATTTCTCCTTGAACTCCATCTTTCGTTTCTTGTCAAAACCATGAGATGGATATGTAACACCAACTTCCATTTCTACCTTGATAGCACAACGCACAATTTCTTCATAGCTACTGAAGTCTCTTATAGCTAATGCCCTTCGAAGACTTGGTTTTAAGCCACTGAAAAATCGATCAACTTTACTTTCAGGTTGGATGATAATTCCAGAAGCATACCTTGCAAGTCTTGTAAAATTTGCTTCATAGGTACCAACAGATTCATCATCCCTTTGCTTTAGTTCAAGAAACTCTTTCTCCATCTTTGTTCGAAGAATACGAGGGAAGTACTTACTGAAAAACAAGTTCTTGAACTCGTCCCATTCCATGGACTCAATTTCATCTCTTGGCCTCGTATTCTTGATAAGATTCCACCATTGATCAGCTTCACCTTCCAAACGATATACTGCTAAGATGACTTTATCATGTTCAGAACATTGAAGAACTGAAAATATCTTTTCAGTAGTACTAATCCATTGTTCAGCAACTAATGGATCAGTAGACCCACTGAAAGAAGGTGGACGTTGCCTCATAAAGGACTCAATAGAATATTGTTCCCTTCTCTGCTCATTTGGAAGTCCAGAATGATTCATAGCTTGTGTAAGTATAGCAATAAGATTTTGCACTCCATCTCCCATAACATTTGTTTGTTCAGGAGGGCAATCATTGCATTGTCCATTGCATTGATCAACACGGTTCCTTCGGGTTCCAGCCATCGTCTAAAACCCATAAAGAATAGTGTGAGATGAAAAAATCATGCTAGGGAAAACAACATAATAAAGGGGGAGTACCTTCAATATCCAACATCTTAGGTTTAATTCTATGATCGTTAGCGTAATTCTATTACTATAACCTATACGTATACTTAACCTTAGAGACATCCCTAGACATACCTTAGAAATATTTCTAGGGATCTCACTAACGTTTTCGCATCCTAGTTTCCAAAGGTTGACTAAACCTTTCCTCTGATACCAACTGTAGAGACCCGAAGCCTGACGTACATGGACTTTACATTACTTTTGCGGAATACTTAGTACATTACAAAAACACACACACAAGGACCGTAATAGTTTAGTGTCTTTGGAAACTCGGACTATAATCTTCTAATCGTGGTGAAAGATCTTCAACATCTCCCATAAAGATCTTCTTTTTTTTTACCTAAAACCTTTCTTTATATCCTGGGGAAAAGAAAACATAAAAGGGTGAGCTCAAATGCTCAGTAAGGGTAAACAAAATAAATATCAATCACATCATATTCATAAGAACATAACATTTTGGAAATCATAACCTGCAAAAGAGAGCATAATTTCATAACATGGGATAAATCATGGCAGTGAAATGTAATCACAATAATCATAACATAAAACATGGAACTTTGTGGCATACACACATAATCATAGAGAATCATTTCTTGTTAGTCAAGACTCATTGCCAAGACTATCTTAGTGGACAAAGTCCCTTTCTGAATCGAGTAATCCTCGTTTCAGTCCTGTTTCACTGAACCGGTATAACCTACCATTCCAGCCATGTCTATCTCATGAGATATAAAATCTTTACCCAATGCATTGGAGGGAGATATAGGTCCCACCCATCTCTTAATTAATCCTTTCTTATGTGTGCCACAAAATCATAAATCATACATCATTGCATAACCCATGTAATAAAAATGGGATTCTTGAAACATCATGACATCATAAATCAATTCATATAAGATAAAGGAATTCATAAACATAATTCCATCACAACATAGTCAAACCAATGTAAAAATATGGATAGAAACAGAACCCTTTATTATCTTAGATGGAAAATAATTTTGATAAAACACTTGAATTGAATTCTTGAGGAAAATATCCTTTCTTCTTCAAAAACATTTTTCCTTTCATAACATGTCATACAACTTTAAAATAAAAGAAGTTAATTAAAAATAAACTTGAAAACTTGTAAAGGAAGCTTCTTTGAAGTAATGTTTTAAAAATCCATTCATTCCGTATAAGTTAAAAAAAACATTCTTCGTACTTTTGTCGGAAAAGTCAAAAAGTACCTCGTACGGAAAAACGACAAAAGATTCCTTTCATATTCTTTACTAAAAACTCACCTAAGGGTAAAATTGGATTTAAACTATTTCAAGTGGATGGAAACAATATTACATATTGAGGGAACATGGATGTGGATGATAAAATACACCCCAGTAAATACTTACGAATAAACAATCTCGGATAAAAATGAGATTGTGATATTTCCCTTACCTTAGGTCCGACTTGCTTTGTAAGTGTCCGAACCTCCTGTATAATGATTTAAATCATGTTATTGACTTATTACAGAATCATATTCATTGTTATGATATCATATATGGTTCACTTATGACATTATATTACCCGTTCTTTTGTAAATTCCATGTTAAAGAAGCGTTTTGGGTAAAATCGTTTCATTTATCGTAGGTGTTTTGACTTGTTGTTCTTGACATCATTATTACTTATATCATGATTTACTTACTTCCAGAATATAAAATATGATTTATATATCATATATATTCAGTATATATATATATAGTAGATAGATAAATAAAATGAAAAACACCGTTCATGGAGACGGTAGTCCGTACGTACGCATGAACGCTGTTTTACTTTCCTTATTGTCTTGAAATGGAAGTAAGTATATTACATACATATATATATATACATAGATCCAGTAGATTTATAATGTCATATATTTCATTATTATTTCTTATATATACTTTATAATCATTCTTAAATGGTTAACATGGAGAATGAATCTCATCGCGTCGTGGAGACGGTAGTCCGTACGTACGCACGAGCGATGATATCATTTCTATAAATATTGAATTGAATTGGAGTGGATTATACAATATATCAGAATCAATATGATGTTGTAATAACTATGTATAGTTATTCTTCACACCATTATACCCATCCATGTAAGGTTGTGGTGGAAAATAGATTACACCACGGCGTGGAGACGGTATTCCGTACGTACGCACGCGCGGTGATTTCTTTTTCCGTAGGATGGATAGATGGTGAAATAGGGTTGTTTCATACATATAATAACATATCAGTATATGAGTGATACTGATGTTATTACTTCATAATGAAACAACCTAAGAAGAAGAAGTGGAAGAAGAAATAAAGATGAAAGAATTGGTAACGGTAATTACCTCTTCTTTGAAGTGCCTCTTTGAGACCTCCTCTTAGGGAACTAAAATTGGTCTTTGAGGAAGACCAGAACCTCTAGGATGTTGCTAGGGAAGTGGAGAGGAGAAATTGGCAGGGGTTGGCCGAGCTTGAGTGCTCAAATTGGTGTGAGGAGGAGGGGGAGGATGTGTCCTTTTATAGGGGAGGAGAGGGGCACCTTAGGAATATCTCAAAATATTATTTTATATTAAAATCAAAATCGGTTTATAATGGTTCCAAAGGGTCTTATTTCGAAGCTAAAGTAAGGATGGGTAGAAATACTATCAACCAATAGAATTTAGACAAGTTTAAGATATTATTTTAACCTTATCAATTAGATTTAACTCTAAGTTAATTAATTTAACTTTTACCGTGTCTTTTTGTTTTCTTTCACTATATGGTTAATACACTTACTATAACATGCCAAACGAACCCAAAATTGTTTATTATTAATATATATATCCTTATCTAAGTCATTTGGCCGAACCTTAGATTTTTAGGAATAAAATAACAATTAATAATATAATATTTGATTTAAAAACTATTTTGTGTCAATTTTGACACTATTTGATATATGATTTTTGTGAAAGTCATAACAGAATTATATGTTCGAACCAAGTTGATTAAATCAACACTAATATATCATAGTAACCTAGAAAATTAGTGGAATTCATAAAAAGTCTTAAATTACATTTATTTTGGTATTTATATTATCAATTATGTCAATATTTCATTAATAAGATAATTACTGCATCATTTTTGTGTCATAAATAAATTATATTATTTGATGTCTAAAAATTACAAATAAAATACCATCATGTAGGAAATCTTTTTAGCTTTCTAATGAATATTTATAGTCGAATTTATCTTATGTATAACCCCATATTAAAAATGATTTACTTATTAAACATTGATTTTAACTATTTTAACCCTTCTTTAAATAAATTAATAATAAATGTCCTAATCTAATCCAAGTTGGCCTAAATGGTCATATTTTATTCCTAAGTTTGTTTTTGGTCGAATTACACTTGTCCAATAGAATTAGGACATGTGTTAGGGTAATATTAATATCATATTTACCCTTAGTTACCTTATTTACTATTAACCGTGGTAAAAAAAGTAAAAAGTTACTATTCACCAAAAAATTATTTTCATCTCATTGAACCACATTTTAGTCCTTGATATTAACCGTGTCTCTCGGATTTTCGAAATTCCATTCACAGAAGCGGTAAAATTATGTTTTATGCAAAATTCAGTTTTTAACCTACCACTTAGTAGTTTCACTATTCATCAAAAATTGATGTTTTTCAGAACAATGCCAAAATTTCATCCCAAGCTATATTTCATATTCCGAATTCAAAAATGAAGTCTATTTTACCAAATTCATAACATAAAAGTTGCATTAATTAATTTTATAATTAAATCCCGCTGTTAAAACAAATAGCGTGTTTTTAAGAAACAATATCTATCAAAAGATTGACACTTGTTTATGTCTAGTTTAAATGTGAAACTACATCCAATGACCAACATTGTATTAAATTGTAAAAATATATTCTAAATATACTTTAAAACCACTCAAATTAATGATTTATCACTATTAATTATTTCGATTAAAAAAGTTGCTTTTAATTATAATTTAGTAATTTTCACTATTCATCAGAATATGAAAGTTATCCGAAAAGTACCAAAATTTCACCTTAAGCTAAATTCGATACTCCGAATCCAAAAATGAAGTCCATTTTGAGAGTTAAAATTTCTAAAATTTAAAAAGTGGTTATTACTATTCATAACGGCTAGTTTTAATAATATTTTAATAGCATATCATTGTTTCGTGAAACTCAGGATTACGTACCACACACGCTATCGAGGAAGGTTGCGATTGCGTGTAATGCAAGGCAAGTCAAGGATGCGTGTTGTGCAAGCTCCTTTTGGTGTAGCGTATAACACAAGACATTAGTAAAATTAGAAAGAATATTTTTCATAAAATCTCGGGCTGTTACATTCTACCCCCCTTAAAAGGAATTTCGCCCTCGAAATTCGTCGGGGTTATAAATGGTTTACTATTCGAAAGTTTCTTTAATAGAAACCCACATCGTAAAAGGGAATACCAAAACTTGGCTTTAAAAACTAAAGTATGAAATGTAACGATTACCCAAATAAACTAATCACTGGGTTTCCACATAGGTGAAAATATGGATATGGAAGAGAAATCTAACCATCATGTTCTGATGGAGAGTGGTAGAGAACATGGCTATGGAAAATCCAGTAATCACAAATCCATAGATTTGTGATGATATAAGGTACCATCTGATTCATCAGGTATAAGATCACTAGGACAACATTTTTGGTTTTCAAGATCATTTCCCTAAAGTTGAAAATTTTCTTAGAATAAATACTTACTTTATTTTGGTACAATCTCACTTTTGTTCGTGCCTTGAACAATTTCTACTTCATCTCTTAAATAAATGAAGTTGAATTTGTTATTTGTGAAGTGTTAGAAGATCATGTGATAGAATGACTGTTCATTCCATCTGTCTCAAACAAAAGGTTAGCAAAAGTTATTAAATATACATAAGTCATTCTATAGTGAGATTAATCATATATGGTTCCTAAAATGGACTTATACTTCATATATCATGCTGATTAATATAATAAAACTAGTTTCTACTAAACAGGGACTTCCTGTAGGCCAGTGGTAGGCGATAAAGGCCAGTCGCACTTCGGTTGTGGGTTCGATTCCTACAGCCTTGTCCGAAGCGATGGGCTGTCGCCCGTCCTGCAGGTTGTCCCTTTTTCTAAAACTACGTTACTATAACATCCCATCAATAATATCGAAAATCTTCTATCCTTAAACAATACTAACTTATGTCCAACATAATCCAGTCTAATCTTTAGGCTTATACATAATACTGCAGTCCACTCTCATAATATAGTGACAACGATTACCAGAGATTTAATACTGTCGTTGATCCCCACATATCATAAGATATGTCTTGTTGGTCACATTCCAAACATTCAAAGTCCTTAATCGTGTATTCTCTTGAATACCTTAGTGAAAACATGAGTGCAGTTAAAAGTTAACACTTTCCACATACCAAAATCCTCAAAATTCTATATACTCAAACCATGATATCACTTAGTCCTTATATCAATCATGAGCTCATGAATACTATTAAACATTTCATTTTCTCGTCTTCATTATGCGCATATCATCTTATTTCCAAAAAATATCTCAATCACTTTGAATACCACATCAATAAATATTGCAATACTCAATGATACAACATTATTTTGGAATCCCATTACATAAACACTTAATCATTCCACCACATCGTTGTCATATTCAACATTGCCAATAGTGATCGCATGTGATTTTCCTTTGTCCTTTGCCTTCAGTGGTTGCTCATGTTGATCATCACTAACCCTTGGATTAGGGCAATTATTAGCATAATGCCCCATTTCCTTGCACTTGAAGCATTGAAGTGTTGGCGGTGCGTTCTCTGCAGTGTTTGCTTTATTCACATCATTAGAAACCCTTTTTCCATTACTTCGACACTCAGCTGCTCGATGACCTTCTTTTCCACACTTAAAACATTTTCTAGTCCCTTTTAGACAATCTCCACCATGCTTCTTTCCACACTTTGTGCATAAGGAAACATTCATCTTCTTTTCACCATTATCCTGAGATTTCTCCTTGAACTCCATCTTTCGTTTCTTGTCAAAACCATGAGATGGATATGTAACACCAACTTCCATTTCTACCTTGATAGCACAACGCACAATTTCTTCATAGCTACTGAAGTCTCTTATAGCTAATGCCCTTCGAAGACTTGGTTTTAAGCCACTGAAAAATCGATCAACTTTACTTTCAGGTTGGATGATAATTCCAGAAGCATACCTTGCAAGTCTTGTAAAATTTGCTTCATAGGTACCAACAGATTCATCATCCCTTTGCTTTAGTTCAAGAAACTCTTTCTCCATCTTTGTTCGAAGAATACGAGGGAAGTACTTACTGAAAAACAAGTTCTTGAACTCGTCCCATTCCATGGACTCAATTTCATCTCTTGGCCTCGTATTCTTGATAAGATTCCACCATTGATCAGCTTCACCTTCCAAACGATATACTGCTAAGATGACTTTATCATGTTCAGAACATTGAAGAACTGAAAATATCTTTTCAGTAGTACTAATCCATTGTTCAGCAACTAATGGATCAGTAGACCCACTGAAAGAAGGTGGACGTTGCCTCATAAAGGACTCAATAGAATATTGTTCCCTTCTCTGCTCATTTGGAAGTCCAGAATGATTCATAGCTTGTGTAAGTATAGCAATAAGATTTTGCACTCCATCTCCCATAACATTTGTTTGTTCAGGAGGGCAATCATTGCATTGTCCATTGCATTGATCAACACGGTTCCTTCGGGTTCCAGCCATCGTCTAAAACCCATAAAGAATAGTGTGAGATGAAAAAATCATGCTAGGGAAAACAACATAATAAAGGGGGAGTACCTTCAATATCCAACATCTTAGGTTTAATTCTATGATCGTTAGCGTAATTCTATTACTATAACCTATACGTATACTTAACCTTAGAGACATCCCTAGACATACCTTAGAAATATTTCTAGGGATCTCACTAACGTTTTCGCATCCTAGTTTCCAAAGGTTGACTAAACCTTTCCTCTGATACCAACTGTAGAGACCCGAAGCCTGACGTACATGGACTTTACATTACTTTTGCGGAATACTTAGTACATTACAAAAACACACACACAAGGACCGTAATAGTTTAGTGTCTTTAAAAACTCGGACTATAATCTTCTAATCGTGGTGAAAGATCTTCAACATCTCCCATAAAGATCTTCTTCTTTTTTTACCTAAAACCTTTCTTTATATCCTGGGGAAAAGAAAACATAAAAGGGTGAGCTCAAATGCTCAGTAAGGGTAAACAAAATAAATATCAATCACATCATATTCATAAGAACATAACATTTTGGAAATCATAACCTGCAAAAGAGAGAATAATTTCATAACATGGGATAAATCATGGCAGTGAAATGTAATCACAATAATCATAACATAAAACATGGAACTTTGTGGCATACACACATAATCATAGAGAATCATTTCTTGTTAGTCAAGACTCATTGCCAAGACTATCTTAGTGGACAAAGTCCCTTTCTGAATCGAGTAATCCTCGTTTCAGTCTTGTTTCACTGAACCGGTATAACCTACCATTCCAGCCATGTCTATCTCATGAGATATAAAATCTTTACCCAATGCATTGGAGGGAGATATAGGTCCCACCCATCTCTTAATTAATCCTTTCTTATGTGTGCCACAAAATCATAAATCATACATCATTGCATAACCCATGTAATAAAAATGGGATTCTTGAAACATCATGACATCATAAATCAATTCATATAAGATAAAGGAATTCATAAACATAATTCCATCACAACATAGTCAAACCAATGTAAAAATATGGATAGAAACAGAACCCTTTATTATCTTAGATGGAAAATAATTTTGATAAAACACTTGAATTGAATTCTTGAGGAAAATATCCTTTCTTCTTCAAAAACATTTTTCCTTTCATAACATGTCATACAACTTTAAAATAAAAGAAGTTAATTAAAAATAAACTTGAAAACTTGTAAAGGAAGCTTCTTTGAAGTAATGTTTTAAAAATCCATTCATTCCGTATAAGTTAAAAAAAACATTCTTCGTACTTTTGTCGGAAAAGTCAAAAAGTACCTCGTACGGAAAAACGACAAAAGATTCCTTTCATATTCTTTACTAAAAACTCACCTAAGGGTAAAATTGGATTTAAACTATTTCAAGTGGATGGAAACAATATTACATATTGAGGGAACATGGATGTGGATGATAAAATACACCCCAGTAAATACTTACGAATAAACAATCTCGGATAAAAATGAGATTGTGATATTTCCCTTACCTTAGGTCCGACTTGCTTTGTAAGTGTCCGAACCTCCTGTATAATGATTTAAATCATGTTATTGACTTATTACAGAATCATATTCATTGTTATGATATCATATATGGTTCACTTATGACATTATATTACCCGTTCTTTTGTAAATTCCATGTTAAAGAAGCGTTTTGGGTAAAATCGTTTCATTTATCGTATGTGTTTTGACTTGTTGTTCTTGACATCATTATTACTTATATCATGATTTACTTACTTCCAGAATATAAAATATGATTTATATATCATATATATTCAGTATATATATATATATAGTAGATAGATAAATAAAATGAAAAACACCGTTCATGGAGACGGTAGTCCGTACGTACGCATGAACGCTGTTTTACTTTCCTTATTGTCTTGAAATGGAAGTAAGTATATTACATACATATATATATATACATAGATCCAGTAGATTTATAATGTCATATATTTCATTATTATTTCTTATATATACTTTATAATCATTCTTAAATGGTTAACATGGAGAATGAATCTCATCGCGTCGTGGAGACGGTAGTCCGTACGTACGCACGAGCGATGATATCATTTCTATAAATATTGAATTGAATTGGAGTGGATTATACAATATATCAGAATCAATATGATGTTGTAATAACTATGTATAGTTATTCTTTACACCATTATACCCATCCATGTAAGGTTGTGGTGGAAAATAGATTACACCACGGCGTGGAGACGGTATTCCGTACGTACGCACGCGCGGTGATTTCTTTTTCCGTAGGATGGATAGATGGTGAAATAGGGTTGTTTCATACATATAATAACATATCAGTATATGAGTGATACTGATGTTATTACTTCATAATGAAACAACCTAAGAAGAAGAAGTGGAAGAAGAAATAAAGATGAAAGAATTGGTAACGGTAATTACCTCTTCTTTGAAGTGCCTCTTTGAGACCTCCTCTTAGGGAACTAAAATTGGTCTTTGAGGAAGACCAGAACCTCTAGGATGTTGCTAGGGAAGTGGAGAGGAGAAATTGGCAGGGGTTGGCCGAGCTTGAGTGCTCAAATTGGTGTGAGGAGGAGGGGGAGGATGTGTCCTTTTATAGGGGAGGAGAGGGGCACCTTAGGAATATCTCAAAATATTATTTTATATTAAAATCAAAATCGGTTTATAATGGTTCCAAAGGGTCTTATTTCGAAGCTAAAGTAAGGATGGGTAGAAATACTATCAACCAATAGAATTTAGACAAGTTTAAGATATTATTTTAACCTTATCAATTAGATTTAACTCTAAGTTAATTAATTTAACTTTTACCGTGTCTTTTTGTTTTCTTTCACTATATGGTTAATACACTTACTATAACATGCCAAACGAACCCAAAATTGTTTATTATTAATATATATATCCTTATCTAAGTAATTTGGCCGAACCTTAGATTTTTAGGAATAAAATAACAATTAATAATATAATATTTGATTTAAAAACTATTTTGTGTCAATTTTGACACTATTTGATATATGATTTTTGTGAAAGTCATAACAGAATTATATGTTCGAACCAAGTTGATTAAATCAACACTAATATATCATAGTAACCTAGAAAATTAGTGTAATTCATAAAAAGTCTTAAATTACATTTATTTTGGTATTTATATTATCAATTATGTCAATATTTCATTAATAAGATAATTACTGCATCATTTTTGTGTCATAAATAAATTATATTATTTGATGTCTAAAAATTACAAATAAAATACCATCATGTATGAAATCGTTTTAGCTTTCTAATGAATATTTATAGTCGAATTTATCTTATGTATAACCCCATATTAAAAATGATTTACTTATTAAACATTGATTTTAACTATTTTAACCCTTCTTTAAATAAATTAATAATAAATGTCCTAATCTAATCCAAGTTGGCCTAAATGGTCATATTTTATTCCTAAGTTTGTTTTTGGTCGAATTACACTTGTCCAATAGAATTAGGACATGTGTTAGGGTAATATTAATATCATATTTACCCTTAGTTACCTTATTTACTATTAACCGTGGTAAAAAAAGTAAAAAGTTACTATTCACCAAAAAATTATTTTCATCTCATTGAACCACATTTTAGTCCTTGATATTAACCGTGTCTCTCGGATTTTCGAAATTCCATTCACAGAAGCGGTAAAATTATGTTTTATGCAAAATTCAGTTTTTAACCTACCACTTAGTAGTTTCACTATTCATCAAAAATTGATGTTTTTCAGAACAATGCCAAAATTTCATCCCAAGCTATATTTCATATTCCGAATTCAAAAATGAAGTCTATTTTACCAAATTCATAACATAAAAGTTGCATTAATTAATTTTATAATTAAATCCCGCTGTTAAAACAAATAGCGTGTTTTTAAGAAACAATATCTATCAAAAGATTGACACTTGTTTATGTCTAGTTTAAATGTGAAACTACATCCAATGACCAACATTGTATTAAATTGTAAAAATATATTCTAAATATACTTTAAAACCACTCAAATTAATGATTTATCACTATTAATTATTTCGATTAAAAAAGTTGTTTTTAATTATAATTTAGTAATTTTCACTATTCATCAGAATATGAAAGTTATCCGAAAAGTACCAAAATTTCACCTTAGGCTAAATTCGATACTCCGAATCCAAAAATGAAGTCCATTTTGAGAGTTAAAATTTCTAAAATTTAAAAAGTGGTTATTACTATTCATAACGGCTAGTTTTAATAATATTTTAATAGCATATCATTGTTTCGTGAAACTCAGGATTACGTACCACACACGCTATCGAGGAAGGTTGCGATTGCGTGTAATGCAAGGCAAGTCAAGGATGCGTGTTGTGCAAGCTCCTTTTGGTGTAGCGTATAACACAAGACATTAGTAAAATAAGAAAGAATATTTTTCATAAAATCTCGGGCTGTTACATTCTACCCCCCTTAAAAGGAATTTCGCCCTCGAAATTCGTCGGGGTTATAAATGGTTTACTATTCGAAAGTTTCTTTAATAGAAACCCACATCGTAAAAGGGAATACCAAAACTTGGCTTTAAAAACTAAAGTATGAAATGTAACGATTACCCAAATAAACTAATCACTGGGTTTCCACATAGGTGAAAATATGGATATGGAAGAGAAATCTAACCATCATGTTCTGATGGAGAGTGGTAGAGAACATGGCTATGGAAAAGCCAGTAATCACAAATCCATATATTTGTGATGATATAAGGTACCATCTGATTCATCAGGTATAAGATCACTAGGACAACATTTTTGGTTTTCAAGATCATTTCCCTAAAGTTGAAAATTTTCTTAGAATAAATACTTACTTTATTTTGGTACAATCTCACTTTTGTTCGTGCCTTGAACAATTTCTACTTCATCTCTTAAATAAATGAAGTTGAATTTGTTATTTGTGAAGTGTTAGAAGATCATGTGATAGAATGACTGTTCATTCCATCTGTCTCAAACAAAAGGTTAGCAAAAGTTATTAAATATACATAAGTCATTCTATAGTGAGATTAATCATATATGGTTCCTAAAATGGACTTATACTTCATATATCATGCTGATTAATATAATAAAACTAGTTTCTACTAAACAGGGACTTCCTGTAGGCCAGTGGTAGGCGATAAAGGCCAGTCGCACTTCGGTTGTGGGTTCGATTCCTACAGCCTTGTCCGAAGCGATGGGCTGTCGCCCGTCCTGCAGGTTGTCCCTTTTTCTAAAACTACGTTACTATAACATCCCATCAATAATATCGAAAATCTTCTATCCTTAAACAATACTAACTTATGTCCAACATAATCCAGTCTAATCTTTAGGCTTATACATAATACTGCAGTCCACTCTCATAATATAGTGACAACGATTACCAGAGATTTAATACTGTCGTTGATCCCCACATATCATAAGATATGTCTTGTTGGTCACATTCCAAACATTCAAAGTCCTTAATCGTGTATTCTCTTGAATACCTTAGTGAAAACATGAGTGCAGTTAAAAGTTAACACTTTCCACATACCAAAATCCTCAAAATTCTATATACTCAAACCATGATATCACTTAGTCCTTATATCAATCATGAGCTCATGAATACTATTAAACATTTCATTTTCTCGTCTTCATTATGCGCATATCATCTTATTTCCAAAAAATATCTCAATCACTTTGAATACCACATCAATAAATATTGCAATACTCAATGATACAACATTATTTTGGAATCCCATTACATAAACACTTAATCATTCCACCACATCGTTGTCATATTCAACATTGCCAATAGTGATCGCATGTGATTTCCCTTTGTCCTTTGCCTTCAGTGGTTGCTCATGTTGATCATCACTAACCCTTGGATTAGGGCAATTATTAGCATAATGCCCCATTTCCTTGCACTTGAAGCATTGAAGTGTTGGCGGTGCGTTCTCTGCAGTGTTTGCTTTATTCACATCATTAGAAACCCTTTTTCCATTACTTCGACACTCAGCTGCTCGATGACCTTCTTTTCCACACTTAAAACATTTTCTAGTCCCTTTTAGACAATCTCCACCATGCTTCTTTCCACACTTTGTGCATAAGGAAACATTCATCTTCTTTTCACCATTATCCTGAGATTTCTCCTTGAACTCCATCTTTCGTTTCTTGTCAAAACCATGAGATGGATATGTAACACCAACTTCCATTTCTACCTTGATAGCACAACGCACAATTTCTTCATAGCTACTGAAGTCTCTTATAGCTAATTCCCTTCGAAGACTTGGTTTTAAGCCACTGAAAAATCGATCAACTTTACTTTCAGGTTGGATGATAATTCCAGAAGCATACCTTGAAAGTCTTGTAAAATTTGCTTCATAGGTACCAACAGATTCATCATCCCTTTGCTTTAGTTCAAGAAACTCTTTCTCCATCTTTGTTCGAAGAATACGAGGGAAGTACTTACTGAAAAACAAGTTCTTGAACTCGTCCCATTCCATAGACTCAATTTCATCTCTTGGCCTCGTATTCTTGATAAGATTCCACCATTGATCAGCTTCACCTTCCAAACGATATACTGCTAAGATGACTTTATCATGTTCAGAACATTGAAGAACTGAAAATATCTTTTCAGTAGTACTAATCCATTGTTCAGCAACTAATGGATCAGTAGACCCACTGAAAGAAGGTGGACGTTGCCTCATAAAGGACTCAATAGAATATTGTTCCCTTCTCTGCTCATTTGGAAGTCCAGAATGATTCATAGCTTGTGTAAGTATAGCAATAAGATTTTGCACTCCATCTCCCATAACATTTGTTTGTTCAGGAGGGCAATCATTGCATTGTCCATTGCATTGATCAACACGGTTCCTTCGGGTTCCAGCCATCGTCTAAAACCCATAAAGAATAGTGTGAGATGAAAAAATCATGCTAGGGAAAACAACATAATAAAGGGGGAGTACCTTCAATATCCAACATCTTAGGTTTAATTCTATGATCGTTAGCGTAATTCTATTACTATAACCTATACGTATACTTAACCTTAGAGACATCCCTAGACATACCTTAGAAATATTTCTAGGGATCTCACTAACGTTTTCGCATCCTAGTTTCCAAAGGTTGACTAAACCTTTCCTCTGATACCAACTGTAGAGACCCGAAGCCTGACGTACATGGACTTTACATTACTTTTGCGGAATACTTAGTACATTACAAAAACACACACACAAGGACCGTAATAGTTTAGTGTCTTTGGAAACTCGGACTATAATCTTCTAATCGTGGTGAAAGATCTTCAACATCTCCCATAAAGATCTTCTTTTTTTTTTTACCTAAAACCTTTCTTTATATCCTGGGGAAAAGAAAACATAAAAGGGTGAGCTCAAATGCTCAGTAAGGGTAAACAAAAGAAATATCAATCACATCATATTCATAAGAACATAACATTTTGGAAATCATAACCTGCAAAAGAGAGCATAATTTCATAACATGGGATAAATCATGGCAGTGAAATGTAATCACAATAATCATAACATAAAACATGGAACTTTGTGGCATACACACATAATCATAGAGAATCATTTCTTGTTAGTCAAGACTCATTGCCAAGACTATCTTAGTGGACAAAGTCCCTTTCTGAATCGAGTAATCCTCGTTTCAGTCCTGTTTCACTGAACCGGTATAACCTACCATTCCAGCCATGTCTATCTCATGAGATATAAAATCTTTACCCAATGCATTGGAGGGAGATATAGGTCCCACCCATCTCTTAATGAATCCTTTCTTATGTGTGCCACAAAATCATAAATCATACATCATTGCATAACCCATGTAATAAAAATGGGATTCTTGAAACATCATGACATCATAAATCAATTCATATAAGATAAAGGAATTCATAAACATAATTCCATCACAACATAGTCAAACCAATGTAAAAATATGGATAGAAACAGAACCCTTTATTATCTTAGATGGAAAATAATTTTGATAAAACACTTGAATTGAATTCTTGAGGAAAATATCCTTTCTTCTTCAAAAACATTTTTCCTTTCATAACATGTCATACAACTTTAAAATAAAAGAAGTTAATTAAAAATAAACTTGAAAACTTGTAAAGGAAGCTTCTTTGAAGTAATGTTTTAAAAATCCATTCATTCCGTATAAGTTAAAAAAAACATTCTTCGTACTTTTGTCGGAAAAGTCAAAAAGTACCTCGTACGGAAAAACGACAAAAGATTCCTTTCATATTCTTTACTAAAAACTCACCTAAGGGTAAAATTGGATTTAAACTATTTCAAGTGGATGGAAACAATATTACATATTGAGGGAACATGGATGTGGATGATAAAATACACCCCAGTAAATACTTACGAATAAACAATCTCGGATAAAAATGAGATTGTGATATTTCCCTTACCTTAGGTCCGACTTGCTTTGTAAGTGTCCGAACCTCCTGTATAATGATTTAAATCATGTTATTGACTTATTACAGAATCATATTCATTGTTATGATATCATATATGGTTCACTTATGACATTATATTACCCGTTCTTTTGTAAATTCCATGTTAAAGAAGCGTTTTGGATAAAATCGTTTCATTTATAGTAGGTGTTTTGACTTGTTGTTCTTGACATCATTATTACTTATATCATGATTTACTTACTTCCAGAATATAAAATATGATTTATATATCATATATATTCAGTATATATATATATAGTAGATAGATAAATAAAATGAAAAACACCGTTCATGGAGACGGTAGTCCGTACGTACGCATGAACGCTGTTTTACTTTCCTTATTGTCTTGAAATGGAAGTAAGTATATTACATACATATATATATATATACATAGATCCAGTAGATTTATAATGTCATATATTTCATTATTATTTCTTATATATACTTTATAATCATTCTTAAATGGTTAACATGGAGAATGAATCTCATCGCGTCGTGGAGACGGTAGTCCGTACGTACGCACGAGCGATGATATCATTTCTATAAATATTGAATTGAATTGGAGTGGATTATACAATATATCAGAATCAATATGATGTTGTAATAACTATGTATAGTTATTCTTTACACCATTATACCCATCCATGTAAGGTTGTGGTGAAAAATAGATTACACCACGGCGTGGAGACGGTATTCCGTACGTACGCACGCGCGGTGATTTCTTTTTCCGTAGGATGGATAGATGGTGAAATAGGGTTGTTTCATACATATAATAACATATCAGTATATGAGTGATACTGATGTTATTACTTCATAATGAAACAACCTAAGAAGAAGAAGTGGAAGAAGAAATAAAGATGAAAGAATTGGTAACGGTAATTACCTCTTCTTTGAAGTGCCTCTTTGAGACCTCCTCTTAGGGAACTAAAATTGGTCTTTGAGGAAGACCAGAACCTCTAGGATGTTGCTAGGGAAGTGGAGAGGAGAAATTGGCAGGGTTTGGCCGAGCTTGAGTGCTCAAATTGGTGTGAGGAGGAGGGGGAGGATGTGTCCTTTTATAGGGGAGGAGAGGGGCACCTTAGGAATATCTCAAAATATTATTTTATATTAAAATCAAAATCGGTTTATAATGGTTCCAAAGGGTCTTATTTCGAAGCTAAAGTAAGGATGGGTAGAAATACTATCAACCAATAGAATTTAGACAAGTTTAAGATATTATTTTAACCTTATCAATTAGATTTAACTCTAAGTTAATTAATTTAACTTTTACCGTGTCTTTTTGTTTTCTTTCACTATATGGTTAATAAACTTACTATAACATGCCAAACGAACCCAAAATTGTTTATTATTAATATATATATCCTTATCTAAGTCATTTGGCCGATCCTTAGATTTTTAGGAATAAAATAACAATTAATAATATAATATTTGATTTAAAAACTATTTTGTGTCAATTTTGACACTATTTGATATATGATTTTTGTGAAAGTCATAACAGAATTATATGTTCGAACCAAGTTGATTAAATCAACACTAATATATCATAGTAACCTAGAAAATTAGTGTAATTCATAAAAAGTCTTAAATTACATTTATTTTGGTATTTATATTATCAATTATGTCAATATTTCATTAATAAGATAATTACTGCATCATTTTTGTGTCATAAATAAATTATATTATTTGATGTCTAAAAATTACAAATAAAATACCATCATGTAGGAAATCTTTTTAGCTTTCTAATGAATATTTATAGTCGAATTTATCTTATGTATAACCCCATATTAAAAATGATTTACTTATTAAACATTGATTTTAACTATTTTAACCCTTCTTTAAATAAATTAATAATAAATGTCCTAATCTAATCCAAGTTGGCCTAAATGGTCATATTTTATTCCTAAGTTTGTTTTTGGTCGAATTACACTTGTCCAATAGAATTAGGACATGTGTTAGGGTAATATTAATATCATATTTACCCTTAGTTACCTTATTTACTATTAACCGTGGTAAAAAAAGTAAAAAAGTTACTATTCACCAAAAAATTATTTTCATCTCATTGAACCACATTTTAGTCCTTGATATTAACCGTGTCTCTCGGATTTTCGAAATTCCATTCACAGAAGCGGTAAAATTATGTTTTATGCAAAATTCAGTTTTTAACCTACCACTTAGTAGTTTCACTATTCATCAAAAATTGATGTTTTTCAGAACAATGCCAAAATTTCATCCCAAGCTATATTTCATATTCCGAATTCAAAAATGAAGTCTATTTTACCAAATTCATAACATAAAAGTTGCATTAATTAATTTTATAATTAAATCCCGCTGTTAAAACAAATAGCGTGTTTTTAAGAAACAATATCTATCAAAAGATTGACACTTGTTTATGTCTAGTTTAAATGTGAAACTACATCCAATGACCAACATTGTATTAAATTGTAAAAATATATTCTAAATATACTTTAAAACCACTCAAATTAATGATTTATCACTATTAATTATTTCGATTAAAAAAGTTGTTTTTAATTATAATTTAGTAATTTTCACTATTCATCAGAATATGAAAGTTATCCGAAAAGTACCAAAATTTCACCTTAGGCTAAATTCGATACTCCGAATCCAAAAATGAAGTCCATTTTGAGAGTTAAAATTTCTAAAATTTAAAAAGTGGTTATTACTATTCATAACGGCTAGTTTTAATAATATTTTAATAGCATATCATTGTTTCGTGAAACTCAGGATTACGTACCACACACGCTATCGAGGAAGGTTGTGATTGCGTGTAATGCAAGGCAAGTCAAGTATGCGTGTTGTGCAAGCTCCTTTTGGTGTAGCGTATAACACAAGACATTAGTAAAATAAGAAAGAATATTTTTCATAAAATCTCGGGCTGTTACAATTACTATCTATAAATGGGTCAAGTAAACCAATAGAAAGAATTTGATGTCACAACGACATGTCATATCATACAAATACTTACCATGTAATATAATCCCTTTGTCCAAATATCTCTAATCAAATGGGTTGCATGCATGTTCCATCAACCCATGTACTCGATTTCTCATTATTTGACTTCCCAAAATTGAACTAGCCTAGAGAACACCATGGTCATGGATTTAGTTAGGACATATCATTTCCATCAATGGCTCTAAGTTATATACTTCCAAATAAGTGACAAATCATTTCTCACGTTATTCATTAATGCAGTATTACTCATGACGCACCCAATATATCCTACTTCACCGCAAACATATATCATCACAGTTTCCATCAATACATCTAAGTGTGTGAGTCATAATACCCATTAATAATAATATTAAATTCTAAAGACCAATATACATGTCTGTATATATGAACATCCAATGACACTTATGAATGTGGATTTCCTATTGTCGGGTCTTGTTCTCATAATATCCTCCTATATATTACCAAGGGTGAACACCATGAGAAGGTTCCTCAAAGTTTCATGAGTCCCCACCCCTGATAACCTATATCATTTGTGTCCCATAAAATGATATCATCCTCCTATAGAATATATATTCAAGAATAGTTTCATGTCACTTCCAGGTTCTCATCATAGTAGGGATCTACTATGACCTTTTAATGCAACAATTATTCTTAGGACATTATCACATACTATATCATGCATAAGAACAATAATTATGTGATAAGTAGTTTATTAATATTCATCCAATGAATATAGGTTTATCATAAAGTACAAAGAAGTTGGTTTCTAGGGCACCAACTCCAACAAAAACTTCATTATTGATGTATTTTTCATGATAAAAAATTGTGCATCATTATAGACCTAGCCCGAGAGGACCCCCATCAATGGTGTTGATGTCCCACAACACCTCCATTTATTAACTAAATATTGTTTGATTCTTGTCATCATATAATACGTAGTGATTACCATATCTCCAATATTGGGTCCAAATACAACAATCAATGGGAACAATACGCCCCTCTATGTATAGGTCAAAACTATATAGAGAGTTTTTTATTCAAGAACTATGTGTGGCTTGATTCCTTCCATCGTGAGATACATGGTGACACCTAGATCTTGAGTCTTGGGACCAATTGATATATTTCCTTTTAACATCGGGAAACCCACATCCTTGTCATGTGATGTTAAACTGCACGGTTTCTCAAGAACTATGTGTAGCTTGATTTCTAGAATCACATGATATACAGTGACTCCTGAATCTCCAATCCTGGGTCTAGATACAATTAAAAAAATCACCCCAACTACACAATGTTTGAGTCATAAAATCTCATTATCTCTACGTATGATTCAGGCCTATGAATGTATTTCTTGCACATGTGATAAATCTATGCAAGAAGGTCTCTAACATATAGTTATTCACTAATAAGAATGTGCATGGATTAAAGATGGTCCTTGAATCTAAATTCCTCTAAGTATTCCAATGTTCCATCAAGGACATCTTGCACAATATTTCATGTCACATATTATCTCTTTAAAAGATGACATTAAACTACAAGGAAAGGAAGAAAATAAATCATCACCATATAATGTTAAATTGAAAGGTAAATTCCCTGGTCTCGTGACTTTAAAACTACATGAAAAATAAGAACCCACTACATGACATTAAAATGTGTAGGTCATAACCCACAAAGGACCACAATAACATAACCTCATTCAATAAGATAATGGGTTTCTTCCATTATCTTTTAAACCCCTCATCCCATATATCACACTTCATATCTTGAGTTCCTTGAGTTTCTAAAAACCTTTCATGGATCCTATAAAGAAAAATAGATATCTATTTTTGACCTTTCTATTGATGCATAAGAGCTCAAACCTACCAACTAGAGACATCTTGGACCTATATGAATGGATTTCTACCCCTTGTGAGCCTGATATCACTATGATGGGACTTGAACCTAAGGGTGTTTTGGGTCATCCCTAGTATGATTTTATCAAATCATTACTCAGTACTAGAAAACCTTGATTCATAGTTTAAAAAAATTTCATATCTCACTCAGAAAGATGTTGGAGTACTCATTACCCTAGGTATCCTAATTAGGCTCTTGTGTAATATTCCCCTCATATTAGTTCCATGTGTTTGATGAACTTAAATTGACTTCACATTGGTCAAAGCTTCATGGCCTTAAACTCTAGCCTCATATTGTCCAAATCACAAGACTCTAAGTTGTTAGTGAAAGAGACACAACAACTTTCAGGTTTAAAACCCACATAGGATGACCTGATCACATTTCATGTCTTTCCTCGCTAAACTATTCATATTCAGAGTCTAAGAAAAAATTAAGACATAAATAAATGATTCATAAATCTCATAGGACCTACAGTGTGTATCTAGTAAAATCCAATCAATATTCACTAGACCCTTTGGTCCAATAAAAAGTTAAAGTAATGGTTTTTCATATCTCCTCACTTTAATAATATGTTCATTAGGAAGAAACACAACTTTTAGGGTGTTCGAACCCTTCTTGAATATTACACTTTTCAAAAACCAGCTTTATTCCTATGATGTTTTATATCACACAACCAATTACTTGATTTTATATCCTCCTCTTGTAACTCCATGGACCTTCTTATTATTTACTCTTGGATCTTCCCCATAGAAGACTAGTAATAGGGACCAACACCTTCAAAAGGACTATCAGATCCCAAGAAGGACGTTTTTAAATCTAAGAGTTATTTCCCAAACCACATTGATGTTAGACGCTCACACCATTACTAATGGTTGACCTCTTCCCACTGATTCCCACCTATAGTTAACTCGGATTTTCTTGAACCAAGATTTATAATCCTCGTAACCATACTATTTAACAGATTTGACATCCTTAATGTTACATCATCTTTTTTATACACCTTCTCAAAGAAGTAGTATGAAACTCCATTATCAAAAAATTTTATGGCCCACACCTCATGATTTCAAACCATAGGTATTAGGGCTTGAGTTCGACAATTAAAATCTAAAATTCCCTAAGGTGACAAAAACCTTCTTGGATATCCTTTCCTCCATACAAAAATTCATTTTTCGGGTATTTGAGACTTCAAAAATATTTCATGTACCTTGTACAAGAGTGAGGATCAAATCTACTTGAACATGAATGTAGGCCCTATAGACTCATGCATATTTCCTCTAACTTACTAATTAGAGGCATCACCTCATTATAGGAAAGGAACTCCAATCCTCATGAGTCTTGGTGACACCATGGCCGAACATAAAAACATAGGGTGTTTTGGGTCGCCCCTGATATGTAAGACCCATTCCATGAAAAATATATCCAAACATCTAGGAACATGATTTACACAACCCACATTCATACTATCTAGGTGGAAAATCCTACTGATGCATAAGGGACTTGACCTCCCAACTAGAGGCATCACCTCCTTGAAGGAAAGGAACTCCAATCTTCATGATCCCTTGAAATACCATGGAAGAACTCAGAACCATAGGGTGTTTTGGGTCATCACTGACATGTATACCCCATATTTCATATTCATTAGTCAGGTTTGAGCTATAAGACCCTAAACTACAATAATTGAAAGTCCAATCCAAAATACCATAAACTACATTAATATAAGGTTCGAGCCAAAATATCATAAACTACAGTAATCAAATTTCTGATCTAGAAGACCCTAAACTAAAGCAATATAAGTTTTGATCCTAAGGACCCTAAACTATAATAATAAAAGTTCTGAGCTAGAAGACCTTAAACGAAAACACAGTACTGGTCTGGTTTTCCAAGACCATAAAGTAACAAAGATGAAATAGGAATAATGATCTCTAGTTTGAAAAACCGATAAGGGTATCCTGGAAAAATGATGATTCCATGCCTACTAAGACTTACCATAAATAAAGATTAAGAAAAAGTTAGGGTGACATAAAAGAAATAGATACAAAGCTTGTTAGGATCATCATATGACCTTAGAAAAAAATCAATTTATTCTCTCTAAGTCCATTTACTCCATCCAAAGACATATACGGGCATTTAATTTCCTCATAACTGAGCCCTTGTCCCCACATATGTCACTCCTGAGGGGGGAAATTTATTGACACCCTTCAAATGAGAATCAAAAAATATGAAAGGGAATAAATACATGAAACATGGGTATTATTTCCTCTAAAAAATGGAATATAAGGTGGGAAAATTAGCTGTATCATGTAACCTTTGAAAAGACACGTGATCACATGACCTTCATATGGTTATGTTAATGGGTTATATGCAGCACATGACCTACGAAAGATCACATGGATCCCCTTTGACAAGCCCTTCTTTTCTTATGAAGGAATACAAGACATTCATTGATCACATTGTGCCTACCAGATGAGTTCCTCTGAGTCACACAATATTTCAGTCATCAGGCACCATACAAATATCCAAAAATACTTAATATAGGGATAATATAAAAAAGAAGGAAGAATTTTTTAGTCATTGATATTCTTGACATGCATCCCTATAGTTTCAAGACACAACAGAAGCCTTTTTAATATGTCCACTTCTCCACACAGGAGCTCGTTGGCTCATCATTTTTACCATACAGAGTGTTTCAGACATGTCCTGTCGATTTTTCATTGCCCCTTCAAATCCATAGACAAATAGAAGGGTTTTCCATGAAGATGGTTTCACATCACCATAAGACCCGTTTTGTTCATGTAACACATCACAGATAGGTAGAGTGTTTGTTTTTTACAACAATCAAACAAACTCATGAGATCTATAACCCTTGAAAAATAAAGAAGGAAATAAAAGGGGGGAAAGTGGAAGCCTCTTGTAGTGAATATACATGATGATAAACACATGAGAGAGGTTATGTATCCTAGGTTATTGTCATTGATCCCACATATCCCCCTCCTCCCTACATTTTAGCATGATCCCATAGAATCCCTCTAGATAGGCATCTTAATCTCATTAAGGCCAAATGGAAAGTCACCTTTGTCTCACAGAATACCCCAGAAAAGCCACCTTCAATAATGTGAAAGACTTTTCATAAGCATTTTGATCTTGAAAATTCCCTTAGAAATGTTAGCCTAACCTTTTGGAATCCCATTGGCATGACCACATAGACATCAAAAAACCCTTTGATCAACATGGGACCAATAAAAGATCAGAATATTCCCATGTTCATTGATCATTATGTCTCCCTCCCATGGCATAAAAAAGACACCATTATAAATCCACGACTGACCGCGCATGGGAGCGTATGAGAAGATTTCTTAGAGTGTCTAATCACATGATCATAAATGTTTTCCACCAAGTAAAGTCTGGGGAATGACCTAAGGGATCATGAGGAATGCATAAGAACTTTGTGTGATCACTTGAGATCGCATAAAGGACTTATAGAGCATCATCCAAATTATCTGAAGGACATCTCACATGTCATTTGGTTCACACAAAACATAAAATAAGATAACACTGGATAAAACTAACGCACATATGCAATAAAAGGTTAGAATAAAGACTAAAATATGGAAGACTTATGTGAACAACATATATATTGATCCTCATTTGATATGATTGACTCATCCAGATCATGTGATAGCGTCCGGACATGTCACTCAAATCATGTGATGATCCCTTTAAATACTATTTGGATCATGTGATGTACCTTTTACATTTCAAATAAAGTTACATGATTCCACTCAGTATTTCCACATAATTCTTTCAAATCCCTCGTGTCTTACCATCCAAAACCTTGCAATGTCCTCTAGAAATGTCACCCAAGTTATGCGACGACACCAGGAAAAGTCAGGTTTGTCTCATGATGAAACCAATACATGTCATCCTGAATCATGCGATGTACTCCAGAAAGGTTAGCTAGGTCATATGGAACCCTCCAGAAATGTCATCCTGGGTCAGGAGATGTCCTCCAGACAAGTCAGCTAGGTCATGTGGCACCCTCTAGACATGTCATCCTAGATCATCTGATGTCCTCCAGACAAGTCATCCAAGTCATATGAAACCCTCCAAAAATGGAATCCTAGATCATGAATAGTACTATGGACAAGTCATACAGTATATGTGGAACACTCTAGACATGTTAGACTAGATATCATGATGTCCTCTTGAAAAAAAATTCAAACCATTTGTCACCCTACAGATTTTTCAACCATGATCATGCGATAGCCTCTAAAATTTCCATTCAGATTATGTGACTCCCTTCAGGAAGATTGACTAGATCATAAAATTTTAATTGTACATGTCCTCTATACAACTATAACATGTCCATACATCCTCAAAAATGTCAGAATGATAATCAAAATGTGTCAGGTAGACAATCAGAACATGTCAGGAAAACAACCAGGTCGTGTCAAGTAGACATTCTGGTACATGATAGTCTTGTCTAGTGGATATATAAGGGAAAACTCAGTGTGTAGTCCCTGATCGGTAGAATGATATGAATGAACATATATTAGCGAAACCTCAGTGTGTATTCCCTAATCTTTGGCATGATATGAATTCCCCTATATTAGGGAAACCTTGATGTGTAAGCCCTGATTAGTGTCATGATACGAATAACCCTATTTTAGGGAAACCTCTATGTGTAATCCATAATTAGTGGAATGATATGAATTCCCTTATATTAATGAAACATTAGTGTATAAGTCCCAATCAATGGAATGATATGAATTCCCCTATATAAGGGAAACCTTAGTGTGTAAGCCTCGATCAATGGAATAGTATGATATGTCCCCTATATTAGGAAAACCTAAGTGTGTAAGCCCTGGACAACTAAACTACAAGAACTATGATTATAGCTATAACCATAATACATAAGATGACCTCTTAAGTATCTATATTAAATATAAATCCACTTTGGTGTATATCCCCCCATGTCTCAAACATTCCAACCATCGGGACCCAATCTCTCCCATGGGTTGATCATTATTCCTCCCACGCCAATGGATTGAGAAACCGAATAAACTATGAGAACTATGATTCATTCAATAACCAAGATACGAAGGACACCATCCTAAGTCCTAATCTAAAATGAGTATTCACTTTATTGTAAGTCCCTCCATGTCTCCGACATTCCAACCATCTTTACCCAATCACTCCCATGGGATGACCATCCCGCCTCATCCACCAGCGGATTAAGAAATTGATTGAACTGTGATGAATATGATTCCTTCTATAACCAAGATACATAATAAACCTTTATTAAGGAACTATATCTATATTAAAAATCCAAAGGACTATCCTAGCACATAATCCCTATATCTATATGCAGTGAGACTGGTTACTTGTTTTCCCTTGTTTCTCACACCGAGTGTAGCTTATGTGAGCTTAGGGATTCACAATGGTCATATCATTCACGTCATGAATTTCCACCAGCCAGAACAACCTTAGTGTGTAATCCCTTATTAGTGGCATTATATAACTACTCTCATATAATTGAATCCACCTTGGGGGAAGTCTCAAGGTCATGAATAAAGTATGATGACTCTGATTCCTGCTATAACCAGGATATATAGGACACCTCATTGAGGCTCTATCTTAACATCTTCTACCTAAGTTACTTCATATATTTCATTTACTCATTATGTTAAATTGAATGGTTTTAAGGAACTATGTGGGGTTTGATTCCTATTAGAAAATAGGATATATAGAATGCCTTATAAAGGTTCAATCCCATCCTTGAAATATTAATCACCTCACTAGATGGAAGCAAACTTTGGAGTGCCTGGTTATATGGATTCAAAATATAAGTAGCTTCCCATTATAGGTAAATGGATGGAAAACCTCAGATACATACATGTGGAATCATTAATAGGTCCTCTTATACACATGGAAGGATTTGTTACTTGATCGTTTTTTAGGGGATTCATTCCCATATTGGGATTATGAAGAGATTATTGAACATATATTAAATCTATAATAGAGACCCTCAGTAGGAAATAATTCCCCCCAAAAGAGTGTGATGAGCCTAACCTCCCATCCTCTCAACTAATGTGAGTTCCTAAGTATCATTGGTTCTAAAACCCCAATTGATCACATACCTTTGGAAAGCAGGTATGTACCCGGTTATGGATGTGGGAACCATTGGGAGTTTCTATGGATGATAAACATGAATGGAAAAACTAAAGAGAATGATTGAATAGGAATCATCCCCACACACACATAATCAAATCATCGGTCCATTTTTTCCCAACCATAAATGTGATATTTGTAAATACCTGGAAATCCTGTGGAATTTTTTTAAAATAAATGGTAATTTTACGAGTCTGTGAAAATTTATGACGCTTGATTCTGATGCCCAGTGTGCTCAGAACAATTTCTGAAGTTTTGTTCGGGTACATTCAGTAAACGTACGAGCGGGATTTTATAACTTTTGAAACGGTGCTCGGAACTGAAATCCAAGGGCACTGTTGAACTCACAGCGCCGATATTCGCTTAATAATACTTTCACCTCGACGGTAGTTGGTCCAGAATAAAAGTTATTTTTTGGCTTTTTATAAAAAAATAATAAAATAAAGTGAACAACACTTTATTTTATTTTAAGATTCCATGTGGGTGATTGTTGGTTAGAAACTCCACTTGGGAGTTGGAGGTGGGACCGCCACACCCTAACCTCCCATGAGAGGTTATGGTGGTGGGGCCCACCCAAGAATAACCTCCTATGAGAGGTTATGACGTGGGGACCCCACGAGACTTAACCCCCCCCCCCCCCCCCCAATTAATGGGGAGGGAGAGGAAACCTCTCAAACCCCTCAATTAATTTTATGTGTCGACGTAAAATTAATTGATTCCAATTTAATTTTATGTGTCAACACGAAATTAAATGCTTCCAATTAATTTTATGTGTCAACATAAAATTAATTGTTTTCAAAATAATTTTATGTGTCAACATAAAATTAAAACTATCAATTAATTTTATGTGTCAACATAAAATTAATTGCTGTCAATTAATTTTATGTGTCAATGTAAAAATAAATCATGCCAATTGTTTTTTTATTGGATATTTCTTTTCCCTGGTGGTGGAATTGGGGAAAGTCTTGGCTTTACAAAATTGGGAGGAGCTCTGGGAGAATGCCTCTCCAACGAAGAACGCTTCCTCCACGAAGAATGCAAATAACGCCGGTGACGTTTTCTTCTTCGACTTCCTTCCTCAAATCCTACTGACGTGGAGCATAGTCAATGAGCTGACGTAGCTTGGGATTTGAGACATAGGGAAGACGCGACGAACAACAACTGGAGAATCAAAGGTAGGGGTTTCTTGCTTGATTATGATATACCTTTCTTATTATCTTCTTCATTGGATAAAAAGGGATTGTTGCGGACGTGTTGTTGATCATCTTCTATTCTTGATGAGACAATTGATACCTCCCTAACGCGGAGGGTACGGGCTAACCTAACATTTACCAACACCATCCATCGAATTTTCTTTCTTGGTGTTCTACGGAAAGGCGATGAGGCGGCGACGACGAAGGTCATGCTACCCACGGCCTGCTCGGCCGCTGTCGTGCCCTGCCTGGCACCCCAACGTCCTGCCTGCCACTGTCGCGCCTTGCCCGGCACCCCCACCCCCTGCTCGGTGCCCTGTCAGCGCCCCCGCGGCCTGCTCGGCCCCTACCGCACCCTACATGGTGCCCTGTCGGTGCCCCTGCGGCCTACCCGACGTCCATCCGGCTTGCCCGTGCCCCACGCACTTTAACTGCGGCATGCTCGCGCTCGGCACGGCCAGCCCGCTGGCCTTTTGACCAGCCCGACCTCCCAGGATGAGTCGCTCAAGCCGCACCCCTCGTGGAGCTAGCCGAACTGGCCCCGGCCTTCAGGCCGAGTCTCCTGTGTGGCGACCTCCGGGCCGAACCGCCCTCGCAGTTCGTTGGGCCAGGCCGAGCGGACCGGGACAAACTTAGTGGGCAGACCCACCAAACGGGCCGGGTCATACCCAGTGGGTATGAATGGGTCGACCCAGACCAGGTTGGCCCAGACTGGGTTGGGCTGAGTCGGTGTGACTGGGTCGGACCAGACCCGAGCCCACTAATAACGCCATACCTTCTTGGGCCATAACCTTGGCACCGGACGACCGTTTGACGTACCGTCAGCGACGCTGGTATTCTTGGATCGTGACGGTTCCTTTGAGTTTACCCCACTATATTTCAGGGTAATTTTGAGATATAGTTAGGTTGGGTCGTAAACAAATCCAACCGGGCCCCCAGGACTAAAAAGCTAATAACTCACAGACCGGGCATCTGATTGACGCACTATATGTTGCGTTGAGACCCCTATGATGAGATGGACCTTTGAGATACTTCTTCATGGGACTTAGTGGTAGTTAACGTATCGACACTTGTCTTGAGGAGCGGACCCTCTTTGAATCAAGCGTACTTTGTGAAAACCCAGCGGCTGGTTGCGCCCTGACGACTGTTCCTGGATCCTGTGTGGGTCCAACAGTTCTAACTTCTGTTCCTGGGTCCTGTGTGGGTCCAACAGAATAGCTGGTCCTAGATCCTATGTGGGTCTGATAGCTTAGCTCGTCCTGGATCTTTTCTGGGTTCGACAACTTAGATGAATCAGTGACTACATCTAATCATCTCTATCACTCTACAAAAGTTGTTTACCTGTGTGAACTGAGTCAGCGACTTCTGTGTTTTCCTCATGATTGAGATGGGTTACTTGATAACTTAGGTATATGTATGGGCATATACCTAAGTAATGACTATCCATTGATTTCATACTTTTTGGTTTATCCTTGTTGGATTTTGTGTGACCTTGAGGGTATCGGGGTCCCTACTGAGTATTGTTATACTCAACCGTGCACGGGTTATGCCCGCACCTCATTGTTTTGGATGCAGATGACAGACAACGCTGACGAAGGCTGAGAGCGCCAGGACTGGACGGTACCCGGAGGTGGATCTTACGATGAGACAGTACACAGAGGAGTCTGACAGATGTGGAGTGCTGAGGAGGTTGTTTGTACCTACCCTTCAGGTAGGATCCGTGGTGGATGATCCAGGATCTTCTTCCACATTTTAGTTGTTTTGTCCCTTTTTAGTTAAACTTTTACTTTATAGTTGGGCTTGTATTTCTGGAGCCTATTACTTTCCAGCACTTCTTTTGTATACAGCTTTACTTAGTGTAAACTTCCAACTCATACTATGTTGTGTGTGTTTTAAGTTTATAAAGGCAATGCCTTCCCAGTTTTTAGGGATTCTATGCCTTTGGTGCTAGTCGCCAGCCCATGGCCTATGGAAGGCGGGCTTGGGGTAGTCACGGCACGGGCCCCGAGGGTCAGGTCATGATAAATTTGTATCAGAGGATTCGGTTCTACCGTAGAACATAGGACTCTGGTCTTTATTTCTTTGAAGCAATAGTGTTAAGGGTACTGAGTGTGGTTTTCAGTTCAGGGAGTCCAGTGTTGGTGCGGCGGCTGATGTATCCATACACCAGGACCCTGACTTCTGATTTATGACTCAGTGCACAAAAACACTAATTGCGTGTGTGTTTTCAAGAGTTTTCTTGTGATATCTTGAGTCATCTCACCATATATAACTTATTGACCGTGGTGCACCTGTTTCTTTTCCAGATGCCTCCATGCAGACAGCCAGCCATGTAACACCCCAAGCTTTCATGGTACGTTTCCCTTTGAATAATGCGACAGCTTGTATTGTACGCAACTTCAAGTTATAACACACACCGCAACTAATAAAACTAGCCGTTATAAATAGTAATACCCACATTTTAAAATTTTATACATTTTATCATTCAAAATGGACTTCATTTTTGTATTCGGAATATCGAAATTATCCTAGGGTGAAATTTTGGTACTTTTCGGATAACTTTCATATTTTGATGAATAGTGAAAATTACTAAATTTTTATTAAAAACAACTATTTTAATCGAAATAATTAACTGTGATAAATTATTAATTTGAGTGGTTTTAAAGTATATTTATAATATATTTTTACCATTTAATACAATTTTGGTCATTGGACGTAATTTCACATTTAAACCAGACATAAACAAGTGTCAATCTTTTGATAGTTATTGTCTCTTAAAAACACGCTATTTGTTTTGACAACGGGAATTAATTTTTAAATTAATTAATGCAAATGATATGTTTTTAATTTGGTAAAATAGATATCATTTTTGAATTCATAATATCAAATATATCTTAGGCCTAATTTTTGGTATTTTTCTGGAAACTTTCAATTTTTGATGAATAGTGAAAAAACACTGAGTTATAGTTTAAAAACGAATTTTTATTTAAATAATTATTTATTTTATTTAAATTTAATTAAGGTCAAAATAGATACATAATACCTATATAAGTTCAATATAATTAGTTGGAGTTAGTTTATAATAATTTTAGATATATAAAAATTTTATTGAACTTTTCACCGTCTTTTACCCACCTCCTAGGAGAATTTGAAAATTCACATAAAACTTAATTTTACCGCTTCTGTGAGTGGAATTTCAAAAATTTGAGAGACACAGTTAATATCAAGGAGTAAAATGTGGTTCAATGAGATGAAAATAATTTTTGGTGAATAGTAACTTTTTACTTTTATTTACCACGGTTAAAAGTAAATAGGGTAATTAAGGGTAAAAGTGATATTAATATTACCCTAAAACATGTTCTAATTCTATTGGACAAGTGTATCTCGACCAAAAACAACCTTAGGAATAAAATATTATCATTTAGGTCCACTTGGATTAGATTAGGACATTTATTATTATTTAATTCAAAGAAGAGTTAAAAGCGTTAAAATCAAAGTTTATTTACTAAAGCATTTTTAATATAGGGTTATACATAAGATAAATTAAATTTTAAATATTCATTATAAAGATAAAACTATTTCCTACATAATGGTATTTTATTTATAATTTTTAGACATTAAATAATATAATTTATTTATGACACAATAGTGATGCAGTAATTACCTAGTTATTAAAATATTAAAATAATTGATATTATAAATATCAAAATAAATGTAATTTTAGACTTTTTATGACTTAAAATAATTTTTTAGGTTAATATAACATATTTGGATTGGTTATATAAATTGTTTTCGAAGTAATAATGCTGTTATAAAATTATCAAAAACAAAATACCCAATAGTGTCAAAACTGACATAAAAGAGTTTTTAAAACAAATATTATATTATTAATTGATATTCAATTGCTAAAAATCTAAGGTTAGTCCAAGAGACTTATATCATGATATTTGTGTCATTAATATACCACTTGGGGGTCGGTTGGATGTATATAGTAAGTTTATTAACTATATAATATAAAAATACAAAGTGACATGGTAAGTGTCAAACTAATTAACTAAGAGTTAAAACTAAAAGATAAGGTTAATATAATGACCCAAACCTGTCTAAATTATATTTTTTGAGTGTTTTTCGACCTATCCCCACCTTAAACTTTAAATAATCCACTTTGGATCCATTAGAAACCGAATATGAATTTATTATAAAATAATATTTCTAGCTTTTCCAAAGGTGCCCCTCACCCCTCTTATAAAAGGGCACTCCCCCTTCTCACTAATTCACACATTCAAACCCTTTTTTCTCAGCCAACCCCTACCCAAATACTCTCTCAACTTCCCTCACTTAAACCTAGAGGCCTTAGTTTGATCATAAATCCAACCTAAGGATCCGTTTTGATCAAATCAAAAGGAAGAACCCGAAGAAGAGGTAATGTTTTCACCACCCTCTTTCAAGTTCCTTTCATCTTCAACTTCTTCTTTCTTTGTTATTTCTATTATAAAATAATAACTCCAGTATCTTATATATAATTTTATGTTATTATAAATATGTTAAAACCATATTCAGTATTCTATCCATCCTTTGAATGACATGTCACCATACGTGTGTACGTACGGCTTAACGTCTCCACGTCGTGGTGTAATTGTCATTCAATAAATTATTATTTGGATGGATATAATAATGATGTGTAATTTATGTAAATAATAAATATAACATGATAATTATTCTGTCTATATGATATACCATCCAATTATATTTTATTTTAATATCAAAAGAATGATATTGTCGCTCGTGCGTACGTACGGACTACCGTCTCCACGAACGCGATGAGATTCATTCCCCATCATATCCATTTGAGTCTAATTATCATTTAATGATTAAAAATAATGTTTAAGGAATTGATATCATTCTGTATATGAATAATATACAACATATCCATAACAAACACGGCTTACGTAACAAATAATATAAAGGAAAATGAGTTAGTTAACACCCGAAATAACGATAATACTAAGATATTATTAACAAATCAATGTTAAAAGATCATATATGATATCATATTAATGTAAATAATTATTGTATAATTAAATAACAATTATTTCACCGTTATATAGGAGGTTAACCTACCTTCTACCAAGGAAAAATTACAAAGTAAGGGGTTTCTTATCTCACTCTTAATTTCATGAGAATTCCATTGTTCACCACTTATTTATTGCATGTGGTGTATGTGTACTGCCCATGATTGTATTCATTGAGTAATATAATTTAATATATGGGTCTTTACATCATCATTTTAAGATCCTTCTTTCATGGGTGTATGTTTCGTAAGTTAACTAATCGATAAAAGAATTTGAAATTTTAATTTTCACTCATTCGGCTTTAGGCATACTTCATTGATTATTTTACTCCAAGATTATTTTTGGAATCACTATTCATTTGATTATGTCATGATTTACACTCCCCTTTATGTGGATATACTTTTTATACACATAATCACTCCATTGATAAATTCTCAATTCATCAATTTGAACTTGATAAGAGTAATTTTAACTCAATCTCCATTTGTTGAGTTAAATATCCAATTCATTGGTGTTGTTTTTACAAGAATATGTGTGAATGTCCTCTGATTGATTTACACTAAATATCCAATCATATTGAGTGTATTTATATTTTTCACACATAATTATACCATTTATTTATTCTTAACATAAGGATACGATCTTTATAAGAAGTTTCATCTCAAATTACATTACATTGAGACTCCTTTGTTGTTATACACCAAATCACTTTTACATGGTGTATATAATACACTTTGATATAGTATACCATGAATCCCTTTATTCTCATGATATTACAAATTTTTTATTACCTTAATTATTTTTATTCAAGTGTCTCTCTTTTGGTTAGGAACTCTAACTAAAATATCATTTTAAATGTTTCAAAGATTTATTATTCTAAATCTTTCTCATTAATGTCCATGTTTTAAAAATGGTTTTAAGGATTTATTTATATGGACATTAAAGTTTCCAAATCAAAATTCCTTTTAAAAGTTTCAAAGTGGTATGGGACACTTTTATTCAAAAATATATTTTAAATGACTTCTTGACAAATAGTGTGACTTTTAAATGTTTTCAAGAAAAAGGGGGATATTTCTCTCTAATAGTTTTGATGATTATTTTCATCTATGTCAATATCCTTCATTATTCTCGATTGAGGTTAATATGATACAATACAATCTTTCATATTGTATCGAATGAGTTATGTTTGACTGTGGATGTGCTATTTTTATACCATTCATGGTTTGTGGATAAAGTACTGACATTTCATATGCTAGTTTTAATATGAATGTTTATGTTATGTTTCAAACATTTCATATGAGGAATGCATTGGACTTAGTAAGTGACGGGTGGATATCGCTATAGCTCCTCGATGCATCAGTAGGTCTCATGAGATAAACTAGTTTCTTGGCACGAGTCCTTGACAAAATATTATTTGTGGTCTTGGCACGAGGCATTGGCTACGTAGTTATGATAGTATGGCATTATGCATTCCATCATTATGAAAGTGGTTATTGATAATGCATGTGATTATTCGACTAGTATAATATCCATGTGAATAATTAAATGGAATTATTTCATTTTATCTTTTCCATATTATGTTGAAGTTCATGTTTAAAAGGATTTTTTTTAGTTATACATTGTCTTAAGTGTTTATGCTTATCTATGAAAGCTTATGCTATATTGTTATCCTTAATGAGCATCTTAGCTCACCCCTTTAAATGTTTTATTTATCCCAGGATGTGAAGAAGTATTTTATGAATGACCTGCAGGGATAGTATGAGGGGATATGAAGAAAATATGTTGTTGTATTTTTTCACTTATTGATGTAATGTAAACTTTATGAATATATCTAGTGTTTCCAAGGCTACTAAACTAATTGGTCTTTTGAGACTTGATCTTTTGTGATCATGCCAATGATATGTACTAATGCACCGACTCTGGGCAACTGGGGTCGGGGCGTTACAAGCCAGGGTTCCGAGAGTTGTATGAGATGGCAGCCCACCGAGTGATGAGGCCTCAGTGCAGGGCCCCATCACAGCAGAGGCTCCAGCGGTACCACTACCTGTTGGTCCACCGATACCAACAGCCCCAGCAGTAGATGATGCACACCGCTTGAGCACACTGCACGAGTTCCAGCGCTAGAAGCCGCCTAGGTTTAGGGGTGAGACGGACCCGTAGGCGGTTGAGGATTGGATGGAGGCTATGGTGAGATTCTTCAGGCTAGTAGGGACACCAGCATACCTCATGGTGATCCTTGCCACGAGTCTCCTTCAGGCAGAAACAGGAAGATGGTGGATCTTGATGCTCCAGGTGCATGACGAGGCGACACTACTCTAGGAATACTTCAAGATCCTGTTCCGAGTAGAATTTGTCCCAGCCACCCTATGTGCGGTGCAGATACAGGAGCTACTTGATCTGCAGTAGGGCAGCATGATAGTATCATAGTACTCAGAGAGGTTCACCGACCTCTCATGTTACTCCATAGATATGGTACGGGACCCTTTCTTCAGGGCCCCGACCTTCGATTAGGGGCTCAAAAGAGAGATCAGATCTTCGATGATCTCCCTCAGCATCCCGACATAGGAAGGGGTGTTGGAGCAAGCCCTCTTAGTGGAGATTTTCCTTGCTGAGTATTCACCAGTAGCGAGACCCACCACTGGGCATCATGTAGCGGAGTCTTCTACAGCAAGCAGCAGACAAATGTCGCAGAGGTCCAAGCAGACCAGACCATCCGGTGGACGACCTCTGGACACGGGTTCAGTTGTGCGGGTAACACGAGACAGATCCAGTCATATGAGGAATAGGAAATGTTTCTCCTGCAGTGGGGAGGGTCACATGGCTCGTGAATATATGACCCACCGTATGGATGATCATCAGACGGTCGAAGGACCCCCAAGGAAGAGTCAGAGATTCGATCGAGGCGGTTCCGCAGAGAGTAGGCAGACATGGAAGAGGAGCTGGTCGAGCAGCTGGTGGTGGGAGACATTTCGAGGTGTTACTGCCACCACCACTAGGAGGTCCACCCAAACCACAGGGAGCAGGTGGACATGGGAGAGCTCAGCTACAGGCAGTTGAGACATACGACCATGGCGCTCTGAAGATGATTCGAGGTATGATAGGTGTCTACTCCACCTTATCTGCAGTTCTTATAGACACAAGTGTCAGTCACTCTTTCATTTCCACTTCTCTTGTTCGGAGCTCTAAGATTCCGACGGAGCCGTTGGCTCGATCCTTACGGCTAGAGACTCCTATGGCAGCAGACTCGACAATTACGCACTGGTTCCTACAGTTTGAGCTTACTCTAGGAGGGGAGAGCTTTGGCTGGGATCTCCTCATAGCGGTGTCGAGGCCTTACGAAGTCATCTTGGGTATGGACTGGTTATCTATAGATCATGCTCATATTGACTATATTAGGCGCAAAGTGTGGTGTGTCTGCACGGATGGGACCATGTTCACCTTCACCGAAAAGAAGGGAGCCTTTGCAGCACAGGAAGAACTTACTCAGAGGAGGGTGCATTTGATCACTTGTCAGTTGGCCTACCTTACCCTCGGATCAGTTTATGTGGATAGTCCGATCTATCCTGTTGTGGTGGACCAGTTCGCGGATGTTTTCCCTGACAATGTTCTAGGACTACCTCCTCGCAGATAGGTGGACTTCTACATTGACCTATACCACAGGACGGAACCGATATCTACTCCATCATATTAGATGTCTCCCGCTGAGCATCGAGAGCTAAGGGTACATCTCGAGGACTTGCAGGGTAAGGGATTCATCTGGCCCAGTGTTTCTCCCTGGTCAGCCCTGATTCTATTCACCAAGAAGGCGGATGGGAGCTTGAGGCTCTGTGTTGACTACCTTAACCTAAACCAGGTGAATGTGAAGAACAAGTACCCACTCCCTAGGATTGACGACCTCTTTGATCAGCTGAAGGGAGCATGGTGTTTCTTAAAATAGACCTCATATCAGGCTATAATCAGCTCAGAGTTCGAGACGAGGATGTGCAGAAGACAGCCTTCAGGTGTCGGTAGGGCCACTACGAGTTCTTGGTTATGCCATTTGGCATAACCAACACTCCAACAGTATTCATGGGACTCATGAATAGGATCTTCCATCCATACCTCGATCACTTTGTCGTAGTCTTCATCAACTACATTTTGATCTACTCGACTACTGAGGAGGAGCATGTCTACCATTTTCAGGTAGTACTGGACACACTCTGAGAGCACCAGCTTTATGGTAAGCTCTCGAAGTGCCAGTTCTGTATCTGAGAGGTTCATTTCTTGGGGCATATCATCTCAGAGGCTAGAGTTGCAATGGATCTAGAAAATATTGAGGCGATACTTTCTTGGAAGCCACCCAGGAGTGTGACGGAGGTACGGAGTTTCCTGGGTTTGATTAGATATTACTGGAGGTTTGTACCAAACTTCTACAGAGTTGAAGCACCGCTATTATCCTTGATGAAGAAGGGGAAACCCTTTGTATGGTCGGAGAGATGCCAGCAGATCTTTCAGGAGATGAGGCAGAGGCTGACTAGTTCCCCCATCTTGAGGCTTCCAGAGGAAGGTGTAGGGTACGTAGTCTACTGTTACACATCAGGGACCATAATCGAGTGTTTCCTGATGCAGGAGCAAGTAGTGATTGCATATGTTTCTCGGAAGATGTCATAGCATGAGAAGAACTATGCTACCCATAACCTAGAGTTAGCAGTAGTGATCTTTGACTTGAAGATGTGGCGACACTATCTGATGGGCGAACGTTTTACCGTGTACTCTGATCACAAGAGTCTCAGGTATATCTTCTCTCAGAAGGACCAGAACCTGAGACAACGAAAATGGCTTGAGTTCCTCCAGGACTATGACTTTGATATAGTCTATACTCCTAGGAAAGGGAATGTTACAAAAGATTAACTTAGTAGGAGATCTGGTATACAGCTTCTAGGTGAGGCGACGGAGTAGCTAGCTACTTTGTAGATATCCTTTGTGGATAGAGGTGGAGTATCCTTTCTACAGTCTCTTACAGTCACTCCCCTACTCCTTCAGTGAGTCAGGGAAGCACAACATGGGTATAACAACCCATACTTTATATACATTGTTATTAATTCAGAATTGAAGAACACTTATTACAACATATAACAAAACCATGAAAGGACCGTATATGTATAGTGTCTTTAGAAACTAGGAAACATAAACAACTGGTTCAAAAATCATCTACACTATCTCCCACTTATTTCATCATATCTAGAGTCCCTTTTGGCATATATTACTTAATACACTTCTTCCTGACTTGGGGAAAAGAAAACATACAAAAGGGTGAGCTCAATTTCTCAGTAAGGGTAAACGAAGGAAATATAAATCATATCATATTCATAAGAACATAACATTTTAAAAATATTATCCTGCAAAAGAGATCATAATATCATGACATGGGATAAATCATAGTAGTGAAATTTAATCCCAATAATCATAACTTAAAACATGAAACTTAGTGGCATACACACATAATCATAGAAAATCATTTCATATTAGTCAATACTCATTGCCAAGACTATCATAGTGTATAAATTCCACTACTGAACTGAGTTCACTCCTCGTTCCAGTCCTGTATCACTAAACCGGATTAACTTGTCATTACAGCTAGGTCTATATCATGAGATATAAATCTTTACCCAATGCATTGGAGGAATATATTTGTCCTACCCATCTCATAATGAAACCATTCTTATATGTTCCACAAAATCATAAAGCATACACCATAGCATAACCCATGTAATAAAAATGGGATTCTTAAACATCATGCCATCATAACATAATCTATATACGATAAAGTACTTCATAAAAATAATTCCATCATAACATAATCAAATCAATGTAATAATAGGGATAGAAAGATAACCCTATATTATCTTAGATGGAAAATAATTTTGATAAAACACTTGAACTCCATTCTTGAGGAAAATATCCTTTTTACTTCAAAAAAAATTTTCCATTCTCAACATGTCATACAATTTTAAACTAAAAGAAGATAATTGAAAATAAACTTGAAAAATTGTAAAGGAAGATTCTTGGAAATAATGTTCTATGAAATCATAAACAATCTATTAATGTCGTATAAGTTAAAAAAACATTCTTCTCATACTTTGGTCGGAAAAGTCAAAAAGTATCTCATACTG
Organism: Viscum album; assembly: GCA_963277665.1. Lineage (NCBI taxonomy): Eukaryota > Viridiplantae > Streptophyta > Magnoliopsida > Santalales > Viscaceae > Viscum > Viscum album. The sequence goes on from OY728120.1 coordinate 898,282,423, forward strand.
AAAACGAAAAAATATTCCTTTCATATATTTTACTAAAAATTCACCAATAGGTAAAATTAGATTTAAACAATTGTAGGAGGATAGAAATAATATTACATATTGAGTAAATATGGATGTGGATGATAAATATGACCCCAGTAAATACTTATGAATAAACAATCTCGGACAGAATGAGATTGGAAGAGTTATCCCTTACCTTAGGTCTGATATGCTTTGTATGTATCCAAACGTCTTGTATAATGATTTAAATAATTTCATTGACTTATTCCAGAATCATCTTAATTATTATGATATCATATGTGGTCATATTCTTATCTGCTTATTAATAATATTTCATTGCTACTTGTTATTCAGGTGTTCATTTCTTTATGTTCTCATGCATGTTTTGTCAAATAAATTCTTATTACACTTTTTAGATTATAGATATATCATTAAAATAATGGTATTGGAATAATATATATCATATATATTCATTAAATTCATTTATATAATCATTATTCAATGAATATCATGTAGAACGGGTCGCATCACATCGTGGAGACGGTAGGTCGTACGTACGCACGAGCGATGATATCGTTCCCATAATTATATGAATAGAATTGGAGTTGATGATATAATATCTCAGAATCAGTATAATTTTATAATAATCATATATAGTTATTCTTTACACCATTATACCCATCCAAGTAAGGTGGTGGTGGAAAACAGATTACACCACGGCGTGGAGACGGTATTCCGTACGTACGCACGCGCGGTGATTTCGTTTTCCGTAGGATGGATAGAAGGTTAAATAGGGTTGTTTCATATTTATAATAACATATCAGTATATTAGTGATACTGATTTTATTACTTTATAATGAAATAAATAAAGAAGATGATGTAGAAGAAGAAAGAAACTTGAAAGAATCGGTAGAAGAGATTACCTCTTCCTCGATGTGCCTCTTTTAAACTTCCACTTAGGGTACTAGAGTTGGTCTTTTGAGAAAATCAAAACCTCTATGATATAACTAGATATGTTTATAAGAGAAATGGTCAGGGTTTTTCCAATAGTTAAGGCTCAAAATTGTGTGAAGAGGAGAGGGAGGAGGTTCCCTTTTTTTATGGAGGAGAGGGGCACCTTTGGAAACCTAAAAATATTAATTTATAATGAATTCAAACCCCACTTAAAAACTTCCAAAATGACTAAAATCCTAATATTATATGATATAGGATTGTAATATCATCAAAAAATAAAATTTATACATGTTTGGATTTTATTTTAAACATTATCAACTTGATTTATCCTTATTTATTCTATTTAATTTTATTTGTGGTAATAATATTCTAAATTTTAAATTATTATAAATAATTACTTATGTGTAGTGAATTGTCCATAATTGGATACATTATAAAATTTTAGACCATATAAATTTAAAATTATAATTTTTAAATTTTTTTGTGATTTTTAAAAAATTTTATAATATGTTATTTTTATAAAATAACAATAGTGTCAATTTTGACACTATTAAATTATTTGAATTTAAATAAATTATACACAGAATATATGTTCGAAATAAAAGATTTAATAGATTAATAACATGTAATATTTTTCTATAAAATTATTGGATCACATTAAATAGTGCATATAATATTTATTTTAATATTTTTAAAACCATTTATTTGATATTTTAATCAATAAAATAATTTCTACATCACTATTGTGTCATCATTAATGATAATTTTTTAATCCCTAAAAATTCTAAATAAATTAAAATGATGTATATAATTTTATTATCTTTCATGAGACTATTTATATTCTAAGTTTTTTGATGTTTATCACTAAATTAAAATTATTATACTTATAAGCTTTAAGAGAGTGACATGTTGTCACCTTCTTTGGTTTTAATAATAATTATATAATTTTCAGGGTCAAAAGTCCATGAAATGAATCTATTCTGACCCTTATGTGATATGGGTCGACTTTTATTCATCAAATATAATTTTGGTAGGTGTTAGGGTAATTTTATAATCTTATTTTGACCCTTAATTACAGGATTTACCTTTTACTACTGTAAATAAAAATTATCGTAGTTACTATTCATAATATCAAAAAAAACGTAACCTATTAACATAAATTTGACCCAATGAATCCAAATATGGAATAAATTTTTCAAAATTCAAAACACAAAAGTTGCAGTAAGTAATTTAAAATTAATCTTGTTGTCAAGAAAACGGGTTTTAAAAGTTAAAACATTGCCAAAGATTAAAATGTTTTTACTTATAAATTCAAAGTAAAATTAATGGTAATGACATACATTATATTAAATGGTAAAAATTTATTCTATTTATACTTTAAAATTATTAACTATTACAATTTAACTATATATATTATCTTGATTAAAAAAGTTGTTTTTATGAGAAATTTAGCGTATTTTTACTATTCATCAAAATATGAAAGTTATCAGAAAAGTATCAAAAATTTATCAAATGTAAATTTTTATATCCTGATTCAAAAGAAAAATTTTATTTTGTCAAATTTTAATCATAAACTTTTCAAAAATTAGATTAAAAATGGGTTCCCCATCAATAGTCGAAAAAACCACATTTTTGAAAAAATGATTCTTTTATCTGAAAAATTGATTTTTTTCTCATATCATATGTAAGATGAATTATAATGTTATATAAAATTAAAAATTTGGTTAATAATATATATAATGTCTAGTTTATATAATATTTTAATAACATATCGTTGTTTAGTGAAACTCAGTATTGCGTACAACGCAAGCTATCAGGAAAGGTTGCTCCTGCGTGTAACGCAAGCCAAGCTAGTGTTGCATGTAGTGAAAGATTCCTTTGGTGTTGTGTATAACATAAGACATAAAAATATATTTCTCATAAAATCTCAGGGTGTTACATTCTACCCCTCTTAAAAATAATTTCACCCTCAAAATTCATCACTTCGTAACAAACAGATGAGGATACCTTTCCTTCATCATATCCTCAAGTTCCCATGTAGCTTCTTCTAATTGGTGGTTCTTCCATAAAAATTTCACCAAGCGAGTGGTCTTGTTTTGTAGGACTTTCTAACTACGATCCAGAATCTCTATCGGTTGTTCTTCATAATAAAGATCTTGCTCCAGGGGTACAACTTCTGAGCTTAGTACATGTGAAGGATCGGGTATGTACTTTCTCAGGAGAGATATATGGAACACATCATGAACTTGAGAGTGATTCGGTGGTAGCGCCAATCGGTAAGCTACCTTCCTAACATGATCCAGTATTTCAAAAGGAATAATATACCTAGGGCTCAGCTTTCCCTTTTTTCCAAATCTCATTACTCTCTTCCAGGGAGATATTCGTAAGAACACTTTATCACCCACTTCAAACTCTAGGTCTTTTCTTCGGTTGTCGGCATAATTTTTTTGTCGACTCTGAGCTTCTCTTATGTGTTTTTGAATAGATCTGACCTTTTCTGCCATTTCATCAACAAGATCAGGTCCTAATAGCTTTCTTTCCCCATCTTCATCCCAACAAGTTGCAGTTCTGCATTTCTTTCCATAGAGGGCTTCATAAGGAGCCATATGAATACTGGAGTGAGAGCTATTATTATAAGAAAATTCCACCAAAGGTAGGCCTTGATCCCAACAACCTTTGAAATCTATAGATCAAGCTCTCAACATATCTTATAGATTTTGAATTGTCCTCTTATACTGACCGTCTGTCTGAGAATGATAAGCAGTGCTGAAACTCAACTCTGTATCTAGAGTATGCTGAATACTTCACCAAAACTTCGAGGTAAACCTCGGATCCCGATCATATATAATGGAAAGTGGTACTCCATGCAATCTTACCACATCCTTCACATATATCATGGCAAGCTAATCAAGAGATAAATCTTCTATAATAGCAATGAAGTGTGACGACTTTGTAAGACGATCAACTGTAACCCCAATAGCATTATTGCCTTTGGATGTTTTAGGAAGTACAGTGATAAAGTCCATAGTGATGTTTTCCCATTTCCATTCTGGTATAGGTAATGGTTGTAACATCCCCTTAGACTTCTGTCTCTCAGCTTTAACTTGCTGACAAACTAAGCATCGAGAGACATATTCAGCAACATCTCTTTTCATGTCATCCCACCAGAAGTACTCTTTCAGGTCCCTATACATCTTCGTGCTTCCAGGGTGAATAGAGAATGAAGAACTATGAGCCTCATCCAATATTTCCTTCTCTAATTCTGGGATGGGAGGAACACAAACCCGATTCTAGAACCTTATTATTTCATCACAATCAATGTGGAATTCAGAAACATTTCTCATCTTATTTTGTAACTCTACATCTTCTTTCTGTGCCTCTTTAATATTCACATGTATAGATGGTTGAACATTAGTTTGAGAAAGATAATACTTTTCCCCTTAAATTATAATTCCAAGATCCATCCTTTGTAAAACCATAAATATTGGATCTTTTGTGATCCTCATCATGGATAAACTAGCATGGTCTTGTCGACTTAATGCTTCTGCCACCTTGTTTTCTTTCCCAGGGTGGTAATGAATTGAGCAGTCGTAATCCATAATCAGTTCCAACCATCTTCTTTGGCGCATATTCATCTCCTTTTGTGTGAAAATATAATTTCAAATTTTATGATTAGTATAAATATCACACCTTTCACCATAAAGATAATGCATCCAAATCTTTAATGCAAATATTACCGCAGCTAACTCCAAATCATGAGTTGGGTGATTTTGCTCATGGATTTTCAACTTTCGTGAGGAATAACCTATCACCATATAATTTTTCATGAGAACACACCCCAATAACTTCTTAGATTCATCACTGTAGATCATAAACATTTCTCCACTACAAGCCAGTGTGAGCACAGGTGTGCTGGATAACCTTCTTTTTAACTCCTTGAAATTCTCTTCACACTCCTCCATCCAAAATGAACTTAACTCCTTTTCGAGTCAACCTGGTGAGTGGATTAGATAATCATGAAAAATATTTCACAAAACGTCGATAATATCCAGCTAAACCAAGAAAACTTCGGATCACAGTTACGGTTGTTGGTCTTGACCATCTTTTGATAACCTCTGCTTTTTGCTGGATCCACAGATATCCCCTCTTTTAAGATTATGTGACCCAAAAATGAAAATTTTTGAAGCCAAAATTCACACTTGGTAAATTTGGCATAAATATTCTCCTTTATTAGGGTATTTAATACAATTCTCAAGTGATCTTTATGTTTTTTCTTACTCTTTGAATAGATAAGAATATCGTCTATAAAGACTACCACAAACTGATCAAGATAGTCTCTAAAGACTCCATTCATTAGATCCATGAAGATAGCAGGGGAATTAGTCAGACAAAATGGAATCACTATAAATTCAGTGTCTATACCTTGTACAGAAAGCCGTCTTTGGTATATCCTCCCTTTTGACCCTTAATTGATGATACCCTGAACAAAGATCAATCTTTGAAAAGTATTGAGCTCCGCATAGTTGGTCAAATAAGTCGCCAATGCGTGGGAGATGATATTTTTTCTTGATAGTGATCTTGTTAAGTTCTCAATAATCAATGCAGAGTCTCATTGATCCATATTTCTTCTTAACAAACAGAACAGGTTCTCCCCAAGGTGATGCACTAGGTGTCGCGCCCAGACTTCGACTCGAGGTACGACTTTAATTTTAAATTTTTTTATTACATGAGTTAATTGCATGTTTTCATTCATTGGTTGGTTGTAGTGTGGGCTGAACCTGATTTGGGTTGTCTGTCATGGCATTGGTGAGTGTGTGTTGGCCTTACCTCGCTCAGCGCACTGGCAAGGCACAAGCGAATCCGTGCGACTTCGCCGGTTAACGCGCGGTGCCCGATGCGCGGACATTAAATAACCAGATAAAATTTATTATGGTTTTCTTGGTTATTATTGTATTATTATTATTATATTATTGTTATTATTATTATTATTAAACCCTATTTATTTTATTTTATTCTATTTTATTTTATTATATTATCTTTCTATTTTTATTCAATTTTCTTTTATTTATTTATTTATTTACATTACCTCTTTTATTTTTTTTATTTTTTTTCTCCCCCTTCTAATCCCTACCCTAGCCACCACCACCCCCCTTTATTTCTCCTTTATTTTTTTTCCTACCCTTTTCTTCTCCCCCACGCTTCTCTCCCTCTCTTCTCTTCTCTTCCCCACTTGGTCATCTCCCATATTCCCTTCCCATATGCGGCCTCCCCCTATCCCCTTCTATCCCTCGCAGCCACCTTTCCCCTCCTCCTTCCCGCGCGCCTCCCCTTCTCCTCCTCCCTCCATCGGCCACCCCTCCCTTTTCCCCTCTTCACTTCCCCGCTTGGCCACCCCTCCCTCTTCCCCTTTTCTCTTCCCCGCTCGGCCACCACCCTTTTCCCCTCTCCCAGCCGGTCGCCTAGCCTCCCTCATCCTCTTGCTGGACTGACCAGTCGGCTCCCCCTTATCCACCTTCCTTCGGTCTTCCTTATTGCCTCCCTCCGCTCGTCGGACAGCTACCACAACCCGATTCACACTCACCGAACAGCCGTCACGCCACCCCTTCGGTCGTCATTCCAATGATTCCTGTGGTTAGGCTTTTGGTTTTAATTTATTTCATTATTTTTAATTTTTTTAATTGTTAATTATTTTATTGCATTTGTTTAAGTTTTAATCAATTTATTTGATTATTATTAAATTTTTTTAGTTGTCAATCAATTTATTTAATTGAATTTTTTTAATTGTTAATTAATTTATTTAATTTTTATTGAATTTTTTCAACTGTTAATTAAATTATGTAATTGCTGATGTTTTTTTTATGGACCACTGATGTTTTACTGGGTTGGCATTGAGGTTACTTGGTCTACTATTTTAGGACCTTTTGACAGATCTGTGTGGCGCGACCATTGCACAGCAAGAGTGTTGCGTTGTATCGCTTTTTCATACCTACTTTGAGGTAGGTAGTTTTGCATGCTTAGGTTATATGATCAATTATTCTACTAGTTTAATTAAATTAATATGTCTTTTATTTAATTGCGGTTGTGAGTTGTTGGTTTTGGTTGGTAGAATTTGGCGTTTTATTTTTATTAGTGGCATGTTTAGGTTGTCTGGTTTTGACTATGTTGTACCTTTGGTTTTTGAACAAATAAAGGAGTTGAAATATGTTTCCTGTTATAGTCTTAGTGTGCGTTCGAGTGAGTTTTGGCACTGATGAATGTCTTGTTTTATTTTCTTTAAAACTACTAAACCAATATTTCAAATGTTTGATAAATTTTAGTTTGGATCTTGGAATTGTGTAGTTTATTAGACTGTGTAGTTCTTTCACTATGTTTTCTATTTCTGAGGATCCCTGTTGTGTGTAATTCCTTTAATGATTTTTTTTGTTTGTTTGTTTATATTGAATGTGTAAGTGTGATGGCTGACTTAGTTGAAATCCTAGGTGTATGGTGTTTGACTTTATTGAAATCTAGGTGTGTTGAGTCTTGACCTTGATGTTTAGGGTGAAATTTGAATGTTGAGCACAAAGGGGGAAGCCTGAGTACTAGGTGGGCGGAGTAGACTAGCGTGCTAGTGATTCGGGAGTGGCCCCGTCCTAGTTTAACTTAGCTGGATTGACTCTTACAACGCTAACTAAACCTTGGATGATGACTGGAGACCACTAGGTTATGGAGGTGTTTCCCTACTAGTGGCTCGTGCACGGGAACGTATGACATGAATTCTTTGGTACACTGAGACGTGAGGTTCTAGGGTCCCACACATCTTTTGTCCCTTTAAGTCCTATCCCACTTTTTTTGCTTCTGTATGATTATATACTCATCACTGGTTGATTTTGTGACTTATGTGGTGTAAAAAGGTTAGAATTTCTTCATTTTCTTTTAGTACCAAAAACCTTGTTCTCTATTTAAAACCGGCATTCTTTAAAAAATAGTTTTCATCAAATTGTTAGTGCATTTGTTTATTCTCTATAATTTAAACTTGCAAACTGTTTTGGTAACTTAACCTTTACATGTGGAATCTTTTCTCTGGTTCCAACCTATTGAGAGATTTCTCACACCCTACTTACACCCTTGGGTGTAAGTAGATCTGATTATGTCTGATGTAGGGAAAGGCAAAGGTTTTGAGAGTGGTGGTCCGAGTTGTTTGTTGCTTCTTCTGACTTGGCGTTGGTGGTGAAGGTCAGACAGTGGTATCCCTATATCAGGTGATGCTTGCTGACTTGGTTTTTGGTCACCCCTTTTGGAGTTAGTTGTGGTTGGGTTGTAGTTATTATTTTTTTTAGGATCAATTTTGTTGTCTAAAGACTTATGGTTGCAACGTTCTTTTTGAGTTCAGTTTACTTGTGGTTATTCCTAGTTTTTTATATGGTAAAATTGTTCCCAAAATTTCAACTTGATACCCAGGCACTTGTGCCAGCCCGTGGGGATCAGGAACTCACTTAGGGCCTTGCCGTGGGCCGGGTCGGGCGTCGGGATGATGGTGACCCGATTCAGTTCGTGACAAAATGGTATCATAGGGGAAGGTTTATCTCTTTGTTTATGTTATTTAGGATGAGTCTGGATAGACATGAGTTATAACTATCAGGCCTCAGAATTCTAGTTGCGATTAGGGTGCCTGGATACCACGCCTCATGACAGACACTGAGTCACCATGGGATTTCAGGATGCTTGTTTTACTTCTTTTCCAGGTGGGATGTACAGGCTGCAGACTATGCGTGGACACCAGGCGGAAAAGTATAGTTTTGACACAATGTTATTTTTGAAAGTCTGGTTGACTGATGATTATAAATCTTCCTCAAATTTTGTTTTCTCTTGAGATATGAGATATTGATGGTCTTCTTTTATGATTGTCGCTCCTTGCAGCAAGATGCCTCCCAGGAGAGCACCCATGCACCCATGGGGAGGAAGCCGGAGAGAGTTCTCCCGCGCCGCTTGATCAGATATTGGTAGAGGTCGTGGTCCAAGTTGTTCAAGATTTAGGACAAGGGGAAACACCTTCCCCCGCCCCTATTCCATCCAGAGTGGATCAATCTGGCTCCAAGAAGGATAGAGCTCAGGAGTTTTTGAAGAATAAACCTCCTTCTTTACGAGGTAGTTCAGAACCTTAGGAGGCAGAGGAATGGCTTGAAAAGATAGAGCTCATATTATAATTCCTTGATATGCCCGAGGAATTCAGGGTAAATTGTTCCACTTTCCAGCTAGAGGGTTCCAGTTGTAAATGGTGGGAATCAGTGATACAGGCTGGGAAACATGAACATATGAGTTGGAAAGATTTCAAAGTTATCTTCAACGAGCATTACTGTCTAGAGTTCCTGGCCTACGCTAGATCCCTGGAGTTCATGGATCCTTCACAAGGGAATTGGACAGTGATGGAGTGTGCGAACCGCTTCGCTGAGCTAGTGTGGTATGCACCAGAGATTGTTTCAAGTGAATACCTGAAATCTCAGAAGTTCGAGAAGGGCCTTTGACCAGAAATCCACTCTCATATTTTCTTATTCAAGCTGGGTACTTATGCCGAGGTTTTAAATCGTGCTTTCATGGTCGATATTGACTAGAGAGGAATGTTGGGGTTTTCTGGATCAGTGTCATGTTTTGGTAGCGACAGTTCTTCAGAGATGAAGAGGAAGCGTGATGAGCAGTGGAAGAAGAGTGGTGGCAGATCAGGCCATCCCTCAGGGCAGACTTCATCTGGGGCTTCCGATATGAGGTCTGTTGTGTGCACATCCGATCTATATGTCCCACCCCTCCCAGGCCTTGCTACTGGTGTAGGATCATGGGGCATGTACAATGATTTTTCAGAGTGACACGCCCTCACCAGAGTGGGGCTGGATCTGTGGCTTCCGGGGGAGTATCAGTGCAGTCAGAGCCGACCAGGATGTCGGGATCTTGGTTCGGTGGCCATGGTGGTTGGACCAGATCGTCTTCAGGGCAGATCTAGATTAGGGCAGAGCCACAGGTGAGCGGTCGTTCTCAGGCAGGGACCACACATTTACATGTTGTAGATCATGCACCAGCGAGATCTGACGTAGGGCCTTCGACTGTTTGAGGTACCATTCTGATTGCATCTTCTATAGTTGTAGTTTTATTTGATATTGGTGCTTCAGTTTCTTTTATATCTGCCCATCTTGTGAACTTGTTGAGCCTTCTGACCGAGCTTTTATCTATTTCAATGGAGTAGGAAACACCGCTAGGTAAGAAAAAAGATCAGGGTCTTAGGTGCCCGTCGTGTGTACTCTCTGTGTTAGGATTCGAGATGGAATGGGATTTCTTGGTCCTTGATATGGAACCGTTTGATGTGATCCTTGGCATGGACTGGCTGGTGCGTTTTCAAGCGCATATTGACTACTATCAGTGCCGAGTCAGCTTTACGGCACCAGATGGGAGTCCTCATATATTTCATAGAGAATGGGACCCTCGGTCGGGTCGCACGGGACCTCCACTCCGTGAGTTGGGAAACCTTGCTTATCATTTTTTGTCACTCGCACTGGAGGACGATGGTGGTGTTTCTTAGGGCGGGTTACCTAGTTTAGGGGATGAGTTCCCAGAGGTCTTCCCAGATGATTTTTTAGTCTTACCCCCAGAGCAGGACATGGATTTCTGGATTTAGTTAGTGCTGGGAACATAGCCTATATCTCTTCCCTCATATATCATGGCCCCCACTGAACTGAGGTAATTAAAGATACAGCAGGAAGATTTGGAATCCAAAGGATTCATTTGCCCGAGCATCTCTCCTTGGTCCGCCCCAGTTCTATGCATGAAGAAGGTCGACGGAACCCTCCGGCTGTGCATTGATTACCAGAAATTGAATAAGGTGACCATCAAAAATAAATACCCTTTTCCTTGGATTGATGATTTGTTTGATCAACTGAATGGGGAAAAGTGGTTCTCCAAAATCGATTTGCATTCGGGATACCACCAGCTCAGGGAGAGATAAGTATATATTCCGAAGACAGATTTCCGAAGTAGTTATGGTCACTTTGAGTACTTGGTCATGCCTTTTGGATTGATGAATGCTCCTGCAGTTTTTATGGCGCTCATGAATAGGGTGTTCCACCAATATCTCGACTCCTTTGTTGTGGTATTTGTGGACGAAATCCTGGTTTATTTGAGATCTGAGGAGGAGAAAGAGCATCACCTACTGATTTTTTTGGGAACTTTGAGGGACCATCGCCTATACGCCAAACTCTCAAAGTGCACGTTCTGGATCAGGGAAGTGAAGTTTCTGGGGAATGTCGTTTCAGAACAAGGGGTTTCAGTGGATCCTGAGAAGATCAATGCGGTGATGTCATGGGAATAGCCGAGGAATGTGTTTGAGATCACGAATTTTCTTGGCATGGCAGGTTATTACATGCACTTTGTTTAGGACATCTCACAACTCGCTTCCCCCATGACTGCACTCACCCGGAAAGGGGTGAAGTTTGAGTGGAGCCCACAGTGTCAAGCATCCTTTGAGGTAGGTCATTTCGCATGCTTAGGTTATCTGATCAATTATTCTACTGGTTTAATTAAATTAATATATCTTTTATTTAATTGTTGTTGTGAGTTGTTGGTTTTGGTTGGTATAATTTGGCGTTTTATTTTTATTAGTGGCATGTTTAGGTTGTCTGGTTTTTACTGTGTTGTAACTTTGGTTTTTGAACAAATATATTATTTGAAATATGTTTCCTGTTATAGTCTTAGTGTGCGTTCGAGTGAGTTTTGGCACTGATGACTGTGTTGTTTTATTTTCTTTAAAACTACTAAACCAATCTTTCAAATGTTTGATAAATTTTAGTTTGGTTCTTGGAATTGTGTAGTTTATTAGACTGTGTAGTTCTTGCACTTTGTGTTCTGTTTCTGATGATCTATGTTGTGTGTAATGCCTTTAATGGTTTTTTTTTTGTTTATTAATTTATATTGAATGTGTAAGTGTGATGGTTGACTTAGTTGACATCCTAGGTGTATCGTGTTTGACTTAGTTGACATCCAGGTGTGTTGTGTCTTGACCTTGATGAGTAGGGTGAACTTTGAATGTTGAACACAAAAGGGGAAGCCTGGGTACTAGGTGGTCAGACTAGACTAGCGTGCTAGTGATTCGGGAGTGGCCCCGGCCCAGTTTCACTTAGCTGGATTGACGCTTACAACACTAACTAAACCTTGGATGATGACTGGAGACCACTAGGTTATGGAGGTGTTTCCCTATTAGTGGAATGTGCACGGGAACGTATGACATGAATTCTTTGGTACACCGAGACGTGAGGTTCTAGGGTCCCACACAGCTTTAGTCCCTTTAGGGCCTCTTGCACTTTTGTTGCTCATGTGCGATTATATACTCATCACTGGTTGATTGTGTGACTTATGTGGTGTAAAAAGGTAAGAATGTTTTCATTTTCTTTTAGTACCAAAAACCTTGTTCCCTATTTAAAATTGTCTTTATTTAAAAAACAGTTTTTATAAAATTGTTAGTGCATTTATTTATTCTCTGTAATTTAAACTTGCAAACTTTTTTGGTCACCTAACCTTAACTTGTGGAATCTTTTCTATGGTGCCAACCTATTGAGGGATTTCTCACACCCTACTTAAACCATTGGGTGTAAGTAGGTCTGATTATGTTTGATTCAGGTAAAGGAAAAGGTTTTGAGAGCGGTGGTCTGAGTTGTTAGCTGCTTCTTCTGACTTAGCGTTGGTGGTGAATGTCGGATGGTGGTATCCCTCCATCAGGTGACGGTTGCTGACTTGGTTTTTGGTCACCCATTTTGGAGTTAGTTGTGGTTGGGTTGTAGTTATTTTTTTGAGACACACTTTTTTTGTCTAAAGACTTGTAGTTGCAATGTTGTTTTTGAGTTTAGTTTACTTGTGGTTATTCCTGGTTGTTTATACAGGTAAATCATTCCCAAAATTTCAACTTGATACCCGGGCACATGTGCCAGCCCATGGGGATCGGGAATGCCCTTTGGGCCTTGCCAGGGGCCAGGTCGGGCATCGGGTTGATGGTGACCGTATTCGGTTCGTGACACTAGGGCATATGAATCCTTTATCAATATTCTCTTGTAGTTTCTTTTTCAATTCCTGCAACTCAATTGGGTACATTCTATATGGTGTCTTTGAAATAGGTATAGCACCCATTATGAGTTCTATTGAAAACTCAACTTCACAATTTGGTGGAAGACCTGCAAATTCCTCTGGAAAGACATTATCAAACTCTCATACAGTGGGTGTATTCATAATCATGAGTTTCTCTCCAACCATTTGAGATAAATAACCTTCATTTATTGGAATCAAGACCCATAAGATGGGAGAAATTTCCACTGGAAGGTTATATTCATCCTTTCATCGATAGATGATCATTGATTGATCTCGAATATGAAATGTGGCTTCCCTTATTTGGAAATTGATATGAGCTCCATATAAAGAAAGAAAATCCATTCCAAGAATCACATCAAATTCCACTATAGTATGGATCACAATATTTTCATGAAGCACTTTCCCACAAACTTCAATCGGATAAGAATTGTAAACTTTTGATGCGATTGTTGTGCCATTAGGGGTTATCACGGCTAACTCAACATCTAATTGTTGAGGTAATACGGTGATAACCTTAGAAATTATTCATAAATAAAAGAGTGGGTGGATCCAGAATCAAATAAAAAAAATTCTACTTTAGAGTGTATGGTAAGTGTACCTTTCACCACTTCATTATCATACTCCACATCACCGATAGAAATTGCATGTGACTTTCCTTTGTCTTTGTACTTAAGAGTTTTTTGACGTCGATCATCATCAACAACCCTTGGATTTGGGCATTGATTGTCATAATGCCCCATTTCCTTGAACTTGTAACATTGAAGTGTAGGAGGTGCATTCTGTGTATCCCTTTCTTTGTTTACATCATTAGACTTCTTATTCCCATTATTTCAACATTCAATTGCCTGATGACCTTCTTTTCCACACTTAAAACATTTTCTTGTCCCTTTATGACAATTCCCTCCATGTTTATTTCCACACTTTGAGCATAAGGGAAAACTCATCTTCTTTTCACTATAGTCATTAGATTTTACTTTGAATTCCATTTTCCTCTTCTTATCAAACCCATATGACTGATGGGTTACTTCAATCTCCATCTCAACCTTCAGAGCACATCGAACAATTCCCTCGTAGCTATTAAAGTCCCATATGGCTAACTCCCTTCAAAGACTTGGTTTTAAGCCACTAAAGAATTGATCGATCTTACTCTCAGGTTGGATAATAATTCTGGAAGTGTACCTTGCAAGTCTTGTAAAATTTGCTTCGTTGGTACCAACCGATTCATCGTCCTTTTTCTTAGGTCAAGAAACACCTTCTCCATCTTTGTTTGAAGAATACGAGGGAAGTACTTATTAAAAAATAAGTTCTTGAACTCATCCCATTCCATGGACTCAATTTCATCTATTTGCCTCGTATTCTTGATAAGATTCCACCATTGATCAGCTTCACCTTCCAAACAATATACTGTTAAGATGCATTTATCATGTTTAGAACATTGTAGAACTGAAAATATCTTTTCAGTGGTACTAATCCATTGTTCAACTACTAATGGATCAGAAGACCCACTGAATAAAGGTGGACGTTGCCTCATGAAGGATTCAACAGAATGTTGCTCCTCCATTTGATCATTTGGAAGTCCTACATGATTCATATATTGAGAAAGTTATGTGAGCATGGCTACAAGATTTTTCATTCCATCTCCCATAATGTCTGGTTGTTACGGGGTACAATCATTGTATTTCCCGTTGCATTTAGCATTAACATGGTTCCTTCAGGTTCCATCCATTGACTAAAACAAAGAGGCATAGTGTGAGAAACACTAATCGTAATGGGAAAAACACATAATAAAGAATAAAATTTCACACTTTAGGTCTTATCATAGGTTATTCATGGCCATTCCAAAAACACTTCTATTGTGTTCTATGCTTAGACATATCTTTAGGGTTCTTACTAAGGCTTTCACATCCTAGTTTCCAAAGGTTGACTATACCTTTCCTCTGATACCAACTATAAAGACCCATACTTTACATACATTGTTATTAATTTAGAATTGAATCACACTTATTACAACATATAAAAAAACCATGAAAGGACCATATCGGTATAGTGTCTCTAGAAACTGGGAAATATAAACAACTGGTTCATAAATTATCTACATTGTCTCCCATTTATTTCATCATATCTAGAGTCCCTTTTGGAATATCTTACTTAATACCCTTCTTCCTAACCTGGGGAAAATAAAACATACAAAAGTGTGAGCTCAAATGATCAGTAAGGGTAAACAAAGTAAGTATCAATCATATCATATTTATAAGAACCTAACATTTTGAAAATCTTATCCTACAAAAGAGATCATAATATCATAACATGGTATAAATCATAGTAGTGAAATGTAATCCCAATAATTATAACATAAAACATGAAACTTAGTGGAATACACACATAATCATATAAAATCATTTCATATTATTCAAGACTCATTTCCAAGATTATCATAGTGGAAAAAGTCCATTACTGAACTGATTTCACTCCTTGTTCTGGTCCTGTATCACTGAACCATATTAACTTGTCGTTCCATCCATGTCTATCTCATGAGATATAAATCTTTACCCAATGCATTGGAAGGAGATATAGGTTCCACCCATCTCATAATGAAAACATTCTTATGTGTGCCACAAAATCATAAATCATACATCATAGCATAACCCATGTAATAAAAATGGGATTCTTAAACATCATGTCATCATAACATAATCCATATACGATAAAGGACTTCATAAAAATAATTCCATGATAAAATAATAAAATCAATGTAATAATAGGGATAGAAACATAACCGTATATTATCTTAGATGGAAAATAATTTTGATAAAACGCTTGAACTCCATTCTGGAGGAAAATATCCTTTTTACTTCAAAAATATATTTCCTTTCTCAACATGTCATACAATTTTAAACTAAAAGAATTTAATTAAAAATAAACTTGAAAACTTATAGAGGAATATTCTTGTAAATAATGTTCTATGAAATCATAAACAATCCATTCATGTCGTATAAGTTAAAAAACATTCTTCGTGTACTTTGGTTAGAAAAGTTAAAAATTATCTCGTACTGAAAACGACAAAAGATTTTGTTCATATCTTTTACTAAAAATTCACCAATAGGTAAAATTTTATTTAAACAATTGTAGGAGGATATAAATAATATTACATATTGAGGAAACATGGATGTGGATGATAAATATGACCCCAGTAAATACTTATTAATAAACAATCTCGGACAGAATGAGATTGGAAGAGTTATCCCTTACCTTAGGTCTGATATGCGTTGTATGTATAAAAACCTCCTTTATAATGATTAAATAATTCCATTTACTTATTCCAAAGTCATAGTAATTATTATGATATCATATATGGTCATATTATTATCTTCTTATTAATAATATTTCATTGATACTTGTTATTCGGGTGTTCATTGCTTTATGTTCTTATGCGTGTTTTATCGAATAAATTATTATTCCACTTTTTAGATTATAGATATATCATTTAAATAATGGTATTAGTATAATATATATCATATATATTTCATTAAATTTATTTATATAATCATTATTCAATGAAGATAATGTAGAACTAGTTGCATCACATTGTGGAGACGGTAGGTCGTACGTACGCACGAGCGATGATATCGTTCCCATAATTATATGAATAGAATTGGAGTTGATGATATAATATATTAGAATTGGTATAATTTTATAATAATCATATATAGTTATTCTTTACACCATTATACCCATCCAAGCAAGGTGGTGGTGGAAAACAGATTACACCACGGTGTGGAGACGGTATTCCGTACGTACGCACGCGCGGTGATTTCATTTTCCATAGGATGGATAGAAGGTGAAATAGGGTTGTTTCATATTTATAATAACATATAATTATATGAGTGATACTGATGTTATTACTTTATAATTAAACAAATAAATAAGAGGAATTAGAAGAATAAAGAAACTTGAAAGAATCGGTAGAGGAGATTATCTCTTCCTCGATGTGCCTCTTTTAAACTTCCTCTTAGGGCACTAGAGTTGGTCTTTTGAGATGACCAAAACCTCTATGATATAAATAGAGATGTTGATAATATAAATGGGTAGGTTTTTTCCGAGCTTGAAGGCTCAAAATTGTGTGAATAGGAGAGGGAGGAGGATCCCTTTTATAAGGGAGGAGAGGGGAACCTTTGGAAACCTAAAAATATTAATTTATAATAAATTCAAACCCCACTTAAAAACTTCAAAAATGGATCAAATACGAATATTAGATGATATAGGGTTTTGATCTCATCAACCAATAAAATTTAGACATGTTTTGAATTTATTTTAAACATTATCAACTTGGTTTATCCTTATTTATTCTATTTAATTTTATTTGTGGTAATAATATTCTAAATTTTAAACTACTATAAATAATTTCTTATGTGTAGTGAATTGTCTATAATTGGATACTTTATGACATTTTAGACCATATAAATTTTAATTTATAATTTTTAAATATTTTTGTGATTTTTTAACATTTTTATAATATGTTATTTTTATACAATAACAATAGTGCCAATTTTGACACTATTAATATATTTGAATTTAAATAAACTAAAAAAATAATATATGTTCGAACTAAAAAATTTAATAGATTCATAACTTGTCATATTTATCAATAAAATTAGTGGAGCACATTAAATAGTGCATATATAATTTATTTCAATATTTTTAAAACCATTTATTTGATATTTCAATCAATAAAATAATTTTTACATCACTATTGTGTAATCATTAATGATAATTATTTAATCCCTAAAAATTATATATAAATTCACATGATGTAGATAATTTTATTATCTTTCATGATAATATTTATATTAGAAGATTTATGATGTTTATCACTAAATTAAAATTATTATACTTATAATATTTAAGAGAGTGACATGTTATCACTTTCTTTGGTTTTAATAATAATTATATAATTTTCTTGGTCAAAAGTCCATGAAATGAATGTATTCTGACCATTAGGTTACATGGGTCAAATTTTATTCATCCAATAGAATTTTTTCAGGTTTTATGGTAATTTTATAATCTTATTTTGACCCTTAATTACTTGATTTACCTTTAACTGCAGTAAATAAAAATTACAGTAGTTACTATTCATAATATCAAAAAAAATAAAAGTAACATATTAACATATTTTTGACCCACTGAATCCAAATATTGAATCCATTTTTCAAAATTCAAAACACAGAAGTCACAGTAATTGATTTAAAATTAATCTCGTTGTCACGAAAAGAGGTTTTAAAAGTTAAAACATTGCCAAAGATTGAAATGTTTTTACCTATGAATTCAAATTAAAATTAATGGTAATGACATAAATTATATTAAATTGTAAAAATATATTCTATTTATACTTTAAAATAATTCAATATTATAATTTAACTATATATATTATCTCGATTAAAAAAGTTGTTTTTATGAAAAATATAGCGTATTTTTACTATTCATCAAAATATGAAAGTTATCAGAAAAGTATCAAAAATTTATCAAATGTAAATTTTTATATCCTAATTAAAAAGAAAAAGTTTATTTTTTCAAATTTAACTCATAAACATTTCAAAAATTAGATTAAAAATGGGTGCGCC
The DNA here is from genome assembly GCA_963277665.1 of Viscum album. Taxonomy (NCBI): domain Eukaryota; kingdom Viridiplantae; phylum Streptophyta; class Magnoliopsida; order Santalales; family Viscaceae; genus Viscum; species Viscum album. The sequence goes on from OY728120.1 coordinate 898,301,094, forward strand.
ATCAAAAGTCGGAAAAACTGTATTTTTGAAAAAATGATTCTTTTATCCGAAAAAATTGATTTTTTTCTCATATCATATGTAAGATGAATTATAATGGTATATAAAATTTTAAATGTGGTTAATAATATTTATAATGACTATTTTATATAATATTTTAATAACATATCGTTGTTTAGTGAAACTCAGTATTGCGTACAACGCAAGCTATCGGGGAAGGTTTCTCCTGCGTGTAACGCAAGACAAGCTAGTGTTGCATGTAGTGAATGCTTCCTTTGGTGTTGCATATAAAATAAGACATAATAATATATTTCTCATAAAATCTCAGGGTGTTACAATGGGGACGCTAACTGCGTGACACGACGTGCTCAGATATCCATAGGACAGACACCTGATGGATTTTCTGAAGGTGGGGAGCACGTCATTCTCTTAAGAGGACGTACTATGGTTCCAGTGTCACTTCATGAGGAAGTGTTGAGGGAGTTCCACATGTCCCCTCTTGTGTTACATCCAGAAGTGGTGAAGATTTACCAGGACCTTCGACGACAACACTGGTGGCCAGGTATGAAGAAAGCGGTAGCGGAGTTTGTCCCTCAATGCCTCACTTACCAGCAAGTAAAGGCAGAGCATCAGGTACCAGCAGGCTTGGTTCAGCCTTTAGAGGTCCTAGAGTGGAAGTGGGATGGTATATCCATGGACTTTGTGGCGGGTCTTCCACGTACATCCAAGGGACATGACTCGATTTGGGTGATCATTGACCGACTCACCAAGTCGGCCCACTTCCTACCGATCAGAGAGCAGGGTTTAGTAAAGAACATAGGACACTTATATGTGTAGGATATTGGGTGCCTACATGGAGTACCTTATTCTATTGTATCTGATCGTGATGCACTCTTTACTTCCCAGCTATGGAAGGGGTTGTAGGAAGCTTTCAGGAAGCAGCTTCGTATAAGCACCGCCTTCCATCCACAGACGGAGGGCCAGACTGAGAAGACCATTCAGACCCTCGAGGACATGTTGCGTGCTAGTGTCCTCAACTTCGGTCTCATCTGGTAGGATCACTTACCTTTGGTGGAGTTTTCTTATAACAACATCTATAACTCCACTATTGGGATGTCACCTTTTGAGGCCTTGTATGGACGACCTTGCAGATCGCCACTGTGCTGGACAGACCCTGGGGAGTCAACACAAGTGGGACCAGAGATAGTAGGAGCTACCACGGAGAAGGTGCAGATCATCCAAGAGTAGATGAAGACTGCACAGAGCAGGCAGAAGTCGTTTTCTGACAGGAGATAGAGACCTTTGGAGTTCGAGGATGGTGACCACATCAATCTATGGGTCTCACCCCGATGAGGTTTGCGGAGATTTGGCTGAGGTGGCAAGTTATCTCTGAGATTCATCGGACCTTTTCAAGTCCTCAGTAGAGTAGGTGAGGTGGCTTACAGCCTGGATCTTCCACCTCAGTTGCATCGGGTGCACGACGTCTTCCACGTATCCCAGCTGAGGAGATACGTGTACGGCCTTTCACACATCATCGACCATGGGGAGATGGACGTCAACGATGGGGTGACTTTTACGGAGGATCCAGTAGAGATTGAGGATCGATATGATGGGGTCCTACGTGGATGGTCGATACCTCTGGTGCGTGTTCGTTGGCAGCACGGGAACCTCCAGGATTGCACATTGGAGCGGGAGTCTCAGATGCGTGCTCAGTACCCCCATTTGTTCCCTTAGTTTGAGTTGTAGCTTATAGGGACGTAAATCCCTGAGGTGTGGAGAATGTAAAGACCCGGAAATCCCGTGAAATTTTTTTTAAAATACATGGGAATTTTACAAGTCCACGAAAATTTACAGTGCTTGATTCCAAGGCTCGGTGTTCCCGGAATCAATTTCTAAAGTTTTGTTCAGGTACGTTTAGTAAACGTACGATCGGGATTTTATAACTTTTGAACCAGTGCTCGGAACTGAAATCTGAGGGCATCGTTGAACTCACAGCACCAGTATTCTCTTAGGAAGACTTTCACCTCGACGACAGTTGGTCGAGAATAAAAGTTATTTTTTGGATTTTTATAAAACAAATAAGAAAATAAAGTGTACAACACTTTATTTTATTTTAAGATGTCATGTGAGGGATTGTTGGTTAGAACCTCCACTTGGGAGTTGGAGGTAGGACCGTCACACCCTAACCTCCCATGAGAGGTTATGGTGGTGGGGTTCACCCGATCATAACTGTAACACCCGAGACTTTTATGTGAAATATTTTGTTTTTATGTTATATAAATCATCAAAGGAATCTTTCACTACATACAACACTATCTTGGCTTGCTTTACACGCAACTGCGGCCTTCCTCGATAGCTTGTGTCGTACGCAATACCGAGTTTCACTAAACAATGATATGCTTTTAAAATATTATTAAAACTAGCCTGTGTGAATAGTAATAACCACTTTTTAAAATTTTATAAATTTTATTTTTCAAAATGGACTTCATTTTTGGATTCAAAATATCGAAATTAGCCTAGGGTGAAATTTTGGTATTTTTCTGAAAACTTTCAATTTTTGATGAATAGTGAAACCACTAAGTGGTAGTTAAAAAACTGAATTTTTCATAAAACATAATTTTACCGCTTCTGTGAGTGGAATGTCGAAAATTTGAGAGACACGGTTGATGTCAGTAAGTAAAATGTGGTTCAATGAGATGAAAATAATTTTTTATGAATAGTAACTTTTTACTTTTTTTTACCACAGTTAAAAGTAAATAGGGTAATTAAGGGTAAAAATGATATTATTATTACCCTAACACATGTCCTAATTCTATTGGACAAGTGTAATTCGACCAAAAACAACCTTAGGAATAAAATATGACAATTTAGTCCCACTTGGATTAGATTAGGACATTTATTATTAATTTATTTAAAGAAGGGTTAAAATAGTTAAAATCAATGTTTAATAAGTAAATACTTTTTAATATGGGGTTATACATAAGATAAATTCGACTATAAATATTAATTAGAAATATAAAAAAAATTAATACATAATGGTATTTTATTTGTAATTTTTAGACCTTAAATAATTTAATTTATTTATGACACAATGATGATAAAGTAATTATCTTATTAATGAAATATTGACATAATTGATGTTATAAATACCCAAATAAATGTAATTTGAGACTTTTTATAAATTAAACTAATTTTATAGGTTAATATGACATGTTAGTATTTATTTAAGTAACTTGGTTCGAACTAATCATTCTGTTATGATTTTCCGAAAAATGAATTACTAAATAGTGTCAAAATTGACAGAAAATAGTTTTTAAAAAAAATATTATATTATTAATTGTTATTTTATTCCTAAAAATCTAAGTTTCGGCCAAATGACTTAGATATGGTTATATATTTTAATAATAAACAACTTGGGGTTCTTTTGGCTTGATATAGTAAGTTTATTAACCTTATAGTGTAAGAAAACAAGAAGACACGGTAAAAGTTAAATCTAAATGATAAGGTTAAAATTGATACCTAAACTTATCTAAATTCTATTGGATGAGATTATTTCGACCCCTACCCGCCTTATCTTTGAAATATATCAATTTGGAGCTATTAAAAACCGAATTTGACTTTATAATAAAATAATATTTTTAGTTATTTCAAAGGTGCCCCTCTCCTCCCTTATAAAAGGGCACCTCCTCCCCCTCTTCCTCACACCACTTTGAGCCTTCAAGCTCGGCCAACACCTGACAATTTCTCCTCTACACTTCCCTAGAAACATCCTAGAGGTTTTTGTCTTCTTCAATGACCTATTTTAGTTCCCTAAAAGGAGGTCTCAAAGAAACACTTCAAAGAAGAGGTAATGTCTGTTACCGATTCTTTCATCTTTATTTCTTATTCCACTTCTTCTTCTTTAGTTGTTTCATTATGAAGTAATAACATCAGTATCACTCATATACTGATATTTTATTATAAGTATGAAACAACCCTATTTAACCATCTATCCATCCTACGGAAAAAGAAATCATCGCGCGTGCGTACGTACGGAATACCGTCTCCACGCCGTGGTGTAATCTATTTTCCACCACCACCTTACTTGAATGGGTATAATGGTGTAAATAATGACTATATATGACTATTATAAAGTGATATTGATTCTTAAATAGTATACATACTCTCCAATACAATTCCACGATCATAGGAACGATATCATCACTCGTGCGTACGTACGGAATACCGTCTCCATGATGTGATGCGACTCGTTCTACATGATCTTAATTTCATAATGATTATATAAATGAATTGAATGAATGAATATGATATATAATATCATTCTTGAAATGAGTTATCTATAACCTAAAGAGAATAATAAGAATTTATTCGACAAAACACGCATAAGAACAAAAAGTAATAAACACCCGAATAACAAGTAGTAATGAAATATTTCTAATAAGAAGCTAAGAATATGATCATATATGATATCATAACAATAAGTATGATTCTGGAATAATTCAATAACATTATTTAAATCATTATACAGGAGTTTCAGACACTTACGAAGCAAATCGGACCTAAGGTAAGGGAAAATATCACAGTCTCATTTTTATCCGAGATTGTTTATACTCTGGAATTTACTGGGGTGTATTTTATCATCCACATCCATGTTTCCTTAATATGTAATATTTATATCCTTATAAAATAGTTTATATCCAATTTTTACCCTTCGGTGAGTTTTTAATAAAAGATATGAAAGGAATCTTTTGTCATTTTTCGTACGAGGTACTTTTTGACTTTTCCGACAAAAGTACGAGAAGAATGATTTTTTAACTTATATGGCATTAATGGATTTTTAAAAAATTATTTCCAAGAATATTCCTTTAAAAAGTTTATTTTTAATCAACTTCTTTTAGTTTAGAATTTTATGACATGTTAAGAAAGGAAAAGTGTTTTTGAAGTAGAAAGGATATTTTCCTTAAGAATGGAGTTCAAGTGTTTTATCAAAATTATTTTCCATCTAAGATAATAAAGGGTTCTGTTTCTATCCCTATTATTACATTGATTTAATTATGTTGTGATGGAATTATTTTTATGAATTCCTTTATCTTATATGAATTGTTTTATGATGTCATTTTTATTACATGGGTTATGCAATGATGTATGATTTACGATTTTGTGGCACACATAAGAATGGTATCATTATGAGATGGGTGGGACCTATATCTCCCTCCAATGCATTGGGTAAAGATTTTATATCTCATGAGATAGACATGTTTGGAACGGTAGGTTATACCGGTTCAGTGAAACAGGACTGAAACGAGGAGTGAAATCGGTTCAGAAATGGACTTTGTCCACTGAGATAGTCTTGGAAATGAGTCTTGACTAATAAGAAATGATTCTCTATGATTATGTGTGTATGCCACAAATTTTCATGTTTTATGTTATGATTATTGGGATTCCATTTCACTACTATGATTTATCCCATGTTATGAAATTATGCTCTCCTTTGCAGGTTAAGATTTCCAAAAGTTATGTTCTTATGAATATGATGTGATTGATATTTCTTTTGTTTACCCTTACTGAGAATTTGAGCTCACACTTTTTTATGTTTTATTTCCCCAGGTCAGGAAGAAGGTTATTAAGTAAGATATGCCAAAAGGGACTATAGAAATGATGAAATAAATAGGAGACAGTGTAGACGCTTTATGAACCAGTTGTTTATGTTTCCCAGTTTCTAAAGACACTATACCTATACGGTCCTTTCGTGGTTTTGTTATATGTTGTAATAAGTATGCTTCAATTTTGAAGTATTAAAAATGTATGTAAAGTATGGGTCATTATAATAACCTCCTATGAGAGGTTATGACGTGGGGATACCATGAGACTTAACCCTCCCCCCCCCAATTAATGGGGTGGTAGAGGAAACCTCTCAACCCCCTCAATTAATTTTATGTGTCAACGTAAAATTAATTGCTTCCAATTTAATTTTATGTGTCAATGTAAAATTAAATGCTTCCAATTAATTTAATGTGTCAACATAAAATTAAATACTGTCAAATTAATTTTATGTGTCAACATAAAATTAAATCATGCCAATTGTTTTTTTATTGGATATTTATTTTCCCTGGTGGTGGAATTGGGGAAAGGCATGGATTTAGAGAATTGGGAGGAGCTCTGGGAGAAATCCTCTCCAACAAAGAATGCTTCCTCCACGAAGAACGCGAAAAATGTTGGCGACGTTTTCTTCTTCGAATTCCTTCCTCAAATCCTACCGACGTGGAGCATCGTCAACGAGATGACGCAACTCGGGATTTGAGACATGCGGCGGACATGATGAAAAAATGACTGGAAAATCAAAGGTAGGGGGTTTATTGCTTGATTATTTTATACCCTTCTTATTATATTATTTATTGGATAAAAAGGGATTGTTGTGGACGTGTTATTGATCATCTGTTATTCTTGATGTGGCAATTTATACCTCCCTAAATGCGGAGGGTCTGGGCCAACCTAACATGGCCTGACACCCTTCGTCAACTTTTATTTCTTGGTGTTCTATAGCATGGCGATGAGGCGACGACGAAGAAGGCGGCAACGATGAAGGTCACGCTACCCACGGCCTGCCCGGCCGCTACCGCGCCCTGTCCAGCACCCTATTGGCACCCTCGCGCCCTACCCGACGCCCCCGCAGCTTGCTCGGCCGCTACCGTGCCCTGCCCGGCGCCCTTCCGTTGACCCCGCGCCCTGCCCGGCCACTGCCGTGCCCTGCCCGGCGCCCTGTCGGTGCCCCCACGCCCTTCCTGGCGCCCTTCCGGTGCCCCCGCGGCCTGCCCGGCCACTGTCGTTCCCTACTTGGTGCCCTTTCTGGCACCCCCATAGCCTGCCCGGCCCCTACCGCGCCCTACTCGGCACAACCGCGGCCTGATCGGCGTCCGCACGGCCTTCCTGCGCCCCACGCGCTCTGCCTGCGCTCCAAACGGCCTGCCCTCTAGCCTCCTAACCAGCCCGAACCTCCCGAGTTGATTCACCCGAGTTGCGCCCCTCGCGGCGCTAGTCGAACCGGCCCCGGCCTTTAGGCAGAGTTGCCTATGTGGCGACCTCCGGGCTGAACCGCCCTCGTAGTCTGCTAGGTCAGGCCCAGCGGACCGGGCCAAACTTAGCGGGCTAACCCACCCAACAGGCCGGGTCAGACCCAGTGGTTCTGACAGGGTCGGCCCAGACCAGGTTGTCCCAGACTGGGTTGGGCCGAGTCGGTCCGATCGGGTCGGACCGGACCCGGGACCACTACTGCCCCCATACCTTCTTGGGCCATAACTTTGGAACCAGACGATCGTTTGACGAACTATCAGTGGCACTGGTATTCTTAGAGCACAACGGTCCCTTTGAGTTTACCCCACTGGAGTTCGGGGTAATTTTGAGATACGGTCAGGTTGGATCGTACACGAATCCAACCGGGCCCACTGGACTAAAAAGCTAATAACTCACAGACCGGGTGTCTGATTGACACGTCGTCTGTTGCGTTGAGACCCCTATGACGAGATGGAACTTTTTGATACTTGTTTTTGGGACTTGGTGGTATTTGACGTGTCGACACATGGCTTGAAGAGCGGACCCTCTCGGTATCCAGTGTACTTTGTGAAAACCTTGTGGTTGGCTGCGACCTGACGACTGTTCATGGATCCTGTGTGGGTCCGATAGTTCTGACTTCTGTTCTTGGATCTTGTGTGGGTCTGATAGCTTAGCTGGTCCTAGATCATGTGTATGTCTGACAGCTCCGACTACTATTCTTGGATCCTGTGTGGGTCTGATAGTTTTAATTGCTGGTCCTGGATCCTGTGTGGGTCCGACAGCTTAGATGAATCAGTGACTACATCTGATCATCTCTATCACTCTAAAAAAGTTGTTTACCTGTGTGAGTTGAGTCAGCGACTTCTGTGTTTTCCTCATCATTGAGATGGGTTACTTGATAACTTAGGTATATGTATGGTCATATACCTAACTAATGACTATCCATTGATTTCATACTCTGTGGTTTATCCTTGTTGGATTTTGTGAGACCTTGAGGGTCTCGGGGTCCCTACTGAGTATCGTTATACTCACCCCTACACAAGATATGCCCACACCTCATTATGTTGGATTCAGACGACAGACAGCGCTGACGGAGGCTGAGAGCGCCAGGACTGGACGGTACCAGGAGGTGGACCTTACGAAAAGACGGTACACGGAGGAGTTTGACGGACGTGGAGTGATGAGGAGGCTGTCTTTACCTACCCTTTAGGTAGGATCCATGGTGGATGATCTATGAGCTACTTCCACATTTCAGTTATTTTTTCCCTTTTTAGTTGTACTTGTACTTTATTGTTGGGCTTGAATTTCTAGCCTCTTTTACTTTCCAGCACTTATTTTGTATACATATTTAATTAGTGTTTACTTCTATCTCATACTCTGTTGTGTGTGTTTTCAGTTTATAAAGGCAATGTCTTCCCAGATTTTAGGGATTTTATTCCTTTGGTGTTAGTCTCCAGCCCCTGTCCTATGGAATACGGGCTTGGGGTAGTCATAGAACGGGCCCCGGGAGTCGGGTTGTGACAATATTTTACTGAAGAAACAAAAGTTATGAACCCAACATGAAATAATTTAACTATATAATCTCCTTAGCAAGATAAACTGGATAGACTACCCAGATCTCATCAGACCATTTTTTCTCTCCACAAGGTTGATTAGATTTTCATGTCTTTTTTGGAAGAAACAAAAATGGTAAATTCGATGTGAAATCATTTAACTATGGTATCCCTTTATCATGAAAAAAGGATAGATTACCCAGTTCTCATCGAACCATTTTGTTCTCACCACATGGGTGATCAAATCCGCACATGTATTTTCCAAATAAAAAATACATTAATTATATTGAAATCCTTTATGTAATTTAAAGTGTGTACTCTCCTCACTTATAAAAGGGTACCTCCCCTTCTCTATTATTCAAAAAGTTTGAGCCTTATAGATTTTAAAATCCTTTGAATAATGCCTTATTATATTCCTTAAATTCATTCTTGAACTCATATTCTTACCCTAAGTCCATCCTAATAAGCCTTAATATGTAATATAAAGGGGGTATCTCAAAGAATAGGTAATAATCTTTCCCGACTCATTCAATGTTTATATATTATTCTAATTCCTATAACTATATTTTATCCATCCTAAAATAATGAATCTGGTATAATAATTATTCTGATATGTTTTATGATTATTTTATAGCCATTTTCCTCTCCATTTCCATCAAACAAGAAAAGAAAGTATCACTTGTATGTACATGTGGACCACCACCTCCATGTAACAATATGATTCACTTTCCATTACCATATTTCATAAATAGTTATTATGATGAATTTAATGTTTATATATTATATTTATAACATAATTATGATTCATTAATTATAATATATAACCTAACTTCTTACCATTCCATTTATTGGAAAATGATAATGTCTCTCGTGCATACATGTAGACTACCATATCCATGAAACGATGTGATTCGTTTTTCATTTATGCTTTATATAGATAGTAATAAAGATATATTTAATGAATATATATATGATATTTAATATATAATAGTTATTTTTTAAATTTTAATTATAATTTATTTTTCTTTCATTCCATTCATCGAAAAGTGAAAACATCACTCATCCATACATATAGACTACTGTTTCCACAAAGTGATGTAATTCATTTTTCATCACCGATTAATATGAATAGTTATGAATTCATATATAATTATTACATATTATGATTATGACATGAATAAAATAATGAATATTATTGGCCTTTGATTAATATATAAGGACCCTAACTTCCAAACCAAAACATGTAAGAAAAATGAAACAATTATCAACTGGAATAGTTATTTTAATTAAGAATTGTAACTAAAAATGATAAGATGTTGTAATTAAATCATATATAGAATTATTTGTATGAATATGGTTATGGAATAAATTTATAATAACTCTATATTAATTATATATGAGGTTAAAATTTCTTAAAAATAAGATCATACTTGAGGTCAAGGTTTATCATCTAAAATTGTCTTCTTTAGGACATATGCTATGTTATGCACTTATCTTCTTCTATGAGGTGTATATATATACCATTTGACATGTTATATCATTAATAAGTATTAAATATATATATTTGTAAGTTATAATTCAATTTATTTCATCTAAGAGGTTATGATTAAAAAATTTCCAAAATGGTAAGAGATTTATGTTACAATCTGATTTATTTTTTGGGATTATGTATACTAAATTTTCATTGAGGAAAATTATATAGATATTATCCTTTAAACCCCATATATTTTATTCAATTTTTTTATTCCTATATATTTTATTTATTAGTACCATTTTTCTCTATTTGTTAATTAAAATATTCAATAAAAAAATTAAAGAAAAACCAACCATATTTCCCCTTTAGTCGATAAAATATTTCCTTCATGTAAATGATATTCAAAGAAAAATTATGTAAGTTTTTACCAATAATTGAATTTTTTTAAAAATATAATTTTCATTACCTATTAATTTATTTAGAAATTTTTAAAAGGATTCCTTTTACATAAATGTTTTTTGAACAAGTCTTATTTGACTTTTTTTCAAAAGTGTGAAAAGAATGTTCTCTTTTAACATATATGGTATAAATGTATTTTACTATTGTCATGAATATTCTTGGATTTGAATGTTATTTTATGGTTATCTTTGGTTATTTATAAATAAAAAATATATTAATATTATATGGATGTTTAGTTAAAATGTTATTAAAATAAATGGATGTTTTTATCATGATTTCAAAGAAAGGTTTAAATGTTATATTAAAGTTGTTTTTCATCAATATCAACATCCTTTAATTATTTTTATTTTTAACCAGAGATATTATCTTATGATTCCATCCACTAATGAATATGATCTTAGGATGATTATATAAAACCAATTTATTTTCAAGGGGTTAATTAAGCTATGATGAGATAATTAATTCTCTCCTGATACCATCCACTATCTTTATCTGTATGGATTATGATTAAGTGATAATGAGTTGTTTATGGAACCCATTTGTTATCCATGGGTTATACAATGATGATATGATGAATGTTTTATAAACATATGGAATACATGTTTATGGTTTTCATTATGTGATGGGTGGTCCTAGAATTATATTGCCCTATAATGCATTAGGTAAAGAATGATATCTTGTGAGAAAATAAATATTGGAATGGTGAGTGAACCTAGTTCAATAAGGGACTTTTTCCACTATGATAGTCTTAAGAGTGAACCTTAACTAAGTAAATGATGGAATAGGGAGTGAACCCAATCCACTATTATAGTCTTTGTAGTGATCCTTGACTAAGTAAATTATTTTCTAGACTTGTCTTTATACAAAAAACTTATTTCTTATTCTTATAATATGTTCCAATGGATCATTATTAATTATTGATGATTCTGCACACTTATGCCTTATGAATTTTTATTAGAAAAACCTTATTCCATAGTTCATAATTAAATATCTTTAACTAATTGGTATGATTTTATTATGTTATAATAATGTTCTCATACCCTTTTTTATGCTTACTTGTGATCATTGATTGATATCTCTAGTTCTTACCCTTACTGATAATCTGAGAACACACTTTCTTATTTTTCCTTCTTCCCTTGGTTATAAAGAAATGTGTTAAGTAAGAGATGTATAATAAGGATTATATGAGAGAATAATCTTATGGTATATATTTAAGATCATTTATGAAATAATTTGATTATGTATTTAGACTCTAAATATAATAAACCATTATGTTTCTGGGGCATGTATTGTTATGCTTTTTATTGAATATTCATCTAAAATGATGTAATATTTATGTATGTTATTCTTAAGTCACCTCTATCTCTCAATATTTTCTCTTATCATGTATAAAAAATTGATTTAATTATCCTCTATGATCTATCCAATATATTTTCCAAAAAAATCACTCTTATTATTCCAATTTTGAACTCATCATTGGCCTCTAAAAAACCCACCCGGGTTGAGTAAATACCCTAATAAAATATCATATATTCTTAAATTTAAAAATTAATCCAAATATATAAAATATTCAAAATATATGTGAAACATGACATGGACATGTATTCTCATATGTAATTTCTTTTTTCAATGTTTGAGTCTAAAACACATGTCCTTCAAATCCATATCTCTGAAAAAAAAAATATAGTCATTTCCTTCATTAAAATTTCATTTCTAGAACACATGATTGCACTATGATATATAAATAATGGAATGGTTTATTACTCCTCAATTATAAAATCTACCTGAAAACTATCAAGAAAAAAACCAAGCTCTATGACCCTCAACATGATCAACTTTCTATTCTTCTAAAAAATGATTTTTAAAAATTCCCATAATGGGATCACTAGATATTTTAATCTAAAAGTATATAATTTCCATGTATAAACCATGATGTATTCTATTGTGTGGTTTTATTCATATCCAATATTTCTAACCATACATGTGAACCATGATCATCCTTTTATCCTATACCATAATGAATTCTCATTTTATACTGAATCATGATATAGTTCAAACATCACATGGAATCCAAGGATTTTACAAAATTTCCTTTCCTAAAATAGATTCCCCTACTGTTCTAGTTTACCAAAATATGACATGGTATAATAAACCCCTATGTGTTTTCTCCTCTTGTGGATCATTAACTTCAACTCTTAATCCTTCAATCCACTTAATTGAGTATGTTTTATCAAATTCCTCCTAATCATGATAGTAGTTTGATGAAAATTTTATAGTATAACTTATTATGATATGGTCTCTCTACCAGCAATAATAAGTTCTTCAAACTTTCTGAAGTATTCTTTATACACCTTCAAGATTCAAGCCAATTTATATTCAATCATTAATCTTCAAATACCAATAAAAAATAATTTTTATCCAAGCTTCATTATAAAATATTTTACTAACATTGATTCCATAAACCTATTCTTAAATGGACTACTTTCCAACATTCAATAAATTTCTTATATAATAATAATCAACCTTATATTCTCAATCCATTCATGAAATAATACATGAAATAATGGTTAAGAGAGATTAAATCCCTCTCCTCAACCCTCAATCACCTTTTTACGGTTAGTTGTAATCTTCTTCTTCTTTTTCATTTCTCATTTATATAAATATTGTTTTTTCTTATCCACTCTCATACACAACATATTTAATTTAATAGGAATTTTTTTTATGGTGAAATTAGGTTTAACCTATATCTAATGGATGGCTCAAACCCTCAACTGAGATATTTATTATTCTCATTCTACATTATTGTGGTTCCTTCTTTTAGTTTAGTCAATATCCAATTATCACATAATCTACAATAATTTTCCATGATTATTGGTATTCAAATAATTCACTATGATCATCTTATCAAATAATCATTTCATTCCAAATAAAATTTTACTTATTATTTACTTATCTATATAAAAAATAATGAGTCTAATATATTACATTAAATGGATATGTGTTGTGTAAAATCACAACCCTCATGAGTTAATTTTTTATCGGGTGGAAATATAAAACCTAAAATAGATATAAATATTATGTGTTTATTAGAAATATTCATCTCTTAATTCTATATATTGTAAATCTCTTGATTTTGTTAAATGAAACATACATGTATTTGGTGGAATTATCCTCTTCTATCACAACTACTCAATGTGTGTGGTGTATCATAAAATATGTTCTTATAACTCTTCTGTAACTCATAAAAATCCATGTCTACTATTTTCAAAAATGTCTTTATTAATTTTTATCGCAAGATTTTGTTTACTAAATTTAAAAAATTAAATATTCTTAAATAAAATATTTAGTATTATAATATTTAAATTATAAAAAAACATCAAATAAAAATCAATTTACATTTAATGATTTCATTGATATTTCGTTGATTTCCTAAGATGTCACATACTCAATATTTTTAATAAATGTAACATGATTTATCAAATAACATGATTTATAATTTAAATTTTTTATATTTCATTACCTCTAAAAAATTATATACCACAGTATATGGTTTTGTAAAAAAATTATTTACACATTATATGTTCTGTAATAAAACATATTTTATGTTCACATATTTATTTTCTAAAAAATGATATATGGACGTGAAAATATATTGTATTATGTTTATTTTAACTAATATCCATCAAAATGTATCTCCAAAAGGTAATTTTAACCTTTAAATCAAACATATTCTAATATTATCGATGATTTTTGAAATTATCTGTGTTTATAGAATCTATTATGTGCTTATAGAAAATTTTTTCACTCGCATATTATTTTTACTTAACCTATGGTTAAATATATTATATTTTAGACTTGATAAATATTTTATAGCTTAGGTGATGCTTTTTATTTATCCTCAATTCTATAAATATATTTTGTGTAATTCCTTGTCATTATTTTTTATATCCTCTAAACTATGTTATGCTTATTTACAATAAATGTTTTTTTGTAATAATCATGTTTAATTTAATTCTCCAAGTGATTTTATACTCATCATATAAAATTATTTTTTATAAAAATAGTTCTATGAAAAAAAAAATATGAAAAAATTCATTTTCATGTGTTTTCATTCAAATCAACTCAAAATCATCTTATAAAAGTTCTATGTGTAATTTTTATTTATTTAATGTTTTATATAGGATGAATTTTTCATGCATACATAACATAATTGTTTTTTGTTTAATTCCTAAATAATTTTCATTCTAGTATTATCTTCAAATCATAAACATTTTTAAGTACGAATTTATTTATAATTCTTCATCTTTAAGAGATATTCCCATCATCTATGGTCACATTAGTGATTACCTTCTTTGGGTGTTCTTATTCTCAATGAATGTGTTTATTTATTTGAATTATATTATATATAAGTATAATTTTTTGTGTTACTATGATAAAATAATTATAGTTATTGGGATATATGTTTTCACTATAATATTTTTTTCCATTTTTTTGGATAATTTGTTATATTTTTAGCCATATATTTTTTATTTTAATTCCTCTAAAAATTTATTAGGTTTTGGGTAACATAATATCTTATACAAAACAAATGTTATGTATTTATGTAAATTGTATGTGGTTAACCAAGTTATATATCAAAAAATATTTTATGTAAATATTTTATCAACTACTTTTTGTCAGACATGTAACTCAATAACACTTATTCTTAACTTTAATCCTTCACTTTCTTGAAAAATAAATCATACTGTTATCATTTACCACTTAGAACTAAACTATAATAACATGTATTTCAATGTTTCTTACGTTTAAATTTGTGATCACTTGTATTAAACTAATTAGTCATTTGTTCTTAAATATTTGACCACTTGTGATTAATTATATGGTCATTTGTAAATATTTCATTTTATAGTTTTATTGAAGTAAACACATGACAAAACATTAATAAATTTATATATAAATATGATAAACATGTGTTAATAGTACTCATTTTATTCAAATCATGAAGTTTTATTATAACTGAGGTCACATTTATTACATTAACACCCTATTAGAGGGTTAATTGGGTATACAATTCCTTTCAATAAATTTTCTTATATTCCCATGTTAAAAGTAATGTTTAATTTTTCAATCATAATTACAAAAAAAATTAGAAAATAGTTAATGAAAATAAATTCTAAGGATAACATATTTTATAATTCACCTTATAATTTGGATGGTCTAGTACAATGATCATACAATTAGTGATACATTGGTTTACGTATATCACTGATGTCACTCTCAAGGATTACATTTATTTTTTTTTGGTTTACAACTAGAACCATGGGTTATAATATCTTCCTCATTATTTACTCATTGATTTATGTAAGGGATTAAAATACGATCAAAATTTAGAATATAAAAGGATATGATCAAAGTAAATAAAAAATAAAAACTTTGATAGTGTGTCTCTTAATATCCATAATATCAAAATAAAATTAACCTCCTAAAATTTCCAAATTTTCAATTAGTTCCTTGATATAATAGGATCTTCAATTCCCTTCTACAATTCCTTATTTAATATAAGATTATACATTTCCTATTTTCAATATCCTTAACCTTTCTTATTTCAATCACAATTATATATATAATATTTTATTAGTATTTAATCCTAAATTTAATGGCTAGGATCTCTTTATGTTGATAATATCATTCATCTTTGTTTCATATGTCGATTTAATAAATGGATAGTCAGAGTAGTATAAATATTTTGAATTAAATAGACACTTCAAAACTCCAAACATTCTAAAATATGATGAGATATCAATATATAATTTATAGTAATATACAAAAAAATATGTTGTTACACCTTTCATTGTGTCTTATTCATTTGAAAAATTTAAATATTTGAGAATTACACTTAAATAATGTGTATATCTAACATGGTCTGACCCTCTAGGACCCTAGCTATGCTGATGGTTAAGCTGAGTGTATCACCACCAGCCCACCTCTAATAAGAAATGGGCCGGTGACTAGACCCAATATGAAATAACAAATATGATACACCTTGGTATAATGAAAACATGAACTATATTTACATATCTAATAATTAAATATATAAATAACTTCCCGCATGATACAAGATTTAATAACCAAGAATTCAATAAATAATATAAAAAATAACACCAATTATTTGGGGTTAATAAAAATTAAACCTATAAAATATAAAAATAGGGAAGAACATAAGGAAACCAAGGAAAAAATATCCATCATAAAAAATATTAATACACCTCTTTGACATTGGAACTCATGGGATGAACATTTCCAAAAAAATCATCACCACTAAGAATCAGTAATCTTTAGATCCACCAGCTGCACATCTTATAATATCACACCCAAATTGTGAATCATATTTATAAACACAACATGTGTGGGAGAAAAAAACACATATGGGCGAGTATAAGAACACCTTACAATAGTACTCGAAAGAAAATTAAAGAATAATAAAAAGTAAAACAGTAACCAGAGTCAAAACTAAATAACTAATATTTTCAATCTAGATATACAAGACAAAAAAATGAAAAATTAGAGAAGTGGGAGTTATAAATACAATTCCCAAATTCACCATAGTCATCTCATGAAAAAAATGGAATAAAAACTATATAATTCACATATATAATAACAATGTAACACCCATAACTGGACCTCATTCCATAAAGTAGAACTATACCTCCTTTCTCACTCATAACAGCGCAAGGGAGAGGTGGAATTCAATTACATGATGAGTTCATCACTTCAAACCCAAAAATAACCCACTGGGTAACCAATGGTAAGGAAAAAATATATATTATCTCACTAATCTTCGAGTTATGCATCATATTAATCATATCATTACTTTCCCAAAAATAAGGAAACTATCTGGACACATCAGAATCTCATTGGTCCTAGTATAATGTCTTGTTCCAATAAAAACCATAGGAAAACAAAACCATTCCATAAGAGCCTCACTGTAAACATATGGTCATAATGGAGGACCCACACCACACTAGGGTAAATATATATCTTTTAAGGTAGTATCCAATCCAAAAATGGGGAACCCCAACCCATCTCATGGGGGAGCTCCTTGCCCCATCATATATATTTCAAAAATTATTCATTAATAATGTAATGATATATGGGGTCTCTTAGAACTCATTAAAAATATGTAAAACCCATACCATGGGTCCTCAAGTAAGTGTGAACTATATCAATTTAAGGATAACCCACACCTCATCAATTATAACTAGACTAAGGTACTAACCAACCCTGAGATCACACCACTCTTCATCTCATATTCACTTAAAGAGAGGGTTCAATGAAGAAAAAAACTAGAATATTCATAGGAATAGTATTAACTATTAGATAATATATCAATACCACAAGGATAATAATGGAAGTAACTATTCAACATTCCATGCTTCCATTGTATCAGTCTTTAAGGATATAACACACCAAGATTCATTAATCAATCTCCAAATATTCCTTTTTAATTAATACACATAAACCATAAGGAATATGGGACTACACAAATATTTATCGCCTCAATTATGATATAAAAGACTCTTATTAATTCATTTCTCCTATAAGGGTGTGATGTAATACTTGACCATGAGATTTAGGGTCAAGGACTCTACTACAAACCATTTATAATTACACTACTACAAACAATATCTTAGGGAATACCAAACTATATATTACATTCATGGAACCCACGCTCTATCATACACACATTTTTTTTGGAGTAAAACCCGTTATACTTATTCCAAATATCACACCCATGTCCAGTTTTTGTATCTATAGGGATAATGAACAAAAACTATATCAATTCTTCATAATCATCCTCTGATGGAAAATAGGAACCTACTATTATGTTCTTAAATAGGTAAAGTACATTATTTGTACTATGCTCAACATGACATATGTACCCTGAGGGGTTAACTAGGTGTGTACTATTGTAGACCAGTCAAGTATCTTTTCCACAATAGTGTGTTCCCATGGGTTTCATGTTATCTTTTATCTACACTTTTCTTATCATTTTGGAATTTAGCCTTAAATTACCATTTATTACTATGTCCTAGTGGCCAACTAGAATTAAATCCTATTAGTATTACCATATGTGCACATCCTCTAGGTTATTCTATAATTAGCGCATATTATCTAAGGTAAACTAGATGAAGATATAATGGTTCATTCCCTTGTGTGATATTTGGAATGACCCCACATGTAAAGGTGGTTTTCCATGTAAAACGCAATAGAACCCCATGTAAAAAACTTACTAAAGTCTTATAGGTATAGAATATGGAATAACCACAGGATAATGTGGCATGACCTAGGTAACTCTCTACGAATTTTCCCTGATCTCTCATTCAAACTACCACAACACTTTCCTAAGTGAAAAGGCCTCATTCCATATTGGTATAAACTATACTAAAGTTTATAAATATAATTATATCACCTATAAAAGTTTTTCTATGGTTTTTTAATAATCTAGGCTATAAATTTAAAATTGAGTAATTTTTAATTAATACATAAATTTTTATAATAAAATTGAACCACAATTACACCATAAAAATTATCATATAGTTAAAATAATAATTATGAGAAATAACCAGCATCAAATCAATAATTCCATAATTTATTATATTTTTTACTTTGATTAATATTTTAAAAATTAATTATCTTGTTATAATTTATTCTTTAATTCACCCCAAATCAAAGTAAAATAATAATTATTATAGAATTATACTTCTCAAACATCTCTAAATTTCAATTATACCATTCTCTAATTTCATAAATAATCATCATTTCACAATATTCTAATTTTAACCATTGATTATGAATAAAATTTATATCAATTTTAAATCTATCTTTAATTCCCCATAGTAGTCCTCAACTACTTATCTCATCTCACTTCAATTATTTAACTAGGATAACTATTCAAATAATCACATTTTCATTCGATTCCTTTCAATTGATCATGTCATTGGAAATCGATCATTTATATTCATATTCATAATCCAATTTCTGTTATACCATTAAATTATCTTCTTAGATGATTATAAATAACTTACCAACATAAATAATAATTACTTCATAAATTCATATTTATAATCAATTTGATAATGATTTTAATTCATTCCTTGATTCCATGATGAACATCATCGTTCAATAATATTATGATCACCACTATCCATTCATTTAAATCTCATTATCTATATCTATATATTTCTCAATCTTCCATGACACCATAATTATATTGGTTATCTCCCTTGAGATAATTTTGAGATGATAATTAATAGTTCCCCTAAAATAAAAAAGAGTTATATCTAGTTAATTCCTCTAAATCCTCTCTCATTTACACCTTTAATTATATGAATCAATATTCCTTAAATATTCTATTACTTTTCCATTTAGTTCCTCCCATTCAAAACCCATTTTAAATATCTCAAAATATCCAGGAAATCAAAATGAAAATATATAAATCTAGTTCATATAATAATTCAATGTCACTACCCCCAAATTAAATAGCCCACTTTCCACATTGTTTATTTTTTAAGAATAATCCATAAAAATATGAAGAAAATAATTAATTAATTAATTATTAAATTATACTGACACCCAAAATTTAAGGATAAATTCAACCCTGTATAAAAATTACCAAATAACATCCTGGTATTAAAAATCACATCTACAATCCAATGAAATTTTCATAATTCTATTTCAAGAGTTAAAAATTACTATTTTAAATTTTAATGGGTTTGGGGCTTTGAAACACCATAATGAACTAAGTTACTCTAAAGTAAAAAACCCACTCACTAAATTCACACCACCATTAAACATTTCATCCTTGAAAATAAGATAATATAATACACTAATCTATAAAAATTTTAAACAACCTTTTCTTAAGGGTTAATAGGACCTCACACACACTTCACCCATTTCTAGAGGTCCAAAATTTATATAGGTATATAAAATTACCACTTGGGTAAAACAAATTTTTTGTATCATTTACTCTATAAATTATTTTTCTAGAGCTTCCAATTTTTCCAAAAAATCATCTCAAGATTTACTCAAAGGAAAAGCCTCAAAATGTGTACCATATTACATTTCATTAATATTATTATGGTTTTCTCCCTTAAAACCCTTCCCATCCATTAGACATTTACTATCATAGAAAATAAGAAAAAACATGAACCTTAATCATCAACTTTGAAGTTGTTCATTAATAAAGGTGTCTTCTATCAAGAGTTTCATTCTATCCACTATTTTATGAATAACCAAAGATAATATCATAAGAATAAAATATAAACCCATTGAACTTTGTAATTGGGTGCATTTATGATAATACTAAACTACCTCACAAGAACCTCAAGGTTATATTCCCCTAGAGATTTGTATTTAATTCTAATTGTTTCCTAATCAAGCAAACATATCAATGATTCCAACTCAATGCACTAAGATAATTTCAACCTTCGGTATCCTCTTTTCTCTAACCAAAAAAAGTATAACCCCTTCCATATCTCAAACTCCAATCGGGTTCTCATGTGCCACTATAGATGGCTTGGCTGGAGAGGGTTTATCAATACCTTTTGAAAGATACTAATGAGTTAATAAATGAACTAAATTAGCATAATATAACCTCTATAAAATATTGTATCATATTTTTGGTGACCCATTCCACTATAATATGAATAAAAATGTCCTAACCCTTTCATATAACCCTGATTTTTCTTCTTCAAATCTTTTGATAACACCTAATAGAACTTGAGGGACCATAACCCTAACATATGGAACCACCACATGCCTAGTACCTTTTATATATATCTCAAAATATATCTCATTTTGACACTCTCTATGTATCTAAGGTTTCTTTACAATGTATATGAATAAATACCTATTTAGATTACTTATAATATAAACTTCATTATTTTCATTAAATTTTGTGTTTCTAATAGAAACCAATAAGAAAATTTCATGGGGCACAACAAGGATAGAAAACAAAAAGTGTATCAAGGAGTCTAATGTTATTTTAAACACCCATGTTGAACATCCATAGAGATGATCTATCATGATCATAAACCTGAGCATTGAAAAATAATCCTGAGACATTGCAGAGGACCGTGGCCATTTCCAATATACTAAAAGAAAGTAGTTGAAAAATCATTATTACCATAAATAATTACTAAAAGATCATTTTTTATCATTGACCATCTAATCGTAGATTAATATTATTATAAAAGATACATATTCTACATGATTTAATAGAAACATCAGATTAAACCCATTTAATCATGCCACCCTTTCCAAGCTCAAGATAACCATGTCCATAACTCCTCCAAGGATAGATATCAGAAGGAAAAATAGTTCTTTATTGTGGAATTTCTAGGAAAAAACCTGTATCCCTAAGGTAACTAAAAATTATAATGTGTTGGAAAATTACTCACTGATTAATAAAATATGGTGGAGAACCTACACCAAACCAATAAAATATGTTTCAATCAAGGGAGTACGTCACCCCCTTGGTTTAGAACTTACAATATCCCAACTACCAAGGTTTTATAACTTCCACATCACCACTTTGAAATCATATTGGGGTCATGAATATCACTATGGTATGTATTGGAGTTGGTTTCCTAGGAAAAACTATTTATACTTTGAATAAATGTATATTTGATGAATTGAATATTAATAAAATATATTATTACATATTTTTCATTATTCTACATGACTATATTATATAATAATTTCCTAGAGTATTTATCACATTGATATGGTTGTAGTAGTTCCATACTATAATGAGACACTTGAAATTCCATGACGGTATTCTTAAATATAGTTCTATTGTAAGATAATGTTCTATGATGGGACACATAGAATGTAACTGTCATGTGAGGGTACTCGTAAGTTAGTGAGATTTATTCTCATGAATTTCATACTTGGTAATCTCCAAGAAGAGATATTGTGATAACAGATCTATAGTAGTAATTATACATATTTTTGTGGCATAAGATATTCTTATCAGTAAGAATCTGTAATAGTCCTTAAAATTTAATATTATAATTAATGAATTTCAGGAATTGTGTACTTCGATTTTCTAAAGAAATCTATCATTCCATAGTTTTGTGGTAAGTAAGGTATGTTGGGTGTTTCATGAATGAAACATCATTAATAGATAAGTCAACGAAGTATTTTTCCCTTCTATATTTACAGAAGTTGATATATCTTCCCTTTGATTGGAACAGAACCACCACATTAAATTTTATGGAATCCAGAAACAAAGTATTTATTTTAGATATTCAAATAAAGATGTATCGAGCATATAGGTTAGTGAAAAATATGTGAAACCTTCTTGATGATATATGGGATTGTATTAAATAGTAACTGTTCATATGTGGTTGTCAAAATTATGACATTAAGATTTTTATATTAGGTTCCATAACCTATTTCTAGATATTAATATTATATTTTAAGAAATATTTTATAATTCCAATGAGAAATAATCTTAGAGGTTCAAGCACTAAGTGTTTCTATTGATATCAATTAAATTATATTTGAATTTAATTAATGGAATAGATATTATTCTTAAGACTGAGGAATAATTTTATTCATGTTTTATCAATATAAAAATTTTATAAATGAATGATATATTTAATTAAATATTTATTCTTTTATTCAATAAATATCAAGTAGTCTCAATGAACCAAGATTGTTCCCATTGATAAAAATTAATTTATGATATGGGAAAATAATATTTATCATTTCACAAGTTAGCACGTGCATAATAAAACAATTATATTATTATTATTATTATTATGTGGCATGGGGTTTGATAAAGAGTGTAATATTATTGAAGGGATAGTATGAAATTAAATAATATTTTAACCTAAAATATAACTCTATAAATAGATGTATATTTCTATTGTGTAGGGTTAATAGAGAATCGATAATCCTTATGCACAATAGACTTCTCTCTCAAATTCCTCCTCCCCCCTCTCAAGAATGATAAGAACTCCTTCAATCCTGAAGGATCACAAAGTGATTAAGTCAAGTAATGAAATATGATTGATTTTTTATCCTAGAACCTGAAAATAAATTAACATCTCTCATAGATCAATGGGGAATTGTGGATCATTTATAGATGAACTCTATACTTGGATCCTACAAGTGCAATCAAGGTAATCTAGAAAAGGGTTTTTAAGGAAAATCAAGATCTAGATTAAAGAAAGTTATTTAATGAGGTAATATTTTATCTCAATAATAAATAAATTAATTATAAATTTTTCATGAAAATATCCTCTCAAGTTATGGATTTTATTCTATATCCATATTCAGTGAAAAAATTTGGTGTTCATAGCATTTATATCTGGTATAATATTACAAATAATATATCTAATTGATGATATTTTATTTTTTTTACACCCATCATGGTGCTTACACAATGACTGGAAAATTTAAGTGGTATCATAGGGGTCACATTTCAAATTTATAATTATTTATTTTATTTTTTATCTTTATATTAAATAGTGTTTACATATTTCATTTCAAGTGTATTTTTCTCTAATATCATTTTAATTAACATGATTTCTAAAAATTAATCCTCGTCATTTAGTATTTCATTTTATTAAATAACTAAGAATAGATGAAAAATAATCAAATATTCCATCAGGAAGTGTTGAGGATTATAGATGGATGTCATAGGATTACACAACCTGTATCTAGAGTACGTGTTGTGTACCCAAGTTCACTACACCTATCCATGTCTCAGGATACATGAAGTGTCAATAAGTGACTACATGTGGTGCATTTATTGCAAACCAGGTGTAAACTGGACTAACTTGGAACATTACATATCATATTACATTGAATTTAACCGATATACACATCGTGTATTTTAAATTGTGTAGTGGAAAAATTCATGCAAGTCATGTGGTCATTTACACAGTCAAATTTGCATGTATCATGACCCAACCCACCGGGGCCTTCCTGGGAAGCAGACAGTTGAGCCGCAACTACCCCAAGATGACCTCTATATTCTAAGGGTTAGTGATAAGTCTGGTAAGGAATAACTAAAATGGTAGTACTTTTTCTAAAGCACCTATTCGCCTGCACCAAACCTTTTCATACAGAAGTGCAGAGGAATAATAATGAAATCAAGTAACATGTATAGTAAAAAACCATGTATGAAATAACCTCTAGGGAATAAAAATTATTACGTTAGAATGATCTGAAAAGTAAATGAAAAAATACATTCCCAAACATAAAATATTTCCTAATCATACAATAATTGGAAAATAAATAAAAATGAGATAGCCCAACTCCTAATCTCCAAACCCTGACCACCGTATATGATCAAATTCACCCAAGTATCCCTAATCTCTACCAATTCCACTTCTGATCTATTCATCATCTGAAAAAGACATGAAAAGTGTGGGAAAATACTATATAGGGCTAAGTATATATATACCTCATAGAATTCCTCAAAAACTAAAGAGGGAGCAATGGAAGACACGATAGAAATAGTTAGCTCATCCCAAACCAAGAGGGAAAAGAAAAAAAATTATAAATATATATATATATATGCTCATATAGAAAACCTATAAGATAAATAAAGGTATTATTCATCTCACATCCCATCCCAGGATGATGAGTCTTTCTGCAACTCCAAAAGTCCATCATCGATGTCCATCATCTTGTGTGTCTTCCTGAAGAAGTAACTATGTGGAGGAATCAGACCATGCCACTATATTGCGGAGTATAAGGGGAAAACCTATAAGTAGAGGACCCACTCCATAGTGCATTATGGGGTACCACTTAGTAGGTAGAGGGCCTACACTCTAGTGTGTAAGGTGGGTACCACTTAGTATATAGATCGAGGACCCACACCCATGTCTGTAATGGGGTACCACTCAGTAGGTAGAGGACCCACGTCCCAATTCATAATGGTGTACCAATCATTAAATAGATAGA
The DNA here is from genome assembly GCA_963277665.1 of Viscum album. Taxonomy (NCBI): domain Eukaryota; kingdom Viridiplantae; phylum Streptophyta; class Magnoliopsida; order Santalales; family Viscaceae; genus Viscum; species Viscum album. The sequence continues at coordinate 898,326,609 of OY728120.1, forward strand.
GGATTAATTCCCTAATCCATAAGGGTGGTACCAGACAATAGGTAAAGGAAAAATGACCTATTCCATAAGGGGTACCACTCAGTAGGTAGAGGACCCACACCCTAGTTTGTAATGGGAGTACCACTCAGTTTGTAGAGGACCCAAACCCTAGTCATTAAGGGGGGTTCTGTAATGGGGGTACCAATATAGACCCTTATTTTATTACATTACTATTTAATCATTTTAATGATAAAAAAAATAAAAAAATTACACAATGAGGATCCAAAGATTTAGTGTCTTGGGAAAACTTGGACCACACATAAATTTTAAAAATAAACATTTATTTAATTCCTTCTTCTCTAGATTCTTATTATCCCTTGTGTTCTCCTTAGTAAATGTAGTCACCTGAGGATATACATAAAAAATGAGTGAGATAAAAATACCTATAAGAGGATATATAATATCGTGAAATAATATTACATGGGGTGAGAATAATAATTATCATCATAACATAGGCATAGGATCATAATCATGAGAGGACGAATTAATAAAAGACTTGGAATGTGGAAATTCATAAAAATGAATCATCATATCTTAGTGTCTAACTGCCACACATAGTTGTGAACCAAGATAGCATCATGTTCATACATATTTCACTTTACTCATTAGTTTATTCACATTACCCAATTAATTGGAGCACTATATAATTTTGGGTGCACCCATCACATCATAACATTTTCATTGCGCTATATAATTTCGAGTGCACCTGTCACATAATAACATTTACATTATCATGAATGGAACATGAAACATATATCAATATTGAACATAAAAACCCATGTAAAGGAATTTGTTTCACTTCATAAATCATACATTCATAAACATTGGGTTTCCAAATGATATAGGGAATGACATACTTGAAATAATAATCATCAACCTTGAGTAAGATGTAAAAGGTGTGTTTTTTAAAGAATAGTTCTTTTGGAAAATATTGTGTTTGTCATAAACTCTGGTGGAAAACATTTATATCCCAAAAAAGGTAATATAATTATGAATAAATAATTTTTAAGGGATAAACATACTGAAAATGGAGTGAAACATGGAAAACCCAAAGAATTAATGTTGGTTTTGAGAATCCACCTTAACTTTTGTCAGAAATCTTCCTTCACGTTAATATCCTATATAATCACATTATATTCATTAATTAATAATTAAATATCCTTTTATACATTAATATTATTAATTATGGTTTTTTATTTTCTTTTATGGGCCTTTGGAAGAGTTATAGAGTTTAATATCGTCATTTGGGAGCATTTATTTTCAAAGTTTTCATGATCGGTTTGTTTGTATACAAGAGTGGAAGTTCATTTAAAATGAGGATAAACATACAAAGTTGTTATTATATGTTATTAATGACCATAAAAAATGTTAAATGATCTTTCAAATGATTTTTTTATATACCATGATGATTATTCATTAGATAAAAGTTAATGATGATCGTTTTTTGTTAATTTTGGCAGTTTTTCAAACACGACGAACTCGTTTTGTTTTATCATTTAGTATTATGAGTATAAGTCATTTATTAAACATAAAAAGGGTTATAAAATTAAATTTAAAAATATTTTTTAATACTTTAATTATTTTATTAACATCCTTGAATATTTTTAATAAAAATTAAAGTTCATCACCCATGATGTCAGTAAATTGACACATCATGGGCGACGATTTCATGTTTAAGATGAAAGAGAGAAAGGGAGAGTTTAATGTTGTATATTACATTAACATGATATAATAATATTATATTTAAGGTATTGGAGTTATCATACCATTTTTATTAAGGGAGGTGAGTAAAGAATAAGAAAATAAATTGAAATTGAAAGGAAATTAAAAGAAAACGAGGGATGATTTGCCTTTTGAATTATCCTCTTGAGATCCTCTTCATGGAAACTAGGCTTGGTATTTTGATGAGATAAATAGATCATAAATGCGAAGGAGGGATAGGGAAGATTATTGGGTAGAATTTAGGTAATCTCAAAGTTTGAGGGGTGTGAGGAGAAGAGGGTGTTAGGGGTGGTATTTATAGTGGGGATAGGGGTGTTTTCTTATTATTTTAATCAATAATATATTATTTCGATCTAGAATAGAAATAGTGAGGATTATTGTGACTAAATACATTAATTATATCATGTGAGTTCAAACTAATGGTGATTACATCAGCTATGACTCAATGAAGAATGAAATTAGCTTATAATGTATATATATCATAAATTACCGTATTTCACTATTCACCAAAATTCAAATAATTGAAAAAAATCCCAAAAATTCAACCTAAACATTTTCTAATGTTTATAATTAAAAAATTAACTCCATTTTATGAAAATAAATTTCTAAATATGAGTAATTTTAATTTTAATTAAAAACATAATTTACTTGAAAAATACAAATTTTAAAATTAAAACTATTTTTCTAACACATTGAAAAATTAATTAAGGTATTATAAAATTATCTTATAAACATATGAAATCAAAATATTATTTTAGGAAAAAATTTTATTAAAACAAATTTTCTTTCAAATTATTATATTAATCATAAAATTGTAAGTAAATATTTATAAATTATAAAAATACCAACACTTAACTAATAATTTTAAAAATATTTACTTACTTATACTATGATACTAATTATATCATATTTTCACTTATAATATGGATAAATTTCATTTATACTTTCATTAGTAAGGTTACTATTATATTTACTGGTTTACTATTCATAAGGGTTGCATTACTGTTCCAAAGGTCAAGTAACTATTACATTGGTATGTGTTTCTTAACTTCTATAGATACCTTTTATTTAAATAATTCTTCATTTATAAAGTTTTTATTGTGTTCTATATGTAATATTATGTGATTATAATATAAGACGCAATTATAAGAAGGGAATCCCATTGATAAAACATTGGGTCATTACATTCTTCCCCCTTATGAAATTTCACCCTCGAATTTTTTTTTACATTCTAGGATAAAAATAGGTGTGGATACTTATCCTTCATCGCTTCCTCTGATTCCCATGTTGCCTCTTCGTACTTATGGATTTTTCATAGTACTTTCACCTGGTGAGTAGTCTGGTTTTTTAAAACTTTATCTCTATGATCCAAGATCGTCACTGGCCTCTCCTCCTAAGAAAGATCATTCTCCAATTGTGCCACCTCTGAAGACAGTACATGTGAAGGATCTGGTATGTACATACTTAAGAGGGATATGTGGAATACATTTTGTACTTTATACATGGTAGGTGGAAGCACTAGTAGATAGTCCATAGCTCCGATGCGATCAATAATCATGAAGGGTTTGATGTACCTAGGAATTAGCTTTCCTTTCTTCCCAAATATCATGACCTTCTTCTATGGAGATATGTGGAGGAATACCATGTCTCTATCTTTGAAATCAAGGTCCCATCTATGATTTCCTGCATATCACTTTTATCGAATTTGGGCTACCTTTATGTGTTTCTGATTGATTTCCACCTTTTCCACCATTTCTTCAACCATTTCAGGTCCTAGCAGCTTATGTTCACCAACTTCATCCCAGCATGCTAGAGTTCTACACCTTTTTTCATAAACGGATTCATATTGAGCAATTTGGATTCTAAAGTGGAAAATATTGTTATAAGAGAACTCAAACAGAGACAGATGTTGGTCCCATACTCCTTTGAAGTCCATAGAACATGATTTCAACATGTCTTCTAGTATATGAATAGTTCTCTTATATTGGACATTAGTTTGAGGAAGATAGGTTGTACTGAAGTTCAGCTCAGTACTTAGATCATGTTGGAGACTTTTCTAGAACTTCAAGGTGAATCTTGGATCTCGATCAGATATAATAGATAGTGGTACTCCATATATCCTTAACAACTCTTTGATGTATATCCATGAAAGTTTACCCAATGAGAAGTCCTCTCAAATTGTGATATAAGTGATCTGTCTTTGTAAGATGATCCACAATGACCCATATAGAATTATTTCCTCTAGATGCCCTTGGAAATCTGGTGACAAAAGTCCACAGTAATGTTATCCCACTTCCATATTGGTATGGGTAGGGGTTTCAAAATCCACTTAAACTTTTGTCTTTTATCCTTCACTAGTTGACATACCAAGAAATTTGATGTATATTCAACAATCTCCTTCTTCATATTGTCCCACTAAAAGTTCTCTCGGACATCTCAATAAATCTTTGTGCTCCCTAGGTGAATATAGAATGTTGATATATGAGTTTCATTCAAAAGATCCTTCATTATCTCTAGATTGGATGGTACACATAATCATGACCCAAATCTTATAACTTCTTCCTCATAAATATTAAACTCAGAGGATTTCTAATTTCTAATAGATTTCACCCTTTTTAGAATTTCCACATCATTTATTTGAGAATCCATTATTTTCAACATGAGGGATGGTTGAGAAATAATTTTTAGAAATGATTGATGATGATTCTCCCTTAATGATTCCCATGTCCATCCTCTAAAAATCTAATAATATTGGATCCTTCTTAATTCTCATCATTGATAAAGATATAGGATCTTTTCTACTCAGAGCATCTTCTACCTTATTTTACATACCAATATGGTAGTGGATTGAGTACTAATAATCCTTTATGATCTCTAACCATATTCTCTGGTGCATATTAGGATCCTTCTGTGTGAATATATATTCGAGACTCTGGTGATCAGTATATATCTCACACTTCTCTCCATAGAGATAATGCCGCTGTATTTTCAACACAAAGATCACAGATGTTAAATCTAGATCATGTGTCAGGTATTTATACTCATGTATCTCCAACTACTATGAGGAATAGGCTATCACATTATCATTTTTAATGAGTATGCAACCCAATCCTTTCTTGAAATCATCACCATATATCACAAAACTTTCTTTGATTTTCAGTAATGTGAGTACAAGTACAGTGATTGGACTTCTCTTTAACTCCTTGAATTGTTCCTCTCATTCTTCTTTCCAGACATACTTTACCCCTTTCCTTGTTAACTTAGTTATCAGGCATTAAAATCTTGAGAAATTTCTCACAAAACGTCAATATTACCCTTCTAAGATAAGAAAACGGTGGATTTCTGTGACACTATAGGTTCTAGGCCATTCCTCAATTGCCTTTTTTTAAGGGTCCATAGAAATTCCCTCATTTGTGATCACATGTACCAAGAATGTGACTTGTTACATCCAAAATTCACACTTTTTGAACTTTGTGTACAACTTCTCCTTCCACAATGTTGCCAAAAAAAGCCTTATATGTTATTCAGGTTCCTCATTTCTCTTAGAGTATATGATAATTTCATCAGTAGACACTACCAAAAATTTGTCGAGGTAAGTTCTAAACACTCTATTCATAGAATCTATAAAGATCTTAGGGGAATTACAAATTTTTAAGGGAATCTCCAAAAACTCATAGTGCCTATAACTTGTACGAAAGGCATTCTTATGAATATCTTTCTTATTAACATTTAAAAAATGATATCCAAAATTGAGATCCACCTTTGAGAAGTACCGAGCTCCTCTAAACTAGTCAAACAAGTCATCAATACTTGGAAGAGCATACTTGTTCTTTATAGTGATCGTGTTGAGTTCTTGTTAATCGATACATAGTCACATCAATTAATCCTTCTTCCTAAAAAATAATCACTAATGCACCCCAAGGTGATGCACTAGGGAATATTAACCCTTTATCCAAAATCTCTTGTAGCTACTTCTTTAACTCCTCTAGTTTGATAGGATCCATCCAATAGGGACACTTTGAGATAGAAGTAGCTCAAAGTATGAGTTCTATTAAGAACTCTAACTCATGTTTTGGGGGTAGTCTGGGTAACTATTTGGGAAATACACCACTATATTCCCTCACAATGGACATTTCTACTAGGTTGACACTTTTTTTGACTCAACCATTTGAGTTAGGTATGCTTCTTCATATTGAATCAACACCCACAATGTTAAAGTATTTTTTAAGGGAGATTAATGAGATTCCTTGAATTTATAGAGGAGCATGGTGTATTTTAGAATATGAAAATATATTTCCTTTTCTTGATAGTTCATATGTGCTCTATATAAAAAAGTCAATCCATCCCCATTATAGCATCAAATTCCACCAAGGGTAGTATTATGAGATTCATTGGAAGAATTTTTCCACATACACCAACATGAGAAGATTACAACACTTGGGTTGAAATGATTTTACCACTTGGTATTTTAATAGATATCTCAACTTCAAGGTTTCGAGGATTTTATTTAATAGTTATAGAAAACTTTAAAGATATAAAGGAATGCGTAGAACCAAAATCAAATAATGATTTTTCTATTATTGCGAGAATTGGAAGTGTAACTTTATCCACTTCTTCCTTAGTGATGGAATAAGCCTTCCCTTTATCCTTTGTTTTTGGTAGCTAATGATGTTGATTACCCTTGAGGACTCAAGGTTTAGTGCACTTGCTAGCATAGTGCCCTTTCTCCCTATAGTTGTAGCATTATACCATGGGTGGTTATCTCCTTTCCTTCACCGCATTGTCGAGTTTCCTAATGTATTTTAGACATTCTTGAGCTTCATGTCCTTATATCCCACACTTTAAGCATTTCCATGCCCCTTTGAGATAGTTCCCATGATTCTTCTTCCCACATTTTTGAAATGTGGGTGGTTGAGTTTTATTTACACCTTTCTCATTGGATCCTCCAACTTGAAACTCCATCTTTCATTTCTTATAACCATAGCCACAAGACCGTTATCCAAACTCCATCTCCACTTTGAGAGCACATCGAACAACTTCTTTATAACTCCAAAAATCTCAAATTTCCAAATCCTTTCAAAGGTTTGGTTTTAAACCACTAAAGAGTCTACCAATTTTTCTATCATTTTTGACAAAAAAACATGAATCATACCTTGAAAGCATTGTGAAATTTTAATCATAGGCTGTGAAAAATTATCCTTCCTTTTGATTCATCTCTATGAATTCTCTCTCCCTATTTTTATGAAGCATTTGAGGGAAATAATTATTAAGAAACATTATCTTAAATTCTTCCCACTCCATCTATTCAATTTCTCCCCTCAACTTGGTGTTATTAATCAAATATCACAATTGATCATCCTCTCCATATAGATGATAAATATCTAAAGTCACCTTCTCCATCTCAGATCAGTGAAGTACAAAAAATGTCTTCTCCGTCTAGTTGACCAACTGTTCAGAAAATAGGGGGTCTAAATATCCACTAAGCATTTGTGGTCATTTCTACAAAAAACACTTGATATCCAGTTTCTCCCTCTTTTGTGAAGGGCTATGTTCCACATTATTCAGGTTATTGTTCATAACCTAAGATATATGGGTAATAATCACCATGAAATGTTCAAATCCACCTCCCAAATCATTGTGGATGTTGTTCGGGAAATCACTATATTGTCCCTATCATGATTTTTTGGCCTGGTTTCTCCTGGTTCCCACCATTTTCTAAAATATAAATGGTCAAAACATAATTAAAAAATTCATGAATAAATAATTTAATACTTTGTGAAAATAAGTCATATATTGTGTGATCCCTATGTTTAGAATTTTCTAAAACAAATATTATTGGGTTATTACTTATATTTATTCTTATACTAAGGGTTTTTCACTAAGGTTCTCTAATCCTAATTCCCAAGTTAACTCAACCATCCTTTGATACCAACTATAGACACCCTGGTTTTATTACATTACTATTACATAATTTTAATGATAAACAAAATAAAAACATTACAAAACACGGGTACAATATTTTAGTGTATTAGGAAAACTAGGACCATACATAACATTTACAACATAAGCATTTACTTAATTCCTTATTCTCTAGATTCTTATTATCTATTGTGTTCTCCTTAGTAGATATAGTCACCTGAGGATATAAATCAAAAATTGGTGATCTAAAAAGTCCAGTAAGAGGATATATAAGATAATTAGACAATATGACATGATTTTAGAATAATAATTATCATCATAACATAGTCATATAATCATAATCATGATAGAAATCACTAATAAAAGACTTGGAATGTGGCAATGCATAAAAATGAAACATCATGTCATAGTGGCCAAAAACCACACATAGTTGTGAACAAGGCTAGCATAATGTTCATGCATATTTCAATTTACTCATGAGGTTCTTCACATCAACCAATTCATTGGAGTGATATATAATTTTGGGCGCACCTGTCACATCATAACATTTCCATTGTGCTATATAATTTCAGGCGCACTTGTCACATCATAACATTTACATTATCATGCATGTCACATGGAACATATATATAAATATTAAACATAAAACAACCCATGTAAAGGAATGGTATTCACTTCATAAATAATAAATTCATAAACTTTAGGTTCCCAAATGATATAGGGAATGAAATACTTGATATAAGAATCATCAACCTTCAGTAAGAAGTAAAAGGTAATTTTTTTAAAGAAGAGTTCTTTTGGAAAACATTGTGATTGTCATAAAATCCATTGGAAAAATCTATATCCCATAATAGGTAAGATAATAATTAATAAACTATTTTTAAGGGATAACCATACTAAAAATGTAGTGAAATGTGGAAAACCCGAAGAAATAAAGTTGGGTTCGATAATTCCACTTACCTTTTGTCTGAAAGATTCCTTCACATTAATATCTTGTATAATCACATTAGATTAAATAATTAAAAATTATAGAAACTTTTATACATGAATATGATTCATTGTGGTTTTATTATATTCTTTTATGGGATTTTGGATTATTTATAGTGTTTAATATCATAGTTTGGTACCATTCAGTTTCATGGATTTCATGATCGGTTCGTTTATATACATGAATTGAAGTTTGTTTAAAATGAGGATGAACATACAGAATTATTATTATATGTTATTAATGATACTTAATAATATTAAATGATATTAAAACGTATTTAGTTATATACCATGAGTATGATTCATTAGATAAAAGTTAATGATGACCATTTTAGGTTAATTTTGGTGGTTTTTCGAATACGACGAACTCGTTTTGTTTTATCATTTAGTATTATGAGTATTAGTAATTTCTAGAACATAAAATAGGTTATAAAAGTCACTTTAAAATTTGTTTTAAAACATTTAAAATTATTTTTACATACTTGAATATTTTTGAGGAAAATGAAAGTTCATTTCCCATGATGTCGGTAAATTGACACATCACGGGTGACGATTTCATTCTTAAGATGAAAGAGATAGAGGGAGGATTATAATGTTGGATATTCTATTAACATGATATAATTATTGTATATTTAAGTTAATGGAGTTATCGTGAAATTTTTAGTAATGTGTGTAAGGAAATAATAAGAATATAAATTGAAATTGAAATGAAATTAAAAGAAAAAGAGAGAGGATTTACCTCTTGAATTCTCCTATTGAGATCCTCCTCAAGGCACCTAGGCTTGGTATTTTTATGATACCCATAGCTCATGGAAGTGGGGGAGGATCTTGGGAATAGTATTTTGAATAATTTATTAATGGATCAAATCTTGAGAGGTGTGAGGAGAAGAGGGTGTGAGGGGTGGTATTTATAGTGGAGGAGAAGGGTGTTTTCTTATTATTTTAATCATCAGTTTAATATTTTTCTCAAGATAAGAAATAGTGAGGATTATTGTGACTAAATATAGTAATTAGATAATTATAGTTCTAACCAATGGTTCTTACATTAGTGATGACTCAATGAATAGTTAATTTAGCTTATAATGTATATATACCATAAATTACTGTATTTCACTATTCAGCAAAAATTCAAGTAATTCAGAAAAAACAAAAATTTTCATCCTAACTATTTTTTTATGTATATAATTCAAAAATGAACTCCATTTTATGAAAATAATTTTATAAATATGAGTAATTTAATTTTTAATTAAAATCATAATTTACTTGAAAAATACAAATTTTAAAATTAAAACTGATTTTCTAACACATTGAAAAATTAATGAAGGTCTCATAAAAATATCTTAAAATAATAAGATATAAAAATATTATTTTATTAATAAATTTTATGAAAATAAATTTTCTTTTAAAAAATTATATTAATAATAAAATTGTGATTATATATTTATGGCTTATAAAAATACCAACACTTAACTAATAATTTCTAAAATATTTACTTACTTATACTATGATATAATTATATCATATATTCACTTATAAGATTGATAAATTTTATTTATACTTTCATTGGTGTGGTTACTATTATATTCGCCATTTTACTATTCATAAGGGTTACATTACTATTCCAAAGGTCAAGTTATTATTTCATGGGTATGTGTTCCTTAACTTCTAGATATACATGTTATTTAACTAATTCTTCATTTATAAAGTTTTTTATTGTGTTCTATATATAATCTTAAGTGATTATAATATAATACATAATTATAAGAAGTGAATTCCATTGATAAAACATTAGTTCATTAAATTACCACTTATTAGGTAGAGGACCCGCACCCTAGTCCGTAAGGGGGGTACCACTCATTAGGTAGATTACCCACACCCTGTTCTATAAGGGGTTACCACTTAGTACTTAAAGGACCCACACCCTAATCTAAAATTGGGTAACACTCTGTAGGTATAGGACCCACTCCCTTGTCTGTAAGTGGGTACTACTCATTTTGTAGAGGACCCATGCCCTATTGTTTAAGGGGAACCACTCGGTGGATAGATAGAAGACTCGCACCCTAGTGCATTAGGGGATACCACTCTATAGGTAGAGGGAGGGTTGTCAACCCCAACCTCTCTCTGATGATCTGGCCCAATCCTTATCATCTTCGAGCACTACCTAAGGAAGTGACATGATCATATAATATACCATCATATCTCAAAATTCTATATGAATTCCACAATCATATTATAAAAGGAAAACACTCAGGATAATATAATCATGGGATAAAATATGAGTCAAAATGAAGAAGATACTAGAGGTATAAATTTCATAAAGTTGTACATAACATGTAAGGAGTCCACATGATGTGTTTCCCCACTCCTTTGCCTAGCTATGTCCTTTATAGTACAAATATCACTAGCCATATAGTACTACACAACATGTGAGGATACTACATGACATGTCTAGGCTTCCCCAGGCCTACCCATGTTCTCTTGGATGTGTATCTTGTCATGCTTGGGTATTGGGCCGTTCTCATGTACTTATGGGAATGCTTGTGTACTCCCAGAGTATACGACATTTGGGGCCACTTGGGCTCTTTGGTTTGTACCCTCCTTATACACTGAATCATATGGCTTGGTTTCACATAGTGTGTGGTCCCTCCACAGACTGTGTGATATTTAACTCAAACACGATACCCCTATTTCTACATAAATTATGAATTACATGGTGTGTGTTCATCAAAGTACATGTTGTGTATATTGTAATTTTATAAAAACCAAATAAGGTTTCCTTCATAATCCCAATCATCCTATAACACCACCAAAAATTTCATTTTACCACCCAAAAATAGTGGTAATCTCCTCTATCAATTGATTATGTCCCTCTCTTGTCCAGTCATCAGAATTTAGTGATTTCCTTAAAGTCCATAGTGGCTCTACTACCCATAGTTCCTTGTGTTGCCACCCATCGCCACTTTGGATCCAAGATACTTGAAGTAACAGCCAAAATCAATCTCAATCCATATTCAAATCACTGATATGGTCATTGTTCACACATCCAATGTGAATCTGGGGGTATGGTCATGCTTAGATCTTCCCGACAAAGTTGAACAGTAGCCCTATTTCCCAACAATAAAGAACTTGAAGAACATGTGGTGGAAAGGAACAATGAAAATGGTGCATAAATAGTTAGACAATAATTATTGGATAACAAGAATGGATTATTGATATTCAAGGTTGGAAACATGGAATTATCTTGAATAAATTTAATGGACAAATTAATTCGATTTACGGGCTCATGCAAAGGATTAAATTAATTGCATATCAATAAATAGTAGATAAGAACAAGGTCATTATTTTATAAAGGTAATAAACTATAACTGACGATACCTACCTCATTATTGGATAAATAATTAGTATATAACACATTCTCTAATGATTAGGATAATTTTTTTCATCTACTACATACTGATTCACCTCGATCTGATCATCGGTCGTCGTCTGACCTCGATCCCCCAATGAAGGTTATTAAATATCTTCTAAAAAATCCTACCATATTTATGTGACTAAACCTAGAGATATTTAATAATGAAATATTTATATAGGATTATATTTAGGTTATTTAAATTAAATATAATTAAATTAATCATTAATTTAAATTTAAATGCACCCACTTATGTCTTCCTCGTCTGAACATTCAGCACCGACCAACTTCAGGTTGCACCTAGGGAAAACCCCACACCTTGGATTCAACCATAGAATCATATATCCAATCTCAAACTCTATTCACGGTATATTTCACTATCATTGAAAAACTACATTTGTGTGATATAAAATATATTTAATAATTTTATTAAATTAAATTTGGGCTCACTGGGCCTCATAATCGTGCACCATTGTAAGGACTAGCTCTGAAAATATTTCTCAATATATTTTAAAGTCTTATAATGAAAAAATAGAGTATCTACATTATTCCATTATTCAAATATTTTTTCACCTAAGAAGCACAAACTAAGAAGAAATGTGGGGATACTGAGCTAGCATCATTCTCTCCCGATCCCATGATCTCTTCGAAAATTTCTTATACTACCAAAAAATATGCACCCAAGAAAAACACTCACCCATGAAGGGTCCTTCTCTACTAGTTCTCAATTTCGTCGACTCTATGAAAAATTAAACTCCACTCTCATAGCCCTACTTACCCAGTTTGATATCGTAAAAAGATTTGTGTGAAAACCTCCTCAGTTGTGACATGTGGAGAACACAAGCAACCAAAACTACAGTGGTTATGAGGTTAAGCGGTACACCAACTCACTAACCCAACATAGCAGTAGGAAAAATAAAGGGCCTAAAAACCCCAAAAAATATCATATGAACCTATATAATACTACACAAATCTCAAACTCAAAAGGTCTTCATTGGTGGTTTTTAAATAAATACTGACATTTTATGGTTAGTACTCATCCGCCCCTAGAGGAACTGCACCCTTACAACCATAACTAGAACCAAAAATAGGGCCCAAGATCTATCACTAACTAGATACAACCAGTATGATAGTGATATTAATGGTCACTCATACATGGTCTCAAAAAGTTTTTACACCATTGGTGGATTGGTAGTCATTATGATACACAAACTTCATTGATGATAGATGATCCACCCATCTATAGTTAAAAACATACATGTGAACTGAAGAATCTTATCCCAAAATGGAACGGTCAACTTTACCAAGCCAAATAACTAGGGTAAAAATTATGATAAACTACATATAAGTCCCAAAGGACTTACTGCATCCTTTACCTTTTCATTTCGTGATGTAATCATCATATTATTCAATGATATTTAAGGTAATTCCATAAATCCATACTACCACTTGCATGAACAAGTTTCCTAAACTCTCTACACTGATTGGTTTTTCATCACCCTCATATAGGAATGATAATAATATTTTATCTTGAAAATTTATTGTAACTCCATTGTTTTCCCAACTCATGAAAAGAGATCTCAATGCATCCTCACCTCCAGTAGATGTACTTCTAAGGGAAAAAACCTCCTCAGTACCTCCTTTCACAGCATGGCTAGTGTCACCATCCATCCTTGAATAAGGATGACAAGATTCCCTCCTTTGTAAAATCCATATGGAATATATCTAGTGGATATATTCTCATGAAATATATCATAATTTATATCCTTGAATTATACCTACCTATATCTCTGAAGAAGAAGAGGGGTAACGACTAATGACTGGAGGTAAACCACACGATCCTCATGTGTCTCATGTGCTCCAACTTAAATGTCGTGAACACATGGATATCATCTAAGGATAATACCATGAACTGATCCAAGAAGTGTTAAGGATCTTATCTAAAAAGTCTTACAACTCTAATAAGTCTTACAACATGCTGAAGGGTATCACCATGAACTCAAAATATCCATAGTGGATTTCAAATCCACTTCCGGTATATCCTGCTCCAAAATCAGAGCTGGGGATAACCTGTCTTGAGGTAAAACTCTGGGAACTAATTCACCCCAAACCACTAGTTGAAGAACTTAATGATTCTTGGTATTGGATACTCTTCCTCACATCAACTGGTTCAAGTGACACCAATTCACACTCAACCCTAATCACTCATTCACCTCTTAGGCAAACAACACTGGGTTTCCCAAGTGAACACACTATCTCTTATAAAACCTCTTTCTCTACAAACTCCCAAATACACCTTTAACATATAAATCTCAATGGGTTCCATCTGATATGTTGTTTAAAAAATCAAGTTTGGTCCCCAATATCATTCCTTACAAAATCCTAACTTTAGATGTGGATATAAAACCAAATCATCCCTAGGAAATACTTCATCACACTCCACCACCACTTTAGGAAAACAAAATCTCATAACATCCATTTCTTTAAAGGTATTATTAGTCAGTGGATAATAATCCAGTCAACACATTATACACATGATCTCATCCTACTCTTCCTTAAGATCACTCCTTATCAAAGGAGGAAAAATATATCCAAACAAGAAGAAAATACCATCACACTCTTTGGTGTAAAAAAATTGATCATGGATGGTAGTAAACAAATCCATACTTAGGAAAACATTGAAGGGTGCCACTGCCACTATGAAGAGGTTCTACAGGAGGCTCTCTCTCTCCTACCAGAGTCAGGTCAAATAATCGATTGAAGCATGTGATTAGTGATCCTCTCTGAAGGAGTCTAAAAAAAAGGTTCGAGTAAAAGGGATCCACTAGTATCACTAGGTCTCAAATGGGGAATATTCTTAGGGATAAAGGGGCTCATGAATTCAGGGGAAAACTATAAATGTGGAATTGAAGACACGTGTCATAACACAAACTAAACTCAAAGACTATGTGAGCTCATATTTCTTGTAACTTATACCATCCATTTTACACATATTTACCATAAATAGGGATTTATCTTACACCTTATCACAGCAACAAAATATAAAACACATAAGTTATCAAAACTCATCCCCTACACCTCAATAATTTCCTCTTTAGGAAGCACTGACTCGCCCACATGACTTTTAAATCACATCTCAAGAATGTGTCTTAGTGGGGGGGAGGGGGTTTTACCTCTATATTTCATGACCAGAGTCACATAAAAAATCACCAACTTATGGATATATCAATTCCCCACATATCCTATGAGAAGACACAAACAAAGGATGAAAAATAGTGGATTGTACTTAGTTCTGAAAAAACTACAAAAAAAAGTAGAAAGAACCCATATCATACCTCAAAATACTCCAAGAACATCTAGGTAAAGAACCTCCAGCACCTATGAATTTCCAAGACTCTGAACACCAACATTCCAATCCAAGAGTGGTCAACATGGGTGTGGTTATGGCACATCAAAATAAAGATCCATCCACTTTCAAATGATTCCCCAGCTCCTCTATCACATTTTCCTCCCCATAAACTTCCTTGATCCAGACATTACCTCTTCCTAAGTGGTTTATTAAAATCTTTCTGAATGAATCAGGATCACTATGAAAATATCATTAAATATTTAAATACCAATTAAAAGAATTTAAATGATCATGCCTTGGTGGATATAGCTGTCACCGAGCTCTCTATGAACAAAAGTGCCTCCTGCGATGAGACCTATGTTGCGCACCTAATGTCTATAGGTCCTGATGACCCCTCATCTCAGTTAATCCCTACCATGAAAGCTCATGATACATTCTTGAACTCTAGTTGTCATCATCCATCACCAAAAGATCCATCCACAAGTCATTCTAACATGATGCATCCACCTGAACTACTGGAGGTGGTTCTATGAACTGATCAACAGGAGAAAGTTCCACTTACTGACCATCTTGAAGAAAGACCACCTTATGACTAAGCCCCTTCGGGGATGCCTCATCACTCATCAGGTCATAATCTAAACTCTACTATGGAAACCTCACTAAATTTTATTGTGGAAACATCTTGTAAGATACAAGAATCACCATGATAATTGATTATATATATATACATATGGGGAGCTAACTCAAGAAGGAAAATCAAATGTCTCTATCCTACATGATGAATGTAGAAATGATCTCTACAACTAATTTCTCAGTATGTTGAGTCAAAAAGTAGGTATTCAGAGTTATGGTGATTGGATACATTTGTTGTCGCAACAAAAATGGGTTACCTAGCCTGAAAGATGCACTTTAGACACTTCGACATTGTTTCCCTCGGTTCCCAACCAAATCTCATAAGGAGATAAAACTACAAACACCTTTATGATGTTGAACCATCTATGATACTAATTTGTCATGACCTAACCCACTGAGGGCCACCTGGATGGAAAAAGTTCAAGTTGTAGCTACCCCAAGATCACCTCTATATTCCAGGGGCTGTAGACAAGTGCCAAAAGGAATAAATCAAATGGGATTCATGTACCTAAATTACCTATATGAACACACCGAAACATATCCATGCAGAAGTGCAGAGAAATAATAATTAAATACGGTAATATCAGGAGTAAAAACCATGCATGTAATAACCAATAAGGGGTAAAAAATGATTACGTTAGCGTAATATGAAAAGTAAATGGAACCATACATACCCAACTATAAAATATGTCCTAATATAATAAAAAAGGAAAATAAAGAAAGTTGGTAGAGCTCGACTCCTAATATCCAAACCCCAACCATCATATGTGGTCAAATGTACCCAAGTATCCCTAAGCTCTGCCAATGCCTCCATCCGTCAATCCATCATATTTATAATACATGGCACATGTAGGAAATTCTTATATATGGGTGAGTATATAAATACATAGTAAGACACATATAAAACTGAAGAGGGAGAAATAGAGGACACTATAGAAATAATAATATCATCCTAAAGAAAGAGGAAAACAAAACCCAATGACATAGATATATATTATCGAATAAGAAACTCTGATGATAAATAAATGGGATCTCTATCTTAGATCTTATCTCATACTGATGATCCATAATAAATCTCTAAAGGTCCATCATTGATGCCCAACATCTCATGTTTCCTCTTGAAGAAGTAACCATGTGGAGGGCCCAAACCTCTCCATTGCATCACACAATTGAGGGGGTAGAACCTCCAAGTAGGGGAACCATGCCCTAGTGTGTTAGGGGGTACTACTCAGTTGGTAGAGAACCCACACCTAAGTCCATAAGGGGGTACCACTTAGTATATAAATATATTACCCACACCCTAGTGCATAATGGGGGTACCACTTCGTAGGTAGAGAATCTAATACCTAATACATAAGGAGGTAATACTTAGTAGATAAATAGAGGAACCCCACCTTAGTCTATATGGGGGTACCACTCAGTAGGTATAGGACTCACGCCCTAGTCTATATGGGGGTACCACTTAGTAGGTGGAGGGCCCACAACCTATTCCATAAGGGGGTACCACCTATAGGTAAAGGACCCACACCCTAGTCTATAAGGGGTACCACTAAGTAGGTATAGAACCCATTCCCTAGTCTATAAGGGGGTATCACTCAACAGGTAAAGGACTCATGCCCTAGTCTATAAGGGGGTACCAATCAGTAGGTAGAGGACCCATGCCCTATTATGTAAGGGGGTACCACTTAGAAGGTAGAGGACCCATGCCCTTGTGTGTAAAGGGGTACCATTTAGTAGATAGGTAGAGGACCAATTCTCTATTGCATCAAGGGGTACCACTCTGTAGATAGAGGGGAGTATCTAACCCTGGTCTCTCTCTAATAATGTTGCCCGATAACTACCATCATTGAACACCACCTAAGGGAGTTTCATGCTTGGAACTCTTTTCATCATAAATCAAAATCTACTATCAAGGCCACCATTGTTCTCTACATGGAAAAAAAACATAGTATAGGAAACTCATGGGCCAAAATATGAGTTAAAACAAAGGATATTTGAGAGGTAGAAGTTTCAAAAAAAAGTACACAGTGTGTAAGGGGTCCACACGACATGTGGCACCACTTCTATACCAATCATTTCCTTGTTAGTATATGACTCACTGGCAATGCAGTACTACACAGGTTGTAAGGGTACTAAATGACATGTCTCGACTACCCTAGGCCTACCTATGTGATCATGGACATGTATCTGGTTGATTCCCTGGTCACGTTTGGGTATTAGGTCATTCTCATGTACCTCAGGGTGTTCCCATGTACTCCTAGTGTACATGGAATGTGGGGACACATGGGCTTCTGGGCATGTACCATTTGTACAAACTGAGACAAGTGGCAGGGTGTCACATGGTATGTGGTCCCCACACATGGTGTGTGTTATTTAACTCAAACTTGAAACCCTAGACACCTCAAAAATTTTGGATTACACGACATGTGTTCATTGAAGTACACACTGTGAATTTTGTGATTTTCCATAAACTGAAGAAGGTTCATGTGGGATATAGATCTTACACTCCCTCCACTGGAACTATCATTTAACCACACAAAAATGGTGTTAATTTCCTCCAGCCATCGATTTCATCCCTTTGTTGTCTGGTAATCATAATTTAGTGATTTCCTTAAAGACCGCAATACCTTTGTTTCCCATAGAACCTCATTTTTCTTCCCATCACAAATTTGGATCCAATATACACTAAGTAAAAACCAAAATGCATATTGGTCCATCCAACAATAAATGATCTAGTTTTTTTCACACATCCACTATGAATATGGGGGTCTGGTCACACTCGAATCTACCCAGTGATGTCGAACTGTGTCCACATATCCCAACGGTGAAGAACACGAAGAATAGGTAGGGAAAGGCTAAAAAAGGTTTGTAAATCATTATCTAATATTTTTTGGCCAATAATCATGGATCAAGGATATTTGGGATGAAAAACATGGAAAAATCAAGAATAAATTAAAGAGATAATTTAATTTTATACACAAGATCATGTGAAGGATTAAATTAATTACATATTAAAGAATAAAAAATAAGAACATGATCAATATTTTAATCAAGGTAAGAAACAACAATTTTTGATTCATGCCTCAATATTGGATCAATATTTGGCGAAGAACAAGTTTTCCAATGATGATAATGATCTGTTTCATCTACTACCTACTGATTCACCTTTATCTGATCACTGGTCATCATCCAACATTGATATGCCAACGAAGGTTGTCAAATCTCTTCTCAAAAAACCTCCTATATTTATGAAACTAGCCCTAGTTAAATTTATTAATAACATATTTATAGTGGATTAGATTTAGTACATTTAAATTAAAATTGATAAATAAATAATTTATTTTAATTTAAATGAACCTACCAACGACTACATCATCTGAATATCTGACATTGACCAACTTCAGGTCACACTTATGGTAAACCCCACACTTCAGATTCAACCATGGTCTTAGATTTCAGATCCGGGACTCCATTTTGGAGACATTCCGTTATTTTTGAAAATATAAATGTTCATAGTATAAAATATATTTAATATTTTTATAAAAGTAATTTCAGGCTCACTAGGCCTTGGAATAGCATGTTATCTCAACGCCTAGCTCTGAAAATATTTCTCAATATATTTCAAAGTCTTATAAGGAAAAAACATATTATCTACAATATGATACAAAAATCCAAGAGAAATAATGAAATATATGAATTTTAGTTCACATACACAATGTGTAGTTCATTATTTCCCATCTCTAAAGTACATGCCAAGATATTCTATGAGATAACCAGACACACAGAAAGTAAGATACATGACATGTAACTATATTGTACATGTTGTGTAGTCATGCATCTGATGAATATTCTGAGTCCTTAAATAGGTTTCATGGATACATATAATTCAAACCACATATAATGTAGCTCATTATTAGACGTCGTGTAGTATAGCCGAGGTACAAACTGAATCCCCAGGAATGTATCTTGGGTACATGGAAAATGCGCTACATGATATGTAGCTCATAAGTGCACATCGTGTAGTATCCCAATGAAAGAGATAATTAAATTACATTAAATTAGTAATTGAAGTATTGAAATCTTATTATATTGATTAGAACCTATTATTTTTGAAAATTTAAAAATGGTTTTAAGTAATTATTAAATTACCAATTAATTTATTACAATAGTCTTTGATTATTGGTTTTGTATTTTATCTTCCATGAATGCCTTTAAAATATGGGTATCTCTAATAGAATTTGGATGGTCATTAAGATATATGGGAATTAATTAATTCAAGTATGTTTATCTTAATAATAAAGAACAAGTAGAAATTAATTTTATACAATGTACTTTTTCATAATTGTTGCATGTGGATGATTGATCATGAGCTTGACCAAAACCTATGTATGTGTTGGCATTTTTTAATTTAATTTTTTTATAGGTTTGAAATTATTAATTATTAAATTAAAATGATGTTCAGTGAGTCATCCCTCCCTCTTTTATTATGTAGGACCTACATGTCTATGGTAATTTATGTAATTCCCCTTAAACAATCCTTTGGTTCCCCTCACCAACATGTGAGTAATAAATATTTGTAATAAATAGAGTATCCCAATGTACATGGATGTGGTTCAATATGGAACCTTGATGAATTCATCCCAAGTGATACATGGGACAATAAGTGGAATGTTTTAACTCATTCCATGATTGGTACACTAAGTTTTTCTTAGGTTAGAAACTGATTTATTATTTTCTCAATAAATCAACCATTAGAAAATATCATGATCGAGTCATTTGTTTATTTATCTATTTCTATATTATGCATTATTTATTTTATGGATACATGATTGTGATCACATAAATAAATAAATTAATGTTAAAATATAAAATATAAATAAATTAATTATGCGTAAATATTTTATCCAACATGGTTAATTAATTAAGTAAAATTCACTTAATATTAATAGGTTAGGTAATGGATAAAACAAGATAAAATTTATGCATAATAAATTGAAATCCCTCAAATATATATTATGGTATAATAGAATTCCATTACTTGATTAGGAATGAAAGACTTTAAAATAATTGTTTATCCAATCCTCATTGTAATGCATACTTTTAACATGGACTTTCTATAAAGGTTTTGGGATGACTTAACCACATTAAATCAAGAAAATTATCCCCTGCTAGACTTGATATAACTTGGAGGCATGTTTTGAGGAAATACAATTCATAATTTCAAGAATGAGACTTCCACTCAATAGATCAAGGATTTTCAATCCCACAGTTGGAAAATAAATTCCAACCTAAATACCTACAATTAGCTTGAACAACCCTCTTCGATATTATAATAAGGGGCCTATGGATCCTTTCCACCAGAATGTACTATAAATTAGACATTTTGAGTTCAATGGTGAGGTTTATTGAGACTTTACTAAATATTGTGAGACATAATAAAAAATTTATTATTATTCACATAATTTATAATCAAGATAAGTACTAAAAATATACTCTTTAGTAATTATAGAATAAATAGAAAGTTATTAGTACACTTAATCCATATAATTTATATTATAGAAAGACCATCTCATCATTGGAAGTAACTTTAAAAAATGGTTCATATTCCTTTTGGTTATGTTGCAACATGAATGGAAATATTACATGAAAGAATCTTTATTACGTGATCCACCTATGAAGGAGACAAGATATGAAGAGTTCCTTTTCTTTGAAAAACATTTGAATGATATGGTTGATGTTCAATTTTTGATGGTATCCTCTATCTAAAGTGAACTCATGAAGTCTAATGAACACATGGATGATTCTATAATGATCAAGCATCTACATGGTTTATACTAGGAAAGAGAAATTTTTGAACAATTTAAGATTTCCGAGGCTCTTTTTCATATAAATATTAGAGATTATGTGCCATATGTACCTCACATAGTCAAACTCATTAGCTATATTGAGTGTCTAGAAGTTATAGGGTTTAAAGTCCCTAATTAACTATGCACTGATATCTTTCTCATATCACTCCCTAAAATAGTATCCATATTTTTTGTAAGATTTAATATGAAAATCATTGTGAATTATCTCCCAAATATGCTCACTCTTCTCCACCAAGTAGATAGGGAGACGAAGAGTGGAAATCCTTCAGTCCTTGTAGTGAATAAATGCAATGGACAAGAAAAGACCTCTAAGTCCAATGCTTCTTCAAAATATCCCTCTAATATGAGAAATATGAAGGGTACACCAAAGGAAAATGATGTTTTCTGTTTTTCATGTGGCAAGAAGGGCCACAAGAAGAAAATTTTCACCCAGTCAAAGAAACAAGGGGAAGCTTCGGGTGTGTTTGTTATCGAGTGCAATTTATCTGATTCTATAAATTCGGTATCAAATATAGATTTTGGTTCTCAAATATGTATTTAAATATAGAGAACAAGTATATTTGGAGAGATTTATCAAAAGGAGGTAGATATTTGAGTAGCTAACAGCTATAAACTTGTTATTGAGCCTATAAGGGACTACCACCTCATGTTTCTGACTGGAATGATCTTGGTTTTGAAATATTGTTATTATGTTCCATTCATTACTAAAAACATTATTTTTCATCCAGATGTGATAAATATGGATTTATTTTCAAATATGTAAATGAATGTTTCTTATTTTATAAATTAATCATTTTTTATGGTAAGTCATATTTAAATAATGGTCTTTATCTGTTGTATTACACATACCAAGTAATGGTAATTGATAACAAAACTTCTTCAAATGACTCATACCACACCCAACTATAGAATCACTGGATAGTTCATGTAAATAAAAATCATTTGACTAAATTAAAATATATATATATATTTATATTATTTTTTACTAAAACCACTTGGGGTATGTCATGCATATTTATAAGAAAAAATGATCAAATACCTATTTAGTGTAAAAGGTGAAAGGGCTAAATATCTTCTTGAATTAGTTCATACCAATTTTTTGGACCATTTATAGTGTATTAATAAGTTATTACTCATACTTCATAACTTTTAATGATGATTTTATTAGATATAGATATGTCTTCTTGATGAGGTATAAATCAGATTCCTTTGAAAAAATAAAGGAATAAAAGAATGAAGTTTAGAACTGACTTGGTAAGAATAATAAGAAACACCACTCAAACCATTGTGGAGAATATATTAATCAAGACTTTGTTGATTATTTATGGAATTTTGGGATTCTATATCAACTCATTCCTACTTATACACCTCAGTATAATGATATAAGAAAAATGAAGAATCACACCTTATTAGACATGGTTGGATCAAGGATGAATCATGTGAGTCTTCCATTATCCATTTGGGGATACATGTTACAAATAGTAACAAAAATACAAAACCAAGTTCCAACTAAAGTAGAAGGTGGTATACCATACCAATAGTGAAATGGAAATAAACTCATGTATTCATACTTATATGTGTGGGGTTTTTAAGAGTGTGTTGAGGCCTCCTCATGTAACATACTTTTACCCTGAGGCACAAAGTGTACCTTTATAGGATACCCCAAGGAAACAAGAGGATATTACTTATAAAAACCCTCATAAAAAATGATATAGTTAAAATAATTCCATATTCCTTGATATGGATCACATATCTAAAAGATATAGTGGGAGAGAGATAGAATTTGATGGTGTTAAGGCTCATGGTACACAAAAGTTGGAATAGGAATAAATTCCATAAAGACCCCATGGAAGATGATGTTCCAAAGACACAAGTACAACATAGGAGTGATAGAGAGGTTAGAGAATCATAATTTTATGGGTTTCTATCACTTAGTATGGTGAATCATTATTAGATGATAATAATTATTCTCTAACCTAAAAGGAAGAAGTAAGTGGCACATATGTTTCCAAGTGGAAAAAAGCCAAGAATTCTAAAATTGAAGATATATATTAGAACAAAGTATGGATTTTAGTAGATCCTCTAGTGTATGTAAATATTGTTGTTTATAAATGATTATTCAAGAAGAAACCAGAAATGGATGGGAAATTAAGTACCAATAAAGTGTGACTAGTTGCAAAAGGTTTTAAACAGCATCAATTCATTAAATATGACGAATCCTTTTCATTGATTTCTATGTTGAAATCCATTATAATACTACTTTACATTACATCTTTCCATGAAAATGATATTTGGAAAATGGATATCAAAACATCCTTCCTTAACATTAACCTTTACAAAGATGTATATATGATACAACATGAAGGGTTTGTGGCTCCAAAGGATGCCACAAAGGTATTTAAAATAAAAAAAATCATTTATGGATTAAATTAAGAATCCCGGATATGGAACATTCAATTTGATGAATCCATAGTGGAATTTTTTTTCCTAAGGAGTGAATTTAATCCTTAGGTCTATAAATAGTTTAGTGGTCATGAATTTATTTTCTTAATAGTATATGTTGATGACATATTACTTATTAGAAATGAAATACCAATATTGAAATATGTTAAGAACTGGTTAAATAAATTGTTCTCTGGGAAGGAATTAGGAAAATAAGAATATATTGACGGGATTAATACCTATTATTATAGATCCAAGAGGCTGCTCAACCTATGTCAAGGTACATTTACTAACAAGTTACTGAAGCGATTCAGTATAGAAAAATCCAAGAGTGGATTCTTTCCAATGTCACATGGCATTCATAATTCGAAGGAAATATGTCCTCATCCACGTGAGGAAATAAAAATAATAGCAATTATTACATATATTTTATTGATTGGGTTAGTCATGTATTTTTTTCTATATAATAGTATAGATGTTGTGTATGCCTTGAGTGTGGTAATAAGATATCAATATTATCCAGGAAACCACTATTGGATGGTATTCAAAACTATCCTTAAGTATCTAAGGTGTATTAAGGATATTTTCCTGATATATGAAGGATGTGATGAAAAATTCATCAGAGGATATATAGATTCAAGTTTTTAAAAATGTTGTTCAGAGTAGATTACTCAAGAGGGAAGGGGTGAATTGAGTAACTATAAAATTTTTTGTAAAAATTATTTCTAAAAAGGTTTCCCCAAAGATTAAATATAGCTCAGTTAATCAAGGTTATACTGTTATAAGGTATGACTGTTTAAGTAACTTCTTAGAAGATTGATTAATTCTCAGTAATCTTAATTTGTGTTATTAATATTACTTTTGAAGTTATTATACTAAGAAAATCCAGTTATAACTTCTTTCCAAGACTAAATATCAAAGTGAAATTATATATTTCTAAATTATATAATAAAGCAATAAAATAGAGAAAACTAAATTAAGCAGCACAGCGGATATGAAACAAGTGGTTCAATCTCAAGCTGAGACCTTATCCACTCCACTTGGTGATCACCTTCCACCAAGCAGCTTATATAAATAAACATTGATCCACACCCTGGATCGGGTTTAACAATAGTACACAGACTATCCAGGTCACACAAAGACCTCTTCCACAGTTTTTGTGGGTACAAAATAACCAGGACACATAGGGACCTCTTCCACAATTTTCGTGGGTACAAAATAACCAGGCCACAAAGGGACCTCTTCCATAGTTTTCGTGGGTATCCAAGAATAAATAGAAGTTTGAGTAAGGATATCTTATATCCTTCATTTCAATGTGGGAGACAGAGTGTATTGTTCTATAGGTACACACTATGATCGAAAGGTAATAAATAGATACACAACAGAGCAGAAATATAGAGATGGGTTTATAAGTTCTCTGAGTGTTTGTCTTTGTAGCTGTGGACTTCTGAGATGAATCATATGTAGAGTTCGAGTCCTCGTCTATAAAAGAGAGTGTCGTAATTCAACTTGTGTTTGTCGTGAGGTTTTTATAGTGCAAAGATGTTCTCTAAGCTTCAAATATGCTTCGTGTGTTCTTCAGTAGTGTCGGGTTGCATGCATGTGAAAATCTTTCTTTTAGAAATTTTATCAGTGTTCTTCGTTTTCGTTCTCACAGCCTTGTTTTTAGTTTTGTATCACGCACCTTGATTCTTGGTCACACTTCGCTTTTATCTTGGAATGCATGTGTTGGAGCCGACAGGTTGCATGGATGTCGCACCTCATACCTCATATTGTCTGATAATATGTCTATAAAGAAAAATTAATTATGTCATTGCATTTAAAATCTTCCAATATGACCATTAGAGATTAAATTGAAAGACAGAAAAATAGTTTAAAAAATGGTGTCACAGTAAGTCATAGAAACAGTGTATCCTTCACACAGTGTTTAGATTGATCATGGTGTCTTGTGGTCACGGTGTCTAACGGTCACGGTGTCTTGTTCATGGTGTCTTGTTCACGGTGTCTTGTTCATGGTGACTTGTTCACAGTGTCTGCTTCATGGTGTTTTCTTCACGGTGTCTAATTCTTCATGGTGTCTTACTTCACAGTGTCTTGTTCACGGTGTCTGCTTCACGGTGTCTGATTCTTCACGGTGTCTTTCTTCACGGTGTCTACTTCATGGTGTCTGATTCATAATGGTGTCTTGCTTCATGGTGTCAGAAAGACATAACCAGTGGCAGACTCATGGTGTCTCATAATTTTCAAAGTAACTGCGTTCAGACTTAACCAATAATGATAATAGAATGGATTAAACTTAAGAATTTGTCAAAGAAGGTATTATGAGAGTAGATAAAAGATAGTATAAAGTAATTAAACTGAATGTAGAGAAATTAAGATCTTGAATGGATATTCTTAAAGTATGAGAATACTTTAAACATTAATACACATGATTTTATATAATTTACAGGAGTTAACTAGGTTGAATAGGATTTGTGATAATTAAAACATGATTAATACATGAGGAGTCCACCAATATCCCCCTTTTTGATGATCACAAATCATATAAAGTCAAAGTGTATATTGGATTCAACTATAGAAATAGATGTCTAACATATAGAAATTTCTCCCCCTTTTTGGATTATCAAAAATATAGAATAAGATAAGTCAAAAGTGCACATTCCATTAATAGCAAATAAGGTTCAGTAAAAATGTAAAATAGAAAAACAAAAGCAATAGAATCCCTATCAAAAAGGAGTAATCACTATTCTTTTTCATGGGATGACCTTCTCATTTCCTTTAGAAGTAGTGGAAGAAGAGGAAGCCATAGGGGCAGAGGTCGAGGTAGAAGAAGGGATTGAGGTGGTTGATAAAGAGGGTAAAGGAAGGCCCTCAAAGAATGATGGAGCCAAAGTAGGAGCAGTATAAGATCTAGGCAGTTGTTGATTGAGAATCACAGGCCTGATATGAATCAGTGCTTGACTGACAGACATAGTAGTGGAGGCTAGGGCAGAATATAAGGTAGGTATCCTAGGTATTAGAGGTGCAGCCGCTGGAGAAGCAATGGCCATACTCTGGACATGAAGATAGGGCCTTAGTAGTTTGATGAAATCTGTAATAATCTCTCCACCATACTGCATGGCTTTCTCAAAATCATCCTTTTTCTCCATAAACTTGTCCAACAATCGAGTAAACTCTATGAGCTTTTGGACTTGGGTCATGAAATCTTGAGTCACAGGAGGAATCTGTGGATTTTCTACAAGATACTTGAAATGATTTGTCATATCAGTCTTGGAGAAGATTCTGTTGAAGTAGAAATCCACTTTATTGGCAATCTCTTATTGAGCATCATTAGCACTTTTTGAGTGGATTTGTACTAGGTCATGAACTCTATCACTATTCTTGTCAACTTCAGATAGAGAAGCCATATTGAAACCACTGAGTGCATTCTGAAGCTCTTCTTTGACTACAGTTCTAAGCAGATCAATGTCTAAGGAGGGTTTAGAGGATTGACCAGATGATTTAGAGGCATTAACAGCTGTGGTCAGAGATTTTAGTTGATTTAGCACCTTTTGAAGACACCTGGTATACTCATCAGTGAGTTTATTAAGATTGGAAACAATCTCTCTCACTTACTTCACAATTTTTTTGTTTCTTTTAGCGACCTTTTCATCTAAGGAATCTAGATAAGGTTTAATCTGAGACATAGCAACCTGTGGTATTTGAGGAACAACAGGTTCTAGAGGAGGAGCAACAAGCTCTGATATCGAATGTAGCTCTCTCTACATGTCTTCAACCATAATTCTTAGGGTCTTCACTTCATTACTGATCAGATTATTTTGAACTCTTACTTCTTGAATCTCATGAAGCATTTTAGGTTGTATCTACCAGATTATCTTTTCCAAAAATAGTGAGGCATCTCTCTCACTTAAATTGGTCACAGGAAGAGGTTGGGTATTCATGAGTTTCGCAACTCCAGAAAATAGGGTAGCACCAAATGCCTTCAAATCATCCTTCATCACAAAAGATAATTGTTTAGATAAAGGTTTAGGAATAGGGACTGGTACAGGCTCAGGTTCCTTATTAGGTGTGATATTGGAGACTGATTTTGACTGGAATATAGAGGAAAGATAAAGTTCAGTTTTTGAAACTTGCTGAGAGTCATCCACATCATAGAAACTGGGGAACTTATACTGAGTGTCTACAGGACTTGACTCAGTCGGATCTGAAGCTTCAATAGACTCAAGATTTGGGGTTTTATCCCCCTCAACAGGTGCCTACTTCTCAGGAATGAGAGGCTTAAGATCTCGGTCTAATTCCACAGACTCATCTCTAAGTTCCTCACTCATTTCCTTTCTAGACATCAGAAAAGCTATCTCCATCCGTTATTCAACCAAAGGGATGATTTCAGGAACAAATTGTTCCATAGGGAGTTCCTCAAGATTGGTTTCTTGCATAACAGGTAGCTCTTCCACTATAGGCTCTTCCATGGCATGCATTTTAGATTCTTTGGTAACAGATTCTATTTCAGCCTCGGGTTGAGTTTCTAAATTAACATCTTCTTTAGGAGCAGGTACTTCTTCTTCAAGAACTTCATGAGGAACAGTAGTCCTGTCTTCCTCTACAAAAACAACTTCCCTAGGTGGCACTTCAGCATCTTCTTCCTCTTCTTCAGGATACTCAACAATATCATCTTGTTCCAAACCAGGATCGGAAATATTTCTTGGTCTTGAGGGATATTCCACTGGATTGAATTTCTCATAAATTCTATCATTGTCTTCCACCCATTCCTTTTTCCAAATATTTCAATTTATCTTCATTCTTTTGATAGTGGATTTTGAGATGCAGAATTCACAATCCTTTATCATTTACTCATTAGGTCCAACCATACCTTTGGCAAGAAGCGTGATTGAGATTAACCGAGAGTAAAACAGGGAAGTTGACTTGGATGTGACTTTGATCATCTCACACATATGGTGTATGATATACTTTCACTGGTTGATCTTATGCCCATTTTTCATAAGTTGGATCATAAACACATCTTGATATTTCAAAATAGAAAAATCACCTTTTCTGGGACTAACTAAATTCTGTATAAACTTGAACAGAAGCCTTGATTTTCCATCTAGTTCAATAGAAATGGCTCTCCTCTGGGTTCCATTTCCTGTTAAGGCTTTCAAATCATCTTCTAAATCAAATAATTCAGTTGAAGGTGGAGGTCCTCTCTGATAATCCTCACAGATTCCTTCGTGAGGTATCTTAAGGCATGCAGCCTATAACCTCGAAGAAAATGAGCATCTATGGCCATTGACCCATCTTCTTACAACATAACTATCCCCAGAATCAAAAGAGAATTTTATGTACTAGTAAAACTGAGCCACTAACTTAGAGTATATGGGTCTATATTCCTTCGAGAACCACTCTAACTATCCTTGTTGTTCTAACAATTTCAATACCAAAGACTTACTAGACAGAATCCATTTGGGGAAAATCTCTTTCTCGGGTACAACAACGCGGTTTACCAGATTTGGATTTAAAGGTCCTTCAGGTGTTAGCTTAGGTGAAATCTTCTTCTTCTTTGAGTTGTGCTTCTCAGGTGTTGACGATGAAGGACGTTTCATTCTTGGAATTCACTGAAGGTTCGAGACAGAAAAGGGTTATAGGGATGAAGAAGGGTTCGAAATGAGTAAGTAGAAGAAACCCCGAGTGAAGAATCGAGTGACACTTTCTTTATTTTATCATTTAGGAATAAAAAAAGATGCAAAAATAAAAGTGAGGGAAAAAAAGGTGAAAAGGATAATTATCGTGATACGGGTTTTTTAAAAAAAATTATAAAGAATTTTTACGGTGAGACCATGTCTGGTCATTATGATGAGACAGTAAATGCACATTACAATGAGACAGTGAATGAACTTCACAGTGAGACAGTAAACTTTGAGATAATAACTAAGCATTACGGTGAGATAGTGAATGAAACACTAGCTGAGAAATAGTAATCATGAAACAGTAAAGTATAAAACAGTAATATATCAAACAGTAAGACCAGAAATAGTAAGATATCTATTTGAGGTTTATCATGCCTAGTTCATGTATGATGTAGTCTATTATTTCAAAATTTAATGGTTTGGTGAATATATCAGCAAGCTGATATTCAGTACAAATTAATTCCAAAGTGATATCACCTTTTTGATAATGACCTCTCAAAAAGTGATGCCTTACATCAATGTGATTTTTCCTAGAATGTGAAACAGGATTTTTTGAGATGTTAATAGCACTTGTGTTGTCACAATTTATAGGTACATGTCTGAATTGATATCCATAATCTAGTAATGTGTGTTTCATCCACAAAATTTGTGCACAACAACTGCCAACATCTATATATTCAGCTTCTGCAGTAGATAATGCAACCAAATTTTGTTTCTTACTACACCATGATACCAGTGACTTGCCCAAAAGGTGACATATTCCAAAGGTGCTTTTTCTATCTAACTTACAACCACTGAAGTTAGCATCATAATAACTAACTAATTCAAATGATTATCCTTTAGGATAAAACAATCCTAGATTGGGTGTATGCTTGAGGTATTTAAAAATTCTCTTTACAGCATTTAAATGATATTCCATAGGATTTTCTTGAAAAAGAGCACACATACACACACTAAACATAATTTCCAGATGACTAATAGTTAAGTAGATTAAACTACCAATCATTCCTCTATAAGTGGTTTGATAAATAGATTTTCCATCTTCATCAAGATCCAAATTACAAGTGATACTCATGGGAGTGTCACTACTTTTAGTTCTATCCAATCCAAAACCTTTTAGAAGATCTCTAGTATATTCAATTTGAGTTAAAATAATTCCATCATTATTTTGAAAGATTTGAAATCCAAGAAATAATTTTATTTCACCCATTAAACTCATTTCAAATTCTTTTTTCATCATTTTAGAAAAATCAACACATAATGAATTCTTCAAACATCCAAAAATAATGTCATCTATATAGATTTCAACAACCAAAAAATCATTAGAAATTCATTTTATAAAAATTGTAGGACCAGCTATTCCTTTTGTAAAACCTTTAGAAATAAGAAAAGTATTCAATCTATCATAACAAGATCTTGGAGCTTGCTTTAAACCATATAAATCTTCTGATAGTTTAAAAATATGATTTGTAAAATGGGGGTTTGTAAATCCATGGGTAGTTCAATGAAAACATCCTCAGCTATATACCCATTTAAGAATGCACTCTTAACATCCATTTGATATAGTTTGAAATTTATATGTACAGCATAGGCAAGCAGGATTCTGATGGATTCAAGTCCGGCTACTAGTGAAAAGGTCTCCTCATATCAATTCTTTCTTCTTGAATATAGCCTTGTGAAACTAATCTTGCCTTGTTTCTATCTATGTTACCAGCTTCATCTACCTTATTTATAAACACCCATTTAGTGCCTATGGTGAATGTGTCCTTGGGTATTTCATCAAGTTTCCAAACTTTGTTCCTTTCAAACTGATTAAGTTCTTCTTGCATATCCATCACCCAAAATTCATCATTGATAGCATCATTAATGTATTTAGGTTCAAGTTGTGACAAGAAGACTTGATGTTTAACCTGATGTCTAAGATAAGCTCTAGTTTGAGTTACCTTGTCTAAGTCTCCTACAACAGCATTTAAGGGGTGGTTCTTAAGGATTCTAATAGTTCTAGAAAAAGAGGGACTAGTGATTTCAGGTTCATCAATAGATTCAGGTTCATTTTGACTTGATTCTAAGGAATTTCCAGAGCTAGAAGTTTTCACAGATTCTTTCACAGAATAATTTGATTATTTTGAATTGATGTTCAGATTTGATACATCATCCTCTAGATTCTCTAGGATGGTTTTAGGCTCATGTGGATTTGTTTTATCAAATTTTACATGAACATATTCTTCCACACATTTATTTCTTTTATTGAACACTCTATAGGATTTACTAGACATGGAATATCCTAAAAATATACCTTCACCACTTTTGGATTCAAATTTGTTAATATTGTCTTTGTTATTAAGAATATAGACTTCACAACAAAAACTTTTAAGTAGCTAACCTTGGGTTTTCTATTATTCCATAATTTGTAAGGATTCCTCTTAATAATAGGTCTGATCAACACTCTATTGATTATGTAGCACGCTGTATTGACAGCTTCAACCCAAAAATAAATAGGTAGGTCATATTCACTAAGCATTGTTCTAGAAATCACTTATAGGGTCTTATTTCTTCTATCTACAAATCCATTTTTCTGAGGTATTCTAGGGGAAAAGAAATTGTGACTATAACCATTTTGTGAGAAAAAGGATTCAAACTCTTGATTTTAAAACTCACGGCCATGATCACTTCTTAATGATTTAATTCAAAGTCCACTAATATTTTTTATAGACTTGGAATATTTGGTAAAATAAGAGCAGGCTTCACTTTTGTGATCCATAAATAAGGCCCAAGTATATCTAGAAAATTAATTTACAAGAACATTAACATAGTGCTTACATTTTAAACTAGAAACTATATATGGTCCAAAAAAATCTATGTGAACTAGTGCGAGAGGTTGAGAAGTTGAGACTTATTTCTTTGGTTTGAAGGAAACTTTGTGTTGTTTTCCATTTTGGCAGGGATTATACACTGTCATTTGGAAACTCAAGTTTGGGTAAGTCTTTAACTAGGATTTTTCTAGCTAGTTTTCTAAGGGAGTGAACATTACAGTGTCCTAATCTCCTATGCCAGAGCCAAGATTATTTATGAAATACACTTAAGCATGAAGCATTTTGAGAATCCAAAGAATCTAAATTAAAAGAATAAACATTTTCATTTATTAATGTAGAAAATACTAATTCATATTTAGAATTAAAGACATTACAAGAATAATTTTCAAATATAACATGAAATCCATCATCACATAATTGTGACATACTAAGAAGATTATATTTTAATCCATCAACAAATAGTACCTTGGAAATTAAAACTTAGTTAGAGTTACTAATTTGGTTGAGGCCAGTAATATTTCCCTTGGAATTGTCACCAAATGTGACATGTCCCCCATCTAATTTTATCAGGTTCTTGAAGAATGAGTAGTCTCCTATCATGTTCCTTGAACATACACTGTCTAAGTACCATAGACCTTTTCAGGATCTCTTTAAGCATCTTTCCTTCAAAAATATTAAGAAAAAACAGATTTTGGTACCCATACTTGTTTGGGTCCAATAATATTAGTAATAAGTGATTTAGGAACCCATATTTTCCTCATAGGTTTCCTATAAGTATTGTGTAAAGTATTTGAAAAATAAACTATATTTGGTTCATAAAAACTTGAAACAGTAGAATATGTATCATGGATTGAATTAGTGTATTTGGTTCTATAATTGGGAGTAAAACTGTATGTCCTAAATTTTGAAACAAAATTTGTTCTACCAAGGTTTCTTTTACCAGGTTGATAACCAATGCCAGTGTTATATTTATGGGAAATTTTTTTCCCTAGAATTTGGGTAAGGGTATTTTTCCCATTAGTAAACTTTTCTAGGTCACTCTTTAATTGCTCATTATACATTTTTAATTCATTGTTTTCTTTGATCAGTTGATCATTTTTCTCCTTTTCAGTTGTGAGTTCAGATTTAACAGTTATAGTAAGAGCATGTTGTTTCTTTAATGATTTATATTTGCCTTTTAGTTCATTTCATGTTTCCTCAAGAATGTTACAGTATTCAAACATTTCTTTATTAGTCATATTTCCAGAGTAACTCTCATCTTTAGAATAGTATGAATTATGTACAGAAGAGTCTAGTGTGACCTCAGATGTGTTTGTCATAAAACACATATTGGCTTTGTTATCCTGTTCATCATGTGATATATCTGAGTTGCTTGAACAATCCTCAGAGTCACTCCATGTTTCTTTCATTGCCTTTTTGTACTTCCTGTCCTTGTACTCATATTTCTTTTTGTACTTGAGCTTTGGACAGTCAGCCTTTATATGTCCTTTGCGCTTACATCAATAGCAGATCATTTTATCTGTCTTGTCACTTATTTTCCATTCCTTCTTCCAGTTTCCTTTTTGGTCATATTTTCCCTTGAAGTTAGGCTTTCTGAAAAAGTTCTTCTGTTTTTAAAATCGTTTGAATCTTCTGGATAGTTTTTCCATCTCCTCATCACTGTCAGGTGATGATTGTTCACTAGTGGAGCTTTCTACAGAAGCTTCCAGTTTCCCTTTGTCTTTGTGCTTAAAGGTGGTGGTCTTGAATGCAACATATTTCCTCTTTGGTTCATCCTTCTCTTCCTTGTTGACTTTTAGGTAGACATCTAAGGATTCTCAGGATCTGTTCCTTGGCAGTGACTTCTCTTCTAAGAGAAATCATTGTGTTGACAATCTCATTGAACCTAAGATACATGTCAAAAATAGGCTCATCAGGTTTCATTTTAAAATTATCATATTTAATAGTATAATTATTAAGTCTTATTTCTTTTACACTAGATGTTCCTTCATGTGATACAGACAGGGTATCCTAAATTTCATGGGCAGTTTTACAAAAAGAAATTCTATTGAATTCCTCATCTCCTAAGGAGTAGTATAAAGCATTCATATCTTTGTAGTTGTTATTGTAGGCAGTTTTGGTAGGTTCATACCATGTGATTCTATCAGTAGCAGGAATTTTTTATTCATCTATAATGGATGACCAAATTTCAAAACTCATACTCTCTAAATGCATTTTCATTTTTATTTTCCATTGAGTATAATTGGTTCCATTAAAGAATGGTGTTTTGTTGGTTGCAGCACCTTCCAATCCGTTATCCATAATAAAGTATTACTTTAAAAGAGATAGAAATTTATAATTAATAGAAATTTACAGATCTTTAAAGTACAACTACAATCACAGTTGAATAAGATTACACAGAGTCCTAATAAACTACCTCTGATACCAAATGTTATTCAGAGTAGATTACTCAAGAGGGGAGGGGTGAATTGAGTAACCATAAAAATTTCTATAAAAAGTATTTCTAAAGAGTTTTCCCCAAAGATTAAATACATCCTAGATAATCAAGGTTATACTGTTATAATAGTTTGATTGTTTAAGTAACTTCTTAGAAGATTAATTAATTCTCAGTAATCTTAATTTCTGTTATTAATATTACTTTTGAAGTTATTCCACTAAGAAAATACAGTTATAATTTCTTTCCAAGACTAACTATCAAAGTGAAATTAGTGATTTCTAAATTATACAGTAAAGAAATAAAATAGAGAAAATTTAATTAAGTAGCACAGCAGATATGAAACAAGTGGTTCAGTCTCAAGACGAGAACTAATCCACTCCACTTAGTGATCACCTTCCACCAAGCATTTTATATAAATAAATGTTGATCTGCACCCTAGATCAGGGTTAACAACAGTACACAAACTGTCCAGGGCACACAGGGACCTCTTCCATAGTTTTTTTGGGTACAAAATAACCAGGACACATAGGGACCTCTTCCACAGTTTTCATGGGTGCAAAATAACCAGGTCGTATAGGGATCTCTTCAACAGTTTTTGTGAGTATCCAAGAATAAATAGAAGTTTGAGTAAGGATATCTTATATCCTTCATTTTAATGTAGGAGACAGAGTGTGTTGTTCTACAGGTACAAACTCTGATCGAAAGGTAATAAATAGATACACAATAGAGAAGAAATATGGATATGGGTTTAGAAGTGCTATGAGTGTTTGTCTTTGTATCTTTGGACATCTTAGATGAAGCAGATGCAGATATAGAGTCCTCGTCTATAAAATATAGTGCCATGATTCATCTTGTGTTCGTCGTGAGGTTTTCCCAGTGCGAATATGTTCTATAAGCTTCAAATATGCTTCGTGTGTTCTTCAGCAGTGTCGGGTTACATGCATGTGACAATATTTCCTTTAGAAATTTTCTCAGTGTTCTTCATTGTTGTTCTCACAGTCTTGTTTTTAGTTTTGTATCGTTAGCCTTGATTCTTGACCACACTTCACTTTTATTTTGGAATGCATGTGTTGGAGCCGATAGGTTTCATGGATTACACACATCGTACCTCGTACTGTCATATGATATGTCTACAAAGAAACATTAATTATGTTAGTGCATTTAAAATCTTCAAATATGACCATTAGATATTAAATTGAAAGACGAAAAAATACTTTAAGAAATGGTTTCACAGAAATTCATGGAAACGGTGTCTTCTTCACATGGTGTATAGATTGATCATGGTGTCTTGTGGTCATGATGTCTCGTGGTCACAGTGTCTTGTTCATGGTGTCTTGTTCACGGTGTCTTGTTCACGGTGTCTGCTTCATGGTGTCTGCTTCACAGTGTCTGATTCTTCACAGTGTCTTGCTTCACAGTGTCTTGTTCACGGTGTCTAATTCTTCACGGTGTCTTGCTTCATGGTGTCTGCTTCACAGTGTCTGATTCTTCACGGTTTCTTACTTCACAGTGTTAGAAAGACATAACCAGTGGCAGACTCACGGTGTCTCAGACTTTTCAAAGTAAATGTGTTCAAACTTAAGCAATGATGATAATAGAATGGATTAAACTTAAGCATTTGTCAAAGATGGTATTATGAGAGTAGATCAAAGATAGTACAAAGTAATTAAACTGAATATAGAGAAATTAAGATCTTGAATGGATCTTCTTAAAGCATTAGAATACTTTAAACATTAATACACTTGATTTGATATAATTTAGAGGAGTTAACTAGGTTGAATAGGATTTGTGATCATTAAAACATGATTAATATATTGCAGTGGTTTCCCTTTCTAAGGAGCTAAGGTCAGATCATCATATAAAGAAAATACTTTGGATGTATAATCTCTTGAGGGATTTTTCTCAGAGGGGTGATATTATAGTGATTAGTATTTCCATGTAAGACAACATGGAAAACCCCTTGAATAAATCATTGACATGATATAAAAATTATTATCTTGTGAAGACAAGAGGACTAAAAGTCAAAGGTTGTTTACTCTAGTCCAATAGATATTTTATTGGATTTAGTGTCCTAGGACCAACTCGATGAATTGAATATTAATAAAATATATTATTACAAATTTATCATTGTTCTAGATTAATTTAATGTAATAATATCCTGGTGTATCTATCTCATTGATATGGTCATAGAAGTTCCCTACTATGATGAGAACCTTAAAATTCCATGAAAATATTCATAAAGTAGTTCAACATTTGAATAACATTCTATAATGGGACACATATAACCTAAATATTAGTTTTAAGTACTCATAACCATATGATACTTATTCTCATGAAGTTATCACTTGAAAATTTTTAAGACGAGAGATTATGAGAAACTAGGAATTCTTCATGTTTTGGTTTCATATGATATTCCTATCTTAAAGCATTTATAATAGTCATTGGACTTTAATATTATTATTAATGCATTCCATGACTCACATACCTATATTTTATGATAAAAATCATGATGCCATATGTTCAAAAGAAGTAGGGTACATTGGGTGCTTCACAAATGATATATTATTAACGGATAAGTTGAAGAAGGATCTGTTTGTTCCATCATTATGGAATTTAATATCTCATTCATTTGGTTGGAATATAATTTTCATATTAAATTCCATGAACCTAGTGAAACAACATGTTTATTTCAAAAATTCAAAGATAAATGTATCAATCATATAGGTTGGTGACATAGATGTGAAACCTGCTTGATGAGATATTGTGATAAAGGGCTTATATTACATTGTGAGCATTCATATATGGTTTTCGACATTACAACATTAAGTTATTTCTCTTGGGTACCTTGACCCATTTCTATGAAGTAATCTCTAACTTTAGGCAAGCCCACCTAATTCCAATGAGAAATAATCTAAGAGGATCACACACTAAGTGTTTCCATTTATCTCAATTAAATTATATTTGAATTTAATTAATAGAATAAATATTATTCTCAAGACCAAGGAATAATTTTATTCATGTTTTCTCAATAGAAAATATTTATTGAAGAATAAAATATTTAATTAAATATTTATTAAAATATTGAATAAATTATAAAAATTTCAAATGAACCAGGACCATGTCTGGTGATAAATATTAATTTATAATCTGGTAATATAATATTTATTATTACATAAGCCAGCATACACTCGTAAAATAATATTATTATTATTATTATCGGGCATGGGGTTTGATAAAGATTATAATATTATTTAAGGGTCAGTATGATATTAAATAATATTTTAACCTAAACCCTATCTCTTTAAATAGATGGTTGTTTCTATTGTATAGGGTTAGTAGATAATTGATAATCCTTGCACACAATATACTTCTCTCTCGAATTCCTCATCCCTTCTATCAGGAATGAGTAAAAATTATTTAACCTTCAAGGATATTAGAGAAATAATGTCAAGAAATAAAAGATTATTGATTCACCAAGATAGCACCTAGAAATTAGTTTCATCACTTGGAGTTCAAAGGAGTTTGTTTGGATCACCTCTAGAGGGATTGTAAACTTGGATCCTACAAGCGCAATGAAGGTAAACTAAAATTGGTTTTTTGAGATGATAATCATCTATATTGAAGAAATTTCCTTAAATTGGTTGTTTTTAATCTCAATAATAATTTAATTATTTACAAATTCAACATGTAAATATTCTATTCTGTTTTAGGTTTTCTTCTATGTCAATATTTGATGGAAAAATTTTGATGGTCATGGTGTTCACATCATGTGCAATATTGCAAATGATGCACCAAATAAACTATCTTCTATTTGTTTTAAAACTACCACATCACTTATTCTATGATCATAACCATTAATATAAATACCAGTCAAGGAATTATTGACCCCTATGGAGGAACCATACCTCTATAAAGTGAAATGTATCGATCAAGGGAGTAATGACTCTAATGGATGGAGGACCCACACCCCATCTCATAGGGGAGTATTGACTCTTATAGATATAGGATATATTCCCCATATTATGGGGGAGTACTAAATCTAGTTTTTATATGGGTACTTGTGACATGTTGAGACCAAGGGAGTACCAACCCCATGCTTGAATTAGATTACATGTTCCCCAACACATGAGGGAGTACCTGAACCCCATAAAATATACAAGGGATCTATGGCTTAATGGTGATTCACTAACCAAGGGAGTATCTGGCTATGTAAAATGTATAAGGAACCCACACCTCATCAATGGAATATCTATAATGGAGTACCCAATCCCATCTCTATACCAAACACACATGGCCACCAAGATCAATGTTCTGCTGATAGGGTTATACTAACAAAATTCCCTAGGTGATGGTTCACTGGGATATAGATAAAAAAGTAGTCAAGAAAACTCACATCATTTTTATCCCTATCGTATGATGGAATTTCTAATTATAGGATACCATATCAATAAATAAATGACATTTTAACTGTTATATAATGCATGAACCACTAAATTGTATGCTAATAACAATTCTCTAGATGATCATTCCAATTAACAGACTATCAAAGTCCCCACATAGGAATGCATCTACCACCACATCCTAGATTCGGTGTCCTGGTCTAAAAAATAAACCTGGTCAATTCAAGAATTATTTACCTATTCTCCCGAACATGACCTTACATGAATTTTATCTCCAAGACTCTAATCACTACCACAAAACGGGGCAAGGGAAGCACCTCATTTTATCAGTGCTAAGCAGAAAGCGTTGATAGGGGGCCTTTATCAGCACTGATAAATGTACCCTTTATTAGCGCTTTTCTTATCCCTAACAAAGGGTACATTTATCAGTGCTATTTTTAGCACTGATAAAAGTTTTTAATAATAATTTATATAAAATTATTATATTTATATTCAAAAATAATGTTTCTTTGTATACATTAAATAAAAATCGTATGTTTATAATTAATATATTTTTTTTAATAATTCAAATATATATATATAATATTTTAAAAAATGTATTTCTATGATTATAATTAAATAT
Organism: Viscum album; assembly: GCA_963277665.1. NCBI lineage: Eukaryota > Viridiplantae > Streptophyta > Magnoliopsida > Santalales > Viscaceae > Viscum > Viscum album. The sequence goes on from OY728120.1 coordinate 898,366,932, forward strand.
ATATATATAAATAATTATAAGATTATAATAAATTTCATTAAATAATAAATATATTTATTAGATTTATTAGATTTATTAGATTTAGAAGGTTCATTAGATTTGCAAGATTTATTAGATTTATTAGATTTATTATATTTTGTAGATTTATTATATTTATTATATTTATTAGACTTATTAGATTTATTAGATTTATTAGATTTATTAGATTTATTAGATTTATTAGATTTATTAGATTTATTAGATTTATTAGATTTATTAGATTTATTAGATTTATTAGATTTATTATATTCATTATATTGATTCTATTTATTGTATTTTTTATATTTTTTATATTTATTATATTTATTATATTTATTACGTTTGTTTTATTTATAATTAATATATATAAATAATTTTTACATATAAATATTTATATTATAATTATTAAATATATATGTATTTCCAATTAATTTGGTCAATAAATATATTGATCATGCATGCATATATGTTATGTATCATCATGAATGTTCATTAATACATTACACCCTTCTTATTATTCATGTTGTCCATTGATAGCTCATTTTTTATTATGTATATTTTACTAGGGATATGATTAATTCATGTAACCCATATATACTATTATGTTCTCAAAAATACTTATATAATTACATTAAATATATTTAAATAATAAATATATTTATTATATTTATAATTATTAAATTTTAATTTTATATAAATACTTTTTAAATATATTTATTTGTAATTATAATTATAAATATATATTTATATAAATAATTATAAAATTACAATCAATACATATATTATAATTATATATTTATTTATTTATTTATAATTATATACAAATATTTATAAATATATTTATTTATAGTTATAATTATAACTATAACTATATATATATATATATGTAAATAATTATAAAATTATAATAAATATATTTATTATACTACTTATAAAGTTATAAATATATTTATAAATATATGCAAATATTTATAATTATAATTCCTAAATAAATATAGATATATTTAAATAATTAAAAAATTATACTAAATATATTAATTATATGTATTTATATAAAAATAGTTATAAATAAATAAAAATAGTTATAAATATAATTCTAAATAAATGTAGATATATTTAAATAATTAAAAATTTATAATTAATATATTAATTATATATATTTATAAAATTATAAATATATTTTTTATAATTTTATAATTATTTATATATATATATATAATTACAACTATTAATAAATATTTATTTATTATATTTTTTAATTACAAATAAATTTATATTTATTTATTAGTCATAAATATAAATAAATACATATTTAATTAAAATAATTATTAATTGATAAAAATATATTTATTATTTTCATATATAATGTTATATATAATTAAATAAATATATTTATAAATATATAGAAATATTGATAAATAAATAAAAATATTTATAGTTATAGTTATAAATAAATACAGATATATTTAAATAATTACAAAATTATAATAAATATATTAATTATATATGTTAATAAAATTATAAATATTAGAAATATAAGTTTGTTATAATTTTATAATTATTTTTATATATATATATTTATTTATTTATATTTATTTATAATTATGATTATAAATAAATATATATTCATATAAATAATTATAAAATTATAAGAAATATATTTATATATATTTATAATCTTATAAATATATATAACTAATATATTTATTATATATATTTTTAAGATTATAAATATAATAAGTAATTTTTTTTATAATTTTATAATTATTTAAATTATAATTTTATAAATATAAATATTTATTTATTTATATATATTTATAATTATAAATAAATTTTTTTATTTATCATATATGTAATTTTATAAATATATATAATAATATAAATAAATTACTAACATTATATCATTATCAACGCTTTTTTAGCACTGATATAGGCCTATCTTTATTAGCACTAAAAAACGATGATAACATATGTCTTTATCAACACTATATTTTTAGCGCTGATAAAGAAATCCTTTATCAACATTTTTTTAACGCTGAAAAAAGTTTAACTGGGTTTTATAAAGAAACCCTAACTTTCTCCTCCTTCCTCGAACCCCTCAAACTCTCGTGGAAGCCAATCCCTACCGTTGTCGCCTCCTCCTCCTCTCCTGCCAACTCCTTCACCACCGTGAATCCCCCCGCCTCCACCTCCTCCTCCTCTCCTGTTAACTCCTTCGCCACCACAAATCCTTCCTCCATTAACACACCTTCGTTGTGCCATTGTGAATCCCTCTGTCGCGAACCCACCTTTGATGTGCCATCGCGAATCCCTCCGCCACAAACCCACCTTCATTGTGCACCTCTCCTCCATCGCACGCCTCTCCTCCATCGCATTCCTATCCTCTATCATGTGCCTCTCCTTTTCCACATGCCTCTCCTCCATTGTAGGACTCCTCCATTGCATGCCTCTCCTCCTTCAAGAATGCACCTCCACCACACACTAAACCACACCTCTACAGTGAGTTTTCTCCTTAGTTTCTCATTGTTTGTGTATCATGTGGGAGGGATCTACTATTTCTTTCCTATGTTTTATAGTTGAATCACACTAATCAAAGATAATAACTAGATAATTAAATATAAAGGGAAATTTTGTTTTGTTCACATGTTATTATAGTTTGATATTGATGGTGATATTATGAATTGTACAGGCTAAACGCCCCACTGAAAATCATGGTCGTTAGTGGTCCTTGTTTGTGCACTAAATTAATTGCATGTTTGTTGGTTCCGGTTGAACATTTGAATATTAAAATTAGTAATTTACTTATACTTGGCTAATGAATTAATTCCCTAGGATGATAAAACTTCTATGATAACCCTTGAATTAACAAGAAAAATTGAATAAGGGATGCTTTGTAAAATCTGAAATTGTGTTTGTTTGGTTTGTATGGTGTTGTGGTTGTGGGAATGGTTGAGTGTCATGGAGTTTAGGTTTATAAATCCATAAAAGGTACTTAACCAAGATTTTCTTTAAGAAATTTTCTTTAAAATGTTCTAGACTATTTTGGGACTTGATGTTGTTAACTTCATGAATGAGTTTTGGAGAGGTAAGAATTATCTTGAGACTTATAATGATACTCTCATCACTTTTATTATAGAGTCTACTAATATGAGTTTAGTTAAGGATTTTAGAATGAATAGTCTTTGTAGTTTCATTTATAAAGTCTTTTTCAATATTTTATAAAATAGACTATGGAAAATCATACCATCTATTAGTTTAGTACCATATTTATTTTTATTGTGTTAAAGAGTTATATGACATGTAGTCTCCATGAAGTATTCTTCAAGCATGAAAAGTATTTGGAATGTGAATCCTTACTCATTTTTTTTATTAATTCAACCAAAAGTAGAGGCTCTTGAACATAGCCTCAATGTTTTTATATAATAATTAGTTATTGAAATATCATATATATGCGGTACTTTGGAAAGATATGATTTTTAGATGTGGATGGTGTAATGGTAAGTAGTCCAAATGTTATGAATAGAAGTTTTGGTTTTTTAAATATTGGTTTTTTAATGGTGATATATTAAAGTATTCTCCTCATTTTATTGAGATATTTTTTTTGGAATATAAGATTCATTCATTTAAATATAAGAGTGACATTAACTATTCATCAAAAGTGAAAGGTTTTAGTTGGACATGATATAGGTGTTAGAAATTCCACATGTTCAATAGGGAGACTTCCATGAAATTTTGGAAGTTGGTGAAACTAGATGAACAGTTGATACTTACTATAATCTAGTGGGAAAACATGTACATTAAACATGTGATAGAGGTGTTTTTTAAATACTCATTGAAAATAAAAAGCATTGCACAATAATCTTTAGAACATGAAATGAGAATTTTATTATAGTGATTTTGTTAGGGGTTAACTTTAATTACCAAATGGTAAACCAAGATTCTTCCTATTTGGAAGTGCTAATAAGGCCTTAACCAAGAATGTGGTATAGTTCCTTTACTTATATGTTCATGAGAAATCCTTCTAAGATCTTAATGGGATATTGATGAAAACACTGATCTTAACAATAAATGAGTTGTTTAATTATTATATCTTATATTGTGATGTATCAAGAGTCGGGATTTGAACAGTTCCAGTCCATGATAGTCATGTGGTTGCTTTTGGGTCCAGATAGTTAAGAAAACGTAAGATAAACTTTCCAATTTTTTTCCTAGATTTGGAAATAGTGGTGATTTCAATGAGGTGTTATTGTAATATCTAAAAAAAGTGTTTGAAATATATATAATCACAAAGTAAAATGAACCATTAATAGAGGAGAAGGTATGAGTGCCTATAGTCCTTTAACTTTGACATAATGTATACCCTCAATAAGGGGAATTTTTTTTCAAATGTATCGTATTTGAATGATCAAGATTAGGTAGTACAAGATTAAAGTATCAAGTAGAAGATGGTTACCCACTTTTAAGAGATATGACTTTATGTTCAAAAGTATCATTATCAAGTGATACTTATGTTTCTATCTATCACATATTCACTCCTTAAAAGTATTATAAGAGTAAATTATTATATTCATACTATTTATTCATGAAAAACAGGATAAACCTTTTATAGATTTATTTTTTATAAAATGTTGGTTATTTTATATTCATGTATCCTTTGTAAAGTGATTCTCTTTGTATTTATGTCTTTGTGAAAATGCTTAAGTGGCTCTTTTAAAATTATTCATGTGTTTTGAATTGTTTCTTAAAAAAATTATATGTGTTCAACATACCTTTTTTGGTTTTAAATACCTTTAAAATTATTTAAACACTTAGCATAGACATAGGTTTCATTCCAAATGTTTGTAAACTCATTTGATTAGCTTTCATAAGGGGATGTGAATGTTTTGAAAGTGTATGTAATATTGGTTTCATTTTAACAAGGGGTGTGTGAAGATTTAAATAAAAATTTGTAAAATATAGAGGGTTTTAGTTCATTTTAAATGATTAATATTATTGGGTCATGAAGTTTCCTTGACTGATTTAAAAATTAATTGGGGTTTTGAGAAAGAGTGTTTCAAAATTATTGGTTTATTTTAAAAATGGCGTGTTATTTTAAAGAGGAATTTGTGTAAATGGTTGGTTTTTAAAATGGGATTTCAATTGTGATTTTATAAATAGTTTTCAAAAGAGACTTAAAGTATATTGGGAAAAAATCCCCCAAAGTGTCCTCTTGGTATGTTTTGGTTGTGGTTGTGTTTGTTGACAAATCCAGATGACCGCAAATTAGAATGGTTGGGGTTTTCTGAAGATAGGTTTTTTAGGTGGCATAGTTTCCTAGTGTTTTCCAAATTTTGAGGCCTCAAAATCGGGAGTTTGATGTTGGAAGAGGAAGGATTTATTCATAGGAGTTAATTTTATGAAGAACATTGAATAAATTCGGCAAAGGGTGAGAACTATGTACCATAATTCATGGGACGTGTACCATGTTCCAGGAACGGTAAGCAGAGCAGCGGAAACGGTATGCGGTTGCAGTTCACGAAACTGAAAATAGTTCATGGTGGAAGACAGTGCGGTACATGGATGGATTGTCATCGGTATAGGGGATTGACCGCATAAGGTAAAAGGAAGTATGCGGACTTCATATAAAAATGGTTCAGGGGTGGCTTGCAGTTCACAGTGGCAGAAGTATTGGTAAGCGGTGAATCCTGAATTGAAGATTTGGTAAATCTTGGATTATTTTTTTTTTGCTGATATCTTTACCTATATAAGAATCACTAATCCCACTGATTATTATGGATATTTAACATCATTAGAGAACATATTTTCCTCCGAGAATTCAGAAAAGTCTAAAAGTGGTTCATGCTGAAGGTTTTTGCGGGGATTATTAACCCACAAAGGTAGTCTGATACGCAGAGAAGGAAGTCTGGTATGTGGAAGGAGTTGTCTCGGTATGTGGAGGAGGAATCTCTGGTATACTAGAGGGATAATTCCTTAAGTGGTATACGGAGGGAGATCTCATGTATGCATAAGAGAAGATAGTCTACGAATAGATAATATTTCATGGATAGAATGGGTTTCACAACAGAAGTTCATGGAATCGGTACGTGGTAGCGGTACGCGATCGCGAAGGTGGAGGCAGTCCGTGGAAAAAGGGCGCTTTACAGCGGTGGAAGTATTATGTGGAATAGGTGTTCCACATACCAAACCTGGTACATAGTATGCAAGAGGATCAGGTGGTTCATTATTTTCACAAGGAATCTTTTGAGATCTTCAAATCAGTTTGTGAAAGTATTTTCCAGAACCTAACAGTACCTGGGAAGGTGGACTTCATTTGTGGGTGAAAAGTGGACTTCAACAGATCATCTACCTGAAGTTGAGGATGTAAGAATTCATGAAAATTAAAGAACCTACATTTCCATTAACTGTTTTTGACCTACAAGTACATAAACTATGAGTGGATTCCATTCAAAGAGTAGTGAGCGAAGGAAGAGAAAGACAGTGACCCTTTCCACCGGTAGTGAGTCAGAGAAAGAGGCATAGCGATTGACCCTTATAAATGCAATGAGAATACCCTAAACCATGTAAAGGCAATGATCCTAGGAATAGAAGATCTATCCCGAACATTGTACTCATTATTGGCTTTGAGCCTTAGTGAATTTGGTGCATCGGCACATTACTGTTGTATGCTCCTTAGACATAGCCTAGTGAGGATGAACCAAGTAAAAATATCTATGTCTTGTGCATGATTTCATATTTGTTCATATATTTCTACAGGAGGAAGAGAGAATTGAGTTTTTTCTAATAATGAAATAAGATCCAAACGAGAAAAGGTTTTAATCTGTCATACCCTAATTCACCCCCCCCAGGGTATTCTACCTAGTAGACCTAACAAAGTATATATATATTTTTAGCTCTGGTTAATTTTTATATCAATGTTTTGTGTATTTATTTTGTTAAATACAAATATCACTAAATCAAATAGGATGGATATTAATAAAGAATGAATGGATGCCAATCATTTTAGAAAAGAGTATGAAGATGTAGTGAAAGAGTTCATCAAGTTTTCAAAAGATCATGCATATGACCCTTCTCAATTCCTTTGTCTATGTTTACTCTTTTGTTATTCAATACAAGTTAGTCTAGAGGAGTTGGAAGAACACTTGATCTATCATAGAATAGATTGAAGTTATAAATGTTGGAATAAACATGGGGAAAAGGAGAATATAGCTAATGGGTGGGATAACACTGTGTTTTATGGATCATCTGATATGATTACAAGTGTGGACATTCAAGAAGACCATATTGAGGACGTTATTACAAATGTGAATGATGATAAAGATTATATTGAGGAAATTACAAGGATAGTTGAAGATGAACTTCATGATTTCCCAAAATTTTTTGAGTAGTTAAAAAGTTGTGCAAATACAACATTGTATGGTGGATTCACTAAATATATAGCATTGTTAGCCATAATGAAGCTATATAATTTGAAAATAGGCAATGAATCGAGTGACGCCATTTTTATGGAATTAATTACTCTCTTGAATGGAATGTTCCTAGAAAATAATAAACTCCCTATCCAAAGATACAACGTAAAAAGAATGATATGCTCAATGGGTATGACCTCTAAAAGAATACATGCATGCATGAATGACTTTATACTATTTCACAAGGACCACAAATCACTTATAGAATGCCCAAAGTGCGGTGTTTCTCAATACAAGAAAGATGAATCTGGTCCTATGGAATTTTTATGGTACTTTCCAATCATTCCAAGGTTTAGGTGAATATATGGAAGTGAGGAGACTATAGGAAAGTTAAAGTGGTATACAAAAAGAATAAATAAATATGGGAAACCACGTTACCCTATATACTCTTTGTAGTGGAAGAAATTTGATCATGAGTATCTGGACTTTAGAAACAAGCTAAGAAACCTTCATCTTGCATTATCTACAGATGGAGTGAATCCTTTTGGTTTTTAAATCAGTACTCATAGTACATGGCGGTTATGTTGGTAAATTATAACTTTCCATTGGGGTTATACATGAAATAAAAACACATCATGTTATCTATGCTTATATCACGACTAAAACAATTGGGTAATGATATTGATGTTTATTTGGCTCCATTTATAGAGGATTTAAAATTATTGTGGGATTCAGGTGTTATGTTGTATTATGCTTACAGAAATGACGATTTTTCATTAAGATCAATTTGGTATAGGATGATAAATGACTTTCCTATTTTTGGAAATTTTTCAGGATATATCATTAAAGGAACTAATGGGTTTCCTATCTGTGAACAAGTTATATGGTCAATTAGGTTAAAACATTCATTGAAAATTGTGTTTCTATGACATTTTAGATTTCTACCCCAATGCAATAAGTACTAATATTTAACAACAAAATTTGATGGATGTTCAAAAAAGTGTTCAGCACCGTCTCTACTCATAGGTTATCAACTGTTTGATAAATTAAAAGATGTGGACACTGCTTTTGGGAAACTATTTTCAAAAAACCTTATGAAAACCAGTTGGAAGAAGAGATTTTTTTTTTGAATTACCATACTATAATTGTTTGTATGTCAAATAATTTCTTGATATTATTTATTTTGAAAAAAATGTATGTGATAGTGTCATCGACACATTTCTAAATGTACCCAGAAGAAAAATATAGAATTAAGGCTAGGTTGGACATGGTTGACATGAGAATACGAGAAGAGTTGGCACCAATAAAGGGTAAAAACTAAATTTTCTTCCGCCAGATACTTACACTATTTCTAGGCAGGAGAGATATTATTTTTGAAACTTTTTGAATTACATAAAGGTTCTATAGGGGTATTCATCGAATATTAATAACATCGTGTCAATGACTGGTTTAAAGTTAAAGGGTCTAAAATCACATGACTACCATGTTTTGATGCAAGATATAATGCCTATAGATTTATGTTGCATTTTTTCAAGAATGGACATCATAAATTAACCAAACTTTATTTCTTCTTCAAAGCTATATGTAGAAAATTTATAGACCCAGTGAAATTTCCAAGTATGGAAGAGAAAGTTTTTTCATATTATGTGAATTGGAAATGTTATTCCCCCCAAAATTATTTGATATGATGGTTAATTTGATGGTTCACTTGGTGATAGAGATTTGACTATGTGGTCCTATGCACTATAGAAGGATGTACCCCATTGAATAGTATATGAATATTTTGAAAGGGTATTTTAGAAACCGATGTCAACCATAGGGTTGTATTACGGACTGATATATTGTTGAGGAAGTTGTTGAATTCTCTACCAAATACCTGTATAGTTTGGAAAGCATTGGTCTATCGAAATCTCATCACATTGGGTGGCTTATGGGTGAAAAAAAATTGAAAGGGATATTTTCACAATCAATATTATAGATTGGGAGCAGGCCCACCTTTACATTTCAATACAACTGGGTTGATAACAGGAGTGTTGTTAAAATAGATGAATTGGGATTTGGGAAAGTTGACTTCAGTAAGGAAGGGTATAATGATAAAATAATTATAATAGCATCACAGACAGTACAGGGGTTTAATTTTATAGATCCTATAAACCTAAAGTGGTCAATTTTTATTTTATTGACCAAAACCACTAAAGTGTTAGATGAAAATTCAACAGAGGATGACCCTTTCATTGGGACATCACAATCATTTCACAGTGGTCCCAATGTAAAATGAATTTTGTATGTCATAGGAGACCATAAGGAAGGGATTTCAATCATTGATATAGGATTCAAATCCCTTTAGTATTTAAAAAAGAAAAAGAGAGTTCAAAAGTCATGTTACATTTTTTTAGAAATATACATCATGTTATCCGATGTTATTATCTGTTTTTTTTTTCATTTATGTACTCTAAATTAAATATTAAACCACTTCTCCATATAATGACCTACACACGTACTAGTGATACTAATCTAGTGGAACGGAATGTATCTCAACTTGTTGTTGCTCGTAGTGTAGAGGAGCTACCTTCTTCACATGTTGGTACTCCCATTCTAGAGGAACAACAGGTTTCTCAACCTGTTGTTTCTCCCAGTGTAGAGGTACAGCAACCATTAACACATGTCGTTACCTCTTCTCTAGAGAAAAATATTAACAATGTGGATTCTGAGGAAATGGTAGGCCACAAAGGACTGGCGTCTCATAAAAAAGGAGCATCTTAGTTTGACAGTGTTAGTAAAAAACCATAAGGCAAAATCCAAAGGAATCAAATACGAGGACAGATGGAATGTGTGAGGTCAGCATGTTAACCCCAACAAGGCCATGTTCAGTAGTTATATTGTAAACATCAATCGGCAATGCATTCTGATTAACAACCCTTTTTTAGTACTGTTAATGGCCTTTTTGTGCACTATCAAAGGTGATATTTGTAGTATTGAATCTTAGGACCAATAGCCAACTCTAATTCAATTTTTTTATAGCCTGACCCTATATAACCCCACATAGCCTAGCGATTAGGACGAGTTTGTTTCCCCAAGACCATCTCTGATAGTCCAAGTTTTGGTAAACATAACCAATAAGGAATAATGCGACACCATAATTTTTTAATATATTATTACCTTTAAATAATTCAATGTGTTTGATAACTTTCTCCACAGGCAACACAAAACTTAAACAAAACCACAATATGTTTATATAAAATATAAGTTTTTAAGTGTGAACATTCAAAGAAACCCATATAATTAGTGGGAATGAATATGATTAATTAATTTATGAAATGTATGAATAAATGAAATAAATACTTTTTTAATATGAATGAAATTCAATTAGTTAACCTAAAATGACTAATAAGATCATTTACTCTTTAGAAAAGTATTTTTCTAAATTTAGGAGGATGAGCCCGTAAGGGTCATCGCACTCTAGGGTTTCCATCTCTTCACCCCCACCTCCTTCCATCTCGACCTATCGCGGTGCTCCCCCTCATTCTCGGTGAGTTCGTGGTGGTGGTCCCCTGTCGTGGTGGGGTTGTTCTGGAGCTTCTCTTGCACCACTGCTGGCCTTTTCTCGCTCGATTCCCTCTTCTATGGATAGGGATCCCTCGACGGCATGGTGATGGTTCACAGCTGGGTTCAAGCTTCCACGACCTACGGGATTTCACCTCAACTCAGGTGGTTGCGTAGGGCAGTTCGTTGGGGTCTCTTCGAGCGTACCGGTTGGTGGTGACAGGTCTTGGTTGCGTCGGGGCTTTTTCCCAGTGTGTTGGTGATGTTTTGTTTCATTTTGTTTTCCTCATTCGTGTTTGGATTTGGATGTTATTTGGGGTTCCTTCATTCGCGATGGTGTCGGCATGGCTCCACTGGTGAGATTTTGTTACGACGCCGATTTGAACCTTTTGGGATATTCTGGCTCCTCTGAGATATCAGTGCATTGTTTATGGTTGTTTTATTTGATGAATCTATGATCTGTGAAGCTTGTGTGTTGTTTGGTTCCTGATTTATTTGGAATTGTTGATTTCTTTGATTTTGGATGGATGGAGGATGACGGTGGTTGTTTGACACCTCATTGTGATGTTTTTCTGTTTGTTTTTTACAATAGAATTGAGCCCTTCCCGAGGGTTTCGGTGTTACGGTGGCGATGGCGACGAGGGGTGGACTGCGAATCTAGGAACGTGACTTGAGGAGGATAAGTTGAAATTTGATTTTGTGTTTATGTTTTGGGGGTAGATTTTGGAGTCTATTTGTGATTTTTGAAATTTGGTATTTTGGTGTTTGAAATTTGGCTCTTGTATTGTGAGGTTACCACTCACCCGTAAAGTGATTTATTCAGAAAATGAAAAAAAGGATTTGAGGACTATTTTTCTAAATTTAAATTTTTATGTCAAATGAATTTCTATTTCAAGAAATGTATGATTTATAATGATAAATTATGTTTAATATTAACAATTTTTTAACATCAATTTAGTTGGTATATAATATAAAGTAATAATACTAATGGTTAATTTTTGAATTTTTCATTTTCCAATAAATATAGTTTTTCATCATATTTTATAATTTTATTCTAAAATTAAATTTACAAATTTTAGAATTTAATTTGATAATATGAACATAATTTTTTGATTTATAACAAAATTTCTATCTTAAGATGGATTTTTGGAATTTTTCTAAAATAATTGGTTTTAAGGTGAATAGTGAAAAAAATACTGATTTTTCTAAAAAACTGTCACTTTTATGATACTTCATAATAAAAGTATGAATTAAATGTTTTTTAAACTATTTTATATAAAATATATATTTATAATTAAAATAAATAATTTAAAATTACAATTTTTTTATAAAACTCATGTATATCGTTTAGGAAACATAAGTGATATTCTATTCTAAAAAGGAATTTTATTTGCTTATATTAAAAATTACTTTTCATCACTTTTAAAAATTAAATATATCAAAATGAAGTTAATATTTTAGATCAAAATTTTTATATTTTTTAATAATTTTAGTTTCAATTTTTTTCATAAAAGTATGATTACAAGGATTAAAGTTAATGACCATGATAACAGAAAAACTGTTATTTTCAAAGAGTTATTTTATTAATATTATATAATATTTTTGTAATAAGTTAAATTAATATTTTTAAAATTATGGATATAATATTATGTTTAAAGACATATGTAATTATATTAATACTAATTTAATTGGTAACCACTGCCAAATAAGATTAAGAACACATAATAGTTAAAACTCTATTTTTCTATAAAAATAATATATATATATATAATGGTTTAATTTATAAGTTTATTTTATATGATTTATAAATTGAATTATATTTAATGGAAATTAAATTTAGGAAAAAAAATAAAAAATTGTAATATGGGTTACTTTATATTTTTTAAAAAAATATAAATTACTTAGTTAAAAAATAGGTTCTATGGTGAAAATTAAAATTTTAAAATTTAAAAAACTATGGAAAAAGATTTTAAAAATGTTTAAAAAAAGTTTTAAAGGTCTTGGTTGAAACTTTATTGACTCAAGATCTCCACACACTCCATTATTATAAAATTTTGGAGTCATTTTTCAAGGAGTAGTATAATGATATCATGGGAGAGTGGAGGGTATCTCCAAAAGTGCCATGACCTTCACTTATAAAAGGTGATCACTTCAACCCCTCCATGGTTATACTTACAATTAAAATTTCCCTTAAATATCAAAAAAAATACCTTGTCTATATTTCCTTTGATCATTCTTAATCCCATAATATCTATAACTTATCTTAAGGACTTCACTTCCATCGAGATCTCTAAGATCATATGAAGTCTCCAATGTTAGTATTGTCTTTTATGTAATCATTTATCCTTAATATTCTTCAAAAAAAATATCTTATATCCATAAAAATATAATTATATATATATATATATCATTATTATACTAATATATTATTATATTAATGTAATAACCATTATTTATTCATCATCATCCAGTAAGGAAAATGAAATCATTGTTAGTGTGTGTGCATGGACTAACACCTCCAGGAAGTGACATCTTCCATTTTTCATAATCGTCTCTCATGGTTGGTTTTAATGATGGTATGGATGAATAAATATGTTATATAAAATATAAATATGATTCTGAAATATAAAATTATCATAAAATTTATTTCCCTCTCATTAATTGATAAATGGAAACATTAATCAGGAGTATGAGCGGACTATCGTCACCATAGGCAATGAGTTTTATTTTCCATCCCCACACATCATGTTTAGATTTAAAAATACATTAAATAAATAAAAATTATTTACAAAACACTATTAATATTCTAGATACTATGAAAATATTTTATGATGCTCTCTACTATGTTCAACATGCATATGTAATTTCAGAAAAATTGACTGAATAACCTCAGGTAACCAATGTAGGTAAGAAAACTATATAATAAATATATATAATATGATAATTAATGGTCTATATTAAATTAAATATATAATAATAAGGTTCCAAATAATTTATTTACAAAAAATTAGTTCCAAATAATTTATTTACAAAAAATTACTTGGGTAATTTGAATGTGTATTTTTGAACCATCCACCTTATTCCTACATATGGTTAATGATCGTGTTATCCCATATATTTACATGAGGAAAAATATTGATGTTCTGTATGTTTCTATTCTAATATGAATGATTATTGGAAAGTTAACTACATATTATTTAGCCATCCACATTATTTATCTGGATGGTTTATGATAATTTTATACCTTTTATTGAAATGAGGAAAAGTGTTGGATTTCCATATGTTATTATTATAATTTTTGTGATTATTTACTGCTAATGTAGGTTGATTATTGTATTGACATTTTGTATTTTTCAATATATAGATAACCATGTTTTTTCAGCAAAAGGGTCCTTAGGTAATGGTATGAAATTTCTTATTAACTCTTATGGGGAATTAATTATAATTAAACAAGTGATGGTTTGGGATTGTAATTATATATCCTCTAGATTAATCAATAGGTATCATGAGACAAAACAACTTGGGTTTTGGTCTATACCTATTCCTATATTAGTATAGTGTCTTATAACATGCCCCTGATAACATATTTTGATTTCTGATATTATGAATTCCATCAATATAATATAGATAATTATTATTATCAATTTTTTCATATATTTACATGGATATAGTACAGTATTAGTGTTAACTGATTATGGAATTGTGATGATTACTTACTCCTATCATAATATTTATTACTTGTTTATACCATAATTTCCTTATTTTTATATTTTCATTTATTGAGCATCTGATATAAACCCTTATTATGTTTTCATTCCCCTAGGTTAGGAAGAAAAGTACTACACATGATATCTCTAAAAATATAGCTTGTGTGGAAAAATTATAGGAGATGTTAAAGACTTATTATGGACTATATATTTTGTTATATAGAAAAAAATGTCCATTAGTTTATAAATACATGGGTTTATTAGTTTATGATTTGTACAAATTGTTTAAAACTCAAAAACTAAAAAGATATTGGGAATTAATGTAATACAATATTTACATTAAGTAATATAATATTTGGATAGTTATGTTTGGGAATATACAGTTTGTATCAAATCCAGTCTATAATGTATGTGTTTCTAGAACTAGATCTAGGAGTATGGGTCTAGGGAATTATAGTTGGTATCAGTGTAGGTTTTAGATATATTTGACGATTAGTATTCTTATTGATGATAATTTAGGGGTTGATAATTATGTTTTGATCACAATTTCAAAGTTATAGATATCCCTTTGGTATAGTATATGATTTATTTTTAAGGTAATAATGCACATTTTATTTGGGGATTAGGATAAGATAACTTTAGTGAAAACTATATAGATAAGTCTAAATAAGAATTATATGTATAGGATAATATCCCAAAGTTTTGTTAAAGTACATATTGTGTGTTTCTCCTAGAAAATAAAACCCATTCTAGATATTATAACTGTATACAATCATTAACATAGATGTACCTAGGGGTAGTAGCCCCGAAGAGGGTGAATTGAGTATTAATTCAATCATCATCTAGTTCATGAAAAATAGGCATAACTACACACCTAGTTTATCACTATATTGGGATATACATTGGTTGATTCATGCTCTCTTTATACCAATTATGAGGGATTTGAATATATTTAGGTTAGATAACCTAATAGAAAAGTGAATGTGGATAACATATATTGGAAAATAGATATTAATAAGTTAATGTATATATAAATTGATATGTTTTTTCTTATATAAGGGATAAGTTAGATTTTTAGAATATATATTTCCATGATTTTGGGGTTTAGAATATTTTATGAAATATTATGTTAATTTGGGATCCTTATTTTGATTATTTGGTTAATAAGTATGAGATAACCCAACTCAAAGTTACCTAGGTTGATCCAAGATTGATATAGGTTAAACTGAGTGTGATATAGGTTGAACCTAGTTTGATACAAGTAGATTTGTAATAATTACTTTATAAAATGATAGTATTATAAAGTGATATATCTTGAGGATAAATTTTACTATAGTTATTTAATATAATTCTCTTATAATCATCATCACTCAAGTTAGCTCTTTCTTTTTATTATTTGGTTGAAACCAAATCACAAAAATGAAGTAGAAAAATTTATGAATCTAAAAACCATTATGTCTTGTAACCAAATATGGTATAGTATATAGAATGTTGAGAATTTTATTATGTTACTATTATAATGGGAAAAGTGATTTTTCTATTCTCACCTAAGATAGTAAAATTAATATATTAATAAAATTTAAATATTGAAACACTTATATACTTTCATTAGTTAGTGAAATTTATCAATGATATTATAGTAAATTCTAAAAATTATGAGGATTGTGTGAAATGTGTAAGGATTATTCTTTATTAGTTATACTTTAAAAGTTTATAAACCTATATTAAATAGAATCAAAAACCTTGAAAAGTGATATTATGAAAAGTTTATATTTTTAACAAAAACTATTAGAGAACACATGATTTAGGTATATACAAATCTTAGGATTAATATGGGATTTATGTTGAGTTAATAAAGGGTTGATTTATTTTGAGAAAAGTGAGATAAATGGTATTGGAATTGATTATTGATTTAATTAAAAGGTGATACATTATATTTTTGGTGAGGTTTATCGCATTTTAGGGGTTATGATATATATTTATCAGTGTGAAACCATATAAAATTGTGGTTAATATTATTTTGAGGTTAAATATGGTGTTAATTTTAGAATAATAAATGATTTCTCTATAGTATAATGTCTTAGATTTCATATGGTTTTGGGAAAGGTCTATTTTATAGAATGTATTATTAGAGAATATATATATATACCAAATTATATGATTTTATGAAATATTAATTTTGGTTTAGAAATGACTGAAAACATAATATAGCTTAATAGAGTAAGGTAGATGTCATATTATTACTTAATACAAAATGATAAATATGTTAAGAATACCCCCACCTACTTTAATGAGTGAGTGATAATTAAAATTATGAGAAAATAATTTATTTATGGGGGAGAATGTAACGTCTTAATATTTTAATATATGATTACCTTTAAACTAGTCGATGAGTATGATATAATTCTCCACACGTAATAAAGAACTTAAAAATAGTGATATATTTAAATAAAATATAAATATTTAAGTATGATAGTTAAATCCATTTCATTGAAATAAAACAAATAAATTGAATTTTCCACTTTATGAAATATATGTATAAATAAAATAAATCCTACTTTTAATATGAATTGAATCCAATTAGTTTACTTAAAATTACTAATAAGATCATTTATTATTTTGAAAAGTATTTTTATAAAAATTTCTTTTTAGACTATAAGAATTTATATTTCAATAAATGCACAATTAGTAATGAAAATTTATGTTTTATATAAATATTTTTAAACACCAATTTATTTAGTAAATGAAATTAAATGATAATAATAATAATTAATATTTGAAATCGTTATTTTCCAATAAAAATGCATTTTTCATTATATTTTATGACTTTATTTAAAAATTTAATTTATAAATGTTAGAATTTGAATTTGATAATATTAACATAATTTTTGTAATTATAATAACACTATTAGTTTAGGATTAATTTTTGGTTTTTCTAAAATAATTTACTTTGAGTTGGAAATAAAAAAATAAAAAATCTAAAAACTATCTCTTTTATAATATTATCATAATACAATATGGAATAAATTTTTTAGTAATTTTTATAAAAATAATATATATTAATAATTAAAATAAATCATTTAAAATTACTATGTTTTTTTATAAAACCCATGTGTATCATTTTTCAAACATAAGTAATTTTTTATTCTAAAAAATATCTTTATTTGCTTATATTAAAAATTACTTTTCATTGCTTGTAGAAATTAAATCTATAAAAAATTATTTGATATTTTAGATCAAAATTATAATGTTATAAAATAAGGAAAATTTTATATTTTGACATAAATTCATGATTACTAATTTTAATGTTAATGACCATGATAATGGTAAAACTCTTATTATAAAAGATTTATTTTATTAATATTATATAATGTTTATATAATCAATTAAATTAATATATTTTAAAATATTTCTATAATAATATTTTTAAATATATATATATAATTATATTAACACACATTTAATTTGTAGCTAGTGCTAAATAATATTAATAACACAAAATATTTAAAGCACCATTTTTCTACAAAATATTTTTCTATATATAAAATCTTCAGATATAAAATTTAATTTTATATAATTTGTAAATTTAATTATAATAAATGGATATTAGATTTAGTTCAAAAACATAAAAAATTTGGTAATATTTTCCAGCTTATATTTTTAAGTTGAATATAAATTAATTTGTTAAAAACAAGGTACCATGGTAAAAATCAAAATGTAAAAATGTAAAAGCCTAGGGTAAAACACTAGAAACATGTTTATCGAAAGCATAGAATGTTTAGGTTGATTATTTATAGACCTAATATCATCATTAAATCTGTTATTATTATCTTATGGAGTCATTGACCAAGGAATATTGTAATGATATCATGGAAGGGAAAGGGTATTCTTCAAAGTTCCCTTTTCTTCACTTATAAAAGGGGATCACTTACACCCCTCCATAGTTACACTTACCAATATAATTTCCATTTAAAATATGAAAAAAAATACCTCTCATAGAATTAATTTTTCATTATAAATCCCCTAATCTCAATAATATATCTTATTTCTTTAACTTCCAAGGAGATATCTAAGAGAATATCATGTCTCCAATATAAGTATTAACTTATTTGTAATATTTTATCCTTAATATTCCTCTTCCAAAAATCTTTTATCTAGAAAGATATAATAAAATAAATATAATTATTATAATTAGATATTATTATATTAATTTAACCATTATTATTTATTACTCTCCACCCACTCAGTAAAATAAAAGCGTCATTAATGTGTGTGTGCGGACTACCACCTCCACAAAGCGACGTCATCTATTTTTTATAACATCCACTTATGGATAGTTTTAATGATTTTATTGGTGGATAAATAAGATATATATATATCTATGTGTGTGTGTATATATATATATATAATATAGATATTATTTTTAAATTTCAAATTACCATATGCTTTATTTTCCTCTCATTCATTGAGAAATGGAAGCATTAATTGTGTGTACGTGCGTGATACCACCTCCTTGAGTAATGAGTTTCATTTGACACCACCACCCATCACGGATGGATTTAAAAATATATTTAATAAATAAATAATATTTCAATAACACTATTAATATTATTAATACTATTAAACTATTTTACAATTATTTCTACTATGGTAAATGTATATAAGGAGTTACAAAAAAATTACCAAACAACTTCAAGTGACTGACGTATGCAAGAAAATTATATAATAAATAAATATAATATAATAATAAATAGTCTATATTATATAAAATATATAATTATAAGGTTCTAATAATTTATATAATAAACTTAATTTAATTATTTGTGAATTTAGGTGCATGTACAGAATGAATTTGGGATAAGGTAAGGGTTTTCATCCCAAATTCCTCTATTTGATACATGTTTGGTATTATGAACCTAATTTAAATTATGTGGTGTATATACTAAATTTTTTAGATATAATATCATGAATTATATTTTAATCATGGTATTTTAATTTCAATTACAAGACCACTCTTTCAAGGGACTTTGATTAAAATTTTACTCAGGCCACAAGGGTTTTTTGTCTCAAACATTAATTCCCTGAGACATGTTAATGTTATGCATAATGTTTTCCTTTGAATAGTGTATTCAATTATAATGGATTTATATTTACCAAAAAAATTATTCATGAGAAATAATTTTTAAATCAATTACTTTTCATCGAATGGAATTTACTCAATTATTACCCCAGTTGTAAAGCTTTTTGGTTACTCAATTTTCATTCACTGAGTTATGAATGTCCTATTAGAATTTAAATTTGGGTACATTATATAATTTGATTATATTATGAGGTATTATATTTTTTTATATGAATTTAAATTTCAACCCCATAATTCACCATTTTGAAATATTTCTTACATCAAGGCGTATGTTACTTGTAAGGGATATTAATAATATATGTTTTCATCCCTTAAGTTATATTGGTTCATCTTGGACTTATTTTTCCATCATTAGGTTCTCCCAACCAAATATTTTATTATATGTTATTTTATAATCCACTTTCGGAAAATAATTTTTAAAACAAAAAAAAGATTTTATTCTGCTTCTTACAATGTGGGTTTTTAAAAATGGTAATTTTAAATTATTAAAAAGGTTCATTTAATAATCAAATGTTTTATCTTCATCTATAAATTTCATATAGAAAAAATTATGTCAATTTAAAATATCAATTATTATAGATTCTTTTTAAAAGTAAAAGTTTTCAAAATATTTTACATCACCTTTTCAAAAGTTACTTTTCAAAGTGACATGAAAGTTTTTATTTCATGTCAATGTTAATAATGTTTTCTAAAATATCTTTTAAGTATTCATCTCTATTTTCCATTTCATATTCAAAAGGATTTACACTCATGGGATTTATATTACATAATCTATTCTCTAATAAACATATATATACTATAATTTTTTGTATTGAACTTGTAGTATCAAATAGTTCAATTCTCTATCCCCGCTTGTCTAATATTGTTCAAATCATTCTTTTTCAAGGATATTTTTCATTTATTTCAACATCATTCATAGTTTCCTTTGATACACTATGGATATGTTCTTTTTAAAAAATTCATATTCTTCCACTATATGGATTATTATCATGTTATTATAATATAAACTGAACTATATACCACTACTCTATATGGTTTTATCTTGAGGGATGATTATATAGAAATCTATTACACTTATTTATTAGGGAACTATTGAAAATCTGTATATTTGTTATTCCAATATAGATGTTTATTAATTACTCAGTTAAGTTGACTATGTATTTTTTAACCATAAAACTTATTTATCTATATAGGTTATGATCATATAATCCCTTTTATTTAAATGGGGAAATATATTAGTGATTTATATATTTTTATTCTAATATAAATGATTTTTGGAAGGTTGATTATACATTGTTTGACCGTCCATTATCTTTATATGTATTGATTATGTTCATGTTATCCCATTTATTAAAATGGGGAAAATTATTAGTGTTACATATGTTATTATTCTAAAAATAAAGATTATTGATTAATAATGTATTTTGATTGTGTATTGAAATTTCATATTTTTTTTATTAAATGGATATCCATGTTTTTATTAATCTATAGTTTACTTAGAGAATAGTATGAAATTTCTTGTTTACTCTTATGGTGAATGAATTGGACATAAAAAGTGATGGGGGATAACATTATATATCCCCTTGAAGCATCGATAGGTCTCATGAGACAAAATAGCTTGGGTTTTGGTTTATACCTCTCCCAATATCAACACAGTGTCTTAGAATAAGTCCTTGACAACATGTTTTTATGTTAATCATTATGATTTATATTATTAAAATATTAGTAATTATTTTTAATAATTTTTTCATTTATTTCCATGGGTATAGAATGATCTTAGTTTTAGCTGATTATGGAATTATGGTGATTACTTACTCCTACCATAATATCTAAGCCATGTTTATGCCAGGATTGCCTTAGTTGTATGTTTTCCATTACTAAGAATTTGACCTCACCCATTCTTATCTTCTAATTACCCTAGGTTATGAAAAATATTATTAAACATGATATGTCTAATAGGATATATTGTGTGTAAAATTTATAGGCGATGTTAAATAATTATTATGGATTAAGCAGTTTGTGAAATAGAAAAATAAATTTTCATTTCTTGAGAAATACATGGGATTTATTACTTTATGATTTTTCTTAATTATATTAATATTTAAACATTGAAAGATCTTATAAATGTGTGTAAAAATATATTTTCTTTATGTCATATAAAAATGGGATATTTATTTCTCGTAAACTATAGTTGGTATCAGAGACATTATATAAAGTATGTGTTTATGGCACTGGTTTTGGGAGTGTGGGTCTGGGGCATCACAACTTGTATTAGAGAAGATTTTAGAAAAATTTAGAGATTATGATGCTTGTTGAGGATAATTTAGGAGTTGGTAATTATGGGTTAAGAATAATATAAAAGGTATATATAACCCTTTGGGATAGTATACAATTTAATGTTAAGGTAATAATGCACACTTTATTTGGGTATTGGGATAAGATAACTTTATAAAAACCCCATTTGGAAATTATAAGTATAGGATAACATCACAACATTTTGTTAAAGTATATATTTTGTGGTTATCCTAGAAAATAAAACCATGTATAGATACTATAAGTGGATGTAGAATTTGGAATTGATATACCTAGGGGTAATAGATTCTAAAATGGTGAATTAAGTATTATCCCAGTCATCACCCAGTGCGTGATGAAGAGGCCTAACTATAAACCTAGTTTAACTCTCACATAGGATATGATTTTATTAATTCATATTCTATTTATGAAACATTATGAGGGATTTGAATATGTTTAGGTTAAATAGCTTAAAAATAAAGTGACCATGTATAACATAGATTAAAACATATAAATTCAGAAGTTTAGGTACATATCAATTAATATGTGATTTTTTGGAAAGTTTTTAAGTGGTATTTTGATATTATAAATTTCAAATAATTTATGTTTTAGAATATTTTAAGAAATATAAGTTTAATTTTGGATATATATTTTAATTATTAGGTTAATAAGTGGGATAAAACCCAACACAAAGTAACTTAGGTTGAACCAAGAATGATATATGTTAAGTTGAGGGTGATATAGATTGAACCAAGTCTTATATAAGATGAGTTGTAAGAATTATTGGATAACATGATAATTTTATAAAGTAGGATATCTTGAGGTTAAATTTTCTTATTCTTATTTATGATAATTATATTATAATGATCATCACTCATGTTAACTCTTTGGGTTTTTTTATTTGGTTGAAAAAAGATAAAAAAAAATAAATCTAAGAAAGGTGTGTATCTAAAAAACACTATGTATTATAACTGAGGTAGGTAGCATACATAAAAGGTTGATAATTTTAGTATGTGAATGTTATGGGGAGAAAAGTCAGTTTCCTAGTCTTACCAAAGATAGTGAAGTTAATATATTAATAGAAATTAAATCTTGAAATCCTTATATACTTTCATTAGTGAGTGATATTTATCGATGATATTTTGGTGTATTGTAAAAGTTATGAGGATTATATGAAACATGTAAGGATTATTCTTCATTAGTTAGAATTATATGGTTTGGAAACATATATTAAATAATATCAATAACCTTGAAAACAAATTTAATGATAGGGTTATAATTTTGTGGATAACTATTGGAGAACACATGATGGAGGTATGGATAACTCTTCGGATTAATATGTGTTTGATGCTGAGGCAATAAAGGGTTGATTTATTTATTGAAAATTCAGTTAGATATTATTGTAATTGATTATTGATTTAATGAAAATGTGATATATAATATTTTTATGAGTTTTATCTCATTTTTTGTAATATGGTATATATTGACTTGTTTGTGACCATACGAAGTAGTAATTAATATGATTTTAGGGTTAAAGATAGTGTAAATTTCTCGAAGAATATACGGTTTCACTATAGTTTAATATATTAGATTTCATATGATTTTGGGAAAGGTATATTTTGGATAATTTATTTTAAAGGCATATACATACTTGAGTATATGATGGTATAAAAGATTAACTTCTTTGAGGAATTATATTTAACTTAATATAGCCTCAGATAGTGTGGTAGATGTCATATCAGAAGTTATATTACAAATGATAAATATGTTTAGAATACCCTCACCTAGTTTCATCAGTGAGTTATAAATAAAATTACAAGGAATAAATTTATTTAACCCAAGATTTTAATAAATTATTACCTTTAAATAAGGTAAAATTTTTGATAGTTTTCTCCATATGCAACAACAAAATTAAAAAAAACCATGAGATATTTAGATAAAATAAAAATATTTAAGCATGTATCTTAAAAAATATTCCTTGAATTAGTGGGAATGAATATTAGTTACCACTTTATAAAATATATGTATGAATAAAATAAATTCTACTTTTAATATTAATAAAATTCAATTATTTTATCTAGAATGACTAACAAGATCATTTATTGTTTAAAAAAGTATTTTTCTAAAAAATACATTTTTATGTGATAAGAATTTATATTTCAAGAAATGTGAGGTCAATTATGATAAATAATGTTTGATATTAATAATCGGTTAACACTAATTAATATGGTAAATAATTTAAAAAAAGAAAAATTATAGTTAATATTTGGAATTATTATTTTCCAATAAAAATTATTTTTCATTATATTTTATGATTATATTCAAAAATTAAATTTTTAAATTTTAGGATTTTAATTTGAAAATATTAACATAATTTTTTACTTATAATAATATTATTATTTTAGGATTAATTTTTGTGATTTTTCTGAAATAATTATTTTTTGGGTGAATAATGAAAACATGATGATTTTGTTAAAAACTATCACTTTTATGTAATTATCATAATACCAAAATGAATTAAATTTTTTTGAAACCATTTTACATAAAATATTTAATTATATGTAAAATAAATCATTTAAATTACTATGTTATTTTTGTAAAACCCATGCATATCATTTTGGAAACATAATTAATATTTTATTCTAAAAAGTATTTTTATTAACTTATATTAAAATTAATTATCATCACTTTTTGAAATTAAATCTATAAAAATGGATTTAATATTTTATATAAATATGATCATATTATTTAATAAGTTCAATTTCAAATTTGGTTGTAAAATTGTGATTATTAAGATTAAAGTTAATGACCATGATAATTGTGAAATAGTTATTTTAAAAAAAATATTTTATTAAAATTATGTATTTTTAT
Organism: Viscum album; assembly: GCA_963277665.1. NCBI lineage: Eukaryota > Viridiplantae > Streptophyta > Magnoliopsida > Santalales > Viscaceae > Viscum > Viscum album. Next base: position 898,391,909 of record OY728120.1, read on the forward strand.
CTAATAAATTAAATTAAAATATTATTAATTGTTCATATAATATTATTTTTAAACACATATATAATTATTTTGACACATATTTAATTGGTAACTAATTCTAAAAAAAATAAGAACACATAATGGTTAAAACGCTATTTTTTTCAAATTGTTTTTTCTCTATATAAAATGTATAAATTTAAAAGATAATTTTATCTAATTTATAATTTAAAATAGATTAAATTTATATTAAATTTAGTCCCAAAACATAAAAAATTGTTAATAGGGGTTACCTTATATTTTAAAATAAAATAAAATTTAATTAGTCAAAAACTAGTTACCAAGGTAAAAATCAAAAATGTTAAAATGTAAGAACCTATGGTAAAAGACATGAAACGTGTTAAAAAAGTGTGGAAAGTATTTGTTAAATATTTATAGACTCAATATCAACCCAAACTCCATTATTAATAACATTTTGATTCATTCACCAAGGAATATTGTAATGATATCCTGAAAGTGTGAAGGATGTTCCTAAAAGTATCTTTTTCTTCACTTTTAAAAGGGGATCACTTCCACCCATCCATGGTTAAACATAATATTATAATTTCACATAAAAATATATCAAAAATAAATCTCATATAATTATTTTTCTCATTATTAATCCCTTAAACTCTAGAATTTAGCTTAAGACCTTCACTTCCAAGGACATACCGAGGAGAAGATCAAGTCTCCAACATAAGTATTACCTTCTCTGTAATCTTTTATCCATAATATTCATCTTCCAAATATCTTAAAAAATAAAAATATAATTAAATTATTATAATTATTATACTGAGATATATTAATGTAAAAGCCATTGTTTATTCCTCTCTATCCACTAATAAAAGTAAAAACGTTGTTAGTACATGTGCACGGATGACTCCCACCACGAAGAGATATCTTCCATTTTTTGTAACCACCTCACATGGTTGGTATTAATGATGGTACTGATGAATAAATATGATATATAAAAAATAAATATTATTATTAAATGTAAAATTATCATATAATTTATTTCCCTCTCATTTATTCATAAATGAAAACATTAATCATGTGTACATATAGACTACCCCCTTCATGAGCAAAGAGTTTCATTTTTCATCACATCCCATCATAGATGGATTTAGAAATATATTTAATTTATAAAAAATATTTCCATAACTCTATTTATATTATAGATACTATGAAACTATTTTATGATTCTTTCTACCATGGTCAACATATATAAGGAATTACATAAAAAATGATTGAATTGCCTCAAGTAACAGACGTAGTCAAGAAAACTATATAATAAGTAAATAGAATATGATAAAAAAATATCCCATATTAAATTTAATATAAAATAATAAGTTTTTAATAATTTATGTAATAAATATAATTTTATTATTCGGGATGCTAGGTGCATGCGTAGAATGAATCTGGAATAAGGTAAGGGTTTTTATCTCAAATTCTTCTCTTTGAGACATATTTAGTATTATTCACCTAATTTAATTGATGTGGTGTATATAATAACTATTTGAGATATAATATCATGAATTATATATTAATAATGGTATTTTAATTTCAACTACAATACCACACTTTCAAGGGGTTTTGATTAAAATGTTACTCAAACTACAAGGGTTCTTTTTCTCAAACTTTAATTCCATTAAACATGATTATGTTATGCATAATTTTTTCAATTTAATGTAGTATTAACAACCCATGGATTTATATTTATAATATATTTATATTATTCATGGTAAATAACAATACAAACTAGTTCCTTGTTATCAAATGTATTTTACTTAATTATTACCCCAATTGTAAAGCTTTTTGGTAACTCAATTTTCATTCATTGAGTTATGATTGTCCTCTTGGACTTAAAAGTTTGATACATTAAAAAATTATTAAATTATTTGGTATTATATTTTTTTATATTAATTTAAATTTCTATCACAAAATACACCTTTTTAAAATATTTCTTACTTCAAGGAGTATATTGACCATAAGGGATATTGATAACTCAGGTCTCCTTTCCTTGAGTTATATTATTTCATCATGAACTTAATTTTTCCATGATTGGGTTCTCCTACCCTAATATTTTATTATATGTTATTTTATAATCCCCTTTTAGAAAAATGGTGTTTTAATACAAATAAGGCTTTATTACTCTTTTTACAATGTGGGTTTTTAACAAAAGTAATTTCAAAGTATTTATTTCAGGAAGGAAGGGAAGCCTATGGGTAGCAGTTATCCTTTCTTTGGTTGGCCTAGGGTTTCCATTCGGTGATGGATCAGTGGGGGTAGGTGTGAGTGTTTCCTATTCAGAATTTTTGCTCCCCCTCTTCCCTTTCCTTTCTCTTTTTCCCTCTAATGACCCTCGTCTATTTCTTCATCTTCATGTTGATGCCTCAATTCATCGTTCCCTTTAGTTCTTCCCCCTACGGTGTGATTGTCTGTGGGTTCCCACCCTCTTCCAATCATTCATAGTTTTATTCGGTTTAGAATTTCTTCTCCCAATCTTCTCCTTTCATTGTCCCTCTTCAGTCCATATCTCATCATTTTCCTCTCCCTTGATGTTTTAGGAGTTCCAATATATCTTTATGGGTAGGTTTCCTCCCTTATATCCTTTATTGACATTTGTGGTGCTCCTGATTTCCCCTCTGTTGTACTCTCTCTTGGAAATATAGGTTTTCAATTCATTGAAGCGGTCTATTAATAGTGAGTTTTAGTGATTTTTTGAAGTCGTTAAGCACTTTAAATAAGTTCGTTTTCCCTCATTATGGTTTCTCCTATTGCAGTTTTGAAAAATGGTTTCTTCATGTTTTTAAAGGGATTGGTGGTATTTATTAAGGCCACGTCTAATTGAGGCCTAATCTTCTATAAAATCTTCTCTTTCTTCTAATTTTATTGATCACATTCCAAGTCAATCTGGTGGAATGGTTCTGGTGGATGTCTTGAGATAGGTTTTTTTAGTGGTGTGGGCTTTTCAAGAGGTGAAATCGTGCATACATCATTTATGTTGGTCCTAAATTTAGGGATCAAGTTTTTCAACTCAATGTTTCAAGTAGATAATTGTGGACCCTTATTTTTTGAGGTGGACCCATGGAAGTGATGAGGTTTCTACAGGTGCGGCTTGCTATCGAGTTCTTCATATATTCTAACTTAGCCCTGACTCCAAGTATCATCACCACCTTCCAAGATGGTATGGTGAGATGGATCAAGATCAGGTTTTTGGAGGTGTTGTTTGAGCAACTAATGGCTTTCCAGGAGGTTCATCAGGCATGGGATCCTTATCCTTCATATCGAGGTTATTTTTAAAAATATGAATTTATTGATTTGGGTTGTTTTGGGTGATGTAGGTTTTAATTTTGAATTTTGATTCCCAATGTCTGTTTTTTGTTGTTTTAAGATTTGGTTTTTTTCATTGATATTTGGAATATGTGGTTCCCGCTAAACCTCAAAGTTTATTTTAGAAGATACAAAAAAATGAATTGAATTTAAATTAAAAGTATTAAAATGTTCCTTTAATAATCAAATGTCTTAACTTTGGAAAAAAATATACTATAGAAAACCTGATACCATTTTTGAGGCTTTGTTATTTGAGATTATTTTTAAATGTAATTTTTTGAAAAATATTTCACTTTAAATTTTCAAAATTTACTTTATAAAGTGACATGAAAGTTTTTATATCACATCAATGTTAAAAATGATTTCCAAAATATATTTTAAGTTTTCACCTCAATTTTCATTTTTATATTAAAAAGGATTTACACTCATGGGATTCATGTTACATGATCAATTATAAAATAAATATATATTATAATTTTGGGGATTAAACTCATGGTATAAAAAAAATATTCTTGATCCCCACTTGTGTGATATTGTTCGAAACATTCTTTTGTAGGGATTTTTTTAACTATGCCTGTATCTTTTCTAAGTTTCCATTATTACAATATAGTTATATTCTTCTTAAACCATCCACCTTCTTACTATGTATGGATTATGAACATGTTATTCTAGCATTGAATTATCTATGTACCACTACTCCATACGATTTTATCTTGAGGGATGATTACATTAAGATCTATTCTATTTATTGATTAGGGAACTATTGAAAATCTATATATATTTTATTATAATAAATATATTTATTAATTACTTAGGTAAGTTTAATTTTTATTTTTTAAACATCCACATTATTCCGCTATATGTTTTATGATCATCTTATCCATTTTTGTATCATAGAGAAAAATATTTGTGTTTTTTATGTTGTTATTCCAATGCAGATGATTATTGGAACGTTGATAATGTATTGTTTGACCATCTACATTCTTTCTTCTAAGGGGTTGACATAAACTCATAATTTTAATTTAAATGGGTAAAGGTATTGTTTTTTCATATGTTATTATTATAATATCTATGATTATTGATTGTTAGTATGGTTTTATTATGTATTATTATTCCATATTTTTTATTATATGGATTTCCAGGTTTTTTTCAGACAGAGGTTCCTTAATGAATGGTATAAATGTATCGTTGACTCTTATAGTTAATTCATTGGACTTAAACAAGTGATGGGTGGTTCCCATCATTATATACCCCAATGAGGCATTCATAGGTCTCATGAGACAAAACAACTTGGGTTTTTTACATACCTCTCCCTATATCAATATAGTGACTTGGAATAAGGCTTTGACAACATGTTTTGATGTTCAATATTATTTATTCCATCATTATGAGATCGTTAATTATAGTTATACTTATTTTCATTTATTTACACAGATAAATCATTCCCTCGGTTTTAGTTGATTATGTAATTATGACGATTACTTACTCCTACCATAATATTTATTCTATGTTTATTCCATGATTTCCTCGATTGTATGTTTTCCCTTACTGAGCATTTGATCTCACTCCTTGTTATTTTCTCATTCCCCTAGGTTATAAATAAATTTTTTACACATAATATGTCTAATAGGATTTCATGAGTGGAAAATTTTGGGAGATATTGAAGACTTAATATGGATTAAGTAGTTACTTATATGGAAGGAAAAAAATTTCCATTAGTTAATAAAGACATGGGAATTATTAGTTTATAATTATTCATAATTATCTAAATCTTTAAATATAAAACATATCATGGGAATTTATATAATGAAATATTTAATTTAAATCTTATGATGTGAGGATAGTTATTTATGGGAATCTATAGTTGGTATCAAAGCCAGTATGTAAAGTATGTGTTTATGGAACTAGATATAGGAGTGCAGGTGTGGGGAATTATAGTTGGTATCAAAGTAAGTTTTAGATAACTTTAGAGATTAGGATTTTTGGGTCTGTCCTTTGCTTCTTATTTCTTCACTTTCAAATATCTGGCCCACCACCTCTTTATAGAGGTCTTCATTCGGTTAACAAGTTTACACCAACATATGATCTTTGTAGTCCACCTTTCATTCACTTGAGAAACTACTAATACCCATTTGTACATTACATTGAAAAAAAAACATCCATTCATCCATTAAGAATATATACCTATATAAAGGTATTTATATGGTTATGAATGGGTAGAAACAAGTTTCATGTACCCATGTTTGGGTAACCTTGTTGCATCATACAAAGAAAAAACTTTGTCCAATCATCGAATCTTTTCCACAAAAAAACCCTCTATTTGATGAAACTATATCCATTGTACTCTATATAATGGAAGTTCTTATCGATGAAAAAACAATTATACCAAAATACTCTAAATCACCACAGTAAGAAAATATCCATCTGGTATTTCTGATAATTTTTTTTTATTATCTTTGTTCAGAAGACTCCTTCCATACAATTATGTCCGATGAACCTAAAGAAACCTTCCACAAACCCAAAATCCTCCAACTTGTAAATTTATTTAGGATTTCATACTTCTTCATTTATTCACTTGAACTCTTCCTATACCTATTTCATGTATTTTGGTTGAGTCCCACCAAGGCACAATGATTCCTTGATCTTTCTTGAACTATAACCTTTGTTAAAATACCAACAAAATTTTTCTCCAAGTGATATTATAAATATCCAATACTTTATCCTATAGAAAAATTCATATGAAATGATATTTTAGGTCAATGTATTTTATTTTCGAGTGAAAAAACTAGTTTATAGGCAAGATAATTGTAACTTTGACTATCACTATCATTCCTCCATCTGGTCCCTTACTGAGTTCATTCCAAAAGTGAATTAACCATATTAATTTTTGTTCCTATGTATAAAGTAAAAAAATAAATATTATTCTATTGTACAAAAATTTACCATTAGTTTCAATAAAAAAATTTAAATAAACATTGTTCCACTAAAACTAAATGAACACCCTATAGTAATCTTCCATGATTCCATGTCACCAACAAAATATATAACTAAAAAACCTTTTAACTGGTCATCATCACAAAAAAAAGCTACATCCACCAACCCTTTTAAGTATAAAAACTAAATTTCACAGCTTCCCAATGTTTCCTCTCAATATTTTACATGAAACGGATAATATCTCTTACTAAAAAAGAAATATCTATTCGGTTACAAACCATTTCATACATAAAAATTCCTATAACCAAAGCATAAGTAACCTTCCCCATGTCTATAAATTCTTCATTCGTTGAAGGTTATTTATTTTTTGAAAGTTTTAACTGTCCAGTAAGGGGGGTTGAGATAAGTTTACAAATAGTCATTCTTAATCTTTTAATGACTTTAATGATATATTCCTTCCAGGATAAATCCAAATATATGGATTTTTTATCCCTATAAATTCTCATACCCAATATTTTATTATATTTTCTAAGATCCTTCATCTCAAACATTCTAGATAGCTTCCTCATATGTTCCAAAATACATTAGAACCTCAAACCAACATTAAATATATCAATCATATATAAGAATATTATGAGATATGTTCCATATTCCCACTTCCTTTTGTAACAACACTGATCAGACTCACATATACTAAAACTCTCTTCAAACATGGAATTTTTGAACTTTCTATTCCGCTGTCATTGATCTTTCTTTAATCCATGAAGAATTTGTTTCAACATAAAAACCAAATCCTTCTTCTAATATACTTAAAAACCCTTGAGTTGAACCAAGTAAATTAATTACTCTAAATATCCATGAATAAAATTTATCTTTACATCCATATACTCCAAGTGTAGATAATCGGATGCAACAATGCTGATCATTGTCTGAATGATTTTGTGTTTTTCCATTGGTAAGATAATTTTATAAAATTTAATTCCTTCTTTTTAATGAAAACCCTTCACAACCAATCTTGTTTTATATCTCTTAATTCTATCAACTTTATCTTTTAAAAAAACAATGAATTTTTAAGTTCCCCCTTTCCATATCGTATCTTGGCCAACTCCTAAGTGTTTTTGAGATTTATGAAATTATTTTCCTCTTCCATGGTTAAATCCCACAATTTAGAATCTCTCAGAGTATCTTCTTCTTCTAGACTATCTGGTTCCCCTATATCCATTATACGTAAGAAGTTCAGATTTTCCCTAAACCTCTAAATATATTTCCTAATATGAGTTGATATTATTAACATAACCTTAGGTTCATTCATTTAAACCTCTCTATCTATTAGTCATCTATCCAGTAATGTTTTGTATGATCATTCTCTATCTAGTACCTATCTATCTGAACTCTCACCATCAATCAGTGGTTCATCTGATCTACCACCATCTGGTTCCCTAACTATCAATGTGTTAGCCTCTAATATTTCTTAAAAACTATCCAAACTTAATTTTTATCTGGTAACTTTTGTTCGATCATTATAAACATTAGTAGTTAATATTTTCTCAACTTCATTATCAACTAGATTATGATATTTCTATAGAAGTTATTCAATGAAAAAATCATCTCAACATCAGATGAAATTTTTTGCTTCATCATCCCGTTATCAATAACCAAAGTTCTCATCCCTATATCCAACAAGAAAGCAGACTTTGGATTTCACCTCCAACCTATCTCTATCATTTTCTTCAATAAGAATATATATTGCACTTCCAAATATCTAGATATATTTTAACTCTAGTATCCTTTAAAACCAAAGTTCATTATAAAGTTCTTACCCCAGAGGTAAATTTAGACTTCTATTCATGAAATAAACTATTATATTCAAGGCTTCTACCCAAATTCCCTTAGGAATCCCCATGTGAAACCTCATTCTCGAAGATTTCTCTATTAGTGTGTGATTCATTATTTTAATTATTCCATTTTTTTAAATTCCTTGGAACAATCTTCTCTTTCCTAATTCCATTATTTTTATATAATTTATGATATTTTGTCTGGTGAATTCTCCTCTATTTTCTATACTAATATTTTTCAACTTTATTTCATAATATTTCTCGTACATAACTTTACATTGAAAAAATTATGAAACACATAATATTCATTTTTCAATAATTATATTCATACCATTTTAGTGGAATTATCTATGAAGGTAAAAAATTATAGTGATCCTTCATATGATCGAATAGGGTTTGGGCCCCAAACATCACAATGAACAAGTACTAACTTTTTATTCCCTTGTTTTATTCCATAAAATTTGAAGGAAACTCTATTTTTTCATAACATAAAACTCTCACATATTCCACGGTCTGTGTGATTGAGTTTAAGTATGCGCTTCACCTCAAGAACTTTAAGATTATTCTCATTAAGGTGAAAAAACCTACAATTCCACTTTTCTTGACCTTCTAATGAATTATTTTTGATATATGAAACTTCCTCACTTCATTCGATAGGATATAAGGTTCTATTATTTACATTGTGAAAAATAACCATGGAACCTCTATTTATCTTCCACACTCCATTCAAAAAATTAATTCTAAAACCTAAATCATCAATTTCTCCCACTGATATGAGGTTCTTTTGGAAACATGGAATGTGTCTATCATCCTTTAGTTTTAAGACTCTTCCATTTTCTATTCGAATGTTCATATCATATTTTCCAACTATATATATAGATTCACCATCCACTAGATGAACCATTCTGAAGATTTTTTATATATAACCAACCATTCACCTTTGATCACTAGTTTAATGGAAATATTCACCTAGGTTAATAACCCAATAATCCTTTAGAATGATCATATATAGCATCAAGCCAGATTCTGTGTTCATTGTACTGATAGAGTTTTTCTATCAAGAAGTTTATGATTATATCTAATTCATGCTATATTTCTTGATATGTATATTCTTACCATAAATCCATCATGTTGGACATGAACCTGTTAAATTCAACTTATTCATTAAGACTTACCCTCTAAATATTTATTCTTCTAACAGTTTATTTGATTACCTGATTATCCCTATATGAGAGTATTCAAATTACTTCCATATAGAGAATAAACTTACTTCTTCCTCAACTCATTACTCATGATTAAGTTTTTAATATCTTCCAAAACAAGATCTACCTTCCAAATATAGTTTCCCACCATTGTCACTATGGAATCCCAGCTCTTTGGAAGTGAATAAATAAGAATAAAATCCCAAAAATTATCTCTAAATGTAATATTCATAGATTTGATCTTCCCTTGGATCATATTGAAGTTATTCACTTAATCGATTATAGGCCTTCCATCTGATAACCTCAATTTTAACAATATTTGTAACTTGAATACATTGATAAGAGATTTTGGATTCTCATAAATTTCATCATGAACTTTTATAACTTCGGTAGTATTTTTCTTCTCTGTAATTTTTAATTCATCATTTTGGGAATGAGAAATCCTAAATAAGGCTAAAATCATCCTATCTAATAGACCCCATTCTACTTCTTCATTTTTATCAAGTTTTTTTCTATAAAAAGGAGCATCATGATATTTCTATATCAAATGATCTTCCAAATGCATTCACAAAAAGGAAAAGTATGTTTCATAGAAGTTATTAATGTGAAATTTTCATTCCTATGAAGTAATTATACCTATAATAGTAATATAACTAAAATCTAATAAATTGAAAGTGTAAGATAGAAACCACATGATTGTTGTGAGTGAAGTATGATAAATTATACCAAACCCTCTTATACCACTTTTTGGTAATGGTACACCTTATCAAAATAACCTTCATCTGTTCTATCCAACAGATGGACCTAAAGAGAGAACTTCCACCGAACGGAGATTTTTGTCCAATTACTTCAACCTATGAAGTGAAAGTACTTCAAAATGTTTTATTGGACAAATATTTTGTCTGATAATATCTAGATCTAGAGTTATGTGCACTAGAACTAGGAAGAGTGAAACCAACCTAATCACTACAAAAAACTCTTTGATCATTCTACACAAAAAATTGTAAAAGAAATGGTAAAACAAGATATATGCGGTTCAGAAAAAATTCCTACATCCATGGGAGAACACTATAAATATTTTTCATTATGGGAGATGAAAATTAGTACACACTCATTCTTAATTCCTCTTCACTTGGGTCTTATACAATTAATGTCAAAATCCAATATTGTTTATATAATTTTCATTATATATTCAAAAAGGTAGGACACCACCTATTTATAGAGATCTTTATCTGATTAACAAGTTTGCACCAACCTCTAATCTTTATGACCCACTTTCTGTTGACTTGAGAAACTTCTAATACCTAGATGTACCTTTACATGGAATCACCATCATTCAATCGTATAGAAACAATATATACTTTCATAATGTTATTCAGATAGTTGTGAAAGGGTATAAGAAATTTTCCTAGATCTGTATAAGGGTAACATTACTAAATCATCTATGTAAAAAACAATGTCTGGTGATCTTCATCGGAACATCAAATCCTCTCTACATAAAACTCTATGTCTGATGAAATTCTATACATTGAACTCTGTATGATGGAAGATCTAACTTGTGAAAAAAAATCTACCCAAACACTCTAAAACACCATAGTAGAAAAACATATATATGGTCTTTCTAATATTCTTTTTATGATTATCTCTATCTATAAACCTCTATCCAGAATTCTTCTTCTGGAAAACGGTGTCGGTTAAAACTTGAATAAACCTTCCACAAACCCAATAGTTTTTTGTCTATAATTTAAGGATTGATAAGTTAGGGTTTATTATAATTTTAATGGTATAGAAAACCCTTTGGGATAGTATATGATGTAATTTTAAGGTAATAATGAACTTTTTATTTGGGGATTTGGATAAGATAACTTTAGTGAAAACCCTAGGCATAATTTTAAACTGGAATTATAAGTATGGGATAACATCCCAAAATTTTGGTAAAGTGGAGATTGTGTGATTCTCCTAGAATATAAATCCCTATATTGATACTACAAGTGGATATAGGCTCTATAATAGATGTGCCTATGGGTAATAAATATAAAAAGAGTAGATTGGGTATTAACTCAATCGTCACCTAGTGCTTCAGTTGACACTCCTAGGGGATATACTTTGGTTGATTCACATTATATTTATGAACCATTATGATGGATTTGAATATGTTTAGGTTAGATAACCAAATAGGAAAGTGACCATGGATAATATAGATTGAAACATATATATTTATAAGTTAAGGTACATAATAATTGTTATGTGATTTTTTGTATAAGTTATAAGTTAGATTTTGAGAGTATATTTCAATTATTTCTGGGTTTATAATATTTTAAGAATGTTCATGGTAATTTTGGATCTCTATTTTTAGGATTAGGTAAAGTAGTATAAAGGAACACAACTCAATGTAACCTAGGTTAAAACAAGAATGATATAGTTTAAACTGAGGATGATATGGGTTGAATAGAGTCTTATACAAGTTTAGTTGTAATAATTATTGGCTAATATGAAAGTTTTATAAAGTTATACATCTTAATATTAAATTTTCCTATGGTTATTTATGATAATTATATTATAATGACCATCACTCATGTTAACTCTTTTTGTTTTAGTATTTGGTTGAAATAGGATCAAAAAAATGAATCCATGAAAGGTATGTATATAGAAACCACTATGTCTTATAACTGAATAAGGTAACATACATAAAAGGATGAAAATTTTAGTGTAGACCACTTATGATGGGAAAAGTGAGCTTACAATTCTTTCCTAAGATAGTAAAGTTAATATATTAATAGAAATTAAATCTTGAAACTCTTATTTACTTTTATTAGTTAGTGATATTTATTAATAATATTCTGGTCTATTTTAAAAATTTTGAGGATTTTGTGAAATGTCTAAGGATTATTCATCAATGGTTCAACATTAAATGTTTGGAAACATATAATAATACTATCAATAACCTTGAAAAGTGATTTTATGAAAAGGGTATATTTTTTAGGATAACTATTAGAGATAACATGATTGGGGTATGGATAACCCTTAAGATTATTTTATCCTTGATTTTTATGTAATAAAAGGTTGATAAATTTTATGAAAATTGAGTTAGATATTATCAGAATTTATTATTGATTTAATGAAAAAGTGATCCATGATATTTTCTATAAGTTTTATCTCATTTTTTGTGTTATGATATATGTTTACTAGTGTGTTAACTTATGAACTAGTGGTTAATAAAATTTTAGGTTTTAATATAGATTTTATTTTTGGAAGAATATACGGTTTCACAATGGATTAATGTCTTAGATTCAAACTGAGTTTGGAAAGGTAAATTTTAGAGAATATATGATTAGGTAATAAACATACCTGAGTATCTGATTATATAAAAGATTAATGTTTTTTAGAAAATATAGGTAACTTAATATAGCCTAAGATGGAAATGTGGATGTCATATTAGAATTTATATCCCAAATGATAAATATCTTAAGAATACCCTCACCGAATTTCATCAGTGAGTGATAATTAAAATTACGAAAATGTAATTTATTTAATGATAGAAAATTTAATACCCTAATATTTTAATATATTATTACCATTAAATAATTCAATGTAATCATTAGCTAACTCCACATGTGCCACCAATCTTAAATAAAATGAAGATGTATTTAGATAAAATATAAATATTTAAGTATGCCTATTAAAACCTTTCCATTGAATTAGTTGTAATGAATAGGACTAAGCACTATCTGAAATATATGTATAAATAAAATAAAGGCTACTTTTAATATGAGTAAAATTAAATTAGTTCACCTAAAATTACTAATAATATCATTTATTATTTAGAAAAGTATTTTTATAAAAATTACATTTTTATATGATATGAATTTCTATTTCAAGAAACATGTGATTAATAATGATAAATTATGCTTGATATTAATGTTGGTTAACACAAATTTAGTTGTTAGATGATATGAAATAAGAATAATAATAGTTAATATTTGAGACTATCATTTTCATATAAAATAGTTTTTCATTATAATTTATGATTTTATTAAAAAACATTAAATTATGAATATTTTAATTATAATTTGATAAGATGAAAATAATTTTTTTATTTACAATAATAATATTAAATTAATATAAAATTTTATGACTTTTATGAAATAACTTGTTTTTAGGTGAATTTTGAAACAATACTAATTTTTTTAAAAATGTCAATTTTTTGGAATTATCATAATACAAGAATGAATTAAATATTTTTGAGACATTTTTCAATAAAATGTATATTTATAAGTAAAATAAGTCATCTAAAATTACTATGTCTTTTTATAAAACCCATGTATATCGTTTTGGAAATTTTATAATATTTTATTCTAAAAACAATTTTTACTCACTCATATTAAAAACTACATTTCATAAATTTTAGAACATAAATCTATAAAAATGGATTTCTTATTTTAGAACAAAATAATAAAATTATAAAATAAGATCAAATTAAATTATGTGAATAAAATTATTATTACTAAATGGGGATCACTTACACCCCTCAATGTTTACACATCCCAAAATAATATCCCTTGAAACTCGACCAAAAATACCACTCCTAGAATTATTTTTCTCATTCTTAATCCTCTGGTATCTATAAGTTATCTTAAGGCCTTCAATTACAATGGTATCTTTAGGCTAATATCAAGTCTTTGATGTAAGTATTACCTTCTTTATAATCTTTTCCCCTTAATTTTCCTCTTAAAAATATATTACATCTATAATAATATAATTAAATATGTATAATTATTATAATTATATGTTGTTATATTAATGTGACAACCATTATTTATTCCTCTATATCTACTAAGGAAAATAAAAGTGTTGTCAGTACATGTGCACAGACTACCGCATCCATGAAACGACATCTTCTGTTTTTTATAACTTCATATCATGGTTAGTTTTATTGATGGTATTTATGAGTAAATATTATATTTAAAAAAAATATGACTCTGAAATTTCAAATTATCATATAATTTTTTTCCCACTCTTTGTTGAGAAATGAAAACATTAATCGTGTGTACGTGTGGACTACCTCCTCCGTGAGAAATGAGTTTCATGTTTCATCACTCCCCATAATGGATAGATTTAAAAATATATTTAGTATATAAAAATTATTTACATAAAAATATTAATATTATGGATACTATGAAATTATTTTATGTTGTTTTCCACAATGGTCAGCATACATAAGTAGTTACAGAAAAATTGACTGAACAACCTCAAGTAAATAATATATGCAAGAAAACTATATAATTAATAAATATAATATGATAAAAATGGTAAATATTAAATTAAATATTTCATAATATTGTTCCTAATAATTTATATAATACATATAATTTTATTTTTCTAGAATTTAGTCCCATGTGAAAAATGAATATGGGATAATGTAAGGGTTTTCATCGGAAATAATCCTCTTTGAGGTATGTTTAGTATCAGGAACCAAATTGAATTTATGTTGTGTATATAATTTCAATTTGAGGTATCATATCATGAATTGTATTTTAATCATGGTATTTTAAGTTTAATTACAAGCCTAATCTTTCAATAGGTTTTGATTAAAATGTTTCTCAATTATTAAGGGTTTTTTGTTTCAAACATTAATTCTATAAGCCATGTTAATGTTATACGACATATTTTCCTTTAAATGGTATTTTAAATTCCCATGGATGTATATTAATAATATATTTTTTCTATTCATGATAAATAATAATCTAAATCAGTTCCTTTCTATCAAATTTCTTTTACTCAATTGTTACCTGAGTTGTAAATCTTTTTGGTAACTCAGTTTTCATTCAATGAGTTATGATCATCCTATTGAACTTAAAAGTTTGATACATTATACCAATTAATTATATTATGTAGTATTATATTTTTTTATAAGAATTTACATTGATACCATATACTACATTGTTTTGAGATATTTCATAATTCAAGGAGTATGTTGGTTGTAAGGGATATTTATAACTCGGGCCTCTTTTCCTTTTGGTATGTTGTTTTTTTGGGAACTTCAATTTTTCTTGATTGGGTTATCCCAATATAATATTTTATAATATTTTATTTTTATAATCATCTTTATGAAAATGATTCTTTAATATAAAAAATGGCTTTTTAAGCATTTTACAATGTTGGCCTTTAAAAAAGGTAATTTCAAAGTATTAAAAAGGTTACTTTAGTAATAAAATGTTTTATCTTTGGATCCAAATTTACAATAGAAAAATTTATTTCATTTTAAAGGATCCATTATTAGAGAATATTTTTAAAAGTAAATGTTTTAAAAATAATTCACTTCCCCTTTTCAAAATTTACTTTTTAATTTGACTTGAAATTTTTTATTTCACGTCAATGTTAGAAATATTTTTTAAAAGATTATTTAAGTTTTCACCTCTATTTTCATTTTAATATTACAAAGGATTTAAACTCAGGGGATTTATGTTACATGATTTATTATCTACCAAACATATATATATATATATATATCATAGTTCGAGGGATTGAACTTGCTGTATCAAACAATTTTATTCTTGATACCCACTTATGTGATATTGTTTGAAGCATTATTTTACAAGGATCACTACTGGAAATCCTACCTATTCCAATGCATCTATACCAATGGTTTACAAAAAATTTTGGTATAGGTCCCCTTTCCCAACGGTTTTTTCAAACTGTTGGGAAAATCCCACTTTGAGACCACTTTTCTCAAAAGTTTGGAAAAACCGTTGGGAAAGGGTATGGCTTTCCAAACAGTTTTTTCAAGCCGTTAAGGAAAATCCCACTTTAAGAACACTTTTCCCAATAGTTTTTCCAAATTTTTGGGAAAACTCCACTTTGATACCACTTTTCCCAATGGTTTTTTCAAACCTTTGGGAAAGGGTACGGATTTCCCAACAGTTTTTCCAAACTGTTGGGAAAATCCCATTTTGATACCACTTTTCCCAACAGTTTTGGAAAACTGTTGGGAAAGGGTGGGTACCTATCCCAACGCTCCTCAAAACCATTGGGATAGGTATCCTTATTTTTTATGAATTCTTTTGTCAAATATCATCAAATAAATCAATATATAAATTATATATAAATATATATATATATATATATCCAAATATATTCACAAAGGTACTTATAGGTTAGTGGTAAAGTCTTTGGTATGTAACTGAGAGGTTGTGGGTTCAAACCTCTACTATAACTTTTTTTTTAATATACATATCCCAATGGTTTGGGGACACCCCTTGGGAAATACCTATCCCAACGGTTTCGAAAACCGTTGGGATAGGTCTTTCCCAACGGCTTTCCCCAAAATGTTGGGATAGGTCTATCCCCATGCCAAATCACCCAATGGATTCCCAAACCATTGGTATAGGTTATACCAATGGTTTGGGGACCTATACCAATGGTTCCAAACCATTGGTATAGGTAATTTTCCATTAATGGATGTTTTGTATCAATGTTAACATACTTATAAGTTCCCTTTGTTACATTGGGTTTATGTTATTTTGAAACCATCCACCTTATTCCTTTGTATGGATTATGATCATCCAATTCCATCATGTAATTAACCATATACCATTAATATATATGGTTTTACCTTGAGGGATTCCTACATAAAAAGTTATTCCATTTATTGATTGGAAAAATATTAAAAATAAATATATTTTTAGTCTAATACAGATGTTTATTGATTAATCAAGTAACTTGAATGTGTATCATTTAACCATCTACCTTATTTTTTTATATGGGTTATGATAATGTTATCCCTTTGATTGTCATGGGTAAAATATTAATGTTTTGTATATTTTTATTCCAAAACGAATGATTATTTTCAAGTTGACAATATATTGTTTGACCATCCACCTTTTTTCTCTAGATATTTTGTAATCATGTTATACCATTTATTTACCTGGGGAAATTTATTGGTTTTCCATATTTTATTATTCTAATACTTATGATAATTGATTTCTAACATGGCTTTATTATGTAGTAACATTTTATATTTTTCAATATATAGTTATCCATATTTTTATTCAGCTAAAGACTCCTTGGGTAATGATATGAAATGTCTTGTTCACTCTTATGGTGAATTCATTAACTTAAAAAAATATGGGTGGGACCTAGTATTATATAGCACATCGATGAATCAACAGGTCACATGAGATAAAACAGTTTGGTTTTTGGTGTATAACTCTCCCCATATCAGTATAGTGTCCTAGAAAAAGGCCTTGATAGTATTTTTGTATGTTCATATTTATTAATTCCATCAGTATGAGATCAATAATTATTGGTATCCATGTTTTCATTTATTTCTAAGGATATATAATGCTCTTAGTATCAGTTGATTATGGAATTTTGTTAATTACTTACTCTTATAATAATATTTATGCCATGTTTATATCATGATTGCCTCAGTTGTACATTTTCCCTTACTGAGAATTTGAGATCACCCCTTATTATGATTTTAATACCCCTATTATGAAGAAAATAGTTAAACATGATATTTCTAATAGGAAAAATTGTGTATAAAATTTATTAGAGATATTGAAGAATTATTATGAATTAAGTAGTTTATTATATAACAGAAATAAATTTCCATTAGTTGAGAGAGAAATGGTATTTATTGTTTTATAATTTTATAATTTTTTAGAGTTTTGTGTTTTTGAACTGAAAAAAAAATCCAAGGGATTATGAACTTTTTCATTTATTGGGTAGGACAAATTTAAAACCAAGATTCTAAACCCAATTCCATGAGTTGAATTGCTTTAATGTAATGTTTTTGGACTTGGTTAAAGCCCCGGGGAGTTTCCCAGAGGTCTCAGTGAGTTTCAAGAGAATCGGACTCAAACAATCATGGTTATGAAAGGCTGGAGAGGGCGCACGATTTATCTGAAACTGTGTAGCCCACTGCAAAAAACTGTGCGGCATTATTCAAATGGTATAGTGGTGGTGTGAATAGGCTATGAACATTTTTCCAAACCATGCACCTATCCTACATGGTGTGATTTTGGAGTTAGTACCCTACCACTTTTCACCTCATGGTCTGCGCGCAGTTTGAAAAATTGTGCAGGAAAAACCATGCGGTATACCATATTTTAGAAAATTAAATTAAATTGAATTAAAATAAATAAAATTAAAACCTAAAATACACTCACCCACACCCCTCTCATACTTTCATGGCATGACCTCCTGCCTAAACCCCTTAGGCGTGCGGCACTCCCCTTGAATCCCTCCATCGATCTTTAATTTTGACCGGATTTCTCTGTGGTTTCTCTTAAAATAAGAAAGGTAGAGTATCTATTTCCTCTTATCTATTGTTTCATAGACAATTTATGTCTCCCCATCACCCAGTCTAGCTTAGATGAAACCCTAAGTTAGGGTTAATCTGATTTTTTATGTTTATTCCTTAGATATGGCATGTGAATGGCCTCTCGGATCATGTTCATGTGTATTCTGATAACCACCAGCAAAGGAGAAGTAGTTCAGGTTGTTTTAATTCACCAATTCCATTTAAGGTAAAGAGTTATACCCAATATTTGGTTTATCCCTTATTTTATTGTGTCCTTTGGGTGTTTTAAGGTTTATAGTAATTATTTTATAGGGCGTTCAACCCTTCTATGTGGTTTTGAGTCGCCAAGTCTAAGGAGACTTTCCTACATATTCATATGTAAGTATATATATATATAGGTTCCCTCGTTATGTGTATATTCATCAATGGTAGTTAATTTACATGTATGGGTCTAGGTGTTCCTATGTATATATGTGAAAATGCATACGTTGGTGAGTGGAGACGAGTATGTGCATATAACCATATATGTAAGGATCTCCTTGCACATGTTCATGTCCATGTGTAAGTGTGCATAGGGGATATGTGTCCTTATATGTATGTGAAGGTGCATATTCTCAATTATGGTAGTATAATTTTTGAGTTATAAAGAGTCAATAGTTTAAGTGTTTATCATGGTTCCACCCTAAGGTAGGGTCCCATTCCTTTTCCTCTTTAAATTTAATAATGCATTAATTAATTTCCTTAGTACCTTTAATTAAGGTTTCTCTATGTGTGGTATTTTTTCTAAAATGATTTCTTTTGGTAAATTAGATGTGATTCTTAATTGAATAAATGATTTGTGTACAAACAAAGTCGTTATTTTATAATAAAACCCCTCTAACGGAGTTGCACTATCTTCAAGCTAAAAAGTAGTGATTAAAATTTTGTGATTTCTTAGAATGTTGTACTGATAATTCCTTATTCCTTGATGATACATTTGAAATATGTAATGATTGGTATAAGGTCCTTAATGTCATTAGAAAAATGGATTTTCCATTTTTAAATGATTAAACAACCAATGCACTGTCTAAGTGCTTGTCTTATTTTTTAGATTGGAATTACCCATGTAGGTGATTTCCTTTTTCCATTTACACCTCTTAAGTGACCCATGGAGACTTAGAAATATAATTTACATGTTTTGGTAAGTTGAATGAGTTGAATTAAATGAAATGGTTAATGTATGATGATTAACCTTCAAAGGAATTTATTAAATTATTTTCGACTATATTGAATGCTATTAACACCTTTGGTGACACATGGATTCCCAAGTAGTAATAACATGGATAGACTTAAAGGTTTATTATATTAATACAATGGATGATACATGGATTCTCAAGTAGAAATTTCATGGAAAAACTCAATGGTTTATCATATTATCACCTTGGGTGATACATAGATTACCAAGTAGGAATGACATGGATAGACTCAATGGTTTTTTATATTAATACCCTATATGATACATGGATTCCTGAGTAGGAATTCCATGGCATGCCTCAATCCTTACTAACCCTTGGATCCTACTGGCTTGGACTCACATAGGACATGTTGGTATACATGATCTTGGGACTCCAACTAGTATCTTTACCAAGTTTCCATCAAAATGATCATGGGACCCAACGAGGATGACTTTGTCATCTAAACCTTGGATCTGGCTCTTTGTGGTCTAAAACATTCATTATAAAGAAAGGTAATGATTGTATTATTACATAGATACTGTATGGGCGATGAGATTTATGCACCATGTTATATGATTAGGGTGTTTAATAGTGGCCCACTCGTCATCCTGGGTGTTGTAGCATGGAATCTCTCACTCTATAGGGATATAGGGAATGTACACTATCCACCAGTTTTTACTATAAATATGTACATGGTGATTGATAAGACTTATTTTTACTATGAGCTGAAGCAGGTATAGCTGTCAGGTGTCCCTTAGGAACTTGAGCGGGTGGTTGTTCATTTGTTCACTTTTGTTTTTCTTCTCTATACATGTACACTATTTAAATTATGTTTCACTGTATGGATTGGGCTAGACATTATGGGTGTTGGCCTACTGATATTTATATCTCACACCCTGCTTGGGTACCCTTGGTACCCAAGTAGATGTTATATTTTCAGAATCTAGGTTGATTGTTGTATTTCTTGTGCCTGGTAATTAGGAGAAAAGGACCGAGATGGAGCTCGGGATGCTCATGGAGATCGCCCGTGTGTCTTTACTATCTTTTCCTTATTTTTTTACTATAATTTAAACCATGTTTTTATTTTACTACATTAGATTATGTGTCATTCATCATCCATGCATTGTATAAACTTTCATTATCCACTTTTGTTCAGTTATATAAAATATATCTTCTGTTGTTTTGTAATCGCTTTATACTTCTTCTACTACTAACTATTCTTTACTATCTGATAATATTGATGTGAATATTTGATAAGAGGGTATATTCTCTCCACTAAAACCTCTTGAGACCCTTGCTGCTAGTCAGTGGCCTATGGCGTATGGGGAGATGCGCTTGAGGCCATGTGACCCACCGGTCTGGCTACCGGCTTAGTGGTAAGCTGGGTCAGGATGTTATAAAATGGTATTAGAGGTAGGTAAAAATTTTACTTTGTCTTACTGTTTTGGGTTGGTATATTGGATAATAGGAATGTTTCTATGATTGGTTAATATCCATGTTTAGGACTGATCACCCCATGTATGGGAAATGACTAAGTGGAAAAGCCTGGGAATTTTTGTTCGTGTTGTTTGATGTTACAGTTGATATGATTTAACCTTGAGTGACTGGTGTAATTTCCATTTTTTATTGGTTTATGAGTTTCTGGTATTTCTACCCTTTTCCTGGTTCAGAAATGAAGTTGCATTACATGCATCATATTAAACACATCAAAATTGACATGTCGTGCATATTCCATGCAATGTAATTGTGTTTATAGGTTGCCTACTGATTGGATTTTGTTCCTTGAGTGATATCCCATGATTAGATTTATAAATCTTGAAGTAATTCTTTATAATTACTACTATGTATATTTCTCATTATAGCATGATTCTGTGATTAAAATTCCACTCTTCTGTGATTTAAATTGGTTCCCTTGTGTTATCTTCTTGTAGTGACATGCTTTCTTGCTTTGACATATAATTGGTTGTTTTTATTAAATTCAATGGTTACTATTACAACATGATAAAGTTTTTAGTTTTAAGGTGTATGGGTGCCTTATATCTGGGAAAAGGTAACTCATGTATACGAACCATTGTAAAATGCTGTTAAATTTTAAAATAAAAAGGTAAATTGGTTAGTAAATGGGATCCAAATGCCAAACTATAATGTTTATGGGTGATTTATAGGTTAGTATATGGCCACCCATATAACTAGACCATTTTTTATGATCATGTTAAATTCTGAATTGAGTTTTGTTTCGATTAATGGGATCCAATTTTCACTCCATGAAGTGTATGGATGCTTCATGAATTGGGAAATGGTATCACATATTAAATTTAATGGCCTGATGTATTGTGAAATGGCTATAAATGTAAAGGGATGTTTAATTTTGATCTGAAATGAAATTGGTTACCATTTAAAGTATGAAACCGGGCCCAAGTAGGTTAGTTGGGACATGTAACTTATGAGATGGCCCAATATGGGTGTTTAAAATTTTAATGACTTGACAACTGATATTGAGTTTCATTTTTATGAGCCCAGGTTAGTTAAAATAGGACCCTTGTAGTTCATCATAACTATTAAAAATGAATTGTTTTGTTCAATTTCCTAATAAATATATAATGTTTATTAATGTTTAATGTTGAAAATGAATTTTGACATAATTTCCAATTTTTTCTTTTGGGTGTTGGTTAAAAATCCAGTACCTTGAGTTTTTGTTTTGAAAAATAGAACCTGGTTTTTTTTATTGAATATTTTAATAATTAAAGATTAAATCTGATTAAATGAAATAAAGGGGGCTTGTAAATTAAACCTATAGTGGTTTACTCTATTTTAAACCCTCATGTAAGGGTAGTTGATTTTCTCTTTGATTTTCCCTAGAACGGAAGCTTGAGTGATTTCCATAGGCATTCTTTTACTTTTAGCAATGGATTAGATGGATGGATTTTAAGTCGGTGACTTCAGTTGGTATGAACCAGTGATAGGATCAATGTTTTTTTATATGGTTCTAGCCCCTATTAGGTATAACCCTTATAATTTAAATTCCTTTCTAGTTCTATAACTTTGTTGACATTTGTTACCTTTTGGGTGTCATTGTACCTTGTAGAATGCTTTCCTTCTATATGACGCCCTTGTTCAAATGGGTAATAATGGTATATTTGACCCTTTTATGGGAATGAGCATTGGGTAATGCTTGGTTTATGTAGGTTTGACATTCCTATGGCATGGTCGGATGTTTCATAGGTCTTGTGACCCTTTATTTTTCTTGATGATGGATGACTTGTTTTGACATCGTCTAGGTTCATGTCCATATGGACTAATGCCACTTGGGGTTAAATATATTATATTTTCCATCCAATAATTGAATTCATAGGGTTGGTAAGCCTATGGTTAGTATTGAGGGTGTTCCACTTTTCTTCTAAAATATCAGGGTAGTATGCATTCTTATATGAGGTATCCGTTAAGCGTTAAAGTAATATAGTTCATCCCAGAGCTCAGGATGACTTCCTTGAGAATCAGGTGTTTTGACACACTGATCCTTTTGGTTTTAACTTTTAATTATAACTCTTAATGT
Organism: Viscum album; assembly: GCA_963277665.1. Classification (NCBI taxonomy): domain Eukaryota; kingdom Viridiplantae; phylum Streptophyta; class Magnoliopsida; order Santalales; family Viscaceae; genus Viscum; species Viscum album. The sequence continues at coordinate 898,415,299 of OY728120.1, forward strand.
ATGTGAGTATGGCTCGAAGGAGAATCACATGTATGTTTAAACTGAATCTGGTTCTAGTGTGCTTGTGAGCGGCTAATCTATCTCTTCTTCAACGACTAGGACACTCCTAAGGTAGGGAGCTTCACGTCAGTTCTGGTAGTTATATGCACTTCTAAGTCAAAGGAACACCCTAAGGAAGACCATTTGTAAATGTTCAATCTCACTTGAATTCCCTTGAGGCTTTCAAGTCTTAAATCGTGTTTGTGCTTGCTCGGCAGCACAACTTTGTTGGTGGTTGGATGTGTATTGTTGGTTGGAAGTCGTATCGAGAACTTCATCTTTAATATGATGGAAGTTTCTCAATCCTTCTTGGTAATCTGCATTCTCCTTTTAGTGTACTCTTCTAAGTGATGATCATGTCCCATATCTTGGTTTTTTCCTAGGTATACTAAGAGAGCGCTAGTCTTACACCGCTCTAAAGCTTTAAGTTGTTGAGCTTGTTGGGTGAGTTGTCTCAGTTTTTCACACTGATGTGTGGTTATTATCAAGGCTTGGTAAGTCTTGAGTGATTCATGGGTTCCCAAGTAGGTATGCCTTGGTCGGACTCATAGACTCCATCCATTTCTTTTGACCTGACAGCTAGGCGAATGCCACTTTGGGATTAATTAATGTTCAACTTTGGATTTTTTGGGCATGTACCAACATCTTATTTGTAAAATGGAGTCTGAACTACCATGGAATAGTTCCTCATACTCCATTTTAAATTAAAGGGTGATGGTTTTACCTATGAATCATAACCAAGAGTTAGGTATGGGATTCATCAAACCTTTTCATTGTAAACGCAAGATGCCTTGGAGGAATTAATTGTAGTTTAGTTTGAAATGTGTCAGTCGTCTAATCTAGGAATCTTCAAGAAAAGTTATCCATGTGGATTGAATCTTTCTATATTCTTTTAGTTCAATGTTTACGGTTATAAGGAACTATTTTAAAGCATGTTTCTAGGTTAAGGTGATTGTGTTTTTAAGGTCATCGGTGTTTTCTAAGAAAGGTCGCACGACCAATTTCTGTTAGGTTTATCAGGATTCAATTGTTCCTTTTTTGTGAAATCTGTTAGGTCGGAGAGTGATGTAAAGAGGGGGGGTGAATTGCCTTTGTAAAATAATTAGCAATTTAAAAACAATTTATAAATGCAGCGGAAATAAAAAGGGGCAAGACACAATTTGATAACGGAGTTCGGCTTAAACCAAAGCCTACGTCTCCGCTCCCAACTCAACTGTTGAGAGATTTATACTTCATCTTGCTTTTTAATGGTTGTAGCAAGAAACCCACTGGCCGTTTTAAGGTAGGCTAGATCACCTTCGTACAGCTTGCTTTTTTATTATGGTTGTAGCAAGAAACCCAAAATGAAAGTGAGGAAGAAAAGGATGGTTTGTTTTAATACAAACCCAATGAAGAACTAAACAATTGAAATAAATAAATTATAACAAACTAGAGGAAGCCTTGAGCGCCAAGACTGTAAGATTAGTTGATGTAGAGGCAGCCCAAGCTTCAAGGATGGAAATGGATCACAAGTAGCCTTAGAGATTTGTCGTTAGAGCTTCAAGGGATCAAAATATCATTCCAATGTATCGGGGTTGTTCCCGGCATCCATCCTCGTCTATTTATAGGAGAAATATCCCCAAATACTTCAATATGACCGTTGGAGGGCTTTCGGAGCTGTTGGGGGTCAAGTGGGCAAGTCTGGTCAAAGCCCAACGGCTAGTTTGACTAGGATTACCGGCTGACCGGTGCTTGGCCACCGGCTGGCCAGTGCTCCAGACAGAAGGTAGAGCTTTCTGTATGGGTTCCACCGGCTGGCCGGTGCTTGGCCACCGGCTGGCCGGTGCTCCAGACAGAAGGCAGAGCTTTCTGTCTGGGTTCCACCGGCTGGCCGGTGCTGGGACACCGGCTGGCCGGTGGTAATCCACTGGTTGGCTGGTGGACTCAGAGAGTCCTTTTTCCAGTCTTCTTGGGACAACTCTTTGGCAACCTTTTTCCTATCATCAAAAATACTTGAAAACAAGTTAGAACACGATGAGAGTGATTGTGATCATTAAAATCCAAGAATTGCGTAGATGTATCATGATATTAATCTTGAAAGGATTGAAATAAAGAGAATGGTTCATTTTGAAATTGTAACCAAAGGTCATTTAAAAGAAACAACTGAAATCAATAACGTAACCATTTAAAAACAGATTTTGATGAAAGTAATAACTTAAAATTGAACTTTTAAAAAGAGCACTTAATTAAATGAAGTAAGGAGCTATGTAATAGAGAGTTTTTCTCCCCCTTTGGGATTATCAAAATAGGAGGAAAAGTATGAAAGAAAATTAGAAAAACAATAATAAGGGAGTAAGAAATGACAAAAAGGATTAATAGATAAGACAACTTGAATTTTATAAAAGATGAAACGTTACATAGAAAGTTTAAAATACAAATACAAAGACAATTCAAAAAACAGGAAAGGCTCTATTCACTCCTAGAGGGCCGAGAGTGACGACGACGCCTGAAGGTCGGAGGAGCTGGAGGAGCCTGGACCGCCTCAAAGCGACGATCAAGAGAATCGATACGAGAGTGGAGGTGATCAAACTGAGAGCTGAAGTAAGAAAACTGCAAGTCGAGCCGGGTCTCAATTTGATCCTAGAAGCGAAGGAATTGATCAGCCGTCACCGACAAGCCACCAGTATCAGCGGGAGGGGGCACAGCCTCAGCAGGCTCCGGTGCATCATCACCCGCTCCATCTTCCTCATCAGCAGCAGCAGCAGCCTCACCTTCGCTGTCACCACTCCCTTCCTCTTCATCAGCACCACTGTCCTCACTATCTGAAAGAGGATAGGCAGCGACAATAGCAGGAGGCATGGCATGGGAAGGAGGGTGTGAATGTGTCTGAGGGGAGTAAGCCTTGAGAAGGCCATCCTTGTCAGTAATCCACTCCTGACGCCAAGGATGCCAACGAATGTTCATCCGTTGCACCATCATAAAATTGATGATGCTATCCTTTTTTGGCTGCTCTAAGGAGGTAGAACGGAGAGGGACATCAAGAAAGGTAAAGATTTTGGTCAACAAGCGCCCGTGAGGTAGAGTTTTGGACCGGCGCGGGTGCTCAGCCACATAAGACATGGCCCGGAACAGGAACCGGACCAAATTGAAATGAATGCATCTTGTGATAAAAGAGAGAAGATAAATATCAATAAATTTCACCTTATCGTGATCACCGATACGGGGTGCAAGGGTGGTCTGAATGAGGCGCTCAATGATGCGATGGTTAGGGGTGAGCTGGGAGATCTTGACAATTGGATCGTTGGGCTGCCCTGTGAGATGCTCAAGAGCGACAGCAAGATCAAAATTAGGGTCCCGAGGAAACTCCCCCTGAGCAAATGCATGAGGTCCAACATGAGGAACTCCTAGCATCCTGGCAATCTCCAAAGAAGTGAAAGTGATGGGTTGCCCAAGAGCGGTGGTGGAAATGGTATCGACGTCTTCAGAAACCAACCACGTCAGGTGAGCATAAAATTCTTTGACAAGAAGGGGATAAATAACATCCTTCTTAGGAGGTTCAAAAAAAGAATGCCAGTGTTGATATTCAATAATGGAGAAAATCTCGAGACGAGCAGAAGAAAGCCAAGAATAGTCAATCACTCTACCAGGCAGAATGACTTTGTCATGCCAAATGTCCGGAAGTTGAGGGATTGAGGGAGGAGGAGGTGGATCTTGAGCGATACCTTTTCCTTTGCGTGAAGAGCGAGGACCCATGATGGCAAAAGGAAAAAAAATGAGAGAGATTGAGAAAGAATGAAGTTTGAGAGAGAAAGGAGGAAGAAGGGAGGCTAGGGCAAGGAGGATCCGTGGGTCTGGAGGGGCCGCACGAGAGAGAGAAGAAAGGAAGGGGGAGGGTTTTAATTTTAACCCTTCCTCTGGCCGGCCCAAAAAAAACCCCAACACCACCGGTTAACCGGTGATGTACCACCGGTTGACCGGTGGTATTAAAATTCATAAAAAAATTAAAATAAAATAAAAAAGAGTTTAAATAACTTAAAAAAAATAAGCAAGCCAAAAGAGTCAAATATTTAATAGTGCTCATTGACGAATCATTCCTAACTCCCCCTTAATAAAATCAAAACGTTCAACCGGGAGCGGTTTGGTAAAAATATCAGCTAATTGGAAATCAGTAGAAATGACGTCCAAAGTGATATCCCCTTTTTGAAAATGGTCACGAAGGAAATGATGCCTTAAATCTATATGCTTTGTTCTAGAGTGTTGTATTGGATTTTTAGAAATACTAATGGCACTAGTGTTGTCACACCGTATAGGGACATGATCGTAGGAAAGGCCATAATCCAAGAGAGTGTGCTGCATCCAAATAATTTGGGCACAAAAATTACCAGCTGCTACGTACTCGGCCTCGGCAGTAGAAAGAGCAACACAGTTTTGCTTTTTGCTACTCCATGAAACAAGGGACTTGCCTAGAAGATGACAGGTTCCACTAGTACTCTTATGATCTAATTGACATCCGCCAAAATCAGCATTCGAATATGAAGAAAGTTCGAAAGAAGTATTAGAGGGATAAAACAAACCAATGTTTTTGGATCCTTTTAAATACTAAAAAATTCTTTTGACCGATTTAAAATGAGATTCTTTGGGATTGGCTTGAAATCGAGCACAAAGGCAAACACTGAACATGATGTCAGGACGGGTCGCAGTTAGGTAAAGTAGACTCCCGATCATACTCCTATAAAGCTTGTTATCCACCGGTTTCCCGGCTTCATCTAACTTAAGTTTACAAGAAGTACTCATGGGGGTACTAATTTCCTTTACTTGATCCATACCAAAACGACTTAAAAGTTCGTTTGTGTATTTTCCTTGGCTTAGAAAAATACCATTTGAATCTGGAAAGATTTGAAAACCAAGAAAAAATTTTAATTCCCCCATAAAGCTCATTTCAAATTCTTTTCTCATTAAATCTGAAAAATCAGTACAAAGTGATTCTTTGGTTGAACCAAAGATAACGTCATCAACGTAAATTTGGACAATTAAAAGATCTGTGGAAGTGTGTTTTAAAAATAGGGTACAATCATCTTGACCCATTTTAAAAGCATTTTCTAAAATAAATTTTGTTAACCGCTCATACCAAGCCCGAGGGGCTTGTTTTAAGCCATATAGAGCCTTGGTTAACTTAAAAACATGATTTGGAAATTTTGGATCTTCAAAACCGGGGGGGGGTGTTCAACAAATATTTTTTCTGAAATAAAACCATTTAAAAAATCACTTTTAACATCTATTTGAAAAAGTTTGAAATTTAAGTGAGCGGCGAATGCCAACAAGATCCTAATGGATTTCAATCTAGCAATGGGCGCAAAGGTTTCACCATAATCAATTCCTTCTTCTTGATTATAGCCCTTAGCTACTAGGCGAGCCTTGTTCCGGGTTATATTTCCTTGATCATCAAGTTTGTTCCTAAAAACCCATTTAGTGTCGATAATTGGATGATCATTGGGTCTTTCAACAAGAGTCCAAACATCATTTCTAGAGAATTGATTTAGTTCCTCTTGCATTGCAAGAACCCAATTCTCATCATTAATGGTATCATTAATGTTTTGAGGCTCTAGGTGAGAAATGAAGGCTTGATGTTCAACCTCGTTGAGGATTGATCTTCTAGTTCGAGTACCGGCTTGAAGATCACCTATTACATTTTCTAAAGGATGGTCTCTAGAAGATTTCCAAACCTTAGGCAAGGTGGAAGGCGAAGAAGGTGAAGAAGGTTCTTGATGGTCATCCTCCTTGGGAGGAGAAGAGGAATCATTCAAATGAAGCTTATCAAGCTTATCTTCAACATCTTCAATGACCGGGTGAGGTTTTGGAAGAGTTTCATCAAATTTGACATGAGATGATTCTTCGATGGTTTTTGAACGTTTATTGAAGACACGATAGGCTTTTCTTGAGTTGGAGTACCCAAGAAAAATACCTTCATCGGATTTGGCATCAAATTTCCCTAGGTTATCTTTTGTGTTAAGGATAAAGCATTTACAACCAAACACTTTAAAATAACCAACTTTGGGCAATTTGCCTTTCCAAAGTTCATAGGGGGTTTTCTTAAGAAGGGGTCTTACAAGGACTCTATTGATAGTATAACAAGCAGTGTTAACTGCCTCAGCCCAGAAATATTGAGGGAGGTTGAATTCACTAAGGAGGGTTCGAGCTATTTCTTGGAGAGTTCGGTTTCTCCTTTCAACCACTCCATTTTGTTGTGGAGTCCTAGGAGCAGAGAAGGTGTGATTGTATCCCTGAGAGGAACACAATTCATCGAATTCTTTGTTCTCGAATTCACCTCCATGGTCACTACGGAGTGATAAAATTTTATACCCTTTTTCGTTTTCTACTTTCCTAGATAATTTCAAAAAGGTTCTACAAGCATCATTTTTATGAGCTAAAAAGAAAACCCAAGTGAAATGAGAAAAGTCATCTACTAGGACAAAGGTATAGGATTTTCCACCTAGACTTGCTACAGGGGTAGGACCAAAAAGATCAAGATGAAGGAGCTCAAGAGATTTTGAAGTGGACACTACCTTCTTAGATTTGAAAGAAGATTTGTGTTGCTTGCCAAGTTGGCATGGCTCACAAATCAAATCTTTCTTAAACTTAAGTTTAGGAAGGTCACGGATGAGCTTGTTTTTATTAAGCTTTAGAATTGAATGAGAGCTACAATGCCCCAACCTTCTATTCCAAAGCCAAGACTCATTGTCAAGAGCACTTAAACATTTAACATTTTGGCTAGCTAAAGACTTTAAATCAATAATGTAAACATTTTGAAAACTGGAAGCAGAAAATATCAATTTGTTTTGAAAATCAAACACATTGCATAAATCATTTTGAAAATTCACTGAAAAACCACTATCACAAAGTTGACTAATGCTAATTAAATTATCTTTTAAACCTTTAACAAATAAAACATCTTTAATTAAGGAGGTGCTACCAAAACCAATGGTACCTATTCCGACGATCTTGCTTTTTGAATTGTCACTGAAGGTGACGTATCCTCCATCGAATTCTTCAAGGGAGTTGAACTCGGAGGGATCGCCACACATGTGCCTCGAGCATCCGCTGTCGAGATACCACGAGCCTTTAGAAGTCCTACTTCTTTGGTGTTTATCCTACAAAATCAAGAGAGAATAGATTTTGGTACCCATATAAGTTTGGGTCCGGAAAGATTAGCTAAAAGAGACTTTTGAACCCATACTTTTCTAGAGGGATACATCCTAAGATATTCATCCGAGTAGGTAATGATCTTGGGGCAGCTGTATCTATCATTTTTACAATTGCATTCATAAATCATATGTCCGGTTTTTCTACAATAATTACAAAATTTATTTTGAGAGATCCCCCTTACAAAAGTAGTGGGTGCTCTAGAAGAAGTGGCTTGCTTGTTAAAGCCAAGTCCATGTGTGGTTCTAGCCGAACGTTGAGAACCTAGCAATTTGGTCAAATTTTGTTCACCTTGGGTGAACTTGGAAAGAGATTCCCTTAAATCTTTAATAGTTGAATTCAAATAATCAACATTTGGAATATCTTGGACCTTAAGGGCAAGTTCCTCATTCTTTTTGAGAAGTTGACCTTTTTCAGAAATTATAATTTTGTGTTTCTTTTTTAAGGCCAAAAATTTAGAGGTAAGTTCGTGAAAACCTTCCTCTAATTGATCTCTCGCATTTTGGAGATCTTCATAAGACATGTCATTATTAAAAGAAGAAGATGAGGAAGTGGAGTCGGAAGAAGATACCTCATCAAGTGCCATTAGGCATTTTCCACCTTCATCGCTTGAGTCGCTTGAAGACATGGAGTCATCGCTTGCACTCCATGTTGACGCTTTGAAAGCCTTCTTGTTTTTCTTTTCCTTTAACCTTTTCTTGAAAAGAGAGCACTCCGGTTTGAGGTGGCCTTTCTTTCCACATTCAAAGCATGTAACTTCTTTTTCTGCTTTTGGCTCTTCCTTTCGTGCCCTTTGAAAATTCTTCTTTTTCTTCATGAACTTGCTCATTTTTCTTGCAAGTTGAGCAATCTCGGATTCGCTATCATCGGAGGAGATTTCTTGCTTTGCTTTGAATGCTATGTTCTCTTTCTCCTTGAAGATTTTACCTTCTTTATCGGCTTGTCTCTTCATGGTAATCTCATAGGTCATAAGTGATCCAATGAGTTCTTCAACCGGCATTTTCTTGACATCTTTCGCTTCTTGGATTGTCATCACCTTTGGAGCCCATGAGCTTGGTAGGACCCAAAGAATCTTCTTGACCATCTTCTCTGCAGAAACATCATCTCCAAGAGACTTTCTCCCATTACACACATCAGTAAAGCGAGTAAACATTTCTGTAATAGATTCGTGTGGGTGCATGGTGAAACTTTCAAAGTCTTGACGATACATATCTAATATAGTGTCTTTGACTTTGTTAGTGCCCTCATGGGTCACTTCCAAAAGCTTCCAAATTTCATGAGAAGTGGTGCAAGTGGAAATATGATTAAATTCATTACGGTCTAACCCACAATGAAGAGCATTCATGGCTTTGCCATCAAGCTCAAAATTAGCAATGTCTTCAGGGGTCCATTTAGACTCATCTTTGCTAGAAAGAGTGTAGCCTTGCATAACAATTCTATATATAGGATAGCCAATAAATCTAAGAAATGTAATCATGCGAGTTTTCCAATAAGTGTAGTCGGTTCCATCAAAGAATGGAGCCCGAGTCATGGAATACCCTTCGGGTGCTTGTGAGGAAGAAGCCATCACTATGGATTTTAGGTTTGTAACCGGTTAAGGTATTACACAAACTTTCCCTCTGATACCAAATGTTAGGTCGGAGAGTGATGGCAAGAGGGGGGGTGAATTGCCTTTGTAAAATAATTAGCAATTTAAAAACAATTTATAAATGCAGCGGAAATAAAAAGGGGCAAGACACAATTTGATAACGGAGTTCGGCTTAAACCAAAGCCTACGTCTCCGCTCCCAACTCAACCGTTGTGAGATTTATACTTCATCTTGCTTTTTAATGGTTGTAGCAAGAAATCCACTAGACGTTTTAAGGTAGGCTAGATCACCTTCGTACAGATTTCTTTTTTATTATGGTTGTAGCCAGAAACCCAAAATGAAAGTGAGGAAGAAAAGGATGGTTTGTTTTAATACAAACCCAATGAAGAACTAAACAATTGAAATAAATAAATTATAACAAACTAGAGGAAGCCTTGAGCGCCAAGAGTGTAAGAGTAGTTGATGTAGAGGCATCCCAAGCTTCAAGGATGGAAATGGATCACAAGTAGCCTTAGAGATTTGTCGTTAGAGCTTCAAGGGATCAAAATATCATTCCAATGTATCGGGGTTGTTCCCGGCATCCATCCTCGTCTATTTATAGGAGAAATATCCCCAAATACTTCAATATGGTCGTTGGAGGGCTTTTGGAGACTTTGGGGGTCAAGTGGGAAAGTCTGGTCAAAGCCCAACGGCTAGTTTGACTAGGATTACCGGCTGACCAGTGCTTGGCCACCGGCTGGCCGGTGCTCCAGACAGAAGGCAGAGCTTTCTGTCTGGGTTCCACCGGCTGGCCGGTGCTTGGCCACCGGCTGGCCGGTGCTCCAGACAGAAGGCAGAGCTTTCTGTCTGGGTTCCACCGGCTGGCCGCTGCTGGGACACCGGCTGGTCGGTGGTCCTGACAGAGAGCAAGCTCTCTGTCTGGTCCCACAGGCTGGCCGGTGGTAATCCACCGGTTGGCCGGTGGACTCAGAGAGTCCTTTTCCAGTCTTCTTGGGCCAACTCTTTGGCAACCTTTTTCCTATCATCAAAAATACTTGAAAACAAGTTAGAACACGATGAGAGTGATTGTGATCATTAAAATCCAAGAGAGAGGGGTACAACAATCTCCCCCTATTTTGATGATCACAATCACAAATGAGAAAGCTTTTAAAAAGGATATGCCAAGTAAAAAAGAAATAAGAAACTTAGACATGGAAAATTTTAGATATCATTTTAATACAATAATTTCATAGATGTATCATGATATTAATCTTGAAAGGATTGAAATAAAGAGAATGGTTAATTTTGAAATTGTAACCAAAGGTCATTTAAAAGAAACAACTGAAATCAATAACGTAACCATTTAAAAACAGATTTTGATGAAAGTAATAACTTAAAATTGAACTTTTAAAAAGAGCACTTAATTAAATGAAATAAGGAGCTATGTAATAGAGAGTTTTTCTCCCCCTTTGGGATTATCAAAATAGGAGGAAAAGTATGAAAGAAAATTAGAAAAACAATAATAAGGGAGTAAGCAATGACAAAAAGAATTGATAGATAAGACAACTTGAATTTTATAAAAGATGAAACATTACATAGAAAGTTCAAAATACAAATACAAAGACAAGTCAAAAAACAGGAAAGGCTCTATTCACTCCTAGAGGGCCGAGAGTGACGACGACGCCTGAAGGTCGGAGGAGCTGGAGGAGCCTGGACCGCCTCAAAGCGACGATCAAGAGAATCGATCCGAGAGTGGAGCTGATCAAACTGAGAGCTGAAGTAAGAAAACTGCAAGTCGAGCCGAGTCTCAATTTGATCCTGGAAGCGAAGGAATTGATCAGCTGTCACCGACAAGCCACCAGTATCAGCGGGAGGGGGCACAGCCTCAGCAGGCTCCGGTGCATCATCACCCGCTCCATCTTCCTCATCAGCAGCAGCAGCAGCCTCACCTTCACTGTCACCACTCCCTTCCTCTTCATCAGCACCATTGTCCTCACTATCTGAAATAGGATAGGCAGCGGCAATAGCAGGAGGCATGGCATGGGAAGGAGGGTGTGAATGTGTCTGAGGGGAGTAAGCCTTGAGAAGGCCATCCTTGTCAGTAATCCACTCCTGACTCCAAGGATGCCAACGAATGTTCATCCATTGCACCATCATAAAATTGATGATGCTATCCTTCTTTGGCTGCTCGAAGGAGGTAGCACGGAGAGGGACATCAAGAAAGGTAAAGATTTTGGTCAACAAGCGCCCGTGAGGTAGAGTTTTGGACCGGCGCGGGTGCTCAGCCACATAAGACATGGCCCGGAACAGGAACCGGACCAAATTGAAATGAATGCCTCTGGTGATAAAAGAGAGAAGATAAATATCAATAAATTTCACCGTATCGTGATCACCGATACGGGGTGCAAGGGTGGTCTGAATGAGGCGCTCAATGATGCGATGGTTAGGGGTGAGCTGGGAGAGCTTGACAATTGGATCGTTGGGCTGCCCTGTGAGATGCTCAAGAGCGACAGCAAGATCAAAATCAGGGTGCCAAGGAAACTCCCCCTGAGCAAATGCATGAGGCCCAACATGAGGAACTCCTAGCATCCTGGCAATCTCCAAAGAAGTGAAAGTGATGGGTTTCCCAAGAGCGGTGGTGGAAATGGTATCGATGTCTTCAGAAACCGACCACGTCAGGTGAGCATAAAATTCTTTGACAAGAAGGGGATAAATAACATGCTTCTTAGGAGGTTCAAAAAAAGAATGCCAATGTTGATATTCAATAATGGAGAAAAGCTCGAGACGAGCAGAAGAAAGCCAAGAATAGTCAATCACTCTACCAGGAAAAATGACTTTGTCATGCCAAATGTCCGGAAGTTGAGGGATTGAGGGAGGAGGAGGTGGATCTTGAGCGATACCTTTTCCTTTGCGTGAAGAGCGAGGACCCATGATGGAAAACGGAAAAAAAAAGAGAGAGATTGACAAAGAATGTAGTTTGAGAGAGCAAGGAGGAAGAAGGGAGGCTAGGGCAAGGAGGATCAGCGGGTCTGGAGGGGCCGCACGAGAGAGAGAAGAAAGGAAGGGGGAGGGTTTTAATTTTAACCCTTCCTCCGGCCGGCCCAAAAAAAAACCCGACACCACCGGTTAACCGGTGATGTACCACCGGTTGACCGGTGGTATTAAAATTCATAAAAAAAATTAAAATAAAATAAAAAAGAGTTTAAATAACTTAAAAAAAATTAGCAAGCCAAAAGAGTCAAATATTTAATTGTGCTCATTGACGAATCATTCCTAACTCCCCCTTAATAAAATCAAAACGTTCAACTGGGAGCGGTTTGGTAAAAATATCAGCTAATTGGAAATCAGTAGAAATGAAGTCCAAAGTGATATCCCCTTTTTAAAAATGGTCACGAAGGAAATGATGCCTTAAATCTATATGCTTTGTTCTAGAGTGTTGTATTGGATTTTTAGAAATACTAATGGCACTAGTGTTGTCACACCGTATAGGGACATGATCGTAGGAAAGGCCATAATCCAAGAGAGTATGCTGCATCCAAATAATTTGGGCACAACAATTACCAGCTGCTACGTACTCGGCCTCGGTAGTAGAAAGAGCAACACAGTTTTGCTTTTTGCTACTCCATGAAACAAGGGACTTTCCTAGCAGATGACAGGTTCCACTAGTACTCTTACGATCTAATTGACATCCGCCAAAATCAGAATCCGAATATGAAGAAAGTTCGAAAGAAGTATTAGAGGGATAAAACAAACCAATGTTTTTGGATCCTTTTAAATACTTAAAAATTCTTTTGACCGATTTAAAATGAGATTCTTTGGGATTGGCTTGAAAACGAGCACAAAGGAAAACACTGAACATGATGTCAGGACGGGTCGCAGTTAGGTAAAGTAGACTCCCGATCATACTCCTATAAAGCTTGTTATCCACCGGTTTCCCGGCTTCATCTAACGTAAGTTTACAAGAAGTAATCATGGGGGTACTAATTTCCTTTACTTGATCCATACCAAAACGACTTAAAAGTTCGTTTTTGTATTTGTCTTGGCTTAGAAAAATACCATTTGAATTTTGAAATATTTGAAAACCAAGAAAAACTTTTAATTCCCCCATAAAGCTCATTTCAAATTCTTTTCTCATTAAATCTAAAAAATCAGTACAAAGTGATTCTTTGGTTGAACCAAAGATAACGTCATCAACGTAAATTTGGACAATTAAAAGATCTGTGGAAGTGTGTTTTAAAAATAGGGTACAATCAGCTTGACCCATTTTAAAAGCATTTTCTAGAAGAAATTTTGTTAACCGCTCATACCAAGCCCGAGGGGCTTGTTTTAAGTCATATAGAGCCTTGGTTAACTTAAAAACATGATTTGGAAATTTTGGATCTTCAAAACCGGGGGGTTGTTCAACAAATATTTTTTCTGAAATAAAAACATTTAAAAAAGCACTTTTAACATCCATTTGAAAAAGTTTGAAATTTAAGTGAGCGGCGAATGCCAACAAGATCCTAATGGATTCCAATCTAGCAACGGGCGCAAAGGTTTCACCATAATCAATTCCTTCTTCTTGATTATAGCCCTTAGCTACTAGGCGAGCCTTGTTCCGGGTTATATTTCCTTGATCATCAAGTTTGTTCCTAAAAACCAATTTAGTGCCGATAATTGTATGATCATTGGGTCTTTCAACAAGAGTCCAAACATCATTTCTAGAGAATTGATTTAGTTCCTCTTGCATTGCAAGAACCCAATTCTCATCATTAATGGTATCATTAATGGTTTGAGGCTCTAGGTGAGAAATGAAGGCTTGATGTTCAACCTCGTTGAGGATTGATCTTCTAGTTCGAGTACCGGCTTGAAGATCACCTATTACATTTTCTAAAGGATGGTCTCTAGAAGGTTTCCAAACCTTAGGCAAGGTGGAAGGCGAAGAAGGTGAAGAAGGTTCTTGATGGTCATCCTCCTTGGGAGGAGAAGAGGAATCATTCAAATGAAGCTTATCAAGCTTATCTTCAACATCTTCAATGACCGGGTGAGGTTTTGGAAGAGTTTCATCAAATTTGACATGAGATGATTCTTCGTTGGTTTTTGAACGTTTATTGAAGACACGATAGGCTTTGCTTGAGTTGGAGTACCCAAGAAAAATACCTTCATCGGATTTGGCATCAAATTTCCCTAGGTTATCTTTTGTGTTAAGGATAAAGCATTTACAACCAAACACTTTAAAATAACCAACTTTGGGCAATTTGCCTTTCCAAAGTTCATAGGGGGTTTTCTTAAGAAGGGGTCTTACAAGGACTCTATTGATAGTATAACAAGCAGTGTTAACTGCCTCAGCCCAGAAATATTGAGGGAGGTTGAATTCACTAAGGAGGGTTCGAGCTATTTCTTGGAGAGTTCGGTTTCTCCTTTCAACCACTCCATTTTGTTGTGGAGTCCTAGGAGCAGAGAAGGTGTGATTGTATCCTTGAGAGGAACACAATTCATCAAATTCTTTGTTCTCGAATTCACCTCCATGGTCACTACGGAGTGATATAATTTTATACCCTTTTTCGTTTTCTACTTTCCTAGAGAATTTCAAAAAGGTTCTACAAGCATCATTTTTATGAGCTAAAAAGAAAACCCAAGTGAAACGAGAAAAGTCATCTACTAGGACAAAGGTATAGGATTTTCCACCTAGACTTGCTACAGGGGTAGGAACAAAAAGATCAAGATGAAGGAGCTCAAGAGATTTTGAAGTGGACACTTCCTTCTTAGATTTTAAAGAAGATTTGTGTTGCTTGCCAAGTTGGCATGGCTCACAAATCAAATCTTTCTTAAACTTAAGTTTAGGAAGGTCACGGATGAGCTTGTTCTTATTAAGCTTTAGAAGTGAATGAGAGCTACAATGCCCCAACCTTCTATGCCAAAGCCAAGACTCATTGTCAAGAGCACTTAAACATTAAACATTTTGGCTAGCTAAAGACTTTAAATCAATAATGTAAACATTTTGAAAACGGGAAGCAGAAAATATCAATTTGTTTTGAAAATCAAACACATTGCATAAATCATTTTGAAAATTCACTGAAAACCCACTATCACAATGTTGACTAATGCTAATTAAATTATGTTTTAAACCTTTAACAAATAAAACATCTTTAATTAAGGAGGTGCTACCAAAACCAATGGTACCTATTCCGACGATCTTTCTTTTTGAATTGTCACCGAAGGTGACGTATCCTCCATCGAATTCTTCAAGGGAGTTGAACTCGGAGGGATCGCCACACATGTGCCTCGAGCATCCGCTGTCGAGATACCATGATCCTTTAGAAGTCCTACTTATTTGGTTTTTATCCTACAAAATAAAGAGAGAATAGATTTTGGTACCCATATAAGTTTGGGTCCGGAAAGATTAGCTAAAAGAGACTTTTGAACCCATACTTTTCTAGAGGGATACATCCTAATATATTCATCCGAGTAGGTAATGATCTTGGGGCAGCCGTATCTAGCATTTTTACAATTGCATTCATAAATCATATGTCCGATTTTTCTACAATAACTACAAAATTTATTTTGAGAGCTCCCCCTTATAAAAGTAGTGGGTTCTCTAGAAGAAGTGGCTTGCTTGTTAAAGCCAAGTCCATGTGTGGTTCTAGCCGAACGTTGAGAACCTAGCAATTTGGTCAAATTTTGTTCACCTTGGGTGAACTTGGCAAGAGATTCCCTTAAATATTTAATAGTTGAATTCAAAGAATCAACATTTGGAATATCTTGGACCTTAAGGGCAAGTTCCTCATTCTTTTTGAGAAGTTGACCTTTTTCAGAAATTAGAATTTTGTGTTTCTTTTTTAAGGCCAAAAATTTAGAGGTAAGTTCGTGAAAACCTTCCTCTAATTGATCTCTCGCATTTTGGAGATCTTCATAAGACATGTCATTATTAAAAGAAGAAGATGAGGAAGAGGAGTCGGAAGAAGATACCTCATCAAGTGCCATTAGGCATTTTCCACCTTCATCGCTTGAGTCGCTTGAAGACATGGAGTCATCGCTTGCACTCCATGTTGACGCTTTGAAAGCCTTCTTGTTTTTCTTTTCCTTTAACCTTTTCTTAAAAAGAGAGCACTCCGGTTTGATGTGGTCTTTCTTTCCACATTCAAAGCATGTAACTTCTTTTTCTTCTTTTGGCTCTTCCTTTCGTGCCCTTTGAAAATTCTTCTTTTTCTTCATGAACTTGCTCATTTTTCTTGCAAGTTGAGCAATCTCGGATTCGCTATCATCGGAGGAGCTTTCTTTCTTTGCTTTGAATGATATGTTCTTTTTCTCCTTGAAGATTTTACCTTCTTTATCGGCTTGTCTCTTCATGGTAATCTCATAGGTCATAAGTGATCCAATGAGTTCTTCAACCGGCATTTTCTTGACATCTTTCGCTTCTTGGATTGTCGTCACCTTTGGAGACCATGAGCTTGTTAGGACCCAAAGAATCTTCTTGACCATCGTCTCTGCAGAAACATCATCTCCAAGAGACTTTCTCCCATTACACACATCAGTAAAGCGAGTAAACATTTCCGTAATAGATTCGTGTGGGTGCATGGTGAAACTTTCAAAGTCTTGACGATACATATCTAATCTAGTGTCTTTGACTTTGTTAGTGCCCTCATGGGTCACTTCCAAAAGCTTCCAAATTTCATGCGAAGTGGTGCAAGTAGAAATACGATTAAATTCATTACGGTCTAACCCACAATGAAGAGCATTCATGGCTTTGCCATCAAGCTCAAAATTAGCAATGTCTTTGGGGGTCCATTTAGACTCATCTTTGCTAGAAAGAGTGTAGCCTTGCATAACAATTCTATATATAGGATAGCCAATACTTCTAAGAAATGTAATCATGCGAGTTTTCCAATAAGTGTAGTCGGTTCCATCAAAGAATGGAGCCCGAGTCATGGAATACCCTTCGGGTGCTTGTGAGGAAGAAGCCATCACTATGGATTTTAGGTTTGTAACCGGTTAAGGTATTACACAAACTTTCCCTCTGATACCAAATGTTAGGTCGGAGAGTGATGGAAAGAGGGGGGGTGAATTGCCTTTGTAAAATAATTAGCAATTTAAAAACAATTTATAAATGCAGCGGAAATAAAAAGGGGCAAGACACAATTTGATAACGGAGTTCGGCTTAAACCAAAGCCTACGTCTCCGCTCCCAACTCAACCGTTGAGAGATTTATACTTCAGCTTGCTTTTTAATGGTTGTAGCAAGAAACCCACTAGCCGTTTTAAGGTAGGCTAGATCACATTCGTACAGCTTGCTTTTTTATTATGGTTGTAGCAAGAAACCCAAAATGAAAGTGAGGAAGAAAAGGATGGTTTGTTTTAATATAAACCCAATGAAGAACTAAACAATTGAAATAAATAAATTATAACAAACTAGAGGAAGCCTTGAGCGCCAAGAGTGTAAGAGTAGTTGATGTAGAGGCAGCCCAAGATTCAAGGATGGAAATGGATCACAAGTAGCCTTAGAGATTTGTCATTAGAGCTTCAAGGGATCAAAATATCATTCCAATGTATCGGGGTTGTTCCCGGCATCCATCCTCGTCTATTTATAGGAGAAATATCCCCAAATACTTCAATATGGCCGTTGGAGGGCTTTCGGAGCCGTTGGGGGTCAAGTGGGCAAGTCTGGTCAAAGCCCAACGGCTAGTTTGACTAGGATTACCGGCTGACCGGTGCTTGGCCACCGGCTGGCCGGTGCTCCAGACAGAAGGCAGAGCTTTCTGTCTGGGTTCCACCGGCTGGCCGGTGCTTGGCCACCGGCTGGCCGGTGCTCCAGACAGAAGGCAGAGCATTCTGTCTGGGTTCCACCGGCTGGCCGGTGGTCTGGCACCGGCCGGCCGGTGGAACCTGGCAGAGAGCATTGCTTCTGCCAGAGACCACCGGCTGGCCGGTGGTAATCCACCGGTTGGCCGGTGGACTCAGAGAGTCCTTTTTCCAGTCTTCTTGGGCCAACTCTTTGGCAACCTTTTTCCTATCATCAAAAATACTTGAAAACAAGTTAGAACACGATGAGAGTGATTGTGATCCTTAAAATCCAAGAGAGAGGGGTACAACAAAATCATTCTAGGAGCATCGTTAGGATTCTTATAGGCATGCTTTTTATGGAAAATTATGATGGTGTAGGTACCATGTCTTGTAATTGTGCCCCTTATTTGAGTTAATACCTATGGTGGGGAGAATCATCGATCGTATGTTTGTTGAGATGATAATATTGTTGTGTCTTTATCTTAACGGTCTTGTGTAAGATTAGTTTCGGTGTTTCTATTGGAAAATCAGTGTTAGCTCGGGTTGTGATGGCTTGAGTAATTCTTAAAGGTGCATTGGGCATAGGAGACACAACGTGATAGTTTTAAAAAGACTTCATGACCCTAGTAGTTCAGGTGATGTTTTAGTAGTTTCTAGAAGGATTCTCAGAGATGAGAAGTTCTAATATGGGGAGATTGTAGAGTTTCATGTTTTTTGAACTGAAAAAAAAATACAAGGGATTTTGAACTTTTTTTACTAGGAAAGTCAGATTTAAAAACAATCTTCAAAACCTAATTTTTATAGTAGGGTCACTTTAAAGTAATTTATTTGGACATTGGTAAAAGCATGAGGAGTTTCCCAGAGGTCTCAGTCAGTTTTGGGAGCACCAAACCTGGAAAAGAATGGTTTTGAAAGGCTACAAAGGGTGCAAGGTTTGTCTAAAACCATGAGGCCCACTACAGTAAACCATGTAGCCTTGTTCAAAGGGGGAAGTTGTAGTGTGCATGGGTTGTGTAAGGTTTTCTAAACCATTCATTTATTCATCACAGTGTGCGTTTGGAGGTAGTAAACTCACACTGTTCATCGCATGGTTTGTGCATGGTTTAACAAACTGTGCGGAAAAAACTATGCAGTATGCCTTGTTTTAGAAAACTAAATAAAATTAAAACCTAAAATACACTCAAATCTCTGCCCCCTCATAACCACATGGTGTGACCCCCCTAGCCAAACCCCTTAGGCATGCGAAACCCCCTTCGGTCCCTCCTTCAATCCTCAATTTCAGCCATATTTCTCCATGAATTATCTTCGAATCTCCAAGTTATAGTCTCTACTTCCTCTTCTCCCTTATTTCCTGGCTGATTTAGGTCTCCCTGTCACCCAGTGTAGCTCATCCAAAGCCCTGGGTTGGGGTTAATACTTTTTTGTGTTTATTCCTTTGATAGGGCATGCGAATGGCCTCTCCGACCATTTTCTTGTGAATTTGAACAACTATCACCGAATGAGAATCAGTTTGGGTTGTTTCAATTCGCCGCTGCCATACCAGGTAAAGATTTATATCCACTGTTTTCTTTCTTCCTTATTTTATTGTGTCCTTGGGGTGTTTTTAGGTTTCTAGTAACTATTTTGTAGTGTTTTGGACCCTTCCATGTGGTTTCGAGTCACTGAGTCTAAGGAAACTTTCCTGAATATGCATAAGTAAGTATATATAAATATATATATATATATATAAGTTCCCCCATTATGATATTCATCCATGGTAGTGAATATACATGTATGGGGATAGGTGTTCATATGTGTGTGTCTATATGTATATATATATATGAAAATTCATATGTAGGTGAGTGGAGATAAGTATGTGCATATAAGAATATATGTAAGGATCCCCTTGCACATATTCATGGACATGCAGATGTGTGCATAGGGGCTAAGTGTCCTTATATGTATGTGAAGGGGAATATGCTCAGTGGGGGTAGCAGCATATTTGAGTTAGAAAGAGTTAAGAGCTGAAGTGTTTGGCTAGTTTCCTCCCTGATGTAGGGTTATATTCTTTTACCCCTTTAAATTTAATAATGCATTAATTAATTTCATTCACACCTTTAATTAATGTACCATAATGTGTGGTAGCTTTTCTAAAATGATTTCCTCTGGTAAATTACATGTGATGCTTAATTGAATAAATGATTTTTTGATAAATAAATTAATTATTTTATAATAAACCCCATCCAACGGAGGTGTGTTGTCTTGAAGCTAAAAAGTAGTAATTATACTTTTGTGCTTGCTTGGCCTATTTCACTGATAATTCCTTATTCCTTGATGTTATGTTTTAAATATGGAATTTTTAGGAAATTTTCCCTAACAGAATTAGAAAAATAGAGTTTCCATTTTTAAATGATTAAATATACAAGGCACCATCTAAGTGTTTGAAACAGTTTTTAGATTGTAATTTCCCATCTAGGTGATTGACTTTTTTCATTTACACCTTCTAAGAGACCCATGGAGACTTATAGATACAATTTAAATGTTTTGGTAAATTGAATGAGTTGAATTAAATGAAAAGGTTAATGCATGATGATTAACCTTTAAATGAATTTATAAAATTATTTTCAAATATATTGAATGATATTAACAACTTGGGTTACACATGGATTCCCAATTAGGAATTCCATGGATAGAGTCAATGGTTTATTATATTAATACTCTGGATGATACATGTATTCTCAAGTAGTTATTCCATGGATAGACTCAATGGTTTATCATATTAACACCTTGGGTAATACATGGATTCCCAAGCAGGAATGTTATGGATGGACTCAATGATTTATTATATTAATACCATGGATGATACATGGATTCCAAAGTAGGAATTCCATGGGATGCCTTAGGCCTTTCTACCCATTGGATCTGGCTTGCTTGGACTCATGTAGGATATTTCAGTATACATTCTCCTAAGACTTCGACCAGTTCCTTTATCAATTTTCCATAAAAAAGCTCATGGGACTCAATGGGGATGTTCTGTTCTTCTAAACCTTGGATCTAACCCCTATTGGTAGGACACTTTCATTATATGGAAAGATAGTGATTGTATTGTTACCCATATATTGTATGGACATTGGGATTTTTGTGCCACGTTCCATGATTAGGGTGTTTCCTGGTGGCCCATTCTCTATCCCGAGTATTGTAGCATGACATATCTCACTCTATAAGGATGTAGGTAATGTAACCTATCCACCAGTTGTTACTATAAATATATACATTATGATTGATAAGTCTTATTCCAGATATGAGTTAAAGTAGGTATAGCTGACAGGTGTCCCTTAGGAACCTAAGTGGGTGGTTATTCATTTGTTCAGTTTTTTTTGTATTCTCTATACCTAAAAACTATTTAAATTGTGTTGCATTATATAGATTGGGATAGACACAGTGGGTGCCGACCTATTGAGATTTATATCTCACACCCTTCTCGGGTACCCTTAGTACCCAAGTAGACCTTATATTTGTAGGATCCAGGTTGATTGTTGTATTGCTTGTACCTGGGAGTTAGGAGTAAAGGGCTGAGCTGGAGCTTGGGATGCTCATGGAGATTTCCCAGGGATATTTTCTATCATTTATTTATTTATTTTACTATAATGTAAAGCATGATGTTTGTTTACTACTTTAGCTTATTTATCATCCATCATCCATACATTGTATAAACTGGTGTTGGCCACTTTTTTATGTTATATAAAATCTTTCTTTTTTTGTTTTGTTATTTCTTTATACTGCTTCTGCTAATATATATGGTTTACTATATGATAATACCATTTTTCATCTTTGATAATAGGCTATAGTCTCTCGGATAACACCTATCGAGACCCTCACTTATAGTTGGAAACCTCTAGAATATGGGAATACATGCTTAAGGCCATGTGACCGATCAGTCCAGCTATAGGTTTAATGGTAATCCAGTTCGGGACATTACAAATTTCTTATAATTATATAAATATATAAACCTAAAAAAGATCTTGGGAATGTATTTAATGTAATATTTTCTTTAAGTCATGAAATAATGGGATTGTTATGTATACGAATCTATAGTGTGTATCAAAATAAGTATATAAAGTATGTTTTCATGGTACTAGACCTAGGAGTGTGGTTATAGGGAATTACACATAATAGAAATGGGAGGTATTTTCTTAATGAAATATTTCACCATCTATTTTTCTCCAACAATGAAATATATTAACAACTACCCACATGATACAATATATAATAACCAAGAAAAAATTATAGCATATATATAAATATCAAAAATCATTTATGGGTAATAAAAATTAAATCTTAAAAATAGGAAAATAGGTAATAACACAAGGAAACTAAGGACACAAAATCATCATTAAAATGTGGAAGAAACCTCATTGAAACCAAACCTATTAATGTGAACACTACTAGTAGCCTCCACCACTGAGATCACTAAGCTCCAACTCCACCAATTACACATCCTTTAATATCACCCCCAAACTATACATCATTTGAATAAAAACAAAACATCTAGGTAGAAACACCCATGTAATAATGAGTACAAGAATAAAAAGTAATATTCCTTGAAAATAAAGGAAATAACAATAAAAAGTCATCCTGTAATCAGATCCAAAACAAAATGATCATTGTGCTTAATCTAGATAGGTGGAATGATAAGTAAAAAAGATATAAGAGGGAGTTATTACTTCACTTACCAAATACACCATAACTATATCACATAAAAAAGGTTAAGAGAAATCAGAAAATTCACCCATCTAATCACAAAGGAACACCCAGAATTGGACCTAATGTCATAAGAGAAAATTACACCTCCAGTCTCTCCCATAATAAATAAGGGGATATGATGAATTAAATTACATGAAAAGGTCCTGAAATTAAACCTAAATACCACCTCTATGGTAACTAAAATTTTTGAAATCCTATAGTTAATCTCTCTGATACAAATTTTATGGGTGTTATTACTTGGATCACTACTCACCCCATAACATGGGAAACAAACCGAAAACACTATCATCTTGTTGTTAGAAAACATATTATAACAATATAAAGCACTAAAAAAATAAAACAATACCCCAAGAGTCATATATCTAATTTATAGTTATCATATAGGACCTCCACTCCACTAAAAGAAACATATACTGTTTGAGGGAGTACTGACCCCATTGATGGAGGACCCATACCCCATACCATGGGGGAGTTCTCTACCCCTTCATACGTAAGTTAAAACAAGCCTCATCAATATCATAATGATATATTGGGTATCTAATAACCCATTCCTAATATAGAGATCCCAAACCCCCACAACCTTAGGGGAGTACATACTCCATCAAAGTAAGGGTGACCAATACCTTATCGGTGATACATTTACTATGGGAGTACACAAACTCGATCACACATGACTCTACATATCATAGCAACAAAAAATGATTTTTTTAAGAAACAACACCAAAAATAATCCTAATAATAGGATTACTTTCTAGCTCCAATAATAATCCCACAAGTATGATAATGGAAGTAACTGTCTAGACTTCAATGCTTTTGTTATACTAGTCTCCAAGGATAAAATAAACCAAGAGAACTGACCATACTTGAAATATTCTTTTTTCATGTGCACACCTCAACTGTGGAGTGAATGAGAATAATAAAATCTTAATGATCTCAATGGTGATCTACAGGGGTCCTTATAAATCCATGTTACTATGAGGGCACTAAATAATACTTGACTATAAGATTTATTAGTTTTTATTATTCCACTAAACATTAATAATTATATAATTTTCAAAAAAACTCTTAGGGAATACCAAACATTGTAATGAATACAGGGAACCCACAATCTATTATATGCATATTTCCAAGTGAGTACCAAACCCCATACCTATTTTTGAAAATCTCAACCATATCCTATTTTTATATCAATGAGTATAAAGAACCCAAACTACCCAAACACCTCGTAATCTACCTTTTATGGAAAATAGGAACCAAATATTTCATTTTGAAATAGGGAAAGTACAAAACATGTACTATACTGGGCATGGAATGTGTAACTTAAGGAGTCAGTTGTGCATATACCATTTCAACCCATTCATGTAACTCTCCCATGTAATATGCCAATGGGATATGCATCATGTACTGTTACTACTTCTCCAATCATATTAAATTTAACCTTCAACAACCATCATATAATATTTCCTAGAAACTACACAAAATTAAATCCTATTATCATAACCATATGTGAATATCCTCTTGGATTTCCCATAAATATCACGCATAATATTAGGAAAAACTAGATGATGATAAAAGGGTGTACTCCCTTGTGTAGGATTTTTCACAACCCCCTTGTTGAGGAAGCATGTTCATGTAAAACTCAACAACACCCCATGTTACTTACTGGTTAGATTCTTATATATTCAAAATGTGAAACAACCCCATGACAATGTGTCATGACCCATGTAACTCTCTTCCACATTTTCCTCAATCCCTTAGAAATAATTCCACACATTTTTCTATAGAGTGGAATGATCTCATTACAATGATCATAAATTTATTCATCTCACCTTAAAAAAATTCTATAGTTTTTTAATAATTTAGGCTCAAAATTTCAAATTCAAGACTTATCAAATATTTCATAAATACTCATTAAAATTTTTCAACAAAAATTCCAAAAAAATAAATGATCATATAATTCACTTGATAATTACAAAAAACAACCAACATCAAGCATAAATTTCATACATCATGATATTTTTCACTTCTACTAATATTTTAAAAATTAATTATTATGTTATAATTTTCTTATTATTCCACCAAAATCAAAGTAACTCAAATTCCATTATTATAGAATTTTATGTATAAATCATCATTAAATTTTAATTTGAAACATTCTCTAATTTAATAGATATTAATTGTTTCATTATATTTAAATTTTAACCATTCATTAAGAATAAATTTTCATCAATTTCATATTCATATATCATTCCCCATAGTGATCCATGATTTCTTGTATCATGTCAATTTAAATATTCAACATGGATAATTATACCAATAATTTAATTTTCATCAATCATAGTTAAATTGATCATGCTAATAGAAATCAATCATTTATAATTATATGCATAAATTCATTTCTATTTTATTATAAAATTC
This sequence comes from Viscum album, assembly GCA_963277665.1. Lineage (NCBI taxonomy): Eukaryota > Viridiplantae > Streptophyta > Magnoliopsida > Santalales > Viscaceae > Viscum > Viscum album. The sequence continues at coordinate 898,440,004 of OY728120.1, forward strand.
TCTCCTTGATTTTTTTTTTAAAAATTATCTAAAATAAATAATAATATGATGATAAATTCACATAGATAATTAAAGATATGAGAATTTCAAGTACTACCTTGATTCCATAATGAACATTATCTTTCAATACTTTAATGATAACCACCAATAATTCACTTAAATATCATTCTATATATTTATCCATCTTAATCTTCCATGTCACAAAAAATCCTTGGGTTATATCCATTAAAAAATTATAGGATAATGAATAATTCCAGAAATGTAAAAATAATTCTCCTCATTAAATTTCTTTAACTCTACTCTCATTTCCACCATTAATTCTAGGCATATACTCTTATTAATGATTATTACTTTTATATTTAATTATTCTCATTCAAAAACTCTTTAAAATATCTCAAACATTCCATTATAATACCATGAAAATATATTAATCAACATCCTATAATGATTTCACATCACTTCCACATCATGAAATATCTCAAATGCCACATTATTTATTTTATAAAAAATATTACAAAAAATGAATTAGTTAAATAAATAAATAAATATTAAATTACACTAATAAATAGAATTTATTGAGTGAATTCACCCCTCTTTTAAAATTCTTAAATCACTTATTAGGGGTTAACATTGCATATTAAATCCATGGGCATGTTCAAAATTCCATTTCATGGGTTTCAAAATTACCATTTTACCCTTTTATAGGTTTCAGGATTTGAAACTCAAAAATGAGATATATTAATATTAAGGAAAGAACTTGATTCATGATAGTATCACCCAGATATTTATTATTTACATAACTTTAAAAGTTTCAAAACATATAAAAAGAATCTATGTTTTACCATAATGTTATTTTCATTTCATAAGTTTGAAATCATCACTTTTGATAAATACCTAAATATATTCCATTAATCCATATAATGAGGCATCACTAATAGGTAATACATACTCAGTCCTTTAAATAAAAATTCCTATAATGACATTTTTAACACACTCTAAGCATGAAGATGAAAATTATCTCTTAAAATTTCAACAAAAATACCAATATGAAAAATCATGATTTTCATGTTCCATCATTTTGATTTCAAATGTTTTTTAATTTCAATATATTTGTTGTTTAATATTTATTAAAATAAAAACTTAATGTTATACCATTTTAATCATCTTCATGACATGATTCCTTCATGTTATGACGTTTCACCTTGATGTTTTATGACTCAAACAATCACCATGACTCTTAAAAAAACTTATAAAAATGACATGGTCAGATTATGTTCCATTAATATAATCACACTATAGATATTATATTTTATCATGATCACTAGAAAATAATTATTAAGAATGTAGTGGAAAGATATTTTTTATTTCCCTCTATGATCTAACTGATTCAAAAATCATGACCACCAAAATGGTTTAGACCATGGAATGGTTTGATTTTATCTTTTCCATTTAACTTATTTTATACTTTAGAATATCTAAAATAGTATTTATTTAATTAATAACCTATTAAATCAATATTAATCAGCATAGTATATATCACTATAATTTTAATTTTCAATAAAAACCACAATCGTAAAAACATTCTCCTAATGTGTTTAATGTTTTAAAAATTCACCACATAATCTAAAAGGTGATGGAATTTTACCTCATTGGGTTTATTATAAATTCTATAATGAATCCTGATATTTAAAATCAATTCCATGGTCCATATAGATGAAGGATAACTTATCTATATAAAATAAGTCTACTTGATTCATTCTCTATGCAAGAAACAATAGTGAGTAAATATATTCAAAAGTATGTCATACATTTATCAACTAAATTCCTATTTAATATGAGAAAATTGAGACCAACATACCATTAGATCATATCTCCCCTATATAAAATCACCTCCCAAGGTGATTTATCCCTCTTATAAAAACATCTCTATATTTCTCCCCCTTCGACAATGAACCCTAATGGTATTTATTTAGACATAACTTGAAATCTTGAGAAGATAAAAAATGAAATAAAATCATATAGTTATAAAGTGTTTTCCAAATCTCCCCAAGACTAAGGAGGTTTTTAAACTCTAATATCCACCCAATTCTTAACAAATTTTGGTTTTTATAATGATTTTGTAAATATATCTATTGATTTCCCAGATTTTTTCTAATATGTTCTACTATAAAAACTTATTTCTCCATGATTTATTTGATAAAATGATAAGGAATTTCAATATTTCATGTGAGAGAATATTTTATTATAATTTTTATAAAATTTATTTATCTCTTTTTTTCACATAAATTCAATATGGTAATCTTCACTTATTCACTAAGTTCCTCCAATTTTTTCTTTATCAAAATAAATTAAGTATCATCCCCCATTATTATATTGTATTATTATTAAATTATTCTAAAAGAACCATTTTACTTCTTCTAAATATACTAACTATAACATTAATAACTAATACATATATCTCTTATTCTTCTAGATTGTTTCCACAACACTCCAGCGTGATCTACATTACTAAATCTCACTAATTGTTTATTTTTCCCTACTGTATATAAAAAATCAAAATAAAGAGTTTATTTTCACTATCATTGTAACAACCCAGATAATGTTATGATAAATAATTTTCATGTATTATTAATATTCATAAATTATATTTTACAAATTTTTATTCTCTATAAGAATATTAAGTGATTTTCCAATCAAATGAAAAGGCTTTGTTTCTACCCAAATTGAATTTTCAGGCATTATATGGTTTTATTTAAAAGAATAATTTCCAAATTATAGAATTTTAATTTGAAAAAATGAACTTAAATTTGTAATTCATCATGTAAAATTAATATTAGGATAAATGTTTTATAATTTTATAAAAATATTGATTTTTCAATGAATAGTGAAAATACTAATTTTTATTGAAACTGACTTTTATTTTCAAGTATTTTTAAAGTCACATTCTATTTTGGATTAGTTTTAAAATTTATTTAGTTAATTTTGATTAAAAATAATCCAATTACTATTATTTGAATCAAATTTATACTTTAATTTGGTATGAAATCATTTTTATACTTAAAAAATCATTTTTCTGAAGAAAAAAGTTGTTTCACATCACGTTTTATGGGTTTAATTTTAAATTAAATTCTTAAAATTATATGAATTGAATTTGATAAAATTTATTCCATATTTTATTTAATAATAATTAATATTATTAAAAAATTTCAACTTATTTTTTTATAATTAATAGTAAAAATATTTAAAATATGTTACTATGGTTGAGGTTATAATAGATTTTTAGGGCGTTTAACTAAAGATATAATAGAAAAATGACTTAAAACATTTCTAAATACTTTTTTCTATCCATATATAGACCCTATATAATCTAATATTCTAAAATGGACCATTTTGGATCCATTTGGGTTGAGTAAGACATTGATATATTTTAATATTTTTTAAAAATCCAAGTGTGTCCTCTCCCCCACTTATAAAAGGAAAACCCCTCTCATCTTCTATCCACACTTAAATATCCTTTTAGTTCAATAAAAACCTACTAAAATCCATTACTAAGATCCTTAAACATTCCTTAGAGGCCCTTTTTTATCATAAAACCAACTTAGGAGGGCTTTGGTTATAAATCTAAAGTGGGTTTCTGAAGAAAAGGTATAGTTCTTAACAGAGATTTTTCATTTTACTTCTTCTTTTAACTCTTTAAAATATTATTAAAACATGCTGAAATAATAACAAAAATATATTATATATACTAATATTTTTTTATTTTTTATTTAATAACCTATATTAATCTTATTCTTCCATCAAATGGAAAATGAAACCATCGTTCATGTGTACTGCGGACTACTGCCTTGTGAACTGATATAATTTGTTTTCCATCATTGTCTCCCACAGCTGGTCATAATTATGGATTTAATATATATAAATATTATATTAATGAAATATTTATAATTATTTAAAGATAATATATCATCTAATTTCTTAACTTTCCATACATTGAACAATAATAACATTATTCATACATATGTGTGGATTACCACCTCCATGAAGTGATGTGATTCGTTTTTTATGACCACATCAAATGGATGATATATATAATTATATATAAATAAATAATATTATATTTATAAAATATTAATAATTATATAAACATAAAATAATATTTACCTTAATTACCCCATGTTCATTAAAAAATGGAAACATTACTCATGCATACATACGGCCTATAGTCACCAGGATTGGAACATAATTCATTTTTCATAACTGTATTTCATGGTTAGTTTTAAAAGAATAATTAATATATATAGATTATAATTATAAAATTATTATTATTCTATATATGATTTAATAATTATCTACTTGATCATATTCAACCTAATGAAATTATTTTGAGCCTATGAATCAAATATCATCAAAGCGCCCAACATGGAATTAACCGATTAAATAATTAAATACGTCATTAAAATAAATGAAATAAATGGTTTAATGATGAGGTATTAAACCTGTATATTTTTATTTATAAATTAAATAATTGATAAAATTTTATTATATAGGATATAAATAACATACGTGACAATTTGGACTCAAGGTGAGGAAAATTTTACCTTAAAACCCTCATTTTAAATGTTTTAAAGATTTAATTTCTAAATATTTTTCTTTCATATCTATATTCATACCATTAATTTATATATGTATTTATATGGACATAAATGAATTATAATAGAAATTTTTATGAATATTTTTAATTTCAATAAAAAAATTCTGAAGGAATATTTTTATTTATTTTATACAAAATTTTTTGACAAAAAAGGAAAAGGAATGTTTTATTTTAACTTATACAGCATCAAATATTATTCTCACTACCATAAACATTATTTTTTATTTGAATTAATTTATAATATTAAATATTATATTCAAATAAAAACCCTCCTTACTTTTGTTTTAGGTATTTTCAAAAAGTGTTTTAAATGGAATGTATATTTTGATATCCAAAAATTATTTTCTTATGGGTGAAAAGAATATTTTTATGAGTGTAATGATAAAAATTCATACTTTCATGTTTCATTATTATGTTATGGTTCTTGGGAATTTTTTTGATAATGTTTTAGCTTGATATACCACAATATAATGGGTGGTCCTGATATACCTCGTGATAATGAGTGAGCCCAATATAGCACTCCAATGCATTTGTTAAAGGGACAGAGTTAACCAGTTAGATTTATCATAAGAGATTATTGGAATTTATTAGGTAGGTTATTAAATTTTAAATATTGGTATGAAAATAATTTCAGAAGTTACCTAAATGATTTATCTATGATTTCAATGGGTTTTTATGGAAATCTTATGATTTCACAAGGTAAGATAATAAGATTATGTTTAAAGAAACTTTTATGCTGCTTGTTAAGGGTGAAATGTATAAATTTGTGAAAATATTTTCCTGATATTTTCATGATTTTAAATAAACCTTTATGAGTATTATTTTTCCTTTAATATTTCTTATGAAACATTTTATGAAAATATTTGGGTAGTGAAGTTGATTTCTTGGGTAATAAAATGTTTATTTTAAGATCAAAGTTTATTTAGAAAACGGAAAATTTGTATGAGTATTCATGGACTAATGGGTTTATTTATTTATTTTTTATATGTCCCTTATTGATTGTTTTATGCTCATACCAAGTTTTCAAATGTTTTTCATAGGGTTTTAAAGACGAGTAGAGACAAGGATGAGGTCAATATAAAAATTGTGAAGATATGTCATGAAAAGAAAACTTATTATAACTTAAAAGTTTTTTATTATGGGAAAATGGATACCGAGTGAAACTATCCACTTTCTAATGAAATTTTTATTTATTTAATGATGATGACCTAATTATCTAAAACTTTAAACCTAAAATATATATAGGTATGAAATAAAATTAATTCTTATTTAAATATTCAATTTACAGATTTTTTAATTCGGGGTCTTTATAGTTGATATAAGAAGAAAGGTATAAATAATTTTATAGGTTTTTATAATGTAATTAAATACCCTTGAGTGATTCTAATTTAATGTTATAATGATATATAATTTTAAAATTACTATGTTGCTTAATATAAACTATGACTATTTATAATGGTTTTTTATAGAGGAAATAGGGAAGCTAAAGTAGGAACGAACCAAGAGGAAAATATCATTCAAAATCGGTAACCTAAAATTCTTATAATTGGAACTGAGTGGTTTGTTATTATGATAGATTAGTTGACATGGACAATAAATGGTGGTGGTACCCATGTTTTAGAAAAATGAGATCTACCATAAAAAAACATGTTGATAGTGTATAATGTTATGATATAACACCCTCCAGCATTCAGTGGATATTCTGACTTAGTGGTAACTGAGGGATGGATTAAAGATCTAGAAAAGATATTTGAAGTCATGGGTTTTTCAGATCATCAAAAGGTAATTATTTTTATTTACCATTTTTAATTTTAAGAAGATCAGTGGTGGTAAAGGTTTAATAATACCAAATAATAATAAGAGATTGAGGTCATGAAATGGGATACATTTAAGAATATTTTCCTTAATAAGTATTTTACTAAGGTTGTTTGACATAAGATGGAAAATAAATTATTGAAATCAACTAAGGAGGAAGATTTATTAGTCATGTATAAAGAAATATTCACCTAATTAGAAAGGTATGTACCAAATTGTATCAGAGATATTAATAGTAAAACAAATCAGTTTTACTTAAGATTAAACCCAATAAACTATAGAAAATTAGCCTCTCAATAATTTAAAATTTCTAAGAAACTTGTTCATTATGCTGAAAATGTTGAAATAGAGTTTTTTTATGACCATGTTTTCCATTATAATAAACAGAAAAAGTGGATCGGGTGGTAGGAAATGGTAAGGAATCCATCAAAGGAATCTAAATCTAAGAAAATAAATTTTTCATTTTTTTATTAGTGTGGTGAAAATCACCCTAGAAATGTCTTATGAAATTTAGGAAGTTCTTTTGATGTGGTAAATTTGTGTATATGTAATTTGATTGTAAAGAAAAATTTATTATAATTAGTACGAGAAATATTGATAAATAGGTAGTAAGGTGTTTTAAATATAATTAGATGGATTATTATACGGATGTGTGCCTGAAGAAGAGAATGAATGATGAGAATCAAAAAGAATATAAGCAGAAGTTTTTGGTGAATCCTTTGTAATTCATTCAGAGTATGTTGGTTTGAATTAAGTTTTAATAGGTACCTTAATTTTTTATTCAAGTTATGTTAATGTCTTGTTTGATTTGGGGTCTATGAATTCTTTCATTTATGATAAATTTTCTTATAAAATGAAATTTTAACCTCAATAAATGAAATTATGGATTTTTATAAAAACACTTGGGTGTAGTATTAAATTGACACTAATATAAAAATATTTTAATGTTATCATATATGGAAGGATTTTCCCTAAAAACATTTTTTCTTTCCCACTGTATAATTTTATGATATTTTTGGGTATGGATTGAATTTTAGTTTATCATTCTAAGATAAATTGAAAAGATAAAGAATTTATTTTCAAAAATGAGTTTCTTTTTATATATAAGAATAAATTCATACCTTTGATAAAATATAAAGAAGCTGATAAAATACTAAAATATGGAAATGAAATTTATCTTGCTTATATTGTTGAAAATTAGGGAACTGTTCTGATTAATGATGTAGTAGTTGTAAAAGAATGTATGGATATTTTTTCTAATGAGTTTCCTGGTATTATACTTGATCAATAATTTGAGTTTATTATTTAATTAGTGTCTAATTATCACCCAATTTCAAAACCCTTTTATCTAATGGATCAATTAGAAATTATGGAATTGAAAAATCAGTTACAAGAATTAGTTGATAAAAGTTTCATTCATCCTAACACTTCACCATGGGGTGCTCCTAATTTATTTATTAAAAATACATACAGTTACCTGAAGATTTTAATTTATTATATATAATTGAATAAAATTAATATTAAGAATAAATATATGTTTCCTCATATTTATGACTTTCTTGATCAGCTCTAGGGAGATCAGTATTTTTAAAAAGTTGATCTCATGTCTGAGTATCATCAACTAATGGTAAATGAGGATGAAATCCCTAAGACAATGTTTTATACAAGGTATAGGAATTATGAGTTTTTGGTTATGAACTTTTTGATAATAAATGCTCTAGTTATATTCATGGATCTTATTAATATATTTTTTCATGAATATTTGGATAAATTTGTGGTTTATTTTATTAATAATATTTTAGTTTATTCAAATTTTACCAGGATCATGAAAAATATATAAGGATTTTTTTAAAAACCCTAAAAGAAAATATTTTTATAAAAACCCATTATATTAAAAATAGGTCAATAAATTTTATTTTAATCAATATTAGACTTGAATTTGTTATAAAAACATTTTTATACTTAAAAATGAATTTTTCTGAAAAATTATTTTTCATCACATTTTAGAGGTTTGGTTTTAAATTAAATTATGCCAATTTTGGTAATTGAATTTGATAAAACGGTTTCCATATTTTTAATTATAATTATTAATATTAGGTAATAAGCTCAACTTAATTTCTATTTATAATGAATAGTAAAAATATGTTACTGTGGTTAAGGTTAAAACAGATTTACTGGAGGTTAGAGTAAAGTGATAAGGATTCAAAGGACATAAAAACTTTTATAAATAATATTTTATATAATTATTTCAATGCTATATCATCTAATATTTTTAAATATTCCATTTTGGATACATTTTTCTTGAGTAAGGCATTAATAAATTTTAATCTTTTTAAATATTCCAAGTGTGTCATCTCTCCCAATTAAAAAAAGGACACCCCCTCTCCTCTCCTCTCCATATTCATGATCATTTTTTATCAGAAAATACCTACCCAAAACCCTTAAAAATATCCCTATGAATGTCCTATTGGACCTTTTTTCAAAAAACTAACTGGGAAGGCTTTGGGTATAAAATAAAATAGGTTTTCTGAAGAAGAGGTGTAGTTATTAACCAAACATTTTCATTTTATTTATTATTCTAATTATTTAAAATATTATTCAAATATGATTAAATAATAACACCATTATATTAAATATAATAATATTCTTTTATTTTAATGTAATAACTTATATCCATCTTCTTCTTCCATAAAAAGGGAAATGAAACAACTGTTTGTGTGTGTGGCAGACTACCACCTCACGACTCGATGTAATTTTTTTCCATCACTGTATCTCATGACAAGTTATAATGATGGATTTAATATATAAATAGGATATTTATGAAATATTTATCATTTTTTAAATATAATATATCAACTAATTTATTACCATTCCATCCATTGAAAATGATAATGTCGTTCATGTGTATGTGTGGATTACCACCTCCACGAAGCGATGTGATTCATTTTTCATGACCACATCACATAGATGCAATATATAAGTGTATTTAAAGAAATAATTTGATATTTATGATATATTAATAATTTTAAAAATATAAAATAATACAGTCCTTCTTTCCCTCATGTTTGTTAAAAAAATTGAAATGTTACACATGCGTATGTACAGCCTACCGCCTTCATGATTGTAACATAATTCCTTTTCCAAAACCATAATTCATATTTAGTTTTAAAAGTATAATTAATTTATAGAAATGATAATTATTTAATTATTATTATTCTATGTATGATTTAATAATATCCTTTTTGACCATATTCAACCTACCGAAGTTATTTTGGACTTATGAGTCCAATATCATCAAAACACTGATGAGGACTTAACTGATTAAGTAATTAAATAAGTAAATAAAATAAATAAAATAAATATATTAATGATAAATTATTAAACCTAAAAAAATTTATTAATAAATTAAATAATTGATAAAATTTCATTATATATGAGATAAAGAACAAAAATAACAAGTCATATTCAAGATAATGGACACTTTACCTTAAAAACATTATTTTATATGTTTTAAATATTTATTTTCTACCTATTTTTATTCCATATAAATATTATTAAGATTATTTTATCGATTTATTTATATGAACATAAATTAATTATAAATGGAATTTTATACCTCTTTCTACTTTATTTCATAGTTTTTTAAAATAAATCTTTTTATATATTTTATATAGAATGATTTGACAAAAATGAAAACGAAATATTATATTTTAAAATATTCAACATCAAATATTTTCCCTACCACCATAACATTATTTGATATTAGGATTACTTTGTATGTTTATATGTTTTATTATAAGAAAAAACCTCCTTATTTTTGTTCTGGGTATTTTCAAAAAGGGGTTTAAATGGAATGAATATTTCAATATCCATAAATGGTTTTCTTATGGGTAAAAATAATATTTTTATGAGTGTAATGATTAAAATCAAAGATTTCATGTTTTGTGATTATTTTATAATTCTTGGGAATTTTTTAGATGAATTGTGAGCCCAATATAGCTCATGATGATAGGTGATCCTAATATATCTCTTCAATTCATTAGATAAAGGGAAAGAGTTAACTGGTTAGGTTTCTCCTAAGAGATTATTGGAATTTACCTAGTAGGTTATTCGATTTTTAAGAGTGATTATAAGAGTTGTTTGAAAATGATGTCCTAAGTTACCTAAATGATTTATCTATGATTTTTATGGGTTTTCATGGAAATATTATGATTTCACAAGGTAAGAAAATGATCTTATGTTTAAAGAAAAGTTTTTTCTACCTATTAAAGGTGAAATGTATAACTTTGTCAAAAATTTCTCATGAGTTTTTCATAATTAAAAAGAAAATTTTATGTGAATTATTTTACCATTAATCTTTTTTATGAAATTTTTTATGAAAATATTTTGGCTTTGAATTTTATTTATTGGGTAAAAAATATTTATTTTCATCTCAAATTTTATTTTGAAAAAGGGAAACTTTAATGAGTATTATTAGAATAATAAGTTTCTTTCTTTATTTTATATATGTCCCTTGATGAGTTTTCTTTGCTCATACCACATTTTCAAATGTTTTTTATTGGTTTTTAAGGATTATTAGGGACAAATATGATGTCCAGATGAAAATTATGAAGATATGTCATGAAAATAAAACTTGATATATCTTAAAAGTTCTATATTGTGATAAAAATTGATACTGAGTGAAAGAGTCCAATTTGTGATGTAATACTTATTTATGTATAGTTGATTACCTAATTCTCTATAAATATAAACCTAAAATATCTTCAATAATGTAAGGAAAGTAATTATTATATAAAGATACAATTTACATATTGTTTAAAGCCTCTTCTTTATAAATATTCTCTTTTAAAGTGTTTGATCATCTAAATTGTAAAGATTAATTCTTTACAATTTTCTTTAAAACAATGATAGTGCTTGAAACATGTTTTAAATATTATATAAAAAACTTATTAAATAATTCATTATTATTTTTAACTTGATATATAAATGTACACTCACCCATTTATTTAACTTGGTACCTAAGGAATTATGTAATTTATCCAAACATGGATATTTCAAACTCTGATCTTATCAACATAGAAAACTTCTCATATGTTTTGGTTCCTTATTTACCAAAGATGATATCGTTAGTATAGACAAGTATCGTGAATCATTATTCCATTTTTTCTCCATACTTCCCCATGTTTTGTAATTTTCAATTTAATCAAACTTCTTATTCATGGAATTAACCCATGATTAATTGTTCAATACAATGTTAAATATTATACGATCTACTTGAGGTAACTATGGTATCCTCTCAACATTTTTTATTCTTATTTCATGCTTTTAAGAATGATTTTATAAAAATGATAATATTTAATTATGTGATGACTAAGATTTTTTGGTTATTACTTTGAAAATTTTTGGGGTTTTTGATAATGAAGGAATGATTTTAAATGTAAATTATGAAATAAATGATGAAATTTGGGTTTTTGAGGAAACCACACTATGGTTACCTGAAAAATATGTCATGGTTTATAAATATCAATGTGATTTTTGAAAAATGGTTATTTTTCATATCATGGTCAGGAAGTGTGTTGTTTTGGGTTTCTTATTGGAAACATAGAGAGTATTATTCCATGGTTTTAATCATGGTGGGGGATAACACCATGGTTTAAATGAGCGGTTAAAGTTTCATAATGTGATTTAAAGTGGTTATTGAGAAAACCATGAAGTGGTTTCCTTGAAAATTCTTGGTTTTATTCAAAATGTGCTGAGTTATGAAGTGAAATGGTTAGATACATTAAGAGGGAAGAGTCATTTTAATGTTATGGTTTTCATATATAGTTTGATCAAACTGAATTGTGACACGGTTCATGAAACAATGTCTTTTTTTGATCATGTTGAGTTTAAATTATAAATTGAGGATATATTCCATTTTTTCATTTGGTATTACATTTTCTTTGGGGAACCTAGATTGCATAGGATACCTATATGGGGATTTTAAGTTCTCATGGTTGTATTTTTAATGTTATTTTTCTTATAGTATCAAATTGAATATAGTTAAGGTATTCTATATTTTATTTATTCTTCACATATTCTATTCCTTCATAATCTTGATAAAGAAAGTGTCATATGATGGATAGTATTGATTTGGAATTGGTATAAGATAAGTGGAATATATTTTCATTGGGATTTATCTATAAAAATAGGGGATTGTGGAAATTGGTCTTGTTCTTCAATAGAAAATTGAGGTAATTATTCTAACTTATGATATATACATGTTAATTAAATGTTTATAATATTATTGTAGAATAGTTGTAAATTATTATGATTATCCTAATATTAAATAAATATAAACATAATTTAATTAATATAAAGATTTTAAAATAAGAAAATATAACTAAATAATGTGATAATTGGAAGACATAAATTATGAGTAATTAAATAAGGAAAAACTGGAAAGAAAACTAATTATTTTTCTTATTATTTTACTTATGTGATGATGCTATATTAAATATAATTTTTTTATTTTTGGTATTATTATGCCCATTAATATTTTTTGTTGATGTATTGTGAATTAAGAAAGTATGGATTTTATATGGTAAATAGGTAATGGTTTATTTGTGGATGTGCGAGTTTTAACTAAGGTTATTTATGGTAGATTTCCTAAGGATATGTGGAGTCTTTAAGAACTACCTTGATAAATTTTATGTAGTTTTTATTGATGATATTTTTATAAATTCCAAAATTCATGAGGATTATTAGGGTCATATAAGGGTTATATTGAAAACTTTGAGTAAGTAGAGGCTATTTGGGAAATTAAGAAAATGTGAATTTTGGTTACAATAAGTTTCATTCATAGGGAACATTGTAACCAAGGAAGGAATCTCAGTTGACCCTGCCAAGATAAAAGATGTAGAGGAGTGGCCTCACTCTATAAAAGTAATTTAGATTCCTAGTTTTATTGGTTTGGAAGGATATTATAGTAGGTTTATAAAAAACTTTTAATGCCTTTCTAATCCACTAACCAAGTTAACTCTAAAATGGGATAAGATCATCTAGACAAAGGAGTGTGAAGAAAGTTTCCAAGAATTAAAGAATATATTGGTTATTGAACCTGTGTTAGCTCTACTCTCTTTCAAAGATGGATTGGTTATTTATAATGATACACATCTGAAAGAGATTGGGTACATCCTCATGAAAAATGGCAAGGTGGTTGCTTATTCATCTCGATAGTTAAAGCCTCATGATCAAAATTATCCTACGTAAGACTTGGAGTTATCTATGGTTATTTTTTCTTTACAAATATGGGGGAATTATATTTATAGGGATAAATGTCATATATACATATAACATAAATTTTTTAATTATATATTCAAGAAAAGGGAATTTAACATGAGTTAAATGTGATGGTTGGAACATCTAAATACTATGACTATTCAATTCATTATCACCCTATAAGATCAAACAAAGTCGTTGATGCATTAATTAGGAAATACCTTGTTGATCTAGCAATAATAAGGATTCAAGGAGATCCTTTAATAAATACCTAGTAAAATTAGATGTGGGAATTTAAAGGGAATGGACATCATCAACCCTATCCCAAATTATTTCTCAACCATCATTACTATAAAAGATCAAGAGAGCTCAAAGAGGAGATCCTTTGATACAAAAGTAGATAGAGGATGTAAAGAATTATAAGTTTTCCAAGTTCAATATTGATCAAGAAGGTGTACTAAAATTCTGTACAAGGATATGTGTTTCATCTATCCTAGAGATAAAGAAGGACTCAGTGGATGAAGCTCATGTCTCTACATTCTATATACATCTTGGAATCACTAAAATATATAGGGGCCTTAATGATCATTATTGGTGGGATAATATGAAAAGAGAGATTCCTGACTACACTAAAGGTGCTTGGTATGTCAACAAGTAAAGGTGTAGAGACAAATACCTAAAGGTGTATTTTAACCAATACCTATACCAACATGGAAGTGGGATAATATCACTATGGACTTCATACTGGTCTCCCAAGAACATCCAAAGGAAACAATTCAATATGTGTTATAGTGGATCAACTCACCAAGACTTCCCATTTTATCCCTATTTTAGGAAGATTTCTATCTTGAACAACTTGCCAAGATATATGTAAAGGAAGTGGTGAGGCTACATAGAGCTCCACTTTCTATCATTTTTGATCATGATCTAAGTTTCACATCTGAATTTTGGAGAAGTATTCAGTATTATATGAATACTAAATTGAATTTCATTGTGGCCTATCATCCCTAAACTGATGGTCAATCTGAAAGGAATTTTCAGACACTCAAGGACATAATGATAACATGATCAATGGAATTTAATGGTGTATGGAATCAACACATCCTATTAGTTGAGTTCTCATGAAACAATAGTTTACACTCGATTATTAAAATGGAACATGAGGAAGCTCTAATTGGGAAGTGATTTAGAACTCCCGCTTTTTGGGATGAAGTTTCTAAGAGAAATATACTTGGGCCATATCTTTCAAAAGAGACGATAGAAAAGATTAATGTCATCCAAAAACATGTAAAGGATGATCATAGTCGTCATAAGAGGTATTCTAACAACCATCCAAGGGACTTGGATTTTGATGTTGGAGAAAAAAAATTCCTTCATATATCACCATGTAATAGAGTCATGTGATTTTTAAAGAAAGGTAATTTTATCCCTATGTACATTGGATCTTATGAAATCCTTGATCACATAGGACCAGTGGCATATCAGCAAGAACTTCTACTAAATATTTCTCAAGTTCATGATGTATTCCATGTATCTCTCTTGAGAAGCACATACTTGATCCCTAAAATGTAATTAATCTAGAGGTGGTAAAACTGGAACATGACCGCTCTTATGAGGAGCAGTTGGTGGAGATCTTGGACCATATAGGCAAGGTTCTATGCAACAAGACTACCCACTTTTTCAAAGTGTTATGGAGGAACCATAATTATGAAGAAGTGATGTGGGAACCAGAGGATACAATGAATCCAAAGTACCCTCAAATTTTCTCAACCAAGAATATGAGTTGAAATTTTTTGGGATGAAATTTCTTAAAGGGGGGAGAATGTAACGATCTATTTTTTTTAAATTGATATTTGTTTCCTAAGAAAATGTGTTTTATATTGTATTATATTATATACAAACCCAAAAAACGTTATTTCATTGGTAATTATCATTACATTAGTCACCTATAAAACCAATTAAAATGAAAAAAATTATAATTGGAAAATATATATACATAATATAAAAAGTAAAAATGGGAAAATATGGATTTCTCTAATCTATTAGAATCATCACACCCATGGTCAACACTAAAAAAATAAAGAAAAATATTAGTAAAACAATCAACATTTTTGAAAATAAAAATATGTAACCTTATGGAGATATTTTATTGAATTTTGAGTGAAAGAATGAAGTAGAATTTATAGATTATAAAGGGAAATGTGACCATAAGGATTTGACCATTATAGGACCATTAGTCAAATATAAATATTGGTAAATATAACCGTTAGACAATTTTACCATTAGGAATTAGTGATGAAAAAGGATAATTAATGTAGAAAATATAATTGGTGGCCTCAACCAATAGATCCTTACCATTTAAAGCCCATTTTTTAGAACTTGGGAGGGAGGTAGCATCACTAGGGTCTTCCCTTGACCATTCCCATGCTGATCTTTAACAAGTTAAGCTTGAATGAAATCACCTACAGGAGAATTTCAAGTTAGTGGAAATTACCACTCAGTCGATGTTAGCCGAGCCACCCCATAAATTTATAACCATTTCATGCCTTACCCTTAGGTCATATGTGGGTGTTATAAGGGGTTACGTGTCCAAGACATAGTTACATAAAGTGTAATTACTTTTTATAAATAAAATTTTTTTCAATCAATTCCATTTTTAGAATATTTTTATTAATAAAATATATATTTGATTATGAAGAATTTGATAAATTGATTTTTTAGTCACAAAGTATACTTTTTAGAAAAATATACATTTTTACAAACTAAGTTATTCTAAATAATATTTATTTTAATGAAATAGTGTTTTAAAAAACTCTTATTTAAATATATATGATCAAATAATTTTATAATTTCCTATGAAAATTTTATAAGTGTAAAAAATTTAATTGAGCCTTAAAAATAGATATTTAGTTTAATAAATAAGTATTTTTATATTTAAAAGTCAAAATTATTATATTTAAAGAATTTTTATGATGAAATAAACATTATATTTGAAATCATAATGTCTAAATTAGGTTAGGGTGAATTTATGATAATTTTCTAAAATACTTTAATTTATTTTATGAATAGTAAAAAATAATGTTTTGGGTTTTTAGTATGTTTAATGACTTCGTATTTATGTCATAATGATGAAATAATTAATTAACCAAAATATAAGACTTAAATATGTTATTTTATTAATATTAAGTATCTTAATATATTTTAATCAATTTCCAAAACCAATAAGTGACTTTACAAAGTCTAAAATGGAAACTTTGACTTTAAAAATATTACTTTGTGGAAACCTTACTCTTCCATTATAAAAGAAGTAATAAAAAAAATTCTCAATTATGGTGGATTAAAATAACTTAAAATGTGACCCAAATTTCCAAATCCATGATCAAAAACCATGGGTAATCCATTGGTTTTTTATTTTCCACAATATGGTTTTCCAAGACCTATATTTAAAAATTATTAAATAATTCCCCTACTTTTTATACAAATACCCACCCATTTATCCATGTCATTTCACACCCAATCCATCCTTAGTGAATTTATCATGGTTTTTCCTCCCAAGGGGTCCCCCCAAGGCATACTAAATCCCCTAAGGTTTCATTCCTCAATATCTAGGAGTTACTCTCCAAGGTAATAGAATTATCATTCCTTTCTCTTCAATTCAAGAACCTCTTTTTGTATGTATTCTAAATTTTATGGTTACTCTATTTTATTACCCTTTTATCATAAATTTTTTGAAAAATTATTTTTTATCAATGTTATACCATTTTCCCCTCTCATTTTACCCTTTTCTAAGACCACATTTTATACCAATCATACTACTGAATTTACTTCTCTAATTTATCTCTCTACTTAAGAAACTCTATTTTATTTTCCTTTTGTAAATACTGAAACCTATTTATTTTCTATTGTTATTCACCTAGATGTAAAAATTATTTATTTTATTTGGGTATTTACCAATAAGAAAACCACATTCCCTTTTTGTGCGCTAAGAATGATGTAAGGCTCATATCTTTAAGCACTTTTTAAAACCGTGATTTTGATAAGAAACCCATTATTTATTCTCAATGGGTTATTAATGAAATGATTGATTATTATCTATATGAATCACATTAATTAATGAATATTAATGGTGTACCCTTATAGCATTCCAATTCATTGGGTAAAAAAATTAATCTCTAGAGGTGACATGTTTTACGATACCTTGGTGAATAACCTTGGTAATTATCATTTATGACACCTTGGTGAAAACTATAGTGATATGATTATGAATGTATCATTTAAATGTTGTATCCACATTTCCATGTTATGATTTATGTTATTTTTATTATTATATTCCCTCTAATCTCTCATTCAATATATATTGTTATGCCTCATGTTCTTATTGATATTCCTCATGATCACATGGTAAATGTTTCCCTTACTTATTCGCTTACTAGGCCTCATGATAACCCCTTTAATTTGATGTATGTCCCCATGTTATGAGATACAATAAATATAACATATGATAGACCCATAAATAATCCTTTTAAGTGGATTAGAATAATTTTTTATGTTTTTATGTATCTTGTTCCTAATTTCCAAGAAACTAACCTTTAAAAGATCCTCTGTTTTATTCCATGTAATAAGAAGGCAGGATTCCATAGTTGGTATCAAAGGATGGTTTAGTTATTTGTGGGAATTAGTAATATAAATCCTTAGTATAAACCCTATAGAAAATTTTAAATATATGAAAACATCCTGGTATTTTGGTGAAGTATTAATTAAGTGCTTTCCAAGAAAATATATCCCTGCCTGGATACTACAAGTGGATGTGGCTCTGACATAGATGTGCCTAGGGGTAACACCCAAAAACACTGTATTGAGCTAAACTTTATTGGTAATTAGTGCACGAAAACGGGCTTTACTTCACACTTTGTTTGACACTCCTGGGGGATATGTTTGGTTGATCACAAGATTTTTATGAACCATTATAAAGGATATATAGAAAATTTAATTGTTATTAAAGAATAAAATATTTAATAATTATGTTTAAAGACATAAAATTCCTTTATAATTATAATATTCTTAAAATAAACATGTTTCACACTGAGGTTTTCTTCTTTTACAAAATTGAGGTAAATAAGAGGAACTGTGTAAATGATGAATGTAATGGAAAATGCGTTGATGGACCTCTGGTGGAATCTATAAAGGAAAACTTCATGAGAATGATGAATCAAGTAACTCGATTTATGAACAATAACTTGAATCAAGTAGAGATACTAGATTCACCTCAAAGAGAACAACTTTCCGTTGATTCCTTTATGCATCAATGACCACTATATTTTAGTGGATCTTCTAACCCATTGATTCCTGAACAATGGATTATCTCTATAGAAAATATCTTTTATGTGATCCATTGTTTAGATCAAGAGAAAGGACCCGGTAGTGTATCTATTTGAAGGAGAATATGAACAGTGGTGGACACTAATTAAAAACATGAATCCAAGAAGGGAGATTGATTATATAATATGGTAAGATTTTAAGGGAATATTATTCAATAAATATTTTCCCCATTCTATGAAAACAAAAATGGGGAAGAAATTAATTGAACTGAAGTAGAAGGAAAATTAATCGGTGGGAATATATGAGATGAACATTACAAGACTTGATCAGTACACCTCTAGCTTTTTTATATATCTTAAGGGAAAGGTTGATTGGTTATTCAATGGATTGACACCCCATATATAGATGAATCTAGAAAATTGAGACTATGAAATCTATGAGTAGATAGTGTGGAGTGATATGAAGGTTGAATTGGAGTTTGGGGAAATATAGTGGTCATATAGGTCAAATGAAAATAGTTGAGTTATGGATCCAAACTCAGGGATGAAATTTTATCATATAAGTTGAGGAAAGAAAGTGAAACTTCCCACACACACTAAATGTGGGAAGAATCATTCGGGGAACTACTTTCATGGGAGTGTAAAGTGATACAAGTGAGGAAGATATGGTCATATATCTTGGAACTGTCATGGTGAGGTGAAGCCTCAACTTCTCTGTGACGTCCCAGACCCAGATGCCACTTAGTAGGTGCCCCGAGCCCGATGGGCTATATGGCCTCAATAACATCTCTAAGAATGCCAGAGGTTGTTGACTAGCAGCGAGGGTCTAGGGTGTGTCCATGGAGAGACTATTCCCTCATTACCATAGTGTAACACAATAGATAAATAATAACAAAAATAAGTAGCAGAAGCAATACATGTAAATTAAAGGCATGGTAGAAAATAGAGACAACAGTAACAATAATTGAAATAACTAGAATAACCAATAGGTATACAACAACTGATGATGATATTTCATGTCACTAGAAAACTGGAAAACATGGATACAATACAATAGGCATAACATGTTTCACAAAAGTATAAAGGAAATAAAAAAGACTATCCCAAGCATCCTGAGCTCCAACTCGGTCATGTGATCTCAAGCTCCATCCTAAACAGTAAGAAATCAAGTGTTTGAATCCATATGCTTTTGTTTATCAACGTCTTCATTCATGTCATCTACTATGGGTAAAAAAGGATCTCTAAGAGGGTGTGAGATAAATCTCAATGGTCCACCACCAACGGTTTCTATAACACTCATCCCGTGAAAAGGAAATGTAAAAGTGTGAATGTATGCATATATAAATTAATGCAGTACAGTGTATCTAAATACCCAAGTACTAACTTAATCCCTCGGCTAGCATTTCAATGTAACCAGTCCATTAATTTATTATTACTAGTTTATAAATAAGTCACATGTTAATAATAGTGAAGGTTCCAAGTTATGACAAGGAAACCTGAAATGAAATTTAATAATGATTTTCCAAGGTAATAACCAAGGAAACTTAGACCTCAAGGGTCTCTAACATATTAATAATTATAGCTTGGATAAGTGTAAGACTATAATACAAGGAGCATATTCCAAGGAATTTCACAATAATATGGTTACCAAATCCAGGGTGATCATCCATGGTAAAATGGGGCTAAGCAAAGACAGGACCCTATGGGATGTAACCATGGACCCTACTTGTCAATGCTGGATCCAAGGAGTGTATCCAAGGAATCCTTTAATACTATTTGAGGGATAATATAGTATCATATTGGGCTTCCAATAATAGACAAGGATCAGGATCTAGGTGGGTATCAACCTAAGAAATCCATATCCTTGAATCAGAATGGGGTTCCTGAGTTCTCAAGGAATTCCATGATAAGAATCCAAGGTGAGCTCGAGTTAGGCCACTCCTGTTTAATTATGAAGTTATGTAATATTTCATTTGGTTCAATCCTTTCCGTTTGTTAGTGTGATAAGGTGAAGTAGCATGCAACCTTTTAATCAATTCATAATTAATCAATAAGTCTATTTAGTTTAAGACTTTCCTTTCATTAGTGTGACAAGGCTAAGTATCATGCAACATTTATTAATACAATTTAAGGAATATTCAAAAATTAAGGTTCATTCTATTGCCTTCTATTAACATGGTAAGGGGTGATATGGACATGAAACCTATTAATCATTCACATCTAATCTAGTCAAGTCATATAATTAGTATACTTTCCAATTTCCCTTTCACATTTAATTATCAATTTGAAGCACTTACCTTAGGCGGGTTAAGTGGAAGTGACATGATACTTACCATTCACCGTTACATGATACAACAAGCATTTATGATAAGGAGGCCATCCATTAGTGTGGTCAATATTGAGCACATCCAAATGATGGATCAAAAGGTTCAAAACACTGAAAACTCAACTATGGAATATCATCCTACATGGGATGTTGGGAATTGTGGGCGTAACCACCAACAACTAATCACATATATGGAAAGAGAATAATTATACATTTATAATGATTATAAGCATAACATATAAATTCATTAAACGAAACTCTATGAAATCGATGGGCCCCACACAACAACTCCAAAATCGATGAACTTGAGGTATGAGTTATAGACCACCCACATTAGGGTTTTATGATACTTCTCCTCTGATATCGGCCTCTAATTCAGCTTAGAATGGAGTAGATCTGAGAAAAAGGTAAAAACACCCACACCTTGATAACATGGTTGAGAGCAACATAGGAGAAGAATGGCTAAAAATAACTCAAGTACTTACCATTCTGCATCCAATATAATGAACAGAAGCTCGATAGGGTCCCAGATAAAGGAGATATTTTAATCCCTTCCATAGGCCTTCAAAGAGCTCCAAAAGGTAAGAAAAATAGGTTAATCCCACATAAACTCGGATTAGGAATAAGGAGGAGGCTTAATTAGATAATTACAGGAAAAATAGTAAAATTACCCTGAAAAAATCATGTGCATGGTTTGTCTGCACGGTTTGAAAAACCGTGCACAAACCATGCATGGGTACCAAGGGAATAGGGGAACTCGCATGATTAGGCTGCATGGTTAGGTAAACTATGCGCCAACTGTGTGGTAAGTCTTTGTCCAAAAACATGCCACCCACATAGTTTTCTCTAACTATACGAGCTTCCCATGCGGTTTACTATAAATTGTTCACTAGTCCCATTTTCCAAAAGAGCTAGGTTCCAGGCTCTGAACAATCCTCGGACACCCTCAGGACCTTCACTAACTCATTAGGCATTCAAAATAGGTCCAAAATAAATAATTAGACCAAAATTTAAAGGATCCATACCCGAGTGAAAAATTATATTCTTACAGTATTCCCCCTTAAAAGAACTCATCCCTGAGTTTACCTTCCAAGTGTGTAGAAACAATTTATAAGAACAAATATGGCCAATGATCATGTATGTTAGCCTCCCACTCCCAAGTCTCATCCTACACGTGGCCATGTTTCCATATCACTCATACTAGATGGACAGACTGGCCTTAGAGAACCTTTGTTCTTCAGTTAATGATGTGTAATGGATACTCCTCAAAGGTAGCATCAGTATCTAACTCAAATTCCTTGGAATCAATGGTATGAGATAGTTCGGCATGATACTGGTGAAGTTGTGAAACATGGAAGACATTGTTCATGGCATGGTACCTCTGAAGTAGTAGAAACTGATAGGATACCAGTCTGACTCTCTCTAGGATATTAAATGGACCTATGTAATGAGGTGATATCTTCCCTTGCTTCTATAACTGTCTATACCCTAGCCTGGGTGATAATTGAAGGAAAACATGATCCCCAAACTCAGACTCTAGAGGTTATTGATAGCGGTCTACATAAGATTTTTGTCTTGACTGGGTAGTATTCATATGCTTTCTGATCATCTGAACCTTCTCCGAACTCTCTTGATCGAGATGAGGACCAAGTAGGGTTGTCTCACCTATATCTAGCCAGCATAGGGGTGAACAGTAAGGCCTACCATATAAGGCCTCAAAAGTATCCATTTTAATTGTCTCCTAAAAGATGTTATTATAGGAAAAATCGATAAGAGGGATATGATTCTACCATGAGCCATCAAAATAAAGGACACATACTCAAATCATATATTGTTCATTCTAATTTTCCATCAGTCTGAGGGTGAAAGGTTTTGATTAGAAGCACATGTGTCTCTATTTCCTTCTTTAATCCTTTAAAAAATTATGATGTGAAACCAGAATCCCTATATGAAATGATAGTATGAGGTACTTCTTGGAGTCATATGATTTTATGGACATATAGTTTTCCCATCTCATCCTCTGATAAAGCCTCTCTAATAGGAATGAAGTGGGCTACTTTCGTCAGTTTTTCAATGACAATCTTGTTGAAGTAGTGGGTTCCCTATACCAACTATGCAATACTTATGATTAACATATCATGTGTACAGTTAGTTATACATGATTTAATCTTACTATTATAGTGTATACTTTTCTGCATCCATTATATAATGGTAATGTGCAAAGATTAATTGATGTATTGAGAGGTTATAGCAGATCTCAGGCTATAATGAGAACCTAGAGATACTATGAAATTAATCTTAAATATATGTTATATATTATAGATACATCTTACTGACTGGACATAGTAGATGTTTGACTATCAGGTGTTGGGGGCTCATAATCATTGAGACTTCTTCTCATGAAGTTCGCACTTGGTGATATCTAGTAGTGAGATCATGAGGACATACCTTCCAATAGGAACACCACATGTTTTGGGTGTCATTGGTTGTTCCTATCTACGAACATGTGTATTGGTCTCTTGACATGATACCATTACTAATTTGTATCATTTGATTGTGTACTTTTATACAAGGAAAAAACCATGGTATTGAAATCATGGTGAGGTGGCTTGTGTTGGGTGCGTCGTTGGTGGTATGACATTGGTTGAATGGTCAATAAAGGATTTGTCACTTCCAATTTTAGGAAGTTATATATCTCATGCTTGGTTGATCAGGATGGTGATGCCTTCATAAGTCTGGTCAAATCAGTAAAAGGTAAATCCATCCAGATAGATAAACAAATAATAAAGAGAGAAAAGGATGATGACACAAGTGTGTGTCTTCCTTTATGAGATATTTAATGACAATCAGATTATAGTAAATAGTGAGTGTTCATAGGTTGGTTTTCATTGGTAATATATATTTTATATATATTACAATTATGTGATAAAATAATGAATAGTTTTGGTGCAGTTTAGTTCTTATAAATTATTTATTTAGTGGATGTTGAAATAAACGGGGGTCATGGAACCCTACCAGGTATTTATCAACTCCACTATAAATTAAGGTGGAGGATCTCTCCCATGGGTGGTTAATAACTATTCATTCACTTTCATGGAATGAAAGTTGAGAGCCTCTCTCTCCTCCCACTCACTAGAGAGAGAATCTCTCGATCTAAGAAGCTCGGATCAAGATCTCTCTTCAGCATCGAAGGCATATCGATGTAGTGATTGTCAGGATGTTTAAAGTATCGTCGGATATCTATTCTAGAAACCAGAATTAGACCATCGATGCTCCCGCGTGTTTTTGAAGCTTGTGTGGATGATCTAGAGGGATCCTGTTATGGATCCTTTAAGCAATGATCGCCATCAACTAGTTACAGTCGACCGCAGCTTCAGATTTGAAACAGGTAAATTTTCTAATTAAGTTTTTGTGTTCTTTACAATTTATGTGAGATACTTAGACTTATCTAGGTCTTTGATCATCGATAATGACAAGTTCTGTCATCCTACCGATGAAAAGTTTTAAAATCCACAGCCCACCGACTTCCGATGTGCGCCCCAGATCCTTTCAATGGTATTAGAGGGATCACGTAAATTTTATGATCCAAATAAAATTAATTTCTCATAAAATTAAGTAGAGGGTTCAAAGACGGTCTCATCGGTTAAAATCGTGCATCGATCTAATATCAAACATCCAAGTTATGGCCATTTTAAATTTTTGGATTAAATCAAATATGAGATTTGATCTCAGGTTCTATTAATTTTTTATTTAATCTGAAGAATCGATCAAGCTTAGATCAGTTCATCGGATATAATTAAAATTATATGCAAATTGTAAATGTTAAAATTTAGTAATTTGCATAATAATTTTATTATTATTATAATATTTATTTTATTAATAATAATAATATAATAATGATAAATTATTATTTCATTATAATAATTTTATTACTATTATTATAGTAAAAGGCTAAGTAGCCTTTGGAAAAATGGGTGTGGAAATTTTTTAAAAGGGATGGGAGACTTGACTTAAAAAAGGAAGGGATATTAAATAGAAATACTTCAAAAGAAGTCTAAAAAATAAAAATAAAAATACCAAGTGGGGTGGCAGGTCAAGAAAGAAAGTTGGGCCCAGGTCACCGCCCACCTTGCCATGCTCCCCGCCCACAGCAGACGGACATCACTGCCCCCTTACAGATCACCTCCCGACTGCGCCGGCTAGCCCAAGGCATCCTCCTCCTGGAAGGCTCTGGTGGTCCTCGTCGCGCTGCACTAGACTACCAGCAGCAGGCCAGACGCAGCCGTTGTGCCGGTTTCCACCCAACTGTCACTGGCTTCCTCCCTGTAGTGGTGCACTCCCACTGAGTAGTTGCTGTCTCCAGCACCCCAACCGCCCTCGTCGGTGCTCTACCCTCCACCCAGCAGGCCGCTATGCTGGAGTGCTGGCCTCCTCCCAACACCACCCTACTCCTGCGTGGCCTCACTGCCATACCGACCTAACCTCGTCTCACGCCCCTCCAACTCGCGGTGGAACCCAGGCCGACCACGCCTTTCGGCCACCTCATGCTGGAACCCGCGGACTAGATTCTCTCCACCGGCCTCCACCCGGTGACCCAGCAGCCACCCTCCACTGGAGTAGAACCATCTCGCGGTAATGTCTTAGCTCTACCAGCTCACCTGAGCACTGTGTTGCGCCTGTGCTCTCCTTCACGGATTTTGGACTGGCACTTCGCCACCCTCCAGTGTCTAGAGGTCTAGCACTGTTGCCTCCGGTCTAAATTCAGGTTGTACTATTTTATTTTGTCTGCAAGTTACTTAAGTAGAGAAAAATTGGCCTCGAAATAGTCTAGGTGGATCTACTCAACCCGGAATAGGTTTGGGTGGATCGGTCTCACCCAATTTGGCCTTGTACGGCCTGGCATGGCCCTGTGCAGGTTTGGCTCGACCCGCACAGGCCATGCAATGGTGTTTTGGGGATCGACCATTTAAATCAATCAAAATAAATTAATTTAATTAATTTAATTTTAGTATCTAAATTAAATTAATTAAAATTAATTTTGGTTAATTATCTTAATACCCTTGATATAAATTAATTTAATTTTGTGATGAAATTAAATAGATTAATTAATTTAATTTTGATAGAAAATTTAAATTAATTAAAGGACCGATAGTTAATTAAATTATTTGAATTTATTCATTTAATTTAATTTATAACCCTCATACTTATTTAATGCAATTTAATTTTATCGTGCATTATTTACCCGCATTCTAGTCATGAGCATCAACCTGTGTATGTTTCCTTTTATTTAATTAATTATTTTAACTATGTGCGATACTTGTAATTAATTATTTGACAGTATGCACATCATCTTTCATTTTTGGTTAAATTGTATAAGGACTTGCATGTCCAATTTACCTGATGTAATTTTATTCCTCGAGTCCCCCTCGCCTGCGCGCGAGTAATTTTGTACCTCGAACGAAGACGATGCGAGACAAGGCAGTACTCCAAGACGACACGTGGATCCCTCCAAGATGAGTCAGTACTCCAAGACATAACATTGACCCCACCAAGACAATGTGATACATCATATACTAAGCAAACATACAAGATGAGGGAAAGTTTCATCAAGAGTCAAGTTTCGACTCAGTTATGATTCCCTTAGGTTGTTTAGATTCTCAAGACTAATCGGGTAGTAGTTTTCCTTTATGAGTTTATTTATTATTTTATACATTCTAGAACATAAGGAAAATACATAAAATAATAGATGATAAAATGAATAAAGAATCAGTGTATGTTTTTCTATTAAATTTCAGTTATGAGCGTGACAACATAGATGAACAAGTTTAATAGAAATGGATTACATTTTTCAAGAGAAACCAATAAACCCTCAAAGAAATATTAAGTCATTGTGGCCTTCCATCATTAAATTTTGAACAAAATAGGATGTTTGGGGTGCCGGTAATGCCATAGATGAGGGTTCTTATTACTACAAGGGAGTTCTTATTAGGATGGTGGGTTGACATGACTAAAATTGTAGCAAATAAATATCCATAGCTAGCTTGTTGTAATTTTAGAAGCAAGTGTTGAGTAAATCAAGAAATGATTTTTAAAGCTGGGAATTCACTCAAAAGATCAAGTAACCATGAGCTCATGTGGTTGGCCAGCCAAAAACCTACCTTGGACCCTCCGAGTAGTGGAATATACATACCTTTTAGACTATCAGGGAGGTTTAGGGATCCTTTCCACTAGAATACTCAAGTGTATTCCGATTCTAGTACAGAGGGTTCCTAGAATTTCAAAAATTAGTGGGAGACATTTAATGATTTAATTAATCAGTTATGTCTAAACTGGTAATCAGTATAAAAGTACAATATTCTAAGTTTATTTTTGTAGAAAAATGGAAAGTAATACCACAAGTAAAAAACTGTGATAAAGATTGGAAAAATTTAATGTCCAAATAAGCATGAAATTCCAAGTTTAGTATAGGTGCTTGCGCACGTTACTACCATAATGGAAATTCAAGGTGCTTGTGTCCCAACCTGTTAAGCCACCTCAACAAGAGAGGGTGTAAAACTTCTTACATGAGACTCACTAATCAAGCATATGATTGTTCTATCATAATTATATCATCAAAGTATGATTTTAGTTGCAGTTTCTACATCATTACATGGATGATGTTACATGTAGTCTTATCTCTAAGAAGTTTCCAAGGAGAAAGCTAAGAAAGATATGAATGTGATGATTGCACTTGTTGAGTGTGAAATGAAAGAAAGTTCACAATCTTTCATACCATCCCATTCTTATACTTTTTACACCAAATTAATCTAGTTTAGTTTAAGGATACAAATGAACAGTATAGAGTAAGCTCTTAATTACCATTAAGGTAACATTCACCAAGTAATAAGAATATTAAAGATAGTACCATCTTTTGTTCTTATGGATAATATATTGAATGACAAGGTGAAAAGGCCTATGGAAAGTTACGCCAAAGGATCCTTTGACAGGTCCTTCAAAGAAAAGTGATTTTTTATTTAACAGGAGGTTATTTTCATCACATAATGAAATAAATTTATGGAAGTTTAAAAATGCAATGAACTAAAATACAAGAAGAAAATACCTGCTTCTCATTCAGTTTATATTCATCAATATAAATTAATGTTTCTAACATACTTATTGAGTATTTAATACAATATTCCAATAATATATGTGTATTTAAATATAGTAACCAATTAATTATAGGAACATTATAAGAAGTAAAGTGTTTTCTCCAAACAGCTGAGAAATGGTGATTCCTAAGTAAGTAGTGAAAAACACATAACTTCTAATTTCCAAGTGATTGATTCTAATTGAAAAAGTTGTTGAGTATAACCAAAAAATGTATCTCACATTCCCTTTTGGTCCTAATGAGACACTATTCCAAGTTTTGGAATAAATTTTGTTTTTGGTAACATACGCAACAAATAGTTCAGACATACTTGAATCAAAGGCAATACATAATGAATATAAAATGTAAGACCTACTCGGTTGTGGAAATATGATCCTTTTTCAAGTAAAACTAAAAGTGGATGTCAATAATATACCAAGTATGGTATTTAGGCTCGACACAGATAAACACATTTGGTATTATTGACATCTTTAGTTTAGACAAACAAGCATTTAGAAATAAAGGTATGGCACAAAGCTTTCGAGGTTAGTTCAACAAGAGAGTGATAACTATTAAAAGAGAAAGATAGAGGTAAAGAAACTTAATAATATTCCTTTAAGTTATTAAGGAATGTAATAATGAAGTATATTCATGGTCATAAGATATGAGTTGCTTCAGATCGGCATGCCAAAGAATATCTTGACTAAGCATTCATAGATCATGATAATGTAGCATGGAATAATTCCTAAAGGCATGTTACCTTATCTACATCATTGTATTGATGTTCATAAGGTGGATTGATGATAAATTATTACATTTTTACATTCATCAAGAAAATGTAGCATGGATAAATTACTAAATGCACATTTTATACATCAAAGTGATGATGTAAGTTGCATCAATGTCGCAACCTAAATTAACTTCCATCATATTTCAATATGTGCTTTGAAAATAATGGTGTAAACCCATAACCTATATTCCAACTAAAATGATAAATGGATTTCATATGAATCATAGTATGATGAAAATACATTATGTCATAGATCATGTGTTAGGATGAAAAGTTTTTGTTAAGATATAAAAAAACATGCATTAAGTTAAACACATGGTCCATCTAAGTAATCATCCTAATAGTTGCTTAGGATATTACATAAATACCTAAGATAGAAAATATGTAGTCAGGTATTAGACTACATTTCTATATAAGGGTGCATATATCTATTATAGATAGTAGGAGCTGAATTGACTGGAACTTAGTCAATGCTCGAGATGCATAAATGGTTGGAATAGGAACAAGTTCCACAAATAAATGTGGAATATGCATGTTCTAGTGACACATACTATGTAAGAAGAATGAAAACATGGTGAAGGTTATATATTCACCACGGCCTATGATAGATTATTCATTAAGAATAATAATTCCTACAAGTAAGAAATATATGGAAACAAGCTAAGATTGACAAGATCAATTAAAATTCAATAATGGATTCCATGTATCAAATTGCAAAGGGTCTTATAAATTGAATACTGTAGTGGGTATTAAAATTATAAGATACATGTATGGTACAATATTGATACCAATAAGGTTCAATTGGTTATACCAAGTTGGTATGCCTAAATCCATTAGAATTTTACTTGTCATAGCTAAACCTCTAAGATCATTAAATTGTTCATTGGATGTCATGATCATCTTTCATGGAAGGTGTCTATACAATGCAACCAGAAAGGTATGATGACACCATCAAATGCCAATGAAGGTTTCAAGTTTTTGAAATCCAGTTTTTGATTAAAGTAATCTACAAGATCTTAGAGAATTCATTTAGAATGAATCTTTTCCTTGTTTCTACCAAAGGTTAGTGGGAGCACCAAAGTTTTCCAAGTGAAATATGTTTGGAAACATATGGAAAACATATATTGGTCTTACAGTTAGTTAAGACAAGAATAAAGGTAATTATCCAGTGATTGACTTAAAGTAGACACCTAAGTCCTTGGGATATGGATCTATCGAAGTATATCTAATAGTTTCTTGGACTGATTCAATCATACATATAGTGACATTGTATTGAAAAATACAAGTTTGAACAATTCAAGTTAATACTTTTTGCCTATGTCACATGGCTTAATCTCTTCAGGTTGACATTTCTGGGACATGGGAAGAGATAAACATGGTGAGTTGAATTCCATACGCTTAAGCAATGGATTAATCACATATTCCATAATATGTACAAGAATTTATACTTCCATAATATACTTTATTGTAGGAAGATATCAAATATATACTAGGAGCATTTAAAGTTAAGAAGTCAAAACTATCATCTTGTACTTTAGAAAGTACAAAAGATATGTACTTGGTATATGAAGAAGAAGGTATAAAAGTTTTTTATGGGACACAAACTAGTAATCCTTATATAAATTGATCTAATATCGTAGTTAGGCTAAGGTGATGAGTGAGTTAAGCTCATAAAATCCAGTGGTATCCATATCAACAAATACCGAGTACGTTATACCTTATAAGGTGGCTAAGAAATAGTTATCAATTGCAATGATTTGTTCCAATTCTTGGATTCACACCTAGTGAGAAAAGTATTATCATAATATAAATTATGATATTATTACTAGCCAAGTTGTCAAGTTATAACAATGGAAAAAAGTGATATATTTAGGGATACCTTATATTGAGAAGTTTTACTCAAGGAGATGAGGTTGCATATAGTAGATATGCCACGTGGTGAAAACGTGGTAGGCCCAATAATTAAATCCATTACTCAGCAGAAGCATGATCTTTATCATGTGAGTAGCTAACAATTTTGGTTAGAAAGTTGACTCTAGAGAAAGTGGGAGTGTTGAAATAGTGGGTTCCCTAGACCCAACTATTCAATACTTAATATTACCATATCATGTGTACAGTTAGTTATACATGATGTCATATTACCATTATAGTGTAGACTTTTTTTCATCCACTATATAATGGTAATGTCCAAATATTAATTATCATAATGAGAGGTTATAGTATGTTCTTGGCTATAATGAGAACCTCGAGATAATATGACATTAATCTTATTTATATGTTCTATAATATAGTACATCTTACTAAATGGACACAGTATATGTTTGACTATTAGGTGTTGGGGGATCATAAGTATTGAGATTTCTTCTCATGAAGTTCATACTTGGTGATCTCTAGTAGTGAGATCATGAGGACAGACTCGCCAATAGAAACACCACATGTTTTGGGTGTCATTGGTCATTCCTATCTACGAACATGTGTATTAGTCTCCTGACTTGAGACCATTACCAATGTGTATCATTTTATTGTGTACTTTGATGCAAGGAAAAAACCATGGTATTGAAATCTTGGCAAGGTAGCTTGTGTTGGGTGCGTCCTTGGTGGTATAACATTGGTTGAATGGTCAAGAAAGTATTTGTCGCTTCCAAGTTTAGGAAGCTATATATCTTAGGCCTGGTTGATCAGGATAGTGCTGCCTTCATAAGTCTTCGGCCAAATCAATACAAAGGTAAATCCATCTGTATAGATCAACAAACAATAAAGTGAGAAAAGGATGATGACACAAGTGTGTGTCCTACTTTATGAGATATTTAATGACAAAGAGATTATTGTACACAGTCATTGTTTATAGATTAGTTGTCATTATTATGACAATCCTTATCTCTTTAGGGGCCATGATGGGTTTCTAGACTCTACTCTTAGTCTGTGTATTTTATTCACTAATATCGAGATAAGGGCCTAGAGGGTCACACACAATAGTGTATTCAAGAATCATCCCTATGAAATTGAATAGGTATATGGACATAGTGGGTCGCGCCATGGGGTTCGAGTGTTGTATAAGTTTTAGATCACCAAAAGAATTAAATAAATTCATTAATATTCAATTTATGAATATTTGAAATTGAATTTATTTAATGTATTTACAAGTTTAGTAAATATGAGATAATATTAATCAGACGAATATTATTTTATTATTCAAGGTACGTTTAATATTAAGAAGGACAGCGAGTCGAGTTAAATGGATTGGTTTTTATCACATAATATATTTTATATATATTAAAAGTATGTGATAAAATAATATATAGTTTTGGAATATTTTAGTTAATTAAAATTATTTATTTAGTGGACATTGAAATAAACGGGGGTTGGGGAACCCTATCTGGTATTTATCAATTCCACTACAAATTAAGGAGGAGGATATCTTTCATGGGTGGCTAATCACTATTCATTCACTTTCATGGAATGAAAGTTGAGAGCCTCTCTCTCCTCTCGCTCTCTAGAGAGAGAAGCTCTTGATCCAAGAAGCTCGGATCAAGATCTCTCTTCAACATCGAAGGCATCTTGACGTGTTGATCGTCGGGACGTCGAAATCACTGTCAAATCTATGCACTAGCACCCTAAATTCAACGATCGATGCTCCCATGGGTTTTTTAAGCATGTGTGGATGATCTTGAGGGATCCTTCTATGGATCCTTCAAGAGAAGATCGCCATCAACTAGTTGCAGTCAACCGTGTCTTCAGATTTGAAATAGGTACATTTTCTGTTTAAGTTTTTGTGCTCTTTTCAATTTACGTGAGATCCTCAGACCTATATAGGGCTCAGATCATCGTCAATGACAAGTTCCTTTATCCCGGTGATGAAATTTTTTAAGATCCCCAGCCTACTGGCTTCCGTTGCGCACACCAGAACCTTTCAAACCCATACAGTGTCACTACCTCTAGGTGACCTAGGTAACTGACTACAAAATCCATAGAAACATATTCCTGTATCCATTATAGGACTAGAAGAAGCTGTAAAAATCCTGCACATCTATGGTGCTCCGCCTTCACCTACTGATAGGAGGAACACCGAGTGATAAAACCTGTTATCTGAAATTTCATCTCAGGCCACCAATACTAGCATTGCATGTCTTCATACATCTTCGATATGCCTAGATTAACTACCCAATGAAAGGTGTGAGACTCTTTTATCAACTAATCTCTCATATCTATAGGTACCCATATGCATCCATGAATATGTAGGATATCATCTCTATATAAAAATCAATTTGGATGGGGGTTATCTCCAAATATACTCTCACAGAGTACCAATCCTTCGGGATCTAAAAATTGTCTACCCTTCACCTTCTCAAGGAGGGAAGAGGTAATTTCCAAATATGAGATATAATATTGTTCATTACTATCATGAAACTCTAGGTGTAGCTCAGAGAATAGGTCCATTAATTTCTATTCATCACTATGTTATCTTTCTGCTTGTGCCTGAGTTTTCTGACTCAGTGCATCTGCAACCACATTACCCTTCCCAGACATATAGGCAAGCTCAAAATCAAAGTATTGTAAAAATTTGACCCATATTCAGTATCTGAGTTTTAATTCATGCTGATAAAAGATATATTTGAGTCTCTTCTATCATGTGTACACTACAAAGTGCTCACCTAACAGATAGCATCTCCAGCAACGTAAGGCATGGACAACTGCTACTAGATAAAGTTCGTGTATCGGGTAATTTCTCTCATGAGGCCTCAACTACCGATATCTATATGAAATGACTCTATCTTCTTACATCATCACCACTACTAGCCCGATGCTTGATGTTTCACAGAAGATAGTATAACCTACACCTAACTCTATAATAATTATAATTAGTGCTAAGAAAATCCTCCCTTTTATCTCCTGAAATTCCTTATCACATGCTTCTAACCAAAGGAACTTGACACCCTTCTTAGTAAGGCCAGTAATAGTTGAAGTAGGACATGAAAATTCATGTATGAAATGTCTATAATATCCATCCAGCCCCAAGAAAATCTATATCTCAAACATGTTCTTGGGATTATCCCAGGAACTATATCACTAACATTTTCTGGGTTAACATATACTCCTAATTATAAGATAATATGACCCAAGAAGTGAACTTTTTCAATCCATAAGTGGCACTTAGAAATCTTGGAATAAATCTAATTATCTCTCAGTGTACTCAGAACGATCTCAAGGTGTTTGGAATGGTTGTTACGAGTATGATAATACACCAATATTTCACCCACAAAGACCATGAAAAAAGAATCCAAATAGGGGTGGAACACCCTATTCATCAGATCCATGAAAATGGAAGGTGTGTTCGTAAGACCGAACTGCATAGCAAGGTACTCATACTGACCATACCTACTACAGAAATCTATATGAGGTATGTCTGATGGCCTGACTTATACCTTATGATAACCTAATCTCAGGTAAATCTTGGAGAAGACCTTTTCTCCTCATAGCTGGTTGAATAGATCATATATTCAAGGTAGTGGATATCACTTCTTTACCATAAGCGGGTTCAACCTTCTGTAATCCATGCATATACCTAAGGTTATATCTTCCTTATTAGCGAAAATCATGAAATAACCACAAGAGGATGTATTGGTCCATATAAATCCTTTGGTATATAAATCCTCTAACTGCCACTTGAGCTCATGAAGCTCTATAGGTTCCATAATATATGGAGGAATGGACATTATAACTGCTCCTAGAAAAAGCTCAATCGTAATCTCTACCTCTCCCTTAGAATGAAATAAAGAAAAAAACATCAGGAAAGACATCCCTGAAATGATCCACTACTGGAGGGAAATCATATTATCATAAACCCTAATCCTCCATGAAGATATTTTCAATCTGGGCAGTTACTCAACCTATCCCATGATTCTCTGGTCCCGCTCTACCAACCTGGACATCCCACTCACCCTTATGTTGATAACTTATTCCCTCTAGTGATATAAAAAACACCCTATGATGATAATAATCTACAAAATCATGATACTAAACCAATAAATCTATCTCAATAATGACATTGAAGCCTTTAATATCGAGAATGAAGAGGTTCCATAAGAAAGGATAATTTCCTACCTCAAGGGGAAGTCCCTACACAGTCCCTACACTGGCTTATTCCCTCAATTTATACCCCTAATGATGTATCTAGGGCCATTACACCATATTAATATTGTATATATAGTTCGAGACTTTATATGATAGATATAGAGATAAAAGAGTTTGAATAACCTATATCAAATAAACCATATACTATAGTAGATTCCATAATAATAGTACCTTGTATTGTAGATGGTCCCACATCCTGATCCTTAGGTATCGGCTGTAGTGCATGAAATTGAAAAAATCCACGGCCATGTGAAACAGGTGGACTACCACAATCATAATTGCTCTGTTAGAACTGTTGGTTATCAGAGTTATGGCTTCCATGGCCATGACCTTCTCCTCATCCAGTCCTACCAGTGTTATTCTAACTTCCCTCTAGGTGTGGTGCAAAAAAACCCACTCCTGAAGGTGGAGCTATCACAGATCCTTTTCCACTCAAATTTGGTGGAAAGGTCCTACAGAAACACTAAGGATGCCTCATACGGATGCAAGATCAGCACTCCATTAGGTCTTTATCGCAATGAGACTTCAGGGGCCCCTGTTTTCCACACTGATGACACACTTTGAATCTATCGAAATGGGTGCTCTGGTTGTCACTGCCTGACGATAAACCTCGAGAGAACGCTTCCTACCACCGGAAGAAAAACTTTCCTAACATGAGACTGGTCCTATATGCCTAGTAAAATTTTCTTCCCTCATTTTACGCTCAGTGATAAGAGCCTAATTGACTATTGCAGAAAAGGTAGGCAAGCGAAATACATTCACTTGCGTGTATATGGCATATTGGAGCCCATCCTTGAAACATCAAGCATCAAAAAGCTCATCACCGGCTAAAAGTGATGCAAAGAACTGTAACTTAGTGAAATGCATTTAATACTTCATGACTAGAATAGAACCCTATTATAGATGCATAAAATTTCTATCTTTGTCATCTATCAGTGTTTGAGGAAAAAACTGATCCTAGAAGGTAATCTGGAAATCAGCCCACAACATGCCCTGATGATGACCAGCCTGGGTAATCACATCCCACCAACTCTTGGATGAATCATGAAACATGTATATATAAATCTTGACCCTCTAATCTTGAGGTGTCTCCAAATTCTCAAAGATAGATAGGGTGGCCTCTATCCAAGACTCAATAGCATGTGGACCATCATCCCTTCAAAAATGTAGGAGGATGATACTACAAGAACTCACGAGTCATATCATCCATCGTAGGTGAAATCCATGGCACACCATGCATGGACTTCATTAGACGAAGGAAACTATCATGAACTTAGGAATCAGTGCCCAAATAAGTTACAGCAGTTAGTTTCTCAAGTGGAAATCTTGGCGGTAAGAGTGGTGGATCAGGGCCCACCATGTCTGAAGTGAGGTTTTCTCTACCCTCCTAAAATATATTACAAGGATTTCATGGTGGGATTAGTCTAAAAATGACAAGAACACACCTCATAACAAGATTAAGTATAAAGATAAAATCACTAGTGGTATCTGAATGTAAGAAAATTCACTACTCAAGTCATACTACCTGATTCTCGCTCAAATTTACCCAAGATAAGAAGGTAAGACGGTCCTTGTAGTTTAGCTTGGGTTATCGAATCCACAGAGACCTAAGAAGAAACCTATAGACACGTACAATCTATGGACTGTTTTCGGCTATGAAGTGTCCAACTTGGATTGATTTTGGATGGGTTGAAAGATATCTAATAGATTTAAGTGAATTCAATTTAAAATAATGAGTTGATCCTAGGTTATCGCTCGGGGTGGATTGGACGTATTTCCTTTTTAATGATTTCAATTTCTTATATTTGAGATGGGTTCATTTAAGGAGATAAAACAACATCATCACTTACTGATTTAATGCCTACACCATTTAATACTAATCACCTATATACTTTAAGGATCAATGTTTTGAGCACTTCAAGGTAAAGGTTCGTATTAGCACTTGATGTGTGTGGCCTTAAATTCAGCAAGGACGATGGAGTTTAAAAATCATCAAATAAAAATCTCAATTAAAGAAGTGATTATACATTAATGAGGTGATAAATAACATCCAATACAGCCCCTTGATACTCCCTTGGATCAACTCATAAGTGTTTTATCCCTCCATTGATTCTATGATTTCAATGGAAGCGGAAAGTAGACTCATGTGGGGGGAAATGGAAAAGTAAAAAAAATGCAATAAAATAACAATCACTCCACCGTTGTGTGATAATCTCACAAGGTTTGGTATGAACAAGTTCACACATTGAACCAACGGTATCAAAGTGATAAGTAGAAGAACAGAATAATAAGATAAGAAGAACTTTTATTAAGAAACAAGGATGATTTAAAACAAATTACACGTGGAAGATAAATTTGAGACAACAAAACTGCAGCATAACATTACAATGAAAGGAAGCTCCAAGATTTCTAAATCCTCCAACACCACTACCTTAAATAGGAATTTTTTGATCCCTTGGGTCAAGCCTCCAACATTAAAAATCATCTCAATTAATTTTGGTTGGCCATAGGTGGTGGAAAGCTTGTGGAATTTGGACTTTTCCACATTTGACCCGAGGTGGCATCCAGCTTTCATCCACCGAACAGACGCGTTTGGATGACCTTCTAGATGTCCGAATCAGAGTAGTCCATAGAATAAGAAAATGTATCTCCGTATGTCTTCTAACTGTCTGTAAAATTTGTGCCCATTTGGAGTTGTGTATTCCGATATATGTTCAAATTAGTGGTCTATTTTCTGGGACGCAGAATCTGGCCCAGAATTTTATCTCTAAATTGGGCCGCCTAAATGACCACCATGGAGGCCGAATTAGCATTATCTACTGAAGAGTTATTTGTTCCTATACATGTCTTCTAGCATCCCAAGAAATTTGGGATTAATTGGGACTGTATGTTGGGCCCCACAGTCTCATCAGTGGGCTGTTTTCCAATCTACCTTCTCCAGAATTGCTTCCTTTCATTTCCAAATATCTCCATCATCCTCCATGAATTCTCCACTGATCCCTGAATCAAACATGTTAATATTTAAGTTTAGATCAATTTCCAAAAATATCAAATTAAAATATTTATAATTAGATTCCTTAAAATCAGATGAATCATTGGGCACTTCAAATGATGTTCAAAAATGTACCTCATAATAGCGCATTTTAAGAAGGTATTACAATCATAATGTGAAATGATGTTCAAAGTGTAAAATGCACTAAAATGGTGTTTATGAATAATAAAGAACATGAATATTATGTATATTAACAATGAATATTAGCCTCATTTAGTGTCTAATCACACCCCCCAACTTGAGTTTTGCTAGTCCCGAGCAAAATATATCTCATCAAAAATGAAATTCGAATTCCCTTTTCCAAAAACATTTTAATACAAAATGATCACCAAAAAACATTATACCAAACATTCATGAAACCCATCAAAATATTTTAATACAAGATAGTTTCATAAGCATATCTCAATCCCAAGCCCATTCCTTTGTTCAAATTCATTGTCATATTTCATCCAATATCAATTAAGTATGAGGATGTGTTGTGTATCACAATAGACATGGGGGGGTCATCTTTATTCAAGGGGGAAATTATGGAAGCGCTAGGTGGAATCACATTTCAATATTAAGATGAGTATTCATTTTTTTTGTATAATATTTTTTTTTGTTTTTTTTTTGTTTTTGTTTTTTTTTTTTTGCAATTTTTCCATGGTAATTGAAATTGCACTCAAAAGAGTCAACCCCTGTAGCGAGACTTTGACGATGACTCCCAGGCTCAAAGACCTTAGGGAACCAAGTGAATCCCACATACTCGGGAATCATCTCGAGTTAACTCAGTCAAAAACAAATTCAAATTACCAAAAATAGAGATAAAATTACTAACTCTGGGCCAGACAACTATGGAGTCACGATCCCCAAGTGCCGAAAGCCACGCATTAGGTCATTTCATTGCTCTACGCGCATTTTTTTTTAATTTTTTTTTTTTTTTTGAATACT
Source organism: Viscum album (assembly GCA_963277665.1). NCBI lineage: Eukaryota > Viridiplantae > Streptophyta > Magnoliopsida > Santalales > Viscaceae > Viscum > Viscum album. The sequence goes on from OY728120.1 coordinate 898,479,404, forward strand.
CATATTAAACTAAAATGATCACCAAATATATGCTATTTATTTAGGGGACCCCATGAACTCAAACTAATACCCCACTATCCAAAGGACGTGCATTGTGATCTTTTTTATTTGGATGAAAATATAAACGATGAAATATCACATTGGACAGCCACACTTTCCAAAATCTATGCTCATGAAATTATACAAGGATTAAAATCAGAATCATGGTATTCTAAATTATTTGATATTCAGTTTCAAAGTGTGAAATGTGTATTACCATGTTCAAAGTTAAAAGAATTTTTCCTTCCATTTACACTTCTTCTTTTTTTAAATCATTCTTTTTTTTTGACACAAAAGCATTTTTTTTATTTTATCTCCCCCCAACTTAAAACAACACTATCCCCAGTGTTTTAAGAAATTAAAATTTAGAAGGAGTAGAGGCAGATAATGGAAGTTCAAAAAGGAAATTGAAACCGAGGATCATGGAATGAAATCACCTGGTGGTTGAAGTTGAAGTTCTTGCTGCTCCAAATTAGTCCTTTGATATCTTGGGGTATGTAGGAACCTCCTTGATTGAACATGTATCACCCAAAATAGTACCTAAACAAAAAGAAGAACAAACCAGACAAAACAAACAACACAACGACTTATTTAATTCCAAGTATCATCATTTTTATGGTTTTTCCTGTTTTTCTATTTTTTTTAAATCAAACTAATGATACACTGTCTTCTTTTAATTTTCTGGGTAAGGTATTACTCAGGGATCACACCACGTGACACGGATGAATACGATGCTCCCCTTTCATACCCATCCATACTCATAATAGAAGAACATGTCAATAGTATTTTTTTTAAATATAAAAATGATTAATTAATCCTATTTAAAATATAAAGTTTATTAAAACAACAGAATTATTGGAAACTTGAAAACCATGGGTTTCCCCCCATGCAGCGCTTTGTTTAATGTCGTTAGCTCGACATGAACCCCCCAACTTACCCAATACCAACTTTAAAAATTTTAAGGACCACATGTTTTACAAATTCAACTAGGTTTAGATTGATTACATGTTTATAATTTGTTTCATTAACAAACCTATGTTCTAAAATGAGTTGGTAAATCCAAGGAATATCAGAAATGGTGGATCTAGTTTCTTCTCTAGTCTTTCCTAATACATCAAGGGTCATTCCAATTTTATTTATATAAAGAGAATAAACAATGAAAACATGATGGTTTTGGATATCCTCAATGAATGAAAACTTGAGGAAGTATGGAAAGGACACATGTTCGAGTCCAGGAAAACTAACATTTTTAGACATAGGTTGAGAATTTGGATCGATCTCAATTTTATTTTCAAAATTTTTCAATAGAATTGGTTCCTTTGGAATAGAAGATTCAACCACAAAATTGGAAATATCAGTGTTAGAATGGTTATGGACTCAAAGATTGTGATTTCTCTTAATGGTTCAATGATTGGTGTTTTTGAAAAATCATCAACAGAGTTATATTCATGAGACTCAATCCATGATGTCAAATTATCCTCTTTTGAATCCAAAAAGTCAATTTCCTATTTATTTAAATACCCTTCAACAATTCATTGATCCTCTTTATCTTCCCCAAATCCAAAGGTTTTCTCTTCAGTAAATTCATGAGAGGTTTGTGAGAAACTAGACACTTCACATAAGGTTATGGAAGGGATAGTTTGTGTAGGGATGGGTTCCTCACAATTTTTAATGCTTTGTAGTCCTAACCTCAATGATGAAACCTCAAAATTTATTATTTCTATTTGTTGACACAATTTTTCAATTAACGATTGTGGATCATGATGGGTAAGGGGTTGAGAAATATGGTCTATTTCAGGTGGATAATTAAGTTGTTGAAATTGCACAGGAGGGTGTTCATATTGGCTTTGTGGTGATTGAAACTCATTATATGTTGGGTTGTTTTGTGGATCATAGGGGTAAAAACAATGTGGTTCATTAGGTTGTTGATGATCCCACATGTAGAAATTATGATGGTCATTGTACATCACACATGGGGTTGGGTGATCAAAGTGGGGATAGGTTTCCCATGTTTGGACTTGTTCAAAATTGACTTCCATAGGAGTGAGGGGTGAGAAAAGAGAAGATAGATGAATAAAAAGAATGATAATTTCTAAGATAACTTACTTAGGTCCCCGGAAACGGCGCCAAAATTTGGTTCTCGCTCAAATTTACCCAAGAGAAGAAGGTAAGACGGTCCTTGTAGTTTAGCTTGGGTTATCGAATCCACAGAGACCTAAGAAGAAACCTATAGACACGTACATTCTATGGACTGTTTTCGGCTATGAAGTGGCCAACTTGGATTGATTTTGGATGGGTTGAAAGATATCTAATATATTTAAGTGAATTCAATTTAAAATAATGAGTTGATCCTAGGTTATCGCTTGGGGTGGATTGGACGTATTTCCTTTTTAATGATTTCAATTTCTTATATTTGAGATGGGTTCATTTAAGGAGATAAAACAACATCATCACTTACTGGTTTAATTCCTACACCATTTAATACTAATCACCTATACACTTGAAGGATCAATGTTTTGAGCACTTCAAGGTAAAGGTTTGTATTAGCACTTGATGTGTGTGGCCTTAAATTCAGCAAGGACGATGGAGTTTAAAAATCATCAAATAAAAATATCAATTAAAGAAGTGATTATAAATTAATGAGGTGATAAATAACATCCAATCCATCCCCTTGCTACTCCCTTGGATCAACCCATAAGTGGGTTATCCCTCCATTGATTCTATGGTTTCAATGGAAGCGGAAAGTAGACTCATGAGGGGGGAAATGGAAAAGTAAAAAAACGCAATAAAATAACAATCACTCCACCATTGTATGATAATCTCACAAGGTTTGGTATGAAAAAGTTCACACATTGAACCAATGGTATCAAATTGATAAGTAGAAGAACAGAATAATAAGAGAAGAATAACTTTTATTAAGAAACAAGGATGATTTAAAACAACTTACACGTGGAAGATAAATTTGAGACAACAAAACCGCAGCATAACATTACAATGAAAGGAAGCTCCAAGATTTCTAAATCCTCCAACACCACTGACTTAAATAGGCATTTTTTTATCCCTTGGGTCGAGCCTCAAACAGTACAAAGCATCTCAATTAATTTTGGTAGGCCATAGGTGGTGGAAAGCTTGTGGAATTTGGACTTTTCCACATTTGACCCGAGGTGGCAGCCATCTTTCATACACCGAACAGACTCATTTGGATGACCTTATAGATGGCCTAATCCGAGTAGTCCATATAAAAAGAAAATGGATTTCCGGATGTCTTCTAACCGCCTGTAAAATTTGGGCCCATTTGGAGTTTTGGATTCAGAGATATAATCAAATTATTGGGCTGTTTTTCTGGGCAGCAGAATCTGGCCCAGAATTTTATCTCTAACTTGGACCGCCTAAATGACCACCATGGAGGCAGAATTATCATTAGCTCCTTAAGAGTTATTTGTTAATATACATTTCCTCTAGCATCCCACGAAATTTGGAATTAATTGGGCCTTTATGTTGGGCCCCACAGTCTCATCATTGGGCTGGTGTCCAATCTGCCTTCTCCAGAATTGCTTCCTTTCATTTCCAAATATCTCCATCATCCTCCATGAATTCTCCACTGATCCCTGAATCAAACATGTTCATATTTAAGTGTAGATAAATTTCCAAAAATATCAAATTAAAATATGTATAATTAGATTCCTTAAAATCAGATGAATCATTGGGCACTACAAATGATGTTCAAAAATGTACCTCATAATAGCGCATTTTAAGAAAGTATTACAATCATAATGTGAAATGATGTTCAAAGTGTAAAATGCACTAAAATGGTGTTTATGAATAATAATGAACATGAATATTATGTATATTAACAATGAATATTAGCCTCATTTAGTGTCTAATCACTACCCCAACTACCTTCTTAGACAATCAGGTATCGATAAGTTCTCAAGTATAAGTTTCATTCCGTTTTACATTTAACTACCAGGTTCACTCCTTTACCTTTCATAAAAATGATAAGGATAGATAAGTATGTGAAACCAATTAATTTTAGATTTCATGATTCAATTTATAATGGATATCCATTTTCGATGAATCAGTGCCCATACACCTCATCATTGGAAATGACACCCATTTATTTATAGCATAATGGCTCGACTCAGTAAATTACTCATCCCGACCCATGAGGGTCCATACACATCATGAATTGAGACAGGAAATCAATCAATCGTGACCAAAATTAATACATGTACAAGATGAATATCACAACATCACTCAACAATCACAAGCATATCAAGCAATGAAAAATAAATAAATTCACCTATATGGCATGGCAATATGTATGACATGTGAATCCTAGGTGCCTATAATGATTCATTTAATCATGCTCCTTGCCCTCATATCATCAGGCCAAGGATGAAATAAAATCCTCAAACATAGTAATAATCAAAAACAACACATAGCATGTGCCTCACCCAATGGTGAAATAATGTCAACTATAATAGGAAAAAGCATAACAACAATTATAATTTAGGAAACTTAGAATTTACCCTAAACATGGGTTTGTGATGCCCAAGAATGGATTATGACCAAGTTCCCAACATTCCTAATCTCCAATGTGTTGTCTCCAAATAAAAAAGAAAGAAATGAAACCTTCTCGGATACCACTTTGTGACGTCCTAGACCCAGATGCCACTTAATAGATACCCTAAGCCCAATGGGCCACATGGCCTCAAGCACATCTCCCAAAATGTAAAATGATACCAACTAGTAGTGAGGGACTAGAGAGTGTTCGTGGGGAGATTATTCCCTCATTACCAGAGTGTATCATAGTAGATAAAGAATAACATAGGTAAATAGCATAAGCAATACAAGTAAATAGAAGGCACAATGGAAAATAGAGACAATGGTAACAATAACTGAAATAACTGGAATAACATACAAGCATAAAAATATTGATGATGATATTCCATGTCACTAGAAAACTAGAAAACATGTATATAAGACAGAAGGCATAACATCTTCCACAAAATTATAAAATAAATAAAAATATTATCCCAAGCATCCCAAGCTCCGGCTAGGTCATCTGCTATCAAGCTTCATCCTAAACAGCAATCAATCAAGTGTTTGAAGTTGTATACTTCCCTTTATCAACATCTACCTTCATGTAATCTACTCCAGATACCAAACAGCACCTAGAGAGGGTGTGAGATAAATCTCAGTGGGCCACCACCAATAGTTTCTGTAACATCTGGCCTGTGAAATGGAAATGTAACAGTGTTAAAGCATGCATATAAAAATTAAAGTAGTAAAATTTATCTAAATACCCAAGTACCTGCTTCAGCCCTCAGCTAGCATCTGAATGTAACCATTCCATTAATTTATTATTTCTGGTTTATAAATAAGTAACATGTTAACAATAGTGAAGGTTCCAAGTTATGACAAGGAAACCTATAATTACATTTAATAATGAAGTTCCAAGGTAATAACCAAGGAAATGTAGACCTCAAGGGTCACTAACTCAGTAGTAATTGTATCCTGGATAAGTGTAAGAGTGTAATACAAGGAGTGTATTCCAAGGAATTCCAAGTTGTCCTAAATACCCTAAGGTTCCATTCTTTAAGATCTAAGAGTAACTCTTCAAGGTAATGGAATTATCCTTCCTTTATCCTCAATTCAAGAACCTATTTTTGTATATATATTCTAAATGTTATGTTTAATCTATTTTATTAACATTTTGATCATTCCCTTAATTACAAATTATGTTTTATCAATTTGATACCATTTTCCCCTCTCATTTTACCCTTTTCCAAAACCATTTTTTATACCTATCATTCTACTGAATTTACTTATCAAATTTCTATCTCTACTTAAGAAAATATATTTTATTTTCTTATTGTGAATACAAAACAATCTTTATTTTCTGAGGTTATTCACTAGTATGTAAAAATGATTTATTTTATTTGGTTATTTACACATAATAATCATGTATTCTCTTTTTTTGGTCTAAGAATGATGTAATGATCATGTCTTTAAGCACTTTTGAAATGCCATGATTTTGAAAAGAAACCCTAATTGACAATTGCATTTTTATTTTATTTATATAAAAGTCCAACAGAAAAGATATCAGGGTGGTCTAAAGTGGTGGAGTCCTAGCGCATCTCCTAGCACAAAAATCATACACGCCCGGGGAAGAGAACCCACATTCAGAAATACCCTTCGAGGATCCTCTGGACCGCTCTCCCTAGAAAGAGCATCTACCGAAAAATTAGCTTCTCTATGGATATTAATTAAATTATTTATTATGATATATGTGTCTCAAATTAATTAATACATATATAGGTTTCACTATCATAGCACTCTAATGAATTGGTTAAAGAAATTAATTTCTAGAGGTGAAATGTTTTACGATACCTTGGTAAATAACCTTGGTAATTTTCATGTATGACACCTTAGTGAAAAACCTTAGTGATATACTTATGAATGTTTAATTTAAATGTTTTATCCACATTTTCATGTTATGGTTCATGTTCATTTTATTATGATATTATTCATAATCTCTTATTCAAGCTATATTGTTATGCCTCGTGTTATTATTGATATTACTCATGATCACATGCTAAATGTTTCCCTTGATTATTCCCTTACTGGGCCTCATGCTCACCCCTTTACTTTGATGTATGTACCTAGGTTATGATATGAAATAAATGTAACTTAGGGTGAACCCATGAGTAATCCTTTCAAGTGGATTAGAATAATGTTTTATGTTTTCATGTATTATGTTTATGATTTCCAAGAAACTAAACTTTAAAAGATCCTCTATTTTGTTCCATATAATGAAAATATTATTTAATAAAAATGTGGGATTCCATATATTTTATGGCCCTAATTATGGTTATAGGTAGTTTTTATTATTGTATATACTATTGTTATAGGTGTGGATATAATTAGGTAGTGATTAATGTTCTGGATATAGTGATGATGTTTTGGTGATGGGTTAGTGAGGTGGATGACATGTGATGATGATATGATACTATTATTATAATTCCTAATTTATTTGTTAAATTGAATTATATTTATATATGTAATTCACTAAGGATTTATTATGTATATTAACTAAACATGAGACTGTTCAAATGAAAAAAAAATTAAGTATACTTTTATGCTCACCTTATTGTTATATTTTTTCAAATGTTTAGGATTTATTTGAGGGTGGTGTATGTATCATTAGTTCAAACATGTGTTAACTTAATAGGGAGATGGTGGATTCACTTGTTAGTGTTTTTACCTTTACATTTATCAAGTACTATTTTTATTTGTATTTTTTTGCAAACCCCTAAATGTTTTTATTCATTTATATGGAAGTTAAGTGTTGTATTTGGGGTTATTATAGTCTATTGGGTTTTTATTAATACTTTAAAATGGTAATTACTATAATATGTTTTGTTTTATACACTTTTTATTGGTTTACACCCTGTAAATAATTAGAGGCAGGCTTTAGGGGACACTCTCAATCTCATTATCAGCTCAGGTGGATTCCTAGTGGGGTTGGGTCATAATAGAATAATATTAGAGTGTGTATTCTAAAATGTAATCTTTAGTAGGTATTGGTGAGTATTACATGGGTTTTTAGGGTTTTTATGCTACTTGAACATAACATGTGAAATAGTATATAGAAATTGGCTAGAGATGCAAAGGGACCCTTTGATCCTAATTATTGGTTTTTATTATCTAAAAATTATTACTGGTGGGATGGTTTATTTCTAATAGGCTAGTTATGCATGTTGGGGATTATGTATCATATAGTATCAGTTCATCAAGGTCACATGTGTTATACTTTGGATTTTTTTTATAATTAATCTTGAGGTACTGTAAGAATAGACATATATATTGTACTTGGGTTGTGAATTTTGTTTACTAATAGTTATTCCACCCATGAGACAAAACTATGGGGTAGAGGAATAGTGATTTTAAGAGGAATCAATGGTTGTTCATCAGAGGTTATACCTTATAGTAGTGGAGGCATAGAGATTTACTCTATGATACTTCCAATTAAAAATATCACCAAGGTATGAAGAATCCATTTCCAATAAGGAAACAAGTAGAGGTTGGAGGAAGTGCCGATAGCATTCCTTTTTATTCAAGAAGTTGAGGAGCACTATATTTTATTAATAGTGATATTATTGTATGAAGTAGAATAGAAGTTGTGAAATCTATAACAGGGTGATCATGAAGTATCTATTTTGAAGTAGAGCGAGTCTCAAGATCAATTTTTGAAATATTTATTGATAACCACTCTTCATTTGGATAAATAATATGAGATATTGTCTATTTGGTAATGAAGATCTGACATTTGAGAGTATGGAGAGAAGTTCATGAGTTTTTTTCTATATTTCACAATATTATTGGTATATGGGGAATGAAAATATTTCTACTTCAGGAACTATGTATTAATATTCAGTATTAGCCCAGTTCTTTTACATTGAAGACATATACTAAGGTTCTTAAGTAGGAATATGTTATTAAGTGGACTTTGGCATGGACTAGTGGAGTATCAAGTTATGATAGATAATAGAGGGTGGTATGAAATGGTAATTTATGGAGGAGCTTTTTGATCTTAGGGTATTTGGTTAATTGGAATTAGACCCTCAATTTATGATTCTATTGAGCAAGTATTTTATGCCACTTGGGTGTGGGTAGTGACATTATTTATTATTTATATTGGGGTATATTAAATTGATTTTTTATTTGTTCATGTTATGTATTGTGATAGTGTATGGGTCACCCCATAAATTGTAGTATCCACCTTGATAATCTAAATAATAATATCACATACTAGAAAATACCAATTATAGGATAGTGGTGGTAGAGTTTAGCCCAAGAATTCTCCTCATACTATAGGATAGGGTAAAGATTATATTTGAGGAGGAGGAAAGTAGGTAAGATTGTGAGGTATTGGATATGTGCATGGTATTGTTCGACTTTATGTAGTATAAGTTGATGAGTTGTGAGAACCTTGGGTGGTAAAAGTTATGATATGTATATTCTATATTATTTACTCTATTTTATTTCATTATAGTGAATTTAATTCTTTCATTACACCTATATTAGTGTGATTATTATAGCTATATTTCGATAGAATTCATCTACAACTTGAGTTTTCTACTACATTTTGGGTCCATTTGAAGTTGGTTGAGGTGATTCGCTAGTGTGAGTTAGTTACTATAGGAATTTGTATGAATTTGGACATATTATTATTATATATGAAACCATAAAATGTAATACTTGGCATGAATTGGTTGAATTAGGTTTGGATAGATATCATGTGGTTTTTTTCGGGAGACAGATCAATGAAATGGGTTGTATCACATTGAATCTAAAATAATTACTTAAAAAATTGCATGTTTGGTTATTTGTAAATCTAATGTGGAGGTGAAGAAATTTCTCATATGGTAGTAATGGGTTTTATTGATGTGTTCCTATATGATATTACAAGTTTTTAAATAAGTTGGTATATTTATTTTGACATATATATATATATACCTAAGTACATCACTGATATTGATGGTTGCCTATCGGATGAAGCCCACTAAAATTTGATAAATGAGGAATTAGATCAATGACATGTTGTATAAGGGTTTTATTTACCCTAGTGTATCTCCATGGGGTGCCTCGATTCTATTTACTAATAAATATAATGCAATTTTAAGGTTAAACATTTAATACTAGTGGTTGAATCAATTAACAATGAATAATCAATATCAATTTCTAAGGATTGATTATTTGTTTTATAATCTAAAGTAAGATAGTTATTTTTTGAAGATTGATTTTTTATTGAGGTACCATTATATGTGTGTGAATGAGGATGCTATATATAATAGTTCTTTCCAATGCTGTTATGAACATTTTTGAGTTCATTATAATTTAATTCAGAGTCACCAATACACCAGAAATGTTTATTGGACTAATTCATTTTGTGTTTAGGACTTATCTTTACCACTTTACCATGGTGTTTATTGATGATAATTTGGTTTATTTGAGGACTAGTGTGGATCATATTGAGAATTTTTTAAGGTTTTTTAAACTCCTTTGTTGAAATCAACTGTATAGAAAGATATCAAACTGTAAATTCTTAGAGTGGTAAGTTCATTTCCTTGGATGTACTATTTATCATCATGGAAATTTGTAGTCTCATCTATGATTAAAACACTAGTTATATAGGATGTGTTGAATAATTTCTATGAGGTATGTATCTTTTTAAACTATTATGTATATTTCTATAAGTGTGTATCTTATATCCCTCATATTTCAATGACCTTATAGACATTGATTAAGAAGGGACGGGCTTTCATTTTGAAATCACAGTCTCAAACATAATTTCAGTGATTTAAGGATAAGTTGACTAGATCACCCACCATTTATTTACTTGGGGAAGGATTCATGTTTTAGTCTTATTTTGATGCTTTCAATTATGGTCTATGGTGTATAATAATTTATAATAGGGAAGTTATATCCTGTAAGTCTAGGAATTTTCAACCTCATGAATAAAATTATCTAACTCATGATCTTAATTTAGCAGTAGTGGTTTATTCATTGAAGTGATGTGACATTATATTTTTAGGGAAATTATTTGTAATATTTATTAACCCATATATATTTAATTATATATTATTATATATATATTTGAAACTTTATTGGTGAATATGGATGGGGTTGATTTAGGACTATGACTTTGATATTCCATATACTCAAAGGAAATGAAATATAGTAGATGATACTTTTAAAATAAGGTCTTGTAGATATTTTGTTTGAGATCAAGTGATGAATGGAAGATTATAAAGGATACTACATCATTATATTTGTATTTTTAAAATATTGGTAGTAGATGTTGTATAAAATAATAGTTTATTCCATCTTATTTTAGTAAGTGGAGGAATCTAAGTTGGGAGCTTCTATGGTGGAGGTTTGGAGAGATCTTATTTTTTTGTGGTTATGATATAGATGGATGTTCAAATTATATGGAAATTTGGGTATTATTATATATAAAGTTATTTATTCCATAGATTATCTGATAAGATGTTTTTCATGAGTTTTATATTTTACCCCATGCAGTGCATCCAATAATTTTCCATGAGTGATAAATATTAGGATCTTGTATAAAAATATCATTGGTGGAGTTCATATATTGATGTCATGTTTTTAAAGATTTAAGTAAGATCATCAAGTTCCAATTGGTATATTACACCCTCTATAGATTCCTCAGTGGAAATGAGATGATTTTTCTACATATTTTATGAAAATGTTTCCTTGGGAATCAAGAGGATTTTATGTCATCTAGACTATTACAGATCTCAAGATAAATTCATCTCATTTTTTAGTGGTTAATGATTCAATTGAATTGGATATTTTTAAGATTTTATAGGTGGAGTATGTGGTAAGGATTTATGGAATTACAAGTATTATTAATTTTCCAAGATCCTTTCTTTGCCACATGGAATATAGAAAGGATTGCAATGTTATTTTTCCTCTTATTTATTCCTTAGAAAAATATTTCATCCATAGAAGGATGGGAAAATGGAGCAGACAATTTAGATTCTAGATGGCATGTTTCATGTGTGTTTGCTCAATTTTGATGTATCTTGGGTAAATCATTTGACTTTGGTTGATCTTGATTACAACCACAGTTATCTTCCATATATTAACATTTTTACTTTTGTGGAATTGTATGGGAAGTAGTTTATATCGCCTTTATGAAGCACTGAGGTTGGTTAGGCTATAATCATTGGTCTATATTTCATGCAAAGTATGAGATAAAGGTGTATATTATTTAGGAATAGCTAAAAGTTCTAAATTATTGGTAGAAGTCATATGTGGATTGGAGGATGAGACCCTTAGATTTCAAGGTTGTTGATTATGTTTTTTTAAAGGTTTCTAGTCATTGAGGGTAGTGGAGTTTTGGTATAGGTAGTAAACTCTATGAATGTTTTATTGGATACCTTTGAGTTTTGGGGGTAAATTATTGAAGTGGAATATAGTTTAGCGCTTCTAAAAAAGTTAGGGTGAGTTCATTATGTTTTAACTACATCACTACTTCAAAAGTATCTTCATGTTGACACTCATGTCATTAACAGAGTTCATTTATAGATCTAGTAGGATACAACATTCATATAATGGTTGGTGGATATCTATGATCATTTAGATAATGTTTTGAGAGGACACATAATTTCATTAGTGTATGTTTTATAGATACATGGTTGTTTAGAGGAAAATATATTGTAATAAGAGTTGTGGATGTGGTTTTAACACCTAGAGTTATTTTAAACCTTGATTCTGGTAGTGAATTTGAGTTTTATTTTGAGCTGAAATGATTCTAACCTTCCTTTATTTGTTTTTATTAACTTTCCTTGATGGTGAGATTCCTATTTGAATGGTATCTCATGTGGTAGTTTACTTTTAGAGTTTAATTTTATTTTCTCTATTTTTTTCTCATTCTTGAGAAAAATAATCATTTATTAAGAACCAAATTTAAATAATTTAATTTTTTATTTCCAGTACTTTATGAACTTTTTAGTATTAGGGAATAAAGGAATGAGTTTGAGAGTGAATTGATAAAAAATTATGAAAACTAGGTTTTTGAAGAAACCACATCATGGTTCACTATAAAATATGTTTGGGTTTGTAAATTTTAATGTGGTATATAAAAATGAGCATTTTATATTTTTTATTAGGAAGTATATATTTTTGGGATTAATGTTGCATAAGGGGATAGTATTACATCATGGATTTCATCACGGTTGGGGAAAACATTGTGGTATAGGTGAAGGGTTGTGGTTCCACTATGAGTTTTGAAGTGGGGATCAAGAAAACCATGACATGTTTTCTTGTAAACAACATTTTTTTAGTAAAAACTTGTATTGTAATGAAGTGAAATAGTCATAGGCATTAAGAGTGGATCATGGTTTGAATTTTTTCATTTTTAGACTGGGTTTTACTAACCTAATCCATGATATTATTCATGAAACCACGCCATATTTTGATCTAAATTAGTTTAAATTATAAATTAATGAGCTATACCATTTTTTAATTTAGTTTTTTATCTTATTTAGTGGTCTTTAATGGCAGTGAATGCATATTTTTTCAATTTTATATGATCTTGGGTGTATTTTTAAAGATATTTTTCTTTTGGGATCAAATAAATAAAGGTTAATTATTATCTATTTGATTTATTTTTCCCTTAATCTATTATTTCATCTTCTTAAGAATGAAGTAAATAAATTTTGGATGGTTTTAATTGAGTATTAATATGATATTAGTGGAATATAGGTTTATTTGGATTTCTCCGCAAGAACATGGGGGTTTAGATATTTAATTCTTGTTCATTAAAAATGAATGAATTTAGGGGATTGTAACTTATTTTTTATGCATATTAATTGAATTTTTATGATTTGTTTAAAGAGATTATTGGTAATTGTTTTTATTATATTAATATTAATGAATTTTAAATATAATTTAAGGAATATAAAAAAGAAAAATTAAGGAAATGTAATGAAATAATGTAATAATTAGAAGGAAAAAAATTAAAATTAAATGGGAAAACTGAAAGTAAAACCAGTTGTTTTTCTTTGTACTGAGGTAATATTTCAATTTATTTTTGGTTAATTAATGTGTTTTTTTCATGACCCAACCCACTGGGGCCCATCCGTATAGTGGAAAGGTGAACTGTGACAACCCCAAACATTCCTTTTATAGGTTAGGGGCTAGAAACAAGTGCTGAGAAGGCATAATGAAAAATGGGAGGTGTTAAAATAAAGTACCTATATGCACACTCCCAACCATCTCCATGAAATGTGTAGAGGAATAAAAAGAGGAATTCAAAATCTATAGTAAAACCATGCATGTAATAAACTATAGAAATTACAATAGATTAAGATTTTATAACCCAAAGCATAAAGGGGAAAAATACACACACAATTAGAAATGAAGTCCCAACCTGATAATCATCTAGAATAAAGAAATAATTATGAGAGCCTAGCTCCTAATATCTAAGTTGAACCACCAAATGTGGTTTATGTACCTGAGTACCACTATGCTCAAATAATTTCACCACTGATCTTCCTATCATCTACATAATACATGAAACATATAGGAAAATCTTATTTTGGGGTGAATATAGACACACCCAATAGGATTCCCTGAAAACCACAAAGGGAATAATAGAAAGATACAAACAAGGTTATCTCAACCCATAAATAGAGGGATACAAAACCTAACATATAAATATAATAAAAAGAAATCCAAATAAGAGAGAAAGGGTATCTCTATATTTATATCCCAACTAAGAATGATGACTCGGCATGTTTCTCTAAAGGTCCATCTCTGATGCCAAGCATTATTCATAACTATGCAATAATCTGTGTGGAGGGACCACACCTCACTATTGTGTTCCACAGTTGAGGGGGAACCATCTCTAATAGAGGACTAATTCCCTAGTGTGTTAAGGGGTATTACTTAGTATATAGATTACCTACACCCCGGTGTGTCAAGGGGGTACCACTTAGTGGATAAAGGACTTGTTCCCTAGTGTGACAAGGGGGTGGAACTCAGTAGATAGAGGAACCACACCCTAATGCATCAGGGGGTTTCCACTCCGTAAATGGAGGACTTGCACCCTATTTTGATAGTAATTTTCCACTCAATAGATATATTACATGCACCCTAGTGTGATAGGGGGTTTCACTAATTCTAAGAATAGTGTATGGGAGACCCACATCCTGGTGAAACAGCGGGGATTATAACCCTATCATCTCTCTAATGATCCTACTTGACCACTTTTATCCATCAAGTGTCCCTTTAGGAAACTATTCACTCAAAACACCTCACATTATATCTTAAAATCCACTACAAAGGCTACCATTTCATTCTATATGGAAAACCACTCAAGATAGGCTGCTTGTGGTCCAAAATCTAAGTATGGATAAACACCTAGTAAACTTATGAGGCTCATCATCATCCTATTGGTCTAAAACATAAATCCTACTATATTTTACTAAAAATGGACATTAATTTCCAAATAGAGCATTTAGTTTGGATCCCCATAGAAAAACACTCGGGATAGGATATTTACATGTCCCAAATAGACACCCAGTGAAAAAAAAAATACATTTTATCGTATTACACATGAACGGTGCTTCATGGACCCAATCCATAAGTCTAAATTAAACACCTGATATTGGTATTGAAAATGTTTCCTCATTATTAGGGTTGTTATGCCATATATGGTATGTCAATATGATGTTGCATTGTGGGGATACATCCGATAATAAGAATAATAATATTATTATTATTATTACTATTATTATTATTATTATTATTATTATTATTATTACCCCCCCCCCTCCCCCTCATATATCATGCAAGGGGGCTAGGGTTTCCCCCATCATGCCTCAGCACCCACCATCAACAACAGCCACTATTTCCTTTTTCCACCTTCTTCCATCACCACTCACCATCGCCTTGCTATGGTCATCACTTTCCATCATCATTCACCACCAGCTACCACCACCACTCATCGTTGACTCACAGTGGTTTCCACTCACCATAACCATTCTCCAGCCACCACCACTATCATTCACTGGGTAAGGATGGGGTCATGTCACTACTCATCGGGACACCATCATCAAAGGTCATCACCCCACCATTTCTAGGGAGTGTGGATCTAGGGTCATCCATGCCCAATCATGCACTAGTGGCAAGAATCCGACCGCCCGAGTCTCCCACAGCTCCTCCTATTTCCACTCTAGATCTTGGATCCAAGAAGAATCACCCACAGCCCACAAAACTTCCCAAACCATCTGCAAAAAACTAAAAAATTCATCATTCTCAAAAACACCATGAATCAGGGGGTTCGATTATGCTCGAACCTACCCCAGCAATGTCGAAGCATGACCCTATAGGCCTATGGGGAAGAATGTGATGAACATAGGGGGATAAATTCACATAATTAATGTGAATCCATCATGGTCCAAGAATTATTGTCCAATGATCCCAAAATTTGGGGTTTTCGGGGGTTATATAATAGCTTAATAAGAATAAACTAGTTTAATCAATTTAATTTGAGATTATCTCATGCAATGAATGGGTATTCAGAGATCAAGATAAAGAAGATAACAATATCCATGATCATAAAATAAATTAGGGTTTAAATCCAACAAAAATGTGCTCTACCTCAATTTAGTATTGACCATTAGTGAATAATGCATTCACTAACAATGAAGAAGACTCATTGTATTCACTAACTCTCGATCCACCTCGATCTAGTCATCAATCGTTCTCTGATCTAGATCAACCAGTGAATAATAACCAAAACTCCTATAAAATCCTCCATGGGTTATACAGCTAACCCTATTGATTTGCTATAAGTGGTTATTTATAGTAGTTCACTAGGTTAGGTCATTTAATAAAAATAAATTAATAAAATTATTTATTTTATTAAATGCACCCATCAATGGTCACTTCCCTCAGAATATTTGATACCGACCAACCTAAGGTCATGCCTAGGGTAAACCCCATGTTATAAAATCAATCATGGTCTCATATTTATGATCTGGGAATCTATTTGAAATTTATTCCATTATTTCATAAAAAACACATGCGCACACGGTGTAATATATTTAATATTTTTATTATATCCATACTGAGGCCCACTGGGCCTCAAAATCTCACATTGTCTCATCATCGGGCTATGAAAATATTCCTAGAAATATTCAAAAGTAATACATGGTGAAAATAGATTCATTACACTCTCCCCACCTTCAAGAATTTTCATCCTGAAAAATGAAAACCTACTCACAAGTGGGGATATTGAGCTCTCAATTGGGTTTCCAACACCCATGAGCTCTCATGAAGATTCTCATGCTATCAACAAACATGAACCCAAGGGAAAAAAATTCACAAGAAGGGTCTTCCCCTGAAGGTTTTCAAACAAAATCTGGGTCCTCAAACTCCTTGATGAGGTAACTCCACCCCTAACATCCAGCTCATGTTGGTTGACATCACACAGCAAGTTGGCACATGCCACCCCAGCAGTGACCTATAGAAAAACACCAAATACCCAGTCTAATTGTGATCACATGTTCTAGAAGTACACTGCCTCACTAACCCATTGAATTAACTAGAAAAAGGGCTTATGAAACCAAAATATATCCTACCATCCTAACCAAATTTTTGTAACCCATAATGAGGGGAGATCTCTCAGAACATATGATCTCCTCATAAAACTCAAAAGGCCACCATTATTGGTATACAAAGGACTAATGATATCTCTAGGATGTCCCCATCTGAACTTGGATAAATTTAACCTTTCAACCATTACTAGCACTAACTCTAGCCTCGATAACATTATATCCCACTGGATTCAACAAGGGCAGTGGTGACCTACAAGGTCTCTTGTACATAGCCTCAAATGTTTCTACACTAATAGTGGAGTTATAATTTTTTTATAATAAACCTCCACTAATGGTTGACAATACTCCTAGTTATCACCTATATATATCATGAAAACCTAAATCACGTTCTCTAGACCATGAAATTTCTGCCCTTTCTGGACATCTACTTGGGGTATGACCACTGTGCTGAATAGAAAATGAGTACCCAAAGGCCTCTTGCATCCTTTCTATAATTTCAATGTGAAGTAATCATCATAACCTGAAATGATCTTTGAGGTAATTCCATGAATCCAAACTACCTCCTATATGCATAGTAATCCCATATTCTCCACTTAACTTTACCCTCAGGTGGTTATGAAGTGGATCATCTTGGTGAGTCACTCTAAGATCACCCAAGTAGTGTCATGAACTCTCGGTAATCATGGAAACCTCTTCATGATAACCACAAAACACCTACCCATTTCCTCTTCCACTTGGGAACCTCAAAATCCACTTATAGGTAGGTTATAAATTAATAGTTAAAATTAGAAACATTCTACAACATCCTAGGCCACAAAAATGATGTCAAAGGATATTGGTACATCCTCACCACACCTGGATGTACTGCTAAGGTAAAGAAACCCCCTCAACTCCTACTTCCATAGTGTGACTAGTTTCATCATCCATCGTCAAAAGGATGGTGTGCTCCCTAAATTTATAAAATCCATCAAGAAAATGTCTAGTGGGTATTTTTCCATGTGAGATATCATAATCTATATCCCCATGTTGTCCCTACCTGACTCGTTGAAGAAGAATAGGGGTAAAAACCATCGACTATAGGTACGTTGTACTATCAGCGTCTTGAAGGTTCGATGGAAAGAGATTAACTACATTATCACCTCACTCTACAAGAATGGATATAAAAATTCATTGTGAGTATCTACTTCCATGGTCATGAACTACGGTAGATCTCAAGCTAGAAATGCCTCAACTTTTGTTGGTTCCATTGCCACTCTTGTGTTTGGGAAGACATACCTCAAGAAGTAGACCTCCTAAGTCCATAATTGATACCTTGAGAGCTTCTCATAAATATAGCACTCTCAAATCATGTCCAGAACCATCCTCAAGATTCTCATGTGCTCCTACTCAGGAATTGAGTACATGAGGGTATCACCAAATAAGACTACCATGAACCAATCCATTAAGGTTTGAAGGACCTGGTTCACAAATCCCACAATACTTTTGGGGCATCCAACGCACCCAAAGGGTATCACCAATAACTCAAAGAAAATATATAAACTTTATAAATACACCTTTGGTATAACCTCTACATGAACCTAGAGCTGGTGACAACCTATTCTAAGGCAAAGCTTCAAGAACCGCTTCACCACTAACCATTGGCTAAACAGGTCATTGATTTTTGAGGGTAGATAATCCTCCCCAACAGTCACCTAGTTCAGGTAACATAAATACAAATATCACCTCAAGATATCATCTGCATCCTAGGAAAATAATTCATCTATTCCCAGGTAAACACACTAGGTATTACAGTTCCCTCCTTCTACAAACCTACAACTGCATCTCCATCTCATGAAGCTCAATGGTAGCCATCAGATATGATGGCATAGAGATTAGAGTAGCCCCGATGTGATAATATATGAAAAACTATAACTCTCGGTGGGAAGTTAAACCCGACACATCCTCAAGAATTAATCCTCTTACTCTACCACCATTGTAGAAGACTGGAAGCTCATAGAATCCACTTTTTTAAGTTTCATACTAGTCGAATGATAAAAATTTGGTTTTATCCACCTATATATGAGCTCATCCTACTCTTCCCGGTATCACTTCTCATCAAAGGATAAAAACAATGTCCCACAATCCAAAAACATATCCACACTTATTGGTAGAGACTAACCAATATTGGATGGTAGAAAATGGGTCCATACTGAGGAAAACATCTTAGGGTATATCTTCCTCTTATGGAAATATTATATGTGAGTCTCTCTCACTCCTCTAGAATCAGGGCATACTTCAAATAGGAGTGTATAACCTCTAATACTCTCTACTAGATCCTCAAAAAATAGGGGTCGAGAAAAGGGCCCCACTTGTATCAATAGGCCTCAAATAGGTGCTAGAATTAGGTAAATGTGGAACATAGATATATGCTAAAACAATATCTAGGGAAGTTAATACACATGTCATACCTCAAAACATACTCAATCCTCCATGATAGAAGCCTATTTTTCTTGAATATTGTCATTTACCTTTCCCTCCTATTCACCACAATAAGTTCCTACTATGATGACTCAATGCACTAACTTTCCTTATACAAAAAATTCAAAGGAACACATCTACTACACCTCGACACTATCAAATTTGAGCAGCACTGACTCTCCCACATGGTTTTGGATCATGTTACAAGAACGCATATCAATGGGTAATGTGTCCCTATTTCTTACATGCTTGAAGACACATCAAACATCTACAACACAGAGCTCAACCAATGCCACGTGTCACTATAGAATAGTCTCACCACCATGAACACCACCAAGAAGGGGGTCCTATCCATATAGGACATTCATGCCATATGCTCAGGCCTATCCTCTACCACCTGAGAGGGTATAATGGCTCAATACGAAACATGGGAAATATATATCTCTGGGACCCGTGATGCACACTCAGTGGTCCCTATCATTAGAACTCATATAACACTCTAATAATATGTATACCATTTTCCTATAATAATAGATCAATCAAATGATCAACATGTGGATGATCGTCTGCTTGATCCACTAAAGGAT
This sequence comes from Viscum album, assembly GCA_963277665.1. NCBI lineage: Eukaryota > Viridiplantae > Streptophyta > Magnoliopsida > Santalales > Viscaceae > Viscum > Viscum album. Next base: position 898,499,652 of record OY728120.1, read on the forward strand.
CCATGCACTGCTCAAAAAGTGGTAGCACTACTTTGTTCTCGCCTGGAGGAAACACCACATGAACAGATCCTTGAATTGAGGCCTTGTCTCTTAACTGGTCATTATCACAAAACTATATCAAAATACTAGTTTTATATCATCGTGTATACATCTCTAAAGTTATCGATATGTTCCATGTTCAAAGAGAATATATGGGGAGTTGATTGAATGATAGTCAAAGGAATAAATCCTATATGATGCATGTACCATGTGATCTTTGTGACCTATTTCTTGGTATGTTGTGCTGATAAAGAGGTAATAAAAGTCCTAGTGAATGGATACATTTCCCTCTGCACCAACACTGGGTTCCCTATCCTGAAATCCTCACTTGAGACACTCCAACATTATTATCCTAAGTCCCAACCAATCCTCAAAAATGGGAAGACTCCAAACACCTTCCTAAGGAATGAACATCTTTGATATCACTCTATCACAACCCAACCCATCGGGGCTTTCTTGACTAGTGGAAAACTGGGTCGTGACAACCCCAATCCCATCTCACATAGGCTAGGATCTAGTGACAAGAACTGAGAATAAATAATGAAAAATGGGAGGCTTTATGCTAAAGTAATTTTATGCAGACACCCAACCATCTCCATGCAATGTGAAGAGGAATAATAAAAAGGACTGTAACATCTAGAGTAAAACCATGCATGTAATAACCTATAGGTAATACAACAGAGTACAAAAGTATAACCCAAATAATAAAGTGGAAAAATACACACCCAAATATAAATTAAGTTCCAACCTAAAAAACAACTAGAATAAATAAATAAAAAAATATCTCAACTCCGTGATCTCTAAGTCAAGCCACTGAATGTGGTCTATGCACCCAAGTACCACTATGATCCACCGATGTCACCTTATATCTTTCTATTATCTACATAAGGAATGTAATTTTCATCCAAATACCATACAGAGATGATTATATACATACCTATTAGGATACCCCAATAACCAAAAAGGTAGAAATAAGAAGACACAACAAAGGTCAACTTAACCCATGATAAGAGGGATTTGAAACCCAATATATAAATATAATCAAAATAAAACCATATGGGATAGAAATGGATCTATATATTCACATATAAGACAATAATGATGAGTTTACATGTAGCTATAAAGTCCTATCTCTGATTCATAGCATCATGCACAATCATACAAGAAGTTGTGTGGAGGGATTATACCTCACCACTATGCTCCACAGTTGAGGCGGCACCATATACATTAGATAATCTTCACCCTAGTATGTTAGGGGGTACTACCCAGTATATAGATTATTTTAACCCTAGTGTGTCAGGGGTACCACTTAGTGGATGGAGAACTCACACCCTAGTGCAATAGGGGGGTTTCACTCAGTAGACATAGGACTTTCACCCTAATGAGTTAGGGGGTACCACTCAGTTTACGGAGGACTTGCACTCTGGTGCGATAGGGGGGTTCCACTCAGTAGAGAAAGGACCTAAACCCTAGTTTGATAGATGGTTACTGATTATTCTGGTCATAGTGTATGGGGGACCCACACCCTAGTGCGATAAGGGGGTTTCCAACCATGTGCATCTCTCTGGTGATCCTACCTGACCAATGAAATCCATCAAGAATATTATGAAGAAGAATAATTCTCAGAACACCTCATGTCATATCTTTAAATCCACTATGAAGTATATTTTCGTATTCTATGTGAAAACCCACTTAGGATAGGTAGATTACAGGCCAAAATCTGAGTCTGAATAAAAACTTGACGAACGCATGAGGATCGTCATTGGTTTATCATCCTAAAACGCAAATCCTTTAATGTGTCACTATAAATTTCCATTAATTCCCAAATGGATCATGTTGTGGTGATCCTTTTGTAAAAACACTCTAGATAGTCTATTTACATTCCTCAAAAGACACTCAATGAAAAATATATTTTTCCCTATTATACATGAATAGAAATTCACGTTCCTGAGCCTTGATCCCAAATTAAACATCCTATATTGGTATTGAAATGTACTCCTAGTTATCAAGGTCACGATTTCATAGACAGTGCGTCCATATGACGTCACATGATGGTGATAAATCTGATAATAATTATATTAATAATAATAATAATAATAATAATATTATTATTATTATTATTATTATTATTATTATTATCCCCCTATATATCCTCTATTATGCATAGGGGGGATAGGGTTTCCCCCACCACTCCTCATTGTCGTTGCCGTGTTCCACTATTAGGGGTGTCCAGACCCAACCCGACCCGACCAACCCGACACGACCTGATCGGGTCGGGTCAGGTTGGGTCGGGTAAAAAAATTTATACCACGGGTTGGGTCGGGTTGGGTTATATCATGGTCGGGTTGGTTCGGGTCATGGGTTGGGAAAAAATTGACCCAACCTGAATACTGGGAGTCACCTCTTCAGACTTTACCCTCTCCCCCTGCCTCTCGACTCAATTCCCCCTCACCCTCGCCTCGCACCGTTGTCTTTCTTCTTTCCTACACCATCCATTGAGTCCATGCCATTGCCCACCATTACATGAATACTCTATTAATCATATAGACGATTTAATCTTCCATGAAATTTCTAATACAAACATAAAATAAATTCAAAGGAATCAAGACATGTGAAATCAGTGGAAAAACAATGCCGGATCAACAAACAAAAACATGAATATAACTGTATTTCATTTCATTTTTCTATGAAAACTAAAGAACAAGCAAAAAACCAAATAAAGATAGAAATTTTTTAATTATTTGAAGATCCGACAGTGGAGGATCGACTAAGAAAACGATCATTTAACGTCTCCATCACCCTCACTAGTCCAGTGGATCCACCGTGCCGCACCTGCATGTACCCCCTGCCTCTACCACCACCTCCATCTCCATCGTTACTGTGTGCGGTGCCAAATATATTGGTGTCAGGAACTACCCCATTATCATCACCATATTGGACTCACCTTGAACCTCCTCAAACCTTGATAACTACTTGCAGGCAAGCTAATCACATCACACCATCGAGTCGCAGATTGATGTTTTTTTGGGTCGATTTATTATAGGGCGGAGGATGCGGGTGTTCCCTATTGTGGAAAATAAGATGACAAATTTTTTTGTCGTAACCTGGTCAACCTGTGTGTTAGGATCATAAAAAAATACCAAATTTTTTTTCCTTAACACGATCAACCCAACCCGACCCAACCCAATTTGAGATGGGTTGGGTCGGGTCAGGTCTGAATCCAAAAACATCTCTGACCCGACCCGACCCGACCCGACCTATTTTGCTTGGGTCGGGTCCAAAATAGCCCTCAACCTGACCCAACCCGACCCATGGACACCCCTAGCCACTATCCATCACTGCCACTCGTCACTGCCTTACCAGGGTCTCCACTCACCATCATCGTTCACAATCGACCACCGCTGCTATTCTTCGCTACCTTGTCCTGGCCCCCACTCTCCATTAGTAATGCGAAACGGGTGGGCCGGGGCAGGGCGGGCCAAACCTGCACGGGTTTGAGGCCGTTCGGGTTTGTCTGCAAAAGCCCACATATGATGCGAATAAAAAATTTCAAGCCCACCCCGCCCCACATAAACCCGCGGGTTGCCCGCGGGATTACCCACATTTAAAAAAAATACTATTTATAATAATTTTAATACTGTATTTTTTATCATTCTTAAAGGTGTTTGAGGGGAGAAATGTGAATTAACAATAATTAGAGTTTTAAGAGATGCAATTGAACAGTTTTTTGTGAGTTAATGGTGGCATGCGAAAATGCTGATGTGGTGGCAGACAGTTGTGATAGAAAGTAGGTGAGTGATCGGTGATGGATGATGAATGATAATATGTTAGTTGTGTGGTGATGTGAATAACTAAACATGTTAATGAATAAAGTCTCTCCAGGTAACGATCAGTTTCAGAGGAAGCTATTAGTGTTTCCACGTGGTTCTATCCTATTCTCTTAATAATTAAATAAAATTAAATAATAAAAAAATTAAATCGACCTAAAAAATATTATGATTATAATAACTCTAATAGAATTGAAACCATGTGCACGGGTGATGAGTTCTATTTTTTGAGAGATGGGTTGACACACCATGTGAATATGGTTAATAATTAAAATATAAATAATATAATATCATATTAAAATAATAAATATAGGCCTATTTAAAATTCACATGTGAATAAATGGTGAATTAGTATGACCATTACGGTGATAAATTATATGTCACCATTTAACCTTGATTTTTTTATTAAAAAAATTAAAATGTTAAAGAAACATATATTGTAAAAATAATATATATTTTTTTAAATCAGGCCTGCGGGCAAGCCCACTCCCGTGCGGGCTCAACCCGCACTAGCCCATACCCACGTGGGCTCAACCCGCATTGGCCCGTACTTTAAACGGTCAAAAATTTTAGGCCCGCCCCGCCCCACGGGCCATGATCCCGCTTTTCATCACTACTCTCCATCATCGTTCACCAGCCACCAGCATCGCCTTTTTTTAGGGAAGGATGGGGGGTCAAGACACCACTCACTAGGTCATCATAGTCAAAGGACACTACCTCAACATTGATGGGGAGTGCTGATCTAGTGACTTTCATTCCCGATCCACCATCGGTGGCTGGATTCCAGCCACCCGATTCTCTCAAGGTTACTCTCATTGCTTATCCAGATCATGGAACATGAAGCATCATTAAAAACTTGAAAACCATTCTAATTAATCATAAAAATTCAATTCATCATTTTTCACAACCATAATGAATTTGGGGCTTCAATCATACTTTAACCCACCCCAACAACATCAAATCACGACCTCATACGCCTATGGTGAAGAATACAATGGATGAAGGGGAGAAATTCACATAATATTGTTGAAACCCTGATTTACCAATAGTTATAAACCAATTATCACTAAATTAGTGGTTTCTAGGGATTATATCATGGGATAATAAGAATAAACTTATTTAATCAATTTTATTTTCAATTGGATCATGCAATGAATGGGTATTCATATATCAGGATAAAGTAGATAACAAGATCCATTATCATAAAATCAAATAGGGTGTAAATACAAAAAAAAATCCATGCCCCAATTTAGGATTGATCATCTGTGAAGAATTTTTCCATCTATAATGAAGAAGACTCACTGTGATTACTGCCTCTCGATCAACCTCAATTTGATCGCCAGTCATTCTTTGATCCAGATCCGCCCATGATGAACACCTAAGCCTCCTATAAAATCCTCTCATAGTTATTTAGTTAACCCTATTGATTTACTATAAGTGGGTATTTATAGAGGATCTCTAGGTTGGGTAATTTTATAAAAATAAGTAAATTAAATTATTTATTTTATTAAACATACCTTCCAATGGTCACCTCCCTTAGAATGTCTGACACTAACCAACCTTAGGTCACACCTATGGTAAATCTCATGTTCCATAATCAACTATGTGGCCCTAAAACCTCCTTGAATGTTAAGGGGATACTTTGGTATTTTACCCCTTTTTCTCCTTTTAATAACCTTACTTACCCCTCTTTGATTTCAAAATATAGTATGTCAAACTTCCTCTCTTACTTGATAAATTTGGATTCTCCTTCCTTGATTTTTAATGGATTCAATCATTGTCAATTGTGTTGTTCTTTAATTGGTAATACTAACACCATATAACCTCAAATCCCTAGTTTATACCATTGTATACTTATAATTCATTCTAAATACCCAAATTGGGGGGATTTTCTAATTTTGGTATTTTCATTGATCAAGGTCAGTTTATCCAATGATATTGGATGGGAAAGATTCTGTGACTATGAGTTAGGTGGTCCCTAGATTTTCTATATGTTTTATATGAATTTCATGCACTGAATAATATATGGGTGTAGGATGGTGAGTGTAAATTACCTATAAAAAACGAATTTGGTTTTCTTTCATATTATATAATGAATTAAGACTAGTTATCTTGTGATAGGTCCTATAATTGTTATTATTTGATTGAATGATCATTGATGGTTGTGCTTATTTGGGAAAATTACTAAAGACCTTGGAATTGGAACCCTTGAGGGGTTTAATTTCATTTGACTGGACTTAGTAGGCATTATAAGGTGTCTATAGAATTCCTTCATAATGGAGAGTGGATATTTGGGTTAGGATAGTGGTTAATTAGCCTTATTATGGTACTTTAGGATAGTTAGTAGTCGATAAGGAATCACCCTTATGATATGGGTGGTTATATGGGAGCCTAATCCATTCTAATAGAGGTCGAATGTGACTAAGTGTAACTAGGTGTACAACATATGGGGTTTGGGTAGCCTTGTAAGAAAGTTGTTCTAGTAAGATTGATTATGTAGTGTGAGCATTCCCCAAGAGGGACATTGGTGATGAATCATTCAATTATCCCATATTATACAATGATGTATCATTTTATAATGTTATATATATAATGATTCATTATTCACCCAATCCCAAAGTACTATGGTGATATATCATTCACCCTATTTATTATTTTAATGATATAATTATCACCTTATGCATTATATTTGTGATATATTCACCTTGGTTAGTGTATTAGTGATTAATCATTCCCATTATTTATATTCTTGGTGATATATGTTTCACCCTTGTTGTTGTGTCGATAATTCATCATTCACCTTGGTAGTTGTGTTAGTTAAATATCATTCACCCTTGTGTATTATATTAGTGATTTAGTTACTACTAAAAATATGGTTCTATCCAGTGCTAGGCTTTATCTGTTCTAGCTAAAATCCCTGATAAAGGCCCCTTTATCAATTCTAGAAAAAGAACCCATAAAGAAGGCCTTTATCGGTGCTTTTTTAGCACTAATAAGGGGGGTCTTCATCAGCACTAAAAAATCACTGATAAAGGGGGCCCTTTATCAATGATAATAAAAAGGTGCTGATAAAGGGGGGTCATTTATCAGTGCTAATAAAGGGATCCCTTTATCAGTGCTAATAAAAAAGTGTTGATAAAGGAGTGGCCTTTGTCAGTGCTTTTTTACTAGCACTGATATAGTTCCCCCTTTATGAGTGCTTTTTTCTAGCACTAATAAAGGGTATATTTCATAAAAAATTATATTTAATTAAAAATAATGTATAAATATATAAATATATTTATATTAATATAAATATATCATATATTTTTTAAATATGTTTTAGATAAGGATAAACATGAATTTACACTTAATATAAAAGATATTTTGTGAAAATAGATTATAAAATAATTAAAAATATTATTAATTAATAATTCTATATGTTTTATCAAGTAATAGTCATTTAATAACAATTGGATGACATAAAAATTAAAATAATTACTGAACGGTCTAAGATAAGTTCAAAACATGACTTGAACTTCAAATAGCCATAAGTTTTGATCTGTGTGTCTGTTTGGGCTCTACCACATATAAAATCAAATCTTGGGAATAGATATATGCTATAATGAGTTGGAGGAACCTTTTTCACTTTTTTTTTAGGCAAAAAAGTCCTAGAAGACCTCCAAAATTGATTTATTAGTCGGGGTATTCCAATTTGTTAATATCTGGTAGTCTTTTAGCTTTGTTTAAGAGAGTCTTATTGCCCGTTTTCTATGGGGAGTGAATTTATACCCTAGGATTACATTTATATAGATATTATGGTTTTTAAATTTTATCATTTTTCATAATTTAATTTTATTTATAATTAAATATATATATATTTTCTTATATTTATTTATAATAAATCAGTTGTATAAATACATATTTAAATAAAAATCTATTTTAAAATATATAAACTGAATGGAAATAAATATTTATTCTTAATTTAATTTAAAATAAATAATTATCCATTTTATTTACATTATACAAATATATTGATATTTATATATATACCTATATAAGTAAATATGTCTATATATAAATATATGTGTGTCAATAAAAAATATATATTTATGTGAATATTCCAATATATCTAAATAAATACATATATATATATATAAATATTTGTGTGTGTGAGAGAGAAATATAAATGTGTACTTGTGTGTATAAATATGTGTGTACGTGTCTGTGTGTGTGTCAATATTGTGTGTATACATCATATATAAATGTATTTTTATATAAATATATCATTATTATTAAATATAGTATATAAATAAATTTATAGTAAAACTATATGAATATATATATATATACACATATATAATGCTTATATATACATATGTGTGTGTATTGATAAACAGATATATATTTATATTTATATTCTAATATATGTAAATGAATATTAATATATAATATATTTAAATAAATTTAAGTATATATATATATCATACACACATGCACACTCATGCAAACATATATTTTATAAATTTATATAAAAATAATTATATATATAAAAATAATAAAGATGTGTGTAAATACATATATTTATAAATAAATATATGAATAAAAGAATGTGTGTAAATATATATTTATTAATATATGAATAAAAATGTATGTAAATATATATATTTATAAATAGAAATCTCTAAAAATATTGAATAAATTAAAGTAGTGTAGTGGTAAGTCTGTCATATTAACAGGAGAAGGTCTTAGGATTAAATCCAAGTGATCATGAGTTTTTGAGGCCTCTCTGACATTGATGAAGGTGGTCAAAAGCACTGAGAAATGGGTGGTGCTCAGGAGCAATAAGAAAGGGGGTATAGTACTAGGGAATAGGTGTGGGGTGCTCAGCAGTGCTAGAATGAAAAAAAATATAATTTTATTCAAAATTCTATCAGCACTTTGAAAAAGAACTGATAAATGAACCCTTTATCAACCCAAAAAAATCACTCATAAAGAGGTCCTTTATTAGTGCATTGAAAATATTGATAAATATTCTTTCTAGTGTTTTTAAAATCCCCATATGTATTAGTGATTTTTCACCTTTTTTATTGTGTGGTGATATATCATTCTCCCTCATATAATGGTATACTAATATATCATTCACCCTCGTATAGTGGTGTAGTGATATATCTTTCACCCTTTTCTGGATATATGGTTATAAATCATTCACCTTGGATAGTATTATAATGATTCCTCATTCAATCGTACTCTATTATTTTAATGGTGGATCATTCACACAAATTATTAATATGTGTAGTGATAACTCATTCACACTTTTTTTTTATAAAACCATGGGAGCATCATCTCATTCCATCACTAGTCGAAGTAGGTATGGATGCTCATCCAGGTGTCTTATTATCACTTAGTGATATGATAATGATTATATTTTTTTGGTTTTTTATCATATAATATTATATATTCAGCCAAATATAATTTATTTATTTATGAACACAGTTGGTGGTAACTGAATGAGTATATTACTTATATCATACATGTGCACCATAGTGAATATACAGACTATATAGTCTAGGATACATGTTATGGAAAAGTCTCAATGATTGATGGTTGATCTGAATAGATAGTTGAGAGTGGAAGAAAGAGTTAGACAGAGCCTCAGACCTAATTTTTTTGTTTATGTATACATTCTATTTATATATTTATAATTATATTTTATATATGATTAACCCATAATGCAATATTGAACTTAATGTATGACATGTATGACATTACAGTGGGTTCATATTTTGTTATAGCATGTGATGTTTTTTATGGTTGTCTTATCACCATAATATCTATTTTATGGATTTATAGATGATGATTTTATGTTAATTATCTCTTATTTATGGTTATCTGATAAATATTACAGTCTCCCTACATTATTGGTATACCCTCACCACTAGTCGATGACCTCTGGTATACGGGGAGGCATGCTTGAGTTCATGTGGCTCTTTAGATTGGGTACTGTTTAACTGACCGAACTAGGAATGCTACACTTTATCAAGTGATACCATGTTAAATATAATTTCTATTATTATTAATCATTATCATTATCATTAATATTCATTATTGATGTGTTATAAATTAATGAAGTGTAGAGTTTATGTGATAAATAGGTGATGGTTTATTTTTGGAAAGGTGAGTTTTGGTTGAGGTTGGTTGGAGTATATTACATAGGGACATGTAAATGTTGGGTTGATAAATTCTAGGATATATTAATCCATTGTGATTATTGTTTTATGATTATAATTATAAAATATATTATGGTTATGTGTATATTGAAGTGATAATTTTTGTGTCACTGGTTTACATGTTATTGGTGTTATTTTATGGAATTATGTTAACACTGTTTATTGGATTTTTTTATGATTATTTGAGGGATGTCGCATTACCTTATATCAATTTGGTGCGAGTGATGTATTATTCCCATGGAAATATATATAGGAGGGATTTTTTATTCCCTCCATATATATAGTTATTGTTGTTGTTATATTTATATCACTAAATTGTTGTTTTTGTTGTCATACGATCCTCATTAAAGTGGAAATTGGTTTTTTGTGGTTGGAGCTACTAACATTATAGGTGTGGATAGCATGAGGTGGTGATTGATGTGCTAATTATGTTGATGGTGTGTAGGTAATAGTATGGTGAGGTGGATGAAATGCAATGATGATCAAATAATATTATCAAAATTATTGATTTTTTGTTCAATTAAATTATAGTTATATATTTCATTCATTGATGATTTATTATATCTATTCATTTGACAAAGGAGAGGTTATAGTAAGAACCTAATATGTATAATTATATTCTCATGATATTTTTAACTGTTATTTTTCAGACTTTTGGGATATAATTAAGGTTTTTGTCGAGCTTATTTAGTTTAGGCATGTGGTGACCTAGTTGGAATTATGAAGCTTTTCATGTTGGTTTTCTTCCATTTACAATCATCAGGTAGTGTTTGTATTTGGTTTGTTTATTTACATACTCCTACATGTTTTTATTCATTTATGATAAAGTTGATTGTTTTAATTGATGTTTCTTTGTCTTTTGGGTTATTTATTCATACTTTAATCATATAATTCCTCCCATATATTTTTTTATACCCTTATTGCTAGTCCCCACCCCATTACCTATTAAAGTCAGGCTTCCGGGACACTCTTGATATTTTTATCAGCTCAAGAGGAGTCTAAATAGGTTTGGGTGATGACTGATTCAACCACCTCAATTATTTTTATATGATTTACTAATTTATATGGTGAATGGATCACATTACCTCCTTTTATACCCTTGAATTTGGATTCTATGTCCTAATCATGTGCATTGTAGTGAGGTTCTTTAATATTATATTTTTTCTATATTCATGAATTTATTCCATTTGAGAATTATTTAAACACATTATATATTTTAATCAAATAAAATTTACATCACTACTCACAATAATATTAATGATTCTCTTATTAGAATACTTTTAAACCTTTCTTTTAGTAGAATAACCAAAAAAGTACACTTCATATGTTGTGTCTTCGTACTTTATTTGATTTCCTTCTATATTTTTTAGAAAACATTTACTTCTAAACACTCTAAGATTCTTTATATTATGCTTCCTTCTATAACATATTAAATAATGTGTAACCTTTAATATCTATTATATTAAGGCCCAATTTTGAATTTAAACATCATTTTCATTGTTTCCTTCTTATAGTACCTTGATAATCCACTTTCAATGTATTTTCTATATTATTTACCTTATAGTTTATTCTTTTAACATATTCTCTTTGTTATAGAGTTTTTATTGATGATACCATAGGTTTTATGTCATGTTTTTTAAAATAAATTTTAACTTCAATTGAAGTTTACTCTATTTCATTTTCTAATCATAATGTTTTGGTCACTATTCTATAATTATTTTCAAATATTCTTTGATACCACTTGATATATCCCTTTACATCCTTCTATGAGTAAATATCCATGATACATATCATTTTACTATAATAATCAATGAATAAGACATAGTATCTCTCACCTTTAGTTCCCTTATATATCATGGGATAACAAACATATATGTAAACCAAATAAAGTAACCTTATAGATCTTTTGTTTTTTTGTTTATATGAATTATGAATTATCTTTCCCACTATTCCAGTCAAATGTAATCTCCTTTCATTTCTTCAAAATGATGAAATCATGCATTGCCTGAAACCTTTTAATATTCTCCATTCTTTATTGGCCTATATGACCTAGTCATCAATGTCGTAGGCTCCTCTATTATTTCATAATGATATAACATGTTTCTTCTTTCTTATCTATATGATATAGATCTTCATTAATACATTTTACCTGGAATCAAAACATATCATTCCATAATTTTGATAATGTATCATGTCTTTTTGAATGAAATTTCATGTTTGGATTCATGTAACTAACTTAAACTTTAAGATGTTATGAATAATTATATCACAAAGAGTACATATTTTTTTATTCAACTCTGCATTATCTATCTTCTACTTTCCACTCCCTTTAATATTTAAATTTTCATTATTTAGAAATTGAACCATTATATCCACAGTATTATTTAATTTTATTAATAAATTCACATTTTATTTTAGTATAACAAACATGATACATTTTTTATTTTTCTTTCATTATTTCAATGTTACTTCAACGAAGTTTACCTTCCAATATTTTTTCATTTTATTCTATAAATGAATATTTTAATTTCATTTAACTTTGATTCTTCCTCCACTATAAAATTTATGTTTAGTAATATATTTGTATTCCTCTGAGTATTAAAAATTTATTCTTAAATGGAATAATCTCCATTTACCCACTTTTAATATTACTTTAAATATAAATATTCTTTGTTTTATCCTTCTTATACCTTCAAATATTTGATTTTTTCCACAATTACAACAACTAAAACATTATATGTTAAATATATTTCTCTATATTTTATTAGTATATGTTTCTTTCCTCCATTGTTTAATTATAACCACTTCACCTCTCAAATTTATTATAGTCACTTTTCAATATGTCATCATGTGGCCCAAATAGCCATAGAATTTTTACTCCATAAATAGGATGACTTTCTTAGATATCCTTTTTTTGCATCATAACTCCTGAATTTTTTAGATAATCTCTATGAATTTATTTTAGATTTTCCTTCCATAATTTATTTTATTTTCTATTTTTAACTTATTAGATTCACCATCATTGAGAATGTCTTAAAAGATTCATCATTATATTCAAGTCCGCTCTTTCTAATAACCAAAAACTTATTCTTACTCAGTCATTTATTATGTTTTTTTAGGATCCTTTAGATATTTCTTTAGTATATTCACCACTTTAGCCTCAAAACTATATCTTCTTTTCAAACTTTATAGATTTCATTTCAGTAGAATTTTCTTAAAGCCATACCAAAATGGATGATTTTACCAATTAAATTATTAGTCGATGGGGTTTTTTATATGGTCCCAATGTTAAGTTGTTTAGGTTTTTGGGCTTGTTTTAGCCACCTAAAACTAAGGAAAATTTGGTTAGGATAAATTATTCCAATTAAAAACATACCAAACCATATAATTTTTTCTTTTCTATATATAATTATAATATAATTTTAAAAATAAATAAAATAAGAAATGGGTTTGACTACCCAACTTAACTGATCAAACCTGATTGGTCTAAACCACTCCCCTCTTCGGTTAAATAGTTGTGATGGTTCTGAAAACATTATTTCATCGTTAAACTTGTCCTTCTTTAAGAAAACTTATTCCCCTATAAATTAAATTCTTATGAATATATCTTTAATACAATTAGCAAATACCATCAATCACTTTAGTTTATTCTCTAATTTTCAACATGAGAACATAAGCATTTTCTGTGTTTAATTATGTCACTAATTTATATTTGAATATTTATTAAAAACTAGATATCCCACTTAAAAATTCATCAATATATTTAGTATATTTTTTAATAGGTTATTCACATTATAATTTTTATTTCTTTTTAAATTCAATTATTCAATTGTACCTTCACTCTTTAACTTTAAATCCATAACTACATCTTCTTAATCTTGACGATCATATTCACTTTATGATTTATCTCTATAGAAAATAAAAAATCATATGAATCAAGTTTTAATTTATAGTCTTCTTGCTTATAAGGTGATTCTTCATCACTATCCTATTTTATCACATAACTTATCCTTCAAAAAGTTCCTTTTTTATTTCTTATTAAATCCAAAAAAAATTGAAATTATTTAGGGAAATTTTTTTCCATTTTCCTTGAAAACGTAATCTCTTTATATTCTTAATCATGTCCTCTTGGAAATATTATTATTATGTGACCAAATTTTCTACATTTAAAATAAGTTAGTGGTAGTTTTACTTGAAACATACCCATACCATTATTTGATTTATTTGTAATCGATGAAAGGAATCCATCACTCACTTCCTTAATTTATTCTTTATTAATTTGGTGATTCTTCATTCCTTGAAATTTTTCTCTTTAGATAAATGGGAAAAAATCAATTATAGATTCACTCTCATCCATAAGACATTAATATACATTATAGATCATTAAGAGAAATTTTACTTAGATTATGTTCTTTAATAGAGAAAAAAATATATTTTTCAAAGGTGGAAGCCTTCAAAAGATATTATTTTTAATTTTAATTATATTAAATATTTACACCAATTTCTCTCAATAATTCAACCACATAAATTCTATCATTTTGGTTTATTTTTTTCTTTATCATCAGTATTCAATATTTTCTCATCCATAAAAATAAAATATATCTTCATCAAATCACTTATTTGAATTACATGAATAGTCACAAAGTAAAAAATTTAAGCTAAGAGTGAATTAATAGGATACCTATAATGGTGAAGTTGGAGATTTTTTTGAATCAGATCTTTAAGAAGCATTTTTTGTAGGATGTTGGAGGATTACACACCATGTAACTAGGTTTCACAACATGTAATGGTTTCTAGAGGCAATTCATGAAAGGATTCATGCTGTGAAGGTTACATGTCATTACTAGAATTTACACTCCATGCGTTATTTAATTAATGGTTTTAAACCTAAAGTGATTCATTTTTTGGTGATTATGAAACTTAAATATTTCACAATGTTAAAGGGAATTACACATCTTGTAATACCCCGACTGTGGTTTTTAAACGGGCATCATGGCTAAGATCTATTTTCTCCTTTGCTCCAATTTCTTCTATCTTAACCTAAGGCATTCCCCAGGTGATCTTGAAGTTATCCAACCCTTTTAGATCCTCTTTTTTGGTGTTTGATCATCGTTTTTTTTTTGCAGTGTGATTCTTGGGTCATCATTATCCTTCTTTCTTCATCTTTATCTCATTCTCCTCCTTTGGTGTTTCAATAAATCATCCTAAAGTTGATGGACCTATGATATGTGTTATTGGATCTCATATGTAGGTTTTGTTTCAAGTTCTTATACACCTTTATTCTCATTGACAGGGTGTTGTTGTGAGTGTTGTGTGTTATGAAAAGGTAGGTTATTCCCTCCAATTTATCCAAAATGATTAACTTTGAATTTCTTGATTTATTTCAATTGATGATTTAAATTTTTTTTCCTAAACTTTCTTTCAATTGATGTAATAAAATCTAATTCTGGTGAATTGGGAAATTTGAAATGGCTTTGGCATGAGAATTTGGAAAACCCAAAATTCTATTGAATTTGGGTGTGTTTATGGAAATTGGTTAATTTAAATTATTTAATTTAAATTGTGGATTTTATAGAAATTATTTCAATTTAAATTTTTAATTTAATTGTGTAAATGAATTTTGAAATAGATAGAATTGGTTTTAATGGATTTCAAACTTTTTTAAATGGCTCAAAATGTTTTTATAGAAACCTAGTGGTTTTATTTTTATAAAGAGGCATGTTTTTTTACTAAAATCCATTTCTTGTTTTAAATGAAAAATTGGAATTGAAATAGAAGAATGGGATTTAATTGTATTTTAAGAAGTCTTAAAATAAATTTCACATCATTGATTTTATAAGAGAACATGCAGTCCTTAGGTATTTTTTAAGTTATTTGTACACACTCTACACTATTACAACATTCTAAAACATACATGTAGTGAGTTACATCCCATATGGGATGGTGATGAGTCACCTTTGACCAGTGTCATGGGGATGTGTGTATACATGTATTTCTGAGATCACTTTAAAGAGTGTGGAGTCTTATTGCCAGAAATTGTATCGTACCTATTTGGAATATGACCATGTTTATTGATTGTTATTTATATTTGAGATATAAATTTATACCAATGTTATTTGAACTTCTTTATATGCCTTCAGAATTTATATAAACTATTTTATATAAATGTTTTATTTAACCATTATTTTAGAAATATTCTATCACTTGTAAATCCTTTGCTTAAAGTATTTTTCTATCATTTGAAATATATAGCATGATTGTTTAAATATGCTTTGAAAATTCCAAACCTTTTATTTTAAAATTTAAAGCATTAATTTGGATAATCTATTTTTTACATCTATTGTGGGATCCTTGGTGATACCCTGCTTAGATTTTTATCACACACCCTACTTATGCCTTGGGGTGTTTGTAAATTATCTCATTCTAGGTTCGAGCAATGAGAAATGATCTCTTGGAGTTGGATATAGCTTTTAAACCTCGGAAGTGGTAGTTGTGTCCTTAGGGACATTGTTTTCCCTATTTTGGTACTTGGGTTGTAGTACTTTGGTATTTTCTATTCCTTGTTGTATTCTGGTACTTTACTCCTAGTGGATTTTTTTTTCTTATGCATATGGACTTGTCTCATTTTACTTCCACAATGCTTGTGGAAAAACCATTCCCACTTTCAATTTTACAATTCCAGGTGCTAGTCATTGACCCGTGGGGATCAGGAATGTGCTTTAGGATATGTTAGGTTTTAATGTAATATTAATCTATTCATACATATTTTAGGGTTCATCCCATCAAATATGTGTACTCTTTTCACATTCATTAAATCCTCCATGTGAAGAAAAATTTAAAATTTAAATTACTTCAAATATCAAAATAATCAATCATGAACCTTTTTTCTATGATACCACTTTTTATAATAAAGGTACCATGAAAGAGATTAACACCTTAAGAAGTGTTGAAATTAGGGTGTAATTTTTTTGGAGTCGGTAACCTGGAACCAACTAAATTATACTTTCAATTATCTCTATATTAATGGTTTTGAATATTAACAAATATCTTATCACAAAATAATTTTTCTTCTATGTAAATTTTAATGTGATAATGTCCATAGAGTATTTATCTCATCGAAAGGTCATACCAATTCCCTGTTATAATAAGAACCTTGAGATTAAATGATGATATTCTTAAATACATTTTCAATGGAAAGATGAAATCATCTAACTAGACATAGATGATATAAGATATCAAGTGTAGGTGGCTCATAAGACATTGATAATTCCCCTTAGGAAGTTGTACCTATAGTAATCTCCATGAGAGGAGGTTATAAGAACTGAAATTCCCATAGGTATTCCAAATGTTATATGTTTCATTTGATATTTCTATCTATGGACATGTGTATGGTTCTTAGACTTGATATTGTTATTAATGCATCATGAGTTACACACTTTGATGTATTGATGAAAACGGTGATGATATAAGCTCTTGGTGAGGTAGGATATGGTTGGTTAATCATGACTGATATGAAATTAATATATAAGTCAAGAAATGATTCGTCCCTTACAAGTTAATTGAATTGGATATCTCAATCCCTTTGATTGAAATGGAATTATTAGATTAAGTCTATGGTCTTGGCGGTTTTATCCACAAGTGTATTTTATGAATTCTAAATAAATATATTAAAACATATAGGTTAATGAAATGATTATAAAACCATCTTGATGTGATATTGAGACAAATGGATTATATTACACAGTTCGTGTTCATCGGATTTCATATTCATTAAGACATGTAACTTCTTTCTCTATAGGTTCCTAAACATATTTCTAGGTATTAATATATAAATTTAGGCAAGTTATCCTAATTACATATAGAAGAATACCTAGAGGGTCACACACTAAGTGTATCCAGAACCTTAGTTAAATTATTTTTGAATTTAATATTATAATAAATATTACTCTTAATTTCCAAGGAATAATAATTATTCAAGTTGTTTTAATTGCATATATCCAGACACAAGTTATTCGAGGGAATAAATATGTGAGTTGAATATTAAATAATTATTTATTCAAAATTTAAGTGAATTTAATATTTATTTTTTTATTTAATGAATAATTTAGTGATATTTATTTATTAAATAATTAGTCATTATTTAAGGACCAAAAAATGTTGAATAGGAAAAAACGTGTAACATCCCAAGTAAATAAAGAATATGAAATTTTTATATTTATTAATATTGGTGAATTAAATATTAATTTTACTTTAAATTGGATTCTATGTTCGATGGAATACTTGATACGAAATAATGGGTCTCTTTGAAACTTACATTGCACACAAAGTTGAGTTATACTGAAAAGTATTAATATAATATTATTATTTTAAATGGTAGTTAATGCCTAACCGTTGTAATGGCGGGAATGAATAGAAATAACTAAAATATGATTATACATGTTTTTTAAATGTTTTTACATTTATCCAATAAATTTTAGAGGCTTAAATTAAGAAAGAATCTGATTTTAAGCATAAATACTCTAATATTCTTTAAAAGGTCGTTTTACCATATTTTGATGGCGAAGCCTTTTTAAATCTAGTTTTTGTCACTTTTATATGTTCTATTTGAAAAAATAAAATTTTTATTTAGAATAGGGATATCAAAATTTACTTTGGGTAAATTTTTGGTATTTTTCTGATAGAGTTCATTTTTTTAATGAATAGTGAAAAATACTATATTTTAATTCAAAACTTCATTTTAATCTAATTTATTTATAGGGATAGATTATCTTTTTAATTTGTTTCAAAGTTTAATTAGATTATATTTTTAACATTTAATGCAATTTTGGTCATTGTAAGTAATTTAAATTTCAAATTGGATATAAACAAGTTTCAATCTTTTGATAGTTATTATTTCTTAAAAACACAATTTGTTTTGACAATAGGAATTAATTTTAAATTAATTTCTGCCACTTATGTGTTTTGAATTTGGAAAAATATATTCAATATTTGAAATTAGGAGGTCCAAATTTTTTAAATAGGTAACTTTTATTTTTATACATTACGAATATTTATTTCAGTAAATAGTTTATTTATCATGGTTAAAGGGTAAATCCGGTAAGTAAGGGTAAATAAATATTATTATAATAAAATTAAATTACCCTAAAATGTTTCCTATTCCTATTGGATGATACATTTCTAACCATGGTCATCCTTGGGTAGATTTTGGGACCTCATGGAGCCACTTGGGAGTGATAATGACACTTTATATTAATTAATTTAAAGTAAAGATAAAAATGACATAAACATATATATTTTAGTAAATAAATTTTTACATAGGGTAATATTAGTTATATATTTTACTGTAAATATTAATTTTAAAGATAAAAATATTCACTACATCATGGTATTTTATTTATAATTTTTATACATCAAATAAATAAAATTATTTATGACACAATGATGATGTGGTGATTACCTTATTAATGAATGATTTAAATAAATGAGATTATAAAATTTAAAAAAATATCCAAAACCTATCAAATTATTATTGTATGATTTTATTTAGAACACTATTAATCTTATATTCTAATTTAATAAGTTTGGGACCTTCTTAAACTAAAATTTAGTTTATAATAAAATAATAATTTCAAACTTTCCTAAAGAGCCCTTCCTCCCCCTTATAAAAATCCATCACTTCTAACCCATTACACACACTTATAAAGCCCCTTGGCTCATCCAAACTCTTCTCCAAAAATCTCCCAACATCCCTCTCTTCCACCTAGAATCCTTAACTTAGTAATAAGTCACTTCAAGAAATCCTTTTAGTTTAAACCAAAGGGAGTTACCCGATTTAAAGGTAACGTCTTCTCTTAAGTTATTTTCTTTTATTTTACTTATCCAACCCCCTAAAATATTTTTATTACTTTGTTTTATAAAAAAACCAGTATACTCAATATAATAGGTTTTTTTTATGATAATTATTCTAACTATAATTACACACACTTTCATCTAATGGATACGAACATAATGTTTCTGTAGATGGCGAATTACTGCCTCACGAAAATGATGATTTTTAAATCATCTCCTACCACCTCTCATGGTGGACATTATGATGGAACTATATTTATATGTGATATATATTATATTTATATTTTCTCTATACTTCTTTATTTTTCATTTATATCATACCTTTATGGTTTTTATAATGGGTAAACATGATAATTTCATTTGAGTAAGTGCGTACTACTGCCCCCTCATAGTGATATGACTCGTTTATGCCGTACGTGGAACGTATAAAGAATGGAGTTAATGAAATTACATATGATATTATACTATAATTATAAAATACCTATGTATCATTAGGTTTTCATTCCATTCAATATGAAATATAAATTAAAGTAGCGTTCATGCGTACGTACGGCTTACCGTCTCCATGAACGGTGCATTCCATTTCTTATATCCAAATGTTATGTACTGTTATAAATAAATATATATACTGGATATATATGATATCTAAATCAATAATATAATTCTGGAGATAATGTACTTTTGACCACATGGACAACTTGTAATTATAAGAAGTTCATTTTTGACTCAAGTACTAAATATCGACAAAATGACAATTATTAAATTAAATGAATATGTAATGTTTATAACATGGTAATAAGTAATATAAAAGGAATAATAAACTTTAAAAATGTTCTTAAGCAAGTATAAATTAACTTTATTTTATTATTTAGGAGATTAAAGAACGAACGAGTCAAGTCGGACACGAGGTAAGGGAACTTCTTAACCCAATTTCCATTCTTTGGGCTGATCTTCTACTTCTTGATTATGTCGTACTATGATTATGTGATAAATAAATTTTGATGTCCTATCTTATATTTTTACATTAATTATGTGTACCTATAGTGAATACACATAATCGATCTATTTTATTTATAAAATTATCTTTGTAAGGGACTTTATCTCAATCTCCTTTTATTGAGGCATATTTTGATTTATACACAACTTTATTTTATACGATATATAAACCCCTTTGACTTTTCATTTCATTCAAAGGTAATATTTTTCTACATATAATTTTACCAAACAACAAATGAATTTTTATTTTTAATGTACTTGGTGACAATGACCTTTCTGCCGCCATGAGAATTATTTGATATTTGGATTCCTCTACAAGCTGTATTGTTTTTAAAAGGAAAATAAATACCATATACTCTTTTTACATATTTTGGTATTGAAAATGGTTTTGAAGATGGATTTATTATTTCAATATCTTTAAATGATATATTGTGATTGAAATGTGGAAATTTTATCTTTCCTTTATGTTTGTTTTATGTGTTATGAGTATGTTATGGTTATTGGGCATTGTTTACGTATATGGGTGGTTTTGTGATAAACCAAGGGTGGGTGAACCTAATATAGCTCTCTAATTCATTGGTTAATGTGATGGAGGTAAACATAAATGTTTCTCCTAAGAGATTTAGGGAATATACTTTGATGGGTATTCCAAATGTAACTCCCTACATAGTTGTTAAAGCTACAGCGTAAGTGTGTTATGGATGACACAAGTTACCTAAATGATTTATGATTTCCTTATGTTATTCATAAATCTTATGATATAGTATGGTATGTTAAAGATTGAAAAGTATGATTTCATTGATTTGTATGTATTTATGGACTAATGTTTTATTTCTTAATTTTATAATCCTTACTAAGATTTGTATGCTCATACAAAGTTTTTTTGAAATGTTTTTCACAGGACTTAAAGATGAACAAGGTCAAGGATGGGATCATGGAAAAATCATGTTGTCTAAAATATGAAACTAGACATTACTCTTTTTTTCAAGAGTTTTTATTTTATGAAAAAAATGGATACTGAGTAGAAGTTTCTACTTTTTATTATTTGAGATGTAATCTAATAGTTATGGCCTAATTATTAAAAAATCTAAACCTGAAAATATCCTCAATGTGAATTATTAACTTAATTATAGATTATGAAATTTTTAAGGATGGGGCCTTGTAGTTGGTACCAGAGGTCGGTTTAGACAACTTTAGAAGTTAAGATATTGTTAAAATTAATATTCATAAATTATTTTTACTTTATGGTAAGATTGAAATAATATAGCATTTACAGATTACCATGTTTCTTTACCTAATATATTTCTGTATTCAGAATGGTTTTCTGCAAAGGAAACAGGGCAGCTATAATGGGACGACATCAGGAGGAAGACAACCTTCCAAATCAGTAACCTGAGATGGTTAGAATCAGAACTGAATAGTTTTTTGCAGTGATAACACAGTTTACTCGGGCTATAAATGGTGATGGTATCCATACACGAGATCATCCAAATCAACCACAAAGGAACATGTCAGTAGTGGATCATTTAATGAGGCAACATCCCCCATCATTCATAGGATCATCTGACCCTATGATAGCTGAAGGGTGGATTAAAGCACTAGAAAATATTTTCAATGTCATGGGTTGTACAGAAAATCAAAAGGTTAGTATTTCTATTTACCATTTTTAAGGTGAAGCTGATCAGTGGTGGTCGATGGTAAAAAATATCAGGGATAGTGAAGAGATTGATTCTCTTGTTTGGGATGAATTCAAAGGTATTATTCTTGAGAAAAAGATTTCTAAGGTGGTTCATCTTAGTATGGAAAAACAATTCTTGTAATCAATGTAGGAATATTACTCAGTGGAAACTTATGAAGAAACATTCACTCGACTGGCAAGGTATGCTCCAAATTTCATTTGAGATCTTGATAGTAAAATCAATTGTTTTTACTTAGGATTAAAGCCAAAGTATCAAAGGGCTTTAGATTCTCGTGAGTTCAAAAGTTATAAAATACTTGTTCGATGTGCGGAGAAGGTGTAAATGGAGTTTTTCGATGATCAAGGTGTTCTTTGACAAACAACAGAATAAGAGGTTTATGTGGTAGATTAAATGGAATAACTCTTCAAAAAAATCTGATGGTAAGAAACTTAAGTTTACATTTTGTGAAAATTGTGATAAAAAGCACACTGGGGAATGTATTTTGAATTCTGGTAAGTTCCACTGATGTAGTAAACTGGGGCATAAGGCTCGTAATTGCACTAAAAAATATCAGAGTAATGGTAAGAAAAAATCTGATTTACAATCAGTAAAATGTTTTAAGTGTAATGAAATGGGTCATTATGCAAATGAGTTTCCAACAAAGAACTCGACTGAGAGAAAGCAGTCGGAATACAAGTAGAAAGGGGTGGTTAAATCCTTTGCAACTACTTCAGTAGATGTTGGGATATCAAATGAAGTAGTATCAGGTACACTTTTGTTTTTTCATATTATTTAAATGTGTTGTTCGATTCAGGGTCTACACATTCTTTAATTCCTGAGAAATCTTTGGGTAAATTGTGAATTCCATCTCAAGATATGAATCATGAACTTATGGTAAAAACACCCGGAGGAAATTTTGAGACAAAAATAAATTATAAGAACCTTCTTGTCCTTGTGTGTGGAAATAATCTACCTACAAACCTTATTTTTTTTCCTCTAGTAGAGTTTGATGTTATTTTGGGTATGTATTGGCTTTATGTTTACCATGCTAAGATTTATTGCAGATCTAAAGAGGTTTCTTTTCAGAAAGATTTTCAGTTTGTGTACAAGAATGAACCCTTACTTTTGATAACATATTAGGAAGTTGAGAAACTAGTAAAAGATGGAAATGAATGTTACCAAGCACATATTCTTAAAAACAAAGGAACTGTTCAGATTAATGATGTGCTAGTAGTGAATGAGACTTTTCATTGATTATAGAGCATTGAATAGCATCACTGTAAAGAACATGTATCTTTTGCCTCATATCGATGATTTGTTTGATCAACTATAGGGAGCTTAGTATTTTTTGAAGATTTACTTGAGGTCGGGGTACCATCAGTTGAAAGTAAAGGAATCATACATTCCGAAGACCGTGTTTCATACTAGATATGTCCATTATGAATTTTTAGTTATGACTTTTGGGTTAACCAATTCACCTGTTGTATTCATGAATCTTATGAATAGAACTTTCCATGAGTTCTTGGATAAGTTTGTGGGTGTGTTCATTGATGATATTTTGGTTTATTCCAAAAGTAAATAGGAACATGAAAGTCATTTAAGGGTTGTCTTTCAATCCTTAAAATAAAAGAAACTGTATGGTAAATTCAGCAAGTGTGAGTTTTGGTTACAAAAAATTTATTTCATTGGTCATATTATTTCAAAAAATGGCATAATTGTCGATCCCACTAAAACAAAAAATTTTGAAGAATGGCCAAGACCAACCAATATCACAAAGATCTGTATTTTTCTTGGTTTGGAAGGTTATTACTGGAGGTTTGTTGAAAATTTTTCACGTTTATCTAGACCACTAACTAAGTTAACTCGAAAAGGTGTTAAGTTCTTTTGTAAAAAATAATGTGATGATTGTTTTCAAGAATTGAAAATAAGATTGGTGAATGCTACAATTTTGGCATTACCTTCCAGAGATGGTGAGTTTGTTATCTATAGTGATTTTTCTTTGAAAGGACTTGGTTGTGTCCTAATGCAGAATGATCAGGTAATTTCTTATGCTTCACGTCAGTTGAAACATCATGAGTTAAATTACCCTACACATGATTTGGAATTATCTGTTGTTGTTTTCTCTTAAAAAAATTGGAGGCATCATTTTGTATGGAGTAAAATGTGAAATATATACTAACCACAAAAGTTTGAATTATATATTTACTCAGAAATAATTGAACATGAGACAGAGGAGATGGCTGGAATTAATTCAGGATTATGATTGCATGATCTATTACCATCTGGTAAAAGAAAATTAAGTGGATGATGCTTTGAGTCGAAAGAGTAATGCTACATTAACCATCTTATGTTTGTAACAAGATCCTTTGATTAATGATTTGATGAAATTTGGCATATAAGTTGTTGGTGCAAGAAATTCCTTTGTTTTGTTTCAGGTGTCAGTGAAATCATCTCTATCAGACAGAATTAAGCAAGCATAAAAAGAAGATAGTGAGTTGCAAAAAAAGGTAGAGTTGGTTCATAATGGTAAGTTACCTGAATTTAACATTGATAATAATTGTGTTTTGAGGTTTAGGAAGATATTATGTGTTCCATGTGAATCATAGTTGAAGAAAGAGTTATTATGTGAAGATCATTGTTCTCTATTTTCAATTCATCCTAGAATTACTAATATGTATAGAGATCTTAGGGAGTATTACTGGTGGGATGGAATGAAAAGAGATATTTCGGACTTTAATATGAAGTGTTTGACTTTTCAATAGGTTAAAGCAGAGTGGAAGTTACCGAAAGGTATGCTTCAACCTTTACCGGTTCCAAAGTCGAAATGGGAAAATATATCCATTGACTTCATTGTGGGATTACCGAAGACATCTCAAGGTAATAATGTGATCTGGGTTATTGTTGATCGATTGACTAAATATGATCATTTCTTTACTATTCAAGATACTTTGTCTCTAGATCAACTTTCTCGATTGTAGGTTAAAGAGATAGTCAGGTTGCATGGATTTCCCCTCTCCATTGTATCTTATCATGATCCTAGGTTTACTTCTAACTTTTGGAAAGGTCTTCAGAAGTCGTTGGGTACTGAATTAAATTTTAGTACAGATTTTCATCCTAAATCAGATGGGTAGTCAGAAAGAAAAATTCAGACCTTGGAGGATATGTTGCATTATTTTTCACTAGATTACTAGGGAAGTTGGGACCAATATCTTTCTTTGGTTTAATTTTCTTATAATAACATTTTTCATTCCAGTATACAGATAGATCCATTTAAGGCATAATATGTGAAGCGGTGTCAAACTCCATCTTTTGGGATGAATTAGGTGAAAGGAAGTTGATGGGACTAGAACTAGTATAAGAGATAGAAGAAAAGGTTCAATTTATTCAAAAGAACATGAGAACAACTCAGAGCAGGCAGAAAAGTTATACGGATAACTGGAGGAAAGATCTTTCTTTTAAGATTAGTGATCATGTCATTCTCAATGTTTCTCCATGGAAAAGTGTGATGCGTTTTGGTAAGAAGGGGAAGCTGAGTCCGAGGTTCATTGGACCCTATGAAATCCTGGAGAAAGTTGGATTTGTTTCCTACAGAGTGGATTTACCTCCATGTTTATCCCAGGTACACAATTTTTTTCATGTTTCAATGTTGAGAAAATATTTTTCAGATCCATCTCATGTTTTGATCCCAGAGTTAGTTCAGTTGTAAGAGAATATCTCTTATAAGGAACAACTAGTCCAGATTCTTGACCGAAGAGAGAAAGTGTTACGGAATAAGGTAATCTATTAGGTAAAAGTTTTTTGGAAAACCATATAGTTGAAGAGGAAATGTGGGAATCTGAGAATTCTATGAGGGATAAATACCCCCATTTATTTGATAAGTGAATAAAATTGCGAGGATGCAATTTCCAAAAGGGGGTAAGGGTGTAACATCCCAAGTAAATAAAGAACATGAAATTTTAATATTTATTAATATTGGTGAATTAAATATTAATTTTACTTTAAATAAGATGTTATGTTTGATGGTGTATCTGATATACAACAACGGGTTTCTTTGAAAACTTACGTTGCACACAACGTTGAGTTATACTAAAAAGTATTAATATAATATTATCATTTTAAATGGTAGTTAACGCCTAACCGTTGTAATGGTGGGAATGAACATAACTAACTACTATATGATTATACATGTTTGTTAAATTTTTTTTCATTTATCAAATAAATTTTAGAGGCTTAAAATAAGAAAGAATCTGATTTTAAGCATAAATACTCTAATATTCTTTAAAAAGTCATTTTACCACCTTTTGATGGAGAACCTTTTTTAAATCTAGTTTTTGTCACTTTTATATGTTCTATTTGACAAAATAAACTTCTTATTTAGAATTGGGACATAAAAATTTACTTTGGGTAAAATTTTGGTATTTTTCTGATAAAGTTCATTTTTTAATGTATAGTAAAAAATACTATATTTTAATTCAAAACTTACTTTTAATATAATTTATTTATATGGTTAGATTATCTTTCTAATTGGTTTTAAAGTTTAATTAGATTATATTTTAACCATTTAATCCAATTTTGTTCATTGTAAGTAATTTCACTTTGAAATTGGACATAAACAAGTGTCAATCTTTTGATAGTAATTATTTCTTAAAAACACGCTTTTTGTTTTGACAATGGGAATTAATTTTAAATTAATTTTTTCCACTTCTGTATTTTGAATTTGGAAAAATGGATTCTATATTTTGAATCAGGAGGTCCAAATTTTGTAAATAGTTAAATTTTATTTTTATACATTATAAATATTTACTTCAATAAATATTTTATTTACCATGGTTAAAGGGTAAATCTGGTAAATAAGGGTAAAAAATATTATTATAATAATATTAAATTTGTCTAACATGTGTCCTATTCCGATTGGATGATACATGTCAGACCATGGGAATCCTTGGGTCGATTTTGGGACTCCATGGAGCCACTTGGGAGTGATAATGACACTTTATATTAATTAATTTAAAGTAAAGACAAAAATGACATAAACATGTATCTTTTAGTAAATTAATTTTTACATGGGGTTATATAATTTATCTCTTTGACTATAAATATTACTTTTAAATCTAAAAATATTTCCTACATCATGGTATTTTATTTATAATTTTTATACATCAAATAAATAAAATTATTTATGACACAATGATGATGCGATGATTACCTTATTAATAAATGATTTAAATAAATGAGATTATAAAATTTAAAAAAAATATCCAAAACCTATCCAATTATTATTGGATAATTTTATTTAGAACAATATTTATCTTATCTTCTAATTTAATAAGTTTGGGACCTTTTTAAACCTAAATTTAGTTTATAATAAAATAATATTTTTAAACTTTCCTAAAGATCCCCTCCTCCCCCTTATACAAATACATCACTTCTAACCCATTAAACACACATATAAATCCCCTTGGATTATCCAAAATCTACTCCAAAAATCTCACAATATCCCTCTATTCCACTTATAATCCTTACCTTAGCCATAAGGCACTTTAATAAATCATTTTGGTTCAAACCAAAGGGATTTACTCGATTTAAAGGTAAATCCTTCTCTTAAGTTCTTTTCTTTTATTTTACTTCTCCAACCCCCTAAACTCTTTTTACTCCTTTATTTTATAACAAAACTAGTATAAAAAATATACTAGTTTTTTTTATGACAAGTATTCGAACTACACTTACACACACCTCCATCTAATGGATACGAACATACTGTTTTTGTGGATGGCGAACTACTGCCTCACGAAAACGATGATTGTTCAATTATATCCTACCGCCTATAATGGTGGCCATTATGATGGAACTATATTTATATGTGATATATATTAGATTTTTATTGTCTTTATACTTCTGTATTTTTCATTTATATCATGCCTTTATGGTTTCCATAATGGGTAAACACGATAATTTCATTTGAGGAAGTGTGGACTATCGCCCCCTCAAAGTGATATGACTCGTTAATGTCATATGTGGAATGTATAAAGGATAGAGTTAATTAAATTATATATTAAATTATAATGTAATTATAATATACCTATGTATCATTAATTTTTCATTCCATTAAATATGAAATAGAAATGAAAGTAGCGTTCATGTGTACGTACGGCTTACCGTCTCCATGAACGGTGCATTTCATTTCTTATATCCAAATGTTATATACTATTATAAATACATATATATACTGGATATATATGATATATATGATATCTAAATCATGAATATAATTCTGTATATTATGTACTTTTGACCACATGGACAACTTGTAATTATAAGAAGTTCATTTTTGACTCAAGTACCAAATATCAACAAAACGACCATTATTAACTTAAATGATTGTGTAATATTTATAACATGGTAATAAGTAATATAAAAGGAATAATAAACTTTAAAAATGTTCTTAATAAATTATAAATTAAATTTAGTTTATTATTCAGTATATTAAATAACGAACGAGTCAAGTCGGACACGAGGTAAGGGAACTTCTTAACCCAATTTCCATTCTTTGGGTTGATCTTCTACTTCTTGATTATGTCGTGTTATGATTATATGATAAATAACTTTTGTTGTCCTATATTTTACTTTTACATTAATTATGTGTAACTATAGTGAATACACATAATCGATTTATTTTATTTACAAAATGATCTTTGTAAGGGAATTTGTCTCAATCTCCTTTTATTGAGGCATATTTTGATTTATAAATGACTTTCTTTTATACTGTATATAAACCCCTTTGAATTTTAATTTCATTTAAAGGGAATATTTTTCTACATATAGTTTTACCAAAAAAACAAAGGGAATGTTTCTTTTTAATTTACGTGGTGACAACGACCTTTCTACCACCGTGAGAATTATTTGATATTTGGCTTCCTCTACAAGTCGTAGTGTTTTTAAAAGGAAAATAAATACCATATACTCTTTTTACATATTTTGGTATTGAAAATGGTTTTGAAAATGGATTTATTATTTCAATATTTTGAAATGATATATTGTGATTGAAATGTGGAAATGTTATCTTTCCTTTATGTTTGTTTTATGTGTTATGAATATGTTATGGTTCTTGGGCATTGTTTACGTATACGTATGGTTTCATGATAAACCTAGGGTGGGTGAGCCTGAGATAGCTCTCCAATTTATTGGTTAATGTGACGGAGGTAAACTTAAATGTTTCTCCTAAGATATTTAGGGAATATATTATGATAGGTATTCCAAATGTAACTCCCTACGTAGCTGTGAAAGATAAAGTGTAAGTATGTTATGGATGACACAAGTTACCATTATGATTTATGATTTCCTTTTGTTATTCATAAATCTTATGATCTAGTGTGGTATGTTAAAGATTGAAAAGTATGATTTCATTGAATTGTATGTATTGATGGACTAATGTGTTATTTATTTATTTTATAATCCTTACTGATCTTTTTATGCTCATCCCAAGTTTTTTTGAAATGTTTTTCACAGGACTTAAATATGAATAGGATCAAGGATGGGATCATGGAAAAGTCATTCTGTCTAAAATATGGAACTATACATGACTCCTTTTTTCAAGAGTTTTTATTTTATGAAAAAAAATTGATACTGAGTAGAAGTGTCTACTTTGTAATATTTGAGATGTAATGTAATAGTTATGGCCTAATTCTCTAAAACTCTAAACCTAAAAAGATCCTCAATGTGAATTATTAACTTAATTCGAGATTATGAAATGTTTAAGGCTAGGGCCTTATAAAACGAGTTGAGGGTCTGGTGGGAATGATTTATTAAATATAATTTAATAAATATTAATTTATTTATTTAAGAAATGATATTTATATTATCTGTAAGGTATGCCCTCATCAATAAAATAATATTGTTATTATTGTTATTATTCAACGTTGGGTTCTCTATAGATTAATATATTTATTAATGGACTGTGTGAGATTACTATTTATCTAACCTAGTTATATTATCCTAGTTATATAATTTCTAGGGTTAGACATCGGAGATTTCATTGTTCACAAGATATCCTATCTAGATAATTCTCTCAACCCTAAATAGGACTTCCTCTGGAATAATCTCAATAATGGTGAGCTTCAATCTTCCTCCTCCCACTCAAGCCCTGAGATAATTAGAATAAATCCTCCAATCCTCAAATAAATTCTTATTACAATCAATGAAGAGTGATGTAAGTTGTGAGAATGATTGTTTCTAGCACTTGTTGACTTAATGGAAATGTTCTGGGGTTCTTGGAGCATGAGTAGATACTGCCAAAGGGATTATACACTTGAATCCTTCAGTGCAATGATGATACGATAAGAAAATTTCAAATAATTCAAAAAAGAATAAAGAATTACAATTTTAGGTAATTCTTAGTTATATAAATTAATTATAAATTATAAGTAAAATGTCTTGACTTTTGGATTTTGGGGTTTCTATTTGTCTAGTTCTGAGAATATATCAAAAGAATATGATAAAAAACCATTATAAGGCATGGCCCTGACCACTTCTACTACACTATGGAACCTTCAAGTGGTATCAAAGTGGTCACATGTTAATTTGTAATTATCTATTAATCATTTATCAATTTATTAATTTGTTAGTTTTTCATGTTGAGTTTAATTCATTCTTGATTCTGAAAGACTTTATAACTTGTTTATTCACATTTATGTGTCCAAGAATAGTCCAAAGAAATAAATAATAATTGTTGATACCATCAGGTGGAGCTAGAGAATCTGGATAGATAACATGGATACACGGCATGTAATGGAATGGTACACGTTATGTACCCATTTTCACTACATCATGACACATTTGCATAAATTATGACTCATCATGTGGGAGAACAGTATATGGAATCGCTACATGCCATGCATTGAATGGGGTATATGGAATGTAGATTAGTGGGTTAAATGGCATGTAATTGGTTTATATGCCTTATAACACACACAATTTCACCCTATAGGAAACACGGAATATGTATGGTAAACATATGTGGTATGTATTAATTGCAAGTTGTGTGTTAACCACCATCCGAGAAAAACATACCAAATAAGATTATATAGTGTGTAGATAGCATGAAAATCATCTAACTCAAAAAAAAATCATGGTATACATGTCAATTCCCTTGGCATGTATCGTGAATGACCATAGAATAGATTACATGTTGTGTATAAGATTGTGCATGTCGTGTAACTCATACCCATTCATGAAGAGTATACACCAAGCTAGGTTTTGCATTGTGTGAATTAATTATGTGGAATAAATATTAATTATTTCATTAATTATAATATTAAATGATTAAATTAACTAATCTTCTCATGATTTGAGAACTACATTCCTTATATAGTCATTGTACACATCGTTTAATTCATGGGAACTAAAAGTGATACACGTGGGTAATTCAGAGGGGTACATGTCGTGTTGCATCCTGTATACATTGTGTATTTAATTATTTTTAAATTAATTTAATTTATTTAATTTATTTAAAATTATAGATGATGGTAATCTCCTAGAATATTTGGATAGAAAATTAAGGTAAATGAATTAAATTATTAATATGATAATTAATTTATTAAATCGGGTAATTTATCTTAATAAATAATGAATAGAAATGAATATTGGATAGTTTTTCAAATGCGTATTAATTGAATGCATAGATAATCATGATCTTGATCAACCTCTATATGTGTTTCATTTATTTTAATTTAATTATTATTACTTGTATTTTTTTATAATTATTATTAAATTAAAATCATGATCTATGTATCATCCCCTCCTCTTTATTATGTACAGGCCTATGTGTCCATAGTTTATTTTATGTAACCTCATACCCCTTGTTCTCTTCACCTATGTGTGAGTAAGAATATATAAAAGATGGAGCTCTCAAGAGAGTGTAGGTGGTTTAAATTAGAGCTAAGGTGAAACTATCCAAGTAGGTTTATAGGTCAACAGGTAGAATGATACAACTTGAACCAAGTTTTTGTTCAAAGAGTTATCCCCCTAGGTTCAAGGGTTAGTTTATCATATGATCAATAAAATGAACCTTAGAAAATCTCAATTTCATTCCATTTATATTTATTTTATTTCTTTCAAGTGCATGGTAAATTATTTATTCTTGTTGGATGCTTTATCATGATCACATAATGAATTAACAAGCACGCAAGATAGAATAAAATAAATGTATTATGCATAAATAATTTTTTCAATACATGGTTAATCAATTTTTCAAAATCCCTATAATATTAATATGAATTTAAAAGGATAAAATAATGGAAATTTATGTATAATATAAATCTATTTCAAATAAAATATTTAGTCAGTATAGCCAAACATTACATGAGTTAAAATGAAACCATAGTTCAAAGTGTTTGTCTAGCCTCTGTTGGGGTGATTTTAATTATTGGATAGTTTTAACAACTTTTTTGGCTCAACTTAACCTAGTTTTCATAAAAGGTTGATCACTTCCATGGGAATTGTCATAACTAATAAAAAATTATAGAGGAAATCCAAGTCTATGATATCATGATTGGGGAGTCCACTCAACAAATCAAAGAGTTGTAAGTTAATGCAGTTAGAAATACCACATACCAAAATACCTTCAAATAGCTTGACATTCCCCCGTATGGGTTATAACAAGGAAAATATGGATCTTTTCCACTAGAATATTCATGTTATAGGATATTCTGGGTCTAAAGGTGATGAATTTTGGGAATTTATAAAATAGTTGGAGACTAATTAATAAAATTATTATGCCTCACTTATTTTGGTAATCAAGATAAAGTGATAAAAATTATTATTTTGTTGTAGAAAATGGAAAGTAATATGACATTGAAATTATCACTATGATTGATTTTTGAAAAAGATAATATCATCACCAATAGTAAATTCCAAGAGTAGTACAAGAACTTACACATCATACTATTCCAAGAGGGAAAGTCTTAGATGTTGGAGTCCTATATTCTTGATGTAACATATAAGGATTATAGTGAGGAAGATATATATATATATATAAAATGCTAAAATTATGTGATAGATTTATAATGACTTGGGTTATCATCCATGTTCTATTATATCCAAAAGATGCATGAGGAAATGGATGTGTATAATATGTTGTATAACCTTTGTGATCTTTGTTATGAGAAGGATAGATTGGAGCAGTATGAGATCTCCAAGGCAAATTTCTTATGAAATCTCAGAGAAGGTTTTCCAACTAGACATCATATAGTCATGATTATTGGTTATATTTATCATTAATACATATTGGGATTTAATCTCTTAGATGAGTTTTTCATTAAACTTGTGATTTCTGCATAGCCTCAGAGATTCTCTATTTTTATTGTTAATTAGAATATGAAAAATATTGAGATGACACTTCTGGAAATCCTCACTTTGATTCACCAAGAAGACAAGGATATGTGGCATGAAATAAACTAGATTCCTTATGGTAAATAAAAGGATGATCAAGGAAAAGGGCCCCAATACTCACTTAAAGTATAAGTCTTTTTAACACAATCCCCCTAAGTAGAGAAAGATCTAGAGGTGGGAAACGAAAAAAGATATAGAATGTTTTTCAAGTGTCAAGAGGGGATATTGGAAGACCAATTGCACCATAGTAAGAAAGTAAATTGAAACTTAAAGTTCATTTTTTATCAAAAGTAATTTTATTATATTTTTAAGTTGGGTATTAGATATAGCTTGTGGTTCTCACATTTTTATTCAAATATAGGAACCAAGTATATTTAAGAAGGTTTCCAGAGGTGAGGTGAGTCTTTAAGATATTTATGGAGTAAGAATGGCTGCCTTGGAAATATGAGACTACCACTTTACATTGTCAACATGAATGATTCTTGTCTTGAACAATTGTTATTATATACCTAGTGTTACCAAAAACATTATATCTCTATTGATTTTAGACTTGGATGGATTTTTATTCATGTTTGGGATTAAAGGTTGGTACTTTTACAAAGATAACATTCGCTATGGCATGATACATCTAAATAATAGATTTTATATACTAGAATATGATAAATAACTGTTCATAATTGATAATGAATCGATTTCACATGTATAATATCACATCTAATTGTGGAATCATTGACTTGGTCATATAAACAAGAAGTGCTTGACAAAGATCTATCAAGATGGTTATTTACATTATTTCAAACTAAAACCACTTGATTGATGTATTTATTATTTACATGGAAATATGACTAAACCACCATTTGTGGTAAGGGTGAAAGAGACATAGATCTTCTAGAATTGGTACACACGTATGTGTGTAGACCTTTTTTAGTTGAATCTGGTGATGGATACTCATACTTCATAACTTTTACTGATGAATTGAGTAGACATGTATATTTCTATTTAATGAGGTATAAGTATTAATCCTTTGAGAAATTTAAGGACTTAATGAATAAAGTATAGAATAATCTAGGTAATATGATAAAGAAAATAGGATCAGATCAAGGTGGAGAGTATATTAACTAAGATTCTATTGAGTATATCAATGAGTTCGGGATTCTATCTCAACTCACTCATACTTATACACAATAGTGAAATGGTGTTAGTGAAAGGAGGAACCACACCTTGATGAACATAGTGAGGCCAATGATGAATCATGCAGATATTCCATTATCCTTTTGGGGATATTCATTATAGGTTGTGGCACACATACTAAACTGAGTGCCAACTAAAGTAGAAAATTTAATTCCATACGAGTTAATGTATGGGATGAAATCTTTATTGTCATATAATCATGTATGGGTTTGTAAGGTATTTGTTAAGACCAATTATTAAAAAAAACTAGCAACTCAGTTCATTAAGTGTATCTTAATAGGATATATTAAAGAAACAATTGGATATTATCTATATGTTCCCTCATATAAGAAGGTAATAGTAGAAATACATGTCATATTCCTTGATAGGGAGAACATATCTAAAATAGATAGTGTGAAAAATATTGAATTCGATAAATTTGATACTTAATATATATAGGATTTTTCTTGAGAAAAGATTCTATAAAACCCCATATAAGAGATTATTCTAGAGATGTAAGTACTATACAGGTGCATCATAGAGGTAAGAGAATCTGAAAGATATGGTTTTCTAATCATTGAGGATAGTGACTCATTATTTGTTGAAAATAATGATCCTATATCATATAAGGAGGTAGTAAGTAGATCAGAAGTTGAAATATGGAAAGAATCCATGAATTATTAGATAAATTCTATGTAATAGAACCAATTTTGTGTTCTGCTTGATCCTCTAGTAGATGTAAATCCTATTGTATGAAAATGGATATTCAAGAAGAAACAGGAAATAAAAGTTAATTTTGGTACCTATAATGCATGGCTAGTGACTAAATGGTTTAAGAAACATCAAGCAATAAACTATGATGAAAAATTTCAATTATTTATTATGTTAAAATCTATTTGAATTTTATTTTCCATAGAATTTTATCATAACTATGAGATTTAGAAGGTGGATTTAAAGATATTTTTCCTTAATAGTTATGGATGATTTTTATATGTCACAACTAAAATAATTTATGGATCCACTAGATACCAATAATATATAAAAGTTAAAAAGATCCATTTATGGATTTAAGAAAGAATCCAGGTCATATAAGATTCTATTTGATGAGTCTATAAGGTAATTTTGTTTCATAAAGAACAAATATGAGCCCTATGTCTATATATAGTTTACTAGGAGTGCATTCATTTACATAGTAGTTTATTTCAATGACGTATTACTTATTTGAAATGAGATACTGGTCTTACATTTAGTTAATTAATGGTTGAAAAAGTGATTATCCTCGAAATAATTAGGTGAAACAACCTATATTATATGGATTAAGATCATTCATGATAGATTTAAGAGGATACTTGGGCTAATTCAGGGTGCATATATTAATTAGATACTGAAGATATTCAATACGGAACAATACAAGAGGGGATTAGTTATAGTGTCACATGGTATACATCTCTCCAAAAAAATATGTCCTCACACATAATAAGATAGACGGTTATGGGTAGAATACCATACACTTCTATGATATAATCTATCAAGTATTCCATGTTATGTACCAGTCTTGATGTTTCTTACACCTTTAGAGTGGTAGGAAGATATCAAGTAGATCCAAGAGAATAACATTGGATTGTTGTGAAGGACATCTTTAAGGGTCTAAGGCATACTGAGGATATTTTCATAATTTATAGAGGAGATGAGGAGGTATTAATCAATATATATATATGTTATATTTTACATATAGATAAAAATAATTTTAAAGCATAGTTAGGATATGCATTCACCCTCAATGGAGGATTGGTGAGCAAGAATATCTCAAAGTAAGAAATGTTCACCGATCCTATAAAAGAATATGAGTATATTGTGGATTTTTATGTAGATAAATAGTCATTATAGATTCATAACTTTTTCTCTAATCTTTTTATGGTTTCTATAAGTAAATACCATATTGCTTTGTATTGTGATAATACTTCAACAGTGGCTCTAGCCAAGGAACCATGGTCTCATTAATAGACGAAGCATGTACTTTGGAAGTATCACCTATTAATGGATTTTTTCTAAAAGGGTTGAGGTCACAATAAGTATAGTTTCCATAGAGTATAATATTATATAATCATTTACTAAAGCCTTATTTCAATAAAAGCATGTGTGTCATGTGAGAGATAGTGGATTGTTAATTATTAACATTTGATTATATTCCAAGTGAGGGTATATTGGAGTTGGTTCCCTAGAACCAAATACACTATACTTTCTATTACTTGTATATCCATGGTTTTGAATATTAATAAATATATTATCACATGATTATTATTATTTTGTATAACATTTAATGTAATAATGTACTTAAAGTATTTATCACATTAAAAGGTCATATAAATTCCCCGCTATGATGAGAACATAGAAATGATATTATGGTATTCTTATATACATGTTCTATGTTCACATGATATCATCTGATTGGGAACATGTGACATAAGATATCAGGGGTAGGAGGATCATAAGACATTGAGACTTTTTCTCATGAAGTTCTCCCTTGGTTACCTCTAAGATAGGTGGTTAGGAGAATTGACCCACCCGTAGTAATTTCACATGTTATATGTGTCATTCGATATTCCTATCTTCAAATAGGTGTATTGGTCCATATATTTGAGATTATTATTGATGTATATCATGATTTTCATACATTTAGGTATTGATGAAAACTATTAGGACAAATACTCACAGTGAAATAGGATATGTTGGGCATGTCATGACTGATATGAAATTAATTAATAAGTTAAGAAATGTTTTCCCTTTTAGATTTAATGGAAGAAGATATCTCAGGATATTTGATTGGAATGGAATTTTCTGATTAAGTCCACACCTATGGTGGTTTTATTGAAAAGTTTATTTTAGGAAAGTCAAAGAAATAT
Source organism: Viscum album (assembly GCA_963277665.1). Classification (NCBI taxonomy): domain Eukaryota; kingdom Viridiplantae; phylum Streptophyta; class Magnoliopsida; order Santalales; family Viscaceae; genus Viscum; species Viscum album. Next base: position 898,537,709 of record OY728120.1, read on the forward strand.
TTTCAATCATATAGGTTGATGAAATAAGTATGCAACATGCTTGATGAGATATCATAAAAAAGGGATTATATTACACAGTGAATGTTTATAGGAGGTTATTATCATTGTGATGTTTAACTTATTTCTCTATGGGTACCTAAACTTGTTACTAGATGATAATATAGGGATTTGGGTGAGTAATATATATTCCACTAGGAAAGAGGCCTAGAGGGTCACACACTAGGTGTTTCCAAAACCTCAGCTAAATTATATTTAAATTTAATATTACAATATATAGTATTCTTAAGTTTCAAAGAATAAAAATTATTCAAGTTATGTTGATCACATATATTCAATAACCATTTATTTAATATAATAAATATATGACTTGAATATTAAATAAATATTTATTCACAAGTTTAGTGAATATAATATATATTTATTTTTTTAATGACTAATGAAGTGATATTTATTTATTTAAATAAATATTTTTTATTCAAGGTTTGATAAATGCTAGGGAGGGAAAACTGAAAAAGTTGAGGGTCAAGTGGGAATGATATATTAAATACAATTTAAATAAATATTAATTTATTTATTTAATAAATGGTATTTATATTATCTGCAATACATGCACACATTAAGGAAATAATAATAATAATAATATTATTATTATTATTATTATTATTATTATTATTATTATTCAACATGGAGTTCTATAAGGATTAAGAGATTAGCTAAGGGCCAATGTGAAATTACCAATTCTCTAACCTGGATATATAAACCTATTTATATCATTTCTAGGGTTATATGTGGGAGATGTTGTTTTGTATAAAAAACTCTCTAGTGAAATCTCTAAAACCTATAGATAACTTCCTCTAGAACACTCTCAATAATGGAGATCTCCAATCCTCCTCATCCCTCTCAAGCCCTGATATAACTAGAATAAATTCTTCAAACCATGAAGGAATTTTTGTTGTGATTAATGGAAAATGACACTAGTGGTGAGAATTATTTGTGCTAGAACTCAAAGATTCCACAGTGATGTTCTTGTGTACATGGAGCATGTGTGGATACAACTAGATGGATTTTTCACATGAATCCTTCAATTTGATGATGGTATTAAAAGAATAGGTCAATCGATTCAATAATGAATAAATAAGTGGAAGTTGAAACAGACCAACTGAGATCAATGAAATCACAGAGAGGGGGGTGAATTAGTGATATCTTTATCTTTTATGTTATCTTTCTTGTATAAAAACCTTCACCTCCTATTAAAGATTTATCACTTTGATAAAAAACAAAACATTAAACCATCCACAGGAACACAAGTATTTACATGGTTCACTACTCAATAAGAGTATCTAGTCCATGGCATGGTTTGGAAATAATCCAATACCACTCAATCCACTTGAAAACAATACTTTTTGTGTGGATACAAAAATGTGGGAAATACCCATACAATTCTGCAGCAATATGATCAATAAAATAGTGCATGTTCTTTTTCAATCATGGAAGATATAAATAAGATGTTGTAACAAGTTTAGAAACCTTCACCATTATGTTAAGAACGTGTGATTTTGCTGCTTCAACAACTTACACTTTTTTAATTCTTCAAAAAAACAATTCTTCACTTTCTTACCTAGAAATAGGTAGGAAAAACTTCCTTGGTCTTCATAAAGAACTCAGTATAATACTTTAATATAGAAAAGGTCTTATTTTTCAATATGGAACAATTATGATTCATTATTCCGATTGTTTAGTCTGATCTAGTGAATCCCAACTACTCCTCTAATCAAACCTCTTCTGACCACAACTTCTCTGAACACACCTTCCCTAATCACAACTTTTGTTTGGAAACTATTTTGAATCTAGAATTCCAGATCTCCTCCTTTTGTACATGTTAATAGTATCAATGTCCCTTTCACTTTTTCCCCTTTATATAGGTTCACCGAAAAAAAATGCAAGAACTAAAAAAAATTTCCCACTCAAACAAATTCACACTTTTGAATTAATTCAAAAATTCAAAATTCATTTGAACATTTATAAATGATTATAAAATCTTTTAGATTCTACTCAAATCTTCTTTAATTTTATAGATCTTCTTAATTTTGAAACTCATTTGAATAAGAAATTCTCAAGTTCTCAGTTTGGAAAAAGATAATCTGGAATATCTCAATCTGAAACATGTTTTTCATTTTGGTTCACTTGATTTGATTAAAAAAATCACACACAATAATTCTCACTTTCATACTCCAAAACAACTAAAATTATTTTTCTATAAACACCATTGCAACTTATAAATAATTCAAAACCCTATAACTACAGTTCAGTAGTAACTTCAATATGTTTCACCTTTTCATCATTTTTTCAACTATCCCTCAAACTAATGAAATTGTATACAAGGAAACTCATCATCCAATGAATTATTAGTGTTAGTATTTCATCCAATTTATTGGTCTCTAAATATCACTAAATTTATCAGTTTCAACAACTCTGGTTGATTCGATATGATTTGGGTAGTCTGATGTTTTTACTTCGATGGAACCTCTAATGATTCGATCCAAATGAAAATGGTTGACTACATTGTTGCAACTTCTTTTTATGGATTCTATGTCTACTCATCCATATCCAATCCTATTAATCCTATCTAATGGATTTTTATCTAGAATTCATCTGATTGATTGGTGTCAACAACTCAATTGATTTATCGGTGTCTACATATCGTTTTATGGATCAGTGGTGTAACTTGTCCAATGGACCAATTGATAAGCACTTTTTCAAAGCCTATAACTTTATAAAATTTAAACTCCTATTCTCCAAACAACTTCTACATCTAGTGCACCTCGATCCGTTGATCTGCACTTAGAAAACTTCAACTTTATAGAAACACTAAAAAACCTCATTTATCTTTAATTCCAAAAACTACCACTTGTATCATGACTTCTTTATGATGTTGAGAACATTTAGATCAGCATAGAATCATCATATTTTTTATTTAAAACATCTATTATGACATTCTGAATCCAGTACATCTTCCCACTTCATTCTAAAAAACTCCATTCTGAAAAATATGAGTTCGAAAACGAATTCACCCAAAAAACATCTTCATAATAGAAAACTATAATTAATATAATATATTAATAAATCTATTTTCAATCTTATAAATATGAAAATCCCTTTATAAAATAAAAAAAAACTTAAAAATTAAGTTTATTTATTGAAATTAAAACAAAATATAAAACATTCAGCAAACCACTTCTTCCAGCATTCGAAAAACCATCTATATCCAACTTGGTCCCAACAATATCCCCCTTTGGATTTTGTTTTCAACAAAACTTCACAAATAACTGAAACTTTCTAACTCAATCTATCAATAACTAATCAAAAATTATAATCTTACATGATTGAACTCATTAAAGGAAAGAAGAATCATTGAACAACAAAACCATGTTGTCTATAAATAGTGACTTAAGAACATCTCTTGAACTTAAATATTTCAGACTTTCCAAATATTCACAACTTCTTCCACTCTCATTTAAAACCAATATTTTCTACAATAACTTCAAAAAATTATTAAAATTGTTCACACATTTACATACTGATTTCACATATTACCCCTTTTAACAACTACCCCTAATTATATACTTCCTTAAAAGGTTTAGCATATATCAATGGATGGATTTATGAAACATCATTTTTATCCCCCTTGAAAAAACTATCTGAAGACAAGATGAGAGATGAAATAGAAACATATACCTAAACCTTGGATATAAAGGGACTGGAATCCCATGTTCAACCTCAATTTGTAAAAATATTCCTTCGGTAAATGTTTTTTAAATATGTTAGAAACTTTTTCCATTGTAGGAACATATTCTTACTTGATTTCATTCTTATCCACATACTCTTTCATAAGGTGATATTTGATATCAATATTATTTTAACATGAATGTTACATTGTATTTCTACTGATATTTATATCACTTTGATCATCACAACCCAAGAGAATGGGTAACTTTACTTCTACTAGACAATATTCCAACTCAGTCATCATCCGCATAAGTTGTGTTACAACTTGAGTGGAATAAATATATTTAGATTCAGTCATGATAAGAGTTACAAAATTCTACTTTTTAGTATGTTAACTCATATAAATTTCTCCCAAAAAAGAAAACTCCATCAGATGTAGATCTCATATCATCCACACTTCCTTCCCAATAAAAATTTGTATACCCAAAAAAAATCAATTCTTCCTAAGATATCATATTTTATACCATAATCTGTTATGCCTATGATATATTTGAGAATTAATTTTCATTCCAAGAGATGATATTACTTTGGATCCATTTTTAATCTTGCACATAAGGTAAAATCGTATACAATATCTGGTCTTGAAGAAGTTATATATAACAAATTTCCAATCAAATTTCTAAATTATTTAGAGTCCAGTTCCCTTCCTTCTCCATATTTGGACAACTTGGATCCCACCAAAACTGGTGTGGAAACAGGTTTTTAATTTTCCATGGAAAACTTATTAAAAAATTCCTTAGAATGATTTTCTTGATATAGAAAAATAGATTTCTTCTTTTTTGATATTTTTATCCCGTTAAAGTATTTCATTTCACCAAGCATGGACATTTCAAACAAATTCTTCATCTATTCAGAAAAATTTTCACAATTTCTTTCATTATTTCCAGGAAAGATAATATCATCAATATAGAAAATTATAATGAGAGATATCACTTTATTTTCTTTGATGTAGACATTGTTATCAACTCTACCTTTCTTGAATTTTAACTTCCTTAAGTAGGCATCCAGTTTGGAATACTAAGCTCTCTGAGATTTTTTTAGCCCATACAAAGCCTTCTTCAACTTTCACATGTAAATTTAATATTTTCCAATTATTAATCCACATGGTTGTTCAGCATAAAATTCTTTTTCAATCTCTCTATTGATAAAATCTTACTTCACGTCCATTTGAAAAAAATATAAATTCATCATGCTATAATTGCAAGAATGATTCTAATTATTCCTAACCTTGCAACAGGAGTAAAAGTCTCATCAAAATATATACCTTCAATTTGTGAGTAACCTTTTAAAACTAATAATGCTTTGTTTCTTATCACATCATCATATTCATTTAACTTACCTCGGAACATCCACTTTGTACCAATAACATTTTTATCATTTGTTTTTGGTATAAGTTCTCAAGTATCATTCTTCTCAATATGTTCAAACTCTTTATTCATTTCATTAATCCACTCTTGATGATAAAAAGCTTCATTACCATATTTTGGATCAACTTTTTAATACAAAGAAGTATGTGCGACAAAAATTATTATTCTTCTTGTTTGAACCTTTTTTTATCACCAATGATATTTTTTACTTCCCACCTGTTTTCTCAACCTATGATTATATGTACGAAGTTCTCCCTCATCACTAGAAATACTTGAGTCTGATTATTTAATTTTCATAGCATTACTATTATTGTAATTATTTCAATGTTTCTCAACAACAACTCTTTAATATTCTCCATATTCCTTTTCTACATGTTTTTTCAAAACATTTCCTTCATATTTTTTAATAAATTTTACCTCAATATATTCAACTATATTTCTTATTTCTTTATTGAAACATCTATACTTTCTACCATTTGGAGCATAGCCAAGAAATATTCCATCTTCACCTCTTTGATCAAATTTTATAATATTTTCACCTTTTATTATCTATGATGTAGGGAATATTGAAAAATATTGAGTGTTTAGAACTTTGAATTTCATCATAGAATATTTCATAAGGATTCATATCAGAACTTGGAATGTAGAAACATTGATTCTGAATATAAACTATTGTAATCATCGCCTACCTCAAGAATTAATGAGATATAACATGTTCAATAAACATTGAATACCCCATAACCACCAAACTTCTATTCTTTATTTTATTTACACTATTTGGATGTGGTGTGTAAGGTTATCTAAACTCATGATTAATACCATGTTTTTTAAGATAAATTATAAATTATTCATTTTTTGTATTCATGACCATTATTAGTTTTCAATTTTTTACATAATATCCACATTCATTTTATTCTATTCTCTTGGAAATATTAAACATTTTTAGATATTTCTGTTTATGTTTCAAATACATAATACAAGTAATGTGAGTAAAATCATCAATGAAAGAAATGAATTACTTATCTCTAAAAGTTTATTGTTTACTCATTACCCACAAAAATTAGAATGAATCAATTCTAGGGGATGAGTTGAACCGATTTAAACTTTCTTGTGCACTGAGTTTGTAATATTCCATTTATAAAAAATAGAAAAACATAAATCTATTCTTCTAGTAATATCAATAATATCATGAACACTGTCTCTCTTTGTTAACTTGCTCATATTACTCTAACACATATGACTCAACCTTTTATGCCACAACTGATTTGCTTCTATCATGCTTATATAACATGAATTTTGTAAATCACCAACTTGAAACAAGTTCCCCTTTGTATGTTGGCCTCTCATAACAAATTTTCCATCTTCTAATATTTTCACAAAAAAACCATTTTTTCTAAAAAAAAATTATTTCCTTCTTCACAAAGTTTTTAAACACTTAAAAATTTGGGTTTAAATCCATCAATAAACAAGGACTTTTTGGATTTTGGTTTTTATTCTCTAATAATAGCATATCCAAAACCTCTGATTCTGAGTGATTCAGAATTTACAAACATCATTTTTCCTTCTTTGAAATCTTTCAAATTCTTTAATAGTTTCAAATATCCTATCATATGTAAAGATAACCCACTATCCAAAATCCATGTTCATTCTCATTTTGTAGATTTGAGAGAATTTTTTACAACAATATATTTTTATTTTCCTTTATCTTCCTACACATCCATCTTTTAAGAGATTTTATAAAAATGGTATTGTGTTGGTAGCAAAAAAACACATCCTTTAGGAATATGTTCATTCTATTCACATCTTTCACAAATTATTTCTATAAGTTGGAATCTATTTTCAACTTTCAAAACAACTTTATTAGAATACCTTCTTTGAGAGTATTGACTCCCCATAAAACTTTTTTTCCCTTTACTCATGGGATAATTGAAGTGTTTTTTGATTGAACTAGAACATATTTTCTATATGGACAAATCCACCAAAATACTAAAAGTATCCATAGAAAGAATATTTTCCTCTATAACTTCCTTACTATATAGAGTTGTAAACATGTTTTTCTATAACTTTATTACTTTCCATGTTAGGACTTTGTGGATCCCTAGAAGATCTGATATCTTTCAAAATCTTCATCTTTAACTTATATTTCTTCCCATATTAAATAGAATCACCAATAGTAGCAACGTTTCATTAAAACTTTTAAATTTTAGAAACTTTTTAATTTTAAACTTTGTTAGTTTTATCAACATACGTGATTTTATTTACTTTCTTAAACCTATAAATATCTTCATTATTCATTTAAACCTTTAAAGATAAATTTTTTTGATCTCTCTCAGGTCCAAATTTCTCAGAAATTTCACCAATTTTAGAAATATAGTTTTTGAAACTCATAACACCCTGATCAGTTTTAGAGAACTTCTGTTGAACAAGTTATAACTCTTCCACCTTCACTTTTATATTCACTTCAAGATGTTCATTATGATTCTTTTATTTTTCAATATATTTATTCAAGTTATCAATATATTCTAATAACTTATATTTCTCTTAAAGAAAATATTTTTTATTATTTTTTGTAGAACTTTCCTTTTAAAACTTCTTTATTTATCTTTCAAGTATTAAAATATTTCTATGACATTATTTAAACTATATTTTAATAGAAAATTATAACTGGGTATCTTTTTATTTATAAATAATGATTTCATCACCAACAAACTCACCATTATTTAATTTTATAATAAATGTGTCTTATATAACATCTTTAGTGAGATTTTCATCTTTAAATTCACTGACATCATTTTCATCATATTTAAACAAAAAATATCCTTTTGGATTTGGATAACTTTTTATCATTTCCCTTGGAATAAGATTTTGATTTTTCAACATGGTTCTTCTAGGATCTTCATAACTTTCTATTATCTACACCACTTTCTTCTTCATCCTTTCTTCGAGATAAATTTGTATCAAAATGACCAATAACTCCACATTCAAAGAATTTCAGTGGAAGATTCCCTTTTTACTTACCTATTCCACTTTCCAAATTTTTATAAAACAAGGATAAAATATTATAAAAATTGTTACAAACCTCATCTTCACTGTCAGAGTCACTATCTTCTTCATCTTCAATAACTTTCTTGGATTTTCCTTACTTAGAAGCTTTAAAGGAAATTTATCAATCAACCTTTTCTTTAATTTTCATAACTCCCTCTCTTCTCATTTCATGATTAATAAGAGTGTTATGTGAGTCATATATAGATATAGTTTTAGGTTTTCTATCTTCCAAAGATAAAACATTGGAATCAAACTTTTTAGGAAGAATTTATAAGTTATTTTCAATAATAGTTGAATCTTACAGCTTCTCACCAAGACATCTTATGGTGTTAAAAATATCATTCACCCTTGTAAAGAAGTCACCAATTGATTCATATTCTCCCATTTTTAGATCTTTGTACTTCATCCTCTCGATATGTAACTTTTCCTTCTTCACCTTTGTATTGCCTTCATATATATTTTTAAAATTTTTCCAAATAGATTTGGTAATTCCAACTCCCTTCACTCTAAGAAATTCACTTTAAAAAAGTGATGAAAGTAAAGCATTTTTATCTCACCCATCATTCCCTAGATTTTTCTTATCAATAGATATAAGAGGAACATTCTCAGCATGTAAAGTAAATCCAACTATAACAACATCCAAAACATCATAACCAAGAGACATAAGATATGACAACATTCTATCTTTCTATATATGATAGTTATTTCCATAAAAATTGTAATCCCAATACTTTTCACATAATTCAAATTATCTATAACAACTTATCTTCAAACAATTTAGAAAAATAGTAAACGAAGGGAACCTTACCTTTGGTACCAATTGAAAACGCCCAACCTAGATCAATTTAATCACTGAGAGGGGGTGGGGTGAATCAGTGATATATTTTTCCTTTATATTATCTTTCTTTTATAATATAATTCACCTCCTGTTAAAGATTTATCAATTTTATTAAAATTAAACATTCATGAATCCACAAGAACATAAGTATTTACATGGTTCACTACTTAATAATAGTATCTAATCCTTAGCATGTTTTGTAAATAATCCAATACCACACTATCCACTAGAAATCTTCATAACCCCTGGTTTCAAGTAAGTAACCCTTTATTTATGATTTTTAAGTATATAAAGTATTCGAGTGAAGTTTGGGAGGGTTTGGAGTAATTTTGGAATGTTTTGGGGATTTTCTAAAGGTCCATGGTTGGTGAATGGTTAGTGGAAACCATGAAACTCCTACAAGAAACCATTCATAGTGATATAGGGGATAAGGGGATGGCACACAGTTAGGTGCACGGTTTTTCTAAACCGTGCAGCCACCAAGGAGAAACTATGAAAAGTGGGGCAGTGGATTTTTTCATAGTTGGTGCATGGTTTGTCTAACCATGTGATCTAACCATGTGAGGTGTCCCTTAAGGTATAGATCAGTTCATGGTTAGCACATGGTTTTCCTAACCGTGTGACTAACCATTCACTGTTTAAAAACAAGATCCATAAAAAGTGGATCTAGGTCAGGATTAGCCTTTAATCCCTCTTTTTTGATCCATTTAGACCTAACTCAAAAATTATTCCTTCCACGGGTTGTGGAACCCTTCCCCATTTATTTAGAAGCAATCCAAAGGTGTTTATTAGTGAATTGAAGCCAAATTCTCACAGTAATTCTTCATTCATGATAGTTTTTGGTGGTTTTTCTTAGATCTACTTCTCTTTATCTTAGTTTCTTAGATATAGTCCACTATGAATAGATCTAAGGTGGTTTAAGCCATACATGGTAAGATTTGGATTTTTTTATTCTAGGGGAAGTTATCTAAGTCGGGTTTTTGGACATTCAACCTGGTTTCATGGGAATTTTAGTGAATTTATTCATTTTCTCCATAAATTCTAAGGTAGGTGGATTCACTCTCGACTCCTCTTTCTAGAACTATAAGTCTTAATTTCAAATTGGTTGTTTTTTGTGAAATTGATTGTGAATTTGTTGTAAAGTGATTAGAATTGGGAAAATTGGTTGTTTTGGTGGAAAGTGAAAATGGTAACTTGATTTTAAAATTGTTATTCATTTTTTATGATTGGAAAAGTGTTTTTAATAAAATGTTGGTTCTATTGGAAAGGTTTGTTTGAAAGGTGTTTTCAATAAAAGGCTTGGTTTTATTAAAATGGTTTGTTGTTATGGTTTTCAATAGAATATTAGTTTTATTGAAATGGTTAAATTTAATTGGTTTGTCAATGGTTGAATTAGCATGTGGTTGGATTAAATAGATAAACATGGATGGAATAAGATAGATAATGGTCATGAAAGTACCACCATAAAAGGTATGGGTTATGGATGTGAAAGTTCCAAAGTCATTAGTAACACCAATATTGCTTGTATGGGTGAATGTGACTATGTGATATGGAATGGGTAATAAAAATTATATTAATGCAATGGTTGAAATGAATTTTTTAGTTTCTTTCCTTGGAAATTAGTGTTTCTTTGAGAAAACTATTTTACCATGGTACTTGTTTTATATTTAGATATAAAAAAATTTCAATTTATTTATATAAATTGGTTTATATAAATGTTATAACATGTTTTATCCTAGTGGAGTGAGTAGGGAAGTTATTTGGGTAAATCCTATTGGGTTTCATTACTCACCCCTACTTTGGCACTTTGGTAATTTTGCAGATATCGTTTATCGGGAAAAGGTAATAGGTAAAGTATCACACTTCTCTAGTGGTGCATAGTGATACTTGGGATGTATTGTGGAGTGGATCATGGAACATTGTTGGAGCTTGGAGTTTTGTTTTGGAGCCTTTGGGTTCGGTTGGTTATATCTCCAGCTATTTACTTTGATGTTTTGTAGTCTTCTGTTGTGATACTCTATTGTAGTTTGGTTTTGATATCAAGGGTATAGCTTTTTGTTGTTTTTATGTTATTATCATGAATCATGTAGTGTTTCTTTGGTTATGATATATTTTGTTGTGTTGTTTTATTTTCAAATATAAAATCTTCCCCCATTAATTCATAAAAATATTGGCATTTATTTACACCCTTTTCCACCTTGGGGGTGTCGCTTGAGGCCAAGTAATGTACTTCCTACTTATCAATCCAATGAGGAGGGGCAGGATGTTACAGGTGGTATCAGTCTTCATCCTTCCAAATATCTTTGTGGAATAAGTAGTATCAGCTTGTTTGGTCCTTGACTAACAAGTGGTCGTCAATTCTATCGGTCTTGGAGTTGAAATTCATTTTGGTTTATTCCTCGACTTGGGATGGTGGTAAGGAGTAGGATTGTCAGGAATTGAAATGTATAGAATAAAAATACATAGTTAACATTTTTATGATGAACTTCAAGTTACCAGGGAGTAGGTTACATAAGTGTTTTGGAGACACTTATAGGATTTGAAATCTCATTGTCAGGGGTTCGTCCAATTACACAAGCATGACATGCATTATAGAAGAGACTTCCCACTAGGAGTACATATTTAATTTGGAGTAATGATATATGATTTGGTAAATTTTTTTGATTTTTTAAAATTGTTTAAATTGTTTTCAAATGTAATATTTTGAAAAGAGCATAGTGGTGGTATTTTGAAAATTGTTTTAGTTTCAAATTCAAGTTGAAACTTTTCAAAAAATGGTTAAACATGGAAAGGTTGAATTTTAGAAAGAAATGTTGTGAAAGTATGATATGGTAGAATTTGAAATTGTTCAGTCTTCAGTTGCTAGAGAGTGAGACTTATGGTGTATTTTTTGTTTTTAGAAAATGTCACCCGGTAGGCATCGTAGAAACCGACCAGAGGAAGCTGCTGAGAATGTGGTTCCACCTGAGCCACAGGTGAACCAACAACTGGTTTAGAGTATAGTCTAAGATTTTCAGGTTGTGGATAGAGGGAATGGGATAGATTAACCAAGTAAAGTGGATTATTCTGTTTAGTTTCAAAATCAGAATCCATCCATATTTCAGGGTGATTCAGAACCAGAGAAGGCAGAAGTGTGGCTAAATAGGATAAATTGAATATTTTATTTCCTTAGCACACTAATAGAGATGAAAGTAAAGTTATCAATATATATTTTAGAGGATTTTCCATGTCAATGGTGGGATGTAGTAGTTCAGGATAATTGGACTAAGGACTTACATGGTAGGATTTTAAAGAATTGTTCAAAAAATAATTCTATCCTCATACATTCAAGATTTCATAAATGGAGTATTTCTTCAAATTTAAATAGGAAATACTCATAGTGGCAGATTATGAAACTAAATTCATTAATTTAGTCCTCTTTTCACCTAAATTTTCTGCTAGTGAAACCTTGAAGGAATTTATTTTTTAATCAGTATTGAGGTAGGAAATTTACTCAAAGATTATTGTGCTCTATATAACGGATTATATAGAGATGGAGAATAGAGATAATATGGTAGAAAGGTACATATCAGGAGCTACGGGTGGAGAAATTATGTTGATACCTATGGAAAATGGTGGGAACTCTAATTTTGGAAATAATTGAAAGAGGGACACCTATTTCCAAGGTGGTAGAATGACTTATAATTAGACATATGAATCAATGAATCTTCCCCCAAGACCCAAGAGCAATACAAGATGTTTCCAGTGTTGTTATCTTAGTCATGTGAAGCGAGAGTGCACGACACCACCTAGATCATGTCACAATTACAATCATATGGGACATATTCAGCACTATTGTTTCATTTCTCCAAAGTCAAGTGTTCGTGACACTTCTCAGGTGTCATAGACATCGTATTCTTCAACAGGATGTGGGTAGCAGAATAATACTCTTCAATAGAATAGAGCTAGCCATGGTGATTCTAGGAATACCATGACTCCTCGATAAGGGAAGTATCAATAGGGAAACAAGGAACAAAGTGTAAAAACGAAGCAATTATATGGTCTGAGTTGGTTATTATGGATGATCAATATGAACTATCGACCATGATATGTACGAATCTTTTAAATTCTACCCTTATGAAAGCTGTGTTTGATATGGGTGTATCCCATTCCTTTATTGCTTCTCTAATTTTTTATTTTCTAGGTTTAAATTTTGATATGATGACTTCAGTGTTGAAACTATAAACTTCTCTTAGTCAAAGAGAATTTTGAGCCTTTATGGATTGGTTGAAATCAGTCAAGTCTTGTATCAACTTTTATACAAGAACAGTTAGTGTCACGACTAATGATGTTGTTGAGAATCTATTTAAAGGAGACTAAAATGTAAAGGTAGATGAAACAGTCTTGTTGGCACCAGTAGTTTGAATTATCTCATACCAGTTGGTAGAGTTGAATTTGGCATCAATGGAAGAGATCAAGGATAATAGTTTTCTAGCATTTTTTGATCAGTTTCACGATGACTTTCCTGAAATTTTATCAGGGTTTACACCCATAAGAGAAGTGGAGTTTACGATTGATCTCATCTCAGGGACTAGTCATATTTCTTTTCTATATTACCAGATGGAACCAACATAATTAACTGAATTGAAGGTACAGTTGTAATAGCTAGAAAGAAAAGGGTTCATTCGGTCGAGCACATCTCAATGGGTAGCACCGGTCTTTTTTTTCAAAAAGGTGGATGGAACTATTTGGTTGTGTGTGGATTATCATAATCATAACCAAGTTATGATAAAGAATTTGTATCCACTTCCACACGATGATGATTTTTTAGATCAATTGAGGGGATCTCAGCGGTTCTCTAAGATCGACATGTGGTCAGGATATCACCAATTGAGAGTTTGGAAGGAGTATATTTCAAAGATAACTTTTAGAAGTAGATATGAACATTATGAATATATGGTAATTCCTTTCATTATTATGAATTCACCAGAGGTATTTATGTTATTGATGAATATTATATTTCATTGATATGTGGATTATTTTGTGGTTGTTTTCTTGGATGACATATTAGTATATTCAAGGACAAGGGTTGAGCATGAGAAACACTCGGAGACAGTGTTGGTAATCTTGAGGGATCATCATTTTTATGCCAAACTATAAAAGTGTAATTTTTGAATAAAATAGGTATGTTTCCTTGGAAATGTAATCTATGAAAGAGGTGTTTCTATGGATCCAGAAAATATAGAGGCAGTTATCTCTTGGAAACTGCCAAATAATGTCTTTGAGATATGTGGTTTCCTTGGTCTAGTTGGTTATTACTGAAATTTTTTTTGTGATTTCTCATGATTAGTTTAATTGATGAAATATTTGATAAGGAATAATGTTACATTCCAATTTAATGATTAATATCATAAGTATTTTTGAGAACTTAATGTTTTCCTTACATCAGCACCAATCTTGATTTTTCCAGAATTAGGAAAAGGGTATGTGGTGTATTGTGATGCTTTGGGATCAGGGTTGGGATGTGTTCTCATGCAAGGAGACCATGTTGTTGCTTATGGATCAAGGTAGTTAAGGTTTCATGATAATAACTACCTAACACATGATTTGGAGTTAGCTATCATAATCCATGATTTGAAGACTTGGAGTCATTACCACTTTGGTGAAAAATTTACTATGTTTATAGATCATAAGAGCTTGAAATATATTTTCTCAAAAATGGATTTGAATCTGAGACAAAGAAGATGGATTTAGTATCTCCAAATTTTCAACTTTGACTTGATGTATACATCGAGTAAAGGAAATATAGTGTCAAATGTATTAATCGGAAATTCATATGCTCAGTTGGAAAAAGAGGCTTCAGATGAGTGGTAGTTCATGTCAGCCCTAGCCAACAAGCACTTGGATTGTGAAGACCAAGGGACTACAGTAGTTTTATTTCTATTTTAAATGGTTACTAATTTGGTTTATATGGTTAAGGAGTTGTAGACATCTGATTCATAATGTGTTTCTATGAGGTATAAACTCAATGGTGGGGAGACCATTGAGGGCTATAGGCTGTATAGAAGTTCAGTGTTGTGGTTCAAAAATCATATGGTCATACCTATTGTTTTTTTTTAAATAACTTCTTCATTCGTAACACCATTTGATATGGGATGTTCATCCTAGAATATAGAAGATGTATAAGGTATTGAAATAATAGTTTTGGTGGATTGGTATGAAAAGGAAGGTGGATGAGTTTGTTTTGAGATTCTTAACTTTCCAGCAAGTTAAAATAGAGCATCAGCGACTAGCAGGTATGTTGTAGTCTTTACATATTTTTGTTTGGAAATGGGAGCATATTTCCATGGATTTTGTAACATGTCTCCCAAGAACAGTTCAGAAACACAATTCCATGTGGGCGATAGTGGATCAGCTCAATAATTCATCCCATTTCATCCTTATTCATCAATCTCATATAGTGGAGGACTTTTCAAAAATATACATATGAGAAGTGGTAAAGAGGAATGAATTTCCAATTTTGATAGTGTCAGATAGAGATCTGAGGTTTACGTATCATTTTTGGAAATCCTTAAAAAAATCCCTTGGGACTCAGTTGACCATGAGTACAGTGTATCATCCGTGAAAGGATGGTAAATCTGAAAGGATGATAAAAAAAATTTAATACATGACGCGGGATTTTGTAATGGATTTTGGTGGCTCGTGGGAGGAGAATGTACTATTAGTGGAGTTCTCATATAACAAAAGTTATCAAGCCTCAATACATATGGATCCTTTTGAAGAATTGTATGTGTGTATTATCATTCTCCACTTTTTTAGGTTAAAACTAGTGAGACTTCATTATTTGGGTTGAGCCTTGTCCAAGAAACAATGGAGAAGATTTAGTTGATTATGAAACAGATAGATACATCTCAGAGCCATCAGAAATCATATGAGGATCATCATCGATGACCTTTTTCCTTTGAGGTGAGTGATAATGTTTTCTTGAGAATCTCTCCAAGGATTTGATAATATTGTTTTGTAAATTAGTTAAAGTTATCTCCTTGATACATAGGACCTTTTGAGATACTGGAATGGGTTGGATAGGTGGCATGTCATTTGGATTTTCAAACATGGTGTAGTGTTATGGATAATGTGTTTCATGTATCTCAATTGAAAAATTATCTGCCTGATCCTGTCCATGTGATTCTATGGGATCACATTGACCTAGATATGGATGATTTATTAGTGCACATTCTAGTGTGGATTATGGATAAGAAATAGAAAGTATTTTATGAGAAAAGCATCGGTCTCGTGTGGGTTTTGTGGCAACATGGTAAGATTCAGTAAGAGACTTGGTAACGGGAGAAGGAAATGAAAGTGAAATGCCCAGAACTCTTTCTGAGAAATGATGTTTTTCTACTTTTTGGGGATGTAAAGGCCAATGGTTTGGATAATTTAGCACCCCTGATTTCAAGTACATAACCATTTATTTATGATTTTTAAGTTTGTAAAGAATTTGGATGAAGTTTGGGAGGGTTTGGAGGAATTTTGGAATGTTTTTGGTGATTTTCTAAGGGTGTACGATTGGTGAATGGTTAGTGGAAACCATGAAACTCCTATAGGAAACTGTGTATAGTGAGACAGGGGATAAGGGGATAGAACACAGTTAGGTGCATGGTTTGTCCAAAATATGTGACCACCAAGGATAAACCTTGAAAAGTGGGATAGTGGTCTTTTGCACGGTTGGCACGAATTTTTTATAACTGTGTGGTCCAACCATGTGAGGTGTCCTTAGAGGAAAATGTTGGTATATAGTTAGTGTAAAATTTGCCTAATCATGCGACTAACCATGCACAGTTTAAAAATAAGATCCATAAAAGTGGATCTAGGTCGGTATTAGTCGTTAACCCATATTTTTTTGCTACATTTCATCCCTAAATCAAAAATTCTTCCTCCCAAAGGATTTTGAACCCTTACCCATCAATTTTTAAGTGATTTGGAGGTGTTTCTTAGTGTGTTGAAGACGTATTCTCATGGTAATTCTTCATTCATGGAAGTTTTTAGTGGTTTTTCTTAGATCTACTTCTCTCTATCTCTCTCAGTTTCTTGGATCTAGTCCAATTTGGATATATCTAAGGTTCTTTAAGCCATTCAGGGTTAGATTTGTCTTTTTTGGTGCTAGGGGAAGAGATCTAAGGCAGGTTTTTGGAGATTCAACCCAGTTTTGTGGGCATTTTAGTGTTGTTCTTCATTTTCTCCATAAATTGAGAGGTAAGTGGATTCACTCTCAACTACCTTTCTAGAACTAAAAGGCTTAATTTAAAATTGGTTGTTTTGTGTGAAATTAATGGTGAAATTTTTGTGTAATGATTAGAATTATGCAAATTGGGTGTTTTGGTGGAAAGTGAAAATGGTAACTTGATTTTAAAATGATGATTTTAAAATGGATATTCGTTTTTTATGCATGGAAAAGTGTTTTGAATGAAATTTTGGTTCTATTGGAATAGTTTGTTGGAAAAGTGTTTTCAATAAAAGGGTTAGTTTCATTGAAATGGTTTTTTTATAGTTTTCAATAGAAGTGTGGTTTTATTGAAATAGTTAAATTGAATTGGTTTGGAAATGGTTGAATTGGCATGTGGTTGGATTAAATAGTTAAGCAAGGATGGAATATGATGGATAATGGTCATGAAAGTACAAACATCAACGGAATGGGTTATGGACATGAAAATTCCACCATCAATGGTAACACCAAGTTTGTGTGTGTGGGTTTGTGTGGCTATGTGATATGGAATGGGTAATGCCAATTAGATTAATTAAATGGTTGAAATGAATTTTTTGGTTGTTTTCCTTGGAACTTTTTTTTGATTTGAGAAAACTATTTTACCATGGAACTTGTTTTATATTTGTATATAAATTGTTTTTATTTTCTTTATATAAATTGGTTTATATAAATGTGATAACATTTTCTATGATAGTGGTGTGAGTAGAGATGTCATTTGAGAAAATTATATTGAGTTTAATTACTCACCCCTACTTTGGAACTTTGGTGATTTTGCAGATATCATTTATTAGGACACAGGAAAAATTAAAGTATCACACTTTTATAGTGGTTCATAGTGATACTTGGGATGTATTGTGGAGTAGATCACGGATAATGGTTGGATCTTGGAGTTTTTTTGGAGCCTTTGGTTTTTTTTATTATGTATTCCACTATTTAAATTGATTTTTTGTAGTATCCCATTATGGTGCACTATTGTAGTTCAGTTTTAATATCAAGGGTTTGAATTTTTTTTGTTTTTACATTGTTATCATGCATCATGTAGTGGTTCCTTGGTTACGGTATGTTTGGTTGGGTTGTTTTATTTTCAAAGGGAAAATCATCCCCATTAAGTCATGAAGCCCTTGGAATTTATTTCCAACCTTCGGCACCTTGGCGATGTCTCTTAAGGCCAAGTAATATCCTTTCACCTTCTCAATCCAATGAGGAGGGGAGGGATGTTACAAAAAAATCTTTTTTGTGTGGATACAACAAGTAGGAAATACCCTTACACTTGTGTAGTACTATGATCAATACAAAAATGAATGTGATTATTCTAGAATGAAATATGTAAATAAGATTTTGTAACATGTTTAGAAACCTTTAAAAATAGGTCCAGAACATGTTACTATTCTACTTCAACAACTTCCACTTTTTTAATTATTTAAGAGAAACAATTCTCCACTTTCTTACCCAGTAGTAGGTAGGAAAAACTTCCTTGGAATTCATAAATAACTCAGTCTGATTATTCAATTCAGAAACATGTCTGATTTCTTCGTCAATAAACAATTCTGATTCATTAGTCTAATTGTTTAGTTCGATCCGGTGAATCCTGACTACTCCTCAGATCATAACTCTTCTGACCACAACTTCTCTAACATCACCTTCTATCTAGAAACTAGTTTGAATCTAGAATTCCAGAGCATTGATTTTTGTACTCATGAAAAGTGTCAGTGTCATTTTTACTTGCACCCCTTCATTTGGGTGCGCCATAAATAGAAAAGGTAGGAACCCAAAATGATTTTCCCGCTCAAAAAATCATAATTCTGACTTAATTTAGAAATTAAAACATAATTTAACCATTTATCAATGCTTCTCAACTCTTCTAGATTCTTATCGAATCTTCTTGAATTCTATAGAATGTCTTAATTTCGAACCTCATTTGAATAAGAACTTATCAAGTGCTCAATTTAGAAATAGATAGTCCATAATATCTCAATCTAAAACATGTTTTTCATTCTGGTTTACTTGATTTGATTAAATAAAAGTCGTGCATAATATTTCTCACTCTAATGATCCAAATAAACTGAAACTATTTTTCTATAAACACTATTGAAATATCTAAATACATCAAAACCCTACAAATATAGTTCAATATAAAATTCAATATGTTTCACCTTTTAATCATTTTTCAACTATCCCTTAGACTAATAAAATGGTGTATGAGGAAACTCAGCATCTGATGACTTATCAGTGTCAGTATTTCATCTGATTGATAGGTCTATGAAGCTCACCTGATTGATTAGTGTTAACAACTCTTCTTATTTATAATCAACAAATCTGGTTGATCTGATCTGATTTTTGTAACATCTCACCCAATCCCATTGTCTTGAGAGGTCATAAGAATTCTACTAGGACTTAAGTGACATTCCTAAGGTGCCAAAGGCTGGAAATAAATTCCAAGGGCTTCAAGAATAAATTGGGGAACAATTTTCCCTTATGATAAACCAACCAACCAAACAGTCTATTACCAAAAAAACTACATGATGCATTTCAAAAAAACAACCCCACCCATACATTACCAAAAGACAACCAAACTATTCCACAACAATCCTTACATGCCAACACAACCAAGTCCAAATATCAGAGTACCAAGGGTAAGACTACACACCAAGACCCCAAATAACTAGGACACTGTTCATATCTCCACACCAAGATCCATGCTCTAAGCACCAAAACATCACCAAATCATCATATCGAACCTCTAGAAAAATGAGATGCTTTACCATTACCTGTTTCTTGGAATACAACATTTGAAAAATCACCAAAGTGCCAAATTAGGGGGTGAGTAATAATACTCAATAAGATTTCCTCAAATGACTTCCCTACACACGCCACTAGGATAGAACATGTTAGCAAAATTTATATAAAAAATTTATATAAAGTTCACAAACTAGTTCAAAAATGAACAAAAATCAAAAAAAATATTTACCCAAAGTAATTTACCCAATTTAGTGAATAACCAAGGAAAATAAACAAACATGTCATTACCCATTCCCTTTTTTCAAGACCACATACATATCACAACCATACACACAATTATGTCACACAACCAATACAATTCACTCAATCATGGTTCTAATTTAACGACGGTACCTTCACGACCAACCCATCTCCTCCATGGGGTGGAACTTCATGCCCATACCTGGTGTGGAACTTCATGCCCATCACCCTCCCTTTTTATGATGGTACATTCACGACCATCGCCTTGATGGTGCTACATTCCTGACCACCATCCATCCAACTCATGAAAATCAACATTTACCAAAATCACCACAACATTTAAATCCACAATTACCGAAATCATATCACCCAACAATTTTCAATACCAAATTAACCAACAATCACAAAGGACCAAGGCCACACAATAATCACACCGTCATTTCCAACACATGCCAATTCACTTCAATAAATCACCCATTTATTGAAAACGCCCTTTAACCAACTTTACATTCCCAACCACATTTCAATAAACAAAATCTTTATTTAAACCCATCTTCCATAAACACTTTTCATAATCAACCACTAACGATTTTAAAATCTACATTTTAAAATCACACAACAAATCTCCTTTTTGCAATAATAACCCATTTTCCCCAAAATCCCCCAAATCATCGCCAAATGGGTTTCCAATAAGATTAACATATTATTATCACAATTAATTTCAAGGAAAACAAATTAATTTCAACCAAGTTCACTAATTCTAACCAAGTGGAGTCAGGAAATAAGCCACCTACCTTTAGGTTTTTGGAGAAATCGACCCATGAACAACCGTACCAAAAATCCAGAAAACGCTTCACTGAAACCACTCTAGATTATCTTACCTAGCATAAAAAGGCCCTAATATCACCATTTAAGGAAAAAAACCTAGATCTACACACAAAAGATGTAGATCTAGAAAACCGAGAGAGATGGAATAGTAGATCTAGAGAAAACCAAATATAAACCAAGAGAGAAAATTTACCTGAGATGAACCACCTTCAAACCACAAAGAAACCCCTTTAAATACCTTCCAAAAAGAGTGGGAGAGCACCACTAACCCTTGATAAGGATAAATCCTGAGTGAGGATCTAGTGGGAGAGAGTTTGGGTGTTTTTAGGGCAATACCGACTAATCCCAAATTTTAAAACCCTATTTTTAAAGGGTTGCACGATTAGATCACACGGTTAGACAAACTGTGCGCTAACCATGTGCCTACTGCTGTATCAAAGGGGAACCTCGTATGACCCACCCTGCATGGTTAGACAAACTGAGCGCAAACCATGTGTACCCCACTGCCCGCATGATTCATCTCGCACAGTTTCCCCCAACTGTGCGCAAACTGTGCAGCCTTAAAAAGGCCTCCAAACTTATTCAAAACCATTCCAAACTCTCCCAAAATCTTACCAACTCATCCCAGGAACTTTAAACACATAAAAAGGCATAAAAATTCAACATTCCTCAAACTGAGGGTGCAACATTCTCCCCACCATTGGAATTTCCATCCTTGGAAAGTAGAGAACCATCTCATTGTTGAAAGAGCTTTGGCCATTGCTCGGCCATCTCTTTCTCCCGCTCCTAAGTATCCTCATAAATCTGATCATACTTCCACAAAACCCAAACTAAACTAATGATTTTACCATGAAATAATTTCTCTTTCCTATCCAAAATCCTCATTGGCACGTGCACCACAGAAGCATCTGGTTCTATCTCAACATGATCCCAACAAATCACATAGTTAAGATCTGGTTGATACTTATTCAATTACAACACATGAAACACATTGTGTACCGCACTAAATCTTGGTGTCAAATCCAACTAATAAGACACCTCTCCAATCCTCTCAAGTATATCAAAAGTCCCAATATACCTTGGAGATAAATTACCCTGCTTCCCAAACTGACGATGTCCCAACCTAGGAGATATTCTCAAAAACACATGATCACCCACCTCGAATGAAAACGGTCGTCGACGATGGTCCTCATTTGATTTCTGAAAACTTTGAGCCATCTCTATCCTCTTTCTAATCAACTTGATTTTATTTGTAGTATTTTGGACAAGTCTCGATCCAATCATCAAAGTCTCACCTTTTTCCACCCAACATAGTGGAGAGCGACACAGACACCCATACAATGCCTTAAATAAAGCCATGTGTATTGAAGCTTGATAATTGTTATTATATGAGAACTCCACCAATGGTAAGTTCTCATCCTATGAACCACCAAAATCTATCACAAAATCCCTTAGAAGATCCTCTAAAGTTTGTATCATCCTCTTGGAGTGGCCACCTATCTGAGGATGATATGTTGTGCTCATCATCAATTGTGTCCCAAGGGATTGCTGCAAGGATTTCCAAAAACGAGATGTGAACCTTGGATCTCTATTTGATACAATTGAAAATAGAACACCATTCCTATTTACCACTTCCTTGATATAGATTTTGGATAGATATTCCACTGTATGGGATTCATAAATCGGAATGAAATGTGCCGACTTTGTGAGATGATCCACAATCACCCATATGGATTTGTGTTTCTTGTCCATTCTTGGGAGACCCGTCACAAAATACATTGTTATTTGATCCCATTTCCACACTGGGATAGGTAAGGATTTCAACATTTCATCTGGCCACTGATGATCTACCTTGAATTGTTGACAATTCAAGCATCTCGAAACAAACTCGTCCACATTCCTTTTCATACCTACCCTCTAAAACTACACTTTCAATGTCTTATACATCTTCTAAATTCTAGGATGGACAGCCCACTTGGAATGATGATAATCCCTAAGAAGTTACTTCTGACAAGACACTGGGACCACCATCCAATTCTGAAAACACAAGACTGAATTCCCATTCAGTTACCAGCTCTCAATGGGCTCCCAACCATTGAGTTTTGACCTCATCACCATACACTCAAAATCAGATGTTTGTGAATCTCTAACCAAACCAACCAAGTCGTGAATCAAAGAAACGGAAAAGAAGACCACTCTTTCACCCCATTACTCACATTCCAACCACATTTCGGCTATGACCAACATCAATTTCCACTGATCTGATGCATGTTTCACCACCTAAGCACATGATTTTCTACTTAATGCATCTTCCACAAAATTTCCCTTACCCAGTGTGTACATTAAGTCAAAATCAAACATCTAGAGATATTCAATCCATCACCTCTACCTCAAGTTCAAATATCTTTGTTAGAAAATATGTTAACTCTTATGATCGATAAACACCGTGAATTTCTCACCAAATAGATAATGACGCCACATCTTTAAAGCGTGAACCACTATCGCCAACTCCAAATCATGTGTTGGGTAGTTCCTCTCATTAAACCTCAACTTTTGTGATCCCTATGCAACCACATGATCCCCTTTCATGAGAACACACCCCAACCCTGATCCCAATGCATCAAAATACACCACATACCCTTTCACTGGTTCAGGAAAGACCAAGATTGGTGCTGATGTAAGGTGGCCCTTTAGCTCTTCAAAGCATTTCTGACACTGCTTATCCCATTGAAATGGGATATTATTCCTTATCAAATTTGTCATCAGTGAGGCCAATCGTGAGAAATCATGAATAAAATTTTGATAATATCCAACTAGACCAAGGAATCTATATATCTCAAAAATGTTCTTTGGAAGTTTCCAGGAAATAACACCCTCTATATTTTCTGGATCAACTGAAACACCTTTCTCAGAAATGAAATTGCTAAGTAAAAAAACCTCATGTATCCAAAAGTCACACTTGGACAATTTTTCATACAAATGATGATCCCTCAAGATCCCCAACACTATCTCCAAGTGCTGCTCATTCTCTACCCTTTTCCTCGAATACACCAATATATCATCAACAAATACCACCACAAAAGAATCTAGATATCTCTAAAATATCTAATTCATCAATTACATGAACACTACTGGTGCATTCGTTAAACCAAAGGGAATAACCATATACTTGTAATGGCCATATCTACTTTTGAAAGTTGTCTTGGGGATATCCTCCTTCCTCACCCAGAACTAATGATACCCTGACCTCAAGTCAATCTTGGAGAACTGTTAAGCTCCCCTCAACTGGTCAAACAAATCATCAATGTGTGGAAGTGGATATCAATTTTTTATTGTAACCTAATTAATTCTATGATAATCCACACAGAGCTACAAATTTCCATCCACCTTTTTAATGAACAACACCGGTGTTTCCCATGGAGACGTGCTAGGCCAAATGAACCCTTTGTTCTCTAACTCTTCCAACTACACCTTTAATTCCCGTAATTCCTCTAGTGCCATATGGTAAGATGGAAGTGAGATAGGACTATTCCCTGAAAAGAGATCAATCATAAAATTCACTTCTCTCGTAGGTGGTAACCCTAAGAATTATTTGGGAAATACGTCCATAAATTGATCCACAACTACCAGAAGAACACTCTGATCAACTGGTTCCACTGATGCCAAGGAAAAAACTGCTAACTGATATGAGATCATGCCAACAGCTAGTGCCAACAAATCCATTCCACCCATATTTTCATTATTATCTCCTCTAAAGAGATGTTCAATGCCATCCTTCGTCATAAAACTAATCATTAGCACATACAAATTGATGTGGTCCTTAAATGTCACCAACCAATCCATTCCTAGGATTATATCATAAGCAACCATCTCAAGCACTGAGAAATCCTACATCAATTCAATGTCATCCAAAACTATACAACACGCTCTACATATGAAGGCTCAATACTCTATTTTACCTAGAGGAGTTTGTAGTTTCAAAATAGAAGGCATAATTTCCACATGTAAACCCAACAAATCAATGATGCAAGAAGAAAGAAAAGAATATGAAGCACCCGTATCAAACAAATCTTGCATCAACGTAGAATTTAAAATAATTGCACCTCACACTATGGATGGTCCTGACTGATCATCCACCGCAACTTTCTTAGCTCCAAACAGGTGTGTGATTTCTATGATCTTCTCTTTATTACCCTACTGAAACTTTCCTTGCTGAGAAGTGTCACGAACACCCGACATCATAGCATTATAGAAATACCGCTGAAGATGCCCCATATGCTTGCAATTATTACATTCTTGAGGTTGTACATTACAATCCCATTTTATGTGGCCTATAGAACCACACTAAAAGCATCCTAGATTACACTTGGGTCTCAGAGTAAGTTTTAACAATCTAGTGGTCCAATTCTGATGTGATCCATGTCATTGAGAAAAAGTTTTTGTATTTCTATTCCTCTTAGTGTTAGGGTTCGCACCTCCTCTCATGAGGAAAATCGTACTTACATTCCTTGGATTTATGACCGTGATAGATATCATAAAAGGTGTATCTGGTTGTAGTCTTGTTTGAACTATCTAAAAATCCTGAATGATGCTTTGGTCCAACTGCTGGTTCACTTGGGGATCAGGTGCAACCACATTTTCAGCAGCTTCCTCTAATTGGTATCTAAAATTCCTACCTGGTTCCATCTCTATCAACATAAGAATCACCATAAGTCTCACTCCCTAGAAACTAAAGGCTTACAATTCCAATTTCAATTACATAGCAATTATCACAACCAGTCTTTCCACAATTTCACATTTCCCATGTTGCACCATTTTTTAAAAATCCACCATGTTTTGAAAAAATCAACCCATTTTCAAAATACCACAAGTTTCCATGTTTCAAATACTTCCATTTTAAATCCCAATTCAAATTTTTCGAAATCCATAGATTCATATCACACCATAAATCATTATACCCCAATGAAATATGTTCCCTAGAGGGAATTTATTTCTACCATGCATGTCATGCTCATCTCATTGGATACACCCACGACAATGATATTTCCATTTCCTATAAGTGTCTCCAAAACACTTATGTACCCAACTCCCTAGTAACTTGAAGTTCAGCATAAAATGTTTAGATAATCCTTTTATGCTATACATTCCAAGTTCTGACAATTCTATGCCTTGCTACCATCCCGACTCAAGGAATAGACCAAGAACTAATTTCAACACCAAGACCAACAATCAATGCCAAAGGACCAGACAATTGTGCTCACTTGAAAGACAAGGACCAAACAAGATGATAACACTAGTAACATCCTGCCCCATCCCATTGTCTTGAGAGGGTAGAGGAATGTTACTAGGCCTTAAGTGACGTTCCCAAGGCGCCAAAGGCTGGAAATAAATGGCAAGGGCTTCAAGAATAAATTGGGGAACAATTTTAACTTATGATAAACTAACCAACCAAACAATCCATTACCAAAAAAATTACATGATGCATGTCAACAAAACAACCCCACTCATACATTACCAAAAGACAACCAAACTATTACACAACAATTCTTACATGACAATACAACCAAGTACAAATATCAGAGTACCAAGAGGAAGACTACACACCAAGACCCCAATGAACTAGGACACCATCCATATCTCCACACCAATATCCATGATCTAAGAACCATAACATCACCAAATCATCATATTGAACAGCTAGCAAAATGAGATGCTTTACCCTTATCTGTGTCTCGGAATACAACATCTACAAAATCACCAAAGTTCCAAATAAAGGGATGAGTAATAATACTCAGTAGGATTTCCCCAAATGATTTCTCTATACACACCACTAGGATAGAACATGTTAACACAATTTATATAAGCAATTTATAAAAAGTTCACAAACTAGTTCAACAATGAACCACAATCCAAAAAATCTTTACCCAAAGAAATTTACCCAATTTATTGAATAACCAAGGAAAACAAACAAACATTTCATTACCCATTCCCTTTTTTCAAGACCACATACATATCACAACCATACACACAATTATGTCACACAACCAATAAAATTCACTCAATCATGGTGCTACTTTAATGGTGGTACCTTCACAACCAACCTGTCTCCTCTATGGGGTGGGACTTCATGCCCATCCCTGGTGTGGGACTTCATTCCCATCACCCTCCCTTTTTATAATGGTACATTCACAGCCATCGCCTTGATGGTACTACATTCTCGATCACTATCCATCCAACTCATGACAATCAACATTTACCAAAAATCACTAAAACATTTCAATCCATAATTACCAAAATCACCCAAAAAAATTCAATATCGAATTAACCAACAAGAAAAAAGAACCAAGGTCACACAATAAGCACACCATCATTTCCAAAACATGCCAATTCACTTCAATAAATCACTCATTTATTGAAAACACCCTTTAACCAAATTTCCATGCCCAAACACATTTCAATAAACAACATCTTTATTGAAATCCATCTTTCACAAAACATTTTTTATAATCAACCACTAAAAATTTTAAAATCAACATTTTAAAATCACACAACAAAGCCCCTTTTTGCAACAATATCCCATTTTTTCCAAAATCCCCCAAATCATCGCCAAATGGGTTTCCAACAAGATTCACACATCATTATCACAATTAATTTCAAGGAAAACAAATTAATTTAAACCAAGGTCACTAATTCTAACCAAGTGGAGTCGAGAGATAAGCCACCTACCTTTAGGGTTCTAGAGAAATTGACCCACGAATAACCGCACCAAAAATCTGGAAAACGCTCCACCTAAACCACTCTAAATTCTTTCCCTATAATCAAAAAATCCCTAATATCATAATTTAAGGCAACAAAAACCCTATATCTACACACGAAGGATGTATATCTATAAAACTAAGATAGAGGGAAGAATAGATCTAGATAAAACCAAGAGAGAAGATTTACCCAAGATGAACTGTCTTCAAACCACCAAGAAACCACTTCAAATCCCTTCCAAAAAGAGTGGGAGATAACCCCTAACCCTTGATAAGGAGAAATATCGAGTGGCGATCAATTGGGATAGAGTTTGGGTGTTTTTAGGGCAATATTGACTAATCTCATATTTTAAAACCCTATTTTTGAAGGGCCGCATGGTTAGCTCGCACGGTTAGACAAATTGTGCGCTAAATGTGCGCCTATTGCTGCCTCGAAGGGGCACCTTGCACAACCCAACCCACATGGTTAGATAAACCGTGCACATAATGTGTGTACCCCACTGCCCACACGGTTCATCTCGCACGGTTTCCCCCAATCGTGCTCAAACCGTGCAGCCTTAAAAAGGCCTTCAAACTTATTCAAAACCATTCCAAACTCTCCTAACCCCTTCCAAACTCATCCCAAGAACTTTAAACACATAAAAAGGTATTAAAAAATGTTACATACCTCAAACCGAGGGTTCTACAATTTTGGTGGTCTAATGTTCTGCCTATGATAGAACTTCTAATTCTTCAAACCAAATGAAAATGGTTGACTAAATTGTTACAAATTATTTGTCCAGAGGCTCTATCTACTCATCCATATCTGATAATATTAATTTTATCCATTTTATTAGTATTTTGAGATCATATTATTGATTGATGTCAACAACTCAACTGATTGATTGGTGTTTGCACCTCATTTATTGGATTAGTGGTGCAATTTTTTTGATGGATTGATCGATCAACACTTTTGAAAAAACTGTGAATTCATAAAATTCAAACTCCCATTATCCAAATAATGTTTTCATCTGGTTCACCTCGATTTGATGATATTCACCCAAAAAACTTCAACTTCATAGAAACACTAGAAATTTTCATTTCTCATTTCTTCCAAAAAAATCCCTATTGTATCATGACTTCTTTATGATGTTGTGAACATTGAGATCACCATAGAATCATTATATTTTGTATGTAAATCATCACTTATGAAATTCTGAATTTGGTACATCTTCCCACTCTGTTTCAAAAAACTCCATTCCAGAAAATATGAGTATAAAAACAAGTTCATCTAGAAAACATCTCCAGAATAAAAAACTGTAATTGATGGAATTTATTAAGAAATAAAAATTTGGTCTTATGAATCTAAAACTCCTTTAATTTTATCACCAAAACTTAAAAAGTAAGTTGATTTATCTCAATGAAAACAAAATACAAAACATTCAACAAACCACTTCTTTCAGCATCTGAAAAACCATCTCTGACCAAATTGGGCCCAACAGAGGTAATTCTAAATTATATAAATTAATTATAAATTGTATGTGAAATATCTTGTCTATTGGATTCCATATTTTCTATCCATATAGTTATAAATATATATATGAATAATAATATAAAAACCTATTGTTAGTCATGGGCCTGACCACTTCTTCTGCACCCTAGAACTTTCACAATTCATTTCAATAAATATTCTCTTATTTGATTTTATTCCCATATTAGAATGAACCTCAAATATTTTAATCACAAATTTACAAATGAAAAAACCATATAACAAAAATAATATACAAAAACACAAGTATTTTACTTGTTTTATCCTTTAATGTGGATAGATAAGTACAAATAGTATATACTTGGTGATCTGTTGATGTAATTGAATCACTAAAACCACTTGTAGCATTTACAATGAATTTGGTTTGGTTAAATATCAAGACCAAGTCTTTCATATACTTACTCACTCTTTATAAATGATTCAAGTAAGGTTTTATAATAAAATTATCACAAAATTTATAAATAATATGATCAAAATAAATTAAACACAAAACCAGTGATGGTGTTTCTCTCCAACTCAGTATTATTATAAACAACATTTTCATCTCCTCAATTGGATAGATATTCATTTAGTTCCTTGATTAATTGTACTCATAAATTCTATAAAAAAATTACATGTTAAACACAAGAATATAAAGTACCTTTCTCTATTATCCTTATCTTTTCTTCATTTAGTCACAAAAATATATATACTCTAATATTGGTCTTTCAAACCTAGAAAGAATGGGTATGATCTTTTTACATTGAATATATTGTCTATATTTTCTCTAATTTTCAAACTCATTAATGGATATTCAAAAGAATCCAAATATATTGAAGTAAATCCAAAATTAAAATCTTCAAATGTTCCTTCATGTTCTCTTATTTCACCTTGTGTTTTATGACTCCAATAATTACTATGATCGTTAGAGAAAATCTATAAAAATGTTGTGGTCGACTTATGTTATTTTGTTTTTACTCACACCATTCAAGTTTTTCCCCATCACGATCACTAAAAATGATTATAAAATATATAATGGGTAACTTATATTATTCTAAAACCCTCCATGCTAGGTCTAATGAAGAATTTCATAGCCACCAAAATGGTTCAGACAATATTGTGGATTGAAACTATGATCACCATTTTCCTTCTTTTAAACTTGTGAACATCTTCACTCTTTTCCCTTAGATTACTAGAAAAATATAACCATAATAATCACCATAATAAATAACTCGATCATTTGAATTTCCAATAAACACAATACCATCATCGTGAAATCTTCCCAATGTTCTCAAGGATTTTTCCATGATATTTTCTTCAATCGACAACTCATCATCTTTGGTATGGATTATGATATATTATTATTTAATAATATCTCATAAAATCGTGTGTGATGTTTGAAATATATTGAAAGAAAATATAATAATGATATGTACATGATCTCTTAGATCTCTCATATTAAGATCTCTCAAATATCTTATGGAAAGGGATTATCTTGTAATTAATTTTAAAGTTACTATCAACTCATATTATCTCTTAATTGTGTGTTATGACATCACATGGTAATTTTTTGTATGGATATTGTTTCCCCCATAATTATCATAGATTACACCACATGTTTTCTTAAACATGGAAATATCTAGTTTTGTTTGATATTAGATATGAGCTTCAAATTGTACTTCAATATTTTACCCAAACTATAATCATAACATATATGCCACTTTAATCATAGTTTTACTATAACATTATCCTATGAAACTATAGTATTTATGTTCCACTCATAATTATGACTGTGTTCAAGATCAAATAATCATAAATCATTGTATTAATTTGTATGGAGTAATATTCATCATATTTCATGTCATATCACGACTATCATATGAATATCATTTTTAAATAAAATCGCAATTCTTATGTTTCATGTCATTTTATAATCATAGTCAACAAAATATTTCTCATTAAATCATGATTATTGATTCATTAAGTCATGTCATGATCATAATTCATTCTCTTTTCACATGAAATTATGGTTTAAATATTTATTGCATGTCATCATATTCTCTATCTCATTATTATATGAAAATATATTTTTTATATTTCATGAAAAAACACTATCACAATCTCTAACTAAATATCCTATGAAACTATTTCCCTTGTTATTTAATGAAATTTTATAATTATATTATCATAGTTTCTTAAACCTTATTCAAAAGTAAGCATAATTTATAACTCATAAGCATGGTCAATATGGATCAGAATCTAATAGGTATGCATGTATGAAACATACAACACTAGTTACCTTAAGAACGCTCTCCAAAAACCTTATTAATGAAATTGTGATCAATCCAATGACTAGGGTTTTTGAAATTGTGAAGAGTGGTGTAACTAAAAAATTGGTCACTAAGGTCATGGTCATGGCATGAATTACTTATGAAATTTTTCATTAAAAAATAAGAAATTATCCAACTATATTCCAATGGTCATGGACCATGAAAAAAAACCATGGTTTGTGATTTTTTTTAGAATGAATGACCATGATGTATGTAGCATGACCTGTGATTCATCATTGTCCAAAGAAACATGATTTGTGTCCATGTCGTGTCCTAACCATGTTGTTTTTTTATAACTTGAATTAACTAAAACTCATGGCTATTATAAAACCAATAGTTATTTATTGTTCAATTCAATCCAAAAAAGACCTTCCTCACCCTACTATACCTCATCGGTAGAGGCAATCCCACAGCCTAATCATGTTTATCTCATTATCATAACACCTTTATGGCTTGGGTGATATTTTTCTTTCCAAATAATCCTCTAATTCTATTAAAGTCCTCTTGGCCAGTTCTAACTTAGCTAAAATCATACATCACACTACCACAGATATGGGCAAGGGATGTGATGGGTTTTATCAGCACTAAGTAGAAAGTGCTAATAAAAGGGGGACCTTTATCAGTGCTAGTGAAAAGCATTGATAAAGGGTAGATTTATCAACACTGTTTTTAGCATTGATAAAAGTTTTTAATAAAAAATATTATTAATTTATAAAAAATTAGTATATTTATATTCAAAAAAAAATGTTTATTTGTATACATTAAATAAAAAATGCATGTTTATAATTAAGATATATTTTTTAATAATTCAAATATATATATAATAAATTTCATTAAATAATAAATATATTTATTATATTTATTATATTTATATATTTATATATTTTTATTTTTATATATTTATAATTATATATATGTATAATTTTTAAATATATATTTATAATTATATATAAATACATTTTAAATATGTATATTTATAATTATATATAAATACTTTTTAAATATGTATATTTATAATTATAATTATATATATATATATATATTTAAATAAATATATGTTTCCAATGAATTTGGTCAATTGATGTGTGAATATAACTAACATTCATATGTTATGTATTTATCATGAATGTTTATCTATACATTACACTCTCATTACTATTCATGGTGCTCATTTATATGATGACTCGTTTTTTATGATCTATACTTTACTCTGTGTATATGATTCATTCATGTTCCCATGAAGCTATTATGTTCTCATAAATACTTAAAATCATGATAAATATATTTAAAATAATTATAATTTTATAAATATATATAATTATAGAAATATATTTAAAAATATATACAAATATTTATACATATATACAAATATTTATATTTATAATTATAAATAATATATATATCAGTAAATAATTATAAAATTATAATAAATATATTTATTATATTTATAATTATAATTATAAATAATTATTTATTTATTTATAGTCATAAATATAAATAAATATATATGTATATATGTATATATATATAAATAATTATAAAATTAAAATAAATCTATTAATTATATATAGTCATAAATATATATAAATATATATATATATATATATTTAAATACTTATGAAATTAAAATAAATATATTAATTATATATATATTTTTTATAATTTATAATTATTTAAATAAATATATATTTATATTTAAATACTTATAAAATTATAATAGATATATTTATTGTATTTATAATTATAATTATAAATAAATATAGATTTATTTTTAGTCATAAATATATATATATATATATATATAATTTTATAATAATTTAAATATAAATATATATTTATTTAAATAATTATAAATTATAAAAAATATATATAATTAATATATTTATTTTAATTTCATAAGTATTTAAATATATTTATTTATTTATTTATATTTATGACTATAAGTATATCTATATTTATTTATAATTATAATTATAATTATAATAAATATATTTATTATAAATATATTTATTATAATTTCATAATTATTTAAATATAAATATATATTTATTTAAATAATTATGAAATTATAAAAAAAATTAATATATTTATTTTAATTTCATAAGTATTTAAATTTATATATTTATTTATTAATGATGTACATAGGAGATAAAGATAGAGGCGGAGAGCAGCAATGGTGTTTGTGCTCGCGATCGGGATTTGACTTCGAAGGCGCTTGTGTTGACCTCACTGGAATTGAAATCCTTAGGTCGGGCTTCTTTCAATGGTGCATCAATTGTTCCCACTGCACCGGCTTCCCTGAACCTTGGCGTTGTGGTCTCATCGTACATTTATGTGGGAGATCGGAAAGAAGTGGGACATGGCGCTAGTGTTCATGATCCGGTGAAGGGGACGACATTGACCTTGTCGGATTAGCTGTTCCTAGGCCCAAAAAATTCCAATAGTGCTTCAAAGATCCCTAATGCACTGCCACATGTGACCCTTACCAAGGGTTTTGTCCACGATGAGAAACTTTTGACTGGTTCTTCATTACTGAAGCATTTGCATAAATCCATTTCATTCTGTGAATATCTTAATTTTTCCAAGGATTCTAATTTCTAGGGGTTATAGGACTCCCGGATTTCCAAATCCGATGATGGAAGATTAACTATTATTGCTCATCCTGTGGCGCTCAAGGAATGACCTGATGCCTGTAGTTTTTCTCTCATTGGGTGGTTGATACTTTCTAAGGGTGATAAGTCGTTGAACACTAAGGAGCTGAAGATCAGACTCTCTCAAATCTAGGGTTTTTCATACTGGAGGATAGTCTCTATTAGCAGAGGCTACTTTCACCTAATTTTCTTATATGAAAATGAAAAATTGAGGGTATGGAGTAGTGGGTTCTACTCTCTTAATCTAGGAAGTTTTTGATTGTCTTCTTGGGGTTAAAATTCTAACCCATACCTGTAGAAGCATTCCAATGCTCAAATTTGGGTTTAAATACATGGCTTAAGCTGGGTGTTTTAGCATCGAGTAATTTTGAATGACTTAGTTTCCTGCATTGGTGCTCCCATGAAGATGGATGAGAATACAGTGCATGGGAAATTTGGTTACTTTGCTAGAGTATTGGTTTATGTGGACATGCAGAATACATTACCCGAGTGTACCAATTTAGTCGCCAATGGTGAGAAATTTGAGGTTGTGTTTGAATATGAGTCAATCCTGGCATTCTGTAAATTTTTATGTTTGGTGGGGTATGATGTTTCTGAATTTAGGAACGTGAGGAAAATCCTGATGAAAGTGAGGTCCAATGAAGAAAAACCTGTGATCCAGGCGGTTGCCTCCAACAAGGACAAGTGTATGCCTCTTTACCAACAGCCAATTATTGGACCTATGGAGTAGTTCCAGGTGTAGGACCCCTTGGTTGTTGGTCAGGGGGGGTGAAAGAAGGGGAACTTTAGAAGTATATAGGAGATGTTGCACTAGCTGACTTTTTTTCAATGGGGAAATCTAGTTCTCCATATGGTTCTACACAAAAAAGAGGGATGTGTCTTTGGTATGGGAAATGTCAATATTACTGCTTCCTTTCGTGATGTACTTGTAGTGGGAATCCAAGACATTGCATATCACTGTGATGAGTTTGACTTAGAACATGATGCTCAAATTCAAGTCGATTCTTAGTTTTTGGGGGAGCGATATTCTTTTAAAAATAGGAAAGGGAAACAGGTTGACTCTCCCCTTCAGGTGAACAAGTTTGGAGCGGCAATTGGGGCTAAAGCAGTAACTCCACTAGAGACTTCTCAAGTTATAGTCCCTTCAAAGGGTAAAGGGATGATTAGCCCTAATGACATGCCTGAGTCCAGGAAAAAAATTCTTAACTTACATGATATTCTGAATAGATCTAGTAGTAGGGAGGTATTCCGTAATGAATTTGGGAATGTTGGCTCTAACACGATTCCTACGGGGAGGTCTATTTTGAAGGTCCCACTGGAGATCTCTGCTCTGGTTAGAGATGACCCTCAAATCAAGGGATCCTTTCCACCAAAGGATAATACCAAATCTTAGGTGGATGATGAGACATGTCAACAGCCTAAGCAATGGAGGAGAGGGTGATATCTGCGAGGCAGGGGTGGTGGTCATCGCCCCCACAGATGATGCTTTCCTGTTTTTCGAATGTGTTTGATCTCTACAGCGGTGTATGTTCACTAGTTTTGTATGTCATCTCCATCTTGTATGTTGTTTCTATTTTCTTTTAATAAATTTTAGGAGCATGGGCTGATAACCCATGATATGCACTGTTTTTCATATATTTATTTATTTATATTTATGACTATATATAATAAATATATTTATTTAATTTCATAAGTATTTAAATATATATATATGTGTGTATATGTATATATTTATGACTATAATTAAAATATATATGTAATAAATATATATTTATTTCATAAGTATTTCATAATTATTTAAATAAATATATATTTATATTTAAACAATTATAAAATTATAATAAATATATTAATTAAATATATATATATATATATAAATTTATAGTTATTAAATAATTATAAAATTATATGTATACAAATATTTACAATTATAATTCTAAATAAATATAGATATATTTAAATAATTATAAAATTATAATAAATATATTAATTATATATAATTATAAATATAATAAATTTATTTATTATAAATTTATAATTATAAATATATATATATATTTATTGTATATATAAATATAAATAAATCTATATTTATTTATAGTTATTATTATAAATAAATATTTATTTATTTATTATACATATAATTTTATAAATATATATAAAAATATAAATAATTTTTTATCATTATAGTTTTATCAGTGCTAAAAAGTGATGATAAAGGCATGTTTTATCAATTCTTTCTATTTTAGCACTAATAAAACATACTTTTATCAGCGCTTTTATCTAGTGCTAATAAATGTTTCCACTGATTTTATAAATGAACCCTAAGAGCCCCCTCCTTCTCTTGCATGCCTCAAACTCTCATAGAAGCCTTACTCTGTCGCCTCCTCCTCCTCCTACTCTACTTCCTCCTCCTCCTCCTCCTCCTTCGGTGCCTCTAACTACTCCTCCTACTCCACTGTCACGAATCCATCCCCCACTGTCATGAATATGTCCTTCACTGCTACGTGAATCCCTCCTTGGTGAACATCACCCCTATCATTTTGAAGTCTTCCTCTGCCGCTGCGCGAATCCCTCCTCCACCTTGAACATCACCTCCACTTTTAAACCCCATCTGTTTCAAACCTCACCTCTATCGTGCGCTGAAACCCACCTCTGCCTTGAACCCTTCCTTTACCACAAACCCACCTCCTCCGTGTACCCCACCTTTATTGTGAAGACCTTTTCCTCTGCGAACCCACCTCTTCCACGAACCCGGCTTCTTAGGTGCTACCACTATGATTATTTTAATTCTCCGGATCTCCATACTTCTAGATCCATGTTGATAGTCTTTTAATTTGTTATTTATACATTATTATCCAGTTTTTAGATTTTAACTTTATGGTTTGATTATTTTGAGATGTGATTTATTGTGAATATTTGATGTGATACTATGATTGTTCTTATCGTATCACATGTATGTTGAAGGTGAAATCAGTCCCATGTTTCTTTGTATGATACCCTAGTTCTTGTCTCCAACCCATGGTGATCAGGAGAATGCTTACAAAAATTTTAGTTTCTCTATTTGAGTTACATTTATGGGTTGAGTCTGGTTGATCTGTTACAGAGATAAACATACTCAACCCTCTCAAGTTAAGTAATTGTAGATAATTTTTGTAACAGTTCAAGTAACATTTTCTTAATGACATAAAGGTGTGTTTCAATCATGCTAATAAGGAGGATTATCTTTACTAATTCCTAAGGGGATAGAAATTGAAAACGAATGACAATAGTTCAAGTAATTCCATTCTAGGAGTTTCCAGTCTAGGTATTTTTCAAGGATAAATAGGATTTTGGGTAGAATTCAATACATAACAATAAAATTTATTATGGAAGATAAAATAAAAACATAAAAAACCCATATCTCAATGAACTGGATAGTACTACATGGGATGCATTTTAGTCAAACATTAATGTATTCCTCCACCAACCTATTTTGATGTATTGCATAAGTACTAGGAGATATTGGTGATCAGATAGACTCATACTATTGAGGATTAATCTCATATTTCCTTTTAGGTGATCCAACCAATCCCTACTCACCTCTGGTCATGTATAATTTGATTGAAAGTAAGAGGTAAATAAAAGAGGGAGATAAAAATTTCACATATATAAAAAATGGATGCATAGAATTTCTCACAAATATTTGACATTTTTACCTTTAAACTCATCAACTTAAAGGTGATAAAGTGTTCTCTAAAGATCAAGGTAGGAACATGCTCGATATCTGGATATCATTTTGAGAAAACTTAGGGAGAATAAACTATATACCATGATCTCAAAGTGTATGTTTTGGATTGATAATGTACACTTCATAGGGAAAATGATATTAGTGGAATGCGTATTTTTATAACCTAAGAAGTTCGATGTTATAGTTTTTTTAGAGATTCCAAATAATGTTTTTGAGATCCAAAACTTTTTGGGAATTTCCATTTATTTCCAAAGGGTCAACCAGGATTCTTCCTGATTGGAAGTGCTAAGAAGGCCTTAACCAAGAATGTGGTGTGGTTCCTTTTCTTAGATTTTCATGATAGATACTTCTAATATACCAATGAGAGATTTATTAAAACACCAATCTTAACCATAAATGATAAGGGTAATGAGTATGTCTTATATTGTGATGTATTAGGAGTCAGGATTTGAACAGTTCTAGTTCATGATGGTCATGTGTCTACTTATGGGTCCAGATAGTTAAGGACACATAAGATAAAATTCCCAATTCCTTTCCTATATTTGGAAATAGTGGTTCTTTACATGATTTGTTATTAGTATTATCTTTAGGGTGAGATATTTTTTGTAATGCACTAAAAAAAGTGTTTGAAATATATTTAATCACAAAGTGAAATAAACCTTTGATAGCGAAGAAGGTTTGAGTACCTATAGTCCTTTAACTTTGACCTAATGTATACCATCAATAAGGGGAACATTTTTTTAGTGTACCATATTGGAAGTATTAAGAATGGGTAGTACGTGATTCAAGCATCAAGTGGAAGATGGTTTCCCACTTTGAAGAGATGTGAATTTATGTTCAAAAATATCATGGCCAAGTGACACTTATGTCTTTATCTATCACTTATTCACTCCTCAGTAGTATTACGGGAGTAAAGTATAGGATTCATGCTATTTATTCATGAGAGACATGATAAAACTTTTATAGATTTAAATTTTATAAAATTTTGATTATTGTTTATTCATGTATCCTTTATAGAGTGCCTCTCTTTGGATTTATTTCTTTGTGAAAATGCGGGTCTTTTAAAATGATTCAACTATTTTTGAAATGTTTCTTAAAAAAATATTTGTGTTCAACATACCCTTTTTTATTTTAAATAGATTTAAAATGATTTAAACACTTGGAATGGACTTAGGTTGTATGAAAAGTGTTTGTCAACTCACCTGATTGACTTTCATAAAGAGATGTGAATGTTTTGGAAGCGTATGTAATGATAGTTTCATTTTCTCAAGGGGTTTGTGATGTTTTAAATGAAAATTTGTAAAATATAGAGGTTTTTCACTCATTTTAAATAATTAATATTTTTGGGTCATGAAGTTACCTTGAATTATTTAAAAAATGAATTGGGGGTTTTTGAAAGTGTTTTTGGAACTGTTTGGTTTATTTTAAAAAGGGTGTGTTATTTTAAAGAAAAAATTGTGAAAATGGTTGGTTTTTTTAATGGGATTTAAACTGTGATTTTATAAATAGTTTTCAAAGGAAATCTAAAATTTATTTTTTTCATAATATTTTAAGTTTAGATTTTTATATAATTAGGAAAACTGTTACATTATATAGGGAATAGAAGTAGATCGATAATAACATCATGGAAAGGGTAAATGTATTTCAAGAACAAATGGATGTCATGATTATATTCCTTCATATAGATTCATAGGAAGAGATCTACATAGATCAACTAGAAGGTTTCATTCTAAATGGAAAAGAAGGTTCGGTTCTAGTCTCAAATGGAGTTTTTTTGGGCTTCAGCAGGCACCAAGACAGTGTAACTAGAATTTCAATGCTTTCATGGTAGAATTAATGTTAATGTAGTGTAATGTAAATGATTGATACTATATGAAGGTGTATTATGATAAGAGTTTTGTCATTTTACTTCTTTATGTGGATTAATTTCTCTTAGTTTGACCAATGAAGTAAAGACTAGAAGAGCTAAAGATTGATTTATCTAAAAGATCCCAAATAAAGGACCTTGGTTCTATAAAGTGGATATTGGGGATAAATATTGAAGGAGACTTAAAGTCTATAAATTTTTTTAGATTTTGTTGATTTTTATATCAATGTTTTTTGTGTTTATTTTGTTAAATATTAATATTAATGAATTAAATAGGATGAATGTGAATAAAGAATGGATGGGTGTCAATCGTCTGACAAAAGAGTATGAAGATGGCATGAAAGAATTCGTCAAGTTTGAAAAATATCATGTATATGACCCTTCTCAAATCCTTTGTTCATGTTTATGCTGTTGTTATTCGAGAAAAATTAGTCCTGAGGAGTTAGAAGAACACTTGATCTGTCACGGAATAGATTGAAGTTATAAATGCTGGAATAAACATGGGGAAAAGGCAAATGTAGCTAGTGGCTATGATAGCGATGCATTTTATAGATCATCTGATATTATTACAAGTGAGGAAAATGGAGAATATTGTATCGAGGATGTCATTAAAAATGTGAATGATGATGAAGATCATATTGAGAAAATGACAAGGATAGTTGAAGATTAACTTCGTGATTTTCCAAAATTGTTTGAGAATTTAAAGAGTTGTGAAAAGACATCATTGTATGGTGGTTGCACTAAATATACAGCATTATCAGCCATAATGAAGTTGTATAATCTGAAAGAAGTCAATGGATGGAGTGACACCAGTTTTACAGAATTACTTGCTCTCTTGAATGACATGCTCCCAGAAGATAATGAGCTCCCAAGATGAACATGCGACGCCAAGAGAATGCTACGATCGATGGGTATGATCTCTAAAAGAATACATGTCTACCCAAATGACTATATAATATTTTATAAAAACCAAAAATAACTTATAGAATGACCAAAGTGTGGTGCTTCTCAATACAATAAAGATGAATCCAGTCCTACAAAAGTTGTATGGTACTTTCCAATCATTACAAGGGTTAGGCACCTATATGGAAGTAAGGAGACTACAGGGCAATTGATGTGGCATGAAGACATAAGAATTAAAGATGGGAAACTACATCACCTAGAAGACTCTCCTCAATGAAATAGAATTGATCATGAGTGTCCTAAATTTAGAAATGATCCGAGAAATATTTGTCTTGTGTTATCTACAGATGGAATGAATCCTTTTGGTTTTCAAAGAAGAACTCATAGTACATGGCCAATTATGTTTGTAAATTATAACTTTCCACTGTGGTTATGCATGAAATGAAAATACATCATGTTATCAATGCTTATATTATGACCAAAATAATTAGGTAATGATATTGATATTTATTTGGCTCTATTGATCGAGGATTTGAAATTATTGTGGGATTCATGTATTAATTTATATGATGCTTACAGAAATGAATATTTCACATTGAGAGTCATGTTTTATAGGATGATAAATTAATTTCTTGTTTATGGAAATTTTTCAGGATATAGAATTAAAGGAACTAAAGGGTGTCCCGTCTGAAAACAAGTTACACAGTCAATTAGGTTGAAACATTCATCGAAAACCATGTTTCTAGGACATCATATATTTCTACCCTGATGACATAAGTACCAATCTTGGACGAAATAATTTGATGAAAGTTTAAAAGAATGTATAGCACAATATCTACTAACAGGTGATCAACTGTTTGAGAAAGTAAAATATGTGGACACTAATTTTGGTAAACCATTTTCAAAATACCTTATGGAAACCAATTGGAAAAGGTGATCAGTTTTTTTTTTTGAATTACTATACTAGGATTGTTTGTATGTCAGAGATTTTCTTGATGTTATGAATGTTGAAAAAAAATATATGTGATAGTTTTA
This sequence comes from Viscum album, assembly GCA_963277665.1. NCBI lineage: Eukaryota > Viridiplantae > Streptophyta > Magnoliopsida > Santalales > Viscaceae > Viscum > Viscum album. The sequence goes on from OY728120.1 coordinate 898,579,572, forward strand.
TCAGCACGTTTCTAAATGCACTCAGAAAAGAAAAGGATGGAATTAAGGCTAGGATGGACATGGTTGATATGGGAATATGAGAAGAGTTGGTGTCAGTGAAGGGTGAAAAATGAACTTTTCTTACTCCATCTACTTACACTCTTTCCAGGTAGAAGAGATATCATTTTTTCAACTTATTGAATGAATTAAAGGTTCCATAGGGGTATTCATTGAATATCAATAACATCATGTCAATGACCAATTTAAATTTAAAGGGTTTGAAATCACATGACTTTCATGTTTTGATGCAAGATCTAATGTAAATAGCTTTATGTTTCATTTTTTCCAAGAATGTCCATCATACATTAACCAAGCTCTATTTCTTCTTCAAGGCTATATGCAGCAAAGTTATAGACCCATCGAAATTGCAGACTATGGAAAGAGAAATTGTCATCATATTATGTGAATAGTAAATGTTCTTCCCACCAACATTCTTTTATATGATGGTTAATTTTATGTTTCACTTGGTGAGAGAGATTAGACTAGGTGGTCTTGTACACTATAGATGAATGTACCTCATTGAACGGTATATGAATATTTTGAAAGGGTATGTCAAAAATCAAATTCAGTTGGAGGGTTGTATTGTAGAGTGATATATTATTAATGAAGTCATTGAATTGTGTATCGAATACATTTTAGATGTGGAAAGCATTAGTCTACCAAAATCTCATCACACTGGGTGGCTTATGGGTGAAGGAATTTCTGGAAGAGATGTTGTCACAATCAATATTACAGACCGGGAGCAGGGTCACCTTTACATTTTTCATAACAGTTTTTAGGTTGCCCCATATGTTGAAACCCAAAAAGAAATTATTAGGAATTTGAATCCATCAAGGTTTGAAATATGGATATCAAATACACATAATAAATAGTTTATATAATGGTTTCAGGACTATATTTTAAATAAGTTAGATTAAAATATGGATTCAATTTCAGAACAACTTTGATGGCTAGTTGGAGGACCAAGTGTGTATATATTATCTTATAATAGTTATATAATTAATAGTTATAAATTCTATAAAAATGATCATAATGAAGACAATAACATGAAAAATAGTTAAGTTACACTCATGGCTGAAGTGATTCACGTTTCTGGTACTAAGGATAGAAATCAAATTTATGCAAATATGTCATACTTTGGCATCATCAAGAAAATATAGGAGTTGGATTATACAACATTTCAAGTGCCAATTTTTCAATGCAAGTGGGTTGATAATATAAGTGTTGTTAAAATAGATGAATTGGGATTCGTGAAAGTTGATTTCAGTAAGGAAGGGTACAAAGATGAACTGTTTATAATGGCATCACAGGCAGTACAATTATTTTATGTTCCAGATCCCACAAACTAAAAGTGGTCAATTGTTCTGTTATCGACCAAAACCAATGAAGGGTCAGATGAAAATTCAACTGAGGATGACCCTTTCATTGGGATGTCGAAATCATTTCATAGTGTCCCCAATGTAGACATTATTTTGTATGTCAGATGAGACCACGATGAAGGGATTTGAATCATCGATAGAGGAGTCAAATCCCTTCATCCTTTAAAAAAGAAAAGGAGATTTCAATAATTAGGTTACTTTTTTGTAATATATATCATGTTACCTCATGTTATTATCTATTTGTTACTACATTTATGTACTCTAAATTAAATGTTAAACCACTTCTACAGATAATGACTTCCACACATGCTGGTGATCCCAATCTCGAGGAACAACATGTCTCTCAACCTGCTGCTACTCTTAGTGCAGAGGAATGACCTGCACATGATGGTGCTCCCATTCCTGAGGAACAACGGGTTTCCCAACCTGCTTTTGCTCCCCGTGTAGAGGTACAATAACCATTTTCACATATCGATGATACCGCTCTAAAGGAACATATTGATGATATTGGTTTTGGGGAAATGGTGGGTGATGAAGGACCGGCAACGCAGGAAATACAAGAGCGTCGTAGTTTGATGGTGTTAGAAAAAACAATCAAGACGAAATCCAAAGGCATCAAATATGTGGTTGAATGGAATACATGGGGACAACATGTTAACCTCAATAAGGCCATGTTCAGTAGCTATATTGGAATCATCACTCAGTAATTCATGCTGATTGATGTAGATTCATGACACCATATTGTGCTCGGGCTTAATACACTGATGTGGGAAGAGATTACAGTAACATTATGATATAATTTCTTTATTTAAAATAATTAAACATTGACTTACTCTTCATCATCCATTGAAAAGTGTATTTATATTAGATGAATCCCATAAGAAATATGTATTAATGCTTTCTAGAAGGATTCACAAAATATTTTTTACAATTCTAACAAGATATCATCTTAAAGATGTGGAAGGGAAAATAAACTCGCACCCACCAATTATCTATACACACTTGATAACCCAAGAAGCATTAGATATGTTTAATAGCCATCGTGAAGATGTTTATTTTCAAGTACATTGTGTCTAGTAATACATTTTTTGACGATACGTGTATTCATCACTTTGATTGACAGTTTTTTATTTATGAAATAGAAACTGAGTGCTGGAAATAAGGAACGAGTAGAAAAAACAGTGTACCCCTACCATAAAGCAAGCATGGGGTATGCTTCAATTGAAAAAAAATGGTACATATTTTAGATATACCATAATACTGTTATGTGACATGAAACAACACCATAATTATGTTCCTATGTTTATATGTAGTTTGATGACTCTAAATCCAAAGTCGCTTCAATCCCACACCATGTGCTATGGAAGGAGGCACGTGTAAATAAAGATGAGATACTAATATATGAAAACACACAAAAGTGTGGGAAACATGTGTAAGTATTACATAATAAAAATTTGTTTTTCTTTAAATCACTATTACATAATAATGATCACTTATTTTCTTATATTTTCTATCTAACATAGTCATAGGAATTAGTAACACTTGTACCGGATAAATACATATTATTAGTGTCCTTAAAGTGGCCTGAACAGTATGGTCATGGTAGAGGTGCGGGTATTAGGGTGACACCCCAAACATATTTTAAGAAAAAAACAAGAGGAGGACCAAAGTGAATTAATAAAACATATGAGAGAAAGAATATATAACCTTGAAGAATAATTCCAATGGTAGAGAGAGATGATGGAAACTTTAATGGGTGGAGGAAAAGATAAGAAACAACTCAAGAACATCCACCACATGGAGATCTCTCCCCATCCCCACCAGCTATGAGGCTAGCCATTCCTCTCAAAGGGATGTCTTAGCCGAGGTAATAAATGTTCTAATAAATGCTTCTGTGAAATGAAAATCATACTAACATTGATACCTTTCTTGTACTGATATTTTACAGGGTGATAATGATTGTGGTTTATATCTAGAAACACCCACCCATCGCCTTGTAGTGAGGGATATAGTGTTCAATATTCAAAACGACATGCTACACAACAGACCACTTCCAACGGGTCATGTGCGAGTGTCGATTAGTGTATCCCATGATCCGAGTATAGAGCTACCTATTCCAACTAATGAGGAAGATATTCATATGGTCGAAAAATATGTTGGAACATTCATCGCATAGCCGCCACATCTTGTAAAAAAACATGTCGACAAGAAGGTATTCATTTCCAATTTACTTTTCAAGCTAAACCTTTAATAATTAATGGAAAGAGGTCTGAACCGGTGAATGTTATTACAGACAGACAAAGATAAGGGGATGAAATGAAAGACCGCATCAAAACCATATGAAGGATCGACCAATTTATCAAAGAAAGCTACTGAAAGAACCATTACCCCACCCATTCTATATCCTCATTTACTATCATTGAAGGTTCATGTGAATAAAAAAATTAAAAAATGGTGGTAATCACATAATTGATTTTGAAGAAAATATGTATGGAGAGAAAGATCAATACATCATTGGTGTTGAGATTGTAAGTGAAATACTTGACTATGATTGGATAGGTGGCTTAGTTTTATATGTATACATGAGGTATGTTTTCATGATTTTATTTTCCAAACACCGATATACTTTGTTAATTATGATTAAATACATTTCATATTTTTTGAAGGCATATATATGAAATACAATTGAAGGTATTTTCCCATGAAAGAAAATTTGGACTTGTTAGTCCCCACATCTCCTTTATAGAACAGACAAAAATTAAACCCAAAAAAGGGATAAAATGGTGGTAGTCCTGATCAAATCCTTTGAAAGAAAAATTTTAGATGATAGACTCTATTTAATACCAACGATGCATGGGTAAAACTCTATAATTTAATCATATAAATTTCTTTCATTACTTTTTTTTTATGTTTTTAGGTGATATTGGATTCTCTTTGTGATAAATTTGGTTACTCCAAATATTTATTTCTTTGATTAAATTCATCGATACCCAAAAAAAATCCACATATGATGGTGTTTTTCAATAATTAATACACTACATCCAACATTTCAGAACTAAACACCAAGTTATATAATTTATATCATCTTTTAATGAGGATTTTTTTATGATAGGGTGGTGTATGATTATCGTGAAAAAACAAGGAATGAGGTCAGGGGCTAAGTACAAGAAATAAGACAAGTTCTACAACTGGATAAGTGTCAAGGTATATATAATAATATTTCACTATCCAAACACATATCAAAACAAATTACTTATTCTACTCAATGTTTCTATAGTGTCTGAAACAAACCAATGTAAAATATTGTGGTTATTGTGTTTGTAAATTTATGAGAGAGATTATATTCCATGAACAAACTAGCATCCCAGAAGAGGTATTTTATAAGATAATTACTATTTAATTTAAAATATTTATTAATCCTTTGTGTATTTATATTTTTCTAGTACTACTATGACTGTCGAAAAGACTCATATTCACAGGATGATATAGATGTGCTCAGAAACGAATGGGCAGCAAACCTGATGGAAGAATGTACATAAATAGCATGAAGATGTGACTTCCATTGAAGTAGTGGACTGTTTAATATTTATGTTTAATTTAATTCTTTTTAGTATTACTCACATAATAATTGTTTTCTTATACAGGTGGATTCTTTTGTTTGAGTTGGGGCGGTTTGTTCGAAACTGATCATGCTCGTGAGAGATTGGACTTTGAGGATACAACTCAGAATTCAATGAGAATTTAAACTTTTTTTTAATATACTATGTTTTTTCTCATAATATTATCTATTCTCTACCTAAATTAAATGTTTGACTACTCATATAAACAATGTATTCCATAGAATTACTCTCTCTCAAAACATTGTCACCCCTGCATTGTTGGAATTTATCACTTTCCTTCAAAGGTGGTGGAGGGAACTTGAAGGAAGGTGATAAATGTCAACAATGCGGTGTTGCTATTTCAACAAAGAAATAAAATGGAAAGCATGGTAATGCACGATGTGGCTAGTATGACTTGAAGTGTGTCTTTTTATGTAATTAATTATTTTTTTCATCATTTTATCTACTATTTATAAGTTAATTTCCTTATATGATCATTGATATATACATTGTTTACACTTATTGAGCATATATGATCACACTTTATTATGTTTCATATCCTTAGGTTATTAATAATGGTTTTAGAAATGATATGCCTAATAATGTTTCTAGTAAAGAATAACTTAATAAGAGACTCTTATGAATAATTTCTTTATGTTTCCATGTTTTCAAAAGCACTAGACCTAAACTATTCTGGCATAGATCGTTATGTTATGTAAGGAATATTAATCTACTAATATTTTATATCTATGTATGAAATTTCTAGTTTAATATAGTTGGTATCCGAGCAACTAACCTACTCAAAACTGAGTAAAAAGAACAAGTGAATGATATCACTCAAATTGTCTCTTTTTATTTAAAATTGACATTAATTTTAGTAAAAAGAACAAGTGACGTACTAAAAACCAATAAAATGTATTCATATTGTTTTGATACTTTATTACAATGATCTATGAGTCATTTTTGACTTGTAGGAATCAACCACACATCAATCTGACGCACGGTGTGACTGGTATGACAAAAAGTGTTTGTTATCAGTTTAAAATTGAAATTTTAGTTCAAAACGTGTCACTTAATGAAAACCAATAAAGCATGCTCTAATTGTATTGATAATTTAGGAAAGATATTCATAAGTCATTTGTGAAGTGTATGAAGTATTTTCACATCAAACTAACGCATGATGCGACCGGTATGACTCATTATGCGTGTTTCCAGTTTGAAATGACATTTTAGTAAAAAAACACAACTGACATACTGAAAACTAATAGAATGCATTCGGATTGTTTTGATGCTTTAATAAAATGATCTACAAGTCATTTTTGATGTGTAGGATTAAGTTGCACCTTAATACGATGCACAGTGTGGTCAGTATAACTTAGAGTGTCTCTTTTTATTTAAAATTGACATTAATTTCAGTAAAAACAATAAGTGGCCTACTGAAAACTGAGAAAACACATTCAGATTGTTTTGATATTTTAGAAAAATGATATATACGTAATTTTTGAAGTTTATGAATTATCCGTATCTAAATAAGATACACGGTGTGGCTGGTATCACTTAAAAAGTCTCTTTTTATTTAAAATTGATATTAATTTAAGTAAAAACAACAAGTGACATACTAAAAATTGAGAAAACACATTCATATTGTTTTGATAATTTAAGACAATGATACATGAGTTATTTTTGACCTGTAGGAATCAACCACCTCTCAATCCAACGCATGGTGTGACCGGTATGACTAAAAGTGTCTGTTATCAGTTTAAAATTGACATTTTAGTTCAAAATGTGTCATTCACTGAAAACCAAGAAAACACGCTCCAATTGTTTTGATAATTTAGGAAAACGATTCATAAGTAATTTGTTACATGTATGAAGTATTTTCACATCAAATTGACACAAGATGCGATCGGTATGACTCATAATGCATGTTTCCAGTTTGAAATGAAATTTTATTAAAAAAACACAGCTGACATACTGAAAATTGAGAACACGCGTTCGGATTGTTTTGATACTTTAGGAAAATGGTATATAAGTCATTTATGATGGGTAAGAATCATCTTCACAAAAATACGATGCACATTGTGGTCGATATAACTCAGAGTGTCTCTTTTTATTTAAAATTGACATCAATTTCAGTAAAAACAATAAGTGGCCTACTGAAAACTGAGAAAACACATTCAGATTGTTTTGATATTTTAGAAAAATGATATATACGTCATTTTTGAAGTTTAGGAATTATCCGTACCTAAATAAGATACACGGTGTGGCTGGTATCACTTAAAAAGTCTCTTTTTATTTAAAATTGATATTAATTTAAGTAAAAACAACAAGTGACATAATGAAAACCAAGAAAATGCATTTAGATTGTTTTGATACTTTATGAAAACGATCCATGAGTCATTTGTGACCTGTAGGAATCAACCACACCTCAATATGATGAATGATGTGACCGATATGACTAAAAGTTCCCGTTATTAGTTTAAAATTGACATTTTAGTTCAAAATGTGTCACTCATTGAAAACCAAGAAAACACGCTCTGATTGTCTTGATAATTTAGGACAGTGATTCATAAGTCATTTGTGACGTGTATGAAGTAGTTTAACATTAAATTGATGCATGATGCGATCAGTATGACTCATAATGCATGTTTCCAGTTTGAAATGACATTTTAGTAAAAAAACAACTGGCATACTGAAAACCGAGCAAAAATATTCGGATTGTTTTGATACTCTGGGACAACGATCCATCAATTATTTTTGATAAGTAGGAATCAAACATACCTCAATATGATGCATGGTGTGGCCAGTATAACTCCAAATGTGTCATTATTTAAAATTGATATTGATTTTAGTAAAAAACAAGTGACATGCTCAAAACTGAGAAAACACATTCGGGTTGTTTTGATATTTTAGGACACTGATCCATAACACATTTGTGATGTGTAGTAGTCAACCACACTTCAATCCGACGCACGATGCGACCAGTATGACTCAAAATACGTGTTTCCATTTTGAAATGACATTTTAGTAAAAAAACACAACTGACATACTGAAAAATGAGCAAATGCATTTGGATTGTTTTGATATTTTGGGAAAACGATATATTATTCATTTGTAACGTGTAGGAATTAGTCGCACCTCAATACGATGCACGGTGTGGCTGGTATAACTAAAAGTGTCTCTTTCAAATTGACATTAATTTAAGTAAAAATAACAAGTGACATACTGAAAACCGAACAAACGCATTCAAATTGTTTGATACTTTATGACAACGATCCATTAGTTATTTGTGACGTGTAGGAATCAGTCGCACCTCAACACGACGTATGGTGTGGTCGGTATAACTCAAAGTGTGTCTTTTTATTTCAAATTGACATTAATTTAAGTAAAAACAACAAGTGACATACCGAAAACCGAGCAAACGCATTTAGATTATTTTGATATTTTAGGACAACAATCTATTAGTCATTTATGATGTGTAGGAATTAGTCACACCTCAATACGACACATGGTGTGGCCGGTATAACTCAAAGTGTCTCTTTTTATTTAAAATTGACATTAATTTAAGTAAAAAACAATAAGTGACATACTGAAAACCGAGGAAACACATTCAAATTGTTTTGATACTTTATGACATATATCCATGAGTCATTTGTGTGACTAAGGGTGTAATTTTGGCTCGACAGGCCCGGCCCGCGTCGGGCCAGGCCGGGCTCGAGTCGTAGGTTCATCGGGTCGAGTCTGGGCCTATCCAAGAAGGCGCGCGGGCCAGGCCGGACCGGCTCGAAAAAGCTCAGCCCGCTGGCCCCTGCGAAGCTCACCTGTTGTAAAAAAATATAGCAGGGATCTGCTAGTAGGGAGATTCGATCCCCCTACCCCAAGCTTCCAAGGTTGCACCTAGACCAACTAGTCCAGGCGGTGCACCTATTATATTATCACCAGAATTTATATATATGTGTATATATATAGCACATGAGCCTTAGCCCGGTTGGTAAGGACTTCGTAAGTGCATCCGGGAGACCCGAGATTAAATCCAGGCGGAGACATTATTTCCGGGGGGGTACTGTAGCAGTATTTGTAGCAGGCACTGTAGCGGCACTGTAGCAGGTACTGTAGCGAGAACTGTAGCAGGTAATGTTTGGTACTGTAGCAACCGGGAATATGCCCCCGTTTGGGCTTTCGGGCCACTGATTTGGTCTCTGAGTCCTTTGAGGCCTTCGGCCACCTAGGCCTTCGGGTCAGTAAGGCCTTCGGGCCACCTCAAGACCTTCAGGTCACCTTAAGTGCAGATGCAAACCAGACGACCTACGAGGAACATGCTCTACAAGGATGATGAACAAGAAGCTTTCACCACAGCAGAAGCTAAACAGATTGCAAGAATGAGGGTATGACACCTGCCATCGAGACAAGCCTGTGCATGCACGGGAATGACTAGCCGAACAGCCATGCGAAGGTGAAGAGCTGGTTTCACGATGAAGATGCTGGGGAGGAGCAGTTCCAAGTAGTTAGTCTGGGTTGTATGTAATGTTTGAAGCCTACGGGCAAATGAATTCCTATAAGGCCTACGGGCCATGTAATACTTACGCCTACTGACCTTGTTAAGGTTCCACATCACCCCTTGAAAGGTGGATTATCAAAAAATCAATAAAATTGTAAGCCTTCAGGCCATTGGATGGATGGTGTATATATATATATATCATTATATATTAACAAAAAATAATATATATATTATATATTATATATTATATATTTAATAATGTGTATATATATACATATAATTATTATTATATATAATTATAATGTGTGTGTGTGTGTGTGTACAACGATATATAATTATATATATATATATATAATAATGTATATATATAAACAAAACCATTAATAATATATATCAATTAAGTGTGGCTTTTAAAAATCCATTAATAATATATATATAAATGATTTAATATAATATATATATAAACAAAGTTATTAATATATATATATATATATATATATCAATGATTTAATATTATATATATATATAATAACTTGTTGTATATTAATAAAAAAATAACACACTCACCTAATGATTTTCGTGCAAGTCCTGCAACCTCGTTAATTTTTTTAAGTATGTTGCAACTTGCATGTATTATATATACTATACATTTATAAATCTATTTAGAAAAAAAATAACCCACCCACTACAGTGCACCCCCCAGCCCCTAATTATTATTTTTACAATTTTCTCATATTACATATATATATATATATATATATCAATCATTTAACATTATATATATATAATAACTTATTATAAATTAACAAAAAAATAACACACTCACCCAATGATGTTTGCGCGCACCCCCCAACCTCATTAATTTTTTTTAAATATGATGAAACTTGCATATTATATGTATATATATAAACAAATCCATTAATAATATATATATCAATTATATGATATAATATATATACATATATAAACAAAAACATTAATAATATATATATATATATAAAGCTATTAATAATATATATCAATTAAGTGTGGATTTTAAAAATTCATTGATATATGTGTGTGTGTGTGCGCGCGCCAATGATTTAATATTATATATAAAATAACTTATTTATATTAACAAAAAAATAACACCCTCACCTAATGATATTCGTGCACGTCCCCCAACCTCATTAATTTTTTTAAATATGTTGCAACTTGCATATATTATAAATAAACATATTTAGAAGAAAAAAAAATTAACCCACCCACTGCGGCATTCCCTCCAATCCCTAATTATTTTTTTACAATTTTCTCATATTATATATATATATATATATATATATATAATAACTTATTATATATTAACACAAAAATAACTATTCACCCAATGATGTTTGAACACCCCCAACCTCATTAATTTTTTTTAAATATGATGAAACTTGCATATTATATATATATATATATATATATATATATATATATATATATTATATACATATATAAATCTACTTAGAAAAAAATTAGCTCACCCACTATTGCGCACCCCCTAAGGCTGTAATTTCAGCCCGACCTGAATAGGATCGGACCGGGTCAGGTCTACCCTGCAAAAAAAATTAAAAAACGTTTAAAAAATGTTTTAAATTAAACAAATGCTTAAAAATAATTTTCATAAATAAGTTAAAAAAATAAATGTAAAAAAACGTTTTAAATAAATGTAAAAAACATTTAAATAACAATGTTTTAAACCCACTACCCATTGGTGCGCACCCCCTAATCCCTAATTGATATTTTTTTTCAATTTGCGCATAATATATATAAATTCATAGACATATATAAATTTATTTAGAAAAAAATAACAAATCCACCCAGTGTAAAATGTTAATAAAAAAATGTTTTTACATAAAACATGTTAAATGTTTTAAAAAAATACATGTAAAAAACATGCGTTCAAAAAAACGTTTTAAATAAAATGTCTAAAAATAAATGTAAAAACATTTTAAACAAGTGTTAAAAAATAGTTTAAAATTTTTTTAAATAAAAATGTTTTAAACAAATGTTTAAAAAAAGTTTTTAAAACAAACACTTAAATTAATTTTTGTAAAACAAACACTTAAAAAATACTTTTTACATTAAAATGTGAAAAATGTTAAATGTTTTAAGAAAATACTTGTAAACATCATGCGTTTAAAAAAAAATGTTTTAAATTAATCATTAAAAAAATGTAAAAAAAACGTTTTAAACATATGTTAAAAAATGGTTTAAATGAAAAATTTAAATAGAAAAATTTAACAAACGCTTAAAAAATTATAAATAAGTTAAAAAAATTAAATGTAAAAAAATGTTTTTAAATAAATGTTAAAAAAAACATTTAAATAACAAGGCTTTAAACTCACTTACTGGTGCACACCCCCCAAAACCCCTCGTTAATTTTTTTTACAATTTGCAAATAATATATATAGATTCACCATATATAAATCTATTTAGACAAAAAAAACATATCCATCCACTGTAAAATGTTAATAAAAAATAAAATAAATATTTTTACAAAAAACATCCATTTAAAAATAAATGATTTTTTTTAAATAAATGTAAAAAAAATGTTCAAATAAAAACGTTTAAAACAAGTTTTAAAACAAACAATTATTTTGAAAATAATAAAGGTCCGCTATGACCCGACTCGAAAAAGCTCGGCCCGACCCGAAAAAAGTCCGGCCCGAATAGTGGTCAGCGGACCGATTTTTTGCATGCTAGGCCTGGGCCGAAATTACACCCTTATTTGTGATGTGTAGGCGTCAATCGCACATCAATCCAATACACAGTGTGACCGGTATGATTATATGTTTCCATTATCAGTTTAAAATTGACATTTTAGTTCAAAATGTGTCACTCACTGAAAACCAAGCAAATGCGCTCCGATTATCTTAATAATTTAGAACAAAAAATCACAAGTCATTTGTGACGTGTATGAAGCAGTCTCACGTCAAACCGACGTACGATGCGCCTGATATGACTCATAATGCGTGTTTCAGTTTGAAATGACATTTTAGTAAAAAAACACAACTGTCATACTGAAAGCAAACACATTCAGATTGTTTTGATACTTTAGGACAACGATCCATCAGTAATTTGTGACTGGTAGGAATCAGTTGCACCTCAATCTGATGCATGGTGTGATCGGTATAATTCCAAATGTGTCATTATTTAAAATTGACATTAATCTTAGTAAAAGAACAAGTGACATACTCAAAACCGAGCAAACACATTCAGATTACTTTGATATTTTAGGACAATGATCCATAACTCATTTGTAACGTGTAGGAATCAACTCCATCTCAATAAGACGCATGATGTGACCAATATAACTTCAAATGTGTCATTTTATTAATGAATATTTTCATATTAATGTTAATTTATTTCTTAATAGTATTACTAAAATAATATTTGTTCTCTTATATAGGCGAAATATTTTGCTCGGGTTGAGATGATTTGTTGGCCAGCTGATACCATGAGCGGACATTTTTGAGAGGGGATCAGGGACGTCAAAAGATGAAATATTAATGTTTTAGAATATTTGTTGGATAATTGTAAATGTAATTATATAAAACATTTTGTTTGAAATGTAAATAGCAGTGTATTTGTGTATATACAATGGGTGAACTTTTTTGTATTCATGATGTCAATTAAATGTATATAACATTGTTTTAAATTACAGGTTTTATATAACATTTGAAATTGCAGGTTTTTGCTTATGAGTGTGATGTTATATTAACATCATATTGCAGACGACTGGACCTTTATCAGTGATATTTAAAGCTCTGATAAAGGGAACCCCATTTATCATCAGTGCGATTAAACAACGTTTTTTTAACGCTGTTAAAAGCCGATTTGCGCGCTGTTAAAGGACATATGTGTAGTAGCGTCAATACTCACAAAATAGTTTTGAACACCCTTAATGTGACTAGAAACAATCAAATGACATAAAGACACGTTAAAACAGTGCATATAACCAAGATTAAGTTTAACAAAATGGATTTATAATACATATTTAAGGCACATCAAGAATATATTTGTGCTACGAAAGACTTGATGCATTCATAATAGTTTATACATATGTAAATGTGCTTAGAGATTATTAATCAACAATTTACATCAAGATTTTTTTTTCTTCACTTTCACAGAACGAGTTGCATAAGAAAGATATATCATAAATATGTTGTGGTTGAGAAGATCTATTCAGAAGTTTGGATACGGACAAAGGGCAGAGACATCTTATTGGGATTACCGCAGCTTGAATCGGACTTTTGTCGCATCTGCCACTGTTTAGGCCTGGTTTTGGACAAAAACTGATCGGTAAAATCTCCGGGCCAGCCCAGACCCAACCTGGATTAGGTCCAGATCGGGCATTCGCCAGCTGTGCCCGATTAGGCGTCGAGTAAACTTTACACCCAACACTACGCGGGAACGTGGTAATCGCCGGTTGTGCGGACAGAGGCACGCGTAATTCGGTGGCCTCCGTCGGCGAGCTTTCTTCTGACTTGTCCGCCACGGGATCCCCAAACCGACGGCGAGCCCGCTGCTTTTTCCGGGAAACCACTCACTCACACGCTCTTGCTGTAATAAATCTCCGCGCCTGACCTCCCGTTCTTCCTCCATCGAATTTGCACTGTTCTAACAGGTACGTCTCCTCTCCCCCTGCACCCTAGATCTTTATGCTTTTTCGTTACGCTTTCTGTCCGTTTTCTTAGGGATTTCAAGGATTTTGTTCTTGAAAGATTAAGATTCTTTACTTCAATCGTCGTGGATTCTGATGCGTTCCGTTGGATGTTTTGTTTCGGTTTAAATGCTGTTCGATCACTTGATCCGCTTCGTGCATTTTTTGATTTCCAGTATCCTATATGCTCCAGCGATAAGCATCTCGTTTCGTTCCTCAATCCGTTTTTCCTGTTCCTTGCAGATTTCTTCACCGTTCCTGAATTAAGACACTGCGAGCAGGACGGACCGGATCCCGCCATGGGGTGTTCTGAAAGCCCTAGCGTCCAACCAAATGCAGAGGTGTTTCATTGCATCAACGAACCATCGACGAGACACTTCAAGATCTTCATCGGGTACGATCCGCGGGAGGATCTGGCGTACGAGGTATGCCGGTACTCGATCCGGAAGCGGGCGTCGGTGCCGGTGGAGATCTGTCCCGTCAGGCAGTCGGAGCTGAGGGAGGCCGGGATTTACTGGCGCGAGAGGGGGCCTCTGGAGAGCACCGAGTTCTCCTTCACCCGCTTCCTCACCCCGCACCTGGCCGGCTTCCAGGGCTGGGCCATGTTCGTGGACTGCGACTTCCTCTACCTCGCCGACGTCGGGGAACTGGCGGGGCTGGTCGACGACAGGTACGCCGTCATGTGCGTTCACCACGACTACGCGCCCAAGGAGACCACCAAGATGGACGGCGCGGTGCAGACGGTGTACCCCCGCAAGAACTGGTCCTCCATGGTGCTCTACAACTGCGGGCACCCCAAGAATCGGGCCCTGACGCCGGAGGTCGTGAGCTCCGAAACAGGTGCGTACCTCCATCGCTTCCAGTGGCTGGAGGATGATGAGATCGGATCGGTGCCATTCGTGTGGAACTTCCTCGTGGGGCACAACAAGGCGGATGTGGGTGATCCAGCCACCTTCCCCAAGGCCATCCACTACACTCTTGGGGGGCCCTGGTTCGAGGCGTGGAAAACCTGTGAATTTGCAGACTTATGGGTGCGGGAATTGGAGGAATACAAGCAGAGGATGGAGAAGGTGACAGAGATGGAGAAGGGACGATAATTCGTTTGATATAGAATGTGTTTTTCGTTCAGGATTAGTTTATTATTAAACAATGTTATGTGTTCAATATTAAAATTCAATGTGTCTCGTTGTGTTGATTGTTTTGTTTTACATGAACACGACCCATTGGAAAATATCATTTTAACCTTAATGCGACCTCCTGGAACTCCGCAAGAAAATAATAATAACAACAAACCATGTTAGGAAAGAAAAAAGAGAGATTGTCATGGTTGTCTCCAAAAGAACATGTCTATAATTATAGCCACAAGCCACCGTAACATGTAACCAATCCTTTGAATCCATGGCTCCAACCTAGAATTTGAAAATCCTTAGGTGGGATTGTACTTGAAAATTCAGAACAAATACCCACAATTTAAACCATGTTATCCCACTAACCAAAACCTACAATCCCAATTACTAGGTTGATGTGACCTTCAAAATACATAACCCAAAAATGTGGAGCATCCTTCCATGTGTTCATACTCTAGGAGGTAACATATTATTTGAAAGCCCCTCCACTTTCGTAGCACCGTCGTCATTGATACTTCCCACGCACCCCATGAATGTGAAAATCATGTAAGCTTCAAATGTCTTAAAAAACGACCTTGCTCATGACATTTCATGAAACCAAACCAAAGCATTTCACATTTTATCATAAACAAGCTTTACACAAAAGCATCAACTGAATGTCTCACAATACCAATCGTTTCATTCGATCACCCACAAATCCTTTCCATTCTCCAAAACCCAAGGGATCCCAAGACCATGAGTTTATGTTGTAAAAGTGGGTGCCCTAGACCCAACTTAAATAATACTTTTTGATCATCATATCATGTATATAGTGAGTTATGTATGATGTACACTTATCATAATAGTGTTGATATTTCTGCGTCCACTATTTATATGGTAATGTCCTTAGATTACTTGTCGTATAAAAAAGTTATAGTAGTTCTCAGGCTATAATGAGAACCTCAAAATATTTGATTAACCTTAAATATATGTTATATGGTCCATATATATCATGTTGACATGATACAGTCATAACCATTGAGACTTATTCTCATGAAGTTTACACTTGGTGATCTCAAGTAGATGAGATCATAAGAACTGATCCTCCAGTAGGAACACCGCATGTTTCATGTGCCATTGATTGTTCCTATATGCGAACATGTGTAATGGCCTCCTAAAATTAGATCAATGTATACTATTTTAATTACGTACTTTGATGCAAGACGATAATTATGACACTGATGACGTAGCGATATAGCTTATGTTGGGCGCGTCATTAGTGGTATATTGATTAAATAATCAAGATAAAATTTATCTCTTTCGAAAGAAAGTGATATCTTGGGTCTAGTTGATCAGGATGATGGTACCCTCACTAAATCCATGACCATGGTAAAAGATGGTAAATCCGGCCAGTTAGATCAATGAATAATAAAGCAAGAAAGAATGATGACACGAAGTGTGCATACATCTTTATGAGATATCCCGAGATAAAGAGATTATATTACACAACGTGTATTCGTAGGAAAAGTTGTCATTACCATGACTATACCTTATCTCTTTAGGGGCCCAGATTAGTTACTAGACTCTACTCATGGTCTATGAATTATATTCACTACTATCGAGATAAGGGCCTAGAGGGTCACATGCTTAACGTATTCAAAAGTTTGGCTCATTCTGATGAATAGGAGTATAGGGCATGATGGGCCCCACCCAGAGGTTTGAATGATGCCTGAGAATATATGATCTCCATGAAATAAATAAATTCATATTATTTGGGTTTACAATAATTGGTATTGAATTTATTTATTAAAAGTATTCACAAGATATTAAGCGAATACAAGAGAAAAATATTTAACGAACAAATATTATTTTAATATTCAAGGTTCGTTTAATATTTGCGAGAATGATGAGTCGAGTTAATGACTCATTTTTATCACGTAATATATTTATTCATATTACAAGTAAGTGATAAAAATATAAATGACATTTATGACTCAGTAAGTCAGTCATAAGAAGTTGTTTATAGTTTATTTAGTGGGTAATACATTTCTAGGGGATGGAGAGCCATTTCTGGGTGTTTAGTACCTCATTATATAAGTGAGAGGAGTCTCTCATGCAGGGTACTATTCACTATATGATTTTGAGAGCTCATATCTCCTTTATTCTGCATCCTAGAGAGAAGCTCTCGATCCAAGTGTTTGATCTAAATTATCTTTCTCGGATTAAAGGATCAATGTAGCAGTGATCGTTGGGATGTCAAAGACATCGTCAAATCTCTGTGCTAGTATCTAGAATTTGATGAACATTGTTTCCATGGACTTTCGAAGCACATATGGATGATCTAGAGGGATCCAGATTCGGTTCCTTTGACCAATGACTGCCAATGACGATTGGATGATGAAAATGACTTCAGATCAAATGTGGTAATTGTTCGTTTAAATTTTGTGCTTAAAATTATTCATGTGGGATCCTCGAAAGTTGTACCGGATTGCAAATCACCAGAGTTGATGTAATTATGACGATGCTATGATGAATAATTTTAAATTCCCGAACCATCTGTTCCCACTATGTGCTCTAGTACCTTCAATTGGTATCAGAGGAATCATGTAAAATTTTTAATTCAAGAAAATTACATTTTCATTAAATTCATAAATAGGACATCGTTACAGTGCCAATTCCCTAGACAGTGATTCAATCCGACATCGAACAGCGAAGTTGCGGCAATCCAAAGTTTTAAATCGGATTAAATTTGGTGTTTGTGAGTTTTAAAAATTGAAAAACATGTTAGAGTTGGTGCCCTAGAACCAACTTCTGTGTACTTTATGATAACCTGTATTAATTATTCTGAATATTAATAAACTCCTTGTCACATCATGATTTTCCTTCTACGTAACATAGTATGTGATAATGTTCTAAGAGTAGCCATCACACTAAAAGGTCATAACAGTTCTCTGCTATGATGAGAACCCAAAAGTGCCACAATAGTATTCTTAAATATATGTTCTATAGATTAATGAAATCATTTGATGGATGCAAATGATTCAGGCTATCATGGGTGGAGACTCATAGGACTTTGGGACACCTTCTCATGGTGTACACCCTTGGTAATATCTAGTGTAGGATATTATGAGAACGAGACTCGCTAGTATGAAATCCACATTTATATGTGTCATTGGATGTTCATATTTGCAGACATGTGTATTAATCCTTAGACTTTAATATCATTATTAATGATTATTATAAGTCATGTACTTTGATATATTGATGAAAACCGTGATGACATATGCTCACAGTGAGGTAGGATACATTGAGTGTGTCACGAGTAATATTTCATTAATGAATAATACAATAAAGGGTTTGTCTCTTCTATTATTTAACGAAAATTGATATCTTAATCCCTTTTATGGAAATGATATAACCTAAATAAATTCATAGCCATGGTGTTCTATAGGCAAGTTTGATTTCTGGAAAGTCAAAGAAAGAGACCTCGAGAACATAGGTTGATGGCACGAGCATGCAACCTGTTTGATTAGAGATACCATGATAAAGAGATTATATTACACAGTAAGCATACTTATGAGGTATTATGTCATTGCATCATTTAATTCTTTCTCTATGAGTGCTTTGGAGTGTTGCTAGACACTAACCTTGGACTTTAAGGTGCTTTGCCTAATGCCACTGAGAAAGAGGCCTAGAGGGTCACACACTAAGTATATCCAGCGTCTTAGTTAAATAATATATTATTATTTATTATCTAACAGGTTTAATATATATTATTCCTTCTTGTGGTTTAATAATTATTCATGTTTACTTGATTGCATATATTCCATCACCAGTTATTCGAGAGAATATTATGTGAGCAGAATATTTAATAAATATTTATTTTCTATTTAGTGAATATAATATTTATTTATTTATTTGATAATAATGCAGTGATATTTGTTTATTAAATTAATATTAATTATTTAAGGCTTGATAAATATTGTAGAGGAATGACAGATCGACCTTAATGATCTAGTGAGAAATAATATATATTGATTATTATTTGAATAAATAATATTTAATTTAATTCATAAGTTTAACACATGTTAAGAAATAAAAATATTATTATTATTATAGACATGAGGTTCCATAGGGATTATAAAAATAATAAGGACACATGTGCAATTATTATTTGCTAACCCTAGTGGTATATAAAACCAATTATATTATTTTCTTATGAGGGATAATTCATTTATTGTGCACAATGAGATTCATAGAGAATCCTCTCAAAGCCCAAGAGGGATCCCACTCCAAGAACATTCTCAAGAATAGAGAGCGATCCTTTTCCATCACAAGTCTATAGAGATTGAAGAGAACCCTTCCTTGAAGTGGTTCTCGGGACGATCAAAGGAAAATGATGCAATACCTAGGATATGTTGTGCTAACAACCATAAATTACTACGATGATGTTCAGAGGTTAGTGGAATACATGCAGATCACCACTGAAGGGAATCTATTATTGATTCCTACAATGCAACAATGGTATAACCTAGAGATGTTGTCAGATCCACCAATGAAAAAAGAATTTCTCACAAGGTAATTATTTAATTGATTAAATTAATTATAATTAATATGTGATGATCCTGTGATTTGGTTCCAACATTTACCCATTGTATATATTCTATGATTCAATTCTATTGATCGCAAAATTTATCATAATGTAAATTTTGGATTAATCACCGATCGTGACAAAAATATGAGTTGGGCATGCCCCATCCACCGCTTCCGTTGTGCCCAAAATCTTCAAGTGGTATCATATGAGTCTCATAATTATTTATAATTATTTAAAGATAATTGATTGATTTACTCATTTGTCATTAATTTTCAATCCCAGTTTAATCGTTCTTTAATCTGAATTGTGATATCTACATTATTCCTTTTCATTTATAGAAAATATAATCAAATTGATTAATTTTATGAATGAAATAATATTGAAGATCTCATCCGAAGGTGCCGAGGAGTCTGACCAGACAACATAGGAGTAAATGCCATGTAACACAGAGGTACACACAATGTAGTAGTGTTTAATGCACCCTAAATTAATTAATAATTAGTTCAAACTGTGTGAATTTATTACACGTGGTGAATTTAATTATACACCACGTGTTGACCAGGCCATCCCAGTGCATGGTCAGTCGGAGTACACACTGTGTAACTGCTGTATATGACGTGTAGTTCTTTAGTCAAAGATAGGCTGCATATCTTCTTACATGACCTACATGACTGGTGACCATGTAACTCGGGAACCACACACCGTGTAACTCATGTATACATTGTGTACTCCAATAGTTTTTGTGGAACAGTTCCACGTTGAGTCCCTAGGCATGTGTCGTGGATAGACAATCTGAATATTACTCGTTGTGTAAATAATAATATACATGCCGTGTACTTTTACCAAATTACACAGAATTAAAAATAAATTTATTATACCATGAAAACCTTATAAACATGTGTTTCTTGTGGTCATTAAGTTGATAGTACATGCCATGTGATGAGTTATATATATATATATATAAATGTCTAATTAATTTCTACATAATGTTTGGATCCACATTTTGTGTATAATTCATATTAAAGTTATTATTCTACATGAATTGAAGCATAACATGCTATGTAAATACCATGTGTTCCATGTTGTAATTAATTAGATAGTACATGCCATGAAATTACGTGATAAGTTGTGTATGCCACATGTTGCCAGAGTAAACAATATACAAGTATAATACACATTGGTTAGTTCTGTTGGGCACTCACCATGTTGCCTCCAAGGTACATTATTTTTGTACATAGTTAATTAAGGAAATTTATTTAATTTGTTTAAAATTATTATTGATGATAATATCAAGAAAATTCAGATGAGTATTAAGATAAAATAATTGATTAATTAAAGGAGATAATTAATTGATTCAAGCATGATTTATCTTAAATAAGAACAATTAGAATTGAATGCTAATTTTATTAAATGTGTAATTTTTTGTGTAAAATTATGTTACCAATATGACAGGTATGTTTTAAGATTTTTTATGGTTTGATTTTTTTTGTGGTTTGAGTAGGCCCAATAAGGAATTGGGAGGATACCTGTAATGGTGACGTCACATATTTTTTGAAATTTTCAGCATAAAACCTATGGGTTCTGCAATCTACTGAGGATTTACATGCTGTGTAATGTGGTCACACAACGTGTAATCATCGAAAACATAAGGTTTTTAATAAAAAACAATGGGTTTTTAGTGTATCTAGAACTTAACAATTACACGACATGTAAAGTCCCGAGTGTTGGTTTTAAATATGTGGTTTGGATGAAAATATTATTCCATTTCCTATAGGTTTCCTTTCTCTCGAACTATAGCTATCCCCAGGTGATTTTGGACCCCTCCAACCCTTCTGGATCATTTTGTTCTACGATTGATCGTTGTTGCGGTTGCAGTGCATCTCTTCAGGTAAGCAGTCTCCTTATATCTATGTCTCTTTCTCTTTCCATCCTTGGAGTTTGATAGATCATCTTGGGATTGCTGGATCTAAAATCTGTGTTGTTTAATCTTGTTTCTAGGTTGAGTTCCTATATCTTATGAACCTTCATTCTTATTGGCGAGACTTGTTACAAGCATTGTGTTTTTGTGAAAAAGGCAGGTGGTTCAGTTTAATATGGATGATTGATTAAACCTTGATTTTATTATTGTTTGAAATTGATTTCAATTGAATTATGAAAACCCAATTTGATGTGAATTGTAAATTTAAATTTCCAAGGTATAGATTTTGGGAAAACCCCCAATTCCAATGGAATTAGAATTTGGGTTGTGAGTTGAAATTGATAGAAATTGTGAAATGATTTGACTTGATTATTTTTGTTGGAAAATGGAATAAATTAAAATGATTAAAAACTATGGATGGTTTTATTTGAAAGGGAATGGATTGATGAAATAAAAACCTATGCTTTTTTTTGGAATAAAAATGGAATATTGAAACTGGAAATGGGGCAATTGAATTTAGAACTATTTTGAAATGATTTTCCCATTTTTTATTGACTGATTAAGCACATACAAGCCTGGGTAGTTAGTAATTAAGTTATTTGGGACAAACATTCTAGGATGATAATGCCCTAATAATGGATTGGCACTTTACAACCCTAACAAAAACCTACTTCAGCAAATCTTATCCCCAGTAGGATGTTAATGGGTCCTATTCGGCCTAATCCTGAGAGACATGTGTGAACATCACTGTGATCAATGATATGAGTGTGTGAGGATATCATAACTATAAACTATCATACCTATGGCAGATGACTATTTTTTTGTTGTGATTGTTTTGATTATATATACCATTATTTGTAAAAATACTTTTTTCCCATGCCTAATGATTTATATAAACTATTTTATATAATTTTTTTATTTAATACATATTTGAAATGTTTTCCATCATTTGAAATGAAAATCATGTTTTTTTTAAATAATCAAATGTACTTCCATGCCTTCTTTGTTTAAAATTGATTTTTTGGTTTATTTATTTTATGGAATCTTATTATGGAACACTTGGTGAGACCCTACTGAGATTTTAGTGTTGGAATCAAGGGTGTTATTTGCTGGAAATGTAGTATGGTTTGTGTTTTTTGACAATCCATATTGGGTTGATCAAAGAGTTTTCAAGAAAAGTGATCTTACAGTACATGACGAAGCATGTGTTTAAGGTGGCCCAGTTTTCTAGTGTTTTCCAAATTTTTGGGCCTCAAAATTGGGAGTTTATATTTTTGATGAAGAAAGGTTTTATGAAAAGTTTTCTACATATAATGGTTCATAGACCATGAAGGGAAGTCCACCGACTACATAGGAGGTATGTAGAACAACGAGGAAAAATGACAAAGGAAGGATTTCCGCATAGTGGCGCTACGCGAACCGCGAACAAAGAACAGTTCGTGAGGTGAATATGGTTCACAGGAAGGTTCACAATACGTAGAAGGAAAATGGTTCATGGGATGGTTCATCATTTTTGGAAACAAGGTGGTGATTTGTGAAGTCGTGAAGGGAGAGAGGCGGTACACAAACTGCATAGGGAAAACGGTTCGCGAAAGGTGCAATATGCAATGAAAGTTGTACCACATCGAATGTTTAAGTAAAACGGATTAGAAAGATTTTCAAATCTATTTTACTATATAAGGACCAATAATCCCTTAGTAAAAAATAGATATTTTTATTAGAAATCCAGGAGGAATTTGGTGAATTCTAGAGTGGTTCATGGGAAGACAACCCCACGAAGGAGAAGAGGTTCATGAGGAGGATTCCGTGAAAGGAGAAGTGGTCCATAGAGATATCCGTAGAAGGGGATTTTTGGGGAACTAAATACCTCAAAGGAAAATAGTTCATGAAATATGGTTCATGGAAGATGGTTCACAAAAGACAATTCGCGGAAGAGGATTTGGTCTGCGGAGAAGAAGCGGTACACAAAAGATGTACGCAGAGGCAATACACATACGAGGTTTGCAGAGGTGGTGAGTGGACCTGGTTCATGGAGATGGTATGTAGAGGTGGTACGTGAATCAAACATGCTATGTAGAGTAGCACAGTTCGTAGGGGAATCATGCCAGTTCACAGAGAAACGAATTGCAAACTATCAGTGCACAAAAAAGTAAATTACATATATGGGTGAAAACAAGACTTCAAAAGAGAATCTATCTATAGTTGGGGATGCATAATTTCATGAAAATTAAAGGACCTAAAAGTACATAAACTATGTGTGGATTCCTCTCAAGGTAGTGAGCTAGGGGAAGTCGAAAAAAGTGTTCTGAGAGACACAATGAGCTTTCCATAAAATATTTTAAAGGTAGTGTGTCTGGAATAGAGTGACTATGTATAATATTTTTTACTCCACAACTAGTTAAGTTTAGTGGATTTATGTATGACCAATACACTTTCAGCATATGCTCCTTGGACTAGCCCTTAGTGGTGAACCATGTAAAATTACTGTGTTGACTCTGTGCATGTGATTGTTAGTTTACTACTCATTATCATCAGATAGGTTTAAAAAGTTAATACCAACATGGGAACAAGATCTGTTACTCTTGAAGAAAAAGTTGAAACCCTGATTCACCCCTCCCCTCTCAGGGTGTTCTGGGGTCATTCATTTTTCTCATAACCCACCATTTACTTCAAGATTTTGTAGATTTTATCTTTCTAGGTCCAAGAAAAGGGAAAACACCTCTTGGAGGTGGCAATTGTTCTTGATTCCTTGGATCTTGGAGTGTCATGTCCATTGGGATGTTGGGAAATTTATCTTGTCGACTTCTAAGTACTTTGAGGATGTATTGTTTCAGTTTTTTATCTATCTATTTTCTGGTATTGTTCTCCCTTTAGAGTTTTCTTTTGAGCATATTGATATGTATCTATTTATTCCACTATTTTTATAGAAAAATCATTCCCTCTTTTATCTTATATGATTCTAGGTGCTAGTCACCAACCCATGGGGATTGGGAATTCCCTTCAGTATATGTTAGTATTGGCTCAGTTATAAGGGTACTGGGGTATCTGGGATGGTTCGTGACAAAGTGGTATTAAAGGTTTAGGTTAAACATCTTTCCTTGATGTCAGTATGTAGTTGATAAATCTTATCGGGACTTAGGAGGTAGTTACGAGTGAGTGCCTATTCAGATCTCATCGTAAATATCCTTAAGTCACTATAGGTGGTTTGGTAAAGATGTTTAAGTATTAGTTCTAGTCTTTTCTCTTCTTTTGATTTGGATGGGTTGAAATCCAAATCTTATTTTCTTTTCTGATGGAATTATTTTCCTTGTTTCTATTGTTTGATTGTTGATTTGGGTAATTTTTTGATGTATTCAATGTTGTTTACTGATGTTGTGTAGCTCATGCCTATGAGAAGAAATGTGAATAGGATTCAGGAGGAAGTTTCTCATGAACCACAATGAGAAAATCCTCATATGGACTAAAATCTAGTTGATGTTGTTGTGCTTACCATCCATGCTCTAGAATAGGAACCTGCACCCATTCTCATTTAGACTCCAGCTATGGAACTTAGAGGGATGAATCTTGGAATCATGCTCAGGATCTCCTTATTCAAAAACCACATACTTTACTTATCTCTAATTATCCTCAATAGACTGAGGAATGGTTAAGAAAGGTTGATATTCTCTTTGATTTATTGGAAACACCTAAAGCTATTGAGGTGAAGTGTGCCACCTTTAAGCTTGAGGGACCTTGAAGGAGATGGTGGAAAAAATGGTGATGAAAATTAAAGCATGAGGGATTAGAGTGGAAAGACTTTAAATTGATTTTGACTGACCAGTTCTATCCAGATTCTATGGTGTTGGCTAAGGATATAGAGTTTTTCAAACTCGAGTAGACTGACAGGACTATGACTATATGTGAAAATATATTTGCTGAGCTTATACAGTTTTCACCTGAGATTGTATTGAATGAGAAGACGAAGACTCAACAGTTCGATATGGTAATTCAATTTTATATTTTTTCTTATATTTTCATGATGATGCTCTCTTCTTATGCTGACGTTCTAGATAGGGAGTTGATGGTTGAGCTTGAACTAGTTGGTAATTCAGGGTTGATGGGTGTTTCCTTTTCTCCCAGTAGTAGTTATTTAAGTTTTCATAAAGGAAAGAGGAAGCACAATGAGTCTCATGGTGGATATCAAAAATAGGGTTCTTCAAGACCTCCTACAGTGCCCAGAATAATCCCTTTTATTTGCTACTAGTGTGGAAATCCTAGGCAATCGAAATGGGTTTTCACTGAGGCGCCCAAGATATGTGGTTCCTACAGATGCTCAAGTTAGTTGTAGAATTTCTATCATATATATACTACTCCATATAGTGTCATGATATCATCATCACCAAAAAGTATTGCGGTGCATTCATATGATTCAATATCTAAGGGTTTCTAGCCATAAGCATCTAGAATGAATCTTTTTCATGCAGTGAAAGAGTCTCCATAGGAAGCAAACATGGATCTAACGATAGTGAGAGGTGCCATCACTATAGCCTCATCTTTAGTGTCTACTTTATTTTATATTGGTGAATCTCATTCATTCATTTAGACTCATATTTTGAAACTTCTAATTCATACTCTAGAAATTTTATCTTATGCAATGGATATTACTACACCTCTCAGAATGAAGAGATACTATAGTCTGCACTGTCCTACTTGTGTTTTCTCATTATCAGATATCAATCTTTCTTGGTATTTTCTGTTTCTCAACATGAAACCTCTTGATGTCATTTTCGGGATGGATTTTATGAACACTAATAATTCCTGAATTGATTTCTATCTTCGATGGGTCTCCTTTACTACACCCAATGGAGTGTGCCATATCTTTCAGGGATAATGGGACCCGAGGTTGATTAGAGATGAATATTTTTATCTAGAGTTAGGGAAAGTAATATCAATTATTTCTTTTGATCTAGATAGGAAATATTTTAGAAGTGATCTCCTTTTAGTTATCAATGATTTTACCAACATTTTTCCTTCAGAATTCACTGGTTTACCATTGTTAAGGTAGGTAGAATTTTCTATTGATTTAGTACCTGGTACTCAGCTAGTATATATTCCTTCTTACCACATGGAACCAACTAAAATGAAAGAGTTGAAGATTTAGTTGGATGATATTTTAGAGAAAGGATTTATATTCCTAAGTGTGTCACCTTGGGTGGCGCTTGTTCTCTTTACTAAAAAAGTTAATGGGGTTACTTTTCCTTTATGTTTATTATTGGAAACTAAATAGAGTTATGTTAAATAAAAAGTATCTGTTTCCATGTATTAATGATTTGTTTGAATAGTTTAAAGGGGTGAAGTGGTTCTTAATGATTTATATTTTATCTGGTTATCACCAGTTGAGAATAAAAGAATATGGCATTCAAAAAACCACATTTTGAAGTAGGTATAACCATTATGAGTATCTGGTAATTCCATTTGGTCTAACGAATTCTCCTACAACATTTATAGTTTTGATGAACATGATTTTCCATGAGTATCTTGATATGTTTGTGGTTGTCTTTTTGGATGAAATCCTAGTTTACTCTAAGTCCAATGAGTATCATGTGCTTCATTTGAGAGAAGTTCTAGAATTGTTGAGAAATCACTAACTTTATGCCAAGCTATCAAAATATAATTTCTGGATTTAAGAAGTGAAGTTATTGGGAAACATGGTGTTGGAACATGATATCTCAGTTGATCCTAAGAATATTAAAGCTAGTATGACATGGAATCACCCATGAATTTTTTTCGAGAATCGAATCTTCTTAGGTTTATTTGGATATTATCACCGATTTTTAAAGAATTTTTCAAAGTTGGCTTATCCGTTGACCGCTCTAACATGGAAGGGGGTAAAGTTTGCTTGGGATGAGAAATGTCAGAGTTCTTTTGTTAAGATGAAATTTCTTTTGACTTCTACATTGGTTTTGAATCATCCAGAGGTCGGTCAGGTATATGTGGTCTTCTGTGATGCATCAAGTTTGGGATTAGGTCGTGTTATTATACTGGGTGATCATGTAATTGCCTATAGATATTGGTATCTTAGGATAAATAAGAAGAATTATCAGAACCATGACCTTGAACCTTCAGCTATTATGAATGCACTTAAGAGTTGGTTGCATTATTTTTTAGAGAAAGGTTTACCATGTATTCCGACCGCAAGAGCTTGAGTTATATCTTCTCTAAAAAAGATTTGAATCTCTTATAGAGGTGTTGGGTGGAATACCTACAATCCTTTGATTTTGATATTTCCTATACCTCAAGAAACGTTAATGTCATAGTAGATTCTTTGAGTTGGAAACTTCCAACCTAGTCCATGAAAGAATCATAGGAAGAGTGGAGTTTGATGGATCTTTTTGCACAGTTTCATATTGGAGTTTGGGAAATAGGGGATGAGGTTATATTGGAAAGTGTTCAGTTGAAATATACTATTCTCAAGATTATTATTCAGGAACAACATATTGATGATTAATTATATAGTGTTATATACTCTCTTTATGGTGGAGATACCATTGATGAGTGGTCGTTCTCCATAGAGGGCATTCTATGTTTTCAAAATAGGTTTGTTGTACTATTGTCAGTGATAAAAACTGTGTTGGGGGATTTCCATAATCCCAATGGGCAGTGCACCCAGGAACTAAAAAGATGTTTTATGAAACATAGAAACAATTCTGGTGGCCAGGTATGAGATGGGGAATTGTTTATTTTGTTTCTCATTGTTATACTTTCTAGCAGGTCAAGGCTGAGCACCAGAGACCTTTGGGTTTACTTCAGACACTTCCAATGCTGACTTAGAAGTGAGATGATATTTCTATGGACTTTTTTGTTGGTTTACAGTGTACCCAAAGAAATAATAATGTGATATGGGTTTTGATCAATAGTATTACCAAATCATATCACTTCTTACCCATTCTTTATATAAAAAAAGTTGAAGAGTTGAGAAATATCTATGTGAGAGATATTGTTCATTTTCGTGGAGTTCCATCTACTATAGTCTCTAATATATATCCTTATTTTACTTATCATTTTTGAAGATTCCTTCAAGAGGCACTAGGATCTCATTTTTTTAGTACAAAATACCATCCACAAATGGATGGACAAATAGAGAGAGAGAGCTATACAGATTATTGAGGACATGCTTTATGCCCGCATTCTTCACTTTAGTGGAGCTTGGGATGACCATTTAGGTCTAGTTGAGTTTTCCTATAACAATAGTTACTGGTCCACGATTAGTATGTCCCCTTTTGAGGACTTTTATGGATAGTCATGTAAATATCCATTGCGTTGGTCATAGATTGGTGACAGTTTCTTGGTTGGACCAAGATTGGTTCAAGAGATGACAATAAATATTTAGTTGGTTCATCAGATGTTGTTGACCGTACAAATCTAGTATAAATATTATAATTATCTTTGACGTAGTTCATTGGATTTTTCATTTTGTGATTAGGTGTTCCTAAATGTTTCACTTCATTTGGGTCATCGACGGATTGAGAGGGAAAAAATATTTCTCTTTGTTTCATGGGACCTTTTGAGGTTGTTAGGAGGGTGAGGTAAGTGGATTACCGTTTAGAACTTCCACCACAATTGATGTCGATACATGATGTGTTCCACATATCACAACTTTGGAATTATCTTTATGATCTATCTCATGTTTTGAGCTAGAGTGACCTCAATATTGAGCTTGACATATCTGTGACTGAGAATCCAGTCAGGATTGTTGAATTTGATACTAAGGTACTTTGTGGGAGGAAGATACCTTTGGTTCAAGTGCTATGAAATCACAATTCTGATTCTCATGATAAAAAGGAGTGTGAGGAACTTATGAGAGAGTAGTGGCCTCACAATTTCAATATGGAAGCTTCATGATAGGTTTTTTGGTGATCGAAAGTTTTTATGGTGGGGAGGTTGTAACTTCTTGCTACCTTTTTGATAGGTATGATTTAATATTTGTTGTGGTTTTAATTTTTCATGGTTCAGTTAGGGCCAATAGGGAATTGGTAGGATACCTATAATGGTGAAGACATGTATTTTTTGGAATTTTTAACATAGAACCTATGGATTCTGTAGTTTTATGGGGATTTATACACCGTGTAATGTGGTTAACCATGTGTAATTGTCACATGTCAGATTCCATGAAATTAGTACACAATGAAAAAGGTTACACATAGTGTATAGTTTAAATACCATATATATATATATATATATATATATATTAAAAATTAGGTTTTTAATAAAAAGATATGGGTTTTTTGGCGTATTTGGGACTCGAAAATTACACGACATGTAATTGGGTTACACATCATGTAAAGTCCAGAGTATCAATTTTAAACTAGCGACTTAGCTGAAAATATCATTCCCTTTACTCTACCTTTCCTTTATCTCAACCTATATAAATACCCAAGTGATTTTGGATCCCTATAACCCTTTTTCACTGTTTCGTTCAGTGATTGGTTGTTGTTGCGGTTGTAGTGCATATCTTCAGTTAAGTGGTCTCATTATCTCTCCATCTCTTTATATTTCCCTACTTGGATTTTGATAGATAATATTGGTATTGATGGATCTAAAATCTATGTTGTTTATTCTTATTTCTAGTTTGAGTTCCTAGATCTTCCACTCCTCCATTCTTGTTGGTGAGACCCATTGTAGGCATTGTGTTTCAATGAAAAAGGCAGGTGGTTCCATTTAAGATTCCAATTGATTAAACCTTGGTTTTCTTGTTGTTTGAAATTGATTTAAATTGAATTATGAAAACCCACTTTTATATGAATTGGAAATTTAATTATCCATGATATGGATTTTGGGAAAACCCCCCCAATTCCAATGGAATTGGAATTTGGGGTGTGAGTTGAAATTGATAGAAATTGTGAAATGTTTTTAATTGATTATTTTTGTTAGAAAATGGATTAAATTAAAATTATGAAAACCTATGGATAGTTTTATTTTATAAGGAATGAATTGATGAAATGAAAACCTATGTTTGGTTTTGGAATTAAAATAGAATATTGAAACTGAAAATGGGGAAATTTCATTTGGAACTATTTTGAAATGATTTAACCATTATTGATTGATTGATTAAGAACATGTGAGCCTGGGTAGTTATTAAGTTATTTGGGAAAAACACGCTAGTATGGCAATTCCCTAGAAATGGATTTACAATTTAAAACTCTAAAAAAACCTAGTTCAGAAGATCTTATCCCCAATGGGATGTTGATGGGTCCTATTCAGCATGAGCTTAAGGGACGTGTGTGCACATCACCATGACCACTGATATGAGCATGTGAGGGTATCATAACTATAAACTATCATACCTTATAGAATATGACCATGTTTCTTATTGTGATTATTTTTATTATATATTCCATTGTTTTTGAAACTAATTTTTCTCATTCCTAATGATTTATATAAATTATTTTATATAAAGTGTTTATTTAAGCCATGTTTGAAATGTTTTCCATCATTTGAACTGAAAAGAATGTTTTTTTAAATATGAAAATGTACCACCAAGATTGTTTTGTTTAAAATTTAAAGAATGTTTTGGTTTATTTATTTTATGGAATCTTATTATGGAACACTTGGTGAGAACCTACTAGGATTTTAGCTCACACCCTACCTTTTCCTTCAGGCATTTGTAGATTTTCTTCCACCAGGCTCGAGCAAAGGAAAACCAACTCTTGTATGTGGCAGTTTCTTGATTCCTTGGATCTTGGAGTGGCATGTCCTTTGGGATGTTGGGTTGTTTATCTTGTTAGATTATGAGTACTTTGAGTATGTACTATTTGGGTTTTGTTTTATTTTTCCATTTTATAGTACTATTCTCCCTTTGGAGTTTTCTTTTGAGCATACTGATATGTCTCTATTTCTAACATTGTTTTTTTTGGAAAAATTGTTCCCACTTTTATATTCCATGATGCTAGGTTCTATTAACCAACCCATGGGGTTCGGAAACACCCTTCGGGATATGTTAGGATCATCTCGGTTATCATGGTACCAGGGTATCCAGGTTGGTTCATGACACGTTTCATGCATGTGGATGATCATGAAATTATAAAAGAACTTTGTTTATGATTGATTTATTTTAATTTATTATTAAATTAAATAGTTAGCCTATGTTTTATCCCTCCTATTATTATATAAGGTCCTGTATTCCCATGATTTATTTTATGTAAACCCCATTAACCAATCCTTTGGTTCCCTCATCTTCATGTGAGTAAAATCATATGTAATGGATAGAGATTACAAGCTAGTGGAAGTGGTTCAAGTTTGGATTCAAGGTGAAACCAATCCAAGAGAGATACATTAGTGGACTAGTGGAAAGATACAACACAAACCATAAATAGTTCAATGTGTTTTCTCCTAGGTCGATGGTTAGTTTATTATCTACTAGATAAACTAAACATTAGTGAAATATCATGATCATACCACTTTATTATTTTATTTATGTCAAGTTTCATGGTTATCTCATTTTGGATGTTTTGTCATGATCAAATGAATTAATGAATTAAAAAGCATGGAAGATAGAACTAAAATAAAATGTATTATGTGTAAACATTATCTAAGACATAGTTAATCACTTAAGTAAATCCACTTAATATTAACAAGTATGTAATAAATATAATAATTGTAAATTTATGAATAAAATATAAAATCCATCAATTATATATATTAATTCGGTATAGCCTTCTACTACTTTGGTTAAAATTGAACCATATTTCAAAGTTCTTGACCAACCAAAGTTGGGGCGCTTTTAATTATTAGGGAATTATAACTTGAAGTTTTAGGTTTACTTAACTTAGTTCACATCAAGGGTTGACTTACAAAGTAGGAATTAGTGTAACTGATAGGAAAAGGTTGAGTAAATACAAGTTATATATTTTAGGATTGGGGAGTCTGCTCAAAAGATCAATGAACTGTGAGTTAATCCAGCTGGAATTTGGAATTCCTACCTAAAACCCTTCAAATTTCTTGACCAACCAAATTTAGGGTGATGAGAAGGGGAATATGGATCCTTTATAATATAATGTCTAAGAAATATTATATTATGAATCCAATGGTGAGGGATATTAGATTTTGATAAAATATTAGGATATTAATAAATATAATATTTATTTATTTTTCTAATTTTTATTAAATAAAGTACTGAAAATATGATCATCTTATTTATAGAAAAAAATAAAAAATACTTCAAACATATCATTAAAATCCATAATTGAGAAGGAAAACCTTCTCATCATCTCAAATTTACAAGAACAAAAAAAGTTCTTATGCATTATCATACATCATGAAAGGAAATTATATATGTTGGAAGAACCTATTCCTAATGTTCTTAGTAATGAGGCTAGTGATGAAGATTTATCTTTCTATAAGAAACATTTGAATGATTCCACAAATGTTCAATGTCTCATGATATCATCTATGAACAATGAGTTTATTAAGAAACATGAGTACATGGATGCATATAACATGATGTCTCACCTTCTAGATCTCTATCAAGATAAGGTGGGACAAGAGATATACAAGATCTCCAATTCACTATTTAAAACTATGCTTGGAGATCCAACACTAACTGGGTCTCATGTAGTCAAGATTATTGGCTGCATTGAATTCTTATACATCTTAGGGATTAAATTCCCAGATGAGTTTTACACAAATATCATTCTTTCCTCCCCATACAATTCCTTATATAGTTTTATTGTTAATTATAATATGAGAAATAATGAGAAGAGTATTTTGGAACTTTATACTTTGATTCACCAAGTGGATAAGGACATGAGACCTAAAAACCCTACGGTCCTTATGGTGAAAAATAAAATGAAGAAAAATTATAAGGGTCCCATGAATCATAACAAGTTTAAAGCTCCTAAGCACCATCCTTATAAGAAGAGTAAGATCGAGAGGCAGGGTAATGAAAGGGAAGCAATATGTTTTTCATGCGGAAAACAAGGCCACTAGAAGAGAAAATGTTCCCAGAAGAAAATTTAATCATAGGTGTATTCATTATCATGTGTAATATTTCAATATCTACACATTTAGTATTAGATACATCTTGTGGTGATCATATCTATATAAAAATGCAACATCCAAGTAGATTCTGAAATATTTCTAGAGGAGAGGTGGATTTGTGAGATGCCAATAGTATGAAGCTGGTTTCTCTAGCCACTGGTGACTAAAAACTTTCATTTCCAATAGGATTGATATTGGTTTTAAGTGATTGTTATTATGTAACAATTTTTACCAATAACATAATTTATGTATCATTCCTAGATATAGATTGTTTTATTTTCATGATTTGAAATAAAATTCATTTATTTTTTAAGGAAAACATATGTTATAGAATGACACATTTAAATAAAGGTATTTATGTATTAAATTATGGAAACCAAGTATTTGAAATAGATAAATAATCATGTTCACATGACTCATATAACACCCAACTATGGAATCAACGTATTGGACATGTAAATGTGAAGAGTTTGAAAAAGATTTATCAAGATGGGTTTTTAGACTCTTTTGAGTTAAAACCACATGAAAGATGTCATGATTGAATACAAGGAAAAATGACCAAACCACCATTTAATAGATAGGGTGAAATGGCCACAAATATTTTAGGATTGGTACACACTGATGTGTGTGGTCCATTTCTAGTAGAATCTAGAGGTGGGTATTCTTTATTCATAACTTTTACTGATGACTTGAGTAGATATGGTTATGTCTAGTTGATGAGTTTTAAGTTTGATCCCTTTTAGAAATTCAAATAATTCAAGAATGAATTATAGAATCAAATTGGAAATAAGATAAATAAGCTTTGATTGTATCAATATGGTGAATATCTTAACCAATATTTCATCAATTTTATGTAAGAGTTTGAGATTCTATCTCAACTCACTCCACCTTACACACCATAGTGAAATTGTGTTAGTGAAAGGAGGAACTATACATTATTAGAAATGGTATGATCTATGATGATTCATGAAGATATTCCATTATCCTTTTAGGGATATGCATTACAAACTGCGACATACACACTAAACTAAGTACCAACTAAAGAGGCTAATGGAATCCCCTTCAAGTCATGGAGTGAAAAGAAAATTGTTTTGTCACATATACATATATGGGGTTGTGAGGAATTTGTTAAGTCTTTATTTGGAAAAAAACTAGAACATGGTTCACAACATGTATCTTTATAGGGTATCCTAATGAAATAAAGGGATACTACCTACAAAACCCCTTAGATATGAAAGTGACTATCACTAGCCAAGATTTCTTTCTTGAAAGGGAGCACATCCTAAAAAAGGATAGTGGGGGCATGATTGACTTCGATGAAGTTGATGCTCAAGATACACAAGAGTTAGTACATGAACATATTCTAAAGGTCCTCATGGAATAAGTAGCCCCTAAAACACAAGCACTATGTAGGATCATTAGAGAGGTAAGAGGAATATAGAGATATGGTTTTCTAGTCCCTAAGGACGGTGACTACTTATTGCTCAACAATGATGAACCTCTCTCCTATAAAGAGGTAATAGAGAGATCCAAAGCTGAGAGATGGAAATAATCCATGAATTAGGAAATGGATTCTATCTATTAGATCTAATTTTGGGTTCTGGTCAGTGTACTAGTTGATGTAAAGCTCGTAGGGTGAAAATGGGTACTCAATAGACAACTAGGCATATAAGGTAAAGTAAATATCTATAAATCAAATACATTGGATAAAGAGTTCAAACAACATCAAAGAATTGACTACGATTAAACCTTTATATTAGTTTTTATATTTAAATCCATAATAATTCTACTTGCTATAGTAGCTTACCATGACTATGAAATTTGGAAGATGGATATCAAAACAACTTTCCTTATTGGGAACCTTCAGGAAGATGTCAACATGACACAATTGGAAGGGTTTGTGACTCCAGGTAAATCCAAAAGGATATGAAAATTGTAGTGATCCATTTATGGATTGAAGAAATAATCTAGGTCATGGAATATTTGACTCGATGAAGATATAAAATAATTTGGTTTCATTAATAATGAATGCAATCCATGTGTTTACAAGAGGTTTAGTGGGAATACAGTCATTATCCTAGTAGTACATATTGATGGCATATTACTTATTAGAAATAACATACCAGTATTATAGTCTATTAAGGACTAGTTAAACAAGTGTTTCTCAATGAAGGACTTAGGTGAAGAATCCTATATTTTAGGGATCAAGATCATTCATGATAGATCCAAGAGACTGCTTGGACTAAGTCAATGTACATACATTGACTAGATACTAAAGAGATTTAGTATGGAATAATATAAGAGGGGATTGGTTCTAGTGTCACATGGTATATATCTTTCTAAGAAAATATGTCCTCAGACACAATAGGAGAAAGAGATAATGAGTAAAATCCCATGCACTTTATTGATAGGATCAATCATGTATTCCATGTTATATACTCGACTTGATGTTTCCTATTCATTGAGCATGATATGAATATATCAAGATGATCTAGAATAATAGTATTGGTTTGTTGTTAAAGATAACCTTAAGTATATGGGAAGAACTAAGGATATGTTCCTAGTGTATAGAGGAGATGAGGAGCTAGTCATCAGGGGTTATAATGATTTTAGTTTTAAAATAGAACAAAATGATATGAAGTCACAGTTAGTATATGATTTATGCCTCAACAGAGGAGTTGTGATCTAGAGGAGTTCAAAGAATCCGATTTTAACTAATTCTATAGTGGATCCTGAGTATATAACAGCTTATGATGTAGGAAAGGAATCCATTTGGATACAAAATTTTGTCCAGGATCTTGATGTGGTACCTAGTAGTAAATACCCTATCACAATGTATTGTGATAATACTACAATGGTGGATCTTTCAAAAGATCCAATGTCACACCAATAGGCAAATAATATACTTCAAAAGTATCACCTCTAGAAAGATTTTTCTTAGAGGGGTGAAGTTTTAGTAAGAAGATTACCCAAATAAGAAATCATGGTGGACCCCTTGACTAAAGGATTATCTCAACAGAAGCATGAGTATCATGTGAGAGCTAAAAGATAGAAGGTTATTAGCAGTTGGCTCTAGTGCAAGTGGGATCCTATTGGAGTTGGTTCCCTAGAACCAAATTATGTATACTTTATGATAAAATGTATTAATTTTTTCAATATTAATAAAATCCTTGTCACATCATGATTGTTCTTATACATAACATAATATGTGATAATATCCTAATAGTAGCTATCACACTGAAAGGTCATAATAGTTCCCCGCTATGATGAGATCCTAGAAGTGCCACAATAGTATTCTTAAATATATGATTTTATAGCCAGATAAAATCATTTTAGGGACACAAATGATTTAGGCTATCAGGGGTGGAGACTCATAGGACTTTGAGGGACCCTCTCTTGGTATACTCCCTTAGTAATATCAAATATAGGATATTATGAGAACAAGACTCTCCAGTAGGAAATCCACATTTATATGTGTCATTGGATGTTCCAATTTGCAGACATGTGTATTGATCCTTAGAATTTAATATTATTATTTTTGGACCATATGATATTGTTGGCCACTATCTCTAACTATAGTGGTTTTAATTATCAGAAATCATGTCATATATTAACATATATCTTACCTCATGAAAATCCTAAATTATGTTAAAGCTTATGTTGTATATAATATCTTTTAAATCATATAACTAATTATGTTTGTTTAATTATAAACAAGATTATAACTGATTATCTATGTGTAATTATGGGTATTAATAATTTTTTTAAAATTGATGTACTATAAAACAGATAGAATATCTAAAATTATCTAAGTATGATTCACTGACACTAACAGAAGAACTGAGACACCGACAGACAAATGACCTATTGATGCATATGAATCACTGATATACAAATGACCTACTGATGCATATGACTAACCAATAGACAAATGACCCACCAATGCATATGACACACTGATGCAGACGAACTACCGATGCAATCGACCTACTGATAGTCCAAGTGACCTACCGATGCAATTGACCAACCGACAATCCAAGTGACTTACTGATGTAATCAACCAACTGAAAGTCTAAGTGACCTACCGATGCATGGTGCTATCGACACAAGGACTCACCGATAGTTAAAACGATCCACCAATGTAATGAGTCATCAATCTATGGAAAGAAAAGACTCACCGACAGTTAAAACGAATCACCGATGTAATGAGTCACTGACATATGGAAATACCGATAGAATGACATAACGATGGGTTGAGTCACCACCAAAAGGAGATACCGACAGACGAGTTACCGACTGATGTCTCACCAATAGGATAACTCACTAATAGACTATTTAAATTTGAATTTATTAAAATTATTTCTAACAGTCATATTTGAGTCATTTAATGATATTAACATATTTAATAATATTTTTTAGGTCTTTTAGCAGATAGTACGAGGTATGGTGAACCTATGAATATGGAAATAACACACTCTTTATCGGCCCTCAAGAATAAAAATCATTTTTGAAGAAAGAAGAATTAGAGAATAGAAGAGAAGTGTGGTGTGCCCACGTGTGAGACATACAAAAGAACATCTGCGACTCTCATGCACCCACTGTGAACTAAAGAAAAAAATGAAGAACACATGAGGTGATATCAATTAAGCTGTACATTGAATTGAAAAACTACTTCAGCATATCAAAGAATAAGATTATACCTACAGAACCATACTTGTACTTAGAAGCCAAAATACGACACTCTATTTTTTTTGTCAACTTCTAGAAAAGGACTCAAACCTCATCTCAGCTAAATATTAAGAGTCTAGATATGCATCTCAAGACACACGAAGCCTTCTAAATCCTTTATTATATTTATTTTCTCTATCGTGTGCATTTTTACATACTTTTGAGTATTGTGTGTATCTATCTATAAAGAACACACTATATCCTCTATCAAACTGAAGGATACAAGATATCCTTACACTCATAACTTATTACACCTTTTTAATCCCATAGATAAGTGTGGAAGAGGTCATTGTGTGACCTAGTAGTTTGTACCCACAAAGAACTGTGGTAGAGGTCTTATGACCTGAACAACCTATGTGCTATTGTGAACCCCGATCCAGGGTGTGGATCAAATAGTTTATTAATTTAAACTGCTTAGTGGAAAGTGATTACCAAGTGGAGAGGATTAGGTCTCTACTTGAGACAGAACCTCTTGTTTCATTTTCGTTGTGTTTTTTACTTTTGTTTTTACTATGTTTTATCACATATTTCATAAAACTAAATTGAACTCTGATAGTTAGTCCTAGCAAGTGTTTATAAGAGTATTGACTTATTAGGTTAGTTTCAAAAGTTTTATTAATTATTAAATTGATATAACTAAGAACTAATCACTCTTTTGAGAAATTAATTGAACAATCAAGCTCTTATAAATTCACTACTGCCTAATTGGTAAATTGAATTTTAAATTTGGGGGAATTTAAAATTATACTTTTTAACAGATTTTTTTATAGGAACTTAATTCACCCCCCTCTTGAGTGTCCTACTTTGACCAACATTTGGTATTAGAGGTTTTTGAATTTTCAGTTTTCAAATATTTTTAAATCTTTTCAACTATGATTTTAGTTGTATTTCAAAGATCATAAAATTCATATTAATACTAAATTTTTATCTCTTTAAAATATTTTTCTAAAATTTTATTATGGAGAATAGTATGGAAGGTGCTTATACCATTATACCCACATTCTTTAATGGAACCAACTACGCACAATGGAAAATTAAAATGAAAATTCACTTAGAAAGTATGGGTTTTGAAATTTGGTCTTCAGTTGTAGATAAGTATAAAATTCCTGATACCATTAGAACTACTTGGGATGACTCAACTAAGGCTTCTTATAATAATAATTGCAAATCCATGAATTCCTTATACTGTTCTTTAGGAGATGAAGAGTTTAACATAATTTCCACATGTAAAACAGCCCATGAAATTTGGGATACTTTGTCTATTTCACATGAAGGAACAACTAATTTCAAGGAAATGAGACTTAACATATATACCATTAAATATGACAACTTTAAAATAAATCATGATGAGCCTATTTCTGACATGTATCTCAGGTTTAATGAAATAGTGAACACTATGATCTCTCTAGGAAGAGATGTTACTTCCAAAGAGAAAATTATGACGATTCTATGATACTTACCTGATAGATAGAGAGGGACTTCTATCTCCATTAGATAATCACATGAAATCAGAAAACTACCTATCAAAGAACTCATTGGAAAACTGATGATGTACGAAGAATATACGAAAGTAAACCAGGAATAAGAGGATGAACCTAAGAGAAAATCTACAGCCTTCAAGACTATTACCTCTAAGAATAAGAAAAAATATAAGGTTCTACCCTATGTTGAAATCTCGAGTAACGATTAATCAACATCATATAGTTATGGAGATATTGCTCAGATGGACTGAAGATTCAAGAAATTCTATAGAAAGAATAAGTTCTTCAGGAAGCCCAATTTTAAAGGAAGATATGATAACAAGGGAAACTGGAAAAAGGATTGGAAAATAAATGAAAAATCAGATGATATTGTTTTCTATGAATGTAAGAGGAGATGAAATTTTAAAGATAAATTCTCAAAATTAAAATACAAAACAAAGTATGAAAATAAAGAGAAGACGTATAAGAAATCTAGGAAGGCCACCTGGAGTGCCTCTAAGGATATATCCAATGAATCAACATCATCTCATGATGAGAGATATGACATGGAAAATATGTGTTTTATGACAAACACATATGAGGTAACATTATATTCTCATGTATATAATTATTACTATTCTGGAGATGAAAGTGATTCTAAAAATAGGACAAGTGATGAACTATTTGAATACTGTAACATGTTGGAAGAGACATGCAATGAATTGAAAGATAAATATAAATATTTAAGGAAATATCATTCTCTCACTATAAATATTAAGTCTGAACTTACTACTGAAAAGGATAAGAATGCTCAACTACTTAAAGAAAAAAATGAATTAAAAATGTC
The DNA here is from genome assembly GCA_963277665.1 of Viscum album. Classification (NCBI taxonomy): domain Eukaryota; kingdom Viridiplantae; phylum Streptophyta; class Magnoliopsida; order Santalales; family Viscaceae; genus Viscum; species Viscum album. Next base: position 898,620,445 of record OY728120.1, read on the forward strand.
TAATGATCAATTGAATAAAGATATAGAAAATTTTACCAATGGGAAAAATAATCTTACTCAAATTCTTGGTAAACAAATATCACCTAAGTACACTTATGGTATTGGATATCATCCTGGATAGAGAAACCTATCTAAAACACATTTTGTAACTAAATCTGGAAAATCTGTTTTTCTACCTAGAAATCAAAATTATGTTGCTAGTTCCAGTTCTGAAAAATCTTTTACCACCTCTAATTATTCTGGACCAAATAGAGTCTATTTTTCAAATATGTTATATAATGCTTATAGTAAACCCATGAAGCAAATGTGGGTACTTAAATCATTGATTACTAATGTCACTGGATCCAAAAAGTCTGGGTACCAAAATCTGTTTTTGTTTGATTATTCTATAGGAAAGTTGTATGAAGAGCTCTTGCAAGAGTTAGTGGTACTTGGACAATGGATGTTTAAGGCATATGATAGGAGACTATTCAAGCTTCAATAACCTAATCAATATTGATGGTGGATATGTCACTTTTGGTGACAATTCTAAAGGAAAAATAATTAGATTAGGGCAGATTGGTAACTCTAACTCAGTTTTAATTTCTAAAATACTTTTTATTGATGTATTGAAATATAAATTTCTTAGTATTTCACAATTATGAGATGATGGATTTCATGTTAAATTTGAAAATTATTCTTGAAATGTTTTTAACTCTAAAAATGAATTATTATTTTCTACTCTTAGGAATGAAAATGTATATGCTGTTAACTTAGATTATTTAGTCTCTCAAAATGTCTCATGCTTAAGTGTAAAAAGACTTGGATTTGGCATAGAATATTAGGACACTATAATGTACACTCTCTTAGAAACCTTACTAAAAAATGACTAGTCATGGATCTACCCAAACTTGAGTTTTAAAATGAAAAAGTCTGTAATCCTTTTCAAAAGGGTAAACATTACAAGACATCTTTCAAATCAAAGAAAAAAGTTTCAAATTCTCAACCTTTAGAGTTGGTTCACATGGAATTGTTTGGACCCTCTCTAGTTTATAGTTTAAATGGGAAGCACTATGTCTATGTACTTGTAGATGACTATTCTAGGTATACTTGGACTTATTTATTAGCTTCCAAAAGTGAAAAATGTACTTACTTCACCACGTATGCTAAAATAGTGGAAAATCTAAGTGACTTGGAATAAAATCCTTAAGAAGTGATCATGGAAATGAGTTTGAAAATCAATAATTTGAATCTTTTTGCTCACACAATGACTATAATCATAACTTATCTTCCCCTAGGAAACCTTAACAAAATGGAGTTGTGGAAAGAAGAAATAACACCTTACAAGAGATAGCCCGAACAATGCTTAATGAATATGATATACCTATTTACTTTTGGGTTGAGGCTGTGAATACAACTTGCTACATAATTAATAGAGTCTTAATTATACCTATCCTCAAGAATACTCCTTATGATTTGTGTAACAATAGAAAAACCAAATTTAGTTACTTCAAAGTTTTTGGTTTCAAAGTCTATATCCTTAATACAAAGAAAACTCTTGACAAATTTGCATCCAAGAGTGATGAAGGAATCTTCCTAGGTTACTCAACCTCTAGTAAAGTATATAGAGTATTTAATAAAAGAAACAAGTGTGTGGAAGAATATGTACATATCAAATTTGATGAAACAGATCCACATGAGCCTAATACCCCCTAGACAACCTTGAAGATGATATGTCAAATCTGGACATAAATGCTAAAACATCTAATCCTCTTGTCAGGAAATCTGTTAAATCAAACAGTTCTAGAAATTCTTTAGACTCTGGACATGATGAACCCAAACATATAGATGAACCTGAAATTACCATCCCCTCCTTTTATAGACCAACTATAACCCTCAAGAACCATCCTTTAGATGCTGTTGTTGGAGACTTAGATAAAGGGACACAAACTAGAGATTCTCTTAGAAACCAGGTTTAACATCAAGCCTTTTTTTCACAGCTTGAACCTAAAAACATAAATGATGAAATTAAAGATGAATTTTGGGTGATGACTATGCAATAAGAACTTAATAAATTTGAAATAAATACAGTTTGGAAACTTGTGGATAGACCCAAATACACCTTGACCATAGGCACTAAGTGGGTGTTAAAGAACAAAGTAGATGAATCTGGTAATATTGTTAGAAATAAATCCATATTGGTTGCAAAATGTTATAGTAAAGAAGAAGGCACTGGATATGAAGAAAATTTTGCACCTATTTCTAGACTTGAGGCTATCAGAATCCTACTTTCTTATGCTTCACATCTTAATTTCTAAATTTATCAAATGGATGTTAAAAGTGAATTCCTAAATGGGTATATAGCTGGTGATGTTTTTTTTGAACAACCCCCTGGTTTTACAAACCCTCATTTTCAAAACAATGTTTTAAAATTAACAAAAGCTTTATATGGTTTAAAACAAGCTTCAAGAGATTGGTATGATAGACTAAGTACTTTTCTCATTACTAAAGATTTTAAAAAAGGAATTGATGATCCTAATATTTTTATAAAACGAATTTCTAAAGATGTTTTAGTAGTTCAAATTTATGTAGATGATATTATTTTTTTATCTTTAAGAAATTATTTATGTATTGATTTTTATAAAATGATGTAAAGTGAGTTTGAAATGAGTTTGATGGGTAAACTCAAATTCTTTCTTGGATTTCAGATTTTTCAAAATAAATAAGGTATCATTTTAAATCAAATTAAATACCCAAAAGACCTTTTAAAAATATTTTTCTTTGATAGCATTAAAAGCAGTGAAACTCCAATGAGTACTACTTGTAAGTTGGATCATGATGAAGATGGTAAATCTGTTGATCAAACCACTCACAGAGGAATGATCAGAAGTTTGCTCTACTTGAATACTAGTAGGAAAGATATAATGTTTAGTGTATGTATGTGTGCCCATTTTCAAGATAATCCCAAATAATCTCACTTAAATTCTATTAAAATAATTTTTAAATACCTTATACATACTATCAATTTAGGGTTGTTTTACCCTAAAGGACAATCATTTGATATAATGAGTTATTCTGATGCTGATTTTGCTGGATGTAAGTTAGATAGAAAGAGAAACTCTAGAACATACCACTTTTTGGGAAAGTATTTGGTTTCATGGTGTAGTAAGAAACAAAATTATGTTTCATTATCTACTACTAAAGTTGAATACATAGTTACTGGTAGCTGCTATGCTCAGATTTTGTGGATGAAACAAACTCTGATAGACTATGGATATCAATTTAGACATGTACCTATAAAATGTGACAATACAAGTGCTATTAACATTTCTAAGAATCCAATTTCTCATTATAAAACAAAACATATTGATGTAAGACATCACTTTTTGAGAGATCATTATTAAAATAGTGATATCACTTTAGAATTTATTGGCACTAAATATTATCTTGCTGACATAGTCACTAAGCCATTGAACTCTGAAAGAATAAATTACATCATACACGAGTTAGGAATGATCAATATATAAGACCTTGTGTTGCTTTTCCTTTGATCCTTTTAAGTGAATTTGTCATGCCAACACCGATGTTATGTCATGATAAAACAGTTGTCATGCCGACACCGACACTATTTCATGCCAACACAATTGTCATGCCGACACCGATGCTATGCCATGTCAACATAGTTTTCATGACAACTCTGATGCTATGTCATGCTGACACCATTAGTGTTATGAAAAATCTATCATGCTGAAACTGATGAATCACTGTTTTTATATGTTTTATGTTTTTATCAAAACAACACTGTTTCATTAATTTTTTTGAACCCAGTTCACAATTTCATGATTGTGTAATTTCAAAATCCCTAAATGATATAAATTTGAATCGATCTACTCCACTCCTTTACCTCTACAATCTCTCGGACGTTGCTCTCTCTTTATCCCCAACCTTTCACATTATAACCTTCAGACTAAATAGATTGGAATGGATCATGTGAAGAGAGCTCTTGATGATGGCGGGTCTCATGCTTCTAAGAAACAAAAAGGTGAATCAAGAAAATCTTCAACACCCGTAAATCCTGCTATGGAAAATCATGTTGTAACTCCATAAAAATAAGTTCTTGCAGAATGGATGTTAGAAAGAAAGTCTCTACTGATCAAGGTATTGTAAGATCAAGGTTTTCTTGAGTGGTTCTCAAATAATGAACGGACCTTTTACATGAATCTAGTTCATGCGTTTTACATGAATATTGAATTTTTTCTAGAAGGAAGTGATGTCGCCTGGATTAAATCCATAGTAAAATGGAAGAGAATATCTTTCTCTTTAATACACTGGGATGAATGTATTAAATTTACTCATGAAGGTTTATTTTATTATTATCAAGGCACCTCTCCACTTGACAGTGATATGTTTTTCTTTGTGACAGCGTTAAAGGAACTTACTAATAACGATGAGCATAGAAGACCCATTGCTACAAAGTTAAGTGGAGAATGTAGAATCTTGTTTAAGTTTATCCAGAATCAAATCTATACTAGGAAAGGGGACTTTTCTTCTTTGAAATATCAAGATGTCTACTTGGTTTATCTACTAAGAAAAGGGATCAAGGTAAATTTGTGTAGATATCTTGCTGTGCACATGAATGAGATGATCAAACCTTCCGTCAAAACTAATTCCCTATTCTATCTAAGGATTCTCTTAGCTATGCTGAAAGAAAAAGGTTGTGTAGATAAAGGTGAGGAAGCTGTTTCTGAGTATAGTGGGATCTGACTCAGTAAAGATATTTGTAAGAGGATGAAAATCAACTAGAATCCATGGAAGAGAGAATGAGTTGGAGATGAAGATAAGATCTATGAAAAGTTCATTCTAGTGGATTATCCAACTAGACCTAAGAATATGTATAGTCCTAATTTGTGACCAAATGAGGAAGTTGTTTACTCTTCAGAAGAATAAGAGGATCCTGTCACTCCAGTTAGAGATTAGGGATCACCTATTGATGATAGGAGTGATCCTGAAACAACTGGACCTCACAAATGTTTTTCCTTTGGACCTCCTAGTCCTCCACTTACCTTACCCTCTGATGAAATCACTCTTGAAGATAATAGATATGAGGATACATAAGTCTCAGGAAGGGTGGAATATGTGTGTAGATCCAGTGGCTCTGAAGAATAAGAAGAAGAAAGTAAAGATGGTGAAAGTGGTAGTGGTAGTGAAGAGGAAGAAGATGAAGAATATGGTGATAAAAATAAAAATGAAGAACATGTCTTTAGAAATGATGATGATTAAAGCAATGGAAGTGATAATGAAAATCATAAGGATGACCAAGGTGAAGATTTTGAAATGTTTGAAGCTGTGGATCAGGCTCGGTTGGAGGAACCTCCAAAAGTTGTTATTGAAGTGAGAGAAGATGATGAAGTTTCTATTGAGGTTAAATCTCAAGATATTCATGTACCTCATTTGGTTTATGAAAGAGGAAAACCTCATGATGAATATGAGAAACCAGTAAGGAAATATTAGATTGAGGGGGATCCTCAAGAAAGAGAAAATCAAGATGAAGAAGAAATTCAACTTGAAAGAGTAAGTCTTGGTACTAACACTCCTCTAGATAATGATATAATGGATGAATGGGAGAGGAATCCTAGGTATGTGGAAATATGATTAGATTATGAAGATTCAAAATATGAAGTGTTTGTACCTACTAAAAGGGAACCAATGGATGAAACCCTTTCTAGTGACTATGTCACAAAGGAAGATTTGGAAAAATTCAAGGAAGACATATGTTCATCAGTAATAGATTTAGTACAATATCAGATGTGATATGAGATTGATTAATCTATAAGAGAAAACACTAATATGACTGATAACTTGAGAGTTACCTAGTATATGGTTGAAGGTGTAAGAAAAAATGGAACTTCTAGTTCTACTCCTGCCTCTGTAAGTGTATCTCTAGCTAACGCTGGTTCAGTCTCACAGATGGTGATAAATGAAATTCATCCAAATTTGATTAAAACTACCAAAACCATTGTGACAATCAACACTATACTTTGGAATGCAATAAAGAAGTTAACTATTAGTATCAATGCTTTAACCACTGAGTAAAGAACTAAAATGGAGAGTGTCATGAAAGGACCTACATATTTTGTTTCTCATCTTAAAGTTCATGATTTTTTCAAACTGGGAAAGGAAGTAAAGGGAATTTTTCAATCTTCTTCAACCTCAACTCCTACAGCTATTCCTTCCACATCTGGTCAGACCTCTTAGGCTTTGGATACTAAGGCAATCATAACTGTTGTAAAAGTGAATCTTAAAGCTCTATTTAACACCTATGACTTGGGAAGCCTAGAAAATATTGAGAATAATAGTTATTGTGTGCATTTTATGGTAAGATTATATACCAAGGAAGCATATTCCTCTCAGGAAGAGCTTATAAAGAGAATAAATTCATATTTCTCCAAGATTTACTCCAAGCACCAGTTGAAAATTCATTTTAAGTATTTGGAAGGAAATTTTACTTTACCCACAGTTACAAAAGCATTCAAAGAAAAAGATAAGAAATTAAAGGAATTCACTCCTATATTGGATAAATTTATGGAGAATAAGGATGAATTTGAGAAAGAAATGAAATACAGTGGTGAGATTATAGAGGATTTCATCAAACTATTAAAGCCATATCCCCATGTTTAGAGTGAATCCATTTTTGTTCTAGCTGCTGCTTCTATTAAATCTCCTCTACCAGTGACTTCCTCTATAATGTCATTTTCTCAAGACTTAACCCAAATCTAGCATGTTATCATAGAACAACCACAACCTTGGGTGTTATCCCAGCATAGACCAAGCCTGTCCCCAACTGTTCCAGCAGGAATTCCTTTACCTCCACTAAAGATCCCTTCAGATGATCCTATTTCTCTGCCACCACCTACTGGACCTACCATTGATCCATATGATAAGGGAAAGTCACCCCTTTACCCTAAGTAGTGTGGAGTGAATCTTTTTTATAGGGCCAAGTGCTTGTAATTTTTTTTCTTTCAGTGTAATTTTATTATGACTGCCAATTCACTGTTTCTACTTTTCTGTTTTTAGTTTTTTAACCTTCCACCTTTTTCTAATCCCAAAAGGGGGAGAATATTATTAAGAATTATCATCTATTTATGAATTATTATTTGTTTCTATTAATTTTATACATTTCACTTCCCAAAATTATTTTTGAGCCTATTTATCTTTATGGGAGGTAATAATCAAATTGTTTACTTTAGTCATTCTCTAATGGTACTTAATAATTCCATGGTCAGTGATCATCAAAAATGGGGAGATTGTTGGACCATAGGATATTGTTGGCCACTATATCTAACTATAATGGTTTTAATTATCACAAACCATGTCATATATTAACATATATATTACCTCATGACAGATCCTAAATTATGTCAAAGCTTATCTTGTATATCAGATCTTTTCAATCATATAACTAATTATGTTTGTTTAATTCTAAACAAGCTTATAACTGATTATATACATGTAATTATGGGTATTAAAACTTTCTGACTCTACTGTATTATAATACAGACATAACATATAAAATTATCTAAGTATGAGTCACTGACATCGACAAAAGAACTGAGACACCGACATAAAAATGACCTACCGATGCATATGAATCACCGACAGAAAAATGACCTACCGATGCATATGAATCACCGATAGAAAAATGACCTAATGATGCATATGACTCACTAACGCATGATACCTACTGATGCAATCGACCTATCGACAATCCAAGTGACCTACCGATGCAATCGACCTACCTAAATTCCAAGTGACCTACTGATGCATGGTGCTACCGATACAAGGACTCACCGACAGTTAAAACGAGTCACCTATGTAATGAGTCACTGATGTATGGAAATACCAATAGAATTACATAATGATGGGTTGAGTCACCAACAAAAGAAGATATCGACAGATGAGTCACCGACTAATGTCTCACCAATAGGACAACTCACCAATTGACCGTTTAAATTTTCATTTATTAAAATTATTTCTAACAGTCATATTTGAGTCATTTAATGATATTGACATATTTAATAATATTTTTTAGGAATTTTAGCAGATAGTACGAGGTATAATGAACCTATGCACGTGGAAATAGCATGTTCTTTGTCGACCCTCAAGAATAAAAAACATTTTTAAAGAGATAAGAATTAGAGAATAGAAGAGAAGTGTGGTGTGCCTATGTGTGAGACATACATAAGAACATATGAGAATCTCATGAACCCACTGTGAACTCAAGAACAAAAGGAATAACACACCAGGAAATCTCAATTGAGATATACATCGAATTGAAAAACCACTTCAGCATATCAAAGAAGGAGAAAAATATACCTACAGAACCATACTTGTACCTGGAATCCAGAATACGACACTCTGTGTTTGTGTCAACTTCCAGAATAGGACTCAAACCTCATCTCATCTACATATAAAGAGTCCAAAGCTACATCTCAAGACACACAAAGCCTTCTAAATCCTTTATTTTATTTATTTTATTTTTTGTGTGCATTTTTACATACTTTTGAGTAGTGTGTGTATCTATTTGTAAAGAACACACTATCTCCTGTATCAAACTGAAGGATAAAATATATCCTTACACTCATACCTTATTACACATTTTTACTCCAATGGATAAGTGTGGAAGAGGTCCTTGTGTGACCTAGTAGTTTGTACCCATGAAGAACTGTGGTAGAGGTCTTGTGACCTAGATAACCTATGTGCTGTTGTGAACCCCGATCCAGGGTGTGGATCAAAAAGTTAATTAATTTAAACTAGTTGGTGGTAGGTGATCACCATGTAGAGAGGATTAGGTCTCTACTTGAGACTGAACCTCTTATTTCATTTCTGCTATATTTTTACTATTAGTTTTACTCTATTTTATCACATATTTTATAAAACTAAATGGAACTATGATATTTAGTCTTAGAAAGTGTTTATAATAGTATTGACTTATTAGGTTAGTTTCAAAAGTTGTATTAATTATCAAATTGATATAACTTAGAACTAATCAATATTTTTATAAATTAATCTAATAGTCAAGCTCTTATAAATTCACTACTAGATAACTGGTCAATTGAATTTTAAATTTGGGGGAATTTCAAATTATAATTTTTAACATAAATTTCTATAAGAACTCAATTCACCCCCTCTTGAGTGTCCTACTCCGAAAAAAAATTATTAATGAGTATTATAAGTCACTTACTTTGATGTATTGACAAAAACCATAATGAAATATGATCATGGAGAGGTAGGATATGTTGGGTGCGTCATGAGTAATATTTCATTATTGAATAATGTGAGAAAGTATTTATACCTTCAATTCTTTAATGGATGTTGATATCTCAATCCCTTTGATGGAAATGATATAGCCTAAATAAATCCATGACCATGATTTTCTATAGGTAAGTTCAATTTCAAGAAATTCAAAGAAAGAGACATTGCAAACATAGGTCAATGGAACCATCATACAACTAGATTGATTAGAGATATCATGATAAAGAAATTATATTACACATTAAGAATCTTTATGAGGTATTATATCATTATGAAAATAAATTATTTCTCTATGGGTTCCTTGGCATCTTTCTAGATGCTAACTTTGGACTTTAAGATACTTCACCTAATGACACTAAGAAAGAGGCCTAGAGGGGTCACACACTAAGTGTATTCATAATATCATTTAAATATTATATTATTATTTATTATTTAAAAATTTGAATGAATATTATTCCTGAACATGGTTAAATAATTATTCATGTTTTTTTGATCACATATATTCCATCACCAGTTATTAAAGAGAATATTATGTGAGTAGAATATTTAATAAATATTTATTTTCTATTTAGTGAATATAATAATTATTTATTTATAAGAGAATAATGCAGTGATATTTATTTATCAAATTAATAGTTATTAATCAAGGTCTGATAAATATTATAGAGGAATGGTGGACCGAATCTAATGGTTTCGTGAGAAATAATATATATTGAATATTATTTGAATAAATAATATTTAATTTAATTTGTGAGTTTAGAGAATGTCAAGAAATATTATTATTATTATTATATACATGGGGTTCCACATGGATTATAGAAATAATAATGGTGCATGTGAAATTATTATTTTCTAACCCTAGAGGTATATAAACCCAATTCTATTATTTTCTTAAGAGAGCCAATTCATTTATTCTACAAAATGAGATCTGAAGAGAATCCTCTCAAAGCCCAAGAGATCTCTCTCTCCAAGAATACTATCAAGAATGGAGAGCGATCCTCCTCATCCACCACTCTCAAGTCTAGAGATATTAAAGAGAACCCTTCCATGAAGTGGTTCTCAAAGTGATCAAAGACGAACAATATAAGCGTTAGGATCTACCGTGATAGCACTTGGAGACTCCTATGATGACATTTATAGGTTCATGGAACACATGTGGATCACCGTGGAAGGGAATATATTCTTGATTCCTACAAACTAACAATGGTTTAACATAAAGATGTTTTCATATCCATCAATGAATAAATAATTTCTCACAATATAATTATTTAATTGATTAAATTAATTATAATTAATAAGTGATGATCTCGCAATTTTGTTCCAGTGTTTACCAATTGTCTATATTCTTTGATTCAATTCCATTAATCATAACATTTATCATCATGTAAATCTTGGATTAATCATAGATCATGACAAAAATTTGAGTTGGTAATGACCCATCCAATGCTTTCACTACCCCAGAAACCTTAAAAAACACACATATAAAAATATATGTCGATTTTACCTAAAGATAGTTGGAGGAGGCAGTTTCCAGCTGACTACAAAATTCTGGACATTTTATGATTTTTGGAAAATTATTTTTCAACAGGAAATTATTCCACAAAAAGTGGAATGTATATAATAATAATAATAATTATTATTTTTGTCAAAAAAAAAAATCCTAAGGAAGATAGGTTTTTTGAAATTTTGAAAAAGGAAAAAATTAAATATCTAGGGGGGTCTCTATCTGAGAGACAAAATTTTTAAAAGGGAAAGAAAAAATAATTAAAGGAGGTCAAAACGGGTTGCTCAAAGGTGACCTATGTATATATATATATATATGTATATAAATATAAATATTTATATAAATAGTTTTTTTCTATTGGGGTTGTCGTCAATCCAAAAAAAATTAGGCCATTACTGCCGCCACCTCCCGTTGGCCTCCGCTCAAACCACCTCCTCCACCAAAACACCTTTGACTAGATTCGTCACTAGAAACCATATCTACCCACCACTCAAGGATCCTTGAGTGCCACTCATACTTCACCATTTCTAGTCCCACCACTTCCTATATCTGCCGAGCCATCCTCTTAGGCACCTCCCCCTTTTTACATCCTTTGTGCCACTCAAACGACGACCTTTCGTCCATCGTCCACCACCTTGGTCCATTAACACCCCACGATCAGCCTCCCCCATCACTGATCTTTACTATTTCTTAGATAGATCCATGGAATCAACAACTTCTAGACATCCCCCTATACACCTTCAGTCGTCTTCTTGGCCACCCATCTCGCCAACCACTCCCTTGCCGCCATCTAGGCGTGCCACATGCCTTCCATTATATGACCCTACTAGTCAACTTGAGGTCAAGACAAGTTAGTAACATCCAGGTTGGGATGGGTGGGGCCCTTTATAACCCTCCCAACCCTTTTTGGGTCCAAAAAAGTCTAGGAACACTTTTAGGGCTTTTCTAGGCTAGCGGGGGCCCGAGAATATAAAATAATAATAATAATTTAAAAGAATTTTTTCAAAAATCAAGTTAAAATTTTATAATATAATTAAATTAAATTATGGAATTGAAAAATATAAATTATTTTTATTAAATTTAGTAGAATTATTTTAATTCATTTAATTCCCTCGACATAAATTTACCGCAAATGTATTTTTTATTTAGCATACATTTTACCCACTGACTGATCTTAAGAAAAGATCAGCCAATGTATGTATGGAATTTAATTTATTTAATTATTTATTTAAATTTCATATGATGCATGTAATAATTAAATTTATTTTTACATTCTACACATCATATTTCTTCACTTAATACGTTTAAAGGGTCTTCATGTCCCTTAGTATAATTCTGCATATAATTTGTGCTTCTCGATACCCCCTCCCCTACATGCGAGTATTTATATATTACGATGATGAAATTGTAAGATGCATACCATGTTTAGATGAGGTGGTATTTTATATAATACATAAAAACATTAGACCAGGGTGTAATATGGGATATGAGTCAGGCAAGAATCAAGTATTTATACCATTAGGGCCATGGTTGATCCATTGAGTGTAAATAAATCAACCATTACCAAATGATTAAGATTAGTCATTTTGATTATTTAATATATTCACAATTTATTATTATTTTTTGAATATTATTGTTTAGGTGATGAAATTAAATAATAAACTAAAATGAATAGGTTAAATCAAATTCAGATGCAATGTATGTATTCTATTTAATGTATAGTCAAGTTATGAGTGCGATCACATAGTATGTGAATATTAGATAGAAAATGATTTCATTCATCAAGAAATAATATTTAAAACCCTAAAATAAATATTAAGTCACAAAGCCTTATGCCATTTGAATTTGAAAAAAACTAGGTGTACGGGGTGCTCTTCAGCTATAGTTGAAGTGAATCCTACTATTAGGGATTTCTTATGAGAGTAATGAGTTTACCTAACTAAATATGACAAAAAAGAAGTATACATAGCTATATTGTTTCATATCTAGAGACAAAACATTGAGTTAATCATGTTTAAAATTTTTAGAAGTTGGGAATTCACTCAGCAGTATAAGGATCCGTGAGTTGATGTGGTTGGCCAGTCAAACACTCACCTTGAAACTCTCTAAGTCTTATCACGACCATAACTTACACTACAAGGAGATTTTTTAGGGATACTTAACACTATAATACTCTAGAGATTGAGTATTTTGAGTCTAGTAGTGAGTGTTACTAGGGATCGATAAAATAGTGAGATACATTTAATGATTTAATTATCAATAATCTCTAATCGGTAATCAAGATAAAAGTAATAATCTGCTAAAATTTTATTTTGTAGAAAAAATGGAAAGTAATACCACAAATAAACTAATATTTATATTGGACAAAGAAAATTTACTACCCAAAACAAGTTTCCAAGAGTAGTAAAAGCGCTTGCACAAAGTGCTACGATATAAGAGATTCTATGCGTCGGAGTCCCAACTACATGTTAAGATACCTCAGAAAGATAGATTGAGAAAGATTCTTATAGGATACACATGGATATCTCATTTTATTTTTACATCATAATTTTATCATCAACGTCCATTGAGTTGTAAAAAAACATCAAAATATGGATGATTTCACATGTTGTCTCATCTCTAAGAATCTTGGTAGGAGAAAATGAATCAAGGTATGAATGAGATGATGATTACACTAAACATGTGTAAATTGAAAGATGTATTATGATCTTTCAATTCATCCCATTATTATATCTTTATCACCCACATACTCTGTTTTTGTTTAATATTAAAAAAATAATAGTAAATGGAGAAAATTATTCATTACCTTTAGATGAGGCTTTCCAAGTTGATAAGAACTTTAAAAAAGTTTAATCTTTAGTTCAAACGATGAACAAGTTGAAAGAAAAGTAACAAAGTCCAATGAAAAGTGTGATTCTAAAGGAACCTTCAAAAATTTGTTCAAAGAAAAGTGGTCGATCATCATACAAGAGATTATTTTCTTCACATGTCGTGAGACAGGATAGTGGAAGATTAAATGCTTTGAATTGAATTAGAAGAAAGCCAAGGATTCCACATAGTGTATATTAATCATTGTATGTAATGTTTATACCATACTTATTGGGAATTGAATAAAATATTCCTATTAAATATGTGTATACAGTAACCATGTAAGTATAGAAACATTATAAGAAGTAGGTTGTGTTCACCAGGAGGCGGAGAAAGGGTGATTCCTAAGTCAACAGTGACAAGTACATAACTTATAATTTCCAAGTTTAATGATTATTTTTGAACTTTTATTGAGTATAACTAAAAAATTTATCTCATGTGCCCATTGTTAATAAGGATACATTATTCCATTTTTGGAATGAATGTTTTTATGGTGTCTAATACTCAGCTAACAGTTCATTAATTCTTGAATCATTGACAATAACTGATGAATATAAAATGTAGGACTATAATAACCAGTTGTGGAAAAAAATATTTATCAAGTAAAACTAGGTAGTTGTCAAGGATATTACTAGTGTGAATTCTAGACTCTTTAGAGTTAAGAAACTTAGGTATTATAAACACATTTACATATTTAGTTTTGAAAAAAGAAAACATTTAGAAATAAAGGTAAGCCACAAAGCTTTTAGAACTTGTTCATCTAGAGAGCATGGACTATTACATGGTTAAGATAGTGGTATATATACTTCATAAGATTAATTTAATTGTTTTAAGGAATCAAAAGTAAAGTATAGTATATTCATGGTTATAAGATATGAGTTGCTTTGGGCCCATGTGCCAAAGAATATCTTGACCAAGCATTCATCGATCATGAAATGCAGAGTGTATTTATTCCTAAAATCACATTTCCTTATACACATAAAAGGTATAATGTTTGTAATGAGGACCAATGAAGAGTCTTACATGTTAACATTGATAAATAAAATATATAATGAAGTAATTCCTAAATTCACATTTCCTTATACAAATATGAGGCATGATTTAAGTAAATGGAGAATCAATGTTAATATTCATATGCATTGTAGATACTTCCATTATTTTTCAAGAAATTATTTGAAAATAGAATCGTTATCCCATAACCATATTTCAAATATAAAGACAAATGGATATCATATGAGTTATAGTATGATATAAATCTATCATGTCATAATAACATGTGTATTGATGAAAAAGTATTTTTTAAGGATATAAAAAAACACCCATCAAGAAAAGCACAATGTGAATATAAAGTAATTATCTTAAAGTTTTCTAAAGATATTACATAAATACCTAAGATATAAAAGTTATAGTAAAGTTCTAGACTATATTTCTATAAAAGGGTCCACATATCTATTTGAGATAGCAGAGTAAAGATTAACTTTGGTTTATCCAATGTTGAAGATGCACAAATAGTTGTCATAGGAATAAGTTCCACAAGATCTTGTAGAAAAATAATGTTCTAGAGACACATAATTCATAGGAAGGATAAAATCATGGTAATGGTTTTAGATTCACCACGACTGGTGATACATTATTCATTGATAATAATGAATTTTACAATTAATCATTAAATGGAAAAAAGCTATGATTTACAAGTTTATATGAATTTAGGAAAAGGATTACATGTATAAAAATATAAGTGCTCAGTATTTTGAATGTTTCAATTCTTGATATTATAGTGGTATTCAAGAAAAAAATACACGGATAGTCAATTTTTGGACTAATGAGGCATGATGGATAGCTGATAGGTTCAAATAGAAAAGTTTAGACATTTTCTATGACGACGCCTTTTAACCTATTATCATTCTCAATCCATTTGAATTCTACATATTATAGCTACTTTATATGGTCATTATATTGAGTGTTAGATATCAATACCATCAATCTTGGAAGGTGTCTATACAAAACAACCATAAAGGGCTGGTGACACTATAGAATAACAATAAAGAATTTAAGTTACTAAAATCCAATTTTGGATTAAATTAAGAAAAAAATCCATAGAATATTCATTTGAAATGAATTGTTTCCATATATATAAACAAGGTTAGTGGGAGATCCACGATTTTCCATGAAAAATATGTTTGATAACATATAGAAAACAATAGTTAGTATTAAAGTTAGTTAAGACTAAAATAAAAGTAACTCTCTATAGATCGACTTAAAATAGAACCTATGTTCTAGGGAATGAGATCTATTGAGGCAGGCCTAATATTTTCTTAAACCAAGTCAATAGTACATATATTGACAATGTATTGAAAAATACAAGTTGGAACAATTCAAGAGAGAATTGTTTCTAATGTCACATGGCATAAATCTCTCCAAGAAGACATGTATGGGACATAGGAGAAGATTAATGTGGTAAATTTAATTCCATATACTTCTGCGATGGTTCAATCAATTATTCCACGCTATGTACTAAATGTGATATTTCTAATATATAATCTATGTTAGGAAAATATCAGTATAATATAGTAGAACTACATGGGAGTAGTCATAACTATTCAATTGTACTTGAAAGAGTAAAAGAGATATGTTCATGGTACTTGGAGAGGAATAGAAACTAGTTTAAGGGGTAATATACTAGTTATCATTTGGATCAATATGATCTAATATCATAGTCAGACTAAGGTAATGAGTTATAAAAAATCATTCAATCCAATGGTATCCATATCTACAAATATCTAGTGCATTGCAACTTCTGATATAACTGAATAAGTGGTGTGAAATACGCAACAGTTTTTCCAGTTCTTGGGATCACACCTAGTTAGTAAAGTTTTATAATAATATAAATTATAACAATCCTACGAATGGTACTAGATAAGATGTAAAGATTTTATAGTGTAAAAATGAATATGCTTGGTGATATGATCTTTTGAAGAGTCTTACTCAAGGAGGTGAAGTTGTAGACAACATAGTAGCCACATAGAGGAGATGTGGTAGGCCCAATTACTAAATCCATAAATCAATAAAATCATATTCTTATCATGTTATAGTTAATAAGATTAGTTAGTAAGTTGGTTCTAGTTTTAGTGGGAGTGTTGTAAAAGTGATTTCCCTAGACCTAACTTAAATAGTAAATTTTGATTACCATATCATGTATATAGCGAGTTATGCGTGATGTACACTTACCATAATAGTGTTAATATTTCAACGTCCACTATTTATTTAGTAAATTCAATATATTACTTGTTGTATCAAAAGGTTATAGTAGTTCCCATGATATAATGAGAACATTGAGATACAATGAAATTAATATAAAAAATATGTCATATGGTCCAGAAACATCATGAAAATAAGACATAGATGATGTGAGACCATCAGGTGTTAGGGAATCATAATCATTGAGAATTCTTCTCATGAATTTCGTACTTGGTGATCTTGAGTAGATGAGATCATGAGGACTGACCCACCAATATGGACACCACATGTTTTAGGTGTCATTGATAGTTCTTATCTGTGAACACGTGTAATGGTATCACGACTTGAGATTATTATTATTTTATACTATTTGATTATGTACATTGATTCAAGATGAAAACTATGGCACTGATGTCATAGCGAGATAGATTACATTGGGTGTGTCATTGATGGTTTGACATTGATTGAATAATCAAGATAGAATCTGTAAATTTCAAAAGTAAGTGATATATTGGGCCTAGTTAATCAGGATGATAGTACCTTCACTAAATCCATGGACATGGTATAAGAAGGCAAGTCTATTCAGTTAGGTTAATGAATAATAAAGAAATAAAGGATGATTAAATGAAGTGCACATCCTATTTTATGAGATATCACAAGACAAAAATATTATATTATACGGTGTATGTTCTTAGGAAAAGCTGTTGTTTCTATGACTATACCTTATCTATTTAGACCCCTTGATGGGTTTATAGACTCTACTCATAGTTTGTGAATAATATTTACTGCTATTGAGATAAGGTCCTAGGGGGTTACACACTTAGTGGACCTAATCATTTTTTTATTATTTTCATAAAACCACTTTCTGAGAGTGGAACAACACAAAAAATCACACATTATAGTTGGAATAAATTTAAAATTAAAAAAAAAGATCAAATTACATCAATATAACGTCAATCATGCTCACCGCCCGAACCACCCTATAACATGTCAAGTCAAATACAACATCCATGTCATCTTCACATCATCACATCACCATCGTCATCTTCCCGTCGCCTCTGTTCACTCCAAACATTGTCGTCAATGCCATTGCTCGTGTCCACTCAAAACCATGTTCACAACATCACCGAGAATCAATGATTTTTGTCACCACAAAACATTCCAGAACACCGCCATCATCATCAGGAAACCGAACCAACAAACATCACAAAATCACCAAACCAAATGTTTGATATGAGTTCTCCTTCTCAAATCGAAGGATCGATGTAGGAAGGATCATCAAGACATCAAAGGCATCATCAAATCTCCATGCCAGGACCCAAAATTTGATGTATGATGTTATTGAGGACTTTTAAAGTGCATGTGGATGATCTATAGGGATCCATATTTGGTTTCTTCAATAAATGACTTCCAAATATGATCAATTGATGAACGAGGATTCATATCGAATGAGGTAATTTTTAATTTTTACTTTGTTCTTAAAATTATTCACATGGGATCCTCGACAGTTTTACCAAGATTTGAATCACTAGAGTCAACATAGTTATGACGATTTGATGATGAAAAATTTTACATTCCTGGCCCATCTGCTTCTATAGCGCGTCCCAATACCTTTATTTTCAACTGTTGCATACTTCCTAATCATGAGTGGACTGACTACCCAATTCCATCATTTTATTTCCAACAAGGACCTCACAGTTAAGCTGGATTCTCAACCATCACTCTCCAAGCTTATGAGGGCCCCATACTTAGGTGGGATTTTTGATTCTTATACCGAGGACCTCAAATAAAAACAATTCAACATAATAAATCAAAAAATCAATATCAATTCAATAATCCAAACAATATCATCAACATAAAATCCCCCATTTAATTCTTCCCTAATTTTCCAAAAATCACACACGCATCCAAAAAATCCACAATTTATATTTTCTATCAAAATTCACTCACACAATATCCCATTATTCAAAATTTTTTTTAACCATATTTAAATGAATTTAAATATACTAATTTAGTATAATTTAAATTCAATATCCAAGCCCTTAAAATTGGTATAATAAAGTGTGTAGGAGAATCCACACACTTCAAATGCAACATTGAAGCAAAACCATGCTTTTTCCACCAATATATGACTTCTCCTTACCCTTCTCCAACACCTATAAAAATACTTAATTTATTCAATCCATTAAATACTATATCACCAAACCCTCTCTATTTATGGTTCCACCAAGAATGAAAACAATAATAAACACCAAAAGACATATTTTGATCTATATACATTTTATGTTTTATGTAAAGACCCTTAAATTTCAATGGAATTTTTTTCTTAATTTTCTTTGGGATTTTAAGAGTACGCAGTTTCTGACGGCACCTGATTCCGAGGCCCGGTGTGCCCGGAATCATGTTCCGAAGTTTTGCTCGGGTACGTTCAGTGAACAGACGAGCGAGTTTTTCTAACTTTTGAACCGGTGCTCGGAATCAAAATCCGAAGGCACTGATGAAACTACAACACCGGTAATTGCTTAGGAACACCTTTTCTGCAGTTTCATTTACTCGGGTGAGGTTATTAAAAAAATGGGTTAACTAAGGAATGAAATAAAAATTTGTGCTACATTTTTTTTCTATTCTAAGTAGTTTAAACCTATGAATGGATGTTGGAGTGGGGCCCACTAAATCCTAACTCCATTTGGTAGGATAATATTGAGGTGGGGACCACATGAGCCCCACCCCTTCAAATTCCTTAAAACCTCCCTCGTGCATTTAATTATGTAACACACCCGCACCCCCCTTTTTAATTGACAAGTCAACTCTCCCAATTTAATGGACTATTAAAGGCTCTTCAATTAATTTAATTAATTGAATGAGATATTTTTAAATTTCAAATTAATGGAATGCATGAGTGATAATAAAATAAGACATGACTTATTTTATTGGGGGTTAATTCGTTGTGCGAAAGGAAAGAGAAGACTCTTGTGCTCTTGAGGATTATCTTCTTCCTCGTCGAAGAACACGAAGAACGCCGAGTCTTCGACGAAGAACTCCATCACCACAAGGGAATCGCCGTGCCATTTCCTATATTCTCCACAGCCGGTGAGATACACCTTCTTCGGCGAACTCCGAAGACGCTTACGGAGCATCGATCTGCGACGCCGTCTTCCACGACGTCGTCTTCCGCAACATCGTCTTCGGCGACGTCCTTTTCCCGTGACGATCCTCGTTCGACAACTTCATCAAGGTAGGGGTTTGAGTTCAATTTAGTGGATTAAATTTGTGCTCGCTTTGACGAAGATATTTTATTTTGGGCTGCCTGTTATCGTTATAATGGGAGGAGGTCGGACCGCACGAACATGGCCGACCCTCCTCCCCCTTTTTTGTTGAATTCATTGCGGCTTGAATGAAGGTGGCGCGGCGCAACGACACCACACAGAATACAGGTGGAAAATGGTGAAGAAGCATGGCGCCGTCGAGGCCGAACGAAGCCATGACCGGAGTCGGGCCGCGGTGAAGGGGCACGGCGCCGTCGCACTGCGCCGGAGAACCGTGAAGAGGCCGCGGCCGGAGCGGGGCCGCGACGCCATCGCGCCACGCCGGACGGACAAGGCCGCGACACAAATCCGCGGCGGTGCAAGGAGGGGCGGCCGGAACCGCCGGCCGCCGGCACTTCGGAGGGACGGGACCGCGGGGTCCCACGGCGGCAGCACCGGCCGGCCATCCGAGCCGGCTGTTTCGGAAGGACCGGGGGTCATAACCCCCGGCTGGCCAAGAGGCAGGCCCCCATCGTGGGGGCCGTTCTTCAATCAAGGGGGGCAGCGCCCCCCCCTTTGCGCGTCCGCTCGGCTAGCGCCGGGCCGCCCAGGCCGGACCGGCCGCACCGGGCCGGGCCTGGCCGCGCCCTAATGGGCCAGACCCGGACCCGGGTTGGGTCGACCCGGTTCGGGCCGACCCAGGGGGTCTTGGGCCAGGTCGGTCCAGGCCCAAAACCCCCTAAAACCGGACATGTTCGTTTAAATGCCCGTAACATGGGCTACAGACCTCTGATCGACGCACCGTCAGTTGCGATGCGATCCTTAGATCGATATGGTCGTTTAGGTATATTACACTCAAGGTTTCAGAGAACTTTGTGTACGGCTGGGTTGGTTCGAACACGAAACCAACCGGGCCCTCGGAGCAGAAACACTTATAACCTGAGCTCTGGACGTCCGATTGACGTGCCGTCGACTTTGTTGGATTTATCTTAGTGAGACAGACCTTTTGGATTACTACGCTCGAGGTTTGGATCAATTTGGAGTATGGTTGGGTTGGTTTTGACTTAAAAAACCAACCGGGCCCCTGGAACAAAAAAGCCAATAACTCTCAGACCGAGCGTCCGATTGACGCGCCGTCTGTCGTGTTGAGTTCCTTTTGTCGAGACGGAACTTTGGGATACATCAACTCCGGACTACGTGTCAGTTGATGTATTGAACCCCCTTGGCTCGTGGAGCGGACCCTCCCGGAATCGAGCATGCTGTGTGCGGGAATCCTAGAGCTGGCTGCGACTGCGACGACGATGACGACTGCACTAAAATCCTCCGTGGGTTCGGAAGCGACGAAGACTGCACTGAAATCCTCCATGGGTTCGGCAGCGATGACGACCGTACTGAAATCCTCTGTGGGTTCAACGGCGATGACTACTTTTCTTGTATCATACGTGGGTCCGGCAGTACTACTGTTCTTGTATCCTACGTGGGCCCGATAGTGTTTGACTCTGTACTGGTATCCTACGTGGGTCCGGCAGAGTAGCTGGTCTTGTATCCTACGTGGGTCTGACAGCTTAGCTGGTCTAGTATCCTATGTGGGTCCCAGCTTAGATGAATCAGTGGATACATCTGATCATCTCTATCACCTTACGAAGAAGTATACCTGTGTGAGCTGAGTCTTGACTTCCAATCATTATCTTCGATATGATTGACTTGATTTCCTATGTGGATTGGGTTGTGTTATCCTGTGTGGATTGGATTGTGATATCCTGTGTGGACATGATCAAACTTGGGCTCGGATGTTGCAGCCAAACTAGAATTGATGACTTAGGTATATGTATGGGCATATACCTAAGTAGTGTTGGATGTTACTTCGTAATTGTATCTTTCCTTTGTGGATTATCCTTTGTGGATTCTGGGAGACCTTCGGGGGTCTTGGGGTCCCTACTGAGTAGCGTATAATCACCCCTGCACAGGCTATGCCCGCACTACGTTGTGTTGGATACAGATGACGGACAACGCTGATCGTGGTTGAGGCTTGTGGAGCAAGTCGGTACCTGGAGGTGGACCACTGGGTGGGACGTACACGGAACGGACGACTGGACCCGAGGAGCTGAGGAGGCTATCTGTACCCATCCTTCAGGTGGGAATTCTAGTGGATGACTCAACGTTGCTGCTTTACTTTCAGTTGCTGTACCTTCTTTCCAGTTGTACTTTACTTTTAGTTTGGGTTTGTATTCTTGCCCACTTACTTTCCGCACTTACTATTGTACCCAGTTTTACTTAGTGTTTACTTCTGCTTGCTTACTCTGTGGTGTTTGTTTACTTATTTAGGGAAATTCCTTCCCTATTTTGTCGGGTTTTACGCCTTGGTGCTAGTCTCCAGCCCCTGGCCTATGGGAGGCGGGCTTGGGGTAGTCACAGCACGGGTCCCGAGGACGGGTCGTGACAAATTGGTATCAGAGGAGTTCGGTTCTACCACAGAACTCAGTACTCTAATATTTCTTCTGTGTGAAGCAATAGTGTTAAGGGTATTGAGTGTGGTTATCAGTCCAGGGAGTCCAGTGTTGGTGCGGCGGCCGACGTATCCATACACTGGGACCCTGACTTCTGATTTCCAACTCAGTGCACGAAAACATTGATTGCATGTGTGTTTCAAAAGTTTTCTTTGTGATTACTTTGTGTCAGCTCACCAGGTATACTGTATTGACCGTGGCGCACCTGTGTTTTTTTAGGATGGCCCCACGATGACAGCCAGCCAAGGTTCCGATCTTTGTGCAAGAAGACATCCCACCGAGCGACGAGGCCTCAGTGCAAGGCCCTTTTACAGCGGAGGCACCGATGGTACCTCTACCCGCCGAGCCACCGACGCCACCAGCCCTAGCCGCTGAGAGTGGACATCGCCTTAGTGCACTGCACGAGTTTTAGTGTCAGAGACCGCCTAGGTTCCGTGGGGAGACCGACCCTCAGGCAGCCGAGGATTGGCTAGAGGCAGTTATACGAGTTTTTAGGTTAGTGGGGACACCAGCTGACCTCATGGTGATCCTTCCAGCGAGCCTCCTGCACGCGACAGCAGGCAGATGGTGGAGTTTGATGCTCCAGGTGCACGACGAGGCATCTCTCCTCTGGACGGACTTTGAGAGCCTCTTCTGCTCGGAGTTCGTCTCAGCCACCCTCCATGCGGTGCGCATTTAGGAGCTACTATAGCTGCTGCAGGGCAGCATGACGGTAGCCCAGTACTCGGCGAGATTTACCGATCTCTCGCGCTATTCGACGGACATGGTACGAGACCCATTCTTTCAGGCCCAGAACTTCGATCAGGGACTGAGGCATGATATCAGGGTATAGATGATCTCCCTCAACATTCCGACACAGGCAGGAGTACTGGAGCGATCCCTTCTCATAGAGAGCTTTCTTGCTGAGCCTACACCAGTAGCGAGACCTATCGTAGGGTGGCACGTAGCAGATTTGTCCGCAGATGGCAGTCGACGGACGTCACAGGGGTCCAGGCAGACCGGACCATCAGGTAGATGACCTCAGGACACTAGCTCAGAGGTGTGGGGCACATGGCACAGAGCCAGCTTTCCAAGGAGGAGGCAATGCTATGCATGCGGCGGGCAGGACCACATGGATTGTGACTGCCCGACCCGCCGTGCAGAGGAGAAACAGACGGTTGAGGGGACACCCAGGCAGAGGTAGAGGGTCGACCATGGAGGTCCACTGAGAGCAGGCGGATGAGGTAGGGGAGCTGGCCGAGCAGTAGGTGGTGGGAAATGCTTTGAGGCTTTACCACTACCACCACTAGGAGGTCCACCCCGACCACAGGGAGATGGCGGGCAGAGACAGGCTCAGCTTCAGGCAGCGGAGGCCTATGACCACGGTGCACCAGAGATGATTCTAGGTACTATCTATGTCTACTCTACCCTTTCTGCAGTTCTTATAGACACAGGAGAGAGTCATTCTTTTATTGCCGCTACCCTTGTTCGGAGTTCAGAGATTCCGACGGAGCTGTTGGCTCGATCCTTACGGCTAGAGACTCCTACGGGAGCAGACTCGACGATTACGCACTGGTGACGGTAGTGTGAGCTTACTCTAGGAGGCAAGAGCTTCAGCTGGGATCTTCTTGTAGCGGCGTCGAGGCCTTACGATGTCATCTTGGGCATGGATTGGTTATCTACAGTCCATGCTCAGATCGACTGTATTAGGCGCAAGGTGCGATGTGTACGCACCGACGGGTGTAGGTTCACCTTCATCGGCGAGAAGGAAGCCTTTACATCGCAGGATGGACTCACTTAGAGGAGAGGACAACCCATCACTCATTAGTTGGCTAGCCTCATCCTAGGAGCAGTTGACGTGTAGAGTCTGAGTTTTACTATAGTGGTGGATCAGTATGCAGACGTTTTTCCTGACGACGTTCCAGGACTACCTCCTCACAGAGAGGTAGACTTTTATATTGACATGTACCCCAGGAAAGCTCTGATATCCACTCCAGCATATCGGATGGCTCCCGCTGAGCTTTGAGAGCTACGGGTACAGCTGGAGGACTTGCAGGGCAAGGGATTCATCCGACCCAGTGTTTCACCCTGGGATTCCCCGATTTTGTTCGCCAAGAAGGCGTATGAGAGATTACGACTGTGTGTCGACTATCATCACCTGAACCAGGTGACCATGAGGAACAAGTATCCGCTACCTAGGATTGAAGACCTCTTCGATCAGCTCAAGGGAGCACGGTGGTTCTCAAAGATAGACCTCAGGTCAGGCTATCATCAGCTCAGAGTTCGGGACGAGGACGTGCAGAAGACGAACTTCAGATGTCGGTATGGCCACTATGAGTTCTTTTTTATGCTATTCGGCATAACCAATGATCTAGCAGTGTTCATGAGTCTCATGAATAGGATCTTTCATCCATACCTCGATCGATTTTTCGTGGTCTTCATCGACGACATATTGATATACTCGACCACTGAGGAGGAGCACACCTAACACTTACGGGATGTACTGGACACACTCCGAGAGCAACAGCTTTATCGTAAGCTCTCGAAGTGTCAGTTCTGGTTACGTGAGGTCCACTTCTTGGGACACGTCATCTCTGAGGCAGGAGTTGCGGTGGACCCTGTGAAAATCGAGACAGTGCTAGCTTGGGAGCCACCCAGGAGCGTGACGGAGGTGAGGAGTTTCTTGGGTCTAGCTGGGTACTACCGGAGATTTGTTCCAGACTTTTCCAGAGTTGCGGCACCACTCTCAGCTTTGACAAAGAAGGGGAAACCCTTCATGTAGTCGGACAGATGTCAGCAGATCTTCCAAGAGCTGAGACAGAGATTGACCAATGCACCTATCTTGAGGCTACCGGAGGAGGGAGTGGGGTACGTATTCTACTGCGATGCATCAGGGACCAAACTTGGATGTGTCCTGATGCAGGAGCGGGTAGTGATCGCCTATGAATCACGTCAGTTGAGGCAGCATGAGCAGAACTATGCTACCCATGACCTGGAGTTAGCAGCAGTGGTCTTCGCTCTGAAGATGTGGCGACACTACCTGATGGGAGAGCACTTTACAGTCTACTATGACCACAAGAGTCTCAGGTAAATCTTCTCGTAGAAGGACCTGAACCTGAGACAGCTGCGATGGCTTGAGTTCCTCCAGAACTATGACTTTGAGATAGTCTATAATCCTGGAAAGGGGAACGTAGTAGCCAGTGCTCTCAGCAGGAGGATGATCATTCAGCTACTTGGAGAGGCGACGGAGCAACTAGCCTCTTTGCAGATATCCTTCGTGGATAGAGATGAAGCAGCCTTTCTTCAGTCACTCACAGTCACTCCTCCACTACTACAGCGGGTCAGAGAGGCACAACGTGGGGACGCTGACTGTGAGACGTGGCGTGCACAGATATCCTCAGGACTGGCACCTGATGGATTCTCTATAGGAGGAGAGCACAATGTCCTTTTCAGAGGACGTACCATGGTACCGACTGCCTTACAGGAGGAGGTGCTGAGGGAGTTTTACACTTCCCCTTTATCGGTACATCCGGGAGTGGCGAAGATGTACCAGGATCTCAGACGACAACACTGGTGGCCGGGTATGAAGAAGGCTGTAGCTGAGTTCGTTTCTCGATGCCTCACCTGTCAGTAGGTGAAGGCGGAGCACCAGGTACCAACAGGCTTGGTACAACCCTTGGTGGTCTCGGAGTGGAAGTGAGATGGGATATCTATGGATTTCGTGACTGGACTTCCACATACTTCCAGAGGTCACGACTCCATTTGGGTGATTTTCGACCGACTCACCAAGTCGACCCACTTCTTACCCATCAGAGAGCAGGGCTCAGTGGAGAGCTTGGGGCGCCTCTACGTTCAGGAGATTGTACAGCTTCATGGTGTGCCATCATCTATCGTCTACGATCGAGATGATCTATTTACTTCCCGGCTTTGGAAGGGGTTGCAGGAGGCATTCGGGATGTAACTACATCTGAGCACCGCCTTTCACCCTCAGACGGATGGTCAGACGGAAATGAACATTCAGAATCTCGAGGACATGCTCCGTGCATGTGTCCTTGACTTTGGTCGCAGCTGGGAGGACCACCTACCCTTGGTGGAGTTCCCGTACAACAACAGCTACCACTCCACCATCGGGATGGCACCATACGAGGCACTGTACGGCCGACCTTGCAGATCACCTCTGTGCTGGACAGACCCTGGGGAGTCAGCACTTGTGGGACCAGAGATGGTCCAGGCCATGACAGAGAAGGTCCAGGTCATCCAGGAGTGGATGAGGACAGCTCAGAGCCGACAGAAGTCTTATGCTGACAGGAGGTGGAGACCACTAGAGTTTGAGGATGGCGACCACGTTTTCTTACGGGTCTCACCTCGACGTGGATTACAGAGATTTTCCCGGGGTGGCAAGTTATCTTCGCGCTTCATCGGACCATTATAGGTTCTCAGCAGGATAGGCGAGGTGGATTACCGTCTGGATCTACCACCTCAGTTGCACCGGGTGCACGACGTCTTCCACGTATCTCAGCTGAGGAGATATGTGCACGACCCGACGCATATCATCGACCACGGGGAGTTGGACATTGACGATGGGGTGACTTTTGCGGAGGTCTTGGTGGAGATCGAGGATTGACATGATCGGGTCCTACGTGGGTGGTCGATTCCTCTAGTGCGCATCAGATGGCAGCACGAGAACCTTTAGGAGAGCACTTGGGAGCGGGAGGCTCAGATGCGTGCTCAGTACCCTCATTTGTTCCCCTAGTTTGTGATGTATCTTTACAGGGACGTAAATCCCTGAGGTGGGAGTAATGTGAAGACCTGTAAATTTCAAGGGAAATTTTTTCTTAATTTTCTTTGGGATTTTACGAGTACGCAATTTCTGACAGCACCTGATTCCGAGGCCCGATGTGCCCAGAATCATGTTCCGAAGTTTTGCTTAGGTACGTTCAGTGAACGGACGAGCGGGTTTTTCTAGATTTTGAACTGGTGCTCGGAATCGAAATCCGAAGGCACTGATGAAACTGCAACGCCGTTAATTTCTTAGGAACACCTTTTTTGCAGTTTCATTTACTCGGGTGAGGTTATTAAAAAAATGGATTAACTAAGGAATGAAATAAAAATTTTTGCTACAATTTTTTTTTCTATTCTAAGTAGTTTAAACCTATGAATGGATGTTGGAGTGGGTCCCACTAAATTCTAACTCCATTTGGTAGGATAATATTGAGGAGGGGCCCACACGATCCCCACCCCTTCAAATTCCTTAAAACCTCCCTCGTGCATTTAATTGTGTAACACACCCGCACCCCCCTTTTTAATTGACAAGTCAACTCTCCCAATTTAATGGACTCTTAAAGGCTCTTCAATTAATTTAATTAATTGAATGAGATCTTTTTAAATTTCAAATTAATGGAATGCATGAGTGATAATAAAATAAGACATGACTTATTTTATTGGGGGTTAATTCGTTGTGCGAAAGGAAAGAGAGGACTCTTGTGCTCTTGAGGATTATCTTCTTCCTCGTCGAAGAATGCGAAGAACACCGAGTCTTCGACGAAGAACTCCATCACCGCAAGGGAATCGCCGTGCCATTTCCTCTCTTCTCCACAGCCGATGAGAGACACCTTCTTCGGCGAACGCCGCCGACGCTTACGGAGCATCGATCCCCGACGCCGTCTTCCGCAACATCGTCTTCCGCGACTTCCTTTTCCTGCGACGATCCTCGTTCGACGACTTCATCAAGGTAGGGGTTTGAGTTCAATTTAGTGGATTAAATTTTTGCTCTCTTTGATGAAGATATTTTATTTTGGTCCGCCTGTTATCGTTATAATGGGAGGAGGTTGGACCGCATGAACACGGCCGACCCTCCTACCCCTTTTTTGTTGAATTCATTGCGGCTTGAACGAAGGCGGTGCGGTGAAACGACGCCGCGCAGAATCAAGGAGGAACACAGCGAAGAAGCGCGGCATCGTCGCACCGCGCCGTTGAGGCCGAACGAAGTCACGGGCGGAGTCGGGCCGCGGCGAAGGGGCACGGCGCCGTCGCGCCACGCTGGAGAACCGCGAAGAGGCCGCGGCCGGAGCGGGGCCGCGGCGGAGGGGCGCGACGCCGTCACCCCACGCCGGTCGGACAAGGCCGCAACACAAAGTCGTGGCGGTGCAAGGAGGGGCGGCCGAAACCGCCGGCCGTCGGCACTTTGGAGGGACGAGACCACGGGGTCCCGCAGCGGCAGCACCGGCCGACCGTTTCGGAAGGACCGGGGGTTGTAACCCCTGGCTGGCCAAGAGGCGGACCCCCCTCGTGGGGGCCGTTCTTCAATCAAGGGGGGTAGCGCGCCCCCCCTTTGCGCGTCCGCTCAGCCAACGCCGAGCCGCCCCGCTCGGCCAGCGCCGGGCCGCCCAGGACGCGCCCGGCAGGGCCGGGCCGTGCCCACCGGGCCGGGCCGCACCCTAATAGGCAAGACCCGAACCCGGGTCGGGTCGACCCGGTTCGGGCCGACCCATGGGGTTTTCGGCCGGGTCGGTCCGGGCCCAAAACCCCCTAAAACCAGACAGGTTCGTTTAAATGCCCGTAACATGGGCTACAGACCTCTGATCGACGCACCTTAAGTTGCGATGTGATCCTTAGATCGAGACAGTCGTTTAGGCATATTACACTCAAGGTTTAGGAGAACTTTGGGTATGTCCGGGTTGGTTCGAACACGAAACCAACCGAGCCCTCAGAGCAGAAACGCTTATAACTTGAGCTCCGGACGTCCGATTGACGTGCCGTCAACTTTGTTGGATTCCTATTAGTGAGAAGGACCTTTTGGATTACTATGCTCGAGGTTTGGACGCAGTTGGAGTATGGTTGGGTTGGTTTTGACTTAAAAAACCAACCGGGCCCCTGGAACGAAAAAGCCAATAACTCTCAGACCGGGCGTCCGATTGACGCGCCGTCTGTTGTGTTGAGTTCCTTTTATTGAGAAGGAACTTTGGGATACATAAACTCCGGACTACGTGTTAGTTGATGTATCGACCCCCCTTGGATCGTGGAGCGGACCCTCCCGGAATCGAGCATGCTGTGTGCGGGAACCCTAGAGCTGGCTGCGACTACGACGATGATGACGACTGCACTAAAATACTCTGTGGGTTCGGCAGTGATGATGACTGCACTGAAATCCTCCATGGGTTCGGCAGTGATGGCGACCGTACTGAAATCCTCCGTGGGTTCGACGGCGATGACTACTGTTCTTGTATCCTACGTGGGTCCGACAGTACTACTGTTCTTGTATCCTATGTGGGTCCGACAGTGTTTGACTCTGTACTTGTATCCTACGTGGGTCCGGCAGAGTAGCTGGTCTTGTATCCTATGTGGGTCCGACAACTTAGCTGGTCTAGTATCCTATGTGGGTCCCAGCTTAGATGAATCAATGGCTACATCTGATCATCTCTATCACCTTACGAAGAAGTATACCTGTGTGAGTTGAGTCTTGACTTCCAATCATTATCTTCGATATGATTGAATTGCTTTCCTATGTGTATTGGGTTGTGTTATCCTGTGTGGATTGGATTGTGCTATCCTGTGTGGACGTGATCAAAATTGGGCTCGGATGTTGGAGACGAACTAGAATTGATGACTTAGGTATATGTATGGGCATATACCTAAGTAGTGTTGGATGTTACTTCGTGATTGTATCTTTCCTTTGTGGATTATCTTTTGTGGATTCTAGGAGACCTTCGGGGGTCTCGGGGTCCCTACTAAGTAGCGTATACTCACCCCTGCACGGGCTATGCCCGCACTACGTTGTGTTGGATACAGAGAACGGACAACATTGATCGTGGTTGAGGCTTGTGGAGCAAGTCGGTACCTGGAGGTGGACCACTGGGCGAGACGTACACGGAACGGACGGCTGGACCCGAGGAGCTGAGGAGGCTATCTGTACCCACCCTTCAGGTGGGACTTCCAGTGGACGGCTCGACGTTTCTGCTTTACTTTCAGTTGTTGTACCTTCTTTCCAGTTGTACTTTAATTTCAGTTTGGGTTTGTATTCTGGCCCACTTACTTTCCGCACTTACTATTGTACCCAGTTTTACTTAGTGTTTACTTCTGCTTGCTTACTCTGTGGTGTTTTTTTACTTATTAAGGGCAATGCCTTCCCTATTTTGTCGGGTTTTAGGCCTTGGTGCTAGTCGCCAGCCCCTGACCTATGGGAGGCGGGCTTAGGGTAGTCACGGCACAGGTCCTGAGGACGGGTCGTGACATTTTACCCCAACACCAAAAATATCCAAAAGAAGAAGATATACAGAGGGAATGAGCTTCCCAAATTTCTCAAAAAAATCTAAAATATAGACCCCTATAAAAATGATCCATTTTCCCAAAAAATGAATATAAATCCAAATTTAGGGGATGCTTTTAAGTGTTTGAATAATTCAAATAACTGTACATTGAACCATGTATCCCACACTAATTCCCTCTCATCGACTACATTATTGGACACATGGTTCACCCGAACCATGTGCCTAAATGTGATTCCTTAACTTGATAACCATTTTCATTATGTATGGTTCCCTCATGCCACAACAAGTTGTTCAACCATTCCATTTACCATGTATCCCCCAATTTTTTTTCTAATTTTTCCAATTTTATCCCAAAACACTCTAAAACACAACAAGCATTCACTATTAACATTTATTTATCTCAAATAGGGGTCCCATAACTCTCCCCACCATTACATATCCCATATATAGGAATTTAGAGAGTTTTGTAATCATTGAATAACTTGAGCTACTAATAATGAAAAAATGATTTGTGCTCCATTGTCACCTATTAAATGAAATTGTAATTCCAAAGCATGCTTACTAATGGAATAGCCCAACCACATAATTCTTTTTTTCATAGGTCAATAATATGAATATGTTCCAATAAAACTCACATATGGGTCTAGTTAAAACTGATTGAAACTAATTAATAATGAGGGGTTTGATATGTATTTCAATAACTATGAAATACTGAACATGTCATGCATGATACTATAATAAGGTGGAAATTCCATCCAGTACACAACTTCTCCAATATGATCTATAACATCAAACAATCCCACATATTGAGGCAAAAACATTACTTGTTTCCCAAGTCACAAATATCCTAACCAAGGTGTCACCAAAAGTAATACACAATCACCTATTATGAATTTCAATAGACTTTAATGAAAATAAACACAATATTTTTGTTAACTTTGTGTCATGTCCATACTTTTCTTAATCAACTATGTTTCCTCCATCATATTTTTCACCATACTCAGTCACGCCAAGGAATATTTTCCTACCACTTTCTAATAAAGTGAAGAATAAAATGGTCTCCTATAAAGTGCCTCAAAGAGATCTATACTGATTGTAAATTGATAACTATAATTATAGAAAAATTTGACAGCCACTAAAATCCATTACAGATACTCTGAGCATATCTTATAATACCTATATCACCCACTTAGATTACCTGTCTATTATAAGATGAAAAGTAGTGATAAAATTTAACTTTATACCTATAGTCTTCTAGATATCATTTCAAAACATTAAAGTAAACCTTATATCCCTATCTGAAATTATTAATGTGGGAACACCATACAACTTATCTACTTCCCACATACATAACTTTTTAAAATCCTTGATAGGATGAGTCTCTTAAATCAGTATAAAATGATTTGATTTGGTTAGTTTATTTGAGAACACTCAAATGACACCATGATTTTGATAGGTCTTTAGAAAGAAAATGAAAAATTCTATGGAAATATTGTCCCACTTATAAACTGTAATAGGAAAATGTTGTAACATCCCCATCAGGAATTTATGCTATGCCTTTACCTATTGATAGGGAAGATATATCATGACATATTTATAAATATCTCTTTTAATATCTGTCCTCTTAAACTATCATTTAATATCATTTTACATTTTGTTATCATTATAATGAAAAATGTAATTGAAATTTTTAGGCTCACTAGGCTAGATACCCTGAGGGGGGGGGGGGGGGTGAACCAGGGTATGAAAAATTAAAACAAATTCCCCTTTTGATATTGTTTTGTTTCTAGACAAAACTATCCCCTCTCTCTCCTTCCCATTTCAGAGTATGAATGAATATTAAAGCATGCACAAGACACATCAATTTTACTTGGTTCAACCTCACTAGGCTATGTACAAGGAGAATACACCAGCAATGTGCTGATGTAACAAATCCACTATAAGCACACTTCTGTTTATAAGTTTAAAGTGGTCCCACTATCCCTCCTAGTTTACAACCATTCACAATTTGAGAACTCACTAATCTCTCAATTGAAGTGAGGTCACTGCTTCTTTAGAAGATCCAATCATAGTTTAAAGACTTGTAGGTCATTTCATTATCTCTAATGAGTGCATCCTTCATTGTATGTAGATTCTTTTTTGAAGTCCAAATTTCATCCACTGATGAATACCCCTCTGCCACTGACCACTAGACAAATTTTTTTGGAAATATCTTTGCAAAGCTCCCCACTTCATGAAGCTCCCAATTTCTCAAATATCAAACAATCCTTCGTGAAGTCCCTAATTATTCAAAAAGCACACACTTTATTAGAGATTAGGTCATCATAGAGCTCAAGCCATCATAAATAAACTTCCTTTGTGAAGCTCACTGAGCCAATGCGAAACACACCTATTTCGCGGAGCTAGAATAGCCACCGCGAAGCTCATACCTTTTGCGAAGCACACTGCCTCCACAAACCTCCTTTATGATTATAGAGCTACAAATTTTCAATGTAAAAATCTCTACTCTTCTCAAGAGGATTGAGGCCTATTTATAGGTGATTACAACGACTCGGGAACCTTCCATGAAAATTCAACACCACATTAGCTCAAATCTCAAAGCTCTGAATTTTTCGCCGAAATTTTCAAAATATCGTGAATCACCACAAAATTTTTTGGATCGCAGAGCTCATCGTAATCGCAGAGCATTCCGTCAACATTCTTCCAGTATATGAAAAATCCACTTCATGATGCCCATATTTGCGAAACTCAAGCCTTTTCCATATTTTTATGAGATCTTCATGGAAATACACTTTTCACAATGCTCACCAAATCCCAAATTTTGGACCCAAAATTTTTGGCAAACACTAGAAAACATCACCACCTTGTATCTGTTCTTTTTTACTGCCTCCAGATCTTCCATTACTTTGTTATGGTTCTTTTTCAACATGTATTTTCAACAAAATTTATGGAACTAGACATCTCACCATGAAAATATGCTTTGTCAACAAACACAACCAACCCAAAAATACTACAATGTTACCTTGAGGGATTTTCCCCAACAATATCCCCGTTTGGGTTTGTTGAAAAATCTTCTCATAACGATTCACTGCACTTTGATACCTCACTAAAGATCCTTCCATCATCTGCCATCATTCATCTCTTTCAATTCAGATATCGACCAAAGATTCACTCACCACATACTCTAGGACCACATGAGCAATGCTCAGCATGAGAAATAAGAGTAGTAGGAAAATTTCATCAATGAATCACTTCATTTCTAACACTAATTGTTGATACCATACTGATACCAATAAACTGATTTCATCATTAACCTCAGTTTTCGTGATATCTAATCTTTAATCGAGCACTTCAAGCATCGTCAGATTTAAAACTCTCCCCCTATATCATTGATCCCTCTATCTCACTACTCCACATGTTATCTTCTCCCCATGTCTAAAATAAGACATTTTATCCCTCTCAAAGAACCAAACTTTCTAACCCTTTGTCAACGAACCCAAAGGTCACTCCTTTGTAGTCTGGAACATTGAAAAGAACATAGATTAGTACATTAGGGAAAAAACACCATACCTTGGGGGGGGGGGGTCCACATCCACACTTTTTTTTCAAGTGTGGGGAATATAATGGACTCCCAAATCTAGTATATGTCTCTCAAAATCTTCCTTGGGTAAGGCCTTTGTCATAATTTCTGCAATCTGTAGCTCTGTAGGCACATACTCCAACTTCACTAGTCCTTTATCCACCATCTCCATGATAAAATGATATTTTATCTCAATGTGATTTTTCCTTGACTGATGGACTATATTTTTTCTAATATTTATATCACTTGAATTATCTTACTAGATTCTGATCGGAGACTTCACTTCAACTCCCATATAATCAAGTAGCTGCTTCATCCACAATAACAGTGTGCATGCTTGAGTTGCTGCAATATACTCAGCTTCTATGGTGCTCAATGAAATGAAATATTGCTTCTTTATTATCCAATAAATACACAAGCCACCAATATAAAAATCACCTCTCGACATAGATTTCCTGTCATCTACCAACCCGAACCAATATGCATCTGCATATCCCAAAAGCTCTAGCTGAGATTTATCATTATACATCAAACTGAAATCCACAGTGCCCTTAATATACCGAAGTATTATTTTCACTACAAGAATGTGGATTTCCTTGGGATTGATTTGATATTGGGCTGCTTATCATGTGGAAAAAATAGTATTAGGTCTTGTCATTGTTAGGTATAGTAAACTTCCAATAACCTGCCTGTATTCTATTACATTAACTGCCTTGCCATCATCATCTTTTGATAATTTCATCTAGGTATCAACCAAAGTCTTAATCTCTTTGGAATTTTCCATTCCAAATCTTATCAGAACATCCTTATCATATTTTTATTGACAAATGATAGTGCCATTCCTTCCTTGTTTCACCCATAAAGCAAGAAAAAATGTCAGCTCTCAAATCATTGACATTTCAAACTCACTTTTCATGAATTCAGAAAACTATCTACACTAAGCTTCATCTAATCCACCAAATATTATGTCATCAACATAAACCATCACCATCATCCTTTTTTACTATCATTATTGAAATAGAGATTATAATAAACTCCACCACACTGAAATCTATGCTTCTTCAAATACTAATCAAGCCTTGAATACCAAGATCTTGGTGCTTGTTTCATCCCATAGAGTGATTTCTTCAATTGAAAAACTTTTTCTAATCTTCATGAATGAGAAAACCATCTGGCTACTCAATATAAAATTACTCCTCTATAACTCCATTCAAAAATACAGATTTGATGTCCATTTGTAACACTTTGAACTTTCATTCCACTGAAATGTCTAGGAATAATCTCACTGTATCCATCCTTACAACTGGTGAAAATGTCTCATCAACATCTATACCTTCTATCTAGGAGTATCCTTTGCAAACTAGTCGTGCTTTGTTTTGAACCACTATTCCATATTCATTCATATTGTTATGAAAGAACCATTTAGTCCTGAAGACATTCTTATCTACTGGCCTTGAAAAAATCTCCCACGTCTAATTCTTCTCAATCTGATCCATCTCTTCATTAATATCCTGAACCCAATTTTCATCTTTAGCTACATCAACAAAGCATTTAGGATCTACCTAAGATAGGAAAGATTCATGTTTCAGTGATTTTATTCTTCTTGTCTGAACTAGAGATGAATGATCACCAATGATATTCTTCCTATCAATTTCATCTCAACTCCTTGGATTCTTTGTAGATATAGAATTGACTTCCTATTGTTCATCATCCGCATCTTCTTCTGAATCAGCATCTTCCACTTCTAGTTCTCCTACATTTCTTTCCTCCTCATCACTTTTATCATGAAATTATTCACTATGTTGTTGAATATTCTCTTCATTTTTGACAACACTGACATCATTTATCTCAACTAATTTTCCCAGCCTTTTATTAAATCATTTATATGCTTCGCTTTTTCCTATGTAGCCAAGGAATATTCCCTCATCTCCGCATGACTCAAACATCCTATGTTTTTCTTTGTTGAGTATAAATCACTTAATTCCAAAGATTTGAAAGTACTTCACTATTGGCTTCTTTCCATACCACATCTCATATGTAGTCTTTCCTTCCTCCAGACACAATAGGTCCCTGTTATAAATTTAGACTGATGTCAATAGTGCTTCCTTCCAAAATTTCTATGGTAGGTATTTTTCAATAAACATCTTTCTGGACATGTTGCTGATGATTTGATTTCTCCTTTCAAAGACTCCATTCTGTTGGGGAGTCCTCACTGAAGAAACTTCATTCCTTATACCGTGTTTCTCAAGATAGTCTTCCACCCAATAGTTTGTAAATTCCGTACCATTATCTGTATGCAAATTCTGAATTTTTTGTCCAAGCATCCTTTCAGATTACCTCTGATACTGTTTTAGGAAACTGAACACATCAGAATTATGGGAAATGATGAATACCCATGCCATTCTTCTATATTCATCAATGAAAAGAACTTAATACCTATTTCTGTCAATGACTCTTAGTGTGATAGGTCCAAAAACATCAGTATGAACCTATTCATGCACTCTTGTTGATTTCTTTTCCTTTACCTTGTATGTATTTATTATGATCTCCCCTTGTTGAAATGAATCACACAATGTGTATGATCACGTGATTTCTTAGGGAGGTCTCTTTCTACATCACACTTTACCAGGTCTTCTAGGGATGGTTGGAATATATGAATAAGTCATTTATACTACAAATTGTTTTCTTCCTCTCTAGACAGTAAGCACATATCTTCTTCTCCACTTACTAGATAAAGGTTTCCCTTTGTTCATTTTACCTAAAGAGCCATTGAAACATATATTCATTTGAAGACGCACATTTTCTTAGTAAACCTTATAGAATTCCTTGAGTCACATAGATGACTGAAGTTAAGAAAATTTTTATTGAGACCTTCTACTATTAAGACATAAACACATCTCATTTCTTTTCCCCCAAACCTATCCTTTCCTGATCCAATAATATTAAGGTCTTCATCATTTCCAAACTTGAAAAATCCTTCTTTGTCATATTTTATGCCTATGACAAGATCCTTATTACCTGTCATGTGGGATGTGCATCCGCTATCAAGGATCCATACCCCAAAACAATCTGATGCTTTAAGGGAAATTTTTGCCACCACTTCCTTCTCATCCTTTTTCTTTTTGATCCATTTATTTGATATCAAACTCTGTGTAGTTTGAAAATCTTGATCTTCCTCAGAGTGCGATGGACCATATTCATCCTGCAGAGTTGAAAATCGATTTTTCATTTTCAATTCACCTATTGGTTTGTTGATTTTCTGCTTGCAACTATTGTGATTCTACCTTGGCACATTCCTCTGCATGGTTGATGTACAATATCTATCCATGTGTCCAAATTATCCGAACAAAAAAAAATGTCCCTCAAAGGATGTTCTATAATATCGAGCTCTGTTTGGCTGCCACTATTGTTCTTGTGCCCTTCAATATCTCTTGGCTATGGAACACACATGTGAATGTCCCATCTTTTCACAAAAATAACACTCGATATAGGGTGTATTCCTGTGTGTCACTTCTGCACCACTGGGTCTCCCATTGGTTTATTTGAATCTTTGGATTCTTCTTTATACCCAAATCCACCTTTAATCTTGAAACGGTTGCTTGCGGTCTGACTTCAATTTTCACAGTTTTTTTGTTTTTTATCAAGCCCCATATTAGCCTTAGCATCTAAACATATTTGATGCTTCCTTTCTACAGAACTACTATGCTCCACTTTCATCTTCTCGGTTTTCTGAGTGATCTGCTTTCCTGATGTCACAGAAGGAGTCAAGAATTTTTCTTGATCCTTAACCTTTTTCCGCAAACCAACAACTTCTCAGTCAAGTTCTTATATATTCTTGATTTGATCTTCCATTTTGTTATTCAATCCATCGATCTCCCTTTTATGTTCTTCAAACTTGATTTTATACTTACTAACTGATTTTGAGTCCTCTGGTGTTGATGACTTGAGATTCTCAATTTTCTCCATCAACTCAGACTTGTATTCTTCTTTTTGTTGCATATAGAGTTTGGCATCACAAACTAATTTATTGGATTTATTTGTTTTGGATATCAAATCATCTATCTCTTAAAGAGTAGCCTCTAACTCAGCTTTCATATAAACTCTTCCCTCAACTTCATATTCTTCATCAATGTCAGTTTCTTCCTTTTTCTGAGTACTACTGGAAAATGCCACCATAGAATTTTCTCCATGACCTTTGAAATTATCTATATCTTCAACCTCCTCAACCTCAGACTCATTTGAACTGTCACATTTTTGTGAAATAACATTCTTCTTCTTAAATAAATTTATCATAAACTATTTCTTTCCTTTCACATAGGCTGCAGACTTCTTCTTTGTAATTTCAGATTCATCAACATCATCATCTTCTTGGAACTTTTTGTGGAACCTTGCTGCAAGATGGACAACCTTTCTACATCTAAATTAGGAAAGTGGAAGTTTACCTTTAAACTTTCCTTTTACTCTTTGAATATTTGAGGAAAGTAATGACATCACCTCATCTGTCTCTTCTTCCACCTAAGAATCTTTAATAGTGAGCTTATTTATGGATTTGAATGCCACCTCTTTGGATTTCCCCTTTTCCAAAAACATCATTATCATTATTTCACATTTCATATACTACAAGGGTACTATGAAAATTATCCAGTGTCAGATCTTTCAGATCCTTGTATTCCAATACTGATACCTTTGGATTGAAGCGAGCTGAAAGTTTCCTCAGGATGTATTTCACAATATTTATGTCTTTCATGACTTCACCAAGATCTCGCATGTCTTCCACTACAACATTTACCCTGTCAAATAATGCATCAACAGACTCATTCAGGTTCATTATAAGATCCTCATACTTATTCCACAACACTTGAAACTTTTCTTCTATGACCTTTGAATCTCCTTAATATACATTCAAAAGTTTTTCCCACATAGAATGTTATGTTTTTCATGACATCACCTTCATATAGATATAATTGGATAAGGCTCCCCCTAAAGAATTTATTCCCTTGGCGTCAACATCCAATTCTATTCACTCGGCTTCCGATAATGTACCAATATTAATATCAGTTGTTATACAATGAATTTCTGCTATAAACACATCCATTACCAAATATTGAAAGCAGTGTTACATCCAATTATTCCATAGCTAAAAAAATTTACCATCTAAGATCAGAATTCCTTTATGAATGGTGAACTCCATTTGAGAGAAACACTGATATCAACCTTTTTCTCTGATACCAATTGTTAGGTCCACTAGTATAGATACCATAAGAGGGGGGGGGGTGAATCAGAGTATGAAAAATTAAAACAACTTCTCTTTTTGATATTTTTTTTTGTTAGAAAAAACTCTCTTCTCTCTCTCCTTCCCATTGTGGAGTATGAATGAATCTTAAAGCATGCACATGACACATAAATTTTACTTGGTTTACCCTCACTGGGATACATCCAAGTAGCATACATCGGAAATGTGTCGATGTACCAAATCCACTATAAGAGCACTGCTGTTTATAAGTTTTAAGTGGACTCACTGTCCCTCCTGGTTTACAACCATTCACAATTTGATAACTCACTGCTCTCTCAACTGAAGTGATCTCACTGCTTCTTTAGAAGATCCAATCACAGTTTAAAGACTTGTAGGTCCTCTCATTATCTCTAATGAGTGCATACTTTAATATATGTATATAATCCGTTGAAGTACAAATTTCATCCACCGATGAATACCCCTTTTCCACTGACCACTGGGCAACAACCTTTGGAAATACCTTTTCAAATATCCCTACTTCGCGAAGCTCCCAATTTTGCAAAGCTCAAACAAGACTTTGTGAAGTCCTTGATTCTTCACAAAGCACACAACTTCATAGAGATTAGGCCATCGTAGAGAGAAACTTACTTCACAAAGATTAACGAGCCAATGCATAACAAACCTCTTTCATGAAGCTAGATTTTCCACTGCAAAGCTCATACCTTTCACGAATCACATTGCCTCCATGAACCTCCTTTACGATTCGAGAGCTACAAAGTTTTTGTGGAAAACTCCCTACTCTTATCAAGGGGTTCAAGGCTTATTCATAGGTGATTCCAACAACTCAAGAACCTTTCACGCAAAGTTAGATCCATGTCATCTCAAATCTCAAAGCTCCAAAATTTCCGCCGAAATTCTCTCTATATCGCGAAGCACCATGACAATTTTTTGGATCACGAAGCTCATCGTAATCACATAATGTTCTATCAAAATTCTTCCAGTCTCTACGAAATCCACTTCATGAAGCCCGTATTTGAAAAACTCAATACTTTTCCATATTTTGATGAGATATTCATGGAAATCCACTTTTCTCATTGTTCACAAAATCCCAAAATTTGGACACCAAAAATTTGGAAAACACTGGAAAACAACACTACCTTGTATCTATTCTTTTGTACCACCTCCAGATCTTCCATTCCTTTATTATGGTTATTTTTAAATATGTATTATCAACAAAATATTTGGAACTCGACAGATCACCATGAAAACTTTCTTTGTCAACAAACACAACCAACTCAAAAATACGACAATGTTACCTTGATGGATTTTTTCCCAACAGAAATGACGGAATATCTT
Source organism: Viscum album (assembly GCA_963277665.1). Taxonomy (NCBI): domain Eukaryota; kingdom Viridiplantae; phylum Streptophyta; class Magnoliopsida; order Santalales; family Viscaceae; genus Viscum; species Viscum album. Next base: position 898,661,512 of record OY728120.1, read on the forward strand.
CAATACTTACTCTCATACTAAGAAAAGAAAAACCAAATGATCATAGAAATACAAATTCAAATATGATGATTTAGGTAATACATATAAATTATTTCTAATATAATGGTAGTTATTTATAGAACCACATTCCAAATTAGATATCTAAGTTTCCCTTACCAAGTCCACTAAGGTCGGGGAGACTATGTTACTTGATACCATAGTTTTCTTAGTCAATCCTACAATATTCATATGAATTTTTTTAAGAATACTCATGAGTTTCCACTCATAAATATATTCAAAAACTATATCCATGTGATATTTATAACTTAAGGAATCAATAACAATATTTTCTTTCCTAAGAGTATATTCTAGCTTGAGATCAAAATTCTGTAGATACAAGTTATGAAAAAATATACTTTAGGCTCCAATGATCTGTATAGACTATAAAATTATCACCAAATAGGTAAAAAAACCTTATTTTAAATTCATGCATGGCCATTGTATGATCGAGGTCATGTGTTGGAAATTTTCATTATGAACCCTCAATTAACATTAGCTATACATGATAATGTGATTACCCTACATCAAAATACATCTAAGCCTGGTTCCTAATGCATCAATGATGGGTTTCATAGGGGATAAAAATTATATAAACACATTCTAAAACATAAAAAAAAAATTAAAGACATAATATATTCTATGTAACACCCTATAAATTTAGTTTAAAATAATAATATGTCTGATATCTTTCTTAACACGCAACATTGAGCTTTAAGTTAACTACGATATACTATAAAAATATTATATGAATGTGATATTTATAACATTTATGCTAAATTAAGGGTATTAATAGGAATAAGAACATTATTAAAAGTATGTATAAAGGTTTTATATAATTATAATGAAAATGTTTTTATTAATAATTAATAAATATGTACTCAATTTTCTATAAAGACATTTTATGCTTCAAAAATATATTTTCTTTAAAATGGGTTTTATTGAATTTTGTTTGTGGAAATTATAATTAATTTCAAGAAATTTTATATGAGGAAATGAATATAATTTTTGAAATCATCATGTAAACATTATCTTAGGATTATTTTTTGGAATTTTTCTGAAAGGATTTATTTTTTAGTGAGTAGTGAAAAATACCAATTTTTATAAAGCCATCATTTCTCTTCATTAAACAAAATTATTTAAAACTCCCATTATTTTTTGAATTTTTTCATAAAGTAACATAAAACTCATTTAATTATAAATAATATAATTAACTTCATAATAATCATCATTCTAATTTATTTTTATATAAGTTCAATTTTGGGATTAAAAATGTATTTTTTAGAAATTATTTTATGCGCGCAATGTATTTTTATATTAATAAATTAAATAAATCACTATTTATTGATAATGTTAATGAAATTTGTAGAATATGTATTCAATAAAATAATTTAATATTAATCTAATTTTTTTAAAAGACATGGAATGAAAGTAAATTCAATTTTATGCTTAAAAATAATTTTTATAAAAATAGTTTTTGTTGCATTTTATGCACTAATTTTAAAGTGAATATCTACCAATTATTTAAATTTAATCTTGTAATTTTTTTTCCATATTTTTAACCATAATAATTAAAATAATTAAATTTGTTCAACTTAATTTTTGGTCATAATTAATAGTAAAAATAGTGAAATTTTGTTATCACTATTAAGGTTAAAATGAGTTTATCGAGTGGGGGGGGGGGGAGAGGAGGTGTTAAACATAGAGATAAGGGTAATAATGACACATAAACCAGCCTAATTATTATTATTTTAAGATATTTTGACCTTTTGTTGTCCTAAATTAAAATTCTTGGTCATTTTTATCCACTTTAACATGAAATTGATCTTATATTATTGAAATCTTTTAATTAATTCCATGTGTGTCCCTCCCCTCGCTTATAAAAGAGAACTTTATATATTCCATTATTCAAAATATTTTAGGATTTTATATTGGAAAATAACTACCAAAAAACTTTCCTATCTTCCTTCAATCCATTCTTTAGCTTTTGGTATTCTCTTAAGACCATCCTAAGAGGGATTAAGGTGTAAGCCAAAAGTGATCTCTCAAAGAATAGGTAATAATCTTTACCGACTCTTTAAAAGTTTATTTCTTCTTATACTTTCTATAAATATTCTATGTCCATAATAAAATAATGAATATATTATTATAAATATAATTATTTTTTATTATGATTACGGTGAAACCATTTTCCACCTCCTTTCCTAAAATGGGAAATGAAAGTATCGCTTGTGCATACGTGTGGACTACCACCTCCACATAGCGATATGATTCATTTTCAATCACAATATTTCATGGTTGGTTATTATAATGAAATTTATGTTTATATTATATATTTATGAAACAATTATACTTCTTTAATTATAATATCTTATCTACCTTCGTACCTTCCAATCTATTGGAAACCGATAACGTCGCTCATGCGTACATGTGGACTACCACCTCCACGAAGCGATGAGATTTGTTTTTCATTTTTTATTTACATGGATGATAATAAAGATATATTTAATGAATATATATTATATTTATGATATAATAATTATTATATAAAGATGAATTATTTTTTACCTTCCTTGTTTTCCATCCATCAAAAAGTGGAAACATCACTCTTGCGTGCGTATGGACGACCTTCTCCATGAAGTGATGTAATTCATTTTTCATCACCCATTTATATGAATGGTTATAAAATTGTATATAATGATTAAATATGATACTTATTAAATGAATAATATTCCATAAAATATGGATCCATGATCAATATGCAAGGACCATAATTGTTGAATCGAAACATACATGAAAAACAAAGCAGTTAACACCTGAAATGATGATGATACTGAAAGATTGTTAACAAAAATGTGATAATATGTTATATTAAACCATGTATGGTATTATAAGTATGAATATGGTTATTTTATATAATTATAATAAATTTAAATTTATTATAAATGAGGTTAAAATCACTTAATGAGAAATTCAGACCTGAGGTAAGGGTTTATTTCACAATCTCATCCTTATTTGAGATTATTTTTATTTATGTTTATTTTGGGGTAATTATATGATATTTTAATATTAAAAACCACCTATTTACCTATAATATATTTATTTATAAAAATTACAAGTTTCAATTTCATTTTCCTATTTTCATGTACTCAAAATCCAGAAAAAATGTTTTTAAGAAAAACCGACTTTATTTTTCTATTCAGTCAGGAATAATTGTCACGACCCGCCCTTGGGGTCCGTGCCGTGACTACCCCAAGCCCGCCTTCCATAGGCCAGGGGCTGGCGACTAGCACCAAGGCGTAAATCCCGGTAAAAAGGAGATCTACAAGGTCGGCCGTACAATGCCTCGTACGGTGCCATCCCGATGGTGGAGTGGTAGCTGTTGTTGTACGCAAAATCCACCAAGGGTAGGTGGTCCTCCCAGCTACGAACAAAGTCGAGGACACATGCACGGAGCATGTCCTCAAGAGTCTGAATGGTCCTCTCCGTCTGACCATCCGTCTGAGGGTGAAAGGCTGTGCTCAGACGTAGCTGTGTCCCGAACGCCTCCTGTAACCCCTTCCAAAGCCGGGAAGTAAAGCGAGCATCTCGATCGGAGACGATAGATGATGGAAAACCGTGGAGTCGCACAATATCCTGAACGTAGAGATGTCCCAAGCTCTCCACTGAGCCCTGCTCTCTGATGGGTAAGAAGTGTGTCGACTTGGTGAGTCGATCAACAATCACCCAGATGGAGTCGTGACCTCTAGAAGTGCGTGGAAGTCCAGTCATGAAGTCTATAGATATGCCGTCCCACTTCCACTCCGGGACCTCCAAGGGCTGTACCAAGCCTGCTGGTACCTGATGCTCTGCCTTCACCTGCTGGCAGGTGAGGCATCGAGAAACGAACTCTGCCACTACCTTCTTCATGCCCGGCCACCAGTGCTGTCGTCTGAGGTCCTGGTACATCTTCGCCACTCTAGGATGTACCGCCAAAGGAGAAGTGTGAAACTCTCTCAGCACCTCCTCTCGCAAAGCGACTGGTACCATGGTACATCCTCTGAAAAGGATGTCGTGCTCTGCTCCAAGGGAGAAACCATCAGGTGCCTGTCCCGAGGATATCTGTGCACGCCGTGTCTCACAGTCAGCGTCCTCACGCTGTGCCTCTCTGACCCGCTGCAGTAGTGGAGGGGTGACTGTGAGAGACTGGAGGAAGGCTTCTCCATCTCTATCCACGAAGGATATCTGTAAAGAGGCTAGCTGCTCTGTCGCCTCCTCAAGTAGCTGAATGCCCGTCCTCCTGCTGAGGGCATCAGCTACTACGTTCCCCTTCCCAGGAGTATAGACTATCTCAAAGTCATAGTCCTGGAGGAACTCGAGCCATCGCCGCTGTCTCAGGTTCAGGTCCTTCTGCGAGAAGATATACCTGATACTCTGATGATCGGAAAAGACTGTAAAGCGCTCGCCCATCAGGTAGTGTCGCCATGTCTTCAGAGCGAAGACCACTGCTGCTAACTCAAGGTCATGGGTAGTGTAGTTCTGCTCATACGGCCTCAACTGACATGATCCATAGGAGATCACTGCCCGCTCCTGCATCAGAACACATCCGAGTCCGGTCCCTGATGCATCGCAGTAGACTACGTACCCTACTCCTTCCTCGGGCAACCTCAAGATAGGTGCGCTGGTCAATCTCTGTCTCAGCTCCTGGAAGTTCTGCTGACATCTGTCTGACCACACGAAGGGTTTCCCCTTCTTCGTCAAAGATGTGAGTGGTGCCACAAACCTAGAGAAGTCCGGCATGAATCTCCGATAGTATCCAGCTAATCCCAAGAAACTCCGAACCTCAGTCACGCTCCTGGGTGGCTCCCATGCTAACACAGCCTCGATCTTCGCAGGATCCACTGCAACTCCCGCCTCAGAGATAACGTGTCCCAAGAAGTGGACCTCACGTATCCAGAACTAGCACTTCGAGAGATTACCATAAAGCTGGTGCTCTCGGAGTGTGTCTAGTACAACTCGCAAGTGATAGGCGTGCTCCTCCTCAGTCGTAGAGTAAATCAGAATGTCGTCGATAAAGACCACGACAAACCGATCGAGGTATGGCTGAAATATCTTGTTCATGAGAGCCATGAACACTACTGGAGCATTGGTTACACCGAAAGGCATAACCAAGAACTCATAGTGGCCATACCGACATCTGAAGGCCGTCTTCTGCACATCCTCTTCTCTGACTCTGAGCTGATGATAGCCTGACCTGAGGTCTATCTTCGAGAACCACCGTGCTCCCTTGAGCTGATCAAAGAGGCCATCAATCCTCGGTAGCGGATACTTGTTCCTCACTGTCACCTGGTTCAGGCGACGATAGTCAACACAAAGTCGCAAGCTCCCGTCCGCCTTCTTGGCGAACAAAATCAGGGAAGCCTAGGGTGAAGCACTGGGTCGGATGAACCCCTTTCCCTGCAAGTCCTCCAACTGTAGTCGTAGCTCTCGAAGCTCGGCGTGGGCCATCCGATATGCTGGAGTGGATATCGGGGATGTCCCGGGGTACAAGTCAATATAAAAGTCTACCTCTCTGCGAGGAGGTAGCCCTGGAACGTCGTCAGGAAAAACATCCACAAACTGATCCACCACTGCAGGAAAACCAGGACTCCGCATGTCAACTGCTCCAAGGATGAGGCTAGACATCTGATGAGTGATGGGCTGTCCTCTCCTCCGCGGAAGTCCATCCTGTGCTGCAAAGGCTCCCTTCTCACCGATGAAGGTGAACCTGCTCCCGTCGGTGCGTACACATCGCACCTTGCGCCTAAAACAGTCAATCTGCGCATGGACCATAGATAGCCAATCCATGCCCAAGATGACGTTGTAAGGCCTCGACGCTGCTACAAGAAGATCCCAGCCGAAGCTCTCGCCTACTAGAGTAAGTTCACACTCCCGGCACCAGTGCGTAATCGTCGAGTCTACTCCCGTAGGAGTCTCTAGCCGTAAGGATAGAGCCAACAGCTCTGTCGGAATCTACGAGCTCCGAACAAGGGCAGCGGCTATGAAAGAGTGACTCGCTCCTGTGTATATAAGAACTGCAACAAGGGTGGAATAGACACAGATAGTACCTCGAATCATCTCGGGTGCGCCGTGGTCGTAGGCCTCTGATGCCTGGAGCTGTGCCTGTCTCTGCCCGCCAGCTCCCTGTGGTCGGGGTGGACCTCCTGGTGGTGGTGGTGGCAGAGTCTCAAAGCGTCGCCCACCACCTGCTGCTCGGCCAGCTCCTCTGCCTCGTCCGCCTCCTCCCTACGGACCGCCACGGTCGACCCTCTGCCTCTGCCTCGGTGGTCTCTCAACTGTCTGCTGCTCCTCGGCACGGCGGGTCGGGCAGTCACGAGCCATGTGGCCCTGCCCGCCGCACGAGTAGCACTGTCTGCCTCTCGAAAGACTAGCTCCTCGCTGTGTGCCCCGCACTGCTGAGCCAGTGTCCTGAGGTCGTCTTCCCGAAGGTCTGGTCTGCCTGAACCCCTGAGTCATCCGTTGACTGCCTGCTGCAGATGACTCTGCCACGTGCCACCCTACGGTGGGTCTCGGCGCTGGTGTAGACTCAGCAAGGAAGCTCTCGATCAAAAGGGCCCGCTCCAGTACTCCTGTCTGAGTCGGTATGCTGAGGGAGATCAGAGATTCCCTGATCTCGTGTCTCAAACCCTGGTCGAAGGTCCGGGCCCGGAAGAATGGGTCCCATACCATGTAGGTCGAGTAGCGCGAGAGATCGGTAAATCTCGCCGAGTACTGAGCGACCGTCATGCTGCCCTGCCACAGCTGAAGAAGCTCCTGGATACGCACCGCACGAAGGGTGGCTGGGACGAACTCCGAGCGGAAGAGTCTCTCAAAGTCCGTCCATAGAAGAGATGCCTAATCGTGCACCTGGAGCATCAAGCTCCACCATCGTCCTGCTGCTGCGTGTAGTAGGCTCGCAGCGAGGATCACCATGAGGTCTTCTGGTGTCCTCACTAGCCTAAAAACACGTACCACTGCCTCCAGCCAGTCCTCTGCTTCCTGGGGATCCGTCTCCCCGCGAAACCTGGGTGGTCGCTGGCGCTGAAACTCATGCAGTGCGCTGAGGCGACGTGCATCGTCAGCGGCTGGTGCTGGAAGTATCGGTGGCTCAACGGGTAGAGCTACCGCCGGTGCCACTGCTGACAAAGGGCCCTACACCGAGGCCTCGTCGCTCGGTGGGCTGTCGTCACACTCGACTCTCGGAACCCTAACTGGCTGCCGTCGTGGGGCCATCCTGAAAAGGAAATAGGTGCGCCACGGTCAGAAAAGTATACCTGGTGAGCTGATATAAGTAATCACAAAGAAAACTTTGAAACACACACGCAATCAATGTTTTCGTGCATTAAGTCGGAAATCAGAAGTCAGGGTCCTGGTGTACGGATACGTCGGCCGCCGCACCAACACTAGACTCCCTGGACTGAGAACCAAACTCAATACGCTAAACATTATTGCTTCACATAGAAAAGATCAGAGTTCGCGGTAGAACCGAACTGCTCTGATACCAATTTGTCACGACCCGCCCTCGGGGTCCGTGCCGTGACTACCCCAAGCCCGCCTTCCATAGGCCAGGGGCTGACGACTAGCACCAAGGCATAAATCCCAGTAAAAAGGGAAGTCATTGCCTTTGAAAAGTAAACAAGCACCACAGAGTAAGCAAGCGGAAAGTAAACACTAAGTGAAAACAGAGTACAACTGAAAGTGCAGAAAAGTAAATGGGCCAGTATACAAACCCAAAATGAAAGTAAAGTACAACTCGAAAGGGAAAACAACAACTGTAAAGTAAAAGCCGCTACACCGAGCTGTCCACTGGAAATCCCACCTGAAGGGTGGGTACAGATAGCTCCACTGCTCCACGGGTCCCACCGTCCGCTCCGAGTACGTCCCGCCCAGTGGTCCACCTCCAGGTACCGTCCTGCTCTGCAAGCCTCAGCCAAGATCAACGCTGTCCATCGTCTGCAACCAACACAACGTAGTGCAGGCATAGCCCGTGCAGGGGTGAGTATAAACTACTCAGTAGGCACCCCGAGACCCCTGAAGGTCTCCCAAAATCCACAAAGGATAAACCAAAAAGGTGAGATACAAACACGAAGTAACAACCGATACTGCTTAGGTATATGCCCATACATATACCTAAGTCATCAATCCCAATACGCTCCAACCTCCGAGCCCAAGTACAACTCAGTCCACACAGGAAAGTAAACGTATTCCATACAGGAAAGCAAAACGAAATCCACACAGGATAGCACAACACAATCCACACAGGAAAACAACAGGATTCAGCTCACACAGGTATACTTCTTCAAAGGAAGATAAAGATGATCTCTGATCCATCTAAGTCGTCGGACCCACGAAGGATCGATAGGTAACTAACCCCCGCAAAAGACCCACACAGGATCAGGCCCACACAGGACCTGTAGGCGCTGGTTCACACAGGACCGCTGAGCGCAAGGACCCACACAGGATCAGACCCACACAGGATCGGGCCCACATAGGACCTGTAGCACTGATCCACGTAGGATCGCTGAGTGCTGTAGTCGTCGTCGTCGAATCCACACAGGATCTCTGTACTGTCGTCGTCGCAGTCACAGTAGCAGTAGCAGTAGCAGTATCAGTCACAGTCGCAGCCAGCACTAGGGTTCCCACACACAGCAAGCTCGTTCGGAGGGTCCGCTCCACGAGCTGAGAGGCTGATACATCAACTGTCACAAATTCCAGAGTTGATGTATCCAAAAGTTCCGTATCGTTAACAGGAACTCAACGCAACAGACGGCGCGTCGATCGGACGCCCGGTCTGAGAGTTATTGGCTTTTTCGTCCCAGGGGCCCGGTTGGTTTTTAAGGCAAAACCAACCCGACCGTACTCCACCTGCGTCCAAACCTCGGGCGGAGTATGCCAAAAGATCCGTCTCACTAAGAGGAACATAACAAAGCTGACGACACGTCAATCGGACGTCCGTAGCTCAAGATATGAGCGTTTCCGCTCCGAAGGCCCGGTTGGTTTCGTGTACGAACCAACCCGGCCGAACTCAAAGTGTTCCGAAACTTTGAGTGCAATATACCGAAACGACCGCCTCGATCCAAGGATCGCGTTTCCGCAGACGGTTCGTCAATCGGAGGTCCGTAGCTCAAGTTATGAGCAAAAGACCGAAGTCGTCTCGAAAACGGGGGGTCCGGGTCCGGGCCGACCCGGCCCGACCCCCCCTGGGTCGGCCCGACCCGGGTCCGACCCGGCCCGGACGGCGGCGGTCCGGTGTGGCGGCGCGGACCGGCGCGGCCCGGCCGGCGGTGGCGCGACCTAGCGCCGCTGGGTGCCACACGCGGGGGGCAAGGCCCCCGCTTCTTTATGATGGCGGCGCGACTTTTAGCCGCGCCTTTGGAGAACCGGCCCCCCCTCGTGGGGGCCTGCTTTGAGGGAAACCGGGGGGCCGCCTTCCCCCCTCAAAGAAACCGCCCCCCCTCATAAATGGGGGGGGGCTTTTGAGTTGACCGGGGGAATTAAATTCCCCCGGTATTTGACCTTCCGGCCGGACCACCTGGCCGGCCAGTTTTTCTTCAACGGGACCGGCAAAGCTGGTCCCCTTACGGTTTCCGACGCCGGCGGCCCGGCGAGCCTCCGGTCCTCTCGTCCCGCCGCGGCCCGGAACCGGCCGCGGCCCCGCTCCGGCCGCGGCGCCTTCGGTTCCCTTCAACGCGGCGCGACGGCGTCGCGTTCATGATAATCCATCCACGGCGCGATGCGACGGCGTCGCGTAAATAAGCCGGGCGATTCCTGCGTGGTGCGACGACACCACGCCTTCTCGTTCATCACAAGATTATATAAATAACCAAGAACAAAGGAGGGGGAATTCGGCCATGTTTGTGTGGTCCGACCCCCCTCTCGTTAGTTGATAACTCTTAAATATTTAATCACAAGATTATCATTCTAGAACCAAGAACGAGAGTAAAGAAATAAACCACAACAAACCCCTACCTTGGGTTCAAGTTCGAAGATCGTCAACGACCCGCGGAAGACAACGTCGCAGAGGTCGGGCGTCGCGGTAATCGTTTGTCAAATCCGATGACGAAGAGGTACGTCCGAAGAGGTATGTCATTGGCGAATCTTCGTAAGCCGATGAAGGAAGTCCGAGGAGGAAGCGGCGTTCCCTTTCGTTGATACGGAAGGCGTCGTTGATCTTCGGATACAATCGGCTACGAAGAAGAGAGGAGCAGCGTTCTTCGTCGGAGCTCGAAGGTTCTTCACGTTCTTCGTCAAGCTTGAAGAAGAAGAAGAAGAAGAAGAAGGAGAAGGAGAAGGCTTCAAAAATCTCAAGAGGCTAGAGAATTATAACCAAATAAAATAAGCTAAGAGCTTATTTTATTTACTCAACCAAACCTTTTTGAATTTCAAAGGTTTGAAAAAGTTTAAACAACTCAACCCAATTAATATGCTAAGTTGTCAATTTCATTTAAAAGGGGAGTTAAGGGAGTTTTGAGAGGATATGGAAAGTTGGGTTTCGTGTGGGCCCCACCACACTTAATCCTCCCAAGGGAGGTTAAGTGGATGTGGGTCCCACCTTTAACTTCCTTTGAGAGGAGTTAACCAACAAGTAAGAAAAATAAAAAGTGTTCCACATTTTTATTTAACTTTTTATAATTCTCCCAAAAACTAACTTTCGTCCCGCAATAAACGCAACTTCGGAAAAGGTCTCCTTAAGAGAATATCAGCGCTGTGAGTTCATCGGTGTCCTCAGATTTCAATTCCGAGCACCGGATCAAAAGTCAGAAATTCCCGCTCGTTCGTACACTGAACGTACCCGAGCCAAACTTCGGAAATTGATTCCGGGAACACCGGGCCTCGAAATCAGGTGCCGTCAGAAACCGCGCTCTTGTAAAATTCCAAAGAAAATTAAGAAAAAATTTCCCTTGAATTTTATGGGTATTTACAATAATTTTATTCCATATCTATATTTTATTTAAAATGTTTTCAAGAATGCCTTTAATATTCTATAATGATTGATTAATTTCATTTTTAACCATGTTTTACATTTTATAAAATGGTTGAAAAGGAATCTTCTTGTCATTTTCAAAATGAATCACTTTTTACTGATGGTGTGACCAAAATATTTTTTTATGCTTGCCGCATGAACTAATTTTACCGCCATCATAACTATTATTTCCTTTAAATATTACATTATAAGTTTCCATAGAAATTTTCAAAGATAATTTTTCCCCAATACTTTGTAATTATTATTATTATAATATATGTTATTTCAAAATGAATAGGGTATTTTCCTTAAGAAACATTCTAGTGATATTTTTAAAGTATTTACCTATATGTCAATATCATTTGATGAATATTATGCTTGACTGAGGACATAATATAATGATACCATACACTATATTGCTTTGGACTTCTTATGATCATACTGCTCTTGTGATTGACTGGGGGAAATATTAACATTTCGTAAGCTAGTTTTACAATACAAATGTTTATACTGATTATGAATTGAATTTCTATCAATTTATTTCATATGATGAATGAATCAAACTTACTAAGTGATGGTAAGGGATTTTTATAGACCCTTGATGCATCAATAGGTATCTTGAGATAAACTATTTTGGGAATTTGGTGTATGCATTACCTATTTATGTATGATTTATGGGCACGAGGACTTTACGATAAGATTATAATGTCTGTCATTATTCATTCTATATTTATGAAAATAGTAAGTTTTATCCATGTGATTATTTATGTTTATATTTCATCCATGTATTTATTCCACTTTTATAATATAAGTTTTATGACATATTTGATTATTATTTTTCTCTACAACATTATTTATTCTTTTTTTCTCTAATGACTGCTTCTATTATATGCTTTCCCTTACTAAACATATGAGCTCACACTTTATTATATTTTCATTTCCCTAGGATACCGAGAAGGGATATATGAATGATATCATAGATTTATTAAAATAAATAATAGATTTATCACTATAATTTTTATGTTTTATTTCATGTTGTCAGATATAATGTAAGAATAATGTATGTATATAGTCTCCAAAGACTAATAAAATATTTTATACTTTATGATGTGATCCATTTTATTTTGTTCTGATGTAGTAAAATAACAACTGGCTCTGGGTTACTAGAATCAGGGTTTTATATTTGGTATCAAAGGATTTTAATATAAACCTTGGGAACTATATTTTTTAAAATATACATTAGATAACATAAAAATATGAAAAACTATAAGTCTAAGTCTAAGTATATGATTATATCATGAAGTTTTGGTGAAGTATAGATTATGTGGATTTCTTAGAAAATAAATCCTTATTAGGATACTCAAAAGTGGATGCGGTTGTAGAACAGATGCACCTATGGGTAACAAATTTGAAAGGGGTGGATTGAGTATTAACTTGATCATAACTAGTGCATGATGAGTGGGACTAAGATTCTACACTTGGATAGACACTCCTAGGGTATATTCTTTGGTTGATTCATATGATCTTTATAGACCATTATGAGAGATTTGAAAAATATTTTTATGATTTTAAGTTATTCCCAAAAATACTAAGCTCATTATTATGAGATTATCTATTCATAAATTTTCAATTTATGTTAGGTATTACACCATATTTGGAATTATATAATATGATTTATACTGTTATGATCTAATAGATTGTATTCCATTATTTAGAAATAGTTCCTAATGGAAGGAATGAAAAACATTTCTACACCTATAATTAATGTATGGATGTACCTCGTGAGAAAGTCAACATGATTAGTGTTATAACTGAATAAATTATAACTATATTAGAAAATTTAACTCAGATTATGACTATTAACCACGCCCATATGGATAAATCTATTTATTTACACCATGATTAATTGATTTCGGAATACTTTATGCAGCAAAAACCACCATTATTTAATAGAGCTACTAATCTATTGATATTTGAATAGTGGATCAAGTCCCTTGAAAATATATTTATAGCTTTGATAAGTAATGAAAGGGAGAATGTTATTTTGGGAGTGTATTTTTATAGGAATATTATGATCAATGCTAGTCATTAAATCAAAATACAAAGGAGGTGGATAAAATAGAGATAATGTAATAGAAGAATTTTAAGGATATATTCTTTGAAAAATACTCCCCTCACGAGAAATGAGAATATATGAAAAAGCGATTATTCAATCTAAGATAGAAGGAAGAGGAAATTATTACTGAGTTTTAGGAAAAATTTAAAATATTAGAAAGGTATTCTATGGACTATTTATGTAATATATAATTTAATATTTACTGTTTCTTATATGGGATTAAGAAAAGCCTCTAAAGGTCACTAGTCTCTCAAATGTTTTCATCAAATGATGATATGGTCTCAAGTTCCATTAGGAATTTAAATGAAAGGGCAAGAAATAATCCTCTAATGTCTAATGTATTAACTATAAGGAGATAGTTCAATAAGAAAATTAATTTCCCAATAATCAAGGGAACTTACCTTAGAAAAGTTTAAGGGATAAATTCGAAGCTTATGAAATTTATACAAATGATGTCGAAATACCTTAATTTTTTATAACAAATAACTTGATCATAAACCCATGCTTTATTTGATTCCAAATCGATATAATATTTTATATTTTAAATAGATATTGAATAATATATTGACACTCTGAAGAAATAATTATCAATCAGGACACATAGTAGGAATCTGGTTATAATATATTGAGTGGCTTCTGTTAAGAAGAAAAACTATTCCCTAGTTGAAAACATGGTTGTTATTCCTATGTTTGGATTTGAAATAATCCTAATTTTTAGGGTTTAATTAGTTTTGAGGATTTATAAATTAGGAAATGAATCATAGCATATTCTATGTTAAACTAGTGGTATTATAATTTAAAGGTTAAAGTATTGCAACATTTCTATGGGTGTTATTATTAACGTTTTAGGAATTAATCTATTACTTATTTACAAAAAGGTTTATTCATATTGAGTATAATATTAACATTTTATTATCATTTTTAGAGATATGAAATAACTCTTCATTTTTTATGGATCTTATGATCTATTAAAAGTTTATTTTAGTGATTCCAACATGAAAAATTCATATTGTTTATTCATCATTGTAATATGGGATGAAAATAAGTGGAAACTAATTGGAACACACAAAAAATTATGAAATTTAATTTATGGATTTTAGGAAATCAAGTAAGTATATTTTATCATATTCCATGGAAAAATAATTCCTCAACTCTAGGAACAAGATCATGAAAATGAAAATGTTTTTCTTCTTGTAATAATTTCTGATGAATTGATGGTCATTTCACCCATTACTAATTTATGGTTTTTTGGTCATTAACATTCTCATGACTATATTATCTATAAGTATCTATTATTATTTGGAAAATATATTTTTCCTTCTTTTCCTTATTTTCACTTCCTATAATTTTTCTTGTATCGGGGCCAACCTAGGTCAACCCATAATGTCACCTGAATTGGACCTCCATAAGGATAAAGCCCAAAGTGTGTTCTCGATCACCATAGGAAGGAGAAAAGAACCAGAGTATCATAAAAAGAAACATGGGAATGATTTCACCCTCAAAATACATATGATAATATATAATCAAATATAGTAACACAATAAATATCTAAAAATAAATCACATGTCAAGAAAAACTTAACCATAAAGGTAACATGCAACATCTAGACAACAAGGTATAAATGAAAAAACTAAAAGACTAATAACATGGAACTTGAAGGAACCCATGGGTTCATCTCCATGTGATCATATTTCACCACCATCCCGACCCACTAGAAGGAAACATGATCCAGAAGATCCATCCTCTACATAACGTTCTTCCATTTACCTGTATCCTATAAAATCAACTATCTAAATTTCCAAAGGAAAAACTAGGGTGTGATAACTAAATCTCATTATGATAACAATAAATAATTTATACAATTTCTATTCACATGAATCTATTAGTTATTATATAAAATATATTCCTAAAACATTTCAAACAAAATCATTTTTCAATCCAAAATCATCCTTTGGTTTTTATTTTTAAAACATTCCATATTCCAATATTCAAAGTAACATGACATAACATATATCCATGAGTCATAAGTTGATGAATAAAATAGGTTTTAATCATTAATATCCATTTCAAGTGTGAAAATAATCATATTAAATAAACATACATGTAATGTATCCACAAAGCACCAAAGGGAAATCCAAGACATGAGGGTATACACAACTAAGACACACAAAGGAACACTATCTAACATAAGATAATCCTAAAATCTAGGAACCTTGATACCTTAGTAAGGATACCCACTAAAAACCATGGAATCACTCACACCTACTCTAGTGATATCTTAATCCACTAAGGTTCATCTATATTTAGTTTTTCCTTGTACCCCAAGGTCTCCCAATGTGTTATATATCACCATTATGTTTCAAGAAAACAAATCCCACATTTCATAAAACATTTTAAAAGGAAATCCATTTAAATAAACATTTTCCAAGGAAAAATAATTTCATTTACATCTATGAAAATACCTTTTCAAATCAAATTCTTCTTTGAGGAAATTCATCAGTCACATCATGTGCATCAAAATGCTTCTCAATAAAAACCTATTTTTAGAAAACATTTCTGTATCCATAAAAGAAAAAATTAACCTATATTGGATTTCAAATCATGAATTTCATAAATCAAAAGAAAATGGAATCATAAGAACATAATAATTCCATGATATATACCATAGGATAGATACACCTACCTCATAGATGAAGAAAACCTCTCTGAATATGGTGATGGGATAAGAAGAGATCTCGTCCTCATAATATTATATATACAAGGAGGAATTCCATGAAGAATGGAATCAACAAAATCTACTACAATATTGAATAAAAACATCCAAAACCCATTCTAGGAACATGATCAATCTAAAAATTGAGCCAAAGGAAGGAGAAAAACTAGTTTAATAGAGGGTATTTGAGTCAAAAGATGCATTAAAACCCCTCATTAAAGTTGGACATGGATGGAGTAAATATAAAAAACCTTATCTTTATTACACACTAATTATTGATTTATTACATAAAATTAATCACAATACAAACCAAAATATTGATAATTATATCATCTTTGGGAATTAGGTACATTACATAACTACACAAAATAGTAATTTCATCATCTTTATTGAAAACTTCTTTACATGCTCATACTTAACACTGCATGGGATAACTTGGGAAAAAACATAAGAAAAGGGTGATCTATAAAACCCAATAAGGGAATAAACATGGAATAACATTAATATAATGATACATGTTAGAAAATGGGCATATCAAATTTTAGTAAGAATCATAAACTTGAATAATGAGACATGATATATCACAATAATCATAAAGGAAACATGGGAAATGTGGAAACAACTTAAAACACTACATCATAAACATAGGTCAAGGATAACCCACCAAGAAATAATGGTAGAAAATTAACACAAAGGAATTATGTTCACTCCATTTCCCAACATAATATATTAGGATACTAAACATTACCCAAAGCATTGGAGCGTTATATAATTCCGGGCGCACCCGTCACATTCATTTCATTATCACGCTTAAGTGTGACAAATAGATAAGACAACATGAGTTCATTCATAATAATAATTTATTACAATATCAAGGAGTGTGGAATAAATACATGTAATTTCCCAATAAAAAAGTATATGTGCATAAAGGTGAACACCCTTGATAGGAAAATGTTCGGTATTCACTACATAATTGGTTTGGCATAGAAAATCACGATGATATTTCAGCAGCATAACAACACCACTTAAAGATTCATAAAAATAGGTTGATGAGACAGAAAGGGGTCTATAATAACATAGAAATAAAATGGGAAGTAATAGGGACATGGAAAAACATATTCAAACATTTGAAATTTTAAATAGAAGGCATAAGGTAATGAAGAAACATGAATAAAGAAAAGAATCCTAACTATATTTCGGCATGGTAACATGTGTACATAAAGAATCATAGGAGGATTAATGAGATTGAAAGGGGGATATCATAATTTATAAATTAAATTTATAGTAAGGGTAATATATAATAACATATCCCAACATAAGTAAATGGAATTTAATATACATAACATAAAAGAAGTGTTTGAATAGAAATGAGAAGAGAGAAACCCGTTACGGAATTTTGGCATAGTAATGGCTTAGGTAAAGGTCAAAATGAGAGAGAATAAATGATCTATCATTAAAATAACATCAATTTTATAGTAAGGGTATGTTTATTACATTATAAACAATTGAAATTAAGAATATAAATTCCCAAGAAGGTGCTTGAATTGAATGGAGGAGAAGAAGGTCCCTTACTTGAGTGTGTGACTCAAAGAGCTTGGGAGGGGATTCTTGAGAGATTGGGGGTACCTTGTGAGGAATATAGAGAGTGGAGGAAATATTATGTAGGTGATATAATGGGTTTTAGTAAAGATAAAATAGATAATGGGTGGTTTTATATAGGAAATGAGGGGGATTTCTTTATTATTTAGGTTTTAAACTCTACATAATAAAATATACAAAACCACAAAAATTACCATGGTTTTTACCATGTTTTCTACCAAATGGGAGTGGTTTTAATTATTTTATAATTCTAAGTTCCTAAATTATTAAAATAATTCCCCTGATTATGTGGAGGTGAGTCACACTCTTAAAGAAATAATTTTAAAACCTTAAAATATATTAATGGTTTTGGAGGATTCATAATGGATTTATAAAATTAATCTAATAAACATAAAATCAGATTATTTTAAATTAAAAACATATATTTGATCATGGATACCTTTTATAGTATTTATTAAATCACTATTGAGTCATTATGATGTCCTAAAACATACCTTATATTTATACGATATTTAAGTTTTACCTGAAAATCCGACTATCTCAGAAAATTATGAAAAATTAACCATTGTATAATTTAGACATACTAATTAAAAAAATAATATTAATTTTATCTAAATAATTTTCTAAATATGTGAATTTTCTCTTTTAAAATAATAACTGACATTTATTGAGGAATACTGGATTTTTGACAATAATAATTTTTTGAATCCTTATAAAAATTACCTCTAACTTCACAAACATTATATAATCATTTATATTTAATAAAAATTATTTTATAATAATATTTTTTTTAAATATTATTTATTTCAAAAATTCATTAATTCATCAAAATAAACTCATTAATTGAATTTGAATATTACCCAAAAATACTATTCATGTTTTAAAGTGTGAAAATAAAAATCATTTATAAAGTAAAAATAATAGGATGAAAATTTATTCATTATAATATAAAAAATAATGTACATAATAATATTTATAGGGCCTTGATACATATCTCATTAATACACCAGAAAATTCTCTAAGGGGAAGGTGTGCGACTGTGAGATTATCATGGGGTGGTTCGACGTATATGGTTTGGGCTATGATCTTGATGAGCTCGAACTTATCCTGTAAATTGGTTCACTCATATTTGAGTTGTTGGATCTAAGCTTGGCCTTGGTCAGGGGAATAGTCCATAAATGATATCTCCCTTAAAAGCTTCGATTAATTATCTTCATAGGGAACGATCCTACTGGTTGAGGCCATCACTTCATTTGTTTGTGACAATTTGATTTGTTAAAAACCTATATTTATACTAATCGTGTGATCACTATTAAATAGATATATTATCAATGGTAATGATACTTAATGGTATTTTAAATATTATAGTATATCACAAGACCAATTAAGTGCATGTGTTTTCTATAACCATATTACAATATAAGACATTTAATTAAAACAAAAAGTGGAATTTTATTTATAACAGTTTGGATCATTAAAATATTTCCCCCTTTAGAAATTTCTCCCTCTAAATTTTCATTTCCCATAATAAAACATATGAGGGTAACTTTTTTTCATCACTTCCTCTGTTTCCCATGTCTCTTCTTCAAACCTATGGTTTCTCTATAACACTTTGACTATGTGCATTGTCTTATTTCATAGAACTTTGTCTCTATGATCTAATATCTTCACCAGCTACTCCTCATACGAGAGGTCATTATCCAATGGTACCATATCTGGATTGAGTACATGTGAGGGGTTTGGTATGTACTTCCTCAAGAGTGATACATAGAATACACACTGTTGGAAACTAATCATATACCAATGATTTCAAACCGTCGGTATAGGCCGAGAAACCATTGGTATACACTATACCAATGGTTTACCAAACCATTGTCTAGTGAGATGTGGGGATAGCCCTTTACCAATGGTTACTGAATAACCGTTGGTATAGGACAATAGAAATTACAATATACCAATAGTTTTTTGAAAACCATTGGAAAAGGTTTTTACCAACGGTTTGAAACTGTTGGTATATATTGAGGTGTGAAGCTATACCAATTGTTTATAAACTATTGGTAAAAACCTTTTCCAATGGTTACTACAAAACCATTGGTATATATCCATTTTCAGATCTATACCAATAGTTTATAAATAGTTGGAATATTTTTTTACTAATGGTTTGACAATAACCATTGGTATATATCCAATTTTAAGATCTATACCAATGGTTTATGAGCCATTAGTATAGTTTAATCCAATTCTAGAATACAAACAGCATCCTGCCTCCCCTATGTAGAACATGCCACATAGCAGCCTAGCACCCTGACTCCCCTCTGCACAACATGCCATCAATATACAAAAAAACACTCATCTAGAAAATATATATTGGAAAATACCACACTAGAAAGCACTCATGCCAGTTGAATACATAGAATAATAATGAATACAAGGTGAACCCTAGTACTTATTCATGATATGCATCTCCACTTAAGAAAATAGATGGGACTATTTCATATTCAATTATTACTCAACCTTGTTGAATCTGGAATATTTAAATTTCTAATTTCATCAAAGTCACACTCTTAAATCCTATTGAATTTGAGAACCTCTATTTCAACTACATGCAATGATGATCTATGATTCTATCCATATATCACAAATATACATGTACATGATCTATGATATCATTCTATATTTCTAAGATACTATATTGTATAGACTAACACATTCTACATGACACATGGAGAATATAGAATCAATATTTGGGATACATATAAGATAACTGAGGTTCCAATCCTTGATTTCATATATGATTAGTGTCTTCCCTTGAAAGCCAAAAAGGGAGTAGAACACTCTAATGGATTAAGAATTACTAAGGGAGTCTATTAGTGCTACTGATAAGAATCCCCATTTATATATTTACATTGATTTTATTGATGGATAAAGATCTTATTTTTCATGCGTGGAGTTGGGTTGACCTCAAAACACCAAAGGGGGTTCCCCTCTATTTATAAATTTTTAGTCCTAAGAATATATTATCAAAATCTAGAAAGCTTCCACTATGAGTAATGGGGTAATGATTTCAATCTATATGTCTCTCCTAAGGTTAACCTTTTTTGGATTTATCACCATTTGGATCATTATATATATAATCCAAGTCTTTGAGTCACATATCTGTATAGGATAAGAAACTTTGGGATAGATGATGGGATATCAAAGGGGTGGATCATTAGAGTAGCAGTAACAATATTGGATAATATCTAAAAATTACACATACACCATGAAGACAATATTTTTATCTCATGATAATTTGATGTGCTAAGGGGATGGATACTACCACATTTACACACATATGATCTCCATAGTGAATAAAAAGTGACATGATGAAAATCATGGTTGTTCATCCAAGTCATCTCCAGTATCATGTCATTATCACTGAAGGGGGTGAGAAGGATATAAATCCCTTGACATTGGAATCAGAGTTTAACTTCATTCTATAAACATGACAACTTCTCTTCCAATATTCCAAAATTTATAAACATGAATTCAACTGTAAAAATTACAGATTTGAATCAGTGACTATTAGAATTTCATGTAATTTAAGGGATATGTGTTTTGTGAATAAAACCAACCATTTAAAGGAAAAGCCTATACATTACAGGGATGTTCATGAATGATGTTTTTTTCCATCCATGTATAGAATTCAATAATGAGTATGAGTTCTTCTATTTAACCAATGTTATAGTGTATGTTTAGGATGAGTTATTACATTTAACTAGTGTTCTAGTTTATGTTTAGTTGAGGCGAGTTAGAAACCATGTTAGGAATGTCATTAGAACATGGGGAAAATGTTTCAATATGAATATTCAAAGGAGTTGGCACCACAACATATGAATTGGTGGTGGTAAGATGAAGCTTATGGTGGGGATCTCCATAAGACTGAAAGGTGTTGAACAATGAAACCATCAGTGTTTTTAGAAATATGGACTCAGGTAATCAACATTTTGTGTTTCAATTATGAAAATAGGAATTCGATTTGGTTTTTTGTTTAGAGAACATAAAATTAATGGTTATTCCTTGGACGTGTTTTGAGCATTTTTGGAGTGGAATGAGGTTGTTCAACCTTAAATTATTGACCAACATAGTTTAGGATATGTGGATGGGTTAGACATTGAGACTTCTTGAGGATGATAAGAATTATAGTGGGGATATTTTGAAACCTTGTATTCATACATGCATTCATAATTTGAGGAAAAAGATTGAATCCCCCTGCACCCCCACCTGCACACCCCCCCTCCCCACCTGCACACCCCCTCTCCACCTGCACACCCCCCCTCCCCACCTGCACACCCCCTCTCCACCTGCACACCCCACCCCCTCACTACCTGCAAAAACCCCCTCCCCACCTCACCCCCAATAGCCTCCCCCTACATAGCCCCCCTCTCCACCTGCACACCCCTCCCCACCTGTACACCCCACTTGCACACCCCCCACCCACCTGCACACCCCCTCCCCACCTACTCCCCCTTTTATTAGTAGATGTATATGTTATGAAAGAAAAACAAATACTATATAAATACATGTTATAATGAAAATAAATAATGGTATAATTTTTTTTATGGTTCTACAAATATACCTACGACATTGTGATCAATGGGTGCCGCTGGATCCGCAGAAACTGAAGGAACACCCTGTATAGGTGGAGTGGGTCCCAGTGTATTCTTTGCATGAAAAGAATATGGTGGATCATGAGTCAAAGAAGATGGAATATATAATCTCAGAGAGAAGTAAGTAGAAGTAAAATAAGATGGAATGGATGGCTGGCTAAATGCATGATATGGATGAGGAGTAGGAATCATCATCAGATATAGTAAAGAAGGGTGAGGAGGCTCAGATGTAAATGGTGGTGAAAACATGGGAGACCTAAATATTCCATTTTTCCCTAACGAAATAGCAGGATCATAATGTGGGATAGATGGTACGTCGGTGGGAGGGGCATGGTCTAATCGGGTACACCGACTAGATCACCTAGCCCTCGTACCACCCTCCCTTGTACCACCAACCTTAGTATTGGGAACACTACTAGGCTTCTCGTCAAATAACTGTCGCCTAAGTGGTGAATCCTGTAAACACATTTAAAACAAAATTAATCACATGAAATTATATGTTATTTAAATATATATATATTTGAAATAAAATACTCACTATAGGAACTAGTGGAGGAATTCCCATCTCATCCATGTGATGATTGTTGTCCATCATCCTTTTTCACCGAATCTCTTTAATAGGATTCATTTCCTGCATTTGAAAACAAATATGGAAGTAATTAGAAAAGGATAACTAATGTGTAACCCAAAAAAGAATATATGAGAGGGGATAGGGTGATTCATGGGTTTTGAGATTAATAAGCCATGGTCAATAAAGCATTAAAATGTTAAAGGGGGGGGGGTCTTAAAGTTATACTAATTTTATACATGGTCAATAAAGAATTGAAATGTTCACCAAGTTATAAATTTCAGTTTCGTAGGTTTGAATACAGTTCAATTCCAAATTTGAAAATGCAACTCAAATAAAACTGTAACCAATAAACATGGAAAATTCACATTAAGGTTAAGTCAGATACAACATATTTGTAATAAATATTAAATAAATCTTAATATTACTATCCTTAACAACCCAAGTCGAGCTAAACAAAAATAATTGAGAACATGGATGGATGATTCTATATATTTCCCACAAAAACTATGGGTTCACAATCAACTTTGAAAATTGAGCTATTAGAGTCATTATAAGTAATAAATGGATTGGTTCCAATGATAGCAGAGATGGTGTCAATTCCATCATCACCATCATAAAAAACATTCCTTGTAATTACTTCAAAAATGACACCAAATTTAGGTTGATGATGATCTTTGACATAAAAAACCTATTTCGTCATTGATGCCAATACATATGGTTTATCAGTATCAAGAGTGTGAGTCATGTCAATAATTCTAAATCCACAAGCATCAATAAAAGTTCCCTACCTTTTCATCAAATCAAACCACTGACATTTCATCACCGTGACTCGACCATGAGAGTAATAATATAATATTTTTATTTTCTCAATGACTCTATAATAAGATACATTTTCAAAATGAGGTCTAATATCCAATGCATTGGCATAACAGTCTGTTTTGGAAATTATCATAACACCATCATGTTGTGTTCTCATGTTCTTTACTCATTCAGTGATAATAAATCTATACCGATTGATCAAAAATGATTTACATTCAAGAACCATGGTATTAGGACCAAAAGACAAATCTCTTATTTCCATAGAAACAAGGTCTGTAGGAAAACTTGATACCTGAAATATAATCAAATATTAAATTTAATTAAATATTGATTTTATTTATTTATCAAAGAAATATTTCTACCTTCAATTTCAACCAAGTAGAAAAATCTTTTCTATGAAAAGTCTCTCTTCTTATCAAAGATAAATAATGATGCTTTCTATTTACCATTTCCTTATATTCTCTATAGATAAAAATAGAAATAGATTAATAGATATGTAAAATTACAAGAGTGGATATAATATATACATGTTTAATGTACTTACTTGATGTAGTCATCGAACAAATCAGAGTTGAAAAAAATTGTGCGATGTTCCATCTCTCACTCTTGAAGGATTAATGTCATCAATGTATATGATCCGGTAATTCCTCATGTTTGAGAAAGTGATGGAAAATTGGGTTCAATTTTCTCATACTGTTCTTCTTTATTTCTCATTGGTCTGTTCATTCTCTTAGTAAGATTAGACAAATATATTGATCATAAATCCATACATTCTTGAGAAAAGTAAACATTAACGATAGAAACTTTGAGACGATTCATGTTACAAACATAATATTTCAATGTGTACATATTTCTTTCAGTTAGATACATCCAACAGAAAGGTCCTACAAGAAGTATTTTAGTTGGAATATGGATAGTTAGATGAAACATGCATGTTAAAAATGATGGAGGAAATATTTTCTCTAACTTACACAAAATTAATGGTTTCTCTACTAATATTTTTTGTAATAAAGAATTGGAAAAATTCTTAGCACAAATATCTATAAAAAAATGGAACAACCAAATAACTAACACCCTTACATTATTGGACAAAAGATGATAGATTTTTATTGGAATCAACTCATGTAGAAGGATGTGATAATCACGGGTCTTCAAATATTTCAGCTTCAACTCTCTTCTATTGAACCTTTTTGATATATTGATTGAATAACCATCAGTAACTTTAATAGTGTATAGTACTTCTTGAAATTTATTTTTTTTCTGCAGGTTTCATCACATAAGAAGCACATGGAACTTGCCATTTATTTTCATTGATACCCACATGATACAATTCTGGTTAGATGCCCCAATCCACCAAGTCATGCCGAGATTGTAAATCATCTTTTGTCTTTACCTTGACATTTAGAATAATCGAAAGCAACATTTCACATATATTATTTTCAATGTGCATTACATCTAAGTAATGATGTAACAAATTGATTGACCAATATGATAACTCAAAGAAGATACTCCTCTTATTCCAATTGTAATAGGTATAATTAGAAACATTCTTTCTCTTTCTTGATTTCATTTGACCCTCCTGAAATGAAAAACTAAAATCTTTCAATTCATTAATCACATCAGTTCCAGACATAAACTGAGGTGGATCATCAGTCTCCATGGTATTGTCAAATATTCGATGATTGTTTCTATATGGATGGTCCATTGGAAAGAATTTTCGATTTCCCATAAAAATAAAAATACGGTGATATTTCAGTCTTCTGGATCGAGTATTCTTTATAAAAACAAGACATGATATTTTTCCTTTCATACTCTATATAGAAATCATTATATAAGAAAGAAAATCATTTATCATCCACATAATCACAACACACATCTAAAATATACCTTTAGAACATGCATCGTATGTCTACACACCCACATCCCAAAGAAGTTTCAACTATTTTATTAAAGGTTTCATGTATACGTCTATATCATATTCAGGATCAGAAGGTCCAAATATAAGTATACTCATGAAAGTGAAAGGTTTTTTCATACACAACCATAGGTAATGGTTATAAATGTGTATAAAAATAGGACATGTACTGTGTGAAGTAAGCATCTGTCCAAACGGATTAAAACTGTCACATGAAAGACGCAACCTCACATTACGCATGTCAACTACAAAATCAATATAGCTAGCATCAAATCTCTACCATGAAAATCCATCTACAGGGTGAACCAACTCTTCATTATTCTTCTTTCTCTCGGTATCATTCCATCACATTTTTATTTTTATTTCATCAAACATGAAAATATTATGGAGTCCAGGGATCAATGTAAAGTTCCACATTACTTTATGTGGAACACGGGATGATGTTCCATTAACTTTTGGCTTCCATTGGGATGTTACACATTTTCTACAATCATTTATTTTAGCATTTTCCTCCCAGAATAAGCTGAAATCTTTTGGGAAATCATGAGTTTTGTTTTTTGAAAATCCAAGTTCTTCAACTAACTTCCATGACATATAGTGGTTTGAGGGAATATCTGTATCATTTGGAATTAATTCCTTCAAGAAGGTAAGAATGTAATTTATGGCAATATTAGAAATCCCATACATGATTTTCCCATGAAAAAAACGAATAAAAAATTACATATTTTTCATTTTACCACATTGCTGATATATTGGAGTCGTCGCAACATCATTCAATTTTTTCACTCTGTCAATATCATCATTTTAATTGGATGAATCATGTGTGCCTATATAGAAGTATTCTTGGGTTGACATCCTTTCCTTATCTTGATGACGAATAAATGGAAATTGTTCATATATCAAATTCTCTAATCCAATCCTCTCATTTGGATCCTAAATATTTTGAGATTCCATTTTCTTCCCATTGTGATACCACACATAATAGTTTGTTTGAATTTTTTTTTGGTTATATGGTATCTAACTTCTTCACAGCTCAACCAAGGTATTCCAACACAATTATAACATGGGCAGTGTATGTGACCACTATCTAAATCATTTTCAAATACAAAAACTAAAAAGCTCTCCAATTTTTTTTTGAAATTTTCTTGAGATCTGACCAGTTTCATACATCCAACTTATATCCATTTTGTAAAAAAAATTATAATCAATCATTTAGTGAAAGTAATTCAACAATATTGAAGTTCAATCAAAAATTATTTTTAAGTAAATGAGAATTTTTTCACTTTATATAAAACCATAAACGACACAATGTTTAGATACATGTTGAAACATAGAATTGGAAATTATAGTATTGTATCAACATCAATTTTAGACTGTGTAAGAGAAAACAAAATGACACACAGTGGAATTAAAAAAACAAGAGTTTTAGTTCCAATATAGAACATATTCCTCTCCACATGATAGTAATACACTACTAAGCACATTTATTTTGAAAAATAAAATGAACCATAACATGGATCGGGTTTTATATGCAATAACTACACACTAGGAAGTACATGATACAATCAGGATCTATTGTAGTTATTCACGTGAAAAATATGTAAAAATAAGGAATAAGGAGTATCTGATTAAACCCTTTTAAATAATAATATTAGTTATAAGTAAATATACATTAAACACAGGCACAACTCAAATGTAAAATGAAACATAGAGGGTGAATAGTGTATTGATATTTTGATGCAACTCAGTATTAGATCAACTTTGGTTGATGAATTATCTTTAAATATATACCTCATATAAGATTAAATGATCCAATAAATCTTTATATTAGGTGTGGTAATAAATATCAGAAAACAAAGTGTTATGTGGAGAAGTAAGTAACATAGTAACCTCATATGTTCCTTACACCCATTTCATTTGAGGCTTTATCAAATTTATACTCAAATACTAAAAAATTATCCATTGAGGAACAATCATAATTAATTAATCATATTTATAATATTTTTTGAAAGTATTAAATGGTAAGATATTCATTAAATGGTAAGATATTTATTAATCATATAGAAAATCTTTTGGTATAGCATGAAATGCAAGACACTAGTGAATTTGAATTTATTCAAAAATAATAATATTTCATTAAAACTCAAGGTGTTACAAACCCAATGAGTGTACAATCCCATATCACTTGATCACACCAACATAATCATTCTCCAATGAGTCACATTCCATAAAACCTAGACTCATTAAACTAAAAAGTGACCATGATTCTCATCCACATCAAGTTTATATAGAAAAAAACACCCCTGGTGCTTCCTTCCCAACAATAATAAGGAATCACACTCATTACATGGATTACTAAATGATCAATATTCACTCAAGCATTACTAAAAAACCAGAAATAACATTTTCATGCTCTATCCATCCTAGATCCAACCATCTCAGATCATAATCAACCATCTCATCAAAAACCACACCCAAAACCAATAGGTCTATGTATCTAATAAATAATTCCCTATTCATATAATCATGCTTCGTAATTTACTTCAAGTAATTTAAATTAAAAAATTAAGAGGTGTGAGTGGGAGAATTAAGAATTTGGGATCTTGATACAATGTAGAATTGAGGAGTGAAAGAAGAGATTGAAGTCAAGATTCATTCAAGAAAGAGGATATCTCTATTCACGAGTGTTCAAGGGGTTGAGAGACCCAAATATTTGAATATATGATGTGATTATTTGAGATGAGTATATCTAATAATTATTATAAGCTACTTAAGATCTTGAAGATTATGTTCATGAGTAGACTGGTTTATCTAGTGTGTTCATGCAGGGATATCTACATCAAGTGGTGTAGAAGAAACTTGGAGATTAGGGAGATATTATTTTATTTTAATCATACATTTTTATTGGTTAGTGGGAAGATGAATTAATTGGTGGTAATATAGAGTAGAATCATAGTAGGTCTCTATTCTTATAGGATTGAGAGGTCCTTAGTGTAACTACTTGGGTTTATAGTTGAGAATCTACAATTGGGGTGACTAACCAATCATGGAAAGGAGTAGGCATTTGAGTTTGAACATTTTAAAACCTTGTAAATTGGTATTTCTCTATTTATGTTTCATATTAGGTGAGGATGTGTTGATTAAATATTTAAAGGATCATGAAATTAACAAGTACAATAAATTTAATTAAAAAGAAATCATAAAAGTGTACCACTCATTCACGCCCTCTTAGTGGTACCGACCAACATGGGCTCTACACTAGGGATATCACAACCGAGTGAAGCAGTAAATACTTAGAACAAGGATTTATTCGGGAATTAAAATAATTTTATTAGGGAGCTCACAAATAAGTACAACTAGTTGTAAATTTTATCTAAATCTAATTATAAGTAGCTGGATCTTATAGTAAAAATATTTGAGATATAAAAATAGAGACCATATTCAGAACATAGTTGTATCTACAAATAATAGTAGATTAATCTTCTTCAAAAAATGATTCTTTACGAAATAGTAGTTCTGAAAATATTATTCACTATAACCTAATAATTAAAGAAAATATTATTAACATAAAGTATTTTTCAATTATATCACAAGATTACTTCTTCTATATATAATAAAAAGAATAATTCTTATTACTATAGTTGGGTCAAAGAGATCCATAAATCACTCCATGAAAATAGTACAACCGTTTATGAGTTTCACTTAAAATTAAATTGGAAATAATAACGGTCAAAATAATATAAATAGATATGATATTTAATAAAATCTTCAAATAACCATTGAGAAACTTCACTAAAATGTTTATGATAATTAATCTAAATTAATTGGATTTTAATAGTTCTTAAAATCTCTATAAATACTAGCTTTAAAAATCCCACAATACTTATGATTTAAGTTGACATTATAACATAACTTATAGTATCACATAGTAGTACATTACATGTAATGCAGTATTAACCTTCCCATAGTGGTTCTCTTTGAATGACTTATAGTGAGGGTATCATCATCTTAAAGTTAGAATGTGATATTTTGAAGACAACATTTAAGGGTAGATTCATAATGCATCAGTATCTTGTTGTTCCTCTTAGGGTAAAAAATTCTATAGCTATATTTATGGCTAAACAAAAAAATCATGTCAATAAAACTTAAATTTAAAATAATCCAAGTATAAAATAACTCATGATCATATTGACGTCTTCAATATCAATCAAAATTATTCTATAAAGATAAATAACAACAAAACAACAACCTAAAATGATATATGAATTGTGTTCATAAGGGGGTCATAATACACAATGGGTAAAACAAAGAAAATTGTAGAAAAAGAGAATGAAAAAAGATAAAATAAATGGATGCAGAACACATAACTTAGTTACAAAATACCTATTTGAAGTGGAATAACAAAAATTACTTGAATCACAGATAGATCGCTGGTTAGGAAGTAGGGTTCCCAGCTTGGAGAAATCTCATTTAGGGAAGAATTTTAGAGATGGGTTTCAGAGGAAGTGAAATTGGGAAGTAGGGTTGGCATCCTGGATAGATTGGTTTTAGAGGAAATGGGCTCAAGAAGTAGGGTTCACAGGAGGGAGAGATCTTGGGAAAAGATTGCTTCTAGATGGAAGAAGGGGGATCTCTCGAGAAAAGATCAGTTCTAGACAGAGGAAGGGGGATCAATAGTTTTAGGGATTTTCTATCCCAATGGTTATTAAAAAACATTGGGATAGAGGGAATATCCCAATGGTTTCCACAAACTGTTAGGAAACCTATACCACATCAATCCTTTCCCAACATTTTTATAAAAATATTGGGAATTCTATGCCTATCCCAATAGTTTTCTCAAACTGTTGGGAAAATCAACCTAATATTGGCCTATACCAATGGTTTCAATTAACCATTGGTGTAAGATACTTTTCCCAATGGTTTTTTCAAACTGTTGGGATATATTCTTTGGTATAGGTGGGATTTTCACCAATGATATCATGTACTTGAGATATGTTCAGTGGGAGTGCTAGTCGATAGGCCACCGATCTGATGCGATCAAGGATCTCAAAGGGGACAATATATCTTAGACTAAGATTTCCCATCTTTCCAAATCTCATCACCTTATTCCATGTAGATATTTGGAGGAATAACATGTCTCTAATATCAAACTCTAGGTCTCGTTGATGATTTTCAGCATAGATCTTCTGTCGGCTCTGAGCAACATTGATGTGCTACTGAATGGTATTAACCTTATCCAATATTTCCTTGACCATTTCAGTACCTATAAGTTTTCTTCCCCTAAATTCATCCAAACATTTAGGTGTTCTATAACTCTTCCCATAAAGGGCTTAATAGGGAGCCATTTGGATGCTCAAATGGAAACTGTTTCTGTAAGAGAACTTGACCAAAGGAAGATGTTTGTACCATCCTACTTGTAAGTCTATAGAGCATGCTCGAAACATGTCTTCTAGTGTCTAAATAGTCTTTTTAGATTTTACATAAGTTTAAGGATGATAAGATGTACTGAAGTTCAGCTCAGTGTTTAGAGCACTTTGGATACTTTTTCTATAACTTAGAGTTGAATCCTAAATCTCAATCGGATACAATTGATAGTGGTATTCCATGCAGTCTTACCACTTCTCTGATGTATATCCATGTAAGTTGTTCTAGTGATAATATCTCTATAATTGGGATAAAGTGTTCTATCTTTGTAATATGATCCATAACAACCCATATAATATTATTTCCCCTAGATGTATTTGGAAGTCTGGGGACAAAGTTCATGGTGATGTTCTCCCATTTCCATATTGGTATAGGTAATGGTTGAATCATCTCCTTAGACTTCTATCTTGCAGCCTTCGCTTTCTAGCATACCAATAAATTTGATGTATATTTAGAAATATACTTCTTCATATTGTCCCACCAATAGTTCTCATATAGATCTTGATACATCTTTGTTCTTCCTGGGTGAATAGAGAAAGTTGAACTATGGGAATTATCCACCAGTTCCCTCTTTAAAATAGGATTTAATGGAACACATAGTATTGACCCAAATCTCACAATTCCTTCTTCATTAATATTGAACTCTAAGGACCTTACTTTTTTCATAGTTTCCTCATTCTTCTAAATTCCCACAACATCTCCTTGAGCATCCTTTATTTTCTCCATGAGGGATGGTTGGGAAATCATTTTAGAAAGTATTAATGATGTTACTTCTATAATGATTCCAATGTCTATCTTTTGTAGGTCTATGAATATTGGATCCTTCTCAATTCTCATCATTGATAAAGATTCATGGTATTTTCTACTTAGAGCATCTGACACCTTATTTGATTTAATATGATGGTAGTGGATTGAGAAGTCAAAATCCTTGATGAGCTCTAACCATCTTCACTAGTGCATATTAATCTCTTTCTGTGTGAATATATATTTTAGGCTCTTGTGATTAGTATATATCTCACACTTCTCCCCATAGAGATAATACCACTAACTTTTCAATGTAAAGATCATAGATTCCAACTCCAGATCATGCGTGGGATAGTTTTTATCATGAATTTTCAACTGCCTTGAGGCATAGGCTATCACTTTATAATTTTTCATCAATAAACTACCTAATCCATTCTTTGAAGCATCGATGTATACCACAAAGAGTTATTCACTTATTGGTGGTGTGAGAACTGGTGTAGTGATAATACTCTTTTTGAGCTCCTTAAATATTTCCTCACATTCATGCATCCATAAAAACTTAACTCTATTTCGAGTTATCTTGGTAAGAGTATTTG
This sequence comes from Viscum album, assembly GCA_963277665.1. NCBI lineage: Eukaryota > Viridiplantae > Streptophyta > Magnoliopsida > Santalales > Viscaceae > Viscum > Viscum album. The sequence continues at coordinate 898,693,675 of OY728120.1, forward strand.
ACAATCATGATAAATTTCTAAAAAATCAGAGATAATAGACATCTAAACTAAGGAAACTATAGTTATTTTTCACAGATGTTGGCCTCTACCATCCTTAATTTCTTCTATCTTTTAAGGGCCCATAGATATCCCATTGCTTGTGATAATATTCCACAAGAAAGAGACATATTTCAACCAAAACTCACATTTTATGTACTTGAAATAAAGCTTCTCCTTTCATAGGGTCTTTAGCACAATGATTATATTATCCTATAGATCCTTCTTGCTTTTGGATTATATTAAAATATCATCTACAAATACTACCACAAATTTGTTGAGGTAATCTCTAAATACACTATTCATCAAGTCCATGAAGATTTATAGATCATTAGTGAGTCTGAATGGAATCTCTATGAACTCATATTTCCCGTACCATGTATGAAAAGTGGGTTTGGGGATATATTCCTTCTTCAACCTTACTTGATAATATCCTGATTAAAGATCCACCCTGGAGAAGTATTGTGATCCATGTATCTAATCATAAAAGTCATCAATCCATGGAAGTTGATACTTTTTATTTATCATGATCTTATTGAGTTCATGATAATCAATTTAAAGGTTCATTGAACCATCCTTATTCTCAATGAAGAGGAATGGTACAACCCACGGTGAAGCACTTGGGCATATTAACCCTTCAGCTAGATTATCATGTAGTTGTTTGTTCAGTTCCAAAAGTTCTACAAAAACTATTCTATATGGATTATTGGATAATGGTAACTCCCTTGATATAATATTGATTGAAAATTCAACCTCTCGTCTAGGATGAAGAAAACAAATTTCTCAGGAAACACATCAGCATATCACCTAACAATAGGTGTGTCTTCGAAGATGGTTCTTTCATTAGAATCATTCATTTGAGCTAGATAAATTTTCTCATAAGGTAATAACATAAATTTTTAAGATGATGGTGATAAATAATATTCATCCTCCTCCATGCACTTGTACAGAATTGGGGGTTAATTCACAATAAAAAGAGTGATTTCCTTCGTGTGGAAATTTATGTTTGATCTATATAGGGAAAGTCAATCCATGCCCATAATTGCATAAAATTCCACAAAAGGAAGTATAAAATGGTTTTACAAAAAATTCAACCCAAAAAACTTGGTAGGGAGGAGTTATATACCTGGGATGAAATAATTATCCCATTTTTTGTTTCCACTAAAATCTATACTTCCATGATTTGTGGTGGTGTTTTCATAGTTCTACTAAAATTTTGTGATATAAAGGAATGCGTAGGACTAGAATAAAAAATTAAATTCTCTATTATTAAATTAATAACTAGGATACCTATCACTACTTCATTTTCGGGATCCACCTCAATAGTTGTGATAAAATAATCTCTCTCTTTCTACCTTGGAAGTTGTTGGTTGTCTCTGAAAATCCTTGGATTATTAAATTGGTTTTCAAAGTACCCTGGTTCATTGAAATTGAAGAAATTTACAATACAATGCAGGTTCACCTGATAATTAATTTCCTCCATCACATTAGTGGGTTTATCCTATTGGGAATTTCTAGCTATGTGTCCTTACTTCCCACACCTAAATAATTTCTTCACCCCCCTTAGGTGATTTCTAAGGTTCTTCTTCCAACACCTTTGACAAGTGGGATGTTGAAATTTTTTTAGCACTGTTTGATTTCTCCATCAGACCACTAGAATTAAACTCCACTTTACTCTTCTTATCCCTGTGATACCCTTGAGATTTGTCAATCTCTATTTCAATTTTTAGGGCACATTGGAAAATTTCATCATAGCTATCAAAGTCACAGATCACCAGTGATTTTAGTAGACTACCAAAGAAGTGTTCAACCTTGAATTCAAGAGTAATGATAAAGATAAAGGTGTATCATGAAAGTATTGTGTAGTTTTCCTCATATAATCCAATAGATTCATTGTCTTTTTTAGGGAAATGAAATACATTACTGTTTTAAGTTGGAGAGTGTGAGTAAAATATTTATCAAAAAACATTTTCCAAAATTCCTTTCATTCCATCGCTTCGATCTCTTCCTCAGGCTTCATATTCTTGATCAATATCCCCCAATGACCAGCTTCTACCTTCATATGATAAATAGATAGTATAAAATTATCTTTCTCATAATGTTTAAGAATGAATAAGATATTCTCAATGGAGTTGATCCATTATTATGTGATTAAGGGATCAGATGATCCATTTAAAGTAGGAGGCCTTTGTCATATAAAGATATCAATTGTAGTTTGTTCTCTATTATGGGGATTTATAAGTTCCTCCTAATCTAGGTCTCTATTCAGAACCTATCTTATCTGAGATATTATCACCATAAATTTTGTGATTCCGGCTCCCATTGGGTTAGGAGTCTCATTGGGGCATTCATCACATTGCGCATCACATTGATTGTTGACCTAATTCCTCTAATTTCTGGACATTGGCTATAATAAAAGGAAAATTAGCGATGAGTATTTTTAAACTATTTAATACATAAAGGGGGAATACAATTTCATTAAATGGATAACTGTTAAATCACATTTATTTATTAACTTAGGAATTTCTAGGCTTCAATCTATGTTTTCCATGACCTATTTCCTAGCATAAATTCTTATGGGGTTTTTTTATTCCCTTAATAATGGTTTGTAATAAACTTATGAATTTACCAAAGAATATCCCTAGGAGTTTCAAACCAATTTCGTAGTAAGTCCTATTTTCATGTACCAGGTTACCCCGAGTCAGGATCAGGATATGTTGTCGGAGTTGTTACCCCTATGTACATCTATGCCAAAACCACATCTACTTTTAGTATCCATATAGGGATTTATTTTCATGATAATGAACTTACTATACACTTAAAAAAATTTAGGAATGTTTTATTATACTTATTCTTATACCTAAGTCTTTCACTAGAGTTTTCTAATCCTAATACCAAAAATAACTAAACTTTTTTCTCTAATACTAACTATAAAAAAATGCCATTTATTACAGATTAATTATTGATTTATTACATAAAATTACTCAATAAAACCCATAATATCAATAATTATAGTGTATTTGGGAGTTAGGTACATTAAATAACTACTTAAAATAAGAATTAAATCATCTTTATTGAAAACTTCTTTAACATGCTTGTACTTAAAACTGCATGGGATAACCTAAGGACAAACATAAGAAAGGGGTGAGCTATAAAAAACATTAAGGTAATAAACATGGAATAAAATGAATATAATGATACATTTTAGACAATAGTCATATCAAATTAGAGTAAGAAACATAAACATGAACAATGAGACATGATATTACATGATAATCATAAAGGCAACATGGGAAATGTGACAATAACTTAAAACACTGCATCATAAAAATAGTTCAAGGATAGCCCATAAATTCATCATGGTGGAAAACATACCATACAAGAATCAGGTTTACTCCATGTACCAACATGACATATCATGATACTAAATATTACCCAACACATTGGAGCGCTATATAATTCTGAGCGCACCCGTCACATTCATTTCATTCTCATGCTTAAGTGTGCTACATAAATCATACAACATGGGTTCATTCATCATCATAATTTATTCCACAATCAAGGAGTGTGGAATGAATACATGTAAGTCCCAAATAAAAAAGTATATGTTCATAAAAGTGAACACCCTTGATAAGAAAAGGGTAGAATATTCACTACACAATTGGTTTGGCATGGAAAATTGTGGTGATATTTCGACAACATAACAACATCACTTAAAGATTCATAAAAATGGATTGATGAGAGAGAAAGGGGTATCTAGTCACATATACATATAATTTTTAGTAATAGGTACCTATAAAAACATATACCAACATTATAAATTGGAAATAGAATGCATAAGGTAATGAAGAAACATGAATAAAGAAAATAATCCTATCTATATTTTGGCATTGTAACGGGTGTACATAAAGGTTCATGGGAGGATTAATGAAAGTGAAAGGGGGATATCATAATTTAAAAATTAAATTTATAGTAAGGAGAGTATGAAATAACATATCCCAACATAATAAAATGTAATTAAAGATATATAACATAAAATAAGTGCTTGAATGGAAATGAGAAGAGAGAAACCCCTTATGGAATTTTGGCATAGTAACGACTTAAGTAAAGGTAAAAATGAGAGAGAATAAATGATATCTCATTAAAATTACATAAATTGGATAGTAATGGGATGTTTATGAAATTATAAACAATTGAAACTAAGAAGAAAAATTATAAATAAGGTTCTTGAATTGAAATGTGGAGAGGAAGGTCCCTTACTTGAGTGTGTGACTCCAAAAGATTGGGAGGGGATTCTTGAGAGATTGGGGGAGCCTTGGGAGGACTATATAGAGTGAAGAGAAGAGTATGGATGTGCTAAAAGGGGTTTGAGTGAAGATAAATGGGATATTTGGTGGTTTTATATAATAAATAAGGGGGATTTATTTATTATTTCGGTTTTGGACTCTACATAATAAAATATCCCAAACCAAAAACCTTCCCATGGGTTTTCCCATAGTTTATACCAAAAGGGAGTGTTTATAACTATTTTATAAGTCCAAGGGAATAAATTATTAAAGTAATTACCTTTCTTATTTGGAGGTGAGACACACTCTTAAAGAAATTATTTTAAGACCTTAAAAATATTAATGGTTTTGGAGGATTCATAATAGATTTATAAAATTTATTAAATAAAAATAAAATCAGATTATTTTAAAGGTAAAAAATATATTTGGTCTCGGATACATTTTATAGTATTTATTACATCAGTATTGGGTCATTATGATGTCTTAAAATATACCATATATTTATACGGTATTTAATTTTTACGCGAAAATTCAACTGTCTCAGAAAAATATGAAAATTTCACCGTTGTATAATTTCCACATTCTGATTCCAAAAACTATATTAATTTTATCTAAATAATTTTCTAAATATTCGAATTTTCACTTTTAAAATAATAATTTACGTTTATTGAGAAATTCTAGGTTTTTGAAAATAATAGTTTTTCAAACCCTTATAAAAATTACCTTTGAATTCATAAAAATTATATGATAATTTATATTTAATAAAAATTATTTAATAATAATATCAACTTAAATTATTATTTATTTCAAAAATTCATTAATTCATCAAAATAAACTCCTTAATTGAATATGAATTCTACCTAAAAATAATATTCGTGTTTTAAAGTATCAAAATAAAAATCATTTATAAAGTAACAATAATAGGATGAAAATATATTCATTATTATATAAAAAATAATTTATATAATCATATTTATAAGACCTTGATACATATACCTTTAATAAACCAGAAAATTCCCTAAGGTTAAGGTGCACAACTTTCAGATTATTATGGGGTGGTATGACATACATGGTTTGGGCTATGATCTCGATGAGCTTTAACTTATCCCATAAATGGTTTCACTCATGCTTGATTTGTTGAATATCATATTAGTCTTGGTCAAGGTAAAAGACCATAAATGCTATCTCCCTCATAAGCTCCAATAAATGGGATTCATAGAGTATGATCCTACTAGCTGAGGCCATCAATTCCTTTACCTGTGTCAATTGGATATTTTAAAAACCTATATTTATACTAATCATGTGATCATTGTTCAACAACTATATTATCAAAAATAATGATACTTAAAAGTCTTTTAAATTTGATAGGATACAATACAACTAATTAATTTCATGTATTTTCAATACCCATATTACGTAATAAGACATTTAATTAAAAAAAAGAGGAATTTTATATATAATAGTTCGGGTTTTTACAGTAACCACCCCTGTAAAATCATCCACTATTTTGGAATTTTAATATTCTGAAACAAGCCATCACTATAACCTACTATTTCCTACAACAACATGGTGGATTTATCCAAGATACAAAACATGAGTACTGACCATGATGTGGTGTAGAAATCTAGGTAATTTTGACCCACCATTCCCTCCACCATGATGTGGTGGTAGACACACTGGCTATGGTGCACAGTCTAACTCACTATGCTCCACGCTGAAGATCACACCCAACATCGACATGGTGGCTCTGTCCATTTTACATAGTAGGTTAAAAGGAACACCATGAACTCCCCCACTACTATGGTCTTACCTATTTTCAAAAAAATGTTCAAAAACTGATTTTAAGCCACCATGAACGTCCAAAACTTTTGAAATGAAAATTAACCAACTTAAGGCTTAAAATAAAGCATACTTATAACTCAAAAGGCAACACAATTCTCTGCAATGTAAAAGATTTTTTCCCAAGAAAGGATTTGGATCACAAACTTGGAAAGTGATAAGGCTATTTCTGAATCATCTTGTCCTTATACTACCATTACACATGGATTTCCCTACTATACTTACATTTCACTCGATCCAATGGGACCGACTTTCCATGTAGTACCTTATCCCATCGGTCCACTATTCGAACATGCCATTCAATCAATAATGTGTTAGGTTCAATTTAAATATCCTACCACAAGAAAAAATGGGACATATATGGTTAATAATTATTTATTTTGGAAACATGGAACACATCATGGATATAATTCAAATGAGTTGGTATGTCTAATTGATAATCCACCTTCCCGAGTAACTCTAAAATCTCAAACGGTCTAACATAATAAGGTGTTAACTTACCCCACCTCCCCAAACATCTATTTACCAAATAAGGTGAAACTCTAAGGAAAAATAAATCCCCTAAATCAAATTCAAATGTAAAATGATGATGATAGACATAATAAATATAGTGACTCTGAGATGTATCCAATATTTTCCTAATCAATTGCATGATATCCATCATCTCTAGAATGATTCTTGTTCCAACCAAGGGTTGTTCTTCAATATTTTCCCAATAAAGAGGTGATCTAAAAGGAATCCTATAAAATGAATTAAATGGTTCCATCATGATTGAATCTTGAAAACTATTGTTAAAGGAAAAATCCAATAATAATAGATGTTTCTCTCACGATCCATTTAAGTAAAGCATGTGCACCCAAATAATTTATTCAAGATTCTAGATGGCTTTCTCAGTCTAGACATCAATTTGAAAATGATATACCATGCTCAAATTTATCTGATAACCCATCAATTCCTATAATACACTCCAAAACTGGGATATAAAGCATGGGTCCCTATCCAAAATGATTGCCGATGGAAGACCATGGATTCCAATCGTATCCCACACATACAAGTTCCCGAGATCCTATACCTTCATTGAATCCTTAATGGGAAAGAAATGAGTTGATTTCATGAATTGTTCAATAATAATCCATATCACATATTTACCACTAATATTTTGAGATAGCCTAATCACAAAGTCTATGGATATCTCATCACATTTCTATATTGGAATGGTTAAGGGTAACAACAAATTGGTAGGCCTATGAGATTCTATCTTACTTATCTAACATGCAAGGAACTCAAATAGAAAACCCACAATTGATCATCTCATTACCAACCACCAGTAGTGATTTTTCAAGTCATGATACATATTGGTAGGTCTAGAATTCACAAAAAAAATAGATTAGTGTCCATCATCTATTAATTCTCATCTCTGGTCTATTAGAAAAACTATTATATATTGGAAGTGCAGAACCCCGTCAGGAGACCGAGACCACTCACCTGAGGTCTCCCCACCATAAATAATCCCACTAATGTGCATACACTAATCATCCTCAACCTTTCCAAGTTGAATCTAATAATTCATAGATGATCCATACTACGTACAAGATAGAAAGACCTATCCATCAAATTTTCCTTTATCTGAGTTTATCTCAGAAAAAAATCCCATTAAGCACCACTCTTCTACAAATTCCTTCACTGCATGAGTCGGTAATTTTATGATCAAAGTGTCTACGACCACATTTACTTTCCTGGGGGTGTATGAAATATCAAAATCAATGGCATGAATATATTCTACATAGAATCTCTATATCAACTTTATATCCCTCTGATTGAAGATATAATTTACAATCTTATGGTGTGAATACACTATAAACTGCTCCATGAAGAGGTATTAACACCAAGTATTAAAATAATGAACCATTTTCTCCAAATCAAGATCATGAATGGAGTTTTTATTTTCATGAGGGATTAATTAATGAGTTACTTAATATAATAATTATCTTCCCTATATTAGAACACAACCCAAACCCATACACGAGGCATCACAATAGACATCATATCCAAAACCCGACTCAGGAATAATCAAGATTGGAGAAAAATTCAATCACACTTTCAACACCTAAAAATATTTCTGGCACTGATCTCTCCAAAAAAACTTCACACCCTTATAGATTAACTCTATCATAGGGAAAAGTCCCTAAAAAATCACCAGTAATAACCTGATAATACTAAGAAACTTTGAATATCAAACACATTTCTAAGCTACTATCAAGACATCATCACCCTAATCTTTTCAGTATCCACTAAGACACCCTTCTCAGAAATCACATGGTCTATAAATTTCACCTATGGAATCTAGAACCGATATTTGGATAGATTCCCATTTAAATGATTCTCTTTCAAGATCCTAAGGATGATATTCAAATGTTCCATATGACCATACTCTGATTTGTAATAAACAATGATGTCATCCATAAAAAAACCATGAAAGAGTCCAAAAACCTATGGAAGATTTGATTCATTACAGATATAAACACCACATAATAATTAGTAAGGCCAAATGGCATAACCATACACTCATAATTCCCATAAATTATCTTGAACTATTCCCTAGGAATATTTTCATCTCAAACCATTAGCTAATAGTACCTTAATCTATTTTTTTTTGAAAACCACTAGCCCCCCTTAAATTAATCAAAAAGGTCATCAACCCTTAGAAAGGGATATTTGTTCTTAACCATCACTTGGTTGTGTTTCCAGTAATCAACACAAAGTAGAAGACCCACATTCAACTTCTTTGTAAAGAGTACTAGAAATTCCCATAGTTACACACTAGGATGAATAAATCCCAAATCCTAAATATACTCAAGATTAACATTTAATTATTTCAATTAAGTTGGTGCTATACAGTATAAAGGTAAGGAAATGGAACTCATACCTTGAAGAAATTCTATAGTAAACTCGAATTTCCTATGATCCATAAACCCAAAGAAATCATCTAGAAACACTTTGAGATATACACTCACCACTATAGGAAGAGGACCACTAATATGTAGATCAAAAACATCAAAAAACATCTATCATAACTATCATGAGATCATATTAGAACTATAGAAAATTGGACCTGCTCTCCCAGATCTGGGATCCCACTCACCCTGAGATACATGAGTGACTCTATCAGAAGAAAGAAACTTGACCTGATGAAGATAATAATTGAATTGGTATTTACAGATAATCATATAATCCATGAAAATGATGGGATCAAAGATGTAAATATCAAGAACTAGAAAATCCCATATGGATTTTTGGTCAATGATCATCCTCTAACACTTAGGACATCTAAAACCTTGCTCCAAATTCTTTACTTAAGGAGTGGAAAGAGTCATAATGAAAGGAATAAGATTCAAATGCAAACCTAACACATCAATGAGCTTATATGATATAAAGGAATGAGTTTCACTAGTATCAAACTATGTCATAACCATATAAGAAGAAATAAACACAATACCTCTCAGGGTAGTCGGTCCTATATCTAACTCATATAGTGCATACTACATAGCATAAATATAACCAACCTCATTATGGCCATTTTTTATGACTTGAGAATCACCCTTAGTGAGAGGTTGAGATCCCATCCATTTTTCTTCATTAGATTGAAACTAATATCCCTTAGTGAATGTGAATCCATCTTTAGTTCCTTAGTATTATCTCTCACAAAAATTATAAATATGAAAATATTTTCCACATAAATGACACACATTGGGTACCACCATATAATCAGTTTGAGGTTTCCCTTTCTCTAACACTTATAACATACCATCTGAACCTACCCTAACATATTTTTGACACCCCACCACCACCTCAATATTGTTCACCCTAATTCATTTTCTGGATATAAAACTAACTCTAGTTACCTCTCGTTGTAACTATAGATCCACCAAAACCTATCATCCTAGCCAATACTACCTCATCCAAAGTTACTTTATCAATCAGTAAAGGTATTCAAGAACAAAAGGATCTTCATCGACTAAATATTGACCCTTAAACCCATCTCAAACCTTTGATATTTAAGGTAGTTATTAAAATTAAGAGTAGGTGATAGGTGAACTAACTCAGTGAAACAATTAGAATACTCCATAACTAAATGTTCCCCTTTCTCCATGGTAAAAAATTCCATAGTCTTCACCACTTGTAATGTTTTAGGATAAAACTATTGATTAAAGACCTTTTTGAAAGTAGTCCAGGTGAGATATTTGTAAAATTTTTCTTGCACAATAGATTCCCAAGACTTCCTTCCTGGAACCTCAATCATTTAAGTTGTAAAACAAACCTTGTATTCTTCTAGAGTCTTTAAGAAGTGGAAAATAACCTCCATCATCTTGACCCATTCATCAAATTACTATGGACCCTTATCACCGTGAAAGATTGGGGATGCTTCTTAGTGAGTTAAAAATCATGTTCCACCTTCCATTCTAGTTCCATAATGGATACCTAGAGAATGGATTGGATCATTCAAACTATAGTTTCCACCAAAACTAAGTCATCCGGAATATTTTCCTATGGGTTTAACTCTGTAGCTTCCTCTTTAGAATTCAAATATGGTCTTTATAAAGGATCTACATTCTACAAAACAAAGAGAATAGAAACCATCAAGAAAAATATTCATTTCATTTATAAATAAATGAATTTTAGAAGACTAAATTCGAAATGCTAAACATATAAACAAGTATTATAGATAACCCCAAAATTCTCATGGTAACTCAAGGTTTTTCTTGAAAGTGATCCAACCAGGCAGACTCCCACACCACTTATCTAGCTCCAACAGTCTTACCTCTAGTCTATCAAGAACCTCCAAACACAAGAGAGTGATACAAATGAATGATAACATGCCATAATGATAACCTAAGGATATAATACCAATTTCCATGGACTAAACTAGTCCAACCCATAATGTCACCCAAATTGGACCGCCAAAAGGCCCAAAGCGCATTCCTTATCTTCACAGGCATACAAAAAGAGACAAGGTATCATACAAAGTAACATGAGAATGATTTAAACCTAAATAGAAATATTATAAGATAGAAACAAATATATTAACATAGAAGATATATAAAAATACATAATATTTCAAGAGAAACCAAACCATAAAGGTAACATCCAATAGTTGGACAACAAGGTCTAGATGAAAAAACTAAAATAACAAAAACATGGAGCCCAAAACAATACATGGGTCTATATCTATGTGACTATATGTCACCACCATCCCAAACCACCAGAAATAAACATGATATATGAGATCCATCCTCTAAATGACGCTCTTCCCTTTACCTTTATCCTAAAAAACTATGTCTACAAATTCCTAAAGGAAAAAGTAGGATGTGAGCACTAAATATTAATAGGATAACACCACATAATCTATAAAATTTCTATCCACATACATACACTAGTTATTGTATAGAATATATTTCTAAAATATTTCAAAAGAAACCATTTTTCCAAAAAAATCCATCCTTTGGTTTTTCTTTTTTAAAACATTCCATATTCTAATAGTCAAAGAAATATAACATAACATATATCCACAGGGAACAAGAAAATGAATAAAATAGGTTTTCATACATCAATATCCATATCAAGTGGGGAAATAAGAATATCAAATAAACATGCACGTAATATATCCACAAATCACCAAAGGGAAATCCATGACATGAGGGTGTACACAACTAAGACACATAAAGGAACACTAGCTAACATAAGTGAATTCTAAAGTCCAGAAACCTTATTCCCCTGGTAAGGATACCCACTAGCGACCATGGGATCATGGGGTCCTAGCCTAGTGATATATTACTCTAATAAGGTTCATAGATATTTAGTTTTTCCATATACCCCAAGGTCTCCCAATGTGTTATATATCTCATTATGTCTCAAGAAAACCAATCTCTCATTTTATGAAACATTTTTTAGGGAAATAAATTTCAATAAAATTTTTATAAGAAAAATCAATTTCATTTACATGCATGATAAACCATTTTAAAATCAAATACTTATTTGAGGCAATTCATTGATCCCATCATGCACACCAGAATATTTTTAAACAAAAACCCATTTTTATAGAATATTTCCATATCCATCAAAGACAAAATTCAACTCTCCTAAATTTAAAATAATCAATTTAATAAATCAAAACCAAAGCAAATAATAAGAATATAATAATTCCAAGGGATACACCATAGGATAGAGAAACCTACCTCACCAATGGAGGAAATATCGACACCTTAAAATTCGGTGAAGATAGAGGAAGATATCTAGTCCTCATGAGCCTAGATCTACAATTAGTAAGCCCAAGGAGAAGGTAATCACCCTAATATGATTCTAAATAGAAGAATAATGTCAAAAAACCCTTCCCAGAACACACTAAATCTTAAATCTAATCTCAAGGAAGGAGAAAAATCATTTTAATATATGGGATTCAATTCAAAAGGTGGATTTAAACCCCTAATTATGGTTTTACGTGGTTAGAGAAACTACCCTCAAAAGGCCAGGTGCTGTTTAGGAATTTCAAAATTATGAAACCACCATCACCAAAACCTGGTGTTTCCCACAATAGCATGATATTTTCACCTAGGAAATAGACCATGGGGAATGACCATGGTGAAGTGTTTAAATCTAATCCATTTTAACCCACCATACCCTCCACCGTGGTGTAGTGATGGCCACATTGGCCATGATGCACAGGGGGAATCCCCACACCCCACATTGAAGACCACTCCCAACACTGGTCGTGGTTTATCTATATATTTTACATAATAGGCTCAAAGTCACACCACTTCCTCCACCATGACTGTGGTCCTTCCCAATTTCACTAAAATATCCAAAAACTAATTTTAAGCCACCATGAACCTCTAACACTTTTAAAATGATAATTAACTAACTTAAGGAATAAAATAAAACATACTTGTGACCCATAGTGTGTGAAAGTTATCATTATATGGGAACCTGATTATGTGTTATTTCAAGTAACCTTTATGTTTCCCACTTCCCCTTTTCAAAGGAAGTTTTATTATCCTTTTGTATGATGTGTGTTTTCAATGAAGTAATTTTCAAATAATGAAAGATTGATTAATGAGATAAAAATTGTGAGGACACAATTTATTTAAGTGTGAGGAGAGAATTTAAAACCCTAAAAATTTATTTTAAAATAATACTATTCTCGATAACTTTCTTAACACACAATGCCGAGATTTAAGTGAACTATGATATAATATAAAAATATTATATAAATATGACCATTATAACCTAGCCATTAAATTTTTGGTATGAATAGGAATAAAAAATTATGGAAAATATTTATAAAGGTTTTATACAATTAAAATTTATTTATTAATGTATAATAAATATGTACTCAATTTTCAATAAAGAAATTTTATTCTTTATGAATATGGTTTCTTAAAAAATGGGTTTAATTACATTTTTTTCTTTAGAAATTATTATTAATTTATAATATTATTAGAAAATTTATTTTTTGAAAAAATATAAATTTTAAATAATCAAGTTAATATTATTTTAAGGTGATTTTTTTGTGATTTTTCTGAAAAGTTTTATTTTTTAGTGAATAGTGAAAAAATACAGATTTTTGTAAAACAATCATTTCTTTTCTTTAAACCATGTAATTTGAAAGTCCAATTATTTATAAAATTTTATATTAAATTAACATAAGTATCATTTGATTATAAATAATATAATTAATTACACAGTAATCAAAATTATACTTTATTTTGGTATAAGTTCATCTTTGGGATTAAAAATGCATTTTTTTAAAAACTGTTTTTATATTAGAAATGTGTTTTTATATTAATAAATTAAATAAATAACTATTTATTTATAATTTTAGTTAAATTTATATAATATTTATTCAATTAAATATTTTAATATTCACCCAACAATTTTTAAAAGGAAAGGAATAAATGTAAATTCAGTTTTATGCTTAAAGATGTATTTTTTTTATAAAAATAGTTTTTATTGAATTTTTCACATTTATTTTAAAGTTTATATATAAAAATTATAGAAATATAACATTGTAAAATGAATTAAATATTTTTAATCATAATAATTAATATAATTTAATAGGTTTAACTTAATTTTTGGTAATAATGAATAGTAAAAACAATTTTTTTTGTTATCACGGTTAAGGTTTAAACGAGTTTACTAGGGTGGTTAAAATAAGAGATAAGTGTACTAATTCCACATAAAATTGTATAATTATTATTGTTTGAAGATATTTCAACCTTATATTTTATTAACTTCAAATTATTGGTCATTTGGAGCCACTTTTACATAAAAGTGACCTTATATTATTAAAATCTTTTTGGTAATTCCATCTATGTCCCTCCCCTCAATTATAAAAGTGAAAACACTCTCCTCTATTATTGAAAATATCTAATCACTATATCTCATCCAAGACCTGAACAAAAACCTTCCTAGATTCCTTCCCTTAATTATTGAGCTTATGGAATTCTCCCAAGACCATCATAAGAATGATTAAGTTGTAAGATGTAACATCTTGAACTGGGAGCCACTAAAGGTTGCCCTGAGTTGGTGGGTCACATAGCCTCAAGAGAACCTTCCTGTACACTAGAGGATAAAAACTAGCAGTAAGGGCCTAGGGTGTGTCTGTGGGGAGAATATGCCTCATGTGAGAGTGTAACATAGTGGTTTAAATAGTTTAGTTAATTGAGAAAGCATAATATGAATCACTAACATAAGATAAATCATATAAAATACTGTAATAATAAAACAGGACAAAGCAGTCATATAAAAAATTATGATAATGTCATGTTTCTATAAAAAATTAAAGGTAATACAAGGAAAAAAGAGACTAGTATAATAAGTGTATCAAAATACAAAAAATACCAAAAGGAACTATCCCAAGATAGCATCACGATCCTAGCTCAGTCTTGTGATCCCTTTCTCCTAAGCAATGATCAAGTCAAGTATCGTATAGTGGAAAATTTCCCCGGTCCCTACATGTATCAATGAAGTCTATTCGAGTACCCAATGGTAGACCAAACATGATGTGAGATAACACATTGTATTCCACCACCAATGGTGTCTAAAACAAGTCTATTCTGTGTAATATAAACAAAAGTAGTATGTAGTATATTATAGGTATAACAATAATAAAATTAAAGCATGATCATGTCCAGTAAAACATGGATCCTTGTAAATAATAGTCAAACTCCCATAAACAAGGGTATCTATAAATAAAAAATTAATAAGTGATATTTTCCATCCTAACATCTGAAATCTGATGCCCATACTAGGGCTATATGTAAGCATATAAATATATCCAAAATGTACACACCATATAACCAAGCGTTAATATCCACAATGGCCACACCATGTAATCTTGTGTCATACCATGAAGGGCTGGATTTAAGGTATAGAAGACAAAAAAATCCTCATCGAGTACTAGGATAATCTCAATGGAAACTCAGTAATGACTTGGGTGGAGTCCAAGGAGCATATCAATAGAGAATGTCCAATGTGAGTCCAAGAAAGTTAGATCCAAGGGGTAGTAAGGCCCATGAAATCCTATAGAATCAGGATCCAAGGAGTAAATAGGTCCAAGACATCCACTACTGTAATCAAGACCCATGGAGTATAAATTTCCATGGTGTCTAAGGGAATTAGGATCCAAGGATCTCATCTAAGGCATCAGCTACAATAAAAAATTCCTCTTCTCAATTAAATAATCACTTCATAAACATTCACATTCCACGAGTTCTTCCAAATCATTTCCACAATTTCTATAAAATCCATTTAAACAATTTAATCATTTAACTTCATGTAATAATATTGAAAAGTAGGCATACCCTTCTCCTAATCATTCATTTAATTCTTATTATATTCAACAAGGCTCCCAACACTAGAGGGGAACTAACACACACCCAATTTAGTGGTAAAACATAGGGAAGATACAAGGACACACCCCATGGGTGTCCTAGGTTAGGGGTAACAAACTATAATGATCATAAAGGTATTCAAAGGGAAACCTAATAGGTTCTAAACAACTTAATCAAATAATTAATTTAATTTGAGGTGAAATATTGGAAAGCCCAACTTGAAACACAACTACATCAGGGCATATAAAACAAAAAACCTTTAAGAAAAGATATAGACTACCTACCGTATACATGTGATAGAACACTCATCCAGTATCAACCTCTTATTCAGTTTAGATCAGAAGGAAACAAAGAGTAGAAAAAAACCCTAGAAATAGGGCATATTTTCTTGAACCTAAATAACTTTGCTAATATGAAGATAAATAAAGAACAACACAAGAGTATTGAAGAACTTATTGACATAGTTCTAATGAGAAAAACGATAATCAAATCTAAGTCTGAATGGTGAATCAGAAGTAAAGACTAGAAGATAGCTTCAAGGGAGATCCCAAACATGAGGGTCCATCCACAAAAAGGAAAAAGTTAATTAGATTTAGTTTATAAGATATTTTAATTTAAAAAAGGTAATTTCCCAAATTTTAATTGGGTCGCATGGTTTGACTGCATGGTTGGACAATCTGTGTGCCAATCATGTGACCTTATCTACTTCAATGGGGACCTCACATGATCATGTAACATGGTTAGAAAAACACTACACCTAATGTGCATGGATCCTCTATTAAATAATATAGATCCCCTTCATGAGTGAGCACCCCTGACTATAGGGTTTCCTCAAACCATGCAGCCTCCTGTTTCCCTCTGTCCAGCTCTGCATTATTACTCATAACCATGCGGCTTGGTCCACACAGTTTCCTATAACCATGTTACCAAGATAATTTTCTCCAAAATTCAGGTCCGAACAAGCCCCATACACCCTCGAAACACCCGTGATCTCATTAGAAACTCACATTAGGTCAAAACCAAGGATTTAAACCAAAATTAAAATATACATACCTCATAGGAAAAACTAGGATCATACAATCTTCACCCCTTAAAGAAATTCATTCTTGAATTTCCCTTCCATGGGTGGTCAAGAATTTTTTGAGAATAACTCCAACTACTGAGCATATACATCAGCCTCCCACTCCCAAGTATTGTCCTATAAATGACTGTGCTTTCATAGAATTTGTACTAAAGGAATTGACTGACCTCAAATAACCTTCATGATCCAATAAACGATTCAAATATGATGCTCCTCAAAGGACACATCTACCTATAACTCCACCTCATCAAGATGTAGAGTGTGATATGGGTATGATTGATAATAGTATAGCTAGGAAACATGGAATATTTCATGCATGTAATGGTACCTCTGAGGCAACAACAACCAATAGGCTACCATACTAACTCTCTATAGAATCTTGAACTACCTGACATATCACGGTGAAAGCTTACCATGTCTCCTAATACATCTGTGTCTCAGCCTTAGTGAGATATGTAAAAAGTCCCAATCCCTTACCTCGAAATACTAAGGTTGTCGACTGTGATCAATGTAATATTTCTATCTCAACCGTGCAGTATCCATCCATTTCTGAATCAACTGGACTTATTCTAAAGTCTCCTACACAAGACATGGTCTGAGAAATGCTGCCTCTCATACCTCTAACCAGAAAAAGGTGATCAACATGCACTACTATAAAAGGCCTCATAAGGTTCCATCTGTATTGTCTCCAGATAGCTTTTGTTGTAAGCGAACTCAACCAGGGGTATGTGACACTCCTAAGAACCCCCAAAATCTAGGATGAATGTTACAAGAATGTCCTCAAGAATCTAAATCATGTTCTATGATCGTCCATCAGTATGAGGGTGGTTTTTTATTATTATAAGAACCTGTGTACCAAAATACCACTATAAACTCTACAAAAAACGAGACATAAACCTAGCATCCCTATCCAATACCATGGTCCAAGGAACCTCGTGAATGTGCACAATCTAACAGATATAAAGTCTACTAATCTTATCTATTGAGAAGGTATCCCTAATAGACAAGAAATGGGTGACCTTCATGATCCTATCCAAAACAACCCATATAACATAACTACCTTGAGGTGACCTTGAAAACCCAGTCACGAAATCTATCGCAACATCTTCCCATTTACACTTGGGAATAGTTAATTGCTATAAAATCCCAGCTGGTCACTGGTGCTTTTCCTTCACATGCTGATAGGTGGAACACCTCATGAAAAAACTAGCTACCTCATATTTCCCCCCGGCCACCAATACTGGAGATGCGAGTCTCGGTACATCTTGGTAACACTAGGATGTACTTCCCAAACTGAGGCATGAAACTTCTACATCAACTACTCGCGTATGTTTGATAGAACCCAAATATGAAAATGGATACACAAAATTTTATCCTTGCCCATATTCCAACTAGGAGGTGGGTCCTCACCTTCCAAACTCTCCTATAGGTCTAGGACCTCAACATCAGATAATTGTATCATCCTCACTATATACAGAAGAGATGAAGTCACTACTAAGTATGAGAGAAAAGTCTACCTGAGACTATCTTTCACTTCCAAGTGAATTTCTAAGAATAAGGCCATAAGATGAAACTCACTATTGGCCTACTTAACTACTTGTATCTGATTCCTCCAACTTAGTGCATTGGAAACTGCATTGACTTTACTCAAAATATAGGCAATATATAAGTCAAAATACTATAGGTACTCCATCAACATTCATTTCCTCAAATTTAGATCATGTTGTGTAAATATATACATTAGGATTTTGTGGTTTTTGTACACCGAAAAACTCTATCCTAGTAAATAGTGCCTCCAACAACACAAGTCATTAACAATAGTGGATAACTTGAGATTGTGAATCGGGTAATTATTCTCATATGGCCTCAACTACCAAGATCTGTACACCATGACTCCCTCCTGCATCAGAACTTCTCCCATCCCAATACTTGATTCATCACAATATACTGTAAACATCCTTCTCATCTTTGGCAGAATTTGGACCAGTGCTGAATTCAGTCTCCCTTTCATCTTCTAAATGGTTATATCATAGGTATCTAACAAAAAAAACTTCACACCCTTCTTATTGAATCCTATAATAGGTGTTTCTAACCATGATAAGTCCTATATGAAATGATTTTAACATCCATCTATCCCCAATGAACTCCATATGTCAAAGAAAATCTTGGGTTTCTACTAGGAAACTACATCTCTCACCTTCTTTGGGTCAACTAACACTCCTGTATCTAAGATAATATGACCTAGGAAGTTAATCTTATCCATCAAGAAGTGGAAATTTTTGATCTTAGCATATAACTGATACTCTCTCAGTGAATCTAAAATGATCTCCAGATGTTTGGTATGGTCATGTCAATTGTGAGAATACACCAAGATATCATCCACGAATACCACCACAAATGAATCCAGATAAGGTTAGAAAAATCGGTTCATCAGTGCCCTGAAAACTACTGTCATGTTTGTAAGACCAAAAAACATAACAAGATACTCATATAGAACATAAATTTTATGAAAATCTATATGAGGTATGTCTATAGGTCAAACACATACCTAGTGATAACATGAACTCAAATCAATCTTTAAGAAAACCCATTATCCTCAGAGCTAGTTGAAGAGATCATCTATATGTGAAAAGGGATATCGATTCTTAATCATCAACTAGTTCATTTTTTGGTAATCCACACATAGCCTGAGGGTACCATCCACCTTTTTTTAGAAAAGACTATAAAAACCCATAGAGAAGTGATATGTTATATAAATCCCTTTTCTTATAAGTCCTCTAGATACCTCTTGAGCTCTTGCAACTTCGTAGTAGCCATCTTATAAGGAGTAATAAATACTAGTGCAGTTCCAGGAACTAGCTCAAAATAAAAATCCACCTCTCTCTTAGGAGGTAAACTAGGAAAGTCATCTGGGAAGACATTCCTGAAATGATCAAACACTAGAGGGAAATTTTCCTTATGCGTTCCCAGATTATCTAGATATAAACTAGCAATCTAGTCTATCATCCCACCCAACCCACAATTTTCTAGTCCAACTCTACCTTCTTGAAAATCCCATTCAACTTTGTGAAAAAAAACTCCACCCTATGGTGATGTGAAGGTCACCCTCCAGTGATATAAGTCAACATTATCATGATAATAAACTATCCATTCCATCCCATGTATGAAGTCAAATCATATCATCTCAAGGAAAAAAAGATCCCATACGAAGTGACACCCATCTATCTCAATGGGGTACTCCCTTCACTAGTGTACACCCTCTGTTATAATCTCCAACATATTATATAGTGTTATAAATCAATTGGAAAACCAAACAACATGCATAAGTATTTCCACAATAGATGCAGATATAAAGATATGAGAAGCACCAATACTGAAAATGTTAGTTCCGGGTGTATCAGAAGCATGTAGAGGTGGGAGATATATTAAAATTTCTTTTAATAATAGTTTCCCAAAACTAAGAGAGAGGATCTTGCACATAAAATTTATAATTTATTTATTTAATATTTTAAGAAATAAATACCTGGGCTTAGGAAATTTCTTCATCGGTGAGTGTTTATCATCTAAAAAGACCCTTTCGGATTACCTTCATTGCTCTGTGAGGATACAAGAATGGAATCCCTCTAGCAGTGATCCACACGTGTTCTTATGATCTCCAAGAAACACCACTCGATCTCCGGGTGTTAGCACGGAGAGTCGAATGACTTGTGTTATTCATTCTTGATTGATCATTCTTCATTCTTGAATAAATCTCTCTTACACTTATCGTTCTTGAGAGGGAGAGAGAAGGTGGAGTTAAGATATAATTCATTATACGTAACAATTCTCTATTCTCAATTTTGGATACTCTACATAATAGACATATCCATCTATTTATAGAGTTAATATTTAAGTTAAATTATTATTTAATTTCATACTAGATATTAAATAACATTTATAACATTTAATAAACCCCACCCCACATAATAATAATAATAATTATTTTTTGGTGCATGCCAACTTGTGTAATAAAAAATATTATGTAACAGTCATGTTAATTAATATTTGTCACGAGACTAGGTCTTGGTCCATTCGAACTTATATAGAATTTATTGAACAACCAAATAAATATTTTATTCATAAATAAATATTTTAGTCAAAATATTGGGAATAAATATTTATTAAAATATTCAATACATAAAATAAATATTTAATTCACAAGCCGGTGAATAAATATTTATTTAATTTTGGCGATCAATATAACTTAAATAAAATTATTCCTCATACTTGAGAATAATATTTATTCCATGAATTAAACTCAAATATAATTTAATCAAGATCAATGGAAAGACTTGGTGTGTGAACCTCTAGGATTATTTCTCATTGGCATTTGGAGGGCTTGCCTAAAGTATAAGATTACTGTCTAGAAATGGGTTAAGGAACCTAAGAGAAATAACTTAATGTCACAATGTTGACAACCATATAAAAACAATCACTATGTAATACAATATCTTTGTCACAATATCTCATCAATCATATTTCACATCCCTATCAAGAACCTATATTCTCAATATTTCTTTCTTTTTCTATCTGAAATAAATATGTTGTTACACCATGTCTATGGAATTTAATGAGACTGTTATATTCCAATCAAAGGGCTGAGATATCATCTTCCATAAAGATGTAAGAGACAAATCTTTTCTTGACTAATTCAAGAATCTCTTTATCCCTTTAACCTTTCCCACTAAATGGGGAATTGGTTATTTTTCCTTGTAAACATGCATGACATACACCATGTGGTTTTAGTTAAAAATAATATAAATATCCATCTTGATGTAATTTAGTCAAGCACTTTTAATTTACATGACCTAGTCAGTGATACTAAAGTTGGTTGTGGTATGAGTCTTGTGAAGTAACATCGTTTCAATTTCCATTATTTGGTTCATGTAATCCAACACATAAAGACCTTTATTTAAATACTCCTTACTAAACAAATGAAATATTTTTAAAATAAGATAAATTTATTCCAAAATTTGAAGATAAATCCATCCATATCAAGTCTGGATATATAAATAATGTTTTTGGTAACTGAAGGCACATAATAACAACCCTTTAAAACCAAGATCATTACGGTCGGCAACGTGAGGTGGTATTCCTTGATAGCTATAGTAGTAAGTTTAGCTCAGTTGGATGATCTAAGATCTACCTCTACTTGATCAATATTTCTAAATCCACTTGGTTCTTGTATTTGAATACATATGTGAGTAACACATGTTGTATCTAATACCCAATTTGTAGAAACAGATAAGTTGAAATCAATAAAAAACGCACATGAAGCTTACCCTTTCTTCTTTGGCTGCGTGTAGTTTTTCTTCTAGAGTCCCTATTTTCACATGTGAAAGATACACCATCATGTTCCCCTTGATTTCTCCTTGATATTACTATTCTTGGAAGGGTGTGAAGAAGATTTTGGGCTTAAATCTCTTTTATTTCCCTTTCCATTTTTTCATCATAAGTATGAAAGGGTTTTCACACTTTGCATCCTTATCTACTTGGAGAAGAAGAGTTAGAAGATCTAATAGATACTTCTAAATGTTGTTCATATTAAAATTCACAACAAAACTGGAGAATATATGAGGGAGTGATGCGAGAATGATGTCGGTTCCCAGTTCTTTGGGAAGTTTAAACCCCAAACCTCTAGGCACTCATTATAGCCAATGAGCTTGACTACATGAGGTCCAGCTAGGGAACCCTCTCCAAGATTGCTTTGAAAGAGCACCTTGGAAATATCAAACAATTATTTTCTAGCTCTCTTTTGGTAAATACCACGTAGGTGCTCAACCATTATATACACATCCATGTTTTCATGATACTTCATTAGTTTACTAGACATTGATGAAAGCATCAAACATTAAATATCGATCGCATAACTAAAATGTATTTGATAGACAAGGAACTATTCATCACTTGCCTCTTTAGTAGGAAAATCATTCATTAAGGACTCTAGAATATAATATTTCCATTCACAGCATAACATAACCTGAAGGCATCTAAACCACTCCTAGAAGTTACTACTAGTTAGGAGGCTATATTTATCCAATATTGATCATAGGGATAGTGTGGACGATGAACTTTTCATTTTATTCTATAATTAAAAAGATAAGATTATTAGTACTTTTCTGATTACAAAATAAGTTATATTAAATGTCATTTATTTATTTATTTATTAAATACCCCACTATATTATCAAGTCTCAATATCCCTCACAATTGAACTCAGAATTTCTAGTTAATTTAACAATCTAGTGTTAAGGATCCCTATTACATTTCTTCATTATCCAGACTTTGGGCATAATAACCATTATAAAGTAATTATGTAGGCAATCTTTCTAACTACAGACTTGTAGATCCTTGATCCATTGAGTAGATTCCCCTATCCCAAAATCCTGACTTGGATTTCCTCAACACTTTCCACCAAATTTTTATTGAACAAACTTTTTCCATTAAACTCAATACAATTTCAGTTAAATCAACCCAAAAATATCATGATAAATACCTAAAAAAAGTAAGTTTCTAGACTATGGCCATTTACTACACTTAGTTCTATGGTTTCATTCCCAATAAAGTAATTGAAGGATTAGTCTTACTTAATATTTAATTAAGGTATTTAAATTAATTTTGCATAAATTTTATCTTGTTTTTTCCATTACACATCTTTTTGATGTTAAGTTGATTAGACAATGAATGAGGATAATATTCATTATTAATATATATAATATTAATGTTATTTATTATTCATATACACCATTTTAGTGCATTTTACAGTTTGAACATTAATTCACATTATGATTGTAATTCCCTCTTAAAATGCACTATTACGTGGTACATTTTTGAACACCTCCTAAAATAAAAAATGGAATTTATTTTATTTTAATATTTTATTTTCAGGTATCCCATTTTATAAGGAAAAATTAATGATTTTGGATCACTTGAATATTCACATAGGAAGACCACCACAATGGGTTTTCATGCCAACACATTCTGGGCAAAGTAAACTGAACAGTAGCCAAATAAAGAGACTTTAGCGGCCAAGATACAATCCCAATGATTCTAAAAATTCAAATGAATATATATTAAATCATGGGTAACATTTAATAAAACAATGTAAAAAGAAAATTCGGATGTTTGAATGGAGTTACAAGCGGCCCAAGTTGGAGATAAAATTTTGGGTCAGATTCTGCGGCCCAGAAAAACAGCCCACCATTTTACACATATCTCATAAAACATAAACTCTTTTGGGATGAAACTTTACAAAATATTAGGGTACATACGTATATCAATTTTATTATTCTATGGAATACTCTAATTCGGAAATATAGAAGCTCCTTTAGGCACTTCTATTTGGTGGATGCAAGCTGGATGCCACCTTGGGTCAAGAGTAGAAAAGTATAAGTTCCACAAGATTTCCACCACCCTAAGCCTACCATACTCTAGTGGGATGACTTTCACTATTGGATTATCGACCCAAGGCTCACAAAATTCTTATTTAAGGCAGTGGTGTTGGGGGATTTCTTCATCTTGGATGCTTTCTTTCATTGTAGTGTTATGCTTCCAGTTTTCCTTTGTAATTTTATTTTTCATTTGTAAGTTGTTCGAATCAGCTTAGTTTTCAATAAAAATTCTTCATATTCTCTTATTATGTTCTTATTATTAACACATTGATAAATTTTCTTTATGGTGTGAATTTATTCACACCAAACCTTGTGAAATTATTCACACAACGGTGGAGTGATTGTTTTCTTTTTATTGTTTTTTTACTTCTTCAATTCCTCCCTCACGTGTCTACTTCCCGCTTCCATTGAAACCATAACATCAATGGAGGGATAAAAAACTTATGGGTTGATCCAAGGGAGTATCAAGGGGATGAATTTTATGCTATTTATCACCCCATTAATGTCTAATAACTTATTTTAATTGAGATTTTTATTTGATGATTTTTAAAACTTCTTCGTCCTTGTTGAATTTTAAGGTCACATACTTCAGGTGCTAATACGAACCTTTACCTCGGAGTGCTCGTAAATTTGATCCTCCAAGTGTACAAGCGATTATTATTATGGTGTTTTGGTATAAAACTAGTAAGTTATGAAGTTGTTTTATCTTCTTTAATAAACCCATCTTGAATATAAGAAATTGAATTCGTTAAAAAAGAATTTCATCCAATCCACCCCTTGTAATAACTTAGGATCAACCCTTCTCATAATTTAATTTCACTTAATTCATGTAGTATTTTCTTAAACCTATCTAAAATAAACCCAAATTTGGCCAATTAATAGCCAAAATCAGTCCATATAATGTGCGTGTCTATAGGTTTCTTCTTAGGTATCTGTGGAATCAACAACCCAAGCTACTTTACATTTGACCGCTTAGCCCTTAAAACTTGGGTAAATTTGGGCGAGACCAAATTTTGGTTCCATTGATGGGGACCCAATTAAGTCATATAAAAACCCATTATATTCTCCCCCATTTCTTATATTCTCATCCAAATTCTCTTATCTTTTCCCTTTCCCGTTTTTTTTATTTTGTCGTATGTCCGCCTACACTTGTGACCAATCAAACCGTCTAGTTAGGGTGGATAGTCCTGGGGTTTGGGAGTCAATTACACTAAGGGAACTATTTAAATTAGATCCTAATATTAATAATACTCTAGAGTCAAAAATTGAGCCCATTTCAATGGAAGGTCTTTAAAGAAACCAACTCATAAACCTGGGTGGGAACCAAAATGTAAATCCAAATGAGGCAGCCCCAAACTTGGGGAATGCAGTCGATCAAACCATGAATGACTACCTCACAACTACATAGAAAAATTCCCCCTCATGAATTAGACACAATTCCCTAGGAGATTACTACTATATATTTAAACCCCATGTCCTAAACCACCTTCCCACATTCCATGGAATGGAGTCTGAGATGCCCTACCTTCACGTTAAGGATTTCAATGACATTATAGAAACCATGTGTCCCCCACATAAACTAGAATCATCTAAAATGAGGTTATTTACTTTTTATTTAAAGGATTGAGATACAAATTGGATAAAAAATTTGATACCATCATCCATCAACTCTTGGGACCAATTACAAAGAGAATTATACAAAAAATACTTTCCCCACCACAATACAATTGTACTTAAAAAGAGCATCCAATTTTTTTTTGAAAAACAGGGAGAGTCAATCTACGAAGCATGGGAGAGGTTCAAAGACACCCTAAACTTGGTTCCACACCATGGTTTTTCTATTCCCGAACAAGTGAGAATTTTCTATGAAGGGTTGGGTCCAGGAAATAAACAATTCATTGACATGATGTGTAATGTAACTTTAAAAAACAAAGCCCCAAATAATGATTATGAGTATCTAGAAAGCCTTGATAAACAAAATAAAAAATAGGGAACATCACCTTACTATGAGAAGACACCAAAATCTGGTGGAATTCACACACTTAGGGAGGAGCTAAGCCTTAGGATGAAACTCGCAGCACTCACTGGGAATGTTGAAGAGATAGACCTTAGGAAAATCCATGAAATCCAAATTTTATACCCCATTTGCACAATTTGTGAAAAACATGACCACAAAACAGAACACTTCCCAACCATTCCATCCATCAAGGATGTTCTTCTAGGAGGACCACCTTCTGAAGTCAATGCCCTAAACTTCCAAAATCCCCAATACCAAAACACATTCAACCCAAGGTATAATGACCACCCAGGCTTCCGTTGGAAAGATAACCAACTACCTAGCCAACCAAAAGGACCAAACCCCTACCCTACACAAAATTTCCAAAACCATAACTAGTTACAACCAAAACTAGCCCAATACCAACACCCTCCTATCCAATACCAAAAACCCATACAACAACCCATGAAAAAACCAATCCAACAACCAAAGTATCCTCCTGGGATAAACCAACTAGCACAAGCCCCTACTCAATCTGTCCCTCTTCTAATCCTTGAGCAGTTGTGTAAACAAATAGAGAAAATAAACTCATAAGTCTCATACCTTAAACATAAAATCCAAACCATTAAAACCGGGAAGGCACCCATGCCTACTCAGGCGGTACCATCCTCAACTTTAAGGGGGAGAATCTAGTTACACACAAACCTCTCATGAATAACTCAATGTAGTGACTATTTTAAGAAGTGTGAAATCCATTGAATAACCTGAACCAACCATCCCAGAACCATTAAAAGATTAAATACCATATGAAAATGATGAATAAACACCTTCTGATTCTGCAAAACCCAATGAGAATGTGAAGGAACTACAACCACACCAAAAACTCAAACAACCTGCTCCCTTCCCTCAACACATGAGAGGGAAATCTAAACCAGAACTGAATGAGACTTTAAGAAAAATCTTCTCTCAGGTTAAGTTGAACATTCCACTTCTAGATGAAATCCAAACTATTCCTGCCTACTCAAAGTACCTTAAAGACTTGTGCACTTTTAAAATGAAATTTTCACATAAAAACCAAGTCCTTTTGGCTGATAATGTGAGTACCACTATTCAAGGGACTATTCATCCAAAGTTGAAAGATCTAGGATTTCCATACATCAATGTTGAGTTAGGATAGAAAAAAGTTGTCAAAGCCATTTGTGATCTAGGAGCTAGTGTGAATCTCATTCCTTATGCCATGTATTGTCAATTAGGGCTCGAACAACTCCAACCCACATCTGTCACTCTTTAACTTGCTGATCATAGTGTTCAAGTTCCTAAGGGGATCTTAATTGATGTTTTGGTGAAAGTTGAAAATTTAATTTACCTAGATGAATTCATTGCCCTTGAAAATCACCCAAGATTAGGTCCTAGGGAGCAAACCCCCATCATCCTTGGTCATCCCTTCTTAGCAATAATCAACTCAGTCATTCGAGTCCGTAATGGGAACATGAGAATAACTTTCAGGAACATGAGTCTAGACTTGAAAATTTATAATGAAAACTATCAAATTAGGGCTGATTAAGATATCCATGAGGTTAATTGGATTGGTAGTTTTGATAGTGAACTCAAGGAACATTAAGGAATTTCTGAAGGATGTTTAAGTCAAGAAGAGATTTATTTTCTTTGTTCACATGAGGAAAATTTGTCTTCTTGACTTGAATATCTTTCAGATAGATCTATTGATGATTTTATAGAATCATCAATCAATGATACCATGGGTGAAATCAATAACATTGAGTCCATACCCATTCATGACACTGCTCTAGCAAATTTAGTGGATGAAAATTCTGTTCACAAGGAACCAATTCTTTCAAGAAATCTAAAAAAAGAAACCGATATCAATAAAAAGTATCATCCTTTATTGGAAAGTGATAACCAATATGATCTTGAATTTAAGGTCTTACCTTTATCACTCAAATATTCATTCTTAGGGGAAAATTGAGCCTTTCCTGTTGTCATTTCTTCCTCTCTTGAATCCAATCAAGAGATGATGCTTCTGGTTGTCCTAAGAAAGCATAAGAAAGAAATTGGATGGACCCTTTCTGATATTCCCGGGATTAGACCACTCATTGGAACTGAAAAGACCCAGAAATTTCATGGAGAATATTTTTTCTTAAATTCTTTGGAATTTTACAAGTACACAGTTTCTGACGACACCTAATTCCGAGGCCCGGTGTGCCCGGAATAATTTTTTCTGAAGTTTAGCTCGGGTACGTTCAGTGAATGAACAAACGAGTTTTTCTATATTTTGAACCGATGCTCGGAATTGAAATCCGAGGGCACTGATGAACTCGCAGCACCAGTATTCGCTTAAGGGGACCTTTACCGCAGTTGCATTTTATGTGGGTTGAAAGTTATTAATTGCGAATTTAGAATAAAATAAATAAAATTGGTAGTACACAATTTTATTTATATCTATGGTAGTTATATCCTACAAAGGGGAGTTAAGGGTGGTACCCACAACCACCTAACTTCCCATGTGTGGATATTTGTGAGGTGGGGCCCACATGAGCCCCAACCTTTCATCTTCCCTAAACTCCCTTAAAACCCCCTTTATTTAATTCATTGATAACTCCCCTTATTGAATGAGAACTCTTCCTCTCCCTTTCTCTCTCTTTATTGTTTTCCAACACACCTTAATTAATGAATTCAACCTCTTAAATTAATTAATTAAGTGATTTGAATTTTTAATTTCAAGTGTTAATAAAATAATAGCCATATCTGTTTTTTTATTTTGTCACACGTTGTGTTGGGAGGATATTTGAGAGAGCTCTTATGTAAAAGAAGAAGAGAGTTCCTTTTTCGTTGAAGAACACCATCCTTCCACGAAGAACGACGCCTCTTCAACAAATAATGCTGAATCCATGAAGAGTGACGACGTGCCATCCTTCCTCTTCTCCGCAACTACTGTGGAGATGCCGCTTCCTCCTCAGATGCAGTCCGACGTCGTCTACGAATCCTCTCCCCGCAACTAGTGTGGAGAAACCGCTTCCTCCTTGGGCCGAGCTACGCCCCTTCGGGGCGGGTCATGCCCCTCGGGCCAATCCGCACATTTCATCGGGCCGGTCCGACACCCCTGCTGGGTCAGACCTGCCAAAATTGGGTTAACCCGACCCGTCGGCCCACTGGGCATAACGGGCCGGGCCCATTTTCACTTAAACGTGAATAACTTAAAGACCACACGTTTGATCGAAGCGTCGTCTACAGAACTCGGAGCCTCGCGACGAGGCGGTCCTTTTTCGATACTCTGAGTGAGTTTTGAACGACTTTGGGGAATGACCGGGTTAGAAATGAGCGTATTTTTAACCAGGCCCCTCGAACGGAAAAGCTAATATCTCTCAGACTAGGCGTCCGTTTGATGCGCCGTCTATCGCGTTGAGTTTCTTTTGACGAGACAGAACTTTGGGATACATCCACTCCGGACTTTGTGATAGTTGATGTATCAAAACCCCTTGGATCAAGGAGAAGACCCTACCAGAATCAAGCGTGATGTGTGTAGGAACCCTAGAGCTGGCTGCGATTACGAAGACTACCATGCTGGGATCCTCCATGGGTTCGATGATGATGACCATTGTACTTGGATCCTCTGTGGGTTCGACATTGATGATGACTATACTTGGATCCTCCGTGGGTTCGGCAGCGACGACTACTGTACTTGGATCCTCCATGGGTTCGGCAGCGGTGAGGACTATACTTGGATCCTACATGGGTTCAGCAGCGACAATTTCTGTACAAGGATCCTATGTGGGTTCAACATAGGAGATGATTTAGAGGCTACATCTAATCATATCCACCCTTCTTTGTGAGTAGTATACCTGTGTGAGATGAGTCTTGACTTGCAATCAATACCAACGGTGTGATTGACTTCTTTCCTGTGTGGACTGGGTTGTGCTTGGGCTCGAGAGTTGGAGCCGAATTGGAATTGATGACTTAGGTATACGTATGGGAATATACCTAAGTAGAGTTGGTTGATACTTCGTGATTGTATCTTTCCTTTGTGGTTTATCCTTCATGGATTCTGGGAAACCTTCGGGGGTCTCAGGGTCTCTAATGAGTAACATATACTCACCCCTACATGGGCTATGCCCGCACTACTTTGTGTTGGATTCAGACGATGGACATCATTGATCGAGGTGGAGGTTTGTGGAGTTGGACGGTACCCAGAGGTGGACCACTTGGCGGGACGTACACGAGGCGGACGACCGGACCCGAGGAGCTGAGGAGACCATCTGTACCCACCCTTCAGGTGGGATATCCGGATGACGGCTCAGTGGTTGCCTCTTTACTTTACTGTTGTTGTACTTTCTTTTTAGTTGTACTGTACTTTCAGTTGGGTTTGTATACCGGCCCATTTACTTTTCAGCACTTACTTTTGTACTCAGTTTTACTTAGTGCTTACTTCACTTGCGTACTCTGTTGTGTTTGTTTACTTTTATAAAGGCAATGCCTTCCCTTTTACCGGGATTTATGCCTTTGGTGCTAGTCACCAAACCCTGGCCTATGGAAGGCGGGCTTGGGGTAGTCACGACACGGGCCCCGAGGATGATTCGTGATAAATTATTATTAGAAGAGTCGGTTCTACTGCAGAACATAGGACTCTGATCTTTCTTTTCTGTGAAGCAATAGTGTTAAGAGTATTTAGTGTGGTTATCATTCCAAGGAGCCCAGTGTTGGTGCGACGGCCGACGTATCCATACACCAGGACCCTGACTCCTGATTTTCAACTCAGTGCACTAAAACATTGATTTTATATGAGTTTCAAAAGTTTTCTTTGTGATTTATTTGTGTTAGCTCCCCAGGTATATTGTTTGACCGTGGTGCACCTATTTCTTTTCTAGATGGCCCCACAAAGGCAACCAACTAGGGTTCCAAGTCATTTACGAGATGACAACCCACCGAGTGACGAGGCCTCGGTGCAGGGCCCCATCACAGCGGAGGCACCAGCGGTACCACTACCCATTGAGCCACCGATACTACCAGCCCCAGCAGCATAGAGTGAACACCGCCTGAGTGCACTGCACAAGTTTTAGCAACAGAGGCCGCCCAGGTTCCATGGAGAGATGAACCCTCAGGTAGCTGAGGATTGGATGGAGGCTATCGTCAGAGTCTTCAGATTGGTAGGGACACCATCTGACCTTATGGTGATCCTTCCTGTGAGTCTACTGCATGCAGCAGCAGGTAGATGGTGGATATTGATGCCCCAAGTGCATGACGAGGCATCTCTACTTTGGACGGACTTTGAGAGTCTCTTCCATTCAGAGTTTGTTCCAGCCACCCTTCATGTGGTGCAGATTCAAGAGTTACTTCATCTGCGGCAGGGCAACATGACAGTAGCTCAGTACTCGACGAGATTTACTGACCTCTCACGCTACTACCACAAACATGGTACGAGACCCATTCTTCTAGGCCCGAACCTTCGAGCAGGGACTGAGGCATGAGATCAGGGCTTCAATGATCTCCCTCGGCATTACGACATAGGCAGGAGTGCTGGAGAGATCCCTTCTTGTGGAGAGATTTCTTGCTGAGCCGACGCCAGCAGTGAGACCCACCGCAGGGCGACACGTAACGTAGTCTTCTACATCCGGTAGTAGACAGATGTTGCAGAGGTCCAATAGGACTAGACCATCAGGAGGGAGACCCCAAGATACTGATTCGGAGGTGCGGGGTACACGAAACAGAGCCAGCCATTCGAGGGGCAGGCAGAGCTATGCATGCAGTGGGCAGGGTCACATGGCTCGGGACTGCCCTACCCGCCATGTAGACGAGCATCAGATAGTATAGAGACCTCCTAGGCAAAGGCATAGGTTTGATCGTGGTGGTCCGCAGGGAGCAGGTGGATGAGGCAGAGGAGCTGGCCGAGTAGCAGGTGGTGGACTACGCTTTGAGGCTCTACCACCACCACCACCAGGAGGACCACCCCGACCACAGAGAGCTAGAAGACATGGGCAGGCTCAGCTCCAGGCAGTCGAGGCCTATAACCATGGCGCACCTGAGATGATTCTTGGTACTATATGTGTCTAATACACCCTTGCTGTAGTAGTTATAGACACATGAACGAGTCATTCTTTTATTTCCACTGCCCTTGTTTGGATCTCGGAGATTCCAACGGATCTGTTGGCTCAATCTTTACGGCTAGAGACTCCTACAGGAGCAGACTCAATGATTACACACTGGTGTCGACAGTGTGAGCTTACTATAGGAGGTGAGATCTTTGGCTGGGATCTTCTTGTAGCAGCGTCGAGTCATTACGACGTCATCTTGGGTATGGAATGGTTATCAACAGTCCATGCCCAGATTGACTATATTAGGCACAAAGTGCAGTGTGTCCACAAAGATGGGACTAGGTTCACCTTCACTGGCGATAAGGGAGCCTTTGCGGCACAGGATGGACTTACGTAGAGGAGAGGGTAGCCGATCACACATCAGTTGGCTAGACTCATCCTAGGAGTGGTTGATGTGTGGAGTCTGAGTTTTCCTATTGTGGTGGATCAGTACGCGGACGTTTTTCCTGATGACGTTCCAGGACTACCTCATCGCAGAGAGGTAGACTTCTATATTGACCTGTACCCCAGGACAACACTGATATCTACTCCAGCATATCGGATGGCTCCCGCCGAGCTTCGTGAGATGTGGGTATAGCTGGAGGACTTGTAGGGAAAGGGGTTCATCTGACCCAGTGTTTCACCCTGGGCTTCTTCGATTCTGTTCGCCAAGAAGGCGGATGGGAGATTACAACTATGCGTTGACTACCGTCGCCTGAATCAGGTGACCGTAAAGAACAAGTACCCACTCTTGAGGATTTATGACCTCTTTGAACAGCTCAAGGGAGCACGATGGTTCTCGAAGATAGACCTCAGGTCAGGCTATCACCAGCTCAAAGTTCTAGACGAGGATGTGCAGAAGATGGCCTTAAGGTGTCGGTATGGCCTCTACGAGTTATTGGTTATGCCCTTCGGCGTAACCAACACACCAGAAGTGTTCATGAGTCTCATGAACAGGATATTCTGGCCTTACCTCGATCGTTTTTTCATAGTCTTCATCGACGACATACTGATTTACTCAACTACTGAGGAGGTGCATGCCTACCACTTGCGGGTTGTACTGGACACACTCTGAGAGCACCGGCTTTATGGTAAGCTCTCTAAGTGACAATTATGGATTCGAGAGGTTAATTTCTTGGGGCACATCATCTCGGAGGCTGGGGTTTCAATGGACCCAGCGAAGATCGAGGCGGTACTTTCTTGGGAGCCACCCAGGAGCGTGACGGAGGTGCAGAGTTTTCTAGGTCTGGTTGGGTACTATCGGAGATTTGTGCCAGACTTCTCTAGAGTTGCAGTACCGATTTCAGCTTTGAAGAATAAGGGGAAACCCTTCGTGTGGTCAGATAGATATCAGCAGAGCTTTCAGGAGCTGAGACAGAGATTGACCAGTGCGCCCATCTTGAGGCTACCAGAGGAGGGTGTAGGGTACGTAGTTTACTGTGACGCATCAGGGACCAGACTCGGGTGTGTCTTAATGCAGGAGCGAGCATAGATCGTATATGGTTCATGGAAACTGAGACAGAATGAGCATAAATATGCTACCCATGACCTAGAGTTAGCAGCAGTGGTCTTCGCCTTGAAGATGTGGTGAAATTATCTTATGGGCAAGTGCTTATAGTCTACTCTAACCACCAGAGTCTCAGGTACATATTCTCATAGAAGGACCTGAACCTGAGAAAGTAGCGATGGCTCGATTTCCTTCAGGACTATGAATTTGAGATAGTCTATACTCCTGGGAAGGGGAACATTGTGGCTGATGCTCTCAGCAGGAGATCAGGCATTCAACTATTAGGAGAGGCGACAGAGTAGCTAACCGCGTTGTAGATATCCTTTGTGGATAGAAATGGATCAGCCTTTCTACAGTCTCTCATAGTCACTCCTCCACTCCTTCAGTGAGTCAGAGAGGCACAGTGTGGGGACGTTGACTGTGAGACGCGACGTGCCCAGATATCCACAGGGCAGGTGCCTGATGGGTTTTCTGAAGGAGAGGATCACATCATCTTCTTCAGGGGACGTAATATGGTACCAGTTGCATTACAGGAGGAAGTGATGAGGGAGTTTCACACTTCCCCTCTAGTGGTACATCCAGGAGTGGC
This sequence comes from Viscum album, assembly GCA_963277665.1. Classification (NCBI taxonomy): domain Eukaryota; kingdom Viridiplantae; phylum Streptophyta; class Magnoliopsida; order Santalales; family Viscaceae; genus Viscum; species Viscum album. The sequence continues at coordinate 898,728,408 of OY728120.1, forward strand.
GAAGATGTACCAAGATCTCAGATGACAACACTGGTGGCCGGGCATGAATGAGGCTATAGGAGAGTTCGTTTCACGATGCCTCACTTTCCAAAAAGTGAAGGCAGAGCACCAGGTACCAGTGGGCTTGGTAAAACCCTTAGAGGTCCCAGAGTGGAATTGGGATGGGATATATATGGATTTCATGATGGTGCTTCCATGTACATCTAGAGGACACGATCGTCGACCAACTCACCAAGTCAGCCCACTTCCTACCGATCAGAGAGCAGGGCTCAGTAGAGAGCTTGAGACGCCTCTACATCCAGGAGATCATACGACTTCATGGTGTTCCATCGTCTATCGTCTCCAATCGAGATGCTCACTTTACTTACCGGCTTTGGAAGGGATTACAGGAGGCTTTTGGGATGCAGCTACGTCTGAGCACCACCTTCCATCCTCAAACGGATGGCCAGACGGAGAGGTCCATTCAGACTCTCGAGGACATGCTCCGTGCATATGTCTTTGACTTTGTTCATAGCTGGGAGGATCACCTACCCTTGGTGGAGATTTCGTACAACAACAGCTACCACTCCACCATCGGGATGACACCTTACGAGGCACTGTACGACCGAAATTGCAGATCACATCCGTGCTAGAATGACCTTGGGGAGTCATCACTTGTAGGATCAGATATGGTTCAGGCTACGAAGAAGAAGGTGAAAATCATCTAGGAGCGGATGAGGACTGCACAGAGCAGACAGAAGTCCTATGCTGATAGGAGACGGAGACCACTGAAGTTCGAGGATGGCGACCACATTTTCTTACGGGTCTCACCTCGACGTTGATTAGAGAGATTTGGATGGGGCAACAAGTTATCTCCGCACTTCATCGGACCATTCCAGGTCCTCAGTAGGGTAGGCGAGGTGGATTACCGCCTGGCCCTTCCACCTCAGTTGCACCAGGTGCACGGCATCTTCCACGTATCTCAGTTGAGGAGATACGTGCACGACCCAACACACATCATCGATCACGGGGAGCTGGACATCGATGACGGGGCGAAATTCACGGAGGTCCCGGTGGTGATCGAGGATCGACATGAGCGGGTCCTACGTGGATGGTCGATTCCTCTGGTGCGCATTCGTTGGCAGCACGGGAACCTCCAAGAGAGCACATGGGAGCGGGAAGCTCAGATGCGTGCTTAGTACCCTCATTTGTTCCCCTAGTTTATGTTATAGCTTTATGGGGACGTAAATCCCTAAGGTGGGGGTAATTTAAAGACCTAGAAATTTCAAGGAATTTTTTTCTTAAATTCTTTGGAATTTTATGAGTACACAGTTTCTGACAGCACCTGATTCCGAGGACCGGTGTGCCCGGAATAATTTTTTCTGAAGTTTAGCTTGGGTACGTTCAGTGAAAGAACGAGCGGGTTTTTCTATCTTTTGAACCGGTTCTCGGAATTGAAATACAAGGGCACCAATGAACTCACAACACTGGTATTCTCTTAAGGGGACCTTTACCACAGTTGCGTTTTATGCGGGTTGAAAGTTAATAATTGGGAATTTAGAATAAAATAAATAGAATTGGTAGTACACAATTTTATTTATATCTATGGTAGTTATATCCTACAAATGGAGGTTAATGGTGGGACCCACAAACACCTAACTTTCCATGTGTGGATATTTGTGAGGTGGGTCCCACATGATCCCCAACCTTTCATCTTCCCTAGACTCCCTTAAACCCCCCTTTATTTAATTCATTGACAACTCCCCTTATTGAATGAGAACTCTTCCTCTCACTCTCTCTCTCTTTATTATTTGCCAACACACCTTAATTAATGAATTCAACCTCTTCAATTAATTAATTAATTGATTTGAATTTTGAATTTCAAGTGTTAATAAAATAATATCCATAGCTATTATTTTATTTTGGCACACGTTGTGTTGGGAGGATATTTGAGAGAGCTCTTGTGTAAAAGAAGAAGAGAGTTCCTTTTTCATTGAAGAACACCATACTTCCATGAAGAATGACGCCTCTTCGATGAAGAATGCTAACTCCATAAAGATCGACGATGTTCTTTCTTTCCTCTTCTCCGCAACTAGTGTGGAGACGCTGCTTCCTCCTCGGACGCACTCTGACGTCGTCTACGAATCCTCTCCCCGTGACGCCATCTTCCACGACGCCCGACGTGCGACGTTAATTATTGAGGTAGGGGGATTATATACAATTTTAGTTGATTAAAATTGTTCTTGTTCTTCATTGATTTTTCTAAAATGAATTCGGCCAACTGTTACCACCTAACACGGAGGGCGCGGGCCGAACAAACACGGCCCGACGACCCTCTGTAGTTTCTTTTATTTTCAATTGAGACCATGTCGAAAAAAGGTGGTGACGAATAGAGGCGGTGGCAAACGAAGTCACCGACCGCATGAGGAAGAACTGCGGCCCGCAACCGCGGGCCGCTTGACCGGGAAAGAAGCGGCCGACTATAGCCGGCCGGACCGAAGGGAAGAACCGCGGTGCCCCATGGTGCCGTGCTATGGAAGACCGAATCCCGCGTTATGAGGGACGCTTTGGTAGAAGAACTGGCCGGCCCGACGACCGGTCGGGCGGAGGAAATCCACGACGCTGGGAGGGCGCTGTGCCGGATGAACCGCAGCTCGCCCGTGCGGGCCACTTGATCCAAGAAGTCCGACCGGTTAGGGAGGGCGGCGCCACTTGGCGTCGACGGTTCGGGCAGCCGGGGGGCCGCGCCCCCTGCCTTGGACCGCCCGACCGCCTTGGGCTGAGCCGCGGTCGGGCCGGGCCGGGTCACTCCCCGCCGGGCCGGGCCGCACCCCGCCGGGCCGCGCCCCCCTCGGACCAAGCCGCGCCCCCTCGGGCCAAGCCGCGCCCCCTCGGGCCAGGCCGCGCCCCTCGGGCTGAGCCGCACATTTCATCGGGCTGGTTCGACACCCCTGCCGGGTCGGACCCGCCAAAACTGGGTTAACCTGACCCGTCGACCCACTAGGCTTAACGGGCCAGACCCGTTTTCACTTAAACGTGAATAACTTAAAGACCACGCATCCCATCGATGCGTCGTCTGCGGAACTGGGACCCTTGCGACGAGGAGGTCCTTTTGCGATACTCTAAGTGAGTTTTGAAATACTTTGGGGAATGGACGGGTTAGAAACGAGTGTATTTTTAACCGGGCCCCTGGAACGGAAAATCCAATATCTCTCAGCCTGGGCGTCCGTTTGACGCGCCGTCTGTCGCGTTGAGTTTCTTTTGACGAGACAGAACTTTGGGATACATAAACTCCAGACTTTATGATAGTTTATGTATTGACCCCCTTTTCTCGAGGAGCGGACCCTCCCGGAATCGAGCGTGCTCTATGTGGGAACCCTAGAGCTGGCTGCGACTACGACGACTACCGTGTTGGGATCCTCCGTGGGTTCGAAGATGATGACCATTATACTTGGATACTCCGTGGGTTCGACAGCGATGATGACTGTACTTGGATCCCCCATGGGTTCGGCAGCAACGACTACTGTACTTGGATCCTCCGTGAGTTCGGCAGCGGTGACGACTGTACTTGGATCCTACGTGGGTTCGGCAGCGACGACTTTTGTACTAGGATCCTACATGGGTTCGGCATAGAAGATGATTCAGAGGCTGCATATAATTATCTCCACCCTTCTTCGTGAGTAGTATACCTATGTGAGATGAGTCTTGACTTGCAATCAATACCAACGGTGTGATTGACTTCTTTCCTGTGTGGATTGGGTTGTGCTTGGGCTCGAGAGTTGGAGCCGAACTGGAATTGATGACTTAGGTATATGTATGAGCATATTCCTAAGTAGAGTCAGTTGATACTTTTTGATTGTATCTTTCCTTTGTGGTTTATCCTTCGTGGATTTTGGGAGACCTTCGACGGTCTCGGGGTCTCTACTGAGTAACGTATACTCACCCCTGCATGGGCTATGCTCGCACTACTTTGTGTTGGATGCAGACGATGGAAAACACTAATCGAAGTGGAGGTTTGTGGAGATGGATGGTACCCGGAGGTGGACCACTTGGCGGGACGTACACGGGGTGGATGACCGGAACCGAGGAGTTGGGGAGACCATTTGTACCCACCCTTCAGGTGGGATATCCGGAGGATGACTCAGTGGTTTCCACTTTACTTTACCGCGGTTGTACTTTCTTTTTAGTTGTACTGTACTTTCAGTTGGGTTTGTATACTGGCCCATTTAATTTTCAACACTTACTTTTGTACTCAGTTTTACTTAGTGCTTACTTCACTTGCGTACTCTGTTGTGTTTGTTTACTTTTATAAAGGCAATTCCTTCCCTTTTACCAGGATATACATCTTTGGTGCTAGTCTCCAGACCCTAGCCTACGAAAGGCGGGCTTGGGGTAGTCACGGCGCAGGCCCCGAGGATGGGTCATGACAGGAACTCATAGGATTGTTCTTGAATCTAAATCCAAACCATGTTTTCAACCTCAACAGAGACTCAATACAAATCTTATGGATGTGGTAAGGAAATAACTTCTTAAGTTATTGAAAGCAGGTATCATCTACCCCATAGCTGAGAGTGAGTGGGTAATCCCAATTCAATTTATCCCAAAGAAATCTGGAATTACTGTGATCACCAATGAGGGTGGTGACCTTCTCCCCATAAGGGTCAGTAGTAGATGAAGAGTTTATATTGACTATAGGAAGCTTAACTCTTATACCAAGAAATACCATTTCCTCTTTACCTTTATTGATCAAGTCCTTAAGTGAGTGGAGGTTCATCAATTCTATTTCTTCCTAGATGGGTTCTCAGGGTATAATCAAATTGAGGTCTCCTTAGAGGATCAGAGAAAAACAACCTTCACTTGTCCATTAAGAACTTTTTCCTTCAAATTCATGCCCTTTGGGTTATGTAATGCCCCTGGTACCTTCCAGCGGTGCATGATGAGAATCTTCTTAGACATGGTGAGGGATTGTTTAGAAGTCTTCATGGATGACATATCCATCTTTTTGGATAATTTTTAGGGATGACTCCTGAATTTTGAAAGGGTTTTGTCAAGATGTGAGGATAAGAATCTCATCCTAAATTGGAAAAAATGACATTTCATGGTAAAGGAAGGACTTGTTCTAGGTCATCTGATATCTGGTAGAGGGATTTAAGTTGATAAAGCTAAGGTTGACACCATTTTTCACCTAAAATTATTAAGGAAGTGAGGTCCTTCTTAGGACATGCTGGTTTCTATAGAAGGTTCATTAGGAATTTCAGCTGTATTTCTCGACCACTTTGTGCTCTATTGGTGAAAGATGCTCCATTTTGATGGAAAAAATTATTTGATGAATCAATCTCTATACTCAAGTCAGCTCTTATCTCTCCATCAATCATGAAATCTCCAAATTGGAAACTTCGTTTTGATCTCATGTGTGATGTGAGTGACTTCACTGTAGGAGCAGTCTTAGGACAACACTTTGATAAAAATCCATGTGTCATTGCTTATGTAATAAAATATTTAAATGATGCACAAATCAACTACACCACCACTGAGAAATAGTTGATTGTTGTTGTCTTTTCCTTAGAGAAATTCAGGTTTTATCTCTTAGGATCTCCCATCATTGTCTTCACCTACCATTCAATCCTGAAATACCTTTTTCTAAAAACAAGATGCCAAGGATATATTGATTAGGTGAGTCCTTATTCAAGAGTTTGATTTAACCATTAAAGATAAAAAGGGTGTTGAAAATGTTATAGCTGATCACCTCTATAGGATGTAATTCAAAGACAACTCACACCACCTTTCTATGACTGATTAATTTCTTGACAACCACCTCTATTCTGTTAGTGATTTCCCATGGTATGCTGATATAGAAAACCACTTGGTTACGGGTGAAATTCCAAAATTTCTCAGGACCTAAGCTAAGAGGAAATTCCTTTTTGATGTCAAACACTATGTGTTTGATGATCCTTACCTCTTTAAGTTCTTTCCTGATCAAATCATTAAGAGATGTGTTCCTGAGTCTGATAAAGAGTCCATTATAAGATTCTGTAATGCAGAGGCATGTGGAGGCCACTTTTATATAAAGAAAACCACTACAAAGGTCCTCCAAAGTGGTTTTTACTATCCTAACCTCACTAAGGATTCCTACTAATTTTTCCAAAGTTGTTCTCAATGTCAACAATTAGGACCCCTTACCAAAAGGAATCAAATGCCCCTCACTCCCATTCTTATCATTGAAATATTTGATTGTTGGGGAATTGATTTCATGGGAACCTTCCCAAAATCTTGGGGATACCCATGAATCCTCTTATATATTGATTATGTCTCTAAATGGGTTGAGGCCATTCCAACCAAGTCCAATGACCATCATGTTATGATCCAATTTCTAAAAGATCTCACATTTTCTCGATTTGGAATTCCTAGGGCTATAATCAGTGATCGAGGAACCCATTTCTACAACCACCCATTATCTTCACTCATGTATAAGTATGATATTTCTCATAAAGTTTCCATTGCATACCATCCTCAAACCAATGGTCAGGCTGAGTTAGTAAATAGGGAGATTAAAAAAATTCTTTAAAAAACTGTCAATCCCTCTAGGAAAGATTGGTCTGAGAAACTCTTGGATGCTATTTGGAATATCATATAGAATTAAAAACCATCCTAGTAATTTCACCATATAGGTTGGTTTATGGAAAATCATACCATTTACCTATTTAAATTGAGCATAAGGCATTTTGGGAAATCAAAAAAATGAATTTTGACATTTATTTGGCCGAAGAAAAGAGGAAATTTGATCTTAATGAACTTGAGGAACTTAGGATGGAGGCTTATGAAAATTAAAGGATAAATAAAGATAGAGTTAAAGCCCACCAATCTAGGAATCTCAAAGTTACACAATTTTAACTGGGAAAATTCATGCTCTTGTATAGTTTGAAACTTCATTTACACCCAGGAAAGTTAAGTTCTAGATGGTCAGGTCCATTCATAGTGCATCATGTGTACCCCCACGGGGTAGTAGAGATTTAGGATCCCACAAGTGGTCACATTTTCAAGGTCAATGGTCATAGGTTAAAACCATTCATTAAATCATTCAATAAACAGGAAATAGAGGTTGAGTTAACTGAGAAAACCTATGAACCAAGAAAAAATTGATAGATTTATGATCCATGTCGGGATAATGATGTTAAACGAAAGCGCTGCTTTGGAGGAAACCCATGGTTTTCATTTTCCAATCACTGTGAATCATTTTTTTTAAAATATGATTAATAAATCATTTTGATATTTAAAAAAAAATAGACTATTGACATATTCTTCTATTATGAGTATGGATGGGTATGAAAGAGGAGCACCATATTCATCTGTGTCACATGGTGTGATCCTTGAGTAATACCTTACCCAGATATTTAAAAATAAGACAATGTATCATCAGTTTATTTTATTTTATTTTTAGGTCTTTTTAGTTTAAAAGAAAAATACAAAAAAATATTAATTAAAAATAAAATAAAAGGACACATCGTAGGTCGTGGGGAAAACCCCGTCACAATTGGAGAAGTCACGGGGACTCGAACCTGGGACCGAAGGGAGACATGGGAGTGCGCCTACCACTAACCTATGACTTATAGTGTTTCCTTCTTTTATTTTATTTATATATATACTTATATTTTTTAAATTTATATATCCATATATATATATATATATATATATTATTCTAATTTTTACTTGTTCCTAGTGTTTGTATTTTCTATGCTTAAATAAACAGGGGATGCTGAGTTGATGGATTTTTTTGGTGTACAAACATAAACTATCATCCTTAATGGGGTTTATACAAGTGACATGGAGATCAAAGGAGTAATCAGGAGTGTCATGAACTTCAACTTAAAAAAAACCAGGTGACTTTGTTCCATGTTTCTTATTTAAAATTCCTTTTAGAAATCCTCTCCTTTACCTCTACCCCCTTCTAAATTTTATTTTCTTTAAAAACCGGGGACATTGTTATTTTAAGTTGGGGGTGAAAATAATGAAAAAAATTAATTAATTTTGTGTTCATAAAAAAACGAGTGGAAGGAAAAATTTCTTTACCCTTGAACATGATAATACACATTTCACACTTTGAAACTGAATATAAAATAATTTAGCATGCCTTGATTCTGATTTTAATCCATATATAATTTCATGAGCATAGATTTTAGAAAGTGTGGCTGTCTAATGTGAAATTTCATCATTTATATTTTCATCCAAATAAAAAAAAGATCATAATGCATGTCCTTTGGATAGTGGGGTATTATTTTGAGTTTATGGGGTCCCCCAAATAAATATCATAGGTTTGGTGTTCATTTTAGTTTTAATATGAGTATTCAATAAAAATAAATAAATAAATAAATAAAAATAATAAATTTACACGTAGAGAAATGAAATGACCTAATGTGTGGCTTTCGGCACTTGGGGATCGTGACTCCATAGTTTTCTGGCCCGTCGATAGTAATTTTATCTCTATTTGTGGTAATTTGACTTTGTTTTTTATTGATTTAACCCAAGATGATGCTCGAGTATGTGGTCTTCACTTGATGCCTTATGGTTTTCGAGCCTGGGAGTCATCGGCAAAGTCTCGCTACATGGGTTTACTCTTTTGAGTGCAATTTCTATTACCATGGAAATATTGAAAAAAAAGAATACATATATTAATATTGAAATGTGATTCCACCTAGTGCTTCCATAATTTCCCCCTTGAATAAATATGAACCCCCATGTCCATTGTGATACACAACACATCCTCAATATTAATTGATATTAGATGAAATGTGACGATGAATTTTAACAAAGGAACGTTCTTGGGATTGATATCTGATTATGAAACTATCTTGTATTAAAATATTTTGATGGGTTTCATGATTTTTTGGTATAAGGGTTTTTTGGTGATCATTGTGTATTAAAATGTTTTTGGAAAAGGGAATTCAAATTTCACATTTTTGAGATATATTTTGCCTGGGACTAGAAAAACTCAAGTTGGGGGTGTGATTAGCCACTGAAAGAGGCTAATATTCATTGTTAATATATATATTTTTAATGTGATTTATTATTTATATACACTATTTTAGTGAATTTTACACTTTGAACATTAATTTACATTATGATTGTAATTCTCTCTTAAAATGCACTATTACATGGTACATTTTTGAACACCTCCTAAAATAAAAAACGGGATTTATTTTATTTTCATATTTTATTTTTAGGTATCCCATTATATAAGGAACAATTAATTATTTTTGAGTACTTGAAGATTCATATTGGAAGACCACCAGAATGGGTTTTCATGCCAACACATTCTGGGAAAAGTAAACAGGATAACAACCCAATAAAGAGAATTTAGCAGCCAAGATACAATCCAAATTATTCTAAAAATTTAACTGAAGATATATTAAATTATGGGGAAAATTTAATCAGACATTGGACAAATCTAATTCGGATTTTTGAATGGAGTTACAGGTGGCCCAAATGGGAGATAAAATTCTGGGCCAAATTCTGCGACCCAGAAAAACAGCCCACCATTTTACACATATCTCATAAACCATAAAATATTTTGGGTTGAAACTTTACATAAGGTTAGGGGAAATTAGTATATACATTTTATTCTTCTATGTATCACTATAATTCGTCCATCTAGAATCTCATTTAGGAAATTTTGTTCGGTGGATGCAAGCTGGATGCCACCTCGGGTCAAGAGTGGAAAAGTCTAAGTTCCACAATCTTTCCACCACCCCAAGCTTACCATAATCAAGTGGGATGACTTTAACTATTGGAGGATCGACCCAAGGCTCCCAAAATTCCCATTTAAGGAAGTGGTGTTCAATTATTTATTCATCTTGGATTCTTTCTTTCATTGTAGTGTTATGGAGACACTTTTCCTTTGTAATGTTCTTCTTCATTTTTAAGTTGTTCAAATCACCTTAGTTATCAATAAAAATTCTTCGTATTCCCTTATTATTCTCTTCTTATTATCAAATTGATACCATATCTTTATGGTGTGAATTTATTCATACCAAACCTTGTGAAATTATTCACACAACAGTGGAGTAGTTGTTTTATTTTTATTGTTTTTTTACTTCTTCAATTCCTCCCTCATGAGTCTACTTCCCGCTTCCATTGAAACCATAGCATCAATGGAGGGATAACCCACTTATGGGTTGACACAAGGGAGTAGCAAGGGGATGTATTGGGTGTTATTTATCTCCCCATTAATGTCTAATCACTTCTTTTAATTGATATTTTTATTTGATTATTTTAAAACTTCTTTATCCTTATTGAATTTTAAGGCCACATACTTGATGTGCTAATATGAATATTTACCTTAGAGTTCTCATAAATTTTATCCTCCAAGTGTAGAGGTGATAGTATTATGGTTATTTGGAATAAAACTAGTAATTGATGATTTTTTTATCTTCTTGAATAAAACCATCTCAAATATAAGAAATTGAAATCGTTAAAAAATAATTTCATCCAATCCACCCCTGGTAATAACCTAATATCAACCCTTATAATAATTTTAATTCAATTAATTCACGTAGTTTTTGCTTAAACCTATCTAAAATCAACCCAAATTTGGCCAATTAATGTCCAAAATTAGTCCATAGAATGTGTGTGTCTATAGGTTTCTTCTTATGTCTCTAAGGAATCGACAACCCAAGCTACTCTACATTTGATCGCTTAACCCTAAAAACATGGGTAAATTTAGGCGAGACCATAATTCAATGTTACTTAATTAATTAACCATGTTGGATAAAACATTTACACATAATTCATTTATTTAATTTCCATCTTTACACATTAATTCATTTATTTATATGATCATGACCTTACATCCATAAAATAAAAAATTGTATAGACATAAAAAAAAGTAATTAAATAACCAATTCAGGAGATTTATCTAATGGATGATTTATTGAGAAGACATTAAATAAACCTTTGACCTAGGGTAAATAATTCCTATTTTTGGTCTTGGCATGAGTTACAACATTCCACCTATCCACCTATGTATCACCTTGGTTGGAATCATCATGGTTCCATCTTGAACCACCTCCACCCTCCTTGGGATGCTCTATAAATTACAAATATTTATTACACACATGAAGGTGAGGGGAACCAAAGGATTGGTTAAAGGGGATTACATAAATATCCTTGTACATATAGGTCCTACATAATAATATAGGGAGATATGACTCAAAAACCATCATTTTCTTTAATATTAAATAATTTCAAACTCATGTAATAAATTAAATTTAAACATCAAACACATATATAGGTCTTGGTCAAGATCATGTAGGGTCATACATGCAATGAATACACAAAAGTAAATGGATACCATTCATTTCTTTATTCTTTCTTTTATTATTTAAGATAAATGCACTTGCATTAATTAATTAATTAATTAATTAATTAATAAATTAATTCTATTTCATCTTAATGATCATATGATCTTATTTGGAGATACCCATCATTAATGGAATTTATGGAAAATAAACGGTGGAATAATTAATGAAATATGAATTAAAATAAATTAATTGAGCATTTAAAATTATTTAAAACCATTATTAATTTTTCAAACACACAACGATGTGAAAATCAATAAAATAAGGTTTTAATTCTGTAATATTCAATTTTAATGTAATTTTAATTTTTTACATTAATGGGAGAATACATGACGTGCACATCCAGCTACATGTCATGTACCTCAGTTTCCGTATATCCAAGTCAAATGCCTGGGGATTTGGCATGTTAACTTGACCAGACTACATGATGTGTACATGATAGCTGCACACCCTGTATCCACTTGCTGTATGCCAGGTTTTCCTGGTCAATATGAATGTACAATAAAATCACCATGTATAATTAATTTCTTGGTGCATCTAAATACAATGCACATGGATATACAATTTGTGCTCAGGCCACACACCGTGTAACCCAATTTTACGTGAAAAAGATTTGGAACTTCCTGATGGCATATCAGATCATTCTTCATTTGTTATTAAAACTTTAAGACAATGAAACATTTAATGAACATGATTTATATGTCGATAACATGTTAATTTAAATCATATTAAAGAATTAATAATTTGAAATGAAAATATAACCGCAATTGCACATAGATAAACAATCAAATAAATAATTATAAATTTAAGAATGTATGATCTAATACCACTTGTTGGTTCTGGGAATAAAAAAACATGTAGAGGTTGGAAGTATATTAAAATTTCTTTTAATAATCATTGCTCGAAAACAAGAGCAGGGATATTGCACATTAAATTTATAATTAATTTATTTAATATCTGAATAAATTAATACATGGGCTTAAGAAATTTATTTGCTGGTGAATGTTGATCATATGAAAAGAAACTTTCGGATTACCTTCATTACACTGTGAGGATCCAAGGATGGAATCCATCTAATGGTAACCCACACATGATCCTATGTTCTCCAAGAAATACCACTAGATCTCTGAGTGCTAGCATGGGGAGTCAAATGACTTGTGTTATTCGTTATTGATCACTCTCTATTTGGTCTTGAATAAATCTCACTTAAACTTCTCGTTCTTGAGAGGGAGATAGAAGGAAGAGTTAAGAGATAATTCATTGTGTGCAATGATTCTCTATTCTCAATTTTGGATACTATATATTACATAAATAATTATCTATTTATAGAGTTATGATTTCAGTTAAAATATTATTTAATTACATACCAGCCATTAAATAACATTTATAAACTTTTATAAACCCCATGAATAATAATAATAATAATAATAATAATAATAATTTTCCAGTATATGCGAACTTGTGCAATAAAAATTATTATGTAACATTCTTGTTAATTAATATTCATCACTGGACTCAATCTTGGTCCATTCAAACTCCTCTATAATTTATTTAATAATAGAATAAATATTTTATTCATAAATAAATATTTTATTCACAATCTAGAGAATAAATATTTATTAAAATATTCAATAAATACAATAAATATTTTATTCACAAGATGGTAAATAAATATTTATTTAATTTATGCGATCAATACAAGTTGAATAAAATTATTCCTCATACTTGAGAATAATATTTATTACTTTAATTAAAATCAAATAGAATTTATTCAAGATCAATGGAAATACTTAGTGTGTGACCCTCTTGGATTATTTCTCATTGGCATTAGGAGGGCTTGCCTAAAGTCTCATATTATTGTCTAGAAACGGGCCAAGGCACCCAAGAGAAAGAACTTAATGTCACAACATTGACAACCACATACAAATTATCACTGTGTAATATAATCCATTTTTTATAATATCCCATCAAGCAGGTTTCACATCCTTATCACCAAACTATATTCTCGATATGTATTTCTTTGACTATATGAAATAAACACATTATTACACCATGTCTATGGAATTTAATGCGACTGTTCTATTCTAATGAAAGGGACGAGATTCCATCTTCCATAAATATGGAAGGGACAAATACTTTATCAACTTATTCATATAACATGTCACCCATGACGCACCCATCATATCCAACTTTTCCATGTACCATTATCACCATGGTTTATGAAATAAATCTAAGTTCATGAGTTTTAACATGCATTAATAATAATCTTAAAGTATAAGGACCATCACAAACACTCTAAGATTGGAATATACAATGGCACAAAAACATGTGAAATTTCTACTAGAGGGTCTATTCTCATAATCTACCATCTTGGAGATTACCAAGTGAAAAATTCATGAGAAGAATTCTAATATTATTTGAATTACTCGCACCAGATAGTCTATGTACTTTGTGTCCCATCATAGTACGTTATCCAACCATAAAACATTATTTGAGAATATTTACATAGAACATCAAGGTTCTTATCATAGCAAGGAACTTCTATGACCTTATAAATGAAATATATACTCTTGGACATTATTACATTTGAGTCATATAGAAAAAAAAACAATATGTAATAAGAAGTTTTATTAATATTCAATACATCAAATATACATATAATAAAAGAAAAAAAGTTGGTCCTAGGACACCAAATCCAACCAAAAAGAGAAAATACAAGAGTAGAGGCTACTAAGATTATACCTCTCACTAGAGATGGCTCAAAGTTATGCTCCTCAGGTATAGGCTGTACAGAATTTATCTGGCCTGGACCACAACCCTGTGAGAATACCTCACTACTCGAAGTAGGCCCACTTTAATATTGTGGTACAATTGGTGCCTCGATTCCTTGACCATGAATAATACATCATCTTAAAAGAATGGTAATACTCTATATCCTAGCCTAACATGGAGCTATGAATCCTATTCTTGAAACTGGAGTAGGAGTCGACCCCCTTCCACTGACTGTTGGAGGGATGGTCCTACAAAATCACTATATGTGGACCATCTTGCCGCATGCTCAACACTCTACTGGGTCTCAATAACACCGGTTCATCATCTGTCTCCCACACTAATGATAAAATATATAACTACCATCACTAAAATCCTATATGGTACCCCCCTAACGAGAAGTATTAAAACAAAACATCCTATTAAAAGTAGCTGAACCACTGAGTTGAGAGACTAAACTGACCTTCTTTATGCCCCCTGCTTCCCTTAAGTTCCATTTTTTAATAAGAACCTGATTCACTATATCTTTAATAGTAGTTAGATGAATTTTTTTTACCTATGATCAAACAAAATTCTTGAGACCTTCCTCGAAGCATCTCACCATCGATGTCTCATCAACAAGATAAATTGGCGCAAAACACCAAAGCTCTGTAAAGCATTATAAGCAATCCATAACAATCATCACGCCCTACTCTAGATGCATAAATTCACCAGCCCTTTCAACTATTAGTGTCTTAGTAAAGATGTAATTATAGAACCTATATTGAAAATCCCTTCAAACCATATCTTAGAGTGTATCAGCTTGGTTCAAAATATCCCATCAGTGCTTAGCTGCTCCCTAAAGCATAAATATCATGAGTATCAATATCATATCAAGAGGTGTCTCTAGATGCTAAAATATAGAAAATATAGTTTCAAGACACAAATCTGTAGCCTGTGGACCGCTATCCCCCAAAAACATGGGAGGATGCTGCTGTTAGAACACACATGTGAGGTCTTCCATAAACGAGGTAGTCTATGGTGATCCCCGAAGGGTCTGTATGAAATACAAAAAACTCTTATGAAACTATGCATCATTAACCATATTCGGTACTACCACTGGTGCCTAGTTGGCACTACAAGAGGATATACTGGTATCTCCCTGTCCACCACATTTGGATCATTTTCATCGCCACCCTCCTGGCATAAAATGGAGGTCGTTATGGTGGGATGTCTCTACAATTCCAAACACACACCTCATAAAAGATTGATAATGAAAAGAACACAATTATAAAATCATAGTACAGGTCAAATCCTTCCTATAATCAAGCCACACCCCTCTACCTACTCCTAAATCCAAGACTCAGTAAAAAGGAATAGTTCTGAAAATAACCAGAGACACTACCTACTTCCCACTCTAAAGTTGAGTTAAGGTCAAGTTCGATATTTTTACAATTTCCATTTCATTCAAACTTCATATTTATTCACAATTTTCATTAAATGGTTTAACCAAATGGGTCAACATTTCCAATCCATAATTATCATACACCTCATGAACTAAAATTCTGCTTCCACTTAATCTAAACCATAACATGTTTTAGTCCATGCAACCGATGGCCCATGACTCGATGTTCCATAATTAACTAATTAAGGTGTCTGCTATAGCCTAAGTAAGAAAAATATTTTTAGGTTATGAAAGAAACTCTAAGTACCAAACATGTTTCTCAATTATTTACCCAAATCTTATATAAAACAATAGGTATATCACTCAAGGCACACATAATAATGTCATGCAGTCAAGAAATGCATCATAAATGTCATGGAATAATGCATGGAATGAGAATCTTTTAATGTTCCTAAAATCATTCATGAGATGGAATACCATCATATCATTGGGTAAAGTATAAAACTATGTAATAATATAACATAAAACATCAAGTGCATCCCCCAATGGTTGAATCAAATCAACTGTAATAAAAAAAATATAAAATAACAATTTCTATTCCTAACAATTTTTCATTTTCTTGTATGTGAGTTAGCTACTCCTAGGAACAAATCATTAAAAAATTACAATTCCTTCTTAATCCCATTTATATTATATAAAAATTTTAAATCTAGAAAAGAAATCCTATGATAACACTTTGTAACATTCTGACCTAGGAGACACTAAATGGTTCCCCAAACTGGTGGGTCACATGATCTCAAGCACGCCTCCCCATATGCCCAAGGCTTCCAACTAGAAGTGAGGGAATAAGGTGTGTCTGTGGGGTGAATATTCCTTCATATCATAGTGTAATGCAATGGGGAAAATATATTAGTCAATAGAGTAAGCATAATATAAATAACTGACATAGGAAAAATCATCTAGAATAATAATTATAAAATAGGAAAAAATCATCCATATACAACATAATGATCATGTCATGTCTCTATACAAAATGACAAGAAATACATGGAAATAGGAAACCAATACAATACATGTATCAAAATAAAAAACCCAAAAAAATAATTATCTCTAGATAGAATCATGATCCTAGCTTGGTCCTGTGCTCCCTTTATCTTAAGAAATAACCAAGTTAAGCATCATACAATGGGAACTTACCATGGTCCCTACTTGTATCCATGAATTCAGTCTCGATACCCAATAGTTTACTGAATAGTGTGTAAGATAACACTCAGTAAGACACCACCAATGCTATTTATAACAAGTCCATTCTATGTAATATAAACAAAAGTATTGTGTAGTATATCACAGGTATAATAGTAATAAAAGTAAAGTGTGATTCTATCTAGACAAACATGGATCCCTGTAAACAATTTTCAGGATCCCATAAACAAGGTTAGTTATAAACCCAAAATAAACAAGCGATACTATCTTGTATAACATCTAAAATATGATACTCATACCAGGGATATCTATAAGAATATAAAAATATCTACAATGACCACACCATATAACCAAGTTTCAATATCCACAATGGCCATGCCATGTAATCCAGTTTAGACCATGAAGGTCCCGATCCAATTTATATAAGACCAAGGAATCCTCGTTGAGTCCCAGGTGAATCCCAATGTAAACTCGGTAATGACTTGGGTGAAGTCCAAGGATCATGTCAATAGAGAATTTCCTATGAAATTCCATGAAAGTTATATTTAAGGGGTAGTAAGGCCCGTTTTATCCTATAGAATTAGGATCTAAGGAATCCACTACTATAATCAAGACCCATGGAGTAGAAATGTTCATGGAATATTATAGATCTAGGATTCGAGGAACTCATCCAAGGAATCCGCTACCATAACCAATTTATCATCTGAATTCAATAATCATTTCATAAATACTCACATTCCATGAGTTGTTCAAACTCATTCCAACAATTTATATAAAATCCATTTAAAAAATTTAATCATTTAACTTCATGAAATCACACGGAAAAATAGTCATAACCTTCTTCTAATCATTAATTTAATTTTTATTCAATTCAGTAAGGCTCCCAAAACCAATGGAGAGATCACACACATACAAGGGGAAGGTAAAAAATAGGGAATATACAATGACACAACCCATGGGTGTCCTAGGTTGGGGCTAACAACCTAAAACGATCACAATGGTACTCAATGGGAAAACTAACTGGTTCCAAATGATTTAATCAAAGAATTAACTCTAATTTTAGGGGAAAAATGGAAATTACAACATGAGGAACAACTAAAATAGGGTTTATAAAACACAAAACATTGAGGTAAAGGTATAAACCACTAAACATATACATGTGGTAGAACACACATCCAGTATCGACCCCTGATTTGGTCCATATCATAATAAAATTATGAATGGATGAAAATTCAAGAAATATGGAATATTATCTTGCAACTAAATAACTATTATAATATGAAGATAATTTAATAAAGGTCTAAGTGTATTGAAGAAATTATCAGAATAGATCCAATGAGACAAATAATTCTCTAATATGAGACCATATGGTGAATTGGGAGCAAAGATTTAGTGATGGCTTCAAGGGAGCTCCCAAATGTTAGGGTTTGTCCATCAGAGGAAGAAAGGAAATTAGATATAGGTTATAATATATCTTAAGGGAAAAAGGTAATTTATAAAATTTTAATTTGGTTTCATGGTTTATTTTCATATTTTACTAAACTGTTCATCAACTGTGTTCCCTTCTCTGCCTCAAAGGGGACCTCACACGGCCATGGTGCATAGTTAGACAAACCATGCACCGAACATGCATGAAGACTCTTATAAAGACTATAGAGCCTATGCATCGTAATGCACCCCTAGATGCATGGTTTCCTCAAAATTTTTGGCCTCCTTCTACCCTCTGCCTAGCCCTGCATGGCTACTCCTAACCATGTGGCTTGGGTCGCATGGTTTCCTCTAACCATTCAGACCAGCTATTTTTCTCCAAGAGTCAGGCCCTGGGATCCTATCAAGCCATAAACACCCTTGAAACTATCGTGATATCATTTGACTCTCATATTATGTAAAAAAATTATTTATAATAAAATTAAAATATCCTTACCTCATTGGAAAAGCTGAGATCTTATATAAGCTAAAGGAGGTCTCTCAAAGAAGTGGTAATCATATTTTCTAACTCTTTCAAAGTTTAATTCTTATTATACTTCATATAAATCTATTTATCCATAAAATGATAATTAACTTGGTTTCATAAATATAATTATATATTATTATTATTTTGGGGAACCCATTTTCCACCTCCTTTCCATCAAATGGTAAATGAAAGTATCGCTCGTGCGTACGTGTGGACATGATTCATTTTACTTAACCATATTTAATTGTTGGTTATTTTCATGGATTTAATTATTATATATAATATTTATGAGATAATTATTCTTTTTTAATAATAATTATATATTATCTACCTTTTTACCTTCCCATATGTTGGAAAACAATAATGTTTCTCATGCATATGTGTGGATTACCACCTCCACGAAGCAATGTGATTCATTTTTAATTTCTTCATTACATGGATGGTAAAAAGAATATATTTAATGAATATATAGTATATTTATGTTATAATAATTATTCTTTAAATATGAATTATTATTCACTTTCCTTTTGTTCCATCCATCGAATAGTGGAAACATCACTCATGCGTACGTACAACCTACCATATCCACGAAATGATGTAATTAATTTTTCATAACCAATTTATATGAATTATTATAAAACTTTATATAATGATTAAATATTATAATTATGAAATGATATATATTTTGGATAATATGGAACCATGATCAAGATGTAAGGACCATAAATACCGAATCAAAACATACATTAAAAATAAAGTAGTTAACACATGAAATGGTGATGATAATGAAAATTGTTATTAAAAAAGTGATAATATGTTATAAGTAAACTATTTATGGTATTATATTATTTAATATTGTTTTATTATAGAATTATAATCAATTTAAATTTATTATATAGTATCTTAAAATCACTTACGAAGTAATTCAGACACGAGGTGAATGTTTCTTTCATAGTTTCATCATTATTTATGATTTTTTATGTTTAAGTTTCCTTTAGAAAAATTATATGATATTTCTACCATAAACCCAATATATTTACCTATAATCTAGGTTTTTTTTGGAAATTAAAAGTTTCTCTCTCATTTTTATCTTTCTAAGTACTAAAAATTTTAATTTTGTTTTTAGAAATATTGAATTTTCTTTTATATTCAGATGGGAATACTTTTATTCCATGTACATATTATCTAGTGATTTATTTAAGTAATTATTAACCATGTTTTACACTATATAATTTTTTTTAAAAGGAATATTATTCTCATTTTCCAAATGAGGCACTTTTTATCAAAGGTGTGAATGAAATCTTTGTTTTAAAGCATACCACACGAACGAATTTTCCCAATATCATGACTATTTTTTTCTTTGAATATTACATTATAAGTTTTCATGGTTATTTTAAAATATTTTTTCCATAATATTCTATAAATTTTTATATTTTAATATAAGTGATTTCAAAATGAATATGGTATTTTCCTTAAGAAATATTCCAGTGATATTTTTAAAGTATTTTCTTATAAATGGATATCCTTTGATAAATATTATGTTTTATTGGGGATATAATATAATGATACCATCCACTAGATTAATCTATATGGATTATGATCATATATATATTGTGATTTGTTGAGGTAAATATTAACATTTCACATACTATTTTTTCAATATGAATGCTTATATTGATTATGCATCGAATTGTTATTCATTTATTTCATATGATGATTGCATTGGACTTAGTAAGTGACTGACATGGACCATTATAACCCCTAAATGCATCATCTGGTCTCCCAATACAAACTATTTTGGTTATTTGGAATACAACTTTCCTATTTATGTATGATATCTTGGAATGAGGCCTTGATGGTGAGATTATGATGTATGACTTTATGAATTCTATCATTATGAAACTAGTTATTACTATCCATGTTATTTTTTATGTTTATATTTCAACCAATGATTTATTAACATTTTTTATGATATAAGTAATATGGAATATTTTATTTTTGTTTATCTCTTCCATATTATTCCTGATTTAATTATCCTTTGATAGCTTTCGTTGTATGCTTTCCCTTATAGAGCATCTGAGATAAACCTTTATTATGTCGTCTTTTCCCCAGGATACCATGAAGGGATCTATTAATGATACCATGGATTTAATATAATAAATAATAAAGTTCTCAATATAATTTTTAAGTTGTATTTCATGTTTTTGGATGTAATTTGAGAATCATGTATGAATCTAGTCTCCCAATACTACTAAACTATTTTATCTTTTAGGATGCGATCCCTTGTATTTTTTGCCAACATAGTAAAATAACCACTAGCATTGGGTTTCTATAGTCAAGGTGTTAAATTATATTTAAATTTAATTTCATAAATAAATAAATAATGATCTACCTATTTCTCTATTGATCTGAATTTTTCCAGGATCTTTGATACCATATTGATAGTGATAACTGAGAAACAACTAATAAATTCATTCACCTAGGATATCTATGGGGTGGATGAATCTACTAATTATAGGCAAGGATCCTCTCTTATTTATGGTTTACTATAACATTTTTTTATAGAGATAGTGATCAAGATCACTTAAACATCAAGGATAATTATATGACATGAATCACACCACCATATCATTATATTGAACTTCTTACATAGGAATCATTGGAACTCCTAAATACACTAAATGTTTCATTAACATTTGACAATAATGGTGAAATTTATTAACTATTTATATCCTAAAACCATGAATAATGAAACATTAACTCCTCAAACCATTCACATTCCATCATCAAGACTCATATAAATTATCATTGTATGATAATAAACAAAAATGATAGCTTGGAATAGGAGAATATAACTAAACCATGAGTTATCACAGAACACATAAATTTACATACATAACACCATGACATGGTGACACTCACCATGAAATGGTTTATCTCAAAATAAACTACAATGTGGTTTAAATGAAAACACAATGATCTTGAATTTAGTGCATATTTCAAAAAATATCCTACATGCACAAAATCATCATAGAATTAGCACATTTTCACCTTATGTCACATCATATGTAACAACCTGTGAAATACTAGATTCTTTAAAATATATATTTTTATCTTACTATCAAATAAAAAAATTCAAATTTTTCACTTGCTTTCAATATCATCAAATAAAAACTTTAACTATACCAACTCCTTCTCCACTTCCATAATGATTATATACTCTGATTTCATAGTATAAATTAAAACTACTAACTACAACCTTGAAATCCAACTTATGGTCATCCCTATGAAGGTAAAAGAATACATTGATACTATTAAATGTATCCATATATACACTAAAGTTTGAATCAATATAACCATGTAATGGATCTTCCATTCTAAAACACAAGGATGATTTTCCATTCCTTTAAGATATTATAGTATCCATTTTATCATTTCCTAGTGATCCTTTTTTAGATTCACCATAAAAATAATAAAAACTCCCACTACATGTCCAATATTCAACCTCATAAAAACCATGGAATACATTGAGCTTCAGACTATTGATGAAAATAGAACCTTTTCCATATACACAACCTCATATTTCTTGTTAGGTGATTTCTCTTTGGAAAACTTGAAATTTTTATCCAATAGGGTTATCATAGGCTTAGATATAGATATTTTGAATCTTTTAAAGACTTTTTATATGTAATATTTCTAGGATAGGAGAAATTTTTTGGCCTTTTAGTCCCTTACAATCTATATCCCTAAAATTAATTTAGATTCACTGAGATCCTTCATCTCAAACATTTTGGAAAAATAAATTTTTAACTCCTTAATTTGTTATATATGAAGAACCCGAAAGAATATATCATATATATGAAAGAGAATTATAATGAAATATCTATCCTTAAACACCTTATGAAAGTATAAATAACCTACATTACTCAGGATTAACCCCTTCTATTCTATAATGGAATAAAAATTTTGGTTCTATTTCCTGGGTGATTGAGTTATCCCACATCATTTTTTTAAGCTTACACACCAAATTAATTATGGATTTCTTGTATATTGATGATTTATCTATATATATCCCCTACTCCATGTCACAATGTAGGAAATCCACATTCACATCTAATTTTTTAAGTCTTAGTCATTTTAAAGTGACCAAGCTAAGCATTGTCTGGTTTATTGTATGCTTAATAATGGGAGAAAATATTTCCATGAAATACAAATATTCTATTTGTTGAAATACTTTCACAACCAACCTTACCTTATACCTTTTCCTACTATAAACTTCCACTTTTAAATGTTATACCCATTTGTTTTGCAGGGCCTTCTTCCCTAGTGGTAATTATATTAGCTCCTATATTTTTTTACATGTAAGGAGTCTATTTACTCCATCATTTCTAACTACCAATTTTCCAAATCATTGATACTTGTTTCCTATTAAAGGAATTAAGGTTATACTCTATCCATAAGGATAAATTAGTGAAGATAAATTATGAACCTTTTGACTAATCGACTGATCCTTATAGGCCTCCCCAATTCAAAATGAGGTTTTTCTTCTTCTAGGACTATATCTTTTGAAACTTTTATATGATATTTTTCATTCCTGGAGAATTCCAGTACTTCCAACATTTATGAATCTTTTAGAACTTTCATACTACTTGGTCTTTCCAAAGCTTCTAATCTTCCATTCATATCAACTTGGGAACACTTAATTGATTCTTTAATATCAACTGCATCTTCCACCAAGTTCCAATCCTTTCATAGAATATTCTCAATGAAGGGAACATTTCAACTTCCGATGACCTTGTGTTTATCATTATAGGAGAGCTTAGATCTATTTTTTTCATCACCATACCCTATAAAAATCATATTTGGGATTTCATTTCAATCTTATCTTTTTCCCTATCATCAACATGGATTTATGATAGACTTATGAAAACTTTTGTTAGAGTTTGATATTTTTAGAGTTTTTGAAGTGAATCTTTGCTCTATTATTTTTTATTTGGATAATTAAAATACAATATTTTTTTTGTGTTATATATATATATATTTTATTATATAATGATGTTAAATCTAATGTATTTTTTATATTTATTATTCATATTATTATTAACTTTTTCTATTATAGTTATAATCATCTTATGTATGAAGTTATTAGAATTTTTTTAAGTTACCCATATCACGTATTGTGTTTATTATATTTTTTTTTTACTTTTTTATATTTTAAGTTAACCTTATAATTTTTTAACATAACCTTGTGACTTTGATTTTTGATAAACCATTTTATCCATAAATTTTTATTTTAAACTTAAACAATTTACTTTTCAACCTTATAAAGTTTAGGAGTTTTCAAATTTATCAAATTAATTACACAAGGTATTTAAATGAACCCTAAAAAAATAAATCATAAATGATTTAAATGACCCTTATATAATTTTTCAAATAAAACCTATGAAAATGAAACCTAGTTTTTTTAAATGACCCTTATGGTATTTAAATGAACCATATATTGTTTAATTTACTCTTATGATATATCCTTTACACCATGAAGAATATTTCACATTGTGGAGTGTATTGTTATATAATTCATTTTTTTTCTAAGAAGTTTTTTTTCACACATAAATTTAAATCAATAACTCATACTATTATATATGGAAAATGTTCTTAAGAAATAATATATTACTCATATTTTGGAAAACATGGATGATCTGACCATAGAACATGAATTAGGACTAATTTTAGACTAACCATTAGTGATTTATCTATAAATAATGATCAGAGAAACTAGATGAATATAGAGGGAAGGTTTTTTAAAAATCTATTCAGACTGAAAATTTCCTACAATATTCAATACTATCTACTTTATGTGATCAATGAGAAAAATTTATCATGCTGAAAAATATTTCTTAACATGATTAGGGTGTAAAAGCTATTCAAGTTTTCATTTGTTCTAGTTTGTCATTTATTGAGTTTTATTTTTTATTATAACTTAACCATGTATGGTTTATGATTTTATCATATAAAGAAAAATATTTTTTTGGTTATACCACCAATGTAAATGGTACATATTTAGTTGTTCTTACAACTATAAAATGAAGGTTTGTGAGGTTCTGGTTTTACTTGTAAAAGGAAGGTTTGTACCAGGTTGTTACTGCTAT
Organism: Viscum album; assembly: GCA_963277665.1. Lineage (NCBI taxonomy): Eukaryota > Viridiplantae > Streptophyta > Magnoliopsida > Santalales > Viscaceae > Viscum > Viscum album. The sequence continues at coordinate 898,753,197 of OY728120.1, forward strand.
TAAAAGTGAGGTCTATGTTTGGTTGTGCCTTAGTCCACATAAAAGAGGGTCGTAATTTTATATACGACTCTCATATAAAATTTAGGTTTTAATGGATACCATTTCACTCAAGGAGTAGATATAAGTGAAGAGTATATGCTAGATCACTTTGATGCAAACTATTATAAAAATTCTCTGTGTTCATATTTACTTTATTACTCTTTATTTATTATTCTTATTATTATTATTTACACTACACATGCACTTGAATTTACTATTTTAGTTTAACTATGGTTTTTTTTTGAATTTTATACTGTTCAATTCATCCCCCTATTGAATTTTCAGTATCTCAATCGGGGAAAACAATTGGTATGAGATATTTTCCTTTGGATCTCTAGTTGTTTTCATTATTATATCTTATTATTTATCTAATATTTTCTATATAATATAAGAATTATTAGAAATATTTTTTTGAGATGTCCGGTTTAAATTTGAATGATGGTTGGATTCCTCAAATACCACCATAATTAAATGGTAATGATTATTGATATTGGAAATCTTAAATGGAAGTTTACCTCAAATACCTAAGCAATGATCAATGGTCTATCATGGAAAAACAATACAAACTACCAGAGTCTAACCTGAATTCATTGAATGGTAATGATTTGGTGTAGTATGTGTTAAATTACAAAGTTATGAATATTTTATATTATTATATCAGTAGAAGTGTATTTAGACATGTTTTAGTATGAAAAACTACACAAGATATATGGAGGATTTCACAATTCACCCATATATGGAATAAAAAAGTTAAAGAGAAATAAGCTTGGAATTATTCAAGTTTACTATAAAAGTTTCAAGATGGGATAAGAATAATATTTTAATTATATGTCCCACTAATTCATGAGTATTGTTATTGTAATAAACACACTTGGTGAATTCTTGGATTATACAATTATTATTGAATGTGTATTGAGATACCTACCAAATAAATGTAATGCAAATAAGGTTTCCATTGATGGAAGTAAAACTATGAATTATACACACTGGATGAACTAATAATATCACTACTTTAATATGAACTGGAGCTAAAGAAAATTTCTAATGAGGTGACTATAGAAACTAATGGTTTTGATTTCAAATAAAATATAAATTTTTTATATGGCTATTTTGATTATAAGATATAGAGAAGTAAAAAGGATGAAGTATCTCATATTGTAAATGGTGTTCATAAAATAATGGAAAGAAATAAAGTATTCAAATGGAAATTCAGAAAATATTATTAGAATAATGATCAAAAATAAAATAATAAAGTTTAATATTATTCTTATAATGGTTTTTGAAAGTTAGCTTATTATGAATGTAGAAAGGAAAGCTATATTAAGTCTGACTATTAAAAATGGAAGCATGGGAGAAAAGATAAAAAAGTATAAAAAATGAAAAAGGGCCTTAGTTGGTAGTTGAAGTTTCACTAATGAATAAAATTTGACTGATGAATCTAGAACTGAAATGGATACTTCTAATTTGTGCCTCATGAATAATATAAATGATGTTAGAAGTGATTCTAGTTTTAGTTCTGATTTTGATTCTGATCTTGAAAAATATAGTATAAAAGATTAAAATGAAGTGGATAAAAAACTAAAAAGAGATATCTTAATAATAAGAGAGATGTATAAAGAACTAAAAACAAGAAATTAGAATCTTATTGAGTAAAAACTGATTATTAATGCAAAAAATGAAAAATTCTAAAATATAGACTCAAGTACTAATGAAAAGGTCTTTTATTATTTGGAAATTAATAAAAAGGAGAATGAAAACATAAAGAAGAAAGTACAAGATTAATGATTTTTTTAAATTTTTTACAAGTTAGAGAATGTTATAATAAAATGATGTCAATGAAAAAGACAAATAAAAATAATAAATACATATATATGATAGAAAATTACTTAAAATGTATAAAACTTTTTCTATTAAAAGTTCTAAAAGAATAATTTTAACTATTACATGTTTTAGATGTAGAATGTGAGTTCATAATGGAAGTGAATGTTCTTTAGTATTTACATTATATTTATAACCCAATAAAGAATTTATTTCTATGAATTCATCTTTAAGATTACTTGAAAATACAGGATTAAAACTATTTGGGTATTGAAGAATTATTTTACTAATTCCATTGTACCCAAAGTTTCATGGGTACACAAAATATTATCTAATTTATTTTTGTAGGAAAATTCCATATAAACTCCAATAAGGACATTTGGTACATGTAAAGTATATTCTATATCCATATAATAATAAAACCATCAAATTTATTATCATATAATCAGTGTGATGGAGGTGCTATAAAAATTAGTGACAACTTAGGCAGAAAAGTTGAAGGTTTCATTGAAGTTGGTATTTCTAAATCTATCATTATACCTAAAGTATTATATGTTGAAATATTAAAACATAATATAATTATTATTTCTCAATTATATGATGATTTTTTTGAAATTCCAAAATAATAAATTCCTTATTTAAAAAAATCAATTTTTTTGCTAATAAAAAAGATAATATCTATTCTATTGATTTTAATATGATAAAAAATCAAAATGTAAAGTGTCTTAATGTTGTATAGATAGATAATATCTTATAACATATGAAACTTGGACAAGAAAATTTCATACTATTATGTTAGGTATAGAATCATTGATAAGTATTGTAACTTCCTAAACTTAATGTGAAAAAAATATCATGTGTGTGATTCATGAATTAAGGGAATTTTGTAAAAAGAATGTTTAAATTATATCAAAGATATGAAAAATGAGTTACCTTTTAAATTTGTTCATTTATATTTATTTGTATTAGTTTAAACCGAAAGTCTAGATGGTAAAAAGTATTTTTTTTATTGTTGACGATTTTAGTATGTTTACTTGGATTTATTTTTTATCTCCTAAAATTGAATATTTATCATTTTTTTTGTTTTTAGTAAACTAGTTCAACATGAAAAAGTATATTTAATTATCTCTATTGGAAGTAATAGAGTTGGGGAATTTTAGAATTTTTAATTTGAGAAATTATATAATCAAAATGGATATTTTTATTATTTCTCAACACCTAGATCACCCCAATAGAATGAATTTATAGAAAGGAACAATAAAAATATTCAAGAAATGGATTGATCTATTTTGAATGAATTTAGTCTACCTAAGTACTTATGGGATAATGCATCAAATAAAACTTTCTATGTTTCTTATATAATTATTATCAGACATATATTAAATAAAACCGCCTATGATTTATAGAAGGAAAGAAACCAAAAGTTAGATATTTTAGAGTTTTTGGTTGTAATTTTTTTTTTATTTTGAATCATAAAGATTCTTTGGATAAGTTTGATACTAAATCATATGAAGGAATATTTTTATATTATTCAAATTACATTAATGATTATAAAGTTTATAATAATAGATCTATGGTTTCTAAATAATTTGTTCATATAGACTTGATGAGAATAATTTAAAGAAGAATAATTGATATTCATATTAGAATGAAGAAGATTTTAGAGAATTTAATTTTTGAGAAGATATAATTCTAGATGATAATGTTAATTCTAAAGAGGAGAATCACCCTCATGAATTATTTTTTAAAACTCATAAAGAATATCCCATTGAAAGAATTATTGGAGATTTAGATTCTATTGTGTATATCAGAAATCATTTAAGGAATTTTTGTGATCACTCAACTATTATTACAAATTTTGTCCCAAATTATTTTTTACAGGCTTTAAAATGTTCAAATTATATTTTAGTCATAAAATAAATTAATTATTTTTCTAGAAATTATTTTTGGACTTTAGTTTAATAAAAAAAATCAACATTTTATTATAATGAAGAGGATATTTAGAAATAAATTATATGAGTCTAGACAGATTATAATAAATAAAGCTAGATTGGTTGTATAAGGATTTTATAAATAATAATGAATTGATTATGATGAATCTTTTACAATTTTTTCTAGATTAGTGTTTGTTCATATTTTATTATCTTATTATACATTTCATGGATTTAATCTTTATCAAATGGATGTGAATACTTAATTTTTAAATGGACTGAGATATGAAGAAAATTATGTCAAATAACAACCTAATTTTGAACATGAGGTATATCTTGATTATTTTTTAAAACTCTAAAAATCATTATATGGACTTAAGAAATCCCATCGAGCATGGTTTGAAAGATTATAACAATTTTTTTTGAATAATGGTTTTATGAAATGTAAAGTAGATCTAAGTCACTTTATTAAGAATCATTCTAAATATATTTTAATTATTTAGATTTATGTTGATGATATTACATTTGGATCTCCTAGTGAATTTTTATGTAATTAATTTTCGGATTTGATGACTAGTGAATTTTATATGAATCTTATGGGAGAAATGAAATTATTTTTTAGACATAATTTTTTTTCAAAGAGTTGATGAAAATTTTATTAACCAGTGTATGTGTTATAAAGTGTTAGTTAAGAGATTTGGACTTGAATATAATCAAAGTTTATGAACCCCTATGACTAATTCTTGAAAATTATATTATGGTGCTATTGGTAAGTTAGTTGATATTAATTTTTTATAGGTATTATATATAGTTTGGTTTATCTAATTTTTAGTAGACCTGATTTTATATTGATTGTATACATGTGTGAAATATTTCAAGATGGACCTAAAGAAAGTTACCTAAAATTTATTAAAATAATTATAAGATATTTTAAAGGAAAAATTAATCAATTTTTTATCCTGGAAAATCCTCTTTTTACTTGGTTAGTTATTATGATTCTAATTATGGAGGATGTAGAATTGATAAAAAATGTACTTTTTTGTTGAGGATATTTTTAGAGCTTAGTGTTTGTTTTATTGATTGTTTATATTTTTATATTTAAGTTTTTATATATTTTAAATATTATAATTCCTCATAAGAATTTATCAATTATATTTTCTATTGTTTATTGTAATTTTTAAATGGATAATTATAATTTCTCATAATTTTTTTACCCTGTAATTATTTTTAAAGGATTATGCAGTCAAAATTTATCCGTATAAAATAAGTATTTTTTTAATATTTTCTCATGTTTTTCATTATTAAAATTATTTGTTCATTTATTTTTTTATAAGACTTAGTTTCTAGTTCTATTTTATAAAGTTTTGATCTACGATATGTCAACCGATCATGAGTATGTTACATAACTGCAAAGGACGATCGAAAATTTCTTCCTAAGCTACCACAAGACAAAATCTCAAACCTACTATTAAATATAATTTTTAAAGCTTCCACATGAGAAAAATCAAATAATCTCTATGATTAGCATAAACCTCCTGTGAGAGGTAGATGAACTACCATTAACACTCAACCTATTGTGAAGCAACCCACCATGGTAGTAAAGCTATGCAGGTCGAATTACTGAATAAAAAACATGAAATACTATGAAGCTCATGCAGCTCGAACTAGATATTCTATAGATGGAATTTTTATGTTGAAGAAGACAATCAATAGTGTTCATCTCAAGATTTGAATTAAAAAATAATGAATTTATTAGAAATATAGTTCTCGATACACATGCATTGGAAAAACTAGAAATGAATATAGTCTTTGACTCACACATAAAAATTACGAGGATTACACATCAGTGGCTCCTAAAATGAATCAAATCATGTATTTAATTGGAAACTAGTTCAAATTTATGTATTATGATTTACACTATTTAAGTATTTTATGTTTTCAATTTTCAATTTTTATTACTCATTTAATGAGAGAGCATGCATTTCTTGAAGCTTCAAATACAATCTACAAGAAATATTAAGTTCATAAAGTACAAAAAGTAAGTGGATCATCTAGTAACTGGAACTTAACTTGCATTATGGTAGGTGTGTGCTTTAGTCGACTACAAGGCATCACAACATATTTATTGACCTCAAGGCAACCAACTACAAGTTTGGATCAACCGCATGGTAAGGACTAGCTACACGTTATGAAGATCGACCACATGAACACATATTAAGGCATGCTTCTTCACATGGTAGGTACATTGGACACATGTCCCCTTTATGGAAAATCAATCAAACACACCAGTTGATACCTCACAATCACTCTAATTATTTTGTAAAAATCCTGAAATTCCAACATGCTATGTTTTATGGTTCTTTTGGTATTTACCATTTACTATATGTTTATTTTATGTATTTTATTTATTTTATTTATTCTATTAATTCAATTTAATTATATGGAAACAATAAAAATAAATTTTAGTGCATTTTCAAGAGATTTAAATAAATATTAAATTTGGTCCCATTTCAATTATAAACACACACCATATATTTTGAATATTTGAATTTATATATTTTTATTTTATTTCTATTAATTAATTTATTATTTATATCTAAACAATCTATATATATCCATTCATGTTTATTTTTAAGATTCTCAATATAGGATAAATATTATTTTTGTCTCACCATGAATATGGTATGCGTTTTAAAATTTTGAATATTTATGTATCTTAATGAATATGTATTTTCTTTAAAAAAAATTAAAATTTGAGTTTTTTATAAATAAATAATGAAATATTTAGGGTATTTATTTGACCTATTCTTATAGAGACTTTTTAATTATTTAAATATGAAGTCAAATTGATCTTAATTAGCTTTTATGTTTTTGAATTCAAATGTTTTTGTTATGATTTTTATAGAATAATAAAATTTTTTCCTTTCATAGATAATTTTGAATTATGAATTTGAATTTTTTTATTCAATTGGAGATTGGATTTTTAGTGTTTCAAGTTTTATTTAAAGTTATTTGAGACCCATTAAAAGATACAATGGTTATTATATATGTCACTACTTTGCTGTGAAAAATTCATTTGATGTGGAGTTTCAACTTTTAAACTTTTAAAGCGTTTTATGATTCTATGATACTGTTAAAACAAAGTTACTTAGGCTGGATGATATATTAAGGAACTTAAACTTCTCTAAATACTATTTCTATCTTGAATAGATGTTATTATCCACAAGTCAGAGGCCAATTCTTGTGCTTCTTCAGTATTCTACAACTTCATATGTCTAGTTCTATTTGAATATTATCTAATTATTTCTATCTATCTCACCTATTATTTAATGTTGGTTTATGACTTTCCAAACCAAAATAATTCCCTATATTCAATTTATAACTCTAAGATTCTAAATTTAGGACCATTTAGGTTATGAATTCTGGCATTTAAAGTCAGTATTGTAGGGGTTGTGACTCCCCACACAAAAGTTAGTGTGTATAGTTATACCTCCTATAGAAAATGTAGGACTGTAACAGGTCATGATTATTAAAAAAAATTAGGGTATTAGTGAATTCACATCTCTTAAGGAGTAAAGAGGCCTAATAGTAGAGTATGTCCACTTTGGACCGAACCACTATAAAATTTCATATGCTCATTATTTACTTTTCCACAACATATTATTAGTTTCTATATATGATAATTAATTATGATAAGTAAATTTGATAATTAATATATATAATTAATTCATCTCTTTAAAATTTTAATATGGTTTATTCACACCCCTCTAGACCATCTTTCATCACCACACCTGACCTAACAATTGGTATCATAGATTATTCCTCCTAGATATAGATTCTATTGTTTATACTTTATTGAGATAACTTGATTATCCTAGACCTAATTGTATTAGGAAAATATATCACCGTAATATGGTAGAAATAAATATAAACTTTGAATGTATTTCACATAAGTCACCTCACTTTTATGGAAACAACTATGGTCATTGGAAATCTAGAATGGAGGCATACCCCAAGTATTTAATCATAAAACACTTATGTTAAAACCATAAAAATCCATAATTTTATCCATATACACTTTATGGTAACAATGTGGTTAAATACGTTTCAAATTATGAAGTAATTAATATTTTATATTATTCCATTAACATAAGTGTGTTTAGTCATGTTTCTTAATGTATGAATACACATGAAATTTGGAATATTATGCAAGTTACTTACCTTGGCTTAGTTAAACTGATTAGAACTAAACTTGTAATGCTTCGAGTCATGTACCTAGATTATGAGATGGGTGAAGATAAAAGTATCAACCAAATGTTCCACCAATTCACTAGCATAGTGAATATAATGAATTCCCTTAGAGAAATTTTTGTAGAATCCTATTATTATTGAAAGAGTTCTGCGAGATCTATACAATAAATTGATGTAAATAAGGTTGTGATCAATAAGAGTAAGAATTTAAAAGAATATAAATTGGATGAACTCATAAGATCACTTATTCACTATGAACATGAGCTAAAGAATATTTCTGGGGAAGATAATTCAGAGAATTAAGGTATTTATTTCAAATCACATATAAATATTTCCTCTAACTCTTCTAAATCCAAGGTACATGAAAGTGTGAAAGGAGAAATAGATAATATAAGAAAATGAATTTATAATCTGATGAAGAAAAAGTGAAAGTTCAAGAAGTGACCAAGAAAAGATCATATAGATGACCAAAAGGAAAGGAAGGTACCACAAATAAGTATAATAGTGTTTCAGAACTAACCTATTATGAATGTAGGAAAAGGGGACACATCAAATCAGATTATCCAAAATTAAAACATGATGGAAGAGATAATAAATACAAAAATGAGTTATGTGCATATAATTATGGATTGATATGAACTAAAGAATTATATTCAAGAGAAGAATTTAGAAGTGAAAAATAGCATGCTAACCTATTTTTGATAAAGTAAAATATAAATGAAGTTAATAAGAAGATTATAAATTAAAGTAAGAAAGTAAATAAATAAGATGAAAATTTAAGAAACTCAATTACCTGTTTAAATGAATATCAATATATAAAAGTATATTTTTTTTAAAAAGAAAATGATAAAATTATGGAGGAAAATGATAAATTGTGAAATACTACTTCATGCTCAAAAATTAATATTTATTATGATTTGGATTTCATTTAAAAGGAGAATAATAATATAAAAAAAGTAGTTTCTAGTTTGGAAGAAACATTATCTATATTGGTTAAAGGTAAAGAAAAGTATGATAAGATGATGGCCGTGATAAAATCAAATAAATATAATATTAGTTTTGGTTATAATCCTCATATTCCTAAAATGTTCAAAACTTATTTTGTTAAGAGTACTAAAATAAGTTTATTTAATTTTACATGCTTTAGATGTGGTATGAAAGGATATTATTCTAATGATTGTTCTTTATAATCCCTATAATCTCCTTGTTATACTAAAACCTTTATTTCTAAGAACTTATCTTTTATAATACCATATAATAAATGTTTAAAATGTGTTTGGGTATCTAAGAATTATTATACTAACCCGAATGGACCCAAGAGATCATGGGAACAAAAATTATTTTCTAATTAATTAAAATTTTCAGGAAACATTCCTTATAAGTTTCAAAGATACAAGGTACTGTTGGAGTTGGTGTCCTAGGGCCAACTATTTGTACTTTGATTACATGAATATTTGATGTATTGAATATTAATAAAACTTCTTATTACATATTATTTTTTTTTCTCAATGATTCTAATGTAATAATTTCCTACATTATACGTCGCGTTGATAAGGTCACAATAGTTCCCCTTTATGATGAGAACCTTGATGTACAATAATTATATTCTCAAATAATGTTCCACAGTTGGATAATTCCCTATGATGGGACACATAGTATATAGACTGTCATGTGCGGGTACTCATAAGAATTTGAGGATTCTTCTCACAAAGTGTACAATTGGTAATCTCCAAGGAAAGAGGTTATGAGAACAGACCCTCTAGTAAGAATTCTGCATGTTTTGGTGTCATCACATATTTCTATCTATGAGCGTGTGTGATAGTCCTTATAATTTATGATTATTTGTTAATGCATGTCAACTCATATACTTAGATCTATTTTTTAAACTATGATGATAATAGTTCATGGTAAAGTTGGATATATTGGGTGCATCATGAGTGAAATGTCATTAATGAATAAGTCAAGGAAGGATTCATCCCTTCCATATTTATGGAAGCTGATATCTTGGCCCTTTTATTGGAATAGAACAATCACATTAAATTTCATGGACATGGTGTAACGATATGTTTATTTCAGATAGTCAAATAAAGATATATCGAGCATATAGATTGGTGAAACAAATGTGTAACCTACTTTATGAGATATTATGATAAAGGGATTATATTACACAGTGATCATTCATATGTGGTTTTCAATGTTGCGACAATAAGTTCTTTTTTTGGGTGCCTTGACCCATTACAAGACAACAATCTTAGACTTTAGGCAAGCCCGCCTAATGCTAATGAGAAAGAATCCTAGAGGTTCATACACTAAGTGTTTCTATTGATCTCAATTAAATTATATTTGAGTTTAATTAATGGAATAAGTATTATTATCAAGTATGAGGAATAATTTTATTCAAGTTATATTAATCACATAAATTAAATAAATATTTATTCACCAACTTGTGAATAAAATATTTATTTATTAAATATTTTAATAAATATTTATTCACTATATTGTGAATAAAATATTTAGTTATGAATAAAATACTTATTAGGTTGTTCAATAAATTCTAAAGGAGTTTGAAGGGACCAAGACCGAGTACAGTGACAAATATTAATTAATAAGACCATTATATAATGTTTGTTATTGTGTAAGTTGGAACGCACCAAAAAATAATAATTATATAATTATTATTATGCGACATGATATTTATTGAAGGTAATAAATGTTATTTAATGTATGGTTTGAAATTAAATAACATTTTAAATTAAATCCCAACTCTATAAATAGGAAGCTATATCTATTGTGTAAAGCATTTGAAATTGAGAATAGAGAATTATTGCGTAAAATGAATTCTCTCTCAACTGATCCCTCTTTCTCTATCTCAAGAATGATATGTTCAATAGATATTTCTTTAAGACCGAATAATGAGTGATCAATAATGAACAACACAATACATTCGACTCGCCGCACTAGCTCAGGAAGATTGAGTGTTGTTTCTCAGAGATTATAGGAGCAAGTGTGAATCACTATTAGAGGGATTCTATCCTTGGATCCTCACAGCGCAATTAAGGTAATTCGAAAGGGTCTTTTCAGATGATCAACATTCAACAATGAAGAAATTACCTAAGACCATGTATATATTTCTTCATATATTAAATAGATTAATTATAAATTTTAGGTTCAAGATCCTCGCACTTAGTTTCGGGTAATGATTATTAAAATAAATTTTAATATATCACCCACCACCGCTACACCCAAAAGCATAAATTAGTATCAAAGTGGTAACATTTAAATTTATAATTATTTATTTGATTGTTGATCTATGTGAAATTGTGGTTATATTTTCATTTCATGACATTCATTATTTAATATGATTTGAATTAATATGTTATTGAAATATTAATCATGTTAGCCTAGTGTTTCATTTTCATAAAGGTTTAAGAACAAATAAACAATGACCGGAGATGCCATCGAGAAGTGAAAAAATCATTTGACGGTAAAACTGGGTTATAGGATGTGCAACCGAAGAACATGCAGTATACCCATGCACATTGTATCTAGATGCACCGAGGAATTCATGACATGTAATTCATTTATTTCACACTGCGTGTTGATTGGGGAAACTTGGCACATGACAAGTGGATATAGAGAAACTGAGTTCATTGGAACCCTCCAACTAGAGGGTTAAAACTCAATACAGATGGTTCACGTGCGTAGGGTATAATGCGTGAAGGGGGGGGGGGGTGCGCGATTCCAACTGCTCAGTGTTCATGGATTTTACAGTAAGGCTAGTTCAAGGTTCATCTCTATAGGACGAGGCCCTATCAATGATTTACGGTCTCATCTTATGTGGTCAGAGGGATTTTATCATCTCTGAAGAGGAAACAAACTCAATACTGGTGCACAAGTCCCTACATGACCATGGCGCTTCTCCCTGGTCGATCACCTTTGCCATCGGGAAATGTCACTATATACTTGGAAACAACACCAAAGTGGGTCACACTTGGAGGGAGGGGAAAAAGGTTGTTGATCACCAGACTTCACATGATATCTCTGTCTTATAGGATGTATGCTTTAATACTATGGCAAGATTGAAACCCGAGGGGGTCAACTTGATTAGAGGGGATGCCCTAGGTTTTCAATATTTCAGTCCTTCTTAGATCTCTGCATTGGGGGAAAGGGTGGGGGGAGGGGTGGTAGGATGATTTTTGCTTCTTTTGTGTGTATTTGTCCTCTTTTCATTGAATAAAAATTTATATTATGATGATGATGAATAAAGGTTTTAAAGAATTTTTAAATGATCAATTAATTTATTGAAATTAATATGTCATTATTGGGTTTTCTGTTTATTTTACATGAATGATATTAATGGTGGGTATCTCCAAATAAGATCATTTGATCATTAATATGAAAGGGAATTAATTAATTAATTAATTAATTCAAGAGTGTTTATCTTAAATAATAAAATAAAAAATAAATAATTGAATGCTAGATGTTTAATTTTTTTGTATTCGTTGCATGTATGACCATTCATGATCTTGAACATGACCTGTGTATGTGTTTTATGTTTTAATTTAATTTATTTAATGAGTTTAAAATTATTTAATATTAAATTAAATGATGGACTGTGAGTCATATCTCCCTCCATTATTATGTAGGACCTACATGTCCAAGGATATTTATGTAATCCCCTTTAACCAATACTTTAGTTCCCCTCACCTACATGTGAGTAATACATATTTGTAATTAATGGATCATCCCAAGGCATGTGAAGGTAGTTCAAGATGGAACCATAATGATTCCAACTCCAGTGATACACAGGTAGAAAGGTGGACTGTTGTAACTGATGCCAAGATCAACAATATGAGTTATTCCCCCTAGGTGAAAGGTTGATTTAATATCCTCTCCTTAAATCAATAGTTAGAGAAAACTCACGAATTAGTCATTTAATTAATTAATTATGTCTATCTATGTAATTATTTATTTTATGGATACAAGACTTCAATTACATAAATATATGAATTAATGTGCAAAGGAAAAAATTAAATAAATGAATTATTAGTAAATGTTTTATCCAACAAAGTTAATTAATAAAGTAATATGCACTTAATATTAACAAGACGTATAAAGGATACAAAAAGATAAAATTTATGCATAATAAATTAAAATCCCTCAATTAAATGTTAAGTCAGACTAAGTATTCCATTACTTTATTGAGAATGAAACCATATAACTAAGTATAGTACATGGACAAAGTCTGAACATTTACATTTATCAGGGAGTTCTCATGAGAGTTTTGGGTTGACTTAACCAAAATTTTAATGATTTTAATAGCCAAAGTCTCTTCAATACAAATTTAGAGACAAGTGTTGAGGGAATCCAAGTCAGGATCTCGAGATATGGGAACAACTCAATGAATTAAGGAGCCACAAGTCTACAGTTGGCAAGACCGCCTACCTAATTACTTTATTATGATTTTCATGGCCAAAGTCTAGATTATTAATAAAATTAATGGGGATCCTTGCCACTAGAATGTTAAAGAGACTATTCATTCTAAGTTAAATGGCGAGGGATTTTAAGATTTGATAAAATAGTGGGAGATTTAATAAATAAATAAATAAAAATATTAAATTTATTATATCTCACTTATTTTGTAATAAAGAAAAGTTCCAATAATATGATATTTTTAATTATAGAATAAAATTACAAGTTCATCATAAAAAATATCCCTATGATCAATATTAGAGAAATATAACCTCCTAACCGACAATAACTTCCAGGAGTGGTTTACATGCCTTCAGGTTGTACTAGTCCATGAATGGAAATCTTACATGCTAGAATCCTCAATGCCCGATCTGCCTACAAAAGAGGTGAGTGATGAAGAGTTCCTTGTATATGAAAAAAATATGAGTGATGTGGTTGAAATTAAATTTTTAATTCTTTCATCTATGTCTAGTGAACTAATGAAATATCAAAAAAACATGGATGTGTATAACATGCTTGAGAACCTCCATGATCTTTATTAGGAGAGAGCTAGACAGAAGCAGTTTGAGATTTCCAAGGCACTCTTTTAGAGAAAGATTGAAGAGGTTTACCTAGATGGGCCTCACATAGTCAATATCATTGGGTACATTGAGAACTTAGAGGTTTTAGGGTTTAAACTCCCTGAATAACTAGTAACTGACCTCATTCTGTCATTACTCCCTCAGAACTTCTCCATTTTTTGTTGTGAATTTTAATATAAACGACATTGATAAGTCTTTTCCAGATCTTCTTAGTATTCTTCACCAAGTAGATAAGTATATGAAGTATGAAGAACCTTATGTACTTATGGTGAACAAATTTAAAGGGAAAGAAAATATATTTAAGCCCAAAGATTCTTCACGCCCTTCAAAGAAGAGGAAGATCAAGGGGAAAGAAAGGGAATAGGGTGCTATCTGTTTCGCATGTGGCAAGAAGAACCACTGGAAGAAAAAATGCACCCATCCAAAGAAGCAAGGGGAAGCTACATTTTCATTCATTATCAAGTGAAATTTATTAGTGTATATAGATTGGGTATTAGATACAACTTGTGGTGGTCACATATATATTCAAATATAGGAATCAAGTAGATTAAAAAAGATTGACCAATAAAAAGTAGATATTCAAATAGAAAATAGAGCTAAAATTGCTATGGTATCTATCAGGGGATACCACATCACGTTTCCAACCAGAATGATCTTGGTTTTAATGGGGTTTTATTATGTGCCTTCAGTTACCAAAGAAAATTATTTTTGTATCCATACTTTATACAGATGGATTTATTTTCAAATTTGGGAATAAATGTTTTCTTCTTTTATAAAGATATAATTTTTATGGTTATAAAAATTTAAATAATAGTCTTTATGTGATGCATTGCATAAACCAAATAATGGAAATCAATAATGAAATAAATTCACATGACTCATACCACACCCAAATTTGGCATCACCAGCTAGGTTATGTAAATGAAAAGATCTTGACTAAATTACATCAAGATGGATATTTAGATTCTTTTGAACTAATACCACTTGGTGTATGTCAGTCATATTTGTAAGGAAAAATGATCCAATACTAATTTAGTGGGAAAGGTGAAAGGGCTAAATAGATTTTCGAATTAGTTCATACTGACGTGTGTAGAACATTTCCTGTTGAATAAAGGGGAGTCTACTCATACTTCATAACTTTTACTGATGATTTTATTAAATATGGATACGTCTACTTAATGAGGTATAAGTTGGATTATTTTGATAAATTCAAGGAATACAAGAATGAAGTTGAGAACCAAATTGGTAATAAGATTAAGAAACTTCTCTAAAAATGTGGTGGAGAATGTCTTAATCAAGACTTCATTGATTATCTACGGGTGTTTGGGATTTTATCTCAAATCACTCATCCTTATACACCTTTGTGGAATAGTGTAAGCGAAAGTAGGAACCGAACCTTATTGGAAATGGTGAGATAAATGATGAGTCATTAAAGTATTCCTTTATCCTTTTGGGGATACTCATTACAAATAGAAACATACATACTAAACTAATTTCCAACTAAAGAAACATAAGGTATACCATAACAATTATGGAATAGAAAGAAAACCATGTTTTCTTACTTACATGTGTTGGGTTGAAAAGCATTTGTTATGGACTCTTCAGATAACAAGATTTCACCCCGATGAACAAAGTGTATCTTTATAGGATATCCCAATGAAAAAAGGGATACTACCTATATAATCCTTCAGAAAAAAAGTCTGTAGTTGACAGACTCCCCACATTTCCTGAGGAGAATCTTATCTCTAAAAGAGATAGTGTGAGTAACATTGAATTAAATGAAGTCCAGGCTCACGATATACAAGATTTGGCATAAGAACAACTTCCAAAAAGTCCCTAGGAAGAATAAATTGTTATAGAGACATAATTACTACATAGGAGTACTAGAGAGGTTAGAGAACCAGAACAATATATTTTTCTAGTCACCAAGGATGGTGAATCATTATTAGTTCATAATAATGATCCTCTAACCTACAAAAAAGTAGTAAGTGGCATAGATGTTGCCAATTGGAAAGAAGCCATGAATTCTGAAATAGATTCCATGTACCAAAACCAAGATTGTATTTTATTAGACCCTCCAGTAGATGTAATGCCCGTTGGTTGTAAATGGGTATTCAAGAATAAAATGGATATGGAAGGAAAATTTAGTACCTATAAGGCATGACTAGTTGAAAAAGAGTTTAAATTGAGTAAAGGAATTAAATATAATGAAACCTTTTCACCAGTTACAATATTGAAATCCATCACAATTCTACTCACCATCATAACTTTCCATGATTATGAAATTTGGAAAATTGATATCAAAATTTTCTTCCTTAATGGGAACCTTCCTGAAGATGTCTATATGACACAACCTAAAGGGTTTGTGACTCCAAAGGATGATAACAAAGTATGAAAGTTATAAAGATCCATTTATGGATCAAATAAAGCATCTAGGTCATGGAACATTCATTTTAATGAGGCCATAATGATTTTTTTATAAAGAACAAATGTGAGTTAAGTGTCTATAAATGGTTTAGTGGGAGTGTATTAATTTTCTTAATAGTATATGTTGATGAAATATTACTCATTAGAAATGAAATACCGATCTTATAGTCTATTAAGGAATGATTGGATTGATGATTCTCTATAAAGGACTTGGGTGAAGAAAAATATATTATTGGGATCAAGATCCATCGTGATAGGTCTAAGAGGTTGCTCAGCCTAACTCAAAATATATACATTGACAAGATACTGAAGAGATTCCGTATGGAACTATCCAAGAGGGGATTGTTTCCAACATCACATGGAATTCATATTTCATGGAAAACGTGTCGTCAAACACAAGGAAAGAAACATAATGATAAGGATTCCATATGAATCAGTGATTGGCTCAGTCAGGTATGCTATGCTATTTACTAGGATAGATTTCACCTACATATCAACTATTTTAGGAAGATATCAAGTTGATCCAGGTGACCATCGTTGGATATAAGTCAAAAATATCCTTAATTATATAAGGCCTAAAAAGATATGTTCTTGGTTTATGGAAGAGATGAGGAACTATTCTTCATAGGATATGAAGATTTTTGTTTCCAAACTGATCTAGATGACATGATTTCACATTATAATGGAGGTTTTGTGAGTTGTAAGATCTCATAGAAGTTTGTGGTTGTAGATTCTATGGTAGATTCTAAGTATATTGTAGCTTCTTAGGTAGTTAAATAAGTAGTATTTATTTGTAACTTCATAAAAGTTCTTGATGTGGTACCTATAAATAATGATCCTATAACAATATATTATTATAATACTACAGCGAAAGCTCTTGAAAAAGATCCAAGGTCACATCAGTGGATGAAGAACATACTTTAGAAGTATCATCTCTTGAGGGATTTTTCTCATAGAGGTGAACTTACAGTGAGAAATATTTCCATGGAAGAAAATGTGGTGGACCCCTTGAATAAATCCTTGACTTATCAGAAACATGACTATTATGTGAGTTCTAGAGGAATGAAGTTTGAAGGTTGTTAGATCTAGTCCAAGTGGGAGTTTATAGGAGTTGGTGTCCTAGGATAATTTTTTTGTACTTTGATTACATGAATATTCAATTTGTTGAATATTGATACAAATTCTTATTACATATTGTTTGTTGTTCTGCATGACTCTAATGTAATAATGTCCTACAGTTTAAGTCACATTGATAAGGTCATATGAGTTCCTCACCATGATGAGAACCTTGATTTCCTATGAAGATATTCTCAAATAATGTTCTGTGGTTGGATAATGTACCATGATGGGAAACATAGTACATAGACTATCAGGTGTGGTTATTCATAAGAAGATGAAGATTCTTCTCATAAAGTTCTCACTTGGTAATATCAAAGATAGAAGATTATGAGAACAGACCCTCTAGTAGAAATTCCTCAAGTTTTAGTGTCATCAAATATTCCTATCTATGAGAACGCGTATTGTTCCTTATAATTTAAGATTATTATTAATTCACATTACCACTCACATACTTAGATGTATTTCCTAAACCATGATGATAAAATTTCATTGAAAATTTGGATATGTTGGGTGTGTCATGAGTAAAATGTCATTAATGAATAATTTAGGGAAGGATTTTTCCCTTAAATCTTTATGGAAGCTGATATCTCAACCCTTTGACTAGAATAGAACCATCACATTAAATTCCATGGCCATGGTGTAACAACATGTTTATTTCATATAGTCAATGAAAGAAATATCGATCATATAGGTTGGTGACACGAATGTGAAACCTAATTGATGAGATATTGTGATAAAGGGATTATATTAGATAGTGAGCATTCGTATTTGGTTATCAATGTTGTGAAATTATGTTCTTTATCTTGGGTTCCTTAACCTATTACTAGAAAAATATCTTATAATTTAGGCATGATTGCCTAATGCCAACGAGAAATAATCCTAGAGGGTCACACACTAAGTGTTTCCGTTGATCTCAATTAAATTCTATTTGAGTTTAATTAATGGAATATATATTTTTCTCAAGTCTGAGTGATAATTTTTTTAAAGTTATATTGATCTCATAAATTAAATAAATATTTATTCACCGGTTTCTGAATAAAATATTTTTTTATTGAATATTTTAATAAATATTTATTTGCTAGATTGTGAATAAAATATTTATTTATGAATAAAATATTTATTAGACTATTCAATAAAAGCTAGAAGAGTTTGAATGGACTAATATTGAGTTGAATTAAAAATATTAATTAAGAAGAACGCTATCTAATATTTTTTAATGTGCAAGTTGGCACGCACCACAAAATAATAATTATATAATTATAATTTTGTGACATGAGATTTATTAAAGGTAATAAATGTTATTTAATGGAAAATATGAAATTAAATAATATTTTAACTTAAATACCAACTCTATAAATAGGAATCCATGTCTATTATGTAGAGAATCCAAAATTGAGAATAGATAATTGTTGCACACAATGAATTCTCTCTCAAATCCTTCTCTATCCCTCTCAAAATGAGAAGTGTAAGAGATATTTCTTCAAGACCAAAGAACGAGTGATCAATAATGAACAATGAAATACATTTGACTCACTGCACTAGCACTCAGAGATCAAGTGGTATTGGTCAGAGATCATAGGAGCACATGTGGATCATTGCTAGATGGATTCTATCCTTGGATCCTCACAACACAATGAAGGTAATTTGAAAGGGTCTTTTTTGGATGATCAACATTCATGAACGAATAAATTTCCTAATCCCATGTATTTATTTCTTCAGATATTAAATAAATCAATTATAAATTTTATGTGAAAGATCCTTGCTCTTAGTTTTGGGAAACGATTATTAAAATAAATTTTAATATATCACCAAAATTCACAGGCTTCCAGTGTGCCTAGAACCAATAGGTACACGGAAAATGGCAGCTCTAGATATATTATTGGAGATCTATCAAATTTTTTATCTTATAATCAATGTGATGGTAGCTTTATGACATTCACTGATAACTCAAAATATATGGTTAAGGGATTTGGTAAAGCAGGTATCTCTAGAAATGTTTTAATTTTATGGTTTTATGTGTTGAAGGCTTGAAACATAATTTAATTAGCATTTCAAAATCATGTGACAATGTAATGGGAATTCAATTTGAATATAATAAATGTTTATTTTTTAAAAATGAATCTATTTTATTTTATGAAATTAGGAAAGAGAATATTTATTCAATTCATTTTTCTGAGTTAACTAACTAGAATGTAAAAATTTATTAATTATATATAAATAGATAATATATTATGGAATCAGAGTCTTGGATGTAACACCCCGAGATTTCATATTACGTTAGTTCTTCAAAGTAATTCAATAACTTACACTACACGCAAAATCGAGTCCAAGCGCACCACGACTTACCAAACTAGACTTTCAAAAGTGGTTATGAATAGTATTAACTTAATTTTAAACTATATATAATCCTTATAATTTTATAATCCATATTATGAGTTTCTTAGACATAATGTAAGAACTAATTCATTTTTTTCAGATAAAAGAAGTATTTTTCAAAAAAATGCACTTTTATTGCCTTTTAATGGTGAACCCTTTTTAAATCCAATATTTGAAACTTTTATATATTAAATTTGACAAAATAAACTTCTTCTTTAGAATTGGGACATAAGAATTTAGTTTCAATAATTTTTTGGTGTTTTTCTGATAACTTTCATATTTGGGTGGATAGTGAAAAATACTATATTTTAACTGAAAACAACTTTTTTAATAAAAATAATTTATAGTGTTAAATTATACATTTTAATGGTTTGGAAGTATAAATATATTATATTTTTACCATTTAATCCAATGCTGGTCATTTTATGTAATTTCACTTTGAGATTGGACATAAACAAGTGTCAATCTTTTGATAGATATTGTTTCTTAAAAATACGCCTTTTGGTTTTGACAATGAGAATTAATTTTAAATTAATAAATTCAACTAATTTGTTTTTAATTTGGTAAAATGGAATTCATTTTTGGATTAGGAATATTTAAATTAGTTTAGGGTGAATTTTTTGTATTTTTCTAAAAACTTTCAATTTTTGATGAATAATGAAAAACACTGAGTTATAGTTTAAAACCGAAATCTTATTTAAATAATTATTTATTTAATTTAAATTTATTTTAGGTAAAAATAGATACACAATACCTATATAAGTTTAATGTAATTCATTGGAGTTAGTTTATAATAATTTTAGATATATAAAAATTTTATTGAACTTTTCACCGTCTTTTACCCACATCTTAGGAGAATTTGCGAATTCACATAAAACACAATTTTACCGCTTCTGTGAGTGGAAGTTCTAAAATCCAAGAGACGTGGTTACTATAAAGGGGTAAAATTTGGTTCAATAAGATAAAAATAATTTTTGGTGAATAGTAACTTTTTACTTTTATCTACCACAGTTAAAAGTAAATAGGGTAATTAAGGGTAAAAATGATACTATTATTACCCTAAAACATGTTCTAATTCTATTTTATAAGTTTAATTAGACCAAAAACAACCTTATGAATAAAATATGACCCTTTAGGTCCACTTGGATTAGATTAAGACATTTATTATTATTTTATTTAAAGAACAGTTAAAAGAGTTAAAATCAAAGTTTAATAACTAAACCATTTTTAATATAGGGTTATACATAAGATAAATTCGAATATAAATATTCATTAGAAATATAAAACGATTTCATACATAATTGTATTTTAATTATAACTTTTATAGATTAAATAGTTAATTTTATTAATGACACAATGATGATGCAGTAATTACCTTATTAATGAAAGAATCAAATAAATGGTATTATAAATATTAAAATAAATATAATTTCAAAGTTTTTATGACATACACAAATTTTCTAGGTAAATATGACATGTTAGTATTGATTAAATGTATTTTTTTTAAGTTATCATGCTGTTATTATTTAAACAAAAAACAAACACCAAATAGTGTCAAAATTGACGTAAAATAGTTTTTAAAACAAATATTATATTATTAATTGATATAATGGTCCTAAAAATCCGAGGTTTGGAAAAAATACTTATATAATAATATATATGACACTAATGAACTAATTGGGGTTCTATTAGTAGTATATAGTAAGTTTATTAACCATATAGTGTAAGAATACAAAAAGACACGGTAAAAGTTAAATTATTTAACTTAGAGTTAAATCTAAATGATAAGGTTAAAATGGTAACCTAAATATGTATAAAACCTATAGGTTGAGATTATTTCGACATATCCCCACCCTAGACTCTAAATAAGTCACTTTTGAGCCATTATAAACTGAATATGAATTTATTATAAAATAATATTTTAAGTTTTTTCAAAGGTGCCCTTCACCCCTCTTATAAAAGGGCACTTCCCCTTATCTCAAATTCACACCTCCAAAGCCATTTGGATCGGATAAAACCTGACCAAATATCCTTAAAACTATCCTAAATTCATCCTAGAGGTCTTAATTTGGTCAGAAATCCAACCTAAGGAGCCCTTTTGATCAAATCAAAAGGAAGAACCCGAAGAAGAGGTAATGATTTCACCACCCTCTTTCAAGTTCTCTTATTCTTCCACTTACTCTTTCTTTATTGTTTACATTATAAAATAATAACTCCAATATCTTATATATAATGTGATGTTATTATAAATATGTAAAAACTATAATCATTATTCTATCCATCTTATGAATGATAATGTCACCATGCGTGCGTACATACGGCTTACCGTCTCCACGCCGTGGTGTAATTTTTTATTCAACACTATGTTACTTGGATGGATATAATGATGAGTAATATGTATATAAATAATGAAAATAACATGCTAATGTCTCTGTAAAATTAATATACCATCCAATTCCACACCTTTAAGGAAATTATATTGCCGCTCGTGCGTACGTACGGATTACCGTCTCCACGACGCGATGAGATTCATTTCCATGTTCACCATTCATCAACAATTATAAAAATATATATTACTAATAAGTATGTAATATATGACATAATTATGATAATATATATATATATATATATATATATATATATATGTACTTACATATATCTTATTCACTTAGTTCCGTTCAATACGATATGAAAACGGAAACAACGTTTATGCGTACGTACGGACTACCGTCTCCATAAAAGGTGTTTTTCATTTCATATATATGTATATTATACATATTTATATTCTAAATATATATGATATATAAATCATGTTTTATATTCTGGAAGTATTTAAATCTTGGTCTAAGTGATACAATCAAGAGTAATAAGTTAAAACATGTACGATAAAGAAAGCGATTATTACCCGAAATGTAAATTTAACATGGAAATTATTATTTAATGGGTAGTATAAAGTCATAAATGAATCATGTATGATATCATAAATATTAATATGGTTCTGGTATAATTTAATAACATACTACGATCTTCATACAGGAGGTTAAACGACCCTCGACTAAAGGAAAGTGCAAGGTAAGGGTTAATTTCACAATCTCTTTATTATCCGAGGTTGTTTTTACGTAAGTATCTACTGGGAAATATTTATTATCCATGTCCATGTTTCATAAAATAGTTTTAAAAGGGATTATTTTAAGGTACTTTTTACTAAAACATCATTTTAAATGTTATAAAGATTTATTCTTCTAAACCATTCTCATTAATGTCCATGTTTTCAAATGGTTTTAAGGATTTATTTAAATAGACATGAATGTTTTTAAATGTTAATTACTTTCAAAAGTTTCAAAGTGATATGGGACACTTTGATTCAAAAAATGTATTTAAATATCTTCCTTTCTAAGTTTTATGACTTTTAAATGTTTTCATGAAAAGGGATATTTCTCTCAAAGAGTTTTAAAAATCATTATCATCTATGTCAAAATCCTTTAATGGATTTTAAACTTGTTTGAAGTATATTTATTATGATTCAAATCTTCCATATAGTATTGAAGGTTTTGTGATATGTTTGACTATGGATGTGTTATTTTTATACCATTCATGGTTTATAGGTAAAGTATTGAAATTTCGTATGCTAGTTTTAATACTAATGTTTATGTTATGTTTAAACCTTTTCATATGAGGAATGCATTGGACTTAGTAAGTGACGGGTGGAGCCCGCTATAGCTCCTCGATGCATCGGTAGGTCTCATGAGACAAAATAGTGTCTTGGCACAAGGCCTTGACAAAATCTTATTTGTAGTATTGGGACAAGGCCTTGACTATGTGGTTATGATAATATGGCATTATGCATTCCTTCATTATGAAAGTGGTTATTGATATTTCATGTGATTATTCGACTAGTAGAATATCCATGTGAATAAGTAAATGGAATTATTTCATTTTATTATTTCCATATTATGCATAATTTCAAGTTTAAAAGGCTTTTTTTTAGTTATACATTGACTTAAATGTTTATGATTATTTATGAAAGTTTCCGTTATATTGTTATCCTTACTGAGCATCTGAGATCACCCCTTTCTATGTTTTAATTTTCTCAGGATCCCAAGAAGTGTATTATGATTGATAAGAAGGGTTAAGCTGGGGGATTAATGTTGTTCTCAAAGGATCATTTATATTTTGTTTTATTTTCTAAAGTGTAATGTAACGTCTATGTATGTAATCTATTTTCCAAGACTGCTAAACTAATCGGTCTTTCGGGAATTGATTCCTTGTAATCATGCCAATTTATTAAAATAATGCACCGACTCTGGGTAACTGGGGTCGGGGCATCACATTGGACATGTGAAGTTTCAGCTACTACAAAAACTTCCAAAGTAAGGACATGTATAATAACTAACCAATTTGAAAATCAATAAGAATTATATGTGTGATTTTTGTTTAAATAGTAAAAAACATAATATTAGATTTAAACATCTTATTAAATTTATAACTAATATACTGTTATAACTTATTCATTTATATTTATTTTCATCCATCTGGGCCTTCGGGCCACCGATTTGGTCCTCGGGTCCTGCAAGGCTTTCGGGCCTCCCAAGGCCTTCGGGCCAGTTGATTCTCAAGGACTTCGGGCCACCTTAGGGCCTTAGGGCCACCCTAAGGCCTTTGAGCCTCATGAATTCAAGCCCTAGACACACTACAAAAAAGGAGAATCCCTAGAAGAGGATTCAGAGTAGGTGCACTCACTTGAGCAGAGCCAAATGGATTGTCAGAATGAGAGGGTATGACTATGCCATCGGTACCATCCTGTTCTTGCACAAGAAGCCTAGCCATATGGTCATGCAAAGGTGGAGAGCTACTATAAGGATGCAGATGCTGGGGAGGTGCAGTTCCTTGTAGATAGTCTGGTTGAATTCCTTAAGACCTTCGGGTCATGTAATCTCCTAAGCCTACGAGCCATGTAATCTCTGAGCCTATGGGCCTTGTAAGGGTTCTGCCTCATCCCTTGAAAGGGGGGTTATCAAAAATAAATAAAAATGAAGGCCTTTGGGCCATTAAGGTAGTATGGAAAATTAGAACTATTATTGAAATTTGAGAGAACTATTTTGAATGAATATAATTTACCAAATTTTTTTTGTATTGAATTTTTGAATAAAACTTATTATATTTTAAATAGTGTTTTAATTATAATGTTTTAAATAAATCCCCTTAGGAATTTCTTAAAGTTAAAAACCCTAATTTTCATTATTTCAAACTTTTTGGGTTTAATGTTTGTATTTTAAATTCTAGGAATAACTTAGATAAAAATGATTCTAAAAGCACTGAAGAAATTTTTTTCAACTATTCTAGTAAAAGTATTTTTTTTTCATTTTTATAATAAAATATATATGGTTGTAGAAGAATATTTTCATGTGAATCTTGAGGAAGATATTTTGAAAAATTATTTTTTTAGAAAAATGTCAAGAAGAGTATAATAGATTCAATTTTCATGAAGAAAAATAAAAATATAATAATGTAATTGTTTGGGGAGAGCCCAATCCTTTTCATTTTTCTTCTAAGTCAAGAAAAATTTATAAATATGACTTTACTGATAGTATTATTGGTAATTTTGATTCTTGTGTTAAAATAAAAATTTCTATTAATTTTTTTGAAAAATCTACTACTATTTATGATTGTATGCTAAATGACATTTTTTATGATTTGAATGATGCTAATTGTATTATTTCAACAAAAGATAAAATTAGTTAATTTTTTACAAATAAATTTTGGTATTTAATTAAACTTCTTGTTGATAATAATATTATTGAAAATAAATTGATATTTATAATTAAATTAGGAGAATCCAGTAAATTTTTTAAGAATAAATCAATACTTGTAGCTCAATGTTATTATGAAGAAGAAGGTATGGATTTTGATGAATATTTTTCGATTGTAGCTAGGATTTAATCTATTATAGTTTCTATCGTTTTTGGATGTTAAGGTTTTATATTATTTTAAATGGATTTTAAAAGTGTGTTTTTAAATGGTTTTATTTATAAATAAGTTTATATTTCTCAACCACATAGTTTTGAAAATGAGAAGTTTCCTAGTCATGTTTTTAAGTTATAAAAGGCCTTATACAGTCTTAAGTAGGCACCTCCTTCTTGGTATGATAGAATTGATTTTTTCTTATTGATAAATGATTTTTAAAAAGTAAAAGTATGTTCTACTTTTTTTTGTTAAAATAATATCCAATGTTTTTTAACTTCTTTAAATTTAACTCATGATATTTATTTTGGATCTTCAAGTGAACTAATTCTTAAAGAGTTTTCTAATTTTATGATAATTGAATTTGATATGAGTTTAATGGGAGAACTTTAATTATTTTTAGTTATTCAAATTAATCAAAGAAATAATGATATATTTTTTAATCAATAAAAACATTATAAATATTGAGTTAAATTTTTTGGTTTAGATTCTTATAGAACTTTTAGAACCCTCATGAGTACTAATTGTAAGTAAGATTTAGATAATTCTGGTAAATATATAGATTTTAATTATTTAGAGTAGTGATTGGTAGTTTTTTATATTTGGATACTTTTAGAACTGATATTATGTTTACTATTTTTTAGGTGAGAGATTTCAATCTGATCATAAAGAATATCTTTTAAAATATGTTAAGAGAATTATAAGATATGTTAAAGGAATTGTTAATTGTGTATTATACTATTCTAGAGAATTTTTTATGATTTAATTATTTATTTTGATTCTAATTTTGTAGGATTCAATATTGATAGAAAAAGAACCTCAGGTATGTTTCATTTTCTTAATAAAGATTTGGTATCTTGGAGTTCAAATAAATAAAATGATTTTTCTTAATCTACTAATGAAAGTGAATATATCTGTGCTGGTCTATGTTATTATCAATAATTATTGATTAAATAAACTTTATTTGACCATAATTTATTTTTTAAAGGATTCCAATTTATTGTGATAATTCCTCTACGATTTCAATTTCAAAAAAAACCTTTTACGTAATTAGAAAACAAAGAATATTGACATGTGATATCATTTTCTTATGGAATATGTGTATAAAGGAGATATTATTCTTGAATATATTCCATCTTAAAATCAACTTGGGGATATATTTATAAAACTGTTGGATTTTAAAAAATTTAGAATATAAAGTTTGATCTTGAAATATTATAAATATATATTGAAATTATTATTTTAATTTGTTTTTACTTGAATTTATTTTCATTTATTAAGTGAGAGTTTATTTTCTTGATGTTTAAACTGAAGTTTTTAAAATTTATTTTCAATATTATTGTATTATTATTCTTTCTGCTCCCCCCTCTCAATCGGAGGGGGGAGTTTCGGGACCGCTTCCGCATGATAAGGGTAAGCCTTGCTCTCCACGCTCTTGTCCTGATTCACATCTGCCTTTTTCGAGGATTCAACTCACCCAAAGGTTCTAGATCTTTTCTAGGAGGAATCACAGCTTCCCCTTCTCCTGACAGAAATTAATGGTGTTTCAGACCTTTGCAAGCTCACCCTTGTCGCCCGATCTTGTCCTCAATGGCCATCAGTTGACGAGTTCGAGCATTTTGTCTCTGATTCTTGGGATCTTTAGGAACACATAGTTGTCAGTCTGCTTGATCGGAGGCATATCATGATCCAATTTGGGTCGGAGGAGGATTTGATTATTTCCTGGTCCAGGGCCCCTCGAAGATGCAAGGGATTTTACTTCTACCTGTTTTGTTGGAGCTTCGATTTTCATATGTGGCGAGATCCATCGATAATCATGACGTGGATAAGTCTCCCTGGACTATCTCTTTCCTTCCAAAATCCCTCTATTCTATGTGAAATCGGAAATATGATTGGCCGCTATTTATGTTCCGACCGCCGAACCGAGTCTGTGTGTCACCCGATCTGTCCACGGATTTGTGTGGAGGTTGATGTCTCAAAGACACCGGTGAATCGTTTCTGGATCATAGACAATAAGGAATTCCGTTTGCATCAAGAATTTCTCTTCGAGTCATGGATGTGATACTGTGCGAACTGCTATAGACTTGGTCATATTGATTTGGTTTGTCACAGTGGAGGAAAGAATGGGTTCTCCCAGGCGATGGAGGCACGATGCGATATTAGTGGTGATGCTTCTGGATCGGCTCCCAGTCTAGTTATGGGTAATCCAACAGACCCTATGAGTGTGTGAGTTGGTGTGGTCGAGGACAGGGATGCGGAGTGCGTTGGTTCCGGCACTGGCATTGCTAATCGGGGTAACCACATGGGGAATCCTTGCCTTGATGATACACCGAATGCTACAAACATGGAGAGGGGGGGCATGGAAAGATACAAGCATCGAGGTGAATATGCGTGTTTGTACAGTGAAGGAGGTACGAGAGCCCCTGCATCCAACAGTGAAGCAGGTTTTTGACCGTCTCAAAGGTGATCTTGGTGCTGGAGGTCCGCCTTTGCTTGAGGATGCTGCTAATTTATGCCAAGTGCAGCCGATCTATGGCAATATGAGGGATTAAGGAGGAGGAATAAATAAGGAAAATCATGCCCCATCTAGTTGGTCCTCTTCTGGTAATATATTTTAAGGTTTGGAGCAGGAGGAGTAACTCATTGTGATGGCTGATCTGCAGGATTTTGAGGGTCTTAATAATCAGGAACGTGTCGGAGTGGATATCCCAAGAAAGGAGTCACTTGGTGGCGTTGTCGGTGAGTTGAACCCTCATTTACTTGTTGTGATTGATCATAATAGTCTCTCTCAGATTGGAGGAGAGTCTCTGACAACCTCAGATGACGTCTTGGGGAAGAATGATGTTGGCTGCAAGAGTTTTGTTTCTATGAATATCACTGATAAATGGGGGAATATCTCTGATAGTGATAAAGAGAATGGTGGAGGTGTCTCAATACCTTAATATAGTGATATTATTCAAGGTGGATGAAAGAAGATGTCTGAAAGTGAAGGTGCTGTGACTGCTCCACCAAAGAGGAGGCCAAGGAAGGACTATTCATACCTACCGAAGCCAGTATCGACCAGGTCATCATCTAGGAAGGAAAGAGGGGATATCACTGCCGCTAAGAAGGGTCGCGTCAACAAACAACCATGTAAGGCGCAAATATCGATGGAGGAACTGGATATTAGAAGGAAGTATGCCAAGGTGTTTAAGCAATGTGAAACAAACTCAGAGTGGGAATCAGCTACTGTGGAAGATGTCTATGGATATGGTGAGGACTATGGTTACTATGATATATAGTTTCTTTTCTCTGGTTGGCTCTGGTTTTGGTTATGGATGACTGTATGACTGTATGACTGTAATCTTTTTCTTTTTATTTTATATATGGTCAGAGGCTCTTACCTCTGACTAACTTGATGGGTATTATCTACTACTTATTATTATTTTTTAAATGTATAACTATAATTTCTCATAATAATTTTTTAGCCCGATGTTGTTTTTGAATGATTGTATAGTCATTGTTTTTTCCTTATAAAATCCTTATAATTATTTATTTAATTTTAATTAAAGATATTTATTATTTAAAATCTTTGTTCAGTTATTTTTTATAATATTTAGTTTTTAGTTCTATTTTATCATGTTTTGATGTATGATATGTGAACCGATCATGATTTTGTTTATTAAATGCAAAGGTCAATCAATCATGTCTTCCAAAGCTACTATAAGAAAAATTATTGAACCTAGCATAAGATATAATTTTTGAAGCTAGATCATGAGTAAACTCAACTAATAAACATGAGTATCATGAACTTTATACGAGAGGCAGATGACATACTATGAACACTCAACCCACTGTGAAGATACCCACTATGGTAGTGAAACAACACATTCCATCTTTTTGAATGAAAAACTTGTAATACCATGAATAACATGTATATGAAACTGGATATTTATAATATAGGAATTTATTGTTTAATAAGATGATGAAAAATGCTCATATCATGATTTAAAGTGAAAATTCATGAAGTTATTACAAATATAGTGCTCAATATGCATGCATTGGAAAACTTGGAAATTCATAAAATCTTTAAATCACACTTAAAGATCATGAGGATACTATGTTAATGGCTCACAAAATGACTCGAACCATATATTTCACTGACAACTAGTTCACATTTATGCATTATGATTTACACTATTTAAGTAAAACACATTTTCACTTTCCAATTTTCAGTACTCATTTGCAGAGTACACATACATTTGTTGAATATACTCATATAGTCCACAAGTAGGATGAAGTTTATACTATACACATGGTATGTGGATCCTAAAATAAGTGGAAATCTACTCATTTTATGGTAGGTGTGTGTTTTAATTGATCATGAGGAATCATGACCCTAATTAACCCTAATAAAAATAGTCACAAGCACATGAACCTTAGCCTAGTTGGTGAGGTCTCTCTAAGTGAATCCATGAGACCTAGGTTCGAAACTAGGTGGAGGAATAATTCTGGGTTTTTGTAGAAGTACTATAGTAGGAACTGTAGCAGTACTATGTGGGTTCTATAGCAGGTAATGTAGCAGTTACTGTAGCAGGTACTGTTTGGTACTATAGCATCCAGAACTATTCACCTTGGGAAACTAGTTTGGTATTGTAGTCTTTAAGGCCTTCGGTCCACCCAGGCCTTCGGGACAGTAAGGCTTTTAGGCCACATTTAAGGCCTTTG
Organism: Viscum album; assembly: GCA_963277665.1. Classification (NCBI taxonomy): domain Eukaryota; kingdom Viridiplantae; phylum Streptophyta; class Magnoliopsida; order Santalales; family Viscaceae; genus Viscum; species Viscum album. Next base: position 898,783,879 of record OY728120.1, read on the forward strand.
GGCTACCTCAAGGCCTTCGTATCACATTAAGGCCTTCGAGCCACCTTATGTGCAGATGCCCAGATAAATTCTACAAGGAACCATCTTCTGAGGAGGATTCAAGAGCATGGCGCATTCACCAGAGTAGGGCTAAAAGATTTGAAACAATGAGAGGGTATGGAATTTACATCGATACTGGGCCTATACATATATATATAGGACATTCTAGCTGAACAACCATGAAAAGGTAGAGAGATGACCATGATGAAGATGCTCAAGAGGGGCGGTTTCAAGTAGTTATAGTTTATATGATTTCCTTAATATCTACAGGTCCTGTAATGTCTCCAAGCCTATAGGAAATGTAATTTTAGGGTTCCCCTAAAACCCTTAAAAGGGTTATTATCAAAAAATAAAATAAAAAATGAAGGCCTTAGGGCCATACAAGTGAGGTAAAAAACCATAAGTATAGATTAAACGCACGGTAAGAACTGGACACACATTATGATGATCGACCACACAACCACACAGTAGGTCAAGCTTCTTCATGTGGTTGGTACATAAACCACAAGTTTCCTTCATGGTAAGTCAATCAAAATAACTATTTTATAGATAAAAATCACTCTTCACTCATGACCACTCCAACACTTATTATGTAAGAAGTCTGAAATTCCAGCATGCTCTATTTAACGATTCTTTTGGAATTTACTATTTATTGTATGTTTATATTTGGAATTCTAATTGTTTTATTGATTTTATTAATTATAATTAATTTTTTGGAAACTATGAAAATAATTTTTAGTTCATTTTAATCTTATTTAAATGAATATTAAATTTGTTCATGTTTTAGCTATAAACTTACCCCATATATTTTTAACATTTGAAAATAAATATTATGAGTTGATATATTTTAATTAACTTATTATCTATATATAAAAAATATATTTATAGTTATTCAAGTTTGTTTTTAAGAGTTTTAATTCGTGATAAATTTTTTTCAACTTTCACCATGAATATAGTATGCATTTTCAAATTTTGAATATTTATTTGTATATATGAATTTATAAAATGTTTTTCAAAATTAAAATTTGAGTTTTACAGAAATAAACTATGCTATATTTTTGGGACTACTTTGATATATTATTATAGATAATTTTTTGATTTTTTAACAATTAATTCAATTCGATTTGAATTAGTATTTATGTTTTTGAATTGAAATGATATTTGATATGATTACTATGGAAAAATAATTTTTTCCTTTAATTGATAATTATGTAGTTTGAATTGGAATTGTTTTATCTAGTTAGAGATTGGATTGTTAGTGTTTTTTAGTTTTATTAAATGGATTCAAGAATTATTAAGAAACACACAAGTTATGAGATAATATATTACTTTGTTATGATTAATTCCTTTAAGATGGAATTTCAACTTTCAAAATATCAAAGTTCTATACCATTCTGTGATTATATACAGAAAAAGTTACATATGTTGGTTGATCTGTCAAGGAACCTAAACCTCTATGACTATTATAACTATTTTTATGAGATATTATGATCCACTAATCAAATTCCAGTGCCTATGATTCTCTTGGATTCTAGTAATTCATCTATTTGGTTCTGTTTGAGTACTATAATTCTTTACATCTATCTCAGCTGTAATTTAATTTAGGTTTATGTTTTTAAAACTCAAAATAATTCTCTCTCATTAGGTTATAACTCCAGAATTATAGATTTAGTTTCATTCAGGTTATGAATCTCAATATAAAAATCTAGAATTGTAAGGGCTACAACTCCACAAAAAAAAATTAGTGTGTCTGGTTGTACATCATATAGAAAAGGTAGGAATGTAAGAGGTTATGATTAAAAATAATATTAGTGAATACTTATCTATCAATGAGTATAGAGGTCTAAGATTAGAGTAGGTTAATTTTAGAATGAACTACTATAAAATTATCAATGTTCATTTTTTACTTTTTTTTCTGCATATTATTACTTGTTGGGAAAGATAATTAAGTCTAATAAATAACATTGATAATAAAATTTGATAATTTATTTGTCTCGTTAAAATTTTAATTTGGTATATTAACTCCTTATAAAACATTTATCATCACCATCTCAAACTTAACACTTTTGGTATGTGTATCATTTTAGGAAAGAGTTTTATTTCTTGGAGTTAAAAGAAAGAATTATCATTTTCTTTGTTTATAGCTGAAACTGAATGTGTTGTTGTTGCAAGTTGTTGTTCTTAGACATCATGGGTTAGATAGACTTTACCTAAATTTGATGTTCATTTTGTAAGAATATAGGTTATTTTTTATAATTATTTTTCTATTTCTATTTTTAATAGTCCATTATAACATTCTAGGACTATAAAAATTGAAGTAAGATATCATTTTAATCAAGATTATATTCAAAAAGTAGATATTATTTTGGAATATATTTCTATAGAAGACTAGTTGGTAGATATATTTACTAACCATTTGGATGAAGTGAAGTTTGATATTATAAAGTATGAAATTGGAATGGTAGTAATTTAAACTATGTATATAAATGAGTATTTAGTATCCACTACTATTTATTCATTATTATTCAAACTATCTTCATGTATCAGTTATAGATTTTTATTAACTGTTTATTAGTTAATTGGAAAGAATGAATGATTTAAATCTATACTATATTTTAAAAGGAAAATATAAAATTTTAAGGAAATTGTTATTATTTTAATATTTATTTATTTCCAATGTTTTTTAAATAACTATTTAGATTTTAAAATTTTAGTTCTTAAGTATGCATTAATATAAGGAGAGATATATTTTGATTTATTATGATTCATTTTACTATTTTTTTGTAATGATTGTGTATTTAATATTTTATCCCTTTAGTTTTAAAGGGTATATTTTATTTTTACAATAGGAGAGTTCATTATTTTAGTTTTTTTTTAAAATTTACAAAAAGGGGGAAATTTTGTGTTTTTTTTAACCTATGATTTTTTTTGTTTTTTAAATGATTAGTTTTTTAATTTCCCAAAGAAGGATATTTTTTAGAGTTTGATATTATTGGTGTTTCTAAGTGACTCTTTTCTCTCTTATTTTTTATTTTTATAATTACTAAACACTATTATTCTATATTTTATACTTATTTTATTATTATTTTTGAATGATGTTGATGTTTATTGATTTATTGTATTTTTTATTCTTATTATTATTAATTTGTTTTATTGTAGTTAAAATAATCTTATGTATGATTTTTTAGAATTTTTCTAAGTAATTAATATTACATATTGTGTTTGTTCTATTTTTTTACATTTTCATGTTTGAATTTATCTATACATTTTTTGAAAACAACCTTATGAATTTGATTTTTGAAAAAATATTTTGTCCTTATAGTTTTTTAACCATAAATCATTACTTTTTAACCTTATTATGTTCAGAAGTTTGAAGATTTTAACCTTATGAAGTTTAAGATTTTGAAAATTTCAAAAAGGCATTACTCAAGGTGTTTAAATGACCCTTAAGGAAATGAATCCTATGTTGTTTAAATAACCCTTATATAATTTTTCAAATGAAATCTGTGGAAATGAATCCCATATTTCTTAAATGCTTCTTATGATACTTAAATTAACCCTGTGGAAATGAACCCTTATAGTATTTAAATGACCCATATGGAAATGACTCTATGCTGTTTAACTCTTATAATATATCCCTTTTTTACATTGAAGTAGATTTTTTATCATGGAGTGTATTACTATATACTATATGTTTTTTCTTGGATTTTTTTTTATTTTTTTATAAATATTTAAATGAAGAAATCATGCTACAATATTCATATCTTTTTTTGAATAACCAATAGAATACTCATATTTTTGAAACCATGGATGATATAACTATTGAACATGAAATAATAAACATGGTGGAATGATTATTAGATATTTATCTATAAATAAATATTGAAGGAATAATAAAAATAGAAAGAGATTGTTTTTGGAGAAAATATTTGAACTAAAAGTTTTCTACTATGATCATGAATATCTATATGGTAAAATCACTTAGAAAGATTCATCATGTTGAAACACATTTACAAACATGATCAAGTAGTGATAACTAGTCACATTTTCATCTATTCTGGTTCTTTGTTCATTGCGTTGTATTTTCTTTATTTTTTTTATATTTTATCTTAACTATGATTAGTTTATTATTTTCCTATACACAAATAATATTGTTTTTTATTATACCACTACAATAAAAGGTACATATTTGGTAGAACCTCCAACTATAAAAGGCAGGTTTTTATAGTTGTACATCCACATGTAAAATAAGGTTTGTATTAGGTTTTGAATCTCATTAAAAGTGCCTTGGTCCGTAAAAGGAAGGTTGTAACTTGAGTTATAATACCCTTGTAAATGTGAAACTTTAAAATAATAAATGTAACTATCCATGTCAACAAGTTCCACCTTTCTTTTTAGGAGCCTATCCATAGTTAAGAATGATTAGCCTAAAGTAGTGTCAAGTTGGGCGACCTCCTAGGAAGTTTCTTGGGGGTTTGTGTGAGTGTGGAAAAAGAACACTGAAATAATATGTATTGGAATTTGGGGATAATCATTATTCTGATGAGTTTTTCCAATGGGTAATAGCATGCAATGTTATTGAAAGGAAACCGAGGTATTACATGATACCCATGTGGTCAGATGACCAGGTTCATGGCCTAGGTAGGTCACCCCTAGAAAATTGATACTTAAAAAGACTAATTTTTACAACCCATATCAAGAAGGTGCATGTTTTTTTAGTGACTATTTGATTAAAACTACATAATTAAGCGTTCTTGTCCTGAAGTAGTGTCAGGATGGGTGACCTCATGGGATGTTTCTTAGGGTGTGTGTGAGTGAGGAAAAAAACACTGAAAGAACATGTGTTGGACCTTGGGGATAACCATTAGTCTAAAAAATAACCTCAATTAGTAATATCCCATGGGGTTATTAGAAGGAAACCAAGGTAATACAAATACCCATGTGTCTAGTTGACCAGGTTCATGTCCTAGGGAGGTCACCTCTATAAAATTGAGACATAAAAATACTAAGTGTTACTACCCATGTCAACAAGGTTTATCATTATTTTCAGGAGTCTACATGTTCAGAACTCTATAGTTAATCATATTTGGCATGGAGTAGTGTTAGGATGGGTGACATCCTAGGAAGTTTCCCAGGGTGTGTGTGAGTGAGGAAAGAGAACACTGGGATAGATGAATGTGTTCGTGGACCAGGGAGGTAAGGTCATGAAAAATGGTATCAGATTCAATACCTAACCTGAAGTGAATATGCACTTCCTAGGTTTGAGGTTTGGGATCGACAACGAGGGAGTTTTCATTTAAAGGGGTAATGAGTGTAACACCCCCTATAAATGTGAAACATAAAAAAACTAAATGTTACTACCCATTTCAACAAATAACACCTTACTTTTTAGAAGCCTTCCTAATTAGAATTCCATAGTTAATAATTCTATTTCAGGAGAAGTGTTAGGATGGGTGACCTATTGTGAACTTTCCTAGGGCATGTGTGTGTTATGAAAAATTACATTTAAAAATCATTTGTTGGCCTATGGGTACAATCAATAGTTTGATAAGTGTCCCTAATGGGTAATTTCATGTGGTTCGAGTTCTGGGGTCCAGAACATGAGAGTTATGATTTATAGGGGCGGGGAGTGTAATATGGGACTCATGTGGTCAGATGATTGGGTTTTATGGCCTAGGGAGTTTGGTTCATGACAAATGGTATTAGTTGAAATACCCAATTTGATGTGTAGAGGTGCTGCCTGAGTTTGAGGTTTGGGGTCCACAATGAGGAAATTGTTCTTTAAAGGGGCATAGAGTATAACACCTCTAGAAAATTAAGACTTAAAAGTCTAAATGTTAAAAACCATGTCAATAAGGAAATTATTTATTATTGGAATCCTAATTTATTATATTTCCATTGTTAAGCTTACTGGGCCTAGAGTATTATCATGATGGGTGATCTCTTGGGAAATTTTCCAGGGTGTTTGTGAGTGAGGAAAAAGCACACTGGGTCCTATGATTGGGTTCATGGACTAGGGAAGTTAGGTCATGAAAAATGGTATTAGATCCAATACCTAACCTGAAGTGGTGAGGCATTTCCTAGGTTTGAGTTTTGTGCTCCAAAATGTGGGAATTGTGATTTAAAGGTAAAGAGAGTATAAAATACCCTAGAAAAGTGTAACATAGAAAGACTAAATGTTAATATCCATGTCAGTAAAGTGTAGATTTTTTTGGATCATTCGCAATTAGAACTCCATAGTTTAGTGTCATTGTCCTAGAGTAGTGCCATGATGGGTGGCCTCTTGATAAGTTTCCCTGGGTTTTTTCATAATGAAAAATCACATTTAAAGAACATGTGTTGGCGTATGGGAATAATAATTATTTTGGTAAGAAACCTCAATAGGTAATTGCCTGTGGCGTGAGGTATGGGTTCCACAATGAAGGAGTTATACTTTAAAATGGAAGAGAGTGTAAAACCCCTAAAAAGTGAAACTTAAAATGAATAAATGTATTTAACCACATCAACATGGTGAACCTTTATTTTTGGAAGCCTACCCATTTAGAACTCTATAGTTAAATGTGCTTAGCCTGAAGTAGTGTCTGGATGGGTGATATACTTGGATGTTTCCCTGGGTATGTGTGCATGAGGACAATGCACACTAAAATAACTTGTGTTGGCCTATGGGTATAGTCATTAGTATGATAAGTGACCCTATTGGGTAATAGCCTATGTTATGTTGGGAAGGAAACCAAGGAATTACAGGATACCCTTGGGGTTATATGATCAAGTTCATGGCTTAGGATCCTACATGATTATAACTTCATATTTAAGCATGCTTGTCCTGGAGTATTTTTATGATGGGCAACCTCCTTATAATTTTCCCAGGGTGTGTGTGAGTGAGGAAAAAGTACACTGAAAGAACATGTGTTGGCCTATGGGGATAGTCATTAGTTTGATAAGTGACCCAGTTGGTAATATATTATGGTTTATTGGGAAGGAACCCAAATTATTACAAGATAACCATGGGGTCAGATGATCAGGTTCATGGATCATGGTGTAATATCCCAACTATTATTATGAGGTAAAAATCCTTTTTTTAGTTTAAACCATTATTTTTGTCTATATGGATGTGCTTAAAGTTTTAAGGAAGGTTTCAAGAGGGATCAAGGTTTGTTCCTAGAATAGAGATTCAATTTATTTAAAAATGGTATGAGGTGCATGGTTGGAGCACACTTAATTTAACCATGTGGATCAACAATGAAACCTAGTAAGAGGAGGTGAATGGTTAGTTTAACTATTCATAGGAGGCTACATGACTATGTGAGAAACTGTAGAGAAATTTCATAGGGGTTTAATATGGTATACACATAGTTTTTCAAACCGTGCACTTATCCCACATGGGTAGTGACACTTAGGTAGAGAATCCAAAATATTGGAACATAGTTTGGCCAAACCGTGCTACCAAACCAAGCTCCCTTAAAAACAAGATGAATTTATGATTCCGTTTGTTCCTTATTTAAAGTTTAAACCTCATTTTTCTTCCCCTAAACCACATAGAATACCATCTTATATGATTGAACTCTCCCTTCTCCATCCAATGTAGGCTTTGAGATACCTTCTTCATTTGGTGTCTAATTATCTCACCATATATCATGTTGGATTCATACCGGTAAGTGATCCAATCCTCTTCCTTCCCTTTTTTTGCATACATATCCATATGGAATACTAAATCCATGTGAGATAATATGCCCAATTTTTTTAATTATTCATCCATTTATCTAATTTATATCATTATATCCCATATTGTAGGCCAATAATGGATCAAGAGTCCACTACCCATATAATGTATGTGGTTTAATGATTTCCCTAAAGTCTAGTTCTTTATATATTGCGCTGTTGTGTAGCGCATCATACTTCCAAAGCGGCACCTCATAGATGAAGTTTTCATTAAATTAGATGCATGGTACTATGTTATATGAACTGTAACCATTGATGAGGGTTAAGAACCCCATTGGGTGTATTTCTAAAATAGATTCAACAAACATGAGTTTCTTATAAATTTGGTTTACCTCTAGAGGCATGTTCTTTCCCCTTGTAATTGGAAGGTTGTAATTAATTTAATGAAATATCCTAATTAAATATAATGGATGGATTGATAAATCAATAGGCATTAGAATCCCATGATACATATTTGAACCACCTTATTAGGTGAGTTAGTTTCCTTTAAAATAAATATCCATTATTAAGTAAATTTATTGTTAAATGTTATGGTTAGACTGTGATCCCATAACCATTAATTATAATATGCCAAGGGTGATACATGGGTTATGAATGAGAATTCCATCAAGGGAATCATCATCACTATTAAATTAAGATAAATTATAAATGGAGTTATATTATTCCATGAGTGAAACTTGGATCCCTTACATGGAATTCCAAGGATGGACTCAAAGGGAAGTGCATTATACTATTCCATGAGTGTCGCTTACGTTTCTTACATGGAATTCCAAGGAAATACTCAAAGGGTAGTGCATTATATTATGCCATAAGTAAACCTTGAATTTCTTAAAAAAAATTCTAAGGATGGGATTATAGGGTAAAACCTTTATATCATTCCTCGAGTGATACCTATGATCCAATGAGGAATTCCATGGATGGTCCTGTAGGGAGATGGGTTCATAGTACACCTGGAGCTAAACCTAGGTTCCCTATGAGGAACACTTGGGAAAAGCTCAGGATTCTATTAAATTAATTAATGGATGCGTCTTCTAAGTTAAATAACACACTTGGATTCAGTCAATTATTACATACATTACAACCTTATTTTAGTTCCTTTTATACTAAAAATTTCACGGGAATTATTCATCCCTTATATGAATATTATCAATGGGGGTCACATTGTCTATGAGTCTTGGGTCCTGTTCCTATTATACAAATTGAATGAAAACCATAAGCATTCGGTGACATATCAGAATTATCCAATGTAGGTAACATTGTATGGGTGATCCTAGGGAGACTCGTATCAGTACGGATGTTTTATGTACTTCATTTATTGCTTTTATTATCCTACCTTCACACTGTTTAATTGTATACTCAAATACTAGATAGCATTAGAAACCATTGGTGGTGACCTACTACGTATATCTCACACCCTATTCAGGACACCGATTAGTACCTAGATAGAATTCATTAATACATGTAGGGATAAGGAAAAACAGTCTAATATGAATTCTTGATTTTCTATTGTTGAATGAATTATGTAATAAAAAGACCAAGCCTATTCTTACGATGATACTAGAGATATCTCTTGATCTTTAATTATTTTTTGTATAGCATGTTGTATATTCCTACTTCTCTGTATACCACGAATCCTCTATTTTTTAATATTTTCATTACATTAATCTTTTGTAGATGGATATATTTAATGTATTTTATACAACATATGGTTTTAATTATATATTCTTATCTGAATGTTTGATTCTGTTGTTACTCATTATTATATTGATCCACTACTTGTTGTACCTTTATATACTATCGTGTTCCACTTGATCATGAGGGTATATTCTTCCCACTATACCACCGTAGACCTTTCTGCTAGCCAACAAATTCTATCTTATGGGGAGGTGAACTTGAGTCCATGTGGGAAACCAGGTTCAATTACTTCTGAGTGAACCAAGTCTAGGAAATCACAAGGTGGCATCAGAGGATCTTTTCCTTTTTTATTACAATTTGGGTTGGTATACTAGAGACTAGGAAGATGTCAAAATTTTGTAATGAGATTATTACTAGGAGTAACTAACCCATGTACAGGGAAAAGACACATTACTAAGGAAGGGAGTTAATATTATGGATTATGATTATTACTTTGGGTCTGATTTCATCTATGGGTGACACACATTATTTGTAGAATTTATTGTTGGTATTTTAATGATTTATTCCTTTACCCTTGTCTTAGTATGGAAATGAGTTATTATCTCATGGATCATTATAATCACTTAAGGGTTCACATGTAATGCATATTCCATGCCATATTTATTTTACAACATGCATTTATTGCAACATGTTGTAGTGCCTTAACTATTATATCTGTTATCTAACTAACATTTATATAGAATAAATAAGATAAATATTTGGTTAATTAATGTGTCTGCAAAAAACTAAATGTATTTTTTCCATATAGCTTCATGGTGGCCCCTTAATTAACCAATTATGTCTTGTTAACCCATGGACCATTGGTCACATGGGATGAAATGTTAGTGGTTACAATAAAATGGATTTCAATTACAATTTAAAGAGTACGTGTGCCTCTATAAATTGGGAATGTTGATCCATATAATTGAACCATAAAAAAGGAATGGTTTCAATTACATGTATCACCAATTACAACTTATAAAGAACATGAATTAATAACTTGGGAATGGTATATTCATGTAAATTAAACATAATATATATAAATATATGAACAACTGATTTATAACTCTTAAATGATACAGTTTATATCAAATGGGGATGTTGATTACAACTTAAAGGGTGTTTTATTCTATAACATGTAATAGAAACTCGATATACTGTAACCTCATATGTATAATAGAGAACTTTCCTTTTACCTAAACTTATTAGTGGGGAGGTGGGAGTTTTCTTATATTCCATTGCGAATTACTATATCACCTAGACCTAGCTTTATGGGAAGGGAGAGGGGTGTGATTCTTGTATAGGAAGGCTTGTAAGAGTATTATCTTTCACCCTGTGATCATTTTATCCAACAAATTCTATTACGAGACATGAATTTGGAATTTTAGATATATTCCACCATGATGGAATCAATTCATGCACCAAGAAGGTAGTGAGGACCATGCTCCTGAGGTGGTGGGCCCAATCCACCATTATTACCTCCTGCAGTTCCACCTGTGGCACTTGTTACTATTTTTGATCATGGTGATGATGTTATGTTTCAAGAGGGGTTATTAAAGCTCATCCAAACCATTTAATGAGCCCCATGACCTACCCCTACTATGGAAGAGTTTACTCTTGAGTTTCAATAGCAACATCCACCTATTTGTTTCAGTGGGTGGTAGTTCTCAGGATTCCAAGTCATGGCCAGAAGACATGCTGTCTATATTCAAGCATATTGAGACACCTATTGAGAGGAGAGTGAAGCTCACTACGTATATGTTTATAGATTATTTCAAGCGATGGTGGGATTTGTTACATAGGAAAATCATCATTGTGATATGGTTTAAATGGATTTCTAGAAGGCCTGGTCTGATTATTTTTATCTTGAGAAGTTGGGGGTTAAAAAATACAGAGATTTTATTCCTCTAGAGTAATGAGATTTATAAATTATGGACTACTCTCATTTTATGGTTATTCAATGCTTTACTCCAATTCTTCTAGGTAAAGAGATATACAAAGTTAGGTGATTCAAGGATGGAATCATGTATTAAATCTGATCATAGGTGAATGTTTTCCAATTGACCACCATATATGGAATAGAAAATTAGGCACACATCACCAAGCATAATCAGATAGAGGCTGAAGGTGTGGGCTAGAGTATCTCAACACCTATACCCAAAAGTGCTTTTACCAATGGAAGAAATCACCGTTTTGAGTCTTCTCATGGGAGAAGTAGATAGAGTGTGTTCCCAGGTAGCCTGGTGGTATTCCATCAGTGTAGTAGGCTAGGAAACATAAAGAATCATTGTATTAGTGATCTAGTTGAGTGATGGGATTACAGAAAAACGATTCATCATTAGTGATTTTTTAGAAATTTTCCTATTGTGGACATTTAGAGAGGATCTACACCAACTCCACATTTAAGAGTGGGGTCAATATATCCATGTTAGGTAGGGATATGGAGTACTACCAACCATTCAGGGCAAGGATGTGGCTATGAATGAGGTATCCAGACACCAAAAACACAACACCAACAGAGAGGGCCTACCCAGAGTAGCCAGGATGTATCTTAGGGTTGCAGTTTGGGCCAAATATATGTAGTGAAGCTGATACCCAAGTAGAAGAGTTTTGGTCCTTCTATAGTCAGATGTACAATTTTAGTAACCTCTACTTTAGTGTTTGTTTTATTTGACATAGGAGATTCCCAATCCTTTATATCTATGGATTTTGTGGAGATATTGGGCTTGAGACTTAGTATTTATGTTGGGTTATGATACTCGATAATCCATTGGGAGTTTTATATGAAATCATATGCTAGTGTAAAAAGTTCCCCTTGAGGAAGGAGGCTATCATTTTGTATGGATCCTCTTTTTCCTTAAGAATATAGGTTTTTACATCATTATCGAGATGGACTAGTTGGTTACTTACCATAACCATGTTTATTTATATCACCTAAGGGTTTATTTCACATCACCATAGGGTGGTAAATATATTCACTAGGGTGAATGGGATATCCAGGTGAGCCGATGTGTACTAGATCACCATGGGCTAGGTGGAGCGATATACTATATTGCTAGCCTTTATCTAGATGATATGGGAATGTGATGTACAAATTTACCTCCCTTAGTGGATCATTTTAGGGATGTCTTTGTTGATAAATTTTCTTTTCTACCTCCTAAGAGAGATAGATTTTATGTTTGAACTAGTTCCAGGAGAATCACCAGTATCCATACCCCATTATAGGATGGCTACTGCTGAGTTGAAAGAGCTCAAGAGGTATATAGAGGACTTAGAAGATAAGGGTTTCATATGAATCAATAATTTACATTGTGGTTTTATCATTATTTTCACTAATATTGTGGATGATACCCATAGGATGTGTGTGGATTACAGGAAATTGAATTAGCTTACCATGAAGAATTTGTATCCCTTACCTCATATAGAAGACCTCTTCAACCAACTTCAAGGAGAAAGGGTTTCCTTTAAGATTGATTTGAGTTCAGTCTACCATTAGGTACAAGTTATAATATTAGATATACCATGTAAAAAATTCCATAGTATATATGGATTGTATGAGTATTTGGTCATGCCAATAACATGCCGATAGTTTTAATGGATATGATGAATCATCTTTTCCACCCATATTTGGATTCATTTGTGGTAGTCTCCATGGATAACATCATGGTGCATTCTTTTACTCAACATGAAAATTAAAAACATATTGAGATCATCCTGAGTACACCAAGAGAGAAAAAAATGTATGATAAGTTAAAAAAATGCCACTTTTAGATTTACATAGTTCACTTCCTAGGTCATATCATATATGAATAAGGATTGTTTGTGGACCCAAGAAATGTAAGAACTTTAGTTTCTTGGGAGAAGTAAAAAAATTTCTTTGACATATGGAGTTTCTTATGGATTTATGGAAATGATAGGACCTTTATACAGAAATTATATTGTCTTGGAACAATAATCATAGTATTGACCATGAAAGGTTTCAATTTTGCATGGTTTGAAGTATGTGAGAATTTTTTTATGATGTGAAAGGGAGATTGAATTCATCACGAATTCTAATTTTACTAGATCCTAGAAGAGGACATATGATATATTGTGATGCATCAGACATTTGGATGAGATCTATTCTAATGGAGGTGGATTAATTCATAATGTATGGGTCTCACTAGTTGAGTTCACATGAGAATAATTTCACAACTCATGATCTTGAGCTAGCAGTTGTGGTTCTTGAATTGTGTTGTTTGAGGCATTAATTACCTACATAGTAATTTGTGGTGTATAAAAACAAAAAAATCCTTAAATAAAAATTCAAATAGTGTGAATTGAATCTAAGATAGAGAAGGTGGTTTGAATATCTATAATCCTTATATTCTAATATCTCTTAATTTTTAGGGAAGGGAAATGCCATTGCTAATGCTATGAGATGGAAAACTCAGGCATAGGAAGTCCAAGAGGTTAGTAACGAATGGAAGTTAATGTCTTATTTTATGAGATGAATTTGGAGGTGTAGAATAATTAGGGATATAATTTACTATAATCTTTATTAGTTTCCTCTTCACTTATGGATATATTAAAGATAAGGCATCTTTCAGATCCTAAGGACTTGGTCATATGGGAGAGAATTTCAGGTGAGGACCCACCGCCTAGTTGGATTATTTACAGGGATGAGATATTATACATTTGTGGTAGTGTATAGATTTTAGTATAAATATGAGATGATTTTATGTGAGAGTATCATTCCTTTTCTTTGGTAGTTTATCTCAGTCTTACTAATATGTATTGTGAATTACACTGCCAGTATTGGTGGCCAAGTATAAAAAGGGAGATCACGATTTTTGTTACTCATTGTTCTACTAGTTGGGATGTGAAGGTGGAACACCAGTGAACTATGGGGATTTTCAGCCATTACCCATTCTAAATTGGGTATGGGATAACATCACTATGGATTTTGTGATTGGTTTACCTAGGTTACCTAAAGGCTATTATGCAATATGGGTGATCATAGATATGTTAACAAAGGTTTCTAATTTCTTACCTATTAGAGAGACCTTTTTTGTTGATGAGATAGGAATGATATATGTTAGGGAGATCATACACCTTCATGGATTTCCATGAACCATAATATCATATAGAGATGATTGGTTCACATCATGGTTTTGGAAGGGGTTTCAGAGGGCATTGATCTCATTAGTACTTATGAGTAAAGCCTATCACCCACAGACCGACGAGCAGTTTGAGCATATGATACCAGTGTTATAGAAAATTATTATAGAATGAATCTTGGATTTCATAATTTCTTAGGAGAAAAAACTAACTCTCATCAAGTTCCATTATAATAAAATATTTCAGGTTACTATAAAGATGGCTAATTATGAGTCCCTATACAGTAGGTTGTTCTGTTCACCCATGTTCCAATTAGAGGGAGAAGATCCAGTGCTACTAAGACCTCATCTTGTTCAAGGTCATAAAATTAGGTACATCATATCAGGATACATAAGGATACAACTCAGTATAGGTAGAAGTCTTATGCCAATTTTTTTTACTGACCACTAGAGTTTGATTTGGTATATTGAGTGTTCTTGCGTGTTTCACCTAGATTAGGGCATAAATTAATTTTGGAAAAAGGGAAGTTAGTGCCTAGATCTGTAGAACATTTCGAAATATTGGAGAGAGTTGGCATGGTATCCTATTAATTGAAATTACCTCAGAGTTACTGAGACATGAATGATGACTTTTATGTTTCAAAATTTCACTATTATCATTCAGACCCATCTCATATCCTTCAGCCTGATGAGTTTGAGTTGGACGTTGATGCTTCTTTTTAGGTGAACCCTATTTTCGTTTTTGACCAAAGAATGAATTCTCTCCGAGGTAGGTTAGTTTCTATATTATGGGTGCTATAGAAGCATGGACATATACAGGAAAAAACCTAAGAGTTAGAGGCCTACAAACATGATCGTTGGACAAAATTATTCTCATATGATACTTTACCGGCCTTATAAGGGAAAATCTAGGTTGAGTTGTTTTAAATTGGTGAGGTTTTTAGATCCTAAATTTTCTTATGAGGTATGAATCCTTTAATTTATGGTTTAAACCATTATTTTTATCTATATGTAAGTGCTTAAAGTTTTAAGGAAGTTTTTAAGAGTGTCTAGGAAATTTTTGGATCCCAAAGCTCTAGTTTTTAAAGAAAAAATTGGAGGCACACGATTAGTGCACAGTTAGTTTAACCATGTGTCTCAACTATAATGGCTAGTAGGAGGAGGTGAATGGTCAGTTTAAACACTCATAGGTGGCTACACATCTATGTGAGTAGATATATAAAAATTTCAAAGGGGATCCACATGGGTTGTTCACAGTTTATCAAACTGTGCACCTAACTTGCATAGGTAGTGCCAATTAGGTAGTGGTGCTGCATGATTGGGGCACGGTTTCACCAAATCATGAATCCAAACAATTCTACCTTTAAAATATTGGAAAGTTTTGATTTCACCCCTACATTTTTTAAAGTTTAACCCTTATTTTTCTTGCCCAAATTGCACAATAGAATCCCCCACATGCTTGAGCTCTCCCTTATCTACCCAAGGTAGGCTTTGAACTACCTCATCTATTCAATGACTAATTATATTGTTGTCTATCATGTTGGAAGCATACCAGATAGCCGTTTAATCACATTCCATCCTTTCTTCACATACATAACCATATATAATGCTAAATCTATGCAATCTAATATTCCCTATTTTTAGGGTATTTTCCATTTCTTTGATTTCACCAATTATATCCCATATTGGAGACCAATAATGGATGAGGATTCCACTACCCATCTAAGTAGGTGGTTTAATTTTTTCCATAAAATTAAAAGGCTTTCTATACCATGTGATTGTGCCATGTGCTGGACTTCCTAAGCGGTGCCTCTGAGATGAATTTTTCTTTAAATTTAATTTTTGGGCCTATGTTATATGACCCATAATCATAGATGAGGGTTGAGAAACCCAAGTAGAACCACCACTTTGGATGTGTTTATAAACTTGATTAAATAGTTAGTGTTTCTTATAAATTTGGTTCACCACTAGAGGTGTGTTCTTTCCCCTTGTAATTGGGAGGTTTTAATTAATTAAATGAAATGGATAAATTAAATATAATGGATGGATTGATAAATTTCTAGGACTTAAAATCCTAGGATATATATTTTAATCACCTTATAAGGTGAGTTGTTTTATTTTAAATGAAATTGACATTATGAAGTAAATGTATTGTTAAATGGTATAATTAAGCTATGATCCCATCGCCATTCATTATGATATGCTGAGGGTCATACATGGGTTTTGACTCAACACAATGGATGACCTCATCAAGAGTATTAAATTATGATTAATTATAAATGGAATTATATTATGTCATGAGTGAAACTTGGATCCATTTTGTAGAATTACAAGGATAGAATCATAGGGAAGTGCATTATATTATTCCATGAGTGACACTTGGGTTCCTTTCATGGAATTATAAGGATTGAATCATAGGGCAGCGATTTATATTATGTAATGAGTGAAAATTGGATTCCTTATGTGGAATTAAAAGGATGAGAGCAGAGGGAAATTCCTTTATACCATGCCTTGGGTGATACCTGGGTTCCCATGATGAATTCCATGGATCAGATTATAGGGATATAAGATCATAGTACACTTGGAGAAATACCTAGGATTTTTATGAGGAAATCCTCAGAAAATATTAGTATTCCAATCAATTATTTAAAGGATTAGATTTACAAGTCAAAGAACACACTTGGATTCAGTCAATTATTATATATATGATGTCCTTGTTTCAATGCCTTTTATACAAAAAATTTGATGAGACTTATTCATCCCTTATATGAATATTATTAATGGGGGTTGTCTTGGATATGAGCCTCGAGTCCTAAGACTATTATAAAAATTGAATGATATGCATTAGTATTTATGGAAATACTTTCATTGGATGATATAGATAATATTGGATGGGTGATCTATGTGAGACACTTACTAGCATGGGTGGTTTATTTACTTCATTTAATACATTAATTGTCCTACCTGCACATTGTTACATTGTATACTCATGGATTTGATAACATTATACATTGTTGGTGGTGGCCTACTGAGTATTTCTCACACCCTTTTGTGGCCTATGATTGGTATTCAGATCGAATTTGTGTATATATGTAGAGACAAGGGAAAAAAACCAACAGGGGATGATTGATTTTATATACTAGGATAGAGTATGGGATAAGAGGACCGATATTACACTCATGATGATATTAGAGATAGATCTTGATATTTTGTTCCTTTTTTTACATCATGTTGTGTATACATGATTCTCTATATCACATGTATCACCCATTTTTGTAGAACATCGTTACATTCATCTTTTTTTATATGGATATGTTTATTATATTTGCTACTGCCCATGGATTTGGTTATATATTCCTATCTAGATATTTTATTCCACTATTACTCATTTTTATATTGATCCAATTATTATTATAACTTTATATACCATTGTTCTCTCTTCTGGTCATGAGGGTATAGTCTCCCCATTGTACCATCACAAACTATTGATTCTAGTCAGAAACCTCTAGCATATGAGGATGTGCACTTGAGGCCATATGGCCAACCAAGTTTGGTTACTTCTAAGTGAACCGGGTCTGAGACGTTACATGGGGAGGTCAAGTCATGACATGTGTTGTGAATCTCATACAAATTTTGGTTTTGGTGGATACCATTTTTCTCAAGGAGTAGAGAGAAGTGAAGAGTAGATGTGTGATCACTTTGATTCAAAATACTATAAAAATTCATGATGTTTATATTTTCTTTATAGCTCTTTATTACTTTATATTCTAATTATAATTTCCATTTTACTTGAACATGAATTTACTATTAAAGTATAACTCTCATTTTAATTTTTGTTTAAATTTATGAATGGTCAATTCACCATATATTACCATTTTTGGTATCTCAACTTGGGAAAAAACATTTAGGTGAGAAACATAAACCAATTTTCTAGTGCACAGTTTTTCTAGAATATACTAAACCAACAATGTGGAAGGACTCAGATTTATGATATAACCAACACAATTAGCATCTTCCAACAAAAAATTCTTTAGGAAACCTAAATGTTACCTCATGCTTTAAGCTCTCTCATTCAATTTACTATTCATCCATTAAACAAAAATATTTTTCTCTGGTATCCTATATAGTGTATTCTCAAACCAAATTTAATTCTTCTAGAAATACATCTGAAATTATTAACTTCCATACTCACCATCATTATCATACCTTAATAACTTCAACTTTATCCCACTATCTTTTTCCACCATGGATCTCCATTGAATGAATATTCCAAAAACCCTCATATTTTTTCTTAAGTAAAAACATCCACACTTTTTGTGTTGTATAATCGATAAATGTAACATAGAAGAATGATCCCATAAGATAATAAACTAGAGTTATACCCCCAAAACCATGTGAGAAAGATCAAGTTTTTGAGTCTTGGGTTTCCTTCCATTTATAACAAATGATAACATCTTATCTTTCCTAAGGATATAACTCTCACATGTTCTTAAATCCATATGAATGAGCTTTAGTACTCCTTTAACCACCTAGTCTCATATTTTATTCTCACTCATGTGTCCAAGATGGAAATTACAAACCTCTACACATTCAAAAGTTTTTGTTCTGATATTCATTACACCATATAACTTTCCCATCAAATATAATGATCCATATTTAGAAACTTTGGAAACCACAATGGACCCCATGTGTTCTTCTATACTACATCCACAAAATTCACATAGAAATTATATTAATAAAACTAACCAATAAATATTATGTTATTCTATAAACTTGGTATATGCTGCACTCCCTACAATTCCAGCAAGCCTCCGGTTTCAATTTGGACATCCACTTCCCCTTTTCCTATAAACCAAAGAGATTCATTATATATAAGGTGAAACCTCTCAAACCTTCCTAAAAAATACTTTATCAAGAATCCTTTATTGAATTTAGAGTAGAAAAAATCCACATAATTAATAATCTATGATTATAAAAGAATATTGACATTTAGAAGTAAACTACATTCCTCCTAAACTGCTGTATTTTTAGAAATTTTGGAAGAACATATTCTGGAATTTACTCTCTGGTCACTATAATACATTTTTTGGTTCCCTTTCTTCCCAAAATGATAGCATATGGGCCCTATCCCAGTTGATTTACCATGAATTATTTCTCTCTTCTCTTCACCATTATTTTTACTTTTCTATTAAATAAAACATCATCTACCTTCTGCATTAAACATCGTTCAGGTAGGTATAACAACCCAAATATTTATTACATGACTATTAAATAATTTTTAAGATAAATAAAATAATATTAATATTTTCCAGAATAAAATGTTTTAGTATCTTGGGAGAATTATATTAATACATCAATTATAAATAATAAAGATTAACACTATCCTTCTTCATAGTTCTCTGAAAATATCTCATGTTCTACTTAGTATAGGTATTCACCTAAGGATATACATAAAATAAAGGTTTGAGCTAAAATCTCAGTATGGGGAGGAATAACATGGAAGGAATAAGAGACATGAATTAATAGTACATGGGTGAGCATAATCATTACCATCATATCATCATAAAAATCACGAGAGAATAATTTGAAAATGAATAGAATGTGACATATATATAATAATAAAACAACACAACATAGTGGTTAAATACCATACATATTTTTTAATAAATCTAGAATAATTTTCATATATAATATATGTGTATAGATAATAACATCATAATAATGAACATAGCTAGCATCATGTTTACACATAATACACATAATCCCATGAGATATATCATTTTAGTCATAGTGAGTATCTCAAGAGGGGGGGGGTGAATTGAGCACCCAATAAAAATTTCTATTCAAAACAAGTTTAAATAAAATCCCCATTAAAATAAAAAATATCCCTGCTAATAAAAATAGAATATCGATATAAGTTTTAATCTTTTAAGATATTTCTAAAAGAGTGATTAAGTATCAGTTAAAACAATATGGAAAATATTTTAACTTTTTAAATCAATTTACTTAATAAAAATATTATATAAACACTAATTAATACTGACTATCAAAGTAATGGTTTTGTTTACAATTTTAAAAAAATCATTTTAATGCTTTGAAATGATAAAAACACACAACAGAATAAATACAAGAGGATCAATATCAAGCTAAGACCTAATACTCTCCACTTAGAAACAACGTTATTCTAAGAAGATTATATAAATAATCTTAATCCAAAACCTGTATTGGGTATACACAATAGCTAAATTACTATCCAAGCCACACAGGGACCTATTATACAACAACCGTGAGAAAAGAATAAACACAGAACACACAAGGACCTCTTCCATAACACATGGGTAAGAAAGTGTAAAGGTAGTTGAGAAGATATTTTATATCTTCTAGCTATAGTACAGAAGACAATGTTCATTCAATAAACATAATAAATCACACACTACACTAAATGTAAATACACAGATAGAAATTGCAATAAAAAATATGTAGAAAAGACAGAGTTTTTATTTCTGATGTATTCTGAAGCTTGAGACTCCTCGTATGTAGCTTGGATATGAGATCTAGTGGTTTCTCAAAAAAATTCAATAAAAAAGAGTGTTGTAATCTCTCATCATTGTGAATACAGGAAAGGAACTAAATGTTCAACGTGATTAAATCTTCTATAGTTGATCATAGGTATGGATGCTTTGTTTAAGGCACACTTCACAACATTGTTGCAGTTTTTGATTTTGTTCTCTATCTTGCCTCTATTTTCTATCTACCTTATCAAGAATGAGGGAGTATTATTATTAATATATCATTAGAATGCGGGAATAATCATCTGGATCCTCTTCTTCTCGTACTGATTGACTGAAAAAAACTTTAATGCATCCCTATAATAGTTTAAGAATAATCATCAAAATAATTATCTGCATTAAATTCCATAATATATCCTTTAGAATTATTTAATTCAAGTTAAATAAAAATAGTGACGATGACTCTTCTAAATGGTGAGACAAATCTGGGATTGACTTAAGCTAGTGGCGAGTCTGGACAATAGTGAGTCAGGCTAATGGTAGGTTGTGCTCAATGTTGGTTCATGTCAGTAGTGACTTGTCTGAATGGTGACTTGTCTTAGTGGTTACTCATATAATCACTTTTAAAAATTTATTGGAAGTAGGTAAAGTCCTATGGTTTGTTATATTCAATGTTGAGTCTTCACAACACTTTTTCCAAATCTAGTGGTGACTAAGTTTTGATGGTGAGTCATCCTTTAGAGGTGGGTATTTTCCATACATAGCCAAGTTTCCATCCCGATGGTGACTCATCTCTAATAGTGGTTCTTTTTCATACTTATCCAAATTTCCATCCTAATGGTGACTCATGTATAATAGTGGGTATTTCCCATCCTTGACAAATTTTTATCCTGATGGTGATTCATTACTAGCGGTGACTCATCTTCAATGGTGATTCATGTCTGGTGGTGCGTGGAGTCTGATAGTGGGTCTTTTCCAACACTTAGCCACAATTTATCCAATCTTCCATATATCATAAAATGCTATCATAAAGCATAAAACTCATTAATATCATAATTTAAATTATTTTGTGATCATTAAAACGAGGGTTCTAACAATCTCCCCCTTTATGATGATAAAAAATCATGTCATTTTAAAACCATATATAGAATAATCTACAGTTTTAAAATAGACCATGTTAACACTTTAAAAGATATAGTGAGAGTTTGATTATAAATATTAGCTTAAAGAAGAAATGGTATAAAATATATTAAGTAGAAAATAGTATCATATATTGTTAAAAGTAAAGACATATGGTATCAAACATAGTTAAATTGTAATTAGTATTAGAGGAAGTTAAAAAGATAGTATCAAAGAAAATATGGCATCAAAGGAATAAACTAAACACATATACCATCAAAAGAAATATCATTAATTAATATATAAAAGGATAGTAGTACTATTATATAAGTATATTAATTGGTATCAAAGAAACATTTAAAATCACTATAAAGGATGGTATCAAAGAAACATCACTGTAAAATGAATAAATAAATTCCATATATTCATTCTACCCCTTTTGGTATTATAAAGAATTAAAAATAAAAACAGAAATAAAAATAAACAGAATATAAATAAGAAGATAATTGTCATTGAAAAAGGAAATTTAAGTACAATAAAAAATATACAACAAAAATTCAAACAAAAATCTCCCTATCAAAGAACCAAAGGTCAAATATCAATGATTTTAAATAGGCACTTTGACATTACCTTTAATAGAGGTAGAAGGAACATAAATTGATGCTGAGGTAAGTATAGGGATTATAGTAGGGATAACAGGTAGAGAAAGAGTCTCTTTGATAATTAATGGTCTGAGTTTCTAGACAGCTTATTTGGGAGTCAAACTCAAAGTCCAAAACCGATAAGGTAAAGGTGCATTGGGATTTCTGGTAACACCAGGTCTGAAAATATTTGGACCAGAAGATGGAGGGTGAGATGATTAGTGATTGGAATTGAATCTTGATTCACCACTACAGTTCCAGAAACATTAATAAAGGGTTTCACAAAATTTATGAAGTCTATAATAATATTTCATCCCTTATCCATAACACTAAAAAGTCCTTTTTCTCTTTGATAAATAACCTGTGCACTAGGGTCATCACTTTCAACTGATTTTTTTAAAATATTGAGTGTCTAGAGTAATTATTATACTCTCAAAAAGGAAGTTGAAATGAGAGTTAAGATCATGCTTATTAATAATCCCCAAAAGGTAAAACTTTATATACTTTGTAATTGTCTCTGTATCAGCTTTCATATCCTTCATATATTCTCTAAACATTATACTCACATGATCACTGTTATGTCAGATCTACCTCAAACTTTCCTGAGGCATATCAAGAACATTTTCTAAAACAACATGGAGATATTATTTGACAAAATATCTGATAAAATCAACATCAATATAAGGAGATGGATCACTATAAGTTGAAGGTGATGAAGGAATACTCTCCAACCTCTCAAGCAAAGAATCCATACTAAAAGCAAAGGAAATTGACATCCCCTTAAACACATATCTCACAGACTCCATATCACTGGAAATACTTCTATTTTATATCTAAACCTCTTGAATTTAGTGCATCATCTTTGGATGGATATGATGAATCATAATCTCAAATATATATCTTTCATTCCTCTCACTCAGCTTAGTGACTTGAGGTGCCTAATTTTTAAATACCACACCAAAATCGGAGATAATTATCTCTCTAAAGGATTCCAAGTCATCTCTAGTAACAACATACAATGGAATAGATGTAATGAAAGGTTCATGAAAGGGTATAGAGGAAACGATAGGTGGAACAAAATCATATTCTAGTTCATAACTGGGATTCACATTAGAAGAAAATATCTTTAGATCACCTACTTTATCTATCTATTCTACTAATGATCCATTAGGATCTATCTCTTCTAAAATAGTATGCCCACCATGCTTTGGTATAATTTTATCATCATCTAAATCTGAGTAGTCTAGACATAGTCTAAAATACCATAGAAATATATCCCATTCCTCAAACACTAATACATTTGAAATGGATGAAGACACACTATAATTCTTACCAACAATAGTTCCAACAACTGTAGACTCAATAAAAATAGGCACAACACCCAACTTCTTTTCAACTAACTATTCTTCAATAGTCTACTCAGTAACCCTCTATAGAATAGATGCAGTAATAGAAAGGTCTCTATAAATAGGACTAATAAGGTGAATATCCAAGCTTGGTGATACCTCCCCCTCAACAGATTCCTCTTTCTCATCTCTAGAATCTTTATCCACATCTCTAACTAAATAGGGACTATCTTCAGTTATAGAAACAACTAAAAAACCTAGATAAGAAATAAATTCTCGAGGAATCTCAATATGCTCAGTACCAATGCGGTAACTAGGACAATAATGGTCAGAACCACTATCACTTTCATCTCCATCTCCATTTTCATCATCTTTTTCATCTCCACTTTCTTTTTTATCTTCTACTTCTTCTTCCTCTTCTTCATTTTAACTATTCTCATAAATACCATTTTCTTTTAAAAGATTTAGAAGTTATATTAAACTTTTATTCACTAGAAACTTTTTTTTCTCCTTCCTCACTTACTTCTTTTAAATGAGTCTCTCTAATAGAGAGAGATATAGGAGGTCTAGGAGAACCAAAATAAATAGTTGGAGAACTCTTTTTTAAGTATGGGTCACTACCTTCATCAACTAAGAACTCTTACTCCTCATATCTAGAGGAAACATCATCATCCTCTATCTCATCTAAGTAATCAACCACATCATCTGGGTCCAATATAGTATCTACAATGTTATTCATTCTAGTTGGGTGACTGACAAGATTAAAATCCTAATAGAGCCTTTCACCATCATCAATCCATTGTTTATTCCAGGGGTTCCAACTATCTTCATTCTTTTTAAAATGAGATTTGTAATACAAAAACCTCTACATTTTACTATAGTTTCTTCTTCCCAATCAACCAAAACCTTGGACTCCAACATGGAAGAAATGAAATTAGGGTATATAAGAGAGTTTGATCTAGAGGATTTCTTTCACATATCTTTTATGTGAACCATTAGGTATATACCAAAAAATTATCTTTTCTCCTTTTTTTATATAAGACATAAAATATATAAATCTGGATGCCTTATTTTAGTAAAATAAACTTTCCTTAAGAATTGTACATATTGAATAAAATTAAAAAGAAACTATCATTCACCATTAAGCTCAGTTTTCATTGGTCTTCTTACTAACCCATCTCCACTCAACTCTGAAAAGGCATCCTCATATAAAAAATCATCATCGTCACTTGGAACAATTCCTTGATAGTCATTTAAAGAACCTTCATGAATAACTTTTAGACATCTATCTCAATTACTTGAAGAGAAAACAACTTATACACCCATTTATTCTTTTTCTTACACATTATTCATCTTTATCAAAGATGAACTCAATGAAATGATATAACTGGTGCACTAAACTTTGATAAAATGGTATATCATTGTTAGAGAACCACTCTACCTATCTTTGGTCTTTCAAAACTTTAAGCACCAACAATTTTCTAGACATAAACCATTCAGAATGAACTTCTTTATCATGTAACACTACTTGATTCACATGAAAAAGTTTCATTAGCTCGATGGATGAACAACTTGAATCTCCTCTCTGCTTGTTTGAAGGATGCGACTCTTATAGAGAAGATATTGTAGTTCTCTTCACTCGAACCATGGAAATCGACTCAATATGTTAGGAATAGGTTAAATGAAATCCAAAAGCCAGGAGAGAAAGGGTTATAGTGAGGATTGAGAGTAAGTCACGAGGGTGAGAGTGTTGAAATTAGAAAATTATATAATTTATATAATTTAGGGATTTATAAATAAAAAAAATCCATTCATATAAAAAACTAAATCAATAAGTTGTAAAATAAAAATGAGAGTGGAAGCTTAAAAACTAATGGTGGGACAATTGAAAATGACAAGTTGTTTCATATGGTGGGTAAAACTCCAATGATGAGTAAAACACTAATGATGAGTAAAACTCCAACGGCAGTAAAAATACAATTGTGGGTAAAACTCCAATGGTGGGTAAACACCAATGGTGGGTAAAAATCCAATATTGGGTAACACCTAAGCAAAATTAATCATGCTTAATTCATGTTTGATGTAGTTCATTATCTCATAATTAAATGGTTTAGTGAAAATATCAGTAAGATTATGTTCAGTTCCAATGTATTTAAGAGTTATATCACCCTTTTGAAAATGATCTCCCAAAAAATGATGTCTTACATCAATGTGTTTTGTTCTAGAGTGAGATACAAGATTCTTAGAAATATTTATAGCACTTTTTTGTCACAATTTATAGGTACATGTTGGAATTGATATCCATAGTCTAGAAATATGTGTTTCATCCACAAAATTTGATCACAACAGCTACTAGCCACTATGTATCTGGCTTCAGTAGTAGATAGTGCAACTATATTTTGTTGCTTACTACCCCAAGATACTAGAGACTTTCCAAAAAGGTGACATGTTCTATAGGTGATTTATCTGTCTAACTTACAACCACCAAAATTAGTATCTGAATAACTAACTAAGTCATATGCTTGTCCTCTAGGGTAGATCAATCCTAAACTAGTTGTATACTTGAGGTATTTGAAAATAATTCTTATAGAAATTAAGTGTGAATCTTTTGTATTTTCTTGAAAATGAGAACATATACACACACTGAACATAATTTTAGGTCGGCTTGCAGTTAAGTAGAGAAGACTTCCAATCATACCTCTGTAACTGGTTTGATCTACTGATTTCCTAACTTCATCAAGGTATAATTTATAGGTGGTACTCATAGGAGTTCCACTACTCTTAGTTCTATCCAAATTAATTTTTTAAAAGGTATGTAGTATATTTAATTTGATTTAAAATATTTTTTTATTTATTTTGAAAAATATGAAAATTAAGAAAGAATTCCAGTTCAACCACTAAACTCATTTTAAATTCATTTTTTATCATCTTTGAAAAATCAATACTTATAAAAATTTTAAAATATCCAAAAATAATATCATCTATATATATTTGAACAATAGAAACATATTTTGAAATTATTTTTACAAAATGGTAGGATCAACTATACCTTTTGAAATAAGAAAAGAGACGATCCTATGATAATAAGATCAAGGTGTTTGTTTTAAACCATTTAAATATTTTGTTAACTTGAAAACATGATTTGGAAAATGAGGATTTTTAAATCTAGGTGGTTGTTCAATAAAAAAATACTCAACTATATACCCATTCAAGAATGAAATTTTGGAATCCATTTTATGTAGTTTTAAATCTAGATGTGCTGCACAAGCTAGAATTATTCTAATGGATTCATGTCTAGATATAGTTGAAAAGGTTTCTTTATAGTCTATACCCTCTTCTTGACTATACCCTTGTGGAACTAATCTATCCTCGTTCCTTACTATTGTACCAGATTCATCAACCTTATTTATAAACACCCATTTAGTTACTATATCCAAAGTTTCTTTGGGTCTATTAGTAAGTTCAAAAACCTCATTTGTTTCAAATTGATTTTTTTCTTCTTCCATAGACATTACGCATAATTCATCATTAATTACATCAGTGATGTTCTTAGTTTTAAGCTATGATAGGAAATATTGATGATCAACCTGGTTTCTTATAGAATATTTATTTTATATACCTATATATAAGTAAAAAAACATCTAAAGGATGGTATTTAAGAGTCCTAATAGCTCTAGAAAAAGAAGGTCTGGTCACCTTAGGGTCTTCTACAGGTTCAGGTTTAGGAAGTTCCTTATAAATGGATGATTTTTTGCATGTTTTACAGTAGAATAAGAAGATTTTGAATTTATGTTCAAAGTAGATAAATCATCTTGAAGGTTCTCTAAAGGGGTTTTGGGTTCTTGTGGATCTATCTCATCAAACTTGAAAAGTAAAAAAATTTCCACAGTCTTGGTTATTTTGTTAAAAACTCTATAGGATTTACTTGAATTTGAATAACTAAGGAAAATTACTTCATCAGTTTTGGAGGAAAACTTGTCCAGATTATCCATAGTATTAAGAATAAAAAAAATTCAACAAAAAACTCCAAAGTGGTTAATGTTAGGATTTATACTATTCAAAATACTCATAATCTCCCTAAGAATAGGAAAATCAAATTTCATGGGGTTTTTATTTGGTTGTTCAAAATGGGAGATAACAAATGCAGAATGGTCCTCTGAGGGGTACTTCATGGATTCCATAACATTAAATATCACAACTTCATCCCCAAACTCCATGGAAAGTGTACCCTCATAGAAATTTATGATAGTTTTTGTAGTTTTGAGGAAGTGTCTACCTAAGATAATGGGAGCATGAGAACTTAACCGATCATCCTCCATGTTAATCACAAAGAAATATACTGGAAAGATCATGTCTCTTACCCAGACATGTACATCCTCAAGGACTCCCGTTGGATATGTTTTAGCTCTATTTAACAACTACACCACTACTCTTGTCGGCTTTAACTCACCAACTTGTAAAGAAGAGAATACAGAGTGAGGCATCACATTTAGGGAAGCTCCCAAATCATAAAGAGCATCATAAAATTGAAAATACCCTATGGTTCATGGGATAATGAATGTCCCGAGATCATTACACTTTGTTGGCATTGCTAGAGTTGGTTTAATGAGTGCTGACACATTCCTTCCAAGATTGATCCTCTCATTTTCCTTGAGCCCTCTTCAATTGGTACAAAGTTCTTTTAAAAATTTGGCATACCTTGGGATTTTCTTAGTGGCTTCAAGTAATGGGATGTTGATCTCCACATGCTTGAATTTATCCAAAACTTCTTTTTTCATCACCTCTTCAGCCATCATTTTGGTTTGTACAACTCTTTTTGGAAATGGAAGGGGTTTAGGAGGAACAAAATCAATCTTTTTCTTACCTTTATCTTTATCCTTGGATTTCTCATCAGTTTGTATGGAATGGGGCTTCTCTGGAGTTGAGGTGAATCCTGGTGGAACGATAGGTGCATATGTATCAATTGTTTTCTTCCCACTTCTCAATGTGATGGCACTGACATTCCACTTGGGATTTGGAGTAGGTTGGGAAGGAACATTTCCAGAGTTCTTACTTACCAGTTCATGGAAGGCAGTGGCAATCTGGCTCATTTGTGTCTTCAACTCCCTTAGCTCTGAACCTTGACTCTTCAGCTCATTCTGTTTATTAAGGAAAATTTTATTCAAAAGGTCATCAGTTTTAGAATCTACATTGGGTGGGGTATTCCCTTGTTGTTGTCTTGTTGATGTTTGGGATTCAAATCTCCTTTGAGGTTGTTGGAAACCCTATTGGTAAGTCAGAGGCCACTAGAAATTTAGTTGAAAAGGGGGCCTTTGTTGTTGTCTAGAGCCATACCTCATGTCCAATTGATCCGTCCACCCTTGGTTGTATGCTGGAGAAAAGGAATAAATCTTATTTTAGGGATGTGTCTGTTACTGCTGCTGATATGGTCTCCCAGGAAACACTACTGCACAATTTCTTATTTCTTGTAGTTGCGGGAAACAATCAGTTGGGTAAATTTTCTTAGTGCAAATTCAAAAAGGCCTTGAAGGAGGGGGTTGGGATGTCTTTTGATCCAATGCAATCAGCCTCACCATAATGTCCAATTATTATAACTTAATATCAATCAAATGACTTTCAAGAGAAGGACTTACCTGATGTACTCCTCGAACATGTGGTGTACCTCAATCGCCAAATTGTTGGGTGTTTTGGGCCATCTTGTCAATCAATGCACGTGCATCTACTGGTGTCTTGTCCACCAATGCTCCTCCAGCTTCAACATCCACCATGCTTCTCTCCACAGGTGTGAGTCCTTTATATAAGTACTGGATGAGGAGTTACTCACTGATTTGGTGATGTGGAAAGCTTTCACACAACTTCTTGAATCGCTCCCAATACCCATACATTGAAACCCCTATGCTTTCTTGATCCCCGAGATCTCCTTATGAATTGAATTAGTCCTTGATGCTGGAAAAAATCTCTGCAAGAAAATATGTTTCAAATCGTTCCAACAAGTTACATCTTCGGGTTGTAAATAATACACCCAATCTTTCGTAGCTCCATCAAGTGAGAATGGGAATGATCTTAGTTTGATTTGGAATTCAGATACATTTCTTGGTTTTAGGGTTGATCAAACCACATTAAATTCTTTAAGGTGTTTATTGGGATCCTCACCAGAGAGGCCATGAGATTTTGGAAGCAGGTGAATTAATCCAGATTTCAGTTCAAAGTCTGATTCGATATTTGGGTATGCAATGCAATTTGGTTGATAATTAATATCAGGTGTATCCAATTCTTTAATGGTTATATTAAGTTCATTTCCGTTATTTTCATCCATTGGTTCTTTTTTTATGGTTTAATTTGAATTTATTCCAATTTCAATGTTCTGAGAGTGGAGGAATCCTCCAACTGGTTGAATGTTGAAACTTCTCATAGACTGAGAATGACTGATTCGATCCCGAAGACTAAATTCAATATCAAGTTAAATATCTAAAATATAATTGGGATTAGTTCATGTCATAAATCAAATAAAAATTAAAATAAGAAGAGTGGACCATAGTAAAATAAAAATGAGAAGTTTGAGTTGATGGTCTAAAAATAAGTAGAAGAAAATAAAAGAAGAAGAAAAAAATCAGATTGGGTAAAGGAGGAAGAGAAAAAAATAGAATAAAATGTAAAATAAAATAAATACCTCTAATTAGTTGAAATAATTACTTGCCTCCCCGACAACAGTGCCAATTTGAAAGGACGTTGTCGCACACGCTCTCAAAAACATTTATTTGTGATTTTACTAAGTGAAACACAGTGGATGACCTAAGTCATTCTCTCAAGGAGGAATTGAATTAAACAACTATTAATGGGATTTAAGTAAGTATTTAAATAGTTCAAAATGAAGGAAAAGAAAGATTGGGGGTTTGTTTTGTGACTTTTCAAACAGTAAATTAAACAAGAAAATGAGAAGCAACAATCAAGAGACAATTTCTTAGAAACACTTATATGAGAAGATGTAGTTAATCTAATCAAACCCATTCACCATTCATTTATCATTATCCCATATAATTATAATTCATTCAATAATGATCTACTAACCTTGTTAACCCCCGAGCCCTATGGAAATTAACACAACCACAAATATTTGTGAAAATGAGCCCTAGGTTAACTTCAGGACCTTCAATCGCAGCACCCTACTTTGATTGTGATCCAAAATCCAACTTTTGGTCAGTTTTTAATTAGGGAAGAATTTCCTCCCTGTATTTTAGAATTAATTGTTTTTATTTATGAGACTTAAAACCTACAATTATATCCCAAGGTGATTATATTTTACGATTGAGGTTTCACTCACACGGTTTACACAAGCCCGACTACGCGGTCAAGTGAAAGTCGATTGAGTCACTTAGAAATTAAAACTCAATTAAATGACTAAAATTTATGAATTACATTATGTTTATGGATTCAAAATAAATAAATTAAGGGAGTGAGTATTAGATCAACTGCGAAAAAAATCACTCTTCCATGGGTGGAGTTGTCATCATGAAGATGTTTTGCATAAGCAATGGATTGAAAGGGGAATACCCAATCTCATCTCCACTCTTAGATTCCTACCCAAGAAGAAAAATAATAATATGAAAAGAGAATAACATAGAATATTTATTGAGGAAAATTTACATTATAAGCATAAAAACAAGGAAAAACAAAGAGGAGGTGGGAGAGGAGAACCTTCTTGGAAGAGAACTTTGCACAAGGCCTTACTTCCTCCAAGGGTTGTGAGATGTTCCCAAGAGACAAAATTTCGGCCCCACCTTAAAAAAGCCTCTACCAGCCCTCCCAAAGAGTAAAAAACCCATTTAAATAGAGTTTTTTTAGGGCTGGGGTTATATAACTTTTTTAAGTGTGAAATGAAAACTTGGCCAAATATTTTATTCCAAGTTTCACTGCATAGTTGACCTACAAAACGCGTGACTTTTCCAGACTTATAAAAGTATTATTTTTTTCTAATTATGTCCCCGTGCTTCCATCCAAATTTGGGCTCAATCCAAGTCTGGATGAATATGATACGACCCAAATAGTGAAGTGGTGTCCAATTTGGATGGTTCTGTCCAACTTTGTTTGGATGACCCATTGAATCCACTCAAATGCACGATCCAACCCCCATGTCCTCAATAGAATTTGTATCCCATTGAGTCAGGAATATAGTTACAAAATTTTAAGTCAAAATATTTTACATAATAATATTAATTCCCGAAATACTAGAGTAAAGTTTAAAAGGATGAAACTAGAATTTTCATCAAATTTGAAAATGAATGATCTAATCCCAAATATTTCATAATTAATCATATTTAGAATTATGTGAGGAAATTATATCATTTATTATCAATAAAATATTCAATAAAATTGTGTTTTATCTAGGGATAGAGTTTTGGGTGAAAAAAATATCAAATTCTGGGAGGGCCTACCATACACCATGTGACCATATGCTAGTGGATCAATATAATCTGGAGTACACATACATGCACTAGACCAGGAACATGGGACCAAATAGAGAACAAGATGATGACCTTGTACTTGGATAATGTTTGGATACATGGAAATTACCATGTACACATGCACAGACCGATTTACATGGGGATGGCTACAAGAGCACAGGTAGGCCCCAGGTGGCTGAGACACATAATGTATAGTTGGTAACCACCGTGCAGTGTGAAATGGATTGTCAAGAAATGTTTATTAAATAATATGTACATACATTTAGGTGCGGTCACACACTTTATAGATCCCCATAAATGTTCTTTAGCTCCCCTATAATCTTATTCCTCTCATATATCCTTCTTCATGACTCATATTTTGTCTTGTGGGGATCATATACTGAGTTTTCTCCTTGTAGAATGGGATGATGGAATTCATTATGGCATACGAGATATGATGTGAGGTGTTCTAAGTGTAAATAATCTTTAAGAGATGCTTGAAAATGATAATGATTAGGCCTGGATCATCAGAGTGATGTCAGGGTTGGCACTCCTTTGGTGAAATAGGGCTTGGGTCCCATATACTCTTTAAATAAGTAGAGTCAATATTCGCACATAGATGGGTGAAAATTCTCTATCTATGGAGTGGTATTCCCCTGTATTCAATATCCAGTGAAGAGGAGGTCATCCATAAGAGTTGTGGCTCCCTCGGTTATGGAGTGAAGCAATGTGGGTGAGCCCCTCAACATAGCTTCTTGTAAGGTTATGCCTAATACTAGGAATCTGAGATGGAATGTTAGAGCTGAAGAAAGACTCATCGACTATGGCAAGGCTATGAGATTGATATCTCCTTTCTCTCTCTACTGGGTTTATTTATGAGAATATATGTGTATCTTGGGTTTATTTCCCTATTTATTTATACAAATATGACTATTTTTTTATATTTATATTGATCCCTTTGTGGTTTTTGGGGCATCATATTGGGTATATATATACTCACCCCTGAACAAGATTTTCTCTCAGATGTATTATCTTATACTGATGACATGTATATTGGAAGAGACATTACTGTATCTTAGTGATACTTGGGTTCATTGATGACATATGGTGGTTGGGAATTGGAGATTAAGAGCCACACTCTCGTAAAGTTTTCTTATTTTTCAAGTTTTATTAAGGTTGGGACTTCATTTCTGGTTGGACTTGTGATTTTCCCTTTCCTTTACACTTTAATTTACCTTTTCATAGATGGTTATATTCCCTAGAATTTTTTGATTGCATGGTTTAATCTTGACATTATGATATTTTATTATTCCTCTTAACTATTTTATAGAGATGGTTGGGTAAATACATATAGGTACATTAGGATAATCCCTCCCATTTTATACTATGCCTTCTCATCACTTGTCACCAATACTTAACCTATTAGAGGCGGGCTTGGGGTTTTTTCTGCTTGGCCTTCCGCTGGCCAGGTGGGCCCCTATGGGTTAGGTCGTTACAAAGTGGTATTAAAGTAGGTCATTCCTTGGTATGTTGTTTGGTAATTTACTCTTATGATGATTTGGTTGAGAATTAGTGAAACAATGTCAAAGTGACTAGAGTACAAATTTTTGGCCAAGGAACCCAATGTTGGTGTAGTGGAAAATGTACCCAATCACCATGACTCTAACTACCTTCTTTTTGACTCTGTATAATGATGCACTAGTCACATGGAATAGTGGTACATACAACATATAGGATTAAGTCTTTTGAATATCCTTATAGAGTCATCTCCCCATAAATTCATATTCTCATCTAATCATAGTTCGTCCTGATCACCTTTAGGATTCATATATGATAAATACATCTGGGTGAAAGATTTAGGATTGTGGTGATGATTTGTTCAGTGATGATCCCTCAGTATATGGGCCATCTCATAAGGTGTTTTTTATAGGTGGGCATGGTGTAGCGGCTCTGCCTATCAGGGAATAGATAGTACCAGTATTTTAGCCTGATGATGGATGTAGACTGATAGTTCTATGTGAGTTCTAGAACTAGAGGAAATTGATGTTCCTCAATGTGCTAGATCATCAGGTGGTAGAGGATTGGATTGAGTTAGTGATCTGATTATTCAAGATCTTGTGGACCCTGATGGATCAGACTGTTTCAGTGTAACGACCCAAACTTTTATTAATGAATTCCTCCTGATATAATTAAATGTATTATTGTGAAGAATGGTTATTTAAAACCTATGAAATTCCTTGCTTTCATGTTTTTTGATTTTAAAATACCGTTATGAATTGTTATCGTTTCTAATATAGCCATTGAACAATGATCACATGATTAGTATAAATATAGGGCTTTAACAAATCCAATTTACTCATACAAAGGAAGCGATGAACTCATCCAGTAGAATTTCTCCATATGAAGCCCATTTTTCAGATCTCAGAAAGAAGACAGCTTCACTGGGCTTCACTCTTGACCAAGCCCAAGCTGAGCTTCAACATGTTAAGCTCGAACGAAATCTTCTATGGGTGAAGTGGAAGTTAATAGAGATTACCACCTGAGCGATGTTATCCGAGCCACCCCAAGAGTCTATCACTATCACACACCATACACTTTGGTCTTATTCAGGTGTTATAAGGGGTTATGTAACAATACCCTGTCACTATGATTATATGCATTATTTTTGTATTGAATAAATAATATACATTCATTTTATTATTGTTACTTTGTAAATGGGTTTTAAAGAACAAATAGTATTTTTTAGTTAATGTTAAAATTCAATTGAGAAATATATTTTGATGAATTAATGGATTTTTTAATTAAATAATATTTTAAAAAAATATTATTAATAAATTACTTTTTATTAAATATAAATGATCGTATATTTTTTATGAATACAATTGTAATTTTTATTAAGGTTTGAAAAATGTTTTTGTCAAAACCCACGATTTTTCAATAAATGTAGGTTTTTATTTTAAAAGTCAAAATACATATATTTATAAAATTATTAAGATAAAATGAATATTATTTTTGGAATCAGGACATTGAAATTATCCAACGGTGAATTTTTCATAATTTTCTGAGACAGTTGATTTTTTGGGTAAAAATTAAATACCATTTAAATATATAATGTGGTTTATGACATCATAATTACCCAATAGTTATGTAATAAAGAACTATAAAATGTAAATTTTTCCAATATATGTTTTAACTTTAAAATAACATGATTTTATAATTGTTTTATTAATTTTACAATGCCTTAGTGGACCCTCCAAGACATATAAAATATTTTAACATTTTAAAAAGATTTCCTAGAGAGCACGACACACCTCCACATATGAAAGCCTAATATTTTAATAATTTCGGACATTAGACTTATAAAATTATGTTTTCCACTCCCCTTTGGAAAAAACCATGGGAAAAAACCGTGGTATTGTTTGTGGTTTTGATTAGTTTAATGTGTGGTGTCAAAAACAAAAATAATAAATAATTCCCTTTAATTTCATATATAAACCCACTCAATCTCCCATTACTCTTCACTCAAACCACATGAAGCACGTCCCTACTCTTCCCTACTCTATCTAGAATACTCCCAAGTCACCCCAATCTCCCAAGAAGCCTCTCTCAAGCCTCTCCAAAGCCTTTGGGATCACACTTCCAAGGGATTTCTTCCATTCTCATTGTTGTCCAAGTTTTTTTGTTATTATTCCCTTTTATTTTCAATTAAAAATGTTGGGGTATGATTTTTCACCTCCCATATACTTCCCTCCTTATGTTTGAATGATTTGAGACCCCATTATCTCTCACTAATTCCTTCGATGTACACTCATTACCATGCCAAAATTTTGTAAGAGTTATTCCATTTCTCCACTTTCTTCAAGTTTATTTATTTTGTTTCACCTTCTATTTCAAAATTCCATGTGTTGGTAAATGAATCTATATGACCCCCTTACTTTCAATTTCATGTACATGTGATTAGATACCCATTTCTTTCTCATCAACCATTTTTATTAATCTTTATGTCACGTCGTTATTCTTCCAAACTTGCTCCGCGATTTTCCAAGCCGAAATCATTGTGTTGTGAATACCATACCCATTTCTCTATCAAGGGTATTAAACTTCAAGAAAATATACTTATTTAATGGTACTTATAGGTATTTATTCCAAATTCTTTAATCATGGAATAACTTATGATGTTGAATGATTCCACGTTATATAATCCATGTGGAACACTTTTGCATGAAATGAAATGATTAAGAAGGATGCACCCTCATAGCGCTCCAATGCATTGGGTAAAGAATATTATCATGATACGACATGTGTAATGAGGGTTTAATTAGGACAATTAAATTAAAATAAGGGTTTAATCATTCTCCATGTTCCATGAGCCTTGGCTCAGGCTAATATCATGTTAAATGTTGTTTCCACATTTCCATGTTATACTAGTCATGCTATATCATGCTCATATGTTAATGTATCTCTCATGCTCCATTGATATGCCTATTTCCTAACGTGTATTGTATTCTACATGTTATTCCATGTTTACTCCCTTACTAGGCATTATTTCTCACACTTTTATTATGTATGTCCTCAGGTTATCCCATGCAATGCTAAGTACGAAAGAATGTTATTGTCAGGTAAAAGATGTTTTCAATAAAGATGTTGTATTTTATGTATTAAGTTTTAATGTAATGTTTCAAATTTCCCAAGACACTATACC
This sequence comes from Viscum album, assembly GCA_963277665.1. NCBI lineage: Eukaryota > Viridiplantae > Streptophyta > Magnoliopsida > Santalales > Viscaceae > Viscum > Viscum album. Next base: position 898,821,168 of record OY728120.1, read on the forward strand.
TATTGATCCTAAGAGTTTTCATAAGTGAAGGTTTATATAATAAATAATGTTTAAGTGTGTAATAAAGAGAATGGTTGTTATAGTTGGTATCAGAGGATAGGTTTAGTTATTTTTAGGATTAGGATTAGAAAAACCTAGAAAAAGCCTTAGGGATAAGAATAAGTATAATAAACACATCCCTAAATTTTGGGGAGTATGGATTAAGTGTTTTATCAAGAAAATACATCCATATCTGGATATGAACAACTAGAGGTGGCTCTAGAATAGAAGTATCTAAGGGTGAAACACCAAAACACCATGTTGAGATGGACTCAAATGGGAACTGGTGCACGAAAACTATCATTTCTTCACTCTTGGTTCGACACTCCCGAGGGATATGATTTGGTAAATTCTTAAGATTAGTATGAACCATTATTAAGGGAATAAAATAAAATGACCCTAAGAATATATGTTGGGAAGTAGATCATGGATAACATACATTGAAGCCTATAAATTCATAAGTTAAGGAAATACATGTAATTTATAAGTGATCCCTTTTGTCTTTGGATTCCAATTTATGGGTTACCACTAAATTTATTTTTATTCCAACTAATGGCTGGTAATAGGAGGTCATAGCCTATCAACCAAGGTGAAGATCAATGTGAGGACTGTTCTAATGAGATTCCCAATCTGATGGGAGTGGGAATCACAAACTTTGTCACAATACTATCTCAATTAACTCAGGATCTAAATAGAAACATGGGTCAAGAGGATCATTCAACTGTCCCTAAGAAAGAAAAATCCACAATCGAGAGCTTCATGAGACAAAGGACAACAAATTTCAATGGATCATTATTTCTGACGCCTTCGCTAGGGTGCATGCACCCATCACGCAGAGGACGCACTGCAGTTACCCTGCATTCCTACTTTCCAAAGGCGGGTGGCATCTGCTCCTTATTCAGGGACATCTGCTCCTTGATTGAAACGAGATGATGGGATGTCAGTTCTTCCTTCAGTGGATTCCTCCTCGGATCTCGTCACCTAGTCCAGGTCTCCCTCATAGATTTAAAACATAATTCGTGAAGCTCTTCCCAGCGCCATATCTTCATGGACACTAGCTAATTATGCCGCTTCTGTTAGGACCTTCCAAGGGTTCTGGTTAGGGCAACAACCTTCGGTTAGGAGAGAAGTCATGTTGGGGCATCACTACCGTGTCTTGACGCTGGGGATTGGCATGTCTATCCTCTGTCCCTTATTATAGGGCTTCTTGAGGGCGTGAAAGCCCGAGGAATCCCACATCAAATGTGGGGAATTGTATGCCATAGGCATGTATCTAAGGTTTTCCTCAGCTTCCCATGTTTAACACAAGGTATGATGCAAGTTTAACATCCAGCGGAGACGGATCGGACTGATCAGAACACTAGCTAGAGTGGATCAGATTGAAGAACCCCCTGGATGGAACACCGATGTTGGGGCCATCACGTGGGCGGATTGCCGAATGATGTGGAGGGGAATTGATAATGAAGTGGAATGATCCCACTGGGATGTGGCGACCCAGGTAAAAATTAAGATGGATGGTGGCTTTGGTCTTGGGTATCGAAGATACTTCCTACGTATCCCCATGACAGGGAATCAAAGTTCGCGTAGTTCGATGATACGGTGGGACACCTGAAGAGGCTACCTGTGAGAATGAGCACGTGGATGGGACCTAGAGGAAGTAGAACCTCCGGGTTAGGGAATGAGCTTCCTGAGACATGTGGGCTCGAGGGAGAGATCAGGATGAGACATGAGTGATGGGATTGAGCCTCATAGAGGCTTCCTACGTATCCCTGTGGAAGGGAATCAAAGTCCGCGTAGTTCGGGATGGATTGCAGTTTAACGTCATATAGGATGAGGGCATTTGGGGCTTATGCTCTGAGGTGGCCCAAGAATATGGGGTCAGTGAACTAACGTGAATAGGGACCTAGGGTCTAGATGGATTGGGGCTTATGCTCTAAGACGACCCAAGGTGGAAATGGAGCTTGGCATACCGACACGGAGACAGTCGGGGCCAATGGTTTGTTGGGCTTGAACCTCATGGAGGCTTCCTACATACCATGCCTTAGCATGGATCAAAGTCCCCATAGTTCGGGTAGGATTGGGGCTTATGCTCTGAGACGACCCAAGGTTGTGGGGATTTAACCTCATGGAGGCTTCCTACATACCATTCCTTAGCATGGATCAAAGTCCCCGTAGTTCAGGTAGGATTGGGGCTTACGCTCTGAGATGACCCAAGGTTGTGGGGCTTGAATCTCGTGGAGGAATCCTACATACCATGCCTTAGAAAGGATCAAATTCCCCATAGTTCGAGTAGGATTGGTTCTTACGCTCTGAGACGACCCAAGGTTTTGGGGCTTGAACCTCGTGGAGGATTCCTGCGTACCATGCCTTAGCACGAATCAAAGTCCCCATAGTTCGGGTATACAGTTTAATGTCATGCGGGATGGGGGAATTTGGGGCTTACGCTCTGAGGCAGCCCAAGGTGTGTCATGGCTGGTGCCCACTCTAAGCTCACGGGAGCCATGATCGGTGTGAGAAACAAGAGCTAGCAGAGACTTGACGATCACGTTGCGAAGGGTGCGTCCATGGGAAGCGAAGAGGGGCTTACGAGTTGAGTGGCCCATGGTGCTGGGACTTACTCCAGGATGGAGGCCCAAGGGTGAAAAAGCGCAGCGAGCACTACTACAAATACCCATTTTATCAGCACTAAAAGTGGCCTTTATCAGTGATATAAAAGTGTTGTTAAAGCTGGTGAAGATAAGGGGGAGGGGGTCCCCTTAATCAGCACTCCAAAAAGCGCTGATAAAGACCCCTTTTATCAGTTCTAAAAAAGCGCTGATAAAATGGGTCGTTTATCAGTGCTAAAACAAATCACTGATAAAAGTTAAAAAAATAAAAAATAAATAAAATAAAAAAAATAAAAAAAATATTTTTTTTTTAAATCCTGCCAATCGGGGGGATTTTATAGTGCTTGAGCCCCCCCCCTTTTACAGTTTTTTTCCGCCCCCTCCAGCACCTGCACGTACCCCTACACCCTTCATCAGCGCTAGCTCCCATATTCCCCCATGCGCGTGCGCCCCTGCCTCCACCAGATTTTGAACTCGATACCTCCCTCCTGCGCGCCTAAGCCCTTACCACTCCTCTATTTTGATTTGTTTTCCATTTCATGATATCTCTATTTATATATATATATAGTTATATTTATTCATATAGTAATATATATTTATATTAATATATATATAGTTATATTAATATATATATATATATATAGTTATATTAATATATATATATATATATTTAGTTATATTTATTCGTATAGCAATATATATTTATATTAATATATATATATAGTTATATTAATATATATATAGTTATATTAATATATATATATATATATATATATTTATATTTATATTAATATATATATTTATAATGATATTAATATATATATTTATAGTTATATCAATATATATATGTAGTTATATTAATATATATATAGGTATATAAATATTTATATATTGGTATTTTAAATAAAATGGATATTAGTTATTATTTAGATAAAGCTAATATATTTTATATGTAAATATATTTTATTATTTATATTTATAATTAAATTTTTATGTGTGAATATATAAAAAATATGTATATATTGTTATATATTTGATTATAAATAGCAGTTCATTATAAAAAATGATAAAATTTCAAAGACATAATATTAATATGAATGTGATACCTTGGAATAAATTCAGTCCCCACCAAAAAAAGCCAATAATACCCCCTTAAACGAGGCTGAAAATCAAAAAAATGTTAAAAAATCGGGGTATCCCTACTAAAAACTCAGTTTTGGAGGCCTTCTAGGCCTTTTTTGGCCTCGAAAAAACCTTGAACAAGGTTACCCTAAATAATAAGGGTGTAGATCTCGTCGCAGGCTTTGATTTGATATGTGGTAGAGCTCAAACGAACACCGGGATCAAAAGTTATGGCCATTTGAAGTTCGAGTTGCGTTTTTAACATATTTTAGATATTTTTTTAATTTTTTTTTAATTTTTTTAGTCTTCAAATTGTTATTAAATGACTATTAATCCATAATAATTAGAAAATTATTAATTAAAAATATTTTTTTAATTTTTTTATAAGCCATTTTCACTAAATATCTTATATATTAAGTGTAACTGTATATTTATACTTATCTAAAACATATTTAAAATTATATTTAAAAAATATATATTATATTTATATCTATATATTTAAATATTAATAGATTTTTTTAATGATTTTTTTGTAAGTAGACCCTTTATCAGCGCTTTTAAAAAAAGTGCTGATAAAGACCCCCCTTTATCAGCACTACTAAAAAAAGCACTGATAAAGGGATACCCTTTAACTGCGCTAAAAAGCGCTGTTAAAGGGGGTACCTTTATCAGCGCTAAAAAAGCGCTAATAAAGGGGTAATTTTATCAGCACCTTTTTAGCACTGATAAAGGTACCCCCCTTTATCAGGGCTTTTTTGTTAGCACTGATAAAGGGTGGCGCTGGCCTTGCCTCGTTTTGTGGTAGTGGGGAGAGGGATTTGACACCCAGGAAGAGAGGAGGGGCCCCGTTCCCTATCACGTCCTCTGCTGGCCTTGGTACTGAGGAAGTGAGGAGGAGCAGGGGTGCTGCCTCCTAAAAGGAAGGCTAGGGGATTACACCAAGGTGGCTACCCTTCCCCGCGGACAAACGACACTCCAACAAGGAGGATATCATCCCCTATGAGGGGTGATCCCATCCCCATGGAGACAAGTGGGCGTGGAGAATTTTCGAGGTAGAGGGACCCTGCGTGCGAGGCATGGGTCCAGGTCACAATTTAACGTCAGTGTGTTGAGGACGAGGTGCTTAGCAGTTTAACATCCTACAGCTCAGACGAGGTGGGATTGCTCCGCACCCCTAGGACTTACATAACTGGTACCATCTGCTCCTTGTGGATGGGAAGGCATCGGCAAGGCCGTACTGAGGGGGTGTCACGGGGCGAACCATCGAGGGGTCCACGTTAGCGTGGCTATGCGAAGAAGAAATATCCGTTAGCTTGCCTATGCGAAGAAGCATGAGGTGAAGCAACGCAACAGGAAGGATTGTCCAAGGGACTTTGAAAATACTTCATACGAGCCTAGAAGGTCATATGGGAAAACCATGTATGATATAGATGCCCAGGGTGCACAAGACACCGGCGAATGGAACCTAGAAGGAGGGCATCCGGCGTTCGCGCAAGGGGGGTGCCCGGGGAGCACTGAGGTGAAGGGCCCCAGGGGATTGCGCGTAGCCCTTGGGGATTGCATGAAATAAAGGGGTCTGGCGCAAAAATCACTGGGTTGGCGCGAAATCAGTGTCGCTTGCGTGAAATAGAGGGGCTGAGGTTTTGCGTGCGACTTGAATGGATTGCGCGCAAAGGAAGGGATTGCGTGCAAAGGAAGGGATTGCGCACAAAGGAAACGATTGCGTGCCAAGGAAGGGATTGCGTGCAAAGGAAGGGATTGTGCGCAAAGGAAGGGATTGTGCACAAAGGAAGGTGTGTGCGCACAAACGGGAGGATTTCATGCAGCTTGGCCGGCCTGCGCGCAACGGAAAGGGTTGCGTGTAAGGGGCGGACCCTGAAGGGGTTGGAGTTTAGTCTAAGCCATGGGGATCTCGTGCTAAGGCGGATCCCAGGGAGACTCGGTGCAAAAAAGAACCATAACTGAAGGCCATATTGCGCGCGCGTGGAATGCCAATTACACACATGAGAGGCGGTTCGAATTCTACAGCCCTGAAAAGGAAGGGGGTCTCCTTCTATTTATAGGCATCTGAAGGCGCGGAATTCAGGGCTGCGTGATATATTTTGCACAACGGAGGAGGTGGCACGAAAGGTCAACCGTGCGGGACGCGGGAACAAAATTATTTTGCGCCGGTGCTGGGACTCTTCGCAAATCCCAGTACTTTCCACGCAAGATAGCTTTTTTCGCGCACTTCCCCTTTTTTTTCACGCAACACCTCCTGGCCCTCCGGACCGAGCCTCCGGGTCCGAATATGACTTTTCTTTTTCGTTTCGGAACTTTCTCCATCACTTAAACACTTTTCGACGTCTAAAAATGCCCCCCATCAGAATTGGATTGGCGAGGGGTCACAACAATCGAATTCTGAGGGAAACGCCAAAATGCTGGCTTTGTGGGCCCCCTGCACGAAAAAATTACAAGTGGCGTGCAAAACACATACAGGAGCGCAATGCACTTTTCACGTGGGCACTGAACCTAGGCTGAGCCTATAAAAGCGGCCAATGGTCCCATGCTCCGTATGGCGTTTCTCACGCAATAAGCTTGAGCTCTCGTGCGTGAAATTGCTTCCGCTCCTACGCGAAAAACCGTTTGGCAGCGCGTAATTCCTCTGAGATTTTGCGAGATTTTATGCGCAAGCTCGGGACTTTTCGCCAGATAATCGAGCTCCGAGATGAACAGGCACGGGTGCGAGCTAGGGACAGCGAGCTGCGCTCCGTGGCCGCTGATGAAGAAAGGGTCCTCAGGGGATGGGAGGCAGTCCTGGGGGCCACCAACGAAAAGGTGGTGTCATTGGAGAGATCTATCCAAGCAGCCGACCCTTAGGGGCCCTATTTTGGCCAAACCCATACACTTGTCCCGCTTTACTGCTGCTTGTTCTTTTTAACTATGTGCATGAGAAAACTTATTTACTTTCCCCTTTGCTTTAACATACTTTTCCCTTTGTTTTAACATGCTCAACCATAATCCTGAAATAAATGGAAATCCATCCCTAAGCTTACGTGGGTCGTGAGAAGCAAAGGTGGCTCATACTATCCCTTCGTTTGATAGTAGGAGCGTCAACCAAGCTTCGGGCATTCGAAATTCAAACTCGGATTCCCGAGGAGAAGAGGGAGGCCCATCCAAAGGAATAGGACCTCATACCAATCGATGTGTCGTCTTCTCAATGTGCTCTAGCGCATGAGCGGGGCAATTCTAGGGGCATTGGAATCAGTTTGAACATAGGGGAATGAAAAATGTGAATCACGTTACCCAAATTCGGAACACTACAGGAGGAGCATGGCAATGAAGGATGACTATTGACCGTGTTCGAAACATAGCATTCCTATTGCATTAGCCTGAAATGGGGACAATAAATGTGGGTCGACCGCTAACCATTTTCGCAACATAGGACCTAACTCAAATATCGTCGATCAGTGTTCTGGAATGTTGGCCCATGATAGTAGGCAGACCATAGGTCGAGCATTTATACTGTTAGGGGGTCCCTTCATACGTGATCAGTTTTCCGGAACATTGGCCCAGGGCAGCAGGCAGACCGTAGGTCGAGCATCCATACTATTAGGGGGTCCCTTCATACGTGAAAGAGGATAAGGATCTGAATAAAGGGGCATGAAAAGCGTGGAAAGTGAAGTGGTGGTTTTTTCGAATAGAATCCAATGCTCCCAAGATCATGTCACCGTGGTGGAAGCACATTAGGCAGATGCATCAATCTAATCATGGATCATCCCTACTTTTAGACAAGACCTCCCTAGTGAGGGAACTGTCACTTCCTAATGTCATTATGGTGCATCCCGAACTTGTTCGGGGAAAATCCTGCAGTTAGACAACTCCCCGAGAAGTTTCTGACAAGGGGCCGACAGTGAGGAGGGATGAGATTTGGTGATCCCTGAGGCTGGACCCGAGACGAAATGTCTGGGCATTCCTACGTATCCCATAAGGATGGGAATCAAGCCACATGTAGTTCTGGAAAGGGTCTTAGTTTAAGGTCTTATAACTCAGACCAGGGAATGGTAAGGAAGACTGGAGACATATGGTAAGGTGATTATGAATCCTAAAGTGAATAGGGACATGAGTCCTACTTACCATGTGTTCCCTGGGGAAGTGTTCCGGTCAAGGGACCAAACTCGAAAGTTAGGCTGGGCCCACGGGGAAGTGCCCGGTTGCTCCTACGTATCTCATGAGGATGAGAATCAAGCCATACGTAGTTCTTAGGGGGTGTCATAGCACGGTAAGGTACCAGTGAAAAGGATGAAAGGGGCGTGCGGGTATAGCCCTCACACCAAAAGAAGCGGCATTTGATGTATCTTGTTTGTCCTTTATGATGAATGGTTTTTCTTTTGTGGAGCGACTGGCCTAGGGTAGAAATTCCTAGAATCGCCACAATAATCAAGCCGTATACAGGCATTGAAAAATGGTATAGTAAATGACCAATACCCAATGTGATGTCCTCTATGATGAGGTCATCAAAATGTAGTGCTGTTTTTCATCGTGCGAACGGGACGATATCATCACAGTTTATGGTCATGTGGCAGGACCAAACAACACAGTTTAAAGTCGTATGGATTGGACCTGAGGGAATGCACAAAAAATGATAAACATACCCAACATGAATGTGGACGATGTCCAGATAACCGTGCGCACATCTGGGAGAGGAGCCTCAGGCCAAGATGTCGGCGAGGTTCAGAGGATAAGGGGAAGGAGACACTAGCTTCCAGTTGAGCTGGACCCAAAATGCAATGTCCGGGTGAACCCACGTATCCCATGAGGATGAGGGTCAAGCTGCGCATAGCCCTTAATAAAGATCTTAGTTTATGGTCTTAGTGCTCGGACCGTGGGAGTCCTAAAGGACGCTGTATTGCAGCTTCATCCCCCTGACGTGTGGAAGTGCACTGAGGGGTAGTGCCAAAAGTGTCGATATTCCACCTGGACATGATGGGGTGGAACGTAATGTGAATCATTCAACCAACAGTCAAGGCCTGAAGGGGCTGGCGTGAAAACGGAGGATTACTGCTGACCATGTTCGCAACACAGCATCCCGTCACGTTAGCCTGAAATGGGGACAAACAAATGAACATCGACCACTGACCATGTTCGCAAGGTGGGATTTGTATCAATTTGTTGTCCGAGACCCTCGGGGGTGTTGGCTCGTAACGGTAGGAGATCCCTTAGGCGTGGTATCCATGCCATTTTTAGGGGTCCCTTCAGGTGTGAGAGATAACAGGGGCCCAAATGAAGGGGGAACATAAAGCATGAAAAGTGGAAGGAACTTGCCTAAGTTGAATATAACATTCCTGGTGCTAGAACAGAGTACTCTGAACACATTGGCGGACCACTGTAAACAGTTGAGGGGCTCAATTTTAGAGCGGCCAAGAGATGGAAGATTCCCAAGTGGAGGGGGGGGGGGGCATGGTGCCAAAAACCCTGTGCCACACCTATATATCCCCCTCGTGAAGAGGGACAGGCCGAGGGGTCTAGGTGACTGGGAGATCGTGGGATGTCTATGAGATGGGACTGGACCTGAAGTATAAATGTTCAGAAAGTCCTTTGTATCATATGAGGATGGGAATCAATCCACACGTAGTTCTTAAAGATACAGTTTAGTGTCATGCAAGATGACATACAGTTTAACGTCATGCGGGACGAGCAGTTTAAGGTCATACAGGACCATCATGTAGTTTAGGGTCATGTAGGACCATCCAGTTTAAGGTCGTGAAGGACCATCATGTAGTTTAGGGTCATGCGGGATCGTCTAGTTTAAGTTCGTGCAGGGCCATCATGCAGTTTAGGGTCATGCAGGACCGTCCAGTTTAAGGTCGTGCAGGACCATCATGTAGTTTAGGGTCATGCAGGACTGCCCAGTTTAAGGTCGTGTAAGACCATCATGCAGTTTAGGGTCATGTAGGACCATCCAATTTAAGGTCTTGTAGGACCGTCATGCAGTTTAGGGTCATGCGGGATCATCCAGCTTAAGGTCGTGCAGGACCATCATGCAGTTTAGGGTCATGCCGGACCATCCAGTTTAAGGTCGTGCAGGACCATCATGCAGTTTAGGGTCATGCAGGACCTTCCAGTTTAAGGTCGTCCAGGACCATCATGCAGTTTAGGGTCATGAAGGACCGACCAATTTAAGGTCGTGCAGGACCATCATGCAGTTTAGGGTCATGTAGAACCATCTAGCTTAAGGACGTGCAGGACCATCATGCAGTTTAGGGTCATGCGGGACCATCCAGTTTAAGGTTATTCCAGGACCATCATGCAGTTTAGGTTCATGTCGGACCGTCTAGTTTAAGTTCATGAAGGACCATCATGTAGTTTAGGGTCATGCAGGACCATCCAGTTTAAGGTCATGTAGGACCATCATACAGTTTAGGGTCATGCAGGACCGTCTAGTTTAAGGTCATGCAGGACCATCATGCAGTTTAGGGTCATGCGGGACCGTCCAGTTTAAGGTCGTGCAGGACCATCAGGGCTTAAGAAAATTATTGCTTGAGGAATTTGGCATTGGTGGGAGGAGTTATACGCTCACCATCCATGGTCACCAGGGAGTATGCTCCATTGGGATAAATATTATGAACAATGAAAGGTCCTTCCCACTTGAAATCCAACTTGGGTGGTTTCCTGCCAGGGATCATTGGTGCCCTGAGAGCTAATACCAAATTTCCTTGAAGGAAAGAGCGGAGGAAAACCTTCTTGTTGAAAGCTTGAGCTATCCTGCTCTGATGCCTTTCTAGGTTGTGTAGGGCACAAAAACTATTCTTGCCGGTGCTTCCAATTCACCTAGACGGATTTAGTCCACTCTATTCGGTGCTTGCTGGTCATAAACCGTTGTTCCCAATGAGGTCAATTGAATCTCGATGGGCAGGACGACCTCCGTTGCGTACACCATGGAATATGGGGTCACCTGGGTGGAATTACGAGTCGTCGTCCGATATTCCTAGAGGGCTTTGGGAAGCTTATCCGGACAACTCTTCTTGTTCTGACCAACCATTTTCTGCAGAATGTTAGAGAGGGTTTTATTAAATGCCTCAATCTTTCCATTTGCTTGCGCGTGATAGTGGGAGGTATGGTTGGAGCGAATGTTGTACTTGGCGTACAATTTCTTCAGCTCGACTGCCCGGAAGTTGGTGCCATTATCGATGAGGATAGCGTGAGGTACCCCAAATTGATAGATGATATTGGAACTCATGAATTCGAAGATATAACGAGCCTTGACTTCATTGAGAGGAATTTCCTCTGCCCACTAGGAAAAGAAATCTGTATCGGTCAGAATGAATTGGCATTGGCGAGCCGTTGCCTGTGGGTATGGTCCTACGACATCTAACCCCCAGAATGAAAAGGGCCAAGAGTACTTGGTAGTATGGAGAGGCTCTGGTGGCCGATGCACAAAGTTATCATTAACTTGGAATGCATGGAACCTCTTGGTGAACTCGATGCAGTCGTGGATCATGGAGGGAAAAAAATACCCTAGTCTCCGAATCTGGTGAGACAGTTTTGCCCCAGCCTGATGGGAACCACAAGAACCGGCGTGAAGCTCTTGCATGACCTGTGGAATATCGAATCCTTGGATTTAACGGAGGATAACACAATCAAATCCATGTTTATAGAGGATCCGCTCAAGGCTGGGACCACTCTGGAGAGTAAACTGCAACGGAATGTCGGATTCACTCATGCTTGACCCATTCTGCCGAGAGATTACCGTGTTGGAGGTATTCGGCCAAGGGTGCCCTCTAATCAGCAATTAATTCGATCAACGCATCCAAACTACCCGGGGGGCCTGACTTAGAGGCACCTGCGGGCCATCGTCATCCTCTGGGGTGACGGGAGCAATGACTCTCCGATGCACCATGTGGATAATCAGATCATCCGGCTCAGGCTCTACAAGCGACGTGGCCAGGCTGGCCAAAGCGTCTGCTCGACCATTCTGTAATTGAGGGACATGGATAACCTCTGGCCGAGAAGGGAACTGCGCTATTAGCTAGAGAGTTCATTCTAACAATTTTACGAGCTCTGTATTCTTGGAAACATAGTCTCCATTGACCTGCTTGATGACTAGCTCAGAATCCCCTTTCACATGTGAATGGGGCATGTCGATCTCAAGGGCCAACTTGAGACTAGTAATGAGGGCCTGATACTCTACCTAGTTGTTAGTGAAACCTTCTGATAACATGAATGAGTAAGGCAAGATGGCTTGCACCAGGGTGATAAAGACAATACCCAGACCTACTCTATTGAGCCTAGGATCATTTATCCTCGTACCGGTGGGGATCAGGGAGGCACCATCAAAGTGTATCTTCCAACATGGGATGACTTGATCGACTGAGAGGATTGCCTCATCAGGAAAATCTTGGTCCAGGGACTGGTCCTCAGAGGTTGGATGGGCAGCTTGAAAGTTTTCCAATGCCTGCCCCTTGATAGCCTTCTAGGGCACAAACCTGATGTCAAAATGATGGAGGATCACCGCCCACCACGCTAGTCGGCTAGTCAACATGGGGAGATTCAGAATATACTTCAGCGGGTCTACCCAAGAGACCATATGTACCTTGTGGTGCTACAGTTAATTCCATGATTTTTAATGACAAATACAAGCGCAAGGTAGCTTTTCTCGATGGGGGAGTATCTGGTCTCCGTATCGGGGAGCATGCGGCTGAGGTAGTATAGGCTGTTCTCCATCCCCTCATTGTTCTTCTGGGCAAGAAGGGCACCAAGGTATCATTCTAGTGCGGTGACATAGATAATCAGTGGCTTCCCGGAGACAGGTGTCATCAAGACCGGAGGCTGGAGCAAATATTGCTTGATTTCTTCAAAGGCGGTCTGGCACTCCTCATTCCACTCATAAGCAGTTCCCTTCTTCATGAGCTGAGAAAAGGGATTACACTTGCCAGCCAGATTCACAATGAATTGGCGTATGTAGGCTAAGTGGCCTTAGAGACCTCGAAGCTCCTAAATATTGCTCAGGGGAGGAATCTGGATGATGGCCTTTATCTTCTTCGGGTCAATCTCGATGCCTCGGTATCTGGAAACAAAGCCAAGGAATTTCCCGAAAGTGACCTTAAAGTCACACTTCAATGGGTTCATCTTTAGGTGGCGGGAACGGAAGAAACTGAACACTTTCTCAAGGTCCTTGAGATGGTCCTGGAGCTGGCGAGATTTGACCACCAGGTCATCCACATAGCATTCCACCAATGTCCCCAGGATTGGCTTGAATATGTGATGCATGGCCCGCTGATAGGTGGCACCTGCATTCTTTAGGCCGAAGGGAATAACCTGGTAACATAAAGTACCTTAAGGCACCCTGAAAGTGGTATACTCCTCATCCTCTGGGGCTATCCAGATTTGATTATATCCAAAATAACCATCCATGAAGGAGATGTCTTAGAATCCAGCCATAGCGTCGATCAACAATTCTGTCACTGGAAGGGGAAAATCATCCTTCAGACAATGACGGTTGAGATCTCAGAAGTCGATGTAGACTCTGATATGCTCATTCTTCTTCCTGACTGGCATGATGTTGGCTATCCACTTGGGGGTACTAGACCTCCTTGAAGAAGTTAGATCTGATGAGCTTGTCAACTTCGGCCTCGACCATGGAACCATGAGACGAATGCATCTTTCTGGGAGGCTGCTTGAACCCGTGATGGTTTGCCGAGAGACCGAGGTGGTGGACGGCTACCTAAGGATCTAGTCCTGGAATCTCGTCATAACTCCAGGAAAATACATCACGATGCTGTTTGAAGAATTCTATGTACCACTACTACTCCTCGGGGGACATAGCGACACTGATCAATGTGGGTCTCGGATCAGCCTCGCTTCCGAGGATCACCTGTACCAACTCATCGACCGTGGCTAAGACGCCTTCCTCAAAGGAAGGGGGGGAATCCTCTATATCTTCTTCTCCACTTATGGAGGGATACTCCATGGGGGAAGCTTCTTTTGAGCTACCAAACCCTGATGGGAGGCCGCTACCAGCTTGTGCGGCAGTGGTCATTGCATTGGGGCACTCCGGTGCTTCCAAGACCATGGCTATGAAGGATGTCGACCTGATCCCATCTGGTCTCCAGCCCAAGGGTCCACGCTTGATAATATCGAAGCAGTAGTAGTGCGTCAGCCGGAGCTGACTTATTACAGCTCGACGAAACAGACAAGTATGACGTACTGCTGTTGCCATGAGTCGGACGTCTCAATAACTGCCGAGAGTGGGAGGATCTGGGATCATCGAAGCCTAGTTCATATAAGAATACAAAGTGATATTCCGACACCACCTGGATCTAGGAAAATGATTCCCCCTTGTCTTGGAGATGACAAAACACTGCCCCACATCGGGGGTTGTGGCCTCCAACTGATGGATCAGGAAGACGTAGGCGTCATTCAGGCCTGTCCAAGGGTCGGTCCTAGTGGCGATGGGCTCAACTTTGCTTGCCTAGACTTGATTATCCTTGATCTTGTAATAATCAGGATCCAAGTAGCGGGATTCACAAGAGGAAAAAGGAGATGCATCACCTTGGAGTACGCATACTCAACCATTAAGGGAGTACTTGAGGCATTGGTGATACAATGAGGGGACCACCGCATGCAGGTGGAGCCACAACCTACCCATGAATGCATTGTATGCAGTGTCCTAGGAGACAACCAGAAATTTAGTACTAGAAACTAGGCCACTGAACTGGGTCATCAAACAGATCTTGCCGACCGGGGTTTGTTCTTTCCTGTCATATCCTTGGATCCTTAAATCTGAGGGAGTCAGGTCATCTTTAGATAACCCTAGCTTCCACAGTGTCTGCATCAGGATGAGGTTGATCCCGGAGCCGGTGTCAAAGAGACAGCGGCGAACCTCCACACTGTTGAATTGGCCGGTGATGTACAACGGGCAGATGTGCCCCAGTATATGGGAGCCTTCACCCTCTCCCGAGAATGAGATGACGACCTGGAATTCGGCATCCTCAACTTCTTCATCATAGAAGGCCTCTACAGCTGTTATCTCTATCTCAAACTGGAGGGGCTCTTTAAAGCCTCAGTGAGTGCTTCACGCATATCTAGAGATAGGAAAAGGGATTCAAGGATATAGATCATTTCTAGGATGCTAGCGATGTGCTTCAGAACATCATACTTCTGTGCCAGGCGCAAAATTCTTCTTACAGGAGGCCGCTCGACGATTGGAGGCTTGAAGGACCCTGCCGGCTGGACCGACGACTGACTGGTACTGGGGAAATCTCACTTCTTGCTAGTCGAAGCTCGGAGTATAGCTATTGGGTGAGGACCAGGTGACTGAGATCGGCCTGTAGTGGGGAAAAGATGGTCACGGTATGGAAGAAGTGGCTCTGCCTAGTCCAGTAGCACAAACGGTGGTGGAGGCGGACCTTTCGACACTGGATGAAGAGACTGTGCATGCTGAATTCTGTGTTGGGCCTGCTGTATGGTCTCAGCAGTGTGCAAGGCCTAGATAGAGGTGCCAACTGACGTGCCCCGACAACCCATATGGACGCGGTTCCGCCGACGTTGGCGTCGGTTGGGGACATTGGGGAGGTTCGCCTGGTGCTCCCCCTCGTCGGGAGTCATATAGGGATTTACCAACTCAACGGTGTTAACTGAAGCATACCCCTGACTGTCACTAGACAAATCATCCACCACTGGGCAGATTCTGGGAGGGATTCCCATCTCTGGGGGCATGAAGTCGCCGAGAGTGCGGGACGACGATGACATTGGTGGGGCGTGTTGCTTCTTCTTGCGTCACCGATGCTTGCTCTTCTGGGAAGTAGCCGACTGAGATGATGATACAGAAGTGGTGGCCACAGCTTCTGAAGGATCCGACTAATTCAGGCGTGTACGGATAATTCCATGGGTGCGAGAGACCATCCTGTGAGCCATCCAGTCGTTATAATTCTGGGACCCGCGATCAGGAACCTGCTGCCACTTTCCTTCGCCGTCGCTACTGCTATTTGATCTCAGAAAGACACCTGCCACTTGTGTCGGGTCTAGGCCCAACCTGAATGTGTTGTTTTCAATCTGGTCTTGGATCCAGTCCTTGAACACATATCATTTCTTGATGGTGTTCCCCAGGATCCGATGATAAGGGCAGTAGTTGGGGTGATCAGTGAGACGCGCCTCTTCTGGCTTCTACCACTCAGGCAGTCACAAAATTCTCTGCTCTAAGGCGCCGCGGAAGTAACTGGGGACCTAAGCCTTGTAGAATGAGTAGCTCTGATTACTTCTATTCGGAAAGGGGTCTCTAGAATCCTGACCCTGACGGGGGGCCGAAGGAGCCTGCAGAGGAGTCGGAACTTGATTATCTAGCCTAGGCGGTGGCGGCGCGTTATGCGGGGGTGCCTGCCGATTCTGGGGCGGGCGCTGCTAGGAAGGAAACTGTGCCCGCAGTGGTGGACCTCTAAGGAGTTGCGGAGCTGGCTCCACTGGTAGCAATTCTAGTTGCATGGGGGCCTCTACCTGGGCCATGGTGGCGGGCTCGGCTTTGGCAGTCCTCCTTGATGGAATTGTAGGGGGCAATAGGTGTGCCTGACTAGCCTATTACAAAGCTTCCTTGAGACGCTGGGCCTTATCTGAGAAGTCTCAGAACCCTTCGGGATAATTCTGAGTGATCAGGGAGGGAACCAGTTCAGTCTTGACATTCCCCACACACATCGTCAATAATTTCTCCTGATTCAGTGGAATATCAAGGGAGTATGTGAGCCCCTTCCACTGGGAGATGAAGTCCGCGACTCGCTCATCGGGCCTTTGCTTTCACCTGAAGAGGTCTGCGATGTTCGTCTTCTGGGTGGTAGAGCTGAACTGGTAAAGGAACTTCCTGCGAAGGTCTTCCCAGCTAGTCACGAATCCCATAGGGAGCTGGCTGTACCAAACGAATGTCGGCCCCTCTAGTGTCTGAACAAAGCAACAGAGCTTGGTGGCCTCTTGTTGTGCTGGGATCCCTAACATAGGCCCACACCTCGAGTTAAAGTATGTTAGGTGCTGCGGTGGGTCCCCCTTCCCGTTAAAGGGGGAGAAAGTGGGATTCCCAAATCCCGGGGGTGCCGACATGTTATCCACCCATGCCAGGTATGGCTTGCCATCAGGTGGGATAGCCACATGTCACATCTCCAAAGCTTCCAGGCGGGCAATGAGCACCGTCATCGAATCGTCTGGATGGGGGTCCCTGTCCTGACGAGGATCCCTAACCACGAGCGCATTGCCGGGCACTTCAATGCGGTAGACAAGCTCAACGGCTTGTGGAGCAGCTGATGGAGCGACCCTTGGGGCGGACGGAGAAGCCTGAGCGGGGTTCCTTGGATTATTGCGCCACTCGGGAGGATTCAGAGAGACATACCAAACCCTCTTGCCATGAGCTCCAGCTTCTCCCCTGTCAGTGAACATGACATGATCTGGGTTGCCTGGGAGAATCTCGCCGAGGGGTAGTTGTTCCTGCCCCTACTGCCCCAGCCTAGGATCACCACAGTCAGGTCACCACTCTGCAATACGTTCCGCCAGAAGTTCATCGACTAACTTCTTCTGCTCAGCAAGTTGTTGGTGCAACGTGGCCTTCTCGGGGTCCTCTTCCGTCTTCTGCACTGAGGTTTACGGGTCGGAGTTCTTGACCGCTCCAACATGCTCTTTACCTTTACTAACATTTCGGCTCAGTACCAATGCTTCGGTGGGTGGAGGGAGACCTAGGAGGTTCCTATGCTTGCGAGTAATCCTTCCTGATGGGTCCAGTGGCAGCACTTCCTCAGGGGGGGGGGGCATCGAGAAGTCTCAGCTCATTCGACTCTCTTTCCAGATCAGTCATGTTGACAACCACTCTTCTTGGGGGAATGTCCTCACTATCGCCTAGCGAGTTGGGCTGTCGGTGAATCACACTGAAGAGAATGGCAGCGTACTACCCCCAGCCACAGACTTGCGCGTGGGGGGTAGCCTCCTTGATAACGTTACGGAGTACTTGGAAACTCTGAACACACTGTTGTTGGAGGGCCCTATGGTGGCCAGGTGACTCAGGGTGTCGGACCATAGGGAGTGTAGCCAGGTCAACCAGAAAACATTGTTCACCAATGTCTTTAAGGTGCTCTTGGATCCTGGGATAAGTCACTTTCCAGTGACGAAGATGGAGGTGAGTCGCCCAGAGGGTTTGGCGGAAACATTCAAACTCCTTCGGGGTGAGCGATTCTGGCGTACCAAAATTCGATCCCATGACCGGCCAAAACTTTTCAGGGAAGTGGCCCGCTGCGAGGATGGTCCAGAAGCTCCTCAGCTTAGATCCATAGTTTGGCCTTTGATTTCCCCACTCGTCAACTGAGGGTGGCTGAGGAACTGTCAGCGGCGCTGAGGCGGGCCGCTGGGCCGACGGACTGGCCGACAAAGAATATGGAGAGTGGGCTGATTGGCCGCCAAATCTTGTGATGTCCTCTAAAGGTTGCAGCGACCTGGCCACTATATCGCGATAGGATGAACAGGTGATCAGGGCTCCTGACGCAGCATCAGCATCTGCTGAGGGTGGGTTATGTCGCTGCTCCTCCGCCATCGACCCCCAAAATAGCTCCATGGTAGAGGGCGCTTCCGGTGATGATAGCGACAACTGCGCGGTTGACCCCTATGAACATGCCAGAGTCTCGTCCCCCTGGATATACCTTTGGAGGGAAACATAGATCATGTGGATCTCACCGCTACTAGAATTCTTAGTATTTGTGATGGATTATTTGCGACGGGATCCCGTCGCAAATAGGCTTTAGCGACTGGGTCCCGTCGCAAATAGCCAGTTGCAGAAAACGCTGTCGCAAATACCATTATTTACGACGGGCCCATCAAAACTAATCGTATTTGCGATGGGAAACATCACAGTCGCAAATAAGTCTCTGATTATATGTATTATATATACATAAACTTTTTCTCAATGGGCCCGTCACAAATAGTGTTTGCGACGGGCCCGTCACAAATAATGTTTGCGACGAACCCTTGTCCCATCGCAATATATATATATATACAACGTTCTGCAACGGGCCCGTCGCAATAAAGTATTTGTAAGGGACAAGTAGTCCTGTCGCAAATATGTTTAAAAAAAATATTTAGTTAGACTATTTGCGACAGGAACACGTCAAAAAAGGTCCCGTCGCAAATAATAAATTAATTTTAAAAAAAATTTAATAAAATTACGATTAATGAAAAAATAATATTACTAATATTACTAATTATTACTAACTATTACTAATTATTACTAATTATTACTAATTATTACTAATTATTACTAATTATTACTATTTATTACTAATTATTACTATTTATTACTATTTATTACTAATTATTACTAATTATTACAATTTATTACTGATTATTACTAATTATTACTAATTATTACTAATTATATCTATTTATTACTAATTATTACTAATTATTACTAAGTATTACTAATTATTACTAATTATTACTAATTATTATAAATTATTACTCATTAGAACTAATTATTACTAATTATTACTAATTATTACTAATTATTACAAATTATTACAAATTATTACTAATTATTACTAATTATTACTAATTATTACTAATTATTACTAATTATTAATAATTATTACCAATTATTACTAATTATAACTAATTATTACTATTTATTACTAATTATTACTATTTATTACTAATTATTACTAATTATTACTAATTATTACCATTTATTACCATTTATTACTATTTATTACTAATTATTACAATTTATTACCAATTATTACTATTTATTAATAATTATTACTAATTATTACTAATTATTACTAATTATTACTAATTATTACTAATTATTACTAATTATTCCTAATTATTCCTAATTATTCCTAATTATTCCTAATTATTACTAATTATTCCTAATTATTAATAATTATTCCTAATTATATCTATTTGTTACTAATTATTACTAATTGTTACTAATTATTACTAATTATTACTAATTATTACTAATTATTACTAATTATTACTAATTATTACTAATTATTACTAATTATTACTAATTATTACTAATTATTACTAATTATTACTAATTATTACTAATTATTACAAATTATATCTATTTATTACAAATTATATCTATTTATTACAAATTATATCTATTTATTACAAATTATATCTATTTATTACAAATTATATCTATTTATTACAAATTATATCTATTTATTACAAATTATATCTATTTATTACAAATTATATCTATTTATTACAAATTATATCTATTTATTACAAATTATATCTATTTATTACAAATTACATCTAATTATTACTAATTATATCAAATTATTACTAATTATATCTATTTATTACTAATTATATCTAATTATTACTAATTATATCGAATTATTACTAATTATATCTAATTATTACTAATTATATCTAATTATTGCTAATTATATCTATTTATTACTAATTATATCTAATTATTACTACTTATATCTAATTATTACTAATTATTACTAATTGTATCTAATTATTACTAATTATATCTATTTATTACTAATTATATCTAATTATATCTATTTATTGCAAATTATATCCATTTATTGCTAATTATATCTATTTATTGCTAATTACATCTATTTATTCCTAATTATATCTATTTATTACTAATTATATCTAATTATATCTAATTAATATTAATTATGACTAATTATTTATAATTATCACTAACAATATCAATTTTTAGTAAAAATAAATATAAATAAAAATCAATTGAAATCTACTTTAATTACAACTAATAAACAACAATTAAAGTTAACATAAAAAATAAAATAAATATAAAAAAAATAAAATATAAATACCTTAAACTTTGATATTCTGAAGGTATTGGCGCCTTCCAATTGCTCTCGCCTAAAAAATTTCAACTAAAGTAAATTTTTTCGTTGAAACTGAAAAATAAAGAGAGTGAGAGAGGAAGATCTGAGTGATTTGAAAAAAATGGGTGGGGGGTATATATAGGTTAGATTAGTTGCGACGGGGTTATTTGCGACGGGCCCCGTCGCAAATACCCTCGCCCGCATTAGTTACTGTCGGCGGTTAAAAGGGTATTTTTGACGGGCCCCATCGCAAATAGTTCCCGCTGACACTCTTTTTGCGACGGGACGATATCCCTTCGCAAAAAGCTATTAACCGCCGCCGGGTATTTGCGACGGGACCCGTCGCAAATAATCTTGTGTGGTTTGGCGCGCAAGCCGCACCAAACTATTTGCGATGGGAGACGAAAACCCATCACAAATAATTGGTTATTTGCGACGGGGAAATTCTCCCGTCGCAAATAACTTCCTGGACGGCTTATTTGCGATGGGGTTTATTCCCGTCACAATTAACCCGTCGCAAATATTGATTTTTCCCGTAGTGCGCATTCCGGGAGCACGAGGCTGATGCGCCTCGTTCCTGCCCCAACCCTTGACCCGGAGGGCTGAGGGGAGGGCTCCTGCACTGAATCGTACTCTGCCTCAGAGTCTGAGAAGCGGACTGGTCTGATCCCTGTCTGGCCTTCCCCAGAATTCCTCTTGTGGTGGCGGCGACCTGCTCTCCTGCCCCTGGATGGTTCTTCTGGGCAGGGCTGATTTCCGACATGGGGTCCTCCGGCTGCACTAGTGCTGGGGCGGAGAGGGTTTCCACCCGAGGAAGCCGAGGTGCGAGGAGCACCGAGACAAATGTCGAAAGGGACACGGGGAGGACCTCCGTGCTGGGCATTGGTGAAGTGGGGTTGGCTTCCACCTCTCCGATTGCTGGGACGAGGAGGACCTTCACCTATCAACACGGGGACATGGGGAGGACCTCCATGTTGGTGAGTGACCAGACATGCAATGTCTCCATGCTCGCGGTCTGCGACAGTGGGAGTGACCCCGTACCCAATGCAGTGAGCACAGGAGAGACCCCCACATGAAGTGTTGCTATCACGGGGAAGACCCTCGCCTAGGTTGAAGGTGGCACAAGGCAGACCTCCAAGCCGAGGTTGGAAGGAGGGAGGGCCCGCACCTTTTGTAGTGGTGGTGGGGAGTGAGCCCCTGCGCTGGGTGTCACTACTGCGAATTGGTCTACAACGGCCATCGCCTGTGCCGGCGACCGGGAGAGTCGACCAAACCTGCCCGTGGGGCGGTTGGGGCCTCGATCCGGGTCGGGCGTGTAGCTTCCCCTGCTCAACATATGCAGGGATTTGGGGATATGAGTCAGCGGTAGCTCGGGCCACACTAGTCGCTGATGTTGACTCCCCACCGCGAGCATCTTCTTCTGCTCGTGCCCGACGCTGGCGTCGGGTCAGGTGGACTGGAGCCGGTGGTGCAGGCGCGTAGCTTTCCTGCTCCTTGGCTCGGGGAACTGGGTGGCGGCGCTGACGCGGCCTGGTGGGGGCCCTCGCTGGGAGCCCTTGAAGCGGGACTCCGATTGGGCCAACCCGGATATCCCCTACTTCGTCGGCGTATGGGAGGGAGTTGTCAAGGCGCTCTGGGGACAAACTCCCGAAGCGATTGAATGTTGGGGTAGGGAGTCGCGGCTTCCTGTGCGGCCCTCGGTGGCAGCGTGGACGGTGAGGCGCAACTGCCTCAAGATCTAGGCAGGCCATATCCTTGGTGGGGATGACCCCCTCTTCCTCGTACCAACGTATAAGGTCATTGATTACCCTTCGCTGGATGATCTTTGATGGGGAGAGGGGGCGTGGGTGCCCAACAGTCGTGGTTGTTGCGACCGTCGTGGAAGAGGTAGAACCACGCGGGGTAGCCGCATCGATATTTCCCCAGCCCCTACGCCGGTGGGCAAGTGAACGAGCTTCGGATGCAACAACTTGGTTCCTGAAAGCAGGGAGATGAGCTCATTAATACTACTAGGAAATGGAATCGGCAACCAGTGCCCCATCACCATTCCATCTTCCGTGACCTGTAAGAGGGATCCACGCTGACAACGTCACAGAATGGAATGCTCAACGTCCAGACTGTCCCAACTTCTGGCGAGATTTCACTTCAGGCCCGCTTGGTGGGACCTGGTACCGGATAACGGGGTCAGACGACATGCTTTTCCACTGATGTCTCAAACTCTACTAGCCTCCATGCTGAGGAGAGGAGCTTCACATCGGGTTCACCATTTTATGTTTCAGACGCTTTCGCCGGGGCGCACGCACCCATCACACAGAGGACGCGCTGCTGTTACCCCGCATTCCCTCTTTCCAAATGCGGGCAACATCCCCTCCTTATTCAGGGACATCTGCTCCTTGATCGAAATTGGATGATGGGATGTCGGTTCTTCCTTCTATGGATTCCTCCTCGGAGCTCTTCACCTAGTCCGGGTCTCCCTCATAGATTTAAAACGTATTTCGTGAAGCTCTTACCAGGGCCATATCTTCATGGACACCAGTTAATTATGCCGCTTCTGTCAGGACCTTCCAAGGGGTATGGTTAGGGCAGCAACCTTCAGTTAGGAGAGAAGTCACGTTGGGGCATTACTGGCATGTCTTGACACTGGGTATTGACATGTCTATCCTCTGTCCCTTATTATAGGGCTTCTCGAGGGCTCGGAAGCCCGAGGCATCCCACATTGAATGCGGGGAATTGTATGCCATAGGCATGTATCTGAGTTTTTCCTCAGCTTTCCATATTTAACACAGGGTATGCCGCAAGTTTAACGTCCAGCGGAGATGGATCAGACTGATCGAAACACTATCTAGAGTGGATCAAATTGAAGAACCCACTGGAGGGAACACTGATGTTTGGGCCATCACGTGGGTGGCTTCCTGAATGCTGTAGAGGGGAATGGAGAATGAAGTGGAATGATCCCACTGGGATGTGGTGGCCCGGGTAAGAATCAGTATGGATGGTGGCTTTGGGCTTGGGTCTTGAAGAGACTTCCTACGTATCCCCGTGGTAGGGAATCAAATTCCACGTAGTTCATTGATACAGTGGGACACCTAAAGAGGAAACCCGTAAGAATGAGTGCGTGGATAGGACCCATAGGAAGTAGAACCTCCGGGTTAGGGCATGAGATTCCCAAAACACGTGGGATCGAGGGAGAGATCATATGAGACATGAGTGATGGGATTGAGCCTCATGGAGGCTTATTACGGATCCCCGTGGCAGGGAATCAAAGTCCATGCATTTCGGGATGGAATGCAGTTTAATGTCATGCAGGACGAGGGAATTTGGGGATTATGCTCTGAGGTGGACCAAGAATATGGAGTCGGTAAACCGACGTGAAGAGGGACCTGGGGTCCAGATGGATTGGGGCTTACGCCCTGAGATAGACCAAGGTGGAAATAGGGCTTGGCATACTGACACAGAGATGATCGGGGCCAATGGTTTGTTGGGATTGAATCTTGTGGAGGCTTCCTACGTACCATGCCTTAGCACGGATCAAAGTCCCCGTAGTTCGGGTAGGATTGGGGCTTATGCTCTAAGACGGTCCAAGGTTGTGGGGCTTGAACCTCGTAGAGTCTTTCTACGACCATGCCTTAGCATGGATAAAAATCCCCGTAGTTTGGGTATACAGTTTAACATCATGCGGGACGGGGGCATTTGGGGCTTACGCTTTGAGGCGGCCCAAGGTGTGTCATGGCTAGTGCCCACTCTAAGCTTCTGGGAGCCATGCTCGGTGTGAGAAACAAGATCTAGCAGAGACTTGATGATCACGTCACGAAGGGTGTTTCCGTGGGAAGTGAAGAGGGGCTTACGCATTGAGTGGCCCATAGTGCCAGGACTTACTCCAGGATGGAGGCCCGAGGGCGAAAAAGCACAGCGGGAGAGGGATTTGGAACCCAGGAAGTGAGGAGGGGCCCCGTTCCCTATCACGCCCTCCGCTGGCCTTGGCACCGAGGAAGTGAGGAGGAGAAGGGGTGATGCCTCCTGGAAGGATGGCTAGGGGCTTACACCAAGGTGGCTGCCCTTCCCCATAGACAAACGCCACTCCAACAAGGAGGATATCATCCCCTGTGAGGTGTGATCCCATACCCGTGGAGACGAGTGGTCATGGATAATGTCTGAGGTGGGGGGACCCTGCGTGTGAGGCACGAGGCCAGGTTATAGTTTAACGTCATGTGTTGAGGATGATGTTCTTGGAAGTTTAACGTCCTGTAGCTCAGACGAGGTGGGATCGCTCCGCACCCCTAGGACTTACATAACCGGTACCCTCTACTCCTTGTGTAAGGGAAGGAATCGTCAAGGCCGTACTGAGGGGGTGTCGCGGGGCGAACCATCGAGGGGTCCACGTTAGCATGGCTATGCAAAGAAGCAATAGCCGTTAGCGTGCCTATGCGAAGAAGCATGAGGCGAAGCAACGCAACAGGAAGGATTGTTCAAGGGACTTTGAAATTACTTTGTACGAGCCTAGAAGGTCGTATGGGAAAACCATGTATGATGCGGATGCCCGGGGTGCACAAGACACCGACGAATGGAACCCAGAAAGAGGGCATCGGGGTTCGCGCAAGGGGGGTGCCCAAGGAGCACTGAGGTGAAGGGACCCAGGGGATTGCACGAAGCCCTTGGGTCTTGCGCGAAATAAAGGGGTCCGGCACGAAAATCCCCGGGTTGGCGCGAAATCAGTGTCGCTTGCACGAAATAGAGGGACTGAGGTTTTGCGCACGACTTGAAGGGATTGCGTGCAAAGAAAGGGATTTTGAGAAAAGTAAGGGATTTCACGCAAAGGAAACGATTGCGTGCCAAGGAAGGGGTTGCGCGCAAAGGAAGGGATTGCGCGCAAAGGAAGGGATTGCGTGCAAAGGAAGGGGTGTGCGTACAAATGGGAGGATTGCACGCAGCTTGGCTGGCCTGCACGCAACGGAAAGGGTTGAGCACAAGGGGCAGACCCCGAAGGGGTTGAAGTTTAGTCTAAGCCATGGGGATCTTGCATGAAGGCGGATCCCAGGGCGACTCGGCATGGAAAACAACCATACCTGAAGGCCATATTGCGCGCACACGGAATGCCAATTACGCGCATGAGAGGCAGTTTGAATTCTTCAGCCCTGAAAAATAAGGGGTTCTCCTTCTATTTATAGGAATCCAGCGGCGCAGAATTTAGGGCTACAAGAAATATTTTGCACGATGGAGGCGGTGACGCGAAAGGTAAACCGCATGGGATACTGGCGTGAAATTATTTCTCGCCAGCACCAGGACTCTTCGTGAATCCCGGTACTTTCCGCGCATGACAACTTTTTTCGCACACTTCCCCTTTTTTTCGCGCAACAGCTCCAGGCCCTCTGGACCAGGCCTCTGGGTCCGAATATGACTTCGCTTTTTTGTTTCAGAACTTTATCCAACACTTAATAACTTTTCAGCGTCTACAATCATTAGATCCCTTAATCGTCGAATAGTGGATGAACTCCATTGAGAAAATATTCTCCATCCTTCAATGTTTCAAACAAGGGAAGGTTCTTCTACTTTCTCATCGTATGGAGGGTGAAGCTGATCAATGGTGGACATTGATAAAAAATATAAAGACTGAGGAAGAGATCGATGGATTGGAATGAAAATATTTCCAAAAAATGTTTTTTGATAAATATTTTCCTCGCATCCTCCAACATAAGATGGAAAGGGAATTCTTTGACCTCAAGCAAAAAGATGACAAATCCATCAGAGAATATGAGGAAAACATCAGATGGCTTTCATGATACACCTATAGATTTGTCATTAACCCTGAATTCAAGGTTGACCACTTCTTTGGTGGGCTAAAACCTAGCCTAAGGAAATCCCTAGAAATTCATGACTTCGATAGCTATGAGAAAATTTTCCTATGTTCCCTCAAAGTAAAAATGAAGATCAGAAAATCATAGGGGTATCCTAGGGATAAGAAGTAGAAAGTGGACTTTAATTATGGAGGTCTTCTAGATAAATCCAACAGTGCTAAGAAATTCTAGCACCCCACTTTCCAAAGGAGAAGAAAGAAGCACCCCAGAAATTGCCTGAAGGGGATGAGGAAATGCTTTATATGTGGAAGAGAAGGGAACCTAGACATTAAATTCCTACAAGAAAACTCCACTACTACGATAGAGGAGAGGATTGCTCCATTTTACCCTCAACGCATTGTTCATTGCTTCAGCTGTAAAGAACCAGGGCACTTTGAAAACTAGTGCCTCAAGTTACGGGCTTTCGAAGGAAACCAATAACCTCTGTGGCAGCAAGGGAGAGATTTTTCAATCACAACCTATAAAGAGAACCCCGAAAACTAAGTGGTGACAGCTACACTAGTTATTCATTCAAGAATATCAAACATACTTTTTGATTATAGTTCTACACATTCTTTTATATCCTAAAATTTTAGTATAATGATGCCAACAACACCAAAAATCATGGAATTAGAGATGTCTGTGAGAAAAAAAAATGGGGAAATCATTGCATCTCATGAATATAACTCCTTTTTCATAATTTTTGGATTGAACTTCCCATAGAACCTCATCATTCAGCCTCTGGTGGAATTTGAAGCAATTATTATCATGGATTGGATTTCACTATATAGAGCCAACATCAATTTCTGTGAGAGGGAAATCAATATCCATATAAAGAATCGACCCCTGATTCTATACAGGTGAAAGGATGTGGATGAATCTTCTTTATCTCCATCATCTCAAGCGTTGATATTACTGCCCTATGAGAATGCATATCTTGTTCAGATAATTGAGTCTATGGAAGAAACCATTCTTGAAGACATGCCTATTGTGAGGGAATTAGATGAAGTGTTTCCTAAGGAATTTACTTCTCTTCCTCCTAAAAGAGATTTTGAATTATTGATTGATATTTTACCTAGGTAATTTCCAATATACAAGAATGTGTATAGAGTGGCTGTTGTGGAACTTCAAGAGCTAAAGAAACAATTACAGGAGAATCTTGATAAAGTGTTTATACACCCAACTACTTCACCATGGGGTGAACCCTTCCTCTTCATCAAAGGATGGGTCAATGCGCCTTGGTATTGATTATATTGAGCTCAACAAAATCATGATAAAGAAAAATTATCCTCTACTATGAATTGAGGACTTGCTCAATCAGCTATGTGGAGCACAATACTTCTCCATGGTGGATCTACGATCGATATATTACCATGTAAGGGTGAAGAAGAAGTATATCTCCAAGGATTCCTTTTATAAAAGGTACGGGCACTATGAATATCATATTAATTCCTTTCAAACTCACTAATTCTCTAGCAATATTCATAGATTTGATGAATAGAGTCTTTAAAGATTACCTCGAAAAAAATTTGGTTTTCTTTATATATGATATTATAATATACTCAAAAAACAAGGAGGATCATGAGGAGAATCTAATAACTTTACTAGAGACCTTGCAAAGGGATAAGAACTATGAAAAGTATAGAAAGTGTGAGTTATGGTTTAATGAAGTCTCATTCTTGGTTCATATCATCAAAATAAGTGGGATATCTGGAGATCCCTGCAAGAAAAATGGAATTGATGGATGGCTGAGGCCAACATATGTGACAAATATCTGTATCTTCCTTGGGTTAGCTGGATATTATCTCTGATTTGTGATAAATTTATCATGATTGTCAAACCCTCTTATCAAGCTAACTCAGAATGGAGTCAAGTTTTATTAGAGTGATGAATGAGAAGAGAATTTCAAGGAGTTGAAAAGGAGGATTTTCACTATGCCCGTGCTCACACTACCTACAAGTGGAGAAGATTTTGGGGTTATTAGTGATGATTAGAAGTAGGGTAGGGGCTGTGTGTTGATGAAAAATGAAAAATTTGTTGCCTATGTTTCAAGGAAATTGAAAGTTCATGAGAAAAACTATCCAACACATGATCTGGAGTTGGCTGCAGTATTCTTCTCTTTAAAAATTTTGCGACATTACCTCTTTAGGGAGAAGGGTGAAATATATATGGATCACAAAATCCAAAAGTATATATTCCCATATAAAGAGCTGAATATGAACCAATGAATATGTCTAGATATGATTATAGAATATGGCTGCTCAATTCACTACCATCCAATAAAAGCGAACAATGTGGCAGATACTCTAAGTAGAAGGGATCCGACAAATCTTTCATTGATGAGAATTTAAAAGGATTTAATCCTCTATGGTTTGATAAATATGGACATGGGAATCATAAATAAGGGAATGAAATAAATCCTTTCACAAATGATTGCTCAACTGTCTCTTCTGTATTGTTTGAAGGATGATCAAAAGGATGATGTGGGAATTAAGAAGAAAGTGGAAACTATCAAAAAAGGAAAATCCTTATAGTTCAATGTTAATGAAGAAGGAATTGAAAGATTTGGGTCAAGACCATGTGTTCCATCAAATCTGGAGTTAAGGAATGAAATTTTGGATGATGCACATAGTTTGAATTTCTCCATTCACCCAGGAAACACAAATATGTATCGAGATATTAGAGAGAATTATTGGTGGGATAACATAAAGATGGAGATATCTAAATATACATCAAAGTGTCTGGTATGTCAGCATGTGAAGGTTTAGAGGCAGAAGTCTAAGGGGATGATGCAACTATTACCCATACCAACATTGAAATGGGAGAACATCACTATATACTTTGTCACCTGACTTCTGAAGACATCCAAAGGAAACAATGCTATCTGGGTTGTTATGGATCATCTTACAAAGACTACACACTTCATTTCAATTTGAGAGGATTTATTATTGGATCAAATGGAATGGATATACATTATAGATGTGGTAAGGCTTCATGGAGTTCCATTATCAATTATATCCAATCGATATCTAAGATTCACCTCTATGTTCTAGAAGAGTCTCCAACACTCTATGAATACTGATCTGAACATCAGTACGACTTATCATCCTCAAACTGATGACCAATCTGAGTGAACTATCCAAACACTTAAGGACATTTTGAGAGAATGATCAATATACTTAAAAGGCTGATGGGATCAACATATTACTCTAGTTGAGTTCCCTTACAATAACAGTTTCCGCTCAAGCATCCAAATGGATCCTTATGAAGACCTTTATGGGAATAGGTTCCAAACACCGACATGTTGGGATGAAGTTGGGGAGCGAGAACTCCTAGGTCCAGAAATGGTCGAAGAAATGGTGGAGAAGTTTAAGAATATCCAACAACACATTAAAGCTTTTCAGAGTCGACAACAGAGCTTTGATGATAATCATCGACGATACCAAGTGTTTGATGTTGGAGAAATGGTATTCCTCCGTATATCACCTTTGAAGAGAGTTATGAGATTTGGGAATAAGGTAAAGCTTGGTCTGAGGTACATTGGACCTTTTAAGATCCTTGATCGCATTGGAGCAATGAATTATTGACTAACACTCCCACCGAACCTATCTCAAGTACATGATGTATTCTATGTATCACTCTTGAGAATGTACAAACCTTAACCATCAAATATAATCAATCTATAGGTGGTAACATTGGAGAATGACCTCACTTATGGAAAGAAGCTAGTGAAGATCTTAGATTATAGGAAAAAGTTCTATGAAATAAGACAGTGACCCTCATCAAGGTGTTGTGGTGAAACCACATGTTTAAAGAGGCAATGTGGGAATCAGAGGAAGTGATGAAGCAAAGTTACCCTCATCTGTTTTAGTGTGGGAAAAGGAAATTTTGAGTATGAAATTTCTTAAGGGGGGGGGGATTGTAACGACCCAAAAAATTATTATTGAAAATTTATCTTGATCTAATTAAATGTATTATTATGAAAAATGGTTATATAAAACATATGAACTTCATTAATTTTATGTTTTTTATTTTAGAATACCATTATGAATTGTTACCACTGCTAATATAGCCATTTAACATTGATTGAATGATTAGTATAAATATAGGGCTTTAACAAATCCAATTTACTCAGACAAAGGAAGCGATGGACTCAACCAGTAGAATTGCTGCATACGCAGCCCATTTTTCAGAGATCGGAAAGGAGGTAGCGTCACTGGGATTTTCTCTTGACCAACCCCAAGCTGAGCTTCAATACGTTAAGCTTGAACAGAATTGCCTACGGGAGAAGTGGAAGTTAATAGAGATTACATCTCGAGCGATGTTATCTGATCCACCCTAAGAGTCTGTCACTATCGCACACCTTACCCTTAGGTATTATAAGGGTGTTGTAAGAGATCATATAACAAGACACTAGCACTATTATTATGTGCATTATTTTTGTATAGAAAAAATAATATACATTAATTTTATTATTGTTACTTTGTAAATGGGTTTTAAATAACAAATAGTATTTTTAGTTAACATTCAAATTCAATTGAGAAATCTATTTTGATGAATTAATGGATTTTTGAATTAAATAAAATTTTATGAATATATTATTAATAAATTAATTTTTATTAAATATAAATGATCTGTAAAGACCCAGAATTTCCATGTATTTTTTTAATTAAATGGGAATTTTATGAGTCCGCGAAAATTGACGGCGCATGATTCCGAGGCCCGGTGTGCCCAGAATGAATTTCTGAACTTTTTTTCGGGTACGTTCAGTAAACATGCGAGTGAGTTTTTCTAAATTTTGAACCAGTGCTCGGAATTGAAATCCAAGGATACTGTTGAACTCACAGCGCTGATATTCACTTAATAATACTTTCACCTCGATGTCATTTTGTCGAGGGTGATAGTTAGTATTTGGGTTTTTCGTGGGAATAGAAATAAAATAAAAAAATATTTTTTTTATTTTTGTTGAAACATCCCATGTGGATGTTTCACAGGTGGGGAACACCTGAACTAAAACCTCCCACATGGGTTATTGTGGTGGGGACCACCTGAGATTAAAACTCCCAATTTTTGAATCCTAAAGGTGGGGACCACCCGAACCCACATAATGGGAGAAACCTCTTGAAATCCCCATTAATGGGAGATAACCTTTGGTATCCTACCACTTTAATGGTGCCACCCCCTTGAATTAATTATACCAACTCAATTAATTAATTAAGACAATTTGAAATTATGCCAACAAACTAAATATACAACATATTCTATTATGTTGGCTATTATTTTGTTGGGAAGAGGGTTGGGAAAGTGCTTAGGAGAGCTTGGAGAAATTCATATCCAACGAAGAACATCACCTCCCAATGAAGAAAAACCACTAGATATCGTAGAACGAGGAAACCGACCCTGAGCCAGATTGGAAGCACCTTGTAGAGGCAACCAATGTAGAACATCTTCGACGACAACGAACTGATGATCGAGGAAACGCCGATGCTATCGACATACGTTCTTCCCTCCTCTTTGATGTCAATGAGAAATCAAGGTAGGGGTGTGTTTTAATTTGATAAATGTTAATTTCCCTATCACATTGAATCATCTTCCTTGAGCCGTACGCTACCACCCAAACGCGAAGGGTACTGGGAAAACAAACATGGACCGAACCCTCCACAAATCTTGTGGATCTTGTGTGTGATCTTCATGATGGTGACGGCGATCAGTGCTGGTGGTTGGCACTGGTGGAACTCGAGAACCGCAATGAATGAAGGGCGGCTGGTCAAGCCTACTGCCGGTGAAGGCATGACGCTCTGCCGACCCATGGCCTCCACGCCCCACGACGCTCCGCCTTCTGTGGCCTCCACTGCCCTGCAACCTCCGCACCCCGCGACGCTCCACCGACCGTGGCCTCCACCGCTCAGCGTCCGCTGCGCCCCACGGGGCTCCGCCGCCCGCATCCTCTACCGCTCCGCGGCCCCCGCGGCCTCGCACATCCCTTGCAGACCCCACGACCTCCGTTGCCCCGCAGCACCTGCGGCCTCGCGCTGCCCCGCGACCCCCGTGGCCTCGCGCCACCCCGCGGCACCCACGACCTCCGCCGCCCCTCGCCAACCGTGACCTCCGCTGCCCCGCGGCACCCGCGGCCTCCGCCGCCCCACGACAACCACGTCCTCATGCCACCCCACGACACCTGCGACTTCACATCACCCCGCAGCTCCCACGGCCACCTGCAGCCTCCGCGGCCGCCCCGTGGGCCGCTGCCCAGGTCGGGCCGCCCAGCGCGGGCCGGACCGCACCGCAGGTCGGATAAAACCCAGCAGGTCAGGCCGGGTGACCCAAATCGGGTCGGCCCAGGCCGAGTCAGGCCCGGTCTATCCGACCGAGTCGGACCGAACCCAGACCCACTTCGACTCATTTATGCTCTTTCGGCCATAACTTTGGCACCATGCATCCGTTTGACAAACCATCAATGGCGCTATAAACCTTGGAGAAAGATGATACCTTTGGTATTCCCCTCTTGAGATTTGGATAAAGTTGGGATATGTTCGGGTTGGATCGAGCATGAATCCAACCGGGCCCTCGGGACTAAAAGGCTAATAACTTATAGACTGGGCGTCTGATTGACACGTCGTCTGTTGCGTTGAGACCCCTATGACGTTGAGTTCCTTTGGGATACTTCTTCGTGGGACTTCATGGTAGTTGGAGTATCAACCAGTGGCTTGAGGAGCGAACCCTTCTGAGGACGAGCAAGTTTAGCGTGGGAACCCAGTAGCTAGGTGTTACTTGAGGAAGAGATCCTTAGTGGGTCTGTGATTGAGGTTCCCACATGGAACTGCTCTAGGATTCCATGCGGGACTACCAGAGCGATCCTGTGTGGGTCATCACCTAGTGATCCTATGTGGGTCAGCACCTAGAGATCCTGTGTGGGTCAGCACCGAGCGATCCTGTATGGGTCAGCACTGATGGATCCTGTGTGGGTCAGCACCGAGTGATCCTGTGTGGGTCAGCACCTAGAGATCCTATGTGGGTCTGATGATGATTAGAGATCCTTCGTGGGTCTGCCTCTTAACAGAGTAATATGATTTAGTAGTTACATCTAATCATCTCTACAACTGTACCTAAGTTATATTTTGTGTGAGCTAAGTTCGTACCTAAGCAGTACTTTCCATTGTGGAAATACCTTAGTGGTATTATTTTGTGTGGCATACCTATGTGGTACTTACCTTCACGATATTCCTTCCTTTGTGGAATAGTTGAGATTTGGGATTTTGAGTTGGACTCTGTGATTCCTCATGATTGATATGGGTGTACTTGATAACTTAGGTATATGTATGGGCATATACCTAAGTTGGGTTGACAATTTATTTCTTGCTGTGTGGTTTATCCTTGGTGGATCTTGTGAGACCTTGAGGGTCTCTAGGTCCCTACTGAGTATCGTTATACTCACCCCTGCACGGGATATGCCCTCACCCTATTGTGTTTGGTGCAGATGCTGGACAATGCTGACTGAGGATGAGAGTACCAGGACTGGAGGTGGCTCAGAGGTGGACGTTAGATGAGGTGAACTGTAGAGATGGCCATTCATGAGTTGTACCTACCCTTCATTTAGGATTCATGGTGGACGATCTAGGAGCTTCTTTTCACCTATCAATCATCTTGTACTTTCCAGTTTTCCTTGTACTTTCCAGTTGGGCTTGTATTTTGGCCCCTTTTTTCTTACTCTACTCACTCTTTTTACTATTTAGTTTACTTGAGTTCGTATCTTTCTGTGTGATTGGTTGCATGTGTTACAGGTTATAAAGGCAATTCCTTACTAGTTTTAGGGAATACGCCTTCAGTGCTAGTCGCTATCCCCTGGCCTATGGAAGGTGGGCTTGGGGTAGTCACGGCACAGGCCTCGGGGGATGGGTCATGACAAATTGGTATCAGATGAGTCAGTTCTACCATAGAACATAGTGATCTAATCTTTATTTTAACAATAATAGTGTTAAATGTGGTGAGTGTGGTTATCAGTTTAGGGAATCCAGTGTTGGTGCGGCGGCTGATGTATCCATACACCAGGACCCTGAATTCTGGTTTCTGACTCAGTACACCAAAACAATGATTGCGTGTGTGGTTTGGAGAGTTTTTTTTGTGATCTCTTTGAGTCATCTCACCAGGTATAACCTTTTGACCATGGCACACCTGTTTCTTTTTAGGATGCCTCCATGCAGAAATCCAACAAGGGTTTCAGATATAGTACGCACTGATAGCCCACCGAGCGACGAGGTCTTAATGTAGGGCCCTCTTCTAGTAGAGGCACCAGTGGAGGCACCAGTGGTACCATTACCCATTAGGCCACTGATGACACCAACCCCAGCAACAGAGGGTGCACGCTGCTTGAGTGCATTGCACAAGTTCCAGTGCTATAGGGCACCCAGTTTCAGGGAAGTGATGGACCCACATGTGGCTGAGGATTGGCTGGAGGCCATGGTGAGAGTCTTCCGACTGGTAGGGACACCCGTCGATCTCATGGTGATCCTTTCTGCTATTCTTCTATAGGCAGCAACATGAAGATGGTGGAGCTTGATGCTCCAGGCTCATGACGAGGTGACACTTCTCTGGGCGAACTTCAAGAGCCTGTTTTGAGCAGATTTTGTCCCAACAACTCTTTGTGTAGTGCGCATTCAGGAGCTACTTCATCTGCAGTAGGGTAGAATGACTGTGGCTTAGTACTCAACGAGGTTCACTGACCTATCATGATACTCCATAGATATGGTGTGGGACCCATTGTTTAGGGCTAATACTTTCAAGAAGGGACTCAGGCGGGAGATTAGGTCTTCGATGATCTCACTCAGTATTCTGATGTAGGCGGGGGTGTTAGAGAGAGCCCTTTTAGTGGAGATTTTCCTTGCTGAGAAATCACCATTAGAGAGATTCACTACAAATCATAATGTAGCGGAGTATTCTACATCTGGAAGCAGATAGATGACACAGAGGTCTAAAAAGACCATACCTACAGGTGGACGACCGTAGGATTCAGGGTCGGTTGTGTGAGGCACCCGAGGCAGATCCAGTCATGCCATGAGCGGGCAGTGTTATGCATACAACGGGAAGGATCACATGGCTTGTGACATTCCGACCCGCTATACGGATGATCAGCAGATGGTCGAGGGACCGCCCAGACAGAGACAAAGATTCGACCGAGGAGGTTTGCAGGGAACGGGCGGATGTAGCAGAGGAGCTGGCCATGCAGCTGGCGGTGGGTGAAAATTTAAGATGTTACCGCCACCACCACCAGGTGGTCCACCCCGACCATAGAGAGTAGGAAGACAGGGGTGAGATCAACTCCATATAGCTGAGGCCTACGCTCACGGTGCTCCAGAGATGATACGAGGTATGATATGTGCCTATTACACCTTAGCTGCAGTACTTATATACACAAGTTCCAGTCATTATTTTATTTCCACTGCCCTCGTTCGGAGCTCAGAGATTCCGATGGAGCCTTTGGGTCAATCCTTATGGCTATAGACTCCTACAGGAGCGGATTCAACGATTACGCACTGGTTCCGGTAGTGAGAGCTTACTCTAGGAGGTGAGAGATTCGGCTGGGATATCCTAGTAGCGGCATCAAGGCCTTACGACGTCATCTTGGGTATGGACTGGTTATCTACAGTCCATGCTCAGATTGGCTGTATTCGGCACAAAATGTGGTGTGTCCGCACGGATGGGACCAGGTTTACCTTCACTGGCGAGAAGGGAGCCTTTGCAGCACATGATGGACTTAATCGGAGGAGGGTGAATCTGATTACACATCAGTTGGCTAGCCTTACCCTCGGAACAGTTGATGTGGAGAGTCTGAGTTATCCTGTAGTGGTGGACCAGTATGCAGATGTCTTCCCTGATGATGTTTCGGGTCTACCACCTCACAGAGAGGTTGAATTTTACATTGACTTATACCCCGGGACGACACTGATATCTACACCAGCATATCGGATGGCTCCCACGTAGCTTCATGAGCTGCGAGTACAACTAGAATACTTGTAGGGGAAGGGATTCATTCGGCCCAATGTATCTCCTTGGTCAGCCCCGATTTTGTTCTCCAAGAAGGCATATGGGATCTTGAGGCTTTGTGTTGACTATCGGCACCTAAACTAGGTGACCGTGAAAAACAAGTACCCATTTCCGAGGATTGATAACCTCTTTGATCAGCTGAAGGGATCACATTGGTTCTCGAAGATAGATCTCAGATCAGGCTACAACAACTCAGATTACGAGATGAGGATGTGCAGAAGACGACTTTCAGATGTCGGTACGACCACTAAGAGTTCTTGGTTATGGCATTCGGCGTGACCAACGCTCTATCAGTGTTCATGGGACTCATGAACATGATCTTTCAGCCATACCTTGATCTCTTTGTAGTAGTATTCATCGATGACATTCTGATCTACTCGACTACTGAGGAGGAGCATGCCTATCATTTGTAGATAGTTCTGGACACACTCCGAGAGAACCAGCTTTTTGGTAAGCTCTTTAAGTGCTAGTTCTAGATCCGAGAGGTGCACTTTCTGGGAAACATCATATCAAAGGATATAGTTGTAGTAGATCTAGTGAATATTGAGGTGGTACTTTCTTGGGAGCCACCCAGTAGTGTGACAGAGATATGGAGTTTCCTGGGTTTGGCCAGATACTACCAGAGATTTTTGCCAGATTTCTCCGGAGTTGCAGCACCTTTATCATCATTGATGAAGAAGGGGCAATGATTCTTGTGGTTGGAGAGATGCCAACATATTTTTCAGGAGCTGAGGAAGAGGCTGAATAGTGCCTCCATCTTGAGGCTTCCAGAGGAGGGCGTAGGGTACGTAGTCTATTGTGACGCATCAGGGACAAGACTCAGATGTGTCCTGATGCAGGAGAAAGCAGTGATCACTTATGGTTCCCGACAGCTGAGAAAACATGAGAAGAACTATGCTACTCATAACCTAGAGTTAGCAGTAGTTGTCTTCACCTTGGAGATGTGGCGACACTATCTGATGGGAGATCGTTTTATAGTCTACTCGGATCACAAGAGTCTCAGGTATATCTTCTCTTGGAAGGACCTAAACCTGAGACAATGACGTTGGATTGAGTTCCTCACAGACTATGACTTCAGGATACTCTATAATCTTGGTAAGGGGAATGTTGTAGCAGATGTGCTCAGAAAAAGGTCAGGTATACAGCTGCTAGGCGAGGCGACGGAGAAGCTGGCCGCTTTTTAGATATCCTTTGTGGATCAATATGGAGCAGTTTTCCTTCAGTCTCTTACAGTCACTCCCCCACTTCTTCAGCGAGTCAGGGAAGAGCAACGTGGGGATGCTGACAGTGAGGCTCGGCGTGCTCAAATATCCATAGGGCAGGCACCTGATGGATTTTCTAAAGGTGGGGAGCACGTCATCTGATTCAGAGAACGTACCATGGTACCTGTGTCACTTTGCGAGGAAGTGATGAGGGAGTTCCATACATCCCCTCTAGTGGTACATCCAGGAGTGGCGATGATGTACCAGAACCTCCGATGACAACACTGGTGGTGGGGGATGAAGAAAATAGTAGCAAAGTTTGTCTCTCGGTGCCTCACTTGTCAGCAAGTGAAGGCGGAGCATCAGGTACCAGCAAGCTTGGTTCAACATTTAGAGGTCCCAAAGTGGACGTGGAATGGGATATCCATGGACTTCATGACTAGGTTTCCACTTATATCCAGAGGACATAACTCGATTTGGGTGATCATCGACCGACTCACCAAGTCGGACCACTTCCTACCGATCAGAGAGCAGAGTTCAGTAGAGAGCTTGTGATGCCTCTACGTTCAAGAGATTGTGCGGCTACATGGAGTACCCTCGACGATTTTCTTTGATCGTGATACACATTTTACTTCCTGGCTATGGAAAGGGTTGCAGGAGGCTTTTGGGACGTATCTTCATTTGAACACCGCCTTCCATCCTCAGACGGATGGACTGACTGAGAGGACCATTCAGACCCTCGAGGACATACTACGTGCTTGCGTCCTCGACTTCAGTAGGAGCTGGGAGGATCACTTGCCTTTGGTGGAGTTTTCATACAACAACAGCTATCACTCCACCATTTTGATGGAAGCTTTTGAGGCATTGTACGAGCAACCTTGCAAATCACCTTTATGCTGGACTGACCCAGGGGAGTCAGCATTAGTGGGACCATAGATGGTACGGGCTACCATAGCGAAAGTGAAGATCATCCAGGAGCAGATGAAGACTGTACAGAGCTGGCAGAAGTCTTATGCCGACAGGAGATGGAGACCGATAGAGTTCGAGGATGGTGACCACGTCTTTCTACGGGTCTCACCCCAACGAGGTGTGCGGATATTTGGATGAGGTGGAAAGTTATCTCTGAGGTTTATCATACCTTTTCAAGTCCTCAGTAGAGTTGGTGAGGTGGCATGCCGCTTAGCTCTTCCACCTCAGTTGCACCGGGTGTATGACGTCTTCCACGTATCCCAGCTAAGGAGATACGTGAACGGCCCTTCCCACATCATCGACCACGATGAGCTGGACATCGATGATGGGGAGACTTTTATGGAGGTTCCAGTAGAGATTGAGGACCGACAGGAGAGGGTCCTTCCTGGGTAGTCGATACCTCTGGTGTGTGTTCGTTGGCAGCACGAGAACCTCTAGGAGAGCACTTGGGAGAGGGAGGCTCAGATTTGTGCACAGTACCCCCACTTTTTCCCTTAGTTTGAGTTGTGGATTATGGGGATGAAAAGACCTGAGGTGGGGAGAATGTAAAGACCCAGAATTTCCATGTAATTTTTTTAATTAAATGGGAATTTTACGAGTCTGTAAAAATTGACAACACATGATTCCGAGGCCCGATTTTCCCGGAATGAATTTCTCAACTTTTTTTCAGGTATATTCAATAAATGAGCGAGTGAGTTTTTTTAACTTTTGAACTGGTGTTCGGAATTGAAATCTGAGGATACCGTTGAACTCCCAGTGCCGATATTTTCTTAAGGAGACTTTCACCTCGACAACAGTTGGTTGAGGGTGAAAGTTAGTATTTGGGTTTTCTGTGGGAATATAAATAAAATAAAATAATCTTTTATTTTATTTTATTTGAAACCTCTCATATGGATGTTTGACAGGTGGGGACCACCTAAACTAAAAACTCCCACATCATTTATGGTGGTGGGGACCACCCGAGATTAAAACCCCCAATTTAGAATCCTAAAGGTGAGGACCACCCAAACCCACATAATGAGAGAAACCTGTTGAACTCCCAATTAATGGGAGATAACCTTTGGTATCCTCCCACTTTAATGGTTCCACTCCCTTGAATTAATTATACCAACTCATTTAATTAATTAATCCAATTTGAAATTATGGCAACAAACTCAATAAACAACATATTCTATTATGTTGGCTATTCTTTTGTTGGGAAGAGGGTTGAAAAAGTGCTTGGGAGAGCTTGGATAAATTAATCTCCAATGAAGAACATCACCTTCCAATGAAGAACAACCACCGAAGATCATAGAATAAGGAAACTGATCATGAGCCGGATCGGAAGCACCTTGCGGAGGCAACCAACGTAGAATGTCTTCGACGACAAAAAACCAACGATCGAGGAAATGTCGACGCTACTGACATCCATTCTTT
Organism: Viscum album; assembly: GCA_963277665.1. NCBI lineage: Eukaryota > Viridiplantae > Streptophyta > Magnoliopsida > Santalales > Viscaceae > Viscum > Viscum album. Next base: position 898,861,220 of record OY728120.1, read on the forward strand.
CCTCCTCTTTGATGTCAATGAGAAATCAAGGTAGGGGTGTGTTTTAATTTGATCAATGTTAATTTTACTCTCACATTGAATCATCTTCCTTGAGCCGTATGCTACCGCCCTAACACAGAGGGAACGAGCCAAATAAACATGGCCCGACCCCTCCGCAAATATTGTGGATCTTGTGTGTGATATTCGTGATGGTGACGGCAACCGGTGCCGGTGGTTGGCAACAGTGGAACTCGAGAACCACGATGAAGGTGACAGATGAAGGGCGGCCAGTCAAGATGGACATCGGTGAAGGCACGCCGCTTCGCCACCCGCAACCTCCACTGCCCCGCGACCACCACGCCCCATGATGCTCCGCTGCCCCGTGGCCACCGTACCCCGCGGTGCTCCGCTGCCCGCGACCTCCACCACTCCATGGCCCCTATGGCCTTGCGAAGCACTCACGGCCCCCGTGGCCCCCGCTGCCCCATAGCACCAGCAGTCTCGCGCTGCCCCGCGACACCTGCAGCCTTTGCCCCCCATGACACCCACGGCCTCCGCCGCCTCGCAAAACCCGCGACCTTGCGCCGCCCTACGACACCCGTAGCCTCACCCTGCCCCGCGGAACCCGTGGCCTCGCGCTGCCCCGCGGCACCTGCGGCCTCGCGCCGCCCCGCGACACCCGTGATTTCGCGCCACCCCATGGCTCCCACGACCACCCACAGCCTCCGCGGCCACCCCGCCGCCCTACGGGCCGCTGACCAGGCTAGGCCACCCAGTGGGCCGGACCACCAAATGCGGACCGGGATGCCCAGTGGGCCGGGCTGCACCGTGGGTCGGGCCGGACCCAGCGGGTCGGGTCGGGTCGACCCAAACTAGGCCGGCCCAGGCCGGGTTGTTCTGACCGGGTCAGACTGGACCCAGACCAACTTCAACTCATTTACGCTCTTTTGGCCATAACTTTGGCACCAAGCGTCCATTTGACAGGTTCCTACCAATGTGGGAACAAGACCCGTAAGTTTAAAAGATAACTTTTACACCCTGATTCACCCATCCCCTCTTAGGGTGTTCCGGGGTCCTTCATAGAGAAGGTATATAGGTGGATCTATCAAAGATGAAGGCTATTTAATGTCCCCCTAGACTGACCATAATAACTGATATATGAAGTTTTCCTGGTTTGGATAGATATTTTTAATGGGTTGTGCAGAATTCCTTATGTCTATCCATTTAACTCAACATGTTAACATTGAAGGGATGTAATTTTCTCTTGATGGATGTATGCGAGGAAAATTTAAAGGAAAAGAAGAGAAGAGTAGTCAGTGCACCTATTATTAAATTAACATATAGTGGAGAAGGGGTTTTAATATATATTGATATATAAAATAATGGAATATGATTAATTCTCATGCATAATGAAATTTTTATAGCCTATGTCTCACGAAAATTGATGGTTTATGAGAAAAATTACCCTAACCATGATTTATAGTTAGCTGTGGTTATTTTTTCACTAAATATATAGAGGAATTATCTTTATAGAGAAAAATGTGATATAAATAATGATAAAAATGATTAATTTATATATTCACACAAAAGTATTTGAACATTCACCATAGAATATGGATATAGATGATTAAATATTTTGACAGCTCAATACATTAACACAATTGGAAAGGGAACAAGGTGGTCGATTATTTGAGTTGAAAGGATCATAATAGATAATCCACGATGAGAATAAAAAATATCTAATATTTCTAAATTTTCAAAGGATGGATCTAAACTTTTGATAACAATTAGAGAATTATTATATTTCCTTTATTAGTGTTCAACCATCTATATGGGTGAAGATTAAAGAGGCACATAAGTATGATATGGAGATGTAAAAGAAGGTGATAAATGTTTTTAAGTTCAACCTTGATTATGATGGAATGATAAGGTATAGGAACCATGTATGTGTTCCATCCATACTAGATTCTTATAAAGATCTATTATAATAATCTCAACATTCTTCATTCTTTATTAAACATAAAAGTACAAATATGTATAAAGATCTGAAAGATAATTTCTAGTTGAATGGAATGATGAGAGTTATTTCAATGTTTGCATCTCATTTCATGGTAAATAAACTATTTAAGGTAGATAATCAAAACTCTAAGGGGATGCTACCACCATTACCCATACCCGAATTGAAATGGAGAAACATCACCATGGAAAATTTAATTAGACTTGCCAAAACATCAACAGGGAATAATGTTATATGGGTTTTAATCGACCACCTTAAAAAGCTTGAACAATTCTTCACAATCAGATAATATTTCATTATAGATCATATTTCGAGGATATATATTAAGTAAGTTTTATGGTTTCCTAGAGTACCACATTCTATTGTGTTTGATCGAGATATGATGCTTACGACGAAATTCTAGAAATGCCTTTTTCAAGATCTTGATACGGAGTTGAGTTTAAGCACTTCATATCATCCTCATACAAATGGTCATTCTAAGAGAACAATTCAAACCCTTGAATATATGATAATATTGTATTATATATATTTATAATGCGGTTGGGACCAAAAAATTCCTATAGTATAGTTTTCATACAAAAATATCATTCACCCATGAATTTAGATGGTTCCTTATGAAGCCCTCTATGAAAAAAAGTGTATAACTATAATGCATTGGGATGATGTTGGAGAAAGAAATATATTAGGACCTTATGTAGATAATGAAATGTAATATAGAAATGCACTACTAGAAAAGGTACTTATACCCAAGGTTTCAAACCATGGGTATAGCCTAGAGCCACCATTTTTAGAATCATGGTTATAGGTGAGATGTATATTCTTATACCCACAGTTTCAGTGAACCATGGTTAAATCTCTATACCCACAATTTTCAAACCATGGTTATTTGTATTCCATCAGAGAACCTATATCCATGGTTATAAAAATTGTGGGTATAGGTTGCTGTTTGCATTTTTTAGTATCCCCACAACCTTCTTCCCCAAAATCCTAAACCTAGAAATCAAATAAACCAAACAATATATATTTAATAAATTAAAAATTTTCCATAATTATCATCAAACCAACATGTTGTAATAATTTTCAAACAAAATAAAATAAAAAAATATACATATTCCTCCATAAAAAAATCAATTTATGTTATTAAAAAACTGCACAAGTATCCTTCCTACTAAGTAAAAAATGAAGGGGATAAATATATTAACCATAAAAAACATCCTCATCCTCACCATCAACAACATCATCAACATTAGCCACAACATTCTCACCAACATCATCATCTAGTGCAGTAACATCATCAACATCATAATCACCACCACCTTCAACTAGATATCCACTAGGAACGCCATTGGAATCACTCGGGTCATCATTTAAATAACACATTGATTCCATATATGAATCAATTTTACTAGAATCCTTTGATGATAGTGATTTACTGATAACTGACACAGCATTCAGAAATTTCTTGGTGATCATTTTACATCATTAACACTCCTATTTAATTTTTTCGTGCTCCTATAAAGCTATTTTTTTCTTAAGATGCTTATTCATGAGATCTTTGTATCTATAACTTCTAAGATCCTTAAGAGGATCCCAATGAGGACCAATACCTGGAGGTGATGAAGTTTTTCCCAGTTCGACATTAGACTCTTCCCGGGTACTCATCATATAAAACCTAACTCAAATGATCATTCAACCCAAACTTATCATCTTATTTATCATCAAGGGTCTCCAAGTTAGTCTATTGAAAATATAAGCAATATATTTAATTAGTAATTTCCTATAAATATTTGAAATGTTAATAACAATATATACAATAGTTTCTTGTATTTGTGCATTTAATGCACTTCTATATTTTTTCTTCCTACTTGAGAAAAATAATTTAGCTTGAGGTAGACGACCTCTAGTGACCAATATAGTTTCCTACAAATTATATTTATTGGTATACACATATTTAAAAAGTAATAATTTTATAATATTTAATAAAAATAAAATATAATAACTTTCAGATAAATAAAAAATTAATAATTAATGCGATAAAAATTTACTAAAAATTGGCAATTTGGACTATAGGACACTTGGTCATTAAGCCTATAGGAAAATTGGACATTATTCAATTAGGCCTAACATCCTATAGGCCAATTTCCCATTAGGCCTATTGGACAATTGTCCATTAGTCCTATAGGCCAATTAGACATTATGCCATTAGGCCTAATAGGCCAATTGGACATTATGCCATTATTCCTAATAGGCCAATTAGACATATAGGACAATTGGACATTATGAATACTTGGAAAATTGGCCATTATGCCATTTTTCCTATAGTCCAATATTCCATTAGTCCTATACGCCAGTTGAACATTATTCCATTAGGACTATTGGCCAATTGGAAATTATTACATTTGTCTTGGAGGCCAATTGTCCATTATTCCTAATGGAAGATAGGCCAATTTCCCATTAGGCATATAGGAAAATTTTCCATTATGCCTATATGACAATTTTCCATTAGGCCTACATGCCAATTGGACATTACTCCATTAGGCCTATAGGACAATTCTCTATTAGAACTATAGGCCAATTTTCCATTAGTACTATTGGACAATTGGACATTAGGCCTAATAGGTCAATTTTCCATTGGGCCTATATTCCAATTGGACATTAGGCCTATAGGCCAATTTTCATTAGGCCTAATGGCATAATTTTCAATTGACCAATATGCATAATGGCCAATTGGCCTATAGGAATAATGGCCAATTGGCCTATAGGCCTAATTTCCAATTCCCTAGAGGCATAATGGAATAATTTCCAATTGGCCTTTGTGGCCTAATAGACAATTAACTAATTAGGCATAATGTCCAATTGGCCTTTTAGGCCTATAACCCAATTGGCTATTAGGCCAATAGGGAAATTAGACATTATTATAATATCCCTATAGGTTAATTGACCATTAGGCCTATATTCCAATATTCCTTAGTCCTATTGGCCAATTGGACATTACGCTATTAGTCCTAATAGGTCAATTTACCATTAGACATATAGCCCAATTGGCTATTAGGCCTATGGGAAAATTGTACTTCATTCCATTAGACGTAATGGACAATAAGACTATAGTCCTAACGACCAATTTTACTTTAGTCCTACAGACCAATTATCCTTTAGACCTAATAGGACTAATATGCCAACTGGACCTTAGGCCAATAGGCCATTTGTCATATAGGGTAATTAGTCTTTATGCCTATAGGCCAATTGGCCCTAATTCCTATAGGACAATTGGATCTTAGGCCTGTAGGGAAATTGTCCTTTAGAACAATAAGACTAATAGGATAATTGGACCATAGTACTATAGGCATATAGGAAAATTGGCTATTAGGCCTATTGGAAAACTGATCCTTAGGTTAAATGGCCAACTGTCCATTAGGCTGATAGGGCAATTTGTTATTAGGCTTATAGGCCTAAGGGAGAATTGGCCTCATATATTATAGAAAAATTTCCCATTATTACTATAGGCCAATTGACCATTAGGCCTGTAGTCCAATTAACCATTAGTCCTATAGGCCAATGGGACATTATGCCATTAAGCCTAATAGGCTAATTTTCCCTTAGGCCTAATAGGCCAATTGACCATTGGGCATAATCGGTGAATTGGAAATTCTTCCTAATGTCATAATTTACAATGGGAATATAGGCCTAATAGCCAATTTATGTATAGTCCTAATAGAGAAATGGACTACTAGGTCTAATGGCCAATTGGACTACTAGGCCTATAGGCCAATTGGCCAGTAGGCCTAATAGTCCAATTGTACAGTAGGTTTATAGGCCAATTGACCATTAGGACTATAGCCCAATTAGACATTAGGAATATAGTCCAACTGTACATTATTCCATTAGTCCTATAAGCCAATTGTCCATTAGGAATATAGGACAATTGGAAATTAGGCCTGTAGGACAATTAGACATTAGGCCTATAGGCCAATTGGATATTCGACATATATGCCAATTGGAAATAAGTCCTAATAGTCCAATTGGACATTAGGATTATAGGAAAATTTTCCATTAGTCCTATAGTATAATTGAACATTATAACTAATGGCATAATGTCGAATTGGCTAATAGGCCTAATCGACAATTGGCCTAGAGGCCAAAGGGACAATTGACCTATAGGACTAATGGAAAATTTTCCTATTGGCCTAATGGACAATTATAAATTATTAAATTAAGTCTAATAGGCCTATATTCCAATTGTACATTAGGCCTATGGGTCAATTGGAAATTTTTACAATAGGATAATTGGCCATTAGGCCTAATGGCCATTTGAAAGGGGTATTTTCAGCCTTTTATTAAAGGGATTAATGAAAATAATATTTAAAATTAAGAATGAAATGCTAACTAAGTAAAAATATAAATAAGGACATTATTTTAATTCAGATTAATGATCTTAGTGCTTCTCAAGGTCTAGCATTGTAGTGCACCTCAATGTGTATACATATATCATTGAATATTTATTCTATTTGTTTTCCCCCAACACTTTCTAAAAAATTACATTGCAAGTAATAAGAAGTAAATTTTATATAAAATCCATTAATGATTGGGAATAAATGAAACTCATTAGTCTTCCAATGTGCACTCATTTTTTGTTATTGAGTTTTCAAACATTCAGGGAATGTGGGCACACCCTCTAAATTAGAACCTAGTTTTCTCTTCCAACCAACATACAATTCATGATTGTATGATCTCCACAACTCAAAAACATCAATCAACCATTAATTATTAGAATCATATCCTTTGGTAAAGTTAAACTGGCTCAAAAACGAATATGTCATTTCATATAAATACAAAAATAATATAGATATAAGTTTATAAAATTTTCTTATCCTTATTTTCTCCCATGCTTTTTCCTTGATTCCTTTACTGAGTTTTCTCCATGAGACTGGTTCCACCAGAATGATATCATGTAATTTGGATAAAGTGTCCTTAAAACTTCTACACTACCTTTAACTTTCACCTACCATCTAATTTTAATCAATATAGTCCACCATTATCTACGTCTGGTGATTCTAGGTTTTCTGTATATGAGTGTGCACACTTTTCCTAGAAGAAGATCCCACTGAATAAGAAGGGGGGAGGGAAGAAGAATTAAGTTAAATTAAAACATGAAAAAAGTTATATAATCCTATAAATCTATAATAAAAATAACCTATGACATGATTCTCAATAGACTATGATGGATCTGTGGGTTGTCCTAGATTAGCAGTCTCTAAATGATGTGTCTATTACAATGCATTCCCTTAGTGGAATTCATGCACTGTAGTGGAAGCTGATGGAAAAGAATCATCAAATTTTGGGTGGTTGGTAGGTATTGGAGGCATCATAGATGTGGGAAAATATGGGTAGTATGCTTAGGGATACATCATCAGAGATGGGTATGGTAAAGGTGGGAACATTTGTGGAGGAGGTTTAGACATGGTAAGGATAGAAGAGCCTAAATGAGATGATAGAGGCATCTACGGTATCATTCATGGATGGGGAATATGCATGGTATGTGAATAAGTGTGTAGGTGAGATTATGATGAAGAAATGTATAAGAACATCTCTAATGACTCAAATGGAGGATGTGATAGTGTGGTAGATGGGGTGTCCACAGGTGGGTCAATGTAGGAATGGGTATGACTGGTGGTCTGTCTAGGTCTTGTAGAATCCCCTCTTAGACCCATGCTAGAAGGATGAGGAGTCAACTAAGGTGGAACAGAGTGTCACTAAAATGATTGTATAAAGAATATTAATATGAAATTATATGTAATTCAGAAGAAAAAAATTATAATTATTATTCTCACTGAGGTAAGAGGAGGATGAAACACATACTCTCACACCTGTCGATCATGATCAAATAGTCGCTTCATTCAAAGTGTTGTAGTATTTGGAATAATCTGCATAAGAATCCAGTGTACATTTTTTATAAATAGTTTTTATAAATCATGCAATGAACTTAGAAGTAAAATAAGTAATAAGAAATGTCATACAATCTATTATTAACAACAATTTAAAATGAAGTTAATTTTTTTTAAAAACTCGTTTGAAACCCTCTTTTCTAAATTGAAATAAAAATAATTAATTAAAACAACACCAAAAAATACTAAAACGTACTTATCATTCCAAATTGAAACTAAATTAAAGTAATTACATTAATATTACCCTAAGAAACTCATGTCAAGGTAAAATTAATGAACAATGAACATATATGGTTACTTATATATATTACCCACCACCAATTTAGGTTCAACATAAACTCTCACAATGGGAAAATTTGAATCATCAAATGAAATATTTTTGTCAATACCAATGGGGGTGTCAATGTTGTAAACTTCATCACCAGCATAATGAAAAATATTTCTTGGGATTACATCATTAATGACATTATAATCAGGTCTCAGATGTTCTATCATATAAAAAAATTTATTTTCCATTAAAGACAATATTAATGGTTCATTGATAAGCGGGAATTGACTCTTGTTAATAACTATGAATCCAAAATCATCAATAAAAGTAAATTGTCACGTCATCGAATCAAACCATTTACATTTCATCATAGTGAATCAACCATGAGATTAGTAATCCAATAATAATATTTTCTCAATAAGTATATAATAATACACATCTTGACATCGAGCCCAACTATCAAATTCACTAGAACAAAAATCCATTGTAGTAGTTTACATAACACCATCATACTGTGTTCTCATTTTCTCCACTCGATCAGTTGTGACAAATTTATACAAATTGATAATTAAATATTTTCATTAACAAATGAAAGAATTGGGACCACAAGACAATGCTCTTATTTCATGAGAAACAGAATCAACAGGTAAACTCAAGACCTAAAATATTTATGAATAATAAAATTAAATGGATATATATATTTTAATATAATTAAATTAATGGTCAAACCTTTGATTTCAACCAACCAGGAAACTCTAGGCTATGGAAAGTCTCTCTCCTTGTCAAAGGCAAAGATCGATAAACTCTATTTATAATTTTCTTATGTTCCCTGCATAAAATGTTAATAAAATTCTATGGTATATGTGAAATATCATAATATGAGATAACATGTAAATATCCAAATTACTTACTTGATATAGTCATCGAACAAACCATAGTTAAAAAACACTATACGATGTTCCATATCATGATCATCAAGGCTCAATGTATCCAATGTATAAGACCCAACAATTCCTCATGTTTGGGGAAGATATGGAAACAAGGGATTAATTTTCCCATACTAGTCATATTCATTTCTCATTGGCCGGTTATTTATGGTGTTCACATCAGAAAAATACATCGTATAAAATTCCATACATTCTTGATTCAGATAACCTCTCACAATCAAACCTTCAGGATAATTCTTATTTTAAACATATGATATCAATGTGCACATATTTCATTTTGTAGGATGCATTCACCAAAAATAAACTAGTCCACCAAGAAGTGTTTTGGTTGGAAGATAGACTGTTAAATGCAACATGCAGGTGAGAAAGGAAGGAGGACTTTTTTTTCATCTCACAGAAATTTAAGGGTGCATCCAAATGAATTTTTATAAAAAATTCTTCATATAACCTTTTAGAAAAAATATCTATAAAAAATGGAATAAGAAAATCACTCTCACCCTTAAATTATTGGATATAAAATGCCAAATTTTTATTAGAATCAATTAATGAATACAGATGTGATAATCCTGAGTTTTTGTGGATTTTAGTTTCAAATAACATATGTTGACTCATTTGGATATATTGCTTGAATTTACATATAAAACCTTGATATTCTCCTATACTACCAGAAATTGATCTTTATTAGACGATGTCATCACCTAATAAGCACGAGGTACTTTACATTTGGTTTCACTAATACACAAAGGATGCAGTTCTGGTTGAATACCCCAATCTAATTACTCCCGACAAGAAAAGAAGCCATTTTTGGTCTTCCCCTTGATATTTTGAAGAATTTAAACAATAATTTCACATATATATTTATAAATTAATATTTATTCTAAAAAATTACGTAAAAAATTGTTAGACCAATATGGTAACTCAAAAAAGATACTTTTTATTTTCCCAATTGTATGTGGCTTCAGTGTTAACATTATTCCTCTTTATATTTCCACCAACCATTTACTAATGAAAAAATGAAATATTTCAATTCATTAAGCACATCACCACTTGACATAGGATGTGGTAGTTGTTTAGTTTCAACAGTATTATCAAAACTCCAAAAAATCTTCTTATATTGATGATCCATTGGCTAGAATAATTGAAGCCCCATGAAACTAAAACTACACCGATATTTAATCCTTCTCGATCGGGTAATCTTCATACATATAGGACATGATTGTTATCCATTCATTTTACAACAAGACATCATTTTATAAGTAAGGAAATCATTTATAGTCCATATAAAGGAATCAAACATCTAAAATATTTTTGTAAGAAGCATCAAATGTCCACACACCCATATCTCATGGATGCTTCAAATCTCTTACTAAAGGATAAAATTAGACTTCTATACCATTAATAGGATCAGAAGGTCCAAATATTAGTATACATAAGAAAGAGAAAGGTTTTTTCATACACATCCCTGGAGGAAGATTATTAAGGTCAATAAAGACTATCCATGTGATGTGAGTAGTAAGCATCTGACCAAACGAATTAAAACCATCACATGATATACCCAATCTGACATTATGCACCTCAACTGCAAAATTAGGATGTTGTGAATCAAATTCCCACCATAATAATCCATCTTCAGGATGAACCAACTCATCATTAAATTTTATTATTTGAACTTCATTCCATAACATATTGGATGATATTTTTATAGACATGAAGATATTTTGAATTCTAAGAATGAATGGAAAGTGACACATGATTTTATAGTCATTATGGTCAGCTTTTTTCCTCATAAAATAAACTGCAGTCTTTTTAGACAAGCATGAACTTTATTTGTAGAAAATTCAAGCTGATTAATTAACTTCCCCTCCTTATAATGATTTAAGGTAATATCTACATCATCAGGAATTAATTCCTTAAAATGTATGAATACTATCAATGGTGGAATTATAAATTCCATACATGGTTTTTTAATGATATAACCACATTAAAAATTACAACTTGGTCATTTTAGTAAATTCTTGATATACTAGAGTCCTAGAATCATCCATTAAAATGTTCACTCTCTCAACATCATCATATTTTGTCTTTTCCTCATGTGTACTGAAATCAATGTCTTCTTTCACTAGCATACTATCTCTCTCGTGATGATTTAAAAATGGAAAACGATCAAATAACAAATTATCCAAACTAGTTATTTGTTTTCATTCATGAATAATAGAAGATTTTCTCATCTATCCATGGTGATAACAAACATAATAGTTTGTTAGAAATACAACTTTCATTATATGGTAGCTGAATTATTCTTGACTTAACCAAGGTCTTCTAATACAATTATAGCATGTAAATTGTATACAAATTCTATATTAAGAATTTTTTAATTAAAAATATATAAAAAATTCCAATTTTTTTAACACTCGATTGGAATCCGATATGTATGATACGTCCAGATACTATCCATTCTATTATAGGGAAAAAATTTATCTTCTAATTGAAAATGTAAACCGTAATTAAAAAATTCATTATAATCAATTTTAATATTAAATTCCTCAAAGTATACTAGTATCTAAAAAATAAAGTAATAATAGAAATAACATATTATGTAATCAATTAATACAAATAAATAACCAAGGTGGGTATCCCAGACATTTATGAATTCACTCTCATGGTCAAAATCCAAATATCTTCCCAAGAAGATCATGAGGTGCAACAGACTGAACTAAAATGAAAAAATAATGATTTTTCATAATTTTTTATGAAATTAAATAAAAACACATGAAAAGTGTGTTAAATTTGAAACATGATCCTAAAACAATTTTTTTATAACCATCCCACAAACATAGTTTCATTAACAAATAAGACATGATTTACTATGAAAGTTATTCCAAAAATATTTTTAAAACAACATTTTACACATTAAAGAACACACCCCATCAAAGTCATTTAAAAAATAGTTTGAAAAAAATATATGATAACACTTTAAATTTACTTATTTTAAAACTTTTTAAAATCCCACTTAAAAATATTGAGATGAAAACCACACACAAATAATAATCACATAGTCAGGAACCACTATGTCAACTCACACAAAAAGGGTGAACAACAAGAACATAGTTTCTAGAAAGTAATCTAAGAACATGGGGATACAATAAATATACATGATGTCCCAACAAATTTTTGGGTGTGAGCCAAATATATTAGGATCCCACCATGAGTCTCATTCATTCATTTTTTTATATAAAAAAATTTGAAGATAAGTTGTGGAAAAATAATTTTTAATTTTCACATTAAATGAATGAGAGAAAAAAATTAAGATATGCACTTAATCAATTTTCCATTAATCCTAATGTCCAATTATCTTATAGGAATAATGGAATAATGTCCAGTTGTCCTATAGGAAAAATGGCCAATTTTACTATTAGGTCTAATGTCCAGTTGGCCTATATGCCTAATGGCCTATTGTCCTAGAGGCCTAATGGACAATTGGCCTATAGGCCTAATATGAATATTTTTCAATTTTCCTATAGGATAATTTGACATTATTCAATTAGGCCTAATGGAAAATTGGCCTATAGGCTGAATGGCTAATTGGAATATAGGCATAATTGTGAATTTTTTATAGGCCTAATTAAAAAATTGTCCAATAGGACTATATTCCAATTGGAGATTAGAGATAATATGTAAATTGTCCATTAGTCCAAATATGCCTATTGGACATTAAGAATATAGGCCAATTGGACATTAGGCCTAATGGCATAATGTCCAATTAGACTATATGCCAGTTGATGAATTTATGTTTTGGATCATTCATTTATACATTTGGTCATTAGGTTTATATGTGAAATCATGATGACTAACATGACCACACAAGATATGACCACATGATCTAGTTTTCAGTAGGGTACAATCGTACATCTATCCACTAAATCACGCTATGTAGTCTCCTTAGTAAAAAGCAAAAAATCATGGTTTTACATATAACTAAGGGGGTGTATCCAATGCACAACCTTTACTAGCCTTGCAATGTGCCACTACTACCCACTTATCAAACTCAGTCTCCTCATGGAATAATAATTTAGGTCAACCATATACAATAACATCATCACTAGAAAATAACAAGACTCTAGGGATAACAACATTATCACGTCCTTACCACCTCCTGAACTACCATCAATGTGACCCCCAAAACAAAATCAGAACATTTCTCACATAACCATGAATCCATCAAGTGGATAATAAAAACAACAAAAAATGAATCGGGGACAAAAAATGGCACCATCAATGATCAACTACTAACAAGGTGTCAACTGGTCCTTCACTCTTATACATAAAACTTACAAAATTGAAACTTTTTGTACAAAAAAACATTCCATTCCAACACAATTACAATAGGAAATATATTAATCAATAATTATAATCACATAATTCATGGGATACCTCCATTCATATTTTGAATCAAAAAATACCATTAAAATATGAAATCCTTATTTTAACAAAAATACTTAACCCACATTGCAAGCCTCATTTTTCTTATAATACTAAAAACATGAGTGTTTAATTATTAAAAAAACATATAATTTTATCAAAAATTGGGAGTTTATAAAAACCGATTTCCCATTAAGATACCATTTCTCTCAAGAAATTACACCCATTTTCTACATAAGAAAAAATCAATATAAATGAAGGCAATAGAAAATTGACCAACAAAAAACATCAAAACCAAGTTGAATTAAATAAAACACTTGATTTTTTTAAAAAACTATATATAAGAACTAAGGGGAAAGAATAAAATGTTATCTCTCAAAAATCACAATAAAGAATCTCCATAAATAGAGTGGGGTGGACGAAATCAAGTGAATAGGGTAGTGGGGAAGACCAAATCACCTAAGGAGTGTAGGGGTGGATGAAGCCATAGGTGGAGGGTAGTTTAGTGGCTAAAATATGTAGAGGTGAGGGAGGATGCTGAAAAAGGTTACCTAATTGGAGGGGGATGCGCGGATGGATAGGAGGGCAGTAGGGATCAACTGAGGAAGAGGGGAGGAGGAGCCCAAGCAGGCATCAAATATTTAATAGCCTAAACCAACGATTTCAAAAAACCATTGGTATAGGATTTTACAAGAAAAAATATACCCACAATTCTTCTAAATCATGGTTATATATCCATTGGTATAGATCCCTTTTCTAGTAGTGTCAGATCCACTTAGTAACACATAAGGGAACCAAAAAGTCAATATAAACATTATGCTGATAATCACCAGTGTGATCTTGAATTTAATATCGGGGACATGGTATTTCTATGATTTTTACATGGAATAAGGTTATGGTATTAGAGAAGAAATGGGAAACTAGGACCTTGTTATATGGGTAACTTCAAAATTCTAAATTGTATCTGTATGGTAGTTTATCTATTGGATCATCCCCAAACCTCTCTCAAGTTCTCAATGTATTCCAAGTTTATCTCATGGGGAAGTACATACCTGATCAACAACATAAAATTAACTCAATGATCATTATACTAGAGAATGATCATTATTATAAGGAATAATATATAGAGATTCACGATTGTATTGAAATAGTTCTACTAAATAATACCACTCATTAGGTTAACATTTTATGGAGAAACCACCAGCTTAAGGAAGCTATATAGGAACCCTAGAATGTAATGATGCATAAGTATCCTCAGTTTTTATTTCCAATGTCAATGATTTTAAAGTGTAAATTTAATTTTAATGGTGTAGAATATAAAACCTTAATATTTTATGTTATGTATATTTTTTTGAATAAGATTAAAATTTTTGATAGCTTTAATTACATGAAACATCAAGTTTTAATAAACCACAATATATTATTTATATTATTAGTTAAACGTGAGTATTATAACCTAGTCATTAAACATAGAGGTGTGAATAGGAATAATAAACTTATAGATATTATGTATAATGGTTTTATATAAAGAAATCATATTTATAAAAACATAATATTTTTTTAGTAAAGGCTATATAAGTATCAAAAATACTATTTTCACAAGAAATGTTTTTATTTATCTTTATGAACAAAATAGAAAAGTAATTTTTTCCACTTTTAGTAAATTTATTTTAACAATAAACATAATTTATGAAATATTTATGTAAAAATTATATTTGACTTAATTTTTGAGAAAATTCTGTGAAAATTATTTTGTCAATGAATAGTAACAATGTACTGTAATTTATTTAAAAAATGATTTTTAGTTTAAAGAATTTACAAAATACATTTAATTTTTGGATGGTTTTAAAATTAAAATTAGTAAAATCATACATTTGATAGACCATTTTTGTTCATTTTAATCAATTTAATATTTAAGTTTGATGTCAAATAATTCCATACTAATAAAACTATTCTCTTTGGAAAAACTGATTTTCCATCACTTATCCAGGTTTAATTTTAAATTAAAAAATTTCAATTATGTGAATGTAATTTAGAAAATTTGATTTAATATTTTGAACCATAAAAATTAATATTATATAATAAGGTAAACAAGTTTTTTGTTCAAAATTAAAAATAAAAGCTGTAAAAATTAATTTCTATGATTAAGGTTAAAACGGGTTTACTAGGGGTTAAAATAAAAAGATAAGGGGTAAATTGACCTAAAGAGCTTATCATAAATATTTTGGTTCAAAAAACACATACCCAAATCCATTACATGTTTCTCTCCCGACATACTAGAGGCCTTATTTTACAATGAATCCAACTTAGGAAGGTTTTATTTATAAACCGAAGGAGGTTATCTGAATAAGAGGAATCCTTATCTACCAAGCATTTCTAATTTATTTATTTATACACATCATTTTATATATTCTTAAATAATGATGATATAATAAATCCAGTATCATGAATAAATTATTATATTTTATTATATTAATTTTATAACCTATAATAACCTCCTCTTCCATAAAAAGGAAAATGAAACCATCGATCGTGTGTACGGTGGACTACCCTCTCGCAAACTGATGTAATTTTTTTCTATAATCACCCAAAAAGGCTGGATATAATTATATATTTAATATATTTATATTAAATTTATTACAATATTATACTTATTTATTTATAATATCACATAAAAGTTCTTACTTTCCATTCTGTGGGAATACGATATCGTTGCTCTTGTGTAAATTGAACTATCGTCTAGTGAAGCATTGTGATTTTTTCTTAACTTATAATTTACAAGTATAGTAATAAAGACAATTTTAATGAGAATATGTTATATATATATGAAATATAAATGGTTATGTAAGGGTTATATATTATTTAACTTTCTTTCACTTCATTTGTAGAGAAAAGGAAAACAATGTTCATGCATACGCACGACCTACCATCTCCAAGCGCGGTGTAATTAATTTTCTATCTCTAAAATTAAAGGATTACTATAAATACATATAAATTATAAATATTTATGATATTTATTTCATGGTTTAAATTATATATATTATATAGATCCTATAATTTTACACATATTATTATATGGTTTTAACCACAGTTAATAATCAAATACAAACCAAGGATCTTAAAGTCTAGTGTCTTTGCAAGATTAGGTACATAACTAGATAAAATGAAACCAAAATAAAAGAATATTTTATTTAGTATTCATAATGATCTCGTAACACCATTTTTTTTCTAACATATGCACAGGATAACCTGGTGAATACATGAACAAAGGGATGAGCTAAAAATCTCAATAAAGGAATAAAAATATAAATAAAGCGTAACACAAGGGTTAGAAGTCATAACATGATGACATAAAAAGGAATAGAACATGAATAAACCAATGGAATCATCAAATATATAAAATGGGATCATGTAATCATGGCATCAAATAAATTGGGAAACAACATACAACATGACATAATCATGAGTAAAGGCTATCTACCAATACGGTTGCACGTGGCACACAAAGTCCCATAAAAGAATCAGGTTCACTCCCTATCCCAACATGGCGTCTCATGAGACTAAACATTAATGAATTAGAGTTCAGTTTGGGTTCACCCATTGCAACATTTTCATGAATATGTGTTCCACATGTGGAATATAACATAAGGAATAATGATAATGGTCACCCATAGAAAGAAATAGGAATTATAATCACGTCATAAGGAAAAAAATGGTGGAATCATAAATGTGTCCATTAAATAATGGATTTAAATAATACATGGACATTTATAAGTGAATATAGGAATATATCATGATAAAATATGTCCAAATTAATTGAAAACATGTAAAAAGAGTGTTTATGAAACTATAGAAATGAGCCAGTTTAGTGCAGTTTAAAGGAAAATATAAAAGAGTTTTTAAGATAGACAAGGTTGTAATTGTTAGCATAAACCCGAGAAGAACTAAGATAGTTTTCATGATAAAACTATTTATTTTAGAAAAATATTGTCATCTTAATATATATTATAGAGTGTACTTTAAAATGCACAATAAATTGGGAAGTTCCCTTTAATCATGCTTTCTTACTGAGAGGAATTAAAAAGGGAACCTTATAAGATATGTATTTCCCCATCAAAGAAAGAAGAATTGATATAGTTAAATAATATTGTAATAAAAAAATAATTTATTAGTATTACATAATAATAATTAATAATTACATTTGGGTAGAGGGAGAGAAAGTGTAACTCGAAGGAAAAATGACGGTTCAAAGAGATTCCCTTACATAATGTCTGAAACTATTCTGCACCTGCACTTAATGTCTTGGATAATCAAATTATATCCATTATTTAATTAATTAAGAAAATATTATAAATGAATTTTATTTATTATACTTTTATTAAGGTCATTTATGGCCTTTTTCATGAGTTATAAGATTACATTTTTTCATTTTGGGGGTGTTCGTTTCATGACTTTCTGATTATTTCCCTTGAGTTTAATTATGAGAGTTATTTTCAAATGGAAGAAAAAATATATAAGTGGAATTATATGATATTTAATCTCTTTAAATTTTTTTAATGATTCCATATTTTTTTTTACATAAATGAGAATTATTCATTAGATAAAATGTTATGGTTGAATTTTAGTTTATTTTGGTGAATTTTCGATCATCACGAAATAGTTTTATTTTATTATTTAATATTATGAATATATACTTGTTATCGAAAATTAAATAAGCTATAATACATATATTATAATATTTTTTTACCATAAAATGGTTTTATGAACCTCATTGAAGGTGGTAATGGAAAATAAAAATGCATCATCCATGTCGCTGGTAATTTGACACATCACTGACAATGTTTTAATTTTTAGAATAAGAGGAAGAGTGAAGAGGTTTGATAATAGATTATTAAATAAAGAAAATAAAATTATAGTATATAAGAGATAATTTAGTCATCATTCCACTTTTTTATAGGGAGGTGAGTAGATAATAAAAAAGTGGAAAATTTAAATTAAATTAAAAGAAAAGAAAAGAGGTTGTTACCTCTTGAACCTATTCTCCTTGAGAGACTCCTTGGAGAAATTATGTTTATAATTTAGTTGATAAATATAATCATGGATGTGAGGGAGAGAATTTGAAATATTATTGGGACGAAATTTTACAATCATCATGACTTTTGGTGTGCGAGGAGATGATGTGGCGAGGGGTGGTAATTATAGTGCGAGGAGAGAGGTGGTTTTTTATTAGTTTATTATTTTTCCTCAAGAATATAAATAGTGTTGATTCCCCTGAGCAAATAAATTAAAATTATTAGGAGAGTTTGAACCAATACGTACTTACCTCATCTATACATCTCCCATGACTCAATAATTTAGGTATTTGTTAAGTACCATATATTACTATATTTGACTATTCACCAAAAAATCAACTAATTTCGAAAAATCACAAAAATTCACCTCAACCATTTTTAATCTGTATATTTAAAAAATATAGTCCATTTAATTAAAATAATTCTCTAAATATTTGAAATTTAATTTTTAAATAAAATCATCATTTGTTTGAAAAATATCGATTTTAATCTTATAACTAATTTTATGATATTTTGGAAAATTAAATATGGTCTCATAAAATTAAATTATAATCATAATAAAAAAAATTAATTAATGAATATATTTTATGAAAATGAATTTTCTTTTAAATCATTGTATTAATTATAAAATTTTAATTAATCATTTATGTTTAGAAAAAAATCCAACACTTAATTTATCATTTTTAAAAACTTTACTTACATATACCTTGATATAAATATATCATACTTTCACTTATTAGATACATAAATTTTATATATACATTCATAGGTGAGGTTACTATTCTATTATCTGGATTACTATTCCTAATATTTATATTGTTATTCTAATGGTCAAGTTACAATTATATGTTCTTTAATTTATAGAAATGCCTCTAATTTCATTCATTCATTTTTTTATAAAGTTATTATTGAGTTTTATATTTTACTTTATGTGATTCATACTATATGATATAATTATAAGAAGGTAATTTTCATTGATAAAATTCTAGGTCGTTACATTCTTCCCCCCTTCAGAAATTTCACCCTCAAAATTTCATTTAACATACTAATGTGAAAATTGGTGGGGGTACTTATCATATATCCAACCATTAACTAGAAATGAAAAATAAAATTATAGGGATTTATTAATTATCAAATATGTTTATAAAAAGGAAACATTTAACATATAAGGATAAACTTGTAAATATAAAGTATATCCTATCATTTGATTCCATAAGTTTCAATCAAGGTTATCCATGTTGATAGAATTATACCTCAGGCCCATACTAATGTTTTCTAGTACTATTACCCAAAAATAACAAGAATTTGATCTGATACAAAATATAGGGAACCTATCCTTTTACACATAGTATTACATGATTTTATCCATAATTAATCATAAAATACATACCAAAGATCCTAAAGTATTATGTGTTTGTAAGATTAGGTACATCACCAGAAAGCATGAAACCAAAATAAAAAAAATATTTTATTTAATATTTATAATGACCTCCTAATGTACTTTTATATCTTACAAATACATAGGATAACCTGGGGAATAAATGAATAAAGGTATGAGCTAAAAATCCCAGTAATGCAATAAACATAGAAATAAAGCATAACTCATGTGTTAGAATGCATAACATGATTACATAAAAAGGAATGGAACATGAATAAATAATTGAAAGAATAAAATATAGAAAATGGGATCATTTAATCATGGAAACATAGAAATTTGGCAAAAACATACAACATGACATAAACATGAGTCAAGGCTAACTACCAAGACTATTACACATGGCGGACAAAGTCCCATAAAGGAATCAGGTTCACTCCCTTTCCCAACAAGATGTCTGATGAGACTAAACATTACCCAATTCATTGGAGTGCTATCTGAGAACACAAATCATAAAATGGTCACACATATGTGTTTCAAATGAATAATCAAACATAAGGAATAAATATAAGGGTCACTAATGAAAATAAATGGGTGTTGTAATCATGTCATAAGGCATAAAAAATGGGTGTATCATAAAAGTGTCCATTAAAGAATCAATTTAAATCATAAAAACATTAATAATAGAATATAAAAATATATAATGATAAATTATGTTCAAAAAAATTTGAAACATGTAAAACGAGTGTTTAAGAAACTTTCGAAATGATCCACTTTAGTGCGGTTTAAGGGAAAATATAAGAGTCTTTAAGGAAGACTAGGGAATAATTGTTTTCATAAACCAGAAATGAACAAAGATTATTTTTTTATGATATAAATTTTTATTTTATAAAAATATTATAGGATTAAAATATATTATTTAGTTTACCTGAAAATAGGTAAGAAATTGGGAAATTCCATTTAATAGGGTTTGCTTATCGGGAGGAATTTAAAAGTTAATCTTTTAAGACATTTATTTCCCCATCATAGATAGAATAATTGATAAAGGAAAATATTTTTGGAACAAAAAAAACATAATTTATGAGTATTACATAAAATAATTAATAATTACATTTGTGTAGATGGAGATAAAGCATAACCCGAAGGAAAAAAATGACGGTTCAGAGAGAATCCCTTACCTTATGTCTGAAACTATTCTGCACTTACACTTAATAACATGTATAATCAAATTATATCAATAAATTAATTAATTTAGATATGTATTATACATTTATTTTATTTATTATAATTTTATTATGTTTGTTTTTGGCCTTTTTTATGTGTTATAAGATTCAATTATGTCATCCTCAGAGTGTTCATTTCATGATTTTATGATTGGTCCCCTTGAGTTTAATTATGGGTGTCCTTATCAAATGAAATAAAAAATAAAGATGTATAATTATATGATATTTATGCTACTATATAATTTAAATGGTTCTATATATCATTTTTTTACAAAAATAAGAATTATTAATTAGATGAAATGTAAATGATGAGTGTTAGTTTATTTTGGTGAATTTTCGATCATCACAATCTAGTCATGTTTTATTATTTAATATTATGCATATATACTAGTTAAAAAACATAAAATAAGATATAACACTGTATTATAACATTTTTTAACCATAAAAATGGTTTTATGAACATTGTTTATTTTTTTAATGTAAAATTAAAATGCATTATCCATGATGGTGGTAAATTGACACATCACAGACGATGTTTTTATTTTTAGAATAAAAGGAAGAGTGAAGAGGTTTTAATGATGGATTATTCCATTAAAAAAATTAAATTAAATTATATAAAATAAAATGAATTTATAATGCCACTTTCAGATAGGGAGGTGAGTAGAGGATATGAAAAGAGAGAAATTGAAAAGAAATTTAAAGAAAAAATGGGGATTTTACCTCTTGAACTTCTTCTCCTTGAGAGCCTCCTTAGGGTAAATGTTTTTGGTATTTTATTGAGAAACAATCCCCTAGATGTGGGATATTGACTTGGGAAGAGTATTGGGAAGAAGTTTTTCATGATTCAATGATTTGGGGGGGGGGGGTGAGGAGAAGAGGTGGTGAAGGTGGTATTTTTAGTGGGAGGAGAGGGGTGTTTTTGATTATTTTATTCATTATTTTATTATTTTGGCTCCAAACTATCAATATTTTTGATTCCCATGACTAAATAAAGTAATTTTATTTGGAATTTTTGAACTAATGGGTGATTACCTCATCCATACATCATCCATGACTCAATTATTCTAGTATTTGTTAAATACCATAAATTACAGTATTTTAGTATTCAACAAAAATTTAACTATTTTAGAAAAATACAAAAAATTAACCCCAACCATTTTTAAGTGGGTATATTTCAAAAATGGACTCGTTATTATGAAAAAATTTTAATATATATGAGAAATATAATTTTTATATAAAATCATCATTTATTTGAATAATATGGATTTTAATACTATAACTGATTTTATGACATTTTGGAAAATGAAATATGGTATCGAAAAATAATATTCTAATCATTTTAAAACAAAATATTAATTTATGAACATATTTTATGGAAAAAATTAATTTAAATCAATAAATTAATTATAAAATTATAAATAAAAATTTATGTTTTACAAAAAAACCAACACTTAATTTATCATTTTTAAAACAATTTCTTAATTTAACAATGATATAAAATTATCATATTTTCACTTATAAGAAAAATAAATTTTATATATATGTTCATAGGCAAGTTTACTATTCTATTGGTCATATTACTATTTCTAATGGGCAAATTACTATTCCAATGGTCAAGTTACTTATCTATTGGTATAAGTTCCTTTATTTGTAGAAGTACATGTTAATTCATTAATTCTTCATTTATAAAGTTTGTATTGTATTTTATATGTGATTTTATGTGATTTATACTATATGAAATTATTAAAATAAGGTAATTTTCATTGATAAAATTATGGGTCATTATAGGGATGATGGAACCATGAAAAAAGTAAAAGGATTGAGATTAACAAACCAAAAAACATATGTAAAACGAAATAGTTATTACCTAAAAATTGATTTTAACACGTAATTTTTAATAAATGGATAATAAAAATCCATAAGTAACTCATATATCATTTTATGAATATGATTATATTTATTTGATGTTTTTATAATGAATAAATACTTTTTATACATGTGGTTTGAACTTGTACGAAGGAAGTCGAGACATAGGGTAAATTCTTTCTACCTTAATTTTCCTTCTTTGAGAGATATGTTATGTTATGAAACTATATTATTTTATGAGGTGTATATAAAACACATTTTACATGTTATATCATTAATATCTTTCTATTCATGATATGTATCACCACTGATTTTAGGTACATGACCCTTTATTTATGTATTTTATGTGTATATAATTATTAGGTGAAGTTTTAGGAGGTTCCTATGGGGTTTGGAATGTTTTGGAGGCTTTATGGAGGTTCATTTTTTGATCATGGTTAGTAGAAACCATGAAAATATTCTAGGAAACATTGAAATGGGAAAAAAATTCACTAGGTAGGTACATGATTGGTTAATGGTTTGGCCAAACCATGAGGATTCCCAAGAGAAAATGTGTGAGCCTACTATTACTTGGTTTTGTGGATAACATATGGTTGGAAAATTGTTCATCTAAAATGTGATCCAACCATCTGAGGGGTGTATTAATGTATTATCACATGTATGGTTGGTGCATTGTTAGACAAACTATGCGACCTACCCATGCGACATACAATCAACCCTCTATTTTTGGGGATTTAACACATTTTAATCCCTTACAATATCATGACCACATTATCTTGAAACATCAAATTGATTAGGTTTTTAAGGATGATTTATAGTACAGGGAAGTCCTTGGGTCATCTTTCAAGGATCATTGGTGGATTAAAGTTTGAGTTTTTTTATAAAAATTACTAAAAGAGGGGTGGGGGTGAAAAAAATTTTAGAAATAAAATGACGTAATTAAATATTTTAATAGTTGATAAATGAAGGTCGAGTTTTTAAAATTATGAGATAAGGAGGTAATTTAATGTTTATGAAACATATTTTTTGGGTCATCATTCTAAATTAATACACATGGCTTAATGGAATCCTTTAATCGAGGGTTTTCAAGATCTCAATTACCATCTCTTCTTAAGATGATTCATAAAGAACCCCCCCTCCCGACACAAAAATTGTGTTGTCAAGGTTTGGACCTAAATCATAAAGTGAAGGATAAAAAATCATCCTAAAATATTATGTATGTGTGAGATAAAGATGATGCTTTTGTTTCCCAATCGGAGAAACCCAATATTACCACTTGAAATCTCAACCCACTCAATGTTGAGATAAAAAGTGTTTCACTTGATTAAATAGAAAAATCATTAAAAAGAGAATAATGTTAATAGAAAACACAAACTAAATGTTTAAAGAAAAAATTACATAAA
This sequence comes from Viscum album, assembly GCA_963277665.1. NCBI lineage: Eukaryota > Viridiplantae > Streptophyta > Magnoliopsida > Santalales > Viscaceae > Viscum > Viscum album. The sequence goes on from OY728120.1 coordinate 898,885,731, forward strand.
AACTTTTTCATAACTCATGGTAGAACTCTCTCACAAGTATCTGTAGCTCCCTTGAAATGATCGTCCATCATTTATCTCACTATCAAGAGGAGGAGGATGTTCGGTTAGAATGTCACCTCCATCATTGACCCCCCTATGAGGATAGGGACCAACAGAACTTATTGTATGAGGTTAGGTCTCCTTTGGGTCTCCAAAGTACAAGAGATTTTCTTGATTATTGAACTTACAAATGGGGTTCCCAATGTATCATTTATATACAAAGTGGAAGGTGGTTTGGGCACACAAAATTTGTAATAGTAAGTATCCCATGGTTTTAGGTTGGTCAAAAGACTTATCTAGATTTTTGGAAGACTAAAAACCTTTTCCCCCACATATTTAATCTCCAAAATAAAAATGTGGAAGTATTTGGTGGTCTAAATCTTGAGATATGGCTGAAATACATTGACCCACTTTTTTCTTCATGAAGATTAATTGTCTTGAACATATCAATTCATTTGGGCTCATTAATGGACGAATTTACCTAATGTGTCTTCAAAAGAGTTGTAGAGAATTTTATTTTGGATCAGAAAAAAAATATTAATCCAAATGGATGCATGTATTAGTAGTGGTGAGTGGCTGAGTCCACTGGTGTTCTTGGATTCTTGCACATTTTGCCCATTTTTCTTCAACATAATATTGGGCCCTCCAAATCACCTCCACCTAAAATGAAATCATCAAAAAAAGTGAAATTGGACTTTTTAATATTGATTAAAAAAATTATTTAATCTAACATGATGTGATATTTGTTTTTAAATTTTGAATTCATGATACAAAATTAGTTTAACAGAGTGATGTAAGGGTCAAAAATAAATATTTAATCGCTACACGATCACACTCCCACACCTAAAAATTTGAACTTATGGGAAACGTAACATTTCCAAATATAATGGATAGATTTATTCCAAAATTTTTGAAATTAAAAATTAAAAATTTAATTCCTAATAGTAATTTGGTCAATGAAAAATCACCCCAATGAGTTATTCTTAGTGATCATGGAAAAATATGTCTCAATAATTGTTTGACAATAAAATTATAAGAGATGCATGATACCAATATGAGAAACTAATTCAGAAGTTAACCATGTAGTTAATTATCCACATGTGTTTATGAAAACCATTTCATGCTATTCTTCCCACTTTATGTCCAAAAAATATAAGTTATTTTAGAGAATTTATTCTTAATTGATTATATACACCAATCCTTCCCTACATACTTTTCAATCAAATTCAAAGACCCGCTATCTTAAGTATTATCATATGTCAAAATGTAAGCTCCCAAAATTCATATCCTTATATGTATTACATTTCATCACTCTCTTAATTTATTATTATTGTTTTTTTTTCAAATTTTCACTTTGAATAAATCTATCACTCTTCTATCAACCCTTGTTTGATATTATTATGACACTAATTGTAATAGTTACAACAATATGAAAGGTCGAGGATGGTTTTTTTGAACTAACAAAGATACAACCAATATTTTTGTGGGTTTTTTTTGTTTTTTAGGGCATATAATATTCGAATAACAAGTACATGCACATAGGTAAATCTGGTACAATAATGAAACAGATCAGATAAGGAACGAACGTATGAAAAAATCATTTTAGTAAGTAGATTAATATTAAAATAAATTATATTCACCTTCTATTGAGTAAGAAAAATTCAAAAATCTTTGTTGGGTGTAAGGATGTGTGGAGAAATTAAGTGCCACAATTTTCCCTTAAACTACTAACATAAAGGGTATTGTTCTTCTCAAAGTTTTCAAAATGATACAACCATTAATATCATAAAAAACCACAAATTTTCAAGAGAAATTCACACCACAATGTTTAATTCATGGTGAAATACACATTTCATCAATTAATTTTTTTGAATCTTAAAACAAATTGAACTAGATAAATTCCTCATAAATGTTCAATAATTTATATTAATTAGTAGGAATCATTTTCCATGACTATGTTTTAATAAAAATGAATATTCTAGAAAAAAGGTGATGGGGAAAATAGGGGGAAAGTGAAAATACAATGAAACCCAAAAAGAGAAAGAGAAGAAAGATGCTAAAAATTACTATTTAAACTAGAAATATGCCCATCCCCCACACCTAGAGAATGTAATGTACTCACTAAAATAAAAGAGAATATGTGAAGGAAGGATAAAACCCAATGGGTTTCATTAATAGGCTACTTCTTGAACATGCAGTTCCTCCATCATGGACTCTAGAATGGATTCATGAAAGTGCATTAGTCACTGCCCATTGATAGTGAAGGTATGTTTTGCTTCATCATTTGGAACATGAATAATACCAAATGGATAAAAACTAGTAATATTTCATGGTCCAAACAATATGTAATTAATCTTACATAGATGCAACATCATCCTTGCATTTTAAAGGAGGACCTTCTACCCAATGTGGAATTGACGATGAAGGATGAGATGTTCATGTGAAGCCTTGGTTATCTCGTTATAGATTCTAGAATGCTCATAATAATCTCTATAAATTTCCCCCATATCCTAAACCTAAAATATATTATTCTTTCCTGAATCTTAGGGGTTCATATTACATTGTTTGAAATCGCAATATGCACGGTTCTCTACCTCCATGGGGAGGTGACATGCCATTCCAAACACAATCTGACACAGTGACATTCTAATTGGGATTTTAAAAGTTTTACGATATGCCCAAAGTGAATCATCCAAGAATAAACTCCATTCTTTCCTATTGGGTTGTAATTTTTTTTTCAGGATTTGATTAACTTCCAAATTTGAGATTTCAGCTTGTCTGTTAGTTTGGGGGTCACAACAAGTGGAGAATTTATGAAAAACCCCATACTTATGGAGCAATTTTTCATGTTCTGATTTAAAAAATGTGAACACTACTCACTAATGATGACTCTAGTAAAATCTAACCTAATGAAAATATAAGACCTCAAAAAATCAACATCTACTCAAGATTCATCAGTGCTTGTAGATTTTTCTTCCATCCATTTAGAATGATAGTCAATAACAAATAATATGTAAACAAATCCAGTTGAATTTGGATAGGGGACCAGGAATTCAATGCCCCAAGCATCAAAATTTCAAGAAATAACATGAGTTGTTGGGTCATTTAATTCATATTAGATATTTTCTCTGTGAATTGACATCTTGAGCAGGAATTACCAAATAAATGAGAATCTCTAAACAATGTTGGACAATAAAGTTCATAGTTTTTTATCTTTCCATTTTTATATTGAGATCCAAAGTGCCCCCCACATTCCAATGTTTGGCAGAACCTAAGGACAGACTGAAACTCATGGTCAAGGACACACCATCAAACAACCTGATCACTAGAAATTCCCCACTGGTATAGACCATCCCAAATGTACCATTATGACTCATACTTATGTATTTGGGATTGTGAAGGTCTAGAATCTATGGGGACCCTAGATGATACCTAAAATATCAAAATGTCTACATAACAAGGGGTAAGTTTAACTACACCACAAAGGTTCTCATGGGTAAATTATTCTCCAATAGGGAGGGATGAGTCAACATGGAGGTCCAATGGTGGAGAAATCCTACTAATGTGGCCATATACGACATTTTACACTCCTATATTATCCCAAAATTCAAGGTCAAACTTCTGAAGGAGGATCATCCACCAAATGAGGTGAGTCTTAGCATTAAGTTTCTTTAAGAGAAATTGAATGAAAACATGATCAGAAACATAATGATTTTTCAACAAATAAGATATGAATGAAATTTTTCCAAGGAAAACAAAATTTAATTATTTTATTTTTCAACAGTCATGTAGTTTTCCTGGGTAGGGTCAAGGGTACATGGGGAATATAAAATGACATAAGGAGCCCTCTCAAGAATTTGTGTTGAAACTACCCCAACTATAAAGTTATAGGATTTACACATAATATAGAAGGGGAGATCCCACCTTGGTGGTTGGATGATGGGAGGTGACATGGGAATCCTTTTTAGTGAATTGAAACAATCCTCAGTATTTGTATCAAAAACTAATTCAGAATCCTTTTTCAACAATAGAGATAAGGGAAGTGCGATCTTACTAAATAATTTCATGAATTTGTGTTTAAAACCAGCATGACCTAAGAAATATTCCACCTCATGAGAACATTTTATATAAGTAAGGTTTGAATTTAATTCAATTTTTTACTAATCCACTTTAATTCCCTCATTTAAAATAACTTTCCTAAGAACTATCCCCCAATCAACCATGAAATAGAATTTATCATAATTTAATATGAGATATTTTTCAATGCAACCATAGAGGACAGAACCTAGGTGTTCCAAAAAGTCATCTTAGTAAGATCCATAGACAATGAAATCGTCTATAAAGACTTCCATAAAATTCTCAAGGTACTCATAAAAGATACTCAACACACCTCAGTAAAATGTACTAGGAACATTAGATAGACCAAAAGGAATTATTATTTATGTAAATGTGCTGAATGGATAGGTAAATGTTGCCTTTTCTAGATCCTCAGGGGATATATGGATTTGGAAATCATCCAATTATCCATCAAGGTAACAAAAATGGGACTTACTATCCAATATTTTGAACATTTGGTCAATGAATGGTACATGAAATTGGTCCGTTCTCATGGCTTGACTCAGTAGATGGTAGTCAATATAGAATCACTAAATGTTTTTCACATGTTTTGGAACCAATTCATTCTATTCATTTGAAATAAAAGTTATTCTGGGTTTTTAGTAACTACATGCACTTGGATAACCCATTTACTAACAAATATATGATAATTGACCTTTGAATCAAGTAATTTACTAACTTCCAATTTTACCACTTCAAGGAGAGTGGGATTTAACCAGTGTTGAGCCTGCCTTACAGGCTTATCCTCATATTCTAAAATTATTTGATGCATACAAATAGATGGGATAATCTAAGGAATATCGTTCAATGTCCATCCTATTACCTTTTTACACTCTTTCAAAATATCAAGCAGTTTTGATTACTTCTTATAGAGACGTTATTGGAAATAATGATGGGAAATTGGTCAATACCCTCATATAGGCATATTTTATATTATATGAAAATGGTTTTAATTCTAACACCAGTGGTTTTGGGATTGAGGGAGGGGATATCACTATCACAAAATGAGGCAAGGCCAGCGCCACCATTTATCAGCACTAACGGAAAAGCACTGATAAAGGGGGGTAACTTTATCAGTGGTAAAAAAGCGCTAATAAAATTACCCCTTTAACAGTGCTCTTTTTAGCACTGATAAATGTAACCCCTTTAACATCTCGTTTTTAGCACTGTTAAAGGGTACCCCTTTATCAGTGCTTTTTTTTATAGCGCTGATAAAGGGGGTCTTTATCAATGCTTTTTTTAAAAGCGTTGATAAAGGGTCTACTTCCAAAAAAAATTCATTAAAAAAATATATTAATATTTAAATATATAGATATAGTTATATTGATATAAATATAATATATATTTTTAAAATAAAATTTTAAATATATTTTAGATAAGTATAAATATACAGTTACACTTAATATATAAGATATTTAGTGAAAATGGCTTATAAAAAAATTAAAAAAATATTTTTAATTAATAATTTGATAATTATTATGGATTAATAGTCATTTAATAACAATTTGAAGACTAAAAAAATAAAAAAAATTAAGGAAACATCCAAAATATGTTGAAAACACAACTCGAACTTCAAACGGCCATAAATTTTGATCTGGGTGTCCGTTTGAGCTCTACCACATATCAAATCAAAGCCTGCGATAAGCTCTACACCCCTATAACCTAGGGGACCCTGGTCAAGATTTTTTAAAGGCCAAAAAAGTCCCAGAAGGCCTCCAATACCACGTTTTTAGTCGGGATACCTCGATTTTTTAACATTTTTTTGATTTTCAGCCTCGTTTAAGGGGGTATTATTGGCTTTTTTTGTGGGGAATGAATTTATTCCAAGGTATTACATTAATATTGATATTATTTCTTCGAAATTTTATTGTTTATTATAATGCACTACTATTTATAATCAAATATATAACAATATATACATATTTTTTTATATATTCACACATAAAAATTTAATTATAAATATAAATAATAAAATATATTTACATATAAAATATATTAGATTTATCTAAATAATAAAAAATATCCATTTTATTTAAAATACCAATATATAAATATTTATATACCTATATATTAATCTAACTATATATATATTAATATAACTACATATATATATTGATATAACTATAAATATATATATTAATATCACTATAAATATATATATATTAATATAACTATAAATATATATATTAATATAACTATATATATATATTAATATAAATATATATTACTATACGAATAAATATAACTAAAATATATATATATATATATATCATGAAATGGAAAACAAATCAAAATAGAGGAGTGGTAAGGGCTTAGGTGCGCAGGGGGGGAGGTCTCGAGTTCAAAAACCGGTGGAGGTAGGGGTGTGCGTGCATGAGAGAAGATGGGGGGTCTAACACTGATAAATGGGCAGGGGATAGCGCTAATAAAGGGTGGAGGGGGGTGCGTGGGGGAGATGGAGGTGCGGGAAGGAAATGATAAGGGGGGGGGGGGCTCAAGCACTGTAAAAATCCCCCCCGAGATTGCCAGGATTTTTTTAAATTTTTTAATTTTTTTTAACTTTATTAGTGCTAAAAACAAGCGCTGATAAAAGGGGTCTTTATCATCACTTTTTGGAGCACTGATAAAGGGGTCCCCCCTTTATCAATGGTATGGGTACCTCAGAATGGAAACACTCATCAATTAATGAAAAAAAATTAACACCTTTATTGAAATTCAAAACACTCAAAACAAGAATCAAAACTCAAATAATCCAAGGCTGAAACAGTGAAAAATTAAATAGAATATAGTTCAATGAGATAATTTTGTGTGTGTCTATCATTAGATATCACTTCTTTAGAATATGCATGAAGAGTGGAGTTCTCTTTAATAATGTTTTTGATAGCATCAAGGATGTTAAAACTTAAATTTTATCTACTGAACACCATGGAAATCATACCATTGTGGACATTGATGATCATCATTTCTATTTTAAAGAATGACCTTCCATGAATGAGAGGGTAATTTCCTTGGGTTCCGATATCCTCCACATCGATAATGTATATGTCTTTAGGGAAGATGAGATTCTACAAAATAATGAAGACATCATTGATCACTCCTGATGGGTGTGTTGTGCTCCAATTGAAAATTTGCATGAAAATTCTAGTAATTTGAAGCTATCCAACATACAAATAATTATAAACTATGTAAAGTATTACATTAATGAAAGCACCCAAGTCTAGAACTTCATCTGAAAACAAGGTCTCCCCTATGGTACAAGTTATCATTAATGTTCCTGGATCCCTGTATTTGGGTTTCATTGATGGTTAGATCAAGGTTGATACATTTGTTCCAAGTTTTACACTCTCATTCACCTTTAGTCTTCGTATATGGTTACAAGTATGCTTACTAAATTTTTCATAGTGAGGTATTAGTTTAACTGTATCCAATAATAGAATGATAACTAGAACCTTTTTAAATGTATCCATTATTTCATTATCAATATCAACATTAAAATTTTTATTAGGTTTATATAGTCTTTGGTGGAAATGAAGAGGAATGGATTGTTTGGGGGAATACTCAATAATAACTTCACCATTTTTTATTTTTTCTTTATTAGAATCATTTTTGGGTAGAGAAATAGAGTTTTCAAGTGTGAGACACGCCTATTGTGTAGAATCAGTGGAAGAAGAAACTTATTTACCATAATGAAGTGTTATTATAGAAATTTTACCTTTTTATTTTGGACTAGAAATAGTATGGGAGGGTAGTTTTCTAGAAACATGTGTCTTTATCTCACCTACGGTGTTTTCCAATTGTCCCACTTGAGTTCATAGGTCATGAATAGATGATTGGGTGGTCTTTAGGAACATGAGGTTTTGGGTTTCCATTTTCTTCATCATATCCTTGAGGATTGGTTCAGACAAGGTAGGATAAGGATTACTCTAAGAAGGTAAAGTATAATAAGGTTTCGTACCTTGGACTTGTTGAAATCAGTTCTGTTTAGGGTAGCTTGGGTTTCCTCTTTATTGGTATTGTGTTTGCGCTTGACAACCAAGGATTGTATTTTTCCTGAATGGTTTTTTCTTGAAGGGAGTTTCTTGTTGGAATAGATTCCCAAGGAATACTACTGCAGATGACTTAGATGAATACTAAAGTTTCGGGCACTAGTCATAATATTGAGTGTTATCAGAACAAATAAGGAAATGTAATGGAATGAGAGGAGGGTGTAAATTACCTTATTCTTGAGATAATTTCCTTAGAATTTTATGAATCTCATAAACTTTATTATTTACCTTTTATTCTATGGATGGATTAATTACCTCATGAACTCCTTGAGTGGGTGAAATTTCTCATGTTCCAAATTTTTGTGAAATTTGGGCCATGTCGTCTATTAAGTCTTGAGTGAAGATAAGAGTTTTATCAACAAGGTAACCACTATTTTAAGGGTCTATAATACCATTCTCCAAAGTCACTCATAGAAGTATTGAATTATAAATTTTTCACTAATCTGGTGGTGGGGGTAATTTGAGAAAAGCATATTTAATCTCCAAAAATATTCATGAAGGGAATCTCCCCATGATTTACTAATTCCATATATTTATTTTCTAATTGATGTAGTTTGGTAGGTAGAGAAAAAATACTCTAGAAATAGTCATTTATGTTCATTATTTCCCCCAACTATTGTAGGTAGAGGGTATAACTAGTATTTGGCTACACCATAAATGGATAAAGGGAAGTCCCTAAACATAATAAGGTCCTCAATCACATTTTGGGGTTTCTTGATGGAGCACATTATATAAAATTCCTTGAGATGTTTTTTAGGGTTCTCACTAGGAATACCATGGAATTTATGAAGGAGGTGGATGAGGCCAGATATCAACTCAATGTTGGCTGCTTCTTCAGGGTATTGGATATAGGCATGTTGGTACTCCACATCTGGGGCGGTTTGTTATTTTATGTTCTGTTAGTTTTATGACATGTTATGCATGTTAATTTCATTTTATATTTTAGTTCTATAATAATAGGGGTCTATAGGAGCCTCACGGTGTGGTGTTTCCTCCTTCAAAGGATCAATTAATGTGTTATGGTGTCATTGACGTAGTATCCTATCCAGTTTGGGTTCGAAAGGAGGTAGTCCACTTGAAGTAGAATGTTTCATAAAAAAAACCTACAAAAAATAAGACATTATAACACAAATTATATAAAAAATTAAAAGAGATAAATAAAAAATACTTACAAAATACACAATGTTAATAAAAATGATCACTAAAAAGAAAAACGCTCCCGGGAAATAGTGCCGAAATTTGAATGTATTGTCATGACACATAAAAATGGATATGTTTTTAAGGTTCATTTATAGTATATGTAAAACCCTGGGTCATCTCTCAGGGATCTTTCATAGTTTATATTTTTAGTTTTTAATGAAAATCACTAGGGGGGGGTTGAAAAAAATTTTAGAAATAAAATAACTTAATTAAAGAGTTTAATAGTTGATAGAGGAAGGTGGGTTTTTTATAATTATCATATAAGGAGGTTATTTTGTGTTCAATACACATCTTAGTTTTTTCATAATTATAAAATAATACACATGGTTTAATGGAATCATTTGGTTGAGGGTTTTCAAGATCTCAATTCCCCTCTTGCCTCTTACGTTGATGCATAAAGAACCACCCCTTGACAAAACATTCATGTTTTCAAGGTTTGGACCTCAATAATAGAATAAATTTTGTAAAATAATATTAATATATTATGTAAGTTTGTGATAAAGAGGATTATTATGTGGACAAATCTGAGCAACCCAATATTCTCACTTTAAATCTCAACCCAATAAGTGTTGAGATAAAAAGTGTTTCACTTGATTAAATAAAAATAGCATTCAAATAAGAATCATGTTAAGTGAAAATTCAAATGAAATTTTTCAAAAAAAATAAATAAATAAAGATAGTAGCATAAAAAGTGTTGGAAGTCCCTCCTAAGTATGCGTAGCTCCCTTGTAGCGATCGTCCATCATTTAGCTCGCCATCAAGAGGAGGAGGAGGTATGGGTGGTACTTCACCTTCATCCCTGATCCCCTTATGAGGATAGGGGTTTCTCAAACTTCTTTAATTTAGAGAGGAATCATTTAGGTCTCTAAAATACAAGAGATTTTATTCTTATTTGAATATACAAATGTGGTGCCTATGGTCCATTTTTAGGCAATACAGAAGGTGGTTTTGGGAACATAGTTTCTATAAAAATAATTGTACAATAGGTTTCTATGGGTATAAATCCTTATATAGATTTGGAGAAAACTATAGACTTGTTCCCCCACCTCTTGATTTTCACCACAATAAATTTTGAACCATTTTGATTTTTAAATCTCATGATATGGCCGAAATACAACACAACACTTTTGTGTTCGTGTAAATTCGTTGGGTAAGATAGACAAGTTGGGTTAGACCCCTTAATGGAAGAATTTGTATTAGGTAACTTCTTAAGAGTTGTTTCACATTGAATTTTGTATCAGTTCAATAAAATATCATCTCAATTGGATTCACATATTAGTATCAGTGTGTGGTTTAGTCCACAACTATTCTTAGATTCCTGCACATTTTGGACCATTTTTCTTCAACATCATATTTGGCCCTCCAAATCTCCTCCACCTACAATGAAACCATCCAAACAATTGAAATTACCCTTTATAACTGCAATTAACAACAAATTTTTTGTATCAATAATGAAGTCACATTTTTTATTAAATTTAGAATTTATGATATAAAATCAGTTTAACATAGTGATGTAAGAGTGAAAATGAATAGTGAATCGCTACATGATCAAATTTTTTTTCCATAATAAATCCTTAAAAAAATTATACCATTTATCTATGGAAAATTCCTTTTGATTTGGAAATGATTCTATGGTCAATCATAGTGTGTTGGAGGCCCAGATTATTCGATAAGTTCTCATTATTCGTCATTTTCCTTATATCTATTCTTCTTCCCTCTATTGGAATCATTTATCTAATCTATTAGGGTTATATCCATGTTGTGTTATATGAATAATGAAGTTATATGATTTTTTTATAAAATGAAACCATATCTAATGTCGTATTTAGAATAACTAAGTAGGTTTGTTGATTTTGTTGTGCCCTTTATTGTTTTCAACAAGGTTTGAGAGGCAGGTGTATTATCCCTTGACACATATTGATTATAACATGATGGATTGGTTTTAAATTGATTGAATTTATTGAAATTGGTCATGAAATTGATGTATGATTTTTGACAGATAATTTCTATAGTGATATGTTTTTGAAATGGTGGAAATTGGATGGTTTTGTGGAAAACCTTGGAATATTAATTTTAAAATGGTGATTAAAAAACTATTGAATTTATTTTGACTCATTGAAAATGGTTGTATAAATGTTTTCAATAAACAGAGTTTTTTATCAAAATGGATTATTATGATTTCATTGGTCTGTGTTTTGGAATACATAGTGGGAGTGAGTTCATTTTCATTTGACATGCCCCTATAGAAAGGGGTGTGTTCCCTTGGGGAACATGGTATTGGTTACATTGTGATGATTTGGTAGATCCAGGAGAGACCTCTCATGATAATGGAACTATCTCTTGAGAATTCATGTGTGTATATGTGGAATAGTTATACAAAATGGGATTTGAGAAATGGTTTTAAAGTATTCTTTTTTGTTTGATATATTTCCATGGAAACTATTTTTTGTTATGAAAACTTCATGGCTTTGTTATAAACCACTTTAAAATTCTTCAAACTATTTTATGTGAATGTTATAAATTGAAATTCCTATTGGTATGATTTGGTAAGTCATTGGGGGAAATAATACTAAGTTTTATACTCACCCCATGCTTTTAGAACCTTAGTGTATTTTCATATGTTATATACAGAGATACAGATAAATGAAAGGTATCCCAATTCCTTAGTGTTTCATCATGATAAATCATTAATGGATTGTTGAGATAGATCTTGGAAAATGTTTGGAGTTTATTTTTGGATTTATTTGTTTACATTGTGTTTTTTTTGTCATTGATATATTTGATTTATGTTGTTTTTGGTTTCTTCTAGTAATATGATATTGTTATTGGTTTAGTGAGTTTTGTTTCAGTTGTGTTTTGTACTCATGCAAATTATAGAGGCTTGATTGGTTATTTTTATCTTGGTTTGGATGTTTATATTTAAATAATAAATCATTACACAATTTTGTATGAAGCCCTTGGAATTTATTGGAAAAATTTGGTGTCAAGGGGATGCATCCTAAGGCCAGTAACACATCCATCTCCTTCCAAGACAATGGGTGAGGGGCATGTTGTTACAAATTATATCAAATTGTTTGATCCTTGATATGGGATTATTGTTACTTTATCTCTTTGGACATTATAAATAAGTAGTATTGTCCGAACATGAAATTTTGTGCATAAAATGGCGTAGCTAACCTATTTTTTTACATCAAGTTACCAGGGAGTTTGGGTACATGAGTATTTTCAGGCACTTCAAGGAGTAGTATCCTCATAATTGGTGTTTTATCTAATTAGTCTGTCAATACATGAATTGATACTAATGAATTCCCACTAGGAGTGATTAATTCATTTTGAGTAATGATTTATGATTTAGTGAAAAAAGTGTTTTTTGGAAATGGTTGAAAATGGTTTAATTTTTAGAAAGAATGGTGGAATTTTTAAAAATGGTTTTGAAAAATAAATCCTTGAATTATGGGAAGCATTTTTGTGATATGTTTGATTTGATAAATTTGAAATTTATAAGTCAATATTTTCTAGAGAGTTATCCTAAATGGTGTTTTCTTTTGGTTATAGAGAATGACACTTGGTAGGTTCCATAGAAACTAATTGGAAGAGGTTGTTGAGAATGTTTGTACACTTGAGCCACTTGTGAATCAACAGTTTTTTCCGGAGTATTTTATAGGATTTTCAATCCATTAATAAAGGGATCATAAGGTTTGAATGAATAAAAGTGGATCATTTGGTTCAGTTCCAAAAGAAAAATCTACTCTTCATTCGGGTGATTTAGATTCAAAAAAAGAAGAGGTGTGGCTGAATAGGCTGAATTGAGACTTCAATTTCCTTGGGACACCATTTGAGATAAAAGTTATGTTGTAAGCCTATTTTATAGTGGATCTAGAAATCCAATGGTATGATTTTTAATTTTAGGCAGAATTGGGCCATGGAATTTCATGGGAAGAATTTGATGAATTGTTTAACAAAAAATTCTATCATCACTTGTTCAAAATTTATAGAACAATAGAATTATTTATTTTGAAGTAGGAGAACCTCTTAGTAATATATTATGTAGATAAATTTATGAATTTTGTTCGATTTTTAGTGTTAGCTTCTATAAGTGCATCATTAAATGAACAAATTTTTGAATCATGGTCAAAACCAGAAATTTTATCAATGATTCCCATGCTCTGTATAGCTGATTATAAAAAAATGGTCAATAGGGTGATGATGGTAGAAAGAGATTTATAGGGAAATATATTTGTATGATTCATGTTTATCCCTATATGGAATAGTGTAAAATCCAATTCTTGGAACAAGAGGAGAATGAAGACATATTCCCAAGGGGGTCGTATATGTGGGAATCAATCTATTGGAATAGTCAACTTACCTCCTCAACTAATGATTAACCCATGATTCTTTTAATATGGTTATTTTGAGAATATGAAATGAAATTGAATGGTACAACCTTGACAATTCTACAACTGAAACTATATGGGACGCCTTCATCATTATTGTTGTTGTGTCCCAAGTTTGGATGCTAGTGACACATATAACGTTTCTCAAACGTCGTATGCATTGATGGGATGAGTGCATTAGAATAGATCTCATTAGTATAACTGAGAATGCTAGTGTGATTCTAGAAATACCATGATTCATCAACTAGTACAATCTCAATAGGGTAATAAATAGAAAAGTTTGGAGAGTAAGAAACTGAATGGAGATAAGAAAGTAATCACGAATGATCAATTCATAACTTCAATGGTGAGAGGTATGATTCTCCTAAATTATACCCTTATGAAAGAATTGTTTGATATGGATTCATACCATTAATTTATTTCTTCTCATTTTATTAATATTCTGGGTTTAAATGTTGACATGATGCCATCTATTTTAAAACATCAAACACATTTGGGACAACAAGAGTGTTGATCCATGAATTGTGAAGCATGTTCGATAAAAATTGTTGGGATTGAGATGGTATTGGAATTCTCTATTATAGATATGGATGTCTATAACTTGATTCTAGGAATGTATTGGTAGATGAAATTTTTGGTCCATATCATTTTTTATGAATGTAGTTGAGTTTAAAATCATTTGATGGTGTTATATATCTCTTTAAATGAAATTAGGATGTGGATGCAAGAAGGAATGGACCCTTCATATCAGTGGTTGGAACTATTTATTACCAGTTTACAGTATATTATTTTTCATTAGTAGATGATATTTGGAATATAGAATTTCTATCCATAGTACACTAGTTTCTTATTTTTTTTCCTATCAATTACACAGTTTTCCTCCCAAAATAGAAGTGCAGTTTAAGATTGATATATGACTGAGGACCATTCCTATTTCTATTCTGTCTTATCAGATGGAAACAAAATAATTGAGAGAATTGAAGGATAAGTGGAATGAGCTAGAATTTAAAGGGTTTATCTGACTGAGCATTCCTCCATGGGAAGAATCAATTTTGTTTTGGTAAAAGGTAGATGAAACTCTTTGTATTTTCATAGATTATCATAAGATTAACCATGTTACAATAAATAATTTTTATTTTATTCCCGGTATTTATGATCTATTTGATCATTTTGTGGGAGCCCAATGGTTCCAAAACATTTATGTGAATTTAGGATATCAACAATTATAGTTCCATAAGGAAGATATTCCTAAGACAACTTTATGAGTAGATATGGCCATTACGAGTATGTGGTTATGCATTTTGGTATTATGAATGCACTATCTATATTTATGGAATTGACGAATTAGATATTTCAAAGGTATATAGATTCTTTTGGGGTGGTGTTTGTGGATGATATACCGGTGTATTCTAGGACAAAGGAAAAAAATGAGAAACACTTGGCTATAGTGGTGGTCATTATTCAGGATTATCATATGTATGGAAAATTTTTAAAGAGTGATTTTTAGAAACTAGTGGTACATTTCTTTTTCCATGTTATCTATGAAAAATGTGTTTTCACAGATCTAGAAAAGATATAGGCAATTATCTCTTGGAAACTACCAAAGAATTCCTTTTAGATATGAGGTTTCCTTGGCCTAAATGGTTACTATAAAAATATTATTCATGAATTTTCATGTCTAGATTCACCAATGAAAACATAGAAAAAGAAAAATGGTACATTACATTGAAATGAATAAAGTCAATTTTCATTTCAAGATATTAAAATTCACTTTATATCATCATTGATCTTGATATTAAAAAATCATGACAAGGTTATGTGGTGTATTTTGATGCTTCGATAACTATTTTGAGGTGTGTTCTAATTCTCGGATATCATGTCGTTGATTAAAGATCAATGGAGTTACAATTTTAGGGAAAAAATACCTAAAAAATATTGGGAGTTAGCTATTTTTTACATCAATTTAATACCTATCATAATTACCTATTTAGTGATAAATTCATAGTGTTTAGAGATTACAAGAGTTGAAACAAATTTTCCCATAATATTTTTGAATATGAGAAAAATAAGACGGATTGAGTATCATCAAATGCTTGATTTCAGCATGATGTATAAACCAAGTAAAAGCAATTCTATAGTGTATGAATTAAGCATGAATTTAAATACTATATTGGCTAAAAATGATTTAGATCAACGGAAGATGATGTCTATGATAGACAATATGCACTTTGATTGTGAATATCGAGGTAGTGTGGTGGTTTTCATTTTAGTTTTTTTGGATCTTGATTTGGATGAGAATGTTAAAGAGGAATAGACATCTGATTATGAATGTGTTTATATGAAGTAAAAATTCAATGATGGTGGATAACATTGAGGGATAGAGTCCTGAAAGAACAACAGTTTTGTGTTTTCAATATCAGATGTAAGTACCTATGGATTATTAAGAATAACTTCTTCATTCTTACCACCATTCGAGTTGGGCCGTCCACCCTAGAATATAAATTATGTATATTTAATTAAATGATTTTTTTGGGATAGCATGGAAATAAATTTAGTTGATCTTTTCTTGATATGAATCACCTATCATTTGGTAAAGGAAGAGAAATAACATACTTTGGGTATTCTACAATCTTTACCGACTCTTGGTGTGAAAATGGGAACAAATAAATATTGGTTTTTAATAAGTCTACCAATGATGATCAGAAACATGATGAAGCTCAAAAAGTCAACCCATTCCATCCATATTCACAAATCCAATATGGTGGAATAATTTTCAGAAATTTATATATTTTAAGTGTAAAAAAGGCATTGTGTACCAATTTTGATAGTATCAGACTGAGATCTATGGTTTACATCTAATTTTTGGAAATCATTATAGCATTTTATTAGGAGTAAGTTTGCTATGATAAAGTTGTATCATCCTAAAATGTTTGGATAATATGAAAGGATGATACAAACATTGGATGACATTCTTAGGGATTCTCAAGTGGATTTTGGTGTCTCAGGGGAGGATCACATAAAATTAGTGGAGTTCTTGTATAAAAAAATTTATTAGGCGTCGATATATATGGCTATGTTTGAAGAATTATTTGGGAATCCATGATTTTATCCACATTATTGGGTGGAAATAGGTGAAACTTCACTTTATGGATTAATCCTTATGCATTAGACAATATAAGAAATTTATTTGATCATATAGAGGACAGAGACGACATAGATTTTTCATAAATCATATGAAGATCAATTTCAATAACCATTTTCATTCGTGGTAAGTGAACATATGTTCTTAATAATATCTCCAAGGATTAGAAATCATTGTTTTGGTAAGTAGGGAATGTTATCTTCTCGATACGTTGGCCCTTTTAAGATACTTGAACAATTTTCAAAGGTGGAATATCTGTTGGCTTTTCAACCAAGGTTCAGCTCAATGCATAATTTGTTTCATGTTTCTCAAATATAGAATAATCAAACTTATCCTCATCATGTAATTTTATGGGATCATGTTAACCTAGACCTATAATGAATATTAGTTCATGTGTCGATAAAGATTGTGGATAGGCAAGAGAAATTTTCTCATGGTAAAAGCCTTGGTTTAGTGATAAGTTTATATAAACATGGTTAGATACATGAAGAAATGTGGGATTGTCATAAAGGAAATGTAAGAGTAGTGGCCTAAACTATTCCAAGTGATAGTTTTATACTTTATAGGGATGGAAATACCAATGGTGGGTAGAATATATCACTCTCTATTTCAGATAATTGACCCTTTATTTATGTATGTAAAGTATATTGAATGATTGGGTTACCTTTTTGGAGGTTCTTATATTATTTTTCAGGTTTTGGAGGCTTTTATAGAGGTGCACAGTTTGAAGAAGGTTACTAGAAATCGTGAAACACCACCAAGAAACCATGTAATAAAAAAAGAGGACATTGGGATGTCACATCATTGGCACATAGTTTTTACAAACCATGCAGATGACCAAGTGAAACCATGTGACCCTACTATCACTTGTGACAGTGGATAATGTATAGTTGGTGAATATTTTTTCTAACCATGCAAGAAAACTATGTGAGGGTTGTCTTATGAACTTATCATGCACACAATTGGTGCACAGTTAGACAAACTGTGTGGCCCAACTGTGTAACATATAGTTATCACTATATTGTTTTTGGATCTAACACATTTTAATCATTTCAATGCTCAATTTTCCCCCAATCCATACATTAATAGAATTTAATTTTCTCCCAAATAAGGAGAGATAATTTTGTTTGATTCAGGAGTTATTTATAGGTGAATCATAGTTGGTTGGAGGCTTAGATTCATCGGTAAGTGGTTAGTCTCTGTTGTTTTCCCCAAATCCATTCTTCTTCCCTATATTGGATTCATATATCCAATCAATTGGGAATATATCCATTTTCTGTGACTTAAATGATGATGATATATGTTTTTTATTTAATGGAACAATATTTATGGTTAAATTTAGAAAAACTAAGTTGGGTTGTTGAAGTTTTTTTGTACTATGCAATATTTTCACCATTTTATTAGTGGTACATGGATTCTATCTTAAATCCCATTGATTATATCTTAAAGGATTAGTTTCAAATCGATTAAATTTCTTGAAATTTATTTCATAATTAATGTGTTATTTTTTATGTAAAACCTCTTTAGTGAAGGTTTTGTGAAATGAAGTAAATTGGATAGTTTTATTGAAATCCATGTGATGATAATTTTAAAATTTTGATTTAAAAGTTATGGATTTCTTCCACATGGAGAATTTTTATATCAATTTTTTCCATAAAATATTTTTTTTTTATTGAAAGGGATTTTCATGATTGTCTTGGTATAGGATTTGGCATACATGGTTTGTGTGAGTTCATTTTCATTGTAAGTGACCCTTTGGAAGGGGTTTGTGTCATTGGGGATCTTGGTATTGGTTACCTTGTGATAACTTGGTAGATCAATTAGAGAATTCTCATGAGTATGGAACATTCAAATTGGAATTCATGTGTGGATTTGTGGATGTTTTGAACGGTTATAACAAATGGGATTTGAGAAATACTTATAAAAACTTCATTTATTATTTTAATTATTCCATGGAAACTATTTTAGCTTAGAAAAATAAAATGTATTAGATATAATCTAATTTAAATTTTTTTCAAACTATCTTTTATGAATGTTCAAAAATTTTATTTTTTAGTGGCATGAGTTGGGATTTCATTTGGGAAATCCTACTTAGTTTTATAGTCACCCCCAACTTTGGTAGTTTAGTGCATTAGAATATTTTATATACCGAGACACATGTCAAGGAAAGGTATCCAAATTATTTAGTGACACATCATGATACATTGGACATGTATTTTTTATTTGGATCTTGGATTATAATGGGAGTTTAATATTGGAATTCTTTGTTTCCTTTTAGTTTTTTGGTCTTTGATATCTTTGAGTTTTTTTTTCATTTTGGTTTCTGATTGTACTCTAATATTGTTGTTAGTTTAGTTGGTTTTATTGCAGTTGTATTTTGTGCTTTAGAATAATATATAGGATTTATTTGTTATGGTTATCTTGGTTTGGATGTTTATATCTAAAGGGAAAATCATCCACCATTTTTTATCAAGACCTTGGAATTTATTTCCTACCTTTGTTGTCTTGAGGATGTCACCTAATGAAAGTGGCACCTCAATCTCTTTCCAAGACAATGGGTGATGGATGATATGTTACATGATATTTTTTGTTTCAATTTGATGTCATGCATCATGGTTATTATGATTCAAAAGTTACCAAAGTGGTAATGGTTTGATGTTACAATCTCATTATTTATCATGATTTTTTCTAATTATGGTTTTGATGATTATATATTATGATCTATTTCCAAAGAAAATCATAGATTTTATTATCCTATAGTTACTTATTTATAACAATTGTTTCCCTTAATTTCCCTCTATTAATATACTAATGATTCAAAAATAATTTTTTAAATACAATTGACTTTATTTCTCTATTCAGATGAAAACCGGTTTAATTCATGTCAATGATTTCTAAAAATGTTTTAAAGAATGTTTTTACAATTCTAAAAATACTGTTTAAATTAATTTTTAAATGTGTTTGGATTTTTACAAAATGGGGTTAAAATTAATATTCTTTTTATTTTCCAAACAAGTATCTTTTGAATTTTTACTAAAAATGAGAGATGAATCATTGTTTTAATAAGTACATCATGAATGGTATTTTGTAACATTATGTACACTCAGTGTTTTAAATATTACATTAAAATTTTCCATGGTTATTTTCAAAATAAAATGTTTTGATTTAAATTTTGGATGTTTTAGGATTTCAAATAAATTATTTCAAGTTAAAGGGTTATTTTCCTCAAGAAATATTTTGAGTGGCATTTCAAAATCATTTTTCATAAAATATGACATCTCTGGATGTTACTTAAGTTTTACTAGGGATATGATACAATGATAAAAACCATATTATTTACATGAATTTTTTATGTTTTTTGATTACAAGATGTTTATGAAATCCATTTGTTTCCCAAGGATTGTTCAATGATGATATTTTTATGAAACCCATTTCTTTTCATGGGTTCTAATAATTTGAATGTTTTATGATATTGTGGCACACATATGTATGGTTTTTATTATTTGTATGTGGTAATGTTATAACCAAGGTAGGTTTTTATGTTTTAACCAAGGACTAGGGGGACCTATATCTCCCTCTAATGAATTGGGCAATGATCGATAATATATGAGTTAATTTTATAATGAGTGAACCTGATTTCATATTAACAATGTTACAAATAGACCTGATTTCTTGTCCATAATGTCATGTGTGGACATAATTTCTAGTCTATAATTCAAGTTTACTTTCTTCTATATCTATAAGGATACGTGTGGACCTTCTTTAATTTCTATAATGTCATTCTTGGGATAGCTTTCATGTCCCTAAGTTTATACAAGGGCCTGATTTCATGTCCTTAACTTAACTAGGGAACCTGCCTCAATTTAAACATGTTAAAAATATTATAATCATATATATATGACACAATTCTAGGTATTATTCAAATTTTATTCCTTCATGGATCATCTTCATGATTTCATTTTGATTCATGTCTCATGATCTCATAACATTTATCCATAAGTCATGTTTATGATCTATAATATGCATGGTATGGTTTTAAAAAGATATTTTCATATTCTAATACCCATATTCTCATGTTATGTTAATATTTACCATATTTAACCTTTATGAGAATATATGATCACCCATTATTATATTTCCTTTCCCTAGGTTATGAAGAAAGGTATTATGTATTATTTGTCTTTGAAGGGGAATAGATACGAAGAAATTCATGGGAGAAGATTTAGTTCTCCAATAAAATGGTTGTTTTGGTTTCCATGTTTCAACGACACTAAACCTAAATGATTCTAGAATTGATTATTATGTAATTTAATGAATATTCTTCTATTAATATTTAATATTTATATATAAAAAGTTTGTGGCTCTATAGGAACCATGATCAATGTAAAAGGACCAAAACTACCAAACCAGTAAATAAATGAAAAATGACGTAGTTATTCTGAAGAACAATGATTTTAATAATCAATTATTAACAAACAAGTGATAAATGGTTATAAGTAAATAAATTATGGTGTGATATATTTATGAATGGTTCTATAATATTTTTATAATAAATATCTATTTATTATTAAGAAGGTTCAAACACATACAATGGAATTTGGACCTAAGGTAAGAGTTTATTTCAAAATATTATCATTATTCAATATTGTTTAGGTTTAAGTATATGTTGGGGGAATTATTTGGTCTTAATATCTCAATCCAAATATATTTTTTATCATATAGTTATTTTTTTATTACATTTTTTCCTTTAATTTTATTCTATTTAAGTACATAAGATACAAAAATATATTCATAAGGGAACTGACTTTGTTTTTCTACTTGGTTGGGAAGCTTTTTCTACCATGTACTTACAAATTTATCTAGATGTTTTGAATTGAGGCCTCAATGGAATGTTTCAGATGTAAAAAATTATGCATTCCATTATTATGTAATCATTTATTTATGCACCTATAATTATTTGATGATTTATGATATCCATGAATACGTTTTAAGATCAGGTTATTATTTATATGACATTATTTGATCATAATTTATTACTTATATATCATTCATGCATTATTTATTCAATTTTAGATACCATGGTACACATACCCTTACTAGGAATTTAAGATCACCTCATTTTTATTGTTTAGTTTCCCATTCCAAGAAATGTATCATGATTTATATGTAAGGATATACAAGATGAAATAATAACATTTAAAATAAAATACTATGTTATATTTTATGTTTTCAAATGTAATAAGAAATCCAATCACGTATCAATTTTTCATAGAATACTAAACTATTTGGTCATTTGGGATAACATCACTTGTATCTAGTACAAATGTAATAATGTAAGCACTATCCTTAGGCTACTGGGGTCAAGGTATTTAGAGGACCATTAAAATTCCTCTCTCCACTATAAAGTGTCATTTTTTAATGTTTTAAACCATGTTATTTTCAATGAATATTTTTGTAACCACTTCAATAATCTTAATGTATCTTTAAAAATAATTTCTATACATTGTAAAGTCATTGAGAAATACCTTAGTCATATTTGAATCAAAACAAAAGAGATAATTACCATGCTGTATTGGAATATACCTTAGGAAAAGTATAAACAAAAAGGAATTCTTCAGTATGAAAATGTACCATAGTATAATGGCCCAACTCTTTAACGCTCATCAGTACTTAGACAAGAGACATCACATGACCATCAGAAAAACTCCCAATAAACTAGAGGTAAAAGACTAGGGGTGAGGACCCAATCCATACAATGGGGATACTTTTCCCTTGAATCAGAGTAATAAAAAACCAAAAAAAACATGAAGGAAGACATAAGGTATACTCATGTATTGTGATTACCATTAAGGGTGTGAGAAATACATATTAGTAGGGTCTCAATATATTATACTATCATATTCTATAATATACATTTAAAAAATAAACATGTTATACATGTACCATGTAACAACCCGAGATTTTATGAAAAATATTCTTTTTATTTCACTAATGTCTTGTGTTGTACGCTACACGAAAAGGATCTTGCACAACACGCATCCTTGACTTGCCTTGCATTACACGCAATCGCGACCTTCCTCGATAGCGTGTGTAGTACGCAATAACGAGTTTCACTAAACAGCGATATGCTATTAAAATGTTATTAAAACTAGCCGTTATGAATAGTAATAACCACTTTTTGAAATTTTGTAAATTTTATTTTTCAAAATGGATTTCATTTTTGGATTCGGAGTATCGAATTTAGCCTAAGGTGAAATTTTGGTACATTTCGGATAACTTTCATATTCTGATGAATAGTGAAAATTACTAAATTATAATTAAAAAACAACTTTTTTAATCGAAATAATTAATAGTGATAAATTATTAATTGGAGTAGTTTTAAAGTATATTTAGAATATATTTTTACAATTTAATACAATGTTGGTCATTGGATGTAATTGCACATTTAAACCAGACATAAACAAGTGTCAATCTTTTGATAGATATTGTTTCTTAAAAACACACTATTTGTTTTAACAGCGGGATTTAATTATAAAATTAATTAATGAAACTTCTATGTTATGAATTTGGTAAAATAGACTTCATTTTTGAATTCGGAATATGAAATATAGCTTAGGATGAAATTTTGGCATTTTTCTGAAAACCTTCATTTTTTTGATGAATAGTGAAACTACTAAGTGGTAGTTAAAAAACTGAATTTTTCATAAAACTTAATTTTACCGCTTCTGTGAATGGAATTTCAAAAATCCGAGAGACACAGTTGATGTCAGTAAGTAAAATGTGGTTCAATGAGATGAAAATAATTTTTGGTGAATAGTAACTTTTTACTTTTATTTACCACGGTTAAAAGTAAATAGGGTAATTAAGGGTAAGAATGATATTAATATTACCCTAAAACATGTCTTAATTCTATTGGACAAGTGTATCTCGACCAAAAACAACCTTAAGTGTAAAATATTATCATTTAGGCCCACTTGGATTAGATTAGGACATTTATTATTATTTAATTCAAAGAAGAGTTAAAAGAGTTAAAATCAAAGTTTATTTACTAAACCATTTTTAATATGGGGTTATACATAAGATAAATTCGACTATAAATATTCATTAGAAAGATAAAAAGATTTACTACATAATGATAATTTATTTATAATTTTTAGACTTTAAATAAATTAATTTATTGATGACACAACGATGATGCAGTAATTACCCTTTTAAGGAAATATTAACATAATTGATGTTATAAATGCTCAAATGAATTAAATTTGAGACTTTTTATGAATTCCACTAATTTTCTAGGTTACTATGATATATTATTGTTGATCTAATCAACTTGGTTCGAACATATAATTCTGTTATGACTTTCAAAAAAATCATATATCAAATAGTGTCAAAATTGACACAAAATAGTTTTTAAATAAAATAAAATATTATTAATTGTTATTTTATTCCTAAAAATCTAAGGTTCGTCCAAATGACTTAGATAAGGATATATATATTAATAATAAACAATTTGGGGTTCGTTTGGCATGTTATAGTAAGTGTATTAACCATATAGTGAAAGAAAACAAAAAGACACGGTAAAAGTTAAATTATTTAACTTAGAAGTAAATCTAATTGATAAGGTTAAAATAATACCCTAAACTTGTCTAAATCTTATTTTTTGATAGTATTTCGACCCATCCCCACTTTAGTATCGAAATAAGACCCTTTGGAACCATTATAAATCGATTTTGACTTTAATATAAAATAATATTTTGAGATATTCCTAAGGTGCCCCTCTCCTCCCTTATAAAAGGACACCTCCTCCCCCTCCTCCTCACACCAATTTGAGCACTCAAGCTCGGCCAAACTCTGCCAAAATCTCTTCTTCACTTCCCTAGAAACATCCTAGAGGTTCTGGTCTTCCTCAAAGACCAATTTTAGTTCCCTAAGGGGAGGTCTCCAAAAGGCGCTTCAAAGAAGAGGTAATTACCGTTACCAATTCTTTCATCTTTATTTCTTCTTCCACTTCTTCTTCTTAGGTTGTTTCATTATGAAGTAATAACATCAGTATCACTCATATACTGATATGTTATTATAAGTATGAAACAACCCTATTTCACCATCTATCCATCCTACGGAAAAAGAAATCACCGCGCGTGCGTACGTACGGAATACCGTCTCCACGCCGTGGTGTAATCTATTTTCCACCACCACCTTACATGGATGGGTATAATGGTGTAAAGAATAACTATAAATAGTTATTACAACATCGTATTGATTCTGATATATTGTATAATCCACTCCAATTCAATTCAATATTTATGGAAATGATATCATCGCTCGTGCGTACGTACGGACTACCGTCTCCACGACGCGATGAGATTCATTCTCCATGTTAACCATTAAAGAATGATTATAAAGTATATATAAGAAATAATAATGAAATATATGACATTATAAAGCTACTGGATTTATGTATATATATGTATGTCATCTACTTACTTCCATTCAAGACAATAAGGAAAGGAAAACAGCGTTCATGCGTACGTACAGACTACCGTCTCCATGAACGGTGTTTTTCATTTCATTTATCTATCTATTATATATATATATATACTGAATATATATGATATATAAATCATATTTTATATTCTGGAAGTAAGTAAATCATGATATAAGTAATAATAATGTCAAGAACAACAAGTCAGAACACCTACGATAAATGAAACGATTTTACCCAAAACGCTTCTTTAACATGGAATTTACAAAAGAACGGGTAATATAATGTCATAAGTGAACCATATATGATATCATAACAATGAATATGATTCTGTAATAAGTAAATGACATTATTTAAAACATTATACAGGAGGTTCGGACACTTACGAAGCAAATCGGACCTAAGGTAAGGGAAATATCACAATCTCATTTTTATCCGAGATTGTTTATTCGTAAGTATTTACTGGGGTGTATTTTATCATCCACATCCATGTTTCATAAATATGTAATATTATTTCCATCTAACTACAATTGTTTAAATCCATTTTTACCCTTCGGTGAGTTTTTAGTAATATGTATGAAAGGAATCTTTTGTCGTTTTTCATACGAGGTACTTTTTGACTTTTCCGACAAAAGTACGAAGAATGTTTTTTTTAACTTATACGGCATGAATGGATTTTTAAAACATTGTTTCCAAAAAGCTTCCTTTACAAGTTTTCAAGTTTATTTTTAATCAAATTCTTTTATTTTAAAGTTGTATGACATGTTATGAAAGGAAAAATGTTTTTGAAGAAGAAAGGATATTTTCCTCAAGAATGGAGTTCAAGTGTTTTATCAAAATTATTTTCCATCTAAGATAATAAAGGGTTCTGTTTTTATCCCTATTATTACATTGATTTGATCATGTTGTGATGGAATTATTTTTATGAATTCCTTTATCTTATATGAATTGATTTATGATGTCATGATGTTTCAAGAATCCCATTTTTGTTACATGTGTTATGCGATGATGTATGTTTTATGATTATGTGGAACACATAAGAAAGGATTCATTATAAGAAGGGTGGGACCTATATCTCCCTCCAATGCATTGGGTAAAGATTTCATATCTCATGAGATAGACAGGGCTGGAACGGTAGGTTATACCAGTTCAGTGAAACAGGACTGAAACGAGGGTTACTCGATTCAGAAAGGGACTTTGTCCACTAAGATAGTCTTGGCAATGAGTCTTGACTAACAAGAAATGATTCTCTATGATTATGTGTGTATGCCACAAAGATTAATGTTTTATGTTATGATTATTGGGATTTTATTTCACTACTATGATTTATCCCATGTTATGAAATTATACTCTCTTTTGCAGGTTAAGATTTCCAAAATGTTATGTTCTTATGAATACGATGTGATTTATTTTTCTTTTGTTTACCCTTACTGAGCATTTGAGCTCACCCTTTTATGTTTTCTTTTCCCCAGGATATAAAGAAAGGTTTTAGGAAAAAAGGGAAGATCTTTATGGGAGATATTGAAGATCTTTCACCACGATTAGAAGATTACGTTCCGAGTTTCCAAAGACACTAAACTATTACGATCCTTGTGTGTGTGTTTTTGTTATGTACTAAGTATTCCGCAAATGTAATGTAATGTCCATGTACGTCAGGCTTAGGGTCTCTACAGTTGGTATCAGAGGAAAGGTTTAGTCAACCTTTGGAAACTAGGATGCGAAAACGTTAGTGAGATCCCTAGAGATATTTCTACGGTATGTCTAGGGATGTCCCAAAGGTTAAGTATACGTATAGGTTATAGTACTAGAATTACGCTAACGATCATAGAATTAAACCAAAGATGTTAGATATTGAAGGTACTCACCCTTTATTATGTTGTTTTCCCTAGCATGATTTTTGCCTCTCACACTATTCTTTTTGGGTTTTAGAGAATGGCTGGAAACTAGATGATTCACGATAATGGAGGATATGATGGACAATGGAATGATATTCTTCATAATGAAATGGGATTTGGAAGTCCAAACATAATTATTATGCCGAATCAGCAATCTCATAATATGATCAATAAAGTAAAATTTGGTAAGTTTCCTGACTCGGCTAATAAGAGAAAGATGGAGTTTCATGATGATCATAGAGGAAAGAAAGTTCAATTTCCCCTATGTAATTCATGTGGGAAGAGGCATCAAGGAAAATGTTTCAAAGGAACTGGAAGATGCTTTGGGTGTGGAAAAGAAGGACACAAAGCAAGTAAGTGCAAAGGAAAAGTTTCAGTTAACACCATGGATGAGGATAATGGTATTGCTACGACATCAACAATGGTTAAATGTTTTAAATGTGGAATGTACGGGAATTATGCAAACCAATGCCCTAAGGGAAAGTCTCATGAAGATAATTAGTATGGTTGTATGGGAAGTATTTATGATGATGATGACGAGGAGACTACAAATGATATGTGAGATGAAAGAATTATTGAAGCTCGGTCAATGGTTTAAGAAGGTAGTGGAATGATTACATGTTTATCAAGTGTAATGTTGTACTATAGAATAAAAAGACATCTAAGGATTGTTACACTGTTGTCTTTCCTTAAGTTTTGAAAGTTTATGATGAATGGTATGAGTAACAATGAAAGGTTATTCAGATATTTTTTTGGAAAGTGGATGATATGCGCATAATGAAGGGATAAAGAGAATCTAATATGTTTGATAGTATTCATGAGCTCATGATTGATATAAGGACTATGTGATATCATGGTTTGAGTATATAGAATTTTGAGGATTTTGGTATGTGGAAAGTGTTAACTTTAAACTGCATTCATGTTTTCACTAAGGTATTCAATAGAATACATGATTAAGGCCTTTGAATGTTTGGAATGTGTCCAACAAGATATATCTTATGATATATGGGGATCAACGATGGTATTAAATCTTTGGTAATCATTTTCACTATGTTATAAGAATGGACTGCAGTATTATGGATAAGCCTAAAGATTAGAATGAATTATGTTGGACATAAGTTAGTATTGTTTAAGGATAGAAGTTTTTTCGATATTATTGATGGGATGTTATAGTAATATAGTTTTAGAAAAAGGGACAACCTGCAGGACGGGCGACAGCCCATCGCGTCGGACAAGGTCGTAGGAATCGAACCCACAACCGAAGTGCGACTGGCCTTTATCGCCTACCACTGGCCTACAGGAAGTCCCTGTTTAGTAGAAACTAGTTTTATAATATTAAGCCGTATGATATATGAAGTATAAGTCCATTTTAGGAACAATATATGATTAATCTCACTATAGATCGACTTATGTATATAATTTTTGCTAACCTTTTGTTTGAGACAGATGGAATGACCCGTCATTCTATCACATGATCTGCTAACACTTCACAAATAACAAATTCAACTTCATTTATTTAAGAGATGAAGTTGAAATTTTTAAAGGAACGAACAACAATGAGGTTGTACCAACATAAAGTAAGTATTTATTCTAATTCAAATTCTTTAACTTTAGGGAAACGATCTTGAAAACCAAAAATGTTGTCCTAGTGATCTTATATCTGATGAATCAGATGGTACCTTAGATCGTCACAAATTCATGGCTTTGTGATTACTGGCTTTTCCATAGCCATGTTCTCTACCACTCTCCATCAGAACATGATGGTTAGATTTTTCTTCCATATCCATATTTTCACCTATGTGGAAACCTAGTGATTAGTTTATTTGGGTAACCGTTAGGTTTCATACTTTTGTTTTTAAAGATTGGTTTTGGTATTCCTTTTTACGATGTGGTATTCTATTAAAGAAACTTTCGAATAGTAAATCATTTATAACCCCGACGAATTTCGAGGGCGAAATTCATTTTAAGGGGGGTAGAATGTAACAGCCCGAGATTTTATGAAAAATATTCTTTTTATTTCACTAATGTCTTGTGTTGTACGCTACACGAAAAGGATCTCGCACAACACGCATCCTTGACTTGCCTTGCATTACACGCAATCGCGACCTTCCTCGATAGCGTGTGTAGTACGCAATAACGAGTTTCACTAAACAACGATATGCTATTAAAATGTTATTAAAACTAGCCGTTATGAATAGTAATAACCACTTTTTGAAATTTTGTAAATTTTATTTTTCAAAATGGATTTCATTTTTGGATTCGGAGTATTGAATTTAGCCTAAGGTGAAATTTTGGTACATTTCGGATAACTTTCATATTCTGATGAATAGTGAAAATTACTAAATTATAATTAAAAAACAACTTTTTTAATCGAAATAATTAATAGTGATAAATTATTAATTGGAGTAGTTTTAAATTATATTTAGAATATATTTTTACAATTTAATACAATTTTGGTCATTGGATGTAATTGCACATTTAAACCAGACATAAACAAGTGTCAATCTTTTGATAGATATTGTTTCTTAAAAACACGCTATTTGTTTTAACAGTGGGATTTAATTATAAAATTAATTAATGAAACTTCTATGTTATGAATTTGGTAAAATAGACTTCATTTTTGAATTCGGAATATGAAATATAGCTTAGGATGAAATTTTTGCATTTTTCTGAAAACCTTCATTTTTTTGATGAATAGTGAAACTACTAAGTGGTAGTTAAAAAACTGAATTTTTCATAAAACTTAATTTTACCGCTTCTTTGAGTGGAATTTCAAAAATCCGAGAGACATGGTTGATGTCAGTAAGTAAAATGTGGTTCAATGAGATGAAAATAATTTTTGGTGAATAGTAACTTTTTACTTTTATTTACCACGGTTAAAAGTAAATAGGGTAATTAAGGGTAAGAATGATATTAATATTACCCTAACACATGTCCTAATTCTATTGGACAAGTGTATCTCGACCAAAAACAACCTTAAGTGTAAAATATTATCATTTAGGCCCACTTGGATTAGATTAGGACATTTATTATTATTTAATTCAAAGAAGAGTTAAAAGAGTTAAAATCAAAGTTTATTTACTAAACCATTTTTAATATGGGGTTATACATAAGATAAATTCGACTATAAATATTAATTAGAAAGCTAAAAAGATTGCCTACATAAAGATATTTTATTTATAATTTTTAGACTTTAAATAAATTAATTTATTGATGACACAACGATGATGCAGTAATTACCCTTTTAAGGAAATATTAACATAATTGATGTTATAAATGCTCAAATGAATGTAATTTGAGACTTTTTATGCATTCCACTAATTTTCTAGGTTACTATGATATATTATTGTTGATCTAATCAACTTGGTTCGAACATATAATTCTGTTATGACTTTCAAAAAAATCATATATCAAATAGTGTCAAAATTGACACAAAATAGTTTTTAAATCAAATATTATATTATTAATTGTTATTTTATTCCTAAAAATCTAAGGTTCGGCCAAATGACTTAGATAAGGATATATATATTAATAATAAACAATTTGGGGTTCGTTTGGCATGTTATAGTAAGTGTATTAACCATATAGTGAAAGAAAACAAAAAGACACGGTAAAAGTTAAATTATTTAACTTAGAGTTAAATCTAATTGATAAGGTTAAAATAATACCCTAAACTTGTCTAAATCTTATTGGTTGATAGGCTTTCGACCCATCCCCACTTTAGCTTCGAAATAAGACCCTTTGGAACCATTATAAACCGATTTTGACTTTAATATAAAATAATATTTTGAGATATTCCTAAGGTGCCCCTCTCCTCCCTTATAAAAGGACACCTCCTCCCCCTCCTCCTCACACCAATTTGAGCACTCAAGCTTGGCCAACCTCTGCCAAAATATCTTCTTCACTTCCCTAGAAACATCCTAGAGGTTCTGGTCTTCCTCAAAGACCAATTTTAGTTCCCTAAGGGGAGGTCTCTAAAAGGCGCTTCAAAGAAGAGGTAATTACCGTTACCAATTCTTTCATCTTTATTTCTTCTTCCACTTCTTCTTCTTAGGTTGTTTCATTATGAAGTAATAACATCAGTATCACTCATATACTGATATGTTATTATAAGTATGAAACAACCCTATTTCACCATCTATCCATCCTACGGAAAAAGAAATCACCGCGCGTGCGTACGTACAGAATACCGTCTCCACGCCGTGGTGTAATCTATTTTCCACCACCACCTTACATGGATGGGTATAATGGTGTAAAGAATAACTATAAATAGTTATTACAACATAATATTGATTCTGATATATTGTATAATCCACTCCAATTCAATTCAATATTTATGGAAATGATATCATCGCTCGTGCGTACGTACGGACTACCGTCTCCACGACGCGATGAGATTCATTCTCCATGTTAACCATTAAAGAATGATTATAAAGTATATATAAGAAATAATAATGAAATATATGACATTATAAAGCTACTGGATTTATGTATATACATGTATGTCATCTACTTACTTCCATTCAAGACAATAAGGAAAGGAAAACAACGTTCATGCGTACGTACGGACTACCGTCTCCATGAACGGTGTTTTTCATTTCATTTATCTATCTATTATATATATATATATACTGAATATATATGATATATAAATCATATTTTATATTCTGGAAGTAAGTAAATCATGATATAAGTAATAATAATGTCAAGAACAACAAGTCAGAACACCTACGATAAATGAAACGATTTTACCCAAAACGCTTCTTTAACATGGAATTTACAAAAGAACGGGTAATATAATGTCATAAGTGAACCATATATGATATCATAACAATGAATATGGTTCTGTAATAAGTAAATGACATTATTTAAATCATTATACAGGAGGTTCGGACACTTACGAAGCAAATCGGACCTAAGGTAAGGGAAATATCACAATCTCATTTTTATCCGAGATTGTTTATTCGTAAGTATTTACTGGGGTGTATTTTATCATCCACATCCATGTTTCATAAATATGTAATATTATTTCCATCTACCTACAATTGTTTAAATCCATTTTTACCCTTCGGTGAGTTTTTAGTAATATGTATGAAAGGAATCTTTTGTCGTTTTTCGTACGAGGTACTTTTTGACTTTTCCGACAAAAGTACGAAGAATGTTTTTTTTAACTTATACGGCATGAATGGATTTTTAAAACATTGTTTCCAAAAAGCTTCCTTTACAAGTTTTCAAGTTTATTTTTAATCAACTTCTTTTATTTTAAAGTTGTATGACATGTTATGAAAGGAAAAATGTTTTTGAAGAAGAAAGGATATTTTCCTCAAGAATGGAGTTCAAGTGTTTTATCAAAATTATTTTCCATCTAAGATAATAAAGGGTTCTGTTTTTATCCCTATTATTACATTGATTTGATCATGTTGTGATGGAATTATTTTTATGAATTCCTTTATCTTATATGAATTGATTTATGATGTCATGATGTTTCAAGAATCCCATTTTTGTTACATGTGTTATGCGATGATGTATGTTTTATGATTATGTGGCACACATAATAAAGGATTCATTATAAGATGGGTGGGACCTATATCTCCCTCCAATGCATTGGGTAAATATTTCATATCTCATGATATAGACAGGGCTGGAACGGTAGGTTATACCGGTTCAGTGAAACAGGACTGAAACGAGGGTTACTCGATTCAGAAAGGGACTTTGTCCACTAAGATAGTCTTGGCAATGAGTCTTGACTAACAAGAAATGATTCTCTATGATTATGTGTGTATGCCACAAAGATTAATTTTTTATGTTATGATTATTGGGATTTCATTTCACTACTATGATTTATCCCATGTTATGAAATTATACTCTCTTTTGCAGGTTAAGATTTCCAAAATGTTATGTTCTTATGAATACGATGTGATTGATTTTTCTTTTGTTTACCCTTACTGAGCATTTGAGCTCACCCTTTTATGTTTTCTTTTCCCCAGGATATAAAGAAAGGTTTTAGGAAAAAAAAGGGAAGATCTTTATGGGAGATATTGAATACCTTTCACCACGATTAGAAGATTACGTTCCGAGTTTCCAAAGACACCAAACTATTACGATCCTTGTGTGTGTGTTTTTGTTATGTACTAAGTATTCCGCAAATGTAATGTAATGTCCATGTACGTCAGGCTTAGGGTCTCTACATACCATGTACATATTGTTCTAACTAGGCCACCATGACTTACTATACATTAGGACACTATGTTTTAACAAGTCCATCATGAAACCAGATCATACCTACTTCAATGATATTCCAAAATCAACCTCATCATCATCTAATTGCCTTGTACAAATCCCCATCTTGTACCTAAATACCTATGGTAGTTAGGTGTCTAAAACATGACCCCTAATACTATGAAATTGGGCACAATCACATATCCTCATCACATAACACTACCTTAGCCCTCTAGGAGGAGTCCATTAGTCTCATATCACATCACACTATGACCCATCCCCTAATGAGAAATCCATTTCCACAACCCAAGCCTCTCAATAAGGGCCTATCATGAACAAAAACCCATAACTTTACAACCAAGGGAGGTAAAAATAAATAAAACCTAGCCCCCGTAGACTCTGTGGAGGTCACCGGTGCACTGAAAAAATCTTACAGACTCAAGGGATATCACAAACACATAGATCCATACTAAAAAACATTGAAGATTTTAAAAGAACATTGAATCATCCTCTTAGGAAATATAGAGTTCATATCAATAACACTGACCCAATTTTGTGAAAGGAACGTCCAAGAAGAATACAAAAGAACAAAGGAATCATAACCCATCACACAAATCTCTAACTAATTCTAGGCTGATAGTCACCTGAAACCTAGCCTCTCACAGAATAACATCCCACCATGCTCATCATAGAGTTCACTAGGTATTCCAGTGTCATCATAACCTATACACCTCAATATCATCTCCCTATAATCACCCACTAATTATGTCACTACCCTAAGGCTCCTCTTACCTAGACCATCTAGCCCAATCCGCATCATCATAATGTTCTAGAAAAACTCCTCATCCTACAACCCAAATACCATCTAAAGCCACACGCACTATGTCCCTTGGCATCCCGAAACAAACTTCCAACCAAGACCATGACTTGAATCTGGGTCCTTGTTCAAATCTAATAATATATATCCCTCAACTCATCACTCGGTGGAAACCCATATCTTTTACACATTGTCTATTACTGAAGGACTCATCCCACTTATAGTTCTCATCACGATTGAGACCACCCTATGTCAGTTTTCATTCATCGGGTATGAGACACATGACTATATCACCCGTCAAAAATAGAAATAATGTGACCCAAACTAAATATAATATAAATATTACCTTGATTGCATTATTAAATTAATACATCTCACAAATAGTCCCATACCATTAGGACTTATAGGTTTAGTGGCTTGGATACTTGCTATAAAAAACATATTTTACAACCCTTGTGAATATTTCTCTTAAAATTAGCCACACAAGACTCCTTATATACTTATCATAAGTTATACTCGTCATTATATCTTAGTTTAATAGAAAATAAGAAAGGGGATAAATTAGATTCTCATTAATAGTAAACAAAATAGATAACAACTGAATATCATAAGTGAATATAAGGTGAGCATATGGGTATAATCAAGAAACAAACGAAAATCTATACCCAAAAAATAATTATTTATAAATCACTGAATATGACTTAGAAAAACATTATACATGAATCGAATGGGTGTGTAAACATGTTTTAATAAAAATAATCTTTGAGATATTAACACAACAATTATAATAATCATAAAGTTGTGAAACATCATTCAACTGTGGATAAAAAATCAGTATATGGAACATTACTTTAATGAGACACACCATCAATTGCCACAATTATGAGAAATTAAAATTTCATCTCAAATAATTATCTCATGAGGTATAGACTTGATACTATTTGATTTGAGGGAGATATTGGATCACAACCGTCCTCATCTATACATATGAGTGCCACTTTAAATCAATGAATTATCACATCACAAATAACCAATGGGAAAAATGTTTTTTTAAACATAATAAAAACCCATGTAAAGGAAATGGGTTTCATATGGTCTAAAATAAGGACATATTTAATAATCCCCTAAATAATCATAATAAGATAATCTAATGGAAAATGAACGAGTATTCAATAACATCATGTAATTTTCTTGGAAAATACTATTCAATCAGGATAATAAATCATATAGTATTTAAAATATATAGATAAAGGGTATATGGTTAGGACAATAATTTCCTGAAATTAATCATTGTATGGAATCTAGGTAAACACCCTTCAATCAAATGAATAAAAAATAGGGTATTGGAAAGTAAAGGCATTGGGTGAAAATTTAGGATCATACTTAGTATATTATTAGGAAAAAAATGGCAGTGATGGATAATTCCACCAAATGAGGATATGAAAAGTTCATTTAAAGAAATAATGTGGATGGCTACATTATAATAATATCCTTGATAAATCATAATTAATTTCAAAGGATATAGATGTAAAGACCCGGAAATTTTAGGGAAATTTTTTTTTCTTAATTTTTTTGGAATTTTACGAGTCTGTAGCTTCTGACGGCACCTGATTCCGAGGCCAGGTGTGCCCAGAATCAATTTCTGAAGTTTAGCTTGGGTACGTTCAGTGAACGAATGTGCGAGTTTTTATAACTTTTGAACCGGTGCTCGGAATCAAAATCTGAGGGCACTGTTGAAATCGTAACACCGATATTTGCTTAAGAAGACCTTTTCCAGAGTTGCGTTTTCTCGGGAAGAGTTGTTTAAATTTTGTGGATTAAGACTATAGAGAAATAAAATTGTGCTACTAATTTTATTTCTTTTAAGTGGTTAAATCCTAAGGATGGAGGTCGGGTGGAACTAACCACCCATGTGAGGTTAATAGTGTGGTGGGGCCCACACGAGCCCCCATCCCTTAAAATCCCCTAAACCCCATCTTTAATATTGGAAACCCCCCATAAGTTTATGACCTTCTCTCTCTCTTTAATTGAATGCCAACACACCCATTCAATTAATTGAATCTCATTAATTAATTAAATGAGGTTTTTTGAATTTTAAAAATGATGGCATGTATGGATAAATTAAGACAAAGTCTTAATTTTTTTTTGGTTGGTTCGTTTTGTGGAGTCTGGGGAGAAAATAACCAAGGTCTCGAAGAACATCATCTTCCACGTTGAAGAACGCGAAGAACGTCAAGACCTCGACGAAGAACACAGTCACCGCAAAGGAAGACCGCCGTGCCGTCTTCTGTCCTCTCCGCAGCCAGTGAGAGACACATTTTCCGGAGAATGACGATGTGCCACTTTCTTCATTGGTCGAACACCAACGATGCTTACGGAGCCTCGATCCGCGATGTTGTCTTCCACGACGCCGTTTTCTGGGACGTCCTTTTCCCGCGACGACCCTCGTTCGACGACTTCATCAATGTAGGTGTTTGGTTTTGTTCATGAATAATTCCTTGTTTTATTAATTTAATATTCGGGCTGCCTATTATCAATTTAACGGGAGGAGGCCGGACCACCTGAACATGGCTGATCCTCCTCCCCCTTTGATGTTGTGTTGTTGCGGCTCGAACAAAGGCGGCACGGTGCAACGACACCACGCGAAAACAAGAAGAAACGCGGCGAAGAAGCGCATCACCGTCGCGCCGTGCCGTTGAGGCCGAAAGAGGCCGTGGCACCGTCGCGCCACGCCGGAGAACCATGTAGAGGTCGCGGCTGGAGCGGGGCCGCGACAGAGCATGGAGGGCGGCCGGACCTCCGACCGCCGGCGCTTCAAGCGGGCAGGACCAACAGGTCTCGCAGCAGCAACCGGCCGACCATTATGGTCGGCTGGATTCTGTTGACTGGGGGTTCGTAACCCCTGGCAGGTGGTCAGGCGGTCTCCCACGTGGGGTTCGTGGTTACAAAAGAAAGGGGGGACATCGCACCCCCCCGCATCCGCTCAGCGTGTGACACCCGCGCTGGGTCGGGTCGGGCCGCCCGCACTGGGCCGGACCCCCGCGCCGGGCCGGGCCGCACCAGCCGGGCCGGACCGTGCCCTAGTTTTCTGGAC
Organism: Viscum album; assembly: GCA_963277665.1. Lineage (NCBI taxonomy): Eukaryota > Viridiplantae > Streptophyta > Magnoliopsida > Santalales > Viscaceae > Viscum > Viscum album. Next base: position 898,923,175 of record OY728120.1, read on the forward strand.
CCAAACCCAGGTCGGTTCGACCCAGTTCGGGCCGACCCAGGGGTTTCTGGGTCGGGTCGGTCCGAGCCCAAACCCCCTAAAAACCGGACAGGTTCGTTCAAATGCCCGTAACTTGGGATACGGACCTCTGATCGATGCACCGTCAGTTGCGATGCGATCCTTGGATCGAGATGGTCGTTTCGGTCTATTACAATCAAGGTTTAGGAGAACTTTGGGTATGTCCGGGTTGGTTCGAACACGAAACCAACCGGGCCCTCGGAGCAGAAATGCTTATAACTTGAGTTCGGACGTCCGATTGACGTGTCGTCGACTTTGTTGGATTCCTCTTAGTGAGACGGTTCTTTTGGCTTACTCCGCTCGAGGTTTGGACATAGTTGGAGTATGGTCGGGTTGGTTTTGACTTAAAAACCAACCGGGCCCCCAGGACGAAAAAGTCAATAACTCTCAGACTGGGCGTCCGATTGACGCACCGTATGTCACGTTGTGTTCCTATCGATGTGACGGAACTTTGCGATACATCAAACCTGGTCTATGTGACAGTTGATGTATCGACCTCTTGTCTCATGGAGCAGACCCTCCCAGAACGAGCGTTCTGTGTGCGGAAACCCTAGAACTAGCTGCGACTTCGACGACGATGACAACCGTATTGGAATCCTCCGTGGGTTCGACGGTGAAGACTTTCGTACAGGATTCCTCTATGGGTTCGACGATGATGACAACCTTATTGGAATCCTTCATGGGTTCGACGGTGAATACTTTCATACTGGAATCCTCCATGGATTCGACGACGATGACAACCGTATTGGAATCCTCCGTGGGTTCGACGGTGAAGAGTTTCGTACTGGAATCCTCCGTGGGTTCGACGATTACGACAACCGTACGGGAATCCTCCGTGGGTTTGGCGGTGACGACTACTGTACTTTCAATACTTATGAAACCCTAGATCTGGATGAGACTTGACGACTATTGATCGATCGACTCGGAGTGTTTCAGATAGACCAGTGGGGAGCGCTTGGTTGTAGCGGCAGACCCACGGCGGAGGAGCGCTTGTTTGTAGTGGCAGACCCACGGTACTCAACAGAAGGAGTACCTATGTAGGATATGAGGGGGAGCGCTTGGTTGTAGCGGTAGACCCATGGTGGGAAGTGATTGGTTGTAGCAGCAGGTCCACAGTACTCGACAGGGGGAGTACTTCAGCAGTCCAAGGTTAGTGGATAGCGCTTGGTTGTAGCGGCAGACCCACTGTACTCGACAGAGGAGGAGTTTTCCAGCATATGTGTTTTCGACATCATGAATAAATCCTGGTTTGAGCTGAGTCTTGACTTTCAATCATTATCTTCGATGTGATTGACTTGATATCCTGTGTGGATTGGATTATTCTTTTCTATGTGGATTGGGTCGTACTTTCCTGTGTGGATTACATTTTACTTCCTAAGTGGTCTGGGTTGTACTTGAGCTCGTAAGTTGGAGCTGATCTGGATCTGATGAATTAGGTATATGTATGGGCATATACCTAAGTAGAGTTTACTGTTACTTCGTGATTGTATCTTTTCTTTGTGTCTTATCCTTTGTGGATTCAGGGAGACCTTCGGGGGTCTCGGGGTCCCTACTGATTATCGTATACTCACCCCTACACGGGCTTCACCCGCACTACATTGTGTTGGTTGCAGACGACAGACATCATTGATCATGGTTGAGGCTTGTAGAGTTGGACGGTACCCGGAGGAGGATCTCACGATGAGTCAGGGCCTGGAGGTGGATATCACATCGAGTCAATGCCCGGAGGTGGATTTCACGACTAGTCGGTACCCGGGGGAGACAGACGGATGTGGAGTACTGAGGAGGAGATCTGTACCTACCCTTCAGGTAGGAAGCTGGAGGACGATCCAGGAGTGGCTCATCACCTTTCAACTGTTTCCCTTTTGAGTTGTAATTTTCTTTTGGTAGTAGTTGTACCTTTCTTTTGGGATTGTATTTCTGGCCCCTTGTACTTTCTGCACGTTTGTTTTACTGCTTTACTTAGTGGTTGCTTCCGCTTGTACTCTGTTGTGTTGTTTACTTTTATAAAGGCAATGCCTTCCCTTTTTATTGGGATTTACACCTTTGGTGCTAGTAACCAGCCCCTGGCCTATGGAAGGCGGGCTTGGGGTAGTCACGACATGGGCCCCGAGGACGGGTCATGACAATGGATTTACATGAAAAGTATTTTTAAAATCATTAGGGAAAAAATCATTTGAAATAAGAAACATCCAATGTCAGTTTGAAAAACATTTATATAGAAATATTTTTAAATAAAATAGAATATTATTTTCTTTTAGAAAATAATTAATCATAGAAATTATGTATCATTAAAAAAATAAAGGATGGATGAATGAGGTGTTCACATGGAAAATGTTAAAAAAGGTTCTTTTTATAATTTGATCAAAACAGACCATAGAAAACATGTTAATTTATTAATTTATTTTTTAAGAAGATGACGTGGTAGAAATTTTCTGAATAAATAGTTTTTGTATATATAAAGATATTTTCAAAAGTATCCAATGAATTAGAACATTGAAAAAGAGAGGTTCCCAACTATAAAGAAGATATGGTGTTAGTTTTACCTATATAATACACAATGGGTAAAATATGATCCAAGGGAGATGAAATACTAAGGGAAAATATAAAACCCCATGAATATATAATCAAAATTACTAATATTTTTAACAAAAATTCCTTAGATCTATTTTATATCAAAAAAATATTTATTTGAAAATAAGTTTGTCAATGAAACCATTACTTTTTTAGTAGAATTTTGAACAAAACCACAATAAAGTTGGGTACATTTAAATTGTTTTAAATTTAAATAAATTTGATGATATGGATATAAAAACCCCATTAATATTGTAAAATTCATTTATTATGCAGTAATCACAACATATTAAATGTATGATGGTTCACATTAAGAAATATTTATGAAGAAGTTAAATTTGAGATAAATAATCCCTTAGCCTGTTTCCTCGCTTAATAAAATGAACCATAAGATACTATATAAAAAAAATAAATATAATAGTTAAAAATTTCAAAACAATAACTTTTATAAACCAAATTTATATTAATTTTTTAATTTTATATGAGTTAGTTATTACCAATTTTAGATGTTGGGTGTGGGTAATCTGAATTATTTTGAACTAGTTTTGTAATAGATTTGTTGGTACTCATTATTATCCTAACATTTAAAGATAAAAGTTTCTTATACTTACTATAATGGAAGAATTATAATTACTTTTTGTGTTTAAATTACCTTTCATGAGCACTTTTTTCTTTATCCTAGAAGATGAAATCAACATTGAATAATTTTAAGAGTTTTTTATCCTACGAAAGAAGTTTTCTTAATTAATGAGTTAAATGTGGATATATATATTCCATAACTAGATAAGATTTTTTTTACATATTTATATCATATTGTTTCTATAATAATTTTTAACAATAAACCCTAATATAAATTTATTGAATTGTTCAGGTAGGTGGTCATACAAACCCAAACATGAGCATACAATGCTTAATAGATGATTTTGAGGTAATTTGGGAGCAATATCATTACAAAAATATCATATTGATATCATATATATTTTTTTAGTATGATATATCAAAATTATTAAGGAGTTATAATAGTAAGTAATGGATCTGAAAAAAATTACTTAATATGAAATAAATATTACTATATTGGTATGATTGTTTTAAATGATTTAATTGACGACAATAACTTATTGATCATATCAATAATAGTTTATCAAATTTATCATGACATAAACTTAATTATATCATAAAATTACACTTATATAATAAATTAATTATCATTTCCAACCATTAAAGGTGGAGATTAAAAGAAAAATGGTAATCAATTGACCCATATAGGAGGAAGACCACACATACTCATGGTTGAAAATTTCATTTTCCATAGAATGGGATAAATGTATAAAATGATTTATCATTTAAAAATATAAAATATGTAAAAAATATCATAAATATTGATCAATGTCAATATTAGTACAATCTGTGTAATGTTTTTAAGGAAAAACACATGATTTGTTTGGAGGTTATAGTCCATGCACACAAAAATATTATTTTCAGTTTTCATTGGGTAGAAGGGAAGGGTGGTTAAATATTATACCTTCATTATGATAAAATACTAGTATAATTAGGATACTAATGTTATAATTTTTATATTTTTAAAACAAATTTGAGAAATAATAAATGATCATGTGGAAAATGAAAATATCAAGAAGCGGTTAGAAATATATACCTCACTACTTAGGTTATCTCCTTTGTGAAGGGGTATAAATCGTGGAAGGATTGAACCTTGAAAAAATTCTTAATATGTATAATAGAATTTAGTATAGTTTTTAATTATTTTTGGTATGAAATAAGGTGGATGTTTTTAGGATAAGTGAAGTGGGGAGGGAACCTTTTATAAGTGAAAAAGGCTGGAATTTTGAAAAATAGCCAAAAAAATTCAAAAATTGAAAGTCACTATAAAGGAAAATGGATCCAAAATTGAGAAATAATAGATAATATAATAGGTATGGTCGTTTAACACCTCAAACACCCATTTAAAACATTCTTTTGACATGTTTGACTCCTTACCTCTACAGTTACCCATTTTTATATATTTGGTTTATGCTAGAGTAATGAGTTTTACCAAAGCTAAGATAATCTTTTTGAATAAAAATAATGTAATTATTATTAGATAATTTGGAAATAATAATTCAAAATTTGAAATAAAATTTTCTTGATTCAATTTCTTAAAGTGTTATAAATTAATTTTAATATAATAAATGTATAATGTTTTAAAACAATTTTTTAGAAAAATATATATTCAGTCCTAAAATATAAATTATTGGTCTCTAAGATCAAATTAATATTTTAAAATTTATAATTTAATTTATAAAAAATATTTTTTTAATAAAAAAGTGTTAATAAATTTCTATGTCATACCTACAAACAATTAATAACATACAAGCCACCATATCAGAATATTCCACTTTTTCACCTGAAAATCTAAATTTTAATAAAAATAAAAAACAATGTTAAGATAATTTTGATATTGTGAATAAAAAAATTAACTAAATTTATCTAATTCAGATTCAAAAATTTATAAATTCTATTTTCCAATTAAAATAAAAAATATAATGAAAAAATTATTTTACTGAAAAATGCCATTTTTACACATTTAGGGCTCTTAAAATTATTTCATTTAAATTTCTAATTTGAAATACATTATAATGTTTTTAAATATATAAATATGGTTTAAATGTTTTTAATTTAGTCTATTTGGAAAAAATATAAAATACCTAAAAATGGTTCTTTAAAAAAAATGAATGTTACTTTCATACTAAATACGCTTTAACAAATACAATTAATTATTTTATATTCTAAAATTTAATTTTACTACTCCATTGATTCTAAAATATTCATTTAAATTTTATATATTAACTATATCATAATTTTAAAAATTATAGTATTAATATTTCTATGTAACGTACAAATATATATTTTTAATATTTTGATATCATATTTTTATTTCACTGTGAGTTATCTTATTTTATATTTAATAATTAGAAATACCAAACTTCATTGTACATATTGGTATATGGACAATGACCATATTGGAAATAAATATTTTTTCAATGACCATACTAGCTAAAACTCATATTTGCAATGGAAAAATTTCATTCACATATATATAAACTTACTAAATAGGTCATTCATTCCAATCTCAAATCACATGAAATAATTGTTATTTTATGTTATATATTTTTTTCAATTATTTATCCTTTCTTTGTTTTCTTCCCCATTATAGGTTTTTCTTGGATATTGGCGATCCGCAAGGATGAAGATGATGCAGGACATTTCCCAGTCGTGATTTTTTTTTTCTTTTCTATCTATTATCCCCATTTTATTTATGAAATTTTAATGAATGAATTTCATCCATAGAGAGTAATAATACATGGTGTAAATTACATAGTTTAATATGATTTTGTTATAATATCCAAATTATGAATGAATAAAGTGTCTTTTTTTCATATACTGTAGGATACATTTTTAATCATGTTTCAATCCATTTGACTGAATAGAGAAATGTTCTTTAAAATTATAGACAAAATAATAATAATAATAATAATAATAATAATAACAACAATAATAATAATAATAATTTTTTTGGAGGGAAGCCTCTCCCTTATTAAACTTGGAGACACCTCTTTTTTCTGGGAAGAGGGAGCACATTAAATGACTCATAACCCCAAAGGACATTAACTCCCATAAAATCAAGACCCTTAGCCCAAGTGGCTAACCTAGGCCCATGACACATAAATATTTAATTCTGAACCACATCCCTATTGTTCGTACTTCACATGCACCCACTACACACACACCCATTGTCTGTTGCATGGAACCATTGGTCCAACCACCACTAACTATGACAACATCCACATCTCCACCATTCGATCGCACCATCCTACAACCTCGCATCGAAGTACCACTGAATCACTGGATCAATCATCACTGCTTGACATCCCAACTTCCCACCTTATCAAAGGCATGCAATATTTGTTGAAGCCCCACTAAATCCCTCTATTCACCATAACCATAATATAGACGACCACCTGCCACATCGAAGTCTTTCTCTACTGGCTGAATCCCCACTAAATCTCTAGATTGACCATCATCACTCAAAACCAAACCAAATTCCCATGTTGATCACTCTAAAAACCTCCACTACAGAAGTACACCAACAAAAATACCCCATACTTTTTTGGGAAGATAGGTATTGAACCCTATCTGATGAATAATTATAAGGATTTTCATAACCACAAGGTCATGAACCCAACTTAATAATAATAATAATAATAATAAACATGGATCCTAAAACCATGAGATTTATATTCTACCCCAGAAATAAATTACATCCTCAAAATTTTAATTATCATATACCAACATAAATTTCTAAGGACATCTAAATTATAGAGACGACTTTGGATATAATTTCTGGAGATATAACAAACATACAAACTTACGAAACATATCTCATTCCATCGAATAGACTTATCCCTAATATTATGTTTTTCTCCAATTATTTAGGTTAAGAGTATAACATTATTTTCTATCAAGACCCACCTTATATATTTTTTATATAGGTAATTTATTATTATATTTTTATTGATAAAATATCATTGGTTAATATGAAATGTGATTTCCTTACTCAGGATATTTTTTCCTATAGTTGGTGGGAACCAATCCATCACTAAAACTACATTAAATTTAACTAATGGAAGGATAATAAGATTTACACATTTCATATTACTATAAACTTAAACATGGAATATAATAATCATAACACTGAATGAATTATTTGAAAAGGAAATCACCAAGGTTGTGATTTAATAATATTATAAAAATTCATAGATACACTTGAGTTTTTAGAATCAAATTCCAATAAGAATTATACAACATTATATTAGAGGGTACATGTTCCATAGATATTAGGATCCACTTTTTGAGTAGTTCCTGCATAGGTATTCCATTTTTATCTTGGTGTTTTAGGTTTATTATGCTTTTCCCCTTGGTTAGTCTGTGGATTTGGGCACTGACTTGGATAATTACCAAGTTGCACAAACATAATACATTGAATTATTAAAGGCACCATCAGATTTAATCTATTTTATTAAATAAATTTAATCAAAATATTTATTTTAATATGAATTTTTATGCTTGATGACCCCTATTCCAAATTTTATGCATCTTCCAGTCCATTTAAGAAAATACCATTTGTGCTTCTTTTAACAATTTAGACATATAAGAAATTGACCATTATATATTTTATCAAATTCATCAATTGATATTTCTTAAGACTCCATAATTATAAAAATTGTTATGTTTTGTAATTATACCATGTTCACATTGTTAACTATATTTCTTGATGACTGATTTGGTATAATCATAAGGCTTTGCATTCCATCTCTCATTCTGAGGGCTTGTTCACTGAGGTAATCTCCTCATAATCCATTTAACCCATGTTCCCTTATATCATAATTCATTAAAAAATGATTTACATTAGTGTAACACCTTGATATTTTAGAAAATATTTCTATTTAAATAATTTTTTCAATAACTTCTGTTGTAAGCAACATTGTGTTTTAAAAAACTCTGATATACTTTGAAAATATTACTATGTTATAGTTACTTACTATCAATTTCATTGGTGGTTATGAATAATAATAACTATATTATGATTTTTTTTATAAATGAATAAAATGAATTCATTAGTTACTAACTGATTATGAATCAAAATAAAATCATTTGAAATTAAAAACAATTTTTTTCTAGAAAACATTTTTATGCGCATAGATACATTTCATCATAATAAATTAAATAAATCACAATTTGTGAATGAATTTATTGAATTTTTTATATTATAAATTTTATAAAATATTTTAAAATTCATCTAATTTTTTTAGTCAGGGGATAAGAATAAAATTCATTTTAATACTCAAGATGTAATTTTTCTAAAAGGATAGTTTTCATCGTGTGTTGCGTGCTTAATTAAAAATTAATATAGGAAAATTATAGGTATTTAATTAAGTAAAATGGATTAAATATTTGGAATTATGAGGTCTAAATTTATTAAATATTCTCCATTTATGTTTTTTTAATATAAATTGTAACCTTAGTAAAATTTATCAGCCTATTAAAGGGAAAATAATGTTAAACTAGGATAAATATAAGTACTATTGATATAATATTTCAGAATAATTAATATTTTTTGAAGGTTATTATCCCATTATCACATTACTCTCAAATTCTAATTGTATAATGGACACTTTTCTATGAATCATACCTATATAATATTTAAATCAAAGAAAGTTAAATAATGTCACACTCTGAGTTTTAAATATCTCTTGTGTGTCTAATTAGGGAAAGAATAATGTTATGAATGAATATAAGGGTATATTTTGTTATTAATTAAATTATCCCCATTATAAAAATTTATTTCTAATTTTTAATTATTATATATTGACCGAAAATTATTATTTAATATAGATCCTATATTTCTCTAATTAATTAAACAAAATATAATAAATGATTTTAAAAATATTAAAAGTAATATAATTTGAGTGATTTAATGTGTTACATGGATTTTTAACATAAATAGACATATTAGTGTTATTTTAAATAATTTTATACGGATTAAAACTTTTTCTTTATGACTTTTTCGTCAAATCAATTGAATAGTGTCAAAATTGGCAATACTGATATTATAAGAAAATAGTATTTCAATAAAACAATTAAATACTCTAAAAATTAAAAATATGAAAATGAGGATTATATATTTTTGAAAATATCATACATTCCCTATTTATAGGTCTTTTAGAATAATTTTTATTGAGAATGACATTCATATAATTTAATCATTTAAGAAATTACAAGTGCGGCCCTCCCCTCAATTATAAAAGGGAACCCCTACTTTATATTCTTCACACCACTTTTTACCTTCTAAATCAACCATAATATACCAAGTTAATATATAGAATTTCATATAAACATTCTTGAGGTGATGGTATTCCCAAAATACCAACCCTAGAGCCCATAAGAGGATATTTGAAGGAGTTGTTTGAATGAAGAGGTAATTGCCTTTACTGATCACTTTATTTTTACATCTTTTTTTCCTACTATAATTATACCATATTTTTAAAAAAATAATAAATTCATTATCATAAATATATTTAAATGTTATCATGATTATAAAACCACCTTTATTGACCTTATTTATATAAATTGTGATGTGAAAGTATCACTCATGTGTACGTATGACTTATCGTCTCCACGTAGCGATAAAATTCATTTTCGGTCATAATAATTCATGGATAGATTTTATGGAGATTTTAATGTTTATATATAATAATTATAATATAATTATTATTATTAAATGATAATATCATATCTACCTTATCGACTTCCATACTACTGGAAAACAATACGTCGTTCTTGCGTACGTGTGGACTACCACTTCCACGAAGTGATGTGATTTATTTTTCATTTCTATTTTACTTGGATGATAATAAGGAAGGATTTAATTAATATATATATATATTATATAAAAATTATTCTTTAATGGTTATTAATTATTCACAATTATTTCATTTTATCCATAAAAAATGTAAACAAAGTTTATGAGTACGTACGACCTACCGTCTCCGTGATTGATGAAATTAAATTTTCTATCTCAATATTTTTATGGATTAATTTAAATATATATATATAATGAATTTATAATATATTTAAATAATTATTAAAAATATGGACATGATTTAACCATTATAAATGTACAAAGAACAAAAATACCAAACCAAAACATACAAGAAAAAACAAAGAAGTATCAAAAGAAATATTAATTTTAATAAATAATTATTAATGACTGGGTGATAAAATTATATAATTAATTCATAAATGGTATGACATATTTGATTATAATTCATGAATAGATATATAATAAATCTATATGAATTATATTGAAGGTTCGAACATGTATGGAGGAAGTCCCACATGATTTAAAAGATTTTCATCTCACATTCATCTATGTGAGACACATTCCATATTTACTACTTGTTTCTTTTGTGTGGTGTGTATACTTCTAATAAATTTTGTTTGTGATTTTATTATGAAATTTATTAAGATCTAAATATACATATTTTTTTTCTTTCATGGGGATTAAGATTAAAATGTTACCAAAGCATTAAGGGATTTATATTTCAATCATATTTTATTTGGTTTTGTTTATGGTTGAATTTTTATTAGTGGTAATTGAATGATCCTTATCTGATTATTCCCTTTAATTTTCTGTATCATCTATTTATTACTAAAGAATATATATTTTTGTTTCATTTCACTCCCTTTATGTAATAACTCAGGTATTTATAAAATAATACCTTTTAATTTATATTAATAATTATGAATACAATATTAATTTTACGTTAAAGAGGTCACTTTTTCTGATAGCATACTCGACATGAAACAACAGGATTCTCTGAAATTATACATTGCACATAACATTGAGTTATACAGAAAAAAATTCAATAATAATATTATTATTTTAAATGGTGGTTAATGACAAACTATTGGGATGGAGGGAATGAATATTATCAACTGAATATTAAAATATTGTTTACACATGTTTAAAAAATGATTCATTTATTACCAAATTTATTAGAAATGTAAATAAAAACCAATTGAATATAATGGATATGTTTTTATGAAAACCTATTTAAAAGAGAATAATTGTGTTTTCATATCACTCTTTGTTGATTTTTATTTAATTAAAAAATATTATATATATTCAATGTAATGTTTTAAATTCATATTATATGTTTTCTAGATACGATATAAGAATAAATTCAGTTTTTCAGATAAAAGAAGTAGTTTTGAAAAAAATTCATTTTACCGGCTTTTGATGGTGAACCCTTTTTAAATCTAGTTTTTGACACCTTTTTATGTTTTATTTTAAAAAATAAAATTCTTCTTTATAATTGGAAGATCAAAATTAACTTTGGATGAAATTTTGGTATTTTTCTACTAAAGTTCGTTTTTATAATGAATAGTAAAAAATGTTGCATTTTAATTCAAAATTCCTTTTATTATAATTTATTTATATAGTTATATTGTACTTTTAACTAGTTTTAAAGTTTAATTGGATTATGTTTGTGTCATTTAATACAATTTATTTCATTGGAAGTAATTTTACTTTGAAATTAGACATAAACACATTTTTACTTCTTAAAAGCATGCATTTTGGTTTTGAGAACAAGAATTAATTTTAAATTAATTTATGAAACTTATGTGTTTTGAATTGGAAAAAATTTATTCCCTATTTGGAATAAATAGGTAAAAATTGTGTAAATAGTTATCTTTTATTTTTAGACATTATGAATAGTTACTTTAGTAAATATTTTATTTACCATGGTTAAAGGGTAAATCTGGTAAAGAAGGGTAAAAAATAATATTATAATAATATTAAATTACAATAAAAAATTTCCTAATCATATTGGATGATATATTTCTGACCATGAGAATCCTTGGATCGATTTTAGGACCCCCTGGAGCCACTTTCTTGGGAAAATGACATTTTATTACTTTAAATTTAATGTTAAAAAAAACCTAAACATGTATCTTTTAGTAAAAATATTATACGGGGTTATATAAGTTATAATTTAGACTATAAATAGTCCTTATAAATATAAAATTATTTCCTACATCATGGTATTTTATTTATAATTTTATAGATTAAATAAATTTATTTATTTATTACACAATGGTGATGTAGTGATTACCTTATTAATGAATCGTTTAAAAAAATGAGATTATAAATATTAAAATAAATTTATTTTGAAACTTTTTATATCATCCATAAATTTTTTGGATTATTTTTACTTGTTATATTTTAATTAATTAAGTTTTTTAGAAATAATCATGTTGTTATGAATTTTAAAAATGTCCTGATATGAAGTGTATAAAATTGACATAAATGAGTTTTTAAAAGAGATACTATTTTATTAAATTATATAATAGTCCTAAAAATATAAGATTTTGTCAAATGACTCAGATAGTATATTAATTTAATTAATGAACCACTTGAGGTTCGATTGGCATTTTATGGTAACTATATTAACCATATAGTATGAATGTACAAGAAGACATCGTAAGAGTTAAACTAGTTAACTAAGTATTAAAGCTAAATGGTAAGGTTAAATTTGAAATGAAAACTTGTCTAAAACCTATTGGTTGAGATTATTTAGAACCATAATCATATTATATTCTAATTAAATGTGTTATTAACTTTTTAAAAATAGAAATTCATTTTATAATAAAATAATCTTTCAAGACATTCCTAAAGTGCCCCTCCTCCCTCTTATAAAAGGGAATCACCTCTAACCCCTTACTCACACCTCTCAAGCCCCTTGGATTGACCAAAATATTACCAAATAATCTAAATAAATTCCTATTTTCCTCATATGAGCTGAATCTTGGGCGTAAGGAAAAATCAAGAAAGCCTTTTAGCTTAAATGAAAAGGAGTTACCTGATTTGAGGTAATGTCTTCTCTTAAGATTCTTTCATTTATCTTCCTTATCCAACCCCCTAAATTATCTTTGTAACATTATTTTATAACAAAAACAGTATATTAAATATACTAGGATTTTTTATGAGAATTATTCTAACTACACGTACACACACGTCCATCTAATGGATACGAACATTCTGTTTCTGTGTACTGCGAACTACTGCCTCATGAAACGATGATTATTTGATTTTCCCCTACCACCTATCACGATGGACATTATGATGGAACTATAATTATATATGATATATATGATATTTATATTATCTCTGTGCTTCTTTAATTATCATTTTTAACATACATTTATTCTTTTCATGTTGTTTAAATACAATAATTTCATTTGAGGAAGTGCAGACTGCCACCCCTTCAAAGTGATATGACTTCATCATGCTAGACATGGAACATATAAATGATGGAATTTATGAACTTATGTAACGTATATAAAATATGATATTATACTTTAATTATAATATACTTATGTATCATTATGTTTTTATTCCATTAAATATGAAATAGAAATGAAAGTAGCGTTAATGCGTACGTACGGCTTACTGTCTCCATGAACGGTGCATTTCATTTATTATATCCAAATGTTATGGAATATTATAAATACATACATAAAGGATATATATGATATATTTATAAATAATATTATGGAGATAATTTACTTTTGACCACAGGGAAAATTTTTAATTATAACAAGATCATTTTCGACTCAAGTACCCAATATCGACCAAACGACCGATATTAACTTAAATAATTATATAATTTTTATAATGTGTTAATAAGTGATATAAAAGTAATAATAAACTTGAAAAAGTTTTTGAAGATATTATAAATTAACTTATGTTTATTATTCAGGAAATTAATTAACGAACAAGTCATGCAGGACACGAGGTAAGGGACTTTATCTCAATCTCCTTTCTTTGAGGCATATTTTGATTTATACATGAATTTGTTTTATACGGTGTATAAACCCATTTGACTTTTCATTTCATGAAAAGGTAATATTTTTTCTTCAAATTGTTTTACTAAAGAACAAAAGGAATGTTTTTATCATTTGCGGTGATAATGACCTCTCTGTCGCCATAATCGTTATTTGGCTTTCTCTATAAGCCTTAATGTTATTAAAAGGAAATGAAATCCATTATTACCATTTTGGGTATTTTCATATTGAAAATGTTTTTTGAAATGGATTTTTAATTTCAATATCATGAAATGATTTCTTGTGATTTCAATTGAAATGTTATTAGTGAAATATAGTTATTTTTAATGTTTTATGTTTTATGATTATATAATGGTACTAGGACATTTGACAAGTGGTTATGTGATAAACCAAGGACAGGTTGTTACATGATAAACAAAATTACAGGTGGTTCGGTGATAATACAAGGACGTGTGGTTACATTATAACCTCCAATTCATTAGGTATGGAAGTCAGCCATATGGCTATTTCATTAGTGATATGTGTGGAAGTCGACGACATGTTTATTCCATTTAAGTATGTTTATGTCCCAAGATATATTTATATGATATACATTGTTTTATATAGGGTTTAAGGTAATCATTTAGTTACAAAAAGGGTAATAAATTAGAATATATTCAGTGAAGTGTTTTTTCTACTTCTTTAAGGTGAAAAGTATTACTTTATGAAAATGTATTAATGGTTTACATGTTGTTTTGAAAAAAAAATTACTTATTTAATCTTTCTAAGATTTTTATTCTCATCCCATGTTTTGAAATGTTTTTCAAAAGAATTAAATATGAATAGGGTTAAGGATAGGATCAGGTAAAATTCATGCTTTTTTAAACATGGAACTGAACATGTTTTATTTTTTTAAGAGTTTTTATTTTATGAAAAAATTGATACTGAGTAGAAGGGTCTACATGTAATATTCATGTTGTTATGTATAAGTTATGAACTTATTCTCTAAAGCTCTAAACATGAAAATATTATCAATTTTAATTATGAAAATAATTCCAGATTATGTAATACTTAAGGCTGGTGGCCTTATAGTTGGTTTCAGTGGTCAATTTAGATAACTTTAGAGGTTATGGTGTTATTTAAGTATAAGTGACATAACCAAAATGGTTAGCATATTAGAAAGAGTCATAGTTATTTTAGATAAATTTAATGTGTTTAAGATATCATGAATAATTATATATTAGTGTTTACCCTCGTTATAAGATAGTATATGATGATTTTACTGATATACTCAAACTGATCTTTTTGGTTTTAGAGTAAATGGCTAGATCTAGCAAGAACCAATGTAAAATTGGATGTGAAGGAAACTATGGAGGTTTTCTGAATAAGAAACCGAATAAAATGAGATCTACAATGATAACTCTTATTATTATTATCAACCAACTATCTAGAGTTAGGATTGACCACTTGAACCTTAGGGATTTTTATAAGGCATCCCTTATGTGAGAAATAAATACCTATGGAAGTTCATGTGATAATCATAAAGGTATGTATATTCAAAAACCTATGTGTCAAGGATATGGAAAGAAACACCAAGTAAAATGCTTCAAAGGGATAGGAAGATGTTATAGATGTGGTAATGTGGGTCATAAAGCAATAACCTTTCATGGAAAATGGAAGCGTTCAATTGACTCCAAGAAAGGGAACTAAGTTCTTTTTAGGGGATCAATTGAATGTTTTAAATGTGGTTTGCGGGGTCATTATAAAAATAGATTTCCTATTAATAAGATTCTAGAAAGGGATCAGACAGATGATACAAATATATGACTACCAATACCTAATTCCATTCCAATTGAGGATGAGGAAACTAAAAATGACCTATGAAAGATATATATTATTTATTAGCTGATGTTTTGACATTATTGAATCTTAGGATATGATTCATGATTTTGTTTGTATGAATGAAGTATTATTGAATAATATAGAATAAAATGGTTAAGTGATCAAGGATAATGTTGGATGATTATGATATCAACATTTTAGAAATTTAAGAGTTATGTTAGATATCTGGGTGACGAAATTTTTAAAATTATTACTGCCCTATTGTTGATGGGATTAATTTTGAAGAAATTTATCTTTTATGTGTAACCCTGATGTTTAATATGTGAAAATTTTATTCCAGAAAGAATTATATTTTCTATTGTGGACAAAAGAGATAACCTTAGGGTTTCATATGATCTTTTGTTTTTTAGGTGATAATTGGTTATTACATTTTTGAATACAAATTGAAAGGTATTAGATAACTATTAAGGTTAAAATATTTTATGGTTATTTTTTAGCAAATTACCTTATTTTTGATATTTTTATAAGAATGATATGGTTTTAGAAAGAGGACAACCTGTAGGATTGTGACAACCCGTCGCGTCTGGAATGACCTTAGGAATCAAACCCACAACCGAAGGGTGACAAGGGCACATCGCCTACTATTAGCCTACGTGAAGTCCCCAGTTAGTATGACTTATTATTTCTAGTAAAATGATTTTATTAATCAACAATAAGTTTTTTTTTGAGTTCTTATGTTTTATCAAATGGATATCCATAGTATAGGAAAATGATTTGGCGATTAAGTGATAAAGGTTATTTTGGAAGATGCTCTTTGTTTTTGGGAACACTATATGCCTAAGAAAAATAGAATACTATTGGATTTCATTTGAAGAGTAATTTATGGATTTTATTTTTGAGGAATATATTTTTTTTATTGTGGACTTATATAGATTTGGATTATTTATACAAATGATTAACTTATCTTGGAGAATATGTGATTGAGTTAATTACTTTTTAGAATGATACTTTAAGAGTAGTTGATGTTATTTTGAGATAAATGTTAAGATTTACCAAGGACGACTACTTGATCAAATCCTTTTGAGTTTTGAGTTTCAATCTTAGTTCAGATTACTTTGAACAATTTTAAGGACAATTGTGTATTGAATGGTCTTTCTTTAACTTTGGGTTTTGTTTGTTGAATTTTGGAGATTAAGAGTTTTATTTATTTTTATGAAGGATTATCCTTTTGGGGATTATATGATCATGTACTAACCATTTTGGTTTTTATTAATGTCTAAATACAGGGGAAATATATATTTAATCTTTTTCGGATTTTTTGATTCTCTAAAAGTTGATTCTAGCACTTCAGGGGTGACCAAGTCATTATAAATACTCATCGTTTGGAGAAAAGATGAGTTTGTGGTAGAAATTTATTAAAGGATTAAACTCTAATTGAAATGTATATATATTTCTTTATGTTATTAGTCAATCTCATAAATAAATTCCTCAAAATAATGAAAAGTATATGAAAAAAAAAAATTCATTTACTTTTCCTGCTGTGAAATCAAAGATCGTTTGACCCATCACAAGTTTGTGGTTTTCTAGTGGTTAACTTTTTCCTGATTATGTTTTCTATCACTCTCTATCATAACATGATGGTTATTTTTCTCATCTATATCCATGTTTTCATGGAACCCTAGTATGTTTTATCTTGGTTGACCTTTATACTTCTCTTTTTTTTTCTTTTAAAGTGAATTTTTATTGAATATTTTTTTGATGTGGGATATTGAATAAAGTTTCCGAGCCCAATTTTAAAATTGTGAGGATGCAATTTCCAAAAGGGGGAAGGATGTAACAACCCAGGTATTTATAGAACAATATATTTTAATTTCGATTAATACTTATTAATACAATATTAATTTTACATTAAAGGGGACACTTTTTCTGATTACATACTCAAGACTCAACAACAGGCTTCTCCGAAATCTTACATTGCACACAACATTGGGTTATACTGAAAAATAATACAATAATAATATTATTATTTTTAATGGAAGTTAACGCCTAGCCATTGGAATGGCAGGAATGAATAGTGTCAACTAAATTTTGAAATATGGTTTACACATGTTTAAATGATGATTCATTGATGAACATATTTATTATAAATGGAAATAAAAACCAATTGAATATAATGGATGAGTTTTTATGAAAACCTATTTAAAAAAGAATAATTTTTTTTTCATATAACTCGTTATGGATTTTTATTTAATGAAAAAATATTATATAAATTCAATGTAATGTTATAAATTCATCTTAAATGATTTTTATATATGATATAAGAATAAATACATTTTTTTGGATAAAAGAAGTATTTTTCTAAAAATGCAGTTTTTCCACCTTTTGATGGAGAACAATTTTTAAATCTAGTTTTAGAAACCTTTATATGTTTTATTTTAAAAAATAAACTTTTTATTTAAAATCTTAACATCAAAATTTACGTTGGAAGAAATTTTGGTATTTTTTTCTATAGTTTATTTTTTAAGGAATAGTGAAAAAATGCAACATTTTAATTCAAAACTACCTTTTAATATAATATATTTATAAAGATATATTTTAATTTTAATTGGTTTTGATAATTTAATTGGATTATATATATTTTTTAATTTAATCCAATGTTGGTAATTGTAAGTAATTTCACTTTGAAATTGGAGATAAATGCATGTCAATCTTTTGGTCATTTTCACATCATAAAAACACATTTTTTTGGTTTTGACAACGAGAATTAATTTTAAATTAATTTCATCAACTTCTGTGTTTTGAATTTGGAAAAATGGATTCCATATTTGGAATCTGGAGTTCCAAATTGTGTAAATTGGTAACTTTTATTTTTAGACATTATGAATAGTTACTTTAGTAGATATTTTATTTACCAGGGTTAAAGGGTAAATCTGGTAAATAAGGGTAAAAAATAATATTGTAATAACATTAAATTACCCTAACACATTTCCTAATCCTATTGGATGAGATATTTCCAAAAATGGTAATCCATGGGTCGATTTTAGGACCCCATGGCACCATTTTGTGGGAAAATTTCATTTAATTACTTTTAATTTAAAGTTAAGGAAAATATAACCTAAACATGTATCTTTTAGTAAAATAATTTTTACATGGGGTTATATAAGTTATCCCTTTGAATATAAATAGTAATTATAAATCTAAAAATATTTTTCTACATCATGGTATTTTATTTTTAATTTTTAAAGATTAAATAAATAATTTTATTTATGACACAATGGTGATGTTGTGATTACTTTAGTAATGAATTATTTAAATAAATTAGATTATAAATATTAAAATAAATTTATTTTGAATTTTTTTATGTTATCCACGAATTTTAGGGATTATTTTTACTTGTAATATTTTAATTAATGAAATTATTTATAAATAATAATTTTTTATGAATATTTAAAAAGTCATGATATGAATAGTATAAAAATTGACATAAATTAGTTTTCTTAAAAAAGACTATTTTATTGAATTATATAATAGTACTAAAATGTAATATTCATAAAAATGACTTAGATAATGTTTTAAATGTCATTAATGAACCACTTTAGGTTCTATTGGAATTTTATGGTAACTATATTAACCATATAGTATGAATACACAAGAAGACAAAGTAAGAGTTAAATTAGTTAACTAAGTATTATAGCCTAATGATAAGGTTAAATTTGAAACATAAAATTGTATAAAACCTATTGGTTGAGAGGATTTAGAATGATCCTCATCTTATATTTGAATTAAATTAATTTTTATCCTTTTGAAACTCGAAATTCAGTTCATAATAAAATAATCTTTCAAGATATTCCTAAAGTACCCCTCCCCCTTCTTATAAAAGGGAATCATCTCTAACCCCTTACTCACACCTATAAAGCCCCTTGGATCAATAAAAATCTTCCCAAATAAGCTTCCATTATCCCTATATTCCTTCTAGAAGACTTACCTTGAGCGCAAGGCAATTTAAGAAAGCCTTTTAGCTTAAATCGAAATGAGTTACCCGATTTGAGGTAATGTATTCTCTCAAGATTCTTTCATTTATTTTCCTTCTCCAACCACAAAAAATCTATTTATTACATTATTTTATAACAATAGTAGTATCTTAAATATACTAGTATGTTTTTATGAGAATTATTATAACTACAATTACACACACCTCTATCTAATGGATACGAACATACTGTTTCTGTGGACGGTGAACTACTGCCTCACGAAACGACGATTGTTCGATTTTCCCCTACCACAACTCATGGTGGCCATTATGATAGAAATTTAATTATATATGATATTTATTTTATCTCTAGTATTTTTTAATTATCATTTATAACATACCTTTATGATTTTCATTTTGTATAAATAAGATAATTTCATTTTAGGAAGTGCAGACTACTGTCCCCTCAAAGTGATATGACTCATTCATGCTATACATGGAACATATAAAGGATGGAATTAATGAAATTATGTAACATATATAAAATAAGATATTATAGTGTAATTATAATATACATACGTATTATTAAGTTTTCATTCCATTAAATATGAAATATAAATGAAAGTATCGTTCATGCGTACGTACAGCTTACCCTCTCCATGAACGGTGAATTTAATTTCTTATATCCAAATTTTATGGAGTATTATAAATACATATATGCTGGATATATATGATATATATATGAATAATATTATAGATATAATGGAATTTTGACCACATGGACAAATTTTAATTATAACAAGATCATTTTCGACTCAAGTACCCAATATCTACAAAACGACTGATATTAACTTAATAGATTACGTAATTTTTATAATGTGGTAATAAGTGATATAAAAGCAATAATAAAATTTAAAAAAGTTGTGAATAAAGTATAAATTAACTTAGGTTTAGTATTTAGTAAATTAAAGAATAAATGAGTCAAGTCAGACACGAGGTAATGGACTTTTTCTCATCTCCTTTTCTTGGAGGCATATTTTGATTTATACACGACTTTATTTTCTATAGTGTATAAACCCATTTGAGTTTTAATTTCATTCAAATGGGATCATTTATCTACAAAGCGTTTTACTAAATTAAAAAAGGAATGTTTTTAACATTTGTGGCGGTAATGACCTCTCTGCCTCTGTAATCGTTATTTGGATTCCTCTATAAGCCTTAATGTTTTCAAAATGAAAAGAAATCCCTTATTCCCTTTTTGGATGTTTTCATATTGAAATGGTTTTTGAAATGGATTTATTATTTCAATATTTTGAAATTATTTATTGTGATTACAAATGAAATGTTATTAGTGAAATATAGATATTTGCAATATTTTATGTTTTATGATTATATAATGGTACTTGGACATTTGATGGGTGGTTGCGTGATAAACTAATTACCGGTGGTTACATTATGACCTCCAATGAATTGGGTATGGAATTTGGATGTATGGCTATTCCATTTAGTGATATGTATAGAAGTAGACCATATGGTTATTCCATTTATGTATGTTTATATCCCAAGATACCTTTATATGCAATACATAGTTATATATGGGATTTATGGCAATATTTTTCTTAACAAAATGGTAAGAAATGATATTATATTTAGTCAAGTGTTTTTGATACTTCTTTAAGGTGAAAAGTATTACTTTATGATAATTTATTCATGTTTTACATGTTTCTTTGAAAAACCAACATTTTTTCTTTTTTATGTAATGTTTACTAATCTTTTTATGCTCATCCCATGTTTTGAAATGTTTTTCATTGGACTTCAAGATGAATAGGTTCAAGGATAGGATCAAGGAAAAGTCATGCTGTTTAAAACAAATAACTGAACATGTTTCATTTTTATGGGTTTTTATTTTATGAAAAAATGGTTATTGACTAGAAGTATCTACATGTAATACTCATGGGGTTATGTATAAGTTATGACATAATTTTATAAATCTCTAAACCAGAAAATATCCTCAATGTGAATAATTAAATAAATTCAAGATTATGTAATGTTTAAGTCTAGGGCCTTACACTCTAAATACTATAGATACTAAACAATCATTTTTAAGGAAAAGAGACTATGTTTTACTACTTGATCCGGAACCTTCTCCTTCCATATTAAAATTTCTCTAAAATGTTTTCCATAATGTTATTAAGATTATATAATAATTTGTTAATAAATCTTTTCCCATGAATTAATTTTTAACAAATGTTTTAAAAGGAATCTCTTTTTATTTTTGAATGAGGTATTATTTGACTTTTTACCAACAATCTGAGCTAAATTTTTTCTTTTAACATACACAATATGAACCAAATTTACTTCTGTAATGAAGGATCGATGTTATAAATATTCCTTTAAAATTATTCAATTTTCTTTTAAAATAAAATGTTTCCCATAATATTTTATAAATATTTTTATTTAGAATTAATTATCAATGTGGAAAAATTATTTTCCTCATTAAATATTTAAGTTAAATTTTAATGAAATTTTTATATATGATGACATTCTTTGTTATTAATATTTATTTTATAGGGGTATGATAAAAAGATATAATTCTTACTATTTATATATATTTTTAATGTTTATGTTGATGAGATGTTTATGAAATCCATTTATTTTCCATGAGATATGCTATAATGAATTAATGAAATGTTTATGAGACCCGTTTTCTTTACATGGGTTGTTATGTGATGTTGTGATGTTTTTTATAAATTTTTTTCACACATACGTGTGGTTTTCATTATGTTATGGGTGATTACGTTATAAACCAAGGATGGTGGTCACTTTAAAATCAAGTATGGTGGTTACATTATAAGAAAGGGTGGTGGTAAAGTTATTACTATGGACGGGTGGGCCTAAAATTATATAGCCCTTATTTATAGTGGGTAGTGATTGATATCTCATGAGATAAATAGTACTTTATAGGGGATTGAACCTTGTTTAGTAAGGGGACTTTATCCACTATGAGAGTCTTGGGAGTGGACCATGATTTCTATAATGGAATTGGGAGAAAAAGTAATCCACCGTGACATCCTTTGAAACGAGCCTCAAATACTAAGGATATTATTTTTTATTATCATTCAAAAATTTCATGTCTTATGCCAATGTTATGATCTCAATGATTATGTTATTTTATTTCTCCATTAATCATATTTTATGAACATCAATGATTTATTCAATGAATAAATATTATGATCTTTGAAATTTTGGGTATGGTTTTTCAAATGTTATCATCTTCTTCTCATACCCTTATTCTAATGTTATGTTTATGTGATCATTGATATATCCCATATTTACCATTAATGAGAATCTAATCTCATACTTTATTATGTTTAATATCCTTTAGTTTTAATGAAATGTATTAAGTATGATATGTCTAATAAGGGTTCAAGTTATAAATAACATAATGGGATACACTTATGAACCAGTTGTTTATCTGTCCAGGTTCCCATAGATATTATTCCAATCTGATTCTTCAATAGATCTAAATTTTATGTATTGAATATTCATCTAATAAGATGTGATATCCATGTATGAATAGTATGGGTATATATAATTAGATAAAAAACATCAACTATATAGTGTAATTATCCTAATTATAAATGGAATTTCCACCTTAAAATGATTTTTTATTTTATATTATCGTATTGGAATAGAGTTATTTTAGTTACCCTATATCAAATTTTATTTAAGATATTTTACATTATGTTGGGTTATCATATACATCTAAAACTAATCTCCCAAAGAAACTAGTAAATAAATCTTTTATAATGGTTCATAAAGGGAATGTGATTAACGTGACCATATACCCAAAGTGTGTCTAGTATGATGTGTAGTATTTGGACCACCCATCTTGCATCAAGGTGATAATTGTATAAATGGTTACCCAGCCCTTTTCTTGATGATTACCCCTAGGTTAATCTATGCCACATCCGTATCCACTTGACTGTAAAGAGATAGAGATGTTTTTCAAGGAAAACCATCTACTCAATATTTTACCAATATTTCTGGATAACATCCTATACATTGACTCATCTCTTGGGTTTTCACCAAGGTTTTATTACCCAAAAAACAATGGTACAAAAACTAATCTCAATAAATAAATAAATTTTTCCTCAAACACCAAATATAAATACCCAATATAAAAAAACATATATATTACATTTATTCGATGGATACATTATTAAATGCTAGATAAATCGAGGAATTATTTGTTGGTGTCTTTATGATTATCTTTATATGAAACTTATTTTTCAACCCTTGTGAAAATTTATTTATAAATGGGCCAAACAAGACTCCTTTTGGACTCTGAATTTATTATAATCATCTTCATAACCAATGTAAATTGAAACATAAAAGGGGTTAGCTCAGATTCTCTGAAAGTGTAAAAGTAAGTGATAATAATCAAATTCATAAGTGAAAATAAGATGATCATATGGGTGTAATCAATATATATAAGAAAATTTACACCCAAAAAATCATATATCATAAATAAAGAAATATGAATTATAATAAAATAATAAATGAATCAAAAGAGTACATAATCATGAGTGAATAAAGATGATCCATTAGATATTAATACAGTCAGGATAATTTTCATAAAATACTAAAATATATTCAAACTGTGGCATACACATTAGTATAGGGAATATTACATTCATGAGACACACCATAAAAGAACATGCTTATGGGAAACTAAAATTAACTCATGAATACTTATTTGATGAGATTTAAACTATAATATATTGCATTGGATGGTGATATAGGACCCACCAATCATCATCTTTACATATGAGTGCAACTTGAAATCAATCATATATCACATCATAATTTACACATGAAAATAAAATGGGATTAATTAAAAAAAACATGAAATGAAAATATGTTTCATATGGATTCACATATAGTAATCGTTAATAATTCCATAAATAATAATAATATGAAAAACCTGTGGAAAATAAATGGGTATGAAATAACATCAAGTAATTTTCATGGAAAACAATATTAAATAAATATAATAAAACATATGGTATTTACACGATATAAATAAAGGGAATATGGTTATATTCATAATTTCCCCAAATTTATTAATTTATGAAATCAAGGTGAACTTCCTTCAATCATATGAATCAAAAATAGGGTATTCAGAAAGTAAAGGAATTGAATTAACTAAATAGTGGATGACTAGGAAAGAAAAATGTTGTGATGGTCAATCCTCTAAAAGAGAGTGAAATTAAATAGTCTATAAATAGATATATGGTGGATGGATAAATTATAAGAATATCCACAATCAAGAATAATGTATGTTAAAATATTAAGATTTATATGAAAACTATTTTTTGGAAATATTAGAAAAAATGGCTTTGGAAATAAGAAACATCCATCATCTTTTTGAAAATATTTTGAAAAAAATATTTTATAAACAAAGGAGAATATTATTTTCTTTTATAAAAATATTAAATCATAGAAATTAAATATCATAAAAAATGACAATTATGTTGTAAATAATCTTTCACATGAAAATTGTTAAAATGATTTTATTTTTATAATTAGATGAAAATGCCCCATATATAAAATGTAAAAAATATCATTAAAACTTTCTGAAGAAGATAATTTAGTATAAAATTAGTTTAATCCAATATATAGTTACAGATAAGGACATTTTAAAAATAATCCAATTAATTAGGATAAGAGAAAAGTGAGGTTGATGACCAAAAAGAAGTAACAAGACCTATTTTATTTACAAGAAGTAGTTCGGGTGAAACATGGGTGAAGGGAAATAAAATATAAATAGAAAATATAAATCCCCATGAATATAAAATGAAAATGATGAGAGATTTTATAAAGAATAAAAATTCCCCTGATAAATAATATTTTAATAAATATCTTGATTTGAAAATAATATTGGCAATGAAACCCTTAGGGTTTGAGTAACATTTTGATCAAAAACACTTTTTAGTTGGGTATATTTTGAATATATTACCATTAAAATAAATTTTATAATATGGATCTTAAAACACCATAAATATGGAAAAATACATTCATTAGGAAGTAATTATACCAAATTAAATATATCATGGTTCACATTAATAAATAAGTCCCAAGAAATTAAATTTGAGATAAAGAACCCTTAACCTTATTTCCCTACAAAGTAAAATTCACTCTACGATCCGGTATAAAAAATGTAAATATCATAAAAAATTATATTAGTATCATAACCATTTTAAAAATCATTTATAATTAATCTCTAAATTTATATTAGTTAGTTATTATCCATTTTCGATGTCGGCCATGCCTAATAAGGATATTTTTGAACTAGTTTTGTAATAATGATGTTGTTATTCATTATTGTTCCAAAGTTATTTACTCAAATTTAATTAAATATACTATATTTTATAAATTATATTTATTTATTATGTTTAAATTTCCTTTCATGAGTACTTTTTTCTTTATCCTAGAAGATGAAATCGATAACAAACATTTTTTGATCATTTTTAACTTACGAATAGTGTTTTCTTAATTAATGAGTTAAGTATTGATGTACCTTTTCAAAAAATAGAAATAATAATTATTTACATATTTATATCTTGTTATAATAGTAAATTGTCTTTTATAATCATTTATCATATAATTTTATATCATTTTTCATGTTGGTTGTCAAACCGACCCAAACATGAACATATAGTTCTTAACTGATGATTATGTGGTGATTTGGTTGAAATATCATTAAAAAAACATAATAATGATATAATTTTTTTGTTTATTAATATCATATATAAGAATTATTAAGTAATTATAAGAGGAATTAATGGATATGAAAACATTACATAATTAGAATTATGGATTTGCCTCTTATTATGCATGTTTTGAATGATTTAATTAATGATAATCCTTTTTTGATCATATCATTAATATTTTCTCCAATTTTTCTATACATAACCTTAAATATTTCCTAAAAATAATATTTATCCATTAAAACAATTATACGGAATTTTCATATAAGGTGATGATGAAAATAAAAATGGAAATCAATCATCTCATGTAGGACGTAGTTGACACGTACACATGATTTAAGATTTTGTTTTCCATAGAACAATAAAAATGAATAATATTTTTTATTACTCCAGAATATGAAATATATTATAAATATGATAATAATTCACTAAATTCAATGTTAGTAACATCCATGTAAGGTAGTTTTTCAAAATGAAACATGACGTTTTATGGAGGTGGCAGTCCTCACACAGAAAAATGTTGTTTTCAATTTTCTTATAGAAAAAGGGATGGGTGGTTAAATATTGTACCATAATAATGATATAATACCATTATAATAATTATAACTATGTTATAATTTTTATATGGTGAAAATATTTTTTATAATGTAGAAATTTACATAAGGAAAAAAAAATTGGATGAAGGGTTAGAATTCTATAATTCACTACATAGGTTATCTCCATTGTAAGGGGGTTAAACCTTTTAAGGGTGGCCTTTGGAGAAGAAAATAACCTCCTCAATGTAGATATAAGTTTTTTGGAGAGGTTATTTCAGATTTTGGGTTGAAATAAGAGGGTTTTTGTTTGAGGGGAATTGAGTAGAGGAGAGTCCCATTTATAAGTGAAAATGAGTGACATTTTTTGTAAATACCTAGAACTTCTCCATGAAGGAAATAAAATTTCAATGTAAATTGAAAAAAAATGATAAATAATATATATAATAATAAATAAGGTCAATATATACCTCATAAACTAAATTAAATTGTGTTTTGACATGTTTTTTCCTTTATCTCTTATGTTACCCATTTTTACCATTTTGGTTTCCACCCCAGTAACTAATGTTTTTCCAAGTTAACATAATATTAAAGAAAAAAAATAAGGTCTTACATATTAGTTATTTTTGGACTAAATTTTCTAAATTTTAAATTTTTTTTTCATAATTAATTTCTAAAAGTGTTAAAAATTAATTTTAATATAATAATCATATAACGTATTAAAACTACAACTGAGAAAAATATTAATTGAGTTCTAAAATATAAATCATAGATTTATAAACTGTAATAAATATTTAAAATATATAATATAAATTATAAATTACATATTATATAATGAAAAATGTTTAATAAATTTCTTTAGAATACTTACAAACTAATAATGGCATAAAATTCACAATATCAGTATATTACATTACTGACCTAAAAATATTTTTTAAAGAAAATATGAAAAATCATTTCGAAGATAATTTTCAATTAATAAATAAAAAATGAATTTATATTTCTCTAACTTAAATTAAAAAAATTATAAATGTAGTTTTTATTTCAAAATAAAACATATAATGAAAAATTGATTTTATTAAAAAATGTCATTTCTAAACATTAAGTGTCATTTATACTATTTCATATAAATTTATAATTTAAAATATTTTAATATGTTAGGTCTTATATAATGATATTTAAATAGGTTTCAATTTAATATCTTAGAATAAAATATATAATACCCAACAAAATGATTCTTTGAAAAATAAAGGTGTATTTATTTTATACTGGATAGACATTTACAAATACAATTAATGATTTATATTGTAAAATTTAATTTTACTACTCCATTGATATAAATATTATTATTTTAATTTTATATATACATCATATAATATTTTCAAAATAATAATATTTATATTTATATACAAAGCGCACACACAGATATTTATATATATAATATTTTAATATAATATTTTTATTTCATTGTGATTTAAAATATTTTAAATTAACTAATTAATAATACATCAATTAAGTTTAGAATAGGGTGTATGACCAAAAACCAAAATTTTAATTACCATTTTTGCAACGAACATAGTTTAAATAGTGTGATTTCATTCATATATATATATATATATATATATATATCAATTTATTTATATATACTTACAAAATTATTCATTCATTCCACTATCATGTTGAAGGCATGTTTCCTATTTCATCTTATAGATTTTTTATAATGATTAATCCTTTCATGGTTCTCTTTGGAAATTGTTGAATCTCATGGTTTAATATAATTGATGAGATTTCATAGCCATTAATATTATAATATTTTCTATATATTTCCCTTATTGTTTTATGTTCATCTGATGGGTTCATTTCATATATGGTGAGTAATAATACATTATGTGCAGTAGTTATTTTTATTTTCTTTTGACGTAATTTCTAATATATGAGTGAATAAAGTGTCTTTAGTTTTGTTCATATATTATAAGGAACAATTTATAATCCTGTTTCAATCATTTTGAAAGAATATATATGCGTTCATTAAAACTATAGAATAAAATAAAAATAATATCAATAATAAAAAATCCTAAAACAGGGGGTGTTATAATGTCGAATCCTCTCTCATCCATCCAACTTACCACAAGAAACCCCATCCTAGGTTGACCACATCACGTCTCAAAACTTGATACCTCCCATAGGTCCCTTTTCATTTCAATTGTGTTCCATGACCCTTTGAGACATATTCAGTGGGTGGTCCCAAGAACCCAAAGTGCTAAAGAGAACTCATCCCAATCATATAAGGCTAAACACCAACCTACCTCCACCGTTTATTTAATCTCAACCTGTATACATTTTAATTGAATCCATTAAAATATATAAGCGAATTCATGCATAAAATTTCATATGATCATGTATTAAAGAGACTACCTATATGGAACATAGTGTTAGCTGCTCATTGAACTCCATCAAGCCTTAAACAAGGCAATTAATCCTCTTCTGTGATCCCGAGAGCTAGTATAATAACATATGAAACAAAACATAATTATAAAAAATATAATTATTCATTTAAATTTAATCAATGATACATAACTAATTTACAATTATATGGTCACTTCCATGGAACCAAAACCTCAAATAAACACCCACAGAAGGTCTATGTCACACCCACATCACCAAATTCAGAAAAAAAATAACCCTACACACTATCTACCATTTTGTTTTCTAATTTAGGTTAAAAAATAATTAAATTCATCAGGACACATACCTACATAGAAACCACTAATGATGACATACAGACACCAATCTGGGTCATTCTCTATCCACCATGTGAAAATACCACCTAATCCTTCATTGAATCAACCATGATTAGGTGGAATCAACCAAAAAAAAACATTCCAAAAGTGAGTAACATGTTATAAAAATTGTGGAGAGTAATAATAGATAAAAAATAGAATACATTACCTAATATGACTACTGGATCACACCATGAACCACCATAGATCAAGGGGAAAGGTAGGGAGGAGGATAGAGTGTGGCATCAGCTATAAGGTCCTCACCATGCATGCTGCTCGATAAAAAATAGGGGGTATTTTTATGTTTTAAAATAACCTTAACAATTAAATTCACTATGTGAACTAATTTTCATACCATGATCCACCTAGTAAAGGATAACTCCTCTAATTCCTTGTATTTTCCATGGTGTGAACACTTTTCCATGCCATGAATGGGCTACTACAACTATTTTTCAACATCCCAACCACCATTCCTTTTTATTATGATTTCCCAATCCCATGAGGCATCCATTAAAACTTTATCCCAATCCAAAAAAATCATTTAGGGATGTTCAAACTCTCAAAATCCTATTTCATGTTCTGGTTATGAAAATAAACCATCCACTAGATAAAATTGACAAATTCCATCTCAAAACAATGAAATAGAAATTCATATGTCATTTAGAACTGCCCACTATAATAGTTATTATCCCTGAGAAGACATGGTAATATTTGAGCCATGTATTACAACTTTAAACTATTAATAATTCAACAAAAAACATTCCACATTCTTTTTTATAATGCTAATGGTGTATTGTTTCGTAACACTAACTTCCATGCCTGGATCACTAGCTCTTAAATATTAACTTTCCAATCCTTAGATGAACACAAATTCATTACAAAGTACACTAACAACATGATTTCCATCTCATCGCATTTATATCCTTGAAAAATAACTAGTCGGACCTTCTCCAAACAACACTTCCTCAAAACATTCAGCTTCACCCACAAATGAATCCTAAAAGAAATATCATCCTTCAATTTAGTGTTCAGACTAACTCCCATTCTCAAGGTCCATCTCAAAAAACTAACCATTAAAACAACATACCTTACTTCTTTACTTGTTTCCTAAAACATTTTTTCTCAATATAATCATTCACTACAACTCGACCCATGATTCACCATTGAATCACATCATGAATCATGGTTTACCCCCTGAATCACGTGATGAATTATTACTCACCTCACTAATCATGTCACAAATCATGTGTCACACCATAAATCACCCTATGAACACACTATATCCCAACATTAACAAACTTATCATAGTTGATCTAAATCATCATTAGATTATTCCAATTATACCCATAGCATGATGAAAATTCATCGACATCAACAAAAAAATGCATCTAAATTTGAATGTGGTATTCTACCCAGAAAAAAATATCAATGAATCTTACCCCTCAATGGAATCTCGATATAACATTGATTATATAATGATCTATCTCATATACCCCATGATCCTTTCATCATGAGGACCTCTTTCTATGATTGATGTAATGCTACCCCCATAGGAGTATCTTTATCATCACTCTGCCAAACTGGAACACTGATATCCCTAGCCCATGATTCTTTCATTACAAAATTAAATGAATGGAAATGGGAATCATGCTCATAACAAGAATCATCATGAAACATAAACCACTAATGGTTCCCTCCGCACTATATAATTTCTATTACACTGCTTCTCAAGCACTAATCTATACAGTACCTAACAACATGTGTCCTTGACAACATCCTTATCAAGGACCAAAACCATGTTCCATCATTCCTGTATGTGTCTCACCACCATATTACCATTGAAACTCTCCTCGAGTTTATCTGAAACCTAAAAACTTCTCAATAGACCCACACATGGACCATTAACTAATCTACAACTCAACTGAGTACAACGCATGACCGACATGTACCTATAATCTTAGATCCAGATTTTTTTAAAAGCCTTTCTAATGATCACCCTCCTCCAATAAAGGTATATAGATCAACTAAAAATCATCTCATAGTTTCTCATTCATAATCCAACTTGGTATCACCTTAACCCAATGATTGGACACTCTTTCACAAACCAATCACACTACTTAAATCACAATCCCATGAGTCACGTGTCATCTTACCAAAGATAATGTGCCCAACCCATGGACCATTCACCAGACGCATGCTAGTTGTATCCAAAAAACTAAGGCATATTACTCATGAGAAGGCTAATCAAATGATCACCTACCAAATATTTTTTCTGTTATAACCATGGTTATCTACCCATGCTCTCACTATGATATATGAAAGTTCATATAAGAGCTATAGGGCCAAGAATACAACATACCCAACCCTCTAAACTCAAACTTGATTCCAAGAGCACTTCCCATGATCTATTCATAGTCTATGAAACATCACTCATTCCTTTATCAATGATCTAGTTTAATTAAGTAGAGTTCCACCCAGATGTGTTTTGGGAAAAACCATATATGTTGTTATTGAAACTTTAAGTAATCAAACCCATTTATAACACACTAGGGTTCCGAAACATTAGAGAAACCCATTATTTTCCTAAGGGAATATTCTTCGAATACTATTCCCTTATAAAGGCATCATTAGGGCATCGAATTCCCAAATTGAACAACTAATGATCTCTATATATCCATTGATGAAGAGACTATATTTTTATCATTATAAAACTTCTTACAATAGGATCCACATGAACTTTTATAATATAAAATATTGTGGTTTAGATTATTATTATTCCACCAACCTATTATATGGTTATACTCCAAATATTTTTTTATTGAAACTTTGAAAAATTCAACCTTATCGTTAGGAAAACCGATTACACATAGGAATGCATATATCATGTGAGTCATATGTTCCTAACCATGAAGAATATACACATGCTTCCTTCCAAATGTCCAAGATCTAAGACCATAAATAAAATCTCTGGTAAAACCCTAATATTCAATAAACAACTCATCCAAAATAACACAAATCAAGAATCATAATCCCATACCCCTCATAACTAGGAGATCCCATCAGAAAGGTATATACTACTTACAAGTCCAAGTTCTATAATATGATCTGAAACATTCATAGACAACATGTTTACCATGTTTCCAAATCACAAAAATAAAAATAAAAAACATGACTACAATTTTTTAATGCCTTGTCCCTATAACACTTATCTATTCCATGACTAGAGATGTTATATGACCTTAGGCATGCCTCCTCATATGACAGAGTCTTCCAACTAGAGATGAAATCCTAATTCATAAAATGTGGAGACTATGAACAGAAATCAAAGTCATAATATATATATGAAATAACCAAAATAATCCACAAAATTAACATAAATTTAAATATAAATAAATAAACAAAATGATGAAATAAAATTCGTGTGTAAGTCATACAATATTACATACACTAATCAACCCCAAGGATGATCCCAAAAATTAAATAAAAACTATATATAACATGAGCACACTGGACCTACATACATAACCATACCTCACACACTTTTTCTCTAAGTAACCACATGTTTCCTTAGCATTATGCACCACACGTCCTATGCTCAAGCTAAAAGCATACATAAGGTCTTCACGTGCACAAAGGTTCCCATATAGGGTTTGAGAAATATAGCATAGTAGGGTCTCCCCAATTTCCACCATTATACGATATCATATATGTCTATATTGGATGTAAAATAATCTTTTCACAGTCTAGATTCCCCATTATCCCTATTATTTTCATGATGTTAACACTTCATCACACCATGAACGGGCTACTACTGATATTTTTCAGCCACACTACAACCTATCCTTCTTCCAACTCTTTCCTGAACCACTAATAAATGAACCAAACATTTCTACACATACAAAAACAAAATTTATTGATATTAAAACTATATTAATACCATTAAAATTTATTTTTCTAAAAATGATGTATCCACCAAATGAAAAGTTCAAACCCCAACTCAAAACAACGACCCATAAATATATGATTCCATACATGAAGGGTTAACTAAAAGATTTTTTTTCTTGGTATTATGGTGTTATTGGAAACTAGAAATATCTATAAAATACACCATGAAAACAATAATGACATTTCCTAGATATTCTTTCTAGAATCAAATCTATAAAATTAAAATGTAATTTGTCTTTTTAAGGCCACACAATTCATTTTTTCATAATTAATATTGACCCTACAACTATTTTTAATTCTAGTAGGTAATAATTCATTATCTTCATGTTAAATAATAGAAATTCTAGTCTTTATTGGTACAATGTGTATGGGAATCACCTAATGTGAGTCAAATATTGGGAAAACTATTCTATACCCTAAAAGTACTTCAACTTCTTTTTAAAACTTGTTACTTAAGTGGTGGTTCTGTCCTACTTTTATGTGTCCTCATAGGATTTGATTCACAATTAAATAGGATCTGATTCTTGAAAATTGTGGGATCAATCCCAATAATTTCCTCTAATGACCAGTCTATAGACCATTCATTTTGTTTCAAAATGGATATTCTTTAGTTATGTTCCAAAATACATGAAACTATCATATGAATCTCTTCATATTACCTAAGGTCTGTATATTTTAAATTATATGGAAGAATTTTAAATTCTAGAAAGGGTAGTTGTTCAAGGTATTCGGTCAATTCAATGTTTCTCATTCTTTTATCTTGTAGGTTTAAAGAAATGTGTTCAATGCTTGATTTTATTAGATTATCAAAAAATATTTCTCCTATTATTTTTCCACTGGTCATTTCATATGATTGGTTAAAATTTCAATTCATTTTCAAAACTATAAATTTTAAAAAGGTTTGGTGAATCTATGTTTCCTCTTATGTTTATTATTTTATCCAAAATTTTAATTTCCTTATAAAAGAAGAAATGTATTTTATAGATAGAAAAATATAAAATTTTCCTTAATGCCTTTTGGCCTATAGGGAATCAATCATTAGTCCCATAGGTCATGTATGGGTTCCCTATAAACAAAATTAATTATAGTATTATCCTGAAATAAAAATAAGAATGGAATTGGTTGATTATGAGAAAGATCTAAAACACAATTTTCTTAATAACGGAATTTCATATATTCCATAACAATAAAATTTATAGAGTATTTTAAAAAAATATAATGAAAGGGCCCCTTCGTAAACATTTATTATAATTTTTAATATTTTAAAAATGATCTTCCTAATATAATATAGGAATAAGAAACACCTCCCTCTCCATCCATATCCATAATGTGAAAATCAATAAGGAATAAAAAATATTTTACACCTACTAGAACATCCTATAAAATAGAAATAGGGTTAATTGTAGCTTGGTTGGATAACTATACTACATATTTTGTTGGCTTGATCTCTCCCATATATCCTGAAAAATAAATTAAGTGAGGCATAAATTTTTTTGATGCTCCCAATTCACCCAAGGAATTAGTAAGTGTGATCTTTCCTATAGTGAAATGGATTTTAAAAGCACATGGACCCGGAAATTTCCTTGAAAATTATCGAGTTATTAAGGTATTAACATTTCTAAAAAAATATCTTTTCATGTCCATTCATATTTTCCTTATTATTAAACATCTCCTTATGGAAATTCATATGCCTTGTAGTTTGATTGATTTCATCCAATAGTGTGATATTGATTTCTACGTTCTTGAAGGTTTAAATAAATCTTTATTATTGATACTCTTCATTAGATTTATTTTGAGGAATCATCCTTGAAGGGAATGGTAGTAGGGGTTGATGTAGGTCCTCCATCACGGCCTTATCATTTCACATATTCACAATGTGTGTCTTAGAAGGTTCCTCCACATGGTTTATTATAGGTCCTAGTTCATATTTTTTTGGTTGTTCATTTATAGATTTAGATTCTAGAGGCACTCTTCACCACCCTATGAATTCCTTCCACTTATATATGATATAAAAAAGGCATTAATCATAGGATTAGGAACCAATATTTCTATAAGTTTAGCTTAACCTTAATTAAATAAATATTTTAGAGTGGGGAGGATCTATCATAAATGGATATTCAATTATTTTTTATTATATCTACACGTTATGATGGTGTATTGTTAATTTACTTGATTCTCTAATAGTATTCATTGGACATCCTTCATAGAGGGATCCAAGTTATGTTCTTATGGTTTGTAATAAACAGAGTATAGAGATTTGTTACTCTAAAATGGTTTGGTCGAATATGACTTTAGAAAGTTCAACCAATATAGTTTCCTTGATGGATGTTGAATTATAGTTCTTTGTTGGACAATTGAGTACTCATTGAATCCTTTGTTGTATACTAGTTGTTGGTACTACCTTTAGAACAAACCATTACCACTATCAATTTCCTGCACTTGAGGGTAGATGTATATGAAATGATATATTGAATATAATAGTTGGTAGACTCTTTAGGGATACAGATAGTTCTTCATTAAATTTTATGTTTGTTAACAGTCTAATAATAGACATAAGCTCTTAAATGTTTGTTTGAAGTAATGTTGATTTAGAACTATTTACCTCATGAACACCTAGGAATTATAACATTTAATGAATTTTTGAGAGTTATATGAGATCCTATTTATTGGTTATCTATCTTTTGCAATATATTTTTCTATTAGGTTTCCCCTTTAAGAAACATTCAATAGTTTCCAATCAATTTTTATAAGCCCTTAATATATAAATACCATGAAGTGGTGATCATCAAAGGGTTAATGTGGGAAAGAGGCAGTCATCTTTTTTAACCTCTTCCAATACTCATGAAAATTATCTACACTGACTTCTATAACTCTATATAATTCTATATTTACTATGCACTTCTTAATTTTAGGAAACATTCTAGAGTAAGAACCTATAGAGATCATCCTAGGTGTTGACAATTCCAGGTTATAAGCTATAATTCCATTCTCTATCTAAACCTTTTAGTTGTAGTAGAAAGAAATTATAAGTGATATAATATTGAATGACCAATATTTATTTTAAGGTGGTTCACATAGTCCCAAAATCTATTATATTATTATTTTGATCTTCTCCTATCAAGCCATAAAACCTAGGTATTAGTGAAATTAGTTCATGCGTAAGTTTAAAGTAACAATGGTTGTTTGACTATAATAGATGATTATTATTATCACTAAAAAAAGGTGAATTAATTTTTCTAAGGTGTTTATATAATTGGGTTATATTTTCTCCCAAATAATCACTACTTAAAAACCTCTAGAAGATAAACTGAAATATTATGTGAAATTTATCAATGGAATGTTGGAAAACTCCATATCCACTTATTCATAGATCCTAATATTTCAAACTCTATCAAAAAAATTTATCTAAACCATTCGATCAAAACCAAATTCATGATCTAAAATAGAATCGGTCATGAAACAAAAGCCACTCAAAAAAAATAAAAACACAAAATGGAAATTCACAAAATGTTTTCCTTCCCATAAAAAACACTGACTTAAAATTCCCCAGATATCAAGGGTGGAATTCAAATAAATGTTATACCCAAGTAATATATTATTGCATGACTCAGGTTATATATAGAGAGGAAATATTTTCAATATGATATTCACGTTATGTGTGTCATTTTTTTATTGGAAAATAGAAAATAATTATCTGTGTTTGAATTATAGTTGAAATTTGATTGAAATGAACATTTAAGATAGTGGTATCACCTTGGTTATTCCCTCACGTTACCAATTAAATCATGATTATTTTAATTTAAACTATCATACCCTCTTAAAATAATTAGTTTTAATGCCGAAAAATTACCCACTCCCTAGATTTTGGGTTTATTAAACTATGTAAAAGGATCATTGCACTCCCTAATCATACATATAATAATAATTAGGAATATCTTAATACTACAAGATTAACCCATTTACCTCTATTTTTTGGGGAAATAAATAAAATCCAAGGATCCAATGTTTTCATCTTGAGAAGAAGAGAATAAATTATTGAATAAAATAAGAATAGTAAAATATCAACTATCTCCAAAAGACAATAATTTAAAATTAGATTAATCAAGAAAGAATTGTAAAATTAGTGATAAGAATTAAATAATAGGGGAGGAGAATTATCCTTATATCATCCAATATAGGTCTAGTTTTCCAAAATTTGAGGAATTATAAGTAGTAAAAAAGAAGAATAATTGTACCAAAACCATCCAACAATAACCTCTTTCGATAGTGAGTTCCTCCCACATTAATAATTGAATGATGAATGTTTTGGAATTCCCTAGATGGGAAGGTCTTCTCCCACTTGGATCATCTTGATCATCCCATGTGAATTACAAGTTATTTTTATTTCTTGTAGACTTTCATTTCCAAACATCCTTATAACAAACCAACCCGGGTCAACTAGACTATCCACCTGAGTCAGTATATTATAGTGAGGTATAACAAAGACAAAGGAAACAAGTCTTGAATGCAACCCAAACAAGAGATACAACGAGAGTAATAGATTAAGAAAAAGATAAAATCAAATACAAACAATACAATTAAAACTACATAAAGGAAGATGAATGTATAAATAAAGACCATAGAGACTTCTTATATCCAATAGTTACCTCTAAACCAACTCAAACCAAAGGAAAAAACAACAAGAAAAGCCAACATGATACAAGAAACCCTTCATTTTCCCAAAACCTTCAAATAAATATATACAAACTCTCAAAGGAAAAATTAGAGTGTGAGGAGAATGAATAGTAGGATACCACCATACCGCCGATAGAAGGTCTAAAATCAATAATGCAGTAGTTCTATATTTTAATACAAAAGTAGTTTTTCCAAAAAAAAACAAAAATCCAAATCCATTTGTAATTCATTTACAATTGTTTTTCATGAAATCATTTCATATGAAAAAATCCAAAAATATGAAAAATCGAAGTGATAAAACATGAATAATTAACCATACACCATAAGGTAAGAATGTAAACACATATCTATGAAATAAATATCATGTGAATCCATGTGTTATAACCTCAGATAAATACCCATGAGAAAAAAATCCACGACAAAACCCATCTTGCGATAAATAAAACATAAATAAAAAATAACTTTTTATTGGGACATAAACTATGGGACTACATGTTAGACAAAATAGTTCCTAAACCTGATATATGATGGTAGAAAACAAAATATAGTCTTGACACAGTCCATAGACATCCCAAAAGTAAATCCAAATAGTGCTACACTCGCTAAGGTTATCCATGTCTATTTCCCAATGCACCAATGGTTACCGATGTGGAAATTTTGTAAAAATGTATTTCAAAACCATTCTCAAAACTTATAAAAAAAATTAAAAAACCAAGACAATACACTTTGGTGTTTGAAAACCCATTTACAGATCAAAATATCCACTCAAGCATTTAATCAAACACTTGGTGTGAAAAAACTATTTTTCAAAGCAAAGAACTTTAAAAAAATTATCTTCCCAAGAAATATTGTAAATAAAAAATTTCCCCAATTAAATGAACAACTGAAAGGAATTTTAAAATAATGATAATAAATTCAAAGAATTAACCCATTCTATATAACCATCGACCTTAATAATGATGGAAACCTATCTACCTTCGATAATGGACATTGGAAAACCATGGATTGGCATACATAAGACAAGTAATGATAGGAAAACATAAAGGATAGATAGAAAACACAAATCAATCACAAATATGAACCAAAACAATATCCAATGTAGAAATCATGACAAAAGGTAATGATTAAATAGAAGGATTATTACTTAGAGAAGTGAACCATAACCACAATGACGATCAACTACTGAACAAATGATCTAGAAGTAGTGGAGATCCCCAAAATATTCCAAAATTTTATAGGGGTTCAAGAGGATGAGATATGGAATGAATTAACCTTAAATCAGGTGTAAATTTCACTTAAATCTTTAGGGATAAAGATTTTGAAATCCTGTATTCTTTACACTATGTGTAATCCCACAAATTAAAAAGATGATAAAAATGAATTTCCTATGATAAAAACTAAAAATTAGAACATTATATGACATGAAACATTTACATGGAGTGTAAACCTATCACACCATAAACTATATTCACAACATAATCCCAACCATTACATGATTTGAAATCCCATTTAACGACATGTAATTACCCAACAGATAGAAAAAACACTAGTTTCATACAGAAATCCTCCAAACCCAAACTTAATGTTCTCTTATCCCAAGGATCATCTTATAAATCCATTTAAACATTTTTTCCTAGACTCCATCCAAAAAACCAAACATACATCGACTAACATTGGGTCATTTTTGCTAGAGAATGTTCTCCATTCCTAAGAATCCCATAGTGGACACAATCAAAATGGAAAAAATGGCAATGTGTACATGAAGGAAGATAATAATGTGTTACAATATACCCACTGGAAATTATTTACTCACCCCAAAAAGTCTTTAAAATCCTAGATCCCAAAAAAATTAAGGCCACTTCAACCTCATCAACTTCACACATCTTATGGATATCTTATCCAAACTAACATTGTACCTTGACCAGATGAATCATTTTACTGCATAGTACCTTCTATTAGAGATCCATAATCTGAACTTGGCACTCAAACACAATGAATTTGGGCTCAATATAAACATCATCCCATCCAATCACATGGGAGGAATCTAATCGATACCTCCTCATCTAGAAAACATGAAACACATCATGTATAATGGTCAAACCAAATGACATGTTGAACTAATCAAACACCTATCCCAGTCTTACAATGATCTAAAGGGTCCCACAATCTCAGTGCCAACATACCCTTCTTACCCAACCAACTATTTCCTAAAAGAGTTGATGATATAATAAAGACTCTATCACTAACCTTAAAATCTAATGGATGCAGATGATTTTCTACATCATATTTATAACAAATCAGTATCGTGATCAATCTCTTCCAAATCAATTGAACCCTATCCTTCATCTCCTGAACTAAACTCGGCCCAACCAAGGAATTATCTCCCAGTTGTACCAAATAAAAGGGGGATCTATTTGGACATTGTCACCAAATATCTAAGTTCTACCTAAATATTGAGTATGGATAAAAAAATTATTGTAAAAATTGATGAAAGGAATATACATTTCTAAAGATCCTAAAAAATAAAACACAAAAGCTCGAATAATGTCATTAAGAACTTGGATAGCCATATCTATATATCAA
Source organism: Viscum album (assembly GCA_963277665.1). Lineage (NCBI taxonomy): Eukaryota > Viridiplantae > Streptophyta > Magnoliopsida > Santalales > Viscaceae > Viscum > Viscum album. The sequence goes on from OY728120.1 coordinate 898,964,351, forward strand.
TTCATCAATGAATAATGTGTTATTCTCAATTTGATCTTTGAACCCATGGAATTCTGCAAACCATTCCATAACCAAGATGTAAACCTCAGGTCCTTGTAAGAAACAAGCACAATGGGAACCCCAAAAAGTCTCCAATCTCTCAAACATACAAGTCCCCAAGCTGTTCCACCTCTATTACTTCCTTCTTAGGTAATAAATGATCCAATTTTATTAGTTTATCAACGATCACCAAGACTGTATCATTCCCACTAGGAGGCCATGGTAATATAATGGAAACATTAATGGATATATCATCCAATTTCCATACTATAATGGGTAATGTCTATGACAAAAAATCTGGCCTATGGTGTTCTTCCTTAATCTGCTAAAAAGTAAGTCACCATCATAAAATATTTATAACTAACTATCCCATCCACTACCACCAATACTAATATCTCAAATCATGATACATCATTATAACTATAGGTTTTACATATCAACAAGATTGGTGTCCACCATATATCAAACCAACTATCATGGAAAATGTAATAACCAACCTGTTTCAAAAGTACAAATCTCTACTAGGAGACCAATATCACTTTCCTAAGGTCTCCCCACCATAATGTATTTTACCCAAGAATTGGCACTCAGTGTCTATCACCTTCTCCATCTGAACTTGATCATCAAAATATGAGAGAGAATTCATAAAATCCAAGAAAACATGTCCACCAACCATTCCACTCCCATGATCATCTTAGAAAACAAACTCCTCAGAGACCACTCGTTGACTGATTCCTTCATGGATTGTGTCATTAATTTTCTTTTCAACACATCAGTTACTACATTCCATTTCCTAAAAGTTTATGCTATATCAGGATCAAATGTATGAAGATACTCCACCTAGAATCTATTTTGCATGTTTATACCCCTCTTAGTAAAAGTACATTTCAGGCTCTTATGATCCGAATACATAGTAATTCTCTCCCAAGAAAAATTGTGTAACCAAATTTTCAGTGCATATATAACGGCTGCCAAATTATGTTATTTAACATGGTTGTTCTCATCATGAGGGCATAACTGGTGTGATACATAGGCTCCCACATATTCTCACTACATCAGGATGCATCCCATACTTACACCAAAAGCATCATAGAAGACATCATATCCTGAAAATAATTTTGGAAGAATGATAACTTTTGTTGAAGTAAAAATCACCTTCGTCTCCTCAAAAGACCTGTAAAATTTTAATTCCATTCAAACATTACAGAATTATAGGATTAAGCTATCATCATAGATGAATTAATGAATAAATTAGGAAAAAACCATCTATAGTAACCAACCAAACCTAAGAAGCTTCATATGTCAAAAAAAATTCTGGGCTATTCCCAGGACATAATTGCTTCTACCTTTTCAGGATCCAATAACATGCCCCTTTCCGATATCACATGACCCAAAAATCTCACTTCGTAGATCCAAAACTCAAATTTAAAAAGCATAAAATATAGATGCTATTCAATTAAGTTTTTAAGAATGATATCCAAATGGTCTATTTGATCCTCCTCTAACTTGGAGTACACCAATATTTCATCCACAAACATAATAAAAAATGAGTACATGAAATGATGAAAGATTTTGTCCATCCAAACAATGAACACCATAGGAGATTTAGTCAAACTAAATGGAATAACTTAAATCTTTAAATGCCCATACATGCTTCTAAATGATGTATTAGGTATATCCTATTCTTGTACTCTCAATTGGTAGTACATTAAAAATACTTTGATCATTGAAAACCAAAATTATCGTCTATGATAGTAAAAAAATTCATCAATCCTTGGAAAATGATTTTTTTTACAATCACCCAATTCAAATTTTGATAATATATGAAAAGTCTGAGACATTTATTTTCATTCTTAAAAAAGAGTACATGATAATATCATGGTGAAATTCTAAGAAAAAAAAAACCTTAGCCTCGAGATCTATAAGATGGACCTCAGGTTTCACCAAATCAATAGGTTCCATATGGTAAGATTATATGGAAATGGGCATCATACAAGGGAGCACATTTATAGTAAACTCATCATCTCAATGGGATGAAAAACTAGAAAAATAATAAAAAAATACCTCATGGTATGAACTCACCGCTACAAGAATCAGACTACCAAAGCAAGGGTTAAAGACATCAAGAAACAACGTTGACAACTAGTATGAGATTACTCAATCATCATGAAGAAAAATCCCTTCCCTTCCGGATATAGAGTCACACTCACCCTAAAAACATGACTGGACCATTAGAAGATAAGAACAAAACTTGATGATGATAATAGTTTATATAGGAATTAACATAGATAATCTGATCCATGCCAATAATCATGTTTAACATGCCAAAATTGAGTACTCAAAAGTCCCACTCCACCTCAATGTCGGTTATCATCACCTGACACATAGGACAATTTAAATGTTGTCTATAAATCTTTATCAAAGGTGTGGAAAGATCCAAAAATAATGAAATAAGTTATGAATATAAGACCAAACCATAAATTAACTTTTATGACATAAAATAATGAGTAGCACCTATATTAAAAAAAGATAGTACCATAGAAGATTATATAATAACCCAACCTCTAATTGCAGCTAGCCATGATTCAGATTCCTCTTGTTCATACTCTACCACATAAATCTATTAGTTTTTATAGGCATGAACATCCCTCTTGGAAAAATGATTATACCCACCACCCTCTCAAGCATCAGTACGAGTCCACTAACCCTTGGTGAGAGTGGATCCAGCCTTACTACCTTGGGATATAAATTCACAAAAATTATTCAGATGACTTGATAATCTTGAATGATGAAAAGTATTAGGAGCCCCAATATAGTTAGGCCTGGTATGGCCATGCCTTCCAAACTAGTAGCAAAAAAATTAATTCTATCCTAAAAAATCCCCTAAAACTACTCTAGAATAAAACTGACAACCACTTCACTTCCTTTTCTGGAAAGAAGATAATCCTTGGATAATAACAACACAAACCAAAGATCTGTCCAGACCTATATTTCCTTCAATATCTTCCTCATACAAAACTTTATTTTAAAATACCTCCTCAATGGTTAGAGGGAACATGATAATCAACATTGGTCAAATGTCAAGCCTCAGTCAGAACTCAAAATATGATATTTTAGGTATTCATTAGTGAAACGATCTGGTGCTAGATACCCATTCTCCATAGAATGGGTGGAATAATACATGATGATATTATCTCCCAACTACAAAGTCAGAAACTCCAAGGTCTTCCTGCTCATAACATATTCCGATAAAACTAAGTATTACATGTTTTCTTAAAAGAAGAAGATGTGATATCCTTATCCAACTTATCTTTCACAATAGAGTCCCAGTATCTCATTATTGGCCCTTAGATCATATATGTTGAGAAAGACACATTAGGATCCTTAGTAGACTTCAAGAAGTTGAAGACCCCCATAATCTTCTCCATCCATTCATCATATTCCTAGGGTCCATTATCACCACAAAATATATGTGTATGCTACTTAGTGAATTTATAGGCATGATCAACAAAACGATATGGGTTCCCAAAACCCAAATTACCTAGATTATGAATAGGGAATATAAGGGATTATACCAAATAAGGTTCCACCAGAGGATTCCACTTTGGGTCATATCTCACATCTTCCACTCAAAAACTTCGAAGAGAACTTCTAGGAATAATTGTCTAACAACCACGTGATAGAAACCCAATCAGTCATAAGAAAATTAAAAAATCATAGCACTGGCTTTAGGTATCAATATAAAATATCTATAATAGGAGAATTTAAAGTAATTATAAATTATTTCTATCAAAATAAAAAAAAATTAGAAATTAATTGGTCCATATGAATAATCAACCCATACAATTCATTCAAATAAACACAAACACCAAGTATGTACCTTGTAAAAAATTTGTGACCACCCATGCTAACTTTAGTTCAGTTACATAAGTAAGATAGACATGAACACTCCCACACTTACTCCTCCAATTCAAACGGTCCTAACTCATGTATACCCAATATGAAGAACCAATCTTAGGCAGTGTTAACACACTTTAGGCTAAGCATCCCATCTGATATCAAATTGTAATGAACCAACCCAGGACAACTAGAGAAGAGAAATAGAATGATACAAATAGATCACTAAAATCCAATAAAAACTAGATAAACTAGAATGTATGAATTAATAATGACTAACAATTCACCTTGAAACCAATAATCATATCTAAACCAACCTGAACCAAAGGAATAAATTACATGATAACCCAACACGATACACGATTACCTTCCATTTACATGAATCATTCAATAAAACATATACAAACACCAAAAGGAAAAAGTATGGTGTGGGGAGAAATAACAATATGACACCACCATAGAGTCTATATAGGGTCTAAAATCATGAATGAAATATTTCTAGATTTTAAAACAAAACTGTTTCAACAAATATTTTTAATAAATCTAAACCCATTTGTAATTAATTTCCCTTTAGTTTTTATAAAAAACTTCATATTTATATATCCATAATTATTAAAGGTATATGTGATAAAATAGGAAATAATATATATACTCCATAAGGTAAGAAGGTAAACACATTTCCAAGAAATAACCATCATGTGAATCCATGTATTGAAACCTGATATAAAAGCTGGTGAGAAACAATCCTTAATAAAAACCCATCATGTGATTAATAAATCAGAAATGAAAAAGCACTCAATATTGGCCCCCATCATATGAGACTACATATTAGAGATAATTGTTCCTAAAAATGTAATATGTTATTACCAACCAATATCATATCTTTCCATAGTTTATTGATATCCTTAAAGTAACCCCCATTAGTTCTAAACTCAATAAGGCTACCCGGGTATTTTTCCTAACTCACACAAGGTTCCAAATGTGTCTCATTTTTCAAAATCCATTTAAAAACCATTTTTACATTTTATAAAACATTTTAAAAGACAAGAAAATCTGCTTTAGTTTTTTAAATCCCATTTCCAAATGAAAATCCACACTCAATATTTCAATCAAACACTTGGTGTTTAAAAAACATTTTTTAAAGAAATACCCTTTAAATAAATTTATCTTCTCAAGAAATCCCTTATTTCACAAATAACATTAACAAAATGAAAAACAAAAACAAAATTTATAATAACAATAATAAATTAATATAACTAAACAATTATATAGAAACACCAACATCAAGAATGATAGAACCCTATCCACAATCAACAATTGAGATTGGAAAACCATAGTGCACACTTAATAAGACCAAGAAAAAAAAGAAACTACAAATTATTGATAGAAAAAACCAATATATCATAAATATAAACCACAATTATATCCAATGTAGCATCCATAAACAAGGGAAAATAAGAAGAAAAAGGATTATTACCTGGAGAGATGAACTACAACCAGAATGGAAATCAACCACTAAATGAATGACTAGGAAAGAGTAAAGATCACCAAAATCATCCAAAATAACCTATGGGTTTTAGAATATATTATGTGGACTAAATGAATATGAAATCAGGCATTCATCAGACTTAAAAATGTTGGGCTCGAGATTTACATGTTGTGTATCCATTACACATTGATTAAGCCCATGGATTTAAAAGGCACTAAAAACACATCACCTATAATAAAAATCATAACATAAACCATTAAAAAACATGAACCCTTTAGATGGAAGGAAGATCTCTCATTTAATAAAAAAATTCACAGTATCTTTCCGACCATTACATGAAATTAAATCCCATTACGCGGTGTGTAACCATTCAGCAGCTAAAAACCAGCCCAGTTCCATACAAAAATCCTCCAAAACCAAACTTATGGTTAGTTTCCCCAGAAAAGGGTCTCCATTCCCTATAATTCTAATATTCACACAAAATAGGGGAATGAAAAACAAAAATACAAAGCATACCTGAACCGAGGTAACATAGTTTTACATTCCTCTTCTTCGATTACTTCCATATGTACATCCTAAAGGGTGTATATTTCATCATCAAGATCATAGCATGAATCTTCTCATATCAGTTTTATTCCCATGATCATTGTATTACTATAATATTGGATGGATATTGGTTTAAATGATGACATAATTTTTACATTATTTGGGTAAAAAATAAGAATATGGATTTATTTTAAGTCATGAACTATGTTTGGGAAGAAATCTGAGATGATCATGTCAGTAGTGATACATAAGGCTACCCATGATCACTATATTACTATACTATTGCATCAGTTCTGGTTCTTTTGGAAAACCATTCATATCAATTTCCATGGAAAATATATATTAATTATCAACTTTTCATAAAATTTCCAAAATTTTAAAAAGGTATGTATCATTCTCTGCCTCTAAAAAAATATTACATTTAACAACTTGTTCAAAAATTCCATTGTAAAAATGTAATGTATCATCCTGGATGTAACATCCCAAGTAAGTAAAGAATTATGGATTTTCAGATCTATGTCTATTTATGAATTATATAGTGTTTTAGAGGCTTAAAATGAGAATAAATCCAATCTTAAGCATAGAATTCTCTAATATTTTTTAAAAGATTGTTTTACCCCCTTTTGATGGTGAACCATTTTTAAATATATATTTTGACAATTTTATAAGCAATATTTTTCAAAATAAACTTATTATTTAGTATTGGTACATTTAACTTTACTTTGGGTAAATTTTTAGTATTTTTCTGACAATGTTCATTTTTTTAATGAATAGTGAAGAATACTGCATTTTACTTCAAAATTGTTTTTTCATCTATTTTAATTATATAGTTAGATTATCTTTTTAATTGGTTTTAAAGTGTAATTATAATATATTTTTACCATTTAATCAAATGGTGGTAATTATAATTAATTTCACTTTGGAATTGGGCATAAACAAGTGCCAAACCTTTCCTAGATATTGTTTCAAAAAACCCCGCTATTTGTTTTGACAACGGGAATTATTTTTAAATTAATTACTACAATTTCTGTGTTTGGAATTTGGTAAAATGGATTCCATATTTGGAATCATAAGGTCCAAAATATTTAATTAAGACACATTTGTTTTTGGACATTATGAATAGTAACGACGGTAATTATCTTCAATTGTCGTGATTAATTAGTAATTAGGTAGTTAAGGGTAATAAAATAATATCATAATAATAATAAATTACCCCAAATTTTTTCCTAATGCTACTGGTTGTGTCATGTCATACCATGGGATGCCTTGTTCCAAACTTTGGGACCCCATGGAATCACTTTTGGGTGATAGTGACACTTTATCATTTTATGTTTCTTAAAAGGAAAGTATAACCAAAGTATGTATCACCCAAGTAAAACAATTTTAGTTTTGTATAAATAAATGGTCTCTTAGATTATAAATAGTCATTGGAAATCTAAAAGTATTTCCTACATCATAGTATTTTTTATAATTTTTTTACATTAAATAAATTAATTTATTTATGACACCATGATGATGCAGCGATTACCTCATTAATGAACTATTTAAATAAAATGAAAATATAATGTAAAATATAAGACTTACACTTGTAAAAAACCTATTGGATGGGTGGATTTCTAACCCTTATAACCTTATCATATAAATATATAATTGTGGGACCTTTAAAATCCAAAACTCATTATATAATAAAGTAACATTTCTTGACTTTCCAAGAGTGCCCCTCAACCCTCTTATAAAAGGCCCCCACCTCTACCACCTTACCCACACCTCTCAAGCCATTGGATCAGCCAAGATATGATCATTTTATCTCTCCTAATCCCTATATTAATCCTATAAGCCTTACCTTAGGCAAAAATCTCTTCAAGAAACCCTTTTGGTTCAAACCAAGAGGAGTTGCCCAATTTAAAGGTAATGTCTTCACTTGTGTTCTTTTGTTTTATTTTGCTTCTCCAACCCCCTAAACTCCTTTTATTATTTTCTTTTTTTAAAAAAAAGTATCTCCAATATACTAGGATTTTTTTATGAAAATTATTTTATTTACACTTACACACACCTCCGTCTAATGGTTAAAGAACAAACTGTTTATGTGGTTGGCGAATTTCTGCCTCACGAAACGATGATTGTTCAATCTTATTTTAACAAATTTCATGGAATCCATTAAGATGTCACTCTATTTATATATGATATATATTATTTTTATGATTTCCTTGTGATTCTTTATTTTTCCCATACCTTTATGGTTTCCATTATGGATAAACGCGATAATTTCATTTTTTGGAAGTGCGGACTACCGCCCCCTCAAAGTGATTTGATTCGTTAATGCCATATGTGGGACGTATAAAGGATGGATTTAATGGTATTATATATTATATTATACTAGAATTATAATATACCTTTATATAATTATTATTTCATTCAATTAAATACAAAATTGAAATGAAATTAGCGTTCATGCGTATGTACGACTTACCGTCTCCATGAACGGTGCATTTCATTTCTTACCTCTAAATGTTATGTAATATTATAAGTGAATTTATATACTGGATATATATTATATATATGATAACTACATAATGAATATAATTCTTGATTTAATGGATATTTTACCACATGAACAACTTGTAATTATAAGATGTTTATTTTTGACTCAAGTACCAATGATCGACAAAACGACCGTTATTAACTTAAATAATTACATAATGTTCATAAAATGTAAATAAATGATATAAAAGGAATAATTAACTTAAAAAATGTTCTTAAGAAATTATAAAGTAACTCTAGTTTATTATTCCGGAGATTAAATAACGGTCGAGTCAAGTCGGACATGAGGTAAGGGATCCGACCTCTCTCTTTCTTTTCAAGCAATCTCTTTTATGTCATTTCTTTTATGCTTCATGTTCTTATGTTGGATGATGTTATTTTATATTCACAATACTGTAATTTGTATTTTCATATGATGAGATACCCCCTATTACTCTCATCAATTCATTTTAAGAATTTTTAAGTGGCGTCGTTAGGCTGACGAGTTTTCGTAAGGGATTTTTCATCTCACTTTTATTCCCGTGAGATCTATGCTACATTTTCCACTATTTACTTTGAGTGGTATATTTAATTCCCATTATTCTACTATTTATTTAATATAATTTAATTTATGGGTATTTACATCTTCATTGTATGACCCTTCTTCTATGGGGTGTACGTTTTGAAATTTACCCAAATCGGTAAGGGAACCTTTCACCCTCCTCATTTTAAAATACTTCTTTTTGTTAGGTATTTTAATCTTATTATGATGGTATATGTTCTTATATATCATTATTTTTGTAAATGTTATGTCCAAGTGATGACCTTTTTATCTCTCATCATCTCATTTTATGAATTCTAAAGTGACACCGTTAGGCTGTCGAATTTCTGTAAGGGACTTTGTCTCAATCTCCTTTCATTAAGGCATATTTTGTTTTATACACAAATTTATTTTATATGGTGTGTAAACCCCTTTGACTTTTACTTTTATTCAAAATGAATATTTTTATATGAAGTGTTTTACTAAACGACAAAAGGGAATGTTTTTGTCTTATGTATGCGGCGACAACGACTTCTCCACCACTGTGACCATTATTTGAGTTTCGACTTCCTCTACAAGCCATAACTTTTTTTTAAATGAAAAATAAATACTATGTTTTACTTTTATTTTATTTTGGTATTGAAAATGGTTTTGATAATTTTTTTATTATATCAACGTCTTGTATTGATATCTTGTGATTAAAATGTAGAAATTTTATGTTTCCTTTATGCATGTTTTATGTGATACGATTATGTTATGGTTCTTGGGAATTGTTTATGAAGATGGGTGGTTCCATGATAAACTAAGGGCGGGTGAGCCCGATATAGTTCTCTAATGCATTGGGTAACGCAAAGGGGTTAAACTCTAAGGTTTCTCCGAAGAGATTTAGGGAATATACTATGATGGGTATTCCAAACGTAACCATGAGGGTTACTCCCTACGTAAGAATGTTATGAATGCCTCAAGTTACCTTTATGTCTTATGATTTCTATGAGTTATTCATAAATCTTATGATTTTAGGAGGTATGATAAAGTGCTTATGTTTTATGAGTAAATTATGATTTCATTGATTCTTATGTATACATGGACTAATGTTTTCTTTCCGTATTGTTATAACCCTTACTGAGATTTTTATGCTCATCCCAAGTTTTTTAAATGTTTTTCATAGGACATAAAGTGGAATAGGGTCAAATATGGGATCAAGGAAATGTCAGGCTATCTAAAACAAGGAACTAGACATGAATCTTTTGTTCAAGAGTTTTTATTTTGTGAAAAAAATGGAAACTGAGTAGATGTGTCTACTTTGTAATCTTTGAGATGTAATAGTTATGTCCAAATTCTATAAAACTCTAAACCTGAAAAGATCCTCAATGTGAATTATTCAATTTAATTCAATATTAAGTAATGTTTTAAGGCCAGGTACTTATAGTTGGTATCAAAGGTCAGTTTAGATAACTTTAGAGGTTAGGGTATTCTTTAAGTGTAAGTGACATTACCATAATGGCTAGGATTTCAGAAAGAGTCATAGTTTTTAGATTAAGTTAATGAGTAAGTATATCTTAGTGTTTATCTTCCTAATTAGTACATGATGATTTTGTTGATATACTCACACTGACATTTTTGTTTTTAGTAAATGGATGGATCTAGCAGGAACCAAAGTGACAATGGGTTTGAAGAAACTGTGGTGGTTCTCTGATTAAGAGATTGGATGAAATGGGGGATTCAATGAGGAATCTCGTGGTTATTCTAAACCAACTATCAAGGAGTCATGATTAACCACTTTAACCTTGGTGAGTTCTCTGATGCATCATGTACGAGAGAACCAACTCGATGTGGAAGTTCAGGTAATAATTATAAAGGTAACCATTAGGGTTTATATGATCCTTACTTTTGAGGTAATTATGGGTTACTATATGTTATGATGGAAAATGAAAGGCATGAGATAAACTTGAGGTTAAATCATGTTATGGTTATTTTTGTAGATTTTATCTCTTTTTGGGGAATGTTTTAAGAATTATATAGTTTAGGAAAAAGTACAACACGCAGACCGTGTGACAACCCGTCGCGTCAGACAAAGCTGTGGGAATCAAACCCACAACCATAGTGCAACTGGTATTTATCACATACCACTGGACTACATGAATTCCCTGGTTATTTTGACTAATTATTTTTAGTTAGATGATTTTATGAATCAAGAGTACGTTGATTTTGGGTTATCTATGTAAATGATTAGCCTATCATGGGGGGTATGTGGTTAGGTTAATTACTTTTCAATGTGAGACTTTAAGAGCAACTGATGTTATTTGGAGATAAATGTTAATATTTTCCTTGGAATAATATGTGATTAAATCCTTCAAAGATTTTGGTTTCAATATTAGTGTGGTTTACTTTGAAGAATTTTATATACAATTGTTTATCGAATGGTCTTTGTTGAACTTTGGGTTTTGTTGGACAAATTTTAGAGATTAAGAATAGATTTTTTTATTAAGGATTATCCGTTTTGGGGATTATCTGATCTTGTACTAACCTTTTTGGTTTTGGTTTTGGTTAAGGTCTAAAGACATGGGAAATATATAGTTCTCTTTTTTGGATTAGGTGATTCTTAAGAAGTTGATTATAGTACTCTTAATGTGAGCAAGTCTTCCTAAATACTCGTCTTTTGGAGAAAATATGAGTTTGTGTAAGAAATGTATTAAAAGTTGAAAGTCAACATGATAAGTAAGTATGTTTCCTTATGTTTTAGTTAAGCTCATAAATAAATTCCTCAATGAAAAGTAACTTAAAACAAAAATGTTATCTGTTAATTTTTCCTACTGGGGAATCAAATACCGTTTAACCCATCACAAGTTTATGATTTTCAGGTGGTTAACATTCTCCTAAACATGTTTTATATCACTCTCCATCAGAACATGACCCTTTTTTTTCTCTTCCATGTCCATGTTTTCCTACATGTAATCCTAGTATGGGTTAACTCGGGTGACCTTTTTACTTCTCTCTCTTTATTTTAAAGTGATAGTTTTACTGACTCTTGTTCCGATGTGGTACTTTCAATGATGTTTCCAAGCCCAATTATAAAATTGTGAGGACGCAATTCCCAAAAGGGGGAAGGATTTAACATCCCAAGTAAGTAAATAATTATGGATTTTCATATCTATGTCTATTTATGAATTATATAGTGATTTATAGGCTTAAAATGAGAATAAATCCAATCTTAAGCATAGAATTCTCTAATATTTTTTAAAAGATTGTTTTACCGCCTTTTGATGGTGAACCATTTTTAAATATATATTTTGACAATTTTATAAGCTCTATTTTTCAAAACAAACTTATTATTCAGTATTGGGACATTTAAATTTACTTTGGATAAATTTTTGGTATTTTTCTGACAATGTTCATTTTTTAATGAATAGTGAAAAATACTCCATTTTATTTCAAAACTGCTTTTTCATCTATTTTAATTATATAGTTAGATTATCTTTTTAATTGGTTTTAAAGTTTAATTAGAATATATTTTTACCATTTAATCCAATTTTGGTCATTATAATTAATTTCACTTTGGAATTGGGCATAAACAAGTGCCAAAATTTTCATAGATATTGTTTCAAAAAAACCCCGCTATTTGTTTTGACAATGGGAATTATATTTAAATTAATTAATACAATTTATGTGTTTGGAATTTGGTAAAATGGATTCCATATTTGGAATCATAAGGTCCAAATTATGTAATTAAGACACTTGTTTTTGGACATTATGAATAGTAACGACGGTAATTATCTTTAATTATCGCGATTAATTAGTAATCGGGTAGTTAAGGGTAATAAAATAATATCATAGTAATAAAAAATGACCCCAAAATGTGTCCTAATGATAATTTTTGTGTCATGGACGACCATGGGATGCCTTGTGCCAAACTTTGGGACCCCATGGAATTACTTTTGGGTGATAGTGAACTTTACCATTTTATGTTTTTTAAAAGGAAAGTATAACCAAAGTATATATCACCCAAGTAAAACAATTTTAGTTTTGTATAAATAAATAATTTATTAGACTATAAATAGTAATTGGAAAGATAAAAATATTTCCTACATCGTAGTATTTTTTTTATAATTTTTAGACATTAAATTAATTTATTTATTTATGACACCATGATGATGCATCGATTACCTCATTAATGAACTATTTAAATAGAATGAAAAGATAATGTAAAATCTAAGACATAAAATTGTCAAGAACCTATTGTGTGGGTGGATTTAGAACCCTTATCACCTTATCCTTGAAATATATAATTGTGGGACCTTTAAAATCTGAGACTCATTATATAATAAAGTAACATTTCTTCACTTTCCAAGAGTGCCCCTCCTCCCTCTTATAAAAGGCCCCCACCTCTACCACCTTACCCACACCTCTCAAGCCATTGTATCGGCCAATATATGCTCATTTAATCTCTACACATCCCTCTCTTAATCCTAGAATCATTACTTTAGGCAAAACACTCTTCAAGAAACCTTTTTGGTTCAAACCAAGAGGAGTTACCCAATTTAAAGGTAATGTCTTCACTTGTGTTCTTTTGTTTTATTTTGCTTCTCCAACCCCCTAAACTCATTTTATTCTTTTCTTTTGTAAAAAAACAAGTATCTACAATATAATAGGATGTTGTTATGAGAAGTATTTGATTTACACTTACACACACCTCCGTATAATGGTTAAAGAACATACTGTTTCTGTGGTTGGCGAATTTCTGCCTCACGAAACGATGATTGTTCAATCTTATTTTAACACCTTTCATGGTGGCCATTAAGATGTAAATCTATTTATATATGATATATATTATTTTTATGTTTTCCTTATGATTCTGTATTTTTAATTTATGGCATACCTTTATGGTTTCCATTATGGATAAACGCGATAATTTCATTTTTTGGAAGTGCAGACTACCGCCCCCTCAAAGTGATTTGATTCGTTAATTCCATATGTGGGACATATAAAGGATGGAGTTAATGATATTATATATGATATTATACTTTAATTATAATATAACTTTATATCATTATGATTTCATTCCATTAAATACAAAATATAAATGAAAGTAGCGTTCATGCGTACGTACGGCTTACCATCTCCATGAATGGTGCATTTCATTTCTTACCTCTAAATGTTATGTAATATTATAAATACATTTATATACTGGATATATATGATATAAATGATATCTAAATCATGAATATAATTATGTATTTAATGGATATTTTACCACATGAACAACTTGTAATTATAAGATGTTTATTTTTGACTCAAGTGCCAATGATCGACAAAATGACCGTTATTAACTTAAATAATTACATAATGTTAATAAAATGGTAATAAATGATATAAAAGAAATAATGAACTTAAAAAAGGTTCTTAAGAAAGTATAAATTAACTCTAGTTTATTATTCAGGAGATTAAAGAACGATCGAGTCAAGTCAGACAAGAGGTAAGGGATCCGACCTCTCTCTTTCTTTTCAAGTAATCTCTTTTATGTCATTTATTTTATGGTCCATGTTATTATGTTGGAGGATGTTATTTTATATTCACCATACTTTAATTTGTATTTTCATATTATTATAGACCCCCTCTTACTCTCGTTAATTCATTTTAAGGATTTTTAAGTGGTGTCGTTAGGCTGCCGAGTTTTCGTAAGGGATTTTTCATCTCACTTTTATTCCCGTGAGATCTATGCTACATTTGCCACTATTTACATTGAGTGGTATATGTACTAACCATTATTATACTATTTATTTAATATAATTTAATTTATTGGTATTTACATCTTCATTGTATGACCTTTCTTCCATGGGGTGTACGTTTCTAAAGTTACCCAAATCGGTAAGGGAATTTTTCACCCTCCTCATTTTAAAAGACTTCTTTTTGTTATGTCTTTTAATATTATTATGATGGGATATGTTATTATATATCCTTATTGATTTAAATGTTATGTACAAGTGATGAGATACCCCCTTTTATCTCTCATCATCTAATTTTATGAATTCTAAAGTGACGTCGTTAGGCTGTCGAATTTCTGTAAGGGACTTCGTCTCAATCTCCTTTCATTGAGGCATATTTTGTTTTATACATAAATTTATTTTATACGGTGTATAAAACCCTTTGAATTTTACTTTTATTCAAAAGGAATATTTTTATATGAAGTGTTTTACTAAAAGACAAAAGGGAATGTTTTTGTCTTACGTAAGCGGCGACAACGACTTCTCCTCCGCCGTTACCATTATTTGAGTTTCGGCTTCCTCTACAAGACATAACTTTTTTTTAAATGAAAAATAAATACCATGTTTTACTTTTCTTTTATTTTGGTATTGAAAATGGTTTTGATAATTTTTTTATTATATCAATGTGTTGTATTGATATCTTGTGATTGAAATATGGAAATGTTATGTTTCCTTTATGCATGTTTTATGTGATACGATTATATTATGGTTCTTGGGTATTGTTTATGAAGACAGGTGGTTCCATGATAAACTAAGTGTGGGTGAGCCCTATATAGCTCTCCAATGCATTGGGTAACGCGGAGGGGTTAAATGCTAAGGTTTCTTCGAAGAGATTTAGGGAATATACTGTGATGGGTATTCCAAACATAACCATGAGGGTTAATCCCTACGTAAGAATGTTATGAATGCCTCAAGTTACCTTTATGTCTTATGATTTCTATGAGTTATTAATAAATCTTATGATTTCATGAGGTATGATAAAGTGCTTATTTTTTATGAGTAAAGTATGATTTCATTTATTCTTATGTATACATGGAATAATGTTTTCTTTCCGTATTGTTATAACCCTTACTGAGATTTTTATGCTCATCCCAAGTTTTTGAAATGTTTTTCACAGGACATAAAGTGGAATAGGGCCAAGGATGGGATCAAGGAAATTTCAGGCTATCTAAAGCAACGAACTAGACATGAATCTTTTGTTCAAGAGTTTTTATTTTGTGAAAAAAATGGAAACTGAGTAGATGTGTCTACTTTGTAATCTTTGAGATGTAATAGTTATGTCCTAATTCTATAAAACTCCAAACTTGAAAAGATCCTCAATGTGAATTATTCAATTTAATTTAATGTTAAGTAATGTTTTAAGGTCGGGTCCTTATACTGGAAACTCAGAGAAACTTATGTATCATATACTCACGGGAAAATTATCTTATTTATACCTTATATTTTTTATTTCTCAATATTCCCAAGATATAATTTTTTGTATAATTTTTTTCATCTAATTATAATCATATCTTACAAATGAACTTTGATGTAATTTTTCAATTCTTATCAACCTATAAATTCTGTGAATTATTTGAAAACCATTATAAATCACCAAATAAGTATAGTATTTGTTCATATTAATAAAAATGATATAATCAATGAAAAAATATTGAATAAAATCATTTTAATTGTTTAATTTTAGAATCAATACTACTCCATCATTAAAACCATTTTTTCTGAATTAGAAGAAAAAAGGTGAAAATTATATAAAATCCTAAAACAAAATCTCAAAATTTAATGCTTAATCATATTAATAGCATTTATAACTATAAAATATTCTATTAATGTAAATGGAATATACTGCTGATGTCCTGATGTAGTATATGATGTGTAATGGGTGGTTATATATTGTGTGTTGGATGAAAATACATGGTGTTTAATGACACCATGTTTTGGACCACATGACATGCAGGGAAATACTCCGTATCTTTCTTGTGTGGAGTGACACATGTCACATGATGTGTTTTCTAGGTACATGTTTTGTAGTGCATATCATTCCACATTTCGAGAGTGAATTCAATACATGATTCATAATGATAATATGTATGGATCCACATGATGTATTTTGAAATACTTGTTTTGTACATTGTGTGGGGATACACGTCATGTACTCATCCACTACACATGTTATAGTCCTTACCAAACCATGTTCTAGTCTATCATTCAATACGCATTGAGTAATAATACCTCATATCAACCCACACACCATGCAAAAAAACTTGGAATGAACCTTATGTGGTGTTACACAGAGTATACTGAACATTACTTCTCACGTATCAATGTTGACTAGTCAGTATCCTTAGAATATCTAGATGGGTTAATCAAAAGTTTTGTATAAATTTTTTCCAGTTTTTGGACACATGATTTCAAAGTAACTTGTCATCTCGACCGTTGGACTAAGAAAAAAACATGGAGATGAATATGATAAATCTAACATAAGAAATTAGTCAAATAGATAATAAATAGTTATAAATTATAATGTTTCTATATTGATACCACTTGAAAGTTCCATGGTTCAATAAAATAATTGGGTGAAAACATGATTTTGGGTTTTTATCAAAATAAATATATAAATCTAATTAACTAGACAAACATAGCCTTGAATCTCATAGATTGGTGAAGTTTTTATATGGTTCAAAAAAACTATTTTCTAACAAGAATAAGTAATTAGAAACAATGAGTACCCAATGTCAACATTATATGAAAATGAAACCCTGTAAAATATATGTGAAGAATGCATACCATTAACTATGTTTGGCTACTACTCATATATTCAATCCTAATTGTTTGATCAATATCAAAAGGAATCACAAATGGAATTTACCCTTCATAATGTATTAATGGGATGACTAAATTAGCCGATACTCAGAAATTACCCCCCTTTCAAACACTATATAATCGTATCTCTGTTTGAAAATAGAGGAGAATGAGAGAGATTAGATAAGGAAAATAGATAATTTAATTAATCAATCTTCGAAAATCAATCATAGTCAAATCATTCTACTTATAAAACTCATAAATATTATTCCCAAACATACCTAGTATTTACATGAATTTTATGAATCATAAAATTATATTTACTGTAATTTCAATGATTATAAACATTAACCAACCATTCTACCCAATGTTTGAGAATACAAAGTATTATAATCCCTGACATTCATTGGTGGAAGATTAAAAAATGTTAACAATTAACATTTCTTCCATTTCCAATCATATAACCCTTGTGAATCCCAATATTAAAATTAGAACATATAATTCAATATGATATGTAGTGGTAGTGGTACTACAACATCACCGTATTCTATAAATGATATTCCCATCATTTATATGTAATACCATATGACATATCTATATCATACAACATGACATTGACCATTTACACCTCATATGTATTCATGGTTTCTAGGAATATCTTCATCAATCTCCTACATGCACTAAATCCTTGAAGGTTAAGTTCCATTTCACCATATATCTTATTATATACAAAAACATATGAAACCATATCCAAAAACTCATTTTTTATATCTACAAAAAATTTGGAATATTTTTCACAAATCCACTATGTGTCCCATCATATGAAATACCTTATGAATATCTATCCAAAACTGCTTTGAAATAATCTCTAAAATAGTTTTAGGGAAGGTCTTTGAGTTTTATGAAACTCAATCCCCATTCATTTAACAACAACATGTGACCCCACATGCCTTTGTAGCATTGAAAATGAATATTAATTATAGAATTCATAAATATAATCAAAATTTTTTTCCTCTAGGAAGGAATAAATGCTACACATTCTATAATGTGGTTTGAATTCATATCCATAAAAAAAATGTATCTCCATAACCATGTACACTAGATATATAAAATAAAAGAATGCATTTTCATATCATAACTTTTTTCAAGACTTCAAGTAACCAAAAGATATGGATTATGTTAATCTCATATAGCTACTCATACATTCTTTATTATCTATGTTTATATTGACCTGGTCATTGAATACAACATATGTCAATCATTTGATATATGATAAAATCATATCCCCTATCCCAATAGATAAATACCTGACATGACTTAACTAGTTATGAAAATACCAACCTTCAGTATATCTAAATAATGGTCTTAGATGTCATAATTATCATATGAGAGGAAAAATCCCATCTGGGTTAAGGCTCAACTAACAACAAGATCAATAAGATACCCAACAACACATTATTAGCTAATATTCAAGGCTTGTGTAAGAATGAAATTAAAGTATGAATGTTCTTATAATTGGTATACTTCCAACCATAGGTATTATGTAAATACAAATAAAAACATGCACCACTATTATACCATTGACATAGTGTATGAAACTCAATGAGGTATTCTTATCAGGTCATCCCACACACAAAAATCATTTTGTACCTCTTGAGTATATTTCATATCTCTATAAGAAATCATACCCACTCTAACCATAACATTTAATTATAACCTATTATAATCTATGATGTACATTGGTCAGTTATAAATCATTGACATATATTTAGGGGTTAATTATAATTTCACTTAATGTGTAAATTCTCCTACAAATCAATTTTTTTATATTTTTGAAAAAATGCTCTTTTTTCGATGGAGTTGTATCCATTAAAAACAACCCAAAAAATATCAATAATGATAAACTCAATATAAATACTACCCAATTTAATAGAGGACTAGCATAAAGAATATTTAAAAATTTGAATAAAATTTAAAAATTCAAAACAAGAGTGGACCCTGCGACTCCCCAAAGATACAAAATGTCCAAATTAAATCATAAATTGTTGTACAATATCGATGACACCAAACCTACCAAAACCACAAACAATAGTGAAGCAACACACATGTAAACCAGTGCCAACATTAAAAATAATCACCATTATTAAGAAGGAAGAACCCCTAAAACCACTAAAAATGGAGTAAAAACCCAATCATACCATATGAAACAATAGAATACCACAAAAATAGATCTACCATTCTCAAACCAGTCACCAAATATATATTGGAACAACCCCCAATAAACCCTAGAGTGGACCATATGAAAACATAAAAGAATAGGAAAATATGGACGACCTTTTTTATATCATGATACATTTTTTATTCCAAAAATATTTTAAGAATATAAAAGATACCATAAATTAGTGCATACCAAGTCATATCCTATATCATATACCAATATATAGGCCTTATGTTTGATATTATTTTATCATTTTTTCTATCTTTTTACATCTCTATATAATTATTTCCATATATCTAAGCCAAAATATGACCAAATATACCCAATAAATTCATTTAGTATGTAACATTTATTATGAGAGTCTATTTAAATAACGATGAGACTTATAAGTCAAATTGGTAATGGTCAAATACATGGAAAATTATTTAAACTCACTAACTTCACAACATCAAATTTTATATTGTTTATAACTTTCCCTATATACTTAAAATACTTATAATTTCATCATTATCATTTTTGTTGGAACCATTTCTATCAAACAATTCCCTTAAAATAAATTTTTTATAAATATGTAACTATTTAAATTTTTCTTATCCAACAAATATGTAACCACTTTAGGATATTAAATAAAATAAAATTAGAATTTTGACTGGAATAATATTTTTATATTAAAATTTGATCTTATGTAAGTCCAATCATACTCCCACTAACCTCTTAGAAAATATATTATCATCAGTATATAATGATAAGAAACAAAAGATTCTTTATTTTAGGAAATAACACATATTTACTTTTAATGAGTATTAACAAATTGACTATAAAAACCATATTATATGTGGTATTCTTTATGTTTAGAGAAAAATTCTAAAAATAAAACTTTATAATTTAAAATATATGTCTGATGGGTGGTGGGACCATATCCATCATATTTTAATAAAAATCTAGATAAACTATTTCATCCTAGATAAAAAAAATTATCCACATATTCCTTTCAATAATGTTATATAATTTGATGAATCATAAACAATGCATATCAAATCCATCATCTCATATTATTCACAAAAACTCTTTGTTAAGAAACAACTTATCTTATCATATAATATACAAAATATGAAAATACAGCTCCATTATTTAAATTCATCAAGGCCTAATAAATTCCTTTGAATTAAAATCCATGATTCAAAAACCCTTTAATTAAATAATTTATGAAACACTAAAATATACAGGAAATGTTACTTTATTTTGAGCTACTTAATAGTTACAAGACTTGTAAAATATACATTTTGTATCATATACCTTTTAAAATTAATTAATTGACTCTATATCACTAATAACTTATAAAGACAATCCATGGAGTCTCTGAAAATCCATTAGGTAATTTGGATATTTACATCTAGTGGAAACATACCCATCCTTTTTTTCACCACCTTTAGGGGTCAATGACCATGGATTACTATTAAAAAAACCACATTTTTTCATTTAGTTTAAATATTTACCCTGCTGTACTATCAACATAGCATAAGAACCTGAACATCACATTACCAATTCCTCTATAATCTAAAATTTTAAAAAATGAGAAAAAAACATTTGAATCAATAAATTTGTTTGGAACATTCCCAAAAATTATTCTAGAATGAATTAGATAGATTGGTCAATCTATAATGGTAACCCCTAGTTTGTCCAAGTCATTAACATAATCAATTATACGGTATAATAAACCAAGAAATATGTTCCTTTAATAGTCTCACATATAGTGCCTCTCAAACCTTAATTAAATTCATATCTTCATCTCATAAGGAACTAGATTCACTTGTTAAATTACTTCAACCTTTGTTTACAGTGTCACCTTAAAAAAAAGAATTTTCATCATCCTTAAGAACAGTTCTTAGGTTTCAGTAACAGTCTAAGAGTTTTCTTAAATTAATATTGTAAATTATATATTATTGACCTCAAGGTAGTGTATTATGATGACGATGATAATATTTATCTATAAAAAAAGTTTTTATCAATTGAGTATCTTATTGTACAATCATTTAATGAGGAAATTTATCAAATGTGCTCCCACTAAAATGATGACTCATTTTAAAATCCACCAAATCCATTAGTGGTACATGATCAATATTTCAATATTAAATTAACCCACTTTATCATAAATCTCCCCAATTTACCATTTTTGTTATCCATTATTCCAATCATGTCATATATGACTCTTGGATGATTGATCAAATAACACCTTTCCCAATCCATCATATGGATAAAATCAACACTCTTCTTTGGTATCAAAGAAATAGATTTTCTAGGTAATTTTAACCAAAATAAAATTACAAAAAACAATGAACCTAACTCTTAGGGTCACCTCATTACTTTGTTCCTTACATAAGAAAATCTAGAGGTGCCTTTCTTTGGCCTGAACCCAATAGGTTTGTTGATCGATGCATCGCCCATATATTTTATGATACATTTCCCTTTAAATAAATGTAATTACTTAAAATTTTATAAATTTAGCATTATGAAAAGGATATCAATTTTTTAAATAGTAATCTCAAAATAATCTTATGTTTAATTTTTTATAATTTTCTGAAAAATGTGACTTTCAGTTGAATGGTTAAAATACCGATTTTTAAAAGAAAACTTTTTTTTATTTTATATTATTTTGAAAGTATAATTTTTATTTTGATTCATTTTATAATTTAATATATTTATTTATTTTAAAAATAATTAAATTGATACCATTTGGATCAATATTATACTTTATCTTGGTATAAAAATAATTTTAGACATAAAAAGGCATTTTCAGAAAACTATTTTTCTTTCATTTTATAGGTTTATTTTTAAAATAATTTTGTATCACTTATAAAACATTATTCATTCAAATTGGATTCCATATTTGGTATTAGGATAATTAATATTATTTAATAGGGTTAAATATTTTTTTTTTCATAATTAGTAGTCAAGATAGTAAAAATATGTCACCGTAATAAAATGGTATATCAGGTTAATTAAGGGAAAAACTAATGTGAAAAGGATTTAAAATATACCTAAGACATTTCATTACCATATTGTATGGGCGTATTTTATCCATAATCATCAAATATTATAATTTATTTCTATTTTCATTCATTTACTTTGATAAAGACCTCTATAACATTTTATGTAATGAAAAATAAAAGATTTCACCCAGTTTCTTTTAAATTAATCTTATATGTTTACATTGGGATAAATATAAGGTTTTAATGAATATTAAATTTTATTTTTTGATTAATTAAACTATTTTCATGATTGTAATTTATTTATGATTTTTAGTGATTATATAATTTCCTTAAATTCTTACATAACACTGACACGGTTCTTGTGCAAGAAGTGGAAAAATAAAAGTAAATAATTTTAAAAACATTAAATGTAATGTTTTATGGATTAATTATGGTCACAAAATAATTTTATCATTAATAATAATTTATTATTTATTTTTAAAAGTTTTAAATGTGAATTTCATTGCAATATTGATGTTTTAAAAGTCAAATTATGTGAATAGTTCTTAAAATGACTTTAATAGTATTTTATTTTAAATGATATTTCTGCCACAGAGTGAATAGTTTGGTGGTTACACCCCTAATATACCTATGGAGGTGTGTTGAGGAGGTCCTGGTTTTGAGACACTATATCTACAACTTTGTTTCATTTTCCCCCACCCCCAGACCCACTATAATATATGTTAAATAAAATATAATATATATTTTTAAAATCATAAAAATCATGAAAATGAAAAATTAGGATGATAAATGGTATAAAAGTTCCTCCATTTTCCATTTATAAGAAATTGTTTACCTTAGAAGTAAAATTATAACCCTTTAAGACTGAAAAAGTTATTATCATGGTGAATATTAAATTTGGTTACCAAAGGATTTTAACCAAAACATAAGGTTTAAAATACCACTTCAGCCTGTCGAAATTTTACTAGTTGATGGATTTTAACCATATCTTATATTATATTTAAATTAAAGAAAATTTTTTCTAATTTAACATGAAAATTAATTTATTATATTAATTTTTTTATTAATTCCATGGGTATCCCTTATTCCACTTATAAAAGGACATCCCTCCCCCCTCTTATTTTGTAACTCCCCGACCGCAGTTACCTAGAGTCGGTGCCTTATTACATAACATTGGCCTGATCACAAGATATCAAGTCTTGAAATACCGATTAGTTTAGTAGCCTTGTAAGTACTAGATATATACATAAGTTTTACATTACATCATGGAATAAAAAAAACATTGTGTCCCATTTGAACACACTCATATCCTTTGGCCTATCCTTGCAGGTTAATCATAATATTATTCTTCACATCCCAGGAAAAAGAAAACATAAGAAAGGGGAGAGATCATATGCTTAGTAAGGATAAAAATATAGCAGAAACTATCATAAATAAGAATTAACATTTATGAAAATGTATAAGACTAAAACACAAGCCTTTAAAACATAAAATTCATCATAATATGGAAAAGATAAATCAAATAATGTAATTTACTTATTCACATGGATATTATACTATTTGAATAGTCACCTGTAATATCAATATATAATTTCATAATGATGTAATGCGTAATGTCGGACATGATAACCACATAGTCCAAGCCTCATGCCAAGACCACAAATAAGAGTTTTTCAAGGCCTTGTGCCAAGACACTAGTTTGTCTCAAAATACATACTGATGCATCAAGGATCTATAGCAGGCTCCACCCATCACATACTATGTCCAATTCATTCCTCATATGAAAAGTTTGAAACATAATCTTAACATTTGTATTAAAACTAGCATACAAAATTTGAATATTTTAACCAAAAACCATGAATGGTATAAAAATAGCACATCCACAGTCCAACATAACTCATTAAATACAATATGGAAGATTGAATGATAAAAAATCAACCAAAATCAAGAATAATGATAGATATTGACACATGAAAAAAATCAGTAAAACTATTTGAGAGAAATATTTTATTTTTCTTGAAAACATTAAAAAGTATCACAATTTATCAATAAGCTATTAAAAATAGATTTTTGAATATATGTGTCCCATACAAATTTGAAACTTTTAAAAGGAATTTTAATTTCAAAAAATTCATGTCCATATAAATAAATCCTTAATATAATTTTTAAAACATGGACATTAATGATAATGATTTAGAAGAATAAATCTTTAAAACATTTAAAATGATATTTTTTTAGAGTTCCTAATGAAATGAGAGAAGCTTGAATACAAATAGTTTAGGTAATAAAAACATAATTATATCATAATAATAAAGGTATTCATGATATACGATGTAAAAGTATAGTATGTACACCATATAAGAGTGAATTGGTGCATAACAACAAAAAAATTCTTAATGGAATGTAAATTGAGATGAAATCCCTTATAAAGACTGTATCCTTTGGTTAAGGATAAATAAATGACATAATTATGTTTGAAAAATATAAACACACTCAATATTATGGGATATTAAGTGGAAATCAATCAGAGGACATTCACACATATTCTTGTAAAAACAACACCAATGACTTCGATGTTTAACTCAATGAATGGAAATTGAGTTAAGATTACTCTTATGAAGTTCATATCGATTACTTGAGAATTTATCAATGGGTTGATTATGTGTATAAAAATTATATCCACATAAAGGGAGTGGAAATTAGTACATAAATAAATAAATAGTGATTTCACACATAATTTTGGAGTAAAATAATCAATGAAGTTTAAGTAAAACCCAATGATTGGAAATAGAAATAAGAAATCCTCTTACCGATTTGGTAAATTGCGAAACATACACCCCATGAAAGAAGGATCATAAAATTAAGATGTAAATAACCATAAATTAAATTATATTACACAAATAATATAATCATGGGTAGTACATACACCACACAAAAAGAAATAGTGGCAATATAGCATGAATCTTGTGGGAATAAGAAGTGAGATAAAAACCACTTACCTAGTACTTTTCTTTAGTTGAGGGTAAATTAAAGTCCCTTATAATAGTTAAATCATTGTTATTAAATTATAAAATAATCACATACATAAATATGATATCATATATGATCTTCTAATATTGCTTTGTTAATAATATTTCAATAGTATCACTGTTTTGGGTGTTAACTGATTCGTTTTCCTTTATATATTTTGTTATGTAAGTCTTGTTTGTTATGGATAGGATGTATTTGATTAATATCCAGAATGATATTATGTTCTTAAAAATTATTTTAAATCATAAAATGAAAATTATTCTTGAATGGTTATGATGGGGAATGAATCTCATCGCATTTGTGGAGACGGTAATCTGTACGTACGTAAGAGTGACAATATCATTCTATTGATGGTGAAATAATATGTAATTGGATGGTATATTAGATATAATGAATTGTTAACATATTATATTTATTATTTACATAAATTATACTTACTATTATACCCATCCAAAAAATTAAGTGTTGATAAAAAACTACACCATGACGTGTAGACAGTAAACCGTACATACGCACGTATGGTGAATTTTTCATTCATTGGATGGATAGAATAATGAATATGGTTGTACCATATTTATAATAACATCAAATTATGTATAAGGTACTGGATTTATTATTTTTTATGGAAACAACAAAGAAAGTAGAAGTGGAAGAAGAAAATAATTTTGAAAGAGGTGATGAAATTATTACTTCTTCTACGGGGCGCTTCCGTTTTGATTTGATCAAAAGGGATTCATAGGTTGGATTTCTGATCAAAGTAAGGCCTCTAAGTTGAATTGAGGGTAGTTGGAAAGATATTTGAGCTGGGGTTGGCTGAGAAAAAGGTTTTGGAGGTATGATTTTGAGAGAAGGGGAAGTAACCTTTTATAAGAGAGATGAGGGTCATTTTAATAAATTCTTGAAATATTATTTTAATATAATATCATTTTCGATTTATAATGGCTCAAAATGGATTTATTTATATTATAAAGTGGGGATGGGTCTAAAAATATGAAACCAATAGGTTTCATACATGTTTATATCACTATATTATCCTTATCTTTTAGATTTAACTTTTAGTTAAATATATTAACTTTTACAACGTCTTCTTGTATTTATATATTACATGGTTTTTAAACTAACTATAAAATGCCTGGAGAGCCCCAAAGTGGTTCATTAATGACATATCTATAATTATATAATTTCTTTTTCTGGACCTTATTTTTTTATTATATAATTTAATAATATAGTATTTGTTTTAAAAACTCATTTATGCCAATTTTGACACTATTTAGTATTTGGTTTTTGTGAAAGTCAAAAAAACTTGATTACATCTAAAAAAATACATTACATAAACCCTAAGATGTCATATTAACCTATAAAATTAGGGGAATTCATAAAATTTCTCAATTTACATTTATTTTGACATTTATAATATCAATTATTTTAATATTTCATTAATAAGGTAATTACTAAATCATCATTATGTCATAAATAAACTTAATTATTTAATTTCTAAAAATTATAAATAAAATACAATGATGTAAGAAATCTTTTTATCTTTCTAATGAATATTTATAGTCAAAATTATCTTATGTATAACCCTGTATTTAAAATTTTCTAGTTATTAAACATTGAATTTTAAACTTTTAAATATTATTTAAATAAACTAATAATAAATGTCCTAATCTAATCCAAGTGTATAAAAGTGGATCACAGAAGCAGTAAAATTACGTTTTATGCAAATTTTCAAATGTGCCTAGAAGGTGGGTAAAAGACGTTAAAAAGTTCAATAAAATTTTATATCTAATATTATTATAAAATGTCTCTAATGAATTAAATTGAACTAATATATGTATTATGTATCTATTAGTACTTTAAGAAAAAAATTATTTATAAAAAAATTAAATGAAAAAGTCGGTTTTTATCTACAACGTAGTGTTTTTCACTATTCATAAAAAATTGAATGTTATAAAAAAAATACCAAATATTCACCCAAAGATAATTTTGATATTCCAAATTAAAAAATAATTTCTATTTTACCAAATTCAAAAAATATCAGTGGAATTAATTAATTTAAAATTAACTCCCATTGTCAAAATGAGAAAGTGGGTTTTTTGAGAAGTAAAAACTGTCAAAAGATTGATATGTGTTTATTTCTAATTTAAATGTTAAATTACTTCCAATGACCAATATTGGATTAAATAATAAAAATATAATATAATTATACTTCAAAACCATTCAAATGTATAATTTATCACTATAAATTATTTTGATTAAAAAGTTGTTTTTAATTAAAATTCAGTATCTTTCACTATTAATCAAAATATGAAAGTTTTAGAAAAACACAAAAAATTTATCCAAACTAAATTTTAATGTCCTTATTATAAAGTATAAGTTTATTTTTTCAAATTTAATATATAAAATTTCCAATATTGTATTTAAAAGGGGTTCTCCATTAAAAGGTGGTAAAATTGCATTTTTTGAAAAATACTTATTTTATCTAAAAAATTGAATTTGTTCTTATATTTTGTCTAAGTAACACATAATATGGATGTTAAAATTATATGGAGTATATAAAATTAAAAATTCAGTTAATATTATTCCTAACCGCTTTTTGAACAGCTAGTTTGGTAAGTCGTGGAGCGTTCGAACTTGGTGTTGCGTGTAGATCAAGCTATTGAATTACTTTAATGAGATAACGTACTATAAAATCACGTGGTTTTACATTCTCCCCTTCATTCAATAAATTGCGTCCTCGCAATTTGAAAATTTTCATCAAAAATAAAAGGTTAAAAATAGAAAATACCGCTGTGTAAAATCCACATCGGAAATAGGGTTAATAAAATTTAGTCTTAATAAGAGAGAACGAGAAATGAAAAAGTCACCACTAAATTAGGATTTCGAATAGGAGAACACTGGTAGAAATTTGAGACATATAACTGGAGGGAAAATGTAAATATTTATAGGGAGTGATTGAGGTCATCAATCTCAAATAATTGAACAATAAATAGAAAATTGAGGGCCTCAAATCCATCAATAAATGATGACTTAAAATATTATTGGTTCAACAAAACATAATGTATTAGGATAACACATTTTTGGTTTTAAGATCCATTCCCTAAAGTTTTAGAATTAATTTCTTCATAGAATAATAAATAAAATACATGACAAGTAGAGTTCCGTCATTTAACTAATTTATACCACAAACTCATCTTTCACTCCAAAATATTATAGAACTCAAAAATATTCTATTTATCCTTATCGTATATGGATTAAAAATAAAATGAATTTATAATTAAATTATCAGATCATTTAAAAAAACTACATTATACAAACCAAGACATCATGTATGCCAGTGGTAGGTGATTCACCCTTGTCTCCCTTCGGTTGCGGGTTCAAGTCTCGCAGCTTCGCCAGACGTGACGGGTTGTCGTCCGACCTTCGGGTTGTCCTTTTTAAAAAAAAGTAAAAAAATAATTTTAAGAAATGTTTTAACCTTAAACCATAGTATCCAATGTCCAACTTAATTCAATCCAGCCTTTATACTTATCCGAAATACTTGTGTCCAAACTCATAGTCCAAAAATTTATAAGGAAGGTCAACATAACATAATGAAGATCTCTTTTTTCCACATAATAACATGTGTGTACCTTCATCATGTATTCTCTTAAAAGATGGTAACACACTCAATTACCATAAAACCTTATTTATTACAATCATGCACCCTTATTCCTTATAGAATATTAGATATAATCCTTATATCCAAAAAATTGAATACTCCAACAATGATGGAATAAACAAACCATTAATTAGTTCCAAGGTAGTCAAGAATATTCAATATAATTTTTCCAAATAAACCATATCTTTTTCCAAAATCACTACCTCAGTATCAGGACCATATTAAGGTTTATCTTTCCTTCAACCATGAATTTTCTAAAAAATTTAACTTGCTATTGAGTCACTTTTCCTAGTACCATATAATATCAAATCCTCAATGAAATAGTACTACAATACAATCTTTATTTATTTCCACAATTAATATAACCAGTACATCATTGATACAACACTCAAATGAAATAATTAATTAAAAAAATATAAGAGCACTAATTATTCCTCTTCATATGCAGTAGTATCATAACTTTATTATTATCGAATATCATCATTTGGGGTATACTTTGATGATTTGGACATTGATTTGAGTAGTGTCCCAACTCCTTGTAGATGAAGCATTGTACATTTGAAACCCTTTTCTTACCCTTGAAATCACGTACTGGGTGTCCTTTTTCTCCACACTTATAACAAACTCCCATTCCCTTCAAGCATTTACCAAGGTGATTTTTTCCACAATTATCACATATGGGAAAATCCTTCTTTCCCTTCTTCCCTTTATCCATATTTATCTCTACCATCCTTTTCTTCTCCATCTTCCCTTCAAAGTCATAGGACTCAGAGAATTCATTACTTATCTTGTTAACACATGTTATTATTTCTACATATGATGAGAATATGTGGGAGACTATTTCCCTTCTAAATGTTGTCTTAAGACCATGAAAGATATGATATTTCTTACTCTTTGGATCATGCGTATTTCTGGAGTTCTCATTCATTATACTGGGCACCATTCATAAACAATGGAATACACTAGGTTAGTTTATGAATCAAAATTAATAATTCCAAACTTGTAAAATACCTAATGTAAATTGAAAAGTGTATGTATATAATACATAATTATAAAAATGTTTTCTTTGAGGAAGTATTTACTCATAAATCCTTCATAATGGCTTGTAAACAAAATATGAATTATCCTAAGCATATCCCCCAGGAGTATTGTAACCAAGAGTGCGTCAAGGCCCATTATTGTGGACCAGTTCCCATTCGAGTCTAGATCAAAGCGGTGTTTTTGGGTTTTACCCCTAGATAAATCTATGCTAGAGCCGCCTCTACCTGTTCGTATCCAGACAGGGATGTATTGCTTGGAAAATTCACAAAATCCCTATATTACCAAAATTCAAGGAAGTTATTCTATAAAAATCATCAAAGACTATCTTAGGGTAATTTTCTCTAATAAGGGTTTTTCTAAATCTAGTTTCCAAGGTTTTTACTAAACACCCCCTAATACAAACTGTAACGCCCCGACCCTGGTTACCCATAGTCAGTGCATTATTACGTAACATTGGCATAATCACAAGAGATCATGTCTCTAAAGACCAATTAGTTTAGTAGCCTTGGAAGTACTAGATACATACATAAGTTTTACATTACATCATGGAATAAAACAAAACAACATTATGTCGCCTTTCAATAAACTAATATCCTTTGGACTATCCCTACAGGTTAATCATAATATAATTCTTCACATCCTGGGAAAACGAAAACATAAGAAAGGGGTGAGCTCAGTTGCTCAGTAAAGATAACAATATAGCGGAAACTATCCTAAATAAGCAAAAACAATTAAGGCAGTGTATAAGACTAAAACAAAATCCTTTTAAACATAAACTTCAGCATAATATGGAAAATATAAATCAACTAATTCCATTTACTTATTCACATGGATATTATACTAGTCTAATAGTAACATGTAATATCAACAGCTAATTTCATAATGATATAATGCATAATGACGGGCATCATAACCACATAGTCAAGCCTTATGCCAAGACCATAAATAAGATTTTGTCAAGGCCTTGTTCCAAGACACTAGTTTGTCTCCTAAGACCTACTGATGCATCGAGGAGCTATAGCAGGCTCCACCCATCACTTACTAAGTCCAATGCATTCCTCATAAGAAAAGGCTGAAACATAATCTAAACATTCGTATTAAAACAAGCATATGAAATGTCAATATGTTAACCACAACCCATGAATGGTATAAAAATAGAACATCCACAGTCAAACATAACTAATTCAATACAATATGGTAGAATTTATTATAATAAATCAACCTTAGTCAAGAATAATGAAGAATATTGACTTAGATGAAAATAATCAGTAAAACTATTTTAGAGAAATATCCCTTTTTTCTTGAAAACATTTAAAAGTCTCCCTATTTATCAAGAAGCTGTTAAAAATAAATTTTTGAATCAAAGTGTCCAATACCACTTTATATATTTTAAAAGGAAGTTTAATTTTAAAACAACCATGTCTATATAAATAAATCATTAACACCATTTTTAAAACATGGACATTAATGAGAATGATTTAGAAGAATAAATCATTAAAATATTTAAAATGATATTTTAGTTAGAGTTCCTAACCAAATGAGAGAAGATTGGATACAAATAATTGAGGTAATAAAAACATAATAATATCATGAGAATAAAAGGATTTATGATATACTATTTTAAATTATTGTATGTACACCATATAAAAGTGAATTGGACCATAACAACAAAGAAGTCTCAATGGAATGTAAATTGAGATGAAATCCCTTATAGAGACCATATACTTAAGTTAAGGATAAATCAATGACATAATTATGTGTAAAAAATATAAATACAGTTAATATGATTAGATATTCAGTGTATATTAATCAGAGGACATTCACACATATTGTTGTAAAAACAACACCAATGACTTGGATGTTTTACTCAATGAATGATAATTGAGTTAAGATTACTCTTATAAAGTTCATATCAATGAGTAGAGAATTTATAAATGGGGTGATTATGTGTTTCAAAAGTATATCAACACAAAGGGGGGTAGAAATTACTAAATAAATAAATATTTATTTATTTCTCACATAATCTTGGAATAACATAATCAACGATGTTTGTGTAAAACCCAATGAGTGGAAATAAAAATTAGAAATTCCCTTAATGATTTGGTAACTTACGAAAAATACAACCCATGAGATAAGAATCATACAATGAAGATGTAAATACCCATACATTAAATTATATTACACATATAATACAATCATGGGCAGTATATACACCACACAAAAGGAAATAGTGGCAATATAGCATGAACCTCATAAGAATAAGAAGTGATATGAAAACCCCATACCTTTTACTTTTCCTTCATCAAGGGTATGTTAACCTCATATATAATATTCAAATAATTGTTATTAAATTAAAAAATAACAACATACATAAATATGATATCATATATAATCTTCTAATATTTATTCGTTAATAATATTTCAGCAGTATCATTGTTTCAGGTGTTAACTGATTCATTTTCTGTTATATTTTTTGTTACATAATTCATGTTTGTTATAGATAGGATGTATTTTATTAATATCTAGAATGATATTAATTTATTAAACATTATTTTAAATCATGAAATGAAAATTATTCTTGAATGGTTATGATGGGGAATGAATCTCATCGCGTTCGTGGAGACGGTAATCCGTATGTATGCACGAGCGATCATATCATTCTATTTATAGTGAAATCATATGTAATTGGATGGTATATTACATATAAAGAATCATTAACATGTTATATTTATTATTCATATCAATATACTCATTATTATACCCATCCAACTAATGAAGTGTTGAATAACAAACAACCTCACGTCGTTGAGACGGTAAGTCGTACGTACGCACGTATGGTGACTTTGTAATTCATATGATGGATAGAATAATGAATATGTCTATACCATATTTATAATAAAATCAAAGTATGTAGAAGGTACTAGATTTATTATTTTGGTATGTAAAAAACAAATAAAGAGGAAGTAGAAGAAGAAAAGAACTTTGAAAGAGGTGATGAAATTATTACCTCTTCTTCGAGTGGTTCCTTTTTTATTTGATCAAAATGGATCCTTATGTTGGATTTCTGATCTAAGTAAGGACTCTTGGTTGACTTGAGGGTTGTTGGGAAGATATTTGAGTAGGGTTTGGCCGAGCCAAATAGATTTGGAGGTGTGATTTTGAGATAATGGGAAGTACCCTTTTATAAGAGAGATGAGGGTCACTTTACAAAAAGTTTGAAATATTATTTTATTATAAAATAATTTTTGGTTTATAATGTCTCCAAATGGATTTATTTCTAATATAAGGTGGTTATGGGTAGAAATTATCTCATATGATAGGTTTTAGATAAGTTTAGGTAACAATATTAACCTTGCCTTTTAGATTAAACTCTTAGTTAAATAGTTTAACTTTTACAATGTCTTCTTGTATTTTTATATTACATGGTTAATAAACATACAATAAAATTCCAAGAGAACTTAAAGTGATTCATTAATGACATATATATCATTATATAATTCCTTTGGATAAACCTTATATTTTTAGGAATATTATATCATTTAATAATGTTGTATTTGTTTTAAATCTCAATTATGTCAATTATGACACCGTTAAGTATTTGGTTTTTGTGAAAGTTAAAAAAACTTGATTTATTCGAACCAAATACACTAAATCAACCATAACACGTCATATTAACATATTAAATTAGTGTAATGCATCAAAAGTCTCAATTTATATTTATTTTGACAATTATAATATCAATTAGTCTAATCTTTCATTAATAAGGTAATTACTACATCATCATTGTGTCATAAATAAATTTAATTATTTAATGTCTAAAAATTATTAATAAAATACCATGATGTAGGAAATATTTTTATCTTTCTAATTAATATTTATAATCAAATTTATCTTACTTATAAACTTATATTAAAAATGGTTTAGTTATTAAACATTGGGGTTTTCACTTTTAACTCTTCTTTAAATAAAATAATAATAAATGTCCTAATATAATCCGATTAGATCAAAAAGGATAATATTTTATTACTAATGTTTATTTTGGTTAAAAAAAACTTATCCAATAAAATTAGAACATGTGTTAGGCTAATTAGAATATCAGCTTTTTCCTTTAATTACCCTATTTACTTTTAACCGTGGTAAATAAAATTCAATGGTTACTATTCACTGAAAATTATTTTCATCTTATTGAACCACATTTTACTTACTAATATCAATCTTGACTCTTGTATTTTTGAAATTTAGTTCACATAAGTGGTAAAATTACGTTTTTTGCAAATTTGCAAATGTTCCTAAAAGGCGGGTAAAAGTTGTTAAAAAGTTCAATAAAATTTTATATGTCTAATCTTATTATAAAATATCTCTAATGAATTAAATTGGAATAATATATTTATTATGTATCTATTTTTTACTTTAAGATAAATTTTTATCTAAAAATAATTATTTAAATGAAAAAGTTGGTTTTTATCTACAACATAGTGTTTTTAAATATTCATAAAACAATTGAATGTTTTCAGAAAAATACAAAAAATTCACCCAAAGATTTTTTTTATTTTGAAAAATAAAAAATTATGTCTATTTTACCAAATTAAAAACATAGGAGTTTAATTAATTAATTTAAAATTAATTCCCGTTGTCAAGACCAGAAAGCGGGTTTTTGAGAAGTAAAAACTATCAAAAGATTGATATGTGTTTATGTCCTATTTCAATGTGAAATTACATCCAACGACCAATATTGGATTAAATGAGAAAAATATAATCTAATTATACTTAAAAACATTAAAATGTATAATTTAAAA
Organism: Viscum album; assembly: GCA_963277665.1. Lineage (NCBI taxonomy): Eukaryota > Viridiplantae > Streptophyta > Magnoliopsida > Santalales > Viscaceae > Viscum > Viscum album. The sequence continues at coordinate 898,999,680 of OY728120.1, forward strand.
CTATAAATTATTTTGATTAAAAAAGTTGTTTTCAATTAAAATTTAGTATCATTCACTATTTATCAAAATATGAAAGTTATCAGAAAAACACCAAAAACTTTTACAAACTAAATTCTTTCCCTGATTCCAAAGAATAAGTTTATTTTGTCAAATTTAATATATAAAAGTGTCAAATAGTGTATTTAAAAGGGTTATCAATTAAAAGGTGGTAAAATTTCATTTTTTGAAAAATACTTTTTTTATGTGAAAATTTGAATTTGTTCTTATATTATGTTTAAGAAACCCATAACATGGATGTTAAAATTATATGGAGTATATAATATTCAAAATATATTTAATAATATTCATAACTTAATTTTGAACGGCTAGTTTGGTAAGTCGTGGTGCATTCAAACTCGGTGTTGCGTGTAGCGCAAGATATTGAATTACATTAAAGAGATAATGTACTTTGAAATCCTGGGGTGTTATATATTTACAACATAATGATCCTTATAGATCAACCAAAATCTTCACATTTAGCTTATAAGATAATTTTTATATGTTTTATATGTAATTTTCTTCTTAAAATACAATTCTGAGCGTCCTTAATTAGAGATCTAAGGGAGGTCAACTGAAGAAGAGGTAATCATTCTTACAAATCATTGAATTTTAATACTTCTTCTACTTAAAATAATAGTTTCTTAACCATAAAAAATAAATAATAATGTTTCATAAATATATTTATATTTAATTATGATTAATTGAGAAAAACGTTACACCTATTTTCCACCGCATGGAAGGTGAAAACATCGTGTGTTCATACATATGGCTTACCATCTCCACACAGCGAAGTAATTTATTTTTTCATAAAAATTTCAATTGGATGGTTATAAAGATGTAATTAATTAATATATATTATATTTATTAAATAATTATAACTTTTTTAATATAATATACTACTTAACATTATATCCTTACACTCATTAATAAATGATATTGCCGCTTATGTGTACGTGTGGACTACCACCTTCACAAAGTGATGTGAATCATTCTTCATGTATGTAATTCAAGGATGATTGAAAATATTTACATAATGAATATATATTATATTTATATAATTAATAAAATTATTGAGATTACAGAACCATGATCAAGATTCAAGGAATGAAACTACTAAACCAAAACTTACCTAAAATAATGCAATAGTTAATACTCACAAACTATGATATTAATAAAAAAATTATTAATAAACGGGTGTCGTAATATTATATATGGATCATATGTGATATTATAACTATTAATATGGTTATTTTATATAATTATAATAAAAATATATTTATTATATAGGAAGCTAAAATCACATACCAAGAAAGTCAAACTTAAGGTAAGAGATTTCTTTTACAATATAATTTTATTTATGGGTTGTTATTTCTTAAATTTTCATTGAGGGAAATTAAATGATCCTTATCTAATAAAACCACTTTATTTTTATCCTATGTTTATTCATTTAATTGTATATGTTTCATCTCCTTGGTAATTAAAATGATTGGGAAAATGTTTCAAAATAAAAATGAATTTATTTCCTCTTTGGTCATTTATTTTTTTCTTTAATGTATATATTTTCTTTTAAAAAATATCAGGAATATTTTTACTATTATACAAATAATTATTGAAGTCATTTTACCCATTTTTTATTTCTATGAAAAGGTTTAAAATGAATCTTCTTATCATTTTCCAACCGAGGTACTTTTTACGAAAAGTGAGAATAAAATCTTTGTTTTAATATACACCACATGAAAGAATTTTCCCACAATAATGACTATGCTTTTATTTTAATTTTCAATTAAACGTTTCCATGTTTATATTCAAATAGTTTTTCCAAATATAAAGGATATTTTTGTATTTTAAATTAGTTTTTTCAAAATAAAATTGGAATATTCCTCAATAAATGTTATAATGATCTATTAAATGTTCTTTCATTTATAACAACACCCGTTGATGTTACTGGGGATATGATCCAGGGATAACATATTTATTCTTCCCTTAGATTGTTTATGGTGATGAAATATTGATGTTCCATACTCTTTATTCAATATAGATACTTGTTTACTTATAAATAATTTGGAGAATGAATTATATTGATCAGTCAAAATATAAGGAATGAATAGGTTGTGAAAGTGATGAGTGGGTCCCTATTATAGATAGATCATTGCTTCATCAACATGTCTCATGTGAAAAACAATATTCCTGCCATATTAGATGTGTATTTTTTTTATACATACACGTTAATTGAGAATCATGTCTTGGTTGTGCTAATATTAATGATATCTTGGTAGGGCATCCTTGATCATGAATGTCTAGAATTAGTCATCTGTTTTATTTAGAATTTAGTTTTAATTCCCCTTGTGTTTACTATGTTAATATTAGTAATGTATTCTCATTAAACTAAAGTTATTTATTTAATTGAATGTGTTTTTATTATCCACTCATCAATGTTGATTATTCATTATTTAATAATGTTATATTCCTATGTACATAACCAATAATGAGAATTTTAGCTCACCCATTATTTGATTTACCTTCTATAGGATATAAAGAAGTTCATTATGAATGATATCAATGATTAAATAATGTTTCTTATGCTATGTTTTTTATATTTAAATTGTAATATGGGAGTCATCTATATGTATCGAGTTTTATAAGACTGGTAAACTAATCTATCCTGTGTCGTGAGATCCATTGTATCGTATACCAACGTAACAAAGTAAAACTTTTATTCGGGTTACTGGAGTTTATTTTTTATAGTTGGTATCTGAGTATGTTTAATAGGAACCTTGGGAAATTTATTTGAAATGAACATAGGTAACATGATTATTTTGATAATTCGTTATAGTAATTTTTTAACCATTATATGTATTTTTAATTTATGGTTTAATATCCAAGATGATTATGATATAACTCAGTGTATTCCATTTTATAGTGATGGTGAATAATTTAAGATAGGGAATAAAAACCCATAGTCAATGTAGGGATTTCTTTACAGAATAAGCCAATATAGATCATCTTGGAACTGGGCATATCATAGCCATATTTGGGAAACAGACTCAAGTTATAATGAATAACCTTTCTCATAAAAAATATGTTATTCCACATCATGATTAACCTATGTTATATTGATTCGTGATTCATAAGAATCCATATTTTAATGGAACTACTAATCCATTAGTAGATGAAAAATATATTATGTCCCTCAAAAGTTATTCATGGCTTTAGGAAGTAATGGAAGTGAAAAATTTATTCTGGTCATTTATTTTTTGAAAGGAGATACCGATAAATGGTGGTCATGGATCTAGAACACTAATGTTTTCAATAAAACAGAATGAATGGAATTTATAATTTTTAAATAGATACTCTTTGAGAAATACTTACCTAGAGAATAGTGAGTTGAGATAGAGAGAAAGGTCCTCAAATTATATAAGAGGGAAGAAGAACATGGGGTAGAGTATGAGGATAACTTTAAAATATTATTCTATCATGTTGCGGACTACATATATAATTCATAAAGTAATATTGACCATTTGTTTGATGGTAATATGATGATTAATTGAAGGGAACAGTTTTCTCAAACATTTTAATCATATAATGAATTAATATCAAGTGCTTTATGATATATAAAAAACATTTTAGGTATTATATATTCATGTAAAGTCAAAAAAATAAGATGTTGATTGATTACCATGAATAAAGAAATGTTTTAATGAAGAATAATGGAAGGAATTGAATGAAACTGTTGTTATATAGTGTTTTAGATATATAGTTGTGGGGATTATTCAAAATAATTTTCCAAGAATTAGGGGAACCAACCATAGAATAATCCAAAGGGAAAAGTCCAAGATTATACAATTACTGTATCCATAGGGGAATTTCCTAATGATGTGGTGAAAGGAACACAAATCATCCACTCTGAAAGTGAAATTGTTTCATTTGATTTATGTTCTACCCACTCTTTTAAATATATATTATTTTTTATGGGTATCATATCAACACCTCAATGATTAAATGATGAGTTGGATGTGGAAACTCCTAATGGTAGAATTATCGCATCTCATGTTTATAGATCCTATTTGATAGACGTTTTTGGGTATGTTATCCCTAAAAATATTGTTATTCTTCTTATAGTCAGAATTGATCTAATCCTGGGAATGGATTATATCTCTCCATATAGAGCCCATATCAGCTATTTAGTAAGGGAAGTTGCATTTTATATTTCTAATTGACCTACAATTGTCTATTGGTTTAAGGATAAACATGAACTGCCTATGGAAATTACATCCATCATATGGAATTTAGTACATATTCCCATGGGATATTTATCTCATATGGTTGGAGAGAAACTCAAAATTGAGGGTATTCTTACTATATAGATGTTTATTAAGGTATTTACAGAATACTTACCATGTATTCTTCTAAATCATGAAGCTGAATTTTCAATAGAATAAATACATAGTGCTATAAAAATTTCAATGACTCTATATAGAATATCCCCAATTGAGTTACCCGAATTGAATAAGCAATACTAGTATAATCTAGATAAGGGATTCATTCTTCCTGGTGAATCAGTATGAGGTGAACCTATTATTTTTTATTTAGAGTAAAGATGGTTAAATTATTTTTTTTCATTGATTATCATAAACTTAATAAGATCACTATTAAGAACATGTATATGTTACCTCATATTGATGACATGTTTGATCAATTATGTGGAGATAAATATTTTTCCTTGATTTATCTTTAATTTGGACATCATAAACTAAGGGTAAAGGAATATGATATAAATAAGATAAACTTCCACAAAAGGTATTCCCATTATGAATTTATTGTAATGCCATTTTGACTTACCAATGCTCTTGGTATCTTCATAGATTTATGTAATAGAATATTTATTGATTACATCGATTATTTTTTTGTAGTATTTATAAATTAAATTCTTATACATTTTAAGTGCATGTAATATCATGAAGAACATTTATGGATTGTGATGGTAACCCTGATGAAGGATGAGATATATTCCATATTTACTAAGTATGAATTTTTAATATAAAAAGTCTAATTCATGGGTCATATAATTTAATGTGAGGGTATGTTGGTGGATACATAAAAGATAGAAGTTATTTATTATTGGCCTATACCAACCATAGTAATCATGATCCATATTTTTCTTGGATTTTCAGGATACTACTGATGCTTTATGAGATATTTTTCTTGGCTATGTAATACACTCACAAAATTGACTTTGATGGGGGTTCGATTCTAATTAACAAATGAATGTGATGATAATTTCAATAAACTAAAGAGATTGTTGGTCAATATGACTATACTTACACTACCCTGTAATAAAGATGGGTTTGGGAAATATATTGATTCATCAATAAAGGAACTGGGATTTTTCCTTGTGGAGAATGATATGTTGGTAACTTATTCCTCTTTCCAATTGAAAATTCATGAGAATTTTTTTCTGAATCATAGTTTGGATCAAGATTTGGTAATGTTTCATGAATGATATATAGGAATTATAAATATAGTGAAAGGTATGACATATATATATTGATCATAAAATATTGAAGTATATATTTAGATAGAAAGAGTTGAATATGTAATAGATAATATGGTTGGAGTTTATTAATGATTATGTTTTCCAAATTCATTACCACCCTAGGAAAGAAAAAATTAGTTGTGATGTTCTATGTCAAAAGGACCATGATAGTATATCAATGATAAGGATTAAAATAGATCCAATATATATAGATTTTTTGAATATTTATATTGAAATATTGAGGAAATGGGACATATCTTATCATTTTTAGATGAATGTTCAACCATCCATCCATGAGATGATTAGGAAGCCATTGTAAAAGGATGTGAAATTATAGATGAATGTAAGGAATGTTTCTGAGTTCAAAAATGATCATATTGTATTTACAAGGTTCATGAACTAATTATTTGTTCTATAAATACCATAATTTAATAATTATTTCTTTTATGAAGCACTTAATTCATCATTCTCTATTAATCCTAGATATAGGAAGCTATATAGAGATCTGAAATTTTATTATAGTATGATAAAATAAAAAGGTGTATTTTAGAGTATATATCATGATTACCAGGTCATAAAAATGTTATTTATGTGGGATAGAAGTCTAATGGGATGTTACAACCAATGCCCATACAAGATTGGAAATGGGAAAATGATAACAATTATTTAATCATGGGACTCCCCAAAACATCTAAAGGGGATAATTCTATTTGGGTTATAGTAGATAAACTCATGAAATTAGTGTGTTTTATTTCCATTAGAGATGATTTATATCTTTATAAACTTACTTTGTTACACATTCAGGATGTTGTAAGATTTTATTTAGTGCCACTCTCAATTATATCTAATTAAGATATTAGGTTTACCTCAATGTTTTGGATAATCCAATAAGAAAATTTGGATATAGAGTTGATTTCCAATACTTCTTATCATCCTCACATATATGGTTAGTCTTAGAGGACCATTTAAACTCTAGAATACATTTTGAGAGCGTTATCTATGGATTATAAATTTGTTTGGGGTAAATAACTACATATGGTGGAATTTAATTACAACAACAACATTCAATAAATCATTCCAATCGACTCTTATGAATTCTTTTATGGTAGGAAGTTCAGAACTCCAACGTGAATATAAAAAGTTAAAGAAAGGAAGCTATTAGGACCTGATCTAGCCAAAGAAATGGCTGACAAGGTTAGATACATTCAACATCAAATTATAGAAGCTCATATTTGACAAAAAAAATATATTTAAAATAAATTTTGAGATCTAGAGTACAAATTTAGTGACTCGGTATTGCTATAAACATCACATTGGAAGAAGGATATTAGATTTGGAACTAAGGGGAAGTCGAGCCCTAGATAAATCAGACCCCTAAAAATTATTCATCATATTGGGATGATAAATAATCACTTGAACATAAATTTATTCTCTTCAAATTTCATGATGTGTTCCTTGTATTTATCTTGAGTAAATACATACCATATCCTTCAAATGTACCAAACTCTAAGTTCATACTTCTAGATTAAGATATATCTTATGAGGAACAACATGTGGAGATTATAGATCATAGAGATATATTTCTATGAAAAAAGACCACTCACCTGGTAAAAGTTTTCTTATGAAAGTATAAAATTGAGTAAACTACATGGGAACCCACATATGTAATGAGAGAGAATCTTCCTTATCTATTTATATTGATGTGATCAAATTCTGAGGTTGAAATTCTTGTAAGGGGGAGAATGTAACAACCAAATATTTTATGATATATCTATCTTCATATAAATGAAATTTATTTCAATTTTATAAATTTAATATTATTTCAGGGATATTTTTTTTTGAATAAATAATATCAGAATTATCATAGGGTTATATTTTGGGGATTTTATGAAAAAGTTGATTTTTCCAAATTGTGAAAATATCGATTTTTAAGAAAAATTTCCTTTTATTTTTTAGTAATTTTAAAGAAATTTTTTTATTTGGATTAGTTTTAAAATTTCATTGTTTTATTTTTGTTAAAAATAATTCAATTTATATCTTTCAGATCAATATTATACTAATCATGGTATAGAAAGACTTTTACACTTTTTTTAGAAAAAAAAATCAATTCAATTTATAGGTTTATTTCAAAGTTAATTTCATAAATTTATAAAAACTAAATCTTATAAAATGGATTAAATATTTGGAATCATCATCAATAATATTTTATAATAATTTCTACTTAATTTTTTGTCATAATGAATAATAATATTAGTAAAAATATATGACCATGGTATGATGGAATAATCAATTAATTTTGGTTACCACTAACGGGAAAAGGCATTACAATCTAAATGACAGATATATTTATAAACTTTGATGAGGCGAGTTTTTCCATCCCCATCTAAGTGTTTAATATTTTTCCATTTGGATTCGTTTTCTTTGAGAATATCCTATATAATATTTTAAGTATATAAAAAAATCAACTTGTCATTCTCTTTAAATTTCTTTTATATGTTCACATAGGGATAAAAATATGTTTTTCATTATTATTATAATTATATTATTTTTAGTATGGTAATTTATTTATAATTTTTAGTGATTATATAATTACCATAAATTCATATAGAATGCTAACACAATGCTTGTGAAAGTAGCAGAAAACAACGAAGTAAATAATTTTGAAAACACTTAATGTAATTTATTTTTGATGAATTATGACAAAAAAATATTTTTATATTTAATTACTTATGATTAAATGGATTATTTTTTAATTCCATTTGTGTCTTGATGATTTTAAATTAAAATCGTGTGAATATTTCAGAAAATGACTAACATTATTCTATGATAAATAATATTTTATTAAATTATTTTAAAATACTAAAAATCCTGAAAGAGGATAGCTACAATAAGTAAATGTCTACAATATCACAATTGGGAATTTATGAGAAAACTAAAATATTTTTTTTAAAATACCACATTAACCAACAAATATTTTAATGGTTGAATGTATTTCAGTCATATATTATCTTTTATTAGAAATTATAGTGACATGGTTCCACTTTCACTTGAAAATAAATTTATTATATTTAATTTTTTTTAATTCCATGTGTGTCATTTCCTATATTTATAAAAGGACACCCCTTCGCTATATAATATACACCACATTGATCATACTAGGTAGACTTATCCCTATAAAATTCTCTTATAAACATCCATAAACATTAATTAGAGGTTATGTTACTCAAAAAATACCATTCCAAGGGTCTTTAATAAGGGATCTAAAGGAGGTCTACCAAAGAAGAAGAAATTATTTTTACAACCCTTTAAAATTTATTTATTATTTTTAATTTAATAAATCTTTTTTAAACAACATAAAATAATGAATCTACTATCATGAAAATATTCATATGTTATTACATTATTAGATATACATTTTCCACCTATTTTCCATCATATAGAAAGAGAAAACATCTCTCATGCCTAGACAAGAATTATGATGTCCACTCATTAGTGTAATTCATTATTCATCGCTATTTCACTTGGATGTTTATAAATATGGACCTAATGAATATATATTTTATTTATTAAATAATTATGATTTTGGTTCCATAATATATCATTTACCTTCTCACCCTGATACTCATTAAAAATGATAACTTTTCTTATGCATACGTGTAGACTACCACCTACACAAAGTGATGTGATTCGTTTTTATTGTATGCATTTCATGGGTGAAGTAATATTCAAGGACCAAAACTACCAAACCAAAACATACATGAAAAACACATAACACTTAACACTTAAAAACACTGATTTTAATGAAGAATTATTAATAAAAGGGTGTTGGGATGTTATATGTGGATTATCACAACCCGTCCCAAAGGGGCCCACATAGTGACTACCCCAAGAACACCTCCAATAGGCCAATGGATGGAAACCAGTGTAGGGTAGGAATATCCTTCAAATGGGAGGCGTTCGACTAAAGTACTTGTACACAAAAAGACATATACAAGCCCCCACAATGCTGAAATGTAAACAACTGAATGAATACATGAATACATCTAAGATCCCACAAGAAAGTATGATAATAAAGTAATAAAAATGGAAAAGGGGAAAATATAATCCTAACCAAAAACTATAAATATTCCAACATTCTACAAGGGAGAGGACTAAGTAAAATGAAAGGTCCTAAAAAACACCTCGATCTGATACGCTCTAGCTATGCTCCACATTCCTCCAGTCCTCTTAGGACATCGTAAAAAGGGCTATCATCTACACAAGATATTACACTTCTTGACAAATCCCATGTCAGGGTGAGTATAACAATACTCAGTAGGATAACCTAAAAACACTAAACACAAATCACCGAGTATAGTCAGAACAAAACAAGATATAACAAAAAATGTAAAACTGAAGCAAGGAAGAACCCAAATATACTTAGGATGGAAACCATTCCATAATGTGGTAAAAAAATTCCAGCTATAGGATTTTTCATGATGCAATGATAATTTGATATGAACTTTCTCCATGATCCATGTTACCATTAGAGACACTCGACAAAGAAGTATGGGTCCTTGGGCTCTTCCCAAGGATGTTTTCTAGTCAAAGGGGACCTTGATACATAAATAATGGGTCACTCCTAGAACCATTGGGGGACACCATAACCTGAGTTTGGATCAAACCGCCAGGTAGTGGATCAAACGTCAGTGATTCCACAAACTCTAAAAAAACAAATTTCTAGATTGAGGATCAACTCCATTCTTTAGGAGGTCATGATGATCTCACAAACTCTAACTAGAGATGATAGAGGATCGTAGACCATTATCATGGAGGGAAACCGCAACTCTATATGAGATTCGGCCTCTAGATGTGATCACAATCCAGTTATTTGGATGTAATACTTCAATGTATCATCTATGAAAAGGACCGTGGTAACACACACAACCTATAATGGTCGAAACTAAGAAAAATTAAGAGCCTTAAGAACTCTTGAAGGGGGTAAATTTCATGTCCCAAGGGGTACATGGAGTGTCATGATATCCCATGTACTCCCCATGTGGAAGAGCCTCACACGACATGTAGTATCCATATGCACAGCATGTAGAAGGATATATATGGATTTTAGAGACATGTTATCTTTCACATGTCACTTAATTAGTTCCATCTAACAAAGTAGTATCCATGTTTCGGTCCCTATACACCAAGCCGCATCCATGTCGGAGTACATGGTGTGTCTGTGACCTTGTACCTCAACCCATGTCTGTGTACTTATGAAGTACACATTATGTCAACCAGGGAGGGTCACATGCCATGTGAAATGGGTCATATGCTATGTGATCCTTAACATCAACCAAACCCTATCACTATAGCCTAGGGAACAACCTTCCATGTAACCCCAGATTACATGATGTGTTATGTGGGATTTTCTAGAATCCCAGATTCTTCCCCCTTCAAGTAAGACAATGATCTGACCCTCGATTTGGAAATTAAACATTTGTGAAACTGATGATCCAATTTTTCTATTCCAATCCATTACTGAATCAATACATTTCACCACCAGATCTACTTGAAAAAAAGAATGAAATCGTTATTCTTGGTTCTATGTCAACGAACATCAAGGAATGTTAATTAGAGAGCCATTCATCATCAAAGTCACCTTGTCTCCATCATTTCACCACCATCGTTTTGTTCTAATCCATGATTTAGGATATTGGATCATTGCACCATGAAACAGGCATGCAATGATCGATTGATCGGGAATAGTCAAACCCCTTTCCACCAACGAACGTCCATGGTGAATCATAGAATAGGGGGGTAAAATAAAAATAAATCATGAGGAACAAACCTTTATCGATGATCAATTCGATCTTGGATTTTTTTTATTAAAATGAAAATAAAATCCATCATCAATTTAATCAAAATAAATTCTATCATTTAATCCATGAAATATAAATTTCATCCCACAAGGTGATCGATCCAAAAATCAATATGTTCATTGATTAATTTTTGTTCATGAAATAAAAACAATATCAATGAAGAATCCAAATAAAAAAATCATTTGACCTCAAGTTTGATCGATTGTCGGTTTAGAATGATTTTATTATAGTCGTTGATGTGGTCCACAGATTCTGTTGGTGTAGCTATCTATGATCCAATCTGTATTCATCCTCATTCACTCGAGGGAATTCCCTGATGATCTCCCTATCAATCCTCTAGTGTCTCCATGGTTATGATAATAAGCCTATATTTCCAACATAATAATATATTTAAATATGAAACCATTACTACATAAACAAAATGAAATAAAAATAATTTTATCGATTAATTTTATTCATTTTATGCTCGTGATGACTTTAAAACAAAAATCCCTCACCGACTTTTGTTAAGTCGTGCATAGGGTAATGAAACCATTCTGAAATCAATGGTGCCCTCATATTTATGATCTAGGCACCCATTTAGATGTTATTTCCCTTTTCAGGAAAACCATACATGATTTCTATTTAATATATTTAATATATTTCAAACATTTATTCTGGGAACACTAGGAATCAGAATCGCACGTTGTCTCAGCTCCTAGTCTCAAAAAGAATCTTTATAATATTTAAAAATAATACACCAAAATATTAAGATTTTAAATTCTCTCCAACTTATGGATTTATGTCTGGAAAATCCAAAACAAGGGCTACACAAAGAGATGTCAGTACTGAGCATGAATTTGAGCCTCTCTCTACCATTTTCTCTCCTAGAGATTTTTATTCTACCGACAAACATGAATAAGTATAATAAATCACCCTTGAAGGATCCTCTCTTTCCTATCCTCAATATGTACTTGGTACTCAGCAAAGGGTGCTCCATCCTCGATGTATATCTCTCCCGGGTTGATAACACACGATGGTTCATGCACATACATCCTCAGCTATGACATGTGTAAGACATCATGTTATTGGTACAACTACAAAGATAGATATAATTGGTATTCCACCTAACCCACTCTAAATAGTGTTTGAAAATAACTAGTGAATCTTGGAGGTAACAAGCCACTATGGCCAAGTCTCCTCAATCCACATCGAGGTGAGACCCTCAAGAACACATGGCATCCTTCCTCGAACTCCAAAGTTCTATGTCTCTTGTCCCCATAAGACTTTCAATGGATCTATGTAGTTCTCAACCACTTAGGGATGATTTTAACCACCTTTGGTGTATCTCAAAAAAATTCTAGGCCCATGTTTTCTAACTCTCTTGGATCATTCCAACAAATTGGTGACCTACCGGTTCGCCTGTACAAAGCCTCGAATAGTTCCCTACTAATGGTGTAATGGTAGATATTTTTGTACAAAAACTCTAAAAGGGGTTGGGGAACCTCCCAACTATGGAAAAAACCAACATGAAATCTCACAATATGTCTTCCAAGACCTTGATGGTCCTCTCTGTCTGGATTTCAGATTGAGGATGAAATGTTGTTCTCAAGAATAATTGGGTTCCAAATGACTCATGTAATCACTTTGAGAACTAGGATGTAATGAGATAATCGCAATAATATATGATTTTTTATGGAACTTCATGGATTTAAACTATCTCTTGCATGTATAGGAATCCCAAAATCTCTACTGAATTTTGTTCTACTATTGCTAATAAGTGGACTGACTTGGTGAGTCTGTCTGCAATCACCCAAATGGAATCATGTCCACTATATGTACATTGTAATACTGTCATGAAGTCCATAGATATCCCATCCCATTTCCACTTTGGCACCTTATGGGGTTAATCTTAACCCAATGGAACTTGGTGCTCAACCTTCACTCATTAATATATAAGGCATCAAGAGATAAACTCTAAAAAATAATTTCTTAATCCCTATCCAGAAAAACTGACATCCTAGGCCCGGATACATCTTTTAAAAACATGGATGTGCCGTCCAAGGAGATTTATGAAACTCTCTTAGAATCACCTCCCAAAAAATCACTAGTATCATCATATATCCCTTGAAAATAATGGCATGCTCCCCACCTTTGGAAAATACATCAGGAGCATGTCCAGTGGAAATCCGAGTATGTAGGGTCTCACAGTCGGAATCCCTATGTTGTGTCTCTGTCATTCACTGTAAGAGTGGTGGGGTGACAACCATAGACTGTAGGTAAGCTACTCTATATCCATTAAAAAAGGATAAATTTAATGATTATAACTTGCTTGAATCCTCATTAAAAAACTATGAACTAAATCTCGTGATTAGAGTATATTCAACCATGATCCACTTCCAAGGAGTACAAATAATCTCAAATTCGTAGTCCTGGAGGAACTCTAGCCATCACCTCTTCCTCAAGTTAATATCCTTATGAGAGAAGTTTTACTTTAGAATATTGTGGTCTATGTAAACAATAAATCACTCCCCATCTAGTAGTGTCACTACATATTCAATGAGAAATCTAGTACTACTAACTCATGTTCATGGGTCACGTAGTTCTGCTCCTGTGGTCTCAACTGGCATAATCCATAGGAATTAACTGCTTTCTTCTACATCATAACACAACCAAGTATATTCCATAATGAATATCAAAACACTACATACTCAACACCCTCCTCTAGTAACCTTCAGAAGGGAGAACTCATCAACCTATTCTATAGATCTTGAAAGTACTGCTGGCACTTATCAGACCATATGAAAGGATTCCCTTTCTTGCTCAAGGATGTCATGGGTGATACCACTTTGGAGAAGTTGGGTACAAACCTCCAATAGTACGCATCAAATAAAAGGAAAATCCACACCTTTTTTAAAATATTGGGTGGATCCCAAGGGAGTACTACCTAAAACATAGTTAGATCCACTGCAACTCTAGCCTTTCTGATGGCCTGTCCAAGAAGATGGATCCCTTGAATCCAAAATTGACACTTTGAGAGATTCCTGAAACTCTCGTCATCTTGGATTTTTTCCAAGACTATTCTCAACTATCTCATATGATCCTCATTGGATTATGAGTACACTAGGATGTCATCGATGAAGACTTCAATGAACTAGTATAAAAAAGGATGAAAGATCTAGTTCATGATTCCCATTAACACTTTTGGGGAATTCATCACACCAAACAACATCACCAAGTACTCATAGTGACCATACTGACATTTGAATGTTGTCTTCAATATATCCTTATCTCGTACTCGCAACGGGTGATAACCTAACCTTAGGTCAATCTTTGTTGTAACGACCCGAGTCTGGAGCCCCTCCATTGGTACCCCATACCCGATTCGCCACATGACCTCAAGTGCATTTCCCCAAACTCTAGAGGCTGTCGAATAGCAGCGAGAGCCTTGGTGAGTCGGTGGGGAAACTATGCCCTCATTCGGTAAGGTACACAGTAGAAAAGCAACAGTCAATAACGGAAGCAGTAACAACATGCATAACAACAGAAACCAAACAGCGAAAGCAATGTAGATATATAACAATGATGACAATAATGCAGCAGGTACAAGTATCTATGGAAGCAGCAAACAAAACAACATGATGGAATACAACTGAAAACAGAATGAAAAGGAAAAAAAAATAAACTCCTCAGCATCACGAGTCACGGCTTGGTCCCATGCTCTCCCTCCCTAGCGCAATCAAGAACCTGAAGTAGAAGGGAACTTGCCCTTATCTATACCTGCAGCAACATAGTCTGCTTGGGACCAAAAGCATGGCCCAAACAGGGTGTGAGATACAATCCCAGTAGGCAATCACCCAAAGATCTATGCCTAATAGTCAATGAATACATGGCAGTAATAAAACAAGAAGCAGTAAACAGAAAAACACAAGCAGCTACAATCCACAGTTCTAGCAAACAAAGTACACAAGTAAAAAGCCCCCAACAATAAAGAAAATAGGTAACCCTCTGGGTAGCTCTCACAGCCTAACCCTTATGGTTCAACCTATAGTACTAGCAACCCTCTGGGAGGTACACACAGTATCACCCCTCTGGTTCAGCTACGTAATTAAGTAGACTCTCTAGGGAAGCACTCACCGTCAATTCCCCCTATAGTCTCGTATCGTGATAAAGGCTCTCTGGGGAAGCACTCAACATCAATTCCCCCTATGGCCCGCATCGTGGAACTATAGACTCTCTGAGGAATCACTCAATGACAATTCCCCCTATAGTCTCACATCGTAATTAAAAGACACTCTGGAGAAGCCCTTTCGTCAATTCTCCCTTTGGTCTACTACTCTAGGTTCTCATAGTCCTGAGTGAAACAAAACATGCTCAACGCATGTACGTCATCCAAGTAAACCTCAAGAACTACTTGGCTATCATTCTATGGCTCAACAGCAATAAAAAATCAACAGTTTCACTATCCTATAACTAGGCTTGGCAACTGGAAAAATGCCAAACATGTAGAACAAGCATGGAAAAGCAATATGAGCACAAAACAAATTATTCTACTCACAAGCATAAACCTCTACTATAGCAATCAAGCAAAGAAGGAAATAAAACAAGGGAAAAATAGGAATATTCAATTCCCCGTTCAAGGGAATTGGTGGTAATTGCACATAATACTCATCCAATTTCTATGGAAAGGCACAAACCACCTACCTCGATCCTAGGAGATCGATATACGTGAACCACGACGACAGATTATTCTTAGAACAACGTAGATCTGAGAAAAAGCACAAAATGTTCATCCCATGATAATTTTGAAACGAGGAGGAATCAAGAAACAAGGCTAAAGCAGAAGGAAGAACTCACCGCTGCGATTCCAACATAATCGACCGTGCTCAAAACGGAGAACAGACGGTGAGGCGGGAGCTCGGAGAAGATTCGGTCGTACGGTCGCTCCCGAGCGGACAGAATCTGGAGAAGAATATGATTTTGGGGGTTAGGCTCGACCCCGGTCCGTTTAATGAAAAAAAATAAAGTACACGGCGTGTACTTCAATTTTCCGTACTCTGAATTAACTGTCCTCCACCTCAGCCTTACACACTGTGTGTGTGGCTCGGACATGGCCAACACATGGCTTCGAGCGGAAAAGGGAGTACACGGCGTGTACTCAGAAAGTACACGGTGTGTACTTCAAAAATTTCCAGAAAAAACAATTTTCTCAAAACTCAAGAAAAAGGGAAAACATACCTGAAAAGAAGATCCGGGTTCTTACAAACTTCTCCCTTAAAGAAATTCATCCCCTAATTTCCCTAATGAGGTGGAGAAGAAGAAACCCTGAACAGCTCCGGCCACTGCGATCGTACATCGGTCTCCCTCTCCCAGGTCTCGTCCTGCACTCGTCCATGCTGCCATAGCACCCGTACCAGAGGAACAGACCGCCCGCGGAGAAACTTCGTACTGCAATCGACAGTCCAGATAGGATTCTCCTCGAACGACGCATCCGCTTAAAGCTCGACTTCCTCAGGCTCAAAGACATGAGACGAGTCTGAAAAGTAACATCGGAGTTGAGAGACGTGGAAGACTTTGTGCATGGCTCGATACCTCTTAGGTAGCTGCAACCGATAGGCAACCGGCCCAACTCTCTCGAGGACCTCAAACGGCCCGACGTACCGCGGTGAAAGATTACCCTATCTCCGAATCCTCTTGTATCCCAACATCGGTGCGACATGCAGGAAGACTTGATCACCGACCTCGAACTCCAGAGGTCGTCTCCGCTGATCAGCATAAGACTTCTATCGAGACTGCGCTATAGCCATCCTCTTCCGAATCAGCTCTATCTGCTCTGAAGTCTCCTGAATAAGACGAGGTCCCAACAAAGCTGCCTCTCCTGCCTCCAACCAGTATAAGGGTGATTGGCATGGCCTACCATACAAAGCCTCGTATGGTGCCATTTGAATGGTCGCCTGAAAACTGTTGTTGTGGGAGAACTCCACCAGAGGAATATGCTTCTCCCAAGAACCGCCAAAGTCTAGAATGCAAGCTCGGATCATATCCTCAAGCACCTGGATCGTGCACTCAGACTGGCCATCAGTCTGGGGATGGTATGTTGTACTCAAAAGTACCTGTGTACCCAAGGCCTTCTGAAGTCCTTGCCAAAACCGAGAGGTAAAACGCGCATCCCTGTCTGAAACGATGGAGTGTGGGACTCCATGCAGACGAATGATCTCCTGGATGTAAAGTCATCCCAGATCATCAACACTGAAGGTCTCCTTGATCAGAAAGAAGTGAGAAACCTTCGTAAGCCTGTCGATGACAACCCAAACAGTATCGTTCCCTCGAGGTGATATCGACAACCCGGTCATGAAGTCCATCACAACATCGTTCCACTTCCACTCTGGAATGGGTAACTACTGTAAAAGCCCCGCTGGTCGCTGATGCTCTGCTTTCACCTGCTGACTAGTAGAACATCTCATGACAAAACCAGCAACATCCTTCTTCATACCTGGCCACCAGTACTGGTGATGAAGATCCCGATACATCTTGGTGAAACCAGGATGAACTGCCCAAACTGAGGAGTGGAAATCTTGCATCATCTCCTTGCGTATGTCTGCTGGAACCCATACGTGTCCTTGGAAACGCAAGATCTCATCCTCGCCCAGTGTCTGTCTAGGAAGAGGGTCCTCTCCTGACACACTCTCCCGTAGGACTAAGCCTTCCGAGTCTGATAGCTGCCTCATCCATACACGATCAAGTAGCGTGGAGGTAACAGCTACAGAAGATAGAAAAGTCTATCCCCGTCTATCGTGCACCTCTAGATGCATCTCAGAGAATAGAGCCATTAGCTGCCACTCACTACTAGCCTCCTGGACTGCCTGAATCTGAGTTCTCCTACTCAATGTGTCTGCCACGGCATTGCCCTTTCCGGGCATATAGGCAAGATCAAAATCAAAAGACTTAAGATACTCAACCCACCTGCGCTGCCTCAGATTCAGATCACGCTGAGTGAAGATATACTTGAGACTCTTGTGGTCAGTGAAGACCACAAAGTGCTCTCCCAGAAGATAGTGTCTCAAACAGCGCAAGACATGAACAACAACTGCCAACTCTAGATCGTGCGTAGGGTAGTTCCTCTCATGTGGCCTCAACTGCCGAGACCCATACGCAACGACTCCATTTCCCTGTATAATCACAACTCCTAGCCCGATACCTGAAGCATCACAGTAGACTATATAGTTCTTGCCTGGCTCTGGCAAGACTAATATCGGTGCTGACGTCAACCTCCCTTTCAGCTTCTGAAAGGCTGAATCACAAGAATATGACCATAAGAACTTCGCCCGCTTCTTGGTCAGACCTGTCAAGGGTGCTTCTAGACGAGAAAAGTCCTGAATGAAGCGTCTGTAGTATCCAGCCAGCCCTAGGAAACTCCGTACCTCAAATAAATTCTTCGGCTGCTCCCAGTAAACTACAGCTCTCACTTTATCTGGGTCCACAGATACTCATGAATCTGAGATGATGTGACCTAAGAAGTGAATCTGATCCATCCAGAAGTGGCACTTCGAGAGTTTAGCATAAATTTGATGCTCTCTCAGTGTACTCAGAACTATCTCAAGATGGGTGGCATGGTCATGTCAAGTGTGAGAGTACGCCAAGATATCATCCATGAATACCAAGATGAAGGAGTCCAAGTAAGGATGGAACACTCGGTTCATTAGTGCCATGAAAACTGCAGGTGCGTTCGTGAGTCCGAACGGCATGACTGTATACTCGTATAAACCATACCTTATCCTGAAGGTTTTCAGAGGTATATCTGATGGTCTAATGTGAAACTGATGATAAACAGTCCTCAAGTCGATCTTCAAGAACACCTGGGATCCTCGAAGCTGATCGAAAAGGCCATCGATCCTCGGCAAAGGATATCAGTTCTTGACCGTCAACTGGTTCAGCTTCCGATAATCCACACAAAGCCGAAGGGTACCGTCTGCCTTCTTCACAAACAGGATAGGAGAACCCCAAGGAGAAGTAATGGGTCAGATGAAACCCTTATCCTGTAGCTTCTCTAACTACTTCTTGAACTCCTGAAACTCAGGTGTGGCCATCCTATAGGGAGGAATGGACACCGGTGCCACTCCTGGCACGAGCTCAATAGAAAATTCTACCTCACGCTCCGGAGGAAAGCCTGAAAAATCCTCTAGAAAGGCGTCCCTAAAATGATCCACCACTGGAGGAAAGTCCAATTCTGGAGTCCCCTGATCATCCAGATGAAGACTAGAAATCTGGTATGTCACCCCTCCTAGCCCAAGATGCTCGAGTCCCGCCTGACTCGCCTGAACGTCCCATTCGCCTCTATGAAGAAAAGATTCACCCTCTAGTGAGATGAAACTAACTCTGCAATAATAACAGTAAACGACTGCCTGGAAGGGAATCAACTAGTCCATGTCGAGAATGAAATCATAGCCTGTCATCTCTAGGACATAGAGATCCCATAAGAAGTGATACCCTGCAACCTCAAGAGGGCACTCTCTACACTGACGTATACTAGATTTCCTCATTCCCAAAGGTGTGTCTAGTGTCAACGAGTCGGCAGAAGAAAAGATGCAGAGTACAAGGCTCTCCACATCAACAAAAGATATAATTCTATGCATAGAACCAGTATCAAAAAGGGATGAAGATAAAACTGAGGCTACTAAAATCGTACCTCAAATAGTAGAAGGGTCAGGATCCTACTCCTGATAAGTTTGCTCCACGGAAAAAGACTGGCCTGTACCGCGGCCCTGCGCCCCTGGCTGACCACTATGAGCTAAACCTCCCTGTTGGTGCTGAGGAATTGGTGGATGACCACCACGGCCTCGACCTCCACCTCGGCCAGAACGGCCGGAAGAACTCCAGTTTCCCAACTGGTGAGAAACTGGTGGGGCTGCTCCTGAATGAGGAGTCATGGAAGAACCCCGGTCACCAGCTACTGGTGAGAAAACCTGGCAGAAATGCTGAAGGTGACCCATCTTGCCACAAGACCGGCACTCCATGGGGTCTCTCTGGCACTGCAGCCTCGTGTGCCCTGTCCGGCCACACTGGTAGCACGTTACCCGGCTGCCTGATGATGCGTCTCGCTTCCTCGAATCACTACGTGTAGGCTCCCTATGGCGCTTCTTGTTGTCATCTGGAGGAAAGATAGATCTGGAAGCAGAACTGCCCTAACTCGTAGCTCCGGAGTCTCTTAGATTACGCTCCACAATCAGTGCCTGGTTGACGATGGAAGCAATGGAAGTCAGTTGGAAGATGTTCACCTGCGAGCGGATCTCCCGCCTGAGTCCATCCTCAAACTTCCTCGCCAAGAACACCCCACTCCCATCCAGAAGGGGTGTAAAATGCTGCATATCGGTGAAACGAGAGGAATACTCCATGACAGATAGAGTACCCTGCTCTAAGCTCATGAACTCCTGGGCTCGATCGGCCCTCAGGGTATCTGGGTAGAAGTAGTCGTAGAACATGCGTTGGAACTCTTCCCAAGTCATAGCCTGCTGTTGACCCACCTGTGAGATCACGTCCCACCACCTCTTGGCAGAGTCTCGGAGCATGTAGGTGGTGAGCTTGACCCGCCTCTCTGGAGGTGTCTCTAGATCCTCGAAGATAGTCAGCATGGATTCCATCCATGACTCTGCAGCCTAAGGTCCTCCCTCCCCTGAGAACGTGGGAGGATGATGCTGCTGGAAAACCCGCGTCAAGTCTTCCATAGACGTGGCAAGAGGCAGCGCTCCCTAGAATGCCTTCATCATCCTCATGAAACCTTCCCTGAACTGCGCATCCACGCCCACAACTGGTACAATAATCGGTGCCAAGGCTGGCTCAACTGGGGGATCGATAGGAAGTCCCGGATCATCCCTGTCTGGTGTCTGATCACTTCCTGACGACAGACGTACGACCAGAGGACGTCTCGGAGGCATAGATCTAAAAGATCAAAAGCACACCTTAGATCAAGAAAACAAGGACAGATAACACAAGAGTACTAAACGGAAATAGGGGAAGAAAACACACAAGATTGCAAAACACGACTACACGGTGTGTATAAAACTACACGACATGTCTTCTTAAACCACTGACATGGGCGTGTACTCTTGCCCTATAAGTCGTGTACACTTCAAACTACATGTCGTGTTGCACCCACACATGGCGTGTACTTGAAAACTGTTCCCCTGCCTGAGTCTCCTTACACGGCTAACCCACACGGTCCGACTTAACTCGAGACTGCACAGCGTGTTCTAAACAAACACGGCGTGTACTAGACAAGGCTTCGGCGGCCCGTTTTGTTGAGTACACGGTCTTCTACACAGCTGGACCTTACACGGCAAGCTCCAAACAAGCACGACGTGTATAGGCGAAGGCGACACCGTCCCGTGTTGTTCGTGACACGATCGGGTACCTGGAAAGACTACACGGCGCGTTCTGAGCAAACACAACGTGTGGAAAGGAAGGTAATGCCGACCCGTGTTGTTCGTGACACGGTTGGGTACCTAGACAGGACTACACGGCGTGTTCCCTATGGACAAGGTGTGTTCTACCTGTGCTTCTCCGACCTGTGTTGTTAGTGACACGGCCGGGTACACGGCTCTGAGCGTACACGGCGTATAGCTACCGTACACGGCGTGTTTCCGAAGTTACTTTTATGACACCGTGTTCTGCCCACACGGTTAGTGACACGGACTGAAAACTACATGGCGTGTTCCCAAAAAGTACATGCCGTGTATTCTAGGTTTTTCTCATTAGTAGCTCAGAAACTGCACAGAACCCCAGAAACACTAAAAACAAGGCAAAGAGGCACCAAATTCCGATCCGTGAGGGCCCATAATCCCCACGAATCAAAGATTGGAATCTCCAAAAGTCATATACAAGAGATAAAATGATCATTTTTAAGCAAAGAGCAAAACAAATAATTTTCCTAATGTAACAGCAGAGAATCTATCAAGAAACTATCACAACAGCATGCATAATCTACACAGAGTCTATCACAACAGCATGCAATCGCTAATGCACCCTAGATGGTATGGCAAGAATGCATGACATGTGATCTCTACAAGTGCCTATATGATGCATGAGATGACATACCCTCATCTCGTCGGGTTGCAACAGAAATAGAACTGAAATATCAAAACAGTAATAGCACAATCCATGTGAATCACTCTAGGTGAAATCAGGTCAACTATAAAACCTCAAAATCAGAAAACTGCAATTACCGAGGTAGTATGGTTCTTCCCTATACACGGGTTAGCTACTCCCAAGCACAACTTAATGCCAAGTACCGAATATTTCCTATCCCTGTATAAGGTCTCCAAAGAGTAAAGCAAGAGAAAAGAACCCCTCTAATACCACTTTGTAACGACCCGAGTCCGGAGACCCTCCACTGGTACCCCATACCTGGTTTTCCAAATGACCTCAAGCATGTTTTCCCGAACGCCAGAGGCTGCCGACTAGCAGCGAGGGACTTGGTGATTCGGTGGGGAAATTATGCCCTCATTCGGTAAGGTACACATCGGAAAAGCAACAGTTAATAGCGGAAGCAGTAACAACATGAATAACAACAGAAACCAAACAGCGGAAGCAATGTAGATATATAACAATGATGAAAATAATGCAGTAGGTACAAGTATCTATGGAAGAAGCAAACACAACAACATACTAGAATACAACTGAAAACAGAATGCAAAGGAAAACAATATAAACTCCTCAGCATTGCGAGTCACGGCTCGGTCCCATGCTCTCCCGCTCCAGCGCAATCAAGAACCTGAAGTAGAAGGGCGCTTGCCCTTATCTATACCTGCAGCAACATAGTTTTCTTGGGCCCAAAATCATGGCCCAAACAGGGTGTGAGATAAAATCCCAGTAGGCAATCACCCAAATATCTATGCCTAACAGTCAATGAATTCATGGCAGTATTAAAACAAGAAGCAGTAAACAGAAAAACACAAGCAGATAGAATCCACAGTTCTAGCAAACAAAGTACACAAGTAAACAGACACCAACAATAAAGAAAACAGGTAACCCTCTGGGTAGCTCTCACAACATAACCCCTATGGTTCAACCTATAGTACTAGCAACCCTCTGGGAGGCACACACAGTCTCACCCCTCTGGTTTAGCTACGTAATTAAGCAGACTCTCTGGGGAAGCACTCACCGTCAATTCCCCATATAGTCTCGTATCGTGCTAAAGGCTCTTTGGGGAAGTACTCAACGTTAATTCCCCCTGTGGCCCGCGTCGTGGAACTACAGACTCTCTGAGGAAGCACTCAACGTCAATTCCCCCTATAGTCTCGCATCGTAATTAAAATACACTCTGGAGAAGCCCTTCCATCAATTCTCTCTTTGGTCTACTACTCTAGGTTCTCATAGTCCTGAGTGAAACAAAAAATTCTTAACGTGTGTACGTCATCCAAGTAAACCTCAATAACTACTTGGCTATCATTCTACGGCTCAACAACAATAAAAAAAACAACAGTTACACTATCCTACAACTAGGCATGGCAACTGGCAAAACACCAAACATGCAGAACAAGCATGACAAAGCAATCTGAGCACAAAACAAATTATTCTACTCACAAGCATAAACCTCTACTAAAGCAACCAATCAAAGCATGTAATACAACAAGGGAAAAACAGGAACACGTAATTCCCCATTCAAGGGAATTGGTTGTAATTTCACATAATACTCATCAACTTTCTACGGAAAGCCACAAACCACCTACCTCGATCCTAGGAGATCGATATACGTGAACCACGACGACAGATTCCTCTTAGAACAACATATATCTAAGAAAACACACAAAACGTTCATCCCACGATAACTCGGAAATGAGGAGGAATCAAGAAACAAGGCTAAAGCAGAAGGAAGAACTCACCGCTGCGATTCCAACACAATCAACCGTGCTCAAAATGGAGAACGAACGATGAGGTGGGAGCTTGGAGAAGATTCGGTTGTACGGTCGCTCCCGGGTGGACGAAATCTGGAGAAGAAGATGATTTTGGGTGTTAGGCGCGACCTCGGTCCGTTTAATGAAAAAAAAAAGAAATTACACGGCGTGTACTTCTTGAGTACACGGCGTGTACTTCTTGAGTACACGGCGTGTACTTCAATTTTCCGTACTCTGAATTAACCAGCCTCCACCTTAGCCTTACACACCGTGTGTGTGGCCCGAACACGGCCAACACACGGATTTGAGAGGAAAAGGGAGTACACGGCGTGTACTCAGAAAGTACACGGCGTGTACTTAAAAAATTCCCAGAAAAAACATTTTTCTCAAAACTCCAGAAAATGGAAAAACGTACCTGAAAAGAAGATCTGGGTTCTTACATTAGTGAACCATCATGCCCATTTAAACTGATCAAAGAGGTTTTCAATCCTAAATAGTGGATACTTGTTCTTCATGGTCACCTAGTTCAAGTAACGATAATTGAAAAATAACCTTAACCATATGTCTACCTTATTGGAAAAAATAGGACTACCTAGGGTGAAACACAGATTCTCATGAATCCCTTATCCTGCAAGTCCTCCCACAACATCTATAGCTCTTGAAGCTCTATGGGAGCCATCCGATATAATGGTGTAGATATCAATTTCATCCCAGGATTCATGTCAACGAAGAAATATACCTATCGATGGGGAGGTAAATCTAGTACCTCCTATAGAAATATGTCCTCATACTCTTCCACCACTACAAGAAACTTGAAATTTATAACATATCTGACACCAAGGGTCAGGCTATCCAACTGATGATTACTCGATTGCACCGTCATATTCATGAGTATGTCCTACATTTCTTCGGTTTCCTTCTCACCAACAAAGGAAAACCTGGTCCCATCACTGTAGACACACCACATCCTCCTACTAAAAAATCAATATGGTCAAAAAATGTAGATAGCTAGTCCATACCTAAGATGAAATTGTAAGACCTAATTAAAATAAAAAAGAGATCCCATTCAAAATTCATGCTTCCAAGCGTCTTGTTACACTTTTACACATGTGAAAAATCACTAAGTCACCACCCTTCAGAGCCTACAACCGTAAGGGTCAAGCCAAAATATCAACTAGAATATCTAGGTATTGAAAAATAAGAAGTGGAAATGAAGAAATGGATATCACCTGTGTCTATTAGTACTAAATATAATGTAGAAAAGACACAAATAGTACCTCATATCATCCATGGATCCTTGTGGTCAATGGCCTCCATATCCTATAGCTAGCCTTGTCCCTTCCCACCAGCTCCCTAAGCCTAGTGTTGACCACCTGGGGGTGGTGGTGGTAATAGGCTGAACCTCCAACCACATCCTTCTTCCCTGTCATACCCTATGGCATGTTTTACTCCCTAAAGACCCCTTGGCCTTGCCTTGGACTCTTCCATGGTGGTCCCTCAATCATCTCCCAATCAGCATAATTATGGTTCAATAAAATATTGTGATATATGTCCCGGACCATCTCTAGAGAAACTCTGCATCTCCCACGACTGATTTGAGCCACCCTAAGATCCATACACTACTAACACCAAGTCCTGGGATCAACTTCTGAAGCCTTTGACCTGATTAGATCCTTATAAATGTTTTTTGATTACTGCATCTGAGGTATCAGCTACCTGGTGCTCATTGCTAGCTCCCACAACTACTGTCTGCTCTCCTAAAAACATTCAACCAGTAAGGCTCACTCGAGCACTTCAGCAAAGGTGGAAATGCTAAGAGATACCACTAATGCCCTGATTTTTGGCACATTCCCTTCTCCAAAGTTCAAAATCGGATGAAATGGTCCCATATCATATCGAAGCAGTAATGTGAGAGATCGCTGAATCTTTTTGAGTACTCTTCCACCATCAAACTTCCCTATTGTAGATGCAGAAGCTCATGTTTTTGTATCGATCATAATCTGGATGGATAAAATTCTTCAATGAAGAGAATATCAAAGTCTATCCAAGATAGAGTTATATCATAGTGTGACTAAGTCACCAAGCTCCACCATCACCTAGTAGATCCCAGAAGAAGACTCATCGGGCGAACTACCATTTGATCTGTAGGTGTCCTCACAAGGGAAGAAACACGAGTGACTACCTCTACACAATCCTTAACCACATGGGGTTCTAGATCACCCTGTAACTTGGGAGGTATTTACCTATGAAACTTGTGCAATGCACTCATCATGCGTGCATCCTTAGTTGATAGTGTTGGTTCTAGTTTCTTCTTGATGGGTGGTGGTATTTCTAGTAAACTACCTAGAGGTTCTACCTTGAGTACAAATCCCTATACCGATGCCTTGTCACTAGGTGAAACGTCCTCAAGATCATGTGGTAGAATCCTGGTTGGCTTTCTATGTGGATGAATCTTGAAAAAAAAGACATGCCATAATCAAAAGTGTATATCTAGGAAGATGAATCAAGATGGACATGGAAAACACAACCATTCCTATATGATGCATGTACCATTGTTTTCCATGAAACTAGTGTTCGCATATACCGAGTTTAAAAGAAGGTGATCAGGGTCTTAGTGTATTGATATGCCGGCCTCTGTACAAACACTAGAATCCCTATCATGAAAGTGTAACTTGAAACACTAAACACTATTTCCCCAGACCAATATCATAGAATTAGGTCCTAAAGTAGAATCGATATTCCTATGATACCACTCTGTCACGACCTATCATACAGGGGCCATTCGGTGACAACCCTATTCTTTAATCCAACAGGCTAGGGGATGGCGACCAGCACCGAGTAGGAATATCCCAAAAATGGGACACATTCTACTAATTTAACTGTACACACACACACACATCTCCAATCCCACACAATGTTGAAATATAAACAACTGAAAGAATGAATGCATACATCTAAGATACCACAACAAAGTAAGACAGTAATGTATGGAAAAGGGGAAAGGGTTTAAATATAAGCCCAATAAAAATCTATAAAGAATCCATCATTCTCGATGGGTGAGGACTATGTCAAATGTGAGCTCCTAGAAAACTCATCAGTCTTACAAGATCCATCTACATTCCACCCACTCCTAGACCTCCAAGGACACTATTGAAATAGTCTTCATCTGCAAATACACATGAAATGTTCGGTCTTAGCCTCTTTAGGGGTGAGTATAGTAATAATCAATAGGACACCCCAAAAACACTAAATAAAAATAATGTATTTTTGTTGGATCAATGAAAGATATAACAATCAATGTATACCCGATGAAAGGAAGAACCCATATATACTCTAGAAAGATACCAAGCCATAAGGTTGTTATAAATGACCTCCATCTATAGGATTTTACTTGAAGAAATGATCATTACAGGAGAACGTTCTACATGTGACATGTTTCCATTGGAGACACTAGATTGAGAGTTCTATGTCATTGGGCCCTACCCATGAATGTTTGCTGGTATAAGGGGACCATGATACACAGATATGAGGTCATTTCTAGAACTTCTAGGGGACACCAAAAAACCATTTTGGATCAATCCTCTATGTAGGGGATTGTACTTAAATGATTCCATAAACCCTACTGATACGACATGCAATATAGAGGATCAATGCCCTACTGAAGGAGGTCACACTGTTCCCACAAAATCCTACTAGGTATGATAGAGGATCGCACCCATTTCATTCGGAGGACACTACAACCCTATTTGATACTCAAACTCTAGAGGGGATCATAGTCCAATGATGTGGATGTAATTTAACACTGTACCCTCATGGAAAATGACCAAGGTAATGTACTCAACCTATACTAGTCCAAACAAAGAAAATGAAGAGGCTAATGCACTATTGGAGGGGGTAAATGGTGTGTCCTAGGGGTACATGATGTATATAGTTATCCCAAGTCACGCCAGTGTGGAAGATCCTCACACAAAATGTAGTCTCCATATAAACGGTGTAAATAGACATGCAGTATCATGATATTGTCACCTAGATGTGGTTGTGTACCGTGTCGTGTATGTGTATGAGTATGTGTACACCAATATGTGTCTGTGTGGGAGTACACGGTGTGTCAGTTCCTATGTACTCCAACTGGTGTCCACGCACTTCTGAAGTAAACGTCGAGTCAACTAGGGAGGGTCACACACTATGTGACGGGGGGTCACACATTGTGTGATCCTTAACTTCTTCCAAACCCTAGCACTGAAGATGTGGGTCCACATGTCGTGTAATCCTAGATTACACACAGTGTTCTAAAGGATTTTCCAAAATCCAAAATTCTTCCTCCCGCACCTCGGCCGATGCTCCATCCCTTGATCAAGTGGTCACCGTGCCACGAAACTGAATATCTATGTCATTTTTTCCATTCCATTATAGAATAAACATGTTTAATCACCAGATCTTCTCCCAAAACTAATTTAAATCAACATTCTTAGTTCCATACCAAAATACATGAATTTGAGAATCATCTATCGTCTGCATCACTTAATATCCATCATCACATCTCCATCGTTTCATGCTGATCCCATATCGATGATATGAGATCTTTGATCCAAGGAATGGGTGTGAAAAGATTGATTGATTAGGAATAGTCAAACCATAGGTCTAATGAAGAACGCCTATGGTGAATCTCAGAATAGGGGAAGACAAGCATGATCAATCTAGAGGAACATACCTCAATCGATGTTTGTGTTGATCTTGATACTTTTCCATTGGAATGAAAACTGAATCAGGAAACAATTTAATAAATATAAATTCACCTGTTAAATCCCCACAAAATAAATCCCATCCTGAAAGGCAATGAATTCGCAAATGTGATGAATCTGCAAATCAATCCATTGAACGATTTATTTGCGCCCATCTCAAATTCAAATATCATAGAGAAATACACAAAAAAATATATCCTACATTGAGTTGGATTGATTATCGATGAATAGAGATTGTGTTTCCATCATTGACTATGTCCATAGATTCTATTAGTGAAATTATCTATGATCTGAACTTGATTCTTTATTGTTCACCTGAGTGAATTCTCCAAATCTCTCTCTAGAGGCCCCCTAGAATTCCCAGGGTTATGCGGCTAACCATAGATTTCCAACATAGTTGTATATTTAAAGATGAAACCATCTCTAATTTAATGAAACTAAATAAAAATTATTTTATCAAATTATTTGATTCGTTTTATGCCCACGAAAATTATTTCACAAATGGAATGCCCCGAGTAATGTTAAGTCGTGCCTAGGGTAAAACCGTCATTCAGAACTCAACGGTACCCTAGGATTTCTGATCTGGGAACCCATTGAGAATTTATTCCTCTTTTTAAGGAAAACCATGTGAACATTCTAATTAATTTTTTAATATATTTCAAATATTTATTCCAAGAACATCGTTCCTCGGAATTGCATGTCGTCTTAGTGCCTAGTCACAAAAATAATCCATATAATATTTAAAAACAATACACATAAAATTTGAGATATTACATGGTTAATATAAAATTCTATATATATGTATATTTATCTATAATATAATTATAATAATCCTAAATTTAATATACATTAGGTAAAAAGAACTTACAAGGCTTCTCAATCTTGTGGTAAGGGATTTATTTTACAATATCATTTTATTTTAGGATTTTTTATACTTCAAATCCAATTGAGGAAAATTATAAAATATTTATATGTTAAAAACATTTAATTTTGTTATCCTCTAGTTATTAATGAAATTTTCATGTGATAATACCATTTCCTCTCATTGATAATTAATATGAAAAAGAATTTTTTTAAAAAACTTACTTTATTTCTACTTTGGTTGGGAATATTTTTCTTCCATGTCCATATTGTTTTTAAAATGTTTTAATTTTTTTAATGTTCAAAAAATATTTAGTAAAGTCATTTTTACACATTTTTAACTTTATAAAAAAAATTAAACAAAATTTTATTATCTTTTTACAAACATGTTACTTTTTACCAATTGTGTTGACCAAATATTTTTTTAACGTACAACATACAAAAAATCCCTACCATAATGACTAATCATTAATATGAATATTCCATTAAAATTTTATATGATTATTTTCAAACAATATTTTATTATAAATATTTAATAAATTTTTAGATATTAAATATCTATTTTCAAAATGAAAATTTTATTTCAATGAAAACATGCTCATGTGATCTTTTAAAGGTATTTTAATTTATGAAAACAACCATTGATGTTACAGGGGATATTATGCAATGATTTATTATTCATTATTCCCCTAGATGTTTTATGACGATCAAATATTTATGTTTCATATTCTTGATTCAATATATAATATTTTTGACTTAAATAGTATTTTTGAGAATGAATTGAATTGATAATTAATAATATGAAGAATATATAGGACATGTATGTGATGGGTGGGGCCTAGTTATAGATATCCCCTCAATGAATATATAGGTCTCCTAAGAAAAACAACACTCATGCCATATTATATGGGAATTTCATTTAAAAATATATTTTCCTTAACATTGGTGTAATGGTTGAGAGGTTACGATGGTATAATTAATGATATCATGGTTGAGAGGCCTTGATAAGAAATGTCCAAAATTATATATCCCTTTTATTAGGAATTTATTTTTCATTGTCCATGTGTTTTATATATTGAAATTAGCGAAGGGTTCTCATTGAACTCATGCGGTTGATTTAATGAAAAGTGTTTTGATTATCCAATTACATATTGATCATGCCTTATTTAATCATTATGGATTCCACTATAGGCAAACCTTAATAATTTTCTGAGCTCAAACATTATTTTATTTCCTTTTATCAAGTTTAGATGAAGGATATTATAAATTTTATGAAGGATCCAAGAATATTTCTTATGTTATGTATTTCTATATTTCCAATGTAATATTGGAATAAGGTATGTATCTAGTTTTCAAATAATGCTAAACTAATTGATCCGACTTAGTGATATCCCTTGTATCTTATACCAATATAATAAATTAAACATTGGATCTAGATTACTGGAGTCTATTTATTGCAATTGAGTACTTTACAATTGTTCTATTTGGAAGGAATTGGACTCTTAATATTTTAAAGGGGGTTTAATATCAACATATTATCTCAAGTTATTCCCTTAACATGTATGAATTATTCTAATGATTTAGCTTAAAATCCTATTCCTTCTAACAAATTAATATGTTCAATCCATATTGATATGTAACCCATTATACAACTCATATATTTCACTACTAACACAACTTAAAATCCAATTATATTTTCACATTTCTATATGAAACCCATATATAAGTTACATGAACCTTTTCATGTAATGTAATAGAATAATATGAAATAAATAATCATCAAAATATTAATCTTGGAGAAATAGATAGCCAATACACACTATTTTAGACATGGTATTAGACTTCATTACAATGAAAATTCCAACCTAAAATTCCTTTATCAATGGTTACTATACTAAATAGAGACCTAAATTCCATCATAATTCTTACACTTAATATATATAAACTATAATAAACCTACAAATTCTTGTTTTCACCCAATAAAAGGTAAATCCAAGGTAAAATATTACTAAATCAATTGTCATTCCAAGTGTGTAACTCAATATATTCATGCATGAAAATTTATAAAAGTAGTTTAACACTTTAACTAAATCCTGAAAAAATTCATAATTGAACAATTATATTCTTTAATAAATCAAGGAAAAAAATAAATTAATAATCAATTCATATAATTAAACATGTGATAAATAATTTATGACATATTCATAAAAAATGGAATTATAAACACTTCTTAACTTATCCATGTGTGATGGATATTCCATAATCAAATAAATATATACTCTTTATATTTATATCTAATAAGAAAAAATTCATGTTATACATCTATTTGACATTTTATATTAATATATGATATTAAATGAAATATAACATTTTATATTGTAATTCTATTATGTATAAAATTTTCGTAATCTAAATATAAGGGATCTTACTTGGCATCTAAGAGACCCGAGTTCAAAACTGGGTGGAGGAGAATTTCCGGGGGTACTATAGCAGTGATGTAGCAGTCATTGTATTAGTACTATAGCAGTTACTGTTCAGTACTGTAGCAGATGGAACTATTCACCCAATTTTGGCCTTCGGGCCACCGGTTGGGGCCTATGGGTCTCCAGGGCCTTCAGGTCATCAAAGGCCTTCGAGCCACAGGGCCTTCAGGTCACGTAGACCATAGAGTAGCCCAGTTCACACAGAACAGGCCCCAGAAGAGGATCAGAGCAACAAGAGTAGAAGCCACCAGATGCAGAGCTAACCGGATTGGAAGAATGAGAGGGTATGGAAGCCGCCATTGGGATCAGGCACCGTGCAACTTTGTACGGGGCAATGCTAGCCGATCAGCAATGCAATGTGGGGAGCTAAGGATATCAATGATGCAAGACATTGGGGAGGGGCAGTTCTAGTGGTATGGGCCTACGAGTCATGTAATGGGCACGGTATGCCTCTGGGCCTTCGGGTCATGTATTGTGGGTCATTTCAGGCCTTGTGCCTTAGGCCTACATGTCATGTACAGGTTCCCCTTCAACCCTTAAAATGGGGATTATCTATAATAAAATAAAAAGAAGGCCTTCGGGACATTCGGGCTAAATATAACATATTTGATATTATTTAATCCTTGATCGTATCATTTCTCAAAACACATTTTAATATGGTTAAAATAATTTCTAAAATTATTCATTTAATCCAAATATTTATGAATAAATAATTTTTAACAATTCATAAATTAAATGTAAATTATTTAATATTTTTTCTTATTTTGTAATATATAAAAACTTTAATTAAACTTATAATTTCTATATAAACATTTTATATCCAAACTGAGTGTCCTTTCTATATAATTTCAAATGTTACATAATATTATCATTTAATATAATGGAATATTTATTTAATAAATGTTTCATAAACATTACATAAATAATTGTAAAATTATTATAATTAATTAATTTATAAACAATTTATAAATTTTCCATGAACATCATATTTTACGATATACATTAAATCATAAGATATCATATTTTGTGATAGATAATCCTTGTTTTTGATATCTCATATGGCCTCTTGGGATGTCAAAAATTATGATAGGTTTCAATATCCCTAAGGTGATATGATACCCACATTTATGTGTATGGAATGATGTTATCTCCCCATAAAACATCCCATATAATATGTTATGATTTGTGTAAAATCAAAGAACTTCTACTACCTCTTATTTATGTTATCATACACTGTATACAAGTACTATATAATATATTATGACATCCCATATCTTAAACCAAGCCATAATATAAATTTTATATTATAGCTTATGATACACCATACCATAGGAGTATCCACAATATAAAACCAATATTTTTTTTAATGATGTTTTATATAATATATAATACAATATTAATATTTTAACTTTTTTAAAACATGATTTTTAGAATTATGATGAATGGAAAGATTTTAAACAACTAAAGGGTTTATATTGGTCAAAAAACACTTTTTCTATGAATTAGAATATATTATAAATCTCAAATTACCATGTTCACCATGTTGTCAAATCCAAAACCATGTATAATAAAATTGAAGAACATATAAATTTCGATGTTGTCAGCTACTTATCATGTATTCAGTCATAATGGTTTTACGAACATCACAATGGAATAACCAATAAAATCATTCTTAAATGGTTTATCCATAGGATAATTGAATCAACTAATGCTCATGTTGGACCCTCATCAAAAGCATGGTATGCTAACACCTCATGTGGAAATGGGATGATAAAGAGAGATATTTGAAATGGAAAATTGATAGAAGAAATGATAAAGTTTCAAACAATGACCATAATGGAACAAACATTCTAATATGTCTCTAATTGATACTACTTAGGAATATACATACTTTACTCTTAGATTATGAAGCACACAAGTAAATTTGATGCAATTATAATGCTTGTAACCTTTGAAAAACTAGTCTCCCTAATATTTCGTTATAGGAAACATTATAATAGATTATACCTATTAGAGGAAGACCCCCAAACGTTAAAAATTATTATTTTTTCATTTCAAATCATATAACCTATGTAAATCACAACATTATTTTTCAAATATATCTTACAATATGATATGCGTAGGTAGTGGTACTATGACATCACTATATCGTAATAAATCATATTCTCATGGTTTATATGTCATAATATATGACATATATATATCATACAATATAAAATTGACCATTTATAAATCATATGTATTCAGGGATTTAGGGAATATATCCATAAATATAATCATGTTCTTTAAATTGTTCATCATCAATCAGATCAATGTTCTCTTGTTCTTAATCAATATTTTTGGGAGAGGGAGGAAGGGATAATTCACTATAGGAATTGAGAGAGATTTTATCTGACATTTTCAACATACACCTTGAAAATGACATACTTTAGGTTATATACTTAGGGTTAAACAACTATAATTGTATAAAATCTATTATCCTATTATTTAATCTTAGTAATAACCAATGAATAAATAATGAAATTAATAATAATATTATATCTCATGGAATGTGTTTAATATAATCTCATTTCTTTAATAAATGAATTAATATTTATTTAAATGATATTAATATATCATTTCCATCAAATCATCAAAATGGACCCATATTTTCCCATTGAATATATCAAACCGTGAATAATAAAATATATTCATTTTATAAAATTTAATAAATATTATATTCACATTATGTGATTTTTTTTTTCAATATTCGAGCAATTGAATAAATATTTATTGTTACTCTATTCAGTAAAAACATGAATAAATAAATACTATATTCATCACCATAGGAATAATTATGTAAGAGTTAAAATATAACTCACATATTCTAAATATGAATATCCTTGGATTGAATTTATTGATATTTTGGATAAAAATTGTAATGACTTAGGTACTCATAGAAGCTAATTTAAGTTTAGGTTTGAACTGATCATGTGTTTTTAGAAATATTTTAGGTGTGATAGGGATCAATTAAGTCTTAGGGGAAGGTTTTAGGAAGTAGGACATGGTGTCAGTACTTGTTTATTGAACACGTAAGTGATCAATTACCCTATATTCTGGTATCAGGTACATGGTGTCCCCGAAAAATGTGGATGGATTTTTGAGGTCCATAGGCCACCTAGTATACTCATAGATAGTACCTGGTGGGTAGCTTTGATGTATTTAATTATTTAATTATTTAAAATTAATTATTTAATTTGATTAATTATATTAAATGTGGTTGAGCCTCATTTATGATAAAAAATATAAGGAACCCAAGATCATCTCCCTCCCTTTATTCATATCATTCCAAGTGGGGGTCTCTCCAATTTCTCACCAGTTCTTAGAGTAGATTGTCACGAGTATTTTATATAGACAAGGCTCAATTTCCTATGTTATTTTCTTCATTTTGTTTCCTTATCAATGAGTATTAACTAAAATATTTGTTTTAGATATTTCTCTTTGGTTTTTTATTTCATCCAATTAGAGTCGAATTGGATAATGGTGGTCCACATGAAGACTCTTCCAATGCTATGTTTTAGGCGGCTAGATATTATTATCATTTTAAGATTGTTTATAAATTATGTTATTTTCAAGCATGGGTAGGGTAATGTGTGTTTCCTAAAAAATAGAAACCAATGTTTTCTATTGTTTTGTGTGATGTCTAGGGGTAGTCTAATGTGTGTATTGATATATTATTCCATATATGTAGCTTGTTCATTCTTGATGGATATGGGAATTTTTTATATCTCCTTGCACATGGAAATGTGAGGATTATTTTGAAGTATTTCATAGTATAGTTCATTTGTAATGAAATGTGTACTTTTTGAGTGACCTTGGGTTGTCATAGTCTCACTGGTGTGATATAGGTGTTTATAGACACACTGGTGGGTTGTGATTAAGGTTTTTAATATGTTATGCGGTTATAGGATTTTCATGAAGCTACACACCATCATCATCATAAGTAATTTTTATTCAAAAAATAGAGAGACAAAAACACAAAAAAGTAGGAAAAAACCCCCACCCCTCTCCATGTTCAGTAATCTAAGGAGGCTTGAAATGGTGAAGCCCGAGAGAATCCCCTTTAATAATGTTAACCCCCTCATTTTTCATACTATCAACTGTATTCATACATACCTCCCTAAAACCATTGAAATACAATGAAGCCAAGTGATCTGCAATTGTATTCCCCTCCTTCCCGATATGTAGGATCAACGTTCTACTACTAAGGATGTTATTACATTTTTTTTGAAAATATATCTAATCGACCAAGGAGAGCTACGATGACCTTTCATGGATTTGTACACAATCAACGAGTCTATTTCAACTTTCGAGATCTCCAGACACTTCTGCCTACATAAATGGATCCCAGTGAGCATTGCCAAAGCCTCTACTTGTTGGGAGGATCCCTGACCTAGATTGACCCAAAATACCAAGTAAACCGACCTATTTACATATTTCATGACCCCTACTCCTCGCATTCCCCCCTAGGAAACATGATCCATACCTATTCAATTTTATACCATACAAGTGTGGTCGACAGCAGACCCAATTACCTACACAACTGGTGGATGGGGGAGGATCACAAGATCTGAATTTAAAGCGGAGCAAAGAGGGGTCCTACTTCCAGTTCCTCAAAACCTTGTCCAAGTCAATAAGAAGGTTCCATACCCTCATAATAATATAATAATCTAAAATAGACGTACCATAAAATGTCACCATATTCCATGCCTACAAGAGACAATAGCACCCCACATGAAGCACCACTAAGTGAGCCAAGCATTCTGGGCCTCCCCCCACCCTCTTGAGCCATGTTACTATCTTTCCAGAAAGGGCATGTCATCCACCACCGAGGTAGGGACCGTAATCATCTCCTCGAGAAGCGTCCACACTTCACATGACCAATCACTATCAATGAACAGTTGGTTAGTGGTCTCTACACTTTGAGCCTTACAGCACACACACCTAGAAGCATAGGGGATACCACAATGTTGGATATTATCTCCAGTCAAGACAGCCTAGTTCCTGATCCTACATGTGATAAAATTGAACTTGGTAGGAACACTTATCACCCAGGTAACCTCATCACATGTGTGGGATTTAACCTACTCATATAATGTATGTAGGAATTCCATCGATGTGAATAATACCAAGGGAGCGGGGGTGAAAACACATTTATCTAGCCCTAAATTAAGCTCAATGCAGTTGAAATGGTTCTGAATTCCCTATCCAAAAAGTGTCATTATAAAGGAGGGTAAATGGATGGATTACTAGAAAGAAGGATATGTGACTGGGCAACCAGGAAATCCCATAATGACACCACACTAGTTCTAGTTCCAGAAAGAGAGGTCTCTTCTCCCGATGATCCAACGAGACTGTGGGGATGGGCTGTGATGAATGGACCAACCATCAACCTGAAGGTTCCGGGTGCAGCGGAAGCGCATGGGTGGATGTGCCCACATGGCTTTTTGTCATTAGCAGTGATAAATCCAGGATCAATACGACGATAAACGCCAGTCTCCATGGATCGATTCACAGAAATAGACAAAGAAGAAGAAAGGTCCCGGAACTATAAAAGTGGATCGTCACAGGTTGATTATAATTAATTTAATTAATTTAAAAGAAGTAACTTTTGGGTTTTCTTTATTCGTTGATATTATTGATCAAATTCTGGTGTGATTCGTCGTTGTGTCGCAGAAGACAAGGTTATACTTCCTCTAGCGATGATCCACACATGCACCACGTATCTCTGGACGTCACCAAAGGTGTCTCTGGGTGCTAGCGTGGAGAAACCTTTGCTTGCGTTTCCCACCTTAGATCATCTTGATCCGATGAAGAGGATCTATCTTAGTATTGAGAGCATTCTTGGAGGAAGAGGTTCCTTCATCCTTGAAAGAATTCTCTAGAATTGTTGTGCACGATGCTTCTCTTGTGTGTCGGAAAATAGTTGGGTTGTGAGGATATTTATAATCGGGTTTGAGGTTGTAGAGTTAGGACAATAAATAAACATGTTATGCGTTTTATTTATTTTAATGACTCTTATTGAAAACCCCATGTCGAATAATTAATTCCTTGACATGCGCCCACGCTGATTATAATAAATATCATTTAATAAAATAATATTATATCCTCAAAATCCCGACTGGAAAACTACATGGCGTGTAATCATTAATACATGGCGTGTACTTGTTTTCCATAAAACTACATGGCGTGTAATCATTAATACACGACGTGCACTTGTTTTTCATTTCCTTTAAAAATGAAAACTACACGGCGTGTTATCATTAATACATGGCGTGTACTTGTTCTCCATGAAAAACTACACGGTGTGTAATCATTAATACACGACGTATATATCTTGTTTTTTCATTTCTTTCTTCCTCCATCATTAAAATGACTTAGGCTTCCTTGAATAATTATTAAACCACGTACGAGAATAATCTTTATTCTACTTGAGATACTTGGATACACTTAGTTTGTGACCCTCTATGCCTCTTTTTCGTTGGCATTAGGTGGGCTTGCCTAAAGTCTAAGATTACTATCTAGCAACGGGTCAAGCCACCCAAGAGAAAGAATTTGACGCCGTATTGAAGTGTCACCTCATATGAACACTTGTTGTGTAATTTAATCCCTTTGTCTCAATATCTCATCAAGCAGTTTCATGGAAGTTTCATAAACCTATATGCTTGATCTGTCATTCTTTGACTTCCAAAAACAAACTCGTCGTGTCACCATGGACATGGAATTTGTTCGATAGTTCTATTTCAATCAAAGGGCTCGAGATATCTACTTCCATAAATATGGAAGGGACAAATCCTTCCTTGACTTATCCATTAACAATATGTCATTCATGACGCACCCAACATACCCTACTTATCGCCAACTCTCTTCGTGATGGTTTTCATCAGTAAATCTAAGTGTGCGAGTCATGACATGAGTTAATGATAATCTTCCAGTCTAAGGAAAATTACAAATGCTCTTAGATAGCAATGTACGATGACACCAAGACATGCAGAATTGCTACTGGCGGGTCTGTTATCATAATCTCCCATCTTGGAGATTACCAAGTGCGAACTTCATGAGAGAGAGTCTCGTCTTCTTATGAGTACTCGCACATGAAGGTCTGTATACTATGTGTCCTATCATAGTATGTCATCCAACCGTGGAACTTTATTTAAGAATATTGTTATAGAATTTCAAGGTTCTCATCATAGCGGGGATCTGCCATGACCTTATTAATGCAACAAATATTCCAGGACATTATTATATTATAGTCATGTAAAATAATGAACAATATATATAATAAGAGTACATTCATGTAATCAAGGTACAAAACTGTTGGTTCTCAGGACACCAACCCTTACAAACTCCCACTTGGACTAGAGCCAACTGCCTACGACTTTTAGTCCGCTAGAACTCACATGATGATCATGTTTCTGCTGAGTCAAGTCTTTAGTCAAGGGGTCTTCCACATTGTCTTCCATGGAAATACTTCTCACTGCAACTTCACCTATCTGAGAAAACTCCCTCAAGAGATGATACTTCCGAAGTATTTGCTTTGTCTGCTGATGTAACCTTGGCTCATTTTCAAGTGCCACCACTACAGTATTATCACAATAGAGTGTGATAGGATCTTTACTGCTAGGTACTATATCCAACTCTTGGATGAAGCTTCACATCCATACTGCTTCTTTAGCTACCTCAGAAGCTGCGATATACTCAGACTCCGCTTTATAATATGCCACCACACTTTTCTTTGAGATCTTCCAGCTCACTGCACCTCCATTAAAACTGAAGATGTATCCAGTCTGCGACTTCATGTCATCCTGATCAGTCTGGAAACTAGCATCTACATGTCCTCTGATGACTAGTTCCTTATCTCCTCCATAAACTAGTAATATATCCTTAGTATGCCTCAGATACTTAAGGATAGCCTTGACTTCCATCCAATGGCGGTCTCTTGGATTAGCTTGATATCTGCCTACTACACTTAATGCATAAGAAACATCTAGCCTTGTACATTGAATAGCATACATGACTGACCCAATCGCGGATGCGTAAGGGATCCTTTCCATTTTCTTTCTTTCCTCATGTGTCTGAGGACACATTTTCTTGGAAAGATGAATGTCATGTGACACTGGAAACAATACCCTATTGGATTGTTCCATACTGAATCTCTTCAGTATCTTGTCAATGTATATACTTTGACTTAGGCCCAGCATTCTCTTGGATCTATCATGATGGATCTTGATCCCAATAATATATGCTTCCTCGCCCAAGTCTTTTATGGAGAAGCATTTATCTAACCATGCCTTAACTGACTGTAAGACACGTACTTCGTTTCCAATTAGTAATATGTCATCAACATATACTATTAAGAAAATGACCGCACTTCCACTAAACCTCTTGTAGACACATGGATCACATTCGTTCTTAACAAAGCCAAATTCTGTTACAGCTTCATCAAAATGAATGTTCCATGACCTTGATGCTTGCTTTAATCCATAAATGGATTTCTATAACTTGCATACCTTGTTGGCATCCTTTGGAGTCACAAACCCTTCAGGTTGTGTCATGTAGACCTCTTCCTAGAGGTTCCCGTTAATAAATGCTATTTTAAAATCCATTTTCCATATTTCATATTCATTGTAAGTGGAAATGGCCAATAGGATTCTGATAGATTTCAGCATCGCAACCGGTGAAAATGTTTCATCATAGTCAATTCCTTGACGCTGTCTAAAACCTTTTGCAACCAGTCACGCCTTATAGGTTCTGACTTGCCCCTTTATGTCCAGTTTCTTCTTGAATACCCTTTTATTACCAATAGGCTTTACATCAACTGGAGGATCTACCAAAATCCAGACTTGATTTTGGTACATTGAATCCATTTCAGAATTCATGGCTTCTTTCCACTTGGCAACGTCTATGCCTTAAAATGATTCCTTGTAGGTAAGAGGATCATCATTGTCAACCAAAAATGATTCACCATCCTCGGTGACAAGAAAACCATATTGTTCTGATTCTCTCACCTATCTCTTGCTCCTACGCAGTTCTTGTGTCTCTGGAACAGATTGTTCTTCCACGGGGCTTTGTGGAATCAGTTCTTGTACCAACTCCTGTGTATCTTGAGCCTCGACTTCATCGAAGTCTACCTCGCTCCCACTATCTCTTTTGGAGATGTGCTCCCTCTCAAGGAATATGGCGTGTCTTGCCACTGTAACCTTTTTTTGAGGGGTTGTATAGGTAATATCCCCTTGTTTCCCTGGGATATCCTATAAAGATACACTTTGTGCCTTGGGGTGAAAATTTGTTACCTGAAGAGGCCTTAACAAATGCTTCGCTACCCCACACATGTAAATTCGATAACATGGCTTTGCATCCACTCCATAGCTCATATGGAATACCATTTATTGATTTAGTTGGTACTTGTTTTAGTATGTGTGATTCAGTTTGTAATTCATATCCCCAAAAGGATAATGGAAGGCTCGCATGACTCATCATTGATCTCACGATGTCCAACAGAGCGTGGTTCCTCCTTTGACTTACACCATTCCACTGAGGTGTGTAAGGAGGAGTGAGTTGAGATAGAATCCAAAACTCCCATAAGAAATCAATGAAGTCCTGATTAAGATATTCTCCTCCTTTGTCTGAGCAGAGTTTCTTAATCTTCTTACCAAGCTGGTTCTCAACTTCATTCTTTTATTCTTTAAACCGATCAAAAGAATCTGACTTGTACCTCATTAAGTAAATATATCCATATTTACTAAAATCATCAGTAAAATTAATGAAGTACGAGAACCCACCCCTTACTTCAACTAGAAATGGTCCACACACATCTATGTGAACTAATTCTAGAATCTCTTTATACCTTTCACCTTTCCCACTAAATGGGGCTTTGGTCATTTTCCCTTGTAGACACGCATGAAATACACCAAGTGGTTTTAGTTTGAAAGAATCTACATATCCATCTTGATGTAATTTTGTCAAACATTTCTCATTGACATGACCTAGCCGGTGATGCCAAAGTTGGGTGTGGTATGAGTCATGTGAATTAACTTTTTCATCGATTACCATTACTTGGTTTGTGTAGTCTAACACATAAAGGTCTTTATATAAATGTGCCCTACCAAACAAATGTTATCTTTATAAAAGTAGCAACATATACTTCCAAACTTGAAGATGAATCCATTAGTATCTAATCTGGATACTGAAATAATGTTTTTGGTTACAGAGGGTACATAATAACGTACTTTCAAAACCAAGACCATCCCAATAGGCAATGTGTGGTGGTAGTCCCCGACAGCTACAACAGCAAGTATGGCTTCATTGGCTGCTCATAGATCCACCTCCCCTCGATCAATCTTCCTGAATCTATTTGGTTCTTGTATTTGGATACATATGTGAGCACCACAAGCTGTATATAAACCCAATTTGTAGAAACAGATAGATTTCATTCGATAACAAACGCACATGAAGCTTCCCCTTGCTTCCT
Source organism: Viscum album (assembly GCA_963277665.1). Classification (NCBI taxonomy): domain Eukaryota; kingdom Viridiplantae; phylum Streptophyta; class Magnoliopsida; order Santalales; family Viscaceae; genus Viscum; species Viscum album. Next base: position 899,042,575 of record OY728120.1, read on the forward strand.
TGGCTGGGTACAATTTTTCTTCCAGTGGCCCTTCTTGCCACATGCGAAACAAAGAGCCTCATGTTCTCTTGCCTCCCCTTTTATCTTCCTTTTCTTGGAAGGCCTTGAAGAATCTTTGGGCTTAAAGCTCTTCGCCTTCCCTTTCCTTTTATTCACCATGAAGACATAAGGCTTTTCACGCTTCATGTCATTATCCACTTGGTGAATGAGGATAAGAATATCAGACAGAGACTTCTCAATGTTGTTCATGTTGAAGTTCACAACAAAGTTTGAGAAGCTCTAGGGGAGTGATGCAAGAATGAGATCGGTACCCATTTCTTCGGGGAGTTTAAACCCTAAAACCTCCAATCGCTCAATGTAGCCAATGAGCTTGACTACATGAGGCCTGGCTGGGGAACCCTCTCCAAGATTGCTCTGGAATAGAGCCTTGGAGATCTCAAACCTTTCCTGTCTTTCTCTCTCCTGGTATAGACCACGAAGGTGCTCGAGCATGCTATAGGCATCCATGTCTTCATGAGACTTCATGAGATCACTAGACATTGATGATAGCATCAAACATTGAACGTCGAGTGCATCGTTAAAATGTTGATCATAGACCAGGAAATCTTCATCACTTTCCCATGGGGCAGGAGAATCAGGAAGTGAGGACTCCAGCACGTAAAACATTCGTTCATGGCGTAGGATAACCCAAAGGCGCCTAAACCATTCCTAAAAGTTACTACCAGTGAGGATATTGTCTTTGTCCAGAATTGATCACAGAGAAAATGTGGATGACGAGTCTGTCATATTGATTCTACAAATTAAAAGAGAAGATTTATCAGTACTTTATTGATTACATTTTTATGAGAATTAATAAATTTTATTAAGTCTCCCGCTATTTTATCAAGTCCCAATGGAACTCACCATTGAACTCAGAATGTCCAGTTGCTTTGACATTCTAGTGGCAAGGATCCATATTCCCCTTCGCATAACCCCAACAAGGGTTGGTCAAGCTATTTGAAGGTATTTAGGTAGGCAGGTCTTTTCCATCTTTGAGCTTACCGTTCCTTGATCTGTTGAGTGGACTCCCCAATCCTGAAATCCTGACATGAATTTCCTCAACTCTTGCCTCCAATATTACATCAAGTATAGCAAGGGCTACTCCTCTTGATTTAATATGGTTAAGTCAACCTGAAACCTTTCAAAAGGGATTCCTTTATAAAAGTAAGTGTCCCAAAAAGGGTTGGTCAAATACATAGTTTTATTGAGTCTTTCCCTTAATCAAGTAATGGAAGGCTTGGTCTGACTTAATATGGTATTGATGGATTTTAATCCTTTATGCGTAGTTTCACATTATCACATGCTTGTTAATATTAAGTGATGCTTGCTTAAGTGATTAACCATGTTCTGATAATGTTTACGCATAGTCCGGTTTTTATTTTATTCCATCTTTGCATGCTTTTTCATTTTATTAATTATGTGATCATGACAATACATATATAATAAATAAACCATGCAATCAGAGAGAAATAAAATAAGATGGCATGATCATGAGATTCTATTGGTCAGCTTATCTAGCGGTTTTGATAAGCTAACCCTGACCTAGGGAAAAACACCTTGAACCTGATGGTTCGTGTTCTGTAGCTCCCACCTGTCCACCTTTGTATCTCTTTGTGTTGGTTTCGCCTCAAATTCAGATTTTGAACCATCTCCTCTGGCGTGGGAGATCCTCCATTACATGGGTTTACATAAAAGAAACCATGGGCACACATGCCCTACATTTTATTGGAAGAAGCCTCACAGACCAACAAATTTAAATAAATTTAAATGAAACCATACACATACAAAGGGTCTTTGGTCTAGCTCATGATCATCCATAGAATGCAACAACATTTACGCATATTTAGAATTCAAATTCTTTTAATCATTTTATTATTCAAGATAAGTCTCGCTTGAATTCAATTAATTATGATCTTATAATTAATCAATTATTTATCTTAAATTCCTTTCTGAATTTCCTTGAGATTTTTCTCATCCATATTCCTTGTACAGGTCTTTGTACTTTTGGAGGAAACCTGGTGAAATTCCATTTCTGGAAAGTACACAGCGTGTAGTTTATATTTACACGGCGTGTATTTCTTTTCACCCTTTATCCAAAGTACACGCCGGGGTCTTTGGCGTGTTTTCTCTAATTTGGAAATTTTGTAGTACACGACGTGTAGATAAATCATACACGGCGTGTACTTCCTTGTTACACAGTAACCGGCCTGGCAATCCCGTGTACGTGGTACGCGGCTTCTCCTTTGTACACGGTTTCACTTGGGCCGGATCGGACTACATAGCGTGTTGCTCCAACATGCACGTCGTGTATTCCGGTTCCCACGCACCATTTAATTCTGGTCAACACGGCGTAATAAATACTTAGGCATACTCAATTCACACGGTGTGGTTTGGTGGACTAGTGCCGGTTCGTTGAACCTAAGTACATGGCGTGTAGTTTTCATTACACGCCATGTATTCCCGTGTTGTACAGACTGAAAGAGCGGCTCCTCCGGATGAGTTCCTCATTTTTATTTTAATCAAAATTAAAATTAAAAGGCTGTTTTTGTGATATGAATCGAGAAACTAAGGAGGAAGAACATATCTCATTTATTCAAATTTATAGAATGATTTGTTTCGAATTGAATCAAATATAAATGCGTAAATTATCAACAAAAATTAAATAACTATAATCAACGTTGTAACCTCCTTCTGATACCATTTGAAGGTTCTGGGCGCAGCGAAAGCGCGTGGGTGGATGTTCCCACTTGTCTTTTTGTCATTAGAAATGATCAATCCAGGATCAATACGACGATAAATGTCAGTCTCCATGGATCGATTCACAGAAATAGACAAAGAAGAAGAAAGGTCCCGGAACCACAAAAGTGGATCGTCATAGGTTGATTATAATTAATATAATTAATTGACAAGAAGTACCTTTTGGGTGTTCTTTCTTCGTTGATATTCTTGATCACGTTCGGATGTGATTCGTCGTTGCGTTGCAGAATCCAAGGGTAGACTTCCTCTAGTGGTGATCCACATGTGCATCACGTATCTCTGGACGTCGCCAAAGGTGTCTCCGGGTGCTGGCGTGGAGAAACATTTGCTTGCGTTCCCGCCTTAGATCGTCTTGATCCGATGAAGAGGATCTCTCTCGGTCTTGAGAGCGTTCTTGGAGGAAGAGGTTCTTTCGGCCTTCAAAGAATTCTCTAGAATTGTGGTGCACAACGATTCTCTTGTGTGTCAGAAAAGAGTTGGGTTGTGAGGATATTTATAATCAGGTTTGAGGTTGTAGAGTTATGACAATAAATAAACACGTTATGCGTTTTATTTATTTCATTGACTCTTATTGAAAACCCCATGTCAAATAATTAATTCCTTGACATGCGCTCACGCTGATTATAATAAATATCATTTAATAAAACAATATTATATCCTCAAAATCCTGACTGGAGAACTACATGGCGTGTAATCATTAATACACAGCGTGTACTTGCTTTCCATAAAACTACACGCCATGTAATCATTAATACATGGAGTGTACTTGTTTTTCATTTCCTTTCAAAATAAAAACTACACGGCATGTAATCTTTAATATAGGGTGTGTACTTGTTTTCCATGAAAAACTACACGGCGTGTAATCATTAATACACGGCGTGTATATCTTGTTTTTCATTTCCTTCTTCCTTCATCATTAAAACGACTTAGGCTTCCTTGAATAATTATTAAACCACGTACGGGAATAATCTTTATTCTACTTGAGATACTTGGATACACTTAGTGTGTGACCCTCTAGGCCTCTTTCATGTTGGCATTAGGCGGACTTGCCTAAAGTCCAAGATTACTGTCTAGCAACGGGTCAAGGCACCCAAGAGAAAGAAGTTGATGCCGCATTGACATGTCACCTCATATGAATGATTGTTGTGTAATTTAATCCCTTTGTCTCAATATCTCATCAAGCATGTTTCATGGCAGTGTCATAAACCTATATGTTTGATCTGCCATTCTTTGACTTCCAGAAATAAATTTGTCGTGTCACCATGGCCATTGAATTTGTTCGACAGTTCTATTTCAATCAAAGGTCCTGATATATCTACTTCCATAAATATGGAAGGGATAAATCCTTCCTCGACTTATCCATTAACAACATGTCATTCATGACGCACCCAACATACCCTACTTCCCGCCAACTCTCTTGGTGACGGTTTTCGTCAGCAAATCTAAGTGTGCGAGTCATGACATGAGTTAATGATAATCTTACAGTCAAAGGACCATTACACACGCTCGTAGATAGCAATGTCCGATGCACCAAGACATGCGGAATTGCTACTGGCGGGTCTGTTCTCATAATCTCACATCTTGGAGATTACCAAGTGCGAACTCCATGAGAGAGAGTATCGTCTTCTTATGAGTACTCGCATGTGACAGTCTGTATACTATGTGTCCTATCATAGTATGTCATCCAACCGTAGAACTTTATTTAAGAATATTGTTATAGAATTTCAAGGTTCTCATCATAGCGGGGATCTTTCATGACCTTATTAATGCAACAAATATTTCAGGACATTATTATATTATAGTCGTGCAGAACAATGAACAATATATATAATAAGAGTACACTCATGTAATCAAGGTACAAAACAGTTATTTCTCAGGACACCAACCCTTACACAACCAATGAGATGAAGGGTGGCCTTCCACATTATCCAAAAGCCCCATGGAATAACTGTGCATGGTATTCCCCAAAAGAGTACATTGTTCCAGAACACTACATGAAAGCTTCGTATGCATGTAGTATAGAGTATCCTCTAGACGGCACACGTTAATACCACACTCACTCACCGTCTTTACCATCATACTCCAGGAGACCAAGTGTCTCATACCTTCAGATAACAGATCCCATATGAACCTGGTGAGAATCCTGTCAATATTCTTAACGACACCCTTGGGAACCATGATCGAAGAGAGTCTATGAACCGGAGAATCTGCAAGCACACTGTTAACCAAAGATATCCACCCGTTGAAAGACATAAATTTATTTTTTCAATTTAGCACTCTATCAGTGATCATGGAATGGAGGGGTTCAAAGTCACGAATGCATAACCTACCAAGAGAAATTGGGTCCCCTAGATAGTCCATAGGATGATTCCCCCTCTACATGTCCAGGTCCCTACTAATTGTAACATCCTGCTCGGGGTTGCACCTATTAGGTATGAAAAAATTACACTTTCCATTGTTGATTATTTGACCGCTCCAGTGGCAATAAACCTGCAACACTTTATTTAGGCCACAAATGGATTTACTCATATCATTCATAAATAAGATGGTATCATCGACGATCATGAGGTGAGAAATTGTTAGCGCCTTCATCTGATGACGATACGATAGAATGGATCTTGCCTTATGTTTCTATGGATTAGACGACTCAGGACGTTCTGAATAAGGATAAACAGGCTCGACGAGATGGGGTCCCCTTCCCTGAGACCTTGGGTAGACTTGAAAAAACCGTATGATTTTCCCAAAAAGGTCACCGACAACCATGGAGAGCTAAATCAACGAAAGAAGATGTCAATGTTCAATGAGTTCAGACCCATAACTGCCAATACTTTATTGATAAAACTTCATTCAACCTAATCATAGGCCATGTTCATATCAGGTTTGATAATCATGTTAGACCCACATGTCCTGGAATTGATGTTGATGAGCATCTCTTGAGCTAGGGCAATGGAATCCCGTATCAACTGACCCTTGATAAACCCGTGTTGTTCAAGAGACACCCACTGAGGAATGTGGTCAGTCAACTTGGAGTTAAGAATGCTATCCAAGACTTTGTAAGGATCATTACACATGCTAACATGACAATACTAAGAGATCGAGGTGGGGTTATTATTCTTAGGCAGAATCACAATAGTGGTGGCACTTGAAACACGTGGTAAGCTACCCCCAGAACAAAGTCATGGATGGAAGAAACCATATACTCCTTCACAATGTCCCAATTAGACCTATAAAATGAACCAGGGAACCCATCAGGCCTTGCGGCGCTATCAAGATTCAGGTGCATGAGAGCATCATTAATCTCCTGCTCGTATGGATCGACCCCGAAGACATCATTGTCCTGATCACTAGAAAAGTTAGGAATCACATTCAAAATATTTGAGTGCTCCGAAAATATTTGAGTGCTCCGAAAAAAGCATTTTCCATGTTTCCCGCTTCAACCCTATACTCCCGGAACGATCCGTCTTCCACTATGATATTGGGTTTGATCGGCCTTTTCCTCTCCTTAATGCATGCATGAAAGAAAAAAAAGTTTCTATCTCCCTATTTTATCCATTTAATTGTGGCCCCCTCCCTATATAGTCGCTCCCACTTCAGGGGCATGTCCACCAGAAGATCTTTGCTTTCAGTGAGTTCCACATAGGTCTGGTCATCCCATGTATCCTCCAACTGACATTCGAGGCATTCAACATCCCACATGGTTGCATCCAAATCCCTTTCATGAAGATGAACTTCTTTTTTCCACACATGGATCTTGAGTTTAAGCTGACACAACTTGTTGTATAAAAAGACCCACTTGTTTCCCTGAGAGGGTCCATCCCAGATAGATCTAACGAGGTCATGCTATCGTGGGTTGGCGTCCCAAAACATGCTAAATCTAAACCGCTCTTGATAATCCTGAGAAGAAGCTAGATAAACAAGGAGAGGGGAGTGGTCGGAAATACCTTGAACCGAACGAGTAAACTTAGATCCAGAGAAAATAAAGAAGGCCTGCATATTTTCAAGATAGCGATCAAGTCGGACACATGAACAACAATTCCCCTGTTGATTATTTCACCACGTGAACCTATCGCCCACAAAGCCAGGATTAGAGAGCCTCGTTGCTGCCATGAAACGAATTAAGTCAAGGTTGTATTTCCTGGGAACAGAACCCTACCCTTCCTTTCCACAGGATCCTCCACAACATTAAAGGCACCCCCAACGATCCACAGTTCTGGCCCAACATTGAACTTGCGAAGATCCTCCCATAATGCCTCCCTTAGGCGGTGATCACAACTCCCATAAACAAAAGTCATAAAGAAAGAAGCAATACCTCGGGTCACCTTGACGGTGATATTCTGGTCCCCAGCTCAAACCATGACCACATTTCAACGACTGTGCCCAAATATCCAAATGGTTCTATTCACAGTATCATCTTGCATGCTACCATGCATTATGATCTTCCTAGAGAACTCCCCTATCCTAGAGGGGTGTTGCTTGTGCTCAAGGTTGACCACAACTTCAGCCTTGTGGTTGGAGATCTCTGAGGCCAGAATGTCTACTTTGACCCTAGCGCCAATGCCCCTAGCATTCCATATGATTAATAGGGTCATTTGAATGAGAGTGTCCAGGGACTGGATCCTAAAATCTTAACCATATCAAAGTGGGAGGGAGATCTCCCTTTCACGTTCTTGACTTTGGACCGAGTGCACACTCCTAGCTCCCAAGACAGTAGTGTTGTCGGCGTTGAAGAGCTGACCTGGGAACCAATGCTACAGTTTCTCTGATTATACGTTGAGGATTTGGATCCTCTCTTGTAGGGCCCCGAAACACTGGGGGAAGAGTAACCTTTAGGCTGTGGGGAATGGACTAGAGCGGGATCTGAGGAAAATTCACCATAGGACACCTCCGTAGCATGGGGAGCCTCGGCGATGGCCCATTCAGGACACACCAAGTCACTTTGCAGGAAATGTAGGGCATGGGAGGGCAAGGTCGTTGGGACCGGGGAATGTCTTGCCTACTTCTGCTTAATCACTAGACTACTTGCTACAAAGGACTACATGGAGTTTCACAAAACATAATGGATGGGATTGACCTCTAGAAGAGGGAAACCCCACGGGACGAATGGAACTAGGGCCCTACATTCCGCTAATCCGATGAATGGGGCCAAGAGGGCGCTCCGCATCCCTCTTGACCCAGAAGAGTTTTTAGTTTCAAAACAGAAGGCATCATTTCCACGTGTAAACCCAACAAATCAACTATGTGAGAAGAAATAATAGAATTAGAATCACCCATTTCAAATAAAGATTCGATCAACATTGAATTTAAAAGAACCTTACCTCACACTGTGGATGGTCCCGACTGATCATCCATCACCACCTGCTCAGCTCAAAAAACTGCTTACTTTCCACAATCTACACCTTATTACACTACTAAGGCATCTTTTTTATTTCGAGAATCACCATGGACCACTTTACTCTACTTCCGAGGGGTATGATTCTACCCCCGTCCCATCAAGGAATAAGTCCCTTGTGACCCCGAAGGAGTGTCACAGACACCCGACCTTGGAGCATTCTGACAATAATGCTGCAGATGACCTATATTCTTATAATTATGATATTCTCTAGGATTTTTCATACAATCCCACTTGATGTGGCTCATAGAACTACATTGAAAACATATTGGCTTACTATAAGTATTTATAGGAAGATTCACTGATCTTGTCATGGAATTCTAAACTGTACTCCCACCCTGTAAATTAGTGTCCCTCTCCCGCTTGAACCCAGTGTTCGATTTCCCATAATTTCCCATGGGTAAAAACATAATTCCCCATATTGTAGCTCCCACAAGATCCCAATCAGTGACCATAACTCTATTCACCATTTTTGTGTAATCATCTGTACATAGCACCGCTAACTTGGAATGTATTTCCTGGTTCAACCCATCTTCCAAAATTCATTCCTTAAACGATGTACTACCCTTCACCTTGGGTGAAAACTACACTATGTTCAAAAACATGGTCACATATTCCATCACCACCATGTCCCCTTTCTTTAACCTAAATAAATCTTTTGTTCTCTGAATTCTGAACATAGGAGGGTAGAATTATTTATTAAACAATTCTTCAAACACCTCCCATGTCACACTTCATTCTGTCCTAACTTGGACTAATAGCTCCCACCACTAAAGGGAAATATCTTCCAATATGTACGTGGATAGTTTTACTTTCAGATCTGCCGGTATTATGAAGAAGTCAAATATCTGATTCATTCTATTTAGGCACACCTCAGCCCTTTCTGGCTCTGAATCACCCCTAAACATGGGTGGATTCTTCCTTTGAAACTGAACCACATGATCCACATGTTTTGGTTCATCAACTTTTTTCCAACTTTCCATAGCATGGAATGCTGGAACTATACTCTGCACTAGCTTTAGGTTCACCTAAGGCTCGGAAGCAACCACATTTTCAGTAGCTTCCTCGGGTTTTCTCTACGACGCCTACCCAGTTCCATTTATATCAACACAAAAACAACCATAAGTCTCTCTCCCTTAACCATAAAGGGTATACAATTTTCAATTTTAATTGCATAACAACTATCACAGCCAGGCTTTCCACAGGTTCACATTTCTCATGTTGTAATATTCTAAAAAATCCACCATGTTTTGAAAATCAACCCATTTTCAAAATACCTCAAGTTTCCATGTTTCAAATCCTTCCATTTTGAAACCCAATGCATATTTTCAAAATCAACACATTCATATCACACCATAGATCATTATACCCCAATGAAATATGCATCCTAGTGGGAATTCATTTCTACCATGCTTTCCATGTGCATCTCATTGGATATACCCATGATAATGAGATATCCAATGCCTATAAGTGTCTCCAAACACTTATTTTCCCAAATCCCAAGAAACATGAAGTTCATCATAAAAGGATTAAATACATCCTTTTATACTATACATTTCGAGTTCCAACAATCCTACATTTTGCTACCATCCCGACTCAAGAAACAGGTCATGAATGAATGTCAACACCAAGACCAACGATCAACACCAAGGATTGAATAACTGCTCTCACTTGAAAGCCAAGGACTATACAAGATGACATGACTTGTAACATCCATCACCATCTCATTGGCTTGAGAGGGCAGAGGAATTCTACTTGTCCTTAAGCGACGTTCCCAAGACACCAAAGGTTGGCAATAAATGTAGAGGGCTTCAAGAATAGTTGGGGAATGATTTTCCATTTTGAAAAAGAACAACCAACCAAACCAGTCATTACCAACGATACCATATTATGCATTTAAACAAATCAAACCAACCATGTATTACCAAAAAGACAACCAAGTTGTTTCACAGTATAACCCAAAAACCAATAAAACCAAACAAAATATCAAATTAATATGTGGAAGACTAAACAAGAGACAGAAAATAAACCACGACACACTCCACATCTCCTCAAAAATTTCCATGCTCCAAGAACCACTATATCTCTCAAGCATCACCATGAACTAGTAGCAAGGTGATTATTTACCTTTACCCGTGTCTCGGAATACGACATCTCCAAAAGCACCAAAGTTCCAAAGTAAGGGGTGAGTACTAATACTATGTAGGTTTTACCAAAATGACTTCCCTATACACGCCAATAGGATAAAACAATTAGAAAATTTATATAAAATAGTTTATATAAAACATTCAATAATGAAACAACTTACAACAAGCCAAACACTCATTGTCAAGCCATTTCCACCCAAATTCCCACAACACATAGGAAATCCAAACAACCATGCCATAAGAAAATCCACCATTCCACATTAGTACAAAAAATTCCATCTTGAAAACAACACATAACAAGGAAACCAAAATGGTGGGGCTTCCACCCAACCCGTTCACCCATTCCCAACAAGTGGTACTTCACGCCCAGTTATCCATTGATGGTGGCCCTTCCCTCTACTATCCATACCCATATTATAGTGGTACTTAACTCCCAATAATAAACAATCCACAAGTCAATTCCATATCAACACATAAGAAAAAATCACCAAGGCTTCACAAAATCACACCATCATTTCCAACACATGCCAATTCACTTCAATAATTCACCCATTTATTGAAAACACCATCCAACCAACTTCCATTCCAAACCACATTTCAATAAAAAATATTTATTGAAAAACATTTTCATCAACCATTTTCAAAAGCCTATTCCAGAAACCAATTCTAAAATCTCCATTTTAAAATCCACAACAACAACATTTCACCACAAAACCCCCTTTTCCAATAAATCCCCAAAATATAACCAAAGGGATTTCCAACCAATTGTGCACATAAAAAACACAATTAATTTTAAACAAAACAAATTAATTGTAACCAAGATTCATGTTCTAGTAAAGTGGAGTTGAGATAGAATCCACCTACCTTTAGGATTCAGACAAAAAAACCCATAGGCAACCACACACCATATCCAGAAAACACACCAATGAAACCATTATAGATCCCCTTACCTAACATCCACAAGCCTTATAATCAACACCGAAGGAAACCAAAACCATATATATACATGAAATAAATGTATATATAGAAAACCGAGAAAGGGATAGGAGTAGATACAGAGAAAAACCAAAAACACCAAGAGGAGAGACTTACCTGGGAGAAACTACCTTCAAAACACCAAGAAACCCCTTTGATTTTCTTCCAAAACATGTGGGAGAGAACCTCCATCCTTTGAGAACCAAAAATACCAAGTGAGGATCAAGTGTGAGAGAGTTTGGAGTGAAATAGGTCAAACCCAAGCGAACCCATATTTAAAACCCCTCTTTTTAAGTGGCTGCATGGTTAGCTCAAATGGTTTGGCAAGCCGTGCGCAACTGTGCGCACACCACTGTCTCAAGATAAGGGGTCCACATGGTCGCCTCACATAGTTTGGAAAACAATGCACAGGCCGTGTGAAGAGCGCTATCCCCCCTACATGGTTTCTTGGAGAAACCACATGGTTTGTCCCTAACCGTGCTCAAACCATGCACCCTTAAAAAAGCCTCCAAACTTATTCAAAACCATTCCAAACTCTCCCAACCTCTTCCCAACTCATCCCAAGAATTTTAAAAAAAATATAAAATCATAAAAAAGGATACATACCTCAAAATTAGGGTGATACAATTTACTTCATCCGCTCATGAATCACCTATAAAATTTCTATTATTATCTATAGTATTTTCTGCCTAAGAATTACTGAGTCTCTAACCCACATCTAGCATAATGAAGATCAGAAAGGTTGATTATATAAATATTTAGATAGTTCCACAACATGGTAGAGTGAAAAATGTTATTATATTAATACATGACCAAAGGTAGGTTCTTCACCCATGAACATCTAATGTCTAAGACATTAGTGCATAATATTTATTCAAGAGTCTGGGTGGTCCACTCATTCCAGCTATCCTTTTGTGGATGAGAAATAGAGTTGATGCACCAATGGGATAAAAAATAATTCTAAATACTTATAAAAAACTAGAGGTCAAACTAGGATCATTATCATGGATGATTTTAGTGGAGACTCCATGAATACTCTATATCTCTTCCAAATATTGCCTCTATAAAACATCCACCGAGCTGAGATCCTTGATTAGTAATAAGTGAGATGTTTTTTTTTCAAATTGTCCACTATAAACCATATAGTATTATATAATCCTTGATATTGAGATAAAAAAGTGATAATATCAATTAAAATTTAGTTTTACTTCTATTGAGGGATGTCTAATGGATGGAGAAAACCACCGGGAATAAATTGTTTTGCCTTTACCTTCGAGCAGAATTTACATTCAGACTCATACTCTACACCTGAGCATTTCAACCTAGGCCACCGAAACTTACCTCTTATAGCATAATAAATCGTTATAAATCCTGAAAGTACCTATAATAATGAGCTATGTAACTCTTGTAAAACCACCTCACATGTCACCAAAGGAATGAAATGACTCCCATAAAAATAACATGATGTTGATCATCCATAGGATATCCATTTGTGGAACCACAACAAAAAAATTGATCTATCTAGAATTCCACCTAGAAATACCCCATTAAGGACTCCTAAACCTACTACAATAAATATAATTTTACCATTATATGATAAAAAAATCCTCTAACATTAACCTCCCCCACATCAAGATGCATAAGAGAGAGCTATCCCATCACTCACTAAGAATCTCTTGACACACGCACAACACCATTTTAGGACATCCAGCATAGTGAATCAGAAATAATATTACCATTTATTAAAGTATATAAAATGTAAAAGCTATAATATTTATTTAATTATATACACTGTCACTATTTAAAGTTAATATCACAATCAGAGGATACATACATCTGGATTTTTCAAATTTTTTAAAATCACAAAGCATTCACAGATAAGATAGTTCCACCACAACATCAATGAAAACATAATCAATTATAACTCATGATCATTGGTGGAATAATTTTTATCAAGTGGTAATATATACTGAGACCCATAAGAAACAACCTCTATCTACTACATTAGGACATTGCCCAATCATATATGTAAAGAATCATAGAATACCTCAAACTAAACTAAATATTTTTGAAAATGATGAAATGGAGAATTGAAATAACTCTCCATTATATTCTCAAAAAAGTTTCTAAGTTGTCATTCCATAAGAATTCATGATCATTTCTTCTTAAAGTGTTCATAGGAGTAACAATCTAATATAAGTCAGGTACAAAACTTCAATATTTTCTTTCAAGATCAAAAAAAATATACCCCCTTGTAATATTTTTAGGGGATACCCATTAAACAACCACTAAAATAATCAAAGGACCCATGAAAACTCCACACTAGAACAAGAAATTCCCTATGAAAATAACTTCAAGATACCATAAATCACACACTGATAGATTTCCAAATAGTACATAATAATGAAGAACTCCTAAAATGGGCCACATATGGTGTGCATGATCCTCCTAAGACAAAGAGTATTAAAGGATGTATTCAACAAACCAAACCATGATTTGGTCTATAATATTTTAAAAATATTCATTCGTCAATCCCATGAATATAGCCATAGAATTTGTCACATAGTATAATATTACAATGAACTTACAATTCCCAAAATGAAATCAAAAATATATCTTCATTATATCCTCATCCCTTAGCCACATATAATGATATCCAAAACATAGGTTTATCTTTGAGAAAAAATAATATACCTTATAATGGTGAATGAAATCATTCATTAATTGAAGAGTGTAGAAACCCTTCCCACTCACCTGATTCAATTGACAATAATTGATACATAGACACAGACTACCAACAACCTTATTTGAAAATAAAACTGGATCACCCCAATGTGAAATTCATGGAAAAATAAAACCTCATTGTAAGAGATCATCCATATATATCTATAGCTCCCTCATTTTAGAGGGAACCATATTATAAAAATAAATTCAAAATGGGGATGTTTCTGAAAGTAGTTGTTTCCCAGTCACAATCTCTCATTGAGGGGGTAACACAACATCTTATCTAGAAAATTCATCTGGGTACACTTAGACAAACCAAAGAAACAATTCTAGATAATCCTCTAATAAACTCAACATAAACTCGGTCATTAAGAAAGAAACGTAATGGGAATACCTCCAACCCATCCCAGGGTCTCTCTTGTCAAAAAAATTGACTATTCACTATCACTGTAAAATAAAATCTTCCTCCAAAATTAAACCAATGAATGATTTTACTGAATAAAAACATTACATTTTAAGTATGATTTCATATGTCTATATCAGAAAAACATAGGAAGTATCCATAATAAAAGTTCTCCCCTATAATATTTCAGAGTCTCCACCTGCTTCACATAAATTAGCTCAACCTCCAACTAGAATAGTTAAAGTTAAGGGAATTGAAAGCCTCTATAAATTGAGTCCCAAAAAACAAAACAGATAAGGTTAAATAAAAGAGTGTGTATCTTTTTAATTAAACAAGAAATCCACCCAAGTAAAAAACTGGAAAATGTTACCTTGAACGATGTCCATATCATCATCATCATCAGTGTTATATATTTATTCAAGGGGGGAGTACAAGAGACCAAGAACCTGAGAACAAAAACACCCAGCCTAGGGGGGTCTAAAATAGTGGAGACCGAGGGCATCCCCACGGATTAGGTTTACACCCCTAGTCTTTAAGGAGGTGATAGTGGTAAGGCAGGAGACATCAGAGCCAGGGGTGGAAAGGGAAGCCAAGTGATCCACGACTTTATTCCCCTCTCTCCACGTGTGTGTGTAACTTGAATGATGCTCCTCAGGAACTCTTTGAATCTCCTGATGGTGTACGTCACAGACCAAGGGATGGAGCCTCTATCCCGTAGGGATTCATGAATGATCCTCGAATCAGTTTCCGCGTGGGAGATGGTAATATTTTTCTGATTACACAGACTGAGCCCCGTGATAAGTGCCTTGGCCTCCGCCTAAAGAGTGTTTCCATTACCAAAATGGACCGTGAATGCTAGGATCACACTCCCTCCTGAGTTACGCACTACACCTCCTCCTCGCATTATACCAGCGATGTAAGAGCCATCTGTGTTTATCTTAAGACCACTTGGTGGAGGCCTCCATCTAACCCACTTCCCTTGCATACCATCCTTGGTAGGAGCCAGATCCAGGAATGCCTGCAGCATTCGTAGGGAGGGGGATTCCCGCCAATATTTGAGAAGAGTAACCATACCGATGAGAAGAAACTTGGTTCGCACAATGATGGACCTTCCACATGATTTGAGACCCTCAAATCGAGCCTTGTTACGGGCCTGCCAAAGGCACCAACACCCAGCACTTAAGACCACCGAACGTTCCATATTCTCCGACCCGTTATCTGGTGTACCATGAAACCATATCTCAAATAACGATGAACCCTGAAGATCGATAGATGAGATTGTTGTGAAGCCACCAAAGAACTGACAACTCTAGAGAATTCATCTGACCACAACCTACTCCACAACCTCTTTGACCCAACTTTGATGATGACCACATACATGGCCACACTCTTCTCTCTAGGGATGAGGAGGATCATATGGCTATCATATGCCTAAAATATTAACCATTTATTAGTCAAAATATAGATAAACCTATTTTTATAGCCTCAAAAAATAGTTTTTCAATAACATAATATAAAATGGACTATCAGATACACATTACATGTGTAGAAAGTTCAATCACTCCTACTATCGATGACTATAGAATCAAAAATAAAAACAAACTCTTGATCCCTTATCAAGGGATTACAATCCACAAACTCAATGAAAATAGATGAATATGGGTGAGACTAACTATTATATATCCAAAAATTCTCCTATCTTTGAAACTAGAAACTCCCAACTGTAGATTTTCTATATTGATAATCTCAATAAATCCCCTCCCAATATGATCTAGTCCTGGACAACATTATCTAAATTACCTCTTCTCTTCTTAGAACCTTCAATATTTTTGAAAATATTAATGGGGTCACGTTGAATTGGTTATATGGATATAAATCCAACTTTAATTTCTTTTCCCTAGCCGCCTCATTGGACATTAGTATTAATGCACATATAATAAGGTTCTAGAAATGGGTCTTAAAACCTCACACACAATAGATTCCATGTTGATGAGTATATATAATCTGACAACATTCCATGTTTATGGTCAAAGATGAAAATAAACTCATAATAGATATTAGAAATTATCCCATGAAACAACCAACTCCTCACGATACTCCTAGAATATGAACCAACACATCCTAGACTCCCCCTAAAACATAATTTCCACTATTGAAACCCATCAGTCCTTGTGAACATGGATCAAACTAGAGGCCATCCCCACCACATCCAACTAGTCCTCTTTCATTGAATCCGAAATGGATTCATCATAAATCTATGGACTTTGGTAGAAAAACACTTAGAGTGTACTCCTCTATGTGTCTTCACCATCAACCTCAAGCCTATGACAATCTTCTAGAACATAAATCAAAACATCTTCAACATGAACCAAGTGAGAATATCAACCTGGATCAACTACTCTAAAATAAAAAACTGATTAGGAATCTTAAACACAGAATATAGAATATCAAATATTAATTAATTAAATTTAAAACTATCCCCAATGTCTACTGATTTAAAACACATGTTAAAACAAGAATAATACATAAACATTTCCTAGTTCTCTACACAACAATAAAACACTTCTTAATTTTCTTAATACAATTAATGGTTCATTATTTTGATTATAGAAGGCCCTAAATACCCATATCCTAACTGGTATCCCCTTTTAAAATCACATACTAAATTCACATAACTCGGTTTTATTACCCACCAATGATGTCCTCACCAGGACGTACCTATAAACTCCCTCTTATCCCTCAGAATTACCTTTGATAACATGATATCATGACACCTCCCACTAAATTTACCCATCCAATTCTAGCAACGAGGGAATAGAGATAATGATTCTTGATGACCACATCTAATAAGCCATTGGTTGGTGAGTTGCATTGAGGGAACATAATACACCTAAATAGGAGGAATTACCCTCTATGAAGAACAATATGAATGAGATATATTATGATAACATTAATAAAATAATTATCATAAAAAATAAAAATATATGAATATATGCATTAAATTTCATAAAAAATGAACAACTATAATAGAAAAAACATCTACAAAAAGAAAATCATTGATAGTGACCTTGAAGACCAAGAAGATCCTAGAAAACTTCACTAGATATTAATGTCCAACTACATCACCAGCTAGATCTCGTGGACCTAAAAAATATTATATATATTCTTTGGGTGAGAATAATGGGTATACTGAGTAGGACCTTCCTCAAATCATCTCATAAAATAGATAAAGAAATAATTCTATATCCTAGTGAATAAAAAAGTGAAGATAACCTATCATGTAATAATGTATTTGAAATTCTCATCCTCAGCATGGACCTCTATCTAAGTTTCACATAAATATAATAAAACTCAGGACACATACATAACACAATCTCTTCATCAACTTCCAAATATCAAGATAGTAACCAAGTAACTTACCGGATCTACCATAGCCTATACATTTTGTATTATTCCTCAATTAATTTAATCCCATACAAATAATAATTATAACAATCTTTAGGATACTATACCTAAAGATAAATTTGGGTAAAGTTACCAAAATCCATTACAGTGATCTACAAAAATATATGAGACAAATAACAACTTTTCATAGTATAATTCAATAATAATCATATGAGAAAAGAGAGTAGGATATGAGGTAGTTAGGAATCCATCCCCACTAACCATGATGTTGGAGAAAACACCATCTATAGTTCACTTGACACCAATTCCCCGATATAAATGTGTTGGAAATTATAAAAAATCACATAAAATAAGTAATATCTATATATATATATCACAATCCACACTAAGGGAAACTACTTATCCTTAATGCTAGTTTAATATATCATCTCTTCGACAACCAATATTCACCACAGTGGTCTAGATAACCTATAATCACACTAAAATTTAAAGGGGTTTAAAATTATTTATTTCTATTAATAATTTCATAATTTGATAATTACAAACCAATTTTCCTGAGTTAAACATTAAAAATCCCAAATCCATGGGTTAAATTATACATCATTTGTTACCTTTCCATAAATATAGGTAATCTAGAACCCATCCGAATATTCTATAAAAATGCATAAACCAAGAACAACTACCTTCATCAAGGTGTGGGGAAAATAAATTAGGAAACATGAAAACCGATATCAAACCTTCAAAGGATGAAAATTCATAAAAAATAAGAAAACTATAATTCATCATAATAACACCAGTAAATCCTAGGTTCAAATAACTCCATTAATCTAGGTGATATACCTCACACCACTATGCATATTACCATCCATCTCACCATCATAAGTACCAACTGGTGAAAAATAACTGGGAATTCTGAAAATTTTTATAATAAACCATCTAACTATCCTAAGCTCAAATTATGCCACATAAAAGGGATTTACACCCCAATAAAAAAAAGGTAGAAAGAAAATGACAAAAAATTTACAGAATATCTTAGACCTGGAACCAAGGCATCCATCCTTCATAAGGAAATGGGCTCACTCATCCTCTAAAAGATATCATTATAAAAAATAACTTTTAACAACTTGAATTAACAGATTTATATAAGGCAGGTTATAACTTTAGGAAACATAATACATCAGATATAAACAAATATATGTTATTTAAACATAATCCAAGAATCCCCTAAATTTACATATATTACAATTAATAATGATAATAATTAAACATTCCACAGTAGATGCTCAAAAAAGGTTTGGAATATGAAATTCCATAAGAATTCATGATCATTTCTGGTTAAGGCTGTCAGAGGAGTCACAATCTGATAGAATTCGAGTACAAAACACCAATATTTTCCTTCAAGAATAAGGAAAATATAAACCATTGTTATATTTTTCAGGGATACCCAATACAAAACCACCAAAATCTTCAAATGACCAATGAAAACTCCACACTAGAACAAAAAATTCCATAATAAAAAACATCATGATCTCATGACTGACACATTGACAGATTTAAAAATAGCTACAAACAATGAAGAACTCCTAAAATTTACCATATATGGTCTTCATGATCCTCCTAAGAAAAATATTACCCAAGGATGTATTCAACAAACAATACCATGAATCGGTCTAAAATATCTTAGAAATATTAATTCATCAATCCCATGAATATAGATACAGAATTTGTCACATAGTATAACATTACAAGGAACTTATAATTCCCATAATGACATCAAATATATATCATTTTTATATCCTCATACCTAACCCACATCTAATGATATCCTAAACCATGGTTTATCTTTGATAACAAACAGTATCCCTTCAGTTGATCGAATAAATAACCCATCAATTGAAGAGTGTAGAGACTCTTCCCACTCAACTGATTCAATTGACAATAATCGATACATATAAACTGACTACTAGAAACCTTATTTGAAAATAAAACTGGACAACCCAAGGTGAAATTCATGGATAAATAAAACCTCATTGTAAGATATAATCCATCTATATCTATAGATCCCACAACTTAGAAGTAACAATCCAATAAAAATACATCCAAAATGGGGATGCTTCTGAAGGTTGATGTTTCCTAATAACAATCTCCCATTGAGAGGGTAACACAAAAACTTATCTAGAAAATTTATCTGGTTACTCTTACACAAACCTAGGAAACACTACTGGATGATCATATAATAAACTCAACATAAACTCTATCATCAAGTAATAAAAGTACTGGGAATAACTCCAACCCATCCCAGGGTCTCACTTTCCAACAAACTGTAAAGACCCGAAAAATTCAAGGAAATTTTTTTCTTAATTTTCTTGGGAATTTTACAAGAATGTAGTTTCTGACGGAACGTAATTCCGAGGCCCGGTGTGCCCGGAATCATTTTCTGAAGTTTAGCTCGGGTACGTTCAGTGAACGAACGAGAAGGTTTTACTAACTTTTTAACCGGTGCTCGGAATCGAATTCTGAGGGCACCTATGGAATCACAATGCCGGTAATTGCTTAGAAACAACTTTTCCGGAGTTGCGTTTTCTCGGGTGTGGTTTTTAATTTTTGGGGTTAAGTTAAGTAATAAAATAAAAGTGGTGCGACTATTTATTTTATTTTACTTAAAGCGGCTTAACCTAAGTTAAGAGCATAAGGTGGGACCCACAATATCCTACCCACTTGGTATGATATTTGTGAGATGGGGCACGCACGAGCCCCACCGTTTCTTTCCTTATAAGTAACGCACCCACACCCCCCTTTTTAATGAAGTCAAACCGTGCGTTTATTCTGGTTAAGAAACGCCTCATTAATTTGGGAAGTTAAATCATTACAATTAATTCATTGAATTAATTGTTCATTTTGTTTCTTTGAAAAATTCAAAAGTTGGCATGTGCGTTAATAAAATAAGACAACTCTTATTTTATTTTCTATTGGAACTTGTTGCGTGGAGAGGATTGGGAGAAAAACCTTCTTCTTCGGTGAAGAACGCGAAGAATGAGCCAACCTCCGATGAAGAACACCAAACCATCGGAGATTGACTACGCAAAGCTGTGTACCGCGATGCCAAAAACTCTTCTTCCGTGACGCTTCTTCCGCGGCGCTTCTCCGCGACGCGAAGATCCTCCCTCCACGACTCCTTCCGCGATGGTTGTTTCCGCGACGAATCCTCGCTCATCAAATTCGACGAGGTAGGGGTTTATTTTGTGATTACTTCCATCGCCATCTTCCTTTATTTTTGAGCCACCTGATATCACATTAACGGGAGGAGGTCGGACCGCACGAACACGGACGACCCTCCTCCCCCTTGTTGGTTTGATTTTGATTGCGGCACAAGCAAGGCAACGCGGTGCCGAAGCACCGTGCGGAAAATATTAAAGAAAGGGAAGAAGTGCAGCGTCGTCGCGCCACGCCGTTGAAAACAAACCAAAGATGCGGTGATGTCATGCCACACTGGAGAACTACGAAAGCACTGCAACCGGAGTTGGGCTGCGACGGAGGGGCACGACGCCGTTGCGCCGCACCGGACAGATCAAGGCCGTGGCTTGGGCCGCGGCGGAGCGGGGAGACCGGCGGCTGGTTCCGGGCCGCTGGCGTCGGAGCAAGGGGACCAGCCCTTGCCGGTCCCGTGGTGGCAGAAGCCGTCCGGTCAGGGGGAATCCAGGGGTCCGTAACCCCCAGTTGGCCAGCAAAGCGGCCCCCACTTGGGGTAGCGGTTACAAAGGAAAGCGGGGGGCAGCGCCCTCCCCCCCCCCCCCCCCCCCGCGTCGCTTCGCTCGGCCGAAACGGCCGAGCCACCTGCTGGCCGCTGGCCACGCCAGCGCGCCTAGGCCGGGCTGGACCGCACCAAAGAGGGCCGGACTCGGACCCAGTTCGGTTCGACCTGGTTCGGGTCGACCCGGTTCGGGCCGACCCTGGGGGTATCGGGCCGGGTCGGACTGGGCTCGAACCCCTTAATACCGAACCTCTTTCGGTCCGTTTCCCATAACTTGAGCTGCGGACCTCCGATCGACGCACCGTCAGTTGCGTAGCGATCCTTGGATCGAGACGGTCATTTTAGTATATTACAATCAAGATTTTGGAGTACTTTGGGTTCGGATGAGTTGGTTTGTACACGAAATCAACTGGGCCCTTGGAGCAGAAACACTTATAACTTGAGTTCCGGACGTCCGATTGACGTGTCATCGACTTTGATGGATTACTCTTAGTGAGACGGACCTTTTGGATTACTCTGCTCGAGATTTGGATTCAGGTGGAGTACGTTCGGGTTGGGTTTGACTTAAAAACCAACCGGGCCCCTGGGACGAAAAGGCCAATAACTCTCAGACCGGGCGTCCGATTGACGCGCCGTTTGTGACGTTGAGTTCCTGTTGACGATACAGAACTTTTGTATACATAAACTCCAGAATATGTGTCAGTTGATGTATCAGCCCCTCGGCTCATGAAGCGGACCCTCCCGAACGAGCTTGCTGTGTGCGGGAACCCTAGAGCTGGCTGTGAATGCGACGACGATGACTGTACAGAAATCCTCCATGGATTCGACGGTGAAGACTACAACACTCAGCGATCCTACGTGGATCAGTGCTACCGATCCTGTGTGGGTCAGCGCTCAGTGGTCCTGTGTGGGCCAGCGCCTACAGATCTTGTGTGGGTCCGATCCTATGTGGGTCATAGCGGGGGTTAGTTACCTATCGATCCTGTGTGAGTCAGATCCTTTGTGGGTCATTGCAGGGGTTAGTACCTATCGATCCTTTGTGGGTCTGACGTCTTAGATGAATCAGTGGCTATATCTGATAATCTCTATCGTCATACAAAGAAGTATACCTGTGTGAGCTGAATCTTGACTTGCTTTCCTATGTGGATTGTGTTGTGTTGTCCTGTGTGGATGTGATCGAACTTGGGCTCGGACGTTGGAGCGAACTGGAATTGATGACTTAGGTATATGTATGGGCATATACCTAAGCAGTGTCGGATGTTACTTCGTGATTGTATCTTTTCTTTGTGGATTATCCTTTGTGGATTCTGGGAGACCTTCGGGGGTCTCGGGGTCCCTACCGAGTAGCTTATACTCACCCCTGCACGGGCTATGCCCGCACTACGTTGTGTTGGTTGCAGACGACGGACAACGCTGATCGTGGTTGAGGCATGAGGAGCAGGTCGGTACCCGGAGGTGGACCACTGGGCGGGACGTACTCGGAGTGGACGGCTGGACCCGAGGAGCTGTGGAGGCTATCTGTACCCACCCTTTAGGTGGGACTTCCAGTGGAAAGATCGACACTGAAGCTTTACTTTTCAGTTGTTGTACTTTCCTTTTTCAGTTGTACTTTACTTTTAGTTTGGGTTTGTATTCTGGCCCACTTACTTTTCCGCACTCACTAGTGTACCCAGTTTTTACTTAGTGTTTACTTTTTCTTGCTTGCTCTATGGTGTTTGTTTACTTCACAAAGGCAATGCCTTCCCTTTTTACCGGGAATTACGCCTTGGTTCTAGTCGCCAGCCCCTGGCCTATGGAAGTCGGGCTTGGGGTAGTCACGACACGGGCCCCGAGGATGGGTCTTGACAAATTGGTATCAAAGGAGTTCGGTTCTACCGCAGAACTCAGGACTCTGATCTTTTTCTATGTGAAGCAATAGTGTTAAGATTATTGAGTGTGGTTATCAGTCCAGGGAGGCCAGTGTTGGTGTGGCGGCCGACGTATCCGTACACCAGGACCCTGACTTCTGATTTGCGACTTAATGCACGAAAACATTGATTGCATGTGAGTTTCAAGTTTTCTTTGTGATTAATTTATGTCAGATCACCAGGTATACTGTTTGACCGTGGCGCACCTGTTTCTTTTCAGGATGGCCCCATGATGGCAGCCAGCTAGGGTTCCGAGAGTTGTGCGTGAAGATAGCCCACCGAGCGATGAGGCCTCGGTACATGGCCCTTTGACAGCAGAGGCACCGGTGGTACCTCTCCCACCGAGCCACCGATGCTACCAGCTCCAGCCGCTGACGATGCACATTGCCTTAGTGCACTGCATGAGTTTTAGCGCCAGTGACCTCCTAGGTTCCGCGGGGAGATGGACCCTCAGGAAGACGAGGATTGGCTGGAGGCAGTTGTACGAGTTTTCAGGTTAGTGAGGACACCAGCAGACCTCATGGTGATCCTCGCAGCGAGCCTCCTGCACGCGGCAGCACGCAGATGGTGGAGCTTGATGCTCCAGGTGCACGATGAGGTATGTCTCCTCTGGACTGACTTTGAGAGCCTCTTCCGCTCGGAGTTCATCCCAGCCACCCTCCGTGCGGTGCGCATCCAGGAGCTTCTACAGTTGTGACAGCGCAGCTTGACGGTCGCCCAGTACTCGGTGAGATTTACCGATCTCTCGTGCTACTCGATAGACATGGTACGTGACCCATTCGTCCGGGCCCAGACATTTGATCAGGGATTGAGGCATGAGATCAGGGCATCGCTGATCTCCCTCAGCATTCCGACTCAGGCAGGAGTACTGGAGCGAGCCCTTTTGATCGAGAGATTCCTTGCTGAGCCTTCATCAGTGGCGAGACCTACCGTGGGGTGGCACATAGCAGAGTCTTCTGCAGCAGACAGTCGACGAATGACTCATGGGTCTAGGCAGACCAGACCCTCAGGCAGACGAACTCAGGACACTGGATTGGCAGTGCGGGGCACACAGTGCAGAGCCAGTCTTTCGAGAGGCAGGCAGTGCTACGCATGCGGCGGGCAGGGACACATGGCTCGTGACTGCCCGACCCGCCATACCGAGGAGCAGCAGACGGTTGAGGGACCACCCAGACAGAGGCAGAGGGTCGACCGTGGCGGTCCACAGGGAGTAGGCGGACGAGGCAGAGGAGCGGGCCGAGCATCAGGTGGTGGGTGATGCTTTGAGGCTCTACCACCACCACCACTAGGAGGTCCACCCCGACCACAGGGAGCTGGCGGGCAGAGACAGGCACAGCTCCAGGCAGCGGAGACCTACAACCACGGCGCGCCCGATATGATTCTAGGTACTATCTGTGTCTATTCTACCCTTGCTGCAGTTATTATAGACATAGTAGTGAGTCATTCTTTCATAGCCGCTACCCTTTTTCGGAGCTCGGAGAATCCGACAGATCCGTTGGCTCGATCCTTACGGCTAGAGACTCCTACGAGAGCAGACTCGACGATTATGCACTAGTGCCGGAAGTGTGAGCTTACTCTAGAAGGCGAGAGCTTCGACTGAGATCTTCTTGTAGCGGCGTCGAGGCCTTACGATGTCATCTTGGGCATGGATTGGTTATCTACATTCCATGCTCAGATTGACTGTATTATGCACAAGGTGCGATGTGTATGCACCGACGGGAGCAGGTTCACCTTCACCGGTGAGAAGGGAGCCTTCGCAGCACAGGATGGACTCTCGCAGGAGAGAGGACAGCCCATCACACATTAGTTGGCTAGCCTCATCCTAGGAGCATTTGACGTGCAGAGTCTTAGTTTTTCTGCAGTGGTGGATCAGTATGCGGACGTTTTTCTCGACGATGTTCTAGGACTACCTCCTCGTAGAGATGTAGAATTTTATATTGATCTGTACCCCGGGACAACCCTAATATCCACCCCAGCATATCGGATGGCTCCCGCCAAGCTTTGAGAGCTACGGGTATAGTTGGAGGACTTGCAGGGAAAGGGATTCATCCGACCCAGTGTTTCACCCTGGGCTTCCCCGATATTGTTCGCCAAGAAGGCGGATGGGAGATTGCGACTTTGTGTCGGATATCGTCGCCTGAACTAGGTGACAGTGAGGAACAAGTATCTGCTACCAAGGATTGATGACCTCTTCGATCAGCTCAAGGGAGCATGGTGGTTCTCAAAGATAGACCTCAGGTCAGGCTATCATCAGCTCAGAGTTCGGGATGAGGACGTGCAGAAGACGACATTCAGATGTCAGTATGGCCACTATGAGTTCTTGGTTATGCCCTTCGGCGTAACCAATGCTCCCGTAGTGTTCTTGGGCATCATGAACAGGATCTTTCAACCATAACTTGATCGATTTGTCGTGGTCTTGATCGACGACATTTTGATATACTCGACGACTGAGGAGGACCATGCCTACCACTTGCGGGTTGTACTTGACACACTCTAAGAGCACCAACTATATTGAAAGCTCTCGAAGTGTCAGTTCTAGATACATGAGTTCCACTTCTTGGGACACGTCGTATATGAGGCGAGAGTTGCAGTGGATCCTGCGAAGATCGAGGTAGTGCTAGCTTGGGAGCCACCTAGGAGGGTGACAGAGGTGCGGAGTTTCTTGGGACTAGGTGGATACTATCAGAGATTTGTGCTAGACTTCTCCAGAGTTACGAAACAACTCTCAGCTTTGACAAAGAAGGGGAAACCCTTTGTGTGGTCAGACAGATGTCAGCAGAGCTTCCAGGAGCTTAGATAGAGATTGACCAACGCCCCAATCTTGAGGCTACCAGAGGAGGGGGTAGGGTACGTAGTCTACTGCGATGCATCGGGGACAGGACTCAGATGTGTCCTGATGCAGGAGCGAGCAGTGATCGCCTATGGATCACATCAGTTCAGGCTGCATGAGAAGAACTACGCTACCCATGACCTAGAGTTAGCATCAGTGGTCTTCACACTGAAGATGTGGTGACACTATCTGATGGGCGATCACTTTACAGTCTTTTCTGACCATCAGAGTCTTAGGTACATCTTCTCTCAGAAGGACCTGAACCTGAGACAACGGTGATGGATCGAGTTCCTCTAGTACTATGACTTTGAGATAGTCTATACCCTAGGAAGGGGAACATGGTAGCCGATTCTCTCAGTAGGAGGACTGACATTCAGCTACTTGGGGAGGTGACAAAGCAGCTAGCCACTTTGCAGATATCCTTTTTGGATAGAGATGGAGCATCCTTCCTTCAATCGCTCATAGTCACTCCTCCACTACTGCAGTGGGTCAGAGAGGCACAGCGTGGGGACGCTGACTGTGAGATGCGGCGTGCGCAGATATCCTCAGGACATGCACCTGATGGTTTCTCCATAGGATGAGAGCACAATGTCTTTTTCAGAGGATGTACCTTGGTGCCAGTTGCTTTGCGGGAGGAGGTGCTGAGAGAGTTTCACACTTCCACTTTGGTGGTACATCCTGGAGTGGCGAAGATGTACCAGGATCTCAGATGACAGCACTGGTGGCCGGGCATGAAGAAGGTTGTGGCAGAGTTCGTTTCTCGATGCCTCACCTGCCAGCAGGTGAAGGCAGAGTACCAAGTATCAACAGGCTTGGTACAACCCTTGGAGGTCCCAGAGTGGAAGTTGGACGAAATATCTATGGACTTCATGACTGGACTTCCACGCACTTCCAGAGGTCACGAATCCATCTGGGTGATTGTCGACCGACTCACCAAGTCGGCCCACTTGTTACCCATCAGAGAGCAGGGCTCAGTGGAGAGCTTGGGACGTCTCTACGTTCAGGAGATTGTACGGCTTCACGGTGTGTCATCATCTATCATCTCTGATCGAGATGATCTCTTTACTTCCCGGCTTTGGAAGGGGTTGCAGGAGGCGTTCGGGACGCAACTACGTCTGAGCACTGCCTTTCACCCTCAGACAGATGGTCAGATGGAGAGGACCATTCAGACTCTCGAGGACATGCTTCGCGCATGTGTCCTCAACTTTGGTCATAGATGGGAGGACCACCTACCCTTGGTGGAGTTCACATACAAAAATAGCTACCACTCCACCATCGGGATGGCACCATATGAGGCGTTGTACGACCAACCCTGCAGATCTCCTCTATGCTGGAAAGACCCTGGGGAGTCAGCACTTGTGGGACCGAAGATGGTCCAGGCCACGACAGAGAAGGTCTAGGTCATCCAGGAGTAGATGAGGACAGCTCAGAGCCCGCATAAGTCTAATCCTGACAGGTGGCGGAGGCCACTAGAGTTCGAGGATGGCGGCCACGTCTTCTTGCGGGTCTCACCTCGATGTGGATTACGGTGATTTTACCGAGGCGGAAAGTTGTCTCCACGCTTCATCGGACCATTCCAGGTCCTCCGTAGGATTGGCGAGGTGGCTTATTGCCTGGCTCTACCACCTCAGATGCACCGATTGCACGACGTCTTCCACGTATCTCAGCTGAGGAGATATGTGCACGACCCTACACATATCATTGACCATGGGGAGCTGGACGTTGATGATGGGGCAACTTTTGCGGAGGTCCCGGTGGAGATTGAGGATCAATAGGAGCGGGTCCTATGTAGATGGTCGATTCCTCTAGTGTGAATCAGATGGAAGAAAGGGAACCTCCAGGAGAGCACTTCGGAGCGGGAGGCTCAGATGCGTTCTCAGTACCCACTTTTGTTTCCCTAGTTTTTGATGTATCTTCACGGGGACGTAAATACCTGAGGTGGGAGTGATGTAAAGACCTGAAAAATTCAAGGATTTTTTTTTCTTAATTTTCTTGGGAATTTTACAAGAACGCAGTTTCTGACGGCACCTAATTCCGAGGTGCGGTGTGACCAGAATCATTTTTTGAAGTTTAGCTCGGGTACGTTCAGTGAACGAATGAGCGAGTTTTACTAACTTTTGAACCGGTGCTCGGAATCGAATTCTGAGGGTACCAATGGAATCGCAGTGCCGGTAATTTCTTAGAAATACCTTTTCCGGAGTCATGTTTGCTCGGGTGTGGTTTTTAATTTTTGGGGTTAAGTTAAGGAATAAAATAAAAGTGGTGCGACTATTTATTTTATTTTACATAAAGAGGCATAACCTAAGTTAAGAGGATAAGGTGGGACCCACAATATCCTACCCACTTGGTAGGATATTTGTGAGGTGGGGCCTGCACGAGCCCCACCATTTCTTTCCTTCTAAGTAACACACCCGCACCCCCCTTTTTAATGAAGTCAAACTGTGCGTTTATTCTGGTTAAGAAATGCCACATTAATTTGGGTGGTTAAATCGTTACAATTAATTCATTGAATTAATTGTTCGTTTAGTTTCTTTAAAAAATTCAAACGTTGGAATGTGTGTTAATAAAATAAGACAACTCTTATTTTATTTTCTGTTGGAACTTGTTGCGTGGAGAGGATTGGGAGAAAAGCCTTCTTCTTCGGCGAATAACGTGAAGAACGTGAAGAACGCAAAGAACGTGCCGACCTCCGACGAAGAACGCCAAACGATCGGAGATCGACTATGTGAAGTCGTGTACCACGATGCCAGCAACGCTTCTTCCGTGACACTTCTTACGCGGTGCTTCTCCGCGACGCGACGATCCTCCCTCCGGGACGCCTTCTTCCGTGACGGTTGTGTCCGCGACGAATCCCCGCTCATCAAATTCGACGAGGTAGGGGTTTATTTTGTGATTACTTCCGTCGCCATCTTCCTTTCTTTTTGAGCCACTTGATATCGCAATAATAGGAGGAGGTCGGACCGCACGAACATGGCCGACCCTCCTCCACCTTGTTTGTTTGATTTTGATTGCGGCACGAGCAAGGCAATGCGGTGCCGAAGCACCGCGCAGAAAATATTAAATAAAGGGAAGAAGCGCAGCGCCGTCGCGCCGCGCCGTTGAAAACGAACCAAAGATGAGGCGCCATCGAGCCGAACCAGAGAACTAAGAAAGCACCGCGGCTGGAGTTGGGCCGCGGTGGAGGGGCACGACGCCGTCGCATTGTGCCGGACGGATCAAGGCCGCAGCTTGGGCCGCGGCGGAGCGGGGAGATCGGCGGCCGGTTCCGGGCCGCCGGCGTCGGAGCAAGGGGACCGGCCCTTGCCGATCCCGTGGTGGCAGCAGCCGGCCGTCCGGAGCAGGTCGGCCAGTCAGGGGGAATCCGGGGGTCCGTAACCCTCGGTTGGCCAGTAAAGCGGCCCCCACGTGGGGCCGCGGTTACAAAGGAAAGCGGGGGGCAGCGCCCCCCCCCCCCACGTCGCTTTGCTCGACCGAAACGGCTGAGCCACCCGCTGGCCGCTGGCCACACCAGCGCGCCCAGACCAGGCTGGGCCGCGCCATAGCGGGCTAGACCAGACCCGGTTCGGGCCGAACCTGGGGGTATCGGGCCGGGTCGGACCGGGCCCGAACCCCTTAATACCGAACCTGTTTCGGTCTGTTGCCCATAAATTGAGCTGCGTACCTCCGATCGATGTACCGTCAGTTGCGTAGCAATTCTTGGATCGAGATGGTCGTTTTGGTATATTACACTCAAGGTTTACGAGTACCTTGGGTTCGGCTGGGTTGGTTCTTATACGAAACCAACCGGGCCCTCAGAGCGGAAACACTTATAACTTGAGTTCCTGACGTCCGATTGACGTGCCATCGACTTTGATGGATTCCTATTAGTGAGACGGACCTTTTGGATTACTCCTGTCGAGGTTTGGACGCAGGTGGAGTACGGTCGGGTTGGTTTTGACTTAAAAACCAACCGGGCCCCTGGGACGAAAAAGCCAATAACTCTCAGATCGGGCGTCCGATTGACGCGCCGTCTGTGACGTTGAGTTCCTGTTGACGATACATAACTTTTGGATGCATCAACTCCGGACTATATGTCAGTTGATGTATTAGCCCCTCGGATCGTGGAGCGGACCCTCCCGAATGAGCTTGCTGTGTGCGGGAACCCTAGAGCTGGCTGCGAATGCGACGACGACGACAACTGTACATAAATCCTCCTTGGATTCGACGACGATGACAATAGCACTCAGCGATCCTACGTGAATCAGTGCTACCAATCCTATGTGGGTCAGATCCTATGTGGGTCAGTGCTCAGCGGTCCTGTGTGGGCCTGCGCCTACAGATCTTGTGTGGGTCTGATCCTGTGTGGGTCATTGTGGGGGTTAGTTACCTATCGATCCTATGTGGGTCAGATCCTTTGTGGGTCATTGCGGGGGTTAGTATCTATCGATCCTTTGTGGGTCTGATGGCTTAGATGAATCAGAGGCTATATCTAATCATTTCTATCGTCATATGAAGAAGTATACCTGTGTGAGCTGAATCTTGACTTGCTTTCCTATGTGGATTGTGTTGTGCTATCCTGTGTGGATGTGATCGAACTTGGGCTCAAACGTTGGAGCGAACTGGAATTGATGACTTAGGTATTTGTATGGGCATATACCTAAGCAGTGTCGGATGTTACTTAATGATTGTATCTTTCCTTTGTGGATTATCCTTTATGGATCTTGGGAGACCTTCGGGGGTCTCGGGGTCCGTACTGAGTAGCTTATACTCACCCCTGCATGGGATATGCCCGCACTACGTTTTGTTGGTTGCAGTCGACGGACATCACTGATCGTGGTTGAGGCACGAGGAGCAGGTCGGTACCTGAAGGTGGACCACTGGGCGAGACGTACTCGGAGCGGACGGCTGGACCCGAGGAGCTGTGGAGGCTATCTGTACCCACCCTTCAGGTGGGACTTCCAGTGGACGGCTCGACGCTGTAGCTTTACTTTTCATTTGCTGTACTTTCCTTTTTTCAGTTGTACTTACTTTCAGTTTGGGTTTGTATTCTGGCCCACTTACTTTTCCGCACTCACTGTTGTACCCAGGTTTTACTTAGTGTTTACTTCTGCTTGCTTGCTCTATGGTGTTTGTTTACTTTACAAAGGTAATGCCTTCCCTTTT
Organism: Viscum album; assembly: GCA_963277665.1. Taxonomy (NCBI): domain Eukaryota; kingdom Viridiplantae; phylum Streptophyta; class Magnoliopsida; order Santalales; family Viscaceae; genus Viscum; species Viscum album. Next base: position 899,074,044 of record OY728120.1, read on the forward strand.
TACCAAGAATTACGCCTTGGTGCTAGTCGCCAGCCCCTGGCCTGTGGAAGGCGGGCTTGGGGTAGTCACGACACGGGCCCCGAGGACGGGTCGTGAAAAACACAACTAACTATTCCTCATCACCATAAAAAACATTCCTTCTCCTAAATTAATCCAATGAAAGATTTTATTGAATAAAAACATTAAATTATAAAGATGATTTCATATGTATGTATCCAAAAACATAGGAAGTATCCCTAAGAGAATTCCCCCCTATAATATTTCAAAGTCTCTATATACTTTACACAACTTAGCTTGACCTCAAAATTAGCCATATTTTTTAAATGAAACTATATTAAAAATCATGACACGTATATAACATAAGATCATAATCAACATAACCATATATAGATAGTAACCAAGTATCTTATATGATCCTCCATAGCCTGAACATTTTGTATTATCCCTCAATTCATCACACCCCATACAAAAAATGACTATAATAATATTTAGGATACTATATCTAAAGATAAATTTGTGTAAAATTACCACAATCCAATACAGTTCAATATAGAAATATATGATAAAAATAACAAATTTTCATACTATAATTCAATAATACTCCTAGGAGAACATAGAAAAGGTGATGGGGTAGTCAGGTATCTATCCTCATCAACCACGATGTTGGCGAAAACACCATCTAGAGTCAACTTGGAACCAATATCCCTATATAAAAGGTTTGGGCAGTGTAAAAAATCACATAAAATAAGGAATATATATATATTACAAACCAAACTAAGGGAAAATACTTATCCTTAATTCCAATTTTAGATATCAGCCCTTGGATACCCAACATTAACTACAAAGGAATAGATAAAATATAATCACACTAATATTTCAAAGGGGTTTAAAATTAATTATTTCTATTAATAATTTCATTATTTCATTTTTAAAAACCAATTATACCGAGTTAGACACTAAAATACCAACCCCATGGGTAAAATTATACATTATTTTTCACCTTTCTATAATTATTTGTACTCTAGCACCCATCCAAATATTCTATAAAAATGTATAAACCAAGAACATCTAACCGCATCAAGTAATGGGGGAAAGAATATAGGAAACAAGAAAACTGGATATCTGACCTCCAAAGTTTTAAAATTCATAAAAAATAAGAAAACTAAATTTCATCACAATAACAATTGGAAAGGCTAGGTTAAACCAACTCCATTAATCTAGGTGACATCCCTGACACCACTATGTATATTACCATCCATCTCACCCTCATAGGTGTCAACTGGTGACACAAAATTGGGCATCCCCAAAAATTTTATAATATACCATCAACTATCCCAGGAAAATATCATGTCACATAAAATGGATTTACACCCCAATAAAACAAAAAAGATTGAAATAAAACAACAAATAGTTTACAGTTTCTCTATGCCCTTGAACCAAGGCACCCATCCTTCATAATGAAATGGCCTCACACATCCCCTAAAAATTTAAATATAAACAACAACTTTTACCATCTTGAATTAACATATTTATAAAACATAGCTTACATCATTAAGAAACATAACACATCAGGTTTAAAAAAATATATGTTGTTTAAACATACTCCAAGAATTAACTAAATTTCCTTCAGTTACAATGAAGAATGATAATAATTAAATATTACTCATTATTAATTACCAAATAAGCATTAAAAATTTTACATTATTTATCCAAATTCCCAAATATAAAAAATATAAAAACTGCTACATAAAAAATGATTACAAAGTATCATGAAATAAATTGGAAAACCACCAACATGGTATAAAAACATGTGATCTCTATGTAAAAAAACCAAAATTCATTCATTAATTCATGTTAATATTAATTAGACTTAATTCTGTAGTTACCCAATGAGATAAACCATGATAACATCAAAATTTACCTTAAAATGAGGAGAGGAAACAAATACATTAACTCAATTTATATGTTTAATATTATATAAGGAAGAACGTATTACTGAGGATCAACCACCATTGAAACTGAATGATGATTCACCAAAACATATCACCATCAAGACACCATCAACCAAACTTCAAACTCAGACTAAAATAGAGGTAATAAAGGGGAATGAAGAGAATAAGAGAGAAATAGAGATTACCTAGGTCCAAAATCTTAAATAATGATGAATCAAGGTTTATTATTTTAGTAGGCATGAATGGAGGGAGGTGTTTGGTCAAGGGGTTGATTAGGGTAAAGGGATAATATTAGGATGATACCATTAGAGATATGGACATTAAGGCATTAAAATCCCTACAAATTGTGTTCCATTAAAAATTAGTCTTGAGAAATTTTACCATCACCTTGACATGCACCATGACATAGAGTAAAAAAACAAGTTGTTTTGACCCTATAAGACTAACACCATGACATTGTGGCCTATAAGTTGATTGTTTCTGATGTAAGGGTTCACTAAGAAACATTCCCAACCATACATTCACAAATAACTTCCCAATATATTTTTCATATCCCTATTTATCACAGAAAGAACTCCAAACTGAAACACCCTTCAAAACAGCTTGTCAAATCATTTCACTAGATGAAATGCACACAATACGACATACCTAGGCTCTAAAATGGTCAATAGGGCCTTAAAATCCACCACACCTAGAACCATGATGTGGTGTACATCAAAATGGAACGAACATCTCCCCAAACTATAGAATGACTCTAATACTCCAAAAATGAAACATAATGGATTCTAGAATCACATTCTCTTACACTACTTACCTATCTCACATCCCAAATTGTATCTATCCACCTTGAAAAATAAGAGAGAAACATTATAATGAATTTTCACCAAGAAAATCACCCCACTTATCATTTAAATTATACAAGGGATTTATTGCTACTACCAATGAAAATTTAGTGGGATGGGTACTTACTACCATTTAAGTATGTTATCTTATCTTCTTGATAAAAGTGAAAAAAATATTAGTGGACTTGGTTCGTAATCACTATTAAAATCAAAGGAGAAAAATATAATCCTCTCTACCTAAGTGTAGGATTTTTAGGGTCTCAAACCGAGCTATTTTTGAACTCTTTATCAAATCATGTCTGCCCTCTTTTTTAATTTACACTATGTATTATTCAAACAAAATGAAAAAAGTTTTATAAATTTTATATTTCCATTTAGGTTGTGCACAATTGATTTATTAAAATTAAATATAATTTTATAATATGCATCCAATATATCAATTTATAATTTTTTCATATCGAAATCATTTTTTATTATACCTTTTATAATTATTATTTTATTTTTTTAAAAGGAAATCTACCCCCTCTTGCAATCCTTCTCTGACCAAAAATTTCCATAAGTGGGTTTTTTTTCTTTTTCTAAAACTAGTTTTTTTAAAAATTATTTTTGATTTCTAAATCTTAACAAAATATTATTTTTGAATTATTTTAAAAAAAATGGTAGCATCATATAATTTTCAAAATTCTATAAAAGTAAATTCTTTGGTATATGATACATTCTTTAATAATTGAAATTACACTAATTTGAAATTCTGCATGTTTATTTTTATGGTGGAATATGTTATCACTTTATGAAAATGTTTTTTAATGGATAAAATCTTATAAAGTAATGAGAATATTAGTGGACACCTCAATATATTACAACATTTGAACTTAATGAGAATTCAATAAATTATTTTCATTACAGTCTTTAAAAAATGAATTTAATCTCCTATCTATATGAACATCTACCCATGAAATATAAAATTTTCTAGAAGTCACTCACAATGTCATGAATAAATTTAAATACACTATAATGGATATGTTTATAGTGTACTTTAAATGCTTCACTATTCATTTAAATGAGTCTACTAATGATATGTTTACATGTTTCTCTAACATATAAACCAGTAAAAATTCTCTTGGTGATGTTTTTTCAATAGAAAAATTAGGAAATAAGTTAATTTGGGTCTTACCTAGATCATAAGAACCCAAGGACATCGCTATATAGGAACAACAAGACATAAAAAATATATCACTCAATGAACTAATTTGATCTCTCATGAAATATTGGATCAATATGAATAAACAGGACGATAAAGAAGAAAAAATGATAGAATCCAAAGAATTTTAAATTAAAATTACATTAAAAACTTTTAATGATAAGGATTCATCCAAAATTGAAGCTATCGTGGAACATTTGGCCATTAATTTTAATAAACTCATAAATAATAAATCATCCATCCATACCATGAGAGAAAAAATGTACTAGATGTAACTTTCTATGAATGAAAAAAGAATTTTTATATTGAAATTTAATTTCCCACCGATAAATAGATGATTTAAAAATAAAGGTAATAATTATCTTCAAGTATTAACTTAGAGTTAAAGTGATGACTCCCTTCACTCAACCTCCTCAACCAAATCATGTACTGAATGACTCATGGTACATCCCAAGGTTGGTGCTGAGGTTAGTTCTAATATTTCTCCCACTCATTATCTTTCATACTATTCCAATGATTTATTATACTCTTAATTCTCTTATAATGTAAAAAATAAAAATTATAGTTTATTTAAAAAACGTTTTTCAAAATTTAAAGAACTTAAAAAAATGTTCTTAATGATTAGGATATTATTTATAAAGATGTTTTTTTTGGTTTTGAAAATGTAAGAACAATGAGATGTTGACAATTTACAATCTTAAATAAAAGGACATAAAAATATTCTCACTCAATTCAAAGATGGTTATAAATATATAGATATTATTTTGGTTTCTCAATGTCCTATAAAAACGTCATGGTAATAGTTTCTTGAATAATTATAGTTCTTCCAATGATATTAATTTTTTAAAAGTATTATCCCAAGACAAGTATTCTAATTATTTTTTGAAAACATGGCTTCAATTTTATGATCCAATATGCCTTATTGTCATATCATAACGTTGATTATCAAGGAAATAGGACTATCGAATTCCAAAATTAGGATCCATCAATCTAAAAAGTGTTTCTATTGTATTTTTTATTTTTAAATTGGTTAATGGGTGTGAAATATTTTAAAAATGGGGGATAATATATGTAAATTATATATCATAATCTTTATATCTCTTTATTAGATATTTAATTATTTATCATGTACCAAAATGAATTACTTCATGGAATGGTATTTGAAATCATAGTTTTGGAATAATATTTTCAAATGTATTCATGACTCATATCTTCAAATGGTTTTCAAATTGGGAGTTCACCCTTTTCATAAAATTAACCTTATTTTAAAAAGTGACATTGATTGGGGATTTGAGTTTCCAACAATAATATTTTTGGAAAACAATTTCTTCATATTTTTAAATATTTATTTTTTCCTTAAAAGTTTTTGTTAACTTTTTAAATCATTGATATTTTTTTACTCTTACACTCGCTTGTGGTGAAGTTTCCATTTGTTTATTAAATTCACCAATTGAGGGGAATCATTATCTATCTACTTTTGAGTAAATAAAATTCTTCATGGGGGATTAGTAATGATTTGTTTCAAATTTACCTCTCTTGAAAATAATTTCTAGATCTATAATCTCTCTATATCTTTGATTTACCACTTTGATCTACATATAAGTAAAAGTTACATTTAATTTATCAAAGGTTTTTCAAATATAATATGTTATTTTTTAGAATTTATTTCAATTATTTCTTCTCTCACCCTTGAATTCAAAATAAATCACCTTTTACGATTTTCATTTTTTATTTCATTCCTTTAATAATTTTTTGAAAATGTTTTTCAGATATTTTTTTCAATTTTTTTTATATTTTCAAAATAATGAGAATAATTATTAGAATTTTAGTTTGAATTTTTTAAATTATTTTGGAAAACATTATTTGAATGTTTTTATTATTTTAAATGATGAGTATTACAAACTTCTATGTTATATATAAAATCCATCCCATGTATTTTTCATGTTTCTATATTATGAATTGTCTATGTTTTTCATGCCTTATTTCCTTGAACATTTTTTTTAATATTATTATAATCATCAAATGTGATAAATTATGGAATACGTCTATTATTTTACCATATGTGAAATAGAATTCTTGAAATAAACATCTTCTTATTTTCATTTTGATAATCACAAAGGGGAGATATTTTTTCAGTTATTGGGGAGAGGTATTATTTAATGTAAAGGGGGAATACATTGTCTTATGTTATATTCTGTTAATCTATTAAGAATATTTAATATATTGTTTTATGTTTTCATATTTTACATATTGAATATATTTTTTGAAATATCTTGTTATTTAATATATTTAATTAGATTGAATTCTTGTTTCAATCTTGATTTTCTCTTGATATATATTTTTATATTAAATGGTTATGATAACAAACAATGGGGAGTTTTTTATACTTCCCCCTCTCATGGTGTATTAAAGACCACATAAACTAAATTATTTATTAGGTGGTTTAATTTAATATTTTTCAAAATCTATGATGTTAATAAAAATTATGAAGTTGATTCATTTAATAAATTTTAACATATCATTGATAATTATGTTGAAGATTTTGAATATATTTTGAAACATAAATTTAAGTCTTAGTAGAATTTTTGAAATAGAAAAAATAATTCCATGATCCAAAGGAAGATCTTGGAGGGAATCTTGGTGGACCACAAGTGGAGATGGAACATGCAAGAAACATCAGCAATCTCATATAGGGTACTGATGAGACAATGAAATTGGGCAGAACTACCATGTGAAATAGGAGTCCATTGACTACCCAGTGGAGGGTAACTAGCCGTTTTATGGTGGAGAAATATTAAAATAACCCTTGCGAGCTCACTAATCAGCTGGTGGGATCATCCTTTTAGCTAGTAGAGCTGATCCATCAAGTCAGGTTTCTTAATTTTGATGTACCCCAAAACATATAAATGGAGTTTGACATAACTTAATGAATATGGTAAATTAAAAAACTATCTTATCTATTATTGAGGATATAAATAGTTTACTTTGGAGTCTTGAAGATGTGTGGTGGAATAACTTCTAGATTCGAAATGCCTTAGTAATGGATATCTAGAGATCTCTCGAATCCCAAATCCTATCTAGTGTCAATTTAAATTGTAAATTATCTTATGCTATCTTTAATACCTCTCTTTTTATATTTTTAAATTGTATCTATAAATATTTATGGACAAAGATTTATAATTATAATAGATTTACACAATGAAAATATTTCTTCTTCTCTCCTACCTTTTTTAATGGAGTTTTTTCTACAAACGAAGAAAACAATGGGTGACAAGTGATTAATACCATTGATTTAAGGAACCACAATTTCTTGATATAACCACAAAAAATAAAAGGATGGATTAGATCCTGATCTTTGTTAAAATAATTTCAGTGGTATATAAACCTCTCAATATGACTGTAGGAGACAAAGAGAATCACATTGAGCAATTAATGAACACCTCTATCAAACCATGTTTTTTATATATTTCTGGTTTTTCTTTGTATCATTAAAACATAATATGTATAATTGAAAATTTTTGATACATATGTCTGAACCCTGTATAGTATATTAATTAATATTTAAATTAACTTTATAATACATATCAAATTTATCTCTTTATTTCTTTATCATATCAAAATCATTTTGTTTTGGTTTTCCCCTTTTATATTTATTTTTTAAAGGAAATTAATCCCCAAACTTACCATGTTTATTATACTAGTAATTGGTATCAAAGGATTTTTATTGTAAAAAATACCAGACTTCAAAAATAAGTTTTTATTTTTAAATCTTAATGGATTTAATAGTATAATATTTTTTTAAAATGGAATCATTTTCATATTTCTAATTATCTCCAAAAGTAATTTCATCTAGATGAGATCTATTAATTAATGGTTCAAATTTATCTTATTTTAAAAATCAAGTGTTTAACTTTCATACTATTATAGGTTATCCAATTTGGAAAATAGATATTCATGGATACACTACTATAAATGAATTAGAAGATAATGGACACCTCCTGATATTAATAGATTAAATCTTAATGGAAAATACATGAATTCTCTCCATTGTGTTGGTGGAAAAAATGAATTTAATCTCATATCTACTTTCATAAGTTTCTCTGAAATAAGGAAGTTTCTCATATTCATACATGAATTCATGAATAATGTTAAATACACTAGAATGGTTATGTTTAGACATTTCATTAAAATATTTACCAGGAATTAAAATGATTATATTAATGATCTATTTACACATTTTAGGGACATTTTCAATAGTTGATAGACTCTTAGTGATTATTTCTTTAGAGGTAATTTAGTGAATAATATTTGTTGGATCTTACTTAAAACCTAGGATCCCGAGGTGATGTCTATATAGGATGTAAAAAGGCATAAAAAATATACTTCTCATTGAACTAATTGGATCTATCATGAAATATAAGATCACTATTAAGAAAAAATACAATAGAGAAGAAAAATAAAGAAATTAATCTCATGAATAAAAATTATCTATTACTTTAAAATTTACTGATGATGAATATTTATTTGATAGTGAATCCAAAATTGAACATTTTTCCAAGAAGTTGAAGAAAATCATAAATAAAAATCAAACCATATTACCAAGAATGAAAATAAAAAATAAATAAAAGTATCATTATATGATTTAAACATGGAGAGTCATATCATGGTGAAATTTACCATATACAAAAATATGATGAAATAAAATAAAAAGGAAAAACATTTCTTAATATATCAACCTAGAGTGAAAGAAATTACCCCACAGACTCATCCTCGTCAAGTGTATGAAGTCATTAATGTCATAGATCACATATCAAAATATGTGTTGAAGATATTTTTGATTTCACTCACTATTCTTTTATTTCATCATATTCCTCCCATTAATCCTCTTCTTCATTCATGTCTATTAATAAAAATAAAATTGGGAATTTCTTTGAATAACATAATTCAAAATATAAGGAACTTACACTGAAACAAAAAAAAGTTCTTAATGAAAAGTATATTATTTCTAAAGAAAAATGTATTTTGGTTTTTAAATTATAAGAATAACCAAACATTGAGAATTTAGAATCTCAAATAAATGATTTTGAAAATTAGCACACTCAATTAATCCTTGGTGATCAATATCAATATAGTATTTGGGTTCTTATCATTCAATAAAAATTTATTACATTTTCAAATTATTGAATAATACCAGTTCATCCAATGATACTAGTTTAGTAAATAGACTCTCTCAGGATATGTTTTGTAGTTATTTTTTTAATTTTGGAAATATAATTTATAATTTCAATTGAAAAAATATTGGATACATTAGAACTTAATTTATTTATCCTCCATTAGATATCCCTAATAGATAATCTTGTTTTCAAAATGTCTAGGTACCTAAATATCTTCCAGATAACCTTGAAAACCCCAAATTTTGGGTTCCCAAAGACACTAATATTTTATATTTTGTTTTCATATTCCATTGGATCTTATTTACATATAATAAGTTTTATTATCAATGAAAAATGACTATGAAACTGTAAATTGATGTTCTGTAATGATCAAAAGTGTTTTAGTTGTACTTTAAATTTTAAAATTGGTTGATGGGTGGTAACTATTTTATGATGGGGGAGATGATTTATGTTTATTCTATCTCTTTCTCATATTCTTTATTTTTCAATTCGAAATTATATTTTTGGTATGATCAAAGAGCATTTGGTGATTTTAATATCATATGTGTTATTTAATTATTTAACATGTTCCTAAATGTATTTTTTTTATAGAATGGTTTTAGAAATCATACTTCTTGATGTTTCTTTTCAAATGTATTTACAACCCATTTATTTAAATTATTTTTAATATTTAACTTAACCTTGTTCATTTCTTCTATTTTTTTTAAAAGTGACATTCATTGAAGACTTTAATTTCCCTCTTGAATCATTTTTGAAATCATTTTTCCTAATATATTTTTGAATTTCTCCTTTCTCAATGAAATTAATTTTTATCTTTTGAAAAAAATGATATTATAATCACTCTTACTCAATATTATAGTGAAGTATTTATTTTATTAATAAATGAACCAATTGAGTGGAATCCATATTTTTTAAGTCTAGATGGATTTTATTATTCGTGGGGGTCTAGTGTTTCTTGGTATCAAATTTACTTCCCTTGAACATCATATCTATATCTATCCTCTAACTCTCTTTATTAGATTTTACTCCTTTATCTATATGAATAAAAAATTTATGTTTTATTTTTAAAAGGATTATTATATAGGGGAAGTTAATTTTTCAAATTTGATGTATTTATTTCTTCTCTTGATCCCAATTTCATAATCAATACTCTTATTCCTTCTTCATTTCATTATGTTTTCTGTCTTTCAATCATAGTTTGAAAATGTTTCTAAAATTTTCTTTTCAAATATCATATTTAATAATTTAAAAATATTTGTAATAATTCTTATCAATTAATTTTTAAATGTTTAAATTATTTTCAAAATATTTTTCTTTGAAATTTATTTCAATTTTAAATAATGACTATTCTGAAAATAATTGTTATATCTATAATTCATCATGTTTTCAATACTTATTTATACATTTTTTATTATATAAGTTTTACATGTCTTATTATTTTAAAATAGATTTTAGGAATATTATAATCATCAAAGGGAAGATAGTGTGGAATGCATATATTTTTTACATTATGCGCAATTATCTTCTTGAAATAAATATCTCAATTTTTCCCTTCCCGGTTTTCATTTGATTATTACAAAGGGTGATATTTTTTTATTATTGGGGAGATATTTTGATTAGTTTAAATGGGGGAGAAGTTGGTTTCAATTGTGTTGTGTTTATTTCTTAAGAATATTGGATATCTTTTTTGAAATTTCATGGACATTAATATCTTAAATTACATTGAATGCGTGTTTCACTCTTGAATTAATATTTTTATATCATTTTATGTTAAAATATTATGATCATAAAAAAGTGGGATATTGTTTTTCCATTACCAATCACGGCATTTTCATGATTAAAAACACTCAATCATGAATCTAATTATTTTAATTAAGTGATTTCAATTTTTATGATGCTAAAAAAATTAAGATATTGATTCATTTAATTATGAAGGAACTCAGGGTGGAGTGAATGTGTGAAAGAGGATAAATTAAATTTTTTTGGTTTGAATTCATGTTAAAAAAATATAATCCACTTAAACCCATGCATAAATTTCTAAATGGATCACATGTAATTCAATTTTAATCATGAAAATTAAAATAAAATGAAAGAATAAACCACACCTCATTTGTTTGTAGTCACCGGTTTGATTCTCTCACCATCTATGTGTCATGGTTGTATGATTCCAAACAATATGTCATCTAGATCATCCAAATGTTAGCCAAAATTATAGGATCTTATATTTAAATTTACAGCGAGCTATATTTGGAAATCTAATAGATATACGACGTCCCTTTGATCACCTAAAGAATGGGGACTCGATTGAGAATGCCTGATCCATCCTATCTAGTCCTTCCTTCATAATCTCTCTCTAAAAACTTGATAGGAAAGGAGTGGAGATCTTATATCATTAAATTCGTCCAAATGGATAATCTTATAATTCAAGAGGCTAAAATGAGCTTTTATACTGAGTTTATACGTTCCAAAATTGCACTTTGGTACCCGGAAAGTAATAACCTTCATTTGAGAAATTTGCAAACATATATGGCATAATAAACTTATCATAAATGCCAAAAATGTTTTATCACTCACTAGTGAAAATCTAAATCAATACATGACAAAATAAGAACCATTAACTCAACCCATAATCTCTCAAAATAATTTATCATACCTTGAACATCCATTTTTTGATAAAGAATTATATTATTCCCATAATCAAATTTATGGTAAAAAACATGTCAATACTTTGAGAAATGAATTAAATCATCATTATTCTAAAAATTAATAATATAATTTAATGACATTAACTTGTGTTAATTCATTCTCGAACTTTCACTAGCCCCAATATGTGGGTCCCACTTCATCCTAAACTCTTATTTATTCAAATATGTGTAAATTATTGATATAGTTGGTGTGTGACCCTCTATAGCCTTATTTCGATAGTAATGAGTCTGAGGCTGAGGATTTGAAGAAAGTCAGAATTCATGCATAGAAAATGGTTTGGCCTAAAATGATGAATAATCACCCTTTGCCTAAGGTGGGAATGATATATGTTTCTAGTAAATCAGTAGTCGGAAACTCAAGCATGGGAATTGTAGGAGTTGAAGGTGACTCTGGTTGATGACATTTCATAGTTCTGAATGATGGTTATAATGAATGAATTATAAACAAAAAGGTGATACTAATTGTGTTGTTTCCTATTGAGAGTCCATACTTGAAATATTTAAGCTATGAAAGCATTCAATTATTTCTAGACTTTTTCTTCTTGATGGGGAAAAATCTAGAATATTGGTGATGTGATTCAGAAGCTAACCTTCGTATGGGGGTTTCTTGACTAGAGATGAATACCTATGGTATGAGTATTTTTACACAAAAGTTTTTCATTAGAGGATCTCAAGTGAAGATATTTTGGAATTGGTTCAATTGTTCTAAAGATAGGTATGATTTTATTTTAAGAAAGGGATTTACACTTTAATCCTTTCCCTATAAAAAGAATAGGTCTCAAGTCTGGATCAAAATTTTTGGTCTTCATTTGATTTTACGGCACCCTAAAATCCTTTTTGATATGGATTTTTATTTGGGTATTCCAATTAAAATGGATAGGACTACTAAGGATATGAAATTTGGTCATTATGTGAGGGTATTAGTGGAATTTTATTTATGTTCTTACCAGATTTGTAATATAGTTCGGTTTTCCTTGGATGACGATATTTCGTTAAAGGTGGAGTATGAGTGTTTTCCTAACATCTTTCTTGATTGCCAAGTTATTAGTCATGTAAAAACTAAGTGTAGGAAAAATGTTGTATGTGCCTTATGTTTATTAAATGGTTACTATGAAACTTCATTTAGGAAGAAGATGTCGATGCAAACATTACAGAATGGAGATAATTAATTTGGCAGGAAACAAACTTATATTAAGAAAGGTGATGAGTAGATGGGTTCCAATGTTCCAAAGGCTATCGATGGGTTTTTTCTAGGGGAAACTCATGTGTTTAATAAATTAGAATGATTACTGGTGCAAGAAAAAGAGGACTATAGACCTGGTTTGACTAGATCTGTAGAGGGCTTGGCATTGACTTTGGTGCCTAAGCATAATGCGTGTCACAAGACATTTTGAGTGATTATGGAGAAGGAGTGGGAATGATTTGGTCTGAATGATGGTGAGAATATTCCAAATACTCAAGAGAAAATTATTAAATTAAAGTAATCACATGGAATTCTAGGAAGGTGGGATGATGTCGAGGATGACTTTCCAAAAAAGGAAATATATAGTCGGGTTTTTTTCCAAGGTAAAAATGTTGCAGTTGATGCTGAAGGATTTCTAACGGTACCACCTAGGAAAGGGGGATGTCAAAAAGGCCATTCATATATGATTCTAAAATGGTTACTAGGTCACATGGTTCGTTAGATTGTAATTCTGATTGGTATTTTGGTTGTGATGCCTCCTACTAGAGTGACTTTTATTTTTGCGTGTCTTCTTATTGGCATGAGGTAATTAATTATTGTATGAACCATCTATCCTCCATTTTTATTTTCTATACCATTTTTAATAATAATGGCTCTTCTATACTTTCTAGTATACTAGTGAGACTGACACACAGACCATGAGTACAGTCTAGAAACCCATCATGGACCCTAAGGAAATAAGGAATGTCATAGATATAACTTCATCCTATAAACACTTACTGTGTAACATAATCTCTTCATCCTATGTTTTCTCATAAATTAGGATGGATACTTATATCATCATCATTTTTTTCCTTTATATATTTGATGAACTTATTAGAAGGACTTACCTTCTTGTACCATTTCAATGGATTTATGAAGTTACTATATTCTTGGTCAACCTTGGCCCATGGGATATCCCTTCCTCAACTTGGAAGAGACAAATTCTATCTTGATCGTTCAACCAATTCCATACCACCAATGATGTATCGAACACAGAATACCATTCCATGATTTACCTTTCATGGTTTTCACCAAGAATCAAATTACATGATCAAATAGATCAAACTGATAATGATCTCAAGTTAGAGACAATACACATGTTCATAGATAAAAGCAACCCATACCTCCTAAAACTTGTGGGGTTCCTATTAGATAGTCTTTCGTCAAGATCTCACTACTAGAGATCATCAAATGTGAACATCATGAGAAGGTGTCTACATTCTTATAAGCCCCTTTTACCTAATAACCAGTGGTAATTTGTGTCCTTTAAGTATGATATATATATACCATAAGACATGTGTTTAAGATTAATATCATAGTATCTGAAGGTTTCCACTATAGATTGGAACAAATAGAACCTTTTTATAAGACATGTATTTTATATACATTACCATGTAAATAGTGGACATATAAATATCAACAATATTATGGTAAGAATAAAAAAATGTATATATCAAACTGTATACTTGTAATGGTAATAAAAAGTGTTGTTCAAGTTGTATCTTGGGAACCCACTGTTATAGAACTCCCACTTTCACTAGAGCCAACTTTCTAACCATCCTTTTTAGATATCAAATGATTAAGATCATATTTCTACTTATTTATGAAATTTTTCATGTGCCCTACAAGTTTACACTACATAACTATTCTTCTTATGTGCGACCTAATCTACTTGATTAAAAATCATCAAGAGATATTATTCTGAAGTGTATAACATTTTTCATATGTCCAAACTTGACACTTTTCTAGTAAGATTGTCATAATATACATTAAGATAATACATTCCTCACAAGATTTGATTCCATGAACTAGAATAAAATGGTGCATATTTTGTACTTAATTATAGATGTCACAGAAGCTGCAAAGTACTTAGTATTTATTGATATGGGTACCAATATCTTGAATAAGAATTTATTTCTTATTAACATAGCTTAACTGAGATATTGGATCACACTGATCCGTGTAAGACTAGTTTTTTCCCCCTAAAAACTGGTAACCTTTCCTCTTTACAGACCAAGTACACATCCATTGCACATATTCAAGTGCAATTGGATAGTTCTGACTGCATACCTTTCTTTATTCTGGTTACAATTGATATTTTCTTACTATAAAGTATATAATATAAATATCAATTACTTTTCATATCATGGCATATATGTTATTGATCCATTCCTAAAGAACATGTAATTCAAATCACCGCATTAATCTACTCATACATCCTAAACATGTAAATTTGGAGAGAGATATACCATGTGACACTGGTAACAATTCTCTCTCAAATTATTTAAACATGTATTTATCAATACAATGTCAGTATATGTATGATTTACTAGGTCTAAGAAACCATTCTATCCACCTCAGTAAATATCATTCCCTAGAACTTCTGGATTCTACTTTTTTTCTATATTTGGATAGTTATTTTCATCATGTTCTTAACTAACTGTAAGACTAATAGTTGTTTTCTATATGTTAAAAAACATATTTTACATGTAAAAAAAATTTCTCTCCCACTAACCCTCGATATACACATGAAAGAAATTAATTCAAAATGAATATTCTCTGATATAGTTTTTACATTAATATTATACTATATTTCAGTAACATTCTCCCTTATTGGAATTCTATGAAGTCACTATCCCTTTATGATTATGTTTTATAGACATCATCCATAATTGGTAGTTTTGACATTCAATTATCAATAAAAAAATCATAGGAATCAGTTATGAAAATTAAAATTATAATGCATTTAGGTATAATGACTTGGGATAACCAATCGAGCATTATTGGTACCATGCTTGTTCCACCCATGTATAGTCTCATTGTAATACATACTACAATATTAAAATTAATAAGCCTTATGTACTTTGATATGTGGAATCCATTATTGAATTTTAATTTTTCTATTCAATCATAGCTAATTCCCATATACATATTACTTATTGGAATTATTATTCAATTAATAATGTATCACCAAACGTGGTGAATATAAAACCATATATATGGTTTTATCCTTCCAATATAGTATGTTTCTCAGGGAAATTCACCTTTCAAACCTCTTATTGAACATGTTACTATGTCAACGATTTGGGATTCTCTATCATTGACTAACACCAAGTCAATATTTCTCCAACTATCTCAAATAGATATGAGTGACCTTTTATAGAAATATTTTCTATAACTTGACTATACATTTTCTATATTTTTATTTCTATAATATCCTTATAAAACATTAAGATGATTTATATAGTTGATCATTTTATTTTTTCCTCATGCAGGATTGTTTATATCTCATCAAAATCATTGCATGAAAAAACATGATCTTATGTCATTATGGATTTCCATCATACTATAAATAATATTCCATCCATTTGTAATTCTAGTTGACATATTATTATTGGATAATGTTATTATTTTTGATATATTTGTTTAAAAATGTATTAATTTTCAATGCATGTGTTTTATCATTGATGATCCTTTTAAATACAACATGAATATGAGGTGTATAAATAAATGTGATTTAAGAATTAATGCATGATAAATTGTACTAATCAATGTTAATATGTAAGACTCATCATCAATACTCTTTATTATCATCATAGATTTTATTTGATTAAGGTAATTGTAATTTTGGAATAACACAACACTACAATATATAGATTTATGAATGCTTGTTCATGATATTCTTTGACAGACAATCCCAAAGCCTCTCATATCCTCTAACCAATAATATGGAATAATACAATTTTACATTACATAAATCCTTAAATTAATTATATGATGTATAATTTCCACTAGCTTTACCATGGAATAGTTCACACTGTCTAGCTAAACTAATTTTGAAAGCTTTGTGGATATCCATTATTTATAAAGGTTTCTTTCTCCACAACTAAGTAAATTTGTATATAGATAGTTCCTATGGTATTTAACTCCAAATATTATAAATTCATACTATTTAAATCCTTTTAAACTATTTAGTTTTTCTTGAAAAATTATTTTATTTCCACAACTGGGTTTATTAGAATTACATTTCTTATTCATCACGTATTTCCAAGGATTCATGTATCACTGAACTATGACTTGAGTATTCAAAATCACAAAATATCATTCTAAAATTTGAACAATAACACCTTGTGTCTAATATACACATGAGATTATTTTTTTTGATACTCCAAAAGGTCAACTATAATCCATAATCATTTAAATATAGATGTTGTGTACTTATCACTAATGATTTTTGAACCACCTTTTATCAGCTTCAAGGAAAACATACCTCACTTTTAGTAATGTTTCTTTACTTACATGGTTAATATATATAAATACACATAAGGGAAAAGAATATTTTATTTAATACCCTTGAATTAAATTCAAAAATTACATATATTTTTTGAATATGACTAATGAAGAAGAGACTACTTGCCACTTTAATTTTGTTAATTGCTTTTCAACATTCATTTAATTTTTTCACAATATATGAATAAAATAACCTCCTATTTAATACATATTTTTTTGAAGGAATTTGCGTAGTTTACCTTTTAATTGCTCTTTCCATTTTCCTTTTTCACATTCTCTTTCAACTTTTTCACCATAAGAAATAAATATTATTCTTTGTTTAATATTATTATATCTTTGAAAACCATTCTCAAATCGAAATGAATCATTTTCTCCATACAATTTATTTCTAATATTAAAAACACTTGATTAAATGGGTGAAAAAATTATGAGAAAGGAATCAATTGAAAGATCATGATCCATCATTCAATTTAGACATATCATCTGTAAAAATAACCTATTCATATATTATTATTTATTTCTCCCCTTGAGATTCTCGTAGATAATACAACATGTCAAGTCATCAAGGTCCCAATGTTGTGTCCACAACTCATATCATTAGTTGATTATAGTATTGTAAAATAACCATCATATGCATCATACATGAGTCTCCTATAATAATTTTTACACCATCACTTCCTGGGGTAGATTAACAGTTATTGGGGACACCAACACCATGATTTTATGATGTCGTAGTAGTTTAGGCAAGCACCTATACTATTATTTTGAAACACATTCTAGTTTAAAACTTTTCTAATTCTAATATTATCATCTGTTTACTTTTGGTAGTGATTTCCATTTTCTTAAAAAATGAAATCTAGAAGTTTGTACGTTATCTTGATTACTGTTTGACATTTTGGAATTATTAATTTTCAATTTATCCTACAATTTTATAAAATTATAAGAACCCTCTACCCTAGAATCAAAATAATATTTCACTTGGGTATTAAAGTGGAAATGATCCTTGAGCCTTTCCTCACAGTATACATGTTATGACTATGCCACTACTCGAAGAGTCCAAGGTAGGCATCTGATTGAAAAAATGCATTAACTCATGGATCCTTGATCTATTGAGTGGATTACTATCTCTTATAAAGAATTACTTTGAATTGATCAATTATTATCCTATAAAATTGAAACATATTATATATTGATTATTCTTTTCTACCAAATTTATTTAAGTGAAACCACCACTTTCATAATAACTCCCCTGTAGTAATAGGCACCCTCAACTATAGCTGATGAGCAGCTTGAACACCTAGTTTTTCACACATTTGAGCGATTGAAGGCATTTAATAACTTAAAATTTTCTCTCAGGGGTTTGTTAATTTGTTATCGCTGAAGGTAATCCTTTTCTATTTAATATTCTTGTTCTATGTGATCTCCCTCACAAAATTACCATGATTTTAAATTGAAAACATTAACTACACATTTTCATTTTATCTTTTCATGCTTGTTTATTATTATACTATGTGGTCGCATATAATTAATACACATTAAAAATAATAATAAACCATGCACATGATAAAATAAATATATAATTAAGTGATCATGAGATTTTAATTATTGGTCAATCCATAAGGTGAATAATGGATTAACTAAGACCTTAGGGGAATTCCTTAAGTCAATACCTGAGTTGAATTGCAGAACCCAAAATTATTATACACTTAACTTATTTAGTCTATACTGCATCTCAACCTGAACAATGTTACCATGAACTCCTCTGGTATTTAGAATACACAGGTGAGGGGATCTTAAGGTGAAAAATTAATATTTTTAGAACATAAATGTGGACACGCGGCCCTTATAAAAACCAAATATGATGGGAAAATGCATAGATCATCAAAATAAAATAATTATTATATTTTATAGAACATAAATGAATTAATTGATTTTAATAAATAATAATCAAAACATTCATGGGCTGATCTTAGCTCATGATCAGTCAACATGCAATAATATTGAATAATAAAATTATATTTTCTAGAATTCAACTTGGTGGTATTTTTACTATGTTAACTCGAATTAAAATAAGTTAGTTAATTATCAATATGTTCCATTACACCCAAAATAATTTAATTAAAAAATGATAATAAAATTTAATTTCAAGGTTTTATAAATAATATTTTAGGTCTATTTGGACCTTTAAAATATCACCAAAAAATAATTTTTGACTAATGACATGTTAAATAGGTCATGCTGATCGGACCCGGACCGAATTAGTTTGCCCAGAGATAAGGTATCCATTTAAAGGACATATATATTAAATAATATAATATTATTAAAAGTGTTTAGGTGATAATTTTTCTGTTATATATATATATATATATTAAACAACCTTACATGGGATGCTCTGAATAAGCTTCCATGGGAAGATTTGTCCATTTAATTAATCAAGCTTCTATAAGAAGCTTTAAACTAGATTCCATGGGTAGATTTATCATTTTAAATAATCAATCTTCCATGAGAATATTTAAACTAGCTTCCATGGTAATTTTTAACCTTTTAATTAAATTTGATTCCATGAGAAGCTTTACACTATATTCCATGATAAGCTTTTTACTTTTAATTAAATAGGCTTCCATGAAACCTTTAAACTGGATTACAAGGGAAGATTTGTCCTTTTAATTAAATAAGCTTCCAGGAGAAATATTAAACTAGATTCCATGAAAAAATTTAACTATTTAATAAAAAATGCTTCCATGGGATGCTTTAGTATATCAACCATAGGATGTTTTATCAGTTTAATTAAACAAGATTCTATGAGATGCTTTAAAGTAGCTTCAAAGGGATGCTTTTTCCATTTAACTAAACATTCTTATGAGGAAATATTGTATTGAAAACAGACTACCCCAACTAGTTATTAGAATATCTAAATACCACAAAATTTTAATACATCATTTTCAAACTAAAATATGTCACACCATTATCCACTATATTGAATCATAAAATAGAACATTAATTTTTGTAGCATTTTTTATTAAAAACCTATCGAGCTTCGATCGACCATATGATGGAAATAAAATTTAGATATACTTATTTTCAATTACATTGAGACCATATATAATCCCTATTTATTATTAATATAAAATTTAATTTAAATATCAAATTTTTAAACATAAATTATTACTTGTTCACTCTGATACCAATTGAAATAAATCAAGGAATAACAGAAGCATGAAAGAGTAAAAATTAAAAAGTTTGTGTTTGAATTAAAGATAAAAACAATGAATCCACTTAAAAAATTCCTCATATTTCTAAAATAATTATGTTTAATTTAATTTAATCATTAATAATAAACTCAAATAAAATATTAAATAGTTCATCATTCATTTGTAGTCGCTAATCTGATTTTATTAATGTCGATGGGTTGGGGATGTAAGATGAAAAACTAAACATCACATTGATATATATCATGTGGTATAAAATTATAGGATTATTGATCTATATTTCTCAGGAGATAGAATTGAAAATAAATGGAATTTATGATTTCCCTTCGATCGCCCACAAAACATAGAATCGATCAATAATCTCTCAATAAATTATATGCTCTACAATTCACATGAATTAAAAACCTCTCTCTAAAAACATGGGAGAATAGGAGAGGATTTATTATCTCACTATTGTTGTGAACATAGTGATTCTAAGAATTCAATAGTATTAAATGAGATTTTCTACCTAGGTTATAATTTCCAAAATTGGACTATGTTCCCTGGAAAGTAACAACCTTCATTTTAGAAAATTGGCCACATGTATGACTTAATAAAATTTTAATAAACATCAAAAATATTTTATAACTCATTGGTAAACCTATAAAATGTTTCATGGTAAAATAAAAACTATTAACTAGTCTCGTAAGATCACCAAATAATTTAACGGACCTTGAACATCCAATGTTCATTTGAAAAATTACATTTTTCTCATGTTCCCTTTTATGATCAAACAAATTTTAAATACCTTGAGAAATAAATTAAATAATTATTATTATAAACTTGAGTAATATAATTCAATGAGTTTTACTTGCGATTGTTCATACTCAGACATTCCCCAAACCCAATACGCAGGCCCACATAGTCTTAATCTCTATTTTTTTAGAATAAATGGAACTTATGGAAACACATAGTGTCTAAAACTCTAGGTCCTTATCTCAATAGTAGTGAGTATAACCCATAGACTATGGGATATAATTAGTATAATATAGATTAATTCCTCCTACAAAAAATTACTGTGTAATGTATTCTATTTGTCTCGTAATATCCCATAATTCTGGATACACAATTGTGTCATCATCCTTTTTTGCTTTATAAATATCATTACCATAGTGGATAGACTTACCCTTTTGTACCATGGACATGTATTTATAAATGTAATACCATCCTAGTCAACCTGGTCCCATGAAATATCTATTCCTCAACTCAAGAGGGAAAAATTTTATCTTGATCATTCAACCAATGCCATACCGCCAATGACGCACCCAAGAGAAACTACCTCACCTTGTTTTCATTATCATGGTTTTCACCTTTAATGAAATTAAGAAATAAAATGGCACACACTGATAAGAACATTATGTTTGGAGACCAACACACATTTTTGTATAATGGAACAACCAATGACACCAGAAACATGTGGGGTTCCAATTGGTAGGTCTATCCTCATGATCTCACTACTAGAGATTACCAAGTGAAAACTTCACAAGAAGAAGTCTCATTGATTATGATACCAAATTACCTAATAGCCAGACTTCATATGTGTCCAAAAATTATGATGTATCTATACCACATGACATATGTTTAAGATTACTATCATTGTATCTCAAGGTTCTCATTATAGATGGGAGCTAATATAACCTTTTGATACATCATGTAATTTAATGAAACTACCATGTAAATAGTGGATGCCAAAATAGAAACACTATTATGGTAATAACAAACACATGTATATATCAAACTATATACATGTAATGTTAATCAAATGTATTATTTATGCAGACTCTAGGGTACCCACTATTACAAAAAATAAACTCTAAAGTATCTTTGATAATTCAATTAAAGACATTGAAGATATTTTGAAGTATCAATTAGTGCCTTAATGGTCTTGATGAAATCATGGAAATAATTCCTTGAACCAAACAATGATTTGGAAGAAATCATGATGTGACACAAGTGGATATGGAACCTATAGATAAAACTGACTAACAAGTGTAAGTAGAAAGATCCACCATGTGTAGAAAGAGTCCAATGGACCATTATTAGAGTATCACATGCCTTTTAGTGGAAGAATATAAATCTAGGAAGCCTCAAAAAGTGTACCAGAAATCTAGTGGGGTAATCTGGGAAGCCAGTGGAGCTGATCTAGTATGTCAAAATTCATGATTTTGATAGACCTCGCAACACTTAAATGGAGTTTAACATTGGTTAATAACTTAGATGAATTCCAAAACCTTACTAGATCATTTAGAGATTATAAATAGATGAATTTATAGGCTTAATTATTCTTTTTTTGAATAACCATTGGAATTGAAATTCTTCAACGATAGATCTCTAAATAATTCTTTCCAATCTCAAAATCCCATCTAGAGCCAATTTCAACACTCAATTCTCTTGGGATCCCCTTGCTACCTCACATATCTCTTCGAAAATTGTATCTATGAATATGGAGAGACAATTTATCAATATTATAATGGATTTCCATCAAGAAAAAAAATACCCTCTTCTCATATACATTATACAGTAAGTTTCTATCAATTATTGTTGAACATCAAGGGGGATAGGTTCTTAATACCATTAAATATTGGGAGCTCAGTTTCTTACTACAACAACCAATAATCAAGGGAGGACTTGTTTGTTGATCTTTATAAAATTAAGGGATAAATATACAAGACTCTAAAAAATAGGGAAGAATATATAGTGGATCACACCATTATATTTTAAAACTCCATTATCAAACCATGTTTTATCTCCTATTCAATTAAACGTTCGTATCATTCAAACTCGATATAAATAATTGTATAAATTTGATATGTATATTTCTTATATTCATAGTCCCTTAAATAATATTTATATTTAATTTATAATATTTTATAAATCTTCAACTTTATCATTTTATAAATTTTTCATGTCAAAATAATTTATTTAGGTATGTCCTTTGGCATTTATTGTTTCTTTAAAAGGTAATCCACCCCTTTCTCTATCTTACCCTATGTAAAAAATTATCCTTGTACTGGAAACCATTTCTTAATTTATTTTGATTATTCTATACCCATCCCAATTAATTTTAGATACCATCATAAATAATATTTTTAGAATAAGATATTTATTTTGTTAGTGTAAGTGTGAAAATTGTGATTGATTAACCCATTTGATCTGTCCATCGGTTGAGTTTTATTTATTATCAATGAGAAAATATGTTTTTAGATAAATATGTGGTGAATCTTAGATTATTTTGAAGGATTCACCACTTTATAAGACCACCAAGAACACAACCTAAAGAGGAATATAAATGTGGTGATTTATGTTTATATCTTTATGGTAACTAAAAAGATTGTTTTGGTGGATTAAGAGACATTTTGTCTAACGTTTTGGAAGTGTGTTATCTAGATGGTGATTGAGTAGGTAAAACTGATCCAAAAACATCTCGAGACTATTCAAAGAAGGAAAAAGTGTCATATGGACCATTTAATATAACATTTGGGATTCAATGTTATTGACCATGTGTTCCTTCATTTTTCACTAGAATTGGGTGCCTAATAGATTGGTAAGAAAATTAAGTTGACTTCAAGGTACATCAGGACCGTTAGAATTATTGGTAGACATAGGTAATTGGATTATCATATTTCATTACCTTTTATATATAGTTCTATGTAAGATAATTTCAATGACAATAAATTACATAAATATGTACCATACCTATCACAAGTAATTAAGTATGATGATATTGAACTTGAATTTGGTGTTTCATATCTAGATAACCCCATCTAAATCATTGATCAGAGTTAAAGGTTTCATCAAGGAAAAGTGATCCCTCTTGTTTAGGTTAAGTGGATACATGGGGAACTGTAAATTGAATATTGGGATTGAGAATCTGATATGAAGATACAATGACATATCTACTCCCTTAATAACCCCATTAAGGATTCATTGGGATGAGAATCCTAATGATAGGGAGGTTTTAAAGAACATTACCTATAGTATCTAGTGAAACACATTTAATTTCTGTGTTTAAATAAATTTTAGGTTCATTTTATGTTAAATATTTTTTTGATCATCAAGGTGGATATTAGGGTAAGGGGTATAAACAGAGGAAGACCACTTGGGTTTATGGACCATCTGGTACTTTTTTTCCTTGAACTAGGTATTTTGTGGGATTCAGATGTCCCCAGTGGTTCCTTTTTGAATCATCAGGTACCCGATGAATTATAGAGGGTACTTGATAGGATTATAGATTAAATGACCTTAAATAAGTGGTATTTCAGTCCTTTTACACAAAAACCAAAAACTAAATGAGGGGATCAGGTCTCACCTTCAATTTCATCCATTTCCACCTCTATTGGTCACCCACACCTAATGTCCATCCGTTATAAGGGATCTTACCTTAAAACGTATTTCAATGGGATATAGTTGGTTTCTAATGTGATCTCTTGGAAAAGTAAGTCATTAATTCCCATAGTCTCTCCTTTTCCATTCTTCTTTATATTGTAGAATTTGTATCCTACTATCAATAAATTCTAGGTATTGAAAAATTCATTGAGTCTAACATTTTCCTTCTGGGATGGGTATTAAAGGTACCCAACCAACGATAATTTATGGTAAAATCATGGTGATAATTTCAAGTTATTTTCTACCTAAATCAATAAATTTAATAACCTCTTTACCCTCTTATCTTACTTCAAAAAAATTTATTTTTTCTATAATTATTATTATTTTTAAACATGATGGAGTTTATGTGTCTACTATTGTTCACAATACCCCTCATACTTTTCATATTTCATTATTTATGGGTTTACATATGTATATGGGTGAGAATATTTAATTAAAAATTGTAATTTAGATAATAATCATACTTTTAATTTAAATTTTGGGAAATTTCTATGCTGCTTTGATTTACTTTGAGATTATATTTTTATATGATCATTAATTTGGTGAATTTTGTGTTTTTTTCCATGTTAGTATTATTATAAATTTATATACCTTGCAATAAGTTTTTTCATCCATTAGTTTTTAAAACTTGAATTTTATCTCTCGGTAATTTTTTGATTTGAATTTGATTACAAGCATGGATATTTATTCCTTATGTTGTAGTTGTAAATAAATTTATTCATATTACTAGATGACTGATTTGAGAATTAGAATGGGTATTTGGAATCCCAATATTCATCAATCAAGTTTTTAATACTTTAATAGAGTATTATTATGGGATAAGATCACAATACATTGACTATATATACCCATTATCCTATTCCATGGGATAGGTTAAGGCCTTGATTTTGTATACACCTTCACCTATCCATAGGATGGGTCTATTTATAGACTTTGTTTTCACAATAACTGGATTTATTAGGATATATGTTTTCTTTACCTCTATAAATACATTGATATTAGTCTCTAGTAAAGAAGGTAATATATGTTAAGAACCATTTTTTATAGGGATTTATCATTTTCTTAGTGTAAATGCCTTTATTAAAAGTTTAGTAGGTATGTTGCGTGTTTTTTTACACTACTCTAGCTACATTTTGGTTCCTAAAAGCATATAAGTATATGATGGCTATTTATGGGTGGTTTTCTAAACGAATATAGGGTTTTCATACTCATTCCCTACACATTCCCCAATCATACATGAAAATTAATTTTTATACATGATCTAGGTAGTGGAAAGCAATTGGAGAATAAGAGTTAATAACTTATGGATCCTAGGGAATGAGAAAAACATTTTGGATTTTTCCTTGAGGGTGTGGTGAGTTGTTTAATGAGTGATATACCTAGCTTTTGGTTTTGTATTTTTCATGTTTATTTATATAATTTTGGACCTTTATTCCTTGTTTGGTTTAGCCACACTATTTTTCAAATTTGAACCCTATTCCTTATTGGGCTAGGAATTTATGTGTTAAGTATGTTTTAATTATTTTTTATGTACTTGTATATATATAGTGGAATATTTTTGACATTTATTGAGATAATAAAAATGTTTAAATAGATAATTCCCCACTTTTGTTTATATTTCTGGATGAACATATACCCATGGAAAAAGCTAATATGGTATGGGTTTGGTTATCCGTCACCACCAAGAGTTATGGAAAAAACTGTGTGAAAAAAACCCATTGTTATGCTTAGTTTAACAGGGAAAATGAAATACACAAAACATCATCTAATTATTAGAATTTATGGAAGAATCTGGGGACTGGGAGGTGAGCCTAAGGGGTTTTGGTAACCCAACCCGATGTTATTCAAGTGATTGGGTCCTCGCCATTATAGTTCATAAAATGAACAAACAGGTGATGGTTGAGGTATGATCATTTGATATGATGTGTGAGGACCATGCGTTCAAAATTCGGTACATGTGGGATTTAGGATGACAGTTAGACACTTAACCACTGGAGTTTCCAGTAGCTTGGTTGTGATATGAACGAGTGAGTGATTCCAATGGTGGGGAGTGACCACAAATATAATCAGTTTTATTATGTTTATTTTTCATGGTGACCAGGATTATAAGAATGTGTTTTTCTTCAGAATAGTATTTCAAGAGTCCTTTGAGTGATATGCTCGTGTTTTGGTTTATCCTAGTTAGTGTTCTGGTCAGAGACAGCTCATGTATGACTTGTTCCATGAAGGTTGAAATTGGACTAGTGATTGGGGATGATAATTTGAGTCTAGGTTTAGTCTGTTCATGAGTTTTTGTGAACATTTTAGGTTTAAAAGTGGTTAGTAAAGGCTTGTGTGAGAGATTAGGGAAGCAGGTATTGGTATTGGGACTTCTATTTTGAATGTAGAATCCATTGGGTACCTAGTGGACTGGTATCATGTATCCGATGGGCCCAATAGAAATTTAGTTGATTAATGATGTCCACCAACCACCCAGTGGACTCTGAGCGTGTACCCAATGTGTACCTTAATTAATTAATTAATTATTTTCATTAAATTAATTTAAGCATCATTTTTTGATCCAGTAAATGTATACCTTGAGATTCTCTCCCTCTATTTTTTTTTCACATCCCAAGTTGGGATTTCACCAGTTTCTTGGAATTTCATCAAACAGTTTTTCATAGGGTGTCATTGAAGTTAGGCATCGATGCACTTTGTTCACTATTTACGGGGTTTTACTATCTTTGTGTTCTTCTACTAAAATATATATTTTACAGATTTCCCATTGGTTTCTTATTTATATAATAAATGTTAAATTATCCAAAGAAAATTAATATGAATTAAACTACTAAAAAAATGTTGGTTGTGGAAATGTATTTTTATTTGTGTGAGTTTATTTTTTCGTCATGTGATTTTTGAGAATGAGTATGGTCTTGTGTGTGATCGAAAATAGAATAAATTTTGGTTTCTGTTGTTCATGTGAGATGCCTAAGGGACACCTAATGTGTGTATTCATGGGTTATTCCATGCGTGTAGCTTATTTTATTTTCATGTATTTGGGGAATGGTTGGAAATTATTCATACATGGTAATTTTATGATTCTTTGGATAGATTTCAAGGAATGGTTCCATGGGAATTAAATGGGTATAGATTCTAAGGCCATGAGGTGATGTGGTATTTCCAATTTTCCATTAGTGGTGATGACCAAATATTTTGGTGGATATTAGGGTTCACAATAATAATTTTTGACATAACATATTGGTGAAACTACCCACTAGATATATGATGTTGTTGGGGTTTTGTTCACATAGGAAAGGTCCCACATTGTGGTTTTTAGCAGTTTTTATTTTTTGATAGACTATATAGATGATAATATTTGGGTTATAATGATGACTATTAAATCATTGGAGGGATACAAAAAATGTTTTCCCCAATAACTGAGGGACTAGTTTTATCACTATTTTAGAGAAAATCTTGTTGTACATGAAGAATATATTTGGGCATATAGGACGATCATGGATAAGTGAGTGTTCCCATTGTTTATGGATTGTTCAAGATTGTTGAGTTGGGTTTTGTAGTGATTTTATGTAATGTGGTTTGTTGATGTCTCACTCACTAGTTGGTGTGGGTGATAGTGGTATCATGTTTTATAGATATGAAACAAGGGGTGATGTGTTATTCATCCTTAGGGTGTGTTTGTACTGTGGTTGTATCGTCCCACATCTGTACTGACTGAAGTTGGTAAAATATTGTCCTATGAATGATTGAGAATTGAGTGGGTTTGGTTATTAATTATTCTCATTTCCATTTATTGTTCTTTTCAAACCCTCATATATGATTGGATATTAATTAGGGAAACCATTGGTGGTGGCATATTGAGTTCTTACACAAAACCTACATGAGAACTTCAAGATGTGTAAATTTTTTATGGTATGTTAAACAAGAATGGTTTTTGACCCTCTGACTGATGTGTAACTAAATGGAGGTGTCGTGGATGCACAATAATTACATTGTTGGATTTTATAGTAGTCCCAGGTGGATTCTCATTACAAGACTATGGTTTTACTTTATTGTTTTTGGGATTGTCTATATATGATCATCCAATATTTGAACCAGTTTATTTTTGTGTCAATATATGAAATTGTAGATATTTATCCTAGATATCATGTGTTATACTATGCCATGATATGTGAATATTAATTTATTTTATTTAATTATTTATTATCCTTATTATATATGGTGGTATTGTCTTCCCAAAATCACCTCAAAGAAACTCATTTCTAGTCAGTAACCTCTAGTTTATGTGGAGTCATTCCGGAGGTCAGTGTCTCAATGGCTGAAATCCAATTTTGATGATACTGGTTATGGATTCTATATTATTAGGGTGTGAAACCATCATTAAATTTATCAATGGAAGTATATTTTACTAACCTAAATTCTATGATTAGCATTTATAAACACGTCAGGACACCCATAAGGAAAAAATTTAGTGGAGAAACCATGACAACCATCATAGAAATTATAATATATAATATAATGCATTTTTAATCTATTTCTCATCAAGGATGATGCATACTTGTCTCATCTCCCTATATGATTGATTTATCATTCATTGGATTTCAGAGATGATAGAGTATATAAACTACCAACACCTTGGATTTTGTTACATTGTTTAATTTCTATAAAATGGATGAATATATATTTTTACATTATTATAGAAGGGAAAAATACTTTCTTGACCAATATTCAATCACTGTAGCATATCTTCTTCCATTATGGACAATATTATTGGATGAAGTACTTAAAAGGAAACATTAGAACATTATAATTTGGGAGATATGAGGGTTATTCTCTCAAATTTTATTGAGTGAATTATTCTCCAAATTTTTTCTTCTCCCAATTTGTATAGCTAGGTTAAAATCAGGGAAATTTAAAATTATCTCCAAAATATTTTCAAACTTCTAAATAATACCTAAATTGAATCTTATAACCTATAAACAATGTCATAAATTCCATTTATATTTTATAATTTTTTTATAACCTAATATATATTTTGTGTGATAAAATATGAATCACTAACTTGAATTTATGATCCCAGAAATATTATATGAACTGTTAATATTAAATTTTTATTTGTAAAATATTTTCCCTGGTATTCACTGAAAAACCAGTGAATATATTGAAGAAAATAATTCAATAATTATTATTCTGAACTCTAATAAAATGAAATTTTTTATCTATTATAGATCATTGAATATAAAATATATACCCAACACTGACATGGGGCTCACAATGGACTAAACTCAAATTAACTAGAATAGGATATTATTTTGAATAAATTTAGTGTGTGACCCCCTAGTATATTATCTCAATAGTTTTTAGTGATACTCATATACTTTGAGCATAGAATAAAAACCCATCAAGGTCCTTAAGTAGATAAGGTTTATCCATATAAATAAACACATATCCTCTAAACTGGCATCATGTATTATAATCTCTATTAGTGTGATATATCATGATGAATATTGTACAATCTATGTCATTATCTTTTCTTGATTTTCCATTTTATAACCTTATTGGATATAGTTACCTCTCTCTTTTATGAACATGGAATTAATAAAGTTACTAGTATACTATTCAAAAAACCCCGAGATATCTCATCCTTAACTTGGAAGTGAAAAATCTAATCTTTATCATTCAGGAAATTCCATTCCACCAATTTCACACTAAACTAAAGATACCTATTCATAAATTAAATGCTATGGTATTAATCTTATAATAATTTATGTGATGAAATGGAAAATATTTATAACTATATCAAGTTAATAAACCAATAAACATGCTCATAAATAGTTAGAACATATAAAACCTAAAACATATGATGTTATTATTAGTGGGCCAGTCATCATGATATTATTTACTGAAGATCACTTTGTGTGAAATCCATGAGAATAAGTTTCAATTCTTATGAGATCTCATTATCTGATAGTAATATATCATCTTTATCCTACCATTATGATGTATTAAGTCAATATAACAAATATTTTAGGTTATTATCATACATTTTGAAGTATATTATTATATATAGAAACTAAATGAACTTTCTATATGACATATAATCTAAGTACAATACTTTTGATATAGTATAAGAAAAAGCAATTTGACTTTTATGGTAAGAGAAAACACATGTATTCATATATATTAAAAAATATACTTGTAATGCTTGTTTAAGTATATACAAGAGTTAGGTCTTGGAAACACACTCACAACACTTCCAAATGGAATAGATCCAACTAATAATAACTCTCAACCTGCTAAATATCATATTAGAATAATTATTCTTTTATGATATGTATTTTTCCTGGGGGTGTACCATTTTATATTCTATGGATACTCTATGACCTACAACTTCACATGCCTGAGTAAAATCCCCAAAGAGTTGAGACTTTAGATGTATATGATTTTTCCTCAAGTATAACCATTGATCATTTGAAAGTACCATTTCTAGAGTAACATTATAGTAAGCTGTAACATGGTCTACACTACTATGGTAAAATTACAATACCTAAGGTAAATCAACATATAGAATCTACATACTTAGTTTTATCTGAATCCACCATATACTCAGATTCCACTATAGAATCAATGACCAAATATCGATTATACTTCTCAATATCAATAAACCACCATTTAGAAAAAATATATAACCTAACAATGATTAAAAATAATCATGATTTTTTGAAGGTATTATCCATGATTTCCCTCACTACTATATCATCATCTCGTCCAAACACCCAAAAATATCCTTTGAATATATCATGTAATTACAGATACTTTTTATAGTTTCCCAATACAAATTTCCTATATTATCTTCATATCTTACAATAATTTTTAAAGAAAATTAAACACAAAACCAATTAACATCCTGGGAAATACGATATATCAAACTTCCAAAGCATAATGGACTCTACTCATCTTCTCAGTCTCCTCCTGTTTTTATGGATGCATTTTCTTGGAGAGATTGATACCATGTGAAATTAAAAAAAATCCCCACTTTGATTGTTCTTTATTGTTCATTTTGAGAACCTTCTCAATATATGTACTTATAATTATCCTAAGATTACTTTGAGATCTATCTTTTATGTTCTTGATACCTAGTATATGGGATACTTTACCAATGTATTTTATATATAATAATTCATTAAACCATGTCTTTATGGACAATAGGAATTTCGATTCATTTCTCATATGTCATAGACATATAATATAAGGAAAAAAATTTATTATCCACTAATATTTATAACGATATAGATCAATTTAATTCTTGATGAAACCAAATTATTTTGTTGTCTCATAAAAATGAACATTCCTTGATTTTGATTCCTAATTCAACACATAAATGGATATTAACATCTTGATCTATTTATTATAACTATTTTATATAATAAACACATTGGGTTATTTCATATAGAAATCATCAACCAATTTACCATTTAGAAACGTGGTTTTGACATGTAATTTTCATATTTAATAATCATTGAAGGATATTATTGCAATTAATATTCTGATAGATTTTAGTATCATGACTAGTGAGATGATTTCATCATAGTAAATTCCTTGATGTTTTATGAAATGTTTCAAAACATGTTGTGATTTATAGGTTCTAACATTACCATACATGTATAGGTTTTTCTTAAATACTCATTTACACCCAATATGATTTATATTAGCTGGAGGGTCTAAAAACACCCAATCATGATTTTGGTGTATAGAAACCACCTCTAAATGCATGGATTATTTCCATCTAGTAGTATTATTTTGATATACTTCTTCCCTGTATATTAATGGTTTATTAACCTCAAGGAGTAATGTGTCACCTGACTCAGCGACAATAAACCATATCTATCCATTTATGCGACCTTCCTAGTTGACTTATGCAATAATTATGTATAAGGAACATATTTATTGCCCACAGTCTCTTTTGAAGATTATTCTCATTCCAAATATTGTTCATATGAAGTTTCAAATTCATATATGTTAATATTTATTGGACCATTTCTATTTTAAATATATTCTCTTTGTAGATATATTAAATTTCTCACCACAATTAATTTTCTCTATGAATTGATATATAGGTAATATCATTTAGTTTCTTTAGGATCACCTATAAATATTCTCTTCATGATTTGAGAATTTATATTTTCATTCTGAGTTTTCTAGGAAAATAAATCACATCCCCATACATGTATAGGATACAAAGTGGTGTTTTTTCTATACCATACTGAATATGGAATCCCTTCTACTGCCTTAGTTGGTACTCAATTCCTTATATTAACCCCAATACGTAGTACATATCCCCCAAAGGAATATGTTAGAGTTTCTTGACACATAATCAATATTACAAAGTATAGTAATGTATTATTCCTCCTATCACTCACAACATTCAGTATAGGTTTATAAGGAGGAGTGAGTTGGGATAATATACCAAAGTTCTTCAATATATCAATCAATGCTTGGTAAGATATTCTCCACCATAGTCAGAGTGAAGTTTCTTAATATTATTTCAAAATAGGTTCACCATTTTTTTATATTCTTTAAACAAGCTAAAATAATCTAACTTGTACATCATTTATTCAATATAACCATACCTTTTAAAGTTATCAGTATAGTTAATGAAGTAAGAAACCCAAACCTTTCCTATATTGGGAATGGACCACATAAATTAGTATAAATCAATTTTGGTAGTCAATATCTCTTTATCCCTTACCAGTGAAAGGTGATTTAGTCACTTCTATTATAAAAAAAAGGCTTAAATGAAACAATTTTAATGCATTATATTACAAACACCATTCTTGTTATAATTTATGTAAACAATTCTCATTTTCATGACAAAGTTTAATGAATGACAGGTTTGTATGATATGATTTATTTTCATTATATTTTTCATAGATTTTCAAAACATTATTCACATATTCATGTATATACAGTTCATTTTTAAGATGCACCATACCATAAAATATGATATCCTTATGAAAGTGAAATAATTTACTTCCAAACGTGACATAAAAAACCACAATTTTTATACTCAACAATGGGATTATACATTAGGTAATGGATGAAACATAATAAAAATTGTTCATTATAAGAACCAAACCACTAGGAAAGGTAAGAGGATAATCTTCCACAACTATTTTTTCTAACCTTACACCATTTATTTCATGGATATCCACTTCTCCCCTTACAATCTTCTTGAGTATACATTGTTCTTATATTTTATTTCATATGAGTGATCTATATGGTTAATCCAATAACCCACTTGTAAATAAAGATAGATTGAACTCAATGAAAAATATACCTAAAGTAAAATCATTTCATTTCTTCTTATTCAAAGATATGAATTTTTCCTTATAGTGTTTTTTCTTTTCATAAAAATAGTAGATTTATTCCTACTCAATTATCTCTCTTTGTATCATTATATTCTTGGTGTAGTGATGTGTATATGTATTCTTATTATCTAATACTTAGACCCCTTACCCTTTCCCTCCAATTTTCTCCATGAGGAAAAAGAGTTGGTATTATTAATATCCTTATATTCATAGATAACTAATGCCAAAAAACATTAGACAGACTTCTCCATGTTGTTCATATTATAATTAATAATTAATATTGAGATTCATGGTAATAAAAAGTCAATAATGATATCTTTTCACTAATTCTTGTTCCATCATGAACCCATGGGAATGTAGTCTCTCACTAGGAATTGTTGAAAAAATAAGTCATTTTACATGAAGAAAAACATATGTATGCCTCCTATATTTTTCTTTATCATCCTTGATTTATTCATGAGGAGGCTCAATAGGATGTTGGGATTCCAAAATATAAATATTCCTCTATAGAAATAGTGTTATACACAACACCCACATTCATCCTAGATGTTATGGTAGGTCATGATATTTTATTTATCCAATAATGACCATAGTGAGATTGAATAAATGGTGGAGAATACAATTTGATCTATTACAAATAATCATTAGAGTATTAGTACTTATCTTGATTATAGATATAAATTACTAATTAATTATCTATTTAATGTCTCTCACTAATTTTTTGAATCCTAGTATCTCCCACTATTAGATATATAATTATCAAATTATTGTGTATTCAAGTGTCTTGGATCCTAAAAAACTATAAATTTTGTCCAATCCAGGACTATGACACTACTCAGAGAGCATTAAGGTAGGATTTTGTCTATATGACCATATTAAATTAGTTTTTCTTAATCTGGTGACTGAAGTCCTAAATTCTTGAAATCAAAACCTTATTTTACTAAAAAAAAATTCCTATAATGTTTTAATAAGCTGGATATGGAAACATGTTTGCTTAAAATTTTAGTCATGTTGACCAAACACTTTCAGAAGAGCACCTCGATATTAAATGTCACCCTCAACTAGGGTTGACGAGAACTTCAAACATATGTATTTGTTCAACCCCATGTGATGTAAATTTTTTTAAATAATATTTCTCTTAGTGTTTTTAATTATTGTCAAATAATGAAATCATTTTCTATTTAAAATTCATAATCTATGTGATCTCTCTCCCAACCCAAACATTTAAAAATATAAAACATTCACTACATATTAATTCATTTTATCTATACATTATAATTTTTATTATTTGGGATTAAAAAAATATAAGACATTCAAAAAATAATAAACCAATCAAAAATAATTAAATTAAGTGATTGATCATGAGAGATTACCACTCATTGGTACATTGAGTGGATAATGGATCATTTGGTACCCTAGGGGTAACTCTCAGAGTCGTCTCTAACATGAGTTCACCCAACCTATCCCATGCATCAAACTCCCATATGGTATTCCACTATATCTCAGTGTAGTACAATTCTACTTTTTCCCTCATCATTATACATTGATATACTCACACGTAGGTGAGTGGGTCCGGGGAATATAAAAATTGCATGAATAATAGCACTCATGGACACATATAAACTTATAAAAATAATGATGTGTGAGAGATGATGCAAATTCCAATATCTATTAAAAAAATATTAGAAACAACACACACAAATAAATAAATAATAATTAAATCCATACATTCGATAAACATTCTCATGATCAGTTTTCATGAAATAAACTAGCATTGTAACATTATATTTTCTAATAGATCATCATTTTGGAATAAAATATAAATTAAAATTACTTAAGATAATTTTAATTCATAAATACCATATTTCCGTGTCCAAAAAATTATTTTAATAAAACATAAATAATATTAAATATTTTTTAGACATTTTCTTGAATTTTTGGAACTGTCAATTATTTAACACCCCTCCCCCCGAAGGGTTCCGAATTGCTATTTATGTGAAGTATTCATGCATGAAAACTATTCACCCATGGGGTACTGTTCAATATTAGGTACTATTCACCTATTAGTTACTATTATTCCATGGGAACTGTTTATATCAAAAAAATGTAAATATTAAATATATATTTGTTTTAATATATATATATATATATGTGTGTGTGTGTGTGTGTGTGTCATTGGATAGTCATCGAATACTATCTCTTCCACAATGAAATTTCAAGCCACTGGATGGATAGTAACCTTCATTTACTGTACATATAGCTTAATATTACATATATATATATATATATATTAACTTAAATTAAATTTTAAGACCAAAATAAATTATCTAGTCTTCATATGACCATATCATGAATTTCTAACCATGTATCCAAGCACCGTCAGTGGTGTTGGGATCATATTGATTCCATCTACTCAAATTGATGCATATTAAATTTTGATTTTAATTAATTCTACACACATTAGCTATGCTACCACTTATTGGTACATGGCATGAAATGAAAATACAAAACAATTTTATTTTAAATTTTTTCATCTAAATTGTATAATAAATTCATCTCTGGTGATTTCAAATGAACTTTTGTATCATGATGATCTCATGTGGATTGAATTTAGCATAAAAATTTAATCCAACCATTACCACATTTTATTTTATGTAAAAAAAATGTACTCTAGTCTCTAACATTTGATTATTGAATGAATAGATGTCTGGACAATCTAGAATATCCACACATGCTTCAAGAGTTTCCCGACGCCTTGGTCATCAAAACTCATGTGCTAGAGTGGATTACCAACAAACAATTCAACCTCCGATGATCATTGTAACATCACGTATCAAATCACTACAGATGGATTGGACTAAGGGGATTTGAGGGAAATTATCCCACCCAAGTACATGAGAGAGATGATAGATATTCTATCAAATCTTATTGAGTGAATAGTCCTCTAAATTTGGGATTCTGTTTAATTATATTACTATGTTAAACTAATAGATATTTCACTTTGGCCCCCAAATTTGTTTGAACTTGTAAATAATCTCAAAAGAAATATTATTACCAATTAACCATGTCATAAATGTCTATTATATTTTATCACTTACCTGTAACATAATATAAATGTTATGTGATAAAATAATTTTTTAAATTGACTTGATAATCCCTCAAATAGCATATAAACCTTTCATATTAATAATTATTTCATAAAATATTTCACCCCATATTCAGTAAAAAACATGTGAATAAATAAATTCAATACTTTTCATTTTAAACTCAAATAATATGAATTTATTTATCTATTATAGACAGTTCAATATCATACATATACCGAACCCTAACATGGGTCCCACCAAGTCCCAAATTCTTATTCAATATAATATAATAGTGTTTCGAATAATGTTATTGTGTGACCCTCAAGGCATTTATCTCCATTACAGTGGGGGATAATCATAGACTAGGAGTAGATTCAATAAACCCATCAAGGTCCCTAAGGAGTTAAGGTTTACTTATAGAAAATTTAACCCCTCCAATAAACACACACTGTGTAATATAACTTCATTATCTAGTTATATATTATAAATAAGTACACAAATATCATGTAGTAATCATTTTTTACTTTAATATTTTATTCCATTACTAGATAGACTTACCTTATTCCACCATGTCCATGGATTTATAAAGGTACTACCGTCCCAATCAACTATCACAAAGATATTTCTTCCTCAACTTCGAAATGAAAAATCCTATCTTGATCATTCAACCAATGCCATACCACAAATGAAACACACAATTAAAGATACTTTTTCACAAGATAAATGCTATAGGTTTCATTTTCAGTCAAATTATGTGATCAAATGGAAAACACTGATAATGATCTCTAGTCAAGAGACCAATAAAAATTCCTATATAAAATAACAACAAATAAATTCTGAAACATGTGGTGTTCCTATTGGTGAGTTAGTTGTCATGATCTCATTTACATGAGATCATCATGTTTAAACTTCAAGAAAATAAGAGTAAATTTTTATTAACCCCAAAACCTTATAGCCATACATCAATTATGTATTATCATCAGGTTGTATGTATTCCATGATACACATATTTAAGGCTACTATCATTGAATCTCAAGGATCTCATTAGAGCTGGGAATTTCTAAAATCATTCAATATAATATGTAATTTTGGATATTTCTATTCATATAGTAAATATAAAAGTAATATAATTATCATGGTAAGATAAAACACATTTATATATAAATATATATCAAACTATATACATGAAATGGTAATCTATGTATATAAAAATGTGTGGTGTAGGAACCCACTCACATCATCAAATCCCCTAATAGTAACCAAATCATAGAGTTACTATGCCAAGGGAATTTATCGATCCCCATGGTATAGCGACTAGAACTTTGGGTCTTGATATATGTTTTGGAAATTCTTTAACCACTAATATTATTAAAAAAATGCATTTAATGTCTTGCCATAAAATTTAGATGACCCATTTTTATGTTTAACATTACAATGATAAATCATGAAAGGAAATAGGTTATAATAGAATATTTTAGGAAAAAGGAAAACATAATATATTTACATGAATGAATAAATTTATAAACAACATAAAATTTTCAAAATATAATAAAAAGGGAAGAAATATATATAAGAAATGGTGCCTAATATAGTGCTGACTAAGTTGGGGAAAGTCGATGTCCTGAACATGATCTCAATCCACTATAAATTAGACACTGGCACAATTGTGGGATATAACGTACCCCAGTCCTTACATGAGTAACCAACCAGAAACCTCATTAGTTACTATCTCAAATATAGGTTCCTAAAATTAAACAAATGAAACTACATTACCAAAGGAGTTTCAATATTGGACATGAGTACAAATACTCAAAAGGGAAACACCAGTAGAATTTAGAAAAAAAGTGATGTAACAGGTGTATAAGTGAAAATGTAAAAAAATTTACATTAAAAAAATTTTTTGGAGTTCAATAAAAATACAATGGTAGTAGATTCATAAAGAATAAATTCAAATATTAATATCTACTACCATTGGTAACTCTTACTATAGAGAGTATCCTTATATAAACTACCTACATTATGCCCTAACATGAATTTCAAGATGAAGTACTAGAACCATCCTTAAAAGAAGGAAAATTTCATACTTGTATATAATGAAATCATTTATATATATACACCCACAAATATTTATATATTAATTTCCATATAACTAGTTAGGGACCTAATGACCAATCATATGGAAAAAGTAAAACATATATAATAAGTTAGGGAAATCTTGTAGGCCAAAGCTAAGAAAAGGGAACATGATAATGATTCAGGGCCACATAAGACCATATCAAACCATTAACTTGTTTATCAAGATGTGGATTCCTAAACAGTCATGAAATTACAATAATATTTCACACCAAAGTAGTTACTATGAAAAATATAAAGTATTTACAAATTCTCTAAATCAAATTTAAAGTCACTGTATATAATGATAGAAAACCTCCTCTATATAAAGTAATAATCAAGGTATAGAAAAAGAATGATACCTAATTCACCATGAAGAAAAGTCTTGCATCAAATTAGTATAATAATTCAAAAAAACCATCCATAGAGACTATAATTTCATGATAATGTGTCGACCATTTTGTTTTGAAGTGAGAAATATTTTCTAGTTAAATGTTGGAATTTACAAAACTAAAATTTTGGAAGTAGCTTATAGAACCGTATAGAAGTAGCTGACCTGACACATGGAATGTCTGAAAGGTGATGTAATAGATGATGAATTGGTAGAAGAATAAACCAATTCTATAATATGTGACACATGAGGATGTTCGGGGTGCTACATGGGTTTCTATAGGAAGTGGTGGAGTTTAAAACAACTAAATTTAGGTGATGAAAACTTCTATATAATATTAAATAAGTGATGGAATAGAGTAATATAATGTAGCTACATAAAATAAATCTATAGTGGATGATTATTCAAGATGATAGAAAAAATATGTAACATATATGATGTTTTATGGACTCGTTCACTGATATTTGAAAAGTGATGGAGGATTTATTGTTTTCATTTTTCTATAGAAATATTCGTTGATGTGGTTACACTCAACAGACAACTACATTATGTGGCCCTATTTTTTATATTTTATAATTTCTTCTAGTTTCATACTTCAATGTGGCATGGATGATGTTTTCAGTTATAAATTTGGGAAAGTTTACTAATGGGATATTGATGTATCTGATTATTGGATGTGTGGGAGTGTTTTTTAGTAGAGATCCTATTTCACCACCTATGGATGTAAATTTGTGCTACAAAAGGTAGTAGTTACTAACTAAATGTTTCATTTAGAGTGTCCAGGTTGATTTATGAATTTGAGTTGGGGCCTAAAAATAAGTCACTGGGAACTCATATGAGGATATCATCCCCCTCTTATTAATATTTTTCTCTCAACATTTGGATGAAATTCCATGGTTGAATCGTAGAACAAGGAATATAGAGGATTAGTTTTTTAAAGGATTAATTTCATTGGTATAATGGTGGTTCTTTATAGAAATTATATAGTTTATTCATGAGAATAAATTTCATATAATCTTTGTAAGGGGGAGTTTGAATGATTTTTGTCGTATTTTTAGTGTTAATGATTTATCATAGATGTAAGTGGAATTGGATTTATTCATTTCTTTATCCTTTATAAGTATCATAAAAATTATGATTTCATAGTGTAGAACTACATTATATTTATTTTAATGATTTTTTATAGTTCTAACTCCTAATTTCTCATATGGATTTTAGATTTGTTTTGAATAGAATAATCACTCTGGTTCATATTTGATGTTGAATATTGGAGATTATTTTAGTATTTGTCTTAGGATAATAGAAGGAGGGGCCTTCATTTTTTGGAACACAAAATGAATATAAGTTCATGAGAAAAAATAATGTTTGGGTTGTAGACTTAGTGAGATAGAAAGATATGAATATTCCATAACTAGATATTTGAATAATGTCTATAATTCTTGTAGATTTGATAAGATATATTTCCATTAGGGTTATCTATGATAAGTTAGGAAGTTTGGATAATTTATTTAGATTGTGGTAGAAGGGGAATGTGGAGTTAAAATTTGGATAATGTCTCCCTAGGGTATTGTGATCTATTTTGTGGATAAGTTATGTACTTAGGGGGATTTTTTTATAAAAATTGTAAAGGATTTTTTATAGAGGATAATTTTCCAATGGTATTGGATGGATGATTAATTTTTTATTTTTTGATACACTGATGGAGATTGAAGTTGATTTTGGGGTTGTAAATTCAATGGATTGGATAGATTTCTGTGACTGGACTATTTACTTCAAAAGGTGACACTTTTTAACCTAGGTATGTGTTCTAGAGTGTGATTCTATATGAATAATCTGTGTTTTTAGAGGCTAATTCATTATGAATAGGGTGTGTGTTATGGATAGAGATTCATTGTGACCAGAATATAGGTTTGAGAGGGCCAAATCAAAATCACAACTACTAGTTTTGGATGGTTATTTTGTTTTTCTGATTACTGGTAACGAGTGGTTGTTATTTTCAATCTATGTGATGATTATAGTCTCTATGGTGTGGCTCATGGTTTGATTATTCATAAATATGGTATTTGAATAATGTTATCTGGTGGATGTTGTCTAGATGATATGGTGTTACGACTTGATCTATGAAATATTTTTTGACTTGGATATGTGTGGTCATGTTTTCTCCCTATATTTTTTATACCTATATAGAGGGAAATATATCTAGGTATTAGTAATAGTTTTGAAAATGAACCCATGTTATAGAACAAACTTCCAGAATCTCACTTGAAGAATAAGGCTAGATGTTTTGAAACAGGAAGTACCTGATGTCAATGTCCAAATGAAGGAACTCAAATCAAATGTCTCTTCTACAATATAAATGACCAAACAAGATCTTCTAGAACACACAAAATATTGGATGAACACAATAAATCAAAAAAATATAGAATAAGAAACCAATTTTTATTATTCTAAAATAGTCCTACTCCATAGGAGAACCACCACTACTTTTATTAATAATAGAGTAAGAGGAAATCAATTATATGATTTTAAAAATATAAAATAAGTGACCCACACCATTATTTATTGTAGGTTCTTTCTATTTTATTTGGTTCCACACCTTCATATCATCACGAGTGTCTTCTTTATCAAATATACAAGTACAAGCACAATCTAGACATTAAATCCTTAATGAATTGTCAAAGCTATATTTTTTCTCTTACACATCCCTATGAATAATCGGTATTTTCCCTTTATAAGTACAAAGTTATTATTATGTTTTCAATAATGTTATTCCTATGTAAACTATCTTTTTTCCAATCTTCTATCATCTAGTTTTAATTGTCTCCAATGCCACTACTCTAGCTTCAACATTCACTCTAGCATATGATTGTAGAATTTATTGGTTTAAAAAACCATGGTGATATTTAGTTCTCAATTAGAATCATTGCAGATTCCATATTTTAGAAGATCTAACACTTTAG
Organism: Viscum album; assembly: GCA_963277665.1. NCBI lineage: Eukaryota > Viridiplantae > Streptophyta > Magnoliopsida > Santalales > Viscaceae > Viscum > Viscum album. The sequence goes on from OY728120.1 coordinate 899,116,981, forward strand.
TTTGGAAAAATGTGTCACATATTTGACAAACAAATCTCTCACTTAAGAGTTGTTTTTTATACTTCTTCTCCAAGTCCTTTTATCACTAAGGTATCACTAACCCACATTCTTTAGCTAATAACAGTTAGTGAGAATCCTTACTTCCTTTAATCCAAATCATCCAAGTCCCATTGATCCACAACATTACCTAAGACATTATTTAAATATAACCTTTTTTATAATATCAATTAGATTATAGATTATTCCAATATTTTGTATCTATATCACTCTATATTACATAATTTTCTAAATAAAGTGATATTTTCTATGAATGTATTTTATTCTTGGGTTATGAATTATATTACTTATATTATGGATCACACTTTGAATTTCACATAATAACATTCAATTCTTTTTCATTCTTTCACGTTCCTCCAACAAACCCTTAAATTATATCATCCCATTATTGGATTCCTTTTCTGCAACAAACAATGATTCCATGGGTAACTATGCAACTACTGGTTTTAGTCTTCACATCTATACTATTGAATTTCGTTTATAGGCAAATCCAAAACCATGGTTTATCTTCCAATTTATGTTTATCTATAAATTATTTATCACTATAACCTTGGATCATCCATTCTAAAACTTAAGTAAATACCTTTTATACCTTTGAGATATCTGAGTATCTGATTTAAAATTCCCAATGACCCTTTAAAATATTTTCTATGAACCTACTAATAATTGAAATAACTTTAGAAATTTATGGACTTGTATAAACTATGGAATTAATCAATCATCTGGACACTCATGAATATGGAACCTTTTTCATGTACTTAGAATCATATTTTATTCATGATTATTTGACTTTGGATAGTTTGAAATGTCCAAATAATGATATATGAACCAGTTTTAATCCATAAATTCTAAATAATTTAAAAATATTACAAATGTACTTTGATTGAGATAAGATCAATATTCCCTGATTTCAGTCCCTTAGGATCCTCATCTCGCAAATTCTTTTATGATTCTTGAGATCCTTAATCCCATAACTATCAGATAAATTAGACTTCATCACATTGATATTTTTGTTGTATGGATCTTGAAAGATAAAATAGTCCACATAAAAAAGTATTAATGATGAACCTCTCAGCATCAAATAAAATTTGGTCAAAAAAATGATCCACATTGCACTAGATAGTCTTTTGTTCTACTAAGTAGCATCAAATTTTTTGTTCCACTTCTTGGGTGCTTAATTTAGCCCATAAAAACTCCATTTGACCTTATAAACCAGTATTATTATTTATTCTTTGAATCCTTATGGTTACTATATATAAATATTCACCTAAAAAATTTTATGAAGGAAATTTAATCACACATCTAATTTTTTAAGATGATGATCTTCTTCCACAACTATTCTAAGTACCATACAGATTGTTGTCTGCTAAACAATTAGAGCATTTTTTTCTTATTAAATCCACTCCTTCCTTATATTAATGTCCGTTCACAACCAACCTCACCTTTAAATGCTTCTTATAATACTATTATTAGTTTATCTAATAGAACCATTTTTATTTCTATGTCTTCTTTACCTAGAAAAATACCAAAATATACTATTTTATAAAATTATAGAGGGGGTACGGTTCCTCCATTTTTTCCAAATCATACTATTCTGAATCACTAAGACATGTGTTTTATTTTGGGATTTTGGGTTCTACAATATCTATAAGAAGTATATATTTTAAGTCAGATCTAATCCTCATTACCAATCTTCTAACATAGTTAGACCACCTAAACTCTTAGGGATTTTAACCTTTTAGAAATATATCTTTGAGAACACTTATTCAAGTATTCATATTCTTTGAGATTTTTTATTCTACTATATTTGGACGGACCCCTAGATTTGATATTCCATCAAAAATTCCCCCTTATTCATTGTTAGTTTGTTAAAGATTTTGAGTGCTTCATTAACTTCCCAAACATTCAGGATATCTATTTATATAAACCTTGGAATGATCTACTGATTCTTTATTCTCAGTTTCATATTATACTGTGATTTAATCCTTCCATATAATCCCTTCATTGGTGTGAAAATTTTATCTTCTAATGACCTTACAAAGTTCCTTATTCCCTAGCTAAAATCCAAATTATCCATTATCATAACCCACAATTAAATATGCTCAGGACATTAATTCAAAATTTCCCCTTATCTTAGAATCGACATGGAAATAGGAAATGAATCCAAACACATTAATGTTGGACAGATTTACCTTTATTTCGGTCTATGAATCTTCTAGAATCTTATTCCCCAATGGTGCAGAATGACTCTTATTCATGAGGTATACCACACAATTCAAATCATCCACCCAAAAATCCAAGGGAAATCTAAAATTAATTCTCATACTTTAGGAAATCTCTTATAATGTCTAATTAATTTTATCCACCACACCGCTTATTCTAGTGATAGTGGAATCATCTTCTAAAAACATATTCCTTTAATCAATCAAAATTTATAAAAACATGATGTTTTTATTATCCCCTCCACTATCAAATATTATGAATTTAACTATTAAACCAACCTCTATATTCATAATTATTATTGATTAAATGATTTTTTTGATAAATTTGAACTTATTCTTGAGAAAGAATACCCCCACCTTCTTTTCCATATTTTTGATAAGGGTAATAATGAATAATGACTCTCCATGAGAAGAAACCAGTTCCAGTCATCATATATTGGAATATACGAACCCCAACTTCTAGATATTTTTACCCTACATTAAATATTGAAGGAAACTTTCCACTGCATACCAAATATACAATCTTTGCAACATTTATTCTCTAGTTTACTGATTTTTATTCTTCCATTTTTAGTGAAAGCTTTCATCACTATCTCCTCCAAGTGACATAAATGATCATACCACAACTTCATGGATCTAAATGTTGTTGTTCCATAAAGTGTTGTTTATTATAAAATCTCTACAAAATAAAAAACTTTATCCTTCACTACATTGATCACAACCATGGAACCACATGTTATCTTCCATGGTACCTTAAGAAAACATGTACACAAACCCTTCTCATCAAACTGGACAACTAATATTAAATTATTCCTTAATTCTAGAATTTGTTCCACCCCATTTTACTCAAGAAAGTCTATACTTCTTGTACATATGTTCACATCATATTTTCCAATAATCTCAAGATTCTCATCATCTTTATGATGCATATTTTTGAATATTTTGGACACATAGTTCAAAATGATCCCCTTTATAAATATTGAGTGAAATGAGTCCCTCAAATCAATGATATCAAAACTATAAAATTCACCTACTTCCTGTATGATCGAAATAATGATGTAGATGCTCAATATAAAAGAGGGGGGGGGGGGAGTGAATTGTATACCTTAAAAATTTACTTAAACAAAGGAAAGATATAAGTTTAACAAAGTTAAACTAAGAAAATTCACAAAACCTCTAATACCAAATGAAAACTTGGAATAAGTAATGAAGTTATAAACTTCAAGTCCTATGTACTTGCTTAAAACTGGAAAGAGATTCTGAAATTAGGGTCCAGAAATATGGATCCGGAAAATGAAACATAACTAAATATTACAATATGAGATTCTACCTTAAAGCGTATAGAATCTAAATGAAACAGAGTACAATTAAGGAAGTATAAAAAAGTTATACTTTCCTTATAATACAATATGCAACAGAAACAAACAAGTAGTAAAACTACAAGTAACAAGATATAAGTATTTTAACCCAAAGAGGAGGGTATCCAACAACCTTGGATAAAGGTCCCTTGATTTATACTTTCAAGCAAGTCTGTCTTACCCACACTAGGGTAAGCCCTCGATACGAAGATCGGAATCTCTATCTTGCTATCCCCGCAAGCCCTAAACTTAAAGGTAGTTGGAAACCTCTGTCTTCCTCAGCAAGGAAGCCCTCGAACTTCATGTTAATCAGAACCTCTGCCTTTCTATCCCCGAAAGTCCTCGAACGTAATCACCAAAATTCAGAGTCACACGAAGCAAAAAACTAAACAAGCGGTTCAGTACACACAAGGCATGAAAATATTTCTCTCTCTAGAAATCACCTTAGAAGCGTGTGGTCTCTAGATCGATCAACTTCTATGTTGTTATGAGCTCTTTCAAATGAGCTTATATTTATAGGTAAGGTCAGCCTCCTTTCTAACGGTCATATTTTCTTTAAAAACCGGAGGGACCTGTACGCGTGTAACTTTACCAACGGTTAGTTTATAATAGAATAGATGACATCGTTTTATAAAAAACAAGTGTAACAGAATGTACAACATCAATTTAAGTCTAACTCAAAAGTTCAGAGTGTAAACAAAATGTCAAAGAGTAGAAAAATTATAAAAGTGTAAGGAAAACGAAAGTTCGTAGTCTAACCAAAAATAATTTACGGAGTCTAAATAAATTCGGAGTGTATAAAACAAAGATGATCAGTATCTGTTTAATAGGTGAATTCAAAATGAGAATTCGGAATGAGAATTCGTCAATAGAATTCGTAATGAGAATTTGTCATCAGAATTCATAATGAGAATTCGATGTCGAACTTCATGAGAATTCGTATCTAGAATTCGGAGTAGAACTTTATCAGAGTTCGTATCCTGAATTCAGAATGAAACTTTATTACAGTTCTCATCCAGAATTCGGATTGAAACTTCATTACAGTTCTCATCCAGAATTCGGAGTGAAACTTCAGTATAGTTCTCATCCAGAATTCGGAGTGAAACTTCATTACAGTTCTCAACCAGAATTCGGAGTGAAACTTCATTACAGTTCTCATCTAGAATTCGGAGTGAAACTTCATTACAGTTCTCATCCAGAATTCGGAGTGAAACATTATTACAGTTCTCATCTAGAATTCAGAGCCTAAAATAGAATGCTTCATATCAAAGTTTCAAACGATTCCGAGAATATAGAAATGAATCCGAATCTTATTCTTAAGAAATATATGGATGAAAATATGATAAGGATGATTTTTCTTATAAAAGCGATCTTCCTTATAAAAGCGACTTTTCTTATAAAAGCGATTTTCCTTATAAAAGCGATTTTCCTTATAAAACTTATTTTCCTTAAAGATAAGGTTTTTGTGATTTTCAAAGCAAGAAAGAATGAAAAAGTCATAAGGAAAACCTTATTGACTCAAAAATCTCCCCCTTTTTGGAAAGAAAAAACGTCTTTATGAAAAAGAATTTCTAAGAAGAAAGAAAAACATTATGGCTTATCTCCCTTTGCTTATGGATGTTGATGAATACGACTAACTCCCCCTTAGGCTTTGAAACTCTAAGGATCGTATTCTAGATTTCCGGAATGATATTTCATAAAGAATAAGAATGTATTCTTTAATGAAAAAACCCCCCCTTAGATAAACTCTATTAGAGTTCTTTTTATTTCTCACCCTTTGTTCAGATTATTTTTCCTTTTCCACCTTTATTAGGGTTCTTTTCCTTCTCCCCCTTTGTAATTTTCAAAAAGAATTCGAGGGAATGGAAAATATAACAAAGTACCTGAAAAATTAGTAACAACAACAAAAGAGACGAGCAAGCACAATTTTCATTAAGTTTAAAAGATCAACAACAAGGAAGTTATGATATAAAAAAAGATTGGATTTGTCTATTTTGGATCTTTTTCCTTCTCTATGAGACCCTTAATAATAGTTTTTATCTTCTTCAAGTCTTTATGGTCTTTCTCAGCTTGCTTCTCTAACACAACTATTCTTGTACTTTGAGCTTCAATCTTTTCTTCCTGGGATTGAAGCTTTTCTTCCTGAGCCTTCAAGATTTGTTCTTGCTTTAACAACTTCTCTTCAAACTCAATCCGATGATCCATTTCATACTTCCAGTTTTGAGAAACAGAATTCAGCTTCCCATTCAGATCTCTGACTTCTTGAATCCGGAAATTCTTCTCAGCTGTCAGCTTTTCTTCAAACGAAGAAGTAAGTTCATTTATCTTCCTATCTTCTATCTCAAAAGCATCCTTAACATTATCTTGGAATTCACCAAAGAGCCTCATCTCTTATATAGTTTTCTTTGACCAACTAGTCATTATCTTGAAAGACCTTTTGTGGGATTCATATCCGACAAAGAATGTTTTGAACTGAGCTTCTATCTCAAAACATTTGTCCATAACCATGGATACGAAGTCTGTTTTCTGATTCAAAGCATGTTGGAGCATCTGGCATCTTGAATCAATACTTGAGAAAGTCAGAATATTACCCACCAACTTCTTTAATGACTTAACAACAAAGTCATTCCCCAACGACGATGACTCCAAATCCGAGACTTTTCTTGGAGAATTTTATTCTTCAATTTGCTCAAGCTTTCTCTTTGAATAACTACCAACTTCCCTTCTGTTCACAGCCACTGAGCTCGGGGTATCAACAACAAGTTTCCTTCCCTTGTCCTTTTTCAGAATGGATTGTTGTTTCAGAGTCTTCTGTTCACTATCAGAATCTTGAACAACATTGTGTTCATCGTCAATAACTTTTTGTGAACTATCCTCTATGTTCTCTATTTGATCAACATCATGTAGAAGTTTTTCTTCCTCTACATGATAGGCTACTTCTTTTTCTCCTTCCACCCCATCCTTCCCTGGAGTGACTAACTTCGATGATTCTTCTTCTGAAGTTCGGAGCGACAAATGTTCCGATGGTGTCCCCTTATAATCATCTACTTGATTCAAAACATCTCCGGTCTCACCACTACTTTCAGCAACTACTTCTTCCCCTTCCACTTGCTGAATTTTCTCAACTTCCTCAATAGGCTTAGCAACTGCCTCTTCTAGAGTGACAAAGTTTCTTCCTGGAGTCTCAGGTAGAGATTCTAAAGAAAAAGATATCAGAATGGGAATGTTTCTGGAGGCCATCTCAGTAAACATTAATAAAGTCTGAACTACCTCAGCTTTAGAGATCTTCTTCTTGAGCTTCTTTTCTTTCACTTGTCTTTCTAGCTCATCCGCTGTTCTTTCCTTCAAGGCCTTAGCCTCCGCCGGATCCAAGCCAAACTGAGGCTCCCCTTGCACTCTCTTCTCTTTGATTTCCCTCCACTTAGCAACTACCTCATCAGGGTAAGCTTTCTTCATCTTCGGTTTTGGAGGTGCGGAATGAACTTCCTTAGATTTGGGATTCTTTGCTTCAACTTCAACTTCTTTCAACTTTCTCTTCCTCAATGGCTTAGAGGATTCTGGTTCACCAAATTTCGGAACCACTTCTTCTTGAGCAGGTAAATCAACGAACTGACCAGTCTTCTTGTTGAAGGCTACATCCATCCTTTTAAGGGTACCATCACTCACCAACATAATTTTGCAAACTCTCGGTTTAGACTTTCAAGCCTCCTTGAAAGACTCAAGGAACCTAACTATTAACTTCGAGATGATTTCTAGATACATTATAATCTGAGCTCTCAAATTCCCTTTCTTAACATTCTCAATGGTAATAAGAATGTGTTTCATCAAATTAAACTTCCTCAGATTTATCAGAAAATCTAGAATGTAGATCTTGCTTTTCTTCAAACTGTCTTTGTCACATTTTCTCGGTACGATAAGGCCTTGTACCCATAATTCTTGAATCCAAAAGTTCTTTGATAGAGTAGCAATCTTCAGAGCCTTGTAATCTGCCAGTCCGAGAGTTTCCAATGCCTTTTCCTTGTCGAATCTTCCCTTTGAATCCGATAAAACATGAGAGATGAACTCGACTTCTCCTTCATAGGTCAGCCCTACCAAGCTAGCTACCTTGACATAAGAAAGCTTATAAGTCTTTCCATAAGACTTAAACGAAAATTTCTCCCTGTCATCTTCCTTAAAGAAAGAAACTGTCTTATATAACTCTACAAGCAACTCCGAATATACTTCATCATGATTTATGGACTTGGACACAACAACATCTTCCCATCCGTTAAGATTAATGTTCTTGGATATAAGAGAATCATACTTGTTGAAGAAATCAGGATGAACCAACATTTCTATATATATTAACCACTTGGAAATCGGCTTAGAGGAAGCCATGTCTTGAGAAGCTACTTCCATAGACATGTCTTGAGAGGCAGAGCTTCAGGACACTGGAGCTTGAAAAACTGATGTGGGATGACCATTTGGGTCCCCTTTAAATAAGCAACAAAAAGAAGATTCATCTTCCTCGGTTGATCGAATGGTTGTAACAAGCTGAGATCAGATCTGTCGGTTGAAAACCAATTCTCAAGAAAACTTGAATCCAATATTTTGAGGTTTTTATTAAAACAAATATTTAAGAAGAATATAATCTGAAAACAAAATATAAGAAAATACCAGCAAGTGAAATATGATTACAAAAACTTGAGTAAGAAAATCATACCTTTAGGATTGGCTTAGGAGAATTAATCGTAATGGGTAATATTCCTTTAAAAAAAACTTTATTACTATGAAAAGACAACAAGGAGAAAAAAAACAAAATTTTCAGCATGAAAATTTCGTTACAAAAGTTTGAAAATGAAAAAATCATTATGACAGACTCGGTACGAAAATATCGTTACGGAAACACCATTACAAAATTGTCCATTCCGGAAGTTTTCAATACAAAAATTTCCATTCCAGAAGTTTTCTATACGAAAATATCCATTCTGGAAAATTTCAGTTTCGAAAATTCCCATTCCGGAATTTTAGTTCCGAAAAATTTGAAAACAAAATTTGAAAAACTTAGTTACTCTAACAAACAAATGTACTCCCCCTATGAAAAGGAGTTTATTACTGTTAGGAGAACTGTTCAACAAGAAGTTAATAAATAATGATTAACTAACGGTTATCATTCCTAACTTTTGTTTAATATATTCAAATCTACCATAAGACAAAGATTTTGTGAAAATATCAACAAGTTGATCTTGCGTTCCGACAAACTGATGAATAATTTCTCTTTTTAGTGTGTGATCCCTAAGAAAGTGATGCATAATATCTATGTGTTTTGCACATGAGTGATGTGAAGGGTTCTTACTTAAGGCAATGGCACTTGTGTTATCACACAAAATTTGAGTTTTAGTAAAACTCAATCCATAGTCTGTGAGTGTGAGTTGCATCGACAATACTTGAGCACAACAACTTCCAGCTGCTACATATTCGGCTTCAACAGTGGAAAGTGCTACAGAATGTTGCTTCTTACAGGACCAAGAAACTAAAGAATATCCTAAGAAATGACAAGTTCTGAATGTACTATTTCTATCCATTCTACATCCACCAAAGTCAGCATCAGAAAAGATTTTTAGAACAAAATCATTTCCAGAAGTATAAAACAATCCTAGATCCATGGTTCCATTAAGGTAGCGAAAAATTCTTTTTACTGCCTTTAAGTAAGATTCCTTAGGATTGGATTGATATCTTTCACATAAGCATACTGAGAACATTATGTCTAGTCTACTAGCTGTTAAGTAAAGTAATCTTCCTATCATACCTCTAAAATATTTTTGATCTACTAGTTTCCCAGCTTCATCAAGATCTAAAGAGTTTGAGGTACCAATGGGAGTACTTATACTCCTAGTGTTGTCATAACCATACTTTTTGAGAAGATATTTAATATACTTATGTTGATATATGTAGGTTCCTTCTAGTTTTTGAGAAATTTGAAAACCAAGGAAAAAAGTTAACTCACCCATCATACTCATCTCAAACTCAGATTTCATAAGACTTGCAAAAGAGTCGGTTAAAGATTGCTGAGTTGAACCAAATATTATGTCATCAACATAAATTTGAACAATCAAAACATTTTTCTTATATTTCTTTATAAAAAGAGTTGGATCTGCATTTCCCTTAACATAGTTATTTTGAAGAAAAAATCCTGTGAGTCTATCATACCATGCTCGTGGGACTTGTTTAAGAACATACAGAGCTTTGGTAAGTCTAAAAACATGATCAAGATGTTTTTTATCTTCAAATCCAGGAGGTTGTTCAACAACAACTTTCTCTTGAACATAACCATTAAGAAAAGCACATTTCACATCCATTTGAAAATGTTTAAAATTAAAGAATGCTGCAAAGGCAAGTAGAATACGAATAGATTCAAGTCTAGCTACAAGAGCATAATTTTCTTCATAGTCTATTCCCTCTTGCTGATTATAGCCTTTAGAAACAATTATATCTTTATTTCTTACTATTACTCCATTTTCATCACATTTATTTCTGAAAACCCATTTTACTCCAATAACAGAAGTTTCCTTAGGTCTTTCAACCAAAGTCCAGACTTTATTCCTTTGAAATTAATTTAGTTCATCTTGCATGGATTTGATCCAATCATCATCACCTAAAGCTTCATCTTTGCTTTTTGGTTCTAATTGGGAATGAAATGCTAAATGTTATACTTCATTTCATAAGGAACTTCTAGTTCTTACAGGTTGATTTACATCACCAATGATACTATCACTAGGATGATTCTTAAGAAACACCAGATTTGGGTTTTGAAAAACCTGTTAATCAACATAGGGTAGAAAGTCTTCTGGGGTAAATGTTTCAGAAGTATCTTTTTAAAAATTTTCCTTATCAGAAGGATCTTCTATCAAAGGTTGATAATCATTTTTTGAAAACACATCCGAATATGTAGGCTGGGATGATTTAAAAACAAAAGGATCAGACTCATCAAATTTTACATGCACTATTTCTTCAACAGTACAAGTATTTTTATTAAAAACTCTATAAGCCTTAGAAGTTGTGTAATATCCTAAGAAAATTCCTTCATCAGATTTTGGTGCAAATTTACGTAAGTTATCTTTAGTATTAAAAATGAATACTTTGCAACCAAAAACCTTGAAATAGGATAGTCTTAGAAATTACTTTTTCTAAATCTTTAGAAAGTTTTTTCTTCTCAGAACTTACTTCCTCAAGATTTTTTTGAAATACTTTCAAAATCAGCATTTTTCGTATCAAGATATTTAGAAATATCAGATATCTCTTTCGTAAGGATAGAATTCCTAGAGTTTTCCTTATCAAGTTTCTTATTGAATTTGGAATTATCAATCTCAAGAAGTTTAACAAACCTAGAGACTTCTTTATAAGTAGGTGAAGTATTTTATTCATCAGAAGAGGATTCTTCATCTGAGAAATTATAATACTTACTATCATTAGATATTAAAGAAACATTGGTCAATGATTCAGCATTTCGTACCTTAGCCATAAAGTAATGATTTTCAATAGGTATTCTGGCTATAAGACCAAGATTCTTCTGTCCTGAGGATTCATAATCAGAAGATTCATCTGAAGAGTCACCACCACTGACACTCCAGGTATCACTAGATTTCAGAACTTTCTTAGATTTGGATTTATAATACTTCTTTATGTTCCTGTCGGAATTCCTTTCTTTCCTTTCTTTCTTTTTGAGCAAAGGGAAATCTGGTCTAATATGTCCAGCTCTCTTGCATTCGTAACAAGTAACTTCTCCATCTTTCCTATCTTTCCTTTCCTTTTTCTTATACTTGGATTGGAAATTTCTCTGGCCAACTATCTTGTTCATCCTTCGAGCAAGATTTGCTAATTAATTTTCAGAGACTTCACTCTCACTAGATTCTGATTGAACAACCATCTTCTTAGACTTGGATATGGTTACTCTCTCAGGAGTCTTAGCTTTCATATGATTTGATGTTGTTGAAAAAGAAACAGTACCATTCCCATTATTCTTCTTGATGTTGTCAGTATCTCTCTTCATTCTGGTTTCATGTTGGAGAAGAGTTCTGAATAACTCATCAAGAGAAATTTGAGTGACGTTCCTATTCTCATCTATAACAGTTCTTTTGGATTCCCACTCATTGGGCATGATATCAATTATCTTATCCACAAGTGCTTCATCATCGAACCCTTTTTCTCCCATAAACTGTAAGCTGTTGACTATAGTCATAATCCTCTGTTGAAATTTACAAATAGGTTCACCATAAGGAAAATTGAAGCCATGGTATTCAGCTCTAAGCATAGCTCTCCAAGTCTCAATCACTTTAGAAGTTCCAAAGTGTGTAACCTCTAACTTCTTCCAGATACAATTAGCTGCTTCACAAGAAGAAATTTGGCTATATATATTTCTAGTTATTGAACAAAGTAAGGTATTACGTACCTTATAATTGAGTTGATACTCTTACTTTTCCTGGTTAGTAAAAGTTCTAACTTCCTTATCATGAATTTTATAATCTCCAGTAAGAATAACAAAGTTTTCCACTCCAGTATTGATAACAAAAGTCTTCATTCGATCTCTCCAGTATTCATAGTCATTACCATCAATGATTGGTGGTCTTGTAGGATTTAGATTATCAATAGAACCAACATTAACTCCTGCCATACTTAAAATAACCTTCGGCACACAAACTTTTTTGTAGAAAAAGTTCGTAATCACAAAGTTCGGAATGAGAAAGTTCAGAATGAGAAATTTCGGAATGAGAAAGTTCAGAATGACAAAGTGAGCAAGAAAAACTTATATATGAGTACAAGTATTTCAGATACCTCCTCTGATACCAATTGTATGATCGAAATAATGATGTAGATGCTCAATATACAAGAGGGGGGGGGGGGGTTAATTGTATACAAAATTTCCTTAAACAAAGGAAATATATAAGTTTAACAAAGTTAAACTAAGAAAATTCACAACACCTCTAATAACAAATGAAAACTTGGAATAAGGAATGAAGTTATAAACTTCAAGTCCAATGTACTTGCTTAAAACTGGAAAGAGATTCCGAAAGTAGGTTCCGGAAATAATGATCCGGAAAATGAAAATTAACTAAATATTACAATATGATATTTTACCTTAAAGCGTATAGAATCTAAATGAAACAGAGTACAAGTAAGGAAGTATAAAAAAGTTATACTTTCCTTATAATACAATATGCAGTGGAAAAAAAAGTAGTAAAACTACAAGTAACAAGATATAAGTCTTTTAACCCAAAGAGAAGGGTATCCAACAACCTTGGAAAAAGGTCCCTTGATTTATACTTTCAAGCAAGTCTGTCCTACCCACACTAGGGTAAGCCCTTGATACGAAGATCAGAATCTCTATCTTGCTATCCCTGCAAGCCCTCAACTTCAAGGTAGTTGGAAAACTCTGTCTTCCTCAACAAGGAAGCCCTCAAACTTCAAGGTAGTCGGCACCTCTATCTTCGTATCCCCGGAAGTCCTCGAATGTAATCACCAACATTCGAAGTCACATGAAGAAAAAATCTGAACGAGCGGTTCAGTACGCACAATGCATGAAAAGATTTCTCTCTCTAGAAATCACCTTAGCAGCGTCTGGTCTCTAGATCGATCAACTTCTATGTTGATATGAGCTCTTTCAAATGAGCTCCTTTTTATAGGCAAGGTTGGCCTCCTTTCCAACAGTCATATTTTCCTTAAAAATCGGAGGGACCTGTACATGTGTAACTTAACCAACGGTTAGTTTATAACAGAATAGACAACATCGTTTTATAACAAAAAAAGTGTAACAGAATGCACGACATCGTTTTAAGTCTAACTCAAAAGTTCGGAGTGAAGGTTCGGAGTGTAAACAAAATGTCAAAGAGTAGACAAATTATAATTGTGTAAGAAAAATGAAAGTTTGGAGTCTAACCGAAAATAATTTTTGGAGTCTAAATAAATTCGGAGTGTATAGAACAAAGATGATCAGATTCTGTTTAATAGGTGAATTCGGAATGAGAATTCGGAATGAGAATTCATCAAAATAATTCGTAATGAGAATTCGTCATCAGAATTTGTAATGAGAATTCAATGTCGAACTTCATGAGAATTCGTATCCAGAATTCGGAGTAGAACTTTATCAGAGTTCGTATCCAAAATTCGGAATGAAACTTCATTAAAGTTCTCATCCAGAATTCAGATTGAAACTTCATTATAGTTCTCATCCAAAATTCAGAGTGAAACTTCATTAGAGTTCTCATCCAGAATTCGGAGTGAAACTTCATTACAACTCTCATCTAGAATTCGGAGTGAAACTTCATTACAGTTCTCATCCATAATTCGGAGTGAAACTTCATTATAGCTCTCATCCAGAATTCGGAGTGAAACTTCATTACAGTTCTCATCCAGAATTCGGAGTCTAAAACAGAATGCTTCATATCAAAGTTTCAAATGATTATGAGAATATAGAAATGAATCCGAATCTTATACATAATAAATATATGGATGAAAATATGATAAGGATAATTTTTCTTATAAAAGTGATCTTCCTTATAAAAGCGGCTTTTCTTATAAAAGCGATTTTCCTTATAAAAGCGATTTTCCTTATAAAAGTGATTTTCCTTAAAGATAAGGTGTTTGTGATTTTCAAAACAAGAAGGAATGAAAAATTCATTAGGAAAACCTTATTGACTCAACACTTCCATAGTCCAAAACAATTTCAATATAAGAAAAAATAGGGGCTATATCTTATAGTCACAGATTAGGAAACCATGGATTCTATTAGTATGGCATTATCACTATGCTATAGAAATGTTTTAAAATGGAATTAGCCATTATTGTCCACTACAGAAATAGACCTACAGACATGGTTCAATAATTGTGGCAGTAGGGCTATAACCACTATTTTCCACTATATAAATATCCAAATCAGTTTTCCACCATAGAAAAAAACCTATTTACACAAATTTAAATCATGCTTATAGTCCATTTACACTGTGGATAAGGCTTCCAAAAAATGTGTCCAACCGAATTTGAACCCTAGAACACTACAACGGGAAACCATCCACGTAACCACTACTCTATAGATAATTACTGTTTAATATATATATATATATATATGAAATTATAATTTATTATATAAATATATATATTTATAAACCACGGTAGTATCTATCTATCCATGGAAATACTTTTTCCCATGCCTTCCATGTGGTGAATTTTTTTCCCACACTTGTTCAGGAAATCTATAACCATGGTTTAAAAGAACCATGGTTATAGGTCGGATCTATAGAAATGATTTTATAAAAATACGGATACTAACTTTTAAAGAATACATATATCTATAGGTATAGAAAAATGTGGATATATATTGATCTATAGACATGGTTTTTTTTTGGAAAACTATGGCTCTATGTGTGACCCAGAGCCATTATTTTCAGAAAAACTATGGTTGTAGGGATTTTTTATAGTAGTTTATACATTAATCAAATGTAATAGAGACACATAAAAATAATATAATATTCTCATCATCTATGGTGTTTTTAAAATAAATTCCTCTATTGTACCTTGTTTAATTTACCTTCCAATATTTATAATATTTAATAAAAAACATCTTTTCTCATAATTCAATCATATGGGTTTGAGTCATTTTAATATCCATTATCACTTATATCTTTTCTCTAATTTATTCTTTTAAATTTTCAACTATGTTGAGATCCCATGACCTTCCACAATGATGGAGGTTCCAATACTTCCTTGAACATATGTCTACTTAAACTACTAATTTAGAATGAGATCATGGATATTCTTAATGTCTATGGCTATCTTACCATTAAAATTATTTTCTATGATCACCATCACATCACTTGATCCCATGTGTGATGAATGAAGATGCAATAACAATAATGGTTTTTTACCAAAAATCCCACTAATTAATGAGGACTATGAATAATGTTGAAATAATTCACATGATCCTTCCCCAAATTAATTTATTTCATATTCTAGGTGAGGAGTCTTTACATTAGATAAAATATTTTTATTATTGTTGGATTCTCATTCATGTATATTGTTTTTTAAATTGTTTTTATATTTTTCTTTATCTATTGAATATTAAAGTCCACCTTACAGGATAAAATCATTTAAATAACCTTGATATATTTATAGTGTAGTATTTTACACTCATATTTATCCATTGCTTCTAGTTTTGTCTCCTTCAATGGAAGATTAATATTGTTCTAGTATATATAATCTTCAATATATATCCTCTAGAATTCAAATTTTGACCCATCTAAAATTTTATTATAAAAAAATCCTTTTTACTATTCCATTCATAATTTTTTTGAAAAAACCCATTTAATAGAAAATTTTAATGTATATGTAAAACTAATGAAGTATGCTACCAATATCTAATAGAACTTTATGTTCCCATTACCCAATGTTCAGGAATAACATTCCAGAACCTCACTTGTAGAACCAAGCTGGATATTTTCAATCTCACAAAACATAATATCAATTTCTATAAAATGTAACTCTAGTGAAATATCTTTAACAAAATATCCATTTCCACTATAGATCATCCATAACACAAAAACAAACAAGTTAGAAAAAATCCAACTAATGTAAAACATTACACAAAAAAGGGATATACATACTTTAAAATAAGTTCCACTCTATGGGAGAAACACTTAATATTTTTTAATAATTTAAGAATAGGTGAATATTTACATAATTTTAAAATCATAAAGAAGTGAACCCCCATAACTATTTATATTCAGGATGATCTGTTTGATTCGGTTCCACGACTATTCAATTTCCATGTGCATCAATCTTCTTGGTCAAAGCTACCAATATAAGAACCACCTAAACATTTGTTCTCTAGATAATACAAAATGATTTATTTTTTACTCTTAATAAACCCCACAAAAAATAATAAATATAACTTTTTGAATGAAATCTTATTCTTTTTTATTTATCAGACTTGATACTATACTATTCATCTACTTCTTCTACACATCCATCATTTAGAACTAGTTGTCTCTGATATCATTACTCCAAGTTATGCTTCTACATAATATTATAATTTCATACCTTCTTGATTTTACAAACCATTAAACAATGTAGTTTTATTATATAACTTGTAGACAGTTCATATTTTGGAGGATCTAATACTTTATGTAGAGAAAATTTATCTTTTATTTAACCTAGTAGTTTATCCACACTTGAGTATAATTAGTGTTGTTGAGATACAACTATGAGAAAGTTTGCGAGACAAGTATAATTCTATAACAATTTTGGTAGATTCATGCACAATTAATTAGGATTTAGCATTCCTTATGATGCGTTGAAGGTTTTTATCTCCTCCTTTATAGGGCGAGGCATAACATAAGTCATTAAAATACAAATCTTTACTAAATATAGTGAGATGATTATCATGGATTGAGATGGTGATTTGGTATGTTAGTATGTGTTTAATCTAATTTTACTCTATGTCATTTTATTTATTTTGTAGATTTATTTACTATATGAGCCATCACTTGATCATGGTAAGTGTAACACCTTGTATATTCTGAGGTAAAGATTTATTTTAATTTTTTCCAAACCATTCATATTTATACAGTTTCTTATTATTAGAGGAATCATCAGGTCAAATTTTATAGTAGTAAAAAATAATTACATAAAGGGGGTAATTTATACCCGATGAGGAGTTATGATTCCTATGTATGAATAATTTCAATGGGCATTGTGTTGTGATGAATATGATCCTACCACAATTCATTATATGAGAATAAGTTCTTGGATATCAGGTGAGGAATCAAAATACAACATTGGGGGGTCACACCCTAAATCACATCAAAATTCTATAATGTGTGACTATATTTATTTCATATTACTCTAGAAGATTTTATTTGACCATGAAACATGAGTTAAAACCATAAGGGTTGGCTATGATTTTTTAAGATTACCCTAGAAAAAGGATTTGTGTTGTGAAATATATATTCACTTCAAAATGGTCCCCTTTTATATTTTTATCTAGTTCGTAAATTTAAATTAAAGGGTTATAAATTTTTTTGGAAACACATTTATTCCCAATATCATCATGATTGTTCCTCTATTTCTCTTTATCTTATCACACTTCATCCTCCTTTCTTATTATTTTCATGGTTTGGAATTTCTTAGTGATTTATGTCTGTTCCATACCTACTCCCCCAACTAATATTCTATATCCATTCCTTACCTCAAATTTAGAGGTTTTTAATCTTGGTATTTTGATTTTATTTCATTAGAGCATGGTCAAATGGATATGATATGATAAAGATTACATATGAAATTCTAAGAAGATGTTAATAGAGGATGATCATGTATAGTTTCACACCATTTAATTTGAGGTAAGACTCTATGTCTATTTGATTATTTATTTTATCAAATGTGGATTATATTTGAATATGAATCATTATATATTGAGGTGGTTTGGTAGGGATTTTGATTGGGGATGTTTTGAGAGTATACTACACATTGTTTCATGAGGTTTTTATGAGAATATGTTACCAAATGATTTTATTAATTATTCTATAATGGAATAATTATTTATCAATTGTTAAATTTAATTATACGAATATTTTTAGTTAATGTTTATGGATTTTTGATTAAGAAATTTCATAATGGTGGTTTTTGTTTCCAATATGGGCATGGAAGAGCTTTGGTGATTTTTCCCAATGATTTCCTGAGGGGATAACTCCATTTTTTAGGTAGGTATGGCCTAATATCACCTATTTATATGGTAATACATATATTTTATAGATTGTGAGTGTAGGTAAGTAGGTGAAAGAAAACTAAGTTGGAACCATGAGTGGATTCCCTTGTCTTAGGTGAGGCTAAGAAGTCTTGTTAGACTAACATTAAGTCCATGAGTGTTATACCTGACTACATAGATACCGATGGATGTTTTCACTATGTGAGAGGCCTAAAAAGATTGAATTGGAATAGAAGGGGGTTCCCATTTGTGATTTAGGTCCCTAAACATCTAGGGTGGTCTTATGTTGAAATGATATTCTCACCTGCAGAAATGGATAGGTGTCAGACTATATTTTATTTTTGGGTCAGCCACATGATATGTGGGTATATACAGGTACATTATATGACCTAAAAAAGAACCATGTGTGATTTCCCTAATATTTGATCATTTTTAATAGAATTTCCAAGTCCTGATAGGACTTATAATATCTTTTTTTAACCTGTTGCCACCAATGTCTATGGAACCTTAAAAAAGTTGTGAGATACAAAGGGGATGAAACCATAAGGGAGTCTCCTAGTCCAGAACCTATGTTGTGAGCCTTCTATAAAATTATAAGGTTTTCTATAAATATTTAGACTAATTTTATGGTTAGAATAAGTGGTATGATATAAATTTTGAAGAATATTTAATACGATGAGTTCCATTTTTGTTCCTAGATCTTATGTATTTTGGGATGGTATGGGGCCTAAAGTCTATTCGGGTAATAACTGAGCATATTGTATGGGTATTGGGTGCACTATGAAATGGATATGGGTAGAGTAGTGAGGATATGGTTTGATGGGTTTAATGTATTGGGTGATAAATAATTTACCATGGATATAATATGTGATGTTATGTTTGTGTTTATAGTGATAAATCATTCACTTATATTGGAATATTTCCTGGATACATCATTCACCTAAGATTTCCAACTGGTGATATATCATTCACCATAGGTGTTATAATTTGGTGATATATTATTCACATAGGGATTTCATTTTTTAGATAATTAATTCACATAGATATACATAATTTCAACTTATTTTTGTATAAAGTATGATACATCATTTACTAGGAAATACATTGTTATCTCTTATTTTCTTTTGGATAGTGATGCAACATTCACCTTGAGATACATCATTTAACATAGGGTTATGTTTTGGAGTTAGATAATCTAATCTAACATTATATTTTTGAGGTATATTATTCACATTTGGGATCATTTATAGTAATAGATCTCTCACATTGTATTGTGATTAGGGGATGGATTTTTCACACGAGGGTTTGTGTTGTAGTGAGGGGTTATTTAAATTAGGGATTAATGTTGTGGTAGATCATCCCCCTTGGAATATAATTAAATGATAAATCACTAATATTTCGGATTCTATTAGTGATATATCATTAAAATTGAATGTTTTAATGAGTGGTGATAGACACTCATGTTGTGTTTAGAACATGGGAGCATTATCTCATTCTGGGACTAGAAAAAGAAGGTATGAGTCAACTACCAGGGAGACATCTTGAGTACCCCAAGGTGAAACATATGCATGTATGTTTGAAGATTAGTTATCATCCAATACATGATTAAACATATATGAAGGTATTTATTTGGGAAACTTTTGGTGGTGGAATATTGATTTTTATGCTTAAACTATATATGGTTAATTTGGCATGCATGCAGTCCTTGTGGCTAGAATGTGGGTTCAAAAGATGGCCCTAATACAGTTGGAGGAGGAAGTAGAGCTTAGATGGGTCTAGAGATAGTTCAATGGAAAGGTCAAGGATAGTGTTTGGGTTTAATATATTTTACATTTAGTTAATCAAGTGCTACTTATAATTATCCCATTGGGTGAAAATTGTAAGATGTTTTATTGTATGAAAAACATGTACATTTTATTATATCTTAGATGTGTTATTTTTATGGAATTTCATTAACTATAAATCCATTTTATACAATTATTTTTATCTTTATTGTGGATGATTATATATTTTTTAATTATTTTCTTCAATGATATTAAGGGTACAGTCTCCCCAAGTTGTATTATCTTCCCCCCACTACTAGTCATCACTGTAGTATGTATGGTGTAGTGCACCAGTTGTCACATCAAACCTTCTAGATCATGGGTTTTAAGTCTAACTATGAAATTGATGTTTTATAAAGGATGGGTGTGTCCCAATATCCTAGATGAATAGGGATCTTCAGTTTTTCCAATAAAGTGGACCTTGAATCCTCTCCCCACTTGTGGATACTTGTGAATATGGACATGAATATTAATGTGATAGTTGTAACAACTAACCTTTTTGGAATATTTTTTATTTTTCTTGAATAGTTGTTATCTTTGTGACTTTATGTAAGTCTCATAATAATTTTTCCCAGAGCGTCATCGTTGAACCATGCCAAAGGTGTTTCATTGTTGGAGAGTATATGAGTTTTCTCTTTGAGATCTCAACCGTAATGGGGGTTAAAAGTATTTTTACTGCTCAGAAGAGAATTCTAATGTTGACAAAAACTCATATATGTGTTTTTTGATGCGTCTAATGGGTTTTGGTGGACTCTAAATCAAACCAGAGGGGTTAGAGCTAGAGATTAGACTATAGCATGTTGATGTAGTCTTACCAAAAAGATGGTAGGGAACCACCATCTTGATGATGGTTGTTCCAATATCCTGGTGAGGCTACTATATCCACTAAATAATATGTGGAAATAGAATTGAAAGCTAGTGGACAATGGTTTGTTTTTAATGAGGTTCCAATTGGTCATTTGATCATCTCATCCACCTTATTTCTTCTTCCACTCAATTTGGGGCCTCTTTTCAGCCCCATTCTAGCAAAGTGGAGTTACCCACTCCACCTTGTCTCTTTTTTGTGTATCTCCCTCAACAAACATTTGAATATTATTCTATTTAAACTAAAGGAATAATACATCCATGGATTCAAATCCTCTTTCTTCCTTTATTTTTTTCTTCACTTCTCTAAATGTTAACATTCTGGGAGCTTGTATGACCTATTTTCAAGGATTTTTTTAGTTCCACATTTTATTCTGTTCAAGCTCAAACTGATTTTCATCAATGTAAATTTAAAGATAACTATTATTGAGGTAGGTGGACTAAGTTATTTCCCTTATTGTCTTAATATTTCATATGACACATTGGTGTTGCATCACAATGAAATCTTGTGTCAGCCCTGTATTTAAATTCTAAATTTATTATTCAATAATTCATGGATATAGATTAATTTTAGCACCCCTAGATGAAATTTTCATTTATTGAACCACTGATGGATCTAGTATGGTCCATGGGAGATTTATGGATTAACCTTTAGTCTATGTATTAATTAAAATAATTTGTGACCCTCATTTAATTTACTTGATATGTGTGAATAAGTAATTAATTTAAACATGTTTCATAGACCATGTATGGTCATAAAAGAGCCTTTACCTTTTTAAATGAGTCACCCATTATGATAAATTATTTTTTTAAGATTATTTATAGAATAGTTAGCCACTCTAGGAGTTCTAGGACCTATGGAACTACTAAAGTCAACAAAGATATGATTAAAGGTGTTCCCAAGGGAATGATCTCCCATTGTTAAAAAACCTCATAATGTAATTAGTATAACCTAGTGTAAAAATTAAAAAAATATTAAGAGATGACCATTATGTACCTTATTTATTATTTTCAACCAAAAAATACTTGGGGTACCTCAACCTAGAACACAGATCCAATAAAATTATGTTAATTAGGAACTCGGGTATGCTGAGAGGCTAGTTTATAAAATTGTAACTTTTAAAAATAAACTAATTAATTGATAAAGGAAAAAAAAGTGAGGTTGATCCTTTTATATTCCACGATGAATAATAATTAAGTAAATGGTGTTATTTATTTTTTATTCCATTCATTAAATAAGATAACTTGTGATTTGAGAATATAAAATATATTAGGTTAATAACTAATTAAAATATTAGGTTCACTTCAAATGAAAGGCCTTGAGATGTATTATATGTTTTATTTTTTAGGTTTTACTTTCCACTTTAATAAGAATTTATTCCTTGTGATCCTTGTTAATATAATGGAGATGTGTATGGTTAAATATGAGGTATTCCATAGGTAAGAATTGAATTCCAGATTTGAATGTGAGGATAAACCCCAATGGATTCAATGTGATTCATTGGTGAAAATTCTATGGGTTGTTCAATCATGAATCTTGTCAATGTATTATATACATTAATTAGTTGGCCTGATATCTTGGGTTCTCCTAAAAAATTAGGAAACATTATAATTCATGAGATATTATCCCAAATTCAACTTGATGATCTCAAACCCATAATTCCTTGGGTTTCTTCCGTGGATTAAAATAAAGACCCATCCCAAACATTCCAAGTAATTTATCCTCATGTTTGGTTATAATACCCTTGTAATGGGAAAAATGGAGTTTTATCTATCATATTCTACTTCAGATCTCTACACCATGGATTAATCACTAAGTGTTGGATATTTAGATCCTCAAACAGAATGCCTTCAAGATATTGTTGGAATCAAATGATTTTGTTTTGAGGGAATTCAATTTTTTTTACTTGTATTCACTTTTTTTAATTCTATTAGATGCATGGTCTGTTTTCCTTGGGTCCCACGACACCTTATTTGGTCACATGATTAGATAAAACAGGTTTAGATTGATTCTGGTGGAATTCAATGTTCAGTATCCACATTTTTTCATTATTATTTTCATACTAAAAAACATTATTATGTATATTCATTGAATGAAAATTTATTTAACCCCATTGGTGGTGGCCTATAGAATTTTATTCACACCCTATTTAGGCTTCCTCTTTGTAGCTTAATAGATCTCATTGTTGTAGGATATGACTTTGGATTATGTCTCTTTTTTTATTATCTTGGGATAATATATGGAAAGAGAATTGGAAAGAGCATGTACTCAAACTGGGAAGAGGTTTTGACTCATCTTATTTATTCGCTTAATTTTTATTATCCATATTTTATGAAAATCCTATGATGTATTCATAACTAACACGTACATTTATGATCATATATTTCTTCACGGTTGGTTTTATTATGTACTTTTTGGGTTGTTAGTAAATTATTATCTATCTACTATTTTTTTATTCTAAATTTGGTACTTATATAGAGATTACAGTATCCTCGCCATACCATAATTAGTCCCTCAATACTAGTCTTTGGGCTCTGGTATACATGAATGTGTTTTTAGGCCATGTGACTATCTTATTCATTTACCTATGAGTGAAATGGGACGAGGATGTCACAAAGTCATATTAGAGAATTATTTTTAACCTTTTTCTTAATTTGTTTGGTTTGATAGATAGTGACGTTCCAAATTAGGATCCAAGTATCACGGAGAGGGGGAGGGGGTGAATCAGTGATAACTTTTTTATTTTCAAGTTTCCCCTTTTTTGAAACAACCTTCACCTCATGTTAAATAGTTTCTTCCCTGCTGAACACACAGAACCACAAGAACATAAGATTTACAAGGTTCACTACTCAACAACAGTAGCTATGTCCTTGGTATGGTACAGAAACAATCCAGTACCACACAATCCACTAGAAAACAATCCTTTGATGTGGAATACAACGAGTAGGATAAACCCTTACACTTGTGCAGTACTTTGAAAACAATCCAATAGTGCTTGTGCTTCCTCTTATCACAAATAGGGTAATACAATGGATCATTGCTTCTTAATGAGCTTACACAAATCAAATCTTTCAAATCAATTCTTCACTTTCCTACCCAGAAGCTGGCAAGAACCCTTGGAGAAAAATAGCCTGCACGCCCACATTGACCTGTGCAACCTATACCTACGCGCCTTATACTTGCACACCTCTTCTTCTTATTTCCTACCTAGAAGCTGGAAGGAACCCCTGGAGAAAAGAAGCCTGTGCGCCCACTTTGACCTACACGCCTAGAACTTGCGCGCCTCTTCTTGCACGCTATCCTTCAGAGGTGCTGCCTTCACGCAGCCTGCGCCCCAACTAACACTTGCGCGCCTCCAACTTGTGCGCCCCAACTGGCGCGCCTTCTAACAATCTTCCACCTATGTGCACAATTCTCTACTTATATTCCCATATCTCAAAGATAATTCTCAAGTATTGAGCAATAAAAAATGAGGAGGCTAGTCATCTATTTATAGGAATTTTGATGACTTGCGCGACCCAGACATACGCGCCAATACTTGCGTGCCACCACCTGCGCGCCACCACCTACGCACCACCACCTGCGCGCCACCACCTGCACACCACTTTCTTTCCTTTTCCATATTTATGAAATAATTATTATTTTTAAATATGACTTGCGTGCCTCTACAGCACTTATGCGTTGCCACTTGCGCGCATTCTTCTGGCCTTTGTAATTATTTTGGATATTATGATGTTGAAATGCATTTTGCCAAAAACACTTCTTTACCCTCTTTATCCTTCATACGGATTGCACAAAAAGTTATCCAAACTTGAGATTATTGTAAAATACAAATAAAAAGATCATCTTATGATTTTCAAGTTCATTACAAAGTGAATTTATTTAGATTTGTGACAACAAAAGACAACACTCTGTAAAAACAAACTTTTCTTACTTCCTTATCCATCCAACTTTGTCCGAACAACCCCCCCTTGGATTTTGTTGTCAACCATGATTCATAAATCACTAAACTTTTTAAAAATAATCAATTGATTACTTATCAACAATTCTAAGCCTATGTGAGCTAACTCATTGTAGGAAAAAAGAATTATTGACAGCAAAAACCATGCTGTCCAAAAGTAGTGACTATGAAATCTCATGAACACACCTCACCAGCCTTCTTCAGATCATCTTTAAAGATTCTACCTCTGCATTATTCACTTCATTGAAATTCCTGGAAAACAACATTGTTTCCTACAACCACTCCAACAAATAGTTAGAATAGTTCACACACATACATGCTGGATTCACAGCTTACCCACAACTCCCCCTTTATACATGCATATATAAGGATAGATTTATGAAACAATTCTCCCCCTTGAAAACACTATCCAAATGAAAGATGAGAGAGGGGATAGAAAAATTTACCTTAACCTTGATGAGAAGGAGGTTGGACACCCATGTTCAAACTCAATTTTTCAAATGGTTCCTTCGGTAACTGTTTTGTGAATATATCAGCTACTTGTTCATATGTAGGAACATACTTCAGCCTCAATTCATTCTTCTCCACCTACTCTTTGATGAAGTGGGACTTTATATCAATATGTTTGGAACGAGAATGTTGTACTGGATTTCTTGTAAGATTTATTGCACTATGATTATCACAACCCAAGAGAAATGGTAGCTTTACTTCAATAAGTAGATCTTTTAGTTGAATCTTCACCCACATTAGTTGAGTTGCAGCTTGAGTAGTAGAAACATACTCAGCTTCAGCTATTATAAGAGTTACTAAATTCTGTTTCTTGGTATTCCAACTAACACAAATTTTCCCCAGAATGAAAACTCCACCAGATGTGGATCTTCGATCATCAACATTTCCTACCCAATTAGCATCAGAATACCAGAATAGATCAATATTTCTAGAGCCATCAGACCTGATTCCAAAATTTTTTATGCCTTTAATATATCTGAGAATTATTTTTCCAGCAATCAAACGTGATTTTTTAGGAGCACTCCGAAATCTTGCACATAAAGTGACAACATAGACGATGTTGGGTCTTGAGGCAGTCAAATACAACATACTTCCATTCAGCTTTAGAAACTCTTTCTGATCAACTTCTTTGCCTTCTCCATCTTTAGAAAACATGGTTCCCACTAAAATTGGTGTGGAAACTGGTTTCGAATTTTCCATCCCAAACTTCTTCAGAAGTTCCTTAGCACAATTTTTTTGAGATAGAAAACCGTGATTCTTCTTCTATGAAATTTGTATCCCAAGAAAATACTTTATTTCTCCCAGCATGGAAATGTCAAATAACTTCTTCATCTCCTCAGAAAATTTTTCACATGATATTTCATCATTTCCAGCAAATATAATATCATCGACATAAACAATAACGATCAGTGAAATATCTTGACATTCCTTGATGTAGAGATTGCTGTCAACACTCCCTTTCTTAATGTTCATCTTCTTCAAGAAAGTATCTAATTTAGAATACCATGATCTCAGAGCCTGTTTTAGCCTATATAAATCCTTCTTCAACCTTCAAACATAACTTTCATCCTTTACAATAACAAATCCACAAGGTTCATCAATGTAAACTTCCTCGTCAAGGTCACCATTCAAGAATGTGGATCTTACATCCATTTGAAAGATTTTGTAACCTTGTTGTGCAGCAATAGTAAGAAAGATTTTGATTGTTTCTAATCATTCCACTGAAGTGAAGGTTTCATCAAAATCAATTACTTCAATTTGTGAATACCCTTTTCAAACAAGTCTTGATTTGTTTCTTATTACTTTACCTTCTTCATTCAGCTTGTTCCGGAAAACCGACTTTGTACCAATAATGTTCTTGTTGTCTGGCTTGGGTACAAGTTCCCAAGTATCATTCTTCTCTATCTGATCAATCTATTCATTCATAACATGAACCCATTCTAGATTCTCAAATGCATCATTAAAATCATTCAGTTCAACTTTTGAATAAAGAGAAGTTTATGATATAGCATTTGTCGTTCTTCTTGTTTGGACCCTCTGATTTTTATCTCCAATAATGTTTTGAGCCTCCACTTTCTTCCTCAACCTAGGATGAGTTGTTTGAACTCTATCCTCATCACTTGAGATCTCTGAGTCTGATTCATCTTCTTGAGTAGGATTAACACAGTCTGAAGCATTATCATTATTTTTAACAAAATCTTCTCTATCTTGCTCGACTTCGACATCAACATATGATTGCTTTTCTTTCTCAGCATATTGAAAAACTTTTACATCTGAAGAATCAATAATTCTTCCTGTTTCTTTATTGAGGCATCTATATCCTCTTCCTTCTAGATCATAGCCAAGAACAATTCCGACATCTCCTCTTTGCTCAAACATTCCCAGGTTTCCACCTTTCTTCTTTATAATTCATGGACTCCCAAAGACTCTCAAGTGTTTCAGACTTGGAGTTTTTCCATAGAACATTTCATATGTAGTCATATGTGATTTTGACCTATAGAAACATCAGTTCTTAATATACACAACATTTATCATGGATTTCCTCCAATAATAATGAGAAAGACTATGTTCAAGTAACATAGTTCTCCCCATTTCCACCAGACTTCAATTCTTTCCTTCAGCCACCCCATTTTGTTGGGGAGTGTATGGTGAACTGAACTCATGCTAAATTCCATGTTTATCAAGATAAATTTCAAACTCTTAATTCTTATACTCACCACCATTATCATTTCTCAACTTCTTCACTGAATACTCACATTCCTGCTCTGCTTTCCTTCTGAAACTCTTAAACATTGTCAGAGTATCTGACTTATGTCTCATGTACATAACACAAGTAACGCGAGTAAAGTCATCAATGAAAGTAATGAAGTAATTATCTCCATATAAATATTTCTTTCTCATTGGTCAACATATATCTGAGTGTATGAGTTCCAAGGGTCTTTTTGAGTGAATTTCAACTCTCTTGTGCATAGAATTAGTAATCTTCCCCTTCTCACAAATAGTGCAACACCAATCTCTTTCTCTTGATAAATAAGGCATATCTCGAACACTGTCTCGCTTTGATAACTTGCACATATTTTTTTGACACATGTGCCCTAGAATTTTATTCCATAATTTATTTTCATCCAGCATACTCATGTAAGAAGAGTTCTACACATCACCAATTTGGAATAGATTCCCTCTTGTACGTTGGCCTCTTGTAACTTTATTTCCATCATTTTCACTTTTCACAAAAAAATCCATCTTTTCTGAATATTACATTGTTTCCCTCATCATAGAGTTGTGACACAGTTAATAGGTTATGTTTTAGCCCATCAACATATATTTTTTCCTGGATTTAATCTTTTCTTTTCCAATAATGACCGATCCAACACCTTTGATCCTTAGAGATTCATCATTTCCAAATGTCATTGTTCCTTCTTTGAATTCTTTCACATTATTCAGCTTCTTTAAGTCTCCTGTCATATGAGAGGAACATCCACTATCAAGAATCCATGGACGTTCTCCTTTTGTAGCTTTCAAAGCAGTTTCGACAATAAGGGCTTTTTGTTCTTCCTTTTCCTTCACTTTCTATCGTGCTTCCTCTAATTTACTAGCCAATTCATTGTGTTCTGGCTAGACAACCATGCAATCTTTCTTTTCAGACTTATCAGACCTATCCCTTTTAGCTTTTAAAAACTCTAGATTTTGATAATTATTAAGAATATTTTGTTGTTCTGGTAACACACTAAGGAAGCCCTTGGCAAGATGTCCAGTTCGATGCCATCTTTCACAAACAATTTCCAGTGATTGGAACCTATTCTCAACTTTCACACCAGTCTTCTCAGATATCTTCTGAAATTTATTTAGAGACTTTCTATTTTGAACGGATTGACTCCCCCTCAATCCATGTCTTTCAAGACTTGTGGAATAGTTGTAATTTTGTTGATTAAACCAACACATGTTTGCATTGTGTCCGAATCCACCATAATACCGGCAGTAACCATAGAATGAATATTTTCCTTTGAAACTTATATACTGACTGGAGTTGTGAACAAGCTTCTCAAAATCCTTCTTAAAAGAACTATGATGACCATCAACCTTTCTGTTTTCAATTGTAACTTTCTTTTTCAGCTCAGATTTCTATTCAAACTTAGCAGTAACAAAAGTACTATAAATCTTTCTGGACATAGGATTTTTATGTACTTCTGATTTTTTAGCATTACTGACTTTGGCCACATACATAGCCTTTACAACTTTGTTCCTATTAAAACCAGTTCCATCTTTCCTCTAAACTTTTGAAGGTAAATTCTATGAACCCTTCAATGGTTCATTCTTATTGGAACATTCACCAACTTATGAGATAGAATGTTTGAAACTGACATTCATTTATTTAGATTTGGATAGTTTCTGTTGGAACAGTTCAAACTATTATTCTTTTTCTTTCAGCTTTACTTCAAGATGATCATTATGATTCTTTGAATTCTCAAGAGAATTCTTCAGATCATCAATCTCTTTTTCCATCTTGATTTTCACCTCAGGAAAACCTTGTTGATTGTTTAATGTGGAAATTTCATTTATCAACCTTTTGTTTTCCTTCTCAAGCCTTCTGATCTTCCTCAAACATTCTTTCAACTCTTCTTTCAGATGATATTCAAGTTGAGTTTCTTCTTCTTCAGAACTGTTGCTCCCATAATCTTCTTTATTCACTACTGTAATAAAGGTATTCTCTCTAGCTTTCTAAGTAGATGATTTCTCAGATTCAGCTTCACTATCTTCTTCTTCATCTCTAGATAAAAAGTTTCATCTTTTTGATTTGAATAATTTTTTTATCCTTACCCTTTGAAACATATTTATATTTGTCAGTTTGTTTCTTCCATGACCTTCTTGCCCATCTATCATCATCATCACTGTCTTCTTCTTTATTCTTTTGAAGACAGTTAGCCGTAAAGTGACCAACAGCTCCACATTCAAAAAATTTCAAGGGAAGTTTCCCTTTGTATTTCCCTATACCTATTTTCAAATTTTTAGAAAACAAGGATAAAATTTCATCAAAATTTTTACATACCTCATCTTCAGAATCAGATTCATTGGAATCATATTCAATAAGAGTCTTCTTTTAATTCTCTCTCTTTGAATCCTTGAATGAAATTTCTCTATCTGCTTTTGTTTTGGTCTTCATAGTCTTCTCCCTTCTCATTTCATAAGTAATGAGAGTTCTATGCAAGTCATCCATAGATAATGTCTCAGGGTCTCTATCTTCCATTGAAGACACTTTAGCATCCAATTTTTCTGGAAGAATTCTCAAGATCTTTTTGAAAACTATAGAATCCTCCAATGTTTGACCAAGACATCTGATTGTACTGACAATATCATTTATCTTGGTAATGAAATCCCCAACAGATTCAGTTTCGCCCATTTTCAAGTCTTCATATTTCAGTCTCCTGATTTGTTGTTTAGCCTTCTTCACTTTTGTATTTCCTTCATAGATGTTCTTCAGTTTTTCCCAGATTCCTTTGGTTGTAGCAACACCTTTCACTCTTAAAAATTCACTCTCAGAAAGAGATTAAAGTAATGCATTTTTATCTCTTCCATCATTCTCAAGATTCTTCTTATCGATAGGAGTAAGAGGAACCTTGTCATCAATAGCAGGAAATCCATCTGTTGTTGTTTCAAGAACTTAATATCCAAGATACATAAGATAAGGCACCGTTCTTTCCTTCCAGATGTGATAGTTATTTCCATCAAAAATCAGAATCCCCTTACTAATCATGCAATTTAGATTCCCCATCACAAATTCTATTCAAAAACTTCAGCAAAGAATAGACGAAGGAAAACTTCCCTTTGATACAAATTGATGTTCCCAGTCAGGATCCAATTATCGCTGAGGGGGGGGGGGGGGGGTTGAATCAGTGATAACTTTTTTCTTTTTAAGTTTCCCCTTTTTTGAAACAACCTTTGCCTCCTGTTATAGAGTTTCTTCCCTGCTAAACACACACAACCACATGAACAAAAGATTTACAAGGTTCACCACTCAACAAGAGTAGCTACGTCCATGGTATGGTACATAAACAATCCAGTACCACACAATTCACTAGAAAACAATCCTTTGATGTGGAATACAATGAGTAGGATATACCCTTACACTCGTGCAACACTTTGAAAATAATCCAATAGTGCGTGTGCTATCTCTTAGCACAAATAGGGTAATACAATGGATCAATGCTTCTTAATGAGCTTACAAAAATAAAATCTTTCAAATAAATTCTTCACTTTCCTACCTAGAAGGTGGCAGGAACCCCTGGGAAAAAATAGCCTATGTGCCCACTTTGACCTCCGTGACCTATACCTGTGCGCCTTATACTTGCGCACCTATTCTTCTTCTTTCCTATCCAGAAGCTGGAAGGAACCCCTGGAGAAAAGCAGTCTGTACGACCACATTTACCTACGCGTATTAGACACGTGCACCTAGAACTTGCATGCCTCTTCTTGCGCACTTCCCTTCAGATGCGCTACCTTCATGCAGCTTGCGCACCAACTAACACTTGCGCACCCCAACCTGCACGCCTTCTAACAATCTTCCACCTACACGCCCAATTCTCTACTTGCGTGCCCAGAGCTCAAAGATAATTATCAAGTATTGAGCCTTAAGAAATGAGGAGGCTAGTCATCTATTTATAGGAATTTTGATGACTTGCGCGACCCAGACTTGCGCACCATTACTTGCACGCCACCACCTGCATGCCAACACCTGCGTGCCACCACCTGCGTGCCACCACCTGCGCGCCACCACCTGGGCGCCACCACCTGCGCTCCACTTTCTTTCCTTTTCCATATTTCTTAAATAATGCTATTTTTTGAAATATGACTTGCATGCCTCTATAACACTTGCGAGCTGCCACTTGCACGCATTCTTCTTTCCTTTGTCATTTTTTTGGATATTATGATGTTGAAATGTGTTTTGCCAAAAAAACTTCTTTACTCTATTTATCCTTCATACGGCTTGCACCACAAGTTCAAAAAACTAGAGATGATTGTAAAATACAAATCAGCAAAGCATCTTCTGATTTTCAAGTTCTTTATAAAGTGAATTGATTTGGATTTTTCACAAAAAAGACAACACTCTGTAACAACAGACTTTTCTTACTTCCTTATCCATCCAACTTGGTCCCAACAGATAGTAAGGTAGGAATGTTTCAAAACTTTGTAAATAGACCATGTTTTGATATTTCTAACACAATCATAGGGAAAAGACTACATTGTTGGGGATGAGACTAATTTTCATGAAATTAATTATCACATTTGATTTGATTTCACATTGATTAATTTTATATATTTCGTTAAGTTACTAATTTGTGGTGTTTCTTATCATGGGTTAGTATGGAATGAGTGAATATTTTTATGCATCATTTTATGACATAGGACTAACATTTTACTAACATTATTTCTTGTTTTTATGAATTCCATGCTTGGATGATTACATGCCTTGTTTATAGCTATAGTATAGGGTTAGTTAAATAAAGTTTCTACATCAACCTAAAAAGTTTTTTTCCATATATATTGATGACACAATCCAATCTAATGATTATAAAATTAATTAAAGAAATTTAATATTCTTTAAAAAGTTAATTAATTGACTATAATGAGATTATTTAAACTGATAAATAAATTGGTTTTTATTTCAATAAATCTTGGTTGTTAATGATAGATGTTAGTAAAATTTTCTTCTAATTAGAACTTATCAGGCTTAAAAAATATAAATTTGGAATTAAAACACTTATTACTGAATCATTATATTCTTTATTAAACCATTTTTTCGATATTTTCACCATATATATATATAGTAAACTCCTTGATGGAATATAATGAAATAATAATTAAATAAATTAAACAAATATTAATAGGATTCAATTAAATGGTATATCAAATTAAACATATAAAGTTGTTACCACCATAACATTGGATTAAAAATCTGTATAATTAAAAACATCATGGCTTGAGACAACCCTCATGGGTAAAATTTTATTTATGTGTCTTGGTAATTAAACCATTAGGGGTATATGTACTCAATGGATCTAGTTCATTTAAATTTAAATAACAATATTAGTGGTTTTTTAATATATATATTCTTGGATTGATTCTACATAGATAGAAATTTAAACTTCATTTTCTTGAAAAGGATCATTTAGAGTGATTCCACTCTACATATATAAATATGTAACTGCAGACTGAACAACTGGCTTAGTACCAAATTTATTTAATAATTAATGTTATTGGTCATTATTTCTTAAAAACCAATCTTAAATCTTAAAATAAATGTGAAGTAATGAAATGGATTAAATAACACCATATAAATAAATTGATTTAAGAAAATCTACTGTGAGAGAAGTTTTAGAGTTTCCTTGGGAGATTCCTTTGAGGGGAATGTGAAATTTTCCAATGAGTCTTAGTTAACATCTGTTTATATTGTGATACATGTTAGGTAGGAGATCCTAGTGACCCTTTTTCATGAATGTGTCTTTAGATTTGATGACTTCTATGTTAAATAAGTGGTCAACACAATTTAGTAGCTTCCTTTGAGATAAAAAATAATTATATTATTATGTTGAGCCTTTAGGCATGGAAAGTGTTGTATGTTCATTGTTTAGGTTCGAATAGGACTCTTTAGTTGTGGAAAAACTTCCCAAGTAGGTGGAGGCTATGCAGAAAGTGGAACTTCTATGTGTTGTGAGCATCTTGAATGCTTGAGTTCAATGGTAATGATATGATAAGAAAATTTTCATCCATTTAGCTAGTCATTCACATTTAATTTTAGTGATGTACAACACAAGAAGTAATCAACAAGTTGCATCATAATGGAATGTTTATCCACCCAAATAGTTCCATAGTCTGGGGGGCCACTAGTCTTTAGTGTGCCTCCCTCTATGCCAGAGGCTACTGACAATCAGTGAGGGTGTAAAGGGGGTGATAGTGTGCGGACTATAACCTATGGTTATGATATCATAATTATACATATGTATATAATATATAGTGGAAAATAAAAACTAATAAACACTGAACCAGTAACCCGCCTATGGAGGAATCACAAAAGGAAAAAAAATCAATAATAATAAACAATCTCAATACCATTTAAAGAATTAAACTACACAACATACCATTTATAGATACTAAAACAGAACATGAATACATATCATGTCATATATATAATAAGCCGAAGGGTCGCCAATGGATAACCTTAGTATATACATATAAGATCTTGTTGATATCCCATAAATAAAAAAATGGACTATAGATGTTGTAAGAACCCATGGTTATTCACCTTCCATCCCATGAAAACTCACCCAATATGATCCATCTTCTAAGATCAAAACTTTACCATATCACAATGACATAAAATCTACACATGTCCTGAAGGGCCCATGTAGGGTGTGAGAAGGAATCTAAGTAGGCCACCAACAACCTATTCTTATCTTACATATTTGACTAAGTAGACGTGTCTAAATAATTAATATAATAAAATATCACAAATTCATAATAATAACCCACTCCCATTATGCTTAGAATATATAAGGGAGTGATCAACTTCTTCGGACAACACCGATATAACATAGTGTATAGGATCCTTAGCCTAAGATCAAGGAATACCCTAATATAAATCCACCCATGTGAACCCTTAGGTTCTACCTCTAATAGAATCAGTATGCACCTCGGTCTAACTAACACATCATGTATAACAATATCAAATGTCCTGATGGAATGAACACTAATAAATACATGTTCCATCTGACCCCAATTCAAAAGAA
Organism: Viscum album; assembly: GCA_963277665.1. Taxonomy (NCBI): domain Eukaryota; kingdom Viridiplantae; phylum Streptophyta; class Magnoliopsida; order Santalales; family Viscaceae; genus Viscum; species Viscum album. The sequence continues at coordinate 899,151,789 of OY728120.1, forward strand.
ACCCTGTCATATCAAATAATGATGTCCAAGGAACAATGATGTATACCCTCCATGTAATATAATCATTGGATAAACAAATAACATCTCTAGGAATGAAGATGTATTTCCTCCCAAATAGTATTATACCAACTACCTCATGTTTGGAGATCCTTATCCCCCAACTGACAATCTCAACAGTGTCAACCTATGACACCTAACTATCCCCATGGAAACCACCTGAAACCATAAGCCTAATATGCAACTACAGGAGGACTCAACCCACATGAGTGGTCAATAACACCTCAACATCTAAGTCATAAGATATGATCATGAATCCAAACTATGAATTGACCAATATGGGTGAGATAAAATCTCCAAATAAATCCCTAAGACACATCATATAGTACCTTATGACTCTTTGAACATGTCACTCCTTCTGAAGCTCAACACAATCCAACATGAAACATGACTTGAATATAACCTGATTGACTCACCACCATAATTCGATGACCGAGTCACCAAAACTATAATTAACAACACCAAAATATATATATTTCAAACCAGGCCTAGCCTGAGGATCCAATCACCTCAACTAGATAACTAATGCTACTTCAATCCTTGAGATGGGCTCATCCAGTTCCCATGTGACAAATCTCAATAAATTCATATAATAAAAAATCAATTTAAAATAGATAACACACCTATAATAACTGTGCAGGTGGTCTAAATACCCATACCCAGATCATTCGTGGACATAATGTCTTTGGTATACCTAGAGGAATATCATATGGTCTCATAATGAATTTAATGTAAGGCTTTATTTAATTTGGGTCTCGATCAATCTCCCAATGTCATGCTCAAACCCGCATCCCCGAAACAATCATGAAATCACAAATAAATATAATCACCACTTACCTCATGTTTATAGTTGCTCGCAAGTACGATCATAGCCTCTTACTTGAGCTAATTAGAATCAAATTGGAGTTTTGGACAAATGCCTTAAAAATATTGTAAATCAACTCACTTGAATTTAGTTCCCTTTAAAAAGAGATAAAATAAAAATAGTAGAAGGGTGACTTAAGGACATACCAACACAGTTTCAATGTACCTAACAACTCAATGAATGTATTCAAGATGAAGGATTTGTCTCAAAGACTATCCGGATGGAAATGGAATGTCCCCCCACTGTGCGTGCTATTTGGAGGATAAAGGAGGGGGAAGATACTATTTTGGGGGAATGGTAAATTTAGGTTTTTCACACTTTTAATGGGACTAATAGTTACCTAACATGTTTTTCCTAACCATGTGGAAACCGTGTTCCACCCACTATCCAATGTTCTAGGCTCACACAGTTCATTTACATGGTTTTCCAAACCATCTACAAACAGTGAGAGATCCCTTTGTCAAAAATTGCAGAAATGACTACATGAAAATGCATCCCCTCCTGCATGATTTTCCTAACCTTTATTAGTGAATTTTTAGAGAGCATGGTTTCACTTGTGAGGAATCACAGTTTTTCAAAACCCTGCGCCCCAGTCTACGTAGACATGATAATTGGGTTTTGGCCTCTAACACACATGAAACCCCACCAATACCTCAAGACACTTCCCCAGCATTAAGAATCATCTAAAAACCGGGTCTTGGGTAAATGAAAATCTTGATATTAATTTATTTTCACCGATTAAATAATTGGTCTATAAAAAAAATATGAAAATTGAGAACAAGTGGGGAATTCGAACCACTTAAAAAATCTCGGGACGTTAAAATCTCCCCACCATAACATAACTCATCCCCAAACTATCATGTAATCCTTGAGATGGCATAATACATACCCATCTCAACCAAATTATTCTGAACTACCCCGATCTCAAATTCAAAATTCAACTACCTAAAAGAGCTCGCTAACTTAGGATTTACCTACCAAAACCACATCCCAACCCAAAAAATAAAACAAAATCGATGGTCTATTGATCATCCATGAACTTAATGTCCTATCATGATGAATCATCACTCTTGAAACTCATCAGGCGCTACAATGTGAATCATGACACCTAGAATGTCATGTATATTAGTAAATGATCACCTAAGGTCCATGACTAAAATGTATCCCTGTTGTAGGCTCAATAAATCTAGGGCTCTTTCTACACTATACTTATCTTGAAAGATGTTCTCAAAGAACATGACATTAAATTATTTTTTGGAAAGTCCTTCATGCCTACCTTCCAAAACATATTGTCCCTCCAGTGCTTAGCTGGTCCCCTGAGCATATATGTATCCATCTACACCTTCTGACCTGGGGGTCTCTCAAGATGTTTGAAGATCATCGACATAGAATCAGTCTAGTTCTCAAACACCCATGGTCTTCCATTTCCAAGAAATAATGGTGGGTGCTGCAACTTTAACTATCAAGTAAAATATTCTATAAAATGATATACTCCTTTATATCCCCTACCAATCCCATTGATGATATGTATCAGACTCTCTCTAAGCTTCTCATCAAGCCATGACCCAAAGGCTATCAAATCTAGTGGCTACCTAGCACGTTCTTGATCCAGTTCCTGACATTGTACCTAATACCATACCTACATCTCATAATCTTCCTGACACTATGTGGCCTCATCCTACCCCTCTGGGGTCATTGAATATGCATTCTCCTATTGAACCACATCACCACCCACCTGATGCACCATTGGATCTTGTCTAGGTGGCATCCCATTGAATACCAATATAATGATTAGATATCCCATATAACACACACACACATATATATATATAACACATAAATGGAAAAAATAAATATGGAACATAAACACACAACCTTTATAATACCCTTGAAAACCATGTCTCACACCATCCAACCTCTTGGCCCCTTACACCCCCATATCAAAACCATGTATCACATATGCCTTAGGCCACACCTTTCCTAACAAACCATGTCTCCTCAAACTGTTGACCTCTTCACCCCAATTGGTTATCAACATCACCCCATATAATCATAACATCCTACTCCTATAATATCAAGGACCATACATATATACATATATACATATATATATATATATCACATATCATAAATATATTTCTTTGGGTTCACTTTCTCGGGATGGTTGAATAATATGCCACCAAAGTGAGGCTAGGTAAGAAAGCACCGCATAAATTCCATTTTGAAACATTAAACTACACAACCCCTTTTAGCACAATCCAGAACCCCAATTATAATAAAAAACCAATTTTATTGCAAGAACACACACACACACACACACACACACATATATATAATACATCCTATGTTTCAATGTAGAAAGCATAAAAAAGCACCCATTTCCATACTGAGTCACGAGTTCATACTCCTTCCATTCCATACATGTCCAGGGATCACATGTCATAATAAGTAAAAATAAATCAAAGTTCACCACCCATGGTGGAAATCAAATATAATATAAAATGGGCATGGCATAAAAGAAATTCTTACCCCTGACAACTTGGTCATTCCCCTATCCATGGGGTTACGGGTACCCAAACACGAGTTCTAAACGTCGTTCCAAAAAAACATCATAATCTCGTATCTACCACAGAGGAAATATTAGGACCGAAAATAGGTAAATTAACCCATTTGATACAATATATATAACCCCACCTCATTTAACCACCTGAACAATGATATGGGCCAAGTGCCACTGGACGTAAGCATGCCTTCCTATTTTCCAAAGGCTACCTACTAACAGAGAGGGTTTAAAGGGGGAGATACCGGGGATACTATAACTTATAGTGCTGAAAAAATAATGTTACATATATATATAATATGAATCAGAAAAGGAAGTCCAACAGACTCTGGAGTAGTAACCTGCCCTAGTAGGAAGCACAATAGTCAAAATAATAAATAATGATAAACATGATCAACACCATTTGATGAATTAAAAATCACAACATAAAATATTTAGACAATAAAATAGAACATTCATACGTATTAGTTCATTCAAACAATCATCATAGGGGTCTCTAAAGCCAAACCATATTACAAACATAGAATAACATGATGATACAGAAGAAAGACAAAATGGTGGACTCCAACATAGGCAAGAACCCATGGTTCCTCACCCATCATCCCATAAAAACTCACCCACTAAGATCCATATCCTATGCCTGATCCTTTACATGATCACAAATCCATAAAATCTAAACACATCTTGAAGGGCCCATGTAAGGTGTGAGTAAGAATCTTAGTTGTCCCCCACCAACATGTGACGATCTTACATCTGTAATTAAGAAGGTGTTTCTAAATAATAGATATAACATCAAAACACACATGCATAAAAATAACCCACTCCCCTTATGTTCAGCATCCGCAAGGGAGTGATCACCTACTTCGGCCAATGCCGAAATAACTTAGTCGGGAGAATCATTAGACTAAGCCCAAGGAATCCCCTAATGTAAATCAGTCTAGGTGAACCCTTTGGTTCCACCTTCAATTGAATCACATGGAACCTCTTAACAACTGACACATCTTGTATAAATTTTTTGATGTCCCGAAGGCATGCTCACTAGTCCATAACAGGTCCATCAGAACTCATCTCATAAGAAACCAAGTCGACTCAAAGTAGGTTGTGTAAATAATAGTGATGTCAAACCTCCAAGTAATATCATCACTGGATCAATATATGACATCTTTAGGAATGGAAATGTTTGTACACCATAATAGTTATAGTCCAACAGCCTCATGTATGGTGATATTCCTCCCCCACACGATAGTTTCATGACTTTCAACTAACGACTCCTCACCAAAGTTATGGCTTTATATGGCAGGCACCTCTAAACAAAATCCAATGTCGTAAAACTCAGAGGCCTCTACCCACACGAGTGGTAAATACCACCTCATCATATGATTTCTATTATGTGAACATGACTCAAAACAACACATTGGAAAATAAAATTGATATAAAATCACTAAATAAATCCCTAATCCATATAATCTCACACCTCATTCCCCTATGACTATCGTTCTCCATCCAATGGTTAACACGATCCTACATCACATTGTCATTTCTAGTCATTTGACACCCAAGCTACCTCAATTCAATGATTGAGTCACCCAAACCATGATCAAAATCACCTGAATATATATATTTATCTCAAGACATGCCTAGCCTAAAAATCACATTTCCTCAACATGATAGCCAATTCTATATCACTCCTTGATCTGGGCACATTCGGTTCCCAAGAAACTGAACACAAGTAATTTATATAATAAAAAAATTCAATTTAATATAGACAACACACTCAGCCAAACATACCTAGTGGTTTTAAGCCCCATACACATCTTTGTTAGGGAAGTAATGGCTTGGACATGCTGAGAGGCATCCCATATGATCTCACCATTAATTTAATGGTAAGGCGTTATTTAATTTGGGTCTTGTTCAATTTTCTGAATGGCGTGATCAAATTCACACACCTGAAACAACCTTTAAATCACAAATAAAGTTAATAACCACCTACCTCATGTTGGAATATGATCATACATTCAATCATTGACTTTAACTCATGTTGATTAATAAGAAATGTGTGTTTTTTGACAAACACCCCAAAAATATGGTAAATTGGCTCGTAAGGATTTAGTGATATGTATGGTTAGATAAAAAAATAGGTGAAATTGGACTCAAGGAAATACCTATGCATTTCCAACTCACCTAGAAGCTAGAAGAATGGAGTCTGGATGAGGGAGTTGGCTCAAAAACCTTACAATAAAAAATGTAGAGATCCCCCCAACGTGCGTCTGATTTAGAGGAGAAATGAGGAATAAAATATAATTAACGTGGCATGATAATTTTAGTATTTTTACACTTTTAAGGGGACACATAGTTAGCTCAGATGTTTTCCAAACTATGTGGAAGCTAAGAGACACATAATTTCTAATTTTCCAGGATCACAAAATTCATGTGCTTGTTATTCTAAGTCATGAACAACCCATGTGGGACCCCTATGTCAAAAATTGTAGACATGTACACATGGAAATTTGGCCCCTCATGCATGTATTTTCAAACCATGATAAATACACATGGAGGGTGCACATTTTCTTTTAGGAGGCCGCACTGTTTGTCAAAACCATGCACTCGAGTCGACACCCCTAAAAAACATGGGTTTTCGGCCTCTGACACACATGATACCCAACAAAAACCCCAAGGTACTTCCCTAAAACAAAGACACGTCAAAAAAATTTATTAGGTCCAAGAAACAATCATGATTAAGATTATTTGATCAGGAAATAGTTGTCCGGCCCACAAATATCTAAAAATTTTAAACAGTTGAAGAATTCGACCTACTTTAAAAAAATGAGAAAATTACACCAGTATAAATGATCATGTAGAATAACATGACCCCTGGGTTTGATGTTTTGAGTTGGATAGATTATACTAGGATTGTATGGTTCCATTGGTACCATGAATCATATGAAATGGTTGTCTATATTATTTTAATGTAATATTAATGAATTACATGTTTTCAAATATTTTCCTTTTGAGTTACTGTTTGGTGTAACAAGATGTGTGTGATGTTGTGGTAATATTTCAAGTTATAGAGAGTTTAAGAAATGAAATCACCATAAAAACATGAGAGTTTAGTTCCATGAATGAATGGTAAAAGATCATCGGTTCTTATCCAGTTACATTAATAAGTTACTCACATAGTGGGAGGAAATGAGAGTAAAGAGTTTTACATTGAGTAATTTATCCCTATGATTTTATGATAAATATTGACATATTCTAGTGATTGGGATGACCATGTAAGGATCATGTGATATATAAAAATTGATCTGATTTAGAATTTGGATTTTTTTTAGATGTTTATGACATGAATGAGTGTGGTAAGATAATAGAATTAGACATGAATTTATAAATGGGCTGATTATAGACAAGCTTAAGAAGCTCAAGTAAATCCATATGGTGGGAAGTACATGAAAAGATATTCATAGAAGGATATTCATCATGAAGGAGGTTCTAATAAGTGATGAAGCAAGGGTGTCAAATTGTAACTTAGTATAAGTGTGTCGGTTCATCTCTTGAAATAGTATTCAGTGGAAGACGGATCATGTTCCATTGGAATTAGCTATCCTTTTTTTGTGAAAGGAAGACTAGGACACTCCTATGGTGGGGGCGTCATGTTAAATGATGAAATTATTACTTTCATGAAAGATAGACTGTGGTTGTATAAATACCAGATATTAATGGTCAAAACAACTTATAGAAGTTAGTGAACTGGTGAATTTGATATTCCTAGTCCAAAAGAAGTTGTTTAATCTAAGACTCATGTATGGGTTTATATTAAGTATGGGAAATAGATTTCATATTGGGGTTTGTAAGTGATCCAATAAATTTGATGTATTTTTGTGTGTTGGTTATTGCAATACAAGACAATGGTGAAATAGTTGGTTGAGAATAAAAGTTTTAAAGCACACCACATGATAGGAACAAACCTAAACGGGTATGTTCAAACAATCCATCTATACATGTAGAATTTAATGTTTCATGATTGGGTTCTATTATAAGTGGAAAGTTGTCAAGGTGTGTATCCTTTATATAGGATATCCTAAAGTGATCTAAGTGGTGTTTAGTAAACAATTCATTTGGTGAGAAAATATAAATTAGAAAATGTTTAATTAAATATTATGGGTTTTTTTGGGTATGAAATTTATGTCAGAACCACTAAGAATGGGTGAATAGATACAACTGATATGATAATGGATGTAGATGTTTCTGTGTGATTCCACAACAAAGGTGGGTTCTAGTGAGATCAATTGAGATATCTTTTAAATGAAGAGGGAATATATTATACAAGTTATGGTGAACCTAGAATGATTTCTACTAGTGACTTTTCATGGGTTAATGGTAATATAAGTATAATTATGGGGATTTACCAAGGACTAGGAAAGTGAGTTATTCTTTCTTTAAGATGTTTCATATTGTTTTTTTGTTATCATACTATTTCTACGGTGTAAATGGTAGTTGATGGTCTAACCTATAAATTTCATAAAATTTTGGGTGAAAATTTTGGTGGGAATGTGAAGAAAATAAAATGATTCCATTGGAGAAACAACATCATGATTGAGGGAGTTTACAATATCCATCATCAGCTAATGTTGAGTGCGTCTGGTAAGGTCAGATGGAGGATGTATGACTTTAATTTTTTTTTTGTGAATTCATGAGAGTATAAAAAATAGGTTCTTATGAGTTTGCTTATATAGAAGTGTCCTATTCTATAACTAGGACACCAGCCTATAAGGCCTGTGTTGTTAATGATGGAAATTTAAGAAAAACGTATAAGTGATGTGTTGTGACCTGATAGCTAGTAACACATAGACAGATGGAATCGAGCATTGTGACGAAGATCAATCAGGGATATACCCACATGTAATCAATACTATATTGAACACAATTAATTCAAAATTGTGTTGGGAGTTATATTCTGGTCATGCTATAATAGTCCAATGATCAACATAGTTATAGTTGGAAATGAGCTAGTGTAACCAGATAGTGTTGGTTTTGTGTCATTGTGTTTTGTTCAGAAATTTGTGTGGAATGTTGTGGGATGACCATGAAGTGAAAATTGAGGTATTTTTAGTTTTGGGATCATTAGAACCTATACTATTTTGGTGTTTTTTTGGAATGAAAATCCATTGAATTTCATATTTTAATTTCGTACAGGGGGTCGGGTTTGTAACAAATACATGGGATGTAATTCTGTGATTCGGTGTACCCTACTTATGGTTACATGTACGGTTTAAGGTGACTTTTTTATATGAGTTAATCTCAGGGATAAGATTTCTTATGGAGAGGAGGATGTAATGAAATGACTTTTGAACTATTTTTTGTTTTTCATGAACAATTCATAGCTTTGGGAATAGATGTAGGTATCATTATAGTTTTTTCCAAAGCCCCATGTTTGAAACATGAAAATGGTATTTCAGGATTTTAGAGTCCTTGTTTTTTCTATTTGTAAGCTCATATATGATTTGGTTTGGGAGTATTTTTCGTGATCAAAAGAGAATTATAATGGTGTGGATGGATCAAGTTGGTGTTTTTATATGTGTCTCAATGGTTTGGGAGGGTTTGGAAGCAGACTGGAGGGATAAAGGATGGATCCATGACTACATAATGTTTTCGTAGTTCCATTGGAAATACAATGGAGGATCTTGTAGATATATTAAGCAACTAGAGAAATCATCTAGGCGGTAGAACCCCAATGGATAGAAAGTATCCATTAATCTCTTTTTTAAGAGGATCAAATTGGTTATTTGACCCACTCAACCCCCTTTTTATTATTACACTCATTTTGGGGATTCATTTCTCCAATTTTATTGTAGAGTGGAGTTCCCCACTCTTCCTACTATATTCTTGTTCGATCTACCTTGATACAGCTTTGAATATTCTTATGTTTGAACCAAAGGAAGGATAGAGGTTGTACTTAAATTCCTCTCTACTCCTTCCTATATTATCTTACGTTCTCTAAATGATATCATTGGGTGGGATCTTATGCCCTATTTTCTAGTATTTTGTTTTTTAACCATTTTCTTCTATTCAAATTAAAAACATTGGTTATAAATGGATGATTTAAACTTAATCATCTTGGGTTTTGTGGTCTATGTTCTTTCCATAATATCATTCCATTTAATAAGACAAATTTTTGGTGCATCGTACTAACATCTAGCGTTAGATTTGTATTTAAATTATTAAAGGTGTACTACCTCAATTCATGGAATTAGTTTATTTTTAGGACCCACATACACAATTGTAGTTTATTGAACCACTCATGATACATTGATGGACTATGTGGGATTTTTGTATTAAAAACCAATCTAATAATTAACTAAACTAATTTTTGAAATGTATTTTATTTTCATTATAGGAATAACTAAGTAATTAATTTAAATGCATTAAATTGATCATTTATGTTTATGGAAGAGTCTTGAAATATTTAAATGAGTTTCCATTGATGTGACCATAATTTTTATAAATTATTTCTAGAATGTGAAGTGACTCCATGAGTACAATAACATAGGTAACAACTCATATGAACCTAGGAAGGATTAGGGTCATTCCGATGATCTTGAACACCCCTTGATCGATAAACACATAAAGTAATTGGTAGAACCTAGATTACAAATGACAAGATTTTAATAGATGACCATGATGTACAAGGTTTGTTATTTTGAACCTAGAGTAAATTGAGATAGCTCAATCTAGAACATTCACATAGAAACATTATTCCTCACTGGGTCTAGTGTGTGATTGAATGATAGTTAATAAAATGGTAACTTTTAAAAATCCATCATTTAATTAGTAAATATGAGAAACTTAGGTTGACCCTTTTAGATTACTTGAATCTTATAAATAAAGTTAGCTTTTTTTTTTGATTTTTGATTCCCCACGTTAAATAATATAACTTCTGAGTTGAGAATTTGAAATCTATTGGGTAAATAACTAATGAAAATATTTGATATGTTTTAAATAAAATTCATTGAGACAGGATGTTTGTTTCTTTATTTATATTTCCATTTACACTTCAAGTATACATTATTCCTTGTCATTCATTTTAATATAATTAATTTAGTTATGGTTAAAATTAAATATTGTCATGGGTATGCGTTACATTCCATATTTTCATTCCAAGATAAAACCCAATTTATGCCAAGATATTCATTGATGAAAATGAATGAGGATTTTATGCCTTCTACCTAGTTATTGTATTATATTCCCAAATACCTCATTCTAGTATTGTGTATCCAAATAGAAAATAAAGAAACATTATAATTATTGGGTAAATCTCCTAGATTCATCTTGATGTCCTCGAACCAAAATTTCATGGATTACCTTCTTAAATCCCAATGAATCCCCTTCCTAATATAAAAAGGGATTTCTTCTCATGTTCAATTAGATCCCTCTTAATAAGTGGAATTATGAGGGTTCATCCCTAAGATTCAACTCTAGATATAGAGACTAGGTCTTCAACAATATGTGTTGTATTTATAGTTCCACACATAGAATTCCTTTGACATATCATTGTATTTTTATTATATTATTACATAGGAATTACTAAAACCATTATATGGATTATACATTATTGCTTTCTATTTGATTCCAAGGATATATTTCATAAGTCCTATGACATTAATTTAGTGAAAACTTACATAGGCCTAATTTGGTGGTATTACATGATCTGTATAAACTTTTATAGTTTCTTATTTATATATTACAATACATTTTTCTATACTCATTGACTAGATATTCATTAGAAACCATTAGTTTTAAACTAATATGTTTTAATCACACCCTATTTGGGTCTCCACTTGTTATGTGAGTAGATAACATGACTATAATAGAGAACTATAGCTGATGCCTCTTTTCTTTTTCTTTTTTTGGGCTGGGACTTGGTAAGGGATCTATAGGCTAATCATGTACTCAAAATACCTATAAAAGTTACTTCATAATTATTTTTTATTTATTATTCCTAGATATACTACATGTGTATCCCCAAATTTAGTCTTTACTGCATTGTACATGTAGCATAATAATTTCTTAAATGGTTGATTTTATTTTTCATTTTCTAGGTTATCAGTTTGTTATTATCTACCTTCAGTTCATTTCATTTTTTTCCATTGTATTTAGTACTGATCCATAAGGTATACTAATGCATCCTAGACATAACATAAAAACACATTACATTATTTTTTTGAAATATTATTACAATACATAAACTCGCACCTCACGACTATAATAATTTAGTACTGTTGGAAACATGGAAACATAAAAACTTATCTATAAGTGAGCTACATCATCTCCCAATATGTTCTTCATAACTATATCCCCTCATAAAAATATCATATGTAATACATTTCATCATAACCTAGGGAAAGGAATTATAAGAAAGGAAGAGATCAGATGCTCAGCAAGGGAAAACAAGGGAGATTTGAATCATAACATGAAAATAAGTGTATGTGAACATGATCATAATATTGGAAAACCATAACCAACATATCAAAGATCATAATAATGGGTAATGAAATAAATATTGGCAGTTCATAAGACATGAATCATAAATAAATCAAAGAACATGAGTCATGATTGCATAATATTGGCATAAGACATTGATTTGTGTCCTAAGATGTATATTTTTGGAAAAATACATATATTTATGGTATAAACATCATATTAAAACATTGTGAACATGAATAAATTGAAACAAGATAACTGATTAAATTAAGTACATAAAATAAAACCCTCGCATAAACTTATGGACATCTAACCAGGTCCACACATATCATTATGGATACAAATTATATTCCCACTTATAACATTATTAACATGTAATAAGGTTAACACATAATAATATGAACATGTAATAAGGTTCACACATAACATTGTGACATTGTAATCAGATGAACACATAACATTGTGAACATGTAATCAGGTTCAGACATAACATTTTCAACATGTAATTTGGTTCACAAAAAATATTGTGCACATGTAATAAGGTTTAATGATAATATTTTAAACTTGTAATCAAGTTCACACATAAAATTGTGAACATGTAATAAGGTTCACTCTTAACATTGTGAATTTGTTATCAGGTTCACACATATCATTATGAACAGGTAATCTGGTTCATGAATAAAATTCTGAACATATAATTAGGTTCAAACATAACAAATATACACATGGGTTATCCATCATTACCCAATGCATTGTAGGGAGATATAATTCCCACTAATCACATAATGAAATCATACATATGTGTTCCACAAGATCATTAAAATTCATAATATCACAACCCAATAGATTAATGGGTATCATAAAAATTTCATCTTATCAAAACATCAATAAAATATATTGGCTCTATAATCATATTATTATTGAATAATTCTTGAAATGAATCATGTTTCATAATAATTTTAATAGGGTATAACTCATGTAAGTGAAACGTGTTTTATAAAAAACTTTTCATATTAAATATAAACAACTTAAAGAAAGAATAATAATTGTCCCCTTTGATATCATCCGTAATGAATAACCAATATAAAAAGATTTCATATTATATGGGTGAGGATTTTGAAAGATCACATGGATCATTTCTTAAGGAAAATAAAATTTATTTCAAAAGAACTTCTTAAAACATAAATCATTTCCAAAATCCTTTTCATTGAAAACCACTTTGCAAACATATAATGTAAGACTTAGAAATAATTTATAACATTTCATGAAAAAATATACATTCCAAATTGAAAACCCTTTTTAAAATTTTGATGACTAGGAAAACCTTATTTTTTTCAAATAACATTAAAAAAATATTACAGAATCTTTAAAATCATTTAAATCATTTTCGTTTAAAATAATATTTGAGAACATATAATGGAATCTTATAAAATCATAAAAATCAATTTATTAGATAAAAAAATTAAATAATTATAAATACATATTTTAATATAATTGAAATAAGTTTTTTAAAATGATCATAATGGTCATTTAAAAACACTTTTAAAAACATTATTAGAAAACAAGGTTTTGGAAGAAAACATATTTCTCACTAAAGAGAGAAATAAAGTCTGATTTTATAATAAAAATCCTAATTAGATTATGTACCAAAGAGTAAAAAATGTAACCATTACTTGGATATATAATTAATAACTTGAGGATAAGAAAATTTATGATACTTATTGGGAGGTACATCATGATATTTCAACATAGGAGACTTGATCATAAACAGTCCTGATAAATGGTTAGATTTTAACATAAAACTCTTACAACTATGGTAACATTAAATCCTAATCCCCATCAAGGAATAACATGAAATGAAACATATGATATCATTAGTATAAATAAATTCATTATATTATATGTTAATGGGGAATTATATACACCTCATGATAGAATATAGGTGTATAACACAACATATATCTGAATGTAGGAAAATTGAGACAAAAATATCTTTATGATTTGGTAACTCTTGAATTGTAAAAAAAATTAAATAAATATTATCATATAGATATAGAAATATGAATTATTTTATTTATAATAATAATAAAATACATTAATAGGATATATATACTCCACATAAAAGAAAAAATAGGAAAATATGACTTCTGTCCCACAAAAGTAAAAAGTGAGGGAAATCCTTTACTGTATGGGAAATATTTGAATCATTATACACATAAAATAATATCATCAATTAAAACATTAATTATCAGGAATTCAGGTAGGTTAATGATATATCATTTCATAGGTAAATATATATGCCACGAAAATTGAATGGGTGGTGAAAATGACATAAGTCTCTTAGAAATAAATGTGAGACTACAAATCCCCTTACCTTAAGTATTGAATCTTATAGTACACATTAAAACCACCTTTATAATAAATATAAGTTCACTATAGAAATATTAATGAATAATATTCTTATAAATCATACCATATATTATTGTATTATGACCTTTTATTTCCCATTTATTAATGATTACATGTTAATTTTATTTTTTCAGGTAATAAACACTTTTTTGTTAATTTTTTGATTTGATATATTATTGATTATCCTATTTTAATCCTGGTTTAATAATTTAAATAATTAAAAAAATTATATAAATAATTTATATATTAAGTATATATATATATATTTATATTAATATTTGAAATAGAGAAATATGAAATTAAATACACCATTCATGGAGATGATAGGCTGTATATATGCAAGAATGTTGTTTCCATTTTCTGGTTGGATTAAAAGAAACATCTATGATATATTTTCATTAAATAATTATTTTTATGTAATATATATCACAAAATTTTATTAAAAACATCATCAATACATTCTATGTAATGTGTGAATTAATCACAATGCTTCGCAAGGTGGTAGATCTCCATACACATGAACGTCGTTATTGTATTTCAAAAAAAATGGAAACAATGAATGTATGTGTAATATAATAATCCTATAATTATTATAAAATAATAAAAACCATAAAAAACATATATATATAGTGTTTACATCATTATTCCCTACCTTTATTGGTGGTAATGAAAAAATGAAGAACATTGATTCACGAAGTGATAGTCTGCCGAACAAACAAATGATGTTTTCGTAACACATTTTATGGAAGTGTGTGTTGTTATATATCATAAAATTAATATATCTAAATATTAATATATTAAATATAATTAGGTTATTATGTAATTATGACATAAAAATATTTTAAGTGGTTTTAAGAAGAAATAAAACAAAAAAGTTCATTGGTGAACATTACCTCTTTGTTGGGTATCTCCTATTAATTTGCAAAAAAGGCTATCCTTGGTTGGATTTAATCCCAAGGTAAGGATATAGGATGTTTTTATGGTATTTCTTTTGCAATTTTTTAATGTATTTTATGAATCAAATTGTTTTTCATTTGTGAAGGTGGGAGGATATTTAGTGACCTTTAATAGTTGAGGAGGAGTGGAATTCTTGTAATGTTTTGAAGAAGTGAATTCCACACTAATTATTAATATATAAATTGACTAAAAAATGTATAAAATTAATATAATTTATACGGTAAATATATGAACATTTAATTGGGATTTTCACGTGTAGGTTCATTTTTACACCTATATTCAACATTTAACCACTAAGTAATGTAGTTTTTACCTTATCACTATAATTAATTTTAATTGATTTCACTAATAAAATAAATAAAAAATTAAGTTATAAATATTTGAAAATATAATTTATTTTGATTGAAAATAAAGAATAAATTCTTCCAAGTTCAATTCATAAACATTAATGAAATCATTTTAAAATTGATCCTACAGGCATGTCGAGAAAACGATTTTTAAAGAGAAAAAATTAGAATTTTACAAATATTTAATATTCAATTTCAATATTAAATCAATTACAAAGACATAAATTTGATAATGTATGAATAATTGAACTATTTTGATTTTAAATTTTATTTAAAATTATATTTTAACTTTATAAATTATTCAAACAAAAAAATGTAGTTTTTAATTAATTTTTTGTATTTTTCTCGATTAATCAAAAATGAATCTTTCTAGAAAAATAACAAAAATATAAAATTAGAATAATTTTGATATTACAATTTTAAATTTTTTTTCTTTTGTAAAATAAATTATATAAAAGTGTCAAATTTTATTATTAAAATAAGTGTTCTTTAAAAATATGATAAAACTGCTTTTTAGAAAAATACAGTTTTTAAGAGTGAAATTGGATTTATTCTTTTATCTTAACTTGAAAAAATAAGATGAATGTCAAACAAATATTGAATATATAATATAGATAAATATTTAAAATCATTAACCAAATGTTCTTTAGATAATTTATTGATAAAAACACAATTACTCACATTAAATTATTTTCTTTAGAAAAGTATTTACTTTTATTTTAAAAAGGGTTTTATTTTCATTTCCAATTAATTATTCACCAAATAATTATATAAAAATGTGAAAAAAATATTTTCAAAATTTAGTTATTCATTTTTACACAATCCATTATAATATCTTGTTGATAATTATCATATTAAATAATAATATTAATAGTATAGTCAAGTTAAATAAAACTAGGTCTTACATGTAACACAAGCTATTGAAGGGGATTTATATTATGTGTAACACAAGAAAATTTAGTGTTCTATCTATAGAAATATAATATAAGGGATGAGTTCAGATATATCATAACTTGGTGTTGTGTAAAAATCACGATTAACATGGTGTAGTTTGAAGCACAATACATCAAAGAACATTGATTTATTCAAAAAAAAATTCATAAAATCTCAGGGTGTTACATTATACCACCCTCAAAATGAATTTTCCCTCAAAATTAATATGGATCATAAAATATTTTATACATGAAAGTTCCTATCATATAAACCTGCATAATAAAAATGAATAATAAAAATTCCTTTAAAAATAAAAAGTTAGAAACATAATAGTTACCTAGGTAACTCATAAGTAGGTTTTCACATAGGAGAACATAAGTTTGATGTGAGAACATGGATATTGGAGAAAAATTAAATGCCAAAATAATGGTTGAGAGTTATAAAGTTAATGTTTAAAAGAATGTTAATGACAAAAAATCCATAAAAAAAAATAGGATTGAAAATAAAAAATGAATATTATAGGAATTGTTTTTATTTCAAGACCCTTTTCATAAAGTTAAATAATTTTTACAAGAAGATATACATACATGATTTTAATACAATCTCACCCTCTAGTTGTGCCTTGATAAATTTTCCATTAATTTCTTACATCATGAAATAATGGTGAATTTTTTTGACCAATGAACTAATAGATCATAAGAACCATCATTGTCATTCCTTATATATAATGTTAAAAGTTAACACTAGTTACCCCATATGGATAAATATTCATATGGTGAAGTCATATGTTAATATTTAAACCCTCATCAAAAATTAAACTTAAATTATTCCATAAATGGTTAACCATACAACCTTTATAAAAGATTTTAATCCAAAATTTTAAATTAAATCCACTAAATTTCCATAATCAACTTGTCATTAAAACACCATGAAATATAAAGTAATTATTGATTGTAATATACTTAACTAGTTAATACATTTTTCATATATTTTCATAAAACATTGTAATAACCAAAATTATTATAAAACCATATAGAAACATTCATTCTTCTTAATTCCTTATAAAATAGAGAATATTGGATATATTATTTAAATTAAAAATTCTGTAAAAACTATCCATGATAGCATGAACCACTTTGTTAAAAATCAGTAATCAGTCCCAAGGTAATATGTACTATACAATTTACTTATTCATATCCAACATATCTTAATACCAACATCATTATCTCAACATCTAGAACATATTAAGGGTCATCTTCCCTATACCAATATATAACATTTTCTATTAAATAAATTTTCTATTCCATCAGTGTCATTCAAAATATCCCATCACTCCTAAACAAAGAACATATACTGAATAATAATTATATATTTCATGAATTATGTAATATAACCTTTTAATTCCTATACATAAACACTTTGATTATTAAAATTCATCCTTAAGACATTAACTAGGATTCCTCATAATATTCCTTAATAACAAATTCCTTTCATATGTGATTTATAGTCTCTTCATTATCACCAATATGACCATTATTCGTACAACCTTTCTAATTCCCTCCGTGGGCTTCCCAATTATGACATCGATTTTATAATTTTTATTTATTACACATTTAAATTATTTAATAACCGATGATATCATAAAGAGGCCATTATTCTCATCCATTTTATTTACAGAAATTTTTAATTTTCCCTTTGAAGTTACTTTCTTTGTGTCTTCCTTTTCCATTTTCAAATCGTATTGATGTTCCTATAAGACATCCACTAGGTTGTTTCTTCCAATATTCATGAAATAATTAAAGCTTAATATTATTTTTACCATGGTTAAAATTACTTAGACTCTCAGAGAACTCCTTCCGTATATTCATTTATGAGACTGAGAGTTGGTTAAGGTACATGTTTTTAATCATGTTTTGTGAAAAATGATTAGGAATAATGACAACATACATTACTCTAATCATCATCCCATTTTTATTCTCATCAAAATTTTCCATCACATTCAATATTTACCAATATCCTTATCATTTCTTCTATTTAAGAAAACCAAAAATCATAGTATGAGCAACAATAAACATAGTAAGAAACTAAATAATCATGAGAAATCACTTATAAGGTGAATAAAGCATGACACTATAACAAACCATGATTTTTATAAATTTCTATTACTTCAATTTTACGCGATACATAATACAACACACAAGCATAGGCCCAAAGACCGTATTTGGTTAGTTCCTTTGAAAACTAGGAACACATTATTATAATTTGGGGAAAGATCTTCTATTTCTCCCATAAAGATATTCCCATTTAGTAACCCGAAAATGAACTATTTTTATTACCTGGGTAAAAGAAAACATAAGTAAAAGGGTGAGCTCAGATGCTTAGTAAGGTCAAATAATGGATACATGTAAACACAATCATGAGAGTAAGGGTGTGAGAACATGATCATGAATATAATAATATAATATCCTATACATCACTAATAATAAACAGGAATCATAACAAAAATATTGGATGTTTTGAAGGCATGAATCCTAATGAAATAAAGAACATAATCCCTAAAATCATAACATAAGAATATGACATGGAATTTTGGGTAGGTACATAACCATATAAAAATAATTTCTATTGAAGTCACGACATTTCATCAAAGTCCATCTTAGAACTATAGGTTCACTCCCACACCATCTTGGTAGTCATGGTTAACTCCAATTAACATATTAGTATTCATAGTGCACTCCCATAACCATCTTGTCAAAAAATATCCCTTATGTCTATCTCATATGATATAAATCATTACCTAATGAATTAGAGGGATATATAGGTCTCACCATTCTCAAAATGAAATCATACATATGTATTCCACTAGAACATAAATCATTTATCATATCTTAACCCATGTAATTAAATGGGTTTCAAAAACATTATGAAATCATAACATAACCAATGGAAAAAAATTGGTTTCTAAAATATTTTTCCATCATAAACATAAACATTAATAGAAAGAATAAGAATGGTAACATTGAAACAGATCCCCAGTAAAACATAAGTATCATCAAAAAATGTTATCTTAGATGGAAAATAATTTTAAGAGAACTCTGGAAAAAAATTCTCAGGGAAAATATCCCCTATGATATGAAAGGAATTTCTTTTCTTTAAATTATAAAAAAATTTAAAAGAAAAATATCTTATAAAATAACCCTATATACTTTTAATGGAAGCTTAAATGAAATATTCATCATGAAAGCATAAAAAACCATTCCTACTAAATAAGTTTAAAAACAAATTTCTTATAATTTTGATAGAAAATTCAAAAAGTATCAAATTAGGAAAATAATGAAATATTACATTCACAAATTTAATAAAAACTCATACATGTGTAAAAATGGCTTCAAAAAATTGTATAATAATAGTAAAACTATTCTAGAAAACAATTTTAAGAAACATGGACATGGTTGGAAAATAACCCCTTGAAAATACTTACATAAAAAATCCTAGAAAGCAAGGAGATTTTGAAATTAACCCTTTTCTATGAATTTTTTTTTTCCAAAAATAAATTGGTTAGAAACCCATTTTTTTGAAAATGACATTAACAAATATTTTAAAAACGTTTTTAAGTAAAATAATATTCAATCATTTCAATGTGTCCCATACCACTTTGAAATAGTTGAATCATAATCCCTGAGAAATAATAATATTAAAATAATAATAAACTATCATTAAATGAAGCAGATGTATGAAATAACTTGTCAAATGGAAGTAAATACACCACATAAAAGAACATAGGTTTATAACAAAACATGCATTTCAATGAAGGAAAATTGAGACAAAACTACCTTACTCATTCGGTAACTTTTGAACCATAAAACCCCATATAATTGATATAATCAAATGTATATGTAAGTACCCATAAGTTAATGTTAAAAAGTCTTATAATACATTCATGGGTCTTATGCACACCACCAAAAATTTGTGGCGAATAAAACATGTATCTCACGGAAATAAAAAGTGAGATGAAATTCCCTTAAAATGTTTGTATCAGTGACATAAGAATTTATATATGGGGTGATTCTATATATAAATAGTATATCCACACAAAGGTAAGTGTAAATTAAAACTTAAATAAACAAAATTTTATTACACACATAATATTGTAATAATATATCCAACAAAGTATGTGTAAACCCTAATGAGTTGCAATTGAGTTAAGAAACCCCTTAACCCATGCTTATATTTAGAGTATCATTATTTAAAATCTTGTATAATGGCTTACATAGTGGTATTGAATTAATATAGAACTATATTCTTATTTATTATACTTTATATTATCCTTTTAAAACATATTACAACCCATTCATTAATAATATTTCATTATTTCCATTCTTTCAGGTGCATTCATTTCAGGGTTTCATGATTGTTTCATATTTGTAAAATTATAGATTTTATCGTAAAACGTGATTAAAAATATGGAATTGGAATGAAATAGTATTAATGTAATGTTATAAGTATAAATGGACCCATATATCACTTTTATTTCTTATATGAGGATGATTCATTAGATATAATGTTAATGGTAAACTGTTAGTTTATTTTGGATGTTTTTTCTGAACAACATGAACTCGTTTAATTTTATTTAATATTATGAGTATATATTTGTTAAATAATATTAAATATTTTATAATATACATATTAAAATCTTATTTAACCATAAAAATAGTATTATAAACATCCATGAAGGCAGTAATAAAAAAGAACAAAAACATTATTCACATGGGCTATTAACAGGCATAACTTGGACTATAATTTCATTTATTTGAATAAGAGGATATGATAAATGAAATGGTTATGATATATTACATTAGAAAAATAAAACTCTATTATATAAATGATTCTATAGTTTTCATGCTTTTTAGGATGAAGGTTTTGAGTATAAATTAGAAAAATAAACGAAATAAAGAGAGGTACTTTGGGAAAAATACATCTTGAATATCACCTCCTTGAGAGACCGTTGAAGACCTTGGATTTGGTCTTTTGGTGAAAAACGAAGCACTTATAAATAGGGATATTTAGTAGGAGTGTTTTGGGAAGTTATTTTAGTATTTAAAATTCTTTATAGGTCGAAATGGGGTGGTGAGGGGTGGTATTTATACTTTAGGAGAGGTGGGTTAAAGTGATTAAATAATGAATATTTTATATTTAAAGACAACCATTTTGAGGTGACATTAAATTAAAAAAATTGACTGGAAAGAAATATTTTTTAGTCTTTATAGGGTCTATCAACACCCCAAAAAACCTCTAAATGTTATAGTTTTTTTTATTTTAAGACATTGCATTTTTTAACTTTAACATGTTTCATTGTTTTACCTATACCACAGTGAATAATTTTTTTTATCATGGTAACCTTTTTATAAATAAAAATGAAATTGACCTTAAAAAATAATGTGGACCATGTTATTACAAATATTGAATCCATTTTATCTAATTAAATTAATATAATTGTAAAAATTATATATTAAATTAATCATGTAAACACAACGAAAAAGAGGGTTGTTAAAGTGATAATTTCAAAAGATCACAAAGTTTTAATATAATAATTCAATGTAAAATTGATTCCAATGAACAAAATTGTATTAATTGATAAATAAATTATGTAATTATACTTTAAAACTAAATCAAAATATAATTTAAATACATAAATAATTTAGACAAAAATGTTGTTTTGAACTAAAATGCAGTATTTTTCACTATTTATCCAAAAATGAAATTTCCTGGAAAAATAAAAAATCATATAAAGAATATTTTCATATAACACTTTCAAATAGAATATAATTTTTTCATATAAAAATTATAAAAGAGTCAAAATTTATATTTGAAATGGTTTATCCATTAAAAGGTATTAAAATTACCCTTTTGAAAAATTGAGGTTTTTATGTATAAGATTGGGTTTGATCTTATCTTATGACTATAAAAAATATGGGATGAATATAAAAAATATTTATTGAATATACAACATAAAAATTTCATTAAAATCATTTACTATTTTGAGGTAATTAAATTTATTAAGAAAAAATGTATTTGGGGGAATCAAAATAAAACTATTTCCTTTATAATCATTTGGAATATATTTTCATTTATAATGTATTTGTATGCAATGAATTTTTATTATAAACCTTATATTTTCATAATTTAGTTAATACTATTCAAAACCACTAATTTAACAACTAGGTTATATATTACTATTTTTGATAATAATATTTTAATAATATACAGGTTTTTAGAAAAACTAGGTCTTGCCTACAAACATGCTATCTAAGGAACTCAATATTATATGTAACAAAATCCAAGAATAGTGTTTTGTATATCGGAATCCTATCTTGGTGTTGCATATAACACTAACCAAACATAGTGTTTTTCTTATAACAAAATCTATATTCAGTTTGTCTGAAATTAAAAATATCAAAAGGATTAAAATAATTTGAAAAATATATTTCACAAAATCTCAGTATTGTTACATTATACCCCCCTTAAAATTAATTTCACCCTCAAAATTCATCTCAGGTTTTAAAGAATTAATACTTGATATATCTTTCATAGAAACCCACAATGTAAAAATTAATAATGAAACATCATTTTAAAAAGTAATATTTAGAAAATAACTATTATCTTAAGTAAATAATAACTAGTATTATATATAAGAGAACATATGTGATGATTTGGGAATAGAAGAAAATAATAAATAATTAAAAATATATATAAATATCTTCAATAATCAAAAATTGGGTGGTCCAGGGAACTTTGACAGTAAAAAACTGTAAACTAAAGAAGCATGAAATAGGTCATTGATATAGTAAAAAATGATGATAATATGACTATATTTTACATCACCGCCCCTTTTACTAATGTTGATTAATTTTCATGAGAAGATATACTTACTTGGTTTTAGCACAATATCCCCCTTTGTTGTGCCTTGATAAATTTCCACCTCACCTCTTTCCCCAAAAAAGGAAGGTGAATTTTTCATTCTTTAAGAACTAATAGATAAGGAGATCATGGATAAGACATACCATCTTTCATCAATTACCATAAAAAATGTTTAATATGAATAAATACTCATATGGTGATACAATACTTGAATCTCATAAACATTAAATTAAACTTAGCATCAATGGTAAAAATTATAACCCATTTGAATGATGAAGATACAAAACTTAAAAAAGAGGTGCACTAAATCAGTTTAACATTTACATTTGATATATCTTAAGGATGTTCTTAGTTGTCATATTCCAAACATGTTAATACCTTAATCCTTTATTCACTTGTAACATAGTAATAACATAAATTACCTAACATCATTATTTAAAACTTTCATATTTCCAAATTCAAAGTTTTATTAGATATATTCATTAATTTTTAAAAATATTTAAACTTAATCCATGATAACATAACCCACTTGTCACAAAATACATAATAAGACACAGGGAAATCAGTACCATCCAATTTACAAATTCAGATTAAACATACCTTTATCCAAAAATACTTATCTTAACATAAAGAATGTATTAAGGATTACTGTTCCCATAATCATCACATTACCACCTCTATCACTTTTCATGGTAACTATTACCATTCAACATAGTATTTTAAATCCATAATTAAAGACTGAAGTAGACTAGTCTATAGAGGTTTCATTACTCTGTAATATAATAAGTAATTCATCAATATTATTCATGAATTCCATTATATAAACACAAAATCAATCCTCCATTTCATTTTTGTACTCTACATCACTAATAATGACTACATGAGATTTCCCCTTGTCCCTTGACTTAAGAGGTTGTTGATTTCTATCATCATCACCGGACATTGGGTTTGGGAACTGCTAAGTATAATTCCCATTCTAATTACACTTGTAGCACTGAAGGGGGGAGGTACATTCTGTTCATATTTCTCTTCGTTCACATTGTTATCTAACTTTTTCCCATTATTTACTCAGTAAAAATATTTATTACCTTCCTTTATATACATAACACATTTATTATACCACTTGAGGAAATTTCCTCCATGCTTCTTCCCACACTTAGATAATGAAAGAAACCTCATCTTCTTTCCTCAATGGTTTTTATATTTTCATTCGAACATCATCTAACTCTTCTTATCAAAACCACGATTCTTATAATTAACTCTAAAAACCATTTCAAAAATTATTTCACAATGCCCAATCTATTCATAGCTACAAAATTATGTCATTTATAACGCCCTTCTAAGACGTTTATTTAATCCAGCAAAGAACCTATCGACATTAATTTCATGTTGGATTATAATTTATAAATTTTACATCACAGGTCTCATGTAATAAGCCTCATATGTACTAACAAATTTATTATCCCTTTTCTTCAAATCAAGGAACAATTTCTCTATCTTAGTATAAATAATCAGAGGAAAGTACTTGTTGAAAAGAAAAATCTTCAACTCACCCAAATCCATGGATTGAATTTCATATTACTGATTTTTATTCTTAATTATCATGCACCACTAGTCCTCTTATCATTATAATTGATAAATATCAACAATAAATTTCTCATTCTCCAATCACTGGAGAACAAAAAATATATTTTTACTAATATTAATCGATTATTCAGTAACTTGTGGATCAGAAGACCCACCAAAATTTGGTGGATGTTGCCTCAGTAATGACTCAATAGAATATTCTTCCCTCTATTGATAATTTTTAATTCCACCATGATTCATATATTTAGAAATTTGTGTTATTATAACACTAATATTTAAGATTTAAACTCCCATATAATTTATTTTATTTGGAGGAAAATCGTTTCATTGTATGTTGTAATCACTATTAGCATGGTTTCATTGGGTTCTATCAATTGACTAAAAACAAAGGCATCTAGTAATAAATAATTATAATAATTAGGAACAACATAATCATGTGAAGTTACATATAGGATGTTTAAATAACTATACCTACTTTTAAATCAATTAAATCTTATGCTTATCATAACAAAAATCATAAGAAATATCATTAGAAATATCACTAGGGATCTCAATATTTTTTATCTTCCAAGTTTCCAATGGTTTACTAAAACAATTCTCTGATACCAACTATAATGACCCATGAGTTTCATCCATATGTATTACATCATTTTTTCAGAATAAAAAATATATGACAAAAATATATTCCCAATGACCATAATAGTTTAGTGCCTTTGGAATAATGGAACACATTCTTCTAATTCTGTGAAAAATATTCAACATCTCAAATAAATATCTTACCCTTTAGTAACCATAACTAAAACTATTATTTATTCCCTTTTGAAAAGAAAACATAAGAAAATGGATGATCTTAAATGCTTATTTAGGGTAAAAAGTGACACATGTAAACATAATCATGAGCATTAGTGTATAAGAACATATTCATAAAAATAAAATATCATACCATGCACATCAATGATAATAATCCAAAATCATGGAATCAATATCTGAAGCTCATAATACATTAATCATAAGTAAATAAAAATTATAATCCATGAAATCATGACATAAGTATAAGAAATGGAATTTTTAGTATACACATAAGCATATATAAATGATTTACATAGTATCCAAGGTACCACTTCCAAGGACTTCTTAGTAGTATGGGTTCACTACCATACCATCTTAGTAGTCATGGTTCACTCCAACAATCATCTTTATAGTAATGGTTCTATCCCATAACCATATTGGGGAATAAGTTCATTTATGTTTAACTAATGATATATAAATCTTAACTTAATGAATTAGAGAGGATATTAGTCCCACTTATATCAACATTAAATCATACATATGTGTTCCACAAGAATATAAATAATTTATAATAATAGAACCCATTTATTGAAATGAGTTTCATAAACATCATACAATCATAACATAACCCATGGAAAAGGAATGGGTTTCATAAATATCATTCCATCATAATTGTAACCATTAATATAACGAATAAGAATGTAAAAAATTGAATCATTTCTCCAATAAAACATAAGTAATATCAAAAAATGATATCTTATATGGAAAATATTTTTTATAGAACTCTTGAAAAAAAATCATAAGGAAAATATCCTTTCTTATTTTAAATTTTTTTTCATTACTTGAAATTCCACACAATTTTAAAATAAATCATTTTATTTTAAAATAACCTCATAAATTTGTAATTTAAGCTTCAAGGAATTAATACATCAAGAAATCATAAAAATCCATTCATGTTGATTATGTTAGAAAAACAATTATTCTCATAATATTACTAGGAAGGTTAAAAATTACCATGTTAGGAAAATTAAGAAATATTCTATTCAGATAGTTTAATAAAAACCCATAAAAGAATAAAAATAAATTTAAACAAATGTATATTAATTTTAAAAATATTTTGGAAAAAAATTTAAGAGACATGGACATGGATGATATATATAACTCAGTAAATAATTTCATATAAACAATCTTAAAAAAATTAAGATTGTGAAATTAACCCCTTTTATATGAAAGAATTATTTTCAAAATCTAAAAAAAAATTAAACTATTTTTCTTGAAAATGATATTAAGAGATTATATAAAAACATTTCCTAAGGGAAACAATCGTCAAACTTTTCAAAGTTTCTCATACCAATTTGAAACATTTGAATAATTATCCCCATGAAATACTTATATTAAACTAAGAGTGAAATACAATTAAAATAATGATATTACTAATATAAAATGTCAAAGTGTTTTATATAAACCTCATAAAATAACTCAGGTGCATAAAAAAAGTCTATCAAATGAGGAATATTGAGACAAAACTGCCTTACTTATTTGGTAACTTTTAAAACATAAAAACACCTAGAATAAAGATAATAAAATGTATATGTAAATAAATATAAATTAAACTATAAAAATTATATAATAAATTCATGGTATTTATGTACACCAAACAAAATAAATGGTTGGTGAATAAGTCATGTATCTCTCTAAAATAAAAAGTGTGATGGAATTCCCTTATAAGTTCATATCAATGATATAATAATTTATAAATTGGGTGATTATGAATAGAAATAGTATACGCACACAAAATGATGTGTAAATTACAACATAAAAAAATAAATAGTTATAACACACATAATCTAAGTATAATATAATCACCTAAGTATGTGTGAAACACAATTATTGGAAATTCTGTTATGAAACCCCTTACATCATGCCTCACTTTTGTGTAACATTCTATAACCCACATTATAATTATTTAAACTATGTTATTAACTTATTCATGAAATAAATTCATATTTAAAATACCTTATATAATCCTTTAAAAACATATTAAAACACATTTATTAATAACATTTCATTATTTTCATTATTTCAGGTGAGTTCGTTTCATGGTTTCATGAGGAGATCATTTGGGTAAAACTATGGATGTTTTTGTAAAATGAAATTAAAACACAAAAAGTTAAATGAAATAGTATCAATTAAATTACATAAGTATAAATGGTCCCATATATAACATCAATTTCTTAAATGAGGATGATTCATTAGATAAAATGTTAATGATAAATATTTAGTTAATTTTGGAGGGTGTTTCGAAAAACCGTGAACTAGTATAATTATATTTGGTATTATATGTGTATATTTGTTAAATAATATTAAATAGTTTATAATATACAAATTAAAATCATATTTAACAACTAATATAGTTTTAATACCATCCATTATGATGGTAATGAAAAAAACACAAAAACATTATTCACAGAGGTGATTAACAGGCATAACATGGACAATAATTTCGTTTCATTGAATAAGTGGAGATGGGAATTAAAATGGATATGAAATATTCTACTAGAGACATTAAAATAAATTATATAGATCCTTCTTGGAGTTATCATTTGATTATTAAGGAAGGATGTGCATATGAAGTATTAAAATAAAAAAAATTAAGAGAGGTACTACGGGAAAATTACCTCTTCAACATCACCCACTTGAGAGGACCTTGGATTTGGTCTTTTGGTGATAATAAAATAAATATGTCATGGGTATAGTGAGTAAGAGAGGTTTTTCTAGACATTATTTGATCTTCAAGTCTTTTTTTGTAACACCCCGAGCTTCCACGATACGCTTCTCATTCAATAATGCAATAGCTTGCATTGTACGCAACTTCGAGTTCTAAAACACCGCGACTAATCAAAGTAGCCATTATGAATAGTAATTACCAAATTTTAAAATTATAGAAATTTTATATTTCAAAATGGAATTCATTTTTGTATTCGGAATATCGAAATTAGCCTATGTTGAATTTTTGGTATTTTTCTGAGAACTTCTAATTTTTTATGAATAGTGAAAAATACTTAAAAACAAATTTTTTAATCAAAATAATTTATAGTGATAAATTATACTATTTAGTGGTTTTAAAGTATAATTAGAATATATTTTTATTATTTTATCCAATGGTTTTCATTAGAATTAATTTCACTTTGAAATTGGACATAAACAATTGTTAATCTTTTGATATATATTGTTTCTTAAAAACACGCTATTTGTTGTGACAGCGGGAATTAATTATAAATATAATTAATGAAACTTATATATTTGGAATTTTTTAAAATAGACATCATTTTTTAATTCGTAATATCAATTATAGCTTAGGGTGAAATTTTGGCATTGTTCTGAAAAACTTCAATTTTTGATGAATAGTGAAACCACTAAGTTGCAGTTAAATAACTGATTTTTCATTTAAATGAAATATTACCATTTCTGTGTTTTGATTTTCAAAAATCCGACATACATGGTTTTCATTAAGAAGTAAAATGTGATTCAATGAGATTAAAATAATTTTTGGTGAATAGTAACTTTTAAGTTCTTAATCGCGATTAGAGGTAATTAGTGTAGTTTAAGGTAAAAATAATGTTTTAATAATATGAGATGAGCATGACACATGTCCTACCCTCATTAGATGTGCGATGGACGACCAAGAAAATCCATGGGTCAACTTGGGGACCCCATGGAGCCACTTTAGTTGGAAAATGACATAAATACCTTTTATTTAATGTTAAAGTAAAAAAATGACACAAACATGAAATGTTTTACTAAAACAATTTTTACATGGGGTTATACAAGTCATATTTTTGACTATAAATAGTCATTTGAAATATAAAAAGATTTCCTACATCATAGTATTTTTTTTATAATTTTTAGACATTAAATAAATTAAATTAGTTATGACATCATTATGATGCAGCGATGACATCATTATTTAACGATTTTAATAAAATGAAAAGATAATGAACAATCCAAGGCTTACACTTGTACCAAGACTATTGGATGGGTATATTTAGAACCCTGATCACCTTATACACGAATTATATAAGTGTGGGACCTTTAGAATCCGAAAATCATTGTATAATAATGTAAAATTCCCTTACTTTCCAAGAGTGCCCCTCCTCTCCTCTTATAAAAGGCCCCCACCTCTACCACCTCATTCACACTTTCAAGCCATTTTCCACGGCCAAACTCTGCCCAAATACCCTCCAAACTTCCCTCCCTTACTCATAGAAGCCTCAATTTGGGCAGAATGCTTCCCAAGGAAGCCTTTGACTCAAATCAAAAAGAGTTACCCGATTTTTAGGTAATGTCTTCTCTAATGTTGTTTTGTTTTATTTAGCTTCTCCAACCCCTTAAACTCTTTTTATTCATTTATTTTGTAACCAAACAAGTATCCTAAATATAATAGGATGTTGTTGTAAGAAGTATTCTAGCTACACTTACACACACCTAGATCTAATGGTTAAGGAACATACTGTTTCTGTGGATGACGAATTTCTGCCTCACGAAACGATGATTGTTCAACACTCATATAACACCTTCAAAGGTGGCCATTAAGATGTCACTATATTTATATATGATATATAATATGTTTATGTTTTACTTATGCTTCTGTATTTCTCATTTATGGCATACTTTATGATTTCCATTATGGGTAAACGTGATAATTTCATTTTAGGAAGTGCGGACTACCACCCCCTCAAAGTGATTTGAATCGTTAATGCCATATGTGGGATGTATAAAGGATGGAGTAAATGGTATTATACACTATATTATACTGGAATTATATTATACATTTATATCATTATGATTTCATTCCATTAAATACGAAATAGAAATGAAAGTAGCGTTCATGCGTACGTACAGCTTACCATCTCCATGAACGGTGCATTTCATTTCTTACCTCTAAATGTTACGTAATATAATAAATGAATGTATATACTGTATATATATGATATATATGATATCTACATCATGAATATAATTCTGGATATAATGGATATTTCACCACATGAACAACTTGTAATTATAAGAAGTTTATTTTTGACTCAAGTACCAAAGATCGACAAAACGACCGTTATTAACTTAAATAATTACATAATGTTCATAACATGGTAATAAGTGATATAAAAGGAATAATGAACATGAAAAAGGTTCTTAAGTAAATAGAAATTAACTCTAGTTTATTATTCAGGAGGTTAAAGAACAGTCGAGTCAGGACAAGACGCAAGGTAAGGGAACTTCTTAACCCAACTTCCATTCTTTGGGTTAATCTCCTACTTTCAAATTATGTCATGATATTATTATGTATTATTTTGTATTTTTACTTTATTTATGTGTACCTATAGTGAATACACATAATAGATCTATTTTATTTTAAAAATGATCATTTTAAGGACTTCGTCTCAATCTCCTTTCATTGAGGCATATTTGGTTTTATACACAACATTCTTTTATACGGCGTATAAACCCCTTTGACTTTTACGTTTATTCAAAAGGAATATTTTTATACAAAGCGTTTTACTAAAAGAAAAAAGGGAATGTTTTTATTTCCGTACATATGCGGCGACAACGACTTCTCCGCCGCCGTGACCATTATTTGAGTTTCGGCTTCCTCTACAAGCCATCATTTTTTTAATGAAAAATAAATATAAAGTTTTAACTTTCTTTTATTTTGGCATTGAAAATGGTTTTTAATGAGTTTTTATTATATCAATGTGTTGTATTGATATCTTGTGATTGAAATGTTGAAATGTTATGTTTCCTTTATGCATGTTTTATGTGATACGATTATGTTATGGTTTATGATATGTTTAAAACTATTCATATGAGGAATGCATTGGACTTAATAAGTGAAGGGTGGAGCCCACTATAGCTCCTCGATGAATCGGTAGGTCTCATGAGACAAAATAGTGTCTTGGCACGAGGCCTTGGAAAAATCTTATTTGTGGTCTTGGCACGAGGCCTTGGCTACGTGGTTATGATAGTCTGGCATTATGCATTCCATCATTATGAAAGTGGTTATTGATATTGCATGTGATTATTCGACCAGTAGAATATCCATGTGAAGAAGTAAATAGAATTATCTCATTTTACTTTTTTCCATATTATGTTGATGTTCAAGTTTAAAAGGATTTTGTTTTAGTTATACATTGCCTTAAATGTTTATGTTTATTTATGAAAGCTTCCGCAATATTGTTATCCTTACTGAGCATCTGAGCTCACCCCTTTCAATGTTTTAATATTTTCTAGGATGTGAAGAAGTATTTTATGAATGACCTACAGGGATAGTCAGAAAAGGATATGAGTGTGGACTATGAAGACTTTGTTATTAGTTTTTCACTTTATGATGTAATGTAACATTTATGAATGTATCTAGTGTTTCCAAGGCTACTAAACTAATCGGTCATTCGAGACTTGATCTTTTGTGATCATGCCAATGTTACGAAGTAATGCACGGACTCTGGGTAGCTGGGGTCTGGGCGTTATAGTTGGTATTAGAGGCAGTTTAGTACTAACCTTGGAAGTAGATTTAGATAAACTATGATTAGAGCACATAGCCCGAAGATAGACTTTAAGGATTAGTATAGAAGAACTTCCTAGAATTTTGGTATTATAGAGATTTTGTGAGTTTTCAGAGTGATACATCCCTGTCTGGATACGAGAAGGTAGAGGCGGCTCTAGCACAGATGTACCTAGGGGTAAAACCTAAAAACAACGCTTTAAGCTAGACTCAAACAGGAACTGGTACACGACAACGGGCCTTGCTGCACTCTTGGTTACGACACTCCCGGGGGATATGCTTAGGATAATTCTCATTTTCTTTACAAACCACTATGAAGGGTTATGAGTATATATTTTATCAAAGAAAACATTTATTTTTATGATTATGGATTATATCCATAAATAGTTCAATTTATGTAAAGTGTTTTACAAATATGGAATTATGTATTTTAATTCATAAACTAATCTAGTTTATGCCATTGTTTAGAAATGGCGCCTAGTAGAAGGAATGGAAACTGTATCAATGCACGCACTCCCTGTAGGGATTTCCCTCCTTCTCAAGATAATTATTGTGGATCTGGAGATACAACTGGTGCTGATCAACTTATTACCATACTGGGACAACTCACTCAGGTTATGAATAATAACCTTACTTGTATGGAGGACCCTGATCCGCAACGTGGAGGATCAATGTTAGACCGCTTCATGAGGAAACAACCACCAACATTTAATGGGGGTACAAATCCATTAGTAGCTGAGCAATGGATAAACTCCTTAGAGAAAATATTCCACGCCTTGGGGAGTAGTGAAAGGGAAAAGGTTATCATGGCAGTTTACCGCCTCACTGGAGATGCTGATCAATGGTGGTCATTGATTCAAAACACAAAGGAAGATGATGACATATAGAATATGGAATGGAGGGAGTTCAAAGATCTTTTCTTAGAAAAATACTTTCCTCATGACCATAGAGGAGATATGGAAAGGCAATTTCTGAGTCTGAAACAAAAGGAGGATCAGAATGTTGCAAAGTATGAGGCCAACTTTAAAAGGTTAGAGAGGTATGCTGCAGATTATATACGTAACCCAAGAGGTAAGATTGATCGTTTCTTTGATGGGTTAGAACCATTTCTCCATCGAGCTTTAGTATCACAATCGTTCTCAACATACGGAGATATTGTCTCATGTGCTATCAAGACAGAAAAGGAATTCTCTAAGTCTTATGACAATAAAGTAAAGCAATAGAAGAAGGGAATGGTGTAACAAGAGACAGATTAAGGGAAAAAGGGAAAGAATGATTTTCCATTATATGATAATTGTGGGAAGAATCACCCTGGTACTTGCCTAAAAGGAATGGGAGTTTGTTATAAATGTGGAGAAAAAGGTCACCAGGCGCGTGATTGAAAGGGAAAGAAAGAGGCTATCAATGTTGAATGCTACAATTGTAGGGAAATGGGGAATTATGCAAATGAATGTCCTAAGTGTCAGGGAAAATTACCTCAGAAAAGGACAAGGTATCAAGGAAAATCTTATAATGTTACTACAGTTGAAGCAGAATAATTAATGTATTGGTGCTTTTGGACTCATGGATTATATTCTGGTTATTAGAATAATGTGATATATATATATATATAAGGATTGTACTGCAATACTTGTTGATTTCAGTAAGGTTTTAATATGATGAAGGTAATCATATTTTTAGTTTGTGACAAAAAGAGAAACTTTAATTTGTTTGGGGAATCTGATAAATTGATTTTGGAATTAACAGACCTTTCAGAGAAAGTTTGGACAGAGGTATTTTGGATAACTATAAAGGTTGGAGTGGATTAAGTTGATCTTTGGATAGTATTGTTTAAGGTTAAAAAATTTATGAAGATTATTTTTGGAATATTATAATACTATAGTTTTAGGAAAAGGACAACCTGCAGGGTGGGGCATAACCCATCGCATCGGACAAAGCTGCAGGAATCGAACCCACAATCATAGTGCGACAGGCCTTTATTTCCTACCACTAGCCTACAGGAAGTCCCTAGTTATTACAAAATAATTTTACTAATCTAAATGGTATGTGTTAACATTTGGAACCTTATGCAATTAGGATAAGTATAATATTTTTGAGTTCTATTATCTTTTTGAGTGAAAGATGAGTTGAAGGTTGAAACTCTAATTGTCAAGCATAAATATATATATACCTATCTCTTATTCAATAAATAAATTAATTCTTAAACTTTAGTAAAGGGATATTAAAACAAAAAATTGTGTTATCCTAATACCTTATGTCTTGTTAAACTGATGATATTTTAAATCAACATAGATTGAAGGCTTTGAGGCCCTCAATTTGACATTTGATTGTAATTGATGACCTCAATCACTCCTTACAAATATTTATGTTTTTCCTCCAATTATATGTCTCAAATTTCCACTAATGTTCTCCTAATCGAGATCATAATTGGGTGATGACTTTTTCATTTCCCTTTCCCTCTTATTAGGGCTAAATTTTATTAATCTTATTTCCAATGTGGGTTTTCCACAAAGGTATTTTCTCTTTTCAACCTTTTATTTTCAAAGAAAAATTTCAAATTGCGAGGACGCAATTTATTGAAGGGGGGGAGAATGTAACACCCCGAGCTTCCACAATACGCTTCTTATTCAATAATGCAATAGCTTGCATTGTACGCAACTTCGAGTTCTAAAACACCGCGACTAATCAAAGTAGCCGTTATGAATAGTAATAACCACTTTTTAAAATTATAGAAATTTTATATTTCAAAATGGACTTCATTTTTGGATTCGGAATATCGAAAATAGCCTATATTGAATTTTTAGTATTTTTCTGAGAACTTCTAATTTTTTATGAATAGTGAAAAATACTTAAA
This sequence comes from Viscum album, assembly GCA_963277665.1. Classification (NCBI taxonomy): domain Eukaryota; kingdom Viridiplantae; phylum Streptophyta; class Magnoliopsida; order Santalales; family Viscaceae; genus Viscum; species Viscum album. The sequence continues at coordinate 899,187,099 of OY728120.1, forward strand.
AACAAATTTTTTAATCAAAATAATTTATAGTGATAAATTATACCATTTAGTGGTTTTAAAGTATAATTAGAATATATTTTTACCATTTTATCCAATGGTGTTCATTAGAATAAATTTCACTTTGAAATTGGACATAAACAATTGTTAATCTTTTGATATATATTGTTTCTTAAAAACACGCTATTTGTTGTGATAGCGGGAATTAATTATAAAATTAATTAATTAAACTTATATGTTTGGAATTTTGTAAAATAGACATCATTTTTGAATTCGGAATATCAATTATAGCTTAGGGTGAAATTTTGGCATTGTTCTGAAAAACTTCAATTTTTGATGAATAGTGAAACCACTAAGTGGTAGTTAAATAACTGATTTTTCGTTTAAATGAAATATTACCACTTCTGTGTTTTGATTTTCAAAAATTCGACATACATGGTTGTCATTAAGAAGTAAAATGTGGTTCAATGAGATTAAAATAATTTTTGGTGAATAGTAACTTTTAAGTTCTTAATCGCGATTAGAGGTAATTAGTGTAGTTTAAGGTAAAAATAATGTTTTAATAATATGATATGAGCTTGACTCATGTTCTACCCTCATTGGATGTGCCATGGCCGACCAATAAAATCCATGGGTCAACTTGGGGACCCCATGGATCCACTTTAGTTGGAAAATGACATAAATACCTTTTATTTAATGTTAAAGTAAAAAAATGACACAAACATGAAATGTTTTAATAAAACAATTTTTACATGGGGTTATACAAGTCATATTTTTGACTATAAATAGTCATTCGAAAGATAAAAAGATTTCCTACATCATAGTATTTTTTTTATAATTTTTAGACATTAAATAAATTAAATTATTTATGACATCATTATGATGCAGCGATGACCTCATTATTTAACGATTTTAATAAAATGAAAAGATAATGTACAATCCAAGGATTACACTTGTCCAAAGACTATTTTATGGGTATATTTATAACCCTTATCACCTTATCCACGAAGTATATAAGTGTGGGACCTTTAGAATCCGAAAATCATTGTATAATAATGTAACATTCCCTTACTTTCCAAGAGTGTCCCTCCTCTCCTCTTATAAAAGGACCCCACCTCTACCACCTCATTCACACTTTAAAGCCATTTGGCTCGGCCAAACTCTACCCAAATACCCTCCCAACTTCCCTCCCTTACTCATAGAAGCCTCACTTTGGGCATAATTCTTCCCAAGGAATCCTTTAGCTCAAATCAAAAAGAGTTACCCGATTTTTAGGTAATGTCTTCTCTAATGTTGTTTTGTTTTATTTTGCTTCTCCAACCCCTTAAACTCTTTTTATTCATTTCTTTTGTAACCACACCAGTATCCTAAATATACTAGGATGTTGTTATAATAAGTATTCGAGCTACAATTACACACACCTACATCTAATGGTTAAAGAACATACTGTTTTTGTGGATGGCGAATTTCTGCCTCACGAAACGATGATTGTTCAACACTCATATAACACCTTCAAAGGTGGGCATTAAGATGTCACTATATTTATATATGATATATAATATGTTTATGTTTTACTTATTCTTGTGTATTTCTCATTTATGGCATACTTTATGATTTCCATTATGGGTAAACGCGATAATTTCATTTTAGGAAGTGTGGGCTACCGCCCCCTCAAAGTGATTTGAATCGTCAATGCCATATGTGGGATGTATAAATGATGGAGTAAATGGAATTATACACTATATTATACTGGAATTATATTATAAATTTATATCATTATGATTTCATTCCATTAAATACGAAATAGAAATGAATGTAGCGTTCATGCGTACGTACGGCTTACCGTCTCCATGAACGGTGCATTTCATTTCTTACCTCTAAATGTTACGTAATATAATAAATGAATGTATATACTGTATATATATGATATATATGATATCTAAATCATGAATATAATTCTGGATATAATGGATATTTTACCACATGAACAACTTGTAATTATAAGAAGTTTATTTTTCACTCAAGTACCAAAGATCGACAAAACGACCGTTATTAACTTAAATAATTACATAATGTTCATAACATGGTAATAAGTAATATAAAAGGAATAATTAACATGAAAAAGGTTCTTAAGTAAATATAAATTAACTCTAGTTTATTATTCAGGAGGTTAAAGAACGGTCGAGTCAGGAGAAGACGCAAGGTAAGGGAACTTCTTAATCTAACTTCCATTCTTTGGGTTAATCTCCTACTTTCAAATTATTTCATGATATTATTATGTATTATTTTGCATTTTTACTTTATTTATGTGTACCTATAGTGAATAAACATAATAGATCTATTTTATTTTAAAAATTATCATTTTAAGGACTTCGTCTCAATCTCCTTTCATTGAGGCATATTTGGTTTTATACACAACTTTCTTTTATACGGTGTATAAACCCCTTTGACTTTTATGTTTATTCAAAAGGAATATTTTTATACGAAGCGTTTTACTAAACGAAGAAAGGGAATCTTTTTCTTTCCGTACATATGCGGCGACAACGACTTCTCCGCCGCCGTGACCATTATTTGAGTTTCGGTTTCCTCTACAAGCCATCATTTTTTTAATGAAAAATAAATACAAAGTTTTAACTTTCTTTTATTTTGGTATTGAAAATGGTTTTTAAAGAGTTTTTATTATATCAATGTGTTGTATTGATATCTTGTGATTGAAATGTGGAAATGTTATCTTTCCTTATGCATGTTTTATGTGATACGATTATGTTATGGTTTATGATATGTTTAAAAATATTCATATGAGGAATGCATTGGACTTAATAAGTGACGGGTGGAGGCCGTTATAGCTCCTCGATGCATCAGTAGGTCTCATGAGACAAACTAGTGTCTTGGCACAAGGCCTTGACAAAATCTTATTTGTGGTTTTGGCACGAGGCCTTGGCTACGTGGTTATGATAGTATGGCATTATGCATTCCATCATTAGGAAAGTGGTTATTGATATTTCATGTGATTATTCGACCAGTAGAATATCCATGTGAAGAAGTAAATTTCATTATCTCATTTTACTTTTGCCATATTATGTTGATGTTCAAGTTTAAAAGGCTTTTGTTTTAGTTATACATTGCCTTAAATGTTTATGTTTATTTATGAAAGCTTCCGCAATATTGTTATCCTTACTGAGCATCTGAGCTCACCCCTTTCAATGTTTTAATATTTTCCAGGATGTGAAGAATTATTTTATGAATGACCTGCAGGGATAGTCAGAAGAGGATATGTGTGTGGACTATGAAGACTTTGTTATTAGTTTTTCACTTTATGATGTAATGTAACATTTATGAATGTATCTAGTGTTTCCAAGGCTACTAAACTAATCGGCCTTTCTAGACTTGATCTTTTGTGATCATGCCAATGTTACGAAGTAATGCACCGACTCTAGGTAGCTGGGGTTGGGGTGTTACATTTTTTGGGTTGAAATGTGGTGGTTAGGGAGGTATTTATACTTGAGGATATGTGAGTTTAAGTATTTAAATAATGAATATTTTTTATTTAAAGCCAACCATTTTTAGGTGGCATTAAAATCAACTAGAATTGAGGTAAATTAATATTTTGGAGGGTTTATAGGGTTTATCCACAAAACAAAAAAGGATTAAATGTTGTAGTTATTAGGTATTTTAAGCCTTTCGCCTTTTTAACTATCACATGTTTCATTTTCTTATATATACAACTGTAATAATTTGTTTACCATGGAAATATTTTTATATATAAAATTGAAATTGATCTTAAAAAGTAATATGGAACATATTATTACAAATATTTATTCTATTTTACCTTATTAAATTCATATAATTGGAAAAATTGTATATAAAATTATCTTGTAGACATTGAAAAAGTGGGTTTTTAAAGGGAAAAGTTCAAAAGATTGAAATATTTTTGTATAAAATTTCAATTTCAAATTGATTCCAATGAAATATTTTGGATTAATTAATAAAACATTATCTATTTATAATTTAAAACCAAATCATAAGAAAATTTTACTATATAAATATGTAGATTAAAATGCAGTTTTGAACTAAAATGAAGTATTTTTTCACTATTAATTCAAAAATGTTGTTTCTCAGAAAAATAATAAAAATTAATATAAAGTAAATTTTTATATCCCTATTTACAATATTTTTTTTATTTTTACATATAAAAATTCACAATTTTTCAAAATTTATATTTAAAATGGTTTCTCCATTAAAAGGGAAAAAATTAGTCTTTTCAAATGATTAGGTTTTTTGCATAAGATTGGGATAGATCATTTCTTATGACTATAAAATCTACTGGATGTATGTTAAAAATATTTTATTGAATATATAAAAGATATATTTCATTAATATGATTCACTAACTTTAGTTAAATTATCTTATTTAGACAAAACAACTTTAGGTGAAAAAAATGAAACTATTTTCCTTATAATTAATTAGTATATATTTTCATTTATAGTGAATTGTTATCTAAGGAATTAAAATTATAATCCTTATATTTTAAATATTTATATAATACTATTTATAATCTCTAATTTCACTACTAGGATATATCATACTATATTAAATATTATTATTTTAATAATATACTATTTTTCGTAAAAACTGGGTCTTGTGTTTAACACAAGCTATCAAAGGAAATCAATATTGTGTGTAATAAAAGCCAAAATATTGTTGCATATATTGAAATCATGTAATTCTTTTGTTTATAATGCAATTCAATCATAATTTTTTTATAAAAAAATCTATATCCCATATTGTGTGAAATGAAAAATAAGAAAAACATTAAATTAATTTGAAAAAAATATTTCAAAAATTGTCATGGTGTTACATTCTACCCCCCTTAAAATTAATTTCACCCTAGAAATGCATCATGGTTATTAAAAGATTAATACATGATAGTTTCTTTTATAGAAAACCACATTTTCAAAATGAATAATAAGAATTCCTTTTAAAAAGGAATAGTTGTAAAATAATAGTTACCCAAAGTAAAACATAACTAGGTTTCTATCTAGGAGGACATTAGTAAAGATTTGTTCATGGAGGAAAAGCATAAATAATCCAGATATTGAATAAGATCAATTTTCATCAGAAAGTGGTTGATCTCGATAATGTTAACAATTGCAAAACTAAAACCTAAAAAAGAATGAAAGAGTTCATTGATATCAAATAAATAATGATAATAGAAAAATATTTTACATCACAATCCCTTTTCTTAATGTTGAATAATTTTCATGAGATGATATACTTACTTGATTTTAGTAAAATTTCACCCTTTTTTGTTCCTTGATCAATTTAAACCATAGATATTTCTCTAAATAAGAAGGTGATTAATTCATTCCTGAAGAAATAACAGATCATAAGATCCATGATAATTCATCCCATTTGTCACCAGTAAGCATCAAAACAATATTTTTAGAATAAGATATCTAATATGCATAAATCCTCATATGGCGAGATAATACTTTAATATCATAAAAATTAACTTAAACATTCCCTAAATGGTTAACCTTATAAACCTTCCGAAGAAGAAAATCTAAAAATTCAGATATAGGTGCACTAAATCAGTATAACATTTATCTCCCATATATCATAATGATGTTCTTGGTTGTTACATTACAAACATCTAAATACCTTAATCCTAAATCATTATGAAACAAAAAAATAACTTGAATTACCATTCATACTTATTGAAAACAAGCATTCTTCCTTATTCCGTTGTTTATTTGATATATTCCTTATGTCCTAAAAATTTGTAGACTTTTTCTATGAAAGCATAACCCACTTTTCTACCAATCCTTAATCATTCCCATGGAAACCAGTACTATCAAATTTACTTTTTTATATCAAACGTATCATTACCCAACAATCATTATCTTAACTTAATGAATATATTAAGGGTTACCTTTCCCTTAATCGTCACCATACCGCCTCAATAACTTATCATGGACACTAGTACTATTCATCATTTTCTTTTGAATCCTTAAGTATGAACCACAATATTTCAATCCATAAATGTTTCATTACTCCATAATACTATAAAATAAATTGTAAAACATTAATCATGAATTACATTATACAAACAAAAAATCATTACACCACATTTTTCATACTTTATATCACTAATAAAGATCACATGAGATTCCCATTTTCCCCTGTAATAAAAAGATTCTAAAATCAATCATAATCACCAGCCCTTGGGTTTGGGCATTGGTTAGAATAATTCCCATTCTCCTTACACTTCTAGAACTAAAGATAGGGGAGGTGAATTTCATCGTTCTTTATCTCCATTCACATTATTAGCAAACTTAATTCCATCTCATAGGTAGTCAAAATCATCAAGACCTTCCTTTCTGTATGTAAAACATTTATTAGACCCCTTAAGACAATTTCTTCCTTTCTTTTTCACACACAAAGAGAATAAAAGAATGCTCATCTTATTTTCTCAATGTTATTTAGATTTTCATTTAAACTCCCAATTACTCTTCTTATCAAAACCATGAGATTCATACATAACTCCATCCTCCATTTCTATATATATTTCACAATTCAAAGTCACTTTATATCTACTAATGTATCTTTTAGATAATTCCCTTCTAATAATTTTATTTAATCCTCTAAAGAACATAGTGACATTACATTCAGGTTGGATAATAATTCCGGAATCATACCTCAAAAGTCTCTTGAAAATAGCCTCATAGGTACTGACAAATTCATCAACCTTTTAATTCATCTCAAGGAACACGTTTTCCATCTTGGAACAAATAATCCGAGGTAAGTACTTATTGAAAAATCAGTTCTTGAACTCATCAAAATCTATGGATTAAATTTCATCTTGTTTCATTGTATTCTTAATTAGATTCCACTATTATTCCACTTCAAATTATAACTAATAAAAAATTAGAATAACATTATCATGCTCTGAACACTGGAGAATGAAGAATATATTTTCAGTAGCACCGATCCATTTTTCCACTATAAGTGGATCAGAAGACTGTCTAAAACATGGTGGGTGTTTTCTCATGAAAAACTCAATAGATTATTGTTACATTCATTGCTCATTTTTTAGTCAATCATGATTCAAATATTGATAATTATATGTTATTATATAAAAAATATTTTTCTTGTTAGATCACGTAGAATTCGGTTTCCCAGGAGGACAATCATTACATTGTCTTCCACCATCACAATTAATGTGGGTTCTTGAAGTACCATCCATGGATTAAAACCACATGCATATAGTAAGAAACATTTATCATAATTAATAACCACTTAATCATGAATGTTACATATAGTATTTATAAATAATTATGACTAATTTCAAATCTATGATACCTTATTCTTATCCATAGAGAAATCTCTAGAAATATCATTAGAAATATCACTAGGTTTTTTAAAACGTTTTCTCACCATAGTTCCCAAAGGTTGACTAAACCTTCACTCTAATACCATCTATAATAACACATGATTTTCATATGTGTAAATTATATCACATTTTCATAATTCATAATAAAATACACAAAGACACACCCAATGTCCATATTAGATTAGTGCATTTGGAACTAGGAACACATTCTTCTAATTTTTTGAAAGATCATAAAAATTTCCAATAAATAGCTTCCCCTTCAGTAACCCTAAATAAAACTATTATTTTTTACCTGGGAAAAGAAAACATAAGAAAATGGGTGAGCTCAAATGCTCAGTAAGGGTAAACTAGGAAGACATGTAAACATAATCATGAGCATAAGGTTTTGAGAACATGATCATGGAAATTGAATATAAAACCATTTTCTTAAATGATAATAAATAGGAATCATATAATAATGATTTTTATTTCATAAAACATGAATCATAATACATGAAGCATAATGAAATAAATAACATAATCCATGAAATCATAACATAAAAATAAGACATGGAATTTGTTGAAAGCACATAATCATTAAAAAAATGATTTTAATATAATTATTAGAATAGATTTTAAGACCATATTATTAGTATGAGTTCACTCCCATACTATCATGGTAGTCATGGTTTGATCCCATAACAATTTTGGATGTCATGGTACACTCTTATAACCATTTTGGAAAACAAGGTCATTTATGTCTATATCATGAGATATAAATATTTACCTAATGAATTGGAGAGAGATATAGGTCCCAATGATCTCAAAATGAAATCATACATATGTGTTCCACAATAACATAAATCATTTATCATATTAGAACACATGGAATTAAATGGGTTTCATAAACATCATGAAATCATAACATAACCCATAAAAAATGGGTTTTATAAATAAAATTCCATCATAAATATAACCACTCATATAAAGACTATGAATGGTAACTTTGAAGAATATACCCTATAAAAGAAAATTATTATAAAAAAATTTATCTTAGATGGAAAATAATTTTCAATGAACTCATGAAAAAATTTGATTAAAATATCCTTTCTCCTTTGAAAACATTTTATTTACTTGATAGACGATGGAATTTTAAAAGAAAAAATTTTCTTTGAAAATAACCTCATAAGCTTATAAGGTAAGCTTCATGGTACCAAGGCGTCATGAAAGCATAAAAATCCATTCATTTCGTATATTTTAGAAGAAAACATTCTTCTAATACTTTTATTGGAAAAATTCAAAAAATACCACATTTAGAAAAAGAATAAATATTCCTTCCAAAACACTTAATAAAAACACATAAATGGATAAATATGTCTATAAATAATTTTTTAATAATAGTAAAAATATTCTGTAAAATAATTTTAAGAAACATGTAAATTAATGATAAATATTACCCAATAAATAATTATGTAAAAAATTTCTGAGAAAGTAATGATGTGGTGAATTAAAACGTTTTTATATGAAAATAATTTTTTAGTATTTTTTTTGAAATTACCTTTCTTGAAAATGATCTTAAGATATCTTTTTAAAAACATTTCTTATGGAAAATAATCTTCAAACATTTTGAAGTGTCTGATGCCACATTAAAGCATTTGAATCACATTCCCCATAAAATAATAATATTAAAAGATTATTTAAATATAGTTAAAATAAGTATATTACTAATATAAAATTTCAAATGGTAGTGTATACATCTCATAAAGGAACATAGATATATAACAAAACATGTGTCACAAAGAAGGAAAATTGAGACAAAATTACCTTACTCATTGGGTAACTTTTGAACCATGAAACCCCGTGGAATAGAGATCATCAAATGGATATTTAAATAAACATAATGTAAATTAAAAAATTTATAGAATGAATTCATGGGAATTATTCACTCCACATAAAATAAATAAGTGGTGAATAAGGCATGTATCTTATAGAAATAAAAAGTGATATGAAATTCCGTTAAAAATTTCATATCAACGATGTAAGAATTTATGTATGGGGTAATTATGTTTAGAAATAGTTTATCCACAAATAGAGAATTATATATTACAATAAAAATAAATAAATATAGATTCCACACATAATCATGGAATAATATAATCAATGAAGTATGCGTAAAACCCAGTGAGTGAAAATTGAGTTATGAAACCACTTACCTCACACTTCCCTTTAGTGGATCATTATATAAAATACTTTATAATGGTTAAAATAATGTTATTTACTTACTATAGAAGTATATTCATATTTATAATACCTAATATGATCCTTCTATAAAATCTTACAACCCATTCATTAATAATATTTCATTTTTTCCATTTTTTTCAGGTGCGTTTGTTTCATGGTTTCGTGATCTGTTCATTAGTGTAAAATAATGGTTGCTATTGTAAAATATGGTTAAAACAATAAAATTAGAATTTAATATTATTAATTTAATTTCTTTTGTATAAATTTTCCCCTAAATCACTTTTATTTATAACCAGAGGATGATTCATTAGATAAAACATCAATGATAAACGTTTAGTTTATTTTGGAAGTTTTTCTGAACTCCATGAACTTGTTTCATTTTATTAACTATTATGAGTATATATTTGTAAATTAATATGAAATAGGATACAATATACATATTAAAAACTTATTTAATCTTAAAAATAGTTTTAATACTAAACATTAATGCAGTAATGAAAATATAACAAAAACATTATTCATGTAGAAAATTAATCGGCATAAATTGGACAATAATTTTCTTCTTTCAATAAGAGTAGATGAGAATTGTAATGGATATGATATATTACATTAGAAACATAAAAATAAATTATTTAAATTATTATTAATTTTTCATTCATTTATGTATGAATTAGGTGAGCAGAAATTTAAAAAAGAAAACAAATTAAGAGAGGCAGTTTGGGAAAATTACCTCTTGAATATCACCTTCTTGAGAGGCCCTTGAGGACCGTGGATTTTTTTCATTTTACTGAGACTAGAAGAAATTTGACATTGGGATAGTTAGGAGTATAGGTTTTGATAGATATTTGAGGAACTTTAATGATATTTTGTCTAAATGGGGTGGTATTTATAATTGAGGAGAGGTTGGATTAAGTGATTAAATAATGAATATTTTATATTTAAAGACAACCATTTTGAGGTGGCATTAAATTCAACATACTTAGATAGAAATTAATATTTTGGAAGATTTATAAAGACATTACACACATCAATAAAACATTTAAATTTCATAGTTTTTATTTATTTTAATCCTTTACCCTTTTGAACTTTAACATGTTTCATTTTCTTAACTATACCGCGGTAAATATTTTTTCTACCATTGTAAATTTTTTTATATCTAAAAATGAAATTATAATTACATCATAATATGTAACTTATTATTCAAAATATGTATTCCATTTTAGATAATTAAATTTCTATAATTGTAAAAATAAGATATTAAATTAATCCCGTTGACACAACGAAAAAGTGGGTTTTTAAAGTGAATAGTTCAGAAGGTCACAATGTATTTAAATCAAATTCAAATGTTAAATTTATTACAATGAACTAAATTAGTTTAATTGATATAAAAATATATATTTATACTTAAAAACAAAAAAACATAATTTTACTATTTAAATGTAGTAGATGAAAATTTAGTTTGGAACTAAAATATAGTATTTTTTACTATTCATCCAAAAATGATGTTTCTTATAAAAATTACAAAAACTAATATAAAATAATTATTTTTATCCCACTCTAAAATATGGAGTTGATTTTTTCATATAAATACTCTAAATGTATCAAAACTTATATTTAAAATCGGTTCTTCCTTAAATGTTGATAAAAATACGGTTTTGAAATATTTCAGTTTTTATGCATAAGATTATTTTGGATATTGTATTATTCCTATAAAATATTTTAGATGAATATAAAAAATATTTTATTTAATATATGACATATATATATATATTTCATTAATATCAATCAATAATTTTAATTAATTTTATTTATTAAGACAATATTAATTTGAGAGTGTAAAAATAAAACTATATCGTTTATAATAAATTGGTATATATTTTCATTTATAATTAATTGGTAACTGATTAATTTATATTATAAACCTTATAATTTAGTAAGTATTTAAAAATATTCATAACATCCCATTTAACTTCTAGGTTATATCTTACTACAATAATTTTTTTAATAATATATTATTTTTCGGAAAAACTCAGTCTTGCATTTAACCCAGGCTATCAACGGAACTCAATATTTTGTATAACAAAATTTGATCATAGTGTCATGTATACCACAATCATATCTCAGTGTTTTGTATAAATCAAGATAAACATAGTGTTTTTCATATAAGAAAATCTATATTCATTATTGTTTAAATTTCCAAAATTTAAAAACATTCAACTAAATATAAAAACTATTTCACAAAATATATAGGGTTAAAGACACCATCTTTAACATATACCACATTAGGTTCATCCTATATAATTTATAGCCATATTTAATTTAAATCCCTCATTATGGTTTATAATTTTTTTGTGAATTTACAATGCATATCCCCCTATTTTTTCAAACCATATGTATAGCATGTACCATTGTCAATGAGTTGTTCCCAATTGATTATAGGTTAATATAGTGTTTTCAGGGTTGTTAAACTTATATATGTATTTACCAGAGAAAAATTAAATTTCACTATCCAGAATGGGATTTAATTTTTTGGAAACCACTCTCTCTTTCCATTACCAAAATTCTAGGACATTTTCCTATACTTTGAGTCATCCTTAGAATTATCATTTGAGATAGCTCTAAACATATCCTTAAAAACATCCCTTAGGATCTCCATAATGTTTTCTCGTTCTTGTTTCAAAAGGAAAACTAAACTTATCATATGATACCATCTATAGGGAAGCAGTATTATCATACATAATCATTACATCATTTATATGGAATATTCCTTACATTACATTAACACATTACTGAGGACTATAGTTGTTTAGTTCCATTGGAAACATGGAAACAGAAACATTGGTCAATAAGTGAGCTATTTTATATCCCATTGTTTTCTTCAAAACTATCCCCCTTTTAGAAATGTCATATATAATACATTTCATCATAACCTGTGAAAAGGAAATATAAGAAAGAGTTAGATCAGATGCTCAATAAGGGTAAATATGGGATATTCATAATCATAACATGATAATAAGTGTTTGTGAACACAAGAATAACAATCCAAAACCGTAACCAACATGTCAAAGATCATAATCACGAGTCATGGAATAAATATTGGTAATTTATAAGAAATGAATCATATGGAAATAAAATAATATGAGCTGTGAGGGTATAACATTATCATAAGAAATAGATTTTTGGAATAATACATATGTTTTTGGAATAATCCATAGATTTTTGGCACACACATCATCGTATAATATTGTGAACATGAATAAATAGAAACAGGTTCACTAATTATGGCATGTAAATGAAATCAAGACATTATATAAACTTATGGACATAGAACCAAGTCCATTCATGTCATTATGGAAATGAAATTTAGGTCCGCACATAACATTTTTAACAGGTAATCAGATTCATGCATAATATTGTGACCATGTAATCTTGTGCATACGTAAAAGTGTGAACAAGTAATCATGTTCTCACATAACACTGTGAACTTGTAATTAGATTTATGGATGACATTGTGAACATGTAATCAAGGTCATGCATAATATTTTGAACATGTAATAAGGTTCACTCTTAACATTGTGAATATATAATAAGGTTCATTCATAAAATTTTGAACATATAATAAGGATTAGCTATAACATTTTGGACATGTAATCAGTTTCATGCATAACATTGTGAACACACAATCAGGTTCATAAATAAAATTTTAGATATGTAATCAAGTTCAATAATAACATTGATGAGTTATAAAATGATACCCAATGAATTGGAGGGATATATAATCCCACCCATCACATAGTGAAATCATATATATGTGTGTCACAAGATCATAAACATTCATCATATCATAACCCTTGAAATGAGATGGTAATTATAGACATTTCGTCATATCATAACCTATGGAAAAGAGAAAGGTTCCATAATAATTTCATCATATAATAACCCATTAAAAGAATCATTTCTTATAAGTATTTTATGATGATATATCTTGTGTAATATAAATGAGTTTCATAAATAACTTTCCATCTTAATCAAAAACTATTCAAAGAAAGAATAAGAATAGTGTCCTTGGATCATATCCCCAATAAATCATAAACAATACTAAATTATTTCATTTCTTATGGAGGAGGATTTTTAATAGTCACTAGGAACATTTATTAAGGAAAATAACATTTCATTTAAAATCACTACTTCAAACAAAAATATTTTTCAAAATATTTTTCTTTGAAACCCACTTTAATGACTTATAAATTAAGATTAAAAAATAATTGAATAAATTTCATGATAAAAAGAAAATTTTCTATTTCAAAATAATATTTAAAAAATGAACCTTTTTGGAATCCATTTTCTTTGATAATAAATTTTAAATCTTATAAAGGATACTTTGAAATAATCGAGATATGTTTCTTTGAAAATGTCATTTGAAAACATATAAAAAAATATTTAAAATTAATTGGAATCCTATTCTTTGAAAATAAAATTTTAAAACTTATAAAGAATGTTTTAAAAATATTTTAATTACATTCCTTTTAAAATGATCATCAAGATCATTTAAGAAACAATTTTGAAAATATTTTTATAAAAATTATTTTTGAAGAAAACATAGTTCTGACCGAAGCATGAAATAATGTAAGATCTTATTAAAAACATTATTAAATATATTAAGTACAAAAGATTTGAAAAAGGTACAAATACATAGAAATGTCATGAATAACCATAGTAGAATAAAATTAATAAGAATTACTGATAGTTATATAATGATATTTCAACATTGTATACTTGATCATAAATAATATGGATAAACAGTAAGATTGTATCATAAAAATATTATGAATTTGCTAATGTTGAATACCAATACCCATGAAGTAATAACATAAAATGAAACTTAAATTATTATTATCATGAATAAATTAATGACATTACATGTAAAAGGTTTTGTGTATACACCTCGTAAAAGAATATAGATGAATAACATAACATACATTTCAAAGAAAGAAAATTGATTAAAAATCTCTTAACGATTAGGTAAAATTTAAACCATATTACCCATTAAAGAGATATAATAAAATTGATATTTAAATACCAAAAACATTAAGTAAAATCATCATAAAATAATTTCACTAGTAGTATATACACCACATAAACGAAATATGTGTTCAATATGACTTGTGTATCACAAAAGTAAAAAGGGAAACTGAAATCCCTTAGTGCTTGAGAAACTTTTGAATCATAATCATCATAAAATAATAACATAAATACAATCATTAATTACCATTAAATGATGTATTTTAATGATATATCATTTTATAGGAAAATATATACACCACCAAATGAAACTACTGGTGAATATGGAATAATTCTCTTGGAAATAAACGTGAGACTAGAAATCCAATTACCTTAAGTCTTGAATTCTGTTTTATGCATTAAAAATCTATTATAATAAAAATATGATTATTATACATCTATTATTTAGTAATTTTAATATATATAATACCATATATAGTTTTCTTATGACCTTTTATTGCCTGTTTATTAAAAATTCCATGTTAAAGTTATATTTTTAGGTAATAATTGTGTTTGTTTTCATAAATGTTTTGATTTGTTATATTTTAGATTATATTACCTTAATAATTATATCATCATATCAATAATGATAAACATGATATAAATACCATATATATTCAGTAGATATGTATTTATAATAATCTATAACATATTCAAATATGAAATGAAATACATTGTTTATGGAGATAGTAGGTAGTACGTACACTTGAACATTATTTAAATTTTCTTATCGATTTGAAAAAACAATTATATGAAATATTATAATTCTAGAATAATTTTTTTTCATATATTTCACATATTTTTAGGGAAATAATTCTTAATACATACAATTTATAGTGTTAATGAATCACAACACTTCATGAGGCGATAGTCTGCCGTACACACGAACGCCGTCATCATATTCCAGAAAAAAACATGAAGGTTTGTGTGATATAATAATCCAAGAATATTTATAACATAATATATATCATTAAAACAATATATAAATTTTTTCATCATTATTCCCAACCTTTAATGGTGTTAATGAAAAAATGAACCACATTGGTTCGCGAGGTTGTACTCCTCCTTACATGCAAACGATGATTTCATAAACCATTTGATATAATTGTGTGTTTTTGTTGTTAATAACCTTATAATAACAGAATATTAGTATATTTAATATAATGATATTATTATGTAATCATGATATAAAATAATTAATGTTTTTAGAAGAAAATGAAACCAAAATGTTTGTTGATGAACACAATCTCTTCATTGGGTATCTTTTTTTGCTTTGCACCATATCCCTTAATTCATTTCATTTATTCAAAAGATAAGGATTGTAGGAATGAGTTATTTGTGTTTATATTTTATTTGGTCTAGGATGGTTTGGACCAAATTTTTTTGATGTTGTGAAGAAGGGAGGATATTGACTTCCCTTTTATAATTGAGAAGAAGTGGCATTCTTGTAAATTTTTTACAAAGTGAATTCCAGCCTAAATTTCTCCATGTCAGGTGGCATCAATGATGGACCATTCTAAGTCGTATAAGGTAATTTTTTTGAATATTTCCATCCAATAGGTTTTGTAAATGTTTAGGTACATTTCTATACCTTATATTCTAATTTTAACCACTAAGTAATATTGTTTTTACAGTAATCTCTGTAATTATTTTTAAATTATTTCACCCATAACATTGATCAAAAATTAAGTTTGACTTATTATAAATTATTAATTACTTATATTTAAAATTTGTAATCTTTTTTTTCAAATTAATTTTACTTAAGTTGTATAAGTTAATTAAAAATTAATTCTATAGATGTATAGAGAAAACTTGTTTTTAATGAGAAAAATAACAAATGTTTACCGAGTTTATATATTCAATTTTCATATAAAATTGATAAAAATTATCTAAATTAGATAAATATATGGATTTTTTATATATTTTGGCTTTAAAAAATTTAATATATTTTTAACAATACAATTTATTCAAATGAAATGATATTTTACAACTAAAATTCATTCTTTTTCAATATTTTTCAAAAATTGAAACTTCTTAGAAAAATACTTAAGTTTCGCACTAAGATAATTTTATAAATAAAATTTAAAAAATTATATTTATTTTATAAAATTAATTACCTATAATTTTAATAATTTATTTTTAAAATAAAGTCACTATAAAAAGTGGTAAAACTACTTTTTAGAAAAATATAGTTTTAAGCATGCAATTGGATTTATTCATATCTATTGTCTAGAAATCATATAAGATGAATTTTAAACAATTTAATGAATAAAAAATATATAAATTTTGATAAAATAACTAACCAAAAGTTATTTTATTAACTTATTGATATAAAACACAATTTTTCCTATAAAATTATTTTTTCAGAAAAAATATTTCATTTTATTTGAAAAGGTTTTTATTTAAATTTATAAATAAATTTTCACCAAAAAATTACATAACAATTTGTAAAAAATATCTTAAAAATTTAGTTAATAATTTTCATACTTCCATTCCAATGGCTAGTTGATAATTTTCATATTAAATAATGATATTAATATTATATTTTATCTCGTTAAAACTCGGACTTGCATGTAATATAAGCTATCAAAGGAACTAGATATTATATGTAACAGATGTAAAATTAGTGTTGGATTTACCTCAAAATAATATCAGTGTTGCCTATAGAGAAATATTTGTTTTTATGTTTTATAAAAAATTTAACCTAGTGAAGCATGCAACTCAATCCATCAAATAATTTTAATTTATTTGAAAAAAAATTCATAAAAACAGGGGGTTTACATATACTCTTTCGTACCATAATTAGATCCCCTCTACTAGTTAGTAGCCTCTACTATATAGGGAGAGATGCTTGATTCCATGTGGCCCCAAGTTTGGATACTTATGAGTGATTTAGGTCAGGTACATCACAATAGGGCTAATAGTGTGTTTATAGAGAGGACATATGATATTGGGAGTATGATATTTGTGCTGTGTGATTTATTTTTAGGGGAACATTTTTTTGATAAATTTTGGTATGTGAGATATAATGCCCACAAAAACATATATATATATATATAACAATTTTATTTTAAGGATCGTGATTATAGAGATCTATGGGGTATCTCTAGTAGACATTACCAAGGTATGGGATATATTTATGGTTTATCTTTTACACTCATAGATAAATTAGTATGCATTGATCAATTCATTTTATGTTTAAGGATTGTGAAGGATCCTATTGATAATGTTTATACTCATCCGTTATTTTGATTATAATTTTTAGATATTCAAGAATGTGATAGTGTTGAATCCACATGATGTTGGTTTATTTGGTGGTTTATATATAGAGAAGAAGTTTTGTTATACTATTTTTTGGGTATACTGTTGTTTTGGGTACAATGTTTTATAGGTTTTTTAGTTGTATATTTCAATTGAAAGTTATTTTCTTCTAATTTATTTATATTTCATTACATATATTAATGATATTTTTTGAATTCACATTAGATATTGCACTATGATGGTGTTTTACCTCACTTATTCCTTATTTTACATCATTGTCTTGGATTATTTAGAAAATGTATCCTATTTGAGATTTTTTAGACCATCGACTTCTATCACCAATATTTGGTATATTGATGACTAGTTTGGGGTGTTTCATTCAGTACTTATTGGTTACCCATGGAGGGATATCAACCAAAATCGAGACATGAAAGGCACCTAGAACCAAGAATATAAAATTTTGTCTATTAGAGGTGTTTCCCATTTTATTTGAAAACACTCAAGAACAAAAATGATAAAAACCCAAACACATAATAAAATTATATAAAAAACATCTATAGTAAAACACAAACACTCTTATTAATTGTTAATTACCTAGGTAAATATTAACCTTACCAATTAATGCATTAATAAAAAATTTCATTCTTATAAGTGGCAATGTGATAGTGTGGGTGTTATTATAATTCGTAAATATTTAATTAAAACTTTATGAATAATTTAATTATTAAAAAAGAAAATTTATTTTCATAAAATGTATTCATAAATTATTGTTTTGATGTCTTATGACTATAGGAAAATTTTATGAGACCTTAGTTAATTTTTCAATTTATTATAAAATCAGTTATAATTTTAATATATATATATATATATTCAAATAAATGATAATTTTATTTAAAAATTAAACATAACTTTTTTAGAAATTTATTTTCATAAAATGAAGTTCATTTTTGGATTCTACAGATCAGAAAATGGTTAGGGTGATGTTTTGGAATTTTTCTGAAATACTTGAATTTTTTATTTATAGTAAAATACGATAATTTACGATAAGTGCTAAAACCTAAATTTCTGTATCTTTGTTGACTCTTGGATTATGTAAATGGCCATTGTTTCGAACTCATATGCACGTATTACTATTTTTTTGTCACAAAAAACAATACTATTCATAGTCTTGAGCTAAAATATTAAACTAATGATTAAAATAATGGGAACCCCCTCCTCCCCTCTGCTACAAATACCACCCCTCTTTTCCATAATCCCTTGGTATCATCAAAATACCAAATCATCTCCCCTAAAGAGGTTCTCAAGGAAGTTATTCTCAAGAGGTAAACTTCTCTTTTCATTCCATTTATTTTCTTTCAATTTCCTTTCTTTCTTTTTTCATTCCTCACCTTTATTCATCCAAATTTTATGATAACTATAGTAAATTAGATGTATTTTATGGTTTTTATGATAATGGAATAATTCATCATCATTTCCCATTTCCCATCCTTTTATACTAGAAATGGAATCACCATCTAAGATGTGTTAAATTATCACATTCAAGGACGATAGGTTTTTAGTTTCTATTACCTAATTCAATTCTGGTCCTGAAACTATTTTGATTGTAGAACCAGAATATAATAATTGTATTATATCTAATTTAATGTTTTTGAATCTTTTTTACACATGATATTAATTTATAAATCAAACTGTGTTCAATGTGATCAAAAACTTCCATTTAACCAAAAGTGTTGTCGTTAATGTTTTATATAATGATCCATCATCACTCCAAACAACCAAATGAATTTTATAACCATGTAATATTATGGATGTTCACTAATAACATACAAAATCAATTATAAACAAAAATTTTCATCTTACATTATTATTCGTACATGTATTTAAGTAAACCAATCATGAAAACCAAGGAAACATACGCTCCCAAACAATGAAATTGAACCTCTTAAACCATCAAAAAAGGTCATGAATAAACTTAATAAGGCTATAATAAATCAATTTAATTTAGAAGAGGTTCTAGAAATATTAATTAATGAATGTTATTTGGTTATCTAGAACATTAAGATCAAGTGAAGGACACTGTCAGACATAAGGTAAGGGATTCTACCCGAACCTTCATTATTCATTTGGGGTGTTCTATATTTCTTTTTACCCAAAATTAGTTATCTGTTATTTTTAAGCACATATTATAAATTATGTTAATATTATTCAACCTCATGTATCAATATACATTCATTATTATCTTTTAGGGATATACATGTTCTTAAGTGGTTCCCTCCTCAATACTTCCCGATACGTAAACCCGTTTTAAGAGAACTTCCTAAATTCTTACCCAATTTCAAGTGCTCTCTATCATCAATTTTAAGATAGAATTGTTTTTATAAAATCTATATTTTTATTATTAAAACATTATTATTTCACTTTTGGTTTTATACCAAATATTATTCCCAATTCAATTTTAAATACTCTTTAGTATTTTCCTTAAAACCACACAAAAATGTTTTAATGATTATATTTCATAAATAGTCTTTTAATTGTTGTCACTTCTGTTTGAAATCACCTACCATGATATATTCATATTTTCCCTTATCAATGCCCATGCATTTTTTAATTCCATTATTTCATGGTCACTTGTATGATACACCCATCTATTATGATTTAGGAAATGATTATGACACCCATTTCTTTCCATGTGTACCCTTATGTTTATTTACGATTGATTATTTATGATTCTATATGTGGAAAGAATATTTTTGACCATGTTATGATGGGTGCACCCAAATAGTGCTCAAATGATTTGTGTAAAGTAGATTATCAGGAGATTTTATATTCAATGGTCTTGGCAGTTATCCTTCACTCATGCTACCATGTGCAACAATATTATTGGTTAACAATGAATTGTGCTCCTCTATGTGCAATGATCCTTGAATCATGCTAAATTGTTGTTTTATGTTGTTGCCACATTATTATGACTCCATGTTTATATGATCCCATATTTACTTATTATGATTTCACATGTTTCATTCCTTTTTATATCATTATTCCATTCCTTCTAACCCATGTGCTAAAGAATTATTATTGAACTTATTCCCTTACTGGACCTTTAGCTCATCCCTTTGTTTATGTTATCCCTAGGTTGTCCTATGATGATGTATGGGAAAAATGGAAATTAAAATATCTTTATGATGACTAAATAAATAAATTTTTTATTTAGTCTCATATTTTATGTTTTATGTACCTAGTATTCCAAGACACTAGACTTTACGATCCTTGGCTTGTAATATTATGCTTTATTATTCATAAAATCATGTAATGATATGTGCAAAAGGCTAGGGTCACTATAGTTGGTATTAGAGAAAGGCCTAGTTATTTTTGGAGATTAATAATAGAGCACTTTAGTAAGAACCTTATGGGTGAGATTAAGTATAAAAAACATACCTAAATTTTGGTTAGTATAGAGTAATTGGTTTATCAAGAAAATACATCTCTGTCTGGATACGAACAAGTGGGTGTGGCTCTATCATAGATGTATCTAGGGTTAAAACCCAAAAACACTATGTAAAGACCCGTAAAATTCAAGGGAAATTTTTTCTTAATTTTCTTTAGAATTTTACAAGAGCGCGGTTTCAGACGGCACCTGATTCCGAGGCCCGGAGTGCCCGGAATTAATTTCCGAAGTTTGGCTCGGGTACGTTCAGTGAACGAACGAGCGGGAATTCCTATCTTTTGACCCGGTGCTCGGAATTGAAATCTGAGGGCACCGATGAACTCGTAGCGCCGATATTCGCTTAAAGAGACCTTTTCGGGAGTTGCGTTTGTTGCGGGTTGAAAGTTAATTTTAGGTGTTTTTAGTTTGAGTTAAATAAAATTTGTTTAGAACAAATTTTATTATAACTGGTTAAAAACCTACCAAAGGAGGTTGGAAGTGGGACCCACACCCACTTAACCTCCCTTGGGAGGATTAAGTGTGGTGGGGCCCACACGAACCCCTAAACCTTTCAAATCCTCCCAACTCCTTTAACGCCTCTTTTAATGGCTTAAGTTACTTATTTAATTAAGGGAGTTAAACCCTTTTTGAATTTCAAACCTTTGAAATTCTTGTGGTTAAGTTATGTAATAATATAAGTTAAAGCTTATATTATTCTAGGGGATTCTTTTACCACCTTGGGAGGATTTCTTGAGAGCTTTGGAAGCTTTTCTCTTTCTTCTTCAAACTCAACGAAGAACGCGAAGAACGTCGTTCTTCAACGAAGAACTTCTCCACCGAAGAACACGGTCCATCCGCGACGCCGTATCCGCGACGCGACGTACTTCTTCCGCGTCATCTCTTCCGCGACGGTTTTCCGCGACGAACGCCATCGACAACGACTCTTCCTCCGCGACACCGATATTTCACGACTACGTCAACGTGCGACTATCGAGGTAGAGGTTCTTGAGTTCATTGTTTTCTTTATTATTTGACTTTCCTCAAGACTTGACGAGGAACGCTCTTTTTTCCGACGAAGAACGCCGCTTCCTCCTCGGACCTTCTTCGTCGGCATACGAAGATGCGCCAACGACGTATCTCTTCGGGCATATCTCTTCGTCAACGGATTTGACGAACGACGACCGCGACGCCCGACCTCCGCGACGCCATCTTCCGCGGAACGTAGACGAATCTTCGAATCTTAAACCCGAGGTAGGGGTTGTTGATTCATTATTTATTTATTCCATTTCTTGAACGTGGATCTCGCATGTCTAACTTGAGGCTTGAATGTTTAAGTTGAGTTATTTATTTAACGTGAGGGGGGCCGGACCGCATGAACACGGCCGAACCCCCCTCCATCGTTCATGTTGATTATTCTTGCGTGAGGAAGCAAGTGGCGTGGTGCCGTCGCACCACGCGGATGATCGTGCAAATATTTTACGCGGCGCCGTCGCACCACGTCGAGAAAGAATCTTCAAGAACGCGATGCCGTCGCACCGCGTTGAAAAGAATCATGGCACGGCGAAAGGGGCGCGGTGCCGTCGCACCGCGCCGGACGACGAACACCGCGGCCGGTTCCGGGCCGCGGTGGGACGAGGAGACCGCGGCCGGATCCGGGCCGCGGCGGGATGTGAAGACCGGCGGCCGGGCCGCCGGCGTCGGAAGTCGAAGGCGGGACCGGAATTTCCGGTCCCGTTGGTAAAAACCGGCCGGCCAGCTGGCCGGCCGGATGACATAAAACCGGGGGAATAAATCCCCCGGCCGGTTCAACAAAACCCCCCTCTTAATGAGGGGGGCGGTTCTTTGATGAGAGGGGGGGGGGGGGCAGCCGGCCCCCCGGTTCGTTTCCAGCAAGCCCCCCACGTGTGGGGGGCGTCTTCAAATTTTGGGCGCGACATATAGCCGCGCCGTCCATGAAGAAGCGGGGGCTGAGCCCCCCGCGTGCCAGCCTCGTGCGGCGCCAGGCGCCGGCCGCCGCGGCCCGCCGCCGCCGCCGCGCCGCCCCAGGGGGGGGGGGGTCGGGCCGGGTCGGCCCGGACCCGGACCCCCCCGTTTCGAACCAGAATTGGTTTTTAGCCCATAACCTGAGCCTCGGACCTCCGAATGACGAACCCTCTGCGGCAACGCGGTCCTTGGATCGAGACGGTCGTTTCGGTATATCGCACTCAAGGTTTCGGTTTACTTTGAGTTCGGCCGGGTTGGTTCGTTCACGGAACCAACCGGGCCTTCGGAGCAGAAACGCTCATATCTTGAGCTACGGACGTCCGATTGACGTGCCGTCAGCCACGTTGTGTTCCTCTTAGAGAGACGGATCTTTTGGCATACTCCGCCCGAGGTTTGGACGCAGGTGGAGTACGGTCGGGTTGGTTTTGCCTTAAAAACCAACCGGGCCCCGGAGACGAAAATGCCAATAACTCACAGACCGGGCGTCTGATTGACGCGCCGTCTGTTTCGTTGACTTCCTATTGATGAGACGGAACTTTGACATACTCCGCCCGAGTTTTGGATACAGTCGGAGTATGGCCGGGTTGGATTGTACTCGAAATCCAACCGGGCCCCTGGAACGGGAAAGCTAATATCTTTCAGACAGGACGTCCGCTTGACGAACCGTCAGCGGCGTTGGTGGTTACGTTGAGTAACGGTCCCTTTGAGTTTACCCTATGGGATTTCGGGGTACAGTTGAGATACGTCCGGGATTGGTTTCTCTCTCGAAACCAACCGGGCCCCTGGGACGAAAATGCTAATAACTCACAGACCGGGCGTCCGATCGACGCGCCGTCTGTTGCGTTGAGACCCCTGTGACGAGACGGACTTTTGAGATACTTCTTTGAGGGACTTTGTGATACTTGGAGTATCGACCAGTAGCTCGTGGAGCGGACCCTCCCGGAGACGAGCGTGCAGAGTACGGAGACCGTGTATCCGGATGAGACCTGACGACTGCTTGACCGACTCGACTTGGAGTGAGTCGACTAGCCCAGTGGACGGAGCGCCCGGTATTTGGCGGCAGACCCACGGCGGACGGAGCGCCTGGTAGTTGGCAGCAGACCCGCGGTACTCGACAGGAGGAGTACCTCAGTAGGCTATCTGGGTAGCGCCCGGTATTTGGCAGCAGACCCTCAGCGGACGGAGCGCCTGGTAGTTGGCAGCAGACCCGCAGTACTCGACAGGAGGAGTACTTCAGCAGTCTTAGGTTAGTGAGCGGCGGCCTCGGAGTCGTGACAGGACCACTGTACACTCTAGATACGGAGCTCTTCAGCAGTTACGGTTTCGATAATAAAAATCCTGGTTTGAGCTGAGACTTTTGACCTTTGTGTTTCCCCATGATTGAGATGGGTTACTTGATAACTTAGGTATATGTATGGGCATATACCTGGGTAGTGGTTATCCGTTGATCTCATGATCCTTGTGTTTCCTCATGACTGAGATGGGTTACTTGATAACTTAGGTATATGTATGGGAATATACCTAAGTAGATTTTATCTGTTGTGATCTTCTTGTGGTTATCCTTGTTGGTTTTAGTGAGACCTTGAGGGTCTCGGGGTCCCTACTGAGTATCGTTATACTCACCCCTGCACGGGCTATGCCCGCACCTCGTTGTGTTGGTTGCAGACGACGGCCAGTACTGGCAGAGGCCGAGTGTTCGAGGACTGGACGGTACCTGGAGGTGGACTATACGACGAGGCGGTACCCAGAGGCAGACCACTGGGCGGGACATACTTGGAGCAGGCGGCGGGACCCGAGGAGCAGAGGAGCTATCTGTACCCACCCTTCAGGTGGGATTTCCAGTGGACAGCTCGGCGTAGCAGCTTTACTTTTCAGTTGCTGTTTTTCCCTTTCAAGTTGTACTTTACAGTTGGTCTTGTATTTCCGGACCCTTTTTACTTTCCGCACTTTTAGTTGTACTCTGTTTTTGCTTAGTGTTACTTTCTGCTTGCTTACTCTGTGGTGTTTGTTTACTTTACAAAGGCAATGCCTTCCCTTTTTACCGGGATTTACGCCTTGGTGCTAGTCGCCAGCCCCTGGCCTATGGAAGGCGGGCTTGGGGTAGTCACGGCACGGACCCCGAGGGCGGGTCGTGACAAATTGGTATCAGAGGAGTTCGGTTCTACTGTAGAACTTATAACTCTGATGTTTCTTTCTGTGAAGCAATAGTGTTGAGAGTACCGAGTGTGGTTTTCAGTTCAGGGAGTCCAGTGTTGGTGCGGGCGGCCGACGTATCCATACACCAGGACCCTGACAACTGATTTCCGACTTTGTGCACGAAAACACTGATTGCGTGTGTGTTTTCAAAGGTTTTTCCCCTTAAAACAGCTCAAACCAGGTCATCTCAGCAGGTATAATCGTTTGATCGTGTTACGTTGTTTCTTTCAGGATGGCCCCACGACGGCAGCCAGCTAGAGTTCCGAGAATCGAACGTGACAACAGCCCACCGAGCGACGAGGCCTCGGTGCAGGGCCCTTTGTCAGCAGTGGCACCGGCGGTAGCTCTACCCGCCGAGCCCCCGATGCTTCCAGCAGCAGCCGCTGACGATGCACGTCGCCTCAGCGCACTACATGAGTTTCATCGCCAGCGACCGCCCAGGTTTCAAGGGGAGACGGATCCCCAGGCTGCAGAGGACTGGCTGGAGGCAGTGGTACGAGTGTTTAGGCTAGTGAGGACACCAGCAGACCTCATGGTGATCCTCGCTGCGAGCCTACTACACGCAGCAGCAGGTAGGTGGTGGAGCCACTTGTTTCAGTTTTGCGATGAGATGAACTTCGCATGGGAAGACTTCGAGACCTTCTTCAGGGTGGAGTTTGTGCCAGTATCTCTACACCCCGAGCGTGTACAGGAGATTCTGCCTTTACCGCGTGTTTTTCGATCAGAAGCCGAGTCATCTGTGGGCAGTAGACAGATGATGCAGAGGTCCAGGAGGACCAGACCAGCAGTTGGGCGATCTCGGGTTTTAGGACCAGTGGTGCAGGGCACCCAGAGTGGGAACAGAGCTAGCCGTGCAAGGAGCAGGTTGTGTTACTCATGCCGCAGAAAGGGTCACCTGGCACGTGACTGTCCGACTCCTCGATCCGCAGGCTTGGAGGGAGCCACCAAGGTTGAGGCAGCGACAAATGCTTGAGCAACAGTAAAGCAGGTGGACAGGAGCGGAACTAGTGGATACGTCTCTTGTACTTCTAGTTCCATGTTGATGTTGCTTTTGTGTAGCGTCTTGTATTATGAGCTGCAATAATAAAAGACGCATCCTTTGTGATGTTTTCATTCCTGTCCTCTTTTGTGATGTTACTAAGAGGTTCCAGTTGACTGTTGACTTGACCCTCACTTGTGAGACATCTACTGGAGGAGACCAGTTACCACACACCGATGCCGACAGTGTGACTCAACCCTTGGAGGCGAGAGTAACGGTTGGATCTCTTAGTAGTAGCGTCGAGGCCTTACGACGTCATCCTTGGTATGGATTAGTATCATCCATGTTAGGATTGACTGTTTTAGGCAAATAATGTGGTTCATCCAGGGGATGAGACCAGGTTTCTCTTATCGGCAAAGAAGAAATCTCGCAGCTCTTGTGGGACCAGAGATGGTCCGGGCCACGTCAGAAGAGGTCCATGTCATCCAGGAGCGGATGAGGAAAACACAGAGCCGGCAGAAGTCATACGCTGACAGGAGGCGGAGGCCACTGGAGTTCGAGGATGGCGACCACGTCTTCTTGCGGGTCTCACCTCGACGTGGTATTCGGAGATTTGGCCGAGGCGACAAGTTATCTCCGCGCTTCATCGGACCCTTCCAGGTCCTCAGCAGGGTTGGTGAGGTGGCTTATCGCCTGGCTCTACCACCTCAGATACACCGGGTGCACGACGTCTTCCACGTGTCTCAACTGAGGAGATACGTGCACGACCCGACGCACATCTTTGACCATGGGGAGCTTGACGTTGACGATGGGGCGACTTTTACGGAGGTCCCGGTGGAGATAGAGGATCGACAGGAGCGGGTCCTACATGGGCGATCGATTCCTCTTGTGCGCAACAGATGGCGGCATGGGAATCTCCAGGAGAGCACATGGGAGCGGGAGGCTCAGATGCGTGCTCAGTACCCTCTTTTGTTTCCCTAGTTTTTGTTGTATCTTTACGGGGACGTAAAGCCCTGAGGTGGGAGTAATGTAAAGACCCGTAAAATTCAAGGGAAATTTTTTCTTAATTTTCTTTAGAATTTTACAAGAGCGCGGTTTCAGACGGCACCTGATTCCGAGGCCCGGAGTGCCCAGAATTAATTTCCGAAGTTTGGCTCGGGTACGTTCAGTGAACGAACGAGCGGGAATTCCTAACTTTTGACCCGGTGCTCGGAATTGAAATCCGATGGCACCGATGAACTCGCAGCGCCGATATTCGCTTAAAGAGACCTTTTCGGGAGTTGCGTTTGTTGCGGGTTGAAAGTTAATTTTAGGGGTTTTTTGTTTGAGTTAAATAAAATTTGTTTAGAACAAATTTTATTATAACTGGTTAAAAACCTACCAAAGGAGGTTGGAAGTGGGACCCACACCCACTTAACCTCCCTTGGGAGGATTAAGTGTGGTGGGGCCCACACGAACCCCTAAACCTTTCAAATCCTCCCAACTCCTTTAACGCCTCTTTTAATGGCTTAAGTTACTTATTTAATTAAGGGAGTTAAACCCTTTTTGAATTTCAAACCTTTGAAATTCTTGTGGTTAAGTTATGTAATAATATAAGTTAAAGCTTATATTATTCTAGGGGATTCTTTTACCACCTTGGGAGGATTTCTTGAGAGCTTTGGAAGCTTTTCTCTTTCTTCTTCAAACTCAACGAAGAACGCGAAGAACGTCGTTCTTCAATGAAGAACTTCTCCACCGAAGAACACGGTCCATCCGCGACGCCGTATCCGCGACGCGACGTACTTCTTCCGCGTCATCTCTTCCGCGACGGTTTTCCGCGACGAACGCCATCGACAACGACTCTTCCTCCGCGACACCGATATTTCACGACTACGTCAACGTGCGACTATCGAGGTAGAGGTTCTTGAGTTCGTTGTTTTCTTTATTATTTGACTTTCCTCAAGACTTGACGAGGAACGCTCTTTTTTCCGACGAAGAACGCCGCTTCCTCCTCGGACCTTCTTCGTCGGCATACGAAGATTCGCCAAAGACGTATCTCTTTGGGCATATCTCTTCGTCAACGGATTTGACGAACGACGACCGCGACGCCCGACCTCCGCGACGCCGTCTTCCGCGGAACGTAGACGAATCTTCGAATCTTAAACCCGAGGTAGGGGTTGTTGATTCATTATTTATTTATTCCATTTCTTGAACGTGGATCTCGCATGTCTAACTTGAGGCTTGAATGTTTAAGTTGAGTTATTTATTTAACGTGAGGGGGTCCGGACCGCATGAACACGGCCGAACCCCCCTCCATCGTTCATGTTGATTATTCTTGCGTGAGGAAGCAAGTGGCGTGGTGCCGTCGCACCACGCGGATGATCGTGCAAATATTTTACGCGGCGCCGTCGCACCACGTCGAGAAAGAATCTTCAAGAACGCGAAGCCATCGCGCCGCGTTGAAAAGAATCATGGCACGGAGAAAGGGGCGCGGTGTCGTCGCACCGCGCCGGACGACGAACACCGCGGCCGGTTCCGGGCCGCGGCGGGACGAGGAGACCGCGGCCGGATCCGGGCCGCGGCGGGATGTGAAGACCGGCGGCCGGGCCGCCGGCGTCGGAAGTCGAAGGCGGGACCGGAATTTCCGGTCCCGTTGGTAAAAACCGGCCGGCCAGCTGGCCGGCCGGATGACATAAAACCGGGGGAATAAATCCCCCGGCCGGTTCAACAAAACCCCCCTCTTAATGAGGGGGGCGGTTCTTTGATGAGAGGGGGGGGGGGCAGCCGGCCCCCCGGTTCGTTTCCAGCAAGCCCCCCACGTGTGGGGGGCGTCTTCAAATTTTGGGCGCGGCATATAGCCGCGCCGTCCATGAAGAAGCGGGGGCTGAGCCCCCCGCGTGCCAGCCTCGTGCGGCGCCAGGCGCCGGCCGCCGCGCCGCCCCAGGGGGGGGGGGGTCGGGCCGGGTCGGCCCGGACCCGGACCCCCCCGTTTCGAACCAGAATTGGTTTTTAGCCCATAACGTGAGCCTCGGACCTCCGAATGACGAACCGTCTGCGGCAACGCGATCCTTGGATCGAGACGGTCGTTTCGGTATATCGCACTCAAGGTTTCGGTTTACTTTGAGTTCGGCCGGGTTGGTTCGTTCACGGAACCAACCGGGCCTTCGGAGCAGAAACGCTCATATCTTGAGCTACGGACGTCCGATTGACGTGACGTCAGCCGCGTTGTGTTCCTCTTAGAGAGACGGATCTTTTGGCATACTCCGCCCGAGGTTTGGACGCAGGTGGAGTACGGTCGGGTTGGTTTTGCCTTAAAAACCAACCGGGCCCCGGAGATGAAAATGCCAATAACTCACAGACCGGGCGTCCGATTGACGCGCCGTCTGTTTCGTTGACTTCCTCTTGATGAGACGGAACTTTGACATACTCCGCCCGAGTTTTGGATACAGTCGGAGTATGGCCGGGTTGGATTGTACTCGAAATCCAACCGGGCCCCTGGAACGGGAAAGCTAATATCTTTCAGACAGGACGTCCGCTTGATGAACCGTCAGCGGCGTTGGTGGTTACGTTGAGTAACGGTCCCTTTGAGTTTACCCTATGGGAGTTCGGGGTACAGTTGAGATACGGCCGGGATTGGTTTCGCTCTCGAAACCAACCGGGCCCCTGGGACGAAAAGGCTAATAACTCACAGACCGGGCGTCCGATCGACGCGCCGTGCGTTGAGACCCCTGTGACGAGACGGACTTTTGAGATACTTCTTTGCGGGACTTTTTGATACTTGGAGTATCGACCAGTAGCTCGTGGAGCGGACCCTCTCGGAGACGAGCGTGCAGAGTACGGAGACCGTGTAGCCGGATGAGACCTGACGACTGCTTGACCGACTCGACTTGGAGTGAGTCGACTAGCCCAGTGGACGGAGCGCCCGGTATTTGGCGGCAGACCCACGGCGGACGGAGCGCCTGGTAGTTGGCAGCAGACCCGCGGTACTCGACAGGAGGAGTACCTCAGTAGGCTATCTGGGTAGCGCCCGGTATTTGGCAGCAGACCCTCAGCGGACGGAGCGCCTGGTAGTTGGCAGCAGACCCGCAGTACTCGACAGGAGGAGTACTTCAGCAGTCTTAGGTTAGTGAGCGGCGGCCTCGGAGTCGTGACAGGACCACTGTACACTCTAGAGACGGAGCTCTTCAGCAGTTACGGTTTCGATAATAAAAATCATGGTTTGAGCTGAGACTTTTGACCTTTGTGTTTCCTCATGATTGAGATGGGTTACTTGATAACTTAGGTATATGTATGGGCATATACCTGGGTAGTGGTTATCCGTTGATCTCATGATCCTTGTGTTTCCTCATGACTGAGATGGGTTACTTGATAACTTAGGTATATGTATGGGCATATTCCTAAGTAGAGTTTATCTGTTGTGATCTTCTTGTGGTTATCCTTGTTGGTTTTAGTGAGACCTTGAGGGTCTCGGGGTCCCTACTGAGTATCGTTATACTCACCCCTGCACGGGCTATGCCCGCACCTCGTTGTGTTGGTTGCAGACGACGGCCAGTACTGGCAGAGGCCGAGTGTTCGAGGACTGGACGGTACCTGGAGGTGGACTATACGACGAGGCGGTACCCAGAGGCAGACCACTGGGCGGGACATACTTGGAGCAGACGGCGGGACCCAAGGAGCAGAGGAGCTATCTGTACCCACCCTTCAGGTGGGATTTCCAGTGGACAGCTCGGCGTAGCAGCTATACTTTTCAGTTGCTGTTTTTCCCTTTCGAGTTGTACTTTACAGTTGGGCTTGTATTTCCGGCCCCTTTTTACTTTCCGCACTTTTAGTTGTACTCTGTTTTTGCTTAGTGTTACTTTCCGCTTGCTTACTCTGTGGTGTTTGTTTACTTTACAAAGGCAATGCCTTCCCTTTTTACCGGGATTTACGCCTTGGTGCTAGTCGCCAACCCCTGGCCTATGGAAGGCGGGCTTGGGGTAGTCACGGCACGGACCCCGAGGGCGGGTCGTGACACACTACACTAATATAGAATTGAATGGGAACTGGTGAATGATAATTGGCCTTACTGCACTGCTAGTTTTTCACACCTGAGGGATATGGTCTTGTAAATTTATATGTTCATTATGAAACATTACAAAAGGAATAAAAAAATATCCCATAAGAATATATGTTTAGAAAAAAATCAAGGATAACCCATACAGAAACCTAAGTAATCACTAGTTAGGATATACTTTTCTATTTTGATTTTATCCTTTTATATTTAAATTTTCATTGTTATGCTTATTAAAAAAGAATATAAGCCCCTAAATAGTAAGTTATTTTTCAGAGTTAATAGAAATAAATAGAAGAACATGTTCCAATAATCAATGTGATATGGAATGTGAATAATTCTGCAATGATATTCCAAATATTATGGGAATGGGCCATCAAAAATTCGTGACTGTACATTATCAACTAGCTCAAGTTATTAATAATAACATGAATCTTGTGGAACTCCCTCATCCTCTAAGAAAAGAGAATGTTGTCATTGAATCCTTCAGGCAGTAAAGGCCTCCCATGTTCAGTGGATCTATCAGTCCCATCTTCGCAGAATAGTGGATTAACTCCATTGAAAATATTTTACAATACCTCTAGCACTCAGAAGAAAAGAAATTCATATTAGAGGTCTACCATTTTGACAGAGAAGCTAATCAGTGGTGGAAACTGATCAAGAATATAAAGTCCAATGAGGAAATTGAATCCATGGATTATGAGGAATTCAAGAAATTTTTTCAAGAAATTTTTTCCCTCAAACCCTCCATGTTAAGATGGAGATATAGTTCCTTGGACTCATGTAGAAGGAAGATGAGTCCATAAAGGCATCTGAAAAAAACATCACAAGTCTTGGAAGATACACCTCAGGATTTTTTATTAACACAAAAATAAAGGTGGATCGATTCTTTAGTAGACTAAAGTTGAGTCTATGAAAAGTGTTAGTGATTTTATACATACACAGTTATGATGAGACTGTTCGTTGTGTCCTCAAGGTTTAAATGGAGATAAGAAACTCCTAGTGGTATCATGGGCCCGGTTAAAAAAAAGCATAAGATGGAGTCTAATATGGGTGGTTAGAAAAATAAATCCCATGATGGAATGAAGATCGAACATCCAATGAGTTAAAATTGTGGGAAGAAGTATCCTGGGAACTGTCTAAAGGGAACCAGGGATTGCTTAAAATTTGGAAAGATGGGACATCTAGAAAAGAAAAGCCGAAGAGATCTAAAGAATCCCACTACTGTGAAATAAGAAAGGAAGTTTTAGATCAACACTCAAACTATAGTGTAGTGTACAAATACAAGGAGCATGGTTATTATGAGAACAATCTCCCTAAGACAAGGGTCGTCAGAGGCAATCAATAACAACCTCCATAGGAACAATGAAGGGTTTATGATATCACTACTACTAAGGTGGATCTAGAAAATTGTGTGGTTATAGGTACATGAGTTATTCATTTATGAATAGTGAACACACTATTTTATTCTGGTTCTACGCAATATTTCATATCATGAAATTTTAGAAGAACTCTCCAAATACCACCTCAAAATATGAAGGATTAGTTATCTATGAGAACAAAAAATTGAAAATTTATTACATCTAAGGTTTATAACTCCTCCCCGATAAATGTTTCTGGACAAAACCCCCTAGAAAAATCATTTCATACTTCCTTTTGTGGAGATCGATGTTATCTTGCGCATGTATTGATAGTATTTATACAAATACAACATCAACTGCCGGGAAAGGGAAATAAATCTTCACATCCTGAAGCATCCTCAAATTCATTACAAGTTGAAGGAGGAAGATGAATATAATTTAGAATCATTGTCTCAAGTGTGGATATTATAACCTTATAAAAAATCATGTATACATCAAATTATTGAGACAAAAGAGGTGATACTTCTCAAAGATATTCCCATCTTGAAGGATTACACTGATGTATTAACTGAAGAATTTCATGGTCTTCCTCCTGATTGAGAGGTTTAGTTCTCATTTGAACTTACTCTGGGATCCAAACCTATATCAAAGAAACTGTATAGAATGGCCACTATAGAGCTGGAAGGGATAAAGAATTGGTTACAAAAGAATATGGAGAAGGGTTTTATATACCCAAGTGCTTCACCATGGGGTGTGCCAATCCTTTTTGTCAAGAAGAAGTATAGTTCAGTGTGCCTCTACATTGATTATCATAAGATCAATAAAATTACAATAATGAACAAGTATCCCCTACCTTGAATAGATGACTTGTTTGATCAACATCATGGGGCTAGTTATTTCTCTAAGGAAGACCTTAGGTTAGGACATCACCAATTAAAGTGAAGAAGGAAGGTATTCCCAATACTATATTTTTAAGAAGGTATGGACACTATGATTTCATAGTGATTCCCTTCATACTAACTAATGATCTATCAAATTTCATGGATATAATGAATAGTTTCTTTAGAGAATACCTTGACAAATTTGTGGTAGTCTTTATCAAGGATATCCTGATATACTCCAAGAACTAGGAGGAACACAAGGAGAATTTGAATACTATGCTAATGAATTTGTGAAAGGAGAAACTATATGAAATATATAGAAAATGTGAGTTAATGATGGAGGAAGTATCATTCTTGATGCAATTAATCACTAGTAAAGGGATATCT
This sequence comes from Viscum album, assembly GCA_963277665.1. Taxonomy (NCBI): domain Eukaryota; kingdom Viridiplantae; phylum Streptophyta; class Magnoliopsida; order Santalales; family Viscaceae; genus Viscum; species Viscum album. The sequence continues at coordinate 899,221,271 of OY728120.1, forward strand.
GTAGACCCTTCCAAGACAAAGGCAATTGAAGAATTTCCCATGACAACATCTAAATTAGAGATTTGTAGCTTTCTTGGTCTAGTTGGATATTATCAATGATTTTTGAATAAATTCTGACAATATTCCAACCTAATGATCAAGCTGAAATGGAAGGGGGTGAATTTATTATGGGCTTAAGAATGTGAGGAATGCATTAAGGAGATCAAAAAGAGGCTTATCACTATGCCAATACTCACACTCCCAACAAGTGGAGAACTCTTTATAGGGAAAAGTATTTATTTAAGGAAGGGATTAGGTTGTGTGTTGATGAAAAATGATAAAGTGATAGCCTACGCCTTAAGGAAGATGAAAATACATGAGAAAAACCATCCTACACAAGATCTAGTGTTGGCAGCTATGATCTTTTCATTGAAAAACTTGCAGCATTATATCTATAGGGAGAAGTGTGAGATATATACTAATCACAAGAGTCTAAAATATATATTCAAAAAGAAAGAGATTAATATTCTATAGAGGATGGTCAGATCTCATCATGGATTATGACTTCTCAATCCACTACCATCCTAGCTAGTAAGGCAAATATGGTGGAAGATTCTCCAAGTAGAATGGATCCTGCAACTTTATCAATGATGATAATTTGAAAAGGATCCAATATTCTTAGATTTACAAAGGATGTACATGGAAGTAATTTAGTGAGGAATATCATCAATCCTTTCATAAATGATTTCCCAACCATCCCTCATGTATAATCTAATAGATGCTCAAATAAATGATGTGGAAATTTAGAAAATGGTGGAAGCAATCAGAAATGAAAAATCCCCTAAGATCAAGATTAACGAGGAAGGATTTGTATGATTTGTGTCACAATTATGAGTACCATAAGATATAGAGATAAATAATGATCTTTTGAATGACTCACATATTTCAACTTTCTCTATTCCACCAGAGAGCATATAGATGTATCGAGATCTCTGAAATAACTTTTGGTGGGACAATATGGAGAAATAGATTTTTGAATATACATCAAAGTGATTTGTGTGTAAAAATGTGATGGTTTAAAGACATAAGTAAAAGGGGATGATGAAACCACTACCCATACCAACATGGAAGTGGGAGAAAATCACCATGGACTTTATCGCTGTACTTTATAAGGAAATCCATAGGAAACAATGCTATATGGGTCATTGTGGATCGCCTTAAAAAGACAACTCACTTTATCGTAATTCAAGAGGGCTTATAATTGGATCAACATTCATAGATATATATCAAAGAGCTGGTAAGGCTGCATGGAGTAACACTATCTATTTTATCTTTTAAGGATTCAAGATTCACCTTGACATTCTGGAAAAGTCTTCAACATGCTCTAAGCATTGAACTAAAATTTAGTACGTCCTGTCATCGTCAAAATGATGGAAAATCTGAGAAAACTCATCATACACTAGAAGACATGTTGAGAGTGCGTTATATGGACTTTAATGGTGGGTGGTACCAACATCTTCCATTGGGAGAATTCTCATATAACAATAGTTTCCACTTTAGCTTCCAAATGGCACCATATGAAGCCATTTAGGGGAAAAAGGTGTAGAACACAGACATGTTGGGATTAATTCAGTGAGCATAAGCTGTTAGGACCTGAAATTGTCGATGAAATGGTGCGGAAGTTAAAAACCATTTATAAACACATCAAGGAATCCAAAATTTGACAAAACTGTTATGCATACAATATTCATTGGGACCTTGAGTTCAATGTTTGATACATGGTATCCCCACACATATATCTATGGAAAAAGGTCATGAGGCTTTGGAGGAAAGAAAATCTAATACCCAGGTACATCGGCCCCTTCAAGATTCTTCATCATGTTGGAGTTGTGGACTATCAACTATCACTTCCACCTACAATGTCTAAAGTACACGATGTATTCCATGTATCCCTCTTAAGAATGTACATACCAGATCCTTCACATGTACTTCTTCAAAGGTGGTACAGTTGGAGAATGATATTTCTTATGTGGAGGATCTAGTGAAGATCTTGGATCATTGAGATAATGTTATACATAACAAGACTAACCACCTGGTTAATGTATAATGGCAGAACCATAAGTATGAAGATGAAACATGGGAACAACAGGAGGTAATGAAGGAAAAGTACATTCACCTATTCATAGATAAGAATGTAAAATGAAATTTTATGGGATAAATTTTATAAGGGGATGAATGTAATGACCCAATGTTTAATCAATGGAAATTCATTTCTTATAATAATTTCATATAATCTCATGAAATCAATACACAATGAACAACTAATTACTATGTGACCTTAAAACATATTATTTTCATTTTTGTGATTTGAATTTCAAAAATCTAACATACACGGTTGTAATCAGTAAGATGTTTGGAGTCTAATAAGAGAAAGAAAATTTTTGGTGAAAAGTAATTGATCATTTTTAATAGTAATTTTATCTTGATGAGTAGTAATATTAACCTTATCAATATTAAATCATCCATGTAAATTGTAACCCTATAAATGAAATTATAAATATAATTCACCCGAACATATAAGTGACAATATGATAGTATTGGTACTTATATAAGTCATAAATATTTAATTAAACATTTATGAATAAATTAATAATTAAAAAATAAAATTAATTTTCATAAAATTTATGCATAAATTATATTTATGAAATCTTATTATTATATGATAATTTTATGAGACATTAGTTATGTTTTCAGTGTATTATAAAATCAGTTATAATTTTAAAATATTTATTTTTCAAGTAAATGATGATTTTATTTAAAAATTGAATTTCCCATATTTAAAAATTAATTTTCAAAAAATTGAGCTCATTTTTTTATTCTAATTATCAAAAAATGGATAGGGTTGATTTTTGGGATTTTTCTGAAATAATTGAATTTTTGATGAATAATAAAATACGATAATTTACGATATGTGCTAAAACCTGAACTTTTGAATCATTCTTGACACATGGATGATGTAAATTGAAATTATTTAGAACTATCATGAACTCAATACTATTTTGGGTCATAATAATCACGAATTTTCATAGTCTTGAGAAAATATATTAAACTAATGATTAAAATAATGGGAAACCCCTCCCCGCATCCACTATAAATACCACCCCTTTTTACCTCTTCTCTTCCCTCCTCTAAATCCATTTCACAGGAATAAATTCTACTTAAATATCTCCATAAGACCTAATAAAAAATTATTAATCCCTTGGTCTCTTCAAAATACAAAATCCTCCCCCCTAAAGAGGTTCTCAAGGAAGTTATATTCAAGAGGTAAACTCCACTTTGCATTTATTTTATTTTATTTCAAGTTCCTTTCTTTCTTTTTCGGTAATCACCCAATATCATCCAAATGTTATGATAAATCCAATAAATTAAATGTACTATAAGTTTTAATGATAATTGAAAAATTCATCATCATACTTTATTTCCCCTCCTTTTATACAGGAAATGAAACCACCATTCGAGATGTGTTAAATTATCACAATCAAGGATGGTGGGTTTTCATTTTCTATTACCATATTCAATTATAGAAATGAAAAACGTTTTATATTAGAACCAGAATTTAATATGTGTATTATTTATAATTTAGGTTTCTGTAATATTTTTTACACATGATATTAATTTATAAAGAAAAATGTGTTTGATGTGATCAAAAACTGCCATTTAACCAAAAGGGTTATCATTAAAGTTTTATATAATGATTAATCTTCACTCCAAACTACAAAATGAATTTTATGACCATGTAATCTTCATTATTTTCACTAATAACATACAATTTCAATTCTTATCAACCGTTATCATCTTACATGTTTTTCCTTACATGAATATAAGTAAACTAGTCATGAAAACCAAGGAAACAAATGCTCCTAAAAAATGAAATTGAACCTCTTAACCCATAAAAAAAGGCCATGAATGAACTTAATAATGATAAAATCAAAATATTTAATGAATAAAATTATGAAAAATATTATTTAATGAATTTAATTATGTTATCAAAAACAATAAGATCAAGTAAAAGAAACAATCAGACTTAAGGTAAGGGACTCTACCCGAACCTTAATTATTCATTCTGGTTTTTCTATTTTTCTTTTTACCCAAAGAAGTTATCTATTCATTTTATGCACATATTATAAATGATATTTATATTATCCAAACTCATTTATCAATATCCATTAATTATTCCATTTCTAGGATATACATATTTTTAAGTGGTTCCCTCCTTAACACTTCCAAATAAGAAAACTCGTTTTAAGAGAACTTCCCCAATTATTACCCAATTTCAAGTGCACTCAATCATATATTTTAAGATGTAGATATTTTTATAAAATCATAATTTTTATTATAAAAGTCCTCTTGTTTCAATTCTGATTTTATAAAAAATATTATTCTATTTTCAATTTCGAAGACTATTTAGTATTTTCCTTAAAACCTCACTATGTTTTAATTCTAAAATTTAATAAACACTCTACCTAAATGTTGTCACTTCTGTTTGAAATCACTTATGATGATACATTTATATTTTATCTTATCAATATCCAATAATTTTTTAATTTCTTTATTTCAGGGACATCGGTATGATACACTCACCTATTATGATTTATGACATGATTATGATAACCTTTTCTTTCCATGGGTACCCTTATGTTTATATATGATTGATTATCTATGATTATATATGTGGAAAACATATTCATAAAAATTTTATGATGGGTGGACTCATATATCCCTCCAATTCATTGGCAAAATCAGAGACTCATGAGAAATTATGTGAAACGGTTTTGGCTGTGAGTCGTGACTCATGCTGTCATGTGCAACAGTCATGCTGGTTATCCTTGACATGTGCTACTCTATGTGCAATGATCCTTGAATCATTCTAATTTCATGATTTATGTTTCTTAAACATTATAATGAATCCATGATTATATGATCACGTGTTTATATGTTATTATTTCACATGTTCCATTCCTTTTTATATCATTATTCGTTTCCTTCTAGCCTATGTGCTAATGATTTATTTTTATGCTTATTCCCTTACTGGGATTTTAGATCATCCCTTTGTTTATGTTATACCCAGGTTATCCTATGAAAATGTATGAGCACAATGGAAGTTGGGATATCTTTATGATGACTAAATAAATATATGTTTTATTTAGTCCCTTGTTTTATGTTTTATGTACCTATTCTTCCAAGACACTAGAATTTAAAATCCTTGGGTTGTAATATGAGGCATTATTATGCTTAAAATCAGGTAATGATATGTGTAAAATGATAGGGTCTTAATACTCATCCTTGGGGGAGTATCATCTTATCAAACTAAGCTATGGATATTTTGGTTAACAATAAAAGAACTTAAATCCATGTTGAAAGCCTTATTATAATATGACAACAACCAATACTAAGTTTTAGAGGTATCTAGATAAAAGGACCTACTAGTGAAAATCACCAAGATCCTGGAGTTGAGTGTTAGTGGAGTGGACTTAGGGATATATGTTCCCTAAACCACTATATATTAACATGGTATATTCTTTATTTATTTTCAATTCTCACCCTTATTTAAGAGTGAAGAAAATTATTTCTATAAATCACGAGGGATGTTTCAAATTTGTTAAAGTGTTTAAATAATCACAATTGAACCCCCCTCTTGTGTTTTCTTCTTAGTCATTATATCCTAAAAAGAGGTATCAATGGTTTGGCTTTGACTATATGTATTACTTTTTTTAACTCCTTGTTTATTCTATTAATACCATCAATGAATAATTTTTTTGGGATTTTTTTCATTATCGAAGGCTATAACAAGACTTCATTAAATATTAGGATAAAGACAAATTTAAATGGATGATCTTAGAGAAGGTATATTGATGATACATAAACCTTAATTTAATAGTGTTAGTTTTGGATGATGGAAATATATTTTTATTATTTATTTGATAAATCATGGAATATGAGTTTTTTTTCATAGTGTTCAAGATGTATAAAAGTCATAAAGAGGATTCAAAAAACTGTAATTATAATCATGATAAAGAATATTATCTTAAATAAAAATGTAACACCTCAACCCCAGAATCCCATAGTCTTTGCATTATTTTAATAAATTTTCATGATTAGAAGGAATCAAGCCTTGATGGACCGATCAGTTTAGAATTCATAGAAAATAGATTACATACATGAATGTTACATTAGAAATTATAACAAAAAACAAAGCATAAATAATCCAGTGAGAATTCCATTATTTTCCTAGCCTAACCCTACATATCAAACATAATAAACATCTTGGAATCTTAGGAAAATAAAACAAAAGAGAGGGCTGTGCTCAGATTCTCTGTAAGAGAAAATAATTCAGAGGAAGCTATAAACTTTTATGGAGAGATGTATAATAAAAACAACATCCTTTTAAACCTAAAATTGAACATAATATAGAAAAAAATAAATCAAACATTACCATATAAACACGAACATGGATATTATACTAGTTTAATAATGAAATGTAATAACTAATTTTATAATGAGGGAATGTAAAATGAAGGACATCATAACTACTATGTCAAGGCCTTCTTCCAAGACCATTCACAAATATTCTATCAAGGCCTTGTGCCACATCACTAGTTTGTCTCCTGAGACCTACCGATGCATCGAGGAGCTATAGCAGGCCCCGTTCGTCACTTAATAATTCCAATTCATTCCTCATATGAAAATGGTGAAACAAAACATAATCATTTGTATTAAAACTAGCATACAAAATATCAATGTGTTAACCATAAACAATGAATGGTATATAAATTGCACATCCACAATCGAACAAATCATAACTCATTCAAAAAAAAGGAAGAATGTATTATAATAAATCAACTTCTGTCAAGTATAATAACCAGTAAAGGATGTTGACATAGTTGAAAATAATTAGTAAAACTATTTGGGAGAAATATCTCCTTTTCATGAAATCATTTAAACTTCACACAATTTATAAAGGAATTAATTTAAAAGAGATATTTGAATAGAATTGTCCCATAACACTTTGAAACATTCAAAAATAATTAAAATTTTAAAACAATCATGACCATATAAATAAATCCTTAAAATCATTTTGAAAACATGGACATTAATTAAATATATTTAGAGAAATAAATCATTAAAACATTTAAAATGATGATATAGTTAAAGTGTACCTTCCATAAAACCTTAAAATGTTCCTTTTGAAAACATTTTTATGGTACATGGACATGGATGATAAATATGTCACAGAAAATACTTACAGATAATGAATCTCAGATAACAATGAGATTGTGTAATTAACCCTTTCTTTATGTTCGATACTCTCTGTAAATATCTGATACTTCTGTATAATGTTTTTAAATATATTTTCAACTTATATATGAATCGTAATAATATTTATGAGATAATATATGATTCTTTTATGACTTTATATTATCCATTTATTAACAATTACATGTTAATTAAACATTTTAGGTAATATCACATTGTTTACCTCGAATAGATGACTTGTTTGATCAACTTTGTGGGGCCAGTTATTTCTCTAAGGCATACCTTAGGTTAGTAAATCACCAATTAAAGGTGAAGAAGGAAGATATTCCCAATATTGAATTTTGAAGAAGGTATGGACACTATGAGTTCATAGTGATTCCCTTCGGACTAACAAATGATCAATCAATTTTCATGGATCTAATAAATAGTTTCTTTAGATATTACCTCGACAAATTTCTGGTAGTCTTTATCAAGGATATTCTGATATACTCTAAGATCTAGGAGAAACACAAGGAGCATTTGAAAATTGTGCTAATGACACTGCGAAGGGAGAGACTATATGAAATGTATAGAAAATGTGAGTTATGGATGGAGGAAGTATCATTATTGATGAATTTAATCACAAGTAAAGGGATATCTGTAGACCCTTCCAAGACAAAGGTAATTGAAGAATTTCCCATGCCAACATTTATAATGGAGATCCCCATCTTTCTTAGTATAGTCAGATATTATCAATGATTTTTGAATAACTTTAGAAAATATTCCAACCTAATGGACAAGCTAAAATGGAAGGGGGTGAATTTCTTATGGGCTTACAAATGTGAGGAATGCTTTAAGGAGATCAAAAGGAGGCTTATCATTATGCCATTACTCACACTCCCAACAAGTGGAGAACTCTTTATAGGGAAAAGTATTTCTTTAAGAAAGGGACTAGGTCGTGTGTTGATGTAAAATGATAAAGTGATAGCCTATGCCTCAAGGAAGCTGAAAATAATTGAGAAAAACTATCCTACGCAAGATCTTGAGTTGGCAGCTATGATCTTTGCATTGAAAAACTGGCATAATTATCTCTATAGGGAGAAGTGTGAGATATATACTAATCAAAAGAGTCTCAAATATATATTCACATAGAAAGAGATTAATATTATATAGAGAGGATGGTTATATCTCATCATGGATTATGACTTCTCAATCCACTACCATCTTAGTAAGGCAAATAAGGTGGAAGATGATCCAAGTAGAATAGATCCTGCAACTTTTTCAATGATGAGAATTGAAAAGGATCCAATATTCGTAGATTTCTAAAGGATGTAAATGGAAATCATTGAGGTAGGAACATCATCAATCCTTTCATAAATGATTGACCAACCATCCCTCGTGTAGAAAATAATGGATGCTCAAAGAAATGATGTAGAAATTCAGAAAATTTTGGAAGCTATCAGAAATGAAAAATACCCTAAGTTCAAGATTGATGAGGAAGTATTTGTATGATTTAGGTCACGATTATGAGTACAATGTGATATAGAGGTAAATAAGGATCTCTTGAATGACTCACATATTTCATCCTTCTCTATTCCACCAGGGAGCATATAGATGTATCAAGATCTCTGAGAGAACTTTTGGTGGGACAATATGGAGAAAGATATTTTTGAATATACATCAATGTGTTTCGTGTGTCAAAAAGTGATGGTTGAAAGACATAATTAAAAGGGGATGAAGAAACCACTACCCTTACCGACATGGAAGTGGGAGAAAATCACCATGGACTTTGTCGCTGGACTTCTAAGGAAATCCAGAGGAAACAATGCAATATGGGTCATTGTGGACCACCTTAAAAAGAAAACTCACTTTATAGTAATTCAAGAAGTCTTCTTATTGGATCAACATTCATAGATATATATCAAAGAGATGATAAGGCTGCATGGAGTACTACTATCTATTGTATCTGATAGGGATTCAAGATTCACCTTGACATTTTGGAAAAGTCTTAAACATGGTCTAAGCATAGAATTGAAATTTAGTACGTATTATCATCCTCAAAATGATGGAAAATATGAGAAAAATCATCACACAATTAAAGACATGTTTAGAGTGTGTTCTATGGACTTTAATGGTGGGTGGGACCAACATCTTCCATTGGTTGAATTCTCATATAAAAATATTTCCCACTTTAGCTTCCGAATGGCACCACATGAAGCCATTTATGGGAAAAAGGAGAAAAACACCGATATGTTGGGATTAATTTAGTGAGCGTAAGCTGTTAGAACCTAAAATGGTCGACGAAATGGTGGATAAGTTAAAAATAATTCAGAAACACGTCAAGGAATCCCAAATTAGACAAAACTGTTATGCAGACAATCGTTGATGGGACCTTGGTTTTAAAGTTTGATATATGGTATCCCCCCACATATATCTATGGAAGAAGGTCATGAGGTTTTGGAAGAAAGGAAATCTAAGACCCAGGTACAACGGCCCCTTCAAGATTCCTCATCATGTTGGAGTTGTGGGCTATCGACTATCACTTCCACCTACCATGTCTAAAGTACATGATGTCTTCCATGTATCCCTCTTATAAAAGTACATACCAGATCCTTCACATGTACTATCTTCAGAGGTGGTATAGTTGGAGAATGATCTTTCTTATGTAGAGGAGTTAGTGAAGATCTTGGATCATTGAGATAATGTTATACATAACAAGACTAACCACCTGGTCAAAATACTATGGCAAAACTATAAGTATGAAGGCACAACATGGAAGAAACTGGAGGTAATAAAGGAAAAGTACCTACACCTATTCATGGATAAGAATGTAAAATGAAATTTTAAGGGAGAAATTTCATAAGGGGGATGAATGTAATGACCCAATGTTTAATCAATGGAAATTCATTTATTATAATAATTTCATATAATCTCATGAAATAAATACACTGAGAACAACTAATTACTATGTTACCTTCAAACATACTATTTTCACTTTTGTGATTTGAATTTCAAAAATCTGACATACACGGTTGTAATCAGTAAGATGCTTGGATTCTAATAAGACAAACAATTTTTTGGTGAATAGTAATTTATCTTTATGAATAGTAATTTTACCTTTATGAGTAGTAATATGACTCTTATTAATAGTAAATAATCCAAGTAAATTGTAACCTTATATTTGAAATAATGAATAGTATTTACCCAACATACAAGTGACACTATGATAGTGTTGGTACTTTTATAAGTCATAAATATTTAATTAAATATTTATGAATAATTTAACAATTAAAAAATAAAATTTATTTTCATAAAATGTGTTCATAAATTATATTTATGATGTCTTATTATTATATGATAATTTTATCAGACATTAGTTATGTTTTCAATATATTATAAAATCTGTTATAATTTTGAAATATGTATTTTTCAAGTAAATGAGGATTTTATTTAAAAAATAAATTTACCATATTTACAAATTAATTTTCATAAAATTGAGTGCATTTTTGGATTCTAAATATCAAAAAATGGATAGGGTGGATTTTTGGGATTTTTCTGAAATACTAGAATTTTTGATGAATAGTAAAATACGATAATTTATGATAAGTGCTAAAACCTGAACTTTTGAATCATTCTTGAAACATGGATGATGTAAATGGAAATTATTTTGAACTATCATGAACTTAATAATATTTTGGTTCATAATAATCATGACTTTTCATAGTCTTGAGCAAAAATGTTAAACTAATGATTAAAATAATGGGAAACCCCTCCCCGCCTCCATGATAAATACCACCCCTCTTTACCTCTTCTATTCCCTCCTATGAAGCCTTTTACCATGTAGAAATTCTACTAAAATCTCTACCTAAGCCCCTATTCCACATTAATAATCCCTTGGTCTCTTCAAAATACAAAATCCTCCCCCCTGAAGAGGTTCTCAAGGAAGTTATATTCAAGAGGTAAACTCCACTTTTCATTTCTTTTATTTTCTTTCAAGTTCCTTTATTTCTTTTTCTTTAATAACCTACTCTCATCCAAATGTAATGATAACTCCAATAAATTACATGTACTATATGTTTTAATGATAATTGAAAAATTCATCATCATATTTCATTTCCCCTCCTTTTATACAGGAATACAGGAAATAAAAACACCATTCGAGATCTGTAAAATTATCACATTCAAGGATGGTGGGATTTCATTTTCTATTTCCATATTCAATTCTAGAAATGAAAGAATTTTTACAGTTGAACTAGAATTTAATATGTGTATTATTTATAATTTACGGTTATGTAATATTTTTTACACATGATATAAATTTATAAAGAAAAATGAGTTTGATGTGATCATAAACTGCCATTTAACCAAAAGTGTTATCAATAATGTTTTATATAATGATTCATCTTCACTCCAAACTACAAAATGAATTTTATTACCATGTAATATTCTTTATTTTCACTAATAACATACAATTTCAATTCTGATCAACCATTATCATCTTACATGTTCTTCCTTACATGAATATAAGTAAATTAGTCACGAAAACCAAGGAAACAAATGCTCCCAAATAATGAAATTGAACCTCTTAACCCATAAAAAAGGCCACGAATGAAATTAATAATGATATAATAAATCAATTTAATGAATAAAAGGATCTAAAATATTATTTAATTAATGTAATTAGGTTATCCAAAACAATAAGATCAAGTAAAGGACACCATCAGACTTAAGGTAAGGGACTCTACCCGAACATTCATTATTAAATATGGTTTTTCTATTTTTATTTTTACCCAAAGAAGTTATATTTTCATTTTATGAACATATTCTAAAGGATATGAATACTCTCCAAAATAATTTACCAATATCCATTGATTATTTTATTTCGAGGATATTAATATTTTTAAGTGGTTCCCTCCTCAATAATTAAAGATAAGAAAACCGGTTTTAAGGGAACTTCCCCAATTCTTATCCAATTTCAAGTTCAATCAATCATCTATTTTAAGATGTAGATATTTTTATAAAATCATAATTTTTATTATTTAAGACCTCTTGTTTCACTTCTGATTTTATAAAAAAGATTTTCTTATTTTCAATTTTAAAGACTCTTTAGTATCTTCTTTAAAGACTCACAAAAATGTTTTAGTGCTAAAATTTATTAAACACTCTACCTAAATGTTGTCACTTCTATCTGAAATAACTTATGATGATATATTCCTATTTTATCTTATCAATTTCCAAGTATTTTTTAATTCCTTTCTTTCAGGGACACTAGTATGATACGCTCACCTATTAAGCTTCATGGCATGATTATGATACCCATTTCTCTCTATGGGTACCATTATGTTTATGTATGATTGATTATGTATGATTATATATGTGGAAAAAATATTCATCAACATTTTATGATGGGTTCACCCAGATATCCCTCCAATTAATTGGCTAAATTAGAGTCTCATGGGACATTATGTGTAATGGTTTTGGCTGTGAGCCATAACTAATGCTGTCATGTGCAACAGTCATGGTGGTTATCCTTAACGTGTGCTACTCTATTTGAAATGAGCCTTGAATCCTGATAATTTCATGATTTATGTTACTTACACATTATAATGAATCCATGATTATATGATCACGTGTTTATATATTATTATTTCACATGTTCCATTCCTTTTTATATCATTACGCCTTTCCTTCTAGCCCATGTGCTAATGATTTATTTTTATGCTTATTCCATTACCGGGATTTTAGATCATCCCTTTGTTTATGTTATACCCAAGTTATCCTATGCATATGTATGAGAATAATGGAAGTTGGAATATCTTTATGAAGACTAAATAAATAGATTTTTTATTTAGTCCCTTGTTTTATTTTTCATGTACCTATTCTTACAAGTCATTAGAATTTGATATCCTTGGGTTGTAATATGATGCTTTATTATGATTAAAATCATGTAATGACTTGTGTAAAACTCTAGGGTCTCTATACTAAGCCTTGGGGGAGTATCAGCTTCTCAAACTAAGCTATGGATATTTTGGTAACCAATAAAAAAACTTAAATCCATGGAGAAATCCTTATTATAATATGTCAACTACCAATACTAAGTTTTAGAGGTATCAAGATAAAAGGACCTACTAATGAAAATTACCAAGATCATAGAGTTGAGTGTTAATGGAGTAGATTTGGGGATCTTTGTTCCCGGAACCACTATATATCAAAATGTTATTTTATTTATTTATTTCCAATTCTCACCCTTATTTAAGATTGAAGGAAATAATTTCTACAAATCATGAGGGATGTTTCAAATTTGTTAAAGTATTTAAAAATTCACAATTGACCCCCCTCTTGTGTTTTCTTCTTAGTCATTGTATCTTAAAAAGTGGTATCAATGATTTGGCTTTGAATATATGTATTAATTTTTTTAACTCCTTGTTTATTCTATTAATATCATCAATGAAAAAAAAGTTTGGGATTTTCTCCATTATCAAAGGCTCTAACCAGACTTCGTTAAATATTAGGATAAAGGAAAATTTCAATGGATGATCTTAGAGAATGTATATTGATGATCCATGATCCTTAATTTAATAGTGTTAATTTTGGATGATGGAAATATATTTTTATTATTTATTTGATAAATCATAGAATATGATTTTTTTCATAGTTTTCAAGATGTATGAAAGTAAAAAGGAAGATTTGAAAAACTGTAAAGATAATCAAGATAAAGAATATGATCTTAATTAAAAATGTAGCACCTCGACCCGGGAATCCTAGAGTTGATGCATTATGTTAATAAATTTTCATGATTATAAGGAATCAAGCCCTGATGGACTGATCAATTTAGCATTCTTAGAAAATAGATTAGAAACATGAACGTTACATTACACATTATAACATAAAACAAAGCATAAATAATCCTATGAGAATGCCATTATTCCCCTAGCTTAACCCTACATATCAAACCAAAAAAACATCTTGGAATATTAGGAAAACAACACAAAAGAAAGGGCTGAGATTAGATTCTCAGTAAGAGTAAATAATTCAGCGGAATCTGTAAACCTTGATGGAGAGATGTAGAATAAAAACAGCAGCCTTTTAAACATAAAATTGAATATAATATGGAAAAAAATAAATCAAACATTACCATATAAACATGAACATGGATATTATACTTGTTTAATAATTACATGTAATAACTAATTTCATAATGAGGGAATTCATAATACAGGACACGATAACTACTACATCAAGGCCTTGTGATAAGACCATTCACTAATATTCTATCATGTCCTTGTGCCACAACATTAGTTTGTCTCCTGAGACCTACCGATGCATCGAGGTGCTATAGAAGTCCCCGTTCATCACTTACTAATTCCAATACATTCCTCATATGAAAATGGTGAAACCAAACATAATCATTCATATTAAAACTAGCATACAAAATATCAATGTGTTAACCATAAACAATGAATGATATAAAAATTTCACATCCACAGTCAAACAAATCATAACTCATTCTGTAAAAAATAGAAGAATGTATTATAATAAATAAACTTCTTTCAAGTATAATAACCAGTAAAGGATGTTTACATTGTTGAAAATAATTAGTAAAACTATTTGAGAGAAATATCCACTTTTCATTAAATCATTTAAAAGTCACACAATTTATAAAGGAAGTAATTTAAATGACATCTTTGAATAGAATTATCCCATAACACTTTGAAACATTCAAAATGAATTAACATTTTAAAACAATCATGACCATATAAATAAATCCTAAAAATCATTTTGAAAACATAGACATTAATTAAATAGATTTAGAGAAATAAATCATTAAAACAATTAATATGATGATATAGTTAAAGGGTACCTTCCATAAAACCTTAAAATATTCCTTTTGAAAACATTTTTATGGTACATGGACATGGATGATAAATATGTCACAGAAAATAAATACATATAAAAAATCTTGGATAACAATGAGATTGAGTAATTAACCCTTTATTTAGGTTCGATACTCTCTTTAAATATATGATACTTATGTATAATGCTTTTAAATATATTTTTATCTTATATCATAGTCGTAATAATATTTATGATATAATATATGATTATTTTTTGACATTATATTACCCATTTATTAACAATTCCATGTTAATTAAACATTTCAGGTAATATCACTTTGTTTACCTCGAATAGATGACTTGTTTGATCAACTTCATGGGGCCAGTTATTTCTCTAAGGTAGATCTTAGGTTAGGACATCCCCAATTAAAGGTGAAGAAGGTTGATATTCCCAAAACTGCGTTTTGAAGAATGTATGGAAACTATGAGTTCATAGTGATTCCCTTCAGACTAACTAATGATCCATCAATTTTCATGGATCTAATGAATAGTTTCTTTAGAGATTACCTCGACAAATTTGTGGTAGTCTTTATCAAGGATATTCTGATATACTCCAAGAGCTAGGAGGAACACAAGGAGCATTTGAATACTGTGCTAATGAAATTTAAAAGGGAGAAACTATATGAAATTTATAGAAAGTGTGAGTTATGGATGGAGGAAGTATCATTCTTGATGTATTTAATCACTAGTAAAGGGATATCTGTAGACCCTTCCAAGACAAAGTTAGTTGAAGAATTTCCCATGCCAACATTTATAATGGAGATCTGTAGCTTTATTGGTCTAGTTGGATATTATCGATGATTTTTGAATAACTTCTGACAATATTCCAACCTAATGACCAAGCTTAAATGAAATGGGGTGAATTTATTGTCGGCTTAAGAATATGAGGAATGCTTTAAGGAGATCAAAAAGAGGCTTATCACTGTGCTGATACTCACACTTCTGACAAGTGGAGAACTCTTTATAGGGAAAATTATTTCTTTAAGGAAGGGATTAGGTTGTGTGTTGATGAAAAATTATAGAGTGATAGCATACGCCTCAAGGAAGCTGAAAATACATGCGAGAAAAACTATCCTATGCAAGATCTGGAGTGGCAGTTGAGATCATTGCATTGAAAAACTGGTAGCATTATCTCTATAGGGAGAAGTGTGAGATATATACTAATCACAATAGTCTAAAATATACATTAACAAAAAAAGAGATTAATATTATATAGAGAGGACAGTTAGATCTCATCATGGATTATGACTTCTCAATCCACTACCATCCTGGTAAGGCAAATAAGGTGGAAGTTGCTCCAAGTAGAATGGATCCTTCAACATTATCAATGATGATAATTGAAAAGGATCCCATATTCGTAGATTTACAAAGGATGTACATGGAAATCATTGAGGTAGAAACATCATCAATCCTTTCATAAATGATTGCCCAACCATCCCTCATGTAGAAAATAATGGATTCTCAAAGAAATGATGTGGAAATTCAGAAAATGGTGGAAGCCATCATAAAAGAAAAATCCTCTAAGTTCAAGATTGATGAGGAAGGATTTATTTGATTTGGGTCCCGATTATGACTACCATACGATCTAGAGATAAATAAGGATCTTTTGAATGACTCACATATTTCAACCTTCTCTATTCCACCAAGGAGATTATAGATGTATCGAGATCTCTCATAGAACTTTTGGGGGGACAATATAGAGAAAGAGATTGTTGAATATACATTAAAGTGCTTCATGTGTCAAAAAGTGATGGTTGAAAGATAGAAGTCAAAGGGGATGACGAAACCACTACCCATACCAACATGGAAGTGGGAGAAAATCACCATGGACTTTGTTGGTGGAATTATAAGGAAATCCAGAGGAAACAATACTATATGGGTCATTGTGGATCACCTCAAAAATACAACTCACAATATCGTAATTCAAGAGGACTTCTCATTGGATCAACATTCATAGATATATATCAAAGAGTTGGTAAGGCTTAATGGATTACCAATATCTTTTATATCTGATAGGGATTTAAGATTCACCTCGACATTTTGGAAAAGTCTTCAACATGCTCTAAGAATAGAATTGAAATTTTGTACCTCTTATTATCCTTAAAATGATGGAAAATCATAGAAAACTCATCAGAAACTGGAAGACATGTTGAGAGTGTGTTCTATGGACTTTAATGGTGGGTGGGACCAACATATTCCATTGGTTGAATTCTCATATAACAACAGTTTCCACTTCAGCTTTCGAATGACACCATATGAAGCCATTTATGGGAAAAAGGTGAAGAACACCAACATGTTGGGATTATTTTAGTGAGAATAAGAATTTAGGACCTGAAATGGTTAAAGAAATGGTGGAGAAGTTAAAAAACATTCAGAAACACATCAAGGAATCCCAAACTTGACAAAACTATTACGCAGACAATCATCTATGGGATGTTGAGTTCAATGTTTGATACATGGAATCCCCCACATATATCTATGGAATAAGGTCATGAGGTTTTGGAAGAAAGGAAATGTAATACCCAGGTATATTGGCCCCTTAAATATTCTTTATCGTGTTGGAGTTGTGTACTATAGACTGTCACTTCCATCTACCATGTCTAAAGTACATGATGTCTTCCATGTATCTCTCTTAAGAATGTACTTATCAGATCCTTCACATGTACTATATTCATAGGTGGTACATTTGGAGAATGATCTTTCATACATGGAGGAGCAAGGGAAGATCTTGGATCACTGAGATAATGTTATACATAAAAAGAGTAACCACCTGGTCAATGCACTATGGGAGAACCATAAGTATGAAGAGGAAACATGTGAACAACAAGAGGTAATGAATGAAAAGTACCTACACCTGTTCATGGATAAGAATGTAAAATGAAATTTGAATGGAGAAATTTCATAATGGGGAATGAATGTAATAACCCAATGTTTAATCAATGGAAATTCATTTCTTATAATAATTTCATATTATCTCATGAAATCAATACACAATGAACAACTAATTACTATGTGACCTTCAAACATACAATTTTCACTTTTGTGATTTGAATTTCGAAAATCTGACATACAAGGTTGTAATCAGTAAGATGTTTGGAGTCTAATAAGACAAATTTTTTTTGGTGAATAGTAAATTATTCTTATGAGTTGTAATTTTAACTTTATGAGTATTAATATTACCCTTATTAATATTAAATCATCCAATTAAATTGTAACCTTATCAATGAAATTATAAATATAATTTACCCAACATATAAGTGATAGTATGATAGTGTTGGTACATTTATAAGTCATAAATATTTAATTAAACATTTATGAATAATTTAATAATTAAAAAATAAAATTTATTTTTGTAAAATGTATTAATAAATTATATTTATGACCTATTATTATTATATGATAATTTTATGAGACATTAGTTATGTTTTCAATGTTTTATAAAATTAGTTATAATTTTAAAATATGTATTCTATAAGTAAATGATGATTTTATTTAAAAATTGAATTTCCCATATTTACAAATTAATTTTCATAAAATTGTGTTAATTTTTGGATTCTAAATATAAAAAAATGGATAAGGTGGATTTTTGGGATTTTTTTGAAATACTTGAATTTTTGATGAATAGTAAAATGCGATAATTTACAATAAGTGATAAAACCTAAAATTTTGAATCATTATTGAAACATGGATGATGTAAATGGAAATTATTTAGAAATATCATGCACTTAATACTATTTTGGGTCATAATAATCATGACTTTTCATTGTCTTGATAAAAAATATTAAACTAATGATTAAAATAATGGGAAACCCCTCCCCGCCTCCACTATAAATATCACCCCTCTTTACCTCTTCTCTTCCCTCCTATAAAGCCTTTTACCATGTATAAATTCTACTAAAATCTATCTTTAAGACCCTATAACACATTAATAAGCCCATGGTCTCTTCAAAATACAAAATCCTCCCCCCTAAAGTGGTTCTCAAGGAAGTTATATTCAAGAGGTAAACTCCACCTTTTATTTCTTTTATTTTCTTTCAAGTTCCTTTCTTTATTTTTCTCTAATCACCTAATATCATCAAAATGTTATGATAAATCTTATAAATTACACGTACTATAATTTTTAATGATAATTGAAAAATTCATCATCATATTTCATTTCCCTCCTTTATACAGGAAAGGAAAACACCATTCGAGATGTGTTAAATTATCACATTCAAGGATAGTGGCTTTTCATTTTCTATTACCATATTAAATTCTATAAATGAAAATATTTTTATAGTAAAACCAGAATTTAATATGTTTATTATTTCTAATTTATGGTTCTATAATATTTTTTACACATGATATTAATTTATAACGAAAAATGTGTTTGATGTGATCAAAAACTGCTATTTAACCAAAAGGCTTATCATTAAAGTTTTATATAATGATTCATATTTACTCCAAACTACAAAATGAATTTTATGACCATGTAATCTTCATTATTTTCACTAATAACATACAATTTCAATTCTGATCAACCATTCTCATCTTACATGTTTTTCCTTACATGAATATAAGTAAACCAGTCACGAAAACCAAGGAATCAAATTCTCCCAAATAATGAAATTGTACCTGTAAACCCAAAAAAAGGACATGAATGAAATTAATAATGATATAAAAAATCGATTTAATGATAAAAATGTTCGAAAATATTATTTAATGAATGTAATTATGTTATCCAAAACAATAAGATCAAGTAAAGGACACCATCAAACTTAAAGTAAGTAACTCTACCCGAACCTTCATTATTCATTCTGGTTTTTCTATTTTTATTTTTACCCAAACAAATTATCTATTCATTTTATTCACATATTATAAATGATATTCATATTCTCCAAACTCATTTATCAATATCCATTAATTATTCTATTTCGAGGATATACATATTATTAAGCGGTTCCCTCCTCAATACTTCCAGATAAGAAAACCCATTTTAAGGGAACTTCCCCAATTCTTACCCAATTTCAAGTGCACTCAATCATCTGTTTTAAGATGTAGATATTTTTATAAAATCAGAATTTTTATTATGAAAGAACTCTTGTTTCAATTCTGATTTTATGAAAATTATTATTCTATTTTCAATTTTAAATACTCTTTAGTATTTTCCTTAAAACCCCACTAAAATGTTTTAATGCTAAAATTTATTAAACACTCTACCTAAATGTTGTCAATTCTATTTGAAATCACTTATGATGATATATTACTATTTTATCTTATAAATTTCAAATTATTTTTTTATTCATTTCTTTTAGGGACACTGGTATGATTCACTCTCCTATTATGCTTTATGGCATGATTATGATACCCATTTCTTTCCATGGGTACCCTAATGTTTATGTATGATTGATTATGTATGATTATATATCTGGAAAACATATTCATGAACATTTTATGATGGGTGCACCCAGATATCCCTCCAATTTGTTGGATAAATTAGAGTCTCATGGGACATTATGTGCAACGGTTTTGGCTATGAGCCTTGACTCATGCTGTCATGTGCAACAGTCATGGTGGTTATCCTTGATGTGTGATACTCTATGTGAAATGATCCTTGAATCATGATAATTTCATGATTTATGTTGCTTACACATTATAATGAATCCATGATTATATGATCATGTGTTTATATGTTTTTATTTCACATGTTCCATTCCTTTTTATATCATTATGCCTTTCCGTATAGCCCATGTTCTAATGATTTATTTTTATGCTTATTCCCTTAATGGGATTTTAGATCATCCCTTTGTTTATGTTATACCCAAGTTATCCTATGACTATATATGAGCACAATGGAATTTGGGATCTCTTTATGAATACTAAATAAATATATATTTTATTTAGTCCCTTGTTTTATGTTTTATGTACCTATTCTTCTAAGACTCTAGAATTTATAATCCTTGGGTTTTAAAATGATGCTTTATTATGATTAAAATCATGTAATGATATTTGTAAAATGCTAGGGTCTCTATAATCAGCCTTGGGGGAGTATTAGCTTCTCAAACAAAGCTATGGATATTTTGGTTACTAATAAAAGAATTTAAATCCATGTTGAAAGCCTTATTATAATATTTCAACTACTAATACTAAGTTTTAGAGGTATCTTGATAAAATGACCTACTAATGAAAATCACCAAGATCATGGAGGTGAGTGTTAGTAGAGTGGACTTGGGGATCATTGTTCCCTGAACCACTATATATCAACATGTAATTTTCTTTATTTATTTCCAATTCTCACCCATATTTAAGAGTGAAGGAAATAATTTCTACAAATCATGAGGGATGTTTCAAATTTGTTAAAGTATTTAAAGAATCACAATTGACCCCCCCTCTTGTGTTTTCTTCTTATTAATTGTATCTTAAAAAGTGGTATCAATGGTTTGGCTTTGACTATATGTATTACTTTTTTTAACTCCTTGTTTATTCTATTAATACCATCAATGAATAAAAAGTTTAGGATATTTTTCATTATCAAAGGAACTAACAAGACTTTGTTAAAAATGAGGATAAAGATAAATTTCAATGGATGATCTTAGAGAAGGTATATTGATGATCAATGATCCTTAATTTTTAGTGTTAATTTTGAATGATGGAAATATATTTTTATTATTTATTTGATAAATAATGGAATATGAGTTTTTTTCATAGTTTTAAAGACATATGAAAGTCATAAAGAAGATTAAAAAAACTATAATGATAATCAAGATAAATAATGTGATCTTAATTAAAAATGTAACACCTTGTCCCAGAATCCTTGAGTCGTTGCATTATTTTAATAAATTTTCATGATTTGAATGAATGAATCTCTGATGGACCAATCAGTTTAGCATTCTTAGAAAATAGATTACATACATGAACATTACATTACACATTATTACATAACACAAATCATAAATAATCCTATGAGAATGCCATTATTTCCCTAGCTTAACCCTACATATCAAACATAATAAACATCTTGGAACCGTAGGAAAATAAAACAAAAGAAAGGGACGAGATCAGACGCTCAGTAAGTGTAAATAATTCCGCTGAAGCTGTATACTTTTATGGAGAGATGTAGAATAAAAACATCATCCTTTTAAACATAAACTTGAACATAATATGGAAAAAAATAAATCAAACATTACCATATAAACATTCAAATGGATACTATATGAGTTTATTAATGACATGTAATAAATAATTTCATAATGAGGGAATGCATAATACAGGACATAATAACTACTATGTCAAGGCCTTGTGCCAAGACCATTCACAAATATTCTATCAAGGCCTTGTGCCACGACAGTAGTTTGTCTCCTGAGACCTACCGATGCATCGAGGTGCTATAGAAGGCCCCGTTCATCACTTACTAATTCCAATTCATTCCTCATATGAAAATGGTGAAACAAAACATAATCATTTGTATTAAAACTAGCATACGAAATATCAACGTGATAACCATAAACCATGAATGATATAAAAATTTCACATCAACAATCAAACAAATCATAAATCATTCAATAAAAACTGGAAGAATGTGTTATAATAAATCAACTTCTGTCATGTATAATAACCCGTAAAGGATGTTTACATAGTTGAAAATAATTTATAAAACTATTTGAGAGAAATATACCCTTTTCATCAAATCATTTAAAATTCACACAATTTATAAAGGAATTAATTTAAAAGAGATCTTTGAATAGAATTATCCCATACCACTTTAAAACATTCAAAAGGAATTAAAATTTTAAAACAATCATGAACATATAAATAAATCCTTAAAATCATTTTGAAAACATGGAAATTAATTAAATAGATTTAGAGAAATAAATCATTAAAACATTTAAAATGATGATATAGTTAAAGAGTACCTTCCATAAATCCTTAAAATATTCCTTTTGAAAACATTTTTAGGATACATGGTCATGGATGATAAATATGTCATATAAAATACTTACACATAAACAATCTCAGATAAAAATGAGATTGAGTAATTAACCCTTTCTTTAGGTTTGATACTCTTTGTAAATATCTGATACTCTTGTATAATTTTTTAAATATATTGTTAACTTATATCGGAATCATAATAATATTTATGATATAATATATGATTCTTTTATGACTTTTTATTACCTATTTATTAACAATCCCATGTTAATTAAACATTTCAGGTAATATCACTTTGTTTACCTTGAATAGATGACTTGTTTGATCAACTTCATGGGGCCAGTTATTTCTCTAAGGAAGAACTTAGGTTAGGACATCACCAGTTAAAGGTAAAGAAGATAGATATTCCCAATACTGCCTTTTGAAGAAGGTATAAACACTATGAGTTTATAGTGATTCTCTTCGGACAATCTAATGATCCATCAATTTTCATGGATCTAATGTATAGTTTCTTTAAATATTACCTTGATAGATTTGTGTTAGTGTTTATCAAGGATATTCTGATATAGTCCAAGAGCCAGGAGGAACAAAATGAGAATTTGAATACTGTGATAATGACATTGCGAAGGGAAAAACTATATGAAATTTATATAAAATGTGCGTTATGGATGGAGGAAGTATCATTATTGATTCATTTAATCACTAGTAAAAGAATATCTGTAGTCCCTTCCAAGACAAAGTTAATTAAAGAATTTCCCATGCCAATATCTATAATATAGATCCGTAGCTTTCTTGGTCTAGTTGGATATTATCGATTATTTTTGAATAACTTCTGATAAAATTCCAACCTAATGAACAAGCTAAAATGGAAGGGGGTGAATTTCTTATGGGCTTAAGAATGTGAGGAATTCTTTAAGGAGATCAAAAAGAGTCTTATCACTGAGCTAATACTCACACTCCCAACAAGTGGAGAACTCTTTATAGGGACAAGTTTTTCTAAAAAGAAGGGATTAGGTTGTGTATTGATGAAAAATGATAAAGTGATAGCCTACACCTCAAGGAAGCTGAAAATAAATGAGAAAAACTATCCTACGCGAGATCTAGAGTTGGCGACTATGATATTTTCACTGAAAAACTAGCAGCATTATCTATATAGGGAGAAGTGTTAGATATATAATAATCACAAGATTATCAAATATATATTCACATAGAAATAGATTAAAATTCTATAGAGAGGATAGTTAGATCTCATCATGGATTATGACTTCTCAATCCACTACCATCCTAGTAAGTCAAATAAGGTGGAAGATGCTCCAAGTAGAATGGATCCTTCAAATTTATCAATGATGAGAATTGAAAAGGATCCAATATTCGTAGATTTCCAGAGGATGTACATGGAAATAATCGAGGGAGTAACATCGTCAATCCTTTCATAAATGATTGCCCGACCATCCCTCATGTTGAAAATAATTAATGCTCAAAGAAATGATGTGGATATTCAGAAAATGGTGGAAGTTATCAGAAATGAAAAATCCCATAAGTTCAAGATTGATGGGGAAGGATTTGTATGATTTGGGTCATGATTATGAGTACCATATGATCTAGAGATAAATAAGGATATTTTGAATGACTCATATATTTCAACCTCCTCTATTCTACTAGAGAGCATATAGATGTATCGAGATCTATGAGAGAACTTTTGGTGGGAAAATATGGAGAAGGAGATTGTTGAATATACATCAAAGTTATTCATGTGTCAAAAAGTGATGGTTGAAAGGTAGAAGTAAAAGGGGATGACAAAACCACTACCCACACTAACATGTAAGTGGGTGAAAATCACCATGGACTTTGTCGCTGGACATCTAAGGAAATCTAGAGGAAACAATGCTATTTGGGTCATTATGGATTGCCTTAAAAAGAAATATCACTTTATTTTAATTCAAGAGGACTTCTCATTGGATCAAAATTCATAGATATATATCAAAGAGCTAGTAAGGCTGCATGCAGTACCACTATCTATTATATATAATAGGGATTCAAGATTCACCTCAACGTTTGGGAAAAGTATTCAACATTCTCTAAGCATATAACTGAAATTTAGTACGCCCTATCATCCTCAATATGATGTGAAATCTGAGAAAACTCATCAGACACTTGAAGACATGTTGAGAGTGTATTTTATGGACTTTAATGGTGGGTGGAACCAACATCTTCCATTGGACGAATTCTCATATAACAACAGTTTCCACTTCAGCTTCCAAATGGAACCATATGAAGCCATTTATGGGAAAAAGGTGAAGAACACCAACATGTTGGGATTAATTCAGTGATCATAAGATTTTAGGACCTGAAATGGTTGAAGAAATGGTGGAGAATTTAAAAACCATTCAGAAACACATGAAGGAATCCCAAATTTGACAAAACTGTTATGTAGACAATCATATATGGGACTTTGAGTGAAAAGTTTGATACATGGTATCCCTCATGTATATATATGGAAGAAGGTCATGAGTTTTTGGAAGAAAGGAAATCTAATACCCAGGTACATTGGCCCCTTAAAGATTCTTCATCTTGTTGGAGTTGTGGACTATTGACTATCACTTCCACCTACCATGTCTAAAGTACACGATGTCTTCCATGTATACCTCTTAAGAATGTACATACCAGATCCTTCACATGTACTATCTTCAGAGGTGGTAAATTTGGAGAATGATATTTCTTACATGGAGGAGCCAGTGAAGATCTTGGATCATTGTGATAATGTTATACATAATAAGACTAACCACCTGGTCAATGTATTATAGCAGAACCATAAGTATGAAGAGGAAACATGGGAACAACATGAGGTAATGAAGGAATAATAGCTACACCTGTTCATGGATAAGAATGTAAAATGAAATTTTAACGGAGAAATTTCATAAAGGGGGATGAATGTAATGACCCAATGTTTAATCAATGGAAATTGATTTCTTATAATAATTTCATATAATCTCATGAAATTAATACACAATGAAAAACTAATTACGATGTGACCTTCAAACATACTATTTTCACTTTTGTGATTTTGAATTTCAAAAATCTGACATACACGGTTGTAATCAGTAAATAGTTTGGAGTCTAATAAGACACATTTTTTTTGTGAATAGTAATTGATCCTTATGAATAGTTATTTTACCTTTATGAGTAGTAAAATGACCCTTATTAATAGAAAATAATCCAATTAAATTGTAACCTTATCAATGAAATTATAAATATAATTTACGAAACATATAAGTGACAATATGATAGTGTTGGTACTTTTATAAGTCATAAATATTTAGTTAAACATTTATGAATAATTTAATAATTTAAAAATAAAATTTATTTTCATAAAATTTATTCATAAATTATATTTATGATGTATTATTATTATATGATAATTTTATGAGACACTAGTTATGTTTTCAATGTATTATAAAATCAGTTATAATTTTAAAATATGTATTTTTCAAGTAATTGATTATTTTATTTAAAATTTAAATTTTCCATATTTACAAATAAATATTCATAAAATTGAGTTCATTTTTGGATTCTAAATATCAAAAAATGGATAGGGTGGATTTTTGGTATTTTTCTGAAATACCTAAATTTTTGATGAATAGTAAAATATGTTAATTTACGATAAGTGCTAAAACCTGAACTTTTGAATCATTCTTGAAACATGGATGATTTAAATGGAAATTATTTAGAACTATCATGCGCTTAATACTATTTTGGGTCATAATAATCATGACTTTTCATAGTTTTGAACAAAAATATTAAACTAATGATTAAAATAATGGGAAACCCCTCCCCACCTCCACTATAAATACCAACCCTCTTTACCTTTTCTCTTCCCTCCTCGAAAGCCTTTTACCATGTATAAGTTATACTAAAATCTCTCCCTAAGCCCCTATACTACATTAATTAGCCATTGGTCTCTTCGAAATACAAAATCCTCCCCCCTAAAGTGGTTCTCAAGGAAGTTATATTCAAGAGGTAAACTCCACTTTTCATTTCTTTTATTTTGTTTCATGTTACTTTCTTTATTTTCCTTTAATCACCTACTATCATCCAAATGTTATGATAAATCCAATAAATTACAGGTACTATAAGTTTTAATGATAATTGAAAAATTCATCTTCATATTTCATTTCCCCTCCTTTTATATAAGAAATGAAAACTCCATTCGAGATGTGTTAAATTATCACATTTAAGGATAGTGGGTTTTCATTTTATATTACCATATTAAATTCTAGAAATGAAAAAAAATTAATATTTGAACCATAATTTAATATGTTTATTACTTCTAATTTATGGTTCTGTAATATTTTTTACAAATTATATTAATTTATAATGAAAAATGTGTTTGATGTGATCAAAAACTGCCGTTTAACAAAAAGTGTTATCATTAAAGTTTTATATAATGATCGATCTTCACTCCAAACTGAAAAATGAATTTTATGACCATGTAATATTCTTTATTCTCACTAATTGTATACAATTTCAATTCTGATCATCCATTCTAATTTTACATGTTTTTCCTTACATGAATATAAGTAAACCAGTCATGAAAACCAAGGAAGAAAATGCTCCCAAATAATGAAATTGAACCTCATAACCCATAAAAAAGGCCATGAATGAACTTAATAATTATATAAAAAATTGATTTAATGAATAAAAGGTTCAAAAATATTATTTAATGAATTTAATTATGTTATCCAAAACAATAAGATCAAGTAAGGGACACCATCAGACTTAAGGTATGGGACTCTACCCGTACCTTCATTATTCATTCTGGGTTTTTAATTTTAATTTTTACCCAAATAAGTTATCTATTTATTTTATGCACATATTAAAAATGATATTTATATTCTCCAAACTCATTTATCAATATCCATTAATTATTCTATTTCGAGGATATACATATTTTTAAGTGGTTCTCTCTTCAATACTTCCACATAAGAAAACACGTTTTAAGGGAACTTCTCCAATTCTTACCCAATTTCATGTGCACTAAATCATCTATTTTTAGATGTAGATATTTATATAAAATCATAATTTTTATTATGAAAGACCTATTGTTTCACTTAAGATTTTATAAAATTGATTAGTCTATTTTCAATTTTAAAGATGCTTTTGTATTTTCCTTAAAACCTCACTAAAATGTTCTAATGCTAACATTTATTAAACAATCTACCTAAATGTTGTCACTTCTATTTGAAATGACTTATGATGATATATTCCTATTTTATCTTATCAATTTACAAGTATTTTTTAATTCCTTTCTTTCAGGGGCACTGGTATGATACACCCACCTGTTTTTCTTTATGGCATGATTATGATACCCATTTATTTCCATGGGTACCCTTATGTTTATGTATGATTTATTATGTATGATTATATATGTGGAAAAAATATTCATGAACATTTTATGATGGGTGAAACCAGATATCCCTCCAATTAATTGGATAAATTAGAGTCTCATGGGACATTATGTGCAATTGTTTTGGTTGTGAGCCTTGACTCATGCTGTCATGTGCAACAGTCGTGGTGGTTATCCTTGACGTGTGCTACTCTATGTTCAATGAGCCTCCAATCATGATAATTTCATGATTTATGTTTCTTACACATTATAATGAATCCATGATTATATTATCACATGTTTATATGTTATTATTTCACATGTTCCATTCGTTTTTATATCATTATTCCTTTCCTTCTAGACCATGTGCTAATGATTTATTTTTATGCTTATTCCCTTACTGGGATTTTATATCATCCTTTTGTTTATGTTATACCATGGTTATCGTATGAATATGTATGAGCACAATGGAAGCTGGGATGTTTTTATGAAGACTAGATAAATAGATGTGTTATTTAGTCCCTTGTTTTATGTTTTATGTACCTATTCTTCCAAGACACTAGAATTTACAATCCTTGAGTTGTAATATGATTCTTTATTATGCTTAAAATCATGTAATGATATGTGTAAAATTTTAGGGTCTCTATACTCATCCTTGGGGGTGTTTCAGATTCTAAAAATAAGCTATGGATATTTTGGTTACCAATAAAAGAACTTATATCCCTGTTGAAAGACTTATTATAATATGTCAAATACCAATAATAAGTTTTAGAGGTATCTAGATAAAATGACCTACTAATGAAAATCACAAAGATCATGGAGTTAAGTGTTTGTGGAGTGGACTTGGGGATCTATGTTCCCTGAACCACTATATATCAACATGATATTTTCTTTATTTATTTCCAATTCTCACCCTTATTTAAGAGTATAGGAAATAATTTCTATAAATCATGAGGTATGTTTCAAATTTTTTAATGTATTTAAAGAATCACAATCCCCCCCCTCTTGTATTTTCTTCTTAATAATTGTATCCTAAAAGGTGGTATCAATGGTTTGGCTTTGAATATATGTATTAATTTTATTAACTCCCTATTTATTCTATTAATGCCTTCAATGAATTAAAATTTTTGGATTTTTTTCATTATCAAAGGCTCTAACAAGACTTCGTTAAATACTAGGATAAAGACAAATTTCAATGGATTATCTTAGAGAAGGTATATTGATGATCCATGATCCTTAATTTAATAGTGTTAATTTTAAATGATGGAAAGATATTTTTATTATTTATATGATAAATCATGGAATATGAGTTTTTTTCATTGTTTTCAAGACGGTTGAAAGTCATAAGGATGATATGAAAAACTGTAATGATAATCAAGATAAATAATATGATCTTAATTAAAAATGTAACACCTCAACCCCAGAATCCCAGAGTCATTGCATTGTTTTAGTACATTTTCATGATTAGAATGAATCAATCCCTGATGGAAAAATCATTTTAGCATTATTAGAAAATAGATTACATACATGAACATTACATTACACATTATAACATAAAACAAAGCATAAAGAATCCGGTGAGAATGCCATTATTCCCCTAGATTAACCCTGCATATCAAACATAATAAACATCTTGGAGTCTTAAGAAAATAAAGCAAAATAAAGGGCTGAGCTCAGATGATCATTAAGAGTAAATAATTCAGCGGAATCTATAAACTTTTATGGAGAGATGTAGAATAAACACAATAGCCTTTTAAACATAAACCTGAACATAATATGGAAAAAAATAAATCAAACATTACCATATAAACATGCACAAGGATATTATACTAGTTTAATAATGACATGTAATAACTAATTTCATAATTAGTGAATTCATAATGAAGTACATAATAACTACTACGTCAAGGCCTTGTGCCAAGACCATTCACAAATATTCTATCAAGGCCTTATTCCACAACACTAGTTTGTCTCCTGAGACCTACCTATGCATCGAGGTGCTATAGCAGGTCCTGTTCGTCACTTACTAATTCTAATGAATTCCTCATATGAAAATGGTGAAACAAAACGTAATCATACGTATTAAAACTAGCATATGAAATGTCAATGTGTTAACCATAAACCATGAATGGTATAAAAATTTCACATCCACAGTCAAAAAAATCATAACTCATTCAATAAAAAATGGAAGATTGTATTATAAAAAATCAACTTATGTCATGTATAATAACCAGTAATGGATGTTGTCATAGTTGAAAATAATTAGTAAAACTATTTTATAGAAATAACCCCTTTTCATGAAATCATTTAAAAGTCACACAATTTATAAAAAAAGAAATTTAGAAGAGATCTTTGAATAAAATTGTCCCATAACACTTTGAAACATTCAAAAGGAATTAAAATTTTAAAAGAATAATTATTATATAAATAAATCATTAAAATCATTTTGAAAACATGGACATAAATTAAATATTTTTTGATAATAAATCATTAAAACATTTAAAATGATGATATAGTTAAAGGGTAACTTCCATAAAACCTAAAAATATTTTTTTTGAAAACATTTTTATGGTACATGGACATGGATGATAAATATGTCATAGAAAATACTTACACGTAAACAATCTCAGATAATAATGAGATTGAGTAATTAACCCTTTCTTTAGGTTCGATACTCTCTGTAAATATCTGATACTCATGTATAATATTTTTAAATATATTGTTAACTTATATAGGAATCATTATAATATTTATGATATAATATATGATTCTTTTATGACTTTATATTACCCATTTATTAACAATTCCATGTTAATTAAACATTTCTGGTAATATAACTTTGTTTATCGTACGTGTTTTGACTTGTAATTATTGATCATATTACTTAGATCATGATTTACTTACTTCTAGAATGTATAATATGATTTATAAATCATATATATTATTAATATAAATATATATAATATATATATATATAATGGAATACATAGTTCATGGAGACTGTAGGTTGTACATACACATGAACATTGTTTCCATTTTCTTATCGTATTAAATGGAAGCAAGTGAATGAAATATATGCACACACACACACAAACACATATATACTATTAAATTAGACTTATTATGTAATATATTTCATTATTATGAATAATAAATATTTTTTATAATTATTCTTTGATGGTTAAAGTGAACAATGAATCTCATCGCATTGTGGAGACGGTAGGCCGTACGTACGCCCGAGCGAAGATATCATTCCTTTAATGATTAAATGATATAGAACTGTATGGTATATTAATTATAAATAATAATAATAATTTCATAATCATTATTTATTTCTATTATACTCATCATTATACTCATCCAAATAAAGTAATGTGGAATAACAAATTACACCATGACATGGAGATGGTAAGTCGCACGTACACACGCATGGTAGAATTTTTTCATAGAATGGGTTAAAAGAGGAATATGGTAGTCCCATAATCATAACAACATATCATAATATATTGCATATTGGAGTTATTATTTTATCATGGTAAAAACTTAGTAAGAGGAAGTACAAGAAGAAATGAACTTCGAAAGAAGGGACAAAAAGATTAACTCTTCTTTGGGTGTCTCTTTTTTATTTCCACAAAAGGGATCCTTAAGATGGATTCATGACCAATATTTTGCCTCTAGGATTAAGTTAGGGATGTTTAGAGAATATTTGGGAAGGGTTTGGCCGATTCAAAGGGATTTGGAGGTGTTAATTAAAGAGAAAGGGAGGTGCCCTTTTATAAGAGAAGTGAGGGGCACTTTAGGGAAAGCTTGAAATATTAATTTATTGTAAAATGATTTTCAGTTTCTAATAGCTCCGAATTTTTTTATTTAGAAAATAACATGTGGATGGGTCGAAATACTCTAAAAAATGTTTTATACATGTTTAGGTCATAAAATGATCCTTATCTTTTGGGATTAACCCTTAGTTAAACTGTTTAACTCTTATCATGTCTTCTTGTATTTTTATAATATAGGGTTAATTTATTTACAATAAAATGCCAAGGGAACCTCAACTGGATCATAAATGAAATTTGTATCATTATCTATGTCACTTGGACTAATCTTGTATTTTTAGGATTTTTATATCATTTTATAAAATAGGATTATTTTTAAACCCATTTAAGTCCATTTTGAAACTATTTAGTAATTTTTTTTGTTTAAGTCATAAAAAAATTATTACTTTGGAAAAATGGTGTTAAATCATCCCTAATATTTCAATTTCATCCATAAAGTTCATTTATGGCTAAAAAATGTTAAAATTTAGTTTATTTTAATATTTTAAAATTAATTTATTTTAATAATTCATTAATAAGGTAATCACTGCATCACCACTGTGTCATCAATAAATTTATTTATCTAATGTATAAAAATTATAAATAAAATAAAATGATGTAGGAAATATTTTTAGATTTATAATGACTATTTATATACATATAGATCAATAATATAAACCTAAATTAAAATCGATTTAGTAAAAGATATATGATTATAATATAATTATCTTTATTTTAAATTAATTCTTATAACATGTCATTATCACACACCAGTGGTCCCATGGGGACCTAGAGTCATCCTACGGATGAAAACGGTCAGAAATATCTAATAAAATAGGATTTGGACATGTTTTACGGTAGTTTAACATTATTATAATATTATTTTTTACTGTTATTTACCATATTTACCCTTTAACCATGTTAAAAAATAATAATTACTGAAGTTACTGTTCATAATGTCCAAAAATAAAACATAACTATTTACACAATTTTTTAATTTTTATTCCATATATGGATACCATTTTTACAAATTCAAATCACATAGTTGGCAGAAATTAATTTAAAACTAATTATCATTGTCAAAACTAGAAATTGAGTTTCTAAACATAAAACCTATTAAAAGATTGACGTGCATTTATGCCCAATTTAAATGTGAAATTACATCAAATGACATAAATTATATTGAATGATAAAAATATAATCAAAGCATACTTAAAAACTATTCAAATTTATAATTGAACACTATAAATTATTTTTATTTAAAAAGTTTTTTTCAATTAAAATTTAGTATTTTCATTATTCATAAAAATATGAAAGTTATCAGAAAAGTACCAAAATTTTATCCAAAATAAATTTTTATGTCCAGATTCTAAATAATAATTTAATTTCATAAAATATAATATATAAATGTATCAGATATTTTATTTAAAAATGGTTCTTCATTAACAGGTGAAAAAGGAATTGTTTTAAAAACAATTCTTTTATCTGAAAAATTGAATTTGTCCTCACATTATTTCTAAGAAATAAAAAATATTAATTTTAAAATTATATGGGATATATGGAATAAAAAATTTGGTTAATACTATTCATAACCACTTTTTAAAAAGCTAATTTGATAGGTCGAGATTCGCATGATCTTGGTGTTGCGTACATCACACTCTATTGAATTATTTTTAAAGGAAGTGTATTTTGGAAGCTTGGGGTGTTAAATTATCCCCTCCTTCAATAAATTGTATCCTTGCAATTTAAACTCAGGATTGAAAACTAGGGGTTTGATATTTCAAAATATCTAAATTTAAATCACTCATAAAATACAATTAATAATGAGAGCTCTATATTAAAATAAAGAAATGTAGGTATGGAGTTTACTAGAAATAACACATACTAGGGTTCCATAAATAAAAACATGGATATGTAATAGAAGACTATATATCATGTTCTAATGGAGAGTGATAGAGATCATGATCAGGAGAAACTTAATAGTCATAGATCTATACATCTGTGATGATCTAAGGGACCCTTTGATTCATCAGAAATAGTACAAGGATAATATTTTTTTAGATTCAAGATCATTTCCCTTATGTTGAAGAATTAATTTTCTTCATAGACTAAGAACACCAGGAATCAATCTTAATTGACATGTATAGTTTCATATATTAACTAATTCCTACCACAAAATCATCTTTCCTTTTAAAAGATAATACAATTCAAAAATATTATATTTAAATTAATATTATATGGTTCCAAATATAAACATATAACAATTAAATGAAGAATAATATTTTATAATGACCAGGGACTTTATGTAGGCCATTGGTTGGTGACAAAGCCCTTTAAAACTTTGTTTGTGGGTTTAATTCCTATAGATTTTTCCAACATGATATGTTATTTCCCATCATGCATGTTGTATTTTTACTAACACTATAGTATTATAACATTTAATAAATGTTTTATCATTAAACTATACTATCCAAATATCAACTTAATCCATTCTAAACTTTAGATTTATCCAATATACATTTGTTCAAACTCTATCTAAAAGGTCTCTAAATTTAAATTTTCAATTGTACCCTCAAATTCCCCAAACAACGTAAAGTTTCTCTTATTATAACATACTAAAAATATGATTACCCTCATCATATTAAAACTATAATGAAAAAAAAGTATTGCAGTACGAAAATTATATATAAATATATCAAATTATTCATATAAAAAGAATATAATTCCTGAATTCTAAAACACAAATACATTAATTATTTCACTTAGAATATAGTACCAAAAAAATCTGAACCATGATCCAGTTTATTTTTATGAGCTATATTTTCTTGATACCATGGAAAATAATTTTCATAAGGTCCTATTTCTTTGTAATTGTAGCATTGAACAATGAAAACCTCTTTCTTCCACTTGAAATCACGATATTGGTGACCTTTTTCTGCACATTTGTAACAAAAAACCATTCCTTTTAGGAAAATACTAGGGTGTTTATTTCCATATTTATCACATTTATAAAGTCATTCTTTCCATTTTTCTCTTTATCTATCTCTTACTACACTGTTCTCCTTTTCCCTTTCATTAATTTAATGTCATAAGACTTAGAGAATTATTTTTCTGTGTTGATAACTCATGAGACTATATCTTTATATGATGAGAAATATTATGAGACTAATGACCATTAAAATATAGGTTTTAACCCATCAAAGAACCGATAAATCTTACATCTTGTGTTACGTTTTTAGTCTATAAAATTACTTTCTACCCATGTGAAGTTAGCCTCATACTTTGAAACATTCTCATCTTCTTTTTGTCTCAGACTCAGAAATTTTATCTCCCTATCAATTTTTTGTTCATGAAGAATGTATTTCTCTAGTAATTTTCTTTAAAATACCTCCATTCCATATTACCTACATCTTCATCCTCCTTCATGTTTTGAATCAATGACCACCATTGATCTACATCTCCTGAAAGATAATAGAATTCCATAACAAATGTTTCCCTCCGATTACTCTTTAAATAAAGAAATATTTTCTCTAAGGAACTCATCCACTTATTAGACACAAAAGGATTTTTATTCCCATTAAATGTTGGAGGTTTTATTCCCATGAAGTGGTCTAACATTGATCCTCTCCATTGTGGATCAAGATGCTCCTTACAGGTAAGGTTATTATTCATAACCAGAGTCAGCTGTCCAAGTATGGTTATAAGTCATTCAATACCAGTTGTGTCACTAGCTCCACTATCATTATATTGCATTGGAGGAAAATCCTTACCTGGTTTATGTGTGTTGATACGATTTCCATTTCTACCACTAAGCACCATTTCTAAAAAATGGTATACACTAAATTAGGTTATGAATCATAATGCATAATTTCAAAATAATAAAATACATAACATAAATTGAAAACATTACCCATTTCTAATACATAATAAAAAATATAGTACCTTTGAGGAAATATTTACTAATAAATCCTTCATAGTGGTTCATAAATAAAATATGAATTATCCTAAGCATATCCCCCTAGAGTGTCAAACAAGGTGTGAAGTATGGCCCGTTGTCATGTAGCAGGGTACCCCAAGTAAATATTGGAACATCTTGTCGGAGTTTTCACACCTAGGATAATCTATGCCAGAACCATGTTCACCTGTAGTAGGAATTTATTTTCTAGGAATACCGACATAATATCCAGTTTGAAATTCTATGATTCTTTTCAATACTTATCCTCAAATTTTATCTTAGGGTTCTGATACCTAATCTTAGTTTTCAAAATCAATTTCCAAGGTTGTTTCTATACTTCCTATGATAAAAACTATAACTCCCCAACCCCAAAAGCCCAGAGATAGTGTATTATTTTAATAAATTGGCATGATTACAGGGAATCATGTCCCAAATAACCGATCAGTATATAAGTCTAGGAAAATAGATAACATACATGAACGTCACATTACACTTTCTAACATAAAACAAAAAAATATTTCTTTTAGAATTAAATTATTACCCTATCTTTACCCTTCTTATCAATCATAATACACTTATTTGAATAATAATAAAATAAAAAATTAGGAAGGTGTGATCTCAGATGCTCATTAAGGGTAAATAATACATTGGAAGCTATAAACATTTAAGAAAAGATGTATAATAAAAACTATAACAATTTAAACATAAACATGAACATAATATGAAAAAAAACCAAAAATTATCATATAAACATAAACATGGATATTCTACTAGTCGAATAATCACATGTAATAACTAATTTCATAACAAGGAAATGCATAATGCTGGACATAATAACTACTACGTCAAGTTCTTGTGCCAAGATCATTCAAAAATATTTTATCAAGGCCTTCTACCAAGACACTAATTTGTCTCATGAGACCTAATAATTCATTTAGGGGATATAGAGGGCCCCACCCATATCTTACTAATTCCAATGCATTCCTCGTATGAAAAGGGTGAAACAAAATATAATCATTCGTATTAAAACTAGTATACAAAATGTTGATACTTTAACCATAAACAATGAATGGTATAAAAATTTCACATCCATAGTCATACATATTATAACTCATTCTATACAAGATATATTATTGTATGATAATAAATCAACCTCAGTCAAGAATAATATCATGTAAAGGATTTTGACATAGTTGAAAATAATTAGTAAAACTATTTGAGAGAAATATACCCTTTTCATGAAATCATTTAAATGTCACAAAATTTATAAAAGAATTCATTTAAAAGGGATTTTTCAATCAATGTATCCCATACCTCTTTGAAACTTTTTAAAGTAATTTAGATTTTAAAACATTCATGTCCATATAAATAAATCTGTAAAATCATTTTTAAAACATTGACATCAATTGAATATATTTTGAAAAATAAATATTTAAAACAATGAAAATGTTCATCTAGTTAAAGAGTACCTTACATAAAACCTTAAAACATTCCTTTTGAAATTTTTTACGAGACATTTACATGGATGATAAATATGTTCCATTAAATACTTACACATAATCAATCTTGGATAATAATGAGATTGACGAATTAAACATTACTAGAGGTCCGATACTCTTCGTACGTGTTCGACACTCATGTATAATGATTTTAAACATATTATTAACTTATATAAGAATCATAATAACATTTATGATATCATATATGAATCTTTTATGACTTTATATTACCTATTTATTAACAATTCCAAGTTAATGCAACATTACTGGTAATATCGCTTTGTTTAGTGTACATGTTTTGACTTTTTATTCTTGATCATATTACATAGATCATGATTTAATTATTTCAGAATGTATAATATGATTTATATGTCATATATATTCATAATATAAAGATATATAATAGATATATATATAAAATAGAACACATCGTTCATGGAGATGATAGTCCATACATACGCATGAACATTGTTTTCGATTTCTTATTGTTTTAATGGAAGTAAGGGAATGACATATATGAATATATATATATATATATATCATTATAGTAGAATTATTATGTCATATATTTCATAATTATGAATAATATATATATATATATTTATTTATAATTATTCTTGGATTGTTAAAGTGGAGAATGTATCTCATCGCTTTGAGGAGATAGTAGGTTGTACATATGCACGAGTGACAAAATCATTCCTTTAATGATTAAATGATATAGAAATGGATTTTATATTAATATAAATAATAATAACCATGTCATATTCATTATTTATGTATATTATACTCATCATTATACTCATCCAAATAATGTAATGTGGAATAAAAAATTACACCATGACGTGGAGACGGTTAGTTGTACGTACACACGTATGGTGGTATTGTTTTTCATAGGATAGGTAAAAAGAGGAATATGGTTGTCCCATAATCTTAACAACATATCAGAATATAGTACATGCTGGATATATTATTTTATTATGGTAACAACTTAGTAGGAGAAAGTATAAGAAGAAATGTACTTTAAAAGAAGGGATAAAACAATTACCTCTTCTTCGGGTGTATCCTTTTCATTTTTACAAAATGACTCCTTAAGTTGGATTTATACCCAATGGTTTTACTCTCCTATTAAGTTACGGAAGTTGGGGTAGATTTGGTTTGGGTTTTTCTGATACCAAGGGCCTTTGAGGTGTGAATTAAAGAGAAAGGGAAGTTTCCTTTTATAATAGAGGTGAGGGGAACTTTATGAAAATCTTGAAATATTAATTTATTATAAAATGATTTTTTGTTTCTAATATCTATAAATTGATTTATTTCTAGGATAAGATTATTATTATTAGAATTATTCTCAACCAATCGGTTTTGGACATGTTTAGTTCATAAAATTATCATTATCTTTTGGGATTAACCCTAAGCTAAATAGTTCAACTCTTACAATATCTTCTTGTATTTTTATAATATAAGGTTACATTAGTTACAATGAAATTCCAAGGGAACCTAAAGTGGATAATTAATTATATTTTTATCATTATCTATGTCATTTTTCTGAATCTTATATTTTTAGGATTTTTATATCATTTAATAAAATTGTATTTATTTTAGAAACTCATTTATGTCAATTTTTACATTATTTAGTAATTCAATTTTGTTAAGTCGTACCAACTTGATTCCTTCAAACCAAATGTATTAAATTAACCCTAATTTTTCAATTTTATCCATAAAATTTGTGTATGGCATACAAATATTAAAGTTACATTTATTTTAACATTTAAAAATTCATTTATTTGAATAATACATTGATAAGGTAATCACTACATCATTACTGTGTCATAAATATATATATATATATATCTATTGAATAAAAATTATAAATAAAATATCATGATGTAAGAAATATTTTTATATTTATAATGACTATTTTTAGACATGGACATCAGTAACAGAACCCTATATTAGAAATGATTTAGTAAAAGATTAAGGTTTATGTTATAATTATTTGTATTTTAAATTATTTTTTATAACATGTCATTATCACACCTAAGTGGTCCTATGGGGACCTAAAATCATGATGAGGATTCCCATGGTCAGAAATATCTCATTCAATAGGATTATGAATTGTGTTACAGTAGTTTAATATTATTATAATATTATTTTTAACTCTTGTTTACAGTCATTACACTTTAACAATGGTAAATAAAAATAATTTATGAAGTTACTATTCATAATGTCAAAAAATAAAACATATATATTTACAATATTTGGACCTTTTTATTAAAAATATGGAATACATTTTTCCAAATTCAAATCACAGAGTCAGCAGAAATTAATTTAAAATTAATTACTATTCTCAAAACTAAAATGTGGGTTTTTGAGAAGTAAAAACTATCAAAAGATTAACATGTGTATATGTGAAATTTAAAAATAAAATTACTTCATACTACCTAAATTATATTAAATGATAAAAATATAATCTAAATCATCAAAATATGAAAGTTATCAAAAAGTACCAAAAATTTACCCAAAAAAAATTTTATGTCCCGCTTCTAAATAAGAATTTAATTACGTCAAATTGAATATAGAATATTGTCAAATATTAGACTTAAAAAGTTTTCCTAATTAAAATGATGAACAACTCTATTTAAAAAAATACTTCTTTTATATAAAAAAATGAATTTTTCCTCATATTATGTCTATGAAAAAAGATGAATGTTAAAATTATATGTAATATATAAAATTCATAATTTTGTTAATACTATTCATAAACTCTCTTTAATTGATAATTTTATAGGTCGATGTGTGCTTAAATGCAATTTTGCGTACATCACACACTATTTAATGATTTAAAATGGAAGCATATCGTAAAAGTTTGGGGTGTAAAAAAAATAAATGAATGCTATTTTTTATAGATTATGGTAGACTGAGTTTAATCAATTTTATTAATTTTATACTTTATATGAGATGTGCTAGACTATTTCTGTTTCCTATGAAGGACTCGATAATATAAATAAAATAAGTAAAAATATTACAAAGTTTAAATTTTATATTTTCAAAATGCATGAAGATTATAACATCACTCAGATGAATAGATGATTGAACAAAGAAGTTAATGATGTTTTGGCCTTGGGAACTACAATTCCAAAACCAAATAAGTTGTTAACAGTACCTTGAGTCTTTCTATCTAAGTGGATTCAAATATAATCTACTATACATTAATCCATATATGTAAATAAATTAAAAATGAAAGAACTGGTTGGAACATTGATGATGTACTAAGCTGAGATGCAGGAATAAGTTGAAAATCATATCAAATATCAAAATGATTCTCTCCAAACTAGTATGAATAAATTATTTGATTCAATATTTCCACATTGAGAAACAAATTCAATAGATAATTCTAAAACGTTTGAAAAAATGTATAACAGAAGAAATAAAGGGATGAAGGAAAGAATGTGCAGTGAATGAAAAGAAAAAGGGCACATAAAGTCTAACTGTCCTTTACTCAAATATCAAAGGAAATCCAATTATAAATAAAATTCTAGAAAATTATGAAGACTTTTTATATTAATTCACCTAGTTCAAATGATGAATTTGCCACAAGATCTGAGGATGATCATAAAAATCAAACAGTATGATGTATGGATCATTTTGATAAGGAACCATCTTATTACACTCAAAAATATAATTTGGAAAGACATTAATATGATTAAATAAATAAGTATGGTTTTATTCTCTAATATAAATTTGAATCCTTAAATAATGATCATAAAAACATTGAAAATATTTTGATTCCATTTCATTTGATAAAGAAATTATGTCAAAAACATATATATAGATTTGAAATCTAATATTTCCTGAATTTCATTTGATCTTTATGAAACTAGAATTAATGAATTATTGGATGAATAATATACTTTAAAAAAAAATACTTTAGTATTATTATAAATGGGGAAAATTATTTATATAAAATTCATGGTATAGATAAAACACAATAGTGAAAACTTAGAAATAGTAGATGTAGTGAAAAAACTAAATTATTTAGGATTTTTTTTCATATTTAAAATAGTAAAATCATGTAAAAGTTTAATTGTTTTTATTATGATATTAATGTAAATTATTCAAATGTATTATAATTTAGAAAACCTAAAATTTTTGTGGTTAAGTATGTTTATTATTTGAAATAATTGTCTAACAATAATAGTAAAATATCTACTCAAAATAAACAAATTTTGTTACGTAAAAATTTAATTGCAATCACTGGTGGATCCAAAAGAATATGGGGACCAAAAGGAACTTGTATTTGATGTTTTTAAAGTTTAAAAAACTAAACAACATTGTTAAATAATTAATTGGTTATCTAAAAGGAATATGAACATTTATATTTTTAAAATGGAGTAATAAACCTTGAAGTAGTTGGTTATTGAAAAATCCACATAATTTTAAATAATAATCCTTGAATAATTTTTTTAATATTATTATATATTTATTTTAATTTCATTAACCATTTTTTATAAAGGAGAGAATTATTTTATGATTATTTGTTAAAATCATTTCACCCTCATTGAATCAAGATATTATAATTTCGTATATATTATATTATGTTAAAGTATATAACAAAGTTGATAAGCTATTGAAATTTATGTAAATAGTGTTTTATGTATATCCCTCTAAAAAATGATATCAAGAGAATATAGTACTAGTTTAAATTACAAGAATATGCTTATGCAAAAAAATATTCTTTTTTTAATATTTTAACTCATTATTATATTTAAAGTTATTTGTTATGGAAATTTTATTCATATTCCATAACATCTACTTTTATAATAGTTTTCTTCAGAAAAATTACTTTTGAAAATTAAAATATGAAATGATCAATATATATTTTATTCTTGACAGTTCATAGTGTCTATTGAAAATTTTCAAAACTA
This sequence comes from Viscum album, assembly GCA_963277665.1. Classification (NCBI taxonomy): domain Eukaryota; kingdom Viridiplantae; phylum Streptophyta; class Magnoliopsida; order Santalales; family Viscaceae; genus Viscum; species Viscum album. The sequence goes on from OY728120.1 coordinate 899,263,917, forward strand.
AATTTATCATGTTACTCTTTGTAACCCAATATTTTTTTCTCGAAAAATACTTAAAATGTTTATAATTCTTCTTAGAAATATCAATTTTGTAGACTTATTATGAAAATAGTCTGAGATAAATGAAATGATCAAGAACATCATTTTTAGAGAAAATGAATTCTCAAAAGAGAAATAGATTTAATCATTCTTATTATCTATTTGGGGAATATTCAGTCTCCTTTGATAAGGAATCATTTGATATATCTTCTGAAAAAGATAAGGAACGATGTTGTTTTAAAGAACTAGAAGTTCATCTTCTTAAATGGTTAAAGGTGGAATGTCTTCTAAAGAACTTATGTTAAAGATTAATACTTTAAATAATTAAATAGTAAAGCTTCATGTTTCTCTAAATGTTTTAAAAATTCATATAAATAGTTGAAAAAATTTTATATTTCAAAAGAATGTTTTTACACTCCAAATAGAGTGTCACAATGTGAAGGAATGTACTACATTTAAATAATAAATTGATGTAGTTAAAATAGAAATAATAAGTAATACAGAGACACTAGGAAGAGAATATATTACTATGTCAAATCATGATGAGTTAAAAGAGTTATTTTTCAAGTTGTTTTCATCTCCTTTTTTTTCAAGGATCTTTAGATGTCTCAAAGAAGAATATACTAATAGTAAAGTGTTTTAGGAGATATATTTGAAAAAGTTTAATATCTAGAGAGTTGAGATTCCCAATCTAACCCTTCCTATCAATATGAATTTTCATCATCTCTGTAACTTATTTAAATTCAATATTATAAATATATTTGGTTAAATATTACATTTTTTATCATTGTTTAATAAACAATGATATAAATTGTTTCTTAATTTATTTTTTATGACACAAAATGGGGGATAATGTTTTGACAAATTTGTTAGAAATTTATCAAAAATTCCTTATATATTTGTATGTTTTTGGGGAGAAAATTTTATAGTATGAGGAATATAGCACAAATTTATATTTGTAAAGTGATATAAATGATCTAGTATTTTATTTATTTAAATTTTTAAAAATTTAATCTTTTAATAATTTTAAGTTTTAATTATTTTATAGTTTCTATGATCAAAAAAATGGGATATATTGTTGAGAATGTATTGATTAAAATACAATTTTAATTTCTTTTTGAATTTCATGAATATAAACACAAACATTTATGTTACTAACAATGTTTCTTTTAAGTGAATTTTAAAAAGATGATCTTATTTTGAATATTTTTAATAATTCTATTTGATTTCGAAAATCGATAAATCCATGGGAGGAAATTTGATTAACCACTATGGAAATGTTTGGTTGTAATATGGAAATAAGTTTCATACCCTAAATTTTTTATCAGATCATATGGTTTTGGAACCCTATATAAGGGATAAAACATATGGATCATGAACCCTATGATGTTGGAAAAGTATGAATAAGAAACCCTATATTTTAATGAAACCCAAAATTTGAGTAACAAACACATAATTAATTAAACATAATTTTTTAATCAATATTACATTGTAAATAATACTTTGGGAGTTTATTGGTACATTGAGAAACCCAATATTTAACATGTATAATGAAAACGTTTTAGATTTAACACATTTTTCACATCTTCTAAAATGATTTTTCTAAAAATAAATATCTATTTAAATCCATTTTGTTACTGATTCAAAGGATCTTAATAAATGTATTAAATTATTCCAATTTGTAAGGGACTTTTCTTCCTTCTTTGAATTATTTGAATTAAAATATTAATGATATATTATATAGTATTTCTGGAGGTGTTTCACCTAAATCTATTCGACCGATATGATAAATACTTAGATACTCAACTTCTAAAGCTATTAATATAATTTTTAAGAATGTGTTTTCACTTGTAAATAATTATATGTCCATGGATTCAGATATACAGTTTGTAGAAATGCATGTTTTGTTCTTATATATTGACTTCACACTATTTTTGTTATTATTGCTTCTCTATCTTATTGTAAATATTATTTTTTAGTTCGTAAATGTATTTTTCATAGTTAAACATCAAATAAATACATGTTTACTCATCTGTCTAGTGTTTTCTCTAAACATATTTTATGGAATCATGTGTGATTTTGATGATTATTTTTTTGTTGTTATGATTTATTAAAGATCAAATAAAAATGTAATTTTCTATTGAAACTATGAAAGAAAATATATTTTCACAATAAAATTTTCCTCTTTTGATTTATCAGAGCACTGGTTACATAGACTCAGTCGTAGTGGAGTGTCAGCTTCATGAAAAAATATGTGTATATTTAGGTTCCATGTAAAATAACCAAAATGTCATGTAAAATCATTATTGTAATGTTTCAACTGCCTATACTCAGATGTAGAGGTCTCCGGATAAGAGGCCCTACCAGTGAATATCACCAAGATCATGGAGTATAGCATTGGAAGAGTATACTACTCGATCATTTTTCCCTAAAAACTATAAATCACCATGTAATTTTCATTTTTTATTTCCACTACTCACTCATAAGTAAGAGAAAAGGAAATAATCAGTACAAAACAAGAGTGTCATTTCAAATTTTTCAAAGGATTTAATGGATCTAAAATCACCCACTCTTATGTCTTTTTCGAATTCATTCTATCCTAAAAAAATAACATATCAATAGATAATCGAAAAAAATCATAAAACATGATAGAGTAATATAAGATCATAAGAATATCTTTAAGGAAGCATAAAAATGACTTGGCTTAAGAACAAACATAAATATTCTTAAAATTAGAGAATGATATAAATGTGTGAGATAATTTTAAAATTAGGCATAACAATGTAAACATGGCATAACAATATAAAAAACATATAAAAGTTTTCTCAATCATAAACATATTATTTGCTATCCTTGTGACCATGGATATTAACCAACATATTCACAGCTAAAGTTGTGAGTAGATATTAATGACTTCACTTTCCCCTTTTTTGAACACAATGACTCTAAAAACTGTTCATATTACATTTCAATCTCATGAGATATAATAATTTTTAGAAACATTTGGATGGAAATATATTTCCTATCCTTCTCATAATACATAAAATTTTAATCCTCTTGAAAATAATCATTATATCATAAAATAAACCATATAAATAAAATAAGTTTCATTATATTTACAATCATCATATAAACAAACCCTGGAAATAAAATGGGATTAATAAAACATCAAAATGAAAAAATTAATTAAATGACCTAATAATGAAAACATGAACACTGAAAATGATTTCGCAATATAACAATAATATGGGGTGAAACAGGAAATATAACACCTTTAGAGATAGATAACAATGAAAAAATAATCATGAAAAGGGATTTTTAAATCATCTTGAATTTGATGTTGTATATGTCAAAATTATGAGTATCTTTTTCAAAAAATCTCTATTGATTTGATGAGAAATGATAATAAAACATTTCATGGAATTAAATTTTCTTCAAAAACACATTTCCCCCATAAGTAAAAATAGAACTACATTTAAAAGGGAAATTCATGGAAAAAATATTTTCAAATAAGAAATTTTATAACAATAAGTAATAAGTATGAGTAATCAAGTCTCCTAGGAATATCATAATTCATTGATTAATAGAAACATAAGATTTTTCAAAACCTTATTATAATGAGTTGTAAATAAAACATAATTGAAATACAAAAATTTATATAATAGTGGAACTAAAAATAATTTAAATATTTTACTTATAAAAATAATCATTAATAATGGGAACATAAAAAAGGATAATAAGTTTATAAAATAATAATTTAGAGTGGATAATAAAAAAGTTATTTTTAAATGATAGAAAAACCTTTTGAATTTTTTTTAAACAAAATCATTTCAACCCCATATATCAAAATCATACAAAATAATCTATATTATTCTTCCAAAAAATATAGAAAAAAATTTGAAAAAAATAAAAAGTAAGACATGGTATATAAGATCCATTGGTATGAATAAGAGTTACTCTTAACATATATACACTATTATTATAGAAAATTTTAGTCAAATAATTTAATATTGATAATGAGAATTAATACCCCTAGAATTTGTTTTTTGAATAAAATGTAACATCATTATAGGTTAAAATAGATAAATCTTGAATTATTATATTCAAAGAGGTGTTATTAGGACATGATGGAGATATTCCAGTCCCAAAAACCCATTACCACCCTTATAAATTTTGAATAGAGAATGCATGTCTTGTAAAACGTTAGTATCATTTAATATAATTTAATCATCATAAAAAATGAAAATGGGGGATGTTTTTACACCATTTAAAAGGAATCCTTGTGTTTATAGTAAACATGACTCAATGGAATAAATTTTAGACAAAGAGACCCTTATTACTGGAGAAGTGAATGGATGAAAACAAATATTGGATATTTTATGAAATAAACATTTATATCTCATTTAAATTTGGTATTTATGATAAATTAATTTATTTGGGTAGTATATTTACCATATATAATAGAAATAGGTGAAAACATAAAACTATGCCACAATTAAAGTGATCATGAGACAACAAACCATTACAAAATTTGAAACATTGGAACTAAAATATAATAATAAAGATAACATGAAATGTGAAATTGATTAGCATGAAATATAATATAATCATGAAATAAATTTTACAATGATTCTTTAATTACATAACACAATAGAAAACATGGGGTATTATAAAAACTTGTCGCAAACCAAGAAAATTATAACTGAAACCTTTATAGTATTTCCTTTAATTGTTTAAGACCCTATAACATCTTCTAAAACTAACATAAATGTGTTAATAAATTTTTTAATATCATTAATCATAAATAATAATCAATTATAATCCTTATTCAAGATTATTTATTATTAATATGTTAATTATTTACAACATATTTTAACTATCTGGTGTTAATAACAACAACAGTTTTGATTACATTTAATAATTTTGAAATCATTACCCACAACACGATACCTAGTTCGTTATTGATATAACATATACATTTATTTAATTTTTAACTATATTTATTTAAAATTTTATTCTTTCCTTCCATTTTTCATTTGTTTATGTTATGTGAAATCTGAATTCATAACTGCTTATTTGGGTAATTTTAGAGAACCAAATTGTTACATTAATAAAAAGTTAAATACATAATATAATATTTCGAGAATAGTATAATAATAATAATTTTCTTAATATATTATAACAATAATGCTTTTCATGTTCCAGTTATTATCCATAATCTAATTTTTAAGCATTGTTCATATTGGTGGTTAAACTGACCTAAAATTGAGCATACTTTATCTTGATTGATGAGTATGGTTAACGAGGTGAAATAATTTCATTATAATTTATTTTTAATGGTAATATTTTGTTATTTTAATGAATTTGAGAAATATTTTAATATTTTATGTTAATTTTTGAAAATTTAAATTTAAATGAAAATTGATTAATCATGGATGTGATAATCCACATGCACCCATGATTTGCAATCCTATTTCTCAGCAACTGAGAGGGGTGAAGGTGGATATTAAATTTAAATTCTATTATCATTATTATTTGTGATATATAATATTTATTTATTATTACCACCATTAATACCATCAACTTGATGATGTAATAGATAAAATGGCATGTCTTTATAGACGCAGTAGTTTATGCACCACACTAACATTGTTATTTTTTTTCTATCTGGATGAAAAAATAAGTTATGTTAAATTAATACTAAAATATATAATTATAATATTTAAACTTAATTAATCATATTATTTTAGTGATAATATATTTATAATATTAATATTATGAATAAAATATTAAGTGAATATAACACTTACATTAGAGACTTGATTTTTCCCATGGAAGTTCCCTTGAAATTGAAGGGATAAAGAAACGTATGAGTGAATAATGGATTATTTCCATGGGATAGGATTATAGTGAGAGTAAAATGGAATAGTTTATATGGTTAATTTTAAGGAGAGATTTTTGTATGAATTGGTGTAAGTGATCCCCTTTAAAAGAGTGAAAAATGGTAATTTTTGAAACACCTTTTATAAATAAATAACACTGAGACACTATTCCAAGGACATTGGATTGTATTTTTATAATTTACAAGGTTTGGAGTGTATTTCGGCCCAGAAAAGAAATAAAATAAGTTTATACACATGGCTTAAAAATTTATATGATTTTTAACATTAAGTTTTTACATTTTTTATTTTACATTTAAACTAGGTAACTAGTTTTTAACTATGCGATTTTATGTTTCATTTAACACATAACATAAACCATATATATATATTTTTTATTTTTTGGAAATACATTTTTCATATATTTAGTCAAATAAAATTTCTAAAATTTAAAAAATTATCATTTAAAATAAAACTGATAGTGTGTAAAAATAAAAGTTTTAGAAAAAAATGATATTTTATCCATTATGGGTTCTTAATATTATTTATTATTGAAAAAAATTAAAAAATTTATTATATATTTATTTATTTTTCTAAATATTATATTATATTCACTATTTAAATGATTTAAATTTAATTTATTTGATATAAATTCCCTGATATTGATAAAACAATAATTTTAAAATAATTATTTCTACATTATTGTGGTAATTAACATTAATCCAACAAGTCAAAATTTTATAAAAAAATGATATTATCCATATTAAATAATATTATAATTAGTATAAAATGTATAATAATTATTTTATCAAATTATATTTCTATATATTGTGAAGGTAATATTAATTTTAGCTATTATATTGCATAAAACTCATTTATTTAAAAGGTATATTCTTTAGAAAACTGATTTTTGATTAGGATATAATTATAAATTCCCTTCATTAAATTAAATTTAAAATGTTTTTTATAATTTAAAAATTATTTATTTAAAAATAAATAAACTTAAACCTTTCATACATTATGTTATAATAATTTAAAAAAGAATTCAAAAACCCATTTTCATTAATACACTATATAAATTTTAAAAATGTTGACCAGAGGTTTATATATTCAAAATAAAATTCAAAATTTATTTGTTATATTTTAAAATATAGAAATTTACTGTAAAAAGGTTTTAATAAATGTCAATGTATTCATATAATAAAATAATTTTATAACAGTGATGACATTAATCAGTGTTTATACTATTCACCTAAAAATCAATTCTTTTCGAAAAATATGAAAAATTCATAACCAAAATAATTTTGTTTGGAGGAATTTAAAAAATTACATTATCAAATTTAAATTCTATAATTTTTAAATTTATCTTATATAAAGAAAATTTATAATATAAACTAAGACGTTTTTATTTGAAATAATGTTTATAATATTAACTCAAATTAATTATTTACATTCTGAAGGTAATATCTATTAATTAATTATTATATGATTGTTTATTATTAAATAATTAATAATTAATAATTAATATTATGTGGTTTTATTACAATGGGGATAGTGTGTGACATAAGTTATAGAATATAGTATATATTTGAAGGGATCCAAAATCACAGGTTGTTAAATTATAATCCTTTAAATAAATTAAATCCTTAAATTTTTAATTATCATTAAATAAAGGAATAAGATAAGAGATGCATCAGAAACTAAACATATATATTTTCATGAGATATCCAACTCATTACCCTTGGTAAGACTAGGAAACCACTTATCCAAAATATGCTTATGAGGTTTTCTTATTTACATACCATCTACAATTTCATTTCCTTGATCTTGATTCAACAAAAAATTATAGAAAAAAATGGTTATGGTAATATCTAAAAGAATTAAACTATTTGAATATGAAATTTCGACCCTAAGATATATTCTCCCCTGAATCCATCATTTCAAACCTATGATACTTTAATTTCAATGATGTCATATTTGATTAAACCTATAACTCCCTTGGTTCTACCTATGATACATTAAAATGGTTTTTATTACACTCTTAAAAGTAATGAGAAAATAAATTATTTATAGTGGGTTTCAAAGATAATATTTCCTACCAAAACTTATCCCCATGGAGTGTTTATCAAGGTGTGTAGTCTAAACCTTACTAATTTCAAACCACAGTGACTAATGAGTCAATGTCGAACCAACCCTTTTGGGGTGATTACACCTATGTTAATCTATTCCCAACCAAATCTACCTTCCAGTATATAGACAAGGATTTATTTTTAGGAAAAACACTTTCTCAAGAAATTACCATGATTTCAGAATATCATCCAATACATAGAATCATCTCTCATTTTTTCTCAATAGTTCTCTAAACTAATATTAAAATATAACTAAAATAAAATTCAAAACAACTAAACCCTAATATGATATAAATATATTTGACTGAGGTTAGAAATATATAAACAATACATCAATCGCATGGTTTGATCATTATGTCCAAAAATAGTCACACAATCCAAGGACATATTTTAAAACACTTGAAAAATTCTCTCCACAATCATGCTCTTATATAGACTTTTTATACAACTCATATGATACAATCATCTTTATAACCTGGGTATTGGAATCATATGAAATGGGTGATCTCAAATTATTAATAAGGTAAATTACATATCATAAATCATTAGATCAAATAAAGGTGTAGAATATGAGATAGATATAAATAACATTATAAAATATGAAAACATAGCGATAATGGTTATAAAACTCGTTGGATCAAAATAATTTCATAAAAAGAATGTTAGGGAACCATAAAAGAAATTTCCTAGATTAAAAAAATCAATTAGTATAAGGACCCAACCTTAAAACATTACTCAATCTTGAATTAAATGAATAATTCACATTGAGGATCTTTTCAGGTTTAGAGTTTTAGAGAATTAGGCCACAACTATTACATCTCAAAAGTTATAAAGTAGACACTTCGACACAGATTCCATTTTTTTCGTAAAATAAATACTCTTGATAAAAAAAGGCATGTCTAGTTCCTTGTTTTAAACCACATGAATTTCCTTGATCCCATCCTTGGCTCTATTCCACTTTATGTCCTGTGAAAAACATATTAAAAACGTGGGATGAGCATAAAAATCTCAGTAAGGAATACACAAAGAAGGAAACTATTAGTTTCTCAAAACAACAAGTAAAACATGAATACTTTAACATAAGTAATACTTTTCACCTTTATGAAGTAGTAAATACTCTTCACTTAATAAAAGATCACTACTTACCCTTTTTTAACCAAAATTTTACCCATATAAAGAACACATAACATATAAAGGTAACTTGGAACATAAACATACTTAAATGGAATAAATATATGGTCAAATTCCACACATGTCACTAAATGGAATATCCATACGTCCGACTTCCATACCCAATGCATTGAAGGTTATAACGTAACCACCCATCCTGGTATTCATGGAACCACCCATCATTTGGTTCATCATGTAACCACCTATCAAATGTCAAAGTAGCATTATAAAATTATAAGGCATAAAAAAAATATAAAGGAAAGAAAAAATTTCCACATTTAAATCACAATATATCACTTAAATATATTGACATAAAAAATCCATTATCAAAACCATTTTCAATACCAAAATACATAATATAGTATATGGTATTTATTTTCTTTTAAAAACATTACGGATTGTTGAGGAAGCCAAAGATCAAATAATACTCGTGGCGGCAGAAAGGTCGTTGTCACCGCGTACGTTAAAAGAAAAATCCCCTTTTGTCATTTAGTAAAACGCTTCGTAGAAAAAGACTCCCTTTGAATGAAATGAAATGTAAAAGGTGTTTATACAACGTATAAAATAAAGTATTGTATTAAAACAAAATATGGCTCAATGAAAGGAGATTTAGACAAAGTCCCTTACCTCGTGTCAAACTTGACTCGATCGTTCATTAATATCCTGAATAATAAACAAAATTTAATTTATACTTGCTTAAGAACCTTTTTCAAGTTTATTATTCCTTTTTTATCACTTATTTCCATGTTATAAACATTCTATAATCATTTAAGTTAATAATGTTTGTTTTGTTGATATTTGGTACTTAAGTCAAAAATGGACTTCTTATAATTACATGTTGTTCATGTGGTCAAAGGTTCATTATATATAGAATTATATTCATGATTTGGATATCATATATATCATATATATCTAGTATATACATGTATTTATAATAGTACATAACATTTAGAGGTAAGAAATGAAATGCACCGTTCATGGAGATGGTAAGCCGTACATATGCATGAACACTACTTCCATTTCTATTTCATATTTAATGGAATTAAAAGATTATAATAAATATTAGTATTATAATTCTAGTATTGTATCATATATAACATCATTAAGCCTATCCTTTATACGTACCACATATGGTATGAACGAGTCATATCACTTTGAGGGGGTGGTAGTCTGTGCTGTCTCAAATGAAATTATCGTGTTTACACATAATGGAAACCATAAAGGTTTTCTATATATAAAAAAATATAGATGAATAAGGAAAAAATAAATAGAATATATATCATATATAAATACAATGACATCTTAATGGCCACCATGATAAGTGTTAAAAGAAGATTGAACAATCATCATTTCGTGAGGCAATAATTCTCCATCCATAGAGACAATATGTTCTTTAACCATTAAACAGGTGTGTGTGTGTGAGTGTAGGAAAAATCCATATCATAAAAAAATCCTAGTATATTGAGGATACTGGTGTTATTATGGGATAAAATAATAAGAAGATAGTGGTGAGTGATGAAGGAAAATAAAAGGAAGAAACTCGAGAGAAGACATTACCTCTAAATCGGGTAACTCTTTTTGATTTGAGCCAAAGGCTTACTTGGGAAGACTTCTGCCCAACGTGAGGCTTCTAAGATTAATAGAGGGATATGGAGAGATAATATGAGAAGAGTTTGGATGATCCAAGGGCTTGAGAGGTGTGGGTAAGGGGGTAGATGTGGGGGTCTTTTATAAAAGGGGACAGGGTCACTTTTGGAAAGTCTTGAAATGTTACTTTATTATAAATTGGTCTTCGGATTTTAAAGTTCCCACAATGAAATATTTATAGGATAAGGTGATAAGGGTTCGAAATCCACCCATCCAATAGGTTTTTGACAAGTGTAAGTCTTATATTTTACCTTATCTTTCCATTTTATTTAAATCGTTTATTAATGAGGTAATCACTGCGTCATCATGGCGTCATAAATACGTTTATTTATTTAAGGTCTAAAAATTAAAAAAAATACCATGATATAGGAAATATTTTTATCTTTAAAATTAATTTTTATAGTCTAAGAAACCATTTATGTAAACAAAATTAAAATTGGTTTACTTTGGACATACAAACCTTTGTTATATTTCTCTTCCTTTTAAAAATAATGTCATAAATGTCACTATTACATCCGTGTGACTCCATGGGCCCTCAAGTTTGGAAAAAAGATTCCCATTGTCGGCCATGAATCAAATAAGAAAATTTGAACACATGTTGGGGTCATTTTATATTATTATGATATTATTTTATTACCCTTAACTACCCAGTTACTAATTAATCGCGATAATTAAAGATAAGTACCATCGTTACTATTCATAATGTCCAAAAACAAAAAGGTCTTAATTACATAATTTGGACCTTTTGATTCCAAATTTGTAATCCATTTTAACAAATTCCAAACACATAAATTGTAGTAATTAATTTAAAAATAATTCCAGTTGTCAAAACAAATAGTGTGTTTTTAAGAAACAATATCTATCAAAAGATAGATAATTTTTTATGTCCAATTTCAAGGTGAAAATAATTCTAATGACCAAAATTGGATTAAATGGTAAAAATATATTCTAATTAAAATTTAAAACCAATTAAAATGATAATCTAACCATATAATTAAATTAGATGAAAAAGCAATTTTGAAGTAAAATCCACTATTTTTTCACTATTCATTAAAAAATGAACATTGTCAGAAAAATACCAAATATTTATCCAAGGTAAAATTCAATGTCCCAATTATAAATAATAAGTTTATTTTTACAAATATATCTTATCATATTGTCAAAAGATAGATTTAAAAATGGTTCACCATCAAAAGGCGGCAAAACAATCTTTTAGAAATATTAGAGTATTCTAAGATTAAGATTGGATTTATTCTCATTTTAAGACTCTAAAACACTATCTAATTCATAAATAGACATAGATATGAAAATATATTATTATTTACTTATGTGGGATGTTACATCCTTCCCCCCTTTAGGAAATTGTGTCCCCACAATTTATTTACTTATCCAATAAGTGGGGGTATTTATCCCTCATTACATTTTCAGATTCCCATGTTACCTCTTCAACTATATGGTTTTCCATAGAACCTTTACTTGATAAACCACCTTATTCTACAACACTTTCTCCCTGTGGTCAAGAATCTGGACTGGTTGTTCCTCATAAGATAGATTCTTTACCAGCTGAACTACCTATGGACTCAAAAGATGAGATAGATCTGACATATAATTTCTTAACATTGAAACATGAAAAACATTGTGTACCTGGGACAAACTTGGAGTTTATGGCCATCTATATACAACTGATCCAACCTTCTCCAGGATTTCATAAGGTCCAATGAACCTCGGACTCACCTTTACTTTCTTTCCAAAATGTATCACACTTTTCCATGGAGAGACTTTGAGGAAAACATGATCACCTACCTCAAAAGAAAGATCCTTCTTCCAGTTATCTGCTAAACTTTTCTACCGACTCTAAGATGTTCTCATGTGCTTCTGAATCAACTAAACTTTTTATACCATCTCTTCTACCAAATCTGGTCCCATCATCTTCCTTTCCCCTACTTAATCCTAAAATTCTGGAGTTCGAAACCATTTACCATATAATGCCTCAAACAAAGCCATCTGTATACTGGAATGAAAACTGTTATTATAAGAAAATTCAACCAAAGAAAGATTTTGGTCCCAACATCCCTAGTAATCCATCTTTCAAGCACGTAACATATCCTCTAAGGTCTGAATTGTTCATTCTGACTGCTCATATGATTGAGGATGAAAAGATATACTAAACATGGGATCACGATCAGATACAATGGAGAGGAGAAATCCATGTAACTTGAATATCTCTTTAACATAAAACCACAAAAATTGATCTATAGAGAATTTATCTTGAATAGGAAGGAAATGAGAAGTTTTAGTCAATCGATCAATAATAGCCCAGATTGCATTATTACCTCGCGATGTTTTTGGTAATCCCACAATGAAGTCCATGAATATATTTTCCCATTCCCACTCTGGCACCGGTAAAGACTGAAGCGTCCCTTTCGGTAACTACCTCTCTTCTTTAACCTAATGACAAGTCAAACACTTCATAGTAAAATCAGCAATATCTCTTTTCATTACATCCCACTAGTAATACTCTCGCAGATCTCTGTATATCTTAGTACTGCCAGGATGAACTGAAAACGAGGAACTATGAGCCTCACATAAAAACTAATTCTTCAACTGTAAAACACAAGTCACACACAATATCTTCCCAAATCTCAAAACACAATCATTATCAATGTTGAATTCAGGCAACTTACCCTTCTTAACTAGCTTTACCTTTTTATGTAAATTACTTTCTTTCTTCTACGCTTGCTTAATTCTGTCTGATAGAGATGATCTCACCGACACCTGAAACAAAACAGAAGTACTTCCCACACCAAAAACTTCTATTCTAATGTTCATCAAATAAAAAACCAAAGGATCTCGTTCCAAATGTATAATGGTTAATGAAGCATTACTTTTTTGACTCAAATCATCATCCACTTTATTTTCTTTTCTGTGATGGTAATGAATTGTACAATCGTACTCCTTGATTAATTCCATCCATCTCCTTTGTCTTATGTTCAATTCTTTCTGAGTGAATATATACTTTAAACTTTTGTGATCAGTATATATTTCACACTTTACACCATATAATTGATGCCTCCAAATTTTTAAAGCAAAAACAACATCATATAATTCCAAATCATGTGTAGGGTAATTTAACTCATGAGTTTTCAACTGATGTGAAGCATAAAAAATTAATTGATCATTATGTATAAGGACACAACTAAGTCCTTTCAATGAAGCATCACTGTAGATAACAAACTCACAATTTCTGGAAGGTAGTGCCAAAACTAGATCATTCACCAATCTTCTTTTCAATTCCTGAAAACAATCACCACATTCTTTTGTCCAAATGAACCTAACACCTTTTCGAGTTAACTTAGTCATTGAACTATATAACCATGAAATATTTTCAACAAACCTCCTATAATAACATCCCAAACCAAGAAAAATACGAATATAGGTTATATTTGTGGGTCTTGACCATTCTTCAAAAACTTTTATTTTAGCAGGATCAACAATTATGCCATTTTTTTAAACAATGTGACCAAGGAATGAAATTTGTTTTAACCAAAACTCACACATGCTGAATTTTCCGTACAGTTTCTTTTCATTTAAGGTTTTCAAGACATTCCTTAAATGACATTCATGTTTCTATTTACTTTTGTAATAAAACAAAATATCATCAATGAACACAACCACAAACTTATCCATGAAGTCATGGAAATCCCATTCAATAGATTTATGAATACAACAGGTGCATTGGTTAACCCAAAAGGAATAACTACAAATTCATAATGGCCATATCTAGTATGAAACGCGGTCTTCGGTACGTTTTCTTCTTTTAATTTCAACTGATGGTACCCCGACCTCATGTCAATATTTGAAAAATACTGAGCTCCCTGGAGCTGATCAAATAAATCATCGATTTGAGGAAAAGGATACTTGTTCTTAATAGTGATGTTATTCCATGATCTATAATCAATGAAAAGTCTCATTGAACCATCTTTCTTTTTAACAAACAAGAAAGGAGCACCCCACAGTGATGTGCTAGGTCAAATGAAACCTTTATCTAATAACTCCCGCAATTGCTTCTTTAACTCTAAAAGTTCAACTTTAGCCATCCGATAAGGGGGTTTTGAAATTTGTGTAGAATCAGGAATTAAGTCAACAGTGAATTAAACATCTTGATCATGTATAATACCAGGAAAATCATAAGAAAAAACATCTAGATGCTCATTTAACACTGGCACATCATTAATCTGAACAGTTCCTTTGTTTTCAATAATATGTGCAAGGTAACATTCATTTCCATCGTTTACTAGTTTCTCAGCTTCCTGATATGTTATCAAATGTAAGGGTTCATTCTTGTACAAAAACTGAAAATATTTATGAAAAAAAACCTCTTTATCTCTGTAGTCAATCTTAGCATGATAAATAAAATCCAATCCATGCCCAAAATAACATCAAATTTACCAGAGGCAAAAAAATCAGGTTTTCTGGTAGATTGTTTCCACACACAAGGATAAAAAGGTTCTTATAATTTCTTTTTGTCTCAATGTTTCCTCCAGGTGTTTTTACCATAAGTTCAAGATTCATATCTTGAGATGGAATTCCCAATTTACTAGAAAAATTCTCAGAAATGAATGAATGTGTAGACCTTGAATCAAACAACACATTGGAATAATTTGAAAAAACAAACAGTGTATCTGATACTACTTAATTCGATGGCCCAACATCTGCTGAAGTAGTTATAAAGGATTTAACCACCCCTTTATTCTTGTAGTCTGGCTGCTTTCCCTCAGTTGAGTTCTTCATTAGACACTTATTTGCATAATGAACCATTTCATTACACTTAAAACATCTTATCACTGGCTTTTTATTGCCTTTTTGACCATCTTCCTTACAGTTACGAGCAGTATGACCAGACTTACTACACCGAAAGCACTTTATGGACATGGATAAAAATTCTCCAGGATGCATTTTACCACACTTCTCACATGATGGATATTTGGTTTTCTTACCTCTGGGATTCTTTGATGAATTCATTCCCTTTGCCTGCCAACTGGTCCTCTTATTCTGTTGTTTGTTGAAGAACACCTGATCATCAGAAAACTCCATTTCCACCTTATCAGCACATCGAACAGGCTTTTAATAACTTTTGAACTCACGAGAAGCTAACTCCCTTCGATATTTTGGATTTAATTCTGAGTAAAAACAATTGATTTTACTATCAAGGTCTCAGATAAATTTTGGAGCATACCTTGCAAATCGAGTGACCTTCTCTTCATAAGAAGCCACTGAGAAGTCCTCTTGCCTCAATCCCAATAATTGTTTTTCCATCCTAAGTCGAATATCCTTAGGAAAATATTTCTCAAGGAACATACCTTTGAATTCATCCCAGTCAAGAGCATCAATCTCATCAGCGTCCATGATATTTTTAACCATCGACCACCACTGATCTGCTTCACCCTCCAAATGGTAAAGAACAAGACTAACCTTTTAATTGTCTGAACATGCCATGACATCAAAAATATTCTCTAGTGATTTAATACACCCTTCAGCTAGCAC
This sequence comes from Viscum album, assembly GCA_963277665.1. NCBI lineage: Eukaryota > Viridiplantae > Streptophyta > Magnoliopsida > Santalales > Viscaceae > Viscum > Viscum album. The sequence continues at coordinate 899,280,322 of OY728120.1, forward strand.
AAGTTCAGATGATCCTCTGAATGCTGGGGGATGTTGCCTCATGAAATGTTCCACCACTAACATGTTCCTCTCCAGTTGATCTGTCTGATCTCATGGATGGATACCACCACCATTTATCACTTGAGTCAACTAAGCCATTACTACAACAAACTGTTCAGTTCTATTTTTGACCATCTCAGGATGCAGATTTGGAAGGTCATTTCCTTCTGTATGCCTTCCTAGCACTGCTTCCCTGTTTCCTATACAGAAAACCATTCTGAAAAAAATCTCTTAGATGAAGTAACATGGTAATATTCAAATGTTATATCATTTCAATTCGACTATAATGTTTATTTTTTGATAATCATTTAATATAATTCTAACTTTTAAAGTTATCTAAACTGACCTCTAATACCAACTATAAGGACCCAAACTTAAAACATTACTTAATATTGAATTAAATGAATAACTCACATCGAGGATCTTTTCAGGTTTATATTTTTAGATAATTAGGTCATAAATATTACATCTCAAACGTTACAAAGTAGACACTTCTACTCAGATTCCATTTTTTTCATAAAATAAAAACTCTTGATAAAAAAAGTCATGTCTAGTTCAATGTTTTAGATAGAATGACATTCCTTGATCCCATCCTTGTCCCTATTCCACTTTATGTCCTGTGAAAAACATTTCAAAAACTTGGTATGAGCATAAAAATCTCAGTATGGAATACACAATGAAAAAAACTATTAGTTTTTCAAAACAACAAGTAAACCCTGAACACTTTAACATAAGTAATAATTTTCACCTTTATGAAGTAGTATATACTCTTCACTAAATAAAAGATCACTACTTACCATTTTTTAACCAATATATTACCCATATAAAGAACACATAACATATAAAGGTAACTTGGAACATAAACATACTTAAATGGAATAACCATACGGTCAACTTCCACACGTGTCACTAAATGGAATAGCCATATGGCCGAATTCCATACCCAATGAATTGGAGGTTATAATGTAACCACCCATCCTGGTATTCACGACACCGCCTATCATTTGGTTTATCACATAACCACCCATAAAATTCCCAAGTACCATTATAAAATCATAATACATAAAAAAAATATAAAGGAAAGAAAAAATTTCCACATTTCAATCACAATATATCACTTAAATATATTGAAATAACAAATCCATATCAAAACAATTTTCAATACCAAAATACATAATAGATTATAGGGTATTTATTTTCTTTTAAAAACATTACGACTTGTTGAGGAGGCCAAAGATCAAATAATACTCGCGGTGGCGGAAAAGTCATTGTCACCACGTACGTTAAAAGAAACATTCCTTTTGGTCATTTAGTAAAACAATTTATAGAAAAATATTCCATTTGAATGAAATGAAAAGTCAAATGTGTTTATATAGCATATAAAATAAAGTCTTGTATTAAAAAAAATATTCCACAATGAAAGGAGATTGAGACGAAGTCCCTTACCTCGTGTCCGACATGACTCGATCATTATTTAATCTCCTGAATAATAAACTAAAGTTAATTTATACTTTATTAATAACATCTTTCAAGTTTATTATTCCTTTTTTATCACTTATTTCTATGTTATAAAAATTATATAATTATTTAAGTTAATAATGTTCGTTTTGTCGATATTTGGTACTTAAGTAAAAAATGGACTCTCATAATTACATGTTGTTCATGTGGTCAAAGGTTCATTATATCCAGAATGATATTCATGATTTGGATATCATATATATCATATATATCCATCATATACATGTATTTATAATAGTACATTACATTTAGAGGGAATAAATGAAATGCACCGTTCATGGAGACTGTAAGCCGTACGTACGCATGAATGCTACTTCCATTTCTATTTCATATTTAATGGAATTAAAACATAATGATACATAGTATTATTATAATTCCAGTATTGTATCATATATAATATCATTAAACATATCCTTTATATATTCCACATATGGTATGAACGAGTCATATCACTTTGAGGGGCGGTAGTCCGCACATCCCCAAATGAAATTATCGTGTTTACACATAATAGAAACCATAAAGGTTTTCTATATATATAAAAAAATACATAAGAATAATAAAAACATAAACATAATATATATCATATATAAATATAGTGACATCCTAATGTCAACCATGACAGCTGTTAAAAGAAGATTGAACAATCAACATTTCGTGAGGCAGTAATTCGCCATCCACAGAAACAGTATGTTCTTTAACCATTAGACGAGAGTGTGTGTGAGTGTAGGAAGAATCATTATCCTAAAAAAATACTAGTATATTTAGGATAATAGTGTTATTATGGGATCAAATAATAAGAAGATAGTGGTGAGTGAAGAAGGAAAATAAAAGGAAGAAACTCGAGAGAAGACATTACCTCTAAATCGGGTAACTCTTTTTGATTTGAGCCAAAGGCTTCCTTGGGAAAACTTATGCACAAAGTGAGGCTTCTAGAAGTAAGAGAGGGATGTGGAGAGATAATATTATCAGAGGCTGGATGACCCAAGGGCTTGAGAGGTGTGGGTAAGGTGGTAGAGGTGGGGGCCTTTTATAAGAGGGGGAGGGTCACTTTTGGAAAGTATTGAAATGTTACTTTATTATAAATTGGTTTTTAGATTTTAAAGGTCCCACAAGGATATATTTATAGGATAATGTGATAAGGGTTCGAAATCCACCCATACAATAGTTTTTTGACAAGTTTAAGACTTAGATTTTACCTTATCTTTTCATTTTATTTAAATCGTTCATTAATGAGGTAATCACTGCATCATCATGGTGTCATAAATACATTTATTTATTTAATGTCTAAAAATTAAAAAAAATACCATGGTGTAGGAAGTATTTTTATCTTTCCAATAACTATTTATAGTCTCATAGATCATTTATTTAAACAACATTAAATTTTTTTTACTTAGGATATACAACCCTTTGTTATATTTCACTTCTTTTTTAAAATAATGTCATAAATGTCACTATTACATCCATGTGACTCCATGGGACCTCAAGTTCGGTAAAAAGATTTCCATGGTTGGCCATGACTCAAAAATGAATATTTGGACACATGTTGGGGTCATTTTATATTATTATGATATTATTTTATTACCCTTAACTACCTGGTTACTAACTAATCACGATAATTAAAGATAATTACCATCGTTACTATTAATAATGTCCAACAAACAAAAGGGTATTAATTACATAATTTGAACCTTTTGATTCCAAATATGGAATCCATTTTACCAAATTCCAAACATAGAAATTTCAGTAATTAATTAAAAAATAATTCCCGTTGTCAAAACAAATAGCGTGTTTTTAAGACACAATATCTATTAAAAGATTGATAATTGTTTATGTCCAATTTCATGGTGAAATTAATTATAATGAGCGAAATTGGATTAAATAGTAAAAATATATTCTAATTACACTTTAAATCCAATTAAAAAGATAATATAACCATATAATTAAATTAGATGAAAAAGCAGTTTTGAAGTAAAATGCAGTATTTTTCACTATTCATTAAAAAAATGAACATTGTCAGAAAAATACCAAAACTTTATCCAAAGTAAAATTCAGTGTCCCAATTATAAATAATAAGTTTATTTCGAAAAATAGAGCTTATAATATTGTTAAAAGTTATATTTAAAAATGGTTCTCCATCAAAAGGCAGTAAAACAATCTTTTAGAAATATGATACTATTCTTTGCTTAATATTGGATTTATTCTCATTTTAAGCCTCTAAATCACTTCTAATTCATAAATAGACATAGATATGAAAATATATTATTCTTTACTTACTTGGTATGTTAAAAGTAGTCATAAAACATGTGGGAATGATATAAAAGATTTCAATAATTTAAAAATAATTCATATATATCAAAAAATTGAATAACATGAAGGGAAAACATTTAAAGGTGAAACTATCATAGAAATAATATTTTCAGTTCTACTAACCCTAGCTACATTCCAACATATTCAGACATAAAAATATGAAACTATGTTAATTCCATCAAACTCACCCATTTTCAACCTTTAATCTTTCAAACCTATTCCCATAACATTTCTATCTCATTATATATAATACTTTTCCTAATGAATTGGAAGGAGCTATAGGTCCCACCCATCTCATAATCCATACATTTGTGTACCCCATGAAATCCATCATCATATCATAAAATATCCTTAAATTAAATAATGGTTTCAAATAGGGGAGTGAAAATCTGTTGAAACTTTTAGTCTTAAGAATAGTATTTACTAATTAGAACCTTAAAAGGACTTAAATGTTATAAAATGAAAACTTGTTCTGGAGATTAATACGTTTTAATTTGAATGGATGGAAAAACCTTTTTATGACATTTAAATAACCTTTTCAAAACCCCAAATCATTAAAAGAGTTTTAAATATAAATTTGGAAACGATAAAAATAATTATTAAAATCATAAAAAAATCAATTATATCATTCCAAAAAGTGAGGATAACATCAACAGGAAGGAAAATATGGGAATAGTATAAAATAACCCTTAGTAATAATGAGAATTATTATTATCCTGGTACAATTTTATTTTGTAAAACATTTAATCAAAGAATTTTATATTTATAAAGAGAAGTAATTTCCCAAGAAAAAAATGTTGAAATAATATAGAAATTAATATTATTCTATAATAGATTAATCATGAATTATTATACATAAAGAAGAATTATTATGAACCAATGAGGATATTTGAATCATGGAAACCCCTTACCACCTTGGTAACTTTTGAATCTAAATCTAATGAGTGGTATAAAATAAAATAAAATATTTAATATCATGATATATAATAATATAATTCTAAAAAATGAAAATGGGTTAGTATTTACACCATTTAGAATGAAACATGGTTTAAACATAAACATGTCTCAAGAGATTAAAATTTGATACAACGAAACCCTTACCAATTAAAAAGATAATGGATTGAAATGACATGAAAGAGATATTGGGAAATGAAAATTTATATCTCATGAAAAAGGGTTATTTATTATTAAGTAATTCATTTGGTAATAATATATGCCACATCAATGAGAAATAGATGGAAAACATGATATCATGCCTCAATGAAAGTGAACTTGAGAAAAAAAACCATTATAACTATTTGAGAATTTGAACCAAAATAAAATTAGAATATTAATTAGAAATGGGTAAAAAAATATCATGAATTATAAGAGAATAATGATATAAATTTTACAATGGTTTGGTAATCACACAAGAAAAAATAATATATTCTGTATAGCATAAACATTACTAAGTAAAAGTAAATTGAGACCGAAACCATTAGTGTGATTCCTTTCTTAGTTGATGACACTATAACTTATTGTAAAACAATTATAGGTAACTTAATAATATATTTAATAAAAATAATAATAAATTCTACACTTTTATATTCATTATTCCATATTATTTATCATGAGTACACTCATTATTTATAGGGTATTTTGATTACCAGGTGTTAATAAATTTAGCAGTTTGGAACATGTTTAATTATATAGATATAATAACCAATAATTTAAAACCAATATCATTATAGATATAAAATATAAGGTTCAATAATTTATAATTTATATTGATGTAAAATATTCTTGTTTCATTTAATATGTGTTTTTATTACATTACGTGAAAACCAAAATGATAATGACTTATTCATGTAATTTTTGAAAATAAAAATTAAACTTCAATATTAAGATAAATAAATGATTTAATATTTATATATCTATATAATAATAATTATTTTCTTCATATATTATATTAATAATATTTTAATGTTCTCATAGTCATCCATAATTGTTTTTAAAGCACTGTTCATGTGGGTGGATAAACTAACCCAAACATGAGCACACTTTCACTCAATTATATAGTGTTGTTATAGAGGTGACATAATATAATTATAAAATAATCATAATTATTTTATGTTTTTTCAATTATGGTGAACATGATTTTAATATATTATGATAACATGTGAAAATATAAATGAAAAATGAAAAATGCTTTAACATAGAGGAGGTAATCCACACATCCGTACGATTAGAATTATTATTTTTCAACAAATTAGAGCTTGTTAATGTGGATATTAAATATAAATTTGATATCATAATTATGTGAGATATATCATATTTATTCATAATTACAACCATTAATACAATCCATTAAAATTAGTGAAAAAACAAACAATGTCGCTTCGTGGTGGAGCTAGTCTACGCAACTCACTAATGATGTTCTATTTTTTTCTATGTGAATTAAAATAAATAAACAGTGGTTTTACAAATAATATAACATAATATTATTATAATAATTATAATTAAGTCATAATATTATCACATTGATAAGCTATTTTGAATATTAATAGTAAGAATAATGCTTAAGAGGAGATACCTTTTATATTAGAGGCTGAATTATTCAATTGGAAGTTCCCTTGAAATTGAAGGACTTAGGATAACTATTAATGGTCACATGGTTATTTTTTGGGGGGAGTATTTTTTTAAGAGTAATATTTCATTGTTTACATGATGAGTTCAATGTAATGTTTTCTATTAGAGGGGGTATTAGTGATCCACTTTTATAAGAGAGGAAAATGGATCCTTTAGAAACACCCTTTATAATTTAATAATTACTTGAAAAAATTCCATGTTTAATGGGTCCAATGTTTCAAAATTATTTAGTTTGTGGTGTATTTGGTTGAATACAGGAATAAAAATGTGTTTTCACTGTTTTTTAAAAAATTTATTGGTTTTTACCATCAATTGTTTACATTTAACTCTATTAATTTTAATGTAGGTAAATACTTTTTAACAATGTGATTTAATGTGTTATTAAATATATAATTTAACCCATATATCCAAATTTTTTTGTTATGAAACTAAATTTAATATATATTTAATTTAATTAAATATATAAAGATTATAAAATTTACCTTTTAACTTAAATGGATAATTTGTAGAAAAACTATTTTACTAGAAAAATAAATTTTCAATATTATGGATTTATATTCTTCTTTAGTATTGAATAACAATTAAATGAGTTATAATATATTTCTTCTTATACATAAAAATAATATTATATTAATTTTTTAAATTAAGTAAATTTATTTTATTTTATTTAAATTCTGTGTTATTAATAAAACAATAATTTTGAAAATAATTATTTCACCATTATCTTGGTAAATAGTTTTACTCTTAACAATCTAAATTCTATATTCAAATATAAATTTTCGAATAATAAATAATATTAAAATGATTATCTCAAATATAAGTATCAATTTATCATGTTTAACTTCTATGTTCAGGGAAATTATTCATAATGTTGGTGCATGTATAATGTAAAACCCAGTTTTCTTACAAAAACATTTATTTTCAAGTAAAAGGATTTATGATTCAAATAGAGTTATAAATTGAACTGATTAAAATTAATTTAAAATAATTATTATTATTTAAAAATTATTTATTTAACAATAAAATAAATCAAAAACCTAATTTCACATTTTTTTAATTAATTAAAAAAAAGTTTTCATTAAAATACTACATAAATTTACAAAATTTTGAGAATGTGTTTATAAATAAATAAAAATATATTTTATAATACTTTAATTTCTAAATTGTGATCACATTAATCAGTATTTTCAATATTCACCTAAAAATAAATTAATTTCTAAAAATATAAAAATTATTCATAATGTAATATTGTTTTAAGGGATTAAAAATGTTTTTTTTAGAAATTAAAAACCTATAATTTTAAAGTTCATATTTTATCAAACAATTTCACAAAATAAAGAATATATATTTATTGGAAATAAACTTTTTAACAATAACTCTTATTAATTATATACATTCTAAATGTAATTAGTATTAATGGTTCTCTATCAAAGTGATTATTATAGATTTATTGATATTAATTATTAACATGTTGTGGTCCTCTTAAATTTGTTTTAAAATTTGAATCATGTTATAGATCATAGTAAGTATTTCAAGGCATCCAAAACCTCAAGTAAATACAAATTCCATTCTCCTGAATCCTCCATGATAATTCCTTATATCCCCACAATTTTTGTGGAAAAAATTCCTTTATCCAAATAAAATACATATCCTAAAATATTTAACAAAAATTAATATTCTAAATTAAAAGGATAATCCATCAACTGTTGTTATATTCTTCTTTTTGACAGAAGTATAAGGATCACAATGTGATATTTGGTCATCACCAGATCAAAAAATAACAAATTAATATAATGAAAAAAAACTCCAACAAATTCAAATGTATACCCATTTATGATCTCTCTACCTAAAAATATTGTCATGTGATTCATTCATTTATAATGTGATCTGATTAAATATTTCAAAATAAGAAATAAATTGTTCCCCATAATCTTCTAGAAATTATGAGCTTATTTCCTTTGAATATCCATCTTTCCCACACTTAAATATTCACAAAATTTAATTTATTTAAATATTCTATATAAATATTCATGTAATGTTATCTTTAATTTTTTATTTAATTATCGATATAAAACTATTTGAAATTTGTGCTCTAATTACCATTATTTTCCCTTTATTGGACACAATATCATTAGATCTCCTACAGGAGTTATTGAAATAGTTGAGAAACTCTTTCATGGGTTTGACATAATTATATGTAGATATTGAATATTATTGACTACACTTATAGAACTCTTGAAAATAAATCTCAAATATTACATATACATAATTTTAATATCATATATCTTTAGATATTTTTAGTCAGTATGATACAATTCCACAACTTCCTTAGTTAATCTCACAATACTATTAAAAATGTTATCAATCTTATTAATCAAATTTGTACTATGATAAAATACTTGTTTATTGATACATAGATTCTATAATAGATTTTCATTCCAATATAGGTTTAAAAAATGGTGTTACTCTTACATATAATTCAATGTTCTAATTTACTATTATATAGAATATAAAAACTTGTTTACAACAAAATAGACTATTAAAACTTCTATTAAATTACACACAACATTCACAGATTATAGATTATAGATATGAAGATATCCTTATTTATACATATTTATCATAATTCATCACCAAAAATCTTCAAACCGGTCCAAACCTCTTTTAAGGATATAATATTTTTGAATAAGATTATTAATTTTATTCAAACATTCTTCAATCCATATTTCACATCACAAATCAATCGTCTCATCCCAAATACATGTGTACCAATATTATAAATATTCATACAATCTAGTATTCATGCATTCTTTTCTTTTTATTCTTCTCATTGAAAAACATCAATTCCATATATGAATATTTCCGATATCCAACACAAAATCTATTATCCATGTAATTATTACCATTCTATTCTTTATCTATATTAATTTTCATCATGAATCCTTATTTTAAAAACAAATCTATAAGTTATTAATGAAAAATATAACCATCAGCTTCTTGGTTGAAAAATTACCCCTTTTATTTTTTTGTCAATTATACCCTAAATCTAACATAATTATACACTTCCAAATAAATACATTGATTTATGGTATATTCCATACCCCCCCTTGATAATAAAATGAAAAGTTTTGTTTCACCAAATTATCATCTTTATTTTCCCCTACTTTATCATAAAAAACCCAAAGGGGTATATTCATCATAGCTTCTAAAAACTAGATTTTAAAGAGGATAAGCCCCACTTTTATATCCACTTTATAGAATTATATTACTCAAATTATATTTAAAAATATTCTTATCATTTCATTATAAATAAATGAAACATAATATCAATTTACTAGATGATGATTAAATCTAGAATAATTTCTTTTGTGATCACACTTATTCATGAAATTTCATAACAATTTTTAGATAAAATTTTGATGATCTTAATAAACACTTGAGTCATCATCATTCAAAATAAAATATTAATTGAAGAAACATCATGATCTCTTATTTTTCCACATAATTCAATGAATCATTATCTCTAAATTCCACTTCTTAAAAATTCATTATACATATCAACTATGCTTACAACTTTTGGAACTTCAAATTTTACTCCCCAACTTCTATCCATGGATGAAACAAATAGATGTGTTATTATGTCCATAAGAACCATATCTCTATGTTTTTAAATTATAATTTGTTGGAAAGAATTTTCCATGTTGTATTCATTATCTAAAACAATTCTTCTTACCAATACATTCTTTCAAATGTTTTTGTTAGTTAATTCAAAACTTATCAACGAGTTATCAACAGATACTCTAAGACTACTGAGTCTAAAGTTAGTGGGGGAATCAAGAGTCTATGTCAATAACATAATTTATATCCTTATTATTCACCTAATATTATAAAAATTATGTAACATGAGAATAAAAAATCCATCTAAAACTCACCTTCACTATGGTCTTCATCATGAAACACACTACACGAACATATAAGTAAATAATAAACCCAGAACAAGGTCTGGATCATAACACTTGTAAATCATTCTCGGTTGATATATATATCATTAAAAGAGATACACTAAATCTATTCAAAACTAATAACAGTCATATATTAAATTTTATAAAATTTAAATATGAAATATTCTCTCAAAACGTCAACATACATATTTTCAATAATATATTTAAAATAGGATGTCATCCTCCAAAGGAAACTATTAGTATCCTACACTCATGAATGAATTAAAATAACAAAAAATTATATATATCATGAATGGTGTCTAAAGATATCCCAAAACCCATTATTTTTCTTCTGGAATTATTTTTCTCTTTCCAAATTTAGAAAAAAACATTAATTTTCTTTCACATACTCCCATTGTTTGATAAACCAAAATTTTATAAATGAAATTCCACCGCAATTAAATAATAAATTTATTATTAATTAATGATTTTGTAGTATAAACTATCACTAATTTAGTTAATTGGGAAAACTATATCCTATATAATTTAAAAGACTATTAAGAATAATAACCATTAAAAATATTTACATTGAAATGTGATCATATGAATAGTTTATATTTAGGCTTTTGATAATGTCCATTGATATATAAGAAAACATTTATAGCCTTGTCTTGTAGGATCATACCATATGAGACCCATTTATCAGAGAATCCAAGGGAAATAATATCTCTGGGATATACCCTTGACCAATCCCAATCGTAGATTCAACAACTAAAGAATGATCAAAATCTTTTATAGTAAATGTTCAAGCTTAGTGAGATCATGAACCATCATGTTTTCTAAAGTACCTCATGTAAATATCACCATATCACACATTACCCTTATGGTGTTCACATAGTAATTAATGGATGTATATCTTGACCCAAAATACATGAATATTTATATTTTATATGAAATAATTATTATATTTATTACTAAATTATTTTACATTACAAATTACTAAATAAAGAGTTTGATAAATAGTATATTTCAATGTGACAAAACATTAATTTTATTTTTTGGTATTAATAAACATAAATTTATAAATTAATTCTTCATAAATCAGGAATTTTCAAAATAAATTATATTTTATTACAATTTTATTATTAAAAAAATATTTATTATATATAGTTTTTAATATAATTTTAAAATATAAAAAATAAAAATTATAATGGTCAGAAAACTGTCATTGTAAAAAAACTATATTTCTCAATAAACAAATATTTTGATCCAATATTAGAATCTGTCATATTTAGAAATTTATTTTGATAAAAATATTATTTTTTTGGATTCATCATGTGAAAATTCACAGATGGTGAATTTATCATAATTTTTTGAGACTATCAAATTTTCAAGTAAAAATTGGAAACATTATAAATATAAGATATGTATTATGAAATCATAAAAATAAAAAAATGATTTATTAAATAATATAAATTGTATCCTAGATAAAAATGATATTTCCACCTTAAAATAATTTATTTTTAAGGTTATTTGATTAATTTTATAAAGCCTTTATGAACTCTCTAAAACCTTTATTATATTTTATGGTTTTAAAATCATTTCATTAAGAGTATGAGTAAATTCCACACCACCATGTAAAATATTATAATGATTTGTTTCTATGTAATTATAAAATAATGAAAAAAGCTCAACTTTTTCTGAAACCATTGGCTAAAACTATGGGAAGGTCTGTGGTATTGATTATTTTTCTATATAGGGTCTGAAACCTATGTTGAGGAAATAATAGATAACTCCCCTCTCTTTTCCAATATAAAATCACCAAGATCTCATTTCTCTTCACTAAAAACCGATGGATAATGAATTTACTATTCCAATTCATCTATATATCCATCCCAAGGTACCCAATCTATAAATAAGCTCCTCCCAATATTTTTAAATCACCCTCTCAAGGTAAGGGAAATCTCTCTCTTATTTTCTATTCAAGAACATCCTTTATTTCATGCCTTTGATTTCCTATTCATTTTTTGGGATATTGTTTTCCAACTACATCATATTTTAACTTTTTTGTTAAAATTTTTATAGAACCATTTCTCTCTCATTAAACTATTTATGAAACATTATGTATTGTCGTTATGTTGTTGAAATTTCGTGGCAACCTTTACTGTGAATTTATTAAGTTGTGAATATCCACCCCTATCTCCATGAAAGGTTATTAACCTAGATATATCTATCATTCATTTTTTTGGTAATTACATGTATTTAAGGCACACACCTCGATCATATGGTAATTTAGTTTTGAAATACATTCACATGTTATATTATTCGTGTGGAACACTTATGAATGTACATGATATTATTATGAAGGGTTGAACATAGATAACACTCCAATGAATTATGAAATGTTTTAATCTCATCATATACCATTTAATGTGCATGGGAGGTTATTCTATGAAAATTATGTTTTCATTTCTTGGTGGTTAGCCTTAAATTATTTTTTAATGCCTTGTTTTATATTGTTTCAACATTTCCATATTCACTTTATATTATCATGTTATATCATGTATAATTGTCCATGATTATGATTATAAACTATTATGAATCATTTTTATTCCTCTTGGATCACATGAATTTTATTAACCTATCCCAAGTAATATATATTCCATTACTGGGCTTTAAAAACAACCCATTTCTTATAGTTATCCCATGTAGTTTTAAAAGGAATAGAATATTATAATCATGTTAATGAATTTTTCAATAATGTTATTTTATCCATGTATCAAGTTGTTATGTTTTGTAACTAATTAACAAATAAAATATACATCAATATCTTTTTGGATTGTATAATGTGCACCATTACGTAATAAATCATGAAATAAAGTGTATAAAAAAATTATTGTCAAACATTGACTTCCATTGTCTTTATAAAGTTTTAATATGAAAAATATTCATGATATGCGGCTATTTTTCAAAAATATTTATGTATCCTAGAAAACAATAATATGGAAACACTTGTTAATCTCATAGACAAAAAAATGAACTTTCTTCATAAATTGAGTTTCTATATCTAATGATTTTTTATGATCTAAAACCAATTTTTTCAATATGAATTCACTTGATGGATTCTACTTTATAATTAATACAAATTTAAAATAAATATATTTATTTGAACCCATTTTAACTCTAAATCAGGCACTATAGAACCATTTCTTCTTCATCATGAAAGTAAATTCCTAATTTAACTTTAAAAAATATAGAGTTAGTTTGAATTCAATTATTGATTTAGAAAAGCAATTTTTACTATTGGTGATTTCTTCAAAAAATATTATCATGTTTTTCCTTTTAGAACTTACAAGCCATGGGTCATATGTCACCTTAATTAATACACCAATTAATTAATAATTATAAATAATGACGTACATGGGGAGAGGGTTATTTTTGAACATCCTCATATAGAGTACTATGGTTGTTCTAGTTGAACTAGCCCATTTCATCCATCACTTTTGGAATAATTCATGGTTTAATTTCTTTAAATCACATCACTAATGAATTTTTCTTCATAATCTTTTTCTTTCTCACCCTTATTCTCTTTTATATTCTTTTTTATTTCTTATATGGTGAGATTTTTAATGGCCCCACTTATGAATGATTACTTATTTCTCAATAAAAATATTTCATCTTATAGTACTAAAAGTACACTCATGTTATTTCATCTTCAATTTTTGACAGTATGTTTTTCTTTTATTCTTCCACATTTCAAACCATGTGGTCATATTACTCGTCTTTGTTATTTTTCTATATTTATCTCACCTTTTTCCCTAAATTATACTAAATTATAACACCCTTGTATATTTGACACACACCCCTTTGATAGTCCACCACATATTTTTTTGAGAATAAATTTGTTCTTTAATGTAAGAGTTTTTCTTTCCATAATATATTAATTTTTATTGGTCATGACACCTATTTCTTCCCCATAATTCAATTTGTCATGTTACAATACCATGAAATATGTTATTTGTAACCACATTCATAATATATTCTAATATATATCACTACTTATTACTCTCATCCTTGGATTCTAGAACACAAAATGTCATTAAACACTCATTCACCTGAAATTATTGTTATCCCCAATAAAAACAAATGACTTGAAATTTTTACTTCAAATAAATTTTTCCTAATTTCAACTATTATTCTATATTTTTTTATTTCATAAGTTACCATCACAAATATTATATAAAAAATAAATAGAAGAATAATAATTGTACCTTATTTCTTATGGAATAAAAGGATTTGATATTCTCGTCCTTTATAAATCTCCAATCAAGACGATAATTTCTTCCTAAATACTAACTATATAGACACACATCCTATAGTAGAAACATAAATTTTCTTGATTACCTATACAGCTCCACCTAGTTGATTTAAATGATTTATCCACCTTCAAATTTTTATTTAATAATTTATCTTTTTGAGTACCTTTCATAAAAAAATTATAATTCCCAATAGATTTATTGATTTATTTAGATTATCATGTATTAAATTCCAAACCTATTTTACCTATAATAGTTGACCTTTTGGATTTTGTACTATCCTAAAACACTCTCAATAAATCAGAAAATAAAAACTGAATTTTCGTATTTTCTACATCTACATGTTCAATTTTTTAAACTTAATACACAATTTATGGAACTACATGTTTTTCATACTTGGATGTTAAATGCCATCATTTTTTTTATTCTTCTTTTGGTTCTTATATTTTATCTTGGGCTCTGGGTGTTCCGGGTTTAAATTTGGTGTTTTGGGTGTTCATGATTTAAATTTTGAGTATTTGATGTTTTGGTTGGTTTTGTAACTTTTCACTAACCTGGGAGGATCGGGAATGCCTCTCGGTCCTTGCCATAGATCGGATCGGGTGACCAGTTTAGGGTCAACCTGTGTTGGTTCATGATGAAATGGTATCAGAGCATGATAGCTCTTTTTAGGAACTTTATTCTTAGAGATACCATTTTTATTTGGGGACATCAAGGTAAAAGGAGTATGATTGTCATGTCTTGAGGTGTAGGAATAAAAAGTATGTCATTAACCCTTGCTCATTCGAACCTCAGGTTACAATGGGATTTTAGGGTGTGTTGGAGTCTTTTTGTTCACGTGGATTGTTTGGTCTTGGGAAATGAAAAGGTAGTTGGTAATGTGGCCTCTGTGAGCTCGCAGGGCCTAGCAAGCCATGTGGTGTCATAGACGGTGCCCAATAATACTCTCTGTGATGGTGGTGTGATTGGCGTTTGGTAGCCAACCAGATAACCAAGTCACCCATTAATAAGAAATTTGTTTTTAGTTAATCGATTCTTGATGAAATGAGATTTTTATAAATAGTGGAAATGTTTTGAAAGATATTGATTGTTTTTATTATGATTCAATCTTTTTTATTGGTTTATCTTTTGAAATTGGTGTGATTAATATTTAAAATTTGATTTTATGGTGTTTTCTCTTGGCGCACAGTCAATACACTGTTTGGGAAAACTATGCAGCTTGCTCTAGATAACCATTTGAGATTTTATTTTCTTTTGGTTGACATAAAACAGCCTATTCACAATTACAGAAACCCTTTTTAAGGCTTCGTCAAATCCACTACCTTCGGACAGAACCACATCACATGGTTGGTGCACGGTTCTCTAAACCATGAGGCCAAACCGTGCATAGTTCCCAAGTGTCTTAAAATGAAAAAATATTAGTTTAATGTCCTATTTTCAAAGTGTAAAATTAGTTTTGGTTATCCTTTGGTATTATTGTGTTTTGGGAATGATGTTTCTTATGTAGTGTTTTGAGAATAGTAAATTTCCATTGATGGATTGGTCTTGATTGAGATCATTGTTTTCTTATTTCATAGTGTCTTCCCCAAAAATTATTTTTTGGATACCCAAGGTGCATCATCTGGTGGTGCACTATTAGAAAACATTGTAGTTGATCAACCCATACACTATGTTATTGAATTTCTATAGTTTAATCCTCATCTATTTTATTCTAAACCAGATCATCTCACGGAAGAAAAGTGGATGCTGAGGATTGAGAGATACATCAGTTTCTGTGAGTTTCATGAGGTATTAAATGTAAATTTTTCTACTTTTATACCTATAGGTATAACTTTGAAATGGTGGAAGTTGGTGTCTCAAGGAAAACTTTGGGGGATTCTTACTTGGGAGTCCTTTATGTATTCATTCAACCAACAATAATTTTCTCATATAAGGAAGGTGGTAAAGAAGATTGAGATGCTTTCTGCTCAGTAGGGTGTTGGATCAGTGTTGGAGTTCTATTGTATTTTTGTATATCTAGTTCCATATGATCTAGGGTATGTTGGGAATGATCCCAATAAGGCATGGAATTGTGAGTTTGGGCTCCTTTCTGAGCTGCAATATAAGGTGGCATAGCTCACTTTAACACCTTTATTTGAGGTGTC
The DNA here is from genome assembly GCA_963277665.1 of Viscum album. NCBI lineage: Eukaryota > Viridiplantae > Streptophyta > Magnoliopsida > Santalales > Viscaceae > Viscum > Viscum album. Next base: position 899,297,215 of record OY728120.1, read on the forward strand.
AAAGCAATAATTTCTTAAAGAAGATGATTTAGGAGGAGGGCATGAGATGTTGAATCTTCCTTTTGACTTTAGAAGTGGTGAATGTGAATCTAGTAAGAAGAATGTGAAGCAGCCAAGTGCTTATGGGAATGGTAGGGGAATTAAGAGGCCATCAGACCTCTCATAAACCTCTTTAGGGAACTATGCCATATTGTTCCATCAGTGTGGTAATTATGTGCATAAGAATCTGTCATTCCTAAGTGATCGAAGACACTGCCACACCTTTGGATGATTGGGTCACTTATTGTGGTTTTTTTGGGTTGTTTCCATGAATCACCGTGGAACTCGACCCGAATCTTCAATGGATACCCCAGTCCATTTATGGGAGTAGGGAAATGTCTGTGATAATCTTAGAGTCTCTTTGGTTGTGTTTTTTTTTCAATTGTATCATTTGTTCCTGGTGGTGATTTGTGGTTTTGTGTTCTTTTTGAATTTTAATAATGGATGTTGTGAATTTTCTGAGATCTATTATGTTAATGGAATCATGTTTTCCTTTAGAAACTTTGAATTTCATACATTATAAATAATGGTTTCTTCCATTTCTACCTCTCATGTTCCTATCTTGATAATCATATATTGTTATCTCTTGACATTGGGGTGGAATATGCTTCAAAAATCATATCTCCAGGCATAGGTCTCAGAGTGAGTCTCTTCATAGATTCAGAAAAACTCTGGGGGGTGTGGGGCGATCCATCTCGGTTCTTGTCTCTTCTAGTGGGTAGTGGAGGGTATAAATGTTCTTGGTGATTTTTTCTATATTTTGGAAAGTTTCTCCTTGAGGATTAGTTGGGTTTTGGTTGTCATATGGATTAATGTAAATTTATTTTCCCTCCCCCTCCTCCCCTTATGTTGGGGGATTTTTGGCCCATGTGGGAGAGTTCATGTGTTGGATCATTTGGGAATTTCTATATAGAAATGTTTTATCAGTTCAGGTTAGTTTGTTCTTAACAGTGTGGAGACCCGTTGTGGATTTCAATGTGGTTTATGCAAAATCTTATTAGTGTTAGTTGCTTTCTAATTGTGGGGAGTCCATTCCGGCCTCCCATGTAGGGAATGTGGTTTAATATCAGATATTGTTATAGTATGAAATACATTAGGGTTGTTGAGTTATTTTGGGATAGACACCTATGTTCCATTTATAAATGTTTGTGGTTTTCATGGTTTGAGAGTTTTCATTATGTAGATGTGGAAATCCTCAGTAATTTATCGATCAACTAGAATTTGTTGTTGCCTTTTGGGGGAAGAAGATTCTTGGTGGGGAAAGTTTCACACCCATATTTTTAGTTCCATCCTTTGTCCCTATTCTTCATTTGGTTCATAGTTTTTCACTCAGGTTCTGGGTGTTCCTGGTTTAAATTAGATGTTTTGATTCTTCTTGCTTATAATTTTCAGTCTTGGAAGGTTTGGTTAGTTTTTCCACTTTTTCCAGCCTAGGAGGATGGGGAATGCATCTCGGGCCATTCCATAGATCGGCTCGGGTGACTGGTTCAGGGTCAACCTGGATTTGTTCATGACATTTTTTATCTGGTAACATTCATGAAATATACATTTTAGTTTTTATTTATATTCCATTTGAAGCATCTTAACTTTAACTTTATTTCCATCTTGTAAATATACTATGAAACTATTAATCTCTTTGTTCCATTTTTCCCTTACCTCTAAATTAGAATTCTTAACTATTATTCCAAATTTTAACACTTTTCCACTACTTTAAATTTTTCCTCAAGGGCACTGATCACACACTTATATCTATTACCCTTGTACTAAGTCATTAATCAATAAATAATACATATTATTTGAAATTATTTCATTATTTGATATGTAGAGATATTTTTTATATATCATAATATTATTTGAATAGTTTATCTTATGATTTACTCTATATCTAGATATCTTATTATTATGCATCATTATAACCTTGGAAAAATATTCATTATTAGTACTCCCTAAAAACATCTATGACTCATTATTTACTTTAAGTCCCCCCAAAAATTTTAATTCCAGAAAAATCATCTTCATAAGGATCTCTACATATCTCCCATTTAGACTCATCAAATTATTGTTTGAGATATTCAATCCTGTCATTTAATTATTCAATTGATGAACATAGTTTTTTATTACCTTGTCTTGTTCTCCTTCCTTTTGATTCAAATCATTACATGATTAAAACTATTTATGATTACTATCTTGATATTTAATTACTTTTTCTAATTGAGGAACTTCAAAAACATGGTATATGACATACTCATAGGATTCTTTCAATAATCCTCTATTCCAATAGTTCATATTTCCTCTAATATCAAATTCTTAATGATATTATTCAATCTATACATAAATATCAAAAAACCCTCTAGTTCACTTCTATCATGATTCATCATCAAACCTTTTTCATATATTAGAGACGTATAAATTTAACATCATGTTTTCAAAGATGAACTCTAAATAAGAACTTTTTGGCACTAATACTACACAGCATAACCTAGGACACCCTAATAATGGTGGGGGTGAATCATGTTCTTATTAAAATTAAATATTTTCTTTCTCACAATTCCATTTATATATTTTCCCATTATTGGAAGTAACTTTATAAATGTTTGATTTCCCCAAAAAAATATCTATATATCAAGAACCAATATAGAAATATAAATCACATGCCACATTGATATTTTAATTATTTCACTGACACAATGCTACATCCAATGATAACACACTCAACATTTTGATGGTGTTTGAAAATATATTACTAACTAACTATTTTAGTGGTTATATGATATAGGATAATTAAATCTCACCAAAGATAACAATTTTCTAAAAAATAGAGAGTAACTCATCGCCTCTGAAGGGTCACATTCTTATCCTATTTTGAACACTTCACTAAAAGATATCAATTTATAGAAATATAGTTCTATTATCAATTGTTTTACATGAAGGTCACACCATGTTTAATATTTAGAATTTATAGAAAATTACTCATATTTAAATATTTTATTCAATAGTAAAAACCCTATGTTTTCCCCTCATTTCAAATAAGATATGACTAACTTCAATTTTTAAGTGATGAATAAACATATTATACAAAATCAACACATCAACAATAAACACGTCTATATATATCAATGATAAGATATTCTAGATTAATTCTCCTCCCTCACCCTCTCAAAAGTTCATATATTTGAATATAATCTCTCAACTTTATTTTTCTTCGATCACAAATAACATGATATACTAAATATTTATATTTAATGAAATACCTTATTAAATTTACTTCATGTTCGATAGATATTGTAATATTATTATAGATCACCATATTTCTAGAAATACTATAATAATTTTTTATAGATATCTGAAAAAATAAAACTTTTATCCAAGGATTAAGATCATTTTAATTCTCCTCAAGGCTCAATGATCATTCCACGTGTCCACACAATTATTGTGGTAAAAATTAGTGCATTTAAATCTAATTCATCTATATAAATATTGATAATTAAAATTAATTTTAAATAAGAACAATTGTTTTTGATCAAATTCTCATATATTATTCATAATGGTTTTATTATATAGATTTTTGAATGTAACATATCAACCCGTGTGCTACGTAACGGTGCCCCGATCCGGTTCACCACATGACCTCACACGTGTCTCCCTATATGCTAGAGGATACTGACTAGCAGTGAGGGTATCATAAGTTAGTCTTGGGGAGACTCTACCCTCATTTATCTGAGTAAAATATAAGTAGAGTATACATACAACATCAAAAACATCTAAATGAAAGGAAGAGTAGAAATAAATAATGTAAATCAAATCATTAAATATAATTTTTGGCGGAAGTAGAAAATAATCCATGCTAATGTGTGTCTCAAGTTTCAAGGAAAATAAAACTATAGAATAATGACACAAACAACTCCAATGTAGGTTTGAACCACTTCAGGCTCCCTCGACAATGCTTCATCCTGACTTAGCCATCCAACACATCCCTTTACCCCTATCCTGCCCGTCATCCATGAAATCTATTCAAGCAACGATCAGGTAGCCCGAGTATGGTGTGAGTATAACTCAGTAGGCCATAACAAACTATGTCTAAAATGAATCCAGTCATAAGTAGTGTATACAGTTGAATAAATACTAAATAAGGAAATATAGAAAACACATTATATTTAGCAAATTAGCCTTAATTTAATAACATAAACATCCTGATTCATTTGGACACACAAACCACAATACCTTCTTCAACCCGTGTTAGAGTCTGAACCATTTCCCATATTCCATTCATAATAATTATGCCACAATATTCAATTTATAAATATTCAAATTAAACCACCACCCAAAATAAATGAATGTGTGTAGAATGTCATGTCTAACAACCTTGGGAGTATTTGGAGCGTCAATCCCTATCTCACAACCCCATTGGTATTTTGAGCATTAGTCTATGTTCCAGAAAATAATACTTTTATTCGTGTTATGGGGTATAGTGCACCATGTCTAGAACCTCTATATGTATTTGGAGCATTAGTCATTGTCCCACAACACATTTCCAATCAAGAACTTATAACACATTTATCGTAGCATTCAACAGTTAATAAACTTTTACCTTATATCACAATTCTCATTCAAAATATTGATTAATTAATTCAACCATTTATCACAACAGTTATTTCATTAATTCTGAAATTAATTAACTAAATCCACCATATAAAATATTCATAATTAATTCACCAATTAATTATTTACATTAACCAAATTAATTAATCACATTATGAAAACTAATTAATTCTGAATTAATTAACCAAATCCATCAACCCAGAAGTCATATTAATTAATTTATCAATTAATTATTTATGCCAACTGATTTTGTTACCAATTTCATAATCCCCCAAATTAATTAATTTACCCAATTAATTGATTATTTATGCCAACTGATTTTGTTACCAATTTGAATAATTTCATATGAAAAAACAAATTGAGGCTATGGGATTGGATTTCAGACCACCTACCTTATACCAAAGATGATTCACACATCAAAATTGAGGTATGATATGGTTTGGTTCGAGCAGAAATGAAGAATGGACAAACACCCTAAAAATGCACCTTATCCTCTCATAAATATTTCATGTTTATATCATATATATAATATTTATAAAATAATTACATATTATTTCATTATAATTATATTTGATATTATTTCACAAAGACAAAAAAATGATAATTAAAAAAGATTATTTTATCAAATCATTCTTTGATAATATCTTTTAAAAATCAATGAAATTATCATTAAAAAAAGAATTGTAATTTATAAAATAATCCAAATTTTTATTTTTTCCATATTTTTTAATGGATTATTTCAAAGGAAGAGGAAAAATATAGACTATAGATGAAATAAAAAAATAAAAAATTAAATGATGGGGATATTGTTGATGCACACCAGGAAGAGGCATATAAGGAGAAAACATGCACAAAAAAGGGGTTGTGTACCGAGTCTCCACCATGGATGAAGATGAAGTCATAATACACAAAAAACAATAAAAAATGATCGTATTTGACCCAATATAACCCACAAAACATTAAATCATTAAGTTAAATAAGGTATCTAGAATAGTTCAACATCGAGTAAAACCCTAAATTTCAATTCCTAATTTCATGTCTATTTCATCTGATTTTTGTTGGTAGAGTTATTTATTTCACCCCTAGAAGATGTTTCAATATTTATTGTTGAAAAAATGGCCCAAAAATGAGGTTTCTAGACTCTTTGATGGTCAATAAAGCATTTCATTCATTGGGAAAGATGATGAAAAATACATTTTATTTTATTAATTTTGAAATTTAATGATTTAATTAAATAAAACTATGTAAATTTCTGGCCATAATAATAAGTCTGTTGCATATAAAATTATACCCTGTCTAGGGTAAACCCCCATTCTATACCCATCGGTGGTGTCATATTTATCGCACTTTTCATGGTTTATATGATAATAATGATTTATTCTTTAAAAATTGGAATAAATAATTAATTAAAATAAAAGGGTTATTTTTTGTGACTGAGACATCCAAAGGCCTGATGCTTATAAATTTTATACCCTAACTAGGGTAAACCCTCATTCAGAACCCATTAGTGGTCTCAGGTTTTCAATAGGATGCACTGTTTGGGAGATATTTAATTATTTTTAAGATCATAATATATTAAATATTATCTAATAACTTTATCTCACAAGGGATTCATCGAAATTTCTGATACATACATATGTAATACCCTTCCATGTGTGAACATCATGTTTCAGATCTAACTGTGATCTCATATTTTTCATATGATGAAACTTTTTTGGAGTTATTCAATAACTTTAAATAAATTATCTGTGCTTACTATAATATAATTAATATTTTTATTTCGCCTTTTCCAATGCATTTCAAGCCTTGGAAACTCACACTAGTCAGTATCTAACTCCAAATAAATTATATTAAAAATTACAAAGTGTTAACTGGACATTTTCTATTGTGATAATTCTGTAACACATTTATTTTGTTATTTATCTAATAAAATGTATGTCCCCAAGGTTTAAAAAATAAATTTAAATGCAGGGAACACTAAGTCTCTACATAATGATACCTTTTTTATGGATATAGTTATAAACTAATTTTCAACATAATTTTTCCACATATATGTTTTGAATTTCAAAAAACAGACATTTACAGATGCGATCATTATGTTATTTGGAGTCTGATAGAACCGACATATTTTTTAATGAATAGTAAAATACCCATATGAATATTAATATGAGTAGTAATATTAAACTTATGAACAATAATTCATATTATTATTTTATTATTTTATGGTTATAAGATAATGAGGTCTTGATTAATTTTTCAAGGTGATAGAAAATGTGTTATAGTTATAAAATTGTTATTTTGTGAATGAATAATGATTTTATTTAAAAATTAATTTTCTCACTTATAGAAAATTGTTTTGATACAATTTTGTTCATTCTTGAATTCTACATGTCAAAAAATTGGTAGGGTTATGTTTTTGGGAGTTTTCTGAAATACTCGATTTTTATGAATAGTGAATACAGTAAATTACTGTATATATACATTATATGTTAAATGCACTATTTCTAGCATCTTGGATGATGTAATAACACTCTTTTTTAACTAAAATTCTATCTTTTCTATTTTGGGTCATATGAATCAACATTATTCATAGGCTTGAACAAAAATTTTAAACTAATCATTAAAATAATGGGAAACCCCTCATCTGCTAAACTATAAATACCACCCCCACCCATCTCTTCTTCTCACACCTCTCAAGATTTGATAATTGTCAAAATTCTACCAAATACCCTTCCCATGGTTCTTCCCCACATCCATGACCTTCTGGTCTAAAGAAAAGGCCAAAACCAAAGGCCTTAAGTGTGGAAATTGTGGGTGCCCTTGTACCAACTATGTCATACTTTTGATTACCATATCATGTGTACAGTTAGTTTTACATGATTTCATCATACCATGATAGTGTAGAATTTTTTGTGTCCTCTATTATAATGGTAATGTACAAAGATTAATTGTCATGTCAAGAGGTTATAATAGATCCCAGCCTATAATGAGATTCTCTAGATACTATGACATTAATCTTAAATATATGTTTGATAGTCTAGATACATCTTACAGACTGAACGTAGTAGATGTATGTCTATTAGGTTCTAGGGGATCATAAAAACTGAGACATATTCTCATAAAGGTTTCACATGGTGATCTCTAGTAGTGAGATCATGAGGACAGACCCACCAATAGAAACCCCACATGTTTTGGGTGTTATTGATTGTTCCTATATACAGACTTGTGTATTGGCCTCCTAACTTGATATCATTACCAATTTATACAATTTTATTGTAGACTTTGATAAATGGAAAAACCATGGTATTGAAAGAATGGCGAGGTATCTTGTGTTGGGTGCATTGATGGTGGTATGACTTTGGTTGAATGATCATGAAAGGATTTCTCGCTTCTATGTTTTGGATGTTTTATATCTCTTGCTTGGTAGATCCAGATGGTTATTCCTTCATAATTAATTGTCTAAAGTAGTAAAAAGGTGAATCCATCTGGATAGATCAATAAATAATAAAGCAATAAAAGGACGAGGACACAAGTGTGTGTCCTGCTTTTTGATATATTTAATGAAAAGGAGATCATAGAACACAATCAGTGTTCTTAAGTTGGCTTTCCTTGCTATGACAATGCTTATCTCTTTAGGGGATATGATGTGTTGCTAGACACCGCTCTAGGTCTATGGATTTTATTCACTTTTATCAAGATAAGAGCTTCAAGGGTCACACACATTAGGGATTTCACAAATCCTCCTTATTCAGTTGAATAGGAAAATGGATATGGTGGGCCCCTCCATGAGGTCAGAGTGTTGTCCAAGTTTTCGATCACTATAAGAATTAAATAAAGTCATTAATATTCATGTTTTGGATGTTTTGGATTTAATTTATTTAATTTATTTATAGGTTTAGTAAATATGAGACAATATTAATTGAACGAATATTCTTTTAGTATTCAAGGTTCGTTTAATATTATACGAGACAAAGAGTCAAGTTAAATGGATTAGATTTTATCACATAATATTATATATATATATATATTACTATTATGTGATAAAATAATAAATAATATTGACATAGTTTAGTTTGGAAAAATTATTTATTTAGTGGACGTTGAAATATATGGGGGTCAGGGAACCCTACCAGGTATTTATAAACTCCACTATAAATTTAGGAGGAGGCTCTCTCCCATGTGTGGCTAATAATTATTCATTCACCTAGAAAGAATGAAGGTTAGGATAATATCTATCCTCTCGATCTCTAGACAGAGAATCTCTTGATCCGAGAAGCTTGGATCATGAAATCTATCAAGAATTGAAGGAATCTCGATGTGGTGATCGTCGAGACATCGAATACATTGTCGTATCACCACGATCGCACCCAGAATTTGACGTTTGACATTCCTATGGATTTTTTAAGTGTTTGTCGATGATCTAGAGGGATCATGCTATGGATTCTTCAAGTAGTGATCACCAGTGAAGAGCTTCAGTTGAGCGTTACTTCGGATAAAAAACGGTATGTTTTATGTTTATTTTTTTGTGCTATTTATAATTTAAATGAGATCCTTAGACCATTATGGGGCTCGGATCATTGATGTCAACAAGTCACATCGATCTGCTGATGAAAATTTAAAAATACCTAGCCCACAAGCTTCTGATGTGGGCCCTGGAACCATTCGGTGGGATCAGAGCGATCACATAGATATTATGATCCTAGAAAATTAAATTTGCATTAAAATTAAGTAGAGGGTTCAATTACGGTCTCTTTGGTTCAAACCGCACGTCGATCCTATCACAAAGGGCCAAGTTATGGCCATTTTAAATTTTCAAATTGTATAGAATTTGTGTTTGATCCTGTGTATAAATTTTTTCAATTGATTCCGATCTTCGGTATTGTTTTGGTTTTTCTTAAAACCCAAACAGGGATGATAATTATTTTTATTTAAGAAAAATAATTATCACCATAAAATAATATTAATTAATATTATTAAAGGCCCTTAGAATTTTTTTAGGGAAGACCATGACTAAGAATAAAAAAGGTGGAATTGACTTCCTTTAAAAAGGAAGGGAAGGAAAATAAAAAAATAAAGACCTAAAAAAAGGAGTCCAGAAACGGATTTAGTGCAGAAAAGAATAAAAATTAGAGAGGTTGGGGGCTGCATGGCCCCCCCTGGTTCGTATTCGTCAGCATGTTGTGAACCCGGCCGCCGGGCTATATGTAGCAGCCAACCAACATGCAACACGACTACTGCCTCCCACTCCACCCACCTGAAACTGCAAAGCTGCCTATGCCCCACCCCCCTGGCCGGCACCCCAGCTGACACCATGGCTGATGTCTAGCCTTCTCACCCTCTGTAGTGACCCAACACCAGACTGCTGCCTGACTCAACTCCTGGTCCTGCTTTGGCCGAGATGCCACCACTAGGCCATGCACAGGGCCAAACGTCAACCACCTCCATATCCCTCACCACACTCAGGCTCTCCATCATTATGGCTAGTCCAGCTCTTCGCCACCTTTTCGGGAGCAGAAGCCATAGCAGAGGTGCACCAGGTCCGGCGCCCTCCAAGCTGTCACCTGGAATCCTCCTCCGGCTGGTCTCCTCCCAGCAACTCGTGCCGGCCACCCTCCCCACTTTCATCGGCTTGTAGGACCTTATCATACCACCTTCTCCCATGCACCGCTCTACTTCCCAAAGGCCCTCCACTACCCTTTTCCCTCTGGATAGCTCGTAGCCTCCCTCCACGCTATCCAGCCAGCGGTTGGCTTCCAATTTACCCGGCCTCTACGCTGACCAGCTCTCGAGCCACCGCCGATAGTCCCACCACCGGGCGTCATTCCCCACACCGGACCATAGTGAGGCGGTCAGTGACCTCGTACGTCATCTAGGGTCGTGCAGCCCTACGGAGCCGTGACAGTCAGGGAGGTACTCCTTTAATTTTTTTGGAATGTTTTTCTTTCTGCATTAAAATTTTTCCCTGAAACAGTCCGGGTGGACTGGCCAAACCCGAAACAAGTTTTGGAGGATCGACCCGACCCTGTATGGCCCTACATGGACTGGCATGGCCTGAAATGGGTTTGTCCCGACCCGCACATTCCATGCAGTGATGTTTCGGTGAATGGCCATTTAATATTAAATAAAATAAAATAATTAAAATAATTAAATTTTTGTACATAAAATAAATTTTTTAAAAATTCATTTTGGTTAATTTCTTTAATACCTAGAAATATAAATTAATTTCAATTTGTAATGAAATTAAATTAATTAATTAAATAATTTTTTTTCAATTTAAATTAATGAGTGGACCGATAATTAATTAAATTATTTGAATTATTAATTTAATTTAATTTAATTTAATTTAATTAAATAAGACTCGTACTTATATTAATGCAATTCATTTTTATTGCGCATTGATTTTACCCATCTACTAGTCTCGAGCACCAACCCTTGTATGTTGCATTTATTTAATTAATTATTTAACTCTGTGTGATGCTGGTAATGAATTATTTGATTGTCTCTGCATCATCTTTATTTTCTGTAAAAATGTATAAGGGCCTACTCGCCCAATTTTTACACGATGTACATTTATACCCATAGTCCCCCTTGCCTCCACAATAATATATATGTATTTCAGATGATGATGGAGAATGATGTGGACCACACCAAGATGATGTAGTGTTTTTTGTCCAAGACGATTCAAGACATGATGTGGATCCCGCCAAGACGAGGTGGTACTCCAAGACTTAAAGTGGACCCCACCAAGATGAGGGGATACTCCAGATTACAAGCAGACATACATGATAGGGTGAGATGCAAAATGAGTCCAGCTTCGACTCAGGTATGATTCCCTTAGGTCGTTTAGATTTTCAAGACCATCCAGGTAATAGTTCACCTTTACACAATTATTTATTATTTTATGCATTTTAAACAGTGGTAGAAATAAAGAAAATCATAGATAATAAAATGCATAATATAGTAACATATGTTTTTCTAGTAATGATAATTTGTGAGTGCGAAAACATAGATGAAGAAGATTAATATAATTGGATTACATTCTTCAAGATAGAAAAACACAAAAACCTCAATGAAATATTAAGTCACCACAACCTTCGATCAATCATGTTTGAACAAAATAGGGTGTTTGGGGTGCTGCTCTTGCCATAACTGAGGGTGCCTCTTACTACCATGGAGTTATTATTAGTGTTTTGAATCGACATAACTAAAATTCGACAAAATAAATAGCTATATCTAGCTTGTGGTAATATTAGAGGAAAGCATTGAGTAAATCAAGAAATGATTTTTGAAGTTGGGACTTCACTCATCAGATCAAGAAAACACGAGATAATGTAGTTGGCCAGCCAAGATCCTACCTTGGACCTTTCGAGTTGTGGCATAGCCATATCTTGTAGACTATAAGGGAGTTTCAAGGATCCTTTCCACTAGAATAATCAAGTGTATTCCTATTCTAGTACAAAGGGTTCCTAGAATTTGATAAATTAGTTGGAGACATTTAATTATTAAATTAATCAGTAATTTCACATTCAGTAATCATCATAAAAAGTATTAATCTGATAAAATTTATTTGCAGATAATGTCAAGTAATACCATAATAAAACTGTGAGAAATAACAGTCAAAGTTAATTCCCAAACAAACATTAAATTCTATGTTTATTATAGGTACTTATGCATGTTACTACTATAACATAAATTCAAGGTACTTATGTCCCAACCTGTTAAGTCACCTCAAGAAGAGAGGGTGTAAAATTGCTTACAGGAGACTCATGTATAAAGCATATGATGGTTCCGTCCTAATGATTCATCAATTTCTGATGTGAGTTTAGGTAGCTACATCATGACACGGATGATAATACATGTAGTCTCACCTCCAATAAGTTTCTGAGGAGAAAGTAATGAAAAATATGAATGGATTGATTGCACTCTCTTTGTGTAAAGTGAAAGAAAATTCACAATATTTTCGGTAATCCCATTATTATAACTTTTACACCTAATTATTTTATCTTAATTTAAGGATAAAAACAAATGGCATAGAGTAATTGCTTCATTACCTTTGAGGTAACATTTTCCAAGAAATAAGAATATTAAATATAACACCATCTTTTATTCTTATATAGAATATATTGAAAGACATGGAAAAAAGGATTATGAATAGTTACTCCAAAGGTTCCTTCATCATGTACTTCAAATAAAATTGGTTGGTTATTTAATAGGAGGTTATTTTTATCACATATTAGAAATAAATTTGAAGATGTTTAAAAATGCATAACTAAATTAAATGAAGAAAGTTCCCACTTCTTGTTCAGATATTTTCATCAATATAAATTAATGTTTCTAACACACTTATTGGTTATAGAATACAATATGCCAATAATATATGTGTATTTAAATAGTGTAACCTTGTATGTAAGGGGACATTATAAGAAGTAATGTGTATTCTCCAAGTAGTTGAAAATGGTGATTCCTAAGTTAGCGGTGAGAAACACATAACTTCTAATTTCCAAGAGATTAATTCAAATTGAACAAGTTGTTGAGTATAACCAAAAAAATTATCTCACTTGACCTTTTGGTCATAATGAGACATTATTCGAAATTGAGTAATTAATGTTTTTTGTGGCCTAACATACTCAACAAATTGTTTAGACATACTTCAATCGATGGAAATACATGATGAATATCAAATGTAAGACTTATCCAGTTGTGGGAAGTTGATTATTTGTCAAGAAAAACTAAAATTGAATGTCAAGAACATACCTTGTATAGTATTTAGGGTTGGCACAAATAAACACCTATTTTATTACTGACGTCATTAGTTTAGACAATGAAGCCTTTAGAAATAAATGTATGATGCAAAGCTTTTGGGGTTAGTTCAATAAGAGATATTGAACTATTAAAAAGGAAATATAGAGTTAAAGATACTTCATAAGATTCCTTTAAGTCATTAAGGAATGTTATATTGAATTATATTCATGGTTAGAAGATATGAGTTGCTTTGTGCCGTCATGCCAAAGAATATCTAGACCAAGAATTCATCGATCATGATAATGTAGCGTGGAGTAATTCCAAAATGGACATTACCTCATCTACATAATGACATTGATGTTCATAAGGAGGATCCATGATGAGTATTAAATGTTAACATTGATAAAAAATGTGTAGCGTGGAGAAATTACTAAATACACATTTTATACATTAAAGGTATGATTTATGTTATATCGATGTTACAAGTTCCAGAAACATCCATTATATATCAAGATGTTCATTGAAATAAAGGTTTAAACCCATAACCAATATGCAAACTAAAATGAAAAATGGATATCATACGAAACTTAGTACGATGAAAATCCATTATGTCATAGACCATGTGTTAGGATGCAAAGAGTTTGTTAATATATAAACAAACATGCATCAAGATAAACACATGGCGCATCTAAGTAATTATCCTAACCGTTTCTTAGGATATTATGTAAATAACTAAGATAGAAAAAATGTAGTCATATGTTAGACTACATTTCTATATAAAGGTACACATCTCTATTAGAGATAGTGGGAGCTAAATTGACTTGGACTTAGTCAATGATCGAGATGCGAAAATGGTTGGTATATGAACAAGTTCCCATGTACATGTGGAATAGGAAGGTTCCAGTGACACATACTGCATAGGAAAAGTAAAAACCATGGTGATGGTTTTGAGTTCACCATGACTGGTGATACATTATTCATTAAGAATAATAAATCCTATAAGTAAGCAGTATATGGAAATTATCTAATATTAAAAAAACAGATAAAATTTCAATAATGGATTCCATGTATCAAATTGAAAAGACACTTATAAATTGAATACTACAGTGGGTGTTCATATGGAATGATACATGGATGGTAAAATCCTGAAACCAATAATTCTTGATTGGTTATACCAAGTCGGTATGTCTAAATCCATTAAAAGTTTACCTTTCATAGCTACACTTATAATTTCATTATATTGGTCATTGGTTGTCAAGATCATCTTTCTTGGAAGGTGTCTATATGACGCAACCAGAAAGTGATGATTCCATCATATGATTCCAAAAAGGGTTGTACATTACTGAATTCTAGTTCTGGATTAATTTCATCAACAAGATCTTAGAGCATTCATTTCAAATGAATCTTTGGCTTGTGTCTACCGAAGGTTAGTGGGAGTGCCAATGTTTTTCAAGAGAAATATGTTCAGTAACATATGGAAAACATTTATTGATCTTACTGTCAAATAAGATCAGTATTAAAGTAATACTATAATGACTGAATTAAAGTAGAAACCTAAGTTATAAGGAACTGGATCTATTGAGGTAGTTATAACGGTTTCATGACCTAGTCAATCATACATAAAGTGAAAGTGTATTGATAAATACAAGTTGGATCAATTCAAGTCTAGAATTGTTTCCAATAACACATGGCTTAATCTCTCTTGGCTGAAAAGTTCGAACATGGGAAGAAATTAAAATTGTGAGTTGAGTACCATACGCTTTAGCGATGGATCAATCACATAAGCCATGTTATGTACAATAATTGATATAGCTAGTATATACTTTATTGTAGGCAGATATCAATTATATCTAGGAGCACTGTAAGTGATATAGTTAAAACTATCACCTTTTACTTAGACAATTACAAATGATATGTATGTGGTATATGGAGAAGAAGGTATACTAGTTATGGAGGTACACAAACTAGTAATCCTTTGATCAATTTTATCTAGTATCAAAATTAGGTTAAGGCGATGAGAGAGTCATGTTAAAAAAATCTAGTTAAATCCATACCTACCAATACAGAGTACGTTGCAACTTCTATGGAAGTTAAGAAGTAGGTAAATAAAATTATTGGTTCCAGTTCTTGGAATCGCAATTAGTGAGAAATGTATTATCATAATATAAATTGTGATATTCTTACTAGCCATGTTTTCATGTTATGACATTGGAAAAAAGTGATATACTCAGGGTTGCCTTATCTTGAGAAGTTTTACTCAAGGATATGAGGTCACATACATCAGATATGCCACACAATGAAAACATGGCTAGCACAGCTACTAAATCCATTACTCAGTAGAAGCATGATCTTTATCTGTTAAAAATAAATATGGTTCCATGAGACTTTTTATTTATTATAGAGGTATGAATAACATTACTATTAAGAATAAGTATCCTTTTCCTCACATTAATTACTAGTTTGATCAGTTCTAGGGAGCTCAGTAATATTCCAAGATTGACTTGAGATCCGAGTACCATTAGTTGAAGGAGAAGGAGGATGACATTTCAAAAATTAGTTTTTGAACTAGATATAGTATTTTTTAATTATTTTTACTCCATTTGGGTTAACTAATTCACATGTGGTATTCATGGATCTTATGAATAAAATATTTCATGTGTTTCTGGATATGTTTTTGGTTTTTTTACTGATAACACTTAATTACATTATTTAAGTAAAGAGGAGCATGAAAAACATCTAAGGGGTGTTTTTTCAAACCTTAAAATAAAATAAACTATATAGAAAATTCAGAAATAGTGAATTTTGATTGTGTCAAATTTTTTTCATTGGTCACATTATTTATAAAGATGGAATAACTATTGATCTTGATAAAATTAATGTTGTTAAATAATGGTCGAAACCCACAAATAAAACTGAGATTCGTAGTTTTATTAGTTTAGTAGGCTATTACCAGAGGATTGTTGAAAACTTTTAATGATTATCAAGTCAGCTAACAATGATAAATCGAAAAAAGAGTAAAATACACTTGGATAAAAGAATGTGATAATTGTTTTCAATAATTGAAAATATTATTGGTGAATGATCTAGATCTAACCATTCCTTCCAGAAATGTTGATTTTATCATCTACAATTATTCTTCATTAAAGGGACTTGGTTGTGTTCTGATGCAGAATGATCCAGAAATTTATTTTACTTAAGAAAACTAAAACCTTATGTGATAAATTATCCCACACCTGATTTGGAATTATAAGATGTGGTTTTCATTTTAAAAATATGGAGGAGTCATTTATACGGAGAAATATGTGAAATATATACTGACCAAAAAATTATGATGTATATATTCACACAAAAGGAATAAAAAATGTGGTAGAGAAGATGGCTTGAATTGATAAAAGATTATGATTTCACAGTCAATTACCATATAGGAAATGAAAAAAGTTATAGATTCCTTAAGAAAAAAACAACATGTATCATTAACTATGTTACAGCTAGAACAAGACCCTTTGATTATTTATTTAATAAATTTTGAATTGCATGTTTTTTGTGAAATAAATTCCTTCATTTTG
Organism: Viscum album; assembly: GCA_963277665.1. Lineage (NCBI taxonomy): Eukaryota > Viridiplantae > Streptophyta > Magnoliopsida > Santalales > Viscaceae > Viscum > Viscum album. The sequence goes on from OY728120.1 coordinate 899,314,161, forward strand.
TTTTAGGTTTTTGTGTATTCATATTTGTCAAAAAAAATTAAAAATGAATATAAGGAAGAAGGGGAGTTACAGAAAAAGTTTTAATTTCTTAAAATTGGTAAGTTTCTAGAATTTAACATTGATAAATATTGGGTTTTGAGATTTGGAAAAGGAATATGTGTGCCTTTTGATTCTTAGCAGATGAAAGAGTTATTGTATGAAGCTCATAGTTCTCTATATTTAGTTCAACCTGGAAGTACTAAGATGCACAGATAAAATGGAGAGTACTACTGGTGGGTTGGAAAGAAAAGAGATATTACATATTTTACTATGAAATTTTTGATATATCAATAGGTTAAAGAAGAGTGGAAGTTACAAAAGGGGATGCTTTAGCCTTTACCAGCTCTAGAGTGTAAATGGGAAAATATATCCATGGACATCATTGTGGGACTACCAAATACTTCTTGAGGTAATAATGGAATATGTATTATTATTGACTGACTAACTAAATCTGCACATTTCCTTCATATTGGATTTACAATTTTTTGGATCAGTTTTCTTGACTATACCATAAAGATATTTTCTGGTTACATGAAGTTCCTCTTTCCATTATATCTGAATGTGATCCTAGGTTCACTTCTAACTTTTATAAATTTTATTAGAACTTATATGGAATAGAATTATATTTCAGTATAGTTGTTCATCCTCAAACAGATGGGTAGTCAGAATGGATGATTCATACATTGGAGGATATGTTTTGTACTTGTTCAATGGATTACTAGGGATATTGGTATCAACATATTTCTTTAATTTAATTTTTATATAATAATGGTTTTCAATCCATTATTAATATGGCACATTTTGAGGAATTATATGGGAAGTGGTGCTGAACTCCAAATTTTTGGGATAAATTTGGAGAAAGGAAGTTGATGGGACCAGAATTAGTAGAGGAAGTGGCTGAAAAGTGAATATGGTCCCGTAATACATGAGGATATCTCAGAGCAGACAGAAAAGTCATACTGATAACAAGATTGAAGTCATTTCTTTCATGTTAGGTGATTATGTTTTTCTTGGAATCTCTCCATGGAAAAGTGTTATACATTTTGTTAAGAATGGAAATTTGAGTCCACTGTTCAATGGACCTTATGAAATCTTGGAGAAAGTTCGACTGGGTTTCTACTTAGTATAGTTGCCTCCAAATTTATCTTAGGTACACAATGATTTTCATTTTTTGATGTTGAGAATGTATTTCTCAGATCCATCTCATGTTTTTGATCCATGAAGCAGTTTAGCTAGAAGAGAAACATTCTTATGAAGATAAACCTGTTTAGATTCTTGATCAAATAGAAAATGTATTTTGGAATAATGTAATCCAGAAAGTAATGGTTTTTTTGAGGAACCACATGGTTTAAGAAGAAACAAGGGAATATGAAAATGCTAAGAGGTAAAGGTACACTCACTTGTTTAACACATAAATTAAATTGAGAGGACATAATTTCTAAATGGTGGGGATAATGTAACACCCCAAGGTTTTAAAAATAAATTGAAATGCATGAAAAGATGAGTATCTAAATAATGAAACTTTTTTAATAAGATAGTTATAAACTAGCTATTAAACATAATTTTTATGTTTCTATTTTTTTAATTTTGAAAAATAGACATCTACGGTTGCGATGGGTATGTTATTTGAAGTCTGATAGAACCAACTTGTTTATTTGGTAGATAGTAACATACCCTTATGAATAGTAATTTTACCCTTATGAATAGTATATCATATTATTATTTTATTGTCTTATGTTTATATGATAATGATATTTTGATTAATTTTTCATCGTGATATGAAATGTGTAATAGTTTTAATATTTTTATTTTTGGAGTAAATTATTATTTTATTTAAAAATTAATTTTCTCATTTATATAAATTTATTTTATTAAAATGGAGTTTATTTTGAAATTATACAGACAAAATAAATGATTGCATTGAATTTTTGATGTTTTTCTAAAATGATCATATTTTTTATGAATAGTGAAATACGGTAAAATACCATATATATACATTATATGTTAAATAAACATTTCCTAGAATCATGGCATTTGTAATCACACTTGGTTCAAAATCACATTCTTTCTTTACTGTTTTGGTTCCCATGAACCAATACTATTCATATTATTGAAAGAAAATAATAAACTAAGGATTAAAAAAATGGAAAACTACTCTTCTCCTCCACTATACATACCACCCTTAGCCCCCTCTTCCTCTCACACCTCTCAAGATTTGACCATTGTCTAAATTCTAACGAATCCCATTCCCAAGGATCTTCCCCATGTCTAAGACCTGCTGTTCTCACTACAATTCTAAAACTAAAGGCCTTGAAGAGGATTTCAAGGAGAAGAGATCAATAGGTAAAAATCACCTCTCATTTTCTTGTATTTTCTTTTAAGTTATTTTCTTTTCTTTTACTCTCTTAAATAACCATTATCCAATGGAATGAAGGATATAGTATTATATATATATATACATTCTATATTGTTTTCATGGTTATGGAAAAATTCATCACCATTCTTCTTCTCCTCTTCGTCTTATTCTAAAAATAAAAATATCATCCATGATGTGTTGATTTACCAACATCATGGATGATGTGACTTCAATTTACTTTAATTCCTTAAAATATTGTTGTAAAACCTTTTTAATGGTTGAAACTGATTGTAAATTATATTATATTACCTCTCTTAAGTTCTATAATTAACTTGTATTCATAATAATAAATCTATATGATGAAACAAGTTCATTATTAATGAAGAACCGCCAAAATGATCTAAATGAATATCACTAATGATTTATATAATGATTCACCATCATACCATATAAATAAAATAATTTGTGGAATCATTTAATATTATGGAAACATATTAACAACATATCATTCCACTTATTTAGTTTTATATCCATTCTATAATAATATCCATTAATAACCAACCATGGAAATAATGTAAATCACTCACTCGAAACAATTTAAATAATGTAATATTAATTTTAAATGGGTCTAATTATGTTATAAAATGATCAGATAAGGTGTTATAAACATGATTATGCATCTCTAAAATAATAATAATTCCCTTTTAACCATTATATATGAGTTTTAACAATTTTTTTATGCAAGATGAACCTCAGGTAAGAGAATTCTTAACCTAATTTCTATTCTTTCGGTTAACCTTATACATTATTCATTATATTGTAATACCATTTTTTGTGTGATAAATTTTATTTATATTATGTTTTATTATGTGTATTTATAGTTTATACACATATTAATTTCGTTCTATAAATTTCTCAAATCAATTATATGATATTTTTAAGGGACTCTCCATTAAAAATCCTCTTTTAAAATTCTGTTTTACAAAATTCCAAAGTAATGTTTTATGAAATTATTAATGTTTTGTGAATATTTTATGCTTCATGGGAATTTGGTTATGTTTAATTTTGGGACATAAATCTCCCTCCAATTTATTTTTTTATCTGTATATTGGAGGTTGGCCGAATGGTTACTCCAAGTGTAACAATGATGGTTACACCATAAGGTATCTGTGAGGGTTACATTGTATTGTAACAGTGAGGGTTACAAATAATAAGGTAGCCTTGAGGGTTAAAATATAAGTAATTAATTCCCCAAGATACCTGTGTGGTTTTATATATGTTCTCTAATGTTTTATGGAAATATCATGTTTCATAGAGTAAGTATAAATGGGAAAGAATTATGTATTTTTGAAAATGATTTCATATATTTATATGTATTCATTGAATAATGGGTTTTTACTATTTTTATATCTCTTACTAATATTTTTATTCTCATAACATGTTTTTAAATGTTTTTCATAGGTTATAAGTATGTTTAAGGTAAATAAGGAAGCCATGTTAAATGTTATGATGAGTTTTCAAATAAATCATGTCATTATTTTGTGTTAAAAATTTTATGTTTTGGATGAAATGGATAATATTTTAATGCTACCCACTTTTTATTCTTGTGTGTTAATATGTATAAGTTATGTACTAACTTTATAAAGCTCAAAACTCAAATTTTTTTAGGAATGTGTAGAAGTGAATTTTAGTTGAAAAAGATAGATTATGTAATGTTTAAGGCTTGGGTCATTATATGAAACATCTAAGGAAAGGAAAACAATAATTTGAAAAAGGATGGGATATTACATGGAATGATATAAATTCAATACTATATCAACAAATATTATCATAATATCTTAAAAAAACATTGATAAAATCTATAATGGAAACCCCTTCAAGATCTCTAGTATTTTCAAGATTGCTGAGTGATTATTTCCTTTACAACATAATCCCATTAAATCGTTAAATATTGAAATTTATTAATCCCTTTAGTAGACTAGAAATTGTGAAATTATTTAATTTCAAATATCATATTTATTCTCATTTTAAATCTTTACTGAAAGTTTCATTTAAATCTTCCAAATAAATTATTATAAAAATATCATTTTGATTTTTCATTTAATTTTCCATGTAAAAAATGATTGGAATTATTGACCTAATTCAAATTATTTTCATGCCACATGACATAAAATCTACCAATTTTATATATGAGTTTTAGAAATAGTTTAGTTTCTCTCATGGTAATTTTACTATACTTATGAAGCTATTGAATCTCCTAGACTACTCATATATATCTCTTTAAACTCCCACACTACACTTAGATAACCTTATTTTTAGTCACATATATCACTAGATTTTCCAAGATAATATAAAACAACTTTATTGTTTATATATTTTCCTCATACCACCTAAAAAAATATAAATTACTCTTATGTAGGACATTTTTTGTCTTATACAATGCCCATTTATTCATACATAGATTCTTTGTGAGGTTTTATTCATATATAACATTAAGGAATGGTAATCAACTATTATATAGTATACTTTTCAACAATTTAATGTTATTATCCCCTAAAACTTTATTACATTTATGTAGAATATATAAAGTTTAGTTTAATGACACAAAATCTCCATAAATTACTGAATACCCTTTGTGATCTATCCAACCATACCATATTTCCCTTCAGTGTTTTCCAAATATCTCTAAACCTTCTTACACCTATCCAAAAGTTATAATATGCTTGAATATGATCATTAATATTCACCAAACATTCATTGAATCCAAATTTCACACCACACTTCTATCTTCACTTCATAAATCCATGTGTATAAATATTATGCATCTTTATACCAACAAGTCATTAATAATTCTTCCTATGGTCTTTTACTCACCCTCAAACATGAATTACATATATGAAATTATGAAACTACCAACAAAAAGTATTTTATTTATATAACTATAACCTTGATGTTATTCGTCAATATCATTGGTCACGATGACTCCATATGTCCACAATAAATTCACCAGTAATTGAAAACAAATCTAAAAATCCTATCAGGTTCCCATAAACTTAATTACTTATCACCAATCATCTAAAATTAAAATTCATGCACCTAAATTATATTCCCCCATCATTGGATAGATTATAAATTAAAAAATCTAAAAAATCCCCCCACTCCTTAACATATAGTGGTATATTACGAGGTAAAGTAATCCAAAACTTATTCCATTTTTATAAAATTGATAATTATCTATATAAAAAAAACTATATAACTTAAATAAAATCATGTTGAAAAACAGTAAAATTATGTAAAACTAAATCATGAATGCAATTCATAAGTTAAATAAAATTATGCTAAATAATAAATGGGAATTCAATATGTAGCGACCAAAAACCCTATATCCCTAAAGAGGTATCTACTTTATTTCATTGTCAATAGATACAAGGTTTTACATTTAGAAGGACTAAATATTTTACCAATCCTATTAAACTATATATATACAAGAAATTCACATTACATTTTAAAATATAAAATGAAAAAATAATTTTCTTTTAGAATTATTTTATTACCCTTAATATATCCCTTAATATCTATCAAAAAATACTTCCTCATTTCCAAAGGGAAATAAAACATAAGATAGGGTTGATCGTAGACGATATTTATGGGATAACGTTCAATAGAATCTATGAATAGGTAAGGAATAATCAATATGAAAATTTGGATAACTAAAACACATTTTATTTAATCAATAACATGAGCATAATATGATAGTAATAATTAATGATAATATAATTCAATATAAATATTCACATGAGCATCAAAACTAACCATGGTTATTATAACTAATATAATAATCACATGTAATATTAATGATTGAATTCATGATGATGGAATTATTTATAATAGATATCTAAAACATATTATCGATGAATTTTTCCAATAAATCAAAATAAATGGGTAAGGTCGTGAAAAAACCCAATATAGTTGGTCTCATGAGACCTACCATTTCACCATGGGGCTTTGTAATTCCTAGCCCCACCTTTCACTTAATAAGTCTAATAAATACATCATATGAAAGGGGTGAATAATAGTCCAAATTAATATTATTATTGAATAATTAACGTACTAAATGTTAACACATACCCAAAGAAATTAACATAGTCACAAAGTATCTAGATTAAAATGATAAATGGTAATAAAATTTTATACACAAGGTCAAACTAATCAAAAACCATCATGATAAATAACAATGATGGTATCAATACAAAATATCATCAGGGGGTCATAAGTAATATATAGGATTAATGTCATTGATGAATATAAATACCATGAAAATATCATTAAAAATATTTTTGAGAAAAACAATATTTGTATGAGGATAATAAACATTAAAAAAAAGATCAAAAAACATTTTGAAAATACTTTACATTGAAAACATACTATAAATTGTTTTTGAATAATAATTGAAATATTGAATGGTCTGGATGGTGGAAAATTATCTTTACTCCGAATATGTTGAAACAAATATTCCTTTCAAATTTTTAGTAAACATCAAATGAGAAATATTTTAAAATTGAGCTAAATATGCCTTTAATTTTTTTTAAAATATGTAATAATTTGTAAAAATGAGTTTAATAATTCATTTTTAAATGTTAAAATTATTTTTGAAAATATTTTTAGAAATCATATGTTTTTTAGGGAAAAATATTTTTGAACTAAAAGTTAAATAAAGTCTGGTGTTTGGAAAATCATTTTCTCAATCATTTTAAGTACCAAAGAGTATAAACATGGTACAATTTTGTGGAAAAGTTGATTAAAACCCAAATTTAATTAAAATAAATATATTTTAGGATATAAATATTATTTAATTCTCACAAGGGTGAAGTAAACATTAACATCCGTAAATAATGGTGAGATTGTGAAATAAACCCATACCAGCTTGGTTTGTTTTGAATCGTAGTCCCATAAAACAAATTTAATGAAATAAAAAATTAAATACCATGAATATAAATAGATTCATCATATAAAAAATAAAAGGGGAAGTATATAAACCATAAAAAATAAATATGTGGGGAATATGGCATATGTCTCATGGATTTAAAACTAAGATGAGAAAATCATACCACTTATTTGAATTCTATTGTATGTGTAGAAAAAATCCTATATAATAAATATATATATACTAATGTTAAATTAAACAAGAATAATAATGTATATCCTACTATATATTATTTTATTTTAGTCTTTTATCATTTTTTATTATCTATTATTCTTAAAATAACTATTTCATGTCATAATTACTTTGTTTTACATGTGAATCTTTTTCAGTAATTTTGGGTATTTTAATTTTACCATGGTTAAATTATATAAATTTTTTTAACCATGATAAAAATATCCTATATATTCATTATAAGTTTATTTATAGTAATCTATATAAATTAGACATAGAAAATAGATTACATAATTCATGGAGATGGTAGGTCGTATATATGAGTGAAATATGTTTCCATTTTTCCTGACATATATAATGAAACGAAAGTTAATATTAATTCAACTTTCTAGAAAAATAATAATAATTATATATATATATATAATTTATATTAAAAAATAAATAGTTATTTCTATTAATATAATAATTAAATGAAAAACATTTCACATCGCAACATAGAGGTGGAAGTCCACACATACACATGATTGATGATTTTGTAACCCATTTGATGGAATATGAGATGGGTATAGGTGTTTCCATTTCCATAAAAACATATCATTATATTTAATATATTTAGGTTTTTAAATCATAAATTTTAAATTTATTAAGGTGGAGGAAGAAATAAAATAAATTTCTCGGTTATGGATGATACCTCTACTTCAAAAATATTTTTTTCGGGTTTGGGACAAAATCCTGCCAACGTTAGACTTATGAAAAAATAATGACTCCAGGATGAATAGAGGGAACTAAGTATGTGATTTTTTATGTTTTTTTAACAAATTGGTTTCGTAATTGTTAAGAGGAGAGAAAATGGGGTGGCCTTTTATAAGTGTGGTGAGTGGAGGGCTTTAAATTTTTGTAAATAAAACGGTGTACCTATGATTATCACATGAACCAAGGAACAAAAATGGTTCATTATCCAAATTTTAAGATATAAGGTCTTATATGGTAATTAATTTTTTGGTGGATATATTTTTCGTCATTTTTAAACAATTTATTCTTAGTTTGACCCCTTGTGAACCCATTTGTACCTCAACCATAGTAAATAATAGTTACATATTTTACTTCTAATAGTGGTAAAAAATTATGTTTGCCTTATTATATAAAATATATTATGATGAATCAAAAATATGGAATATTTTTTTAAATTACATTCACATATTTCAGAAAATTTAATTTAATGTGTATCTCTCAGATGTGATGAGAAAGATGGTTTTCAGAGATAAATTTTTCAAACATTTATAAAGTTTTTATTTTAGAATTAAATTTATAATTGATTAAAATAATTAAAATTATATTAATAGATAAAATGTTTAATTAATTTTACTTTTAATCCCATCATAAAACTTTTTTAAATTTTAAAAGGAATTAAAGGAAATAAAAATTATTAAAAAACTATCGTTTTCACTATTGACCAAAAAATTTATATTTTTAGAAAATTATAAAACAACTCAGAAAAATATAATTTTGACACGTATAATTAAATAAATTGTTTTATTTTATTTTATATTTTTCAAAAATAGAAAAAAAAAATTATTTTCAATTATGTGGGAAATGTGAGACTTGGTCACCTTTTATAAAAAATATAGTTTTCCAAAAAAACATTTACTTTTCAATTGAATGTTTCTCATTTTCATTCTACATATGTATAACTATTGATTTTATTTTATACTAGAGTAAATCAATGTTTTTTAATTTATCTATTAATATTCATATATATAAAAAATATCTATGTTATAATGTTCATACTTACCTAATAATATTTTAATTGGGTATCATGTTTTGTTTAAACCTAGAGTGGTGTGCATCAAATGATATCAAATATTTTGAATTTATTTAAAAATAAATTTATCATTCTGTCTTTGGATGATATATTCTCTTTTAATCATGGTGTTTTGTGTCAAACACACTATCGAACATAATGTTCATATTTTAATAATCTCAGGGTGTTACATCCCCCCTTAAATAAATTAAATCCTCACAATTTAATCCTCATCTCAATAATCAATGGTTTTATATTTCAAAACACTATCATTAATAACCAACATTATAAAAAAGGGTTAATAAAAAATCCTATTAATAATAAGGAAATGGAATTATACAGGTCAAATGAAATAACACATTACTAGGTTTCCATCTAGGATAACAATGGTGGGAAATGGAAACATTGACATGGAAGAGAATAATAATGCCCAAGGACTAATAGTGTGTGATAAAGATCATTGACCCCATGATATTTGGGGATCAAGATAAGGCTAATCACTAAATAACCATAAATCTTTAACGAGTTAATGAGCCGTTTAAACCATCTGATATAAAGTCTATATGATAATATTTTTTCTTTAAGTTCCTTTTCATATATTTGTGGAATTAATTTAATATTATAATATAGAAATCAAGATAATATACATAAAATATCATCCCTTGGTTGTGATTCAATAAACTTCTAGTTCATTTATTACTCCCTAAAATGAATATCCAAGATGATTTTTTATTTCCTAAGGCACTAAAATTAACTTTTAATAGGATCATATGTTCCACAAATATCTACCAACTATTCCTCCTATCATTAATAAAACCAAAATGGTTAGAAAAAATTATCTAATATGAATCATGAATCACTAATACATCAATAGTAAATTCAAAAATTTAAATTATTCCAATTTGTAAATGGTTAACATTAATATTCATCCAAAACAATTTCTAACCAATTTCAATATCAATTTTTTTTAAATAAGGTCATTAAATCAAAATTTTATTCCCAAGACAATATAAAGTGGATATTAATGTCATATTCCAAATATGTTAATACATTTATCATCATAAAACCTTAATGAAAACATGAATATTTCTTGAAATATAATCATAGGATTTCTAATATATTCCATTGATCCAAACATATAGTAAACTATAGAAAAGATAAAATAAACCATAAAATCACTAATCAATTTATTATTTAAAAATAATATCCCATAAACTTATATTTATCATCATTATATCAACATAGATAACATATTAAGTTTTATCTTCCCTTCATTATGTGTTTTCAAAGAGGTTCATCTTATCACTGGATCACTTTTCTTGGTCATCTGTACCATTCAACATATCCTCTATAATACTTTAAGAAATATTAATATAGTAAAATATTTATACATTTCTTTTTTCTTATAACTATAATATCATTGATAAAATTGTCCAAAACATAATTATTTGATAAAAAAGAGCATTAATCTTTCTACTTCATCTGTGGTAAAGCTTTACCTTGATCCCATAGATTATTTTGACATTTATTCACTTGGTACATGGGGAATTAATTTTCATAGTTCTCCATATTATTATAGTGTAAACATTAAAAATTGTTAGATTATTTATATTAGTTTAAATCCTGGTCATGGTGTCCTTTTTATCAGCACATGAAGCAACATCCTTTTCCATTTAAGCATGTACAAATGTGTTTCCATCCACAAGTATCACATGTTTTGAAAAATACTTTTTTCCCTTCTTACTATTATTCAAACTTTTAACTTTCATCTTATTCTTAACAATATTCCTTTAAAATACATATGACTTGAAGAATTATTTATCTACTTTGACAGAACATGATACTATATTCCCATATAATGAGAAGTTTTAGGAGACTAGTTCCATTGAAATTATTGTCTTAATCACACCAATGAAATGGAAAGAATTTCTATTAAGACTATGTTTATAGTCTCTAAAATGCCTTTCTAAACTTTTAAAGTTGGATTCATATATTGAAACATTTCACTTCTTTTTATGTCTTAGAATCAAGAACCATATTTCCATATCTTCACGTTTCTCATGAGGAAAATATTATTCCAAGAACAGTACTTTGAAATCCTTCCAACCTATTATTTTTATTTCCTTTTAATACACAATTTCTTGAATTAATTACCTCCATTTATTTGTATCCCCTAAGAGATAACAATGTGATATGACTACTTTCTCCCATTCACTAATACCTTTAGTGTAAAATATATTCTCTAAGGAACTCATCCATTTCTCCACTAAAAATGGATTTTATTCCAATTTAATTATGGATTTTGATAACACAGGACGTGATATAACATAATTAAAAAACATGGTGTATTAGAAAACTTCTCAATACTGGAAAGTTATTACTCATTACCAAGTTAGATACCCCAATATAGTTATTATATGATGACTTTGAGTTCCAACTCTAACAATAACTTCATTATCTTTCCCAATTGGGAAATAATAACATGGGGTGTTGTAGTGATACCATTATCCTTCCTTCAATTGTGATCCAATTACAAATAATCACATAAAATAGATTATATCAAAACATTATAAAATATAATTTATAATCCCAAAACTAGTAAAAGCATAACATAAATTAAAAAATTTATGCATAGGTAATCTCATAATCATAAGCATGGTTTCTTTAGGCTTATCTTATTTTCAACACCATAATAATGGATTATAAAGAAAATTTGATTTATCCTAAGAATATCCCCCGAGAGTGTCAAACTAGGTTCATAGTAATACCCATTTTCATGCACTAGGGGATGATCAGGTCAAGTCCAATGCAACTTTATCAATGTTATTACCACTTGGTACATCTATGCTAGAACCACATCCACTTGTAGTATCTTCAAATGGATTTATATTATAAGAAAAACCACATAATCACATAGTTACAAAAAAATATTCTGGTATTCTATATATATATATCCTCAAATACTATCCTAGGATTTTGTTTCTTAATCTATGTTTTCCAAAATATAGTTCATAAGTTTTATATTAAACCTCATCTGATACCAACTATAGAGACCCATGCCTGAGTAGCCTGGATGCAGTTTCTACATTACTACACTAGCACTTGATACATGGTATCACATCCCAGAAGACCAAATTTTTTTAGTATGGGTAAACTGGATATATATATTAAAGTAAAATTACATTTTAAAACATAATATACACAAAAAAATTTCTTTGAAAATTCCATTATCCCCCTTAGCATATCCCTGCATATCAATCAAAAATCTCATCCTCAAATTGTAGGGAAAATAAATCAAAACAAAAGGGTGATATAATTTACTCCATAAGGGTAATATTATAGAATAATCTATGAATAAATAAGGAATAATAAATATAGACGGAAAAAATAGAAATTTATGCCATTTAATCAATTACATGAGTAGAATATGATGGGAATACATGATGATCAAATTATTCCATAAAAATAATCACATGAGCTTGAAAATTTACAAAGAATATTTTAAGTAATCAAAAAATCACATGGAATATCAAGGATTGAATTCATAAAAATGAAATTCCTAATTATGTACAACTAAAACAGAAAATCGAGGCCTTGATCCAAGAAATATATATATATGGGTAAGTCCTTATCCAAAACCCAATCCAGTTTCTCTCATGATACCTACCAATGCATCAAGGGGATATGTAATTTCAGCACCCACATATCACTTATTAATTCCAATCCATTCATTATATAAAATTAGTGAAAAAATAAAAAATTAATATTAATATTGAATAACTACCATATGAATTATTAATATATACTCTAATCAATAAGAATAATCTTAAACCATCCATAGTATAATGGTTAATGTTAATAAAATTGTACACCCCCATGAAAATAGATCCTAACCCATTTATAGAATTAATATTGATATTATCTATAAAAAATATCTTAAATGGATCATAATTAAAATATAGGTTTATTTTCATTGATGAATATAAATACCATGAAAATATCCTTAAAGTGTTTTTGATAAAAATAAGAATTGTGTTTTGAAAATCAAATTTTTTTCAAAAAAAAATCACTAATCATTTTGAAATTAATTTTCATTAAAAACATGATTTTAAAAATGTTAAAATAAGAATTAAAAAATTTGTTATTCATGATGATGGAAAATTCTTTTCATGTCATAAACATTAAAACAAAGATTCCATTCACATTTTCTGTAAAATCCAAATAATTTTTTTTTGAAAATGGAATTAAAATTACATTAAAAATCAAATATTAAAAATTGAAAATGGGATAGAATCTATAATAATTTTTAAAAAATATTAAAACAAAATGGATTTTTTTAGAAAACATGTGTTTGGATGAAAATAGATTTTCGACTGAAGAGAGAAATAATGTTAGATTATATTAAAAATATTATCTCATAATTATAAGTACCAAAGACTGAACAAATATGACTATTGCATGAAAAAATTCATTAATCAAAAAATATTAATAATATATTATTTCATTTGAGATATATATATCAAATAACCCCTTTAAAGGAGTTGTAAACATAAATAATCCCAAATAATGATGACATTATGTGATAAACACATTAATATTTTGTAACTTCTAAATAACATGAACCATAATAGAAATGAAATTAACTTAAACTTTAAAAACCTTAAAGATAAATATATTGATTATATAAAATATCACTGAGAAATTATATACACCAAAAAAAATAAATAGGTGGTGAACATGACATATATCTCATGGAAAAAAAAAGTGAGACGAGAAACCCTCACCACTTGTTCGACATCCATCATATGTTTCTAAGCCTCTTATATATTAAATATACATTTATTATGAATAAATTAAAAAAGAATAATTATATATTTAATACTATATATTATTTACTTATATTATTTTATTACTAATTTATTATAAATTACTTGTTAGAATAACTGTTTTGAGTGATAATTGCTTCATTTTTCATATATTTTTTTGTTCAGTAATTTTAGTCCATTTAATTTGATCATCATCTCATAATCTAAATGATTTTAACCGTGATATAAATACCATATATATTCATTATATATTTATTTAGTGTAATAAATTCAATTAAAATATAGAAAAAGGATTATACTCTTCATGGAGACGATAGGCCATAAATACACAGGAACATTGTTTCCATTTTTCTTGATCGACGGAATGAAGGAAATTAAATATTAATAAAACAATATAGAATAATAATTATGTTACATATGTCATTAATATTCACAAAATCCATACTTATTACCATACATGTAAAATAAAATGGAAATCATTTCACATCGCTACATATAGGTGGTAGTCCACACATCCACACAAGTAATGATTTCATAACCCATTTGATGGAATACGAGATGGATATGGGTTTTTAAAATAACATAAGAACATATTCGTATATGGAATATACTAATTGTATTATATCATCACAGTTTAAAAATAATTTAATGAGGAGGAGGATGAAATAAAATAAAACGCTCGACTATGGATGTTACCTCTTCATTAGAAAACCTCTTTTTGCTTGCACCAGAAGACATCCAATAAAATATTCATGAAAAAAATAAGGCTTATAGGAAGAGAGTATGGAATATAGTGAGTTAATTTTGAAGTTATTTTAATAAATAATGTGTTTTTTATGTGTTAAGAGGAGCGGATAGGGGGTGTCCTTTTATAAGTGTTGTGATTGGAACATATGTAATTTTCAAAAATGAAAAAGTTGTACCCAAATTTTTCACAATTCCTAAAAATCAAAAATGGTTCATTATAGAAACTAGAATATATAAGCTTTAAATATGTCTTTTAAATTTGTGTTTTAATTTTTTAGGCCATTTTTTACCCTTATCTTTTTAGTTTAACCACTACATTAACCCATTTTACCTTAAGTGTGATAAATAATTATTACTATTTTTAATATTCATTATGGTAAAAAATTAAGTTAAACATATTAAATAATATAAATTATTATTAATATAATGATTTATTAAAATTTTCCAAATTACATTAATAAATTTGGGAAAATATAATTTAAAATTAATCTGACACATGTGATGAGAAATCTTGTTTTCAAAGAGAAAATGTTCAAAAGTTTACAAAGTCTTTGTATCAAAATTTAACATGAAATAGATTTAACTTATATAAATTATATTAATATATATATATATAATTGAACAAATTTAACTTTTAAAACTATATTAATTTTTTTTTCTGTTTATAATTCATTGCAATAAATGAAAATCCTTAATAAAAACCAGTATTGTTAACTATTCACTGAAAATTTTATGTTTTCAGAAAATTCTAAAAAATTCCCCCAAAGATAATTTTTACATGTGAATTTAAAAAATGATGTATATCTTTTCAATAAATATTTTAAAAGTGGTAAATATTAATTTTAATTTTTTTTAACAATGTGTGATTTGACCACCTTTCAAAAAAAATATTTTCTAGAAGAAATTTCATTTTCTTTCAAATGGTTATTATTATTTTTCCTAATCTATAGAAAACTCTTGAATTTGTTTTTTAAATGTGTGGAACATTAAATTTTAGTAATTAAGTTAGTATTATTCATACCTACCAACATAATTTCTATGTTATAATGGTAATATTTAGATAATGATAATATTTTAATATAATATGATACTCCATTTGAACATGGGGTTGTGTGTATCAGAATATATCAAAGAAATTTAAATTATTAAAAAAATAAATGTATCGTAAATTATTTGTTGTTATATTCACTTATAATCATTGTTTTGTATGTCATACATTCTATCAAATATGATGTTCCTATTTTAAAAATCCATGGGTCATACATAATATTAAAAATACATTCCAATAATATATGTTAAGTAATAATATTAAATTACAAATAATTTGAGAATAAATGAATCATCAAACATTTATTAAATATCAATGTTGAGATTCCTTAATCTCAAAATTAATAAATTATCAGAATATAGAAAAACATTAAATATTATTATATATATAATTTCCACTAATGGGTTTTCTAATGAAAAAAATTATCCAATTCACCTATTACATGACACATAGATTTGAGAATCTCAACCTTTGAAACTTCAAAGATATTAAATTTATTACCATTAATTTTAGAATAATTTTTTTATCAAGTATCTCAATATATAATATAATCCATAAAATTGAAATTTAAATGTAATGAGATATTGTTATAATTTATAAAAAACACCAAAATATCTAGAATCAAAATATTGTAAATATAATTAAAACTATTATTTAACATTTAATATTTTCAATGGAAAAAATACTAAACCTAAAATACAATGTGATGTAATATAGGTGAATAATGTACTAGAAAATAAAATTAAACACCTAATTTTTTTTTAAAAAGGTTTGAATTTACACACTTTTAGAAACTATACTGAAAAATAATTTAAATTCAACAAAATTACTATAAAACATTATAATTATAATCATATACGAATGAGGTATGATAGTTGGATTTAAGATAATGATAACAGGTAAATAAATTCAATTAATGGGGACGAGAGATGAATTTATGGTTGCCAGAGATAAAGGTATGGCGACCGATGTCTATAGAACATCTAATAATAAGTTTAAACACTAAAGGGGGAGAGAAGATGAGGAATAAAAAAAAGAATGTTGGTATAGTTTGGGTGATAGAAGAAAGGGCCATTGCATTAAAAATAGTGTTTAATTAGTGTTAGTTTCAAAAAACCACCATGAACACGAAACCTTTAAGTGTATTAGTGATAGGTTTAAAAAAATAATATTAATAGTTAAGATTTTTTATTCATAATAACTACTAATGAGGTGGAATAAGATACAATTTATATATGGTTTACCATTCAATAGTGATTTTGTGAAACAATCGCCAATCAATCATCACCAAACCATTATTTCTTGGTGTGTAACCACTACATAATATGAAATAGTACAACCCATCACCACTTTTGGGTGATTATGCCATCAAACATAGTGGGCCCCACCATATAAACCCATGTGTCAACGTGGATTAATAATTATAGAGACTCTATGAGTGAAATGGAAAAAAATAGATATTCTAGATCATCCCAAGCTAAGTCTATCACATTTGATATCACCACAATCTCAATCTTCCAAAAATAATAGGTATCATATAGGTATAATTTTAGCCTCAAAATAATAATAATAATGATGATAGAGATTTTCCATAAATGAAAAAATTCATATAATGTAATATAGTTTATATCTTATTTAATGATAATGGGATATCATAAACAATGGTTTCATGTTACATCCTACATCAATCATAAGGTATGATTGGATTATAATAAAATGGTGATATTTTTATTTCATACTACTAACTTCTACAGATTTTGGTGGTTGAATGTTAGGTTTTATGATTCAAGATTTTTTTATGTTGTCTATCATTGTGTAACCCATTTAATAAGAGGAAATTAATGAAATTTCATTTAATTCATGAAATGGTTTAATTAATCCTCCAAATAATTTAATCATGGTTTATAACACATGATTAAATATTCATGAAACATAGGAGAATCCTCAGGTAACCTATAAATAGTATACTACCCTGTGATGGAAATATAGGTTATTTCTCATCCTTTTCTTATTCTCCTAAAAAATGAAGCGCTATTTTTATTTCTATATTTTCATTATGAGGTTCTAACAAACCATGATGAAAAATGGAGTATATAACAACCCCTACCTCTAAAGATACTGCAATTATTGAACATATGTAATGAATCCTCAAGTACTGGTTCTAGTAGGACCCATGTTGGTGACTTTTAGCTTATAATGATCTTACATATGTGGGAATCAACCTCTATAATGAAAACCTAACCCAGATATATGATAAAAACCCAATAATAAACTCCATAAGTTAATATAAAATAAAATCGAAATAATCCCACAATGCATTTATAAAGTAAACCAATATATAAAAAAGTCTCAAATATACCAATAAGGAAAGTATATGGAATATAATTAAAATCCGATCTAACCGAAGCTACAAATATTCTGATCATTCCCAAAATAAATCTTGGAAACAAGAATAAAAGGTTATATATATAGGGTGATCCATATAGGTATACTCAATAGGGAAATAACCATGGTCTTGGGTTCACAAGTGAAAAGAGACTGAAAATGTTCCTAAGAATAAACAGAAATACCAATAAGATCCTATATAGGTCAACTAACCAAACCTTTCCTCATCATGGATCACTCACCAAATCACACATCCAATATAATAACATTGTATAGTGATCATATTAAGGAACAAAATTTTATTTCTTCTTCCCCAAGGATTTTACACTATCACACCCAATGTCAAATGTTATGTGCTTCCATCCCATACATACACATCACATCACATCACATACATCTCTTACGTGAATCTATATTTATTCCTACCTTACCCACCCTTATAATGTATAGCATCAAGGGCTATCATTCGGTATCATCACATCACATCTTACCTAAAGACACCCCAACCATCTCATCATATCATGCATCATTACATAATAAGAGAACTAGGGTATCATATACTTGAAGGAAACAAAACTCATCCCCTCCCACAATAATGATTGACCCCCAAAACATATCACTTCTCATTATAGCCTCATGATATCACACATCTCTTGAAAACACATGGTCCATAACTAAACATGTGACCTGAAAATGCATGGAGTATAAATACATATTTTTCATAAAGATACATGGGCCACCACTAATTAAAGAATCACATAGAAGAGGTGGTATAAAGAAATCTATATAACCACTATCCAAGATATTGGGTAAAACACCTCGAACTCAAAACTTATGATTATTGGTATGGCTATCCAACATAGAAGGGGATAATATCAAAATAACATAAACATACATAATATATAGATATTACAAAACATCCAAAATATGTGTTCATAACCACTGTAGTATCATGTACCACATCACCACCATTTTACCAAACCTCAACTATCCCAACCGCTCTCAAAACTATATATAACACAAAATACAACCACAACACATGGCCAAAAATAATCACACACATTCCCACTTTCACTTAAAAGTGTCACCAATTTTTTTGATATATCACATTTCAAATATAATATATTAATCCACTTCATTCACATTTACACAACCCATATTTTATTTATTAAAATAAATCCTTACACCATTTATCATATATAAATTTTTATATCATTGTTATTCAGTTACCAACACATTAATTTATTCATTTCATTCTACATTTTAATTTATTTGACTAATAAATGGGAAACTAACACAATCACATGACATCAAAATTTACACACCTCTCAAAACCATTGTCACAACACCTCACATCCACCATCATCACCATGCCACACCAGAAAAACCATCTCAGCCCAATAACAACACATCACAACCTTCAAAAAGACACAACTACTATGCACTAAAAATATATTTCATCACAACCACTACACATCGTAAAAACAATATATCATGACTACTACAAACCACATCACAAAACAGATCTCATTTCATCTATGACAACCAACCACTATATCACATCCCCCCGCCACATAACACACCCTATTTGGTCACCTCTTTCACCACAAAAATCCCAAACCACATAGGGAGAAGGAACAAGAACCATCATACATAAGAAAAACCCATCATGTATTCAATAATTTATTCAGTGGCTCATATCACATTACCTCTTTATTTAGAATGAGTATTATCACACAAACCAAATTCCATTGGTGTAAATTATATTATCCAAATATATGTTCATTAGACTTGTATTTAGGAAGTGATTACACAATAAAACATCTAGGGTCTAAGCACATGTCATCTACTACATAAGGAATAAACCCAAGTACCACTATTTTACATATCAGTAACATGAGGAAGAAACATGTTAATTAAAAAATAATCAAGAAAAAAATAATTTGATATATATCCCATAACAATAAATTTTAGTTATTCCAATTATTTATCTTATTATTTTGTCCTTTACATTCCCCCAATAAGAAAATATAAAACATGAAAATATCACATATGTCACATAAATAATGAGTGAATAGGGATCCCTTACCTCAAAGGAGGTTTCCAATATTGTTGCACACCACAGGGGGAAGAATAAATTTCATGGAAACCAAAACTGCGCAATGAAACTAGGGGTTAACCTAGTTCACACCAAGGGACCATAAAAACATATCCCAACTCACCCCAAACCTAAAACCACAATCTTGCATCGGATCTCTGAGAGAATAATGGGAGAAAACAACATATAAAGGGAGAAGTTCATACAACTGTTTGAAAAAACATGACCATTGGAACCAAATACCAAAGTAGGAGGAAGTAGGGCTTGAATATCCTCCTTTAGAGACTAGGGTTCACCATAAATGATGATTGGAATAGATGAATGAGATGAAAATTGGATGATATAAGACTTATAAAACACCTAGGAGCCTCCTCTTTTATGACGTAAATCCCATATCTATAGCATAAAACCCACGGTCTCCATAAAATTCACTACATAAGACTATTTTAGGCCATAAACTCACTTTATTCTAAAAAAAATGGAACCAAAAGCTAGAATGAACTTAAACAATAATTTCCCTTCTTTGAGGAGAAACATATTACATGACCATCCCATATCCACGTACAATCCATATTCCAACAGATTCTAATATTGTAAACTAAAAACATAAACTGTAAAATTCTCTTTTATGGAGTAAAAGGCATGATGTAGTTTAGATATATCTATAAACTCCAAACAACCTCCTAGAGAATCCTCTGAAATCCTATGACAACCTAAACTAGAAAAGTAACATGCTTGGAAAGAACAAATTGGTGTAATAGATACCAATAAAATGATTCACTTAATTCAGAAACAAAACCAATATCAATGAAAATAAAGCGGGTCTAAACAACCACACCATTAAATACTACTTAGGGATCTCGTTACTCCTCAACCATCCACCTTCCATACTTACACCGAACCAAAACACCCACAAAATAACTCAGACAACAACATTAGCACCTCTGAAAAAATATAACACCGTACATCATTTGACACTATCCCCAAACCACATCCTTTATCATAAAAATATTCTTGTACATCCAACCTTCATATAACACAAACCAAAAACTACTGAAACCATCATTGAACACTTACCCTTGCTTAAAAATTAAATAATTCAATCTTCCAATTTAACATATTATCCTATTGAGGCTGCACTCACTCACCCTCATTATTTAATCATGTTAAATTATAGTGAACCTTCATTAAAAATTTGGTATTCCATTTATAAAATATAAAATACTTTATCAAACATTAAAAATCTATAAGACAACATATATCATAAAATAAAAAGATCCAAGTGCCACATAATAAATGAAAAAACATAATAAAGAAATATCAGAACAACTCCAGGTATTGGGAACATATCTTCATCTCCCACTTCCATGTACTCTCCTCTAGGACACCATGCCTCAAAAATATGAAAACGAAGGGAATGGTTCGCCCATAAAACAGGTTCTCTGGATGATCCTAGATCTATATTTGATTCTCTATGGCCATCATCTCATCTTCTATATCAAAATATCGAAGGTAAATGATATGATAGTCATCATAAAGGTACTAATGAATCTGAGACATGTAGAAGATGTAAGGGATCCTATCCAGACATGGTGGCAATTTCTACTAATATGCCACCTAAAAAACACACCCCAACACCACAAAATGTTCATTAAACATGGAATAAATCTTACCCCATCAAAACATCCACTGACACATCAAGTTAAGACTCTCAAGAACACATGATCTCCATCCTTGAACTATAAAGGCCTTCTCATATGATCAACATAGGATTATTATGGTCCTAAAACACTATAATCACCTATCAGACCAATTAAATATTCTCTGTCAATCTCTATACCACATCAGATCCAAGAACTATTGTGTCTACAATCCCCTTCTGGCACAATAGAGAATGAAACAACATCCCATACAATTCCTCAAACATAGCCATGCTAATGGATGATTAAT
This sequence comes from Viscum album, assembly GCA_963277665.1. Classification (NCBI taxonomy): domain Eukaryota; kingdom Viridiplantae; phylum Streptophyta; class Magnoliopsida; order Santalales; family Viscaceae; genus Viscum; species Viscum album. Next base: position 899,336,566 of record OY728120.1, read on the forward strand.
AAATTTTCTTATATTCAAGATCAGATATATGAAATTCCATTACCCATGATCCACCAATTCATAAGAAGAAAGTTCACAACATATCCTCCAAAATTAGGATGGTCCACTCAATTTTCCCATTTTTCTAAGTGTGGAAAGAAGGCATAAGGTGAAACTATGTCACAAATTCAAGCTACCATACCCTCTAAACTAGTGATGTAAAACAAGGATCCTAATCAAACATGATGATCATCGGTACCCAGTGAATCCTAAACACATCATCTAAAAAGTGAATAAGTAAATAATCTATGGTACTCGACTCAGAGATCATCAGAAAAAACCCACTTTGTCAATCAATACACCATCACCCAAAAATATCTCGCAACCTCCTTGATCATAGGGTAGCTTGTTCATTAAATAAATTGATATTACTATCCATTTATACTCAAGAACTTCCAATATTGCATCAAATCTATAGAAACATAGTTCTCTATGTTCACCTTATGGAAAACCAGACTCTCCACCATAAATTCTACTGCATATTATTTCATCCTTGGCCACCCAAACTATCTCCAAAAGAAATGATAATTCCTTTTTAACACCAAGATGTACTGATAAAGGTGATATGTTAAACCCAAGGATAACTCCCTCATGCATCTCTGATGGAATTATAAACCTTTCCTAGAAAAAAACTTGTTCTGATCATCCTCTAGCCATACCTCATGGGAATCTTCATGGCCCAAACAGTCATAAATCACCTCTACCTCAGAGTCTCCCCATTGAGAGTCATCTACCTACCGTATCAATTATGACTCCACAATCATCTGATAACAAATTTCCTGAACAATAATATATCTTATGTCAAGATACATTGTTTCATTCTCACAAAACACTTTCAATAACTCATACAGACTCTCAACCCACATCCTCGTAGTACTACTAACTCAACACATATGCAACCACATTCCCCATTCTTAGGGTGGATTGGATCTCAAAATCATAATCTTGGAGAAACTCCACTAACCTATGATGTCTTAGATTTATGTCTCACTAATAAAATAAATATTTCAGAGTTATTTTGTCCATGAGAATAGTAAATCACATGTCAGGGAGGTAATTCCACCACAACATCAATGAAAACACAACTTCCACCAACTCTAGATCATGGGTGGAATAGTTATGATCATGATGATGTAAATTCATAGAACCATAAGGGATCAATGATATATACTACATAAAAAAACATCGATAACCAAAATGGTATGTGTCACATAAAAACTCAAACAACACACCCTCCTTTAGAAACCAAATCACTTGAGAAATGAACAACTTATACTTCATGTAACCAAATGATGCATGATACTGATTAATCCACAAAAAATATGTTCCTTCATATTCAATACCTTCAATGGGTCTAAAAACCAATATAAATTTTATAAAAAGATTTTATAATAATCGAAAAACCAAAAAAACCTATATACATATTCTATATCTCAATATCCATCCCAGGAAACAACTGCCTCAATATTTAAAGAGTCTATAACTACACCTCTTTGTTACACCACATTTCAAATGAATCATGTCTCCCATATCAATAAATTCCACATGGATATATTTTTATATATAAATTGGTGTTTAAGTATCTATAAGATACCTCTCTTATTATTGACATTATCCTCCTCTAAAATTTGGTAGATCAAGATACCATTGATGAAAATGCCGATTAACCAGTCTAAGAATTCATAGAATATAGAGTTTTTAAGTCCCATGATAAATATTGGTTAATCCATAACATTTAAAGACATAACCACAAACATGAAGTGCACATACCTTAATCTGGAGGACAACCTATTAATATCATCACATTTCACCCTCAATTTTTCTTATATAGACCACATATTGATCTTTTAGAACTGACTATCCCTTATCAACTAGTCAAAAATATCATCAATTCATGGAAGAGGGAAAAATTCCTTGGTCATTACCCTGTTCAACCAATGGTAGTCTATATACATCATTAGACTAACATCTGACTTCATGTAAAATAGTATTAGTTCTCCCCAATGATACAAAGTAGTTCAAATTGAACCGCTCTACATCGAATCATCCACCTATAACCTCAATACATGAAACTACATATTCACTATTTGATAGGGATCCATCAAAATTGGAGATGCATCCAGTTACAAAAATATTCCAAAATATACATTCCATCAAGGGGCAGGGTCACAAACTCATCTGGGAAAATATAAAAGAATTCCTGAACGACCATAGAAACATCTTCTTCTTTATATTCCATTAGTATCACCAATAACTGTATAAAAAAGGACTCCACATTTATACCAAACATATGAAAACCCCACTCATCATCAAATTCCTATCACTGGATGACACACTCATATTTCTTGAATTTTTACGTGTTTTAAAATTACTTATGATCGATATCAATGGATATTCCCTTATAATAAATTTAGATATTTAAAAAAAGGGAAATTAAAAATATACAATTAAAATGGGAATAAAATGAGTGAAGATTTTTAATTTTGAATTTTGGAATTTAATTATATATATTTTTTAATTTTACTTAATGATTTTTAAATGATAAATTTTAAAGGCTATAAATAAAAATACCAATTTGGAAGCCCCCAATCTCACGGGATGTGAAGCCAAATAGCTAACCTAAGTGGTCTAGATGGCTAATAAAGGCTTGAGGAAGACCTGTCTGAGTGGAATGTGGGTTCACAGTGGCACCCGGACTATATGATGCAATGCCAGTGGAGAGGAGACTATGGGTGGGTGGTGGTGGTACTAAACCTACTTGGTCACTAAATGTTTGCCACATCGCATTTACATTTTTTTCCGTGTATCTAGGATCCCACCACAGTGTAGGATTCTGAGATGATGATATAATGGTTTGAATTATACAGAAGTGAACAACCATTGAATCTTTTAATGTGGAATTGATTTCTCTGTCATTTTCAATCATATACTTAAGCATCACCATTCCTCTCAATAATCATACAACCCCTTAACTCAGACGCATGAGACAACCATCCTCCACCACTACTGATGCATGACACTAGAACCTCAATTCCTCAAAAACTCTATTACTATCAATTGAGAGCTCATCCTCAAGATCATATTCCATCGTCGAATCTACATACCACCTTAGATTACTATTAGACCCTTGAAGTCCTCCCATAAGCTCCTTTCAAAGGGTATGACACCATTATTGTTGATGATATACCCCTATGGAAAATATATAGGCTTGAAAGGTTGACAAAGAACCATTATCAGCTACCTACACTGTCCTTTTTTCTACATCTAATGTCACAAAAAATTATTTGAACATCATTCATTAAGGAGGACGTCATGCACCATAAGTGGTCCACAATCTGTTGTACGAAAATGGAATCCCCATTATTTATAGGGGTATATTTTAATATCTTTATTTAAATGATAAACCAATTTTTATGAATATCTGAAGAGATATTATCAATAGAGGAAGATAATAATTTTCAATATATACATATGATGTCCTTCCATTGACTGGAGGAGTTCACCCCCGGTGGTGGAGATGTCGGACTACCAAGATACTGTATTGTTTTATTTATTTTCTCTTTTTATATGTTATTTTAGCTATATTCTTATATAGTATTATTTTAACATCTAATTTATACATTTAATTTAGGATTTTTTTGAAATGTGATTTTATCCACCCTTCTTATTTTTCTTCTTCTTTTTCTTTTTTCTCGGTTTTCTTCTTCTATATATTTTATTATTCTCTTACACACACTCTCACTTTCTCTCTCTTCTTCTTCTATTTTCATAATTTTCAATTCATGTGTTTATTTTATCTTATTATTTATGTTTCTATATCTACATATTCTTCTTCTTATTTTTCTTTTCCTCTTCAATTCTTTTCACCAGTGTAATCTATTACCCATGATAATCAGGTGTTGACCCAAGGCCAAGACTAGGGGAGGTTAGGTGTTCTTGAATTATTTCTTAATTTTTATTTTGTGTTTGTGATAAATGTGAATGAAATTCACAATTTTTAACGGTTTTCACCATAACATGAAAACAAATTCTATATATATTTTATTCATATATTTTATCTCCATTAAATTGACCATAGGCTCTTTACACAATGGATTTTAGGTGATCAATGGATGAAACAACAATTGATTGAGCCCATCCCTAGAGTATGGCACACTCTTCATTATGGTGTATCATCAACATTGAGGAATTCATGGGGCTCATGAATTTTTTTGAACATACAATAGAGGATTCCCATGAGAGATTTCATGTATTTGAGACAGAGTAAATCGTGAAAGAAAATTATCATTATAAAATTGATAATATTTCTGATTACTCATGTTTAAATTTAATTTAAGAAAAATTACATGATCACTTTACATTTAATTATTCAATTCATACAACCCATATTGAGAAATCACATAACAGGATAGAGGAGGTTGCACATGTTACAAGCAATAGAGAGGATGACTTATAATTTTGTCCTACCCACACCATTAAAGATATAATTAATTATGAAGATGGAGGATTTGGTATACTATATCCATGGATTATTATTCACTAGAAAATAAGAAGTTAAAGTTATAAAAAAGACACATTTTTTGGTTCAAGTATAAGAACCTCCATCTAACAACTGAAAATGGATGAAAGATGGTAAATCCCTTTAGAGGCAATAAAAATCAAGGTCCCACATGGGGATTATAACATGATTTTTCTGTAATTTATATCTAGTAATTTATTTTAAAATTTCATTCTTAGGATTATTCAAGTTTTCATCTCACTTACCATATCATTTTATTAATAGTTAATGAAAGGATCCCTATGTTTTAATAATTGATTATCCTTCATTTGACCATGTTGGAACATGGAAATCATTAAACAATAGGGTAAGAGGACTAACGATTCATGAGAAAATGGAGACCACATTTAATATATTTATTTTAAACTCTCTACATTTCTATCTAAAAACAGGTTTGTGTTGAAATTTAAATTCATTCCCCATCCATTGAATTATTTCTTTTCTAGATTTATTAAGGAGGCATGAATGTCTTTATAATCCTATGATTCCATCTTTTAAATATCAATGATAATGATATTTAATTAGTAAAATTAAGAACTAAATGAGTTTATTGAAGCATGAATATAAAAATTAGGACTCATGATTGGATGTAGTTACTTGATTCATGAAAATGAAATTTTCCAATAATTTATCATGATATAAAATTTTCAAATTAATGTGAATTGATTTTTTTATTATTAGTCTTTACATGAATGGATTTCCAATTACAAATATTCTATTCTAGATATTATATATAGAAAAAATATTTCTGATTTATTCTTAATAATATTTCTTGACACATCTCTTGGAATGAAACCTATTAGAACATGAATTTTGAAGTATCAAAGACAATGAATATGAAAAACACATGTAAAATTATTTAGGAATGTTTTGATAAGATCTTATACTTGATGATCACATTATAAATTAATCCTTGTTTATCCTTTAGAGACCATGAATTCCATTGTTATTAAATATACTTGTTTGAATCCATATTTATACATTTATACCCTCTTGTTAGTAATTTCATGGTGTTTTAAAGTTTATATGTGGGTGTGAAGGGAATCCTGAATAAAGTTATGATTTATATTTAAAGGGAAAAGTTTGGGGGTGTTATCATGGATATTAGGAAGGTATTATTCATTTTTTCATTATACTTTATAGTTTTCACCTCTTAAAAAATGAAAATAAAACAAATAGAAAAAATTTGGGTTGTTACATGGGATTATAAAAAATACCCATAACTAGAATGGTGATTTTTTTATCATATGTTTTCAGGTGGTCGGTTTGAGATAAATTCTATGAATAACATTGAAATAATAAAAAAAGGAAATAACAAAACGAATAGAGATAATTTAAGAAGGATAAAATCATTCATTATGCTTTTATATTTCATAACCATCACTCTGATAATGGGGAAAGGGGATTCCCAATTTTAAGGGGATAAAGTCATTGGACTTCTTCTTTTTAATTCACGATTTATACTTTATGGACAAGCATGATCCTTCAAGAATTAACTTTTAAAACATCAAAACCTACTGATATTAAGACTATGAGTATTTAGAACTAGGATTTCAAAGCCCTCCTAATTTAATGTGAGTTTTATCTTTATAGGTCGAATAAGTAGTTCATATATAGGCCTATCAATAAGGATCATTTCTCATGATATGATCATAAATATACTTAAATTTTATCATGATTAATGGGAGAAAAAAATTCCAAAGTGAGGTAGATCATGACTTTTCATGTATAATAATAATTAATTGAGAAGCATGAGTGTATTAAAAGAAAGAGTTACACCATTTCCATAACAGATAATGTAATATACATGAACTGGTTAATCTTTTGAAAATTGGGAAATTAAATTGATATTCTATGAGTATTTTTTAATTTTTTATTTATCATTGATAATCATTTAATTTAATTGTTTTGAGATTTGAATATTGGTAACATGTTGTTATTTTTTAATTAAATGTTGAGATTTAATGTTTGAGGAAAATCATAGTTTAAGTGTGGGTGTATTTAAAAAATCATATATCATCCATGTTATAAGTGCTTTATAATTATTTTTTTATATATTTCAATTTATATTTCCCAATAATAATTTTTTTTATTAAAAAAAAGATAAATTCAGAATTAAGAATAAAATTTTTTATTAAATGAATCTAAATGTTTAGTTTTGCATTTTTGAATTTAATTATGTATTCTGTTGAATTTTACTTAATGCACTTAAAGTGTTTTATTTTAATAGAGTATAAAAGAAATTGGTTGACTTGGTTAACCCTCACCCTCAAGGGCCATGATGCCACATAGCCAGGTTGAGTATGTTGGCTAGCCAAGATAGGCTCAAGGAATTTTCAACCAAGCATTGTGAGGGCACATGGGGGAATTATACTCGTACGACATGTGGCCCATGAGGAGGCTACTATGGGAGAGTAGAGGTGGGCCTCATCTATCTTGGGTTTCAAATGATAGGTACATGCCATTTATTTATTTTTGGGTATCTTGGGGCTTACCTTAGTGTAGTATTCTGAGAAGATGTTGCAATGGTTTGAATTTTAAGAAAGAGTTTGGCTTCATAATCTTGCTAAGTAATATATTAATTACTCAGTATTCATCACTTACTTAAATTTCATCATTCCATTCAACCAAAGAATGAACCCTCATCTTAGAAAAATACTACCACTACACTCAATCTCTTGTCCACATGCCACTACAACTACAACACATTGGAAAATCCCCTATCATCACTCGAGAGGTCACTCCCCAACTCAAAATCCACCATCGAAACCATAGACCACCTTGGAAAACAACTGGACCTCAAAAGACCTCCCTTAAGCACCTTTAGAAGGAGACGACTCCATGCATATCAACAAAATCCCACTTCGACCACTATAAAGGCTCGAGGGGTTAAGGAAGCACTCCTATTTTTTTCTTATGCCATCATTATTACAAAATTTCCTGACCCACCAAATTTCGTGTACATCATGCATAAAGGAAAAGGTTGTGTAACCCCACTAGTCCATATTATTCCCTAGTAAAATGGAAACCCCGACTATATATGAGGGTATATTTGAAAATCATTATTCAAACCATGGAACGATTTTTATAAATAAATGAATATATATTTTCAAGGGTGGAAGAGATGATTTGTTCCTCTATAAATATGCTAGCTCTCCACTGCCTAGAGAAATTCACACCACGATGAGGAGAGGCCATACTACTGAGTTGTTGTAATGTTTTCTTTGATTTTACTTGTTATTTTTTATATTATAGTTATTCTTTTTTAGTTATAATTTAATTTTTAATTTATAAAATTAATTATTTTTAAATTTTTTTATCCACTTTATTATTAATATTATTCTTTGTTTTCTCTTTCCTTTTATATTATTTTCTCCAACTTCTCTCTTCCTTCTTTTTTTATTTTTATGTATTTATCTTATCGTAAATTTTACTTTATTTTATATTCCTATCTCTATTATTATAATTATTTTTATTCTATTCTTCTATTCTTCTCAGCATTATAATATCTTACCCTCTATAATGAGGGCCTGACCCGAGTCTTGCCCATGGGAGGTCAGGAGTTCTTGAATTATTTCTTAATTTCTATTTTGTGTTTATGATAGATGTAAGGGACAAGAATGGGTGTTTTGGTTTTACACCATGAAATCGAACTCAATTAAATTTTTATTCTTTCTTTTTTTAAATTTTCCTTCCCTTACATTTACCATAATCTCTTCATATGGAAGATTTGTGCCGATCAGTAGATGAAAAGGAATATGATGGTGTTAGATCCTAGAATATGTCACACTCTCGATTAAGTTGTTCAAAAACATTGATTATAGGTGGAGGTGGAATTTATATTTATTAGAAATTTGAGACTTCACATCTTCTAAATAATGGAATAATAATTCATCTGTGAGATTTCATAACTAAGTTGTCAAACTAAATTTTAAAAATAAAGATAATAATGATAAAAATCAAAACTGAACCTAATAGAAAGTTAATTATTTCTAATCCCATTCTATTAATTATTTAACGGTAATTTAAAAATTAAATTATTTTCATTATTTTTTAAAATAAGAAAAACCACATTGTTTTTAAAAAATACCAGAAAATCAAAAAGAAATATTTTAGGTGAATTAGATTATGTAAAAAAATTATGAACTTCCTCCTGTGAGATGACCCTAGTATACGAACCCATCCTTAAACATTACATAATGTTCAGTTATGTCAATAATTTGACTTTATTTCACATTTGGGGATCTTTTCATGTTTAGAGATCTAGATAGTTAGGCCATAACCCATATATAATGAAACCATAAAAATACAATGTTGAAACATCAAACACTATAAATTTCTCCCATAAAAAAAAAAAAAATTAAAAATGAAATGTTTTTTCTTTTCATGTTTAATCATACGTTTTCCTTGGTTCCATCCATGACCCTATTAATTTTTAAATCTAGTGAAAACATTTCAAAACATGGGATGACCATAGAAAAGGTTAAGTAATGGATAAATAAAGACGGAAAACTATCTGTCTTTTGAAAACATAAAAAACATGAAAAATTTATCATAAAGTAAAACTTTTCACCTTAAAGAAGTATTAAATACACATCACAGAATATATGTTCATTTATTACATTATTTGTAATCAAAATATTACCATAATATCCATAGAAATCTATGTATAACATAGATTTATTTTTTGTGAAATAACCATACATAAATGGAATAACCATACAATCGACTTCCACACAATTCACTAAATGGAATAACCATATTTCCGACGTCCATACCCAATTCATTTGAGGGTATAACATAACCACCCATCCTTGGTTTACCCCGAAACCACCCATCTCAAGATAATAATGTAACCACCTCTCTTTGTATTATCACATAATCACCCGTCAAATTTCCAAGTACAATTATATAGCCATAATACATAAAATATTTCAATTTTTAACATTTCAGCCATAAAATTTCATTTTCAGTCACGAGAAAAAATTTGAAGATATTTAAATATTGGATCCATTTCCAAACCCATTTAAAACATTTAATAAAGATACTTTTGAATCAAATTGTTCCGTACCACTTTGAATTTTTTTAAAGAAATTAACATTTTAAAACATTCATGTCTAAATAAATAATATTCATAAATATAGTTTTGAAAACATAAAAAAAAGATATTTTTAGAGGAATAAATCTGTAATACATTTTAAACCAATGTTTTAGTTTAAGAGTCTCTTACCACTAGAGAAACACTTGAAAAATATTCATTTAGGAATAACATTAAATATAACATTAAATATCATGAGAATATACTAATTCAATATATAATGTTTCAAAATTGTTATATATTCATATTAAAGGATAATAAGTTGCATAACATCAACATATTCCTCAATTAAAGGATATTGAGATGAATTCTTTTACCTTAAGTCTTACTTGTATCATACGTTCTTTATCTTCCTCTTCTCAGCTGATCGCCTTTGAATAACACATTAACACGTTTAAGGAGGGTGTTCTGCCTAAATTAAGCCCTTATGAATGTGGGTAGGGATTCTAGGAAGGCATTTGGGCAGAGCTTGGATGAATTAAATGGTTCTTAAATTTGATATTATTAGAAATTATTGGGTACCTTTTATAGGAGAGTGCAGGGGTACCCTTGAAAAATTGTAAAATATTAAATTAATATAAATTAAATTTGAATTCCAAATGGTCCCAAACAAATTAATTTATAATATATGATGATCATGGGTTGAATATTAATTATCCAATAAAAATTAGACATGTTATAATATTTTTTTAATCCTTATAATTTTGTTTTAACCCCTTCTACCTATTACCATTTTATCAAGTATGTTACACATATAGGGTTAACATAATTACCAAAATCATGACAAAATTTCAATGAAATATTCATAAATGTTATTTATAGAAATATCATAATGATTTGGCTAAATCATATATTTTTAAGAATTTTACATCATTTAATTAAATATTTTATATCAGAAAATATGATTTATGTCAATTTAGACACTATTCATTAGATAAATCTTTCAAAATATCATAACAACAAGATTAATTAGGAAAATATAAATTAACTCAATATTATCTTGTTATAGGCAAATAGAAAATACGTGTATGGCATGAAATATTTCAAATTAGGTTTATTTTAATATACTTAATAAAATTTATTTGATTCTTCTTCTAATTAATGTATTATTGCATCATCATTGTGTCATAATTAAATTAAATTATTTAATTCCTAAAAATTATAAATAAATAACAAGATGTAGGTAATATTTTTATATTTATAATGAATATTTATAGTGTAATATATCACTTATATAACCCCATATTAAATTTTTTTAGTAATAATTTATATGTTTATGATATATTATCCATTACTTTAAATTAAATGTTAAAAATGTCATAATAACACCTATGTAACTTCAAAATGCCCAAATTTCATCCAAATGGTTGTCTTTGATAGCCATAACTAATACAGTAATATTATTAAAAGTGTTAGGGTATTTTTATACTAGTATAATATTATTTTTAACCTTATTTACATCATTTATCACTATTGTAAATAAAATACTAAAGTTACTTTTCACCAAAAATTATTTTGATCCTATTAAACCGCATTATTCATACTGATTACAGCCATGTATATTATTTTTTGAAAATTAAACTCATATAAGAGGAAAAATTAAATTTTAAAATTAATCCCGGTCTCGGAATGAGAAAGATGGTTTTAATAAAGTAAAAACTATCAGAAGATAACAAGTATTTATATCAAATTTCAATGTGAAATTACTTCTAACGAACAAAATTGGGTGAAATGATAAAATCATAATATAAATATACATTAAAACCAATTCAAATGATAATCTAACTATAAAAATAAATTACATGAGAATGTAGTTCTGAATTAAAGTGCAGTATTTTTCATTATTCACTAAAATATGAATGTTATTTGAAAAATACAGAAATTTCAATGAAATTAAATTTTTTTGTTCCTCTTACAAATAAGATGTTTTTGTCAAATATAACATATAATAGTGACAAAAACTATATTTTAAAAGTGTTAACCATAAAAATGTAGTAAAGTTGCCTTTTAAAAATGTTAGAGTATTTTATGATTACAATTGGATTTATTCTCATTTTATGTCTCTAAAATTAATTTGACGATTATCAAAAAAATTTAAATAACACGTGTAAACATAATATGGTTAGTTATATTAATTTCATCCACTAAAACTACTAAACATTAACTACAATTTAAAATAATAATATTAATAATGTATTATTTTTTGGTATAACTCAGTTTTGTGGGAAACATAAGATTTCAGAGAATCTTGTTGTGGCATGTCAGCAATTCTATTGGAAAAAGGGTTCTTGTTAACATAAATTTAATATCCTATTCATAAATATCAATAGATATGAAAAGGTATCATTCTATAATTACCTGGGATGTTACATCCTTCACCCGTTTATAAATTGTGTTCTCATAATTTTAAAATTGGACTCAATAACTTCATTTAAATCCCACAAGGAAAAGCGATTCAATTAAACCACCACATTAAAAGTAATAAAGTGAATTACAAAGGTCCCATTAGGTTCCATGTTTGAAAAAATTTTATATATAAGAAAAACTAACTCTCATAGAATAATAGAGAGTGATAGATAACTTGATCATAGAAAGTTAACCATCACAATACCATAAACATGTGATGGGTAAAGGTCTGTTGATAAAAGTAATTATATAATATTTCTTCATCAATATCCTTTTCAAATAGTGGAATAATTCTATTACTAATTGGACTATGATCATAAGGAAATATACTTACTTGAAAAGTAGTGTTTCATCCTTTAATCAATTATACACCATAAAATCATCTTGTCTCCAAACGATGAGTATTCAAGAAGAAATTGTCACAACTAAAGAACAAGAATCAAATTACATAGAATAACATAATCCAAAAAATATGAACTATAAATTTATCTTATCCTTAGAACATAACCAAAACCAAAATGTTTAGCACTGGATATGTTAATTCCTAAAAATAATAAACCATTTTATGATGAAACCCCACTTTTAATCTCCAAAATTCAACTGTAATAACCAATGTTCAACATAGACCACTAAAAAAATTACTATCTTTAAAATTCCAAAAAACAATCCAAACTAATATTGAGACCCAAAATTCAGAAGGATTTGATAACATAGTCTTCAAGGAGAAATTTTTACATTTATCTCCAAACAATATGAACCACTCATAATGTCTCATACCAAAATGTAATTAACCTAATCACATATTCTCCATGAAATGTTAATAATTTCATAAAATAAACTGAATCTCCATAATTCCATAATAAAATTATAGATTCGTTCACAATAAAATTCAACCATTACTACTCAAATAATATCCCATAGTACTATATTTATCATAATCATATAATGTTCCCAAAATAGTGAACGTCTTCAAAAATAACATTTATCACTTAATGCACCAAATCATTTTCCAATACCAAGGAAATCCATTTGATAAAACATAAGTTCCCAAAAAACAACATATTGTTATTTCATTAACTAATTTAACTAAGAATAAAAATTCATACTAACTAGGGACTTCACGAAGGCTAGTGGTGGGCAATACAGCATTGGAACACTTTGGTTTTGGGTTCGATTCCTGTGGCCTTGTCTGATGTGATAGGTTGTCACCCTATATGTTGGATGCCCATTTTTCTAAAACAATATAATTCTTTTCACATTCCCAAAAAGAGCTAAAATCCTAAAACAATAACCATAACAAGTTTTAATCTTTGATTTTATGTCATGCCTTTAATTTTATATCCCTAAATGTAATATCCCATAATTACCTCATAATCAAGAATCATATAAACCCTAAAGGTGATTTATAATTATGTTCATAAAATAAAAGTTAATTCTTCCTTGAGTAATATTTTCACATAAAAAATATAGGGGTTACAAATACTAGAAAAAGTCTTCCAATGTAATCCCATCATTAGAAGATCATTAATGATTTTAAATATTTCATCATCCAACATTCTATTGTAACTCTTGAATCCTTTATATGTAGACATTTTAATCATTTAGTGTTCTTAATGATCTAATAAAAATTCATTTCTATCATATTCCTAATACTTATTTCCTAAAAACAAATACATTAATCAAGTCTTAAGATTCAATAATGTCAAAATATGAGACAAGAAATAATCCATACCATTCATTGTACATTTTCAGTTTCTTCATATTCAATTATAATGGAATTAGGTATTTTTAAACATATATTTGTAAAGTCCTCTTGATCCCATTTGTGAACCATATTATTAGGACATTTATTGTAATAATGACCATACTCCCCACATTTAAAACATTTAGTGATAAATCGAAAAGAACTTATTTCCCTTTCCTAGAGTCGACTGAATGCTTCCTTTTCCATGGTAGTTTATTACTTTATGAACATCATTACCAAATCTATAACACCTTACCAACCCTTTGAAATATTATCCCACATGTTTATTTCCACATCTTTGACACATATATTGATGAATATTATTACATTTATGATCATTACCTAAACTTCCATAGGGATTTATTTCTCTCATAATGATGCATTAGAAAAATCACCAGGATTCTAGTGGTTAATCTTGATCTTCATAGTTAGTTTAGAATAACCATAAGATTTCTCATCGCATATCTCAATTTATTATTTTTCTTATTTAGAGAACGACCACATTTTCCTTTATAACCATTATTATCTTTGTGACTGCTGGATCCGACAATTTACTAAAACCAAAAATATTTTTGTGAGTATATAAACAAAATCTTAATATACCAACTTATGAGGAAGATAAAAACTATGATACCATTATTCATGTTATCTCAGAATAATTAAATTTATGTAAAATAATTATAACTCTTTCTATTATGATAACCATTGTGGTTATATATAACTTGTAACATATAGTTAAATGACACCCTAACCTCTGAAGTTATCTAAACTGGCCTTTGATACCAACTACAAGGCCCCATCCATAAAAAATACATAATCTTGATTTATGTCAATAATTTAACATTGTTTCACATTTTAGGTTCTTTTCAAGTTTAGATCTATATAGAATTAGTCCATAACTCATACATAAGAAAACCATAGAAATATATTATGGATACATCCAACATTATCTATTTCTTTTATAAAAAAAATACATTTAAAAATGAAACGTGGTTTCTTTTCATGTTTAATAAAAACATTTCCTTGATCCCATCCTTGATTATATTTTCATTTAAATCCAGTGAAAACATTTCAAAACTTCGTTTGAGAATAAAAAACCCTCAGTAAGGGATAAATAAAGGAGTAAAACTATTAGGCTTGAAAAAACATGAAATACATGAATACTTTATCATAAATTAATACTTTTCACTTTTAAGAAGTAGTGAACACACTTAACTAAATATAAGTACATTTATTACCGTTTTCTTAATCAAAATATTTCCATAAAACCCATATAATGAAATTTATAACATATAAAGGTGACTTGGGATATGACCATACTTAATTTGAAGAACCATATGGTCGACTTCTAGACATATCACTAAATGTAATAACCATTCTACTGACAAACATAACCAATGTGTGATGTCCCAGACCCTGATTCCACTGAACAAGTTCCCCGAGCCTGGTAGGCCACATAGCCTCAAGCGCATCCCCCCAAATGATGGAGGCTGATGACTAGCAGTAGGTGCTCAGGGCCTGTCCATGGGGAGACTATTCCCTCATTGGTAGAGTGAAACAAAACAAAAGGAATAATAATGGATAGTGAATCATGAAATCAATATAATTTAAATAGTGGAAGAAAACTAATGAAATAGATAACTGAGAAAAATAATAAGTGTATCAACTGGACCCATGATGATGTAATGTCATGTCACTTGAAAACAGGAAAACTTGGATATAAGAAAATAGGCATAACATGTTCCACAAAGTAAAATAAAAAAAGGATAATACAAGAATATCTAGATCCAAAT
Source organism: Viscum album (assembly GCA_963277665.1). Lineage (NCBI taxonomy): Eukaryota > Viridiplantae > Streptophyta > Magnoliopsida > Santalales > Viscaceae > Viscum > Viscum album. The sequence continues at coordinate 899,352,204 of OY728120.1, forward strand.
CAGTCATCTACTATCAAGCTCCATCCTAAGAACAAACAATTAAGTGTTTGAAGACATATGCTTCCATTTTTCAACACCTTTCGTCATGTAATCTACTTCGAGAACCAAACGATGCTCGTAGAGGGTGTTAGATAAATCTAAGTGGGACACCACCAACAGTTTCTATAACCTACTTCCCATGTAATGTAATTTAGCTATTTGCATGCATGAATACATATAAAGTAATGAAATAAGTGCAATATAAATAAATACCCAAGTACTTACGTCATCCCTCACCTAGTGTATGAACATGTAACTAGTTCATTAATTAAGTAATTACCATTTATTGTTAATAGGTCATGTAATTCATAGCCATAATCAACATCAACTCATGATAATATAATTATTGGATGTCCCAAGACGTACCAAGGAAACTAGAAAATGATATCCAGTGAGGGAATTCTAGGGTAATAACCAAGGTAAGCTAGATCTCATGGAAATATAACTCAGTAGTATCTGAGTCACGAAAAGGGGTAAGAGTGTAATACAATGAGTATAATCCAAGGTATTCTATAATAAGGTGCCTAAAAATTCTAAGTTGATCAACCGAGGTAAAATGGGGCTAAGCTAAGATATGGCCCTATGGTATTTCACCATAGTACCAACTAGTCAATGCTGGATCCTAGGATTGTATCCAAGGTATCCTATAATAATGTAAAAGACCCTAGGATAGTATATCTGGCATCTGAGGAATAGAAAAGAATAGGATTAAAGTGGGTATCAACCTAATAAAACCGCATCCTTGAATCGGAATGGCGTTCCTAAAGTACAAGGTATTCTTCTCTAAGAATCCAAGGTGAGATCGAGTCAGTCCCCTCTTATTTGATATTGTAATCATGATATCATTCATTAGGTTAAACCCTTTTATTACATTAGTGTGGATAGGCCAAGTATAATTGCAAGAATTTAATCAATTATTAATTAACCATTAAGGCATATTCATTTATATAGGTTCACTATTCTACCTTCAATAAATTTGGAATGTCGTGCTACAGACATGTAACCTTTATTCAATCTCATTTAATAAGGCCTTATTATATACTTAGTATACTTTCCATTTCACATTTTACATTTAATAATCAATTTTAAGAACATACCTTATGTGGTTAAAGTGGTGAAAATACATTTTATATTCTATTATGAAATTCTCATTAATAAAAATCTATTTATTAAAGGAAGGATCACCTATTGGAAGGTCCAGCAAAAGAACACCTGAATGGTGGTTCAAACATTTTGGATCAATAAAAACCTAAATATGGAATAACCTTTAACATGAGGTGGATTGAGTTGTGGGTGTAGCTTCTAACAACTAATAACATATTTAGAAACAAAATATCCATATGATTATGACATGTATAATCATGACATGTGAATTTAATAAATGGCTTCTAATGAAATCGATGGGCCCCACACGAATATTCCAATTACAACGAACTTTAGGGATAAGTTATGGGCCACCCACCTTAGAGTTGTACGACTCTCCTCCACAAGTATTGGCCCTTGATTTTCCATGTATTATATTAGATCTATTAAAATTAGAAAAACTCTCACATAAGAATATCTGGGTTGAGAGTTAAAGAGAAGAAAAATGGACAATGTGTACTTGAGTACTTACCATTGAACAACCAACATGACAAATAAATGCTCGATCAGATCCCAGATGACGAAGATCCCTTGATCCCTAGATTTGGACTTCAAAAATATCCAAATAGGTGGAAATGGAGGAAAATACCACTAGTTCATGGATTAGGGAGGAAGGTTTGGCTTAATAGATCATTAAGGGAAAATTGGAAATTTACCTAGAACTTTAGCCTGCCCATAGTTTGTCCGCACGGTTTGTCTAACAATGTGCAAACCATGTGAGATGTATCTGGCCGAATGGTTTGGATTCATTATTTGATCAAAACAAGTGAAATCCAAGCTTGGGGGTACCTAGGAAATAGGTTCATTCTCACGATTATGCCACATGGTCGTGTTCCAACTGTGCGAGGTGCCTATATCCGAAAAAACACAATCTACATTGTTAGGAAAACTGTATGCCAAGATAGTTTTCCAAAAAAAAGGTGTTCTAGGTTCCTAACAAGCCTCGTAACCTTTAATAACTAATTATTAATCCAAATTAGGTCCAAAGTAAATATTTAGACCGATAATTAACGAAACCATACCTGGGTGAAAAACAAGGTTCTTACAGTCTTCCCCATTAAAAGAACTCACCCCCCGAGTTCTCCTTACAATGGTAAGAGAACACTGTTTAATAATAGCTCTGGCCATTGGGCACATACATCTGCTTCACTCTCCCAAGTCTCATCATTTACTTTCATGTTCTACCCTATCACCTTTATGAGTGGGATAAAATTTCCTTGAATAGACTTCATGATATGTTCAATGATTTGTACCGGATACTCCTCAAAGGTAGAATCAGAATCTAACTAAACTTCCTCAGAATCAAAAGTATGAAATGGGTCTACATTATATTGGTGAAACAATGAGACATGATATACTTCATGAATGTCACGGTACCTCTGAGGCAGTAGAAACAGATAGGCTACCAACCCGAGTCTCTCTAAAACCTCGAATTTCCCAACGTAACGAGGTGATAGATTTCCATGCGTCCTTAACCATCTATGACCTAGCCTGGGTGACACTCGAATAAAAACATGATCCCCATACTCAAACTTTAGAGGAAGTTGATGGCCATCTGAATAAGATTTTTTTCTAGATTGAGCAGTAGTCATATGCTTTCTGATCTGCTGAACCTACTATGAAGTCTCCTAAACGAGATGAGGACCTAATAGTGCTACCTCACCTACCTCTATCCAACACAAGGGTGAACATCATGGACTACCATATAAGACCACAAAAATAGCCATCTAAATCATCTTCTAAAAACAGCTATTATAAGAGAACTTTATCGGAGGGATATGATTCTCCCACGAAGCACCAAAATCAAAAACATATGCCCAGAGCATATCCTCTAGAACCTGTATTATTCCATCTAATTTTTAATCAGTATGAGGGTGAAAAGTTGTTCATTGAAGCACCTGAGTCCCCATATATTTCTGTAAGCCTAGATATAATACTGATGTGAAATGAGAATCCCTATCTGAAACGATAGTACGTGGAACCCCATGTAGTCATATGATCTCATCGACATACAGTCTTCCCAACTCATCAACTGAGGAAGTCTTCCGTATATGAATTAAGTGGGATGACTTTGTTAGTTAGTCAATGACTACCTAGATAGCATCCCTACCCCTCAATGACCTAGGGAATCCAACTACTAAATCCTTAGCAACATCCTCCCATTTCCATTCTGAGATTGGAAGCAGCTTTAGCAAGCCTACATGTCTCCAGTTATTCACCTTTACTTGCTGACAGGTGGAACACCTAGTGATGAATCCAGAAATTTGACGTTTTATTCCAGGACACTAATACTAGCATCGCATTTCTCAATGTATCTTTGAGTTTCCTGGATGAACTTCCCACTGTGATGCATGGGAATATTTCATCAATGCCTCTCTCATATCTATAAGAACCTAGATATGGCCAGGTAAACACAGAATTTCATCTCTTTCCATAGCCCAATATGGAGGCGGAATATCTCCTAATATAATCTCATGGAGAACAGAAACATTAGGATTTGAAAGAATCCCACTCTTCACATTCTCAAGGAGGAAATAGGTAACTATCAAAAATGAGTGGCAAGACTGCTCATTACTGTCATGATACTCTAGATGATGTTCAGAAAAGAGGGCCATCAACTTCCATTCATCACTGGATTCCTGTACGGAATGTGTTTGAGTTTTCTGACTCAGTGCATTAGCGAACACATTGCAGTTTCCAGATGTATAGGCAAGCTCAAAATCAAATTATTTTAGAGATTTTACCCATCTCTACTGTTTAAGGTTCATGTCATGTTGAGGAATGATATATTTGGGGATTTTTGATATGCATAGACCACAAAGATCTCACCCAATAGATAATGTCTCTAGCAAAGTAAGGTATGAAAAAATGTTGCTATTTCGAGGTCATGCGTAGGGTAATTTCTCTCTTGAGGCCTCAACTGCCAAGATCCTTATGCAACTTCTTTTTCTTCTTGCATCAAAACTTCTCCTAGGCTAATTCCTGATGCATTGCAGAAGACGATATAACCTTTACCATGTTTTGGGAGAATCAAAATCAGTGCTTAGACAATCCATTCTTTTAGTTCTTGAAAGAATTTCACATGCTTATGACCATAGAAACATAACACCCTTTTTTGTTTGTCCATTAAGGGTGAAGAAAGATTTTATAAGTCCTGTATAAAACACTTGTAACATCCAACTAGCTGTCAGAAACTCTTAATATCAAAAAAATTCATGGGATGCTCCTAGGAATCTATAGCACTAACATTTTCAATGTCAATAGATACTCCTGATTCTGAAATAATATGACCCAATATGTGGACATTGATAATCCAGAAGTCACACTTAGAAATCATGGCATAAAGAAGATGCTCTCTCAGTGTACTCAGAATGATCTCAAGATGTTTTTCATGGTCAGTATGAGTGTGATAATACCCCAAGATTTCATCCACAATTACCATGCCAAAAAAGTCCAAATAGGGGTGGAAAACCCTATTCATCACTGCCATTTAAATGGCAGGAGAGTTAGTAAGACCAAATGGAATAACAAGATACATGTATAGACCATACCTTCTATGGAAAGATGTACGAGCTATGTATGATGGTTTGACTCTCACATGATGAGCACCCGAACATAGGTCAATCTGATAGAACAACTTTTCTCCTAGGAGATAGTCAAACAGATCATCTATTCATGGAAGGGTATACCAATTATTGATCGTAATCTAGTTCAAACTTTTGTAATCCACGCATAAATGATGAGTTCCATCCACCTTTTTAGCCAAAATCATGATTGAAATCCAAGAGGATGTACTAGGTCATATAAAGCCTTGGACCTCTAGGTCCACTATCTTCCACTCGAGATCCTCATGCTCAGTCGGTTCCATAATGTATAGATGAATAGATACTGTAGATGCTCCTAGGACAAGATCTATTGTATACTCTGCCTCTCTCTTAGAAGGTATGCTAGAATAGTAATCAGGAAATACTTCCCTGAAATGATCAACTACTATAAGGAAATAATTTTGAATAAAACTCTGATCCTCTATGAAAATATTTTCAATATGGGTAGTCACTTAACCTAGCCCATGATTCTTCCTTCTAGCTCTCCCAGTTTGGACATACCACACACCCTTGAAAAGATAACTAATGTCATTTAGTGATGTAAGAGAAACCCTATGGTGATACTAGTCCACAAAGTAATGTGGGTTGACTAAACAGTCCATCACGATAATGACATTAAATCCCACCATATTGATATTTAAGAGATTCCAAAAGAAAGGGTAACTACCTACCTCAAGGGGCCAACCCCTGCACTGGAAAATTCCCCCCATCCATATTCACAATAGTGTATCATGGTTCATTACACCATAGTGATACTATATCTCTTGTACGAGACCTTCCACGATAGATACATAAACAAAAGAGTTTGAAGAACCTATATTAAAGAAAGAAGAGACAATAGTAGAGGATATTAAAATAGTACCTCGTATTTTAGATGGTCCTGTAGCCTGATCCACAGGTATCGGCTGTAAAGCATGCAACTGACCTGATCCATGCCCCTATGCAATATATGGACAACCATGATCATGACTGTTCTTCTGTAACTACTCGAGATTAGGTGTTGGTCTACCATGGACATGACCTCCTCCTCATCTAGGCCTATTGGTGCTATTCTAAATTCCCCCTAATGCAGTAAAAAATAACTCTCTCATATAGGAAGATCGAATGCTGGTCCTCTTCCACTTGAAGCTAGTGGAATGGTCCTGTATAAATGCTAAATATGAACCATACAGCTACATGCCCAACACTCCATAGGGTCTCTCTCACATTCGGTCTTCTTATGACCTTATCATCCACACTTATGAAACACCACAGAGCAATCTAACTGGATAATCTGGCTACCACTTCCCAGACGAGAAAACTCAAGAGAACGTTGCTGACCGCTAGAGGAACTACTGTCCTGACGCAGAACTTATCATTTAATCCTGGTACTTGCATCATCCCATGGGTTATGTTTAGTGATAATGGCATGATCAACTATTGAAAAAAATTTATGAATGAAAAATGAATTCCCTTGAGTTCTGATGTTGTATTGGAGCATGTCCTCAAAATGTCTCGAACGTGAAATCTCATCACCGTCTAGAAGTGGTGAAAAGTGATTCAAATCATTTAAACATACTGAATAATCCGTAACTTACATAGAAACCTAGTTGAGATGCATGAGCGCTCTGAATCTATCATCTCTCAGTTCCAATGGAAAGAACTGATCATAGAAGGAAGTATGGAAGTCAACCATTAACATGCCCTGATAATGATCGGCCTGGGTAACCACATCCCACCAACACTTGGCTGAATCCCATAGCATGTATACAAGATGAATTACTCTCCACTCTGGAGGCATTTCTAGATTCTCAAATATTGACATCATAGCCTCTATCCAAGACTCAACAGCCTGATAACTTTCATCCCCTAAAAAAGTAGGAGGATACTACTGCTAGAACTCATAGGAGAGATGTCACGACCCGTCCTCGGGGCCCGTGCCGTGACTACCCCAAGCCCGCCTTCCATAGGCCAGGGGCTGGCGACTAGCACCAAGGCGTAAAATCCCAGTAAACAGGGAAGGCATTGGCTTTAAGTAACAACCACACAGAGTCAGCAAGCAGAAAGTAACTACAAGTGCAGAAAAGTAAAGGGGGCCGGAATACAAGCCCAACTGTAAAGTACAACTGAAAAAGTAAAGAACAGCAACTGAAGAAAAGACGGCAGCCTCGTGTCGTCCACTGGCAATCCCACCTGAAGGGTGGGTACAGATAGCCTCCAGGCTCCTCGGGTCCCACGTCCGCTCCGAGCACGTCCCGCCCAGTGGTCCACCTCCAGGTACCGTCCTGCTCCACGCCCCAACAGTGATCAGCGCTGTCCGTCGTCTGCAACCAATACAACAAGGTGCGGGCATAGCCCGTGCAGGGGTGAGTACAACTACTCAGTAAGGACCCCGAGACCCCCGAAGGTCTCCCGAAATCCACAAAGGATATAGCACAAAATAAAGATGCAATCACGAAGTAACATCTGACTCGACTTAGGTATATGTCCATACATATACCTAAGTCCCCAATTCTAGCTCTGCTCACGAGCTCAAGAACAACTCAATCCACAAAGGAAAGCAAGACTCAAATCCACAAGGAGAGTAAATAGTAAATCCACATAGGATAGTTCAACACAATCCACAAAGGAGAGTAACATAAGATTCAGCTCAACCAGGTATACTTTTTCAGATGACGTCAAAGATGATCACTGATCCATCTAAGTCGTCGGACCCACGAAGGATCGATAGGTACTAACCCCCGCAAAAGACCCACACAGGATCGGGCTCACACAGAACCTGTAGGCAATGGCTCACACAGAACCGGTAGGCAGTGGCTCACACAGAACCGGTAGTAGGACCCACACAGGATCGGGCACTGATCCGCGTAGGATCGCTGAGTGCAGTAGTCGACGCAGTCCACTGAGGATCTCTGCACAGTCGTCGCCGCAGTCCACGAAGGATCTCTGCACTGCCGTCGTCGCAGTCCACGGAGGATCTCTGCTCTGCCGTCGTCGCAGTCCACGGAGGATCTCTGCTCTGCCGTAGTCGCAGTCCACGGAGGATCTCTGCTCTGCCGTCGTCGCAGTCCACGGAGGATCTCTGCTCTGCCGTCGGAGTCACAGCCAGCGCTAGGGTTCCCGCACATAGAGAGCACGTTTAGGAGGGTCGGCTCCACGATCCGAGAGGCTGATACATCAACTGACACGTAGTCCGAAGTTGATGTATCCAAAAGTTCCGTATCGACAACAGGATCTCAACGCAACAGACGACACGTCAATCGGACGCCCGGTCTGAGAGTTATTGGCATTTTCGTCCCAGGGGCCCGGTTGGTTTTTAGGGAAAAACCAACCCGACCGTACTCCGCCTGTATCCGATCCTCGGGCGGAGTATGCCAAAAGTTCCATCTCACTTAGAGGAAACTGCCACAGCTGACGGTACGTCGATCGGACGTCCGTAGCTCAAGTTATGAGCGTTTCCGCTCCGAGGGCCCGGTTGGTTCCGTGTACGAACCAACCCGGCCGAACCCAAAGTCTTCCGAAACCTTGAGTATAATATACCGAAACGACCGTCTCGATCCAAGGATCGCGTAGCCGCTGACGGTTCGTCAATCGGAGGTCCCAGGCCCAAGATATGGGCGAAAGACTGAAGAAGGCCCGAAAACGGGGTTCTGGGCCCGGGGCGACCCGGCCCGAACCGGCTGGGCCGGGTCCGGTCCGGCCTGGGCGCGGCCCGGCCGGCTCGGCTTCGTCCGAGTGGCCGAGTGAGCCGCCGCGGGTTTGACCCGTGGCTTTGGAGAAACGCGGCCCGCGCGGGCCGCGTGCTGGGTGGCCGGACCGCGGACGCGGTCCGGCGGTTCGCCGCCGCCGCGGCTCGGCCGCGGCGGATTCCTCCGGCGGCGTGCCGGGCGCCGCCGCCTCCGGTCGCCGGCGCCGCCTTGCCGGCGACCCGCGCCGCCGCCGCCTTCCGCGGGCCGCCGGAGTTGCTCCGGTGGCCCGTTTTGCCTCCCGTCTGCGCCATTGTTCCTCCCGGGACGCGTCCTTCACTGCGGAATCAACAAATGGCCCTTGCGTCGTGCTTTTTCCGTCGCCCTCCAAATCCGCACAAAAAGGAAGATCGGCGGAGGGTTGTCGGGTCTTGTTCGTTAGACCCGCACCCTCCGCGTTAGTCATAAACAACGGGAGAAACAAGAAACGACCAATCAACAATTTTAAATAAATTTAAAATTGTTCCGTGATCGGTTCCTTATTTTAAAAGAAATAAAATCACGGGAAAGGAAAATATTTCAAATCAACCCTTACCTTGTCGTCGTCGTCGGACGAGAGGTCGTCGCGGAATTGCTCGTCGCGGAAGAAGGAGAATCGTCGCGTCGTCGCGGTATCCGGCGTCGCGTCGCCAATCTCCGGATCAAGATCAAACGGATTAATTTAAATCCTTTGATATTGAATTATAAAAAGGGGAGAAATAAACGATTCGTTTCTCACCTTAATTGCCGAACGAGGATCGGCCGCGGAAGAAGAGGCGTCGCCGAAGAACGTCGCGGGTAAAGCTCGTCGACGTCGCAGATCTCGGTGTGCGTCGTCGAATTCTGGTCGCCGGCGTTCTTCGCGTTCTTCGCGTTCTTCGCGTTCTTCGCGTTCTTCGCGGGGAGACAATGAAACAAAGATCCTCTCAAATCCTTTCAAAGGATTTTTAGGTTGGTCTTATTTTATAAACATGCCAACAAACGCAAAAGCGTAAGTAACGACCCATCTGTTCGTTGAATTAATTCAACGAGTGAAACAGCCCAATTAATTCATGAAAGAAACAGCCCATTTAATTCGCGAAATAAACCGCCCAATTAAATGGTCTGTTAAGAATTAAAGAAAACGCGTTGGTTGACTTTTCAGTTACTTTGACGGGTTTTTGCGGGTGCGTTACTTAACGAAAGAAACGGTGGGGCTCGTGCGGGCCCCACCGCACAAATATCCTACCAAGGGGTAGGATATTTCTGGATAGCATCCTATCCAGTTCAACTCAGCTCAATCCGCCTTTAAGTGACTTCAAGTGGCTTCCAAGCAGCTTAAGTGAAATAAAATAAAGTTGTCGCACAAACTTTATTTTATTTCTGACTTAAAGCCGCAAAATTTAAAAACCACGTCTGAGCAAACACAACTCCGGAAGAGGAGTTTCTAAGCAAATACCGGCGCTGCGATTTCATCGGTGCCCTCAGAATTCTATTCCGGGCACCGGTTCAAAAGATAGAAAAACCCGCTCGTCCGTTCACTGAACGTACCCGAGCCAATCTTCGGAAATTGATTCCGGGCACACCGGGCCTCGGAATCAGGTGCCGTCTGAAGCTGCGCTCTTGTAAAATTCCAAAGAAAATTAAGAAAAAAATTTCCTTGAAATTTTCGGGTCTTTACATTACTCCCACCTCAGGGATTTACGTCCCCGTAAAGATACATCAAAAACTAGGGGAACAAGTGGGGGTACTGAGCACGCATCTGAGCCTCCCGCTCCCAAGTGCTCTCCTGGAGGTTCCCGTGCTGCCATCTGACGCGCACAAGAGGAATCGACCGCCCACGTAGGACCCGCTCCTGTCGATCCTCGATCTCCACTGGGACCTCCGCAAAAGTCGCCCCATCGTCCACGTCCAGCTCCCCAAAGTCGATGATGTGCGTCGGGTCGTGCACGTATCTCCTCAGCTGAGACACGTGAAAGACGTCGTGCACCCGGTGCAACTGAGGTGGTAGAGCCAGGCGATAAGCCACCTCTCCTATCCTGCTGAGGACCTGGAAAGGCCCGATGAAGCGTGGAGACAACTTTCCGCCTCGGCCAAATCTCCGTAAACCACGTCGAGGTGAGACACGCAAAAATACGTGGTCGCCATCCTCGAACTCGAGTAGCCTCCGCCTCCTGTCAGCATATGACTTCTGCCGGCTCTGAGCTGTCCTCATCCTCTCCTGGATGATCTGGACCTTCTCTGTCGTGGCTCGGACCATCTCTGGTCCCACGAGTGCTGACTCCCCAGGGTCTGTCCAGCACAACGGTGATCTGCAGGGTCTGCCGTACAACGCCTCGTATGGTGCCATCCCGATGGTGGAGTGGTAGCTGTTGTTGTACGCGAACTCCACCAAGGGTAGGTGGTCCTCCCAGCTGTGACCAAAGTCGAGAACACATGCACGGAGCATGTCCTCGAGTGTCTGTATGGTCCTCTCAGTCTGACCATCCTTCTGAGGGTGGAAGGCTGTGCTCAGATGGAGCCGTGTCCCGAACGCCTCCTGCAACCCCTTCCAAAGCCGGGAAGTGAAATGAGCATCTCTATTGGAGACGATAGACGATGGCACACCGTGAAGCCGTACGATCTCCTGGACGTAAAGACGTCCCAAGCTCTCCACTGAGCCCTGCTCTCTGATGGGTAAGAAGTGTGCCGACTTGGTGAGTCGGTCGACAATCACCCAAATGGAGTCGTGACCTCTGGAAGTGCGTGGAAGTCCAGTCACGAAGTCCATATATATGCCGTCCCACTTCCACTCCGGGACCTCCAAGGGCTGTACCAAGCCTGCTGGTACCTGATGCTCTGCCTTCACCTGCTGGCAGGTGAGGCATCGTGAAACGAACTCTGCCACAGCTTTCTTCATGCCCAGCCACCAGTGCTGTCGTCTGAGATCCTGGTACATCTTCGCCACTCTGGGATGCACCGCCAAGGGAGAAGTGTGAAACTCTCTCAGCACCTCCTCTCGTAAAGCGACTGGTATGAAGGTACGTCCTCTGAAAAGGATGTCATGCTCTGCTCCAAGGGAGAAGCCATCAGGCTCCTGACCTGAGGATATCAGTGCACGCCGGGTCTCACAGTCAGCGTCCCCACGCTGAGCCTCTCTGACCCGCTGTAGAAGTGGAGGAGAGACTGTGAGAGACTAAAGAAAGGTTGCTCCGTCTCTATCCACGAATGATATCTGTAAGGAGGCTAGCCGCTCCGTCGCCTCCTCAAGTAGCTGAATGCCCGTCCTCCTGCTGAGGGCATCGGCTATCACGTTCCCCTTCCCAGGAGTATAGACTATCTCAAAGTCATAGTCCTGGAGGAACTCAAGCCATCTCCACTGTCTCAGGTTCAGGTCCTTCTGAGAGAAGATATACCTGAGACTCTGGTGGTCAGAAAAGACTGTGAAGCGCTCGCCCATCAGATAGTGCCGCCAAGTCTTCAGAGCGAAGACCACTGCTGCTAACTCCAGGTCATGAGTGGCGTAGTTCTGCTCATGCGGCCTCAACTGACGTGATCCGTAGGCGATCACGGCCCGCTCCTGCATCAGGACGCACCCGAGTCCAGTCCCTGATGCATCGCAGTAAACTACGTACCCAACTCCCTCCTCAGGCAACCTCAAGATAGGTGCGCTGGTCAATCTCTGTCTCAGCTCCTGGAAGCTCTGTTGACATCTGTCTGACCACACGAATGGTTTCCCCTTCTTCGTCAACGCTGAGAGTGGTGCCGCAACTCTGGAGAAGTCCAGCACAAATCTCCGATAGTATCCGGCTAGGCCCAAGAAGCTCCGCACCTCTGTCACGCTCCTGGGTGGCTCCCAAGCTAGCACTGCCTCGATCTTCGCGGGATCCACTGCAACTCCCGCCTCAGAAATGACGTGCCCCAAGAAATGGACCTCACATAACCAGAACTGGCACTTTGAGAGCTTGCCATAAAGCTGGTGCTCTCGGAGTGTTTCCAGCACAACTCGCAGGTGGTAGGCATGCTCCTCCTCAGTCGTCGAGTATACCAAAATGTCGTCAATGAAGACCACGACAAATCGGTCGAGGTATGGCTGGAAGATCCTGTTCATGAGGCTCATGAACACTGCTGGAGCATTGGTTACGCCGAACGGCATAACCAAGAACTCATAATGGCCATACCGACACCTGAAGGCCGTCTTCTGCACGTCCTCGTCTCGAACTCTGAGCTGATGATAGCCTGACCGGAGGTCTATTTTCGAGAACCACCGTGCTCCCTTGAGCTGATCGAAGAGGTCATCAATCTGTGGCAGCGGATACTTGTTCCTCACTGTCACCTGGTTCAGGTGACGATAGTCGACACACAGTCGCATGCTCCCGTCCGCCTTCTTGGCGAACAAAATCGGGGAAGCCCAGGGTGAAACACTGGGTCGGATAAACCCCTTTCTCTGCAAGTCCTCCAACTGTACCCGCAGCTCCCGAAGCTCGGCGGGGGCCATCCGATATGCTGGAGTAGATATCGGGGCTGTCCCGGGGTACAAGTCGATGTAAAAGTCTACCTCTCTACGAGGAGGTATCCCTGGAACGTCGTCGGGAAAGACGTCCACGTACTGGTCCACCACTGCAGGAAAAGCTGGACTCTGCACGTCCACTGCTCCTAGGATGAGGCTAGCCAACTGATGAGAGATGGGCTGCACTCTCCTCCGCGGAAGTCCATCCTGTGCTGCAAAGGTTCCCTTCTCGCCGGTGAAGGTAAACCTGCTCCCGTCGGTGCGAACACATCGCACCTTGTGCCTAAAACAGTCGATCTGGGCATGAACCGTGGATAGCCAATCCATGCCCAAGATGACGTCGTAAGGCCTCGACGCCGCTACAAGGAGATCCCAGTCGAAGCTCTCGCCTCCTAGAGTAAGCTCACACTGCCGGCACCAGTGCGTAATCGTCGAGTCTACTCCCGTAGGAGTCTCTAGCCGTAAGGATCGAGCCAACGGCTCAGTTGGAATCTCCGAGCTCCGAACAAGGGCAGAGGCTATGAAAGAGTGACTCGCTCCTGTGTCTATAAGTACTGCAGCAAGGGTGGAAAAGACACAGATCATACCTCGAATCATCTCTGGCATGTCGGGGTCGTAGGCCTCCACTGCCTGGAGCTGGGCCTGCCCCTGCCCACCAGCTCCCTGTGGTCGAGGTGGCCCTCCTGGTGGTGGTGGGGGTAGAGCCTGGAAGCGTCGCCCACCACCCGCTGCTCGGCCAGCTCCTCTGCCTCGTCCGCCTCCTCCCTGCGGATCGCCACGGTCGACCCTCTGCCTCTGCCTGGGTGGCCCCTCCACCGTCTGCTGCTCCTCTGATCGGCGAGTCGGGCAGTCACGAGCCATGTGACCCTGCCCGCCGCAGGAGTAGCACAGCCTGCCTCTCGGAAGGCTGGCACTCCGCTGTGTGCCCCGCACCGCTGAGCCGGTGTCCTGAGGCCGTCTGCGTGGGGGTCTGGTCTGCCTGGACCCGAGAGTCATCCGTCGGCTACCTGCTGCCGAAGACTCAGCTACCTGCCGCCCTGCGCTAGGTCTCGCCGCTGAAGAATGCTCTGCCAGGAAGCTCTCGATCAGGAGGGCTCGCTCCAGCACTCCCGCCTGGGTCGGAATGCTGAGGGAGATCAGCGACGCCCGAATCTCCTGTCGCAAGACCTGCTCGAAGGTCCGGGCCCGGAAGAAGGGGTCCCGTACCATGTCGGTCGAGTAGCGAGATAGGTCAGTGAACCTCGCCGCGTACTGAGCGACCGTCATGCTGCCCTGGCGCAGATGGAGAAGCTCCTGAATGCGCACCGCTCGGAGGGTGGCCGGGACGAACTCAGAGCGGGAAGAGGCTCTCGAAGTCCGCCCAGAGCAAGGATGCCTCATCGTGAACCTAGAGCATCAGGCTCCACCATCGTCTGCCGCCGCCTGCAGGAGGCTCGCTGCGAGGATCACCATGAGATCCGCTGGTGTCCTCACTAGCCTAAAGGTCTGTACCACCGCCTCTAGCCAGTCCTCGGCGGCCTGGGGGTCCGCCTCACCGTGAAACCTGGGCGGTCGCTGGCTCTGAAACTCATGCAGGGCCCTGAGGCGACGTGCATCGTCAGCGTCTGGTACTGGTAGCATCGGTGGCTCGGCGGGTAAAGCTACCTCCGGTGCCACTGCTGGCAAAGGGCCCTGCACCGAGGCCTCGTCGCTCGGTGGCTGCCGTCGCGCCCTACACTCGGAACCCTAGCTGGCTGTCGTCGCGAGGCCATCCTGAAAAGGAGAACAAGAGCACCACAATCAGAACAGTATACCTGGTGAGCTGGCACAAGTAATCACAAGGAAAACTTGAGACTTTCATGAAGCAGATCAGTATACCCGGTGAGCTGACACAAGTAATCACAAAGAAAACTTGAAACACACACGCAATCAATGTTTTCATGCATTAAGTCGGAAATCAGGAGTCAGGGTCCTGGTGTACGGATACGTCGGCCGCCGCACCAACACTGGGCTCCCTGAACTGATAACCACACTCAATACACTAAACACTATTGCTTCATAATAGAAAGAAAAGACGATCAGAGTCTGCGGTAGAACCGACCACCTCTGATACCAATTTGTCACGACCCGTCCTCGGGGCCCGTGCCGTGACTACCCCAAGCCCGCCTTCCATAGGCCAGGGGCTGGCGACTAGCACCAAGGCGTAAAATCCCAGTAAACAGGGAAGGCATTGCCTTTAAGTAACAACCACACAGAGTCAGCAAGCAGAAAGTAACTACAAGTGCAGAAAAGTAAAGGGGCCGGAATACAAGCCCAACTGTAAAGTACAACTGAAAAAGTAAAGAACAGCAACTGAAGAAAAGACGGCAGCCTCGTGTCGTCCACTGGCAATCCCACCTGAAGGGTGGGTACAGAGAGCCTCCAGGCTCCTCGGGTCCCACGTCCGCTCCGAGCACGTCCCGCCCAGTGGTCCACCTCCAGGTACCGTCCTGCTCCACGCCCCAACCGTGATCAGCGCTGTCCGTCGTCTGCAACCAATACAACAAGGTGCGGGCATAGCCCGTGCAGGGGTGAGTACAACTACTCAGTAAGGACCCCGAGACCCCCGAAGGTCTCCCGAAATCCACAAAGGATATAGCACAAAATAAAGATGCAATCACGAAGTAACATCTGACTCGACTTAGGTATATATCCATACATATACCTAAGTCCCCAATTCTAGCTCTGCTCACGAGCTCAAGAACAACTCAATCCACAAAGGAAAGCAAGACTCAAATCCACAAGGAGAGTAAATAGTAAATCCACATATGATAGTTCAACACAATCCACAAAGGAGAGTAACATAAGATTCAGCTCAACCAGGTATACTTTTTCAGATGACGTCAAAGATGATCACTGATCCATCTAAGTCGTCGGACCCACGAAGGATCGATAGGTACTAACCCCCCGCAAAAGACCCACACAGGATCGGGCTCACACAGAACCTGTAGGCAATGGCTCACACAGAACCGGTAGGCAGTGGCTCACACAGAACCGGTAGTAGGACCCACACAGGATCGGGCACTGATCCGCGTAGGATCGCTGAGTGCAGTAGTCGACGCAGTCCACTGAGGATCTCTGCACAGTCGTCGCCGCAGTCCACGAAGGATCTCTGCACTGCCGTCGTCGCAGTCCACGGAGGATCTCTGCTCTGCCGTCGTCGCAGTCCACGGAGGATCTCTGCTCTGCCGTAGTCGCAGTCCACGGAGGATCTCTGCTCTGCCGTCGTCGCAGTCCACGGAGGATCTCTGCTCTGTCGTCGGAGTCACAGCCAGCGCTAGGGTTCCCGCACATAGCGAGCACGTTTAGGAGGGTCGGCTCCACGATCCGAGAGGCTGATACATCAACTGACACGTAGTCCGAAGTTGATGTATCCAAAAGTTCCGTATCGACAACAGGATCTCAACGCAACAGACGACGCGTCAATCGGACGCCCGGTCTGAGAGTTATTGGCATTTTCGTCCCAGGGGCCCGGTTGGTTTTTAGGGAAAAACCAACCCGACCGTACTCCGCCTGTATCCGATCCTCGGGCGGAGTATGCCAAAAGTTCCATCTCACTTAGAGGAAACTGCCACAGCTGACGGTACGTCGATCGGGACGTCCGTAGCTCAAGTTATGAGCGTTTCCGCTCCGAGGGCCCGGTTGGTTCCGTGTACGAACCAACCCGGCCGAACCCAAAGTCTTCCGAAACCTTGAGTATAATATACCGAAACGACCGTCTCGATCCAAGGATCGCGTAGCCGCTGACGGTTCGTCAATCGGAGGTCCCAGGCCCAAGATATGGGCGAAAGACTGAAGAAGGCCCGAAAACGGGGTTCTGGGCCCGGGGCGACCCGGCCCGAACCGGCTGGGCCGGGTCCGGTCCGGCCTGGGCGCGGCCCGGCCGGCTCGGCTTCGTCCGAGCGGCCGAGTGAGCCGCCGCGGGTTTGACCCGCGGCTTTGGAGAAACGCGGCCCGCGCGGGCCGCGTGCTGGGTGGCCGGACCGCGGACGCGGTCCGGCGGTTCGCCGCCGCCGCGGCTCGGCCGCGGCGGATTCCTCCGGCGGCGCGCCGGGCGCCGCCGCCTCCGGTCTCCGGCGCCGCCTTGCCGGCGACCCGCGCCGCCGCCGCCTTCCGCGGGCCGCCGGAGTTGCTCCGGTGGCCCGTTTTGCCTCCCGTCTGCGCCATTGTTCCTCCCGGGACGCGTCCTTCACTGCGGAATCAACAAATGGCCCTTGCGTCGTGCTTTTGCCGTCGCCCTCCAAATCCGCACAAAAAGGAAGATCGGCGGAGGGTTGTCGGGTCTTGTTCGTTAGACCCGCACCCTCCGCGTTAGTCATAAACAACGGGAGAAACAAGAAACGACCAATCAACAATTTTAAATAAATTTAAAATTGTTCCGTGATCGGTTCCTTATTTTAAAAGAAATAAAATCACGGGAAAGGAAAATATTTCAAATCAACCCTTACCTTGTCGTCGTCGTCGGACGAGAGGTCGTCGCGGAATTGCTCGTCGCGGAAGAAGGAGAATCGTCGCGTCGTCGCGGTATCCGGCGTCGCGTCGCCAATCTCCGGATCAAGATCAAACGGATTAATTTAAATCCTTTGATATTGAATTATAAAAAGGGGAGAAATAAACGATTCGTTTCTCACCTTAATTGCCGAACGAGGATCGGCCGCGGAAGAAGAGGCGTCGCCGAAGAACGTCGCGGGTAAAGCTCGTCGACGTCGCAGATCTCGGTGTGCGTCGTCGAATTCCGGTCGCCGGCGTTCTTCGCGTTCTTCGCGTTCTTCGCGTTCTTCGCGTTCTTCGCGGGGAGACAATGAAACAAAGATCCTCTCAAATCCTTTCAAAGGATTTTTAGGTTGGTCTTATTTTATAAACATGCCAACAAACGCAAAAGCGTAAGTAACGACCCATCTGTTCGTTGAATTAATTCAACGAGTGAAACATCCCAATTAATTCACGAAAGAAACAGCCCATTTAATTCGCGAAATAAACCGCCCAATTAAATGGTCTGTTAAGAATTAAAGAAAACGCGTTGGTTGACTTTTCAGTTACTTTGACGGGTTTTTGCGGGTGCGTTACTTAGCGAAAGAAACGGTGGGGCTCGTGCGGGCCCCACCGCACAAATATCCTACCAAGGGGTAGGATATTTCTGGATAGCATCCTATCCAGTTCAACTCAGCTCAATCCGCCTTTAAGTGACTTCAAGTGGCTTCCAAGCAGCTTAAGTGAAATAAAATCAAGTTGTCGCACAAACTTTATTTTATTTCTGACTTAAAGCCGCAAAATTTAAAAACCACGTCTGAGCAAACACAACTCCGGAAGAGGCGTTTCTAAGCAAATACCGGCGCTGCGATTTCATCGGTGCCCCTCAGAATTCGATTCCGGGCACCGGTTCAAAAGATAGAAAAACCCTCTCGTCCGTTCACTGACGTACCCGATCCAATCTTCGGAAATTGATTCCGGGCACACCGGGCCTCGGAATCAGGTGCCGTCTGAAGCTGCGCTCTTGTAAAATTCCAAAGAAAATTAAGAAAAAAATTTCCTTGAAATTTGCGGGTCTTTACAAGAGAGTATCCATCATAGGTGAAACCAATGGGGCAACAATCATGGAATTCATCAGACGTAGGAAACTATCACTGAATTTAGAATCATTCTACTGATCAAGAACAGGATGCAGTGCCTCAAGTAGAACTCGTGTGGGTAAGATAGGAGGCTCAGAACCCACTATGTCTAGAGCATGGTCGTCACCACCCTCTTGTCGAACAACATGAGGACATCATGGCAGAATTGTTCTAAAAATTCCAAACACACACCTTAGAATAAGATTAGGGGAATAAGATATCACCAATATGAGTACTGAACATTAGAAAAATCACTACACAATGTATACTACCCCAAACTACTTGCTTAGATGGCCATGTATCGGTAGGTTCTCAAGTATAAGTTTCATTTCATTTTGCAGTTAATTTCACGGTTCACTCCTTTACCTTTCTTAGACAAGACAATATGAGATAAGGATGTGTAACCTATTCATTTTAGATTTAAGGATTAAATTTATAATGGATTTCCATTTCTGATGAATTAGTTCCCATACACCTATCACCAGAAATGACACCCATTTATTTATAGCATACTAGATCGAATCCCTAAATTACACATCCCAACCCATGAGGCCCATACAAATCATGAATTGAGACAAGAAATAACTCATTCACTACCAATGTATTCCAAGTACATGTAAACTATCACAACATCACCCAACAATCAAAAGCATATTAAGAAATGAAAAGTAGTTAAATGCACACACATGGCATGGAAATGTGAATTACATGTGAACTCTAGGTGATTATAATGATTCATGTAACAATGCTCCTTTCCCTCATATCATTGGGATAAGGATGAAAGAAATTCTCAAATAGAGTATTAAGTAATAACACCACACAATATGTGCATCACACAACAATGAAAAAATATCAACTGTAATAGGAAAAATAGAACAACAATTGAATTTTGGGTAACTCTGCTTTTACCCCGAACATGGGTTCATGATTCCCAATAACAGATAATTACTTAGTCCCAAGAGTTCTTATTCAAAAATATATTGTCTCCAAATAGTAAAGCAATAAATGAATCCACCTTTGATACAACTTTGAGACAACCCTGGACTTAGATTCCACTGAACTGGTGCCCCAAGCCTGGTGGGCCACATGGCCTCAAGTGCATCTCCCCAAACGCTAGAGGTTTCCAAATAGTAGTGATGACCTAGGGTGTGTCTATGGGGAGAATATTCCATCATTAGCATAGTGAAACATAATGGAATGAATAATATTTAATAAAAAAGTAGAATAAATATAATTTTAAGAGTGGAAGTGAACTGATGCAAAGATAAACGATAATAATAGTAACTATATCAATTGGAACCATGATGATGTAATGTAATGTCACTAGAAAACTGGAAAACAAGAATACAATAAAATATGTGTAACATGTTCCACAATGTAAATGAAAACCAAGGATACTCCAATTATCCCAAGATCCAACTCAGTCATCTTCCCTCAAGATCCATCCAAATAGAAAGCAATCAACTGTTTAAATTCATATGCTTCTATTTTTTAGAACCTTTTGTCATGTAATCTACTACTGGTACCAAACGACGCCTCGAGAGTGTGTGAGATAAATCTCAATTGGACACCACCAATGGTTTCTATAACCTTTGGACCATGTAATGGAATATAGCAGTGTGCATGCATGCATACATATAATGTAATGGAAGTAGTACAATATAACTAAATACCTATGTACCAGCTTCATCCCTCGACTAGTGTATGAACATGTAACCAATTCATTAATTATGTAATTACCATTTAATGGTAATATTTTACCTGAGACATAGCCATCACTGACATCACATTGTGATAATATAAGTAGTGAAGCTCCAAGACATAACAAGGCAACCTGACAAATATTTTTGGTGAGGGATTTCCAGGGTAATAACCAAGGTAAATTAGATCCCACTAAATGATAGCTGAGTATAATCCGAGTCTATCTAAGGGGTATATGTTTAATGTAAGGAGTGAAATCCAAGGAATTCCACAATAATGTTACTACTATGTCCAATGTGATCAACCAAGGTAAAACAGGGCTAAGCAAAGATAGGTCACTATGGGATTTCACCATGGAACCTACTAGTTAGTGTTTGATCTAAGGAGTATATCTGAGGTATCCATTAATAATGTAAAGGATCCACCAGTATTATTTTGTGCATCTAATGAATAGACAAGAACCAGAGTCTAGGTGTGTATCAAACCAGGAAAACCGCATCCTTGAGTCGGAATGGGGTTCTTGAGACCCAATGTATTATCCTCTAAGAATCCAAGGTAAGCTTGAGTCATTCCACTCCAATTTGATATTGTAATATTGTAATAATTCATTAGGTTCAAGCCTTCTCTTACATTAGTTTAGATAGGCCAAGTAGCATTGAAACCATTTAATCAAGTCTCAATTAAAAATTTAGGCATATTAATTTATAGAGGTTCACTCTGTACCTTCCATCATTTTTTCAAGGGGTGATAAGGACATGTGACTTTTATTAAATCTCATTTAATAAGGACAAGTTATATACTTAGTATACCTACCATTTCTCACTTCACATTTAATAATAAATTTTAAGCACTTACCTTATATGGGTCATGTGGTGAGCATACATGGTACACACTATTATGAAATTCTCCTTAATAAAAATGCATTTATTTTTTCAAGGCCCGCCTTTAGGAAGGTCAATAAAAGGCACACCCAAATGGTGGCTCAAATTTTTCAGAACACTAAAAAACCAAAAATAGAATAACCTTTTACATGAGGTAGATTTCGTTGTGGGTTTAACCACTAACAACTAGTCATGTATTTGGAAAGAGCATAAACATACAATTATAAATAGTATAATAATGACATGTTAATTTACGATATGGATTCTAATGAAATTAGTGGGGCCCATTTTAATATTCTAAAAACAAATAACATTTCGGATAAGTTATAGACCACCCACATTAGGGTTGTACGACTCTCCTCATTCAGTATCGGCCCTTGATTAACCTCGAATCATATTAGGTCTAAAAAAATGTGAAAAATTCTCACATGATGATATCTAGGTCGAGAGAAAAAGTGAAAAAGAATGACTAAAGAGGACTCGAGTACTTACTATTTCACATCTAATGTGACAATCAAAAGATCAATCTGATCCTAGGTGAAGGAGATCTCTAGATCCCTTGCTTTAGGCTTCAACAATCTCCAAATATGTGAAAATGGAGGAAAATCCCACTGGTTCTTAGATTATGGAAGAAGGGTTGGCTTAATAGATTATTAATGGGAAAATAGGAAATTTACCCTTAAATTTACCCTACACATGATTTTCCACATGGTTTGTCAAACCGTGTGCAAACTGTGTGAGACGGCTTTGCTTGAATGGTTTGGCCACATGTTTTGATCAAACTGTGAGCAAGCCAAGTATGGGTACCTAGAGCTGTTCACACGGTTAGGACACACGACCATGTGCCAACCATGCAAGGTGTCTCTATCTAAAAAACACAATCATTATGGTCAGGAAAACCCTGTAGAATTCAGCACGGTTTACTCTAAACTCTGATCCATGCCATTTCCCCCCAAAAAGAGGTGTTCCGAGCTCCGAAAAAGCCTCAAACACCGTCAGAACCTTTACAAACTTATTAATCCTCCTAATTAAGTCCAAAGTAAATATTTAGACTAAAAATTAAAGGAACCATACCTGAGTGAAAAACTAGGTTCTTACACAATGCCTCGGAGCTTATAACATAACCACTTGTCCTTGGTTTATCACAGAACCATCCATGTTTATTTTATCATGTAACCACCCTTCTTTTATTTATCTCATAACCACCTGTCAAATGTCTAAGTACCATTATATAATAATAACCCATAAAATATTTCAATTTTCAACATTTTACCCATAAAATTTCATTTTAAATCACAATAAATAATTTTAAGATATTGACATATTCAATCCATTTCCAAAACCTTTTAAAACATTTAATAATGATACTTTTGAATCATAGTGTCCCAAACCACATTGAAACCTTGGAATGAAATTAAAATTTTAAAAATTTAATGTCTATGTAAATAAATCCATAAATACCATTATGAAAACATGGTCATGAAATATATGGTTTTATATGAATAAATATTTAAAACATTTTAAAATGATGTTTTTTAAAGAGTCTCTTGCAACTAGAGAAACACTTGAATAAAAATCATTAAGGAATAACATTAAATAAAACATTAAATATCACGGGAATATACTAATTCTGAATATAACATGTCAAAAGGGTTTTATATACACCTTATTGGATAATAAAGGTGAAAAACATCAACAAATTCTTCAATGAAAGGAGATTGAGATGAAGTCTCTTACCTTGAGTCTGACTTGTATTGTATGTTCTTTATCATCCCCTTTCTCAGTTAATCACATATGAAGAACCCCTTTACACCTATAAGGAGGGTGTTATGCCTAAAATAATGCCTCTATAATGTTTTTAGGAGTTCTAGGTAGTGTTTTGGGAAGATATTGGATGAACCAAATAGTTCTTTAAATTTTAGTATTAGTGAAGAGTGGGTACATTTTTATAGTAGATGAGAGGGGCACTCTCAGAAACTCTTAAAATATTAAATTAATATAAATGGAATATTGTTTCCAAATGGTACCAAACTCATTTATTTCTAGTATATGATGATTTTGGGTCGAATACCCATCATCTAATAAAAACTATACAAGTTGTAAGATTTTTTTAATCCTTAACGTTTTTTATTGGCTTTTAACTCTTACCATTTTATTAAAAAATTTACACATAGAGGGTTATCTGTCACGACCCGCCCTCGGGGTCCGTGCCGTGACTACCCCAAGCCCGCCTTCCATAGGCCAGGGGCTGGCGACTAGCACCAAGGCGTAAATCCCGGTAAAAAGGGAAGGCATTGCCTTTGTAAAGTAAACAAACACCACAGAGTAAACAAGTGGAAAGTAACACTAAGCAAAAACAGAGTACAACTAATAGTGCGGAAAGTAAAAAGGGGCCGGAAATACAAGCCCAACTGTAAAGTACAACTCGAAAGGGAAAACAGCAACTGAAAAGTAAAGCAGCTACGCCGAGCTGTCCACTGGAAATCCCACCTGAAGGGTGGGTACAGATAGCTCCTCTGCTCCTCGGGTCCCACCGTCTGCTCCAAGTATGTCCCGCCCAGTGGTCTGCCTCTGGGTACCGCCTCGTCGTATAGTCCACCTCCAGGTACCGTCCAGTCCTCGAACACTCGGCCTCTGCCAGTACTGGCCGTCGTCTGCAACCAACACAACGAGGTGCGGGCATAGCCCGTGCAGGGGTGAGTATAACGATACTCAGTAGGGACCCCGAGACCCTCAAGGTCTCACTAAAACCAACAAGGATAAACACAAGAAGATCTCAACAGATAAACTCTACTTAGGTATATGCCCATACATATACCTAAGTTATCAAGTAACCCATCTCAATCATGAGGAAACACAAGGATTGTGAAAACGACGGATAACCACTACCCGGGTATATGCCCATACATATACCAAAGTTAGCAAGTGACCTATCTCAATCATGAGGTAAACACAAGGTCGAAAGTCTCAGCTCAAACCAGGATTTTCATTATCGAAACCGTAACTGCTGAAGAGCTCCGTCTCTAGAGTGTACAGTGGTCCTGTCACGACTCTGAGGCCGTCGCTCACTAACCTATGACTGCTGAAGTACTCCTCCTGTCGAGTACTGCGGGCCAGCCACCCAAACACAGTAGTGCTTCCCGCCGAGGTATGTCACCCAAACACCGTAGTGCACACCCCCTAGTAGCCTGCTGAGGTACTCTCCGGACGAGTACCGCGGGTCTGCACTGTCACACAGGTAGTGCTCCGTCCGCCATGGGTCTGCACCTCAGAAAGTAGTGCTCCGTCCACTGGGCTAGTCGACTCACTCCAAGTCGAGTCGGTCAAGCAGTCGTCAGGTCTCAGCTAGCTACACGGTCTCCGTACTCTGCACGCTCGTCTCCGGGAGGGTCCGCTCCACGAGCTACTGGTCGATACTCCAAGTATCACAAGGTCCCGCGAAGAAGTGTCTCAAAGGTCCGTCTCGTCACAGGGGTCTCAACGCAACAGACGGCGCGTCGATCGGACGCCCGGTCTGTGAGTTATTAGCCTTTTCGTCCCAGGGGCCCGGTTGGTTTCGAGTGCGAACCAATCCCGGCCGTATCTCAACTGTACCCCGAACCCCCATAGGGTATACTCATAGGGACCGTTACTAAACGTAAACACCAACGCCGCTGACGGTTCGTCAAACGGACGTCCTGTCTGAAAGATATTAGCTTTCCCGTTCCAGGGGCCCGGTTGGATTTCGGGAGCGATCCAACCCGGCCTCTACAAACTGTATCCAAAACTCGGGTGAAGGATACCAAAAGTTCCGTATCGTAAACAGGAACTCAACGCAACAGACGGTGCGTCGATCGGACGCCCGGTCTGAGTGTTATTGGCATTTTCGTCTCCGGGGCCCGGTTGGTTTTTATGGCAAAACCAACCCGACCGTACTCCACCTGCGTCCAAACCTCGGGCGGAGTATGCCAAAAGATCCGTCTCACTAAAAGGAACACAACGCGACTGACGGTGCGTCAATCGGACGTTCGTAGCTCAAGATATGAGCGTTTCCGCTCCGAAGGCCCGGTTGGTTTCGTGAACGAACCAACCCGGCCGAACTAAAAGTAATCCGAAACCTTGAGTGCGATATACCGAAACGACCGTCTTGATCCAAGGATCGCGTTGCCACAGACGGTTCGTCATTCGGAGGTCCGAGGCTCAAGTTATGGGCCAAAAACCAAATCTGGTTCGAAACGGGGGGGTCCGGGTCCGGGCAGACCCGGCCCGACCCCCCCCCCCCCAGGCGGCGCGGTGGCCGGCGACGGCGGCCGGCGGCGGCGGGCGGCGGCGGGCGGCGGCGGGCCACGGCGGCTGGCGCCTGGCGCCGCACGAGGCTGGCACGCGGGGGGCTAAGCCCCCGCTTCTCCAAGGTGGCGCGGCCTTTGTGCCGCGCCTGAGTAATAAATCGGCCCCCACGTGGGGGCCGGTTTTGGAGAGTCAAACCGGGGGGCTGTTGCCCCCCCCCCCTTTCATGGAACCGCCCCCCTCTTAAAGAGGGGGGTCTTAGGTGCTGGCCGGGGGAATTATTTCCCCCTGTTTAATGACATCCGGCCGGCCAGCTGGCAGGCCGGTTTTCTCCAACGGGACCGGAAATTCCGGTCCCCTCCTCGGCTTCCGACGCCGGCGGCCCGGCCGCCGGTCTTCTCTTCCGCCGCGGCCCGGAACCGGCCGCGGTCTCCTCGTCCCGCCGCGGCCCGGAACCGGCCGCGGTCTCCTCATCCCGCCGCGGCCCGGAACCGGCCGCGGCGTTCGTCATCCGGCGCGGTGCGACGGCACCGCGCCCCTTTCGCCGTGCCATGATTCTTTTCAACGCGGCGCGACAGCGTCGCGTTCTTGAAGATTTTTTTTCTCGGCGTGGCGCGACGGCGCCGCGTAAATTATTTGCACGATCATTCGCGTGGTGCGACGGCACAACGCCACTTGCTTCCACCCGCAAGCACAAACAAGAACGTTGGAGGGGGTTCGGCCGTGTTCGTACGGTCCGGCCCCCTCACGTTAAATTAAATAACGCAACTTTAAATAAACAACATCCTCACGTTAGTCATACGAACCACGAGCAAGAATGAGATAATTAAATATTAAATCAACATCCCCTACCTCGGGTTTAAGATTCGAAGATTCGTCTACGTTCTGCGGAAGACGGCGTCGCGGAGGTCGGGCGTCGCGGTCCTCGTTCGTCAAATCCGTTGACGAAGAGATATGCCCGAAGAGATACGTCGTTGGCGAATCTTCGTTTGCCGACGAAGGTTGTCCGAAGAAGAGGTGGTGTGTTCTCTCTCGTTGACACCGAAGACGAAGAAGAGCGGAGCGGCGTTCTTCGTCGGAAACTTGAGCGTTCTACGTCAAGTCTTGAGGAAAGTCAAATAAAAAGGAAACAACGAACTCAAGAACCCCTACCTTGATAGTCGCACGTTGACGGAGTCGTGGAATATCGGTATCGATTCCTTTGACGTCGGAGGAAGAGTCGTTGTCGATGGCGTTCGTCGCGGAAGAGATAACGCAGAAGATGTACGTCGCGTCGCGGATACGGCGTCGCGGATGGATCGTGTTCTTCGGCGGAGAAGTTCTTCGTTGAAGAACGACGTTCTTCGCGTTCTTCGTTGAGTTTGAAGAAGAAGAAGAGGCTCTCCAAGAGCTCTCAAGGAGACAAACAAAGAACCCAAAATAAAATAAGACAACTTCTTATTTTATTAATACAATACACATTAGAATTTCAAAAGTTTGAAATTCAAATAGGTTAAACTCCCATAATTAATTAAGTAACCCAAGTTGACAACATTAAATGAAAAGAGTTAAAGGGGAGGTTTTGAGAGAATTTGAGGAGTTGGGGTTCGTGTGGACCCCACCTCACTTAATCCTCCCAAGGGAGGTTAAGTGGATGTGGGTCCCACTCCCAACTCCCTTTGGTAGGACTTAACTAGATAAAAATAAAATTTGTTCCTCACAAATTTTATTTAACTTAAACTAAAAACCCAAAAACTAACTTTCAACCCGCAACAAACGCAACTTCCGAAAAGGTCTCATTAAGCGAATATCGGCGATGCGAGTTCATCGGTGCCCTCAGATTTCAATTCCGAGCACCGGATCAAAAGTTAGGAATTCCCGCTCGTTTGTTCACTGGACGTACCCGAGCCAAACTTCGGAAATTAATTCCGGGCACTCCGGGCCTCGGAATCAGGTGCCGTCTGAAACCGCGCTCTTGTAAAATTCTAAAGAAAATTAAGAAAAAAAAAATTCCCTTGAATTTTACGGGTCTTACATTACTCCCACCTCAGGGCTTTACGTCCCCGTAAAGATACAACAAAAACTAGGGAAACAAAAGAGGGTACTGAGCACGCATCTGAGCCTCCCGCTCCCATGTGCTCTCCTGGAGATTCTCGTGCCGCCATCTGTTGTGCACAAGAGGAATCGATCGTCCATGTAGGACCCGCTCCTGTCGATCCTCTATCTCCACCGGGACCTCCGTAAAAGTCGCCCCATCGTCAACGTCAAGCTCCCCATGGTCAAAGATGTGCGTCGGGTCGTGCACGTATCTCCTCAGTTGAGACACGTGGAAGACGTCATGCACCCGGTGCAACTGAGGTGGTAGAGCCAGGCGATAAGCCACCTCGCCAATCCTGCTGAGAACCTGGAAGGGTCCGATGAAGCGCGGAGATAACTTGTCGCCTCGGCCAAATCTCCGAATACCACGTCGAGGTGAGACCCGCAAGAAGACGTGGTCACCATCCTCGAACTCTAGTGGCCTCCGCCTCCTGTCAGCGTATGACTTCTGCCGGCTCTGTGTTGTCCTCATCCGCTCCTGGATGACATGGACCTCTTCTGACGTGGCCCGGACCATCTCTGGTCCCATAAGAGCTGCGAGATTTCTTCTTTGCCGATAAGAGAAACCTGGTCTCATCCCCTGGATGAACCACATTCTTTGCGTAAAACAGTCAATCCTAACATGGATGATACTAATCCATACCAAGGATGACGTCTTAAGGCCTCGACGCTACTACTAAGAGATCCAACCGTTACTCTCGCCTCCAAGGGTTGAGTCACACTGTCGGCATCAGTGTGTGGTAACTGGTCTCCTCCAGTAGATGTCTCACAAGTGAGGGTCAAGTCAACAGTCAACTGGAACCTCTTAGTAACATCACAAAAGAGGACAGGAATGAAAACATCACAAAGGATGCGTCTTTTATTATTGCAGCTCATAATACAAGACGCTACACAAAAGTAACATCAACATGGAACTAGAAGTACAAGAGACGTATCCACTAGTTCCGCTCCTGTCCACCTGCTTTACGGTTGCTCAGGCCTTTGTCGCTGCCTCAACCTCGGTGGCTCCCTCCAAGCCTGCGGATCGAGGAGTCGGACAGTCACGTGCCAGGTGACCCTTCCCGCGGCATAAGTAACACAACCTGCTCCTTGCACGGCTAGCTCTGTTCCCACTCCGGGTGCCCTGCACCACTGGTCCTAAAACCCGAGATCGCCCAACTGCTGGTCTGGTCCTCCTGGACCTCTGCATCATCTGTCTACTGCCCACAGATGACTCGGCTTCTGATCGAAAAACACGCGGTAAAGGCAGAATCTCCTGTACACGCTCGGGGTGTAGAGATACTGGCACAAACTCCACCCTGAAGAAGGTCTCGAAGTCTTCCCATGCGAAGTTCATCTCATCGCAAAACTGAAACAAGTGGCTCCACCACCTACCTGCTGCTGCGTGTAGTTGGCTCGCAGCGAGGATCACCATGAGGTCTGCTGGTGTCCTCACTAGCCTAAACACTCGTACCACTGCCTCCAGCCAGTCCTCTGCAGCCTGGGGATCCGTCTCCCCGCGAAACCTGGGTGGTCGCTGGCGCTGAAACTCATGCAGTGCGCTGAGGCGACGTGCATCGTCAGCGGCTGCTGCTGGAAGCATTGGGGGCTCGGCGGGTAGAGCTACCGCCGGTGCCACTGCTGACAAAGGGCCCTGCACTGAGGCCTCGTCGCTCGGTGGGCTGTCGTCACGTTCGATTCTCGGAACCCTAACTGGCTGCCGTCGTGGGGCCATCCTGATAGAAACAACGTAACACGATCAAACGATTATACCTGGTGAGCTGACCTGGTTTGAGCTGTTTTAAGGGGAAAAACCTTTGAAAACACACACGCAATCAGTATTTTCGTGCACAAAGTCGGAAATCAGTTGTCAGGGTCCTGGTGTATGGATACGTCGGCCGCCCGCACCAACACTGGACTCCCTGAACTGAAAACCACACTCGGTACTCTCAACACTATTGCTTCACAGAAAGAAAGATCAGAGTCTGCGGTAGAACCGACCACCTCTGATACCAATTTGTCACGACCCGCCCTCGGGGTCCGTGCCGTGACTACCCCAAGCCCGCCTTCCATAGGCCAGGGGCTGGCGACTAGCACCAAGGCGTAAATCCCGGTAAAAAGGGAAGGCATTGCCTTTGTAAAGTAAACAAACACCACAGAGTAAACAAGCGGAAAGTAACACTAAGCAAAAACAGAGTACAACTAATAGTGCGGAAAGTAAAAAGGGGCCGGAAATACAAGCCCAACTGTAAAGTACAACTCGAAAGGGAAAACAGCAACTGAAAAGTAAAGCAGCTACGCCGAGCTGTCCACTGGAAATCCCACCTAAAGGGTGGGTACAGATAGCTCCTCTGCTCCTCGGGTCCCACCGTCTGCTCCAAGTATGTCCCGCCCAGTGGTCTGCCTCTGGGTACCGCCTCGTCGTATAGTCCACCTCCAGGTACCGTCCAGTCCTCGAACACTCGGCCTCTGCCAGTACTGGCCGTCGTCTGCAACCAACACAACGAGGTGCGGGCATAGCCCGTGCAGGGGTGAGTATAACGATACTCAGTAGGGACCCCGAGACCCTCAAGGTCTCACTAAAACCAACAAGGATAAACACAAGAAGATCTCAACAGATAAACTCTACTTAGGTATATGCCCATACATATACCTAAGTTATCAAGTAACCCATCTCAATCATGAGGAAACACAAGGATTGTGAAAACGACGGATAACCACTACCCGGGTATATGCCCATACATATACCAAAGTTAGCAAGTGACCCATCTCAATCATGAGGTAAACACAAGGTCGAAAGTCTCAGCTCAAACCAGGATTTTCATTATCGAAACTGTAACTGCTGAAGAGCTCCGTCTCTAGAGTGTACAGTGGTCCTGTCACGACTCCGAGGCCGCCGCTCACTAACCTATGACTGCTGAAGTACTCCTCCTGTCGAGTATTGCGGGCCATCCACCCAAACACAGTAGTGCTTCCCGCCGAGGTATGTCACCCAAACACCGTAGTGCACACCCCCTAGTAGCCTGCTGAGGTACTCTCCGGACGAGTACCGCGGGTCTGCACTGTCACACAGGTAGTGCTCCGTCCGCTATGGGTCTGCACCTTAGAAAGTAGTGCTCCGTCCACTGGGCTAGTTGACTCACTCCAAGTCGAGTCGGTCAAGCAGTCGTCAGGTCTCAGCTAGCTACACGGTCTCCGTACTCTGCACGCTCGTCTCCGGGAGGGTCCGCTCCACGAGCTACTGGTCGATACTCCAAGTATCACAAGGTCCCGCGAAGAAGTGTCTCAAAGGTCCGTCTCGTCACAGGGGTCTCAACGCAACAGACGGCGCGTCGATCGGACGCCCGGTCTGTGAGTTATTAGCCTTTTCGTCCTAGGGGCCCGGTTGGTTTCGAGTGTGAACCAATCCCAGCCGTATCTCAACTGTACCCCGAACTCCCATAGGGTATACTCATAGGGACCGTTACTAAACGTAAACACCAACGCCGCTGACGGTTCGTCAAACGGACGTCCTGTCTGAAAGATATTAGCTTTCCCGTTCCAGGGGCCCGGTTGGATTTCGGGAGCGATCCAACCCGGCCTCTACAAACTGTATCCAAAACTCGGGCGAAGGATACCAAAAGTTCCGTATCGTAAACAGGAACTCAACGCAACAGACGGTGCGTCGATCGGACGCCCGGTCTGAGAGTTATTGGCATTTTCGTCTCCGGGGCCCGGTTGGTTTTTATGGCAAAACCAACCCGACCGTACTCCACCTGCGTCCAAACCTCGGGCGGAGTATGCCAAAAGATCCGTCTCACTAAAAGGAACACAACGCAACTGACGGTGCGTCAATCGGACGTTCGTAGCTCAAGATATGAGCGTTTCCGCTCCGAAGGCCCGGTTGGTTTCGTGAACGAACCAACCCGGCCGAACTAAAAGTAATCCGAAACCTTGAGTGCGATATACCGAAACGACCGTCTTGATCCAAGGATCGCGTTGCCGCCGACGGTTCGTCATTCGGAGGTCCGAGGCTCAAGTTATGGGCCAAAAACCAAATCTGGTTCGAAACGGGGGGGTCCGGGTCCGGGCCGACCCGGCCCGACCCCCCCCCCCCCTCGGGCGGCCGGCGGCGGCGGCGGCGCGGCGGCGCGGCGGCGGGCCGCGGCGGCCGGCGCCGGGCGCCGCACGAGGCTGGCACGCGGGGGGCTAAGCCCCTGCGTCTCCAAGGTGGCGCGGCCTTTGTGCCGCGCCTGAGTAATAAATCGGCCCCCACGTGGGGGCCGGTTTTGGAGAGTCAAACCGGGGGGCTGTTGCCCCCCCCCCCCTTTCATGGAACCGCCCCCCTCTTAAAGAGGGGGGTTTTAGGTGCTGGCCGGGGGAATTATTTCCCCCGGTTTAATGACATCCGGCCGGCCAGCTGGCCGGCCGATTTTCTCCAACGGGACCGGAAATTCCGGTCCCCTCCTCGGCTTCCGACGCCGGCGGCCCGGCCGCCGGTCTTCTCTTCCGCCGCGGCCCGGAACCGGCCGCGGTCTTCTCGTCCCGCCGCGGCCCGGAACCGGCCGCGGTCTCCTCGTCCCGCCGCGGCCCGGAACCGGCCGCGGCGTTCGTCATCCGGCGCGGTGCGACGGCACCGCGCCCCTTTCGCCGTGCCATGATTCTTTTCAACGCGGCGCGACGGCGTCGCGTTCTTGAAGATTTTTTTTCTCGGCGTGGCGCGACGACGCCGCGTAAATTATTTGCACGATCATTCGCGTGGTGCGACGGCACCACGCCACTTGCTTCCACCCGCAAGCACAAACAAGAACGTTGGAGGGGGTTCGGCCGTGTTCGTACGGTCCGGCCCCCTCACGTTAAATTAAATAACGCAACTTTAAATAAACAACATCCTCACGTTAGTCATACGAACCACGAGCAAGAATGAGATAATTAAATATTAAATCAACATCCCCTACCTCGGGTTTAAGATTCGAAGATTCGTCTACGTTCCGCGGAAGACGGCGTCGCGGAGGTCGGGCGTCGCGGTCGTCGTTCGTTAAATCCGTTGACGAAGAGATATGCCCGAAGAGATATGTCGTTGGCGAATCTTCGTTTGCCGACGAAGGTTGTCCGAAGAAGAGGTGGCGTGTTCTCTCTCGTTGACACCGAAGACGAAGAAGAGCGGAGCGGCGTTCTTCGTCGGAAACTTGAGCGTTCTACGTCAAGTCTTGAGGAAAGTCAAATAAAAAGGAAACAACGAACTCAAGAACCCCTACCTTGATAGTCGCACGTTGACGGAGTCGTGGAATATCGGTATCGATTCCTTTGACATCGGAGGAAGAGTCGTTGTCGATGGCGTTCGTCGCGGAAAACCGTCGCGGAAGAGATGACGCAGAAGAAGTACGTCGCGTCGCGGATACGGCGTCGCGGATGGATCGTGTTCTTCGGCGGAGAAGTTCTTCGTTGAAGAACGACGTTCTTCGCGTTCTTCGTTGAGTTTGAAGAAGAAGAAGAGGCTCTCCAAAAGCTCTCAAGGAGACAAACAAAGAACCCAAAATAAAATAAGACAACTTCTTATTTTATTAATACAATACACATTAGAATTTCAAAAGTTTGAAATTCAAATAGGTTAAACTCCCATAATTAATTAAGTAACCCAAGTTGACAACATTAAATGAAAAGAGTTAAAGGGGAGGTTTTGAGAGAATTTGAGGAGTTGGGGTTCGTGTGGACCCCACCTCACTTAATCCTCCCAAGGGAGGTTAAGTGGATGTGGGTCCCACTCCCAACTCCCTTTGGTAGGACTTAACTAGATAAAAATAAAATTTGTTCCTCACAAATTTTATTTAACTTAAACTAAAAACCCAAAAACTAACTTTCAACCCGCAATAAACGCAACTTCCGAAAAGGTCTCATTAAGCGAATATCGGCGCTGCGAGTTCATCGGTGCCCTCGGATTTCAATTCCGAGCACCGGATCAAAAGTTAGGAATTCCCGCTCGTTCGTTCACTGAACGTACCCAAGCCAAACTTCGGAAATTAATTCCGGGCACTCCGGGCCTCGGAATCAGGTGCCGTCTGAAACCGCGCTCTTGTAAAATTCTAAAGAAAATTAAGAAAAAAAAAATTTCCCTTGAATTTTACGGGTCTTACATTATCATTATTACCAAATCATGCCAAAAATCAAATTAGATAATAATTAATGTAAATATAATGACAATTTGGCTGAATATTAGATTTTTATGAATTTTATAACATTTAATTATATATTTTATATTTTAAAATATAAATTATGTTAATTTTGACACTATTCATTAGATAAATTTTTTAAAATATAATAATAAATTTATTCCTTAAAAATAAATACATTTACTCAATCCTAACATGTCATAGGAATCTAGAAAATACATGGATGGAATCTAATATTTCAAATTATATTTATTTTAATATTATTATTATCATTTATTTGATTGGTCCTTTAATAAATCTATTATTGCATCATCATTGTATCATAATTAAATTTAAAATTTTCATACCTAAAAATTATAAATAAATAACTATGATGTAGGTAATATTTGTATATTTCCAATGACTATTTATAGTTTAATAAATCACTTATATTACCACATATTAAAATTGTTTTAGTAAGAAGATACATGTTTTTGGCTTATTTTCCATTACTTTAAAATAAACGATATAAATGTCATAATCACCCTCTAGTGGCTTCCAAAGGCCATATTTTCATCCCAAGTGTTGTCTTATTCATCCATATCTCATAAAATAATAATATGATAAGTTTTATGGCAGTTTCAAGTTGTTATAACATTATTTTTACCCTTATTTACCTAGTTTACCCTTTAACCATGGTAAATAAAATAATAAAGTTAGTATTGACCAAAAAATATTTTGATCCTATTAGACCATAATTTTTATAATGATTATGACCATGTATATTATTTTTTTAAAATTCAATTCACTGAAGGGGAAAAATTAATTTTAAAAATTAACCCTATTGTCAGAATGAGAAAAGAGATTTTTAGAAAGTAACACTCATCAAAAGATTGAATTGTGTTTGTATGAAAATTCGATGTGAAATTATTTCCAATGTAAAAAATTGGGTTGAATGATAAAATAATAATCTAAATTAAATTTAAAACCAATTCAAATGATTATCAATCAATACAAATAAATTAGATGAAAATGATGTTTTGAATTAAAATGCAGTATTTTTTCCTATTCACTAAATATATGAATTTTATAAGAAAAATACCAAAATTCAAACCAAAGAAAATTTTGATATCATTATTCCAAATAATAAGTTTAATTTTTAAAATATAACGTATAAATGTTAAAAACTAGATTTAAAAATTGTTTTCCACCAAAAGATGGTAAAACAGCCATTTAAAAATATTTGTGTATTTTATGATTAAAATTTGATTTATTCTATTTTTAATCCTCTAAAATTTATTTGATAAATGTAAAAGATATTAAAAAAATGTGTAAACATAATATAGTTAGTTATTCTCATAATTTCCAATACAATCGCTAGACGTTAACTACCGTTTAAAATAATAATATTAATAATGTATTATTTTTTAGTATAACTCATTTTTGTGTGCAACATAAGATTTTGTGGAATCCCATTTTTGTGTGTCAGGTAAGCTATTGGAAAAAATTTCTACTTTAATATTAAATTAATATCTTATTCATAAATATTAAAAGATATGAAAATTTATTCTTCTATAATTACCTGGGATGTTACACCTAGTAAACTATTACGCTGCACTAAGAAAACATAGAACTTTTCTTCATCCATACCTCATGACATGTGTGCATCATTCACCCACCACATCCAAAAAACAAACTCACATATAAAATAAATCAATAATTTCACACATTGAATAAAACTAATCCATTCCAAGGATAACATTGAATGGTATTATATGCAGAAAGATGAAATATCCCATATAACGGTGTTTCCCCATTAAAAGCCTACATCCCCACAAGACATCTAACAAAATATCCTAATATCAAACTGGAATAGATAAAACTAGGGGGACTTAAAGTCTCTCCACATCCAATCCCAAATAAAAGTCCAAAGTATGAGAAACAATGGAGTGAGAGGATAGTAATCAAAAAAATATCACACATAAGGGTAAATGATAAACTGATTATACCAAGGTAACTCCTGGCTCGACTGGCGTTTCCACCTCTTATACATACATATAACCATTCCTAGATCCTCTACATACCTACAACATGCCTCCATAACAGTAATCTATCTTAGGTCCTTGTGGGAAGGGTCTATCATTAGGCATACCTCTACCAAAGCCTCATACTCTTATCTTTGAAGAAACACTGCTGGTCCTTGCTACTGAAACAACCTTGGAGGAAACTACAACTGATACTAAAAGAGGGATAGAAAACCGACCAATTATTGGAATCCCTGAGTGTTTTGACACTCATATTGAAGGTTCCCATGTCCCACGTAGACATAGCATAAAAATGAAAATCCTATAGAATCACTCTGAAGTGACCTACCCCAAAAGGACAGAAGGAGATCTTCCATAGTCAATTCTACCCTGGTTTGAACCATAACTTCCAGAGTACCCATGAACAACTTCCTGAAGCATTACTCCATGATATGCCCTGCTATCAAATCTCTCGAGACATAACCGCCAATTAAATCATCCAATCAATAACCACCACCTTTTTCTATACCTCTTGTTAGGTTGGTAGCATAAATAGAGAGACCAAATACCAAATCAGTAGGTATAAAGACTCCTCCAGATTAAAATATCTACTCTACTCAATTGAAAAAACATCTTGGGAAAAGTATGGGAGGTTCTTGAACCAGATTTCAAGCTTCAATAGACTCACACTCCCTGAATTAAGGGAGAACATATCATACCTCTTGGTTTCCCTCATCATTGATGATTTGAATTCTGAATGGAACTCTCTCTGAATTTTGGGACACAAAACATATTCCTCTTTACAATCACTATGAAATAGCATCCATCATGGACACAAATCCAATTGGATAACAGTTAATGGCACCC
Source organism: Viscum album (assembly GCA_963277665.1). NCBI lineage: Eukaryota > Viridiplantae > Streptophyta > Magnoliopsida > Santalales > Viscaceae > Viscum > Viscum album. The sequence goes on from OY728120.1 coordinate 899,388,712, forward strand.
AGATCTCAGCAAGTTCATGGATAAAACCAAAAGAGATATAAAGATCCTCTAACAATTTCTCCATCCCCAGATCCATGATTCTCCCTTCATACTTCCCTAAACTCAATGGCGGAATGGAAAATAGGTATATATATTATACCTCATCTGATTATATCGAGTTGATCTAAATATGATCGATTGGATCTGTCTTCTGACCCTCAAATTCCTGAACCAATTACAAACACCGGCCTCAATCCATTTCGAAAAATCTAGGAGAACATCCTAAGTCTGGTATCACTGAATTGTGTCTAATATTATTTAATTAACTCATTTTAATTTCCCAAAATCTACCAATTCAGACATAAACTTAAGGAATAATTATCCATGTACCCCTCTATGGTTTCAACAATATAAATAGTTTCACCTCACATAGACATTAAATAAGCATAGAGTACATGCATTGAATCATGGGGTCCCAAAAATACCATGTCATATCCATTCTACATAGACCATACCATGCACCAATGTCAACTATAACTATTTACCACTAACTAATAGAAACCTCAATGTTCCTAACTCCAAAATCTATATAATCCCTCAAACACCATGTGATACCAATCTTTTAAGGAACCCTCCCTATAGATATACAACAACTAAGGAAGATAGATGATGACCTCTAAGTCTCACCTTCAGTAGGCCCCAAGTTTGTGATAAGCATCAAGGGTATAAAAATCTCACATATTGGAGAAATTACCCCCAATAAAGATAATATTATCAGGATATAGGATAAAAACAACCAAAGAACTCATGGAAAACAAACCCATGTATGAAATATAAAACAATCATGAAAACCAATGTCCTCCTAGAAACCCATACTAGTAATTTCCAGATCTATCCCCAATGTCCCCCTAGAAACTAGAAAAAATGTTTATATATATAGGGGGTCATATTGGGTATAATCAATAGGGATATAACCGAGGTCTCACATGAACTTGTGAAAAAGTGTATGCTAATGCACCAGTGAACAAAGAGAAGAACCAAAAATCACCTATACCGCTCGAGTGACAAAACCCAGCCTCAGCATGGCTCTCTCACCAAATCAAGAATCCAATATAACAATACAACATTGAGATCATAACAAAGAAATATTCCTCACTGTCATTTCCCATATAATTTTCCACCCTCACACCCCAATGTCAAACATCCTATTCTCCCACACCTTCCATAAATATCACATCACATACCATAAACTATAGATTTGGGTTGGGATCTATCTCTACCTACCCCCACCAAATCAAGGTCATGCATATAGTTCTAGAATTAGATATCATTACATCATGTATTCCCCAATGACACCACATCTATCACATCACATCTCACCTCATCACATAACTAGAGTACTATGGTATCAATAATGTGATGGGCATAAAACTAATTCTCTCATCTGACCATGCATGACCCCAACCACATATCACATATCATCACATCACTCCTCACCCAAAAATACCTAGTTAAAAACTTCATATCTCTCCTAAATAATCCCAATCCATTATATCACATATCACCCAACGATACATGGGCCATCATTACTATAGGAATAGTGGGAAAGATGGGGTATCCGACAATCCATATCACCCCCATCATGGATGTTGGTGAAAAAATCTAAAACCTAAAACCACTTAGAATTGTTATGGTTATTGAAATAGGATGGGGTGAATATATAAAAAACATAAATATGGAAGATATATTGATAACAAAAAATACCCAAGGTATGGGCACATGTTAGCTACACTTGAACACACCAGATCACCACTAAGTACCACACATCAACCATTACAAATGATTCCACCACTATATGTGATGCACCAAATTAAAAACACAGAATTCCACTCATGGAAACATTCAATATTTCAATTAAGGGTTTCACCACTTTTAACATATAACATTTTTTCACTATCTTTCATTAATACACTTCATTTATATTTATACATATTGTCTTTCTTTTATTCAAAAAATTTATTATTCCATTTGAATCATATAAATTTTTATCCCATTCTTATTCAATCACTGACCCAGTCATATACTAATTTTTTTCAGAATTATAATCTATTCCACTGCTAATTAGGAAACTAATATAAACACACCACATCACTAATAGTCCAAACTCACACAACCATTTCCACAACACCTCAAAACAACCATATTCATCATGACACACTATCCAAACCATATCCCTAGAATAAATAAACTTCACTACCACCACATATCCATAACCACCACACACAACAACTTCTATGAATCACAACCACTACCCATAAAAACCAATATACCTCACAACCACTATACTCCACGTCACATAATTCCCCACATCGCATCCATTCCAACCAACCACTGGATCATAACCCCAAACATCACACCACCCAATCATTCACCCCATTTACCACATAATGACAAAAACTAAACAGGGAATCATATTAAGCATAAGCATACACAATAAAAAACATCCAAGCTTTTACAATTTATTTAGAGTATTTTATCACAATACATTTTTATTTAGCATGGGCAATATCATTAAAACCAAATTTCAGGGGAAACAAATTTATTATCCAAATATAGCTTTATTAACCTTTTATCCATAGCACAATCACACAATAACACAACATGGATCACAACACATATCATCTTTTTTTTGGAGGAAAGGATCCCAATAACCAGTATATCTAGTATTTGAAACTTCATTTATAAGCAATTAAAAATAATAATCAAATAGTAAATCATGAAATATGTCTCCCATACCCTTAAATTTCTGTTATTCTAATTAATTATCATATTACCTTGACCCTTACCCTCCCCCAAAGGAAGTAAAAATCATGAAAACCCCAAAAATAGCATGTAAATAAAAGATAATATTGATCTCATACCCTAAAAGAGATTTATGATCCCACTACACACCTTATGAAGAATAAGAAACTAATTAAAAACCAAAAATTCATTATGAAACCATAGGTAAACCTAGATCATGCCATGGGATCATAAAAACATATCCCATCTCGCCCAAAACCAAAACCACAATACTACTATGGATCTCTGGGATAATAATGAGAGAATACAATTGAGAAAGGGAAAAGGAAATACCAATAATTTTCAAAACACGTCCTTTTGAAAGAATAGCCAAAATTTGGGGTTAGAGGGACGGATGATCCTCCTTTGGTGTATAGGGTTCTCCACCAACTAAGAGATGGATGGAAAATGAGGGGAAATTCGTCTAAAAAAAGACTTAGAAACTACATAGGATCATTACCTTTTATGGAATAAATCATGCATTTATATATTAAACCCCAGGGGATCTGTAAAAACAATGTCTTAAAATCATGTTGAGGTCATAAATTTATTTTCTACCAAAACATAGAGCATAGTTCTCAAATTAACTTATTCTACCATTTCACTTCTTATGGCCTAAACCCATTTCATGCCCAACCCATTTTCATGTACAAGATATAAGGCACCAAACTCTCAATATAATTATTAAAAAAATACTTTTTAAACCCCTATTTATGGTAAAAAAAAGTCCTATTATAGTTCTTTTTTTTTCTCTAACCTCCAAATAACGTCCTCAATCCTCCTCCAAACAACTATAACTAACCACATTGGAAATTTAACATGCATGTAAATATCAAATCATTACAGAATCCCTCCAAAAAATTGGGTCATCTAGTATCATGTTGATACCTCTAGAGGTTAGAATAATTTTGGATGCACAATTCATGATCTTCATCAATCTCAAATGAAAATTCAAGAATAAGAAGAAATGAAAATAATAGTTAAATTTACATTGATATCTATATTTGTTCACATACAGTACACATATATTTGTATATATAGAATGGATATCTTAGTTTGTATTTATTTATTTCTTATATTGTGATTAAAAAGTTTTGTTAGATCACTTTGAAGCCTAGAAATGGTATTAGAGGATACCAATAATTTTGATTCATGAAATATTCCTAGAAACGAGGTTTTTCAAAATCATAATCACTATAGTATATATATATTGTAAAATAGACTTCATAATAATTCATATATATTTTTACTAATCGTAGCATATGATATCAGATTACCATATACTAAAATAGTTCCACACCATATTTAAAAAAATTTATTGTGTCATCTATATGATATATTTTTTATTCATAAAATAAAATATATGGTATTATTGGGGGGGGGGGAAATTATTAGACATAAAATATGATTGTTAGCATTATTTTACACCATATCAGTCATAGTCTATAGATCAACATTAATTATAAATTGATATGGGAATTAAAATATTATTTTTCTCTATATACATTTATTATAGAACCCCAACCCCAGAAATACCAGAGAATGTGCCTTATACCATTACATTGGCATAAGATTCATGTAAATCACATCCTAGAGGTAGTTTAGTATTATTGGTAAAATTGATACAAACATTAGCATTATATTACAAATTAATACAGAAATTAAAGCATAATTTGTTTATTCTTCGTTCAAGCATAATAACAATATTCCATCTAGCATATCCTTTAAAATAATTCTCTGTACACTTCAAGGAATCCTGGGTAATGGAATCAAAATAAAGGTGAGATCAAATGCTCATTAAGGGTAATGTATAGAAGAAGAAATAATGAATTAAATATAATAGTCAATATGAAAAGGTAATAACTGAACAAACATAAAATATTATCAATAAACTATGTAGGAAGAGAATAAAGAATATGGAAGGTGTAAATAACTGAACACAAATTCCATGTAATCAATAAACTAGGAGTAACAGTGCGTCCACAGATAATATCAAATCCATAATCTCATGGATAATAATAAAAAATTAATTCTCAACCAAGGCAATGCTTAATTATTGAAAGTCATATATCTAGCATATGAACCACTATACTAATAGGTTATATCTAGAAGAAACATTATGTTTGTGGGTTGAAACTCATATTTTATAATTGGAATCAAACTCTAATAGTTTGTCTCCAACTAATTTAGTCTCATGAGAATATTGATGCATTTTGGGGGTTACATTAAACATCCCACAACCTGTATGTCTTGTATTAAATGGTCCCCAACCCATAGGGCTTACATGAATCAGTACCCAACCCCTATATGGCATGTCCAAATCATTCCTCATATAGTGAAATAATCAATTTTTTTAATGAACAATGTGCCTTATCAAATATTCATATTGAATAGGGGATAAAATTTTATCAATATTTCCCTAGATAATTATATAACTATAAATATAAACACCATATGTAAAAATGGATTATTTTTTGGGCAATAAACATATCAAGGATAATTGATATGGATAATTAGGGGAAATTTAATGTTTAATGATTATTGGAAATTGAATATTTCAAGGGGGATGAATGGAGTAAAAGAAGTAAATTTCAATACAATCATTATTAAAATAAATTAGAAACTATCCAGAGGAAAAATAAGGCTGGTATCAATATGACATAAATTCATTGGAGTTAAAATATTGGGTTTTATCATTGACTATATAGAATAATAACTTTAAAATCATTCATGAGGAAAATAACCTCTTTTTTGAAAAATAATTTCTTTTAAAATAAATTATAAAAAAAATTTAAATTAGAAATTAACCATTTAAGCATCTAAAGAAAGATTGAAAGGAATAATAGAGGGTAAATCCGTACATGTTGTTCAAACTAAAAAGAAGATTACTTTTTCATGGTAAAATGTTTATAAAAGTTCATTATTAGAAAGATATTAGAATATTACTATGAAAACATTTGTAATAGAAAGGTTAAAATGTAATTAATAAATCATTTTGAAAAGGGTAAATTTATTTCTAAAAACCATTTTAGAAACCGTGTTTTTAGAAAAAAAAACATGTTCTCTGACAAAAGATAGAAATGAATTCTAGTTTTCTTGAAAACATTATCCAAAAAAGTGACAGTAACATATTATAAGAGTGGTACTATTACTTGAAAAAGTTCATAAATAACAAGAGGAGAATAAAAATAAATGTTTTATTAAATAATTATCAAATAATTACCTCTAATATAAATTCAATTATAAAAAATCCTGAAAAAAATGATATTGTGTAGTAAACCATTGAAAAGATCATAGCATTGATGTGAGAATCAAGCAATGACTAGATAATGTGCGTCAAATTTAAATCTAGATAAAACATTTCTAAATAAAACATTATATATTAAAATGTGATTACACATGTAATCTTTTAATATTAATGACAATTAGTGTAATTCCCTGACCCCAGTTTCCTGGAGATGGTGCATTATTTAATTACATTGGCATGATAACAGGAAATTCGTATCCCAAAGGACTGAGTAGTTTATTATTTTTGGAAAACTAGATACAAACATAGGTTCAATATTACAACGTGAAATTAAATACAACATATTATTTTTATTGGGAACATCCATAAATATAGTCTTATCCCTCCAGGTCATTCATAATAAACTACTTCATATCCAGATAAAATAAAATATAAGAAAGAGGTGACCTCAGATGCTCAGTAAGAGTAAGCAATACAGCAAAAGATATCATATAAAGAAACATTAGGCATGGTGAATAACAAAAAACACATTCCTTTAAAAATAAATTTGAACGCATTATAATAGGACTAAGAGATTAATAAATAATTCTATAATAAATCAAAGTTATGGGTATTCTACTAGTCGAATAACCACATGAACATTCAATTACTAGTTTAATAATGAGGTAATTCATAATGTGGGATATCATAACCATGCCGTTGAGGCCTCGTGTTAAGACCATAAATATCCATTTGGTCAAGGCCTCATGCCAAGACCATAGATTTTCCCATGTGACCTATTGATACACTGAGTAGCTATAGAAGGCCCCACCTAAAACTTTCTAAGTGCAATGAATTACTCATAGGAATGGGGATAAATATAAACAAGATATGCATTCATATTGAAACTAACATATGATAGGTAAATAACTTTCCTTGAATATTAAACATAAAAAATAACCATTTTAAGTAAATTGGTGAATGGTATAAAGATATAACATCTACATTCACACTAATAAAAAAACCCATCAATAACATATTGTAGATGATATCATAACATATAAACCACTATGGAATACATGATTAATCAAAGGATGTTTACATAAATAAAGATACTTTTTAATGATACCATTCAGAAATTATTGTGGAAATAATCCTTATACATTCCAAAGTTTCACATACAATAATGAAACATTAAAATCATATTCTCTTATAATAACATGAGAATAAAAAAAATCATGACATGATATACTAAGTTGATGTATATGCACCACATGAATGGAATAAGTGGTGAAAAAGGCATATACCACATAAAAGTTAAAGTGAGGTGAGAAAAATATATTTTACTTTAGAAAGAAGAGTTCTTTTGGGAAATAATTTTTGTTTTTCATTAATATAGTTTTAAACATGTATATCCCAAAAAATAAATTTTAAGTACATTTAGATTACATTTCATCCATTAATAATGTCCCACTAAATTGAAATCATGCAAAAAGTTTTTTTTTAAAGAATCTTTACAATTAAAACATTTTTGTGCGGTTTAAGGAATTATTGAAAGATATTATAAAGAAAAAAAGGCATGTTATCTTTCATAAAACCATAAATGAACCAAAATATATTTTTCTTGTCAAAATTTTGGATTTTAGAAAGATAAATCATCCTTAAAATTGATTATAGATTGAGATTTAAAATAGTTAAGAATCAAAGATGTTTCTTGAATCGGGCTTTCATTTCAAAACAATTTTTGAGAGATTATTTTAAAAACATGTAACTACCAATAAAATAAAGAAGTATTATCATTGGTATAAATATATATAGAACATTAAAAAATAATTTATAAGGAGTACATAGTAATAAATAAGAATTTAATTTAGGTGAGTAGAGAATAAGAGTAACCCGAATGAAAATGGAGGTTTGGGTGGAAAATAATTAAAACTTTTTAATCATTTGAATCATATTCCACGAAATTAATATGACTAACATTGTAAATTTAATATCATGAGAATTAAGAGATTAATGATTTGAAACATAAATTGGATGTATAAATACACCAAACAGAAGTAGTAGTAGTGAATACGGAATATCTCACAAAAAATGGAAGAGAGATGAATAAACCCTTATCTTAAGTACGAAGGTGTTCAACACATGATCTTAATGACCTAAAAAAATCAAATTTTGGTTCATTAATTAATAATTCCAAAATCTAATATTCATGTAATTTATTTATTATAACATTATTAAGTTCATTCGGGGCATTTCTGAGGGGTTATGAGGATCAATTTTATTGTTCGGGTCCGTTTGTTTCATGATTGGTATACTTATATACATGAACATAGAATCATGTAAGATGAGGATGTTTGTACAAAATTTAAGTTTTATGTTATTAGTGAACATAAATAATTTTACATGGCTCAAAATTCAATTTGGTCACTTGTAGTTAAGATGAATTTTTATATAAATTATTTAATGATAACCGTTTTGATTAATTAGCTATTTTTGAACACAACATACTCATTTTTCTTTATAAATCAAAAACATGTATAAAAAAGATTACAGACCCACAAATGATATATAATTAATATATTAATTCTTTTTTCAACCATAATAATGGTTTCATGACTATAATTGAAGATGGTAATAGAAATTGTTATCCCATCATCCTTGAATGTGGTAAATTAGCACATCTCGAATGGTGTTTTTTACTACTAGCATAAAAGAAGGTTAAAGGAGAGATGATATTAACATATTCTAACATCATAACAATATTAAAGTATATGTAAGGTACTGGAGTTTTCATAACATTTGGATGAGGATATGTGAGGATAGAAAAGAAAAAAATGGAACTTGACAAGAATGTAAAAGAATTGAAAAGTGGAATTTACCTCTTGAATAAATCTTCCTTGAGAGCCTCTTTTTGGAAGAGTATTTGGTATTTTTAAAAGAAAAAGGGCTTATGGACCTGGGGGAGGATCTTAATAACATATTTGGGATGAATTTAGACTAGTCAAAAAGGTTTATAAAAGTGAAGAGAAGAGGTAAAGAGGGGTGGTATTTATAGTGGTGGAGAGGATGAGTTTTCTCATTATTTTAACCATTAGTTTAATATTTTTGATCAAGAATATGAATAGTAAGGATTCATGTGAAAAAATAGTAATAAGTTAATGTGAGTTAGAAATAATTATGACAACATCATCCTTACATCACCTATGACTCAATAAACCATGGGTTTATCATTTATCTTCAATTATCATATTTTACTGTTCACAAAAAATTCTTGTATTTTAGAAAAATCCCAAAAATTCACCATAACCATTTTATATGTTTAGAATCTCAAAATGAACTCCATTTTATCCAAATCATTTTATAAATATGTGAAATTTAATTTTTAAATAAAATACTTATTTCCCTGAAAAATACATATTTTATATTTAAAACCGCTTTTATAATACTTTCAAAAATTAACTATGGTCTCATAAAATTATCCTAAAAAAAGGAAACAATATTTATTTGGGAACCCATTGTATAAATATTAATAAATTAATTAATTTAAAATTTTAATAAAGTATTTATCACTCACAAAAATACAAATAATTAATTAATAATGTAAAAAAATATTATACTTCATTTATAAGGTTCCTAACATTTAGTTATACTTTTATAGGTGAGGTTACTATTCATAAGGGTCATATTACTATTCATAAGGGTAAAATTACTATTCATAAGGGTATATTACTATTCATAAGGGTAGGTTTATATTCACCCAAAATTAATATTGTTCTATCAAACTCCAAAAATCATTCTAAATGCAACCGTTCATGTCAGATTTTCAAATTCAAATCACAAATGTGGAAAAATTATGTTTATTGGCTCAGTGATAAAAAAGTGTTGTTTTGTAGAGACGTAGTGTTTCATTCCATAAATATTAAATTTATTTGGAAATCCTTAGGGTGTTAATTTCTCCCCTCACAAAAATTTCCCCAGAATTTTGAAATTGAATTTCAAAAGTTAATGGTTGATATGTGAAAATTACATTATGGGAAACCCACATAAAAAATATTATTATAAATATGCTCTTAATAAGAGGGAACGAAAAATTAATTAGTTACTACAAAACTATACATTCCAATTGGATAAAATGGTCAGGGAAGAATAATCATACCATCATGATCTGATGGAAATTGATATAGAACATGCTCAGATGGGAGATCATTACCAGAAAACCTGAAAATACAGTTATGAAAAAATTGATGATAGTAAAACATTTTTGTTTAAGACTATTTTCCTAGAGTTGAGGAATTATTCCACCCTATATGAGTATAAATATAAATTTCTATTTCATAAACACAATCTTATCCATTGTTTGTTCCTTGAACTATCTATACTTCAACTCTTAGCATAGGTCCCACCATGTGGTGACATTAAATTCTATATCCTCATACAATGTTCAACTTAAACCATTTAATAAATGGTTTAAAATTGCAAAGGATCATGTTCCATCACTTTATAATCATTCCCATATCCATAATTTCTACATCCATATACACAGGGTCCTTGGAAATACTCATTTTTTAGAACTCCATGATCCATGTTGATCAATGCATTTTGTACCTTATTTTCCTTTAATCAACATAAAGCAGCCCTAAAGTTTCCCATTCCAAACATGTGAATATCTTCATCATGTATCCTTTTGAAAGATTGTAATAACCAAAATGACCATAAAACCTTATTGTAAATATGTAAGCATCGTTACACATGCAATTTGATATATTCCTTATATCCATAAATGTTGTAAACTCCATTAATGATAGTATAGACCACTTGTAGACAAGTCAATAATCAGTTTTGAGGTAGTGACTACCTATCGAAATTAATCCTTTCTTCATCATTATCTTAATTATCAAGAATATATTTAGGGTTTACCTTACCTCATCTATATACTTTCCCATGATATTAACTTTCTACTGTGTCACTTTTCCATAGAACAATACATCATAAGACCTCAAATTCTTTATTAAATAGGAATGCAGTGCAGTCCTTGTATATTCCATAATTCTTATAAGCAGTACATTACTGATAAAATATTCAAATGAAATGATTCTTAGTGAGGAATATTAATCCTTCCACTTTATCTAGGGTAGTATCCTAACTTGATCATTATTTAATGACATCATTTGGGGAGTATTCCTTTGACACTCTCCATATTGATTGGAATAGTGTCCCATCTACATACAATTGAAGCATTGTTTGTTAGAATCCTTTTTCTTACCCTTGCAATATCGAAATTGGTTTCCTTTTTCTACACAATTATAATAGACTACCATTCCCTTCAAGAATTTACCTGTATGGTTCTTTCTATAGTTATCTCTTGTGGGATCCCCATTATTTACCTTCTTCCCTTTATCTATCTTTTTCTATACCATAATCTCCTTTTGCTGATTCCCTTCATATCCGTATGACTCTAGGAATTTTTTACAGATCTTTTTAACACATGATATTTTTTTCTCATATGATGAGGATATTTGGGAGACAATATTATTTATAAATGATTCCTTAAGACAATAAGATATATGATCATTATTACTATTTTCATCACATGCAATGGAGATGTTATATTTCCTTATGCTAGGTGAAATTTCATTATAACTTCATACACTAAATTAGTTTATGAATCATATTGTATAATCTCAACTTATAAAAATAGTTAGCATAAATTAAAATCATATTCATAGATAATCTCATAATCATAAACATGTTTTCTTAGAGGAAAAATTTACATTTAAATCCTTCATAATTGATTTTAATGAAAATGTGAATTATCCTAGGAATATCCCCCATGAGTGTCAGAATAGTTGCACAGTAAGGCTCATTGTCGTGTACCAATGTACCATGGGTCAAGCTCGAAACTCCTTGTTAGATTTTTTACTCTTAAGTACATCCGTGCGAGAACCACATACACTTGTAGTATCTAGAAATGTATGTATATTATTGAAAGATCCACATAATATATTCGTTAAAAAAATTCTAGGATGTTCTTGTATGTTTATCCTCAAAGAATATCATAGGGTTTTGTTCCCAAATCAATGTTTTCTAAATTTAGTTTCCATGTTTTCTAAAAAAAATAATTTGATACCAACTGTAACGCCCCAACCCCAGTTGTCCAGATCTGGTGCATTATTTCATTACATTGGCATGCTTACAATAAAGTTGTATCTAGAAGGACAGAGTAGTTTCATAGTTTTTGAAACCCAGATGCATACATAGGTTCAATATTACAACTTAAAATAAAATAAAACATATAGGTTTTATTGGGAACATCCACAACTCTATGTTTATCCCTACATGTCATTCATAATAAACTTCTAGATGTACTGAGAAACAAAAACATAAGAATGGGGTGAAATCAAATGGTCAATAAGGGTAAGAAATATAGGGGCAGATATCATAGTCATAAACATTATTCATGGTGAATAAATAAAAACACATACCTTTAAAAATAAACTTGAACACTTTATGGTATGAATAGTAGATGAATAAATAATTCCTTAATAAAGCATAGTCATGGGTATTATAATAGTCTAATAACAACATGAAATTTTATTTACTAGTTTCATAATGAGGGAATTCATAATGAAAAACATCATAACCATATTTTCAAGGCCTTATGTCAAGACTATAAATATCCATTTTGTCAAGGCATCATGCCAAGACCATAGTTTGTCTCATGAGACCTACCGATGCACCGAGGGGCTAGAGAGGGCCCCATATATCACTTACTAAGTTCAATACATTCCTATTATGAGTGGGGGTAAACATAAATATCATATACATTCATATTAAAAATAAAATATGAAATGTAAATAACTTTCCCCGTACAATAAACATAAAAACTAAACATTCGAAGTAAATTGGTGAATGGTATCCAGATTGAACATACACATTCAAACTAATTAGAAACCCATAAAGAACATATTATAGATGATATAATAAGATATAAACCTCTATGAAATAAAATATTCATCAATGTATGTTGACATAAATAATGATTATTTTAAATGAGGCCATTGAGAAATTCTTGTGGGAATAATCTTCAAATATTACAAAGTGTCTCATACCACCTTGAAACATTGAAATAACAATCCCTTAGAATATCATCAGAATAAGAATACTCTTGATATGATATACCAAGGGTAATTACATACACCACATTCATGGAATAAGTGGTGAACAAGGTATATACCTTATAAAAGTTAAGGTGAGGTGAGAAAAATCTATTTTACTTTGGAAAGAAGAGTACTTTTGAAAAATCATTTGTATTTGTCATAAATCTGGTTTTAAAAATTTATATCCTATAAAATAAGAGGAAGGTACATTAATATTACAATTTATTCATAAATGATGACCCAAAAAAGTGAAATCTTGTAAAAAATATTTTTAATGAAGCTTTAGAATTATAACATTTTACTGCATTTTATTGAATTCAGTAATGATATTTTAAAGAGAAAAGTCTTGTTTTATTTCATAAAACAAGAAATGAACCAAAATAAAATTTTCAGGATAAAATTTATGATTTTTTAAAGATAAATATGGATCAAAATAGATTATATAGTGAACCTAAAAATAGGTAAGAAGATGATATTTTCCTTGAATCAGGCTTGCATTTTGGAACAATTTTTTGATAAATTATTTAAAAATGTGTAACAAACCATAAAATAAAGATATATTCTTATTGATACAAATATATATATATAATTAAAATATAATTTATTAGGATTAAAAAGGAATAAAAAATAATTTCATTGAGGTGATTAGAGAATAAGAGCAACCCGAATGAAAATGGAGGTTCATGTTGAAAATACTTAAGAATTTGTAATCAATAGAATCATACGCCCCAAATTTAAGAAAAATAAAGCAATAGATTGGATATAATAAAATTAAATATATTAATTATATAAAACATCAATTTTAAGTATACACACACCACACACAATTAGTAGTAGTGAATATGGAATATCTCACAAAAATGGAAGAGAAATGAAGAAACCCTTACCTTAAGTCTGAAGGTGTTATCCAATTGATCTTAATGACATGAATAATAAAATTCAGGTTAATTAATTAATAATTTTAGAACCTAATATTCATGTAATTAATTTATTATAACCATAATAAGTTCAATCATGGCCTTTATAATGGGTAAATAGGTTCAATTTCTTTGTCCGGGTCCGTTTGTTTCATGATCAGTATACTTATATACATGAATGGAGAATCATGTAAGGTGAGGATGGTTTTACATAATTGAAGTTATATGTTATTAGTTAAAATCCATGATGTTACTTTTTTTTCAATTTCATTGGGTATCTTGGACTGAAGATGAATCATTATGTAAATTATTTAATGATAACTGTTGGAGTTAATTAGCAGGTTTTGAACACAATGAACTCTTTTTTCATTATAAATAAAAAAATGTGTTAAAAAAGATTCTAGAAACATAAATAAAAAAAATAAATAATTTATATTATTTATCAACCATAATAATGGTTTCATCACCATAATTAAAGACGAAAATAGAAATTGACATCCCATCATCCTTATATGTGGTAAAATAGCTTATCTCGGATTGTGTTTTTTTACTACTAGCATAAAAGAAGTATAAAAGAGGTATGATAATACATTATTCCATAATAATAACAAAATTAATGTACATCTGTGGTATTAAAGTTTTCATAACATTTTTATGAGTATAGGTGAGGATAGAAAAGAATAAAAAGGAATATGAAAATAAAATAAAATAATTAAAAAGAGGAATTTACCTCTTTAATTAATCTTCCTCGAGAGACTCTTTAGGGGAGATTATTTGGTATTTTTATGAGAACTAGGGATTATAGACTTGGGGGAGTATCTTTTTAGGATATTTGTATATAATTTATACAAGTCCAAAGGCTTTAGAGGAGTGAAAATAAGATGTAAAGAGTGGTGGTATCTATAGTGGGAGAGAGAAGGGGTTTCTTATTATTTTAGTCATTTGTTTAATATTTTTTACTCAAGATGGTGAATAGTCTTGATTCGTGTGAAAAAAATAGAAATAAGTGACTTTGAGTTATAACCAAGTGTTCATACATAATCCTTACATCACCTATAACTCAATAAACTATGTATTTAACATTTATCGTAAATTATCAGATTTTACTATTCATAAAAAATTCATGTATTTTAGAAAAATCACAAAATTCATCCTAATTATTCTTTGACGTGTAGAATCCAAAACTGTACTCCATTTTATCAAAATAATTTTCTAAATATATTAAATTTAATTTTTAAATAAAATCATTATTTACTGAAAAAATACATATTTTATATTTAAAACTGGTTTTATAATACTTTCAAAAAATTGACAATGTTCTGATTAAATTGTCCTAAAATCATATGGCAACAAAATATTTATTTAAGAATAATTTTTATAAATATGAATTAATTTCTTAATTAATAGTTTAATCAAATATTTATCACTCACAAATATATGAATAGTTAATTAATAATTTATAAAATATTATACTTCATTTTTAAGGTGTGTAAATTTTATTTATACTTTTATTGGTGAGGTTTCTATTAAAAAGGTCCATATTTCTATTCATAAGGGAAAAAATACTTTTCATAAGGGTATATTACCCTTCATAAGGGTATGTTACTATTCACAAGAAAATTATGTTTTTTCTATCAGACTCAAAAAATCACTCTGAACGCAACCCTGTTTGTCAGATTTTCGAAATTCAAATCACAGAAGTAGAGAAATTATGTTCATTGGCTTGGTTATAATTTTTTTGTACAGACTCAATGTTTTAGGAACTAAATATTAAATTTATTTTTATATCTTTAGGGTGTTACAATGAGGAAATAATATGACCCAATAAAAAGGAATCGGGTTATGATATTATTTACCACTTGGTAACACTAAACTCAAATCCCCTTAGAATAAATAATTTAAATTGAAACTCAAATAAAATGAGGATAAAAATATTTATGATAAAATATATCAAAATTAGAATTATATACTACATTAAATTAGGAAAGTGATGAATATGTCAATTATATCACAAATGTAAAAAGTGGGATGAAAATCCCTTAACTTGATATTATTTTTCAGTTGATCATCCTTTAACCATGTGTATAATGTTTTAATGAATGCTATTAACTTATACTAAAACCATAATTATATTCATAATATCATTTATTTTCTTCTCACAATATATTATTACCCATTTTTCAATTATCATTCATTATCCATACTATTTTGGGTGTTAATTTCCTTATTTTTGTGTATATTTTTACTTGTTACTTATTGTTCATATTAATTAGATCATGATTTAATCATATGAAGAATTTAATAAATTATGTAATTATAATATATATTCATTATATATGTATTAAAAATAATCCATTTTATTTGGAGGTATGAAATGAAATGCATCATTCACGGAGATGGTAGGTGATAGGTACGCATGAAAACTACTTCCATTTCCTTATTGTATTTAAAAGAATGAAAATTAAATTATATATATGTATATTATAATTATAGTATCATATAAATTTCATATATGTAAGATATGTTTTTTACTAAAATAATATTTTATACGTTCAATGTATAGTTTGAACGAATCACATTTCTTTGAGGTAGCGGTAGTCTAGATGCCCACAAACGATGTTATCATATTTACAAAAAAATTAATTCATAAGGGTTTGTGTTATATAAAATTTTAAGAATCATAATGACTCTATTAATATCATATATATCATATATAAATAGTGTTTTTATTATAATTCCCCCCAGGAGAGGTGGTAAAGGATGAACTGGCCATCATTATTACATTAGAAAGTTTTCCTCCATACAAATGAACGGTAAGTTCGTTACCCATTATATGGAAGTGTGTGTAATTTTTAATAAAAACATTAAATATAAAAACATCTCAATATATTTAGGATACTTAGGTTTTTATTCAAGCATGGAATAAAACAATTATGGGGTGGAGAATGAAAATAAAACAAATGAGCTTCAGGAAGGATATTACCTCTCATTCAGGTAACCATTTTTAGATTGCAGAAAAGGGATTACATGGATGGATTTCTATTTAAAGTACTATAGGATGAGGGATGGTATTTTGAGTTTTTATTTTAAAATATTTTTGGTGGTAAAATTTCTTGATATTTGTGATTTAGTGGCAGGGGTGAGTACTTTTTTATAGTAGAGGAGGAGTGACATTCTTATAAATATACAAAGGAAAACACTATTTAGTGGTCCTCATTACATCATGTGCATCCAATAATTAACCAAATTATAAAAAGGTGGGATATGGTACAAATATTTCCAAAAAAATCTTTTGGATAGGTTTTAGTTCATTTTCCCTTAAGTTTATGGTTTAGTCCCTTGTTATGCTAATTTTTCTCTTAATCACTTTAATTAATTCTAATCACTTTCACCAATGTCTTTGGTAAAAAACTATGTTGACCATTTTAGAAATTATAAATTATTCTATTTATAAATTTGGAATCAATTTTTAAAAATACAAACCACCTAATTGGAAGATATTAGTTTAGATTTAATCCTGTAGATGGGATGACAAAGCAGGTTTTTAAAGTAAAAATGTTTAGTTTGAGATGTTTTTATTTCCAATTTCAATTTTAAATTGATTCCAATGACAAAAATTGGAATAATTATTTTATAATTGATAAAAATTTTCTTGAAATAAAATTTAAAATATAATTTAACCTTATTAAAAAATTAAATGAAAAAGCAGTTTTGAATTAAAATTCAGTATTTTACAATATTCATCCAAAGATGAAATATTTCAGAAAAATACCAAAACATAAATCAAACCTAATTTTCAAATTTCAATTTGATTTTTTTTATTTTTACATATTAAATATATTAAAATTACATAAAAATATTTAAATTAGGTTTTCAATTAAAATGTAGTAAAATTTCGTTTATAAGAATATAGGTTTTTATGCATATTATATTTTTTCACTTATATTAGGACTATAAATTTTTTTTCTGAATTTAAAAAACTATTATTGGATATTTATAATATAAATATTGTCATAATTTATTTAATACTATTTATAACATCCAATTTAATGACTATTTATATCTTATTATATCAAATAATAATAATTTAATAATATATTGTAGTTCGGTAAAAACTGGTCTTGTGTGTAACGCTAGACATTGAAGAAAGTTGTTATTGTGTGTGATCCAAGATAACATAATATCAAATTAATTTTAATCTATATTGTATAATTATTTTATTTAAAATATGAAATATATTTTAATGTCTTGGGATATTATATTCTCTTATGTGTTGGGTGTTTCATGTCATACATGTTGTCCAATAAAATGTTTTTACTTTAGAATTTAGGGGAATTACATTCTCTCCTCCTTAAATAAATTATGTCCTCACAATTAAAACTTGACCATAGTAATAAATTGTTCCTATGTTTAAATCCCATATCGAGAGTAGGTTTCATAAAACATCCACTAGAAAATAGAGAATGGTAATTATAAAGGTCACATGGACAAACATATATCTAGTTCACCAACTAGGAGAAAATTAGTTGAAACTTGAGATATGGACATAGAATAAATGATTAAATATTTATAGGGGGGATTAAGGTAATCAATCACAAATAAATGAATGATAAATAAAATGTTAAGGGCCTCAAATACATAAATCTGTGATTATTTAAAATCTCATTGGTTCAACCAAAATTAATTTATTTTGACAAAACAATTGATCATTTTCTTAATTTTGAGTAATTATTTTATTACCTAATAATATATTGTAATTTATATATATGATGTGATTCAATTTCATATGAAAAACTCCATCTTTTGGTCATATTTTGATCAAATTCCAATTAATCACCTACTGTATGAAATGGATATCCAAGAATAAACCCCTTTTTTAATCACAAAAAACATCTATTAATGGATCACAATACCCATAAAACATTTTATTATATTTGTATCTAAATATTTTTTTAAACCAATATGGTTAATACAACAATATGTAAACCTATATGTAACACCAATGTTTTATCATTAATATTTATTCGTCAAATTGTTTAGCTAAATGAATTGAAATATTAAACAGTGCATCGTGTAGGCCAATGGTAGGCACAAAACCCTTATCATCCCTCATTCATTGTTTCATGTCCCACCACCTTATAGGTTTTCCTTTTTCTAATACCATATAATTAATTAAATAAAAATTATGGGAATCATTGAAATTTAATCATTAAATATCCTTTTAATAGAGGTTTTCAAAACACCCCCAATACATAAATAATACATCCATTTATTTCAATATAAGTAATTGTCACAGGGTTTATCTTTTAAATTGTGTAATTGACTCAAGTAATACTCAGGTTCTCTATAGTTAATGTAAATAAATATAAGTGGATCCTTAGGATTAGTTTTATATCCTTCAATCATACTCTTCATTTTTCTTCAGAAATTCCTTTCTTTAAGTCATTTCCCCCACATAAATCATTTCTCCATTCTGTTGAGACACATTCATGAGTGCCTCCTTAAAAATTTTACCATGAATGAAATTTCACCTTTTTCTATCCATGGTCTCCACCACTTGAGCTCTTAAAAAACTCCATCATTCTCTTCATTGGTGAGTTTAGAAGTGAGTTAAGGTATATATTTTTAATCATATTTCATGAAAACTAATTAGGCATAAACACGATATATTTCACTCCAATAAACATTCCTTTTAGCGGATCATTTTTACCACCTTTCCCATCATTTTCATTATTAATTTTACTCATTTTAGTTCATTATATTGACTAAATGTAAAAATCATAGTGTGAGAATCAATTATCATAGTAAAAAATATGTATAATAATTTTTAGAGTGTCTAAATCTAGACACATTATTAGTTTTCTAAAACTCCTTGGATTGAACCAAGGTCATTCATTGTCAGTATCTATTAAAATAACTCATAATTATATCTAATGAAAATGTGAATTATGTTAATTTTATTCCACCAGAGTGTCAAACTAGGAGTTCAGTAAGGCCTATTTTCATATACCGTGTTATTCTTGAGTCAGGCCCAATGCACCTTGTGAGAGTGGTTAACCCTATACACATCTATCCCACAATCACATCCAATTGTATTATCCAAACAGTGATTTATTGCTAGGTAGAACCACATAATCTCTATCTTACCAAGATTCTACAAAGTTCCTATATATTTATCTGAAAATTATACAATTGGGATATGTAATCTAATATATGTTTTCTATAATCTTGTTCCCAAGGATTCTACTAAAAATTCTCTAATGCCAAATGTAACACCCCAACCCTAGAAATCCTGAATCTACTACCTAATACCATTAAATTGTAATAAGATACAAGTAAATCTTATCCCAGAGGACATAATTGTTTAGAATCCTTATTAAACTAGATACATACATGATTATTGTATTACAAATAAATACACTAATGAAAACATAATTTTTTCCATATTTAAACTATGATATCTGTATTCCATCTATAATATCTATTCAGATCATTCTTAGTATAGTTAATAGAATATGGGTAAATGAAACATAATAAGGGTGAGATTAATTTCTCATTAAGGGTAAAGTACAACATAAGTAATAATGAATCAATGATCCTAATAAATATATTAGGGTAATAATTGAACACACATGAAAAATAATCAATAAACTGAGTAGGAAGTGCATAAACAATATAAAAAAGTAAATAACTAAACTCAAATTCCATGTAGTAAATAAAATGAGAATGAGTGTGCATCCATAGATAATATAAAAGCACTAATCTCATGTATAATAATCATAAATTAATTCTAAAAAAATAAAATTCATAATTACAGGACATCATGCATCTAGAGCATGAACAACAATGCATTCAAGATCTATCCTCAGGACAGTTTATGTATGGGGAATAAACCCATGTATTCTTCTTAGAAATAAACTCAAAGGGGTTGTCCCCAACTAATTTCATCTCATAAGACTATCGATTCATTGATGGGATTACATTAAATTATACCCAACCCTTAGGGATTTCATTAACAAATCCCTAACCCATAGTTCTTTCATTAACTAATCCCTAACCCATACAGTGCATGTCCAAATGATTAATCATATAGTGAGATAATCAATTTAATTAAGGAACAATGTGCCCTATCAAATATCCATATTAAATAGTGGATAAAAATTAATAAATATTTCCTTAGATAATTAATAACTATATAGTGAACAATGTATGTAAAAATGATATAAAGTTTAGGCAATAAAAATATCTATGATAAATGATATGGATATTTATGTGAAATTTAATGATCAATAATCATATGAAATTGAATATTTCAAGGGGACTAAAAGGAATCAAGGATGTGAATGTCAAAATTAACCTTATCTAAAAAATTAGAAACCATGCATTTGATGGATAAGGTTTGTGTCAATATGACATATACCAATTGGATTAATAATTATGGTAGTTGTTATTGATGTTATAAAAGATAAACTTTAAAATAATTCTTGAGTAAAATATTATTTTAAATGATAAATATTTTCAAAACCCATTAACTTGTAAATCAATTTTAAAAATAATATTTTCTATAAAAATTATCCTTTTAAAATGAAAATTATGCTTGAAAGGTATGAATATGGGCAAATCTATACAGGATGTAAAAGGTAAAAAGAATATTCATTTTTCATTGTAAAAATGTTTGAAATGTTCATTGTTCAGAAAGTAACTGGAGTATTTCATTGAAAACATTTATAAAAGGAAAATAGAAAACAATTCCTATAATAAATCATTTTGATAAGGTTATAATAATTTTTTAAAACATTTTTTGAAAACTAGGAATTTAGAAGAAAATAGGTTCTCTAATAAACGAGAGAAATTATGTCCAGTTTTCTTAAAAAACATTTAAAACATTTTGAGTACCAAAGAGTGGTTAAATGGTATTATTAATCGATAAAGCTAATAACTAATAATAAGAGAATAAAATTAGATGGTTTATTAAACAATTATCCAATAATTTCCTATAATAAAAATTCAATTATAATCAATCCTGAATAAAATGATATTGTGAAGTCATCCCTTGAAAAGAACACAATGTTGATCTGAGAATCAATAAATGAATAGATTATGTGTGTCAAATAAAAATAAAAATAAAAATATTAAATAAAATAATAGATATTAAAAACACATTATACAGATAATATTAGAATATTAACAATTATTAGGATGTAATATTACCTAATGAAATGGAATCCATTTATGAAATTATTGAACACATGGTAACTTTTAACTCAAATACCATTCGAATGAATAATTAAAATTTAAAATAAGAATACTATAAGGATAAAAAATTAATTATAATATATATATATATAAATAGGTATTAGATAAACCATTAAAAATAAGTATGTGGTTAATATTACATTTATCTCATGGATGTAAAAAAGTGAGATGAAAATCTATTACCTTGCATTTCCTTTTTGAGTAAAAATATTTTATCCTCATGTGTATTAGTTTAAATAATGTTATTAACTTATAAAACAACCATAAATATATTCATAATATCTTATATTATCTTCATAAAATATCTTATTACCCATTTTTTAATATTATTCCATCAGTTTCACTATTTCAGGTGTTAATTGCATTATTTTCTGAGTATGTCTGTACTTGTCACTTATTGTTACTATTGATTAGTTCAATATTTAATAATATATATAAATTAAAAAATTATGTAATTATAATATTTATTATTTATATATTTATTTATTATAATTCATCATATTTAGATATAGGAAATTAAATTCACCATTTATGGAGACGGTAGGTCGTACGTACACATGAACAGTACTTCCATTTCATTTTCTAATTTAAGAGAAAGAAAATTATATGATATACATGTATATTTTAATAAATGTAACATATATATTTTATATATGTTACATATTTTTATTGAAATCTTCCCTTTTAAATTTCTTGTATAGTTTGAACGAATCATTTTTCCTTGAGGAGGTGGTAGTCCACATGTCAACAAATGATGTCGTCAGATCTATAGAAAATGGAAAGCATAATGATATGTGTTATATAAAAATTAATGAACAATAAATAAAATATAAATAAAATATAAATAAAATATATATAATATATAAATATTTTTTACATCATAATTACCACCATGATAGGTTCTAATGGAAGAATTAATAATCATTGTTTCCTGAGGCGGTAGTCTGTCGTACAAACGAACTATAAGTTCATTTCAATTAGACGGAAGTGTGTGTAAGTGTAGGTTGAACCATAAATAAAAAAAATCAGTAAATTTAGTATAATGAGGTTATTATGTAATCATTAAATAATAAAATTTTAGGGGGTGAATATTAAAAATAAAACTAAATAGGTTGAGGAATGATGTTACCTCTTATTCGGGTTACTCTTTTGGGTTTGAACCAAAGAGATTGCTTATAACGATTTCATCCAAAATTGAGGCTTATAGGATTAGAGTGGGGGAATTTTGGGTTATTATTTAAATATATTTCATTTGAGATAAAGTTCATTAGATGTGTTATTAATTGTTATGGGGGATTTTCTTTTTATAGTGGAGGGGAAGTGGCATTTTTGTAAATATAAAATAGAAAACACTATTGAGATGTAACCCTTATATAATGTGAGTAAAATAATGAAAAAAATTATATAAAAAGGTTTATATGGTATAAATATGGATATTAAATTGTTTATTTACTAGTGTCTCGGTTATTTTGGCCCTTATTTTTAATTTTTTGTCGCTTATTAAGATAATTTCTCTTAATCATTATAATTTATTTTAATCACTTTTACTAATATTTATTGTAAAAAACTATATTGTACATATTAGACATTGTAAATTATGATTATTAAAGACATGTAATCCATTTTTTAAAATTCCAATCACATAAGGGGATGAAATTAATATAAATTTATTCCCACAGACATGATAAAAAAATGTTTTTAAGGTAAAAAGTTTCAAAAGTTTGAGATGTGTTTATATCCAATTTCAATGATAAATTGATTAGAATAACCCAAATTGTATTATTTTTTTGTACAATTTATATTATTATACTTTAAAAACTATTTAAATATAATTTTATCTTATAAATAAATTACATGAAAAAAGAGTTTGAATTAAAATTCAGTATTTTTCACTATTCATGAAAAGTTAAAATATTTCATAAAAATACCAAAAATTAACCCAAAAATTATGAAATATTTATTTTAAAAATTAAGTTTATTTTTAAATATCTAATATATATAACTGACCAAAAGATTATTTAAAATAGGATCCCCATTAAAAGGTGGTAAAATTTCTTTTTAAGAAATAAAGGTTTTAATGTATAATATTTTGTTTTTTTTATCTTATGACTGCAAAATAGAATGGATGAATTTAAAAAAAGTTTACATAAATAATATATATATAAATATAATCTCATAATCTATTTATTACTATTCATAAACACCAAATAATTGGTTAGGTTATATCTTATTAAATTAAATAATGATATTTTAATAATATATTATTGTTCAGTAAAACTTGTTCTTGCATATAATGAGAAACATTGAAGAAAAACCTTGTTGCATGTAATGAAAGCTAACCAAATATCACATGAATTGAAATATATATCATAAATTTATTCTATTTACAATATTAAATATATTGTAAAGTCTTGAGATATTATATTCCCTCACGCACTTGGTGTTGTATATCATACATGCTATCGAATAATATATTGTTAATTTAGAATTTTAGGAAACTAAATTTGTGAACTAAATTTTACAATTTTTTATTTGTATATAAATAATGATTAATGGTATTTCTGAATGTTAATTATTTTATAAAATTTTTTCCAAATTAATTAATTATATAGAGTTTCTAATTGATTAATTAAATGTTTATGAAATAATTGTTAATTAATATTCCACAATATTAAATTATAATATTAAGAAACATTTTATTAAATTATATGGAACTTCTAATGACTTATACGCAAAAATATAGATTTATAAACCAAAATATTAATTTTTAAATGGAATATAAATTTTAAAAATATGGAAAAACATAAAGCTTTAGTATTTTAGAATTATAAATTTTCTATAATACATAATTTGAATTGTTCAAATTAAGGAATTTATTTGGAATGTTATTTTGACAACATAAAAAATATTTTTGATGAATGGTTTGACCATGTTTTAAATATTATTAATATTTTAAATTCAGATTAAGTAAAATGTTTTCATAATAAAAATTGAAATATAAAATGTTTATATTTCAAGAAATATCATATATATAAATTAATGTTCTAAATAATGATTAATATGAAAGATTAGCTATCATGAAATTAATATAATATGTTTGTATTCAATATTATGTAATGTAAGAATTTTATAGCTAAATTATAAAGTATACAAAATTATCTATTTTTTCTGAATTATTTATAAATGGTTATCTCATTTTTAAATATGTGAAATGTTCATTTATTTAAAAGTTGTCCCTTTTTTATTATTACCAGATATAAATTTTAAATATTTTGAATATGTGTATGCTTTAGTTTTAATTTATAAATTTCTCATAGAAAATATCATACACGCATATAAATATTTACATGCTATATTTGATAATTGATTTAGTTTGAATCTACATTGACTTATGATTTTAATTAAATTTATTAAATGAAATTTAGATGTTGAATACAGTTTAAAAATTTTAATTGTTAGAGTTATGATGGACTAGAATATCTCTTGAGTAAGGTATACATGGGTAGAGGGACTTTGGGTTGGATTTCCAATGAGGTTGGAGGCATACACATAATTATAGAGACATAGTGTTTAGATATCAATGGCTCTTAGAATACCCATTAAGGGATTTTCAATTTAATATAATTCTAATACTTTATATGAAAATTTCATATACCATATTCATGATTTGCATTTAAATATATGTAAATATATTTGGATTTTATTTTTGGGTGAGTAACACAAACTAGGAGTTGTGTAAAAATTTACACATCAATATGGTTCTAACGTATTGATTTATTTGAAGGAATTGAATTCCCAACTAAGTCACTAGAATAATGCATACAAAAAATTGAATAACATGAGATAATATGATGATAATAAATTACCTTTCAATACTAAGTTCTATATTACATTCATAGTGTAAATTTTTAAGACCTCAATCATTCAGTAAATGATGATGATGATGATGAACCAATCATTTAGTAAATGTGATCCTAACAGTTAGGTTCCCATGATTAATATTTTAATAGATAAAAATTAATAATGTGACCATAACAGTTAGGATCCATGTTCAGAGTGTTTTGTTTGGGATAAATTTATCTAGTAAACCCTTATAGTTAGGATACTATAGGAATACAGTTTGAGTGAATCCAATTTTTGGATTTAGATAAAGAGTTATCCACTAAACAATCCAATAGTCAAATATGATATGATTGAAAATTATTTTCTTCAAGATATGTTAATGGAAAATTTAGGTTTTCAAATAAGTATATCATGATGAAATATACATATTTTACCCCAAATGGACAGGATAAATTAACTAGGGTTAATAATTTCAATGGGAACCCATTTATTAAAATTACTTATCAAATTTTAATTTAATACTTTTATGATTAATGGATCTATTATAGATAAATAACATCATTATGAAACATTATTTTAAAATTAATTTTTTACAAAAATAATATTATTATATATAGCATATTATATAGATAGATTAAGAATATTTTTTATATAAGGAGAAATTATATATTCTAGAGTAACACCTTATTGAGTAACCAAGTGTTGAAGTTATCTATAAAGTTAATATAGATTCATATAATAAGTATAAAAGGATTGACCAAGGTTTTCAATGGAATTTTATGAAAATTTACCGAATGAATTTTCGTATCATATCTTCAATATTATTGGGTTTTTTAATGATTATAAAAATGATTTATTAATATAATGGATTATTGATAGTGGAGGTTTTCTAAAGGATTATTTTGGTTAAGGAATTAATTATATTTTAATATATATATATATATATATATATATTCCAAAAATAATAATTAATTCAAGAAAATATTACTTGATATTCTCAATGTGTTTATTATAGATGAAGTATAAATATGATGGTTAGGTTCTTCTATTGTACTAATATTATAAGTGGGTAAAATTTTAAAATAAAAGAAGAAAGGTTAGTTGGAGAGTCTAGAAATGATTCATTTTAATATCCAATAATGTTCATTGAAACTTAATTGTTAAATCAGTAAGGAAATATTAATTATTCCACATTATGGAATTAGTAGGGATACTTGAAGGTGGTTGTAAATCTATATGTAATATAATGTTAGTAATCAGTGTTATGGAAATCAAAATTTTCTGGATGGAATAAAATAAAAAATTTATACATTACAATTGTTATGACTATACAAGGGAATAAAATAAATTCAAGAATTGAGATAGTTTAAAGAATGAATTTATGTTATAATTCAAAGAGTTTCTTTATAAATGTTATAAATATAATGGAATTTATCAAGATTAGATGGATCAAAATAAAACATGTGTACCATAATATCATTTCTCTTATATATTAATAGGTTTTTTTCTTAAATATGTTTTTTATAAAAAAGTATTATATAATTAATTTAATACACATGTTTTTGTATTCATCATATTCTAAAACATGTTTTGAAAAGGTGACAAGGATAAATTTTTTTATCTATAACAATGTTTCTTTCTAAATATATTTTAAAATATTCTATAATACATTCCCACTACCCTTCAGTGTCATATTTTGAATAATTTTATTCATTCTAGAGAGAAATGATTTGGAAACATATAATATAATAAATTATGTGAAAATAATAGTTTATTTGTTAAATATTATTATTAAATGTAAATAAGTGTTTTCTCAAACATAATTGTGCTTTTTTTTATTAAAATGATATTCTAAAAAAGAGTATATCATTAAAGAGTCCAGTGGTAGTTAGTATAGATATAAAATGTTTATAATTAAAAAATAAATTATTATACTAGTCTAAAATTATAGGGATTTTACACTTATTATCTAAAATGATTTTGGATATGTGGCGGTAAATAAAAATGTAAAATTTATATTTTCATTCCTTAATAATGTGAATACCACAAATTCGTAAAACATTATTCTAATAAAAGAATTAATCTAAACTAAATATACTAAAATATTTTAGTGTGTGGAAGTAAAGAATAATGTAATGATTTATATTTAGTTACCATACCAACGTAAATTCCTATTTATCCTAAATGTTGTCTAGGATGTGTTGGTATGAGGTATTGTAAATAGTTACATTATTTACCAAAATATATCTAGAAAAATTTTATATGAAGGATTATAATTATGGTGATGTTATACTTAGAAAACTTTAGTGAAGACAATAGATGTTATTATCATTATAAAATTATATTTTATAATGTTAAAGATCTTGAATATGTTTAAGGAGTTAGACATTAGGAATATTATTTAAAAAATATACCATTATTGAAACATTATTTATTCATATATTTGACCCAATAAAGAGTTTAGTGGGTGGATTTTATCTACTTGTCATATATAAATGTGGTAGGAATTACATATAAATGTAATGAGTTAATAAAACCATATAATTTGGATCTAACATATAGATGATTTGGAATTAAATCATATATAATGTGATGTACATGTGATAATTTTGTTCTTTTCTATGTTGTCATAAATTTATTTTATTAATATAAAATGTGTCATATAAAAAGAAATATAAAATTTATCCTTATTTCGTATTATTTACACAAATGTATATATTCAAATAAATTTTATTAAATGTAATGTTAATTGAACTATAAATGTACAAATTTGAGTTATCCATAAATAATGTTTCACATTGAGTATTAAAGATTTTGATGAAAATTTAGGGATAAAATTTTTACGGTTCTTGTATTAAGATATATAATATACTCACAAAGCCCAGAAATGGCTTTTTTGTGCATTAGATATCCCAAATTATAAAACATGGATGGTATTACACTATGTAATTATTATACTAGGGATGTATAGATCATATAAGAGTCCTCACTATCTATGGTTAGTGATATACCTATCATGAGAACTATCATAACTCGATACCTTTCTTACAAAATACTAAAAGATTAGATCTTAATGGAATGGTTTTGTATGGTGTCGATCATGTCATTAGTTAGATTTCAATAAAGATGGTTGTTTTTCTTATGTATAACGAGTATGAAATCTGGTCCCTCGATTTAGATTTACTAATGAATTTTTCGAAATATGAAGATAGTACATATGATGTTATTATCTATTCTAATGAGGTAAAAGTGTTGTTATCACCCATAAAGGTGAATAAAATGTGATCTATTCTTTAGTATGGTCTTTATATACTTTAATAATTAATAACATGGGAGTTATTAATATGTCATTGACATGATCTGTGTCTTATTGTCACTCGATATCTTATAAAGAAGGAATGTTTAAGAGTTCATGATATCATGTGATGTGATCCATGGACATAGGTATAGATATACATGTGTTTTATGAAGATCATTCCAAATACCTTTGTTGCTTGAGTAACACAAATGCATTTATATGGACTCCTTTTTGAATACTTTTATGGATTTAGATATTAAAATTTATTATCCACACTGTAATGTCCCTTAGGGTCACACTTTGTGTTTTACTATATGATGATTGAGTTTGACTAATATATATTCTCTAAAACTATTTTACAATTAACCCAAAAGTATATTTTATGAGTTTAACAAAGTATTTCATATGATGTGACACATAGTGAGGTTATTAATATCTTTCCAAAAGTGGGTTGAGGGACATTTAGAAGAATTTTGGGATATGGTTTTACAAGTAATCATATTTGAAATAGTATAAGGTGAAATGTGACATAAGTCATTTAGGATTTCTAGCTATGGGGAGATTGAAGAAGATATTCTATAATGCCTAAAATACTTATGATGTAAAAAGGGATAAATTGTATTCAATGATAATGGTATATTGAAATGCATGGTTCTATGGTACATTATATATCAATTATAATGTATGATTAGATTATTTCATATGGTAAATAATGTGATTCCATGATACCATCATAGATTTATTTTTAGTTGATGAAATTTATGTTTTAATGATTTTGAATTCTTCAAAATTAGATATCATTAAATAAATCATTTCATAAGATAAAATAAATGGTATTTCATTGAATTCATGAAATGGTTTAATGAGTCTGAATAAATATTTCTTAATGCATTATAATTCATGATTAATTTCATGAAAAGGGAAGGATCGTCCTTGAGGGACATATATAAGAGTCCACTGCCATTTTATAGATGTATTTTTTCTTATTTATTCTTGGGAAGGCTCCCTTAAACCCAAATCCCTCTTTCTACATCCATTTTTTTAGTACGAGGTTCTATAATTCTAGATGATATATTCAATCCATCCTGAACACTAAGTGATTCATATTCTTTTGGAAACCTCCTTATTTGGGATGCATTTTAGATTTCACTCATTGTAATCTTCATCAAAATCATATGTCTATGGATAGAAATAGTAGTTGTAGAATTCGTGAATCATAAACAGTTATATTTAATTAATTTTTTACATTAGTTGTGATTTCATTTTCCTAGAATGGGGATCTGGTTTTAGGTTTCTTTATTTATTATATTATGATAATTTTTTTTTGTTAAATCCCTTCTCAGACTAGAAAATAATTTCCCCAAAACCAAGTTCCTATAAAATATACTTTTTAGGGAATACAGTATTCCTACGTAATGCACCATATTTTGAGTAAATATATTATTGGAATACAATATCCATAAGTGAATAAAAATACCTTATATTTAACATGTGTGGTTGATAAATGGTTTCTCAATACAACATAGATACTAGGGATCCTCAAAAATCAAAACAACATGGAATTTGTCTCTCTATTCTCTCTCAAGTGGTGGTTGGGTAGTGAATGGAGAATAAAAAATCACCATAGATTATATAACAAAGATAAAATTATATACTAAAAATAGATATAACTTAATTTTCCATTTCTTTTCCACTATAACTTCCCCTTTTTTAGATTAATCCTTGCTAAAGAGTATGTTCAATTTAGACACTATAAAATGGTAATCCAAATAATTAAAGGTTTATACAAATATTACTACATGATTTCCATATTTAGAGATTTAGAATGAAATTATAAATATGGTAATCTCCATCTTAACAATATCTCCGCATAATTATTCCCTCTTCTATACATCATAACTATATCATTTTTCCATAATATAACAAGTAAAACATCAGTAATACTTCAACAATTGAAATACAGAATATGAAATCCCATAACTTATTCTCATAATAATGTTAATTCCTCATCATCTGAGTAATAAATAAATTCATATATTGGAATACCATAACCATTTGCATCCAATTAAAAATTATATCCAAAAACCCTTTAAAATTAATATCTCTTTTGATTTGTATGAAATACCACATATATTAACATCTTAAAGATAAAACCCACAATATATTTAATCTAGAATAAAACATTTAATCTCACTAACTCATTAAAATCCTCCAATGACACACTATAATGATAAAATGAAAATGTTTACAATTAAAAAATATTATTCCAATAATCAACAACACAACATAATTAATTACATACCTATAGAATAGGGTACCATATACCAAACGTGAATTGTAATTTTTTTCTTTCCATAGCATGTATATAGATAGTTTTACATTATCTATTCTTAATATAATAGTGTTATTCCTTCTATGTACATTATTTACATTCTAATTCCCATGTATTACATGTCTTATAAAAATGTTATAACATTTACCATATATAATTAGAACCAAAAGATAATATAATAATAATATTAAAAATATGACATGTGGTCTAGATAACTCATTCTAGTAAGACACAAGTGATTTTATGACTATGAGGTGCTAGAGGATTATAATTATTGAGACTTCTTCTATTGAATTTTCCACATGGTAATGTCAAGTATAAGATATTATGTGTGTGAACCACTAATAATAACACTATGTGTTTCTTGTGCCATTTTACATTCCTATCCCAGAGAATGTTTACCAATTTCTCAACATTAAATCATTATAAATGTGTATCATTTGGTCATGTAATTCAAAATAATATGAAAAATATGACAATTTATGTTTTTGGAGAGGCATATTACATTGGATTCATCCTTGGGGATATAGAATTGGTTGAATTATCAAGATAATATGTGTCACTTCAAAAATTATAAAAGTTATCTTTGTCCACATTAGTGAGCTATTAGATCACTGAATAAGTCCATAGATATAATATATGAAGTCATGTACTTCCAATACAATGAAACAAATAATTCATTAATTGATAACGACTTATATTATGTCTCCTGCATTATATGGTATGGTAATAAAAGGATATTATATTTCAAAACATGAGTTCATAGGATGAAGTCATGTCTTTGAACTGCCCTTATCTTTTAAGGGTCTATGATGTGTTTCTAGATACTTATCTTGGTTTATGATTACAAATCACATATATCATGAAAAGGTCATATAGATTCACACACAAATTATATCCATATGTACAAAAAATTCATTTGAATTGGAGTCTAGGATAATGTGCGGCCAATTTCATGGGATAGTGAATGCTAGATTATAAATGATCATAAATAAATAATAAATAAATTTATTTATATATTATTCATGTTTAGAATAATTATAATTGAATTTATTTTTCAAGGTATTTACAAGTTATTTAAATTTAAATAACATTATATGAGAAATTTATTTTATTGTGAATTTTTAATATTTGATCAGTTTAGATCTTTATGAGGGGGAAATTCTGAATTAATGGCCCGTATATGAAAATAATAATTTTGAAAGTTTCATAACATAGTGTTAATGTATTTTTGATATTTATGGAATGTTTTATAAGCCTTTTCTGTCCTTTTTTTATTTTTTCTATATAATTATTCATAAGGACCAAAACACAATTTCAACAAACATTAATTGTCAATATATATTTCTTACACAAAAATATGAGTGTCCACCCCCCTTTCCCATATTCTATCACCACCCATAACCTCTCACAAGTTCTAATAATAAGAAAAAAGGTATCATCTGGAACGTGTTGATATAAGTTTCTATGATCTTATCATGATCTAAGGGTCATTATGAAGCTCATGATTATTCCATTTCAGTGAAAAGAAATACTAAAATTTCATTATCTGGTTTTTGGTTCTCTTTTGGATGATCTAGGGGGATTCATACCTGGATCCTTCAATCAATGAAAATCCTATGATAAGGGGATCTTTATGTGGTATCAGGAATGAATGAGGAACTACTACATTAAATTATTTCTGGCTTAAAATTATTATATGAATATCATGGAAGAATTTTGGAACCATTATATTGGATATTATGTTATGACATAGATCCATCCGAAAAAGTTTAAAATTATGATTCAAGAATGCATATTAAAATTCTAGGATCGTTCAAGTGGTATCAAAGCTATCATGAAAAACTTTATATTGAATTTATTAGTTGTATTTTCAAAGATCCGTGTAGAAGGGATTTATATGAATTCAATGACTTTTTCAATCAATGTTTGAATGTCCATGTAATGGTCATATAATTATTTATTGATTAATTATATATTATTATTAATATTTATTATTAATTGAAAAATAGGTATACAACCGGTTAATAATAACCCATAGATTAATAGTTCCTCAGAGGTGAATAGTGTGAAATAGGGGAGTAAGCTTGTAATTTCTTCAAAAAATCAACCATTGCCTTATGATTTATGGGGGGAGGGGTTGTTTTAGGAAATAATTATTCCATACAGGCACATAGGTGTTTTAATAAAAAATTACAATTATGTTTATAAAAACAATCTACTTGACTCAATTTCACCACCCATACTAGATGGGTGATGACCATTCTCTCTAACTTGTGGAAAACCTTGGTTATTTTTTAATTTATATAAAAAAATAAAACAACTCATGATCACGTCATTGTTTTTTCCAAGAATGTTTAATTATTTTTGTATGTGTGGATGTGACACAATGACATAGGACAGTTAATGAGAATTCATAAATAAAATCAATGAACTTGTATGGTGAATGATATCTATTTATTCATGGTTAATGTTTTGAGTGTGATTCATAAGATGAAGTATGGTAAATATAATTATAATTTATTCGTAAAAAATGAATAAATTATAATATAATTAAATGAAAATATTAAGTAAAAAATGAATTCATTCACTTTAGTTATAATGAAAGCACAGTTTACTGTTCCCATAAACAATTGATGGGGGTGTAGCCTCTTATAGAATAGTTATAACAATATTCATGGGTAGAATTAATTTGAATTAGAATCAAAGAAATATCCATTGATAGTTGAGAAAAATTTTAGAGGAATTTCTATAGAAAATCCATTTTAAGTATTTATAGTAGATGAGACTCCACTTAATAGAACATGAAGTCAAGAGTTAAAAGGATTTTCTAGTTAAAATCCAAAATTGAACTCTAAGAGTGGTGATGATTCCATAACATTGTCTATAATGAAAGGATTGCAGATCATCTTCCAATAGAATGTCCAAAAAAAATTAATATTAGGAATATATTAGTTTTGGGATACTTATATTTTATTAAAATATTGGGAGACATATAAGATTAATATATCAATAATTTTAAAATAACGATAATAAAAATAATTTTATAATTTTTTATTTTTTAGAAAATTATAATTTAAACCATCAACTTCTCTACAATCTCTTTTTGAAAAATATAATTTCCTCAAAATCACAAATTTCCAAGAGTGGTACAGTCAATTATAACAAGTAATACTATAATAAATTAACTTCTATTTGGTGAATTAACCTATAACAAATCACCTACCATAGGGAGCGAGTGAGAATGATAACTATTCATATAATAGGGATATTGAGGTTTCAGAATATGTTTAATACTTCATGTAGTCATCTATATACAGTGATATAAAGATGAGATATAAGGATATGGTTATACCATGTTGTCTCATCTCTAAGATGTCTATGTGGAGAATGTTAAGGGTGAAACAAATGAGATTATCATTAAACTAAACACAATTAAAATTTAAATATAAATTCCAAGATAGTCCTTAAGTACTCAAGAGGTTATTGTAAATTCACCTAAATGAAAATTTGATATTCAATTTGAATAAAAATAACTCAAAATATCTCATTATCTCATACATATAACCTATTTCCTCTAGAGTCATTAAGAATTATAAAATTAATAGTGTGAAGACACCATTTAAATATAATTTATATGATGTTCACTACCATGACTCGACCATCCTGAAACCCTCTTTTGTAGGTAGTGAAGTCATGTGTCACTCTAGAATCTTTCCTGTAATAGTCTGTAGGTTGGAGTCTAGAATTTTGGGTATTTTCACACCTATGTGTGGCAATACCCTCAATATTCCTAATACTGAAAATTATTTTTTATTATAAATAAAGACACTTTTGAGGTCAAAGTGAGAAACCATAAGTTCCAACAAGCACCCAATAACGACAAACATAAGATCAGAAACAACCACATCCAAGCCAAAGCAGCGACCGATAACTCCAAAGAAGGACCACTCGACGATCCCATGCAAGCTTGGTCCCTCCCAATGGAAAACCATCCCTCCGTATCCACCACATCCCAAATGGCCTGTAGAGGAAGAATCAGCACACTCTCGCCCATCTAAGCCGAACTGACCCTTCCACATTCCTCACACAACCAGATTGGTAACTCAATAAAGCATAAGCTAGGAAATAAGTAAAATAGAGTCATTGAAAACTAGTTGAATCCTACCAGAGTCAGAGTCTCTAACCAGCCTCCAGGATAAATTAGACACCTGTAGAAGAGGATCCCCCCCTTATCATATCTTTAAAGGCAGAAGTCAGTTTGTTCCAGACCTACATATACTCATCAAGTCCGATCAACCCCTTAATGAAGCCTCCAACCAGGATCGTGTCCTGTTTATCAACCCAAATATACTATTCCTCATTAAGCAACACTTCAAGATTCCTACCCGTCATCTTGGATGCATCCTCTTCTAAGGCGTTGAGGAATAACACCTGCTCTGTCACCACATCACCCGAACTTAAGACCAAATTCGGGGAAGGGCCAAGCTGTCCAGGTGACTTTAGACTGATCTCCTTGTCCAGCTTCTCATCCAAGATATTCTTTTTAGATCGGGTCTTCATAGGAGGAGGTAAGGAGGAGTAATCCTTCCTACCCCTCCTCCCTCTCTTCCTCCTGATACCCTTGGAACTGACTTCTGCTTCTGAGAAACTTCTACAGACCTCATCCTGTTCAGATTCCCTTCCACCATCTTCACCCTCTTCCTCATCTAGGGCAATTGAATCAGTTCTGAGATCCTCCTCGGCCAGCCTCTCGTACCTGTTACTGAAGACTACAGGATTTCGGACTGGAGAAATAACCTCTGGCAGGAAGGCAGGCCCCGACCCCCCTACATCTCCAAGGCTGGTCTGGGTCTGCACCTCCAAACCATGACCTATCATTTGTCTAGGGGCGGTACCCAGATCAGTCCCCACCCCACTAGTCCCTTCCTTCCACAAGAAAAAATCTTTCCCAACTCCTGATCCCTCCAGAAAAACAGGTTGATCAAAACCCCTGCCCATATATTGGAGCTGGAGATTCTGATCCTCCGAGCCCCTAGCCAAAACACCTATGGCCTCCATTCTGGTAGTATCACCTATAGGTAGGGATAACCGCTCTGAATCCCCTTCTGCAAGACCCCGCACCTCATTCCCCATGCTGCTAAATGCCAGGGAAACACCCAAGTCCTTCTTGGGGCCTTTTACAACCGCCTCCACCTGAGGTTCCAAAACTTTCACTCTCTCCTTCACCACTGTACCTGCAGAACCCGCTCTCCCCGAGTTAGTATGAACCACTGCCGACGCATTGGCAGAACTGGGAAACCCCACCCCAGGTTGGCCATGAGACCCCTGGTCCTGGACACCCCGAAGTGCCTCAATCTATTCACTGGTGTCCGAAGGCACCTCTTATGACCTCAGTGTGTGCGCAACAAGTTCATTTCCATTTCCAGGACCGGCTCCCTTGCCCTCGGCCTGACCTGAGTCACCCTTTCTCACTGAGGAAGTGCCAGCCACAACCGCCAAAGTCCTTTTGCGGCACTCCTCAACGCGGTGGCCCTGTTGATGGTAGAAGTCACAGAACAAAGACCAGGATTCATAGTATATTCTTTGCACGTACCTGTATTGGCCTTCGATCACAACCCATACCTTGTCGGGTAGAGGACGGGATAACTCCATTTCAACACAAATTTGCGCAACAATTGGGTGCACCAAGGAATCGGTCTTCCAATCCGCACAGAGGAAATGACCAATAGAATTACCTATTGATTGGAGGAGCACTGGATTCTAAAATGGAAGCGGTAACCCCGGGAGTTGAATCCAGATTTCTGACGATGAAGAGTCACGATTCATGTTCAAATCAAATGTCCATCGATGTAAAAATAATGTAAAACCTCTCACAGATCTGCTTGTATGAGACCAATCCCGTGCCAGGTCATCTTCGTCTGCAAGAAAAACAATAATTTGGCGTGGTCCAAGGAGTCCGACAACCGCACGGTGACCTAAACCCCATTCTTGGTTCACACACCTCTCGAACATCTCAACCGGAGGTCTACGCCAAGTGAACTTTGCGACCAGGGCCATAGAAAGAAGTGACGAAGCTTCAGAAAATTCTTTGGCCGAAATCGGGACAACTGGATGTCCATTGCAGATTCCAGGTACCCTTGGAGAGACGTCGATGCTGGGGAGGAGAGGGCTTCTCTTGGGTACAACCTCCCGAGAAGGAAGATCCTACCCCTCCCCCCGAAGGGGAGGGGCCGTCGTCACCGCCATGAATCTAGGTCATCGTCATCGAAGGGTTACAGAGCGCCACCATAGCAGGATCAATATTCCTAATAAAATAATAATAAATTACCTATCAAATACATGTAAATAAATGAAACAATTAACATTTCTCATTATCTTTAACATCCCAGGTAAATAAAGGATATGATATTTTCATATTAATTAATATTTTTCAAGTAAATATTAATATTAATTTAAAGGAGATGCTATGTTCGATGGCGTATCCTCCATTCAAAAATGGGTTTCTCTGAAATCTTATGTTGCACACAATGTTGAGTCACATTGAAAATATAATAGTATTATTTTAAATGGTTGTTAAGGCATAGCTGTTTTATTGGTGGGAATGAATAAAACTATCTAAAATATGATTAGAAATGTTTGTTAAATGTTTTTACATTTATCCAAAAAAATTTAGAGGCTTAAATTGTGATTGAATCAAATTTTAAGCTTGAAAAACTCTAATATTTTTAAAAGGTCATTTTCCAACTTTTGATGGAGAACCCCTTTTAAATCTTGTTTTGGACACTTTTATATGTTCTATTAGAAAAAATAAACATATTATTTAGAATAGGTACATCAAAATTTACTTTGGGTTAATTTTTGGTATTTTTTTGATAATGTTTTTTAATAAATTGGGAAAAATAATGCATTTTAAATCAAAACTATCTTTTCACATGATTTATTTATATAGTTATATTGTCCTTTTAATTTTTTTTAAAGTTTAATTGGATTATATTTTTACCATTTAATTCCATTTTGGTCATTTTAAGTAATTTCAAATATTAAATAGACATAATCACAAGCCAATCTTTTGATAGTAATTATTTCATAAAAACACATTTTTTGGTTTTGACAACAGAAATTAATTTTATATTAATTTATGAAACTTATGTGTTTTAAGTTCATAAAAATGGATTAAATATTTAGAATCAAGAGGTCCAAATTGTGTAACTAGGTATCTCTTATTTTTAGATATTATGAATAGTTACTTTAGTAAATATTTTATTTACTATGCTTAAAGGGTAAATCTAGTAAATAAGGGTAAAAATAATATCATAATAGTAATAAATTACCCAAACATGTGTCTTAACCCTATTCGATGATATATTAATGACCATTCTCATCCTTGGGTAGATTTTTGGGACCCCATGGAGCCACTTGTACGTGAAAATGACATTTTATAAAAATTAATTTAAAGTTAAGAAAAATGTAACATAAACATGTATGTTTTAGTAAACAATTTTTCATATTGGAATATATATGTGATATTTTCAACTATAAATAGTACTTAGAAAGATAGTGAGATTTCATGCATCAAGGTATTTTATTTATAATTTTTAGACATCATATAAATAAAATTATTTATGACACAATGGTGATATAGTGATTACCTAATTAAGGAATGGTTTAAATAAATGAGATTATAAATATTAAAATCAATTTATTTTGAAACTTTTTATGCCATCCACAAATTTTATGGATGATTATAAATTTTTATATTTGAATTATATAGGTTGATCGAAATAAACAAGTTGTTATAGATTTTATTAAAAATCATGATATGAATAGTTTATAAATTTACATAAATGAGTTTTTTAAATGAATATTATTTTATTAAATTATAAAATAATCCTAAAAAATGAATATTTGATCAATTGACATATATTATGTCAGAAATTTTATTAATGATCCATTTTTGGGTCACTTATTATTTTAAAATAAATATATTAACCATACAGTATGAATATACAAGAGGACATGGTAAATGTTAAATTAGTTAACTATAGGATAAAGTTTAAATATAAGGTTAATTTTATTTCTAAAACTTGTCTAAAACCCCTTTAATGTGAATATCTATAACAATACTCACCTTATCTTAGAATTAAATTATTTTGGGGAATTTTTAAAATGGAAATTTAGTCTATAAAAAAAATTAGATTTTCCAAAAGAGCCCCTTCTCCCTCTTATAAACGACCACCACCTCTAACCCATTACTCAAACCTCCCAATACCCTTGGATCATCTGAAGTATACTCCAATAAGATCCCAACATCCCCCTATTCCACCTAGAATCCTTACTTTGGGAATAAGTAAATTCAATAAATCCTTTCGGTTCAAACCAATTGGAGTTACCAGATTTAATGAAGATTAAAGAACGAATGAGTCAAGTCAGACATGAGGTAAGGGACTTCACATCAATATACTTCAAGGAGGAATACTTTTATTTATACATTAAATTATTTTCTACATTGTATAATAAACCCTTTTGACTATCCCTTTTATTCAAACAGAATATTTTTTTACGAAGCATTTTACTAAACGATAAAAAGAATGTTTCTTTTTAATATATGCAGTGATAACGACCTTTCTTCTACTGTGAGTATTATTGGATATTTTTATTCCTTAACAAGTTGTAATGTTTTTAAAAGAAAAATAAATACCATATACTATTTTTAAGTATTTTGGTATTTCAAAAGCTTTTTAGAAATAAATTATTATGTCAATATATTGAAATATTATATTGGGATTGTAATGTGGAAATTTTATCATTCTTCTAGGATTTTTTAGGTGTT
The DNA here is from genome assembly GCA_963277665.1 of Viscum album. Classification (NCBI taxonomy): domain Eukaryota; kingdom Viridiplantae; phylum Streptophyta; class Magnoliopsida; order Santalales; family Viscaceae; genus Viscum; species Viscum album. The sequence continues at coordinate 899,429,397 of OY728120.1, forward strand.
ATGATTATGTTATAGTTCTTGGGAATTTTTTACACATACAAGTGGTTCCATGATAAGCCTAGGGCGGGTGAGACTATGATATCTCTCCATTGCATTAGGTAATGTGACAGAGGAAAACATTAATGTTTCTCCTAAGATATTTAAAAAATATACTTTGATGGGTATTCCAAATGTAACACCCTACATAACTGTCAATACTACAATGTAAGTATGTTATTTATTCTACAAGTAAAATTTATGATTTATTATTTCTATGTGTTATTCATAAATATTATGATTTCATGAGGTATGTTAAATATCTTATGTTTTATGACTGAAAATATTACTTTCATTGATTGAATGTATTGATGGACTAGTGTTTTCATTCCTTATTTTATAACCCTTACTGAGATTTTTATTCTCATCCCATGTTTTTGAAAAAAAAAATTAAATGGAATAAGGAAGGGTAAGAGAAAGGAATAATTCAAGAATATTTTTATCAAGAAAATAATTCTTGTTTTATTTTAAGAGTTTTTATTTTTTGAAAAAATAGATACAGAGTTGAAGTGTCTACTTTGTAATTTTTGAGATGTAATGTAATAGTTATTGAATAATTATCTAAAACTATAAACCTGAAAATCTCCTCAATGTTGATTCTTTCCATAAATCAAGATTATGTAATGTTTAAGGATGGGGCCTTACAGTTTGTAACAAGGGTTGGTTTAGACTACTTTAGGATTTAAAATATTTTTAAATTAATATACATAACTTATTGTTGGTTCAGATTGAAATGATATAGAATTTAAAAATTACCATTTTTCTTCACCTAAGATATTTTAGTTCCTAGAATGGTTTTCCATAGATGAAACATGGTAGCTATGATGGGTCGACATCCGGAGTAAAACAACTTTCCAAATCAGCAACCTAAGATGGTCAAAATCGTGAGTGAATAGTTTGTTGTAGTGATGGCATAGTTGCCCTAGGCTAAAAATGGTGGTGGTATACATGCATGAGATAAACCAGATCAACCCTAGTAGAACATGTCTATAGTGGAGCATTTCATGAGGCAACATCCCCCATCATTTAGAGCATCATCACACCTTGTTCTGGCTGAAGGGTGGATTAATGAACTGGAAATGATTTTCGATGTCATGGGGTGTTTAGAACATCAAAAGGTTAGTCTTGATGTTTACCATTTTAAAGGTGAAGCCGGTCAGTGGTGGTCGATGGTTAAAAATATTAAGGGTATTGAGGAGATTGATTCTCTTTTTTTGGGATGAATTCAATAGTATGTTTATTGAGAAATATTTTCCTAATGTGGTTTGACTTAGGATGGAGAAACAATTCATGGAATTGATAAGGAGTATGAATCAGTGGCTACTTGTGAAGAAACTTTCACATGAATGGAAAGGTATGATCAAAATTTCACAAAAGATATTCATAGTAAAATCAATCATTTTTACATAGGATTGAAGCTACTTTATTAAAGGGCTTTATCTTTTCGTGAGTTCAAATGTTATGAAAAACTAGTTCAATGTGAAAATAAGGTGGAAATTGAGTTTTCAAATGATAAATTGTTCTATTAAAGACAATAGAATAAGATGTCAAGGTGTCAGATGAAAGGGAAGAACTCTTAAAAAAGGCTGATGGTATGAAACTTAAGTTTATAGTTAGTAAAAACTGTTATAAAAAGAACATTGGGGAATGCCTTTTGAATTCTGGTAAATCCTATCGATGTGGTAAAAAGGGACATAAGGCTTGTTATTTCACTAAAAAAGATCTAGGTAATGGTAATAAAAAATATGATTTATAGTCTATAAAATGTTTTAAGAGAAATGTAATGGGTCATTATGAAAATGAGTGTCCAACAAAGTACTCAACTAAGGGAAAGAAGGTAGACTATAAGCAGAAAGGTGAGGTGAAATCCTTTGAAACTACTTCAGTAGATGTCGAGCCATCTAATGAAGTAGTATCTGGAACACTATTTTTTTATTCAGATTATGCCAATATGTTTTTTTATTCAAGGTCTACACATTCATTCATTTTTTGGAAATTTTATCTTAAATTAGGAATTCCATCTCAAGATATAAATCCGGAAGTTATGGTAGAAAACACTAGGAGGAAATGTTGAGAAAAAAAGAGATTATAAGAACCTTCATGTCCTCGTGTGCAGAAAGAATCTACCTATAAACCTTATTTTTTTTCTTCAATTAGAGTTTGATTTTATTTTAGGCATGCACTGGCCTTCCATTTATCATGATAAGATTGATTGCAGAGCTAAATAGGCTTCTTTTCAGAAATAATTTCAGTTTGTGTACAAGGATGAACCCTTAATTTTGATAACATATCTTGAAGATGAGAAACTAGTAAAATATGGAAATTAATGTTACCTTGAACATATTATTGAAAACAAATTAACTATTAATATTAACGATGTTCCAGTGTTAAATGAGTATCTTGATGTTTTTCCTGATGGGTTTCCTAGTATTATACTTGATCAGGATGTTGTGTTTACTATTGACTTAGTTCCTAAAGATAAGACAAATTGAAAACCCCCTTATCGAATGGCTCAAATTTACCTTTTAGAGTTACATAAGCAATTGTAGGAGTCATTAGATAATGTTTTCAATTTACTTATCACATCACCATGGGGTGCTATTTTCTTGTTTGTTAAAAAGAAATATGGTTCAGTGAGACATTTAATTGATTAAGAGCATTTAAAAACATCACTGTTAAGAACAAGTATCCTTTACCTCAAATCGATGATTTATTTGATCAGCTCCAGGGAGATAAGTATTTTTCAAAGATTGGCTTAGGGTTGGGGTACCATCAGATAAAAGAAAAGGAAGAAAAAATTCTAAAGTCCAGGTTTCATACTAGATATGTCCATTATGAATTTGTAGTTATGCCTGTTGGGTTAACCAATGAACCTATTGTATTCATGGATATTATGAATATAATTTTCTGTTAATTATTGGATAAGTTTGTAGTTGTGTTTATTGATGATATTTTGGTTTATAAAAAAAGTAAATAGGAATATGAGAGTTATTTAAGGGTTGTATTGCTAACCTTAAAAGAAAAGAAATTGTATGGGAAATTCAGCAATTGTGTCTATTAGTAAAAAAAGATTTCACCCCTTGGTCACATCATTTTAAAAAAAATTATAACCATAGATCCTGCTAAAAAAGAGTTGTTAAATAATGGACAGGAACCACAAATATAACCGAGATACGTAGTTTTCTTGGTCTAGCAGGTTTTTACAGGAGTTTTGTCAAAAAAAATCATGGTTATCTAGCCCAATGACTTAGTTAACTGAAAAAGGTGTTAAGTTAATTTGGAAAAAAGAATTTAGGATTATTTTCAGGAATTGAAAATAAGATTCGAGAATGTTCTAGTTTTGGAATTACCGTTCAGAGATGGTGAATTTATTATCCACACTGATACTTTGATGAAAGGACTTGGTTGTATCCTTATGAATAATGATCAGGTAATTTCTTATGATTCACGTCAGTTGAAACCTCATGAGTTAAATTACACTACACATGATTTGGAATTAGATTCTATTGTTTTTTGATTTAAAATTTTAGAGGAATCATCTATACGGAGTAAAATGTGAAATATATACTGACCACAAAAGTCTACAGTATATATTCATTCAGAAAGAATTGAATATTAGACAGAGGAGATTTCTGGATTTAATCAAGGATTATGATTTCATGATTCATTACCATACAAGAAAAGAAAATAAAGTGGATGACACTTCGAGTAAGAAAAGTAACACTACATTAACCATGTTATTTTTGGAAGAAGATAATTTGATTAACAATTTGATAAACGTTGGCATAAAAGTTGTTGGTGCAGAAAATTAATCTATTTTGTTTTAGGTGTCAGTGAAATCATCTCTATTAGAAAAAATTAAGAAAGTGCATAATAAAGAGAGTGATTTAAAGAAAAAGGTAGATTTGGATCAAAATGGTAGGATTCCTGAATTTAGAATTGATAATGATTATATTTTGAGATTTGGGAAATGATTAAGTGTGCCTTGTGATCCACAGTTAAAGAAAGATTTGTTATGTGAAGCTCATAGTTCTCCATCTTTAGTTCATCCTGGAAGTACTATGATATACAGAGATCTTCGGTAATATTACTTGTGGGATGGAATGAAAAGAGATATTGTTGACTTTACTATGAAGTGTTGGACTTTTCAAGAGGTTAAATCAGAGTGGCAGTTACCAAAAGGGATGGTTCAGCCCTTACCATTTCTAGAGTAGAGATGAAAAAATATATCTATTGACATCATTGTGGGATTACCAAATTCATATCTATGTAACAATGAAATCCATGTTATTGTTGATTGATTGACTAAATATTCTTATTTCCTTCCTATTTGAGATACTCTGTCTCTAGATCTACATTTTCAGTTGTATATAAAGAGATAGTCAGGTTTCATTGAGTTCCCCTATCTATTGTATCTAATTGTAATCCAAATATTGCTTTTAACTTTTGGAAAGGCCTTCAGAATTTATTGGGTACTGAATTAAATTTTAGTACTACTTTTTATCATTAATCAAATGGGTAGTCATAATGAGAAATTAAGACATTGGAAGATATTATAAGTGCTTTCTCAATGGATTACCATGGAATTTGGGACCAACATCATTCTTTGGTTGCATTTTCATATAATAACTGTTTTCATTCTAGTGTATAGATCGATCCATTTGAGGCATTATATGGAAAGCGGTGTCGAACTCCAGCTTTTTGGGATGAAGTAGGTTAAAGGAAGTTGATGGGACCAAAATTAGTTGAAGAGAAGGCAGAAAAAGTTCAATTGATTTAGAAGCACATGAGAATAGCTCAGAGCAGGTAGAAATTTTATACAGATAACCAGAGGAAGGGTCTTTTTTCGAGGTAGTTCATCACATCTTTCTCAAAGTTTTTTCATGGAAAAGTGTGATTTGTTTTAGTAAGAAGGTAAATATGAGTCTGAGGTTCATTGGACCCTATGATATCTTGGATAAAGTTGGATCACTTTCCTATAGAGTGGATTTACCCCCATGTTTATCCCAGGTACACAATTTTTTTTTCATGTTTCAATGTTGAGGAAAAGTATATTCAAGATCCATCTCATATTTTTTTGATCGTGATGGGTTAAATGATCCCGTAATGGGCGCTTCCTCCTTAGCGTTCCTTCTCAGCGCCGCCACCCTACTCCCTAGGTTGGCTCGACTCATCATCCCCTCACTCGCGAGCTCGTGGTGGAGGTTCCCCCGTTGCGGTGGCGTTAGGTGACTTTATGGGCCCAGCTGTCTCAGCGTTTCACATCGATGTCGAACTGTCTCTCGCTCAACTCCCATATGCTGGATAGGGCTCCTTGGTGGCATGGTGTTGGTCCAACAGCCGAGTTCCTATCCTCTGTGGTATGTGGTATTTCTACTCGTCCTCTGCTGTGTGTGTGGGTGGTTAATCATGTCTCCTTGAGAGATCGGGTTGGCGGCGATGGGTTTTTTGGTTCTTGTTTTCATGTGGCTTGTGATCGGGTGGCCGGATTTCTTTTTGGTTTCTTGGCATTTGGGTTGATGGAAAAGGTGACTAGTTTTGATCTTGTAGATCCTAGATCTTTAAAGGGTTTTGACGGCTGGTTACAGGTCTGGAGATGTGTTTTGCGATTAAATTGTTTCATTTTGACTACAAGGTGTTGCGTGGATGGAATACGTGGATCCAAGGCTTTAGATGGATTCTTAATTTGATTTTTACAGGTTGATTTCACTTTTTTTGGTTTTGATTATGTTTCTTTTGATTTTGATGGGGAGTTTATTTCCTTTGTTGGACACTTTGGTCGGGATGACGTTGACCTGGTTTCTGGTTCTCGACATAAGCATTAATGGGGGCTCTTACACAATGACGGCGATGAAAGACACCAGTGAATCTTTCTAGTGACTTAGTTGTTGTGGAATCTCTACCATCTCGGTGTGTTTCGAGGCTGGTCATGGTTCGAGATGTTGTAGGGTTCGAGGGATCCTGAGATTCGAGGCCGACGCGTGGGTTCGTGTCCCAAGGCGTGGGGTTTGGTTTTTTCTAATTTTGAATTCTCCTATTGTGGTGATTTGTATTCTGGTTTGTGTTTTGTCTTTTAGGTTACCGGTTTCCCATAAACTGGCTTTTTAGAAATTAAAAAAAATAGATTGCAGGCCATCACATATTTTGAGTCCAATAGTAGTTCAGTTGGAAAAGAATCATTCTTATGAGTAACAACCAGTCTAGATTCTTGATCGAAGAGAGCATATGTTGTGGAATAAGTCAATTCATTGGGTAATGGTTTTGTACAAAAAACATATGGTTGAAGAGGCAACATGAGAATTTTAGAATTCTATGAGAGATAAATTCCCCCACTTATTTGATAAGTGAATAAAAACATTTTGGACTCAATTTCCAATAGGGGGGAGGATGTAACATCCAAGGTAAATAAAGGATATGATATTTTCATATTTATTAACATTTGGGAATTAAATATTAATTTATCTTTAAAGGGGATTCTAAGTTTGATGGTGTACCCACCACATAATAATGGGTTTCTCTGAAATCTTATGTTGCACACAATGTTGAGTCATACTAAAAATATAATATTATAATTTTAAATGGTAGTTAAGACCTAGCCGTTTTATTTGTGGGAATGAACAGAATTAACTGCAATATGATTATACATGTTTGTTAAATGTTTTTACACTTATAAAATTTAATTTAGAGGCTTAAAATGAGGATGAATCTGAATTTAAGCATGAAAAACTCTAATATTTTTAAAAGGTCGTTTTACCTCCTTTTGATGGAGAACCCCTCTTAAATCTATTTTTTGTCATTTTTATATGTTCCATTTGAAAAAAATAATCTTCTTATTTTGAATAGGGACATCAATATTTACTTTGGGTAAATTATTGGTATTTTTCTGATAAATTTCATTTTTTAATGAATAGTGAAATATACTGCATTTTATGTTAAAACTGTCTTTTCGTCTGATTTATTTTTATAGTTAGATTTTCATTTTAATTTTTATTAAAGTGTAATTTGATTAAATTTTACCATTTAATAAAATTTTGGTCATTTTAAGTAATTTCAAATTTCAATTTGGCATAAACACTTGTCTATCTTTTGATAGTTATTATTTCTTAAAAACATGCTTTTTGTTTTTGACAATGGGAAATAATTTTAAATTAGTTTCTACAACATATATGTTTTAAATTTGGGAAAATGGACTCCATATATGGAATAAAGAGTTCAAAATTGTGTAAATAGGTAACTTATTTTTAGACATTATGAATAGTAAATTTAGTAAATACTTTATTTACCATGGTTAATGGGTAAATATAGTAAATAAGGGTAAAAATAATATTATAATAAAACTAAATTACCCTAACATGTGTCCTAACCCTATTAGATGATTTATGTACGAACATGGGATTCCTTGGGTCAATTTTCGTACCCCATGGGTCTACTGGTAAGTGAAAATGACAATTTATAAAAATTAATTTAAAGTTAAAGAAAATGCAACCAAAACATATATCTTTTTGTAAAATAGTTTTTATATGGGGTTATATAAGTGATAACTTCAACTATAAATATACATTAGAAATAGAAATGGATTTTCTAAATCATTTTATTTTATATATAATTTTTAAAAATTAAATAAAAATAATTATTTATGACACAATGGTGATGTAGTGATTAAATTATTAATGAAAGATTTTAATAAATTAGATTATAAATATTAAAATAAATTTATTTTGAAGAATTTTATGCAATAAACTAATTTTATGGATGAGTATAACTTGTTATATTTTAATTAATGTAGGTTATTAGAAATAATCAAGTTGATAATAATTTATTAAAAAGCCTTGATATGAATAGTTTATAAATTAGAATAATGATTTTTTAAAATGAATAATATTTTATTAAATGATAAAATAATCCTAAAAATCTAAAATTTAGCCAAAAGACATATATGATAATAAAATTTTCATTTAGGATCCATTTTTGGGACTCTTGGCATTTATAAAAAATATATTAACCATATAGTATGAATATAAAAGAGGACTTGGTAAACGATAAATTAGTTAACTAAAGGTTTAAGCTATAAGATAAGGTTAATTTTAGGCCCTAAACTTGTCTAAAACAAATTTTCTAAGGGTATTTTGAACAATATTCACCTTATCTTCTAATTAAATGATTTTGGGACCTTATTAAAATCGAAATCCAGTTTATAATAAAATAATATTTTCAAACATTCCTAGAAAGCCCATCCTCCCTCTTATAAAAGGCCACCACATCTAACCCATTACTCACATCTCCCATGCCCAATGGCTCATCCAATATCTGCTCTAATAAGATATCAACATCCCTATCTTCCACCTATAAGACATACTTTGTGAATAAGGAAATTCAATAAGGCCTTTTCGTTCAAACCAAAAGAGTTACACGATTTAAAGGATATTAAAGAACCAATGAGTCAAGTCAGACATGAGGTAAGGGAATTCGTCTCAATACCCTTTCATTGAGTATAGGTTGATATATACATGAATTTATTTTATAATATGAATAATAAAACCCTTTTACATTAACTTTTATTCAAAATTAATATTTTTTACAAAGAGTCTTACTAAATGTCAAAAAGAATGTTTCTTTTTAACATATGTGGTGAAAACAACCTTTCTGCCACCATGAGAATTATTTTATATTTGGAATCCTTAACAATACGTAATGTTCTTAAAATGAAAATAAATATCATATACTCTTTTTATGTATTTTTTAATTGAAAATTATTTTGATAATGGATTGATTATGTCAATATATTGAAATGTTATATTTTGATTGCAATGCGGAAATTTTATCTTTCCTTTATGATTGTTCGTGTGTTATGATTATGTTATGGTTTTTGGGAATTGTATACACATAGGGGTGGTTTTGTGATAAACCTAGGGTAGGTGAGCCTGATATAGCTCTCTAATGCATTAGGTAACGTGACAGAGGAAAATTTTAACGTTTCTCCTACAAGATTTAGGGAATATACTGTGATAGGTATTCCAAACGTTTGTCCATACGTAGCTGTGAAAGATACAACATAAGTATGTTATGGATAACACAAGTTACCTTAATGATTTATGATTTCTATGTGTTATTCATAAATTTTATGATTTCATGAGGTTTGTTAAAGAGATTGTGTTTTATAATTGAAAAGTATGATTTCTTTGATTGTATGTATTGATGGACTAATGTTTCGTTTCCTTATTTTATAACCCTTATTGAGATTTTGAAGATCATACCATGTTTTGGAAATGTTTTTCATAGGTTATAAGGAAGGTTAAGGGAAAGGAATAATTCAAGAAGATTTATATCAAAAAAATAATTTTTATTTTCTTTTAAGAGTTTTTATTCTATGAAAAAATTGATACGGATTAAAAGTGTATACTTTGTAATTTTTGAGATGTAATGTAATAGTTAGGTCTTAATTATTTAAAACTCTAAACTTGGAAATATCCTCAATATAGAATCTTGAAATAACTCATGATTGTGTAAAGTTTAAGGATAGGTCCTTACATTATCAAAATATGACTAGATGAAACATTAACAATAAAATGAGATATAATGAAAGGATATCCTCATAGATCTTTAATCTAGACACTCCAAAATCAACATCCCCTTTCTCCCATGAAATATCCTGTAAAAAAATTCATGTAAACTATATATGGGCGATCACTTGAGAGTACTCAGTAGGATTATTTTTATAAAAATTACAAATCCATGTGCAGTAGATGTTTCAGGATAAATTTATATATGATCAACTAAATATGAACATGTAACAGTGTAGGATATGTGCTAAAAATGTAAGATTGTTGAGACCCCATATAATTATTATAGAACACATGTCTCCCACCATCAATTGTATCACCTTTCATCATCATATTAGTTTAATAATATTATTCTATAAACCCTTGAAAAGAATAATAATTTTAAATATATATTCAAAAAGTTCCGCCATAAATATTACAATCTCTCTTTCCTATTATTTATAAAGTCCTTATTACTTAGATCATGCACAACCTGGTCGTAGAACCCCTGAATAACTAAACATGAATTCAAGCATGAAATAAAATCATACTATCATATTATCCTACATCACTATCTATAAATCATACATTGAATCATTAAACACATCCTTGATTCATTAAAAACTATTTTGTAATAAAACCAATCACATAATATAAAGAACATATCATATGAAATTTTAATTCACATATGGTAAAATAATCATAACCATAGATATAAAATACTTAATAATAAATCATTGTAGAAGTAAATTTATAATAGAAATCATCCCCACATCATACCAAATATCACAAGAGAATCAATATTAATCACCACTATGATAATATAATTCATTACAATAGAATTTAATCATCAAATTATGTATAACTTATTAATATGAAATTCATTATTTTAACCATTTTAAATGTAATCTCATTTCTAATAGTTCAGTCCACATTTGATTAAGAATTTATTTATCTATATATTTATAATGTTGTAATAAATATTTATTCTCTTTAATTATTAGACTTCTTATTTTTTTAAGTTAGATCTATATATAAACTCACATCATCAAATAATTAAACACACAACTCCAAAATCGTCACCCTAATTCTATGATATCTCCAATATAGAACCGCAACTAGAAAACACTTAAAGCCTATATAACCTATTATAAACCAATGAGAAATCCACAAAACCTTTCTTCTATAACTTCTAACTCTATAACCTTTTATTACCCAACACTCATTCCATTAATTACCCCATCCAAGCTTGGGTATCACATACCATATTCCTTGGCACAACTTATATCACCAACCTAAAAAGTATCCCTAGACTATCTCATCTAACGAAGCTCAAAATTATTAATATTAAATATAACCCAAAACATTATTCTAGAGAAAGGAAAAATTTTAATGGTAGAGATCATACATAAGGAAACTAAAAATATTACATATCATAAAAAAAGTATTATATCCATCCCTATCTATTCCACCATGATAAATGGATTGAACCAAAATCCATGATATAATCAAAACTTCCTTAAATCAATCCAAGATACTAGCCTAATTATACACTATTAATTATAAGGGAAACCATACAGTCCAAAACCTGAAGGGAAACTTAGCTAATCTTATAACACTCGTAACTCATTTTAATTCAATATCACCTAAAATTTCATATACATTATATCATATTGGTTTCATTTCTATATTTACATATTTATAACATTTTTCATCTTACATTCCATTTAGAAACATATTATAGCCCAATACTATCCTTATAAACACAAAAATAGTGATATATAATTATCAAATTTCGATCATTTATTCATGGGATAATGATAGATTTAGCTAACATGATTAATTATTATTTATTCATCCCATATAAGAAGATCCAATTCCCTAATAAGAATCTTAAATTATGAAAAAAATACCAAAAAATAAAAATCTTATACGGAAGATAAAACATTAAAATATATAAAGTATAACTAATAAGGAAAGATAAGTTAGTAATAAGTATTAAATTATTGAAATAAGAAAATATGAAATATCCCCTTCCAAAAAAAAGTTCCACAACACCAAGATGGAGAGAAGAGATTAATATAAGTAATAATGAGTCCATATAATAAACCTTTCTCCTAGAAAAAAACCCAAAACCTCATTTCTAAGAGAATATTGTGTTATTATAAATGCTTATATGAATTAAAACCCTTATTTCATACCAAACCTTCGCCACCAAACCTAGGTAGAGGGCATGGACTTACCATAATCTCATAATTTCATTAAAGAGGAAGGATTACAAAGTTTGAAGTTTTACAATAAAGGGCCCTCACATTAAGTTAATTTTGATATGGATTCGCTTAAAGGGATATGGGTAACAAATTTCATTTGATGGGATTAAAGGGTTTATAAATTGAGCGGCTTAAACATATATAAGAGAAGTTTATAATAATAAATAGTACACTAAGAAACATGATATTTTAAAAATGGAATAAAAGTTTTAAGAATCCCCTACCTCATTTCAGTTGTGAAATCCATATCATGGAAGATAAAGTTACATGAAAATAAATAATTAATGAACATTATACATCACATACATCATCGATCCTCTATCCCCAATTCACCTAAACCAAGAAGAAACAATGTTTCCACTATCCATGGATGAAATAAAAAATAATTAAGGATGATTCTTATAGGAAACCATGAATTAATAATAAAATTTAGAAGCATAATTCTCCCACTACCCCATTTAAAATTCATTAAAACACTTGTTTTATATTCTATATGATTGAGAAAAATATCATGGTAGTATTTTTGAAGAAGATCATGGATAATTTAATTATTAATATTTTATAGAAATTAAACCCCTAAAAACATAGTGTGGATCTTGTAGTAACCGTGGTAATTTTAACACAAAATATGACATGATTTATGACTAATAATTTCCTTATCAATCATAATATGTGATTAAATAAAACTACGATATATGATTGATAATTTTATAACATTTTAAAAGTAATATTCAATTGAAAACAATGATTGGGATTTTCATGGAAAAGTGATGACTCATACACAAGGAAGAAATACTCTTACAAATAGGGAAAAATACTCTAATACACAAATAATTTACTTTTACATATTGAATAAATGAATCTTAATTATCATATGAATATTTTGTACGTTTCTAATTTCTCCATTATATTTAAGAGTTACATATACATATCAAGGATTTAATCTTATCTATAAAACTTCTACTTTTATGTATTAACGAATTTTTTTTCATATTTAGAAACTACACTTATGTATCGAATAAATGACTCTTACATGTTAATAAAATACTAATATGTATCAAAAATTTTAAAACTCATTAAATCATAAGGGTCAGATGGGAAATATTTATTATTTTTCCTATAACACTAGTGATATACAATGATAAATATGGTGATATATAAATGTCATTTTAGTTGAAAATATAGGAAACATAAGGGTTATTCTAGAGATAACAATAATACATAAGGGTCATTGTTGAAATTTCAAAAAACAAAAACATAAATATATATGCTAATTTCAATTGAAAATTTTGATAGATAATTTTTCTAATCAATATTAAATTATGATAGAAGGGAAAAAAGATAAGAATAATCAACCACACCTCTTAAATACCACCATATATCTACAAACATTCCACCACACCAAATAGATTCCAAACTAATGGTTCAAAAAATTTCAGCCCCTTTGATCAGTTACCTCTGAAAAAAATCTCATCCTTAAGAATTAAAATAAACCCCTAAAAGATGAACCAACCTATATAACACTGTTGGTAAACCATAGTATTCACATTTGAATATACCAAATGGATTTTGATTAGGAGTGTTATATTTTTTAAAAATTATAGGTAGGGGTAGAGAATGAGATTAAAAAAGAAGATGTCCTTTCCCAACGGTGTCTAGGAGGTTAAAATACTCTAAGTTTATACACCGGAAAATAGAATATATTTATATTTTAGTTATACTAACAGAAGATAAAATTGATGAAGCCCAGGTGGTTTACTTGGATAATTGTTGATATGGTGTCTAGAAGTAATGTAGTAAAATATACGCATAATATGATTGTTTCAATATACTTTACTTTTAGTTATTAACAAGTCCTAAGGAATGATGAAATAACTATCAATCACATGTTTCTACTGAATTTCCTAATAATCCATTTTTTTATTTACAATGTATGAAAAATAATTATTAATAAGAGAATGATAGTTCGATGGTGTTGAAAACATTAATTTCTAGGAATCCACATCTAGAAGTTGTATTATTATGATGTTGAACTATTTGAAAGTTATTAACAATGGTTTTATTGTAGATGTAGGAATGTCATGTGATTTATTTTAGGGGTAATATTGTCTGAAATACACGTGTTGAACTTATGGGAGAAAATTTATCTGTAAATTACCCCTTTAATAATTGAAATGTGGTTGTTTCTTTGATAGAGTTCCTCCAAAAGAAATAATCAAAAAAGATATTCAATGGGAATCCAGAGGAAGATATTATAATAAGAATCTACTTAAAAGATTATATATTAAGTTCCCAAAAACTATAGACTTCAGAAGATATATCCCAAATAATAAAAACAATTTTTAAAATTCATTGAATTTTTTTATGTGTTATGAAAATTTCCTAATACAAATGAGATTTTCCTTAGATAATTCAATGAGATGAAATTCAAAAATTCATGATCATGTAAGAGTCATCTAATTAATTTTTTAAGAGTGTTTTGAAAAAAATAAGAATTTTTTTAAAAACATAAAATTATTTTTACATTGCAATTTTCTTAGTCAAAGATTCATAAGATTCATTCAACCTTTAAAAAAGTTTGTTTTCCAAAATATGGAAAATTTAGGATGATACGGGGAGTTTTAGAAGATGATGTTTTTATAATGATATGATAATATTTTAATTGATAAAAATTATAATGATTCTAGAAGTTATTGTGATTCAAGATAAGTTAAATTTTATTATGTCAAGGAAAAATGTTCTGATAGAATGTTATGAGAAACAGAGGTTCCCCAATGGAATTAACATGAGGAAGATCCTTTGCAGTGGATGGGGAATGTTGTGAGTTGAAAAACTCTCATGAAGACTTATCATATATTTTAATTTTTTTTAATAACATTTAATAGGTTTAATATCAAAAAAACTATGATATTACAAAGAAAACCCCAAGGTAAAATAATTAGAAGATTAATCAAGAGTAACATCGATATATAAATCCATATATAAAAGTAATGATAATTATGGTTATTTTGTGATGATCATGCACCAGAATATAAAATACTAGAGTGGAAGTAGACATTATAAAGGATAACATTAAACATAATAATTTAAAGTCATCCAAAAACACATCAAAGATGCTCTGAGTCGGTAAAATAGCTATGCTGAAAACCATATAAGGGGAATGGGGTTTGATATTGGAGATAAAGTCTTATTTATAATATCACCATGTAAAAGAGTCTTGTTGTTTGGAAATAAAGGGAATCTGATACCAAGGTACAATGGTCCCTTTGAGATCTGCGACCATATAAGAGTTGTGGCCTACAAAATTCACTTCCACCAAATATGGATCAAGTTCATGTTGTGTTTCACATATCACTCTTGATGAAGTACATACTAGATCCCTCACATGTACTGAACTCAAAGGTGGTAGAGCAAGAAGATGATCTCTCTTATGAGAAGCAGCTAGTAAAGATTCTATACCGGGGAGATAATGTCCTATGCAACAAGAAAACCCATCTTATCAATGTTTTGTGGAGGAACCATATGTTTGAACAAAAAACTTGGGAACTGAACAAGGTGATGAAGGATAAATACCCTCACATATTTGTGTAAAATGAGATTTCAAGTGAGAAATTTCATAATGGGGAATAATGTAACAACCCAAAAGTTTTATCAGGGGAAATCCCTTCTTATAATCATGCCTTAAAGTATAATCTATAAAGACCCGAAGCTTATCGTACATGGACATTACATTACTTTTTCGGAATACTTAGTACATAACAAAAACACACACACAAGGATTGTAATAGTTTAGTGTCTTTGGAAACTCGGAACGTAATCTTCTAATCGTGGTGAAAGATCTTCAATATCTCCCATAAAGATCTTCCCTTTTTTTAACCTAAAACCTTTCTTTATATCCTGGGGAAAAGAAAACATAAAAGGGTGACCTCAAATGCTCAACAAGGCAAATAAAGGAAATAAAAAAAATCATATCATATCTTTTTGAAAATCATAACCTGCAAAAGAGATCATAATATATTAACATGGAATAAATCATAGAAGTGAGAATGAGATCCCCATAATCATATCATAAAACTTGAAACTTTGTGTCATACACACATAATCATAGAGAATCATTTCTTGTTAGTCAAGACTCATTGCCAAGACTGTCTTAGTGGACAAAGTCCCTTTCGGAATCGAGTAACCCTCGTTTCAGTCCTGTTTCACTGAACCGGTATAACCAACCGTTCTAGCCCTGTCTATCTCATGAGATATAAAATCTTTACCCAATGCATTGGAGGGATATATAGGTCCCACCCATCTTATAATGAATCCTTTCTTATGTGTGCCACATAATCATAAATCATACATCATCGCATAACCCATGTAATAAAAATGGGACTCTTAAACAACATGACATCATAAAACCATTCATATAAGATAAAGGAATTCATAAACATAATTCCATCACAACATAGTCAAATCAATGTAAAAATATCGATAGAAACAGAACCCTTTATTATCTTAGATGGAAAATAATTTTGATAATACACTTGAATTGAATTCTTGAGGAAAATATCCTTTCTTCTTCAAAATCAATTTCTTTTCACAAAACATCATGCAATTTTAAAAGAAATAGATTTTATTGAAAATAGTCATGAAATCTTTTAGAGGAAGCTTCATTAAAATAAGGCTTTATAAAACAGTAAAAATCCATTCGTGCCGTATAAGTTAAAAAAACATTCTTCGTCCTTTTGTCGGAAAAGTCAAAAAGTACCTCGTACGAAAAACGACAAAAGATTCCTTTCATACATATTACTAAAACTCAACGAAGGGTAAAAATGGATTTAAACAATTGTAGGTGGATGGAAATAATATTACATATTGATGAAACATGGATGTGGATGATAAAATACACCCCAGTAAATACTTACGAATAAACAATCTCGGATAAAAATGAGATTGTGATATTTCCCTTACCTTAGGTCCAATTTGCTTCGTAAGTGTCCGAACCTCCTGTATAATGATTTAAATCATGTTATTGACTTATTCCAGAATCATATTCATTGTTATTATATCATATATGGTCCACTTATGACTTTATATTACCCGTTCTTTTGTAAATTCATGTTAAAGTAGTGTTTTGGGTAAAATCGTCTCATTTGTCGTTTGTGTTTTTAACTTGTAATTATTCATATGATTACTTAGATCATGATTACTTAATTACAGAATATAAAACATGATTTATATATATATATTCAGAATATACATATATAATAAATCAGTAAATGGAAAGAAATACACCGTTCATGGAGACGGTAGTCCGTACGTACGCATGAACTCTGTTTTCGTTTCCTTATTGAATTGAATGGAATTAAGTAGATGACATACATATAAATATAAATAATTACAGTATCATTATTATGTAATATATTTCATTAGTACTTATTATATATACTTTATAATCATTCATTAATGGTTAATCATTGAGAATGAATCTCATTGCGTCGTGGAGACGGTAGTCCGTACGTACGCACGAGCGATGATATCGTTCCCATGGTCGTGGAATTGAGTTGAAGTGTATTTATACTATTTCAGTATCAATATCACTTTATAATAATAATATATAGTTACTCATTAAACCATTATACCCATCCAATTAAGTTGGTGGTGGAAAATAGATTACACCACGGAGTGGAGACGGTATTTCGTACGAACGCACGCGCGGTGATTTCCTTTTTCCGCAGGATGGATAGAAGGTTAATTAGAGTTGTTTCATATTTATAATAAAATATCAGTATCTAAGTAATACTGATGTTATTACTTTATCATGAAACAACTAAAGAAGAAGAAGTTGAAGAAGAATGAAATTGAAAAGATCGGTAATGGTTATTACCTCTTCTTTGAAACGCCTCTTTGAATCCTTCACTTAGGGAACTAAGATTGGTCTTTGAAGAAGACCAGGACCTATAGGATTATTCTAGGGAAGTGGAGAATGTAAAATGTCAGGGGTTGGCCGAGCTTGAGTGCTCAAATTGGTGTGAGGAGGAGGGGGAGGAGGTGCCCTTTTATAAGGGAGGAGAGGGGCACCTTAGGAATATCTCAAAATATTATTTTATATTAAAGTCAAAATCGGTTTATAATGGTTTCAAAGGGTCTTATTTCGAAGCTAAAGTGGGGATGGGTCGAAATCCTATCAACCAATAGGATTTAGACAAGTTTAGGGTATTATTTTATCCTTATCAATTATATTTAACTCTAAGTTAAATAATTTAACTTTTACCGTGTCTTTTTGTTTTCTTTCACTATATGGTTAATACACATACTATAACATGCCAAACGAACCCCAAATTGTTTATTATTAATATATATATCCGTATCTAAGTCATTTGGCCGAAACTTATATTTTTAGGAATAAAATAACAATTAATAATATAATATTTTATTTAAAAACTATTTTGTGTCAATTTTGACACAATTTGATATATAATTTTTGTGAAAGTCATAACAGAATTATATGTTCGAACCAATTTGATTAAATCAACATTAATATATCATAGTGACCTATAAAATTAGTATAATTCATAAAAAGTCTGAAATTACATTTATTTTGGGGTTTATAACATCAATTATGTCAATATTTCATAAATAAGATAATTACTGCATCATCATTGTGTCATAAATAAATTAAATTATTTAATGTCTAAAAATTACAAATAAAATACCATTATGTAGGAAATATTTTTAGATTTCTAATGAATAGTCGAATTTATCTTATGTATAACCCCATATTAAAAATGATTTACTTATTAAACTTTGATTTTAACTATTTTAACCCTTCTTTAAATAAATTAATAATAAATGTCCTAATCTAATCCAAGTGGGCCTAAATGGTCATATTTTATTCATAAGGTTGTTTGTGGTCGAATTACACTTATCCAATAGAATTAGGACATGTGTTAGGGTAATAGTAATATCATATTTACCCTTAGTTACCCTATTTACTATTAACCGCGGTAAAAAAAGTAAAAAGTTACTATTCACCAAAAAATTATTTTTATATCATTGAACCACATTTTACTTACTGATATCAACCGTGTCTATCGGATTTTCGAAATTCCATTCACAGAAGCGGTAAAATTAAGTTTTATGCAAAATTCAGTTTTTAACCTACCACTTAGTGGTTTCACTATTCATCAAAAATTGAAAGTTTTCAGAAAAATACCAAAATTTCACCCTAGGCTAATTTCGATATTCTGAGTCCAAAAATGAAGTCCATTTTGAAAAATAAAATTTCTAAAATTTTAAAAGGTGGTTATTACTGTTCATAATGGCTAGTTATAATAATATTTTAATAGCATATTGTTGTTTAGTGAAACTCGGTATTGCGTACTACACACGCTATCGAGGAAGGTTGTGATTGTGTGTAAAGCAAGGCAAGTCAAGGATGCGTGTTGTGCAAGCTCCTTTTTGTGTTGCGTACAACACAAGACATTAGTGAAATTAAAAAGAATATTTTTCATAAAATCTTGGGCTGTTACATTCTACCCCCCTTAAAATGAATTTCGCCCTCGAAATTCGTCGGGGTTATAAATAGTTTACTATTTGAAATTTTCTTTAATAGAAACCCACATCGTAAAAAGGAATACCAAAACTTGTCTTTAAAAACTAAAGTATGAAATGTAACAATTACCCAAATAAACTAATCACTGGGTTTCCACATAGGTGAAAATATGGATATAGAAGAAAAATCTAACCATGATGTTCTGATGGAGAGTGGTAGAGAACATGGCTATGGAAAATCCAACAATCACAAATCCATAAATTTGTGACGATCTAAGGTACCATCTGATTCATCAGGTATAAGATCACTAGGACAACATTTTTGGTTTTCAAGATCATTTCCCTAAAGTTGAAAATTTGAATTAGAATAAATACTTTCTTTATTTTGGTACAATCTCACTGTTGTTCATGCCTTGAACAATTTCCACTTCATCTCTTAAATAAATGAAGTTGAATTTGTTATTCGTGAAGTGTTAGCAGATCATGTGATAGAATGACGGGTCATTCCATCTGTCTCAAACAAAAGGTTAGAAAAAATTATATACATAAGTCGATCTATAGTTAGATTAATCACATATGGTTCCTAAAATGGACTTATACTTCATATATCATACTGCTTAATATAATAAAACTAGTTTCTACTAAACAGGGAATTCCTGTAGGCCAGTGGTAGGCGATAAAGGCCAGTCGCACTTCGGTTGTGGGTTCGATTCCCACAGCCTTGTCCGAAGCGATGGGCTGTCGCCCGTCCTGCAGGTTGTCCTTTTTCTAAAACTACATTACTATAACATCCCATCAATAATATCGAAAAAAAACTTCTATCCTTAAACAATACTCACTTATGTCCAACATAATCCATTTCAATCTTTAGGCTTATCCATAATACTTCAGTCCACTCTTATAACATAGTAAAAACGATTACCAGATATTTAATACCATCGTTGATCCCCATATATCATAAGATATGTTTTGTTGGTCACATTCCAAACATTCAAAGTCCTTAATCATGTATTCTTTTGAATACCCATTGAACCTTAGTGAAAACATGAATGCAGTTAAAAGTTAACACTTTCCACATACCAAAATCCTCAAAATTCTATATTCTCAAACCATGATATCACTTAGTCCTTATATCAATCATGAGCTCATGAATACTATTAAACATTTAATTTTCTCGTTTTCCCTTCATTATGCGCATATCATCTTATTTCCAAAATATATCAATCACTTTGAATACCACATCAATAAATATTGCAATACTCAATGATACAACATTATTTTGAAATACCATTACATAAACACTTAATCATTCCACCACATCGTTGTCATATTCAACATTGCCAATAGTGATCGCATGTGACTTCCCTTTGTCCTTTGCCTTCATTGGTTGCTCATGTTGATCATCACTAACCCTTGGATTAGGGAATTTATTAGCATAATGCCCCATTTCCTTTCACTTGAAGCATTGAAGTGTTGGTGGTGCGTTCTCTACAGTGTTTGATTTATTCACATCATTAGAAACCCTTTTTCCATTACTTCGACACTCAGCTGCTCGATGACCTTCTTTTCCACACTTAAAACATTTTCTAGTCCCTTTAAGACAATCTCCACCATGCTTCTTTCCACACTTTGTGCATAAGGAAACATTCATCTTCTTTTCACCATTATTCTGAGATTTCTCCTTGAACTCCATCTTTCGTTTTTTGTCAAAACCATGAGATGGATATGTAACACCAAATTCCATTTCTACCTTGATAGCACAACGCACAATTTCTTCATAGCTACTGAAGTCTCTTATACCTAATGCCCTTCGAAGACTTGGTTTTAAACCACTGAAAAATCGATCAACTTTACTTTCAGGTTGGATGATAATGCCAGATTCATACCTTGCAAGTCTTGTAAAATTCGCTTCGTATATACCAACAGATTCATCATCCTTTTTCTTTAGTTCAAGAAACTCTTTCTCCATCTTTGTTCGAAGAATACGAGGGAAGTACTTATTGAAAAATAAGTTCTTGAACTCGTCCCATTCCATGGACTCAATTTCATCTCTTTGCCTTTTATTATTGATAAGATTCCACCATTGATCAGCTTCACCTTCCAAACGATATACTGCTAAGATGACTTTATCATGTTCAGAACATTGAAGATCTAAAAATATCTTTTCAGTGGTACTGATCCATTGTTCAGCAATAAGTGGATCAGAAGACCCACTGAAAGAAGGTGGACGTTGCCTCATGAAGGACTCAATAGAATATTGTTCCCTTCTCTGCTCATTTGGAAGTCCAGAATGATTCATAGTTTGTGTAAGTATAGCAATAAGATTTTTCACTCCATCTCCCATAACATTTGTTTGTTCAGGAGGACAATCATTGCATTATCCATTTCATTGATCAACACAGTTCCTTCGGGTTCCAGCCATCGTCTAAAACCCAAAAAGAATAGTGTTAGAGGAAAAAATCATGCTAGGGAAAACAACATAATAAAGGGGGAGTACCTTCAATATCTAACATCTTAGGTTTAATTCTATGATCATTAGCGTAATTCTAGTACTATAACCTATACGTATACTTAAACTTAGGGACATCCCTAGACATACCTTAGAAATATCTCTGGGGATCTCAGTAACGTTTTCGCATCCTAGTTTCCAAAGGTTGACTAAACCTTTCCTCTGATACCAACTGTAAAGACCCGAATCTTATCGTACATGGATATTACATTACTTTTTCTGAATACTTAGTATATAACAAAAACACACACACAAGGATCGTAATAGTTTAGTGTCTTTGGAAACTCGGAACGTAATCTTCTAATCGTGGTGAAAGATCTTCAATATCTCCCATAAAGATCTTCCCTTTTTTTAACCTAAAACCTTTCTTTATATCCTGGGGAAAAGAAAACATAAAAGGGTGAGCTCAAATGCTCATCAAGGAAAATAAAGGAAATAAAAAAAATCATATCATATCTTTTTGAAAATCATAACCTGCAAAAGAGATCATAATATCTTAACATGGAATAAATCATAGAAGTGAGAATGAGATCCCCATAATCATATCATAAAACTTGAAACTTTGTGGCATACACACATAATCATAGAGAATCATTTCTTGTTAGTCAAGACTCATTGCCAAGACTATCTTAGTGGACAAAGTCCCTTTCTGAATCGAGTAACCCTCGTTTCAGTCCTGTTTCACTGAACCGGTATAACCTACCGTTCCAGCCCTGTCTATCTCATGAGATATAAAATCTTTACCCAATGCATTGGAGGGAGATATAGGTCCCACCCATCTTATAATGAATCCTTTCTTATGTATACCACATAATCATAAATCATACATCATCGCATAACCCATGTAATAAAAATGGGATTCTTAAACAACATGACATCAAAAAACCATTCATATAAGATAAAGGAATTCATAAACATAATTCCATCAAAACATAGTCAAATCAATGTAAAAATATGGATAGAAACAGAACCCTTTATTATCTTAGATGGAAAATAATTTTGATAATACACTTGAATTGAATTCTTGAGGAAAATATCCTTTCTTCTTCAAAATCAATTTCTTTTCACAAAACATCATGCAATTTTAAAAGAAAGAGATTTTATTGAAAATAGTCATGAAATCTTTTAGAGGAAGCTTCATGAAAATAAGGCTTTATAAACAGTAAAAATCCGTTCGTGCCGTATAAGTTAAAAAAAACATTCTTCGTACTTTTGTCGGAAAAGTCAAAAAGTACCTCGTACGAAAAATGACAAAAGATTCCTTTCATACGTATTACTAAAACTCACCGAAGGGTAAAAATGGATTTAAACAATTGTAGGTGGATGGAAAAAATATTACATATTGATGAAACATGGATGTGGATGATAAAATACACCCCAGTAAATACTTACGAATAAACAATCTCGGATAAAAATGAGATTGTGATATTTCCCTTACCTTAGGTCCGATTTGCTTCGTAAGTGTCCGAACCTCCTGTATAATGATTTAAATCATGTTATTGACTTATTCCAGAATCATATTCATTGTTATTATATCATATATGGTCCACTTATGACTTTATATTACCCGTTCTTTTGTAAATTCATGTTAAAGTAGCGTTTTGGGTAAAATCGTCTCATTTGTCGTTTGTGTTTTTAACTTGTAATTATTCATATGATTACTTAGATCATGATTAATTAATTCCAGAATATAAAACATGATTTATATATATATATTCAGAATATACATATATAATAAATCAGTAAATGGAAAGAAATACACCGTTCATGGAGACGGTAGTCCGTACGTACGCATGAACGCTGTTTTTGTTTCCTTATTGAATTGAATGGAATTAAGTAGATGACATACATATAAATATAAATAATTACAGTATCATTATTAGGTAATATATTTCATTATTACTTATTATATATACTTTATAATCATTCATTAATGGTTAATCATTGAGAATGAATCTCATCGCGTCGTGGAGACGGTAGTCCGTACGTACGCACGAGCAATGATATCGTTCCCATGGTCGTGGAATTGCGTTGAAGTGTATTTATACTATTTCAGTATCAATATCACTTTATAATAATCATATATAGTTACTCATTAAAACATTATACCCATCCAATTAAGGTGGTGGCGGAAAATAGATTACACCACGGCGTGGAGACGGTATTCCGTACGTACGCATGCGCGGTGATTTCCTTTTTCCGTAGGATGGATAGAAGGTTAATTAGAGTTGTTTCATATTTATAATAACATATCAGTATGTAAGTAATACTTATGTTATTACTTTATCATGAAACAACTAAAGAAGAAGAAGTTGAAGAAGAAAGAAATTGAAAAGATCGGTAATGGTTATTACCTCTTCTTTGAAACGCCTCTTTGAATCCTTCACTTAGGGAACTAAGATTGGTCTTCGAAGAAGACCAGGACCTCTAGGATTATTCTAGGTAAGTGGAGAAGGGAAAATGGTAGGGGTTGGCCGAGCTTGAGTGCTCAAATTGGTGTGAGGAGGAGGGGGAGGAGGTGCCCTTTTATAAGGGAGGAGAGGGGCACCTTAGGAGTATCTCAAAATATTATTTTATATTAAAGTCAAAATCGGTTTATAATGGTTCCAAAGGGTCTTATTTCGAAGCTAAAGTGGGGATGGGTCGAAATCCTATCAACCAATAGGATTTAGACAAGTTTAGGGTATTATTTTATCCTTATCAATTAGATTTAACTCTAAGTTAAATAATTTAACTTTTACCGTGTCTTTTTGTTTTCTTTCACTATATGGTTAATACACTTACTATAACATGCCAAACGAACCCCAAATTGTTTATTATTAATATATATATCCTTATCTAAGTCATTTGGCCGAACCTTAGATTTTTAGGAATAAAATAACAATTAATAATATAATATTTGATTTAAAAACTATTTTGTGTCAATTTTGACACTATTTGATATATGATTTTTGTGAAAGTCATAACAGAATTATATGTTCGAACCAAGTTGATTAAATCAACATTAATATATCATAGTAACCTATAAAATTAGTATAATTCATAAAAAGTCTCAAATTACATTTATTTTTGTGTTTATAACATCAATTATGTCAATATTTCATAAATAAGATAATTACTGCATCATCATTGTGTCATAAATAAATTAAATTATTTAATGTCTAAAAATTACAAATAAAATACCATTATGTAGGAAATATTTTTATCTTTCTAATGAATAGTCTAATTTATCTTATGTATAACCCCATATTAAAAATGATTTACTTATTAAACTTTGATTTTAACTATTTTAACCCTTGTTTAAATAAATTAATAATAAATGTCCTAATCTAATCCAAGTGGGCCTAAATGGTCATATTTTATTCATAAGGTTGTTTTTGGTCGAATTACACTTATCCAATAGAATTAGGACATGTGTTAGGGTAATAGTAATATCATATTTACCCTTAGTTACCCTATTTACTATTAACCGCGGTAAAAAAAGTAAAAAGTTACTATTCACCAAAAAATTATGTTTATATCATTGAACCACATTTTACTTACTGATATCAACCGTGTCTGTCGGATTTTCGAAATTCCATTCACAGAAGTGGTAAAATTAAGTTTTATGCAAAATTCAGTTTTTAACCTACCACTTAGTGGTTTCACTATTCATCAAAAATTGAAAGTTTTCAGAAAAATACCAAAATTTCACCCTAGGCTAATTTCGATATTCTGAGTCCAAAAATGAAGTCCATTTTGAAAAATAAAATTTCTAAAATTTTAAAAGGTGGTTATTACTGTTCATAACGGCTAGTTATAATAATATTTTAATAGCATATTGTTGTTTAGTGAAACTCGGTATTGCGTACTACACACGCTATCGAGGAAGGTTGCGATTGTGTGTAAAGCAAGGCAAGTCAAGGATGTGTGTTGTGCAAGATCCTTTTTGTGTTGCGTACAACACAAGACATTAGTGAAATTAAAAAGAATATTTTTCATAAAATCTTGGGCTGTTACATAATCACCATAGGATATGAAATGACATATAATGATACTAATTTTATGTGACCAATAAACATAATCTTTCCACTTCTATGTTTTGAATTTCAAAAATATGACATACACTGTTGCGTTCAGGGTGATTTTTAGGGTCTGATGGAACAAACATAATTTTCTAAGTGAATAGTAAACTACCCATAGAAAACTAACCTACTCTTATGCATAGTATTATAAACCTTATGAATAGTAAGTCTCCCAAAATAATATTAACCTCACCAATGAATGATTAAATAAAAGTTAGGCATCTTATAAGTGACAATATGACTATAGAAAAATTATTAGTATTTTTATAAGTCATAAATAAATAATTATAACTTACTAATTAATTAATATAAAATATTTTCCCCTAATTTTTTATCATAAATTATCAATTTTATCTCTTCTTGTTTTAAGATAATTTTATAAGACCTTATGTAATTTTTGAAAATATTATGAAATTAGTTTTAATTTTAAAATATGTATTTTTCAGGTATAAAATTAAAAATTAAATTTATCCTATTTTGAAAATTATTTTTGAAAAATGGGTATCATTTTTGGATTCTACACACCAAACTATGTTTAGGGTTAATTCTTTGTATTTTTCTAAAATACATGAAATTTTCATGAATAGTGAAGTAGTGTAATTTACAAAATATGCTAAATACATTAATTATAGAGCCATCTATGATGTTCTGGTGATATAATCCCAATTGTTTCTAACTCACATCTATTTATTACTATTCATGGTTATAGAATCATCACTATTACTTATCTTGTGGAGAAATAATAAATTAATGATTTTAATAATGAGAAAACCTCGCTCCCCTCCACTAAAAATACAACATTTCACGCTCTCATTTCCTCACACCTCTCAAGATATAGACTTGTCTAAACTCTACCCAAAAATCTTCCCTTTCCCCCCCCCCCATGTCCAAGATCTTATGGTCTCATCAAAAGTCCAATCCAATGTTTCTTAAGGATGATTCAATAGGTAATTCATCTCTCTCTCTCTCTCTTCCTTTAATTTCCTTTCAAATTCATGTTCTTAATTTAATCTATCCCCACCTATCCTCATCCACATTGTATGGTAACTTAAGTATCATAAATATGCTGTAATTTTATGATACTAACGGGATAATATATCATCCATCCCTCTTCTCTTCTTCTATTAATCTTAGAAAGTAAAACAATGTTCATGAGGTGTTAATTTAATACCTTCAAGAACTATATGTTTTCATTTTCCATTACCACCTTCAGATATGGTCATGATACCATTTTTATGGTTGAAACAAATTATTTTATATGTATTATATCCTATTTAATGTTCTGGAACTAACTTATGTTCAAATTACTACATGATTAAACAAAACAAGTTCATTGTGGTCGAAAAACTATCAAATTAACCCAAACATTCATCATTCAATTCATATCTAATGATTCATTCGAATGGTACATAAAAATATTTTTATAAGATCATTTAATGTTATATAAGATCATAAATAAAATATAATTACTATTATTGATGTTTATCCATGTTTTAAATTAACATTCATTCATGAATACAATTGAACCGTTCAAGAAAACTATAAACAAACATTCCAGAACAATGAATTTAAACTGTATAACTCATCAACAAGCCCATAAATTAACTTAATAAAACCATAATGATTCTTATTAATATATAAAATGTTCTTTAATTTTTAATTAATTAATCTAATTTGGTTATACAGGACCTTAAAGTGAAGAAAGTGTTCAGATTCAAGGTTAGGGGAAATTCTAGAACCCAACTTTCTTTCATCTGGTTCTACCTCTTTCACTCCATTTTTGATATGGTTACTCTGTAAAAATAATATTTTCATCATTTTATTACCGTTTCTAGTATTTAAATGTTTCCATAGGATTTTATTTCTAACAAAATGTTTTTCAAGAGAACTCTTCTTTCAAGAACACACCCTTTTACTTCTCACTCAAGGTTGATGGTTCTTGTATCAAGTATGTTATTCCCTATTTAATTTGGGAACCCAATGTTTATGAATGTGTTCTTATGAGTTGAAACTAATTCCTTTACATGGTTATTTTTGTTCATGATGGATATTTGTTCAATGTGGCATGCATGATAATTAAGATTTTATGATGTGAAGGGTGTGCCCTGAATTATATAGTGCAATATGAATGTTTGAATGTGACGGGTGTGCCAGGAATTATACAACACTCCTATGCATTGGGTAAAGTGATGAATCTCACGAGTTAAAGTGAAATTATATGTGAACATAATTATAGATTTTCAAAATGATTTGTGATTTATGGCCACTAATACATGATTTTTTATTTTTATACATTTTCACATTCCCTACCTTTATCTAATCTTTCTTGTCATGATTTTTGATGATGCTGTTTTGATTATGCTCACCCCATGATATATTTTTCTTATCTATCCTCTTACTGGGATTTTACCTCACCCATTTTTTATGTATATCCTATGGTGATTATATTTACTGAGGAGTTTTCAAGGAACAATAAGATGATGTAGAATAATGAATTAAATAAATGTTAATGTTTGATGTTGTAAATGATATGTTTGGTCCTAATTTTCCCAATACACTAAACCACTGGATCCTCATGGTGTAATAAAATAATGTTGTTTATCTTTATAATAATTTAACAGTAATGTAATAAATGGAAGGGTCACTATATGATGGGCCTGACTAAGAAGGGTGAAAAGTACTTGTGGAGAAATTCATGTGATTAAGCCTTTTAGGGGATGAATAGTTGAATGACTTCATCTTTGATCCTGATTTTGATGGAACTAAGAAAAAGTTACACTAGTTACAGTGATGCATTAGGTATCGGGCTGGGAGAAGTGCTTATTCATGGGGAAGGATCCGTTGCGTATAAGTCTCGAAAGTTATGGCCACATGAGAGCAAGTAGCCGACGCATGATCTTGAGTTGGCTGTAGTTGTGCATTCTTTCCACTATTAGAGACATTATCTTTTGGGAGATAATTTTGTTTTATACACTAACCAAAAAATCCTCAAGTATATCATTACACAATGTGATCTAAATTTGAGATAGTGAAGGTGGGATGAGTACCTTCAGTCTTTTGACATTAAGCTTACCTACATGCTTGGGAAGGGAAACATAGTGGCTAATGCATTGAGTAGAAGGACTTAGATATAGACATTTTATGAGATCAGTAGTGATTGGTGGCTCATGGATCAATTCTCTGAGATACATTTGGAGGTCCACGACAGATATGGGTTGACGTTTCTTTCATAAATAGTTGTTATCTCTACTCTACTAGATCAAGTAAGAATGAGTAAGCTATTAGATTCTAAATGCCTAGTCCTATAGGAGAGTGTGTATAGTGAGGACCCTACTACTGGGTGAACCATAGGAAAGATTGAGGTTTTGTGTTTTCATGGGCATGTATGGGTGTCAGAAGACATACTTGATGAGATGCTATGAGATTTTCATGCCTCAGTATGCGAAGTTCATCCAGGTGACACCAAAATGTATCGATATTTACATCATCAGTATTGGTGGCCAGGTACGAAGAAGGAAGTAGTTGTTTTTTTATGATATGTTCCACCTTTAAATTGGTGAAGGTAGAGCATCAGAGACTTTTATGTCTATTATAGAAGTTACTCATTCTTGAGTGTAATTGGAATGATGTCAAAATGAATTTTGGGAAAGGTTTACTGAGGTTGCGTCGAGGGAATGATGTGATATGGGTAGTTGTCGACAAAATCATGAAGGTTTAACATTTCCTATGGATTAAGTAATCCTTCAGTGTTGATAAGTTTGGGATGCTTTACATCTGAGATATTGTACGTTTATGTGGGGTTCCGCTCTCCATCGTTTCGGATAGGGACACCCTATTTACTTATCATGTTTGGAAAGAAATACAGAGGGATTTGGGTACATAGGTATTTCTGAGTACAACATACCATCCCCAGATAGATGGCTAGTCCGTGCACACGATTCAGTTTTTGGAGGGCATACTTCAAGCATGCATCCCAGATTTTTGGGGTCCCTTGGGAGAGACACATTCCACCGGTTTATTTTCCCTACAATATTAGTTTTTAAGAGACGATTCAAATGGAACCTTATGAGTCTTTGTACGATAGGTCATTTCAATCAATCCTATGTTGGCTAGAGGAAGGAGAGACAGCTATGCCTGGACATTTTCTTGTCCAGGATACCATTGAGGAAGTGGAGTTGATTCATAAAAAGACAGATACTACACAATCTTTTCATAAGTCTTATGTTTTTTAATGGAGATGACCTCTGGAGTTAGAAGTCAAAGATCAGGTTTTCATACATATCACACCGAGGTTGGTACATATGATGATTAAGATATACATGAAGAATTCACCAAGATACATTGAACTATTTGAGGTTTTGTAGAGAGTTGTTCTAGTTTCCTATCAGTTGCAGGTACCATAGAGGAATCGAGCTATGCATGATGTCTTTCATGTTTCTCATCTACTATTTTACTTTTTAGACCTGTGTCACATTTTTTGACCCAAGGAGGTTGAGGTGGAAGTGGATGCATCCTTTGAGAAGCACCCTATTTATATTGTGGATCACATAAAGAAGGTTCTTCATGACCAGTATGTTCCTCTAGTCTAGGTGTGATGTAATATTGTGTGATTATAGTAAGATAATTGGGAGAGGGTGGATAACGTACGATCAAAGTGGCATGAGTTATTCGCAGATTTTTCTTCACCACCCTTGTAAGAAAAATTCATGGAAAAAACTACATTAAGG
This sequence comes from Viscum album, assembly GCA_963277665.1. Taxonomy (NCBI): domain Eukaryota; kingdom Viridiplantae; phylum Streptophyta; class Magnoliopsida; order Santalales; family Viscaceae; genus Viscum; species Viscum album. The sequence goes on from OY728120.1 coordinate 899,460,084, forward strand.
TGGGGAGTTTGTAAGAAACCAGATATCCTTTTTAGATATGGATCTTGTTTTTGGGTTGTTTTTTAGAAAGAATTAAAAAATGAGGTTTTTCTATGTACATGCAGTGTACCCTGAAGTAGACTTCATGTACCTAGTTTCCGCGTACAATCATGTACTATCTGTTTAACGGTCGAGTTCATGGTAATGTGATGACCTGGCTGACCCTCTTAAGTGGGGGTCAGTTGAGGCTAAAACAAAACATTTAATATTAATGAACATGTTGTGTACTTTTATTTTTATTTGATAATTCTGAGTAGGGTCACATCTCAAATTAGGAAGCATCTTATTCATTCTTTGGTTCGTACAGGAGTGTGACGGAAGGGCCGTTTAACTTTGAACCCCTCTGGATTCTCCATTCGAGCCATGATTGAGATGTTTTTGGGTGCGTTGGAATCCCTTCGGCGAGTAATAAATTATCCTAGATACATTCTTCTGAATTCTTCCTCTCTTGTGATTTATTAAAATTTTGGGCATTTTTCATCTTTTATTGATCTACGCTGATCTAGGATGGTTAAAGGGCCTATGTTCAAGTATATTGATTGTGGGACATCAAGGTAGGTGGTTTTTTCCATTTGTTATTCATCTTTGGGTTATATGTTCTAATAGTTCCGCATACCCACATTTGGGGTATTGCGTGTTTTGGAAGTTTACCATATTTAATGCATGGTATGGTTTATTTGATTAAAAAAGTAGTTGTTTCTTATGCATAAGGTGAGATACCTTGTTTACGTGACACCCCATGGGTGTGTTCCCATTGATTGATAGTTATGGTCATTTAGTCAAGGTTTCCTTGGGGGTTACCTCTTTTTCCATGCCTTGATTTATTAGGATGGAGTTTATTGATTATATTAAATTCATGTGATATTCTATGTGAATGTTTATCCATGTAGTAGTTATAAATTACATGAGATATTTTTATATGATGTGCACAATTTTTTCCAATGGACTGTGAGAGCCTTAGAACAAGAATAATGAGTGGACTTCTCTATTATTTACACATGACCATGATATCCTTGGTGTAGATGATGACCTATGTGTATAGATCGTGAGAGCTGCCCAAGAGGTTGTTTATAATAACCTTATGCTATGTTGACCCTAGGGTATTAATAGTGAGAGCTACCCAAGAGGTTGTTTATAATTTGTTTACTACTCTGTGGAACCAAAGGGGTTAAACCATGAGATATATCCTAGAGGTTCATTCTTAAATTAATTAGTAGTATATAAAAACTAAGGGGTTTGACCAAGTGAACTTTACTAAAGGGTTGTTTATGACGGATTTAATGATGGGGACGAGTCTTCCCAGCCAAAGCACAAGCTTGGACTCGGTCTTACTTGATGGTTTAGATGGTCTTTTGAATCTTCGATTTGTTACTATTACACAAGTGGATATAGATCTTAGGGTCGATCACAAGATTACATGATTCAAATGATTAATAATAATTGTAAATGAAGGTATTTTAAAACTACAGGGTTGTTTACTTTTGAGTACTTCCAAGCTTATTTCTTCAATTCTTCATATTACCTGCTATATATTTTCACTGATATTTATGGAAAGATATTTAGGTGGTTGCCTACTAGGATTCATCTGAAACCCTGTTTGGGACATTCTTTGGACCCAAATATATCACATTATTGCAGGTATAGATAAGTGAAAGCACCATTCTTCATTAGGTATTTGATTGATGTTGGAGATGGAGAGAATGGGACCAAGTTGAGGCTTTTGATGCTACATGAGTTTACTTGGTTTCTATACATTGATTTATGTATTATATTTCCAGCATTGTGACTTTTTTGGATGATTTTCTAGACACATGTTACATGCATCATTTATATATATATATATATATATATATATGTTCTAGTTTTTTATTACTTTCAATCTTCCACTGTTTACTTATTTTTTATGGTATTAACTCATTCGCTATTGTTTACTATTTTGTTTCTGTTGTGTATACTCTGCTAATGAGGTAATAATTTCATCAATACCACACCTTTTCCCTCACTTCTAGTCAGTATCCTCTTGGGATTGGGGAAATTTTCTTGAGGTTATGTGACCAACTGGGTTTGGGGAACCTTTGTGTGGCACCTGGATTTGGGGCATTACATAGATTCATACTATGGTAATAATGGTGAAATTATTTTTTAGAATAACTTTTGGCCATAATTCTAGTGAACGATGAGTGTTCCCTTACTGTACACCTGGTTTGAAACTCCCAGGACATATTCTTGGGTTAATTCACATTTTCCCAATGAACAATTATGATGAATGAGGTAATATGAGAAATGGAAAACAATGATACTCATAGTGACAATAGACAAAATTAAATTAAATTTGGATGATATATCTAATGAAAATTATAGATTTAAATGAATACGTGCTCATTTTAAGGTATTAGGTGATGTGATTATAATATTATTATGGTTATTTTGGGATACATTTATATTAAAACAAAACTTTGGTTTTATATGTGAATTTTTTACTTAATGAATGATACTTTATTATTTTGTGGACATATTGTAAAAATTATTCATAACCTTTTGGGTTTATATTAGTTTTTATGATGAGGTAATTATGGATTTTTGAGATTTTAGATCCTTTTTTATCATATATATAACAAGGGGAATGAAATGTGATTTGACGATAAATGCTATTTTTATGGATGTTCTTCATATTTTTTTGGATCATTATAAAAATTATATTGATATATATTTCTGTTTTAAAAATGAAAACCTTTATGATGAGTGAAAAATATTCACTACAACTAAGGTCATAGGGATTAAACCCCCAAATATAGAATGAAATGGGTGAAACACCTACCACTAACCTACATGATTTTCTGGTTACAAGAAATTATTTTTTTTATAAATGAATTAATAGTTAAATATAAAGTATAAACTGGGAAAAATATAATGGGATAAAATAATTTTTAATTCTGAGGTTATTAATTATATTTTAGTATACATTGTACTTGGAAGAGGTATATATAACCATTAGGTTTAATGTAAATAATATTTTGGAATAATGCAATTAAATTTGTTGCGATGAAAGTTTAAAGGTATCAGATCACCTTTGAGGTGAAAAAATCATAAATATTTATCTTATTGAGGTTAATTGGAATGTTGGGTTATTTAATTATATAATAATATATGTTTATCTTTTGGTAGAAATTTATATATAAAAGATATTAATTCTCAATATAATGGTTTACACATTTTTAAATTATCTTACCCTAGGGTAACCATTTCAGTCATGGTTAATATTTATGGATAGGGGGGATGACTTAAAATTATTTTATAGATCAAATAATTCATTAAAAGGTAATTTTATTTCTTCAAGAATAAAAAATTCATCTTGGATATTCATTTCTTGGAGTATGAAATGATGTTTAAATTGTTCGAAGTGAAACCAAAGGATGAAATTTTTCTTATAAAATAAAAGACCTAATGTAAATAAATTTTTGGGTTTTCACTACATTGTTAGAGAAATAATAAATAAAAAATATTAAAAGGAACCTAAAATAAATAAATTATACATTTAATTTTATTTATGTTTAATTAATATTCTCTTCACCCATCAAAAATTTATTGATTTTTGGTCATTAAATTTCTCTTGACCTTGTTCTCTATCACTCTCTATTAGTCCATGGGAATTAGTTTTATCCTCCATGTTCCTATTGTCACCTCTCTTTAAAGTATAACTATTTGAAAACATTGTTTTGGGTTACTCTAGATGTGCTTCATAATTCCCTTTACCTCTTTTCAAGAGGAATTTTGGTTAACCCATTTATAATGTGGGTTTTATAGAATTAAATTATTACATGTCAAACCCTTTATTTTTGAGAGAATGATAAATTGTTTAATGTACCAAAAATTCCACATAATTTTTTTTCAAATTATATTGTATTATTTAGAGGCAATACGCTTGAAAGAAACTTGATTCTGAGTCCCAGTGAGCCAAGAATAGAATTTTGAACAATTTTTTGTTCATTTAAATAAATGTGCAAGTAAGTTTTTCTAGATTTTAAATCAGTGCTTGGATCAAAAAATTGAGGGCACTGTTGGACTCAAAATAACAGGAATCACCTAGAATGGAGCTAACCTTGACCAGTATTGGTTAAAGGAAAAAGTTTTTTTCAAACTTTTTAAAGAAAAAGACAAAAATAAAATTAACCTGTTTTATTTTTTATTTTTATTTATTAATTTTCAAACCGTTGCAGCGAAACGACATATAACGGAATGAAACAAACAATTTAGTTTCATAAATAAAGCAATGTAACAAGATCATAATAGAACATAATTGAAATTCTATTTTGAATTCCTTCCTTTAATGGATGATCAAAAAATGCAGGATTGGTGGCATAATCCTAGTTCTACTCGAAAGCTTGGTGGGTGATGACGAAGAAGGCCAAAAACCACGAAAAAATGGATCGTAGAGAGAAGAACAGAGGACACATTCATATTCCACCCTACAAATGGATAATCTCAAATGAACTAGTTACTCAAGTAGGGGTTTATTGTTTTTTAATTACAACATCTTGTTCTTCTTTCTAAAACAACAAATGCAGATCAACCCACAAAATGTTTGACATGTGAATCACTTTTTCATTTAGGAGGTAAATGTTTTCTCATGATTTCATTAAGGTTAAAATTATATAGAACTTCAATCATTTCCCCCCATGTTTCTAAATATCGAATGTGGAGGGTGCATGCCGACATGAACATGGACCGAGCCCTCCTCCATGTGTGTTTTTGTGCGTTCTTTGTGGGCACATTTTTGAAATGGTGGAAAGGAGATTTTGACAACACACCAGAGAAAGTGGAACCCCATGGAGGCCATAGAAATAGATGACGTTAAGAACAGCCCACCAGAGCAGACCCAATGGTCCACAGAAGAGGTCAGCAGCGGCGGCTTTGAGCACGTGGTGGCGTGCCACAATGGCGCTCCAGGGGAGACACCACGACCGTCTCGGGACGCGCTAGTGCAGCATGAGATGCCAGCAACATGATGGTGGATAGAAAGGATGAGATTCTATCCAGCAACCGTGTGTGGTACAAGATGGGGCAACTGGATTCTACCAGTCATGTATAGATGAACTGGCCCGCCTTGTGTACTATGTTGTGGGGTTCCGAATAGGATGCCCTCCTAACATCTGGGCTAGAGATGTCTGGTCCGCCATGCAGGCCGGACCGAGGCATAGAAACCAAGCAGCTATGCAGCCCGAGATAGAAATAATGTCCACCCACTTCTGCAGGTTGGGCCATCAAATTAATCCCTGGCCATCAAGATGCTTAGGCTGGGAACAAACGAGCCCTCCGGTTGCAGGTCAGGCTGGATGGGATCGGATCGCCAGGCGACCCCGGAGGCTGGACCCCTAGCCGAACTGGGCTGAGTCCAGCAATACCCAATAGGCCTATCCCACTAGCTAGGCTAGATTGGGATATCCCATACCTGAACCTCATTGTTTCGGTTTAGTTGAACTTAGCCGGGTCTTATGGGACCCATGGGATGGGTTTGTCGGGTCAGACCGGGCCCAGACGCAACTGGCCACTATTTACTAAAACACCAATATCTCTCAAACTAGGCATATGATTGACGAGTAATTTGTGGTGTTGGAACCATCATGGCATAGAAAATGTTTTTTAATACTATATAGAGGAATACATGGATATTGGAATACGACGAATGGGTATAGGAACAGTTTCTCCTTGAATCTTGGGAACTACATGCAGAGATCATACGATTGACTGAATCCTGAAGACTACTAATAAGCGACCCTGTGTTGATCTTCTATGATGGAATAGTGGGAAACAACTCTATTTGACCTAACATTCCCATGGTGGGGAGTGGTTGTGTGTGAATCAACAGTCGCACGATACTCATCGGGAAGGAGTAACTTAGTACAATGGCCAAAATGGGAGGCATCTCAGTGCGACCTGGTAGGCCCATGGTCAGAGTATCTCTATGGGACCTAGCATACCCACAGTACTCATCAGGTATGAGTACCACAATATTCCATGGATAGGGGGAAGTATCTCTGTGTGACACACTAGGCCTACGGTGGGGAGTGGATCTATGTGACCCAGTATACCTACGGTAGTCATCAGGGATGGGTACACCATCAGCCCAAGGTGTTCAATGATATGACTAATGATATTACTTTCCTACTCTAGATTATACCTTATATGACATGTCTTGCTTAGTGATCATGCTTCATGGTTTTCTTGGGGATTTCTTGTGGTGTTTCCTTGTTTGTTTGGGGTCCCTACTGAGTATTTTTGTCACGCACCCGTACATGAGCTTTCCTCGAACATGTTGTGTCTGCTGCCTAGGACCTGCGACTTGGTGAAGGACTTGGTGGTTGAGGCTCAGGTGGTTCCTAGTGAGATCAGGCTGGCAGGACATGTTTCAATAGATTCTGGTAGCTACTCTATACTTACCCATCAGGCGGGGTTTTCAGCAGAAGACTTTCCATCGATCTTGTACTTATTCAAGTTGCTTTTTTGTTTTGTTGGGATTGTATTCTAACCCATTTATTTTCAGTTTCACTTTTACACACAGTGTATATTTAGTATCATGGATGTTCACTTTTCCCATTTTCTTGGGATGTGGTTGTGTTTGTGTGTGTAAAGGTACTTATGAAAATGCTCTTACTTGCAGGTTGACACTTTCGACACTAGTCGCCAACCCTTGGCCTTTAGGAGGTGGGATTGGGGGAGTCACGTTACATGCCTTGGGGGAAGGGTCCTAAAAAATTGGTATCATAGGGGTTCTATTCTACCTCATAGACCGAGATTCTATTGTTTTTTTAGGAAATAGTGTTAAATGTTTCGAGTTCGGCCTTCTAATTTGGGGAGTCCAGTGTTGGTGCGGTGGCTGACATATCCATACACCAAGATCTTGAATTCTGTATTTATTCTCTATACATAAAAAACTTGTTTCATGCTTCATGTTGGATTTGAGTGTTTCCTTGTGTTCTTGCTGAATAATAGACAGCTCACCAGGTATAATCTATTTACTGTGGACCATCTTGATCCATTTTAGGATGCCTCCACACAGGTAGCCAGCTAGGTTCCGGATGCGTGACCATGAGGAAAACCCACCTAGTGATGTGGCATTAGTTCTAGGACCATTGATAGAGATAGCCCCACCACATGGTGCACCAGAATTACCACCTCCATTGATTCGTTGTTACTACCAGCGTTACCGATAGTGGATTCATGTAGGCTTATCGCCTTGCATGAGTTCTAGTGATAAAGACCTCCCATCTTCAAGGGAGAGATAGTTCCTCAAGCTGCTGAGGATTGGCTGGAGGTGGTGACATGGGTCTTCTGCTTAGTGGGGATACCACATGACCATTTGGAGATCTTATCTGAGATCCTTCTTTAGGAAGTGGTAGGGAGATAGTGAAGTTTTATGATTCAGACTCATGATGATGCAACCCTCTCTATGGATGACATCAAGTGACTTTTCTGGGAGGCATTTTCCCCTGCGACCTTTCACTCGGTGTGCATACTGGAGCTAGTTCAACTACAATAAAACTACATGTTAGTGGATGAGTACTCCACGATGTTACAGACCTCTCCCACTACTCTACATATTTGGTATGAGACCCTTTATTAAGGGAATAAACCTTAGACAAGGGACTCCGATGGGAGATTAGGGCGCCAATGATTTCCCTCATCATCTCCACTCAGTATGGAGTGCTAGGGAGAGCCTTATTTGTGGAGTGCTTCCTGGAAGAGTAGGATCCAAAATCTGGAGCCGCTAGTAGACACCATGAAGTTGATTCTTTAGTGGTCAGCAGTAGGCAGCAAACACAGTGACCCAGGCGTGTCAGGTATTTTAGGGGACAACCCTAAGACTCAGGGTCGGTAGTGCTGGGGTCCCAGAGTAAAGGGAGTCACTAGGGATCCAGGTTGTGTTTCATGTGCAGTGGGAAGGGAGACATGTGTGTGATTGCCTAACCCACTGTAATGAAGATTTTCAGATGGTCAACAAACTGCCAAGGTAGAGGTAGAGGTTTGAGCGATGAGGTTCACATGGTGGAAAGTGTTGTAGGGGAGAATACCAAGTAGTATGTAGTGGGTGGTGGTTCAAGGTAATACCTAAACCACCCATAGGTGGTCCACCCCAACCTCACAGAGTAGGAAGATAGGGGTGAGATCAGCTTCAGATAGTGGAGGTCGATGACCATGGTGCTTCGATAATGATTAAAGGTACAATTTATGTCTTCTCCACCTTTGCTACAGTTATTATAGACACAAGTATTGTCACTATTTCATTTCCACAGACCTTGTTTGAGGCTTGTAGATTCTAGTGGAGTCATTGACTCAATCCTTATGATTAGATACTCCAATGGGAGGTGATTTGATGATTACGCAATGGTGCCGACAGTGTGAGCTTAATCTTGGAGGGGAGAGCTTAGGATGGGATCTCCTAGTAGTGGCTTTGAGGCCTTGTGACGCCATCTTGGGTATGGATTGGTTATCCATAGTTCATGCTCAGATCGACAGTATTAAGCATAGAGTTTGGTGGTTCCATGAAGATGGGACCTGGTTTTCCTTCACTGACGAGAAGGGAACTCTTGTAGTTTAGGATGGACTTTATCGAAGGAGGGTGTAGCTAATCACTCACCAGTTGGATATCCTCTCTCTTGGGGCGGTGAAAAATACGAGTCTGAAAATTCATTTAGTTGTGTAAGAGTATGAATATTTATTTCCGGAGGATGTTCAGAGACAACCTCCTCATAGATAGGTAGAATTATGCATCAATATTTACCCGAGGAATGCACCAATATCCACACTATAATATCGTATGGCTCCTGTGGATCTACAGGAGTTGAGGTCATAGTTGGAGGACATGAAGGAGATGGGCTTTGTGAGGCCCAGTGTATCACCATGGGCAGCCCTAGTGTTGTTTTCTAGTAATGCAGATGAAATCTTGGGGCTATGCGTGGACTTCTAGCACCTGAACCAGGCGAGCGTAAAGAAAAAATATCCATGGCCAAGAATTGATGAACTCTTCAACCATCTGAATGGATCGATGTGTCTCTCAAAGATAGACCTCATATCAAGATATCACTAGCTTCATGTACAGGATGAGTATGCACTAAATACATCCTTCACTTGACAGTATATACACTACAAGTTCATATTGATTTTCTTTGGCATGACTAATGCCCCAATAGGGTTCATGGGACTCATGAATAAGATCTTCCTACCTTACCTCGATTGTTTCATGGTGGCCTTCATTGATTACATATTAGTGTACCCATCAACATTGGTGGATCATTATATACACCTGTGGATTGTTTTGGATACAATCCAAGAGCACCATCTTTACAGGAAACTCTCGAAGTGCCAGTTTTGGATTCTGGTGGTCCACTTTCTAGGGAACATCATCTTGGAGGATAGAGTTATAGTGGATCTGAAGAAGATAAAGGTAGTGCTTTCTCGGGATCAAACCAGGAGTGTGACTAAGTTGTGGAGTTTCTTGGGGTTGTCTGAATAATACTGGAGGTTCATTCCTGACATTTCCTGAGTAGAAAAACCCTTATCGGATTTGAAATAGAAGGTAAAACACTTTATATGGATAGATAAGTGTTAGTAGAGTTTCCAGGAGCAGAGGCGGAGACTGAAAAGTTCCCATATCCTAAGACTACCATAAAGGGCATTGGGTGTGCAGACTTCTGTGATGAATCAGGGACCGAACTAGGTCGTGTCCCGATGCAGGAGATTGTAGTGACCACCTAAGTCTCATGGAATTTGAGGCAGCATGAGCAGAACTATGTGACCCATGACCTGGAGTTAGTAGTGGTGGTATTTTCCTTAATGATGTGGTCACAATACATGATGGGTGAACGGTTTACCATCTCTCCGACCATAATATTCTTAGGTATATATAATCCAATATGGACCTAAACTTGAGACAACACTTATGGCTGGAGTTCCTATAGGAGTATGAATATGAGATAGTATATACTCCTAGGAAGGGGAATGTGGTGACAGACATGCTCAACAGGAGGTCTGGTTTGCAGGTGTTGAGTGAGGAGACTAAGCAACTAGCCATGATGCAGATATCCTTCAAGGATGGGAATGGAGCAGCTTAACTTCAATCGATGACTGTCACTCCCCCACTCATATAGCAAATTAAGGAGGCACAGCTTGTGGTTGTTGACTATGAGGCTCGGCATGCTCAGTTATCCTTAGGACAGGTTCCATATGAATTTTTGGTAGGTGCAGAGAACTTGATCCCTTTCAGAGGGCGTAGAATAGTACTTGGGGAATTTCGGGATGAAATGTTAAGGGATTTCAATACCTCCTACTTGGTGGTACATCATGGAGTGGAGAAGAAGTACCAATATCTCTGACTTTAGTACTAGAGGTCAGGAATGAAGAAAGTGGTGGATGATTTTGTTTCACGATGCCTCACTTATCATCAAGTGAAGGCTAAGCATCATGTTCCAGCACACCTAGAACAACCACATGAGTTACCAGAGTGTAAGTGGGATGATATATTGATAGAATTTTTGATAGTACTTCCATGCATGTCTAAGGGCCATGATTCTATCTGTGTGATCATTGACCGAATCACAAAGTGTGCTAACTTCCTATCCATCTAGTAGCAGGGATCAGTAGAGGACATGGGAAGCCACTACATTCAGAAGATAGTGTAGCTTCAATAGGTACCTATGATGGTAGTCTTAGAAAGTGATTCTTGCTTTACATCCTGGTGGTGGAAGGGATTGCAAGAGGCATTTGGGGATCAGCAGCACTTGAGCCTTGCTTTTCACCAGAGACGGATGGTCAGATGGAGCGGACCATACAGACATTGGAAAAAATGCTTCATGCTTATATCCTTCATTTCGGTCATAGTTAGGAGGAACACATGCAACTGGAAGATTTTTTATACAACAACAACCGTCACTCCACCATTATAATTGCACTATTCATGGTTTTGTATGTGTGGCCTTACAGATCACCTCTATGCTAGACAGTCCTAGGGGAGTTAGCACTCATGGGTCCAGAGTTGGTACGGGCTACCCCTGGGAATGTGTAGATCATCCAGGATCATATGAGGACTGCACATATTAGGTAGAAATATTTTTTTATAGGAGATGGAGACCCTTGGAGTTCAAGGAGGGAGATCATGTGTTCCTTCGGGTCTCACCCAGATGGTGATTGTGTATATTTGGCTAGGGTGTCAAGTTACCTATGAGGATCTTCAAACCTTTCTAGATTCTGAGAAGAGTTGGCGAGGTTACATACTTCCTAGGTCTTCCCCCCCAGATGCACCATGTGCATGATGTTTTTGACTTGTCACAGCGGAGGAGGTACATGCATGATCTATCACATGTCATCGACTGGGGTGATCTCGACATTGACAATGGTGTGACGTTTCTGGAGTTCCATGTGAAGATAGATGATCGACATGAGTGGGCCATCATATATGGTTGATTCCTCTGGTGCATGTTGAGTGGCATCACAGTAATCTACAAAAGATCATATGGGAGCAGGGGGTTAGATTCGTTTTCAGTACCCCAATTTTTTGTTTATCCTTATTGTGGCTTACGAGGACGTGAAACAAAAATGGGGGAGGGAGTAATGTAATATCACATAAATTCAATGTAATTTTTTATTCAAATTATATGTGATTATTTCGAGGGAATACACATTTATGTCACCAAATTCTGAGTCCTAGTGAGACCAGAATATAATTTAGAACCTTTTTAGTTCATTTAAATAAACATGTGATCGGGTTTTTCCAATTTTTAAACTGGTGCTTGGATCAAAAATATGAGGGCATTGTTGAACATAGAATGGTGGTATTTTCATAGAATAGACCTAACCTCAACATGGTTTGCTTTGAGGAAAAAAGTTATATTTAATAATTTTTAAAGAAAAAGTTAAAAATAAAATAAAATTCTTTATTATTGTTTTTATGAATTTTCAAACCATTATAGTGAAACAACATATAATGAAATGAAACCATATAAACTTTTTCATAAATGAAACATCATAAAGTCTTCATAATAGAATGTAACTGAAATTTTATTTTGTTTTTCTTCCATTAATGGTTGAGCACACATCGTAAGATTTTTGGCATAATCTTGGTCCTGCTCTGAAGCTATGGTCGGTGACGACGATGAGCACCAATGACTAACAACCAATGGATTATGGAGTGTCAAATAGAAAATTCTTTCTTCTTCCACACTTCGAATGGATCATCCCTATTGAATGAGTTACTCAGGTAGTGGTTTATTATTTTTGAATTACAAAAACTCATTCTTCATTCTATAACAACGAACACGGATCACCCCACAAACATGTTTATTCACATATCAATTTCTCCCATGGGAGGGTAATTTTTTATCGGGATTGTATCAAGGTTAACTTGAGATAAAAATTAAATCCTTTTCCTATATGTTTCTAAACCTCTAACGTGGAGGTTGCGGGCTGACAAAAAAGAGGCTCGATCCCCACCGTTGTGTGTGTTTTTCATGGACGCATTTTTAAACTGGCGACAAAGAGATTTTGTTTCCATAATAGGAAAGATGGAACCCCATGTATGTCATAGGTGCATACAACACAAATAATGGACCACCAGAATGGACCTGGTGGTCCGCATAAGAGGTTTCATGTGATCCAGCACTGACAGAAGCCCACAGCAGCAGCCACGGGCAGGTGGCGGCACACTGGGGGTGACAACATGGAAATCTCGGGACGCAGTGGTGGAGAAAGAGCCACATGCAGTGGGACGGCGGCTATTGGGGTTGGGAGGCAGGTCCCTCCTGGCATACAGTCCAATGACCACGTACAGGACCAGGTGGGAGGACATCTCCATTCGACTCCATACAACGAAAATGGTCGGCCTATGGGCTGGGTTGTGGAGAACTGAACCAAATTACCTCCTCATGTTATGTCTCGAGATATCCAGTCCACCAGGCGGGCCAATCTTGGATGTGCAAACTAGGCCACTATGTGGGCCGAGATGGAAATAAATGTGGCCCGCTTCTCCAGGATGGGCTGCCAAGCAGACCATGCTTGGAAAAAACAGGCCCGCCAGTTGTGGGCTGGGTCAGATGGGACAGGGTTGTTGGGAGACCCGATGGGATTGCCCCCCGCCAAATGGAGGTGAGTCTACCATGATCCAATAGTCTTGGACCGATGTCCATGATAGACTGGTCCATCCCAAACCTAAAACAGGTCGGGTCAGTCGAACTAGGCCAGTTCATGCATAGCCCATGGGCTGGGTTGGTTGGGTCTGTCCGACCAGGTTGGATCATGCCCAAATGACATCATGCCCTATTTAATAAAATTCAAATATCTCTCAAATTGGGCATCCGATTGATGATCATTTTGCACCATTGGAACCCTTCCAAAGATGGATGACATGTGACCCTGTGAGAATCATCTACGATGGCCTAGTAGGAAATGAATCTATGTGACCCAGTAGGACCATGGCAGAGAGCATCTCTGTTTGACCCAACAAACCCACTGTACTAATCATGAAGAAGTACCTCAGTATGATGGTCAAAGTGGGAAGAATCTCTATGTGACCCAGTAGGCCCATGGTGGGGAGATCCTCGGTATGACCCAACATAACCATGGTACTCATCAGGGATGAGTAACACAGTAGTCAAAGGCTAGTGGGAAGTGGCTCTATGTGATCCAATATGCCTATGGTGGGGAGCATATCTATGTGACCCAGCATACCCATGGTACTCATCGGATAGGATTACCCCACTAGCCTAAGGTGTTTGGTGATACGACTAATGGTATTACATTCCCACTATAGATTATACATGGTGTGATCTGTCTTAATTCATGATCATGCTTTGTGTTTTTCTTGTGGATTGCTTGTGGTCTTTACATGTTGGTTTGGGGTCTCTACTGAGTGTTTTGTTACTCATCCCTGCACGGACTTCGCCCGCATGTATTGGGTCTGGTGTAGAAAACCGAAGAATTGGTGGAGGAATTGGTGGCCAAGGACCACGTTCTGCCCTGTGAGATTAGGTAGGCACGACATGCTTCTATAGATTCCAAAAGATACTCTAAACTTACCCATCAGGTGGGGATTTCAGTGGATGGCTTTCCATCGATCTCATACTTATTCTTGTTGTAGTTGTCTTTTGTTGGGTTTGTATTGTGGCTTAGTTACTTTCAATTGTACTTTTAGACACCATGGGTTTTTAGTATAATGCATGTTACTTTTCTTGTTTTCTTGGGATGTGGGTTTGTGTGCGAGTGTACAGGTACTCAGGAAAATTCCTCCTACATGAAGGTTGTCTCCTTCGGTGCTTGTTGCCAACCTCTGGACATTGGGAGGCAGGCATGGGGTAGTCTCGGCATAGGCCCCACTGGTCAGGTCATGAAAAATTGTGAGTACAAAATTTATTTAATCTCAGTAGAATTTAAAACCCTAATATTTTAAAATAATCACATTATTTTCAATAGCATTTATGACAAGAAAATACAAATCTTTAATAACCTGTGAAATATGTTATTTATATATGTCCACTTTAACTAAGCCATTAAAGTAGTGGGTGTGAATAATATTAAATAATTTATGATATATATATATATATATACTACTATGTATAAATATATTGTAAATTACTAGTAAATAATAAATCAATTTTTAGTAATTTCAAAATATTATTCGAAAATATCATTTCTTTATAAATAGTTTTAACTGATTATTTTGAAAAAATAATATAATTAATTATTTCAACCATTTAAAAATTTATATGGTAAAATAAACTCTAATTTTAAGTCAAACATAAGAAAGTTATCTTAGGGATTATTTTTTGGTTTATTTTTAAATGATTTATTTTCCAATGAGTAGTGTAAAATTATAGTTTTTTGAAAAAAAAAATTATGTGCATAATGTCTTTATATTTTAATTAATTAAAATAATATTTAATAATGAATAATTTAAATGAAATTTATAGGTTATATATATAAATATATTAATTTAAATTCATATAATTATTATCATTATTCATATAATTAATGTATGACCATCTTATTCTTGAAAATACATTCCACAAAAACCCATTTTAAGACACATTTTGTAGGATTATTTAAAAATTAAACCCTTAAAATTATGAGAATTAAATTTTATTAAAGGGATTACATATTCTTAATTTGGATAATTATTATAGAGTAATAAGTACAACTTAATGTTTAGTCATAATGAATAGTAAAAATAGGAAAACTATGTTACCACAGTTAAGGGTAAAATAAGTTTACCAGGGGATAAACTAAAGATATAAGGGTTATAATTACATAAAATCCTCTCTAATATCTATTGGGAAGACAAATTTATACCTTATGTCAACAATGGTCTATTAATGTTCGATTTTGGATCTCTATGGACAAGATTATGACCCTTTTAATAATTTAATAAAAGAAAAGGACAATATGTAACACTCTTATGTTTATAAAACTGTTATGTTTTCACATTATAATAAAACAGAGGTATGTTCTATTATTAATATAAATTTTGAGAAAAAATATTTTTTTATTTTTTATTTTACTTTTCTTTAAGTGATGATAAAATTACCTCAAATGCTTATGAAACACCAACAAAATAATTATATTATTTAAGTGAATACAAAATGAATGATTTTAAAAATATTAAAAGTAATATATTTGGAATAAATTATTGTTTCCCACCTATTGTTTCAGTATATTAACATTTTTAGGATGTTTAAAAGTTATATTATAAAATTATATATTTTTCTACGTACTTTTAATGTCAAATTAAATGAATAGTTTTAAAATTAACATTAATGATTTTTTTATAATAACTAAATTTTAATTAGATGATTAAATATTCCTAAAAATACTGTCATTGAAAAATTTCATTCTATTTTTCAAAAATAACATATATTTTCTATTTAGGGGAAAAACTTCTCTTTTAGTGTAACTATATTTTCCTCTTAAGAGTGAAAACATGGTTACAACGGTCAATGTTAAAACTGAGTTTTGTGCTTTACATGTGCTTGTGTTAAATTTAATTTTACATATAAATATTATTTTAACATGAATAAATATATTTAAAATTTATAATCATTTTGAAAAAATTATATATTAATGATAAAATTTTTCATGCTTAAAGGAAATATTTCCTATTAAAAAAATTAATTACTATAGTGAAAACCGAAATGGTAGAAGTTAGTAACCAAAGAGGTTATGAGAATAACAAGTTTAAATAACATTTATTTTTATTTTTCGAGATTTATATTGACGTTTTATACCCTAAAATGCCTTATTTTTTCATTTTTATGGCACTTGGATTGAGAGTTACTTCCCATTATTGAATTGTTTTTGGTATTTACAAAAAATACCACTCTTTCTCACTTATAAAAGGGAATCTATTATACTCTCCAATAAACATTTCAAGAACAATTTGGTTCACCCAATACCTACCCAAATACATTAAATACATCTCTAAAACATGCTAAATGAATTTTTTTTCATAAATCCAATCAATAATGGATTTAGGTACAATCCCAATTAGGTGGTCTGAAGAATATGTATCTTTCTAGGATAATAGTTTTTTTATAATTTCTTCTCGAACCATTATAAAATTATTAAATTATTAAAATATAATAAAATTAATATCTATAAAATAATATGATGCTTTTATTTTCATTTAATAACCTATATCCATATCCACTTCCATCAAATGGGAAACAAAATTGTCGATCATGTATATAACTTACTTCTGCCTCATGAACTGAGATAAATCATTCTCCATCACCTCCTATTACAGTAGGATATAATTATGGATTTAATGTTTATATATATGATATTTATAAAATATTTATAATTATGAAAATATTATATATTATTTACTTTAATTCCTTTCCATCCACTTATAAATTATAATGTCCTTCATGCATGCGTGTTCACTACTGCCATTCGTTTCTCATCACCACACAAAATGGATGATACATGTAATTATATTTATAAAAATGATGTTTTTATGATATTATAGTCAATTTTTAATGATAAAATAATACTTACCATCTTTCTATAATGGTTTTCAAAAATGGAAACTTTACTCATGTGTATATACAACAAACCATCTCTAAGAATGTAATGTTGCTAATTTTTAATAACCATATTTAATGGTTTGTTAAAAAATTATAGTTGAGTTATGGAAATTTTAATCATTTGACTATTATTATTTGGGAGATGATGGAAAAATGACCTATTTTACCATATTCAACCTACTGAAGTAATTTTTTACATATAAACAGAATATCATCAAAATGTACGACGTGGACATAGATAATTAAATAATTTAATATAACATGGTAACAAATAAAATAAATGAAATAATAAACATGAAAATTTTATTATTAATGCAAATAATTAATAAAATATTTTTATCGGGGATGATTAATAACGTACATAATGAGTCAGGACTATGGTAAGAGAATCTTGTCTCACATTTACTTCTATGAGACATATACAATTATCTATAATTATCTATTTTAGGTGGTTTATATAATGTCCCTTTGATATGTTATATCTTGTATCTATCTATATTCATGGTTTTCAGTGTTTCATTTTAATTTAATTCATTCTTTGGGGTTTTGAATAAAATGTTACCATAGTGGTAAGGATTTATTTCACAATCAAATCATTATTAAGGACTGTTTATTATAAAGTATCAACTAGGAAAAATATTTGATATTTCTATGTCAAACACAATATATTTTCATATTATCTAGTTATTTATGGATATTTCATTTTTTTTCCTTCATTTTTCACTGTTTAATTACTCAGAATAATGATATCATGTTTTTTAGGAAAACTCGGATTATTTTCCTACTCATCCAGGAATTATTTTCACATATATACATAATTTTCTTAAGATTCTAAATTTTTTATGTTTTATAATGATTTATTAAATTTTTTATACCCATTTTATTAAAAAAAATGAGTTAAAATAGACATACCATATTTTTTTGGAATTTAGTACTTTTTGAATTTTTATTCAAAATGTGAAATGAATCATTATTTTAACATAATAAATGATAAAAAAACTTCTCGATATCATGACTAATCATTTCATTAAAGATTTATTTTATTTTTTCCATTTTTAATTTAAATTTTTTATTCTAGATATTATATATATATATATTAATCATTTAAAAAGTATTTTCAGAGTGAAAATTGTATTTTCATCAAGAATGATATTAATGATATTTTTATGGTGTTTATAATCATTAATGACATAAACCCTTATTTAAATTATGCTCAACTAGGAATATGTTGTAATGATACCATCCCTATTATTTCTTCAAATTTCATTTGGTCAATTTGACCGGTGATATACTATTTTGATATCATTTCCCCAATTACTCTGGATAGATTATGATTGTGTTTATTGATTGGGGAAATTATTAACATTTCATATGCTAGTTTTTCAATATGAGTTTTTTGCAATGTTTTTTATTCACACCTTTCTTATGAGGAATTAATTAGACTTAGTATGTGATTAGAATGGCCCTCTATATCCCCTTAATGCATTTTTAGTCTCATGAGACAAACTAGCATGAGTATTTGGCAGATTCCTTACATATTTATCTAACATGTCTTAACATGATGCCTTTATTGTATGTTTCTGATATCTGAAAATATGTAATCCCTCATTATGATATTAGTTATTGATGTCCATGTGATTATTTTTCCATTTTATCTATACATGGATAAGTTTCAACTTCATGTGAATATTTTTATTTCATTATTTTTTCATCATTTATTTCTATAGATCTATTATTATTTTCTGGTAATTGATTAAATCGAATGTGTTTTCAAATATTCACATTTTCATATTGATTATTCATTATTTATTCATGATAACTTCTACTATATTCATACCCTTAAGGATCATCTTATATCACTCATTTCTTATATTTCCCTTTCCTGGGAGGCCAGGATATGTACTTTGACTAATATATAGGGATATGCTTAATGGAATAAAGGTTTCCTAAATTAAAATGTGATGTTTTATTATATATTCTCATCTGTAATGTGATATTCAAGTATGTACCAGTTTTTTCAAGACAAATATACTATTTGTTCCTTCAGGATAAAATTATATGTATCTACTGACAATGTAATAAAGTAACCATGTCATGACCCATCCCAATGGGTCCCACCCTATGACTCCCTTAGCCCACCTCCAATAAGCCAAGGTATGGAAATTAGCATTGATTATGAATATCAATAACACGGGAGGCCTCAGGCTATGTATTGATACACACACATAGACACATATACAATTCCATAAAAATGTTTAAATGTAAAAACAAATGATCAACCAAGGATACATACAACTAAATCCTACAACCAAAGTATGATAAGATGTAAAGGAAATTAAAAATGTTCTGAAAGACAACCAAAACATGTATTAAAACAAGTCCAACCAAAAATTAAGGATATGGAATGCTTCTAAGATACCACAGAAACACACCTTGGTCTTTTAGATCTCACTAAGAGACGTCTGGTACTGGTATGTCTCGGATTCTGTCAAAAAGTCAATCATCTACACAAGACATGACACGTGCAGTCAAAGACCGTGCAAGGGTGAGTGTAACAATACCCAGAAGGATACCCTAAAACCAAAAAAATTCTATAAACTAATAATTATCTTATCTACACAAGTATATTTCTACAAAAAAATATAAAAAAATATGTAGATAAACTCAATAAAGACACTCAGACTCAAATTAAATTCAATAATGTAATTCTATCCATGGATTCTTGCTTGAATGTTCCAAAAAGAACTTTCTAGGAGAACACAATCCATTTGTTTAAAATATATGATTATGTACATCCAAGAGGCCATTCTCATCAGGTCTCGTCATATGATGTATATTTTGGATGTCTGGATATATACGATCAACATATGGGGATCACACCCAAGGCCATGGGGTATACATACAACTCAATATATAACAACACATTAAGTACATGATCATTTCCTAGTTATTTTTGGTCACAACGATACCAAAAAATCCACATAGGTAATGAATATGATAGAGGATCTCACTCTAGGACTCATGGAAGGATTCCAACAACTCTATCAAATCAGTCATGTTGAAGGGAACGTTGGCCTATGAGTATGAGGTAAATCTATGCTAACCCTAGGGGAATATATATGGGTAACATACCTAAAAAAATATTTCAAATATACATATGTCAAGGGATACAATCCAACATTTACGGACTACACCATGTGTAGTAGGGGTACAATATGTGTCCCCTTAACCTCGGGTCCTACACATGTAAATGGTATGTGTCTGTGTCTATGTTCGTGTTTGTGTAACATTACACATCATTATACATCCCATGTAATTCATTCCTTGTACTAATACATAACATATACCATGTATTATAATATTATACATGTCTATGTAGGGGTACACCATGTTCTCATTTCATTAAACTCCATCCCTTGTCTGTATAGCCTCTAAGGTACATGTCGATCCACTCAGGATGAAACCACACACTATGAGATAGGGGCCACACGTCGTGTGATCCTTAAATTCCCACAATAACCTATACATCATATTAGGGGTCCCACACATCTTTTATCTCCAAATTAAATGTTGTTTTATTTGAGATTTTCTATAATACCTTGTTCTTCCTTCCATTTTTCTTGGTCCAACACTACATCATATTTTGGCCTCGAACTCGATGGAAATCAGGGATCTATTCTCAAAAAACCTCATTATATAAATCATCATATGATTGGAACCAAAACCAATTAAAAATATTTTATTTTCATCATTCACTATTATATATTGATGAACATGAATTGAGGTTCCCAAAACCATCTCATTTTTCTCATGTAAGAATGATGAATGAAGAGATAACAAATAATCAAAAATTAGTTCTCCCAATTCCAGAAATAAACTAACTCATCCTGTAACACACATTATCAGTGAATAGATTATATATTTTATTTATTTTTTCATTATAATAATCATTAATGGGGAATTAATCCCCTAAGAAATATCCTAACTCGGTTCAAATTGATCGCTGGTGAAAGACAGAACAATGTCATGATTTTTGGTGAGACCATACGACATCATTTCATACTATTAATCAATCTTTGATCCAATAATTTCCTACCATTAGAATCTACTATAAAGTCTCTAATGTATCTATTAACTCCATAGGGTCATGTATCTAAACCTAAAAATTTCCATAATCATGTATTAAATGAAGGAAAAGAGTTCGTTGTGTCATGAAACAAATAAAATAATTTATTTAATTATTTTATTCATTTTATGCCTATGACGTCTTTTCCAAAAATGACCATCACTGATAATGGTTAGGTTATTAGTTGGGTAAAACCTTTGTTCTGAACTCAAAAATTCCCTTAGATTTATATCCTAACCTCATATATAAGTAATTCCACTTTTTCAAAAACATTGTGTGCAAGATCTATTTAATATATTTAATATATTGAAATTTTTAATTCTGAGTACACCAGGCCTTGGAATCGCATGTCGTCTTAGAACGTGGTCTAAAAAATATCCCATAAAATATCTAAAAATAAAATATGGAAAATAAGAGTCATTACATTCTCCATACATTTAGTCTTTACATCCTAAACTGCCAAAACAATGGCTACATAAAAGGATGTGGGTACTGAGCATGAATCCATGTTTCCCTCATCCATATGCTCTACTGAATATTCTTGTGCTTCTACCATAAAAGAACAGAAGTAATATCTCACCCATGAAGGATCCTCTCTTTTTGGTCCTTGATCTATATCAGCTACGCATAAAAGGTAGGTCTATCCATGATGTTCATCTCAAAATATTTGATAACCTGTGATGAGTCAGGCGCGTACCTCATCAGTTGTGACACATGGAAGATTTCATGTACCATTTCTAACTTTTTAGGTAGAGCTAAGTGGTACTCCACCTAACCCATGCTACACAATATCTGGAAAGGACAAATGAATATCGGAGATAACTTTTCATCCCAACCAAATATCTTTATTCCATACCATGTTGAATCCTATAGGAACACATGATCTCCCTCCTTGAACTCCAAAGGCCCCCTCCTTCTACCTACATAAGACTTATAAAGGCTATGTGTAGTCCCCATACATTCTTGGATGATATTCACCTTCTCAGTAGTAGCGTGTACCAACTCTGGTCTCATAAGTGCTGACTATCCTATGCTAGTACAACAATGTGGTGACTAGTAGGGTTTCCCATGAAATTCCATGAATGATTCAATACAAATTTTGGAATGGTATATATTGTTTTATGAAAATTGAAACAAGTGTAGATGATCCTCCCAGCTATGGAAAATGTTGAACATGTATTCCAGTATCATAGCCTCTAATACATGAATCATCCACTTAGTCTGACCATCAGTCTGGGGGTGAAATTTTGTGGTAAAGCGTAACAGATTCCCTAAATCCCCACATAACCCCTTACATAACCAAGATGTTAAGTGATAATCACAATTAGAAAGATATTTGAGGTAACTTGATGGAATCAAAGTATCTTCTACACATAGAGGCATCACAAGCTCTCTACTGAACTCTGCTCCTAAATATGTAGGAAGTGACCCGACAAGGTGAGTCAGTCTATAATCACCCATAACTCATCAGATCCCTTGTACATAAATGGTAATCCCTTCATGAAGTCCATTGATATACCATCACACTTCTACTCCATCAACACAATGGGTTGTGATAAACTTGCTCGAACTTGGTGCTCAACCTACACTTTCTGACATGTAAATCATCTAGAGACAAACTCTGCAACTCTGTTCTTCATACCTAGCCACCAAAACTAAAATTAAAGGTCATGGTACATATTCTACACATCTAGATGTACCTAAAAAGGAAATTTATGAAATAATCCTTGAATATCCTCACATAACATCATTGGTACCACCATGAGTTCTATGAAAAAAACATGCTCCCCACCATCAGAAAAACATTCAGAGGCATTTCTAGTGGATATCTGAGTATATATAGTATTGTAGTCGGTATCCTCAAAATGAGACTCCATGAATCTCTATAAAAATTGAGAGGAAACAAACAAAAATGGATCTAAGGTACTCCATCTCTGTCCACACTAGATAACTGCAACGAGGGAAACTTCTCTGATGCCTCACTCAACAAATATGAACAAGATCTCTTACTAAGATACTCTACTATGAAGTTCCCCTTACCAGGTGTATATACAATCTTGAATTAATAATACTAGAGGAATCATAGCCATATCTTCTATCTAAATTTATGATCCTTCTTAGAGAGGATATTTTATAGACTATTATAGTCAAAATATATGATAAACCACTCACCCATTAGGTAGTCTCACCATATCTCTAGTGCGAAGACAACTGATGCTAACTCAAGATCATCGGTCATGTAGTTTTTCACATGTTTTATCATCTAAGATAAAACGTAGGCAATAAATGTCTACCTCTACATCATAAATGAACCATGTCTAGTTCTCTATGCATCACATAATACTAAGTACTCGACACCATCCTCTAGAAATCAAAATATGGGAGTGCTCATCAATATCTAACTCAAATCCTAAAATGACTTTTTTATCCTCTCTTACCATATGAATGGATTCCAAATTTGGTTAAAATATATCATGGGTGTTGATATATTGAAGAAATCATGTAACACTGAGAATTTCTATAGTATAACACCAAGAAATTCTAATTTGTATTTAATATCATGTATAACACGCATCACCAAGCGCCCAAGGGAATATCATATCTAGATACTTTATAATATATTTAAAATTTAAAATAGATTATATATTTTTCAATGAATGAAACACTTAGATAACTTTAATTACAAGTATGATCGATCTTCATCTATAGCTTGTGTTACATGCAAGAGATACCTTCCATGATAGCTTCTGTTACATGCAAGACCGAGTTTTACCAAATAATATTGTAGTATAAAATTTTTATTAATTAATATGATATTAGATTACCTTGAAATTATGTCCGATGTTATGAATATTATTACATAAATTATTAAAATTTCTGGTTTATTTAAATATAAAATGATTGCATTTGTTAAAAATTAATTATGAATGAATTTAAGAAGCAATTGAATATAAAGTGAATATTTTTATAGAAAACTATTTTTTGGCTCAAAAATTTGTTTTATACTAATAAAATCAATTAATTACAATTAGTGAGTGACATTAATTTAATATATTTATTATATATTGAATAAAATATTTTTTATATTCATCCATTAGGTTCGATAGACATAAGATAAGAACAAACTCTATTTTACACACATAAAACCTATCATTTTATAAAAGTAATTTTACCAACTTTTAATGGTGAACCCATTCTAAATATAGATTTTGAAAATTAAGTTGATTAAATATGTCAAAATAAAATTATTTTTTGAAATAGAAACATAAGAATTAGGTTTGGGTCAATTTTTGATATTTTTTGAAGCATATCATTTCTTAATAAATGCTTAAAAATAATTAAATTTAGCCCAAAATGATTTTCATCTAACATATTAATAACTGTATATTATACTAATAAATAGTTAAAAACTATAATTAGATAATATATTTATCAATTAATTCAATTTAAGCAATTTTATTCATTTTCACTTTCAAATTGAGTATAAAAACATAGCAAACATTCAGACGTTTTTACTTTAAAACCCCACATTGTCATCCCACCCATGAGATAAATTTTAAATTAATTTATACCACATCTAAGAATCAAATTTGAAAAAATGGATTCCATATTTTTAATTAGAATAATTTATAATATTTAATAATATGATTTTTTTAATATTAGTGAAAGTGATTAAATTTAATTGCAATTACTAAGGCAAAGTTCAACTTAATAAAAAGACTAAACCTTAAACATTGGGGACGAATTGACCTAGAAACATGTCCAAAACACATTTAAAGGAATGAATTACTCCATTATAATTCCATTAATGAGTTTGGTTGTTTTATATGACTTTGTTTATGTAAAAACATTGGTACACCTAACTTCTTTTCAAAAATACCATGTTAGTCATTTTCCTCTATTATATAAGGCCAACAACTCTCCCAATACTCACACCTATCAAACCACTTAGGATTAGCCCATATCAGCTCATATAGATTCCCAAAGTCCACACCCTCAAACTTGAAGCCTCCCGTTGGGATGAGATCTTTCTTTTGAATCATTTTGGTATAAACAAAAAGTAGTTACCCGATTAAGAGGTAACGTCTTCTCTCATGGTTTTTAGTTTTATTTCCATTATACAACCCTTGATCTATTCTTATTATATTAATGTATAAAAAAATATTTATCCTAAATATACTAGTATTTTTTTATGATATGGTTTGGACCTAAAATTACACACTCTTCCATCTAATGGGTACAGATCATATTTTTTCTTTGTAAGGTGAACTACTACCTCATGGAATGATGAATGTTCATTTTTCCATTACCACCTCTCATGGTGGACATTATGATGGAAAAACTATTTATATATTATATATATGATATTTATTATTTATTTACTATTATTTAAAAAATTTATAAAACATTACATTAATACATTCCATTTGGCATTAATACGATTACATCATTTGAGGAAGTGTTGCTATAACCCCTCAAAGCGATGTGTTTCGTTCACAAGATACATGGAATTTATAATTATAATTAAAACTATGGTAAATATGAAAAATATATATTATATTTATGAAATTATTACTTTCTGGATATATATATATATATATATATATCATTTTTTATTACCATTTCACACACTTATAATGTCATAACGTTATTCATGGACGTCTCGACTACCGCTCATCGACATGATGTGATTTCTTTTTCATCAGAAGAATTAAATATAAAAATATATATGATTAAATAATATGGTATTTATGATATAATTATCATTTTGGAATGATATGTTGTTACTTTCCTTCTTTTAATAATGGTCATTGAAAAATAAGAATGTTACTCATGCGCATGCACGACCTACTGTCTCCAAGATTTTAATCTTGATCAATTTTTCATAACTAAATGTATTGATTGTTTTTAGATATATTATTTATGTTTTAAATATGTTAAGTATTTTATTTTTATTATTTTTTTATGTTATATAATGAACCCTCTGACCATATTTGACCTACCAAATTTGTTTTCGACAAAAAACCGAATTTGGTCTGAACACCCAATGTAAATTGAATTGTATAAATAGTTGTACACGATAAAGTAATAAGTAAAATACAATTAGTGATAAACATGAAAAAGGTTCTAAAGAAAGTATATAATTCACATTATTTTATTATATAGGATTTTGAAGGATGTTCACCTGAAATAAAACACAACGTAAGGGATTATCATCTCACTTTTCACATGAGTGGGACAAATGTCATGTTAACCAATTATATATTGTGTATGGTGTATGTACTACCTATTTTATTATATTTTATCATTAATGAATTTATCTTTATTTTATTTTAATCTTTTATTTAATTTTATTTGTAATGCCCCGACCCCAGAATCCTAGAGTCGGTGCATTATTACATATCATTGGCATGATCACAAAAGATCAAGTCTCGAAAGACCGATTAGTTTAGTAGCCTTGGAAGTACTAGATATATTCATAAGGTTTACATTACATCATAAAATGGAAAACTACAACAACATTGTTTCCATATACAATATTCAGATCCCATATATTATCCCTGCAAGTCAGTCATAATGTACTTCTTCGCATCCTATGAAAAATAAAACATAGAAATGGGTGAGCTAAGATTCTTAGAAAGGATAACAATATAGCGGAAACTTTCATAAATAAGCATAAAAATTTAAGGTAATGTATAAGAATAACACAAAAGCCTTTTAATCATGAACTTCATAATAATATATAAAAGATAAAATCAAATAATTTCATTTACATATTCACATGGATATTCTACTAGTTGAATAATCACATGCAATATCAATTGCCACTTTCATAATGATGGAATGCGTAATTCCATACTTTCATAACCACATAGTGAAGACCTTATGCCCAGACTTCAAATAAAATTTTGTCAAGGCATTGTTCTAATACACTAGTTTGTCTAATGAGAAATACCGATACATCGAGGAGCTATAGTGAGCTCCACCCATCACTTTCTAAGTCCAATGCATTCATCATATGAAAATGTTTAAACATGACATAAACATTCGTATTAAAACTAGTATAAGAAATGTAAATAATTTATCAATAAACCATTAATGGTATAAAAATAAAATATCCACAGAAAAAAATATCACAAAAAATTCAATACAAAATAGAAGTTTTGTATCATAAAAAATCAACTTCAAATAAGCTTAAAATTCATCAAAGGATGTTTACATAGATGAAATCAAAACCTTTTTTTAGAGAAATATCTCTTGCTATTTTGAAATAAATTAAAAGTAATATAATTATAAAGAAAAAAATTTATTTTGAAAATATTCTTATAATCATGTAAGTTAATCTTAAATAATGTTATAATGGCAGAAAATAGCCACACCCTCTGTATAAGTTAAAAAACATTCTTACTTTAATTTTGTCGAAAAGGTCATAAGGTACCATGTTTGGAAAACGACGGAAGGATTCCTTTCAAACCATTTTATAAAAAGTAAAATAATGGTATAAATGACTTTAAACCATAGTCTATTAAATAGTAAAAATGTTTTGGAATACATTTTTAAGAAACATGGATGTGGATGATAAAGAGGTCCCAGTAGATACTTTACGTAAAAACAATCTCAGATAATAAATAGATTGTGAAATTAACCCTTACCTTGTACTTTTACTTGGTCAAGGGTAGATTAACCTCCATTATAATGGTGAAATAATTTTTATTAAATTATAGAAGAATCATATACATTAATATGATATCAAATATGATCTTTTAACATTGCTTTGTTAATAATATCTTTGTATTATCGTCCTTTCGGGTGTTAACTGATTCATTTTGATTTATATGATTTGTTATGTAAGTAATGTTTGTTATGGATAGGATGTATCTTATTCATATTCAGAATGATATCTAGTCTTTAAAAATTATTTTTAATCATATAATGAAAACTAGTCTCGAATGGATACGATGGGGAATGAATCTCATCGCGTTCGTGGACACAGTAATCTGTACATACGCACGAGCGACAATATCATTTTTGTGATATTAAAATAATATATAATTGGATGTTATATCATATACACAGAATCATTATCATGTTTTATTTATTATTTAAATCATTTATAATCATTATTATAATCATCCAAATGATGAAGTGTTTGAATGACAAACTACACCATGACCTGGAGACTGTAAGCCGTACGTATGCACGTATGGTGGCATGACATTCAAATGATGTATAAAATAATGAATATGGTTGTATGATTTTTATAATAACATAAAATTATATAGAAGATACTGGAGTTATTATTTTATAATGGAAACAACAAAGAAAGAGTAAGTGGAAGAAGAAAAGAACCTGAAAGAGGTGATGAAATATTTACCTCTTCTTCAGTTTACTCCTTTTGATTTGATCAAAAGGGCTCCATAAGTTGGCTTTTTGATTAACGTAAGGCCTCTAGGATGAAGGGAGGACAGTTTATAGGGAATTTTGTCCAGGTTTGACCAAGCCAAAGGGATTTTAAGGTGTTAATTAGAGAGAATGGGAAGTTCCCTTTTATAAGAGGGGTGATGGGCACCATTGGAAAAGTTAGAAATATTATTTTATAATAAAATAATTTTATATTTATAATGGATCAAAAATTAATTATTTAAAGAATAAGGTGGGTATGGGTTGAAAAACACTGAACCAATATTTTTTAGACAGGTTTGGGTCACTATATTAACTTTATCTTTTAGATTTAACTCTTAGTTAAATAGTTTGACATTTACCATGTGTCATTGTATTTTTATATTATATGGTTAATAAACTTAATATAAACATCCAAGAGAACCTAAATTAGTTCATTAACGACATATATAATTTTATTTAAGACCTTTGGATGAACCTTATATTTTTAGGAATATAAAATCAATTAATAATATAATATTTTCTAAAAAACCCTTTTATGCCAATTTTGACACTATTTGGTATTTTGTTTTTTCTAAATTTATAACAGCATTATTACTTCGAAAAAAATTCATATAACCAACCCCAAAATTTCATATTAACCTATTAAATTAGTGGAATTCATAAAAAGTTTCAAATTACATCTATTTAGATATTTATAATATCTATTATTTTAATATTTCAATAATTTGTTAATTACTGCATCATCATTGTGTTATAAATAAATTTATTTATTTAATGTCTAAAAATTATAAATAAAATACCATTATGTATTAAAACTTTTTATCTTTATAATGAATATTTATAGTTTAATTTATCTTATGTATAACTATATATTAAAAATGTTTTAGTTATTAAACATTGATTTTAACTCTTTTAACTCTTATTTAAATAAAATAATAATAAATGTTCTAATCTAATCCAAGTGGACCTGAAGGATCATATTTTATTACTATGGTTTTTTTGGACAAATTAAACTTATCCAATAGAATTAGTACATGTGTTACTATAATAATATTATTATTTTTACCCTTAATTACCCTATTTACTTTTAACCGTGGAAAATAAATGTAAAAAGATACTATTCACCAAAAATTATTTTCATCTTATTGAACCACATTTTACTTACTGATATCAACCATGTGTCTTGAATTTTTTAAATTCAACTCGCAAAAGCAGTAAAATTATGTTTAATGTAAATTTGCAAATGCTCCTAGGAGGTGGGTAAAAGACGGTAGAAAGTTCAATAAACTTTTTATATATCTAAAATTATTATAAAATGACTCCAATGAATTACATTTAAATTATATAGGTATTATGTATCTATTTTGACCTAAAATGAATTTAAATAAAATTATTTAAATAAAAATTTGGTTTTAAACTGTAACTCAGTGTTTTCACTATTAACCAAAAATTGAAAGTTTTCAGAAAAATACCAAAAAATCACCCTTATCTAATTTTGTTACTCAAAATTCAAAAATTAAGTCTATTTTACTATATTAAAAACATAGAAATTTAATTTAGTAATTTAAAATTAATTCCTGTTGCCAAAACCAAGAATCTTTTTTTAAGAAATAATTACTACCAAATGTTTGACACCTGTTTATGTCCAATTTCAAAGTGAAATTACTTCCAATGACCAACATTGAATTAAATAGAAAAAAATATAATCTTATTATACTTCAATACATTCATATGTATAGTTGAAAAATATAAATTATTTTGATTAAAAAAGTTGTTTTCAGTTAAAATATAGTATTTTCCACTATTCACCCAAATATGAAAGTTATCAGAAATACACCAAAAATTTATAGAATAAAAATTTTTATGTCCTGGTTCTAAAGAAGAAGTTTATTTTGTCAAATTGAATATATTAAATTTTCAAATATTGTATTTAAAAAGGGTTTTCCATTAAAAGGTGGTAAAATTGCATTTTTTAAAAATACTTCTTTAATTTGAAAAAAATGATTTTGTTCTGACATTATATCTAAGAAACTCATAATATGGATTTTAAAATTATAATGATTATATAAAGTTCAAAATTATGTTAATATTATTCATTACCGCTTTTGAACAGCTAGTTTGGTAAGTCGTGGTGCACTTGAACTCGGTCTTCCGTGTAGTGCAAGTTATTGATTTACTTTGGAGAAATAACATACTATAAAATATTGGGGTGCGACATTCTTACCTCCTTCAATAAATTGTGTCCTCACAATTTGAAATTGTTCTTCGAAAATAAATGGATGAAAATAGAAAATACCTTTGTGGGAAAACCCACATCGGAAATTTGGTTAATAAAATTTAGTCTTAATAAGAGGAAAAGGGAAATGAAAGGGTCACCACCAAATTATGATCTCGATTATGAGAAAATTGGTGGAAATTAGAGACACTTAATTGGAGGAAAAATATAAATATTTATAGGGAGTTATTGAGATCAATGATCACAAACAAGTGTAAAATTGAGGGCCTCAAATCCATCAATCTATAATGATTTAAAACACCATCGGTTCTACAAAACATAATGTATTAGGATAACACATTTTTGGTTTTAAGATCCCTTTAATAATGATTAAAAATTAATTTAACCATATAATAAGAGGAAATATATATATATATATATATACACTTGACAAGTAGAGTTTCATCCTTCAACTAATTCCTACCACAAACTCATTTTTCACTCCAAAAGATTTCAAAAAAAATTTCTATTTATCCTAATCGTATAGGGTTCGAAAATAATGAATTTATAATTCACCAATAAAACCGTTTAAAAAAACTAGATTATACAATTCAGGGACTTCACGTAGTCCAGTGGTAGGCGATAAATCTCAATCACACTATGGTTGTTGGTTCGAGTCCCGCAGCTCTTTCTGATGTGATAGATAGTCACATAGTCTGCATGTTGTCCTTTTTATAACAATCCAAAAATAACTGTAACAATAGTATACAATTTGAAACCTAATCCATTCCAACCTTTAAACTTATCCAAAATACTTCTATCTAAACCCACAGTCAAGATTTATAAAAACGTTAAACACAATGAAGATCATTTTTTCCATGTAATAACATGTGAACACCTTCGTCATGTATTATTCTAAAACATGGTAATACCCTGAGTTACCATAAAACATTATTGATTACATTCATGCTCCCTTATTCTTTATATAATACTGTATATATTCCTTATATGAAATTTTTTTTAATATTCCAACAATGATGAAATAATCAAACTATTAATCAGTTCCATGGAAGTCAAGAATATCCAATATATTTTATCCAAATCAACCATCTCTTATTCCAAAATCACTGCATCATTATCAATACCATATTAAGTATTACCTTTCCTTCAACCATGTATTTTCAAAAAAAGTTTAGCTTACTATTAAGTCACTTTTATTAGAACCATATAATCTCAAATCCTCAATAAAATAGTACTGTTGTACAATCCTTATTTATCTCCATAATTCATATAACCATTATATTGTTGATACAACACTCAAATGAAATAATTATATAATAAAAAAAAATAGTCATTCATCTTCATCTGAGATAGTATCATAACATTATTATTATCCAATAGAATCTTTTGCAGTATACTCTGATGACATGGACATTGATTCACGTAGTGTCCCAACACCTTATAGATGACACATTTTACATTTGAAACCTTTTTATTACGCTTGTAATCATGTACTTGGGGTACTTTTTCTCCACATTTATAATAAACTCTCATTCCATTCAAGAATTTACCAAGGAGATTATTTCCACCCTTATCACTTATGGTAAAATCCTTCTTTCTCAAAGAACGCATGGTGAAAACCCTAGGTGGGGAGATCTTGATGATAACCCTGGGAAGAAGGATGTTGTTGATGCAGATGATGTGGAGCGGATAGGGCATCATGATCTATTCAGTCTTTGTGTGAAGTGAAAATCTGAAAAATCGAAATCCAAGGATGCTTCTGGTTATGGTAAATGCTTCGCCGATGTGGCCAAGAAGGTTGTAAACTTCTTGTTCATGGAGTGTGAATCAGGTTACTCAGGAAAGATCTTAAGGAAGGGGCGAATTGTGCATGTATCTGAGAATCAATATGTTGTTGAAGAGCGGGTGAATTTTTGTACGTTTTCAATCATCGCTCGTGTTGTGATTCAAAAAGGGGTAAGACCTTGGAAGTTTCATGATCTTACAAATATGATTGTGGATATTTGGAGCTTTAGTGATTGGAAAATGATGGCTATGGGATGCAGATTTTATCATGTTGTATTTCCATATGATGAATGAAAAATACCTGCACGGAGTATGGGTTCTGTACCTTTTCATTCTGGATTCCTTTGAATTCATGAATGGGATCGAAATTTTGACCCCAGTTCTGTCAAAAACACCTTTGCACAGGTATGGATATGAATTCATAATTTGATTTAGCTTTATTGGAATCCAAAAATCTTGTGGGATATTTATTCTTCTATAGGGAATCCTATAAGGCTTGATAGGAAGAAAGATAATCCCAGTTTCGGGCATTATGCTAGAATTCTTGTTGAGGTGGACATGTCCACTACTCCTATGGAGGAGGTGGTCTTTACCACCAGTGATGAGAGCATCACTCTTAATGTTGAATATGAAAGGAAGCCAAAATTTTGTTTCAACTGTTATCTTTTTGGGAATGTGCTTGTTGAATGCAACAGAAACAAAGTTTGTGCCTTATGTAATATCAGAGGGAATGATGAAGGCAGTTGCTGAAGGAAGATAACTGTTTAGTGTTGGAGTTGGTGGTCTAGAACCAACTACTTTTTACTTTATTCATTAAATAAAAGCCTTATCACATCTTGATTGTTCTTCTGCGTGACATTTCATGTGATAATGTCCTAAGGACAGCTGTTGCATTAAAGGTTCATAGCGGATCCCTGCTATAATGAGAACCTGGAAGTGCCATAACACTGTTCTTGAATGTATGTTCTATGGCCGGATGATATTATTTGAGGGACACAAATAATACAGGTCATTAGGGGTGAGGACTCATAAAAAATTGAGGCA
This sequence comes from Viscum album, assembly GCA_963277665.1. Classification (NCBI taxonomy): domain Eukaryota; kingdom Viridiplantae; phylum Streptophyta; class Magnoliopsida; order Santalales; family Viscaceae; genus Viscum; species Viscum album. The sequence continues at coordinate 899,493,784 of OY728120.1, forward strand.
CCTTCTCATGGTGTGCGCCCTTGGTAATATCCAGGAGGATATTATGAGAACGAGACCCGCCAGTAGGAAATCCAAATTTCATAGTGTCATTGGATGTTCCTATCTACGGATGTGTGTATTGATCCTTAGACTTTGTGATTATTATTAATGGGTATTACAACTCGTGAACTTAGATGTATTGACGAAAACTATGATGACACACTGTTCGCAGAGAGGTAGGATACGTTGGGTGCGTCACGAGTAATACCGCATTAATAGATAATGCGAGAAAGGATTTGTCCCTTCCATTCCATAACGGAAGTAGATATCTCAAGCCCTTTGATGGAATTGATATAGCCTAAATAAATCCATGGCCATGGTAAGGTATGGGCAAGTTCAATTCCAAGAATTCAAAGAAAGAATAATCAAGCACATGGGTTGATGGCACTAGCATGCAACCCACTTAATTGGAGATATCGTGACAAAGAGATTATATTACACAGTAAGCGTTCGTTGGAGGTAACACATCATTGCGGCATTAACTTCTTTCTCTATGGGTGCCTTGGCATGTTGCTAGACACTATCCTTGGACTTTAGGCAGGCTCAGCCTAATGCCACAGAGAAAGAGGCCTAGAGGGTCACACACTAAGTGTGTCCATGTATCTCAGTTAAATATTAATTTAACAAGTTAAATAAATATTATTCCCGAATGTGGTTTAATAATTATTTAAGGATGTCTGATCGCATTTATTTTGACACTAGTTATTCAAGAGAATATATTGTGGATGAAATAATATATTACCAAGTAATGCAGTTAAATTTATTTAAGAAATAAATAGTCATTACTCAAGGTCTAATAAATATGGTGGAGAAAAATGGAAAATAAAAGTACACGGCGTGTATTAATTATTACACGCCGTGTAGTTTTTCCAGTTGGGATTTTGAGGATTTAATATTGTTTTATTAAATGATATTTATTATAATCAGTGTGGGCACATGTCAAGGAATTAATAATTCGACATGGGGGGGTTTTCAATAAGAGTTAATGAAATAAATAAAATGTGTAACACGTTTATTTATTGTCATAACTCTATTAACCTCAAACATGATTATAAATATCCACACAACCCCAACATTTTGGAGAGCCATTGGTTGTGCACAACGGATTTTGAAATACTCTCAAGCCAAGAGAGAATTCCTTTTCCACCAAGAACGCCCTCAAGTTACGAGAGCAAGATCCTCCACCGAATCAAGGCGGTCAAAGGCGGATATCGCAAGCGAAGGTTCTTCCGGGCTAGCACTCGGAGATCCCTTCGGCGACGTCCAGAGATACGTGACATAGGTGTGGATCACCACTAGAGGAATCCTACACTTGGATTCTACAACGCAATGACGGATCACTGAATCATGGCCAAACACATCAACGGAGAAAGAATTCCAACGAGGTAATTCTTATGCATTAATTAAATTAATTATAATCAACATATGATGATCCTCCTCAAGGGTTTCAGGACTCTTCCTTTTTCTTTTCGTTATTCATTCTATTCCGAAGATTCGGCGTTTTATTTCATGACGGATCTCGGATTGAACATTGTTTAACTAAAAATTAAGTTGGGAAAACCCACCAACCTGCTTCCGCTGCGCCCGGAACCTTAAAGTGGTATCAGAGCGGTTATATCGTTGGTTATAATTATTTAGTTTTTTCGTTGGTGATTTTCGCATTTAATAATTTAGTTATTTAAATTCATGTTTAATCGTTATGGAAATCTGAATCTCGAGATCTGTTCCTCCTCCCTCGTTTCTCGTTCACCTCACAGAAATGGATTTTTCTTTTAATTTTGATTAAAATAAAATAGAGGAACTCATCCGGAGGAGCCAAACATTTCTGGCCGTATAACACCAGAATACACGGCGTGTATTCGGAAGTACACGCCGTGTAGTCTAGGTTCAATGCATTGACTGATCCGCCAAATCAGGCCGTGTATTGGATTCTTTCTAAGAATTTAAGACACCCTGTGTTGACCAGAAATAGGTGGCACATGGTTTCTGGAATACACGCCGTGTGGTCCAATGAACACGGTGTGTAGTCCATTTAGGTTAGGGTTGGGTCGTGTACTTCGTACACGGCCTGCCCGGCTGGAAACTATGTAACGCGGAAACTACATGGCGTGTATCCCACTGTACACGTCGTGTACTCCCAAAATTTCCGAAGTACATTAACACGCCTTATCCCCGGGCGTGTACTTCGGATGGACGGTGAAGAAAAGTACACGCCGTGTAGTTGGAACTACACGTCGTGTACTCACCCAAATTACGCTGATTTATTAAAATTTATTATTATATTATACAAACCCTTGAGACGTGTACCATGGTGCAGGCGTAAAGCTGAGGCACAACACGTGATAGGTGTTTTATATATATGTGTTTAATTTAACATCTGCGTAACAAATGGGAATTAACCGGGTTGCCTCCAAGGTACAAGTTACGTACAAGGATAATTTTAAATGAATTTATTTGTTTAAAATTATGATGGATGAGAATCTTAAGGAAATTTAGAAAATGTATTTAAGATAAAAGGATTGATTAATTAAAGATAATTAATTGATTCGAGCGTGATTTATCTTAAACAAGAACGATTAAAGAATTGAATGCTAGTTTTATTTATGCGTAAATATCGTTGCATGTATGGATGATCATGAGCTAGACCGAGACCTTTGTATGTGAATGGTTTCTTTTAATTTATTTATTTAAATTAAATTTGTTGGCCTGCGAGCCATCTCCTCATTAATATGTTGGGCCTACGCACCCAAGGATTCTTTTATGTAAAAATCCCTTTTACCCCTAACCTGTGTGTGAGATAAATGCATATGTAATGGATGGAGCTCCCAAGCTAGTGGAGGCGGCTCAAGTCAGGAGCCAAGGTGAAACCAATCCAAGGAGATACAAAGGTGGACAGGTGAAAAGCTGTAAACACGAACCCGAAAGGTTCAAGGTGTTTCTCCCCTAGGTCTTGGGTTAGTTTATCAACCGCTGGATAATCTAACCAATAGAAAAGCTCATGATCATACCATTTATTTTATTTTTTTCAGTTGCATGGTTTATTTATTGTGGGTGTGTTGTCACGATCACACAATTAATGAATTAAACAAGCATGCAAGATGGAACTAAAATAAAACTGGCTTATATATAAATATTATCTTAGACATGGTTAATCACTTAAGTATATCCCACTTAATATTAACAAGAATGTAATCAAAGATAATAAAATTTCAATTTACGTATAATGATAAAATCCCTCAAAACAAATATTAAGTCGGCATAGCCTTCCATAATCTTGGTTAGAATTGAACCATAGTTCAAAGTGCTTGACCAACCCTAGTTGGGGTGCTTTCAATTATCGGGGAATTCTAATTCAGGGTTTTGGGTTGACTTGACTTGGTTCGCATCAAGGGTTGACTACCACAACAGGACTTGGTGTGACCAAGAGGCAAAGGTTGAGGAAATCCAAAAGGATTTCAGGATTGGGGAGTCCACTCAGCGGATCAAGGAGCTGTGAGTTAATGCAGTTGGTATTTGGAATGCCTAACTAAAACCCTTCAAGTTGCTTGACCAACCCTAGTTGGGGTAATGTGAAGGACAATATGGATCCTTGCCACTAGAATATTCATGCAACAGAATATTCCGAAGTCAATGGTGAGGGCTATTGGATTTTGATAAAATAGTGGGAGACTAATAATTATTAATTTATTTATTTGTCTCAAATTTTGTAATAAAGTACTAAATATTTTCTCATCTTAATTTTTAGAAATGGAAAGAAAATGACTTCAAACATATCATTGCGCACCATACTTGAAAAAGAAAACCTTCTCATCGGCACCAATTTCCAAGAGTGGCAGAGCCGTTTACGCATCATCCTTCGCCACGAAAGGAAATTATATGTGCTGGAAGAGCCTATTCCAGTTGCGCCTGGGAAAGAGGCTAGTGATGAGGAATTATCTCTCTACATGAAACACATGGATAATGCCACAGATGTCCATTGTTTCATGCTATCGGCCATGTCTAATGAGTTCTTGAAGCAACATGAAAACATGGACGCGTATAGCATGATGTCTCACCTTAAAGATCTCTACCAAGAGAAGGTGAGACAGGAGTGGTATGAGATCTCCAATGCTTTGTTTACCACGAAGCTTGGAGAGTCTGCGCCATCTGGGCCTCATGTAGTCAAGCTTATTGGATACATTGAACTCCTGGACATCTTAGGGATTAAATTCCTGGATGAGTGGTGTACTGATCTCATCCTATCATCACTGCCCAAGACCTTCTCTAGCTTCATTGTCAACTATAACATGAGCGGCAATGAGAAGAGTCTATTGGAGCTTCTGACCTTGATTCTCCAGGTAGATAAGGACATGGGGCGTGACAAACCCGTGGTCCTTATGGTGAACAAAAGGAAGGACAAGGCAAAGGGGCCAAAGACTTATAAACGATCTAAAGCCCCCGAGCACCATCCCTCCAAGAAGGAGAAGATCCAGAGGTAGGGCAAGGAATAGGAGTCAGTGTGTTTCTCATGTGGCAAGCAGGGCCACTGGAAGAGGAACTACACCCAGAAGCATGGGGACGCTAAAGGTGTGTTTGTTATCAAGTGAAATCTTTCTATTTCTACACATTGGGTATTAGATACAGCTTGTGGGGCTCACATCTGTATTCAAATGCAGGAACCAAGTAGATTTAGAAAGATCACCAGAGGAGAGGTGGATCTTCGAGCTACCAATGGCGCAAGGCTGTATGCATTGGCTATTGGTGACTACCACCTCTCATTGCCGACTGGGATGATTTTGATTTTACATAACTGTTATTATGTGCCTAGTGTTACCAAGAACATAATTTTTGTATCTTGTTTGGATATGGATGGATTTGTTTTCAAATTTGGAAATAAGGGTTTTCTCTTTTATAAGAACAACGTATGTTATGGTATGGCACATTTAAATAATGGTTTGTATGTATTGAATTATGAAAACCAAGTGTTGGCAATCGATAACAAAACAAACTCACATGACTCATACATCACCCAATTATGGCATCACCGCCTTGGTCATGTGAACGAGAAGCGTTTGACAAAACTCTGCCAAGATGCCTATTTAGACTCTAATGAGCTAAAACCACTTGATAGATGTCATTCTTGTTTACAAGGAAAAATGACCAAGCCGCCTTTTAGTGGACAAGGTGAAAGGGCCATAGAGCTTCTAGGATTGGTACACACAGATGTGTGTGGACCATTTCCTGTAGAAGCTAGAGGTGGATATTCTTACTTTATTACTTTTACTGATGATTTGAGTAGATATGGCTATGTCTACTTAATGAGGTATAAGTCAGAGTCCTTAGAGAAATTTAAGGAATTCAAGAATGAAGTAGAGAATCATATTGGTAAGAAGATAAAGAAGCTTCGATCGGATCGAGGTGGAGAATATCTGAACCAAGAGTTCATCGATCTTCTATAGGAGTCTGGGATTCTATCTCAGCTCACGCCTCCTTATACACCACAGTGGATTGGTGTTAGTGAAAGGAGGAACCGCACCTTGTTGGACATGGTGAGGTCGATGATGAGTCATGCAGATCTTCCATTATCCTTTTGGGGATATGCATTACAAACTGCAACATACACATTAAACTGAGTACCAACTAAGGCGGAAAATGGAATTCCATCTGAGTTATTGAATGGAAGGAAACCCACTTTGTCGCACACACGTGTATGGGGATGTGAGGAATTTGTTAAGGCCTTATCAGGCAACAAACTAGCACCCCAGGGCACAAAGTGTATCTTTATAGGATATCCCAAGGAAACGAAAGGATATTACCTATATAACCCCCAAGACAAGAAAGTGATTGTCGCCAGACAAGCCGTATTTCTTGAGAGGGAGCACATCCTCAAGAAGGATAGTGGGAGCAAGATTGAATTTGACGAAGTTGATGCTCACGATACACAGGAGTTGGTACAAAAACAAGTTCCATAGGTCCCTGTGGAAGAGGTTCCAGAAACACAAGTATTGTGTAGGAGCTCAAGAGAGGTAAGGGAACCAGAGAGATTTGGTTTCCTAGTCACCGAGGATGGTGAATCATTATTGTTGGACAATGATGAACCTCTCTCCTAAAAGGAAGTAGTAGAAAGCTCAGAAGCTGCAAGATGGCTAGAATCTATGAATTCTGAGATGGATTCCATGTATCAGAACCAAGTTTGGGTTCTGGTCGATGAGCCAGTTGATGTAAAGCCTGTTGGATGCAAATGGGCATTCAAAAGAAAGCTGGACATGGAAGGTCAAGTTAGCACCTATAAAGCAAGGCTAGTGGCTAAAGGATTCAGACAGCGTCAAGGAATTGACTATGATGAAACCTTCTTGCTAGTTTCCATGTTTAAATCCATAAGAATCATACTTGCCATAGAAGCTTACCATGACTACGAGATTTGGTAGATGGATGTCAAAATAGAATTCCTTAACGGGAACCTTCAGGAAGATGTCTATATGACACAACCAGAAGGGTTTGTGACACCAGGTGAATCCAAACGGGTTTGCAATTTGCAAAAATCCATTTATGGATTGAAGCAAGCATTCAGGTCATGGAAAATTCGATTTGATGAAGCCATAAAGGAATTTGGTTTCATTAAGAACGAATGTGAGCCATGTGTTTATAAGAGATTTAATGGGAATGCGGTCTTCATCCTAGTGGTACATGTTGATGACATATTGCTTATTGGAAACAACGTACCAGCCTTACAGTAATTTAAGGACTGGTTGAACAAGTGTTTCTCCATGAAGGACTTAGGAGAAGCAGCCTACATTCTAGGGAGCAAGATCATTCGTGAGAGATCCAAGAGGCTGCTTGGACTAAGTCAGGGTACATACATTGAGCAGATACTAAAGAGATTTAGTATGGAAAAATCCAAGAGGGGATTGGTTCCAGTGTCACATGGCTTACATATTTCTAAGAAAATGTGTCCCCAGACACAATAGGATAAAGATAGGATGAGCAAGATCCCATACGCTTCGGCTATAGGATCCATCATGTATGCCATGTTATGTACCAGGCTTGATGTTGCCTATGCACTGAGCATGGAAGGCAGATATCAAGCAGATCCAGGAGAATAGCATTGGACTGCTGTTAAGACTATCCTTAAGTATCTAAGAAGAACAAAGGATATGTTACTGGTGTATGGAGGAGACAAGGAGCTTGTCATCAGAGGGTATGATGATGCTAGTTTTCAAACAGATCAGAATGATCTGAAGTCACAATCTGGATATGTTTTCTGTCTCAATGGAGGAGCTGTGAGTTGGAAGAGTTCAAAGCAGCCAGTTTTCGCCGATTCTACAGCAGAGTCTGAGTATATAGCGGCTTCTGATGCATCCAAAGAAGCCGTTTGGATTCGGAACTTTGTCCAGGAGCTTGATGTGGTGCCTAGCAGTAAAGATCCCATTACATTGTATTGTGATAATACTGCAGCGGTGGCTCTTGCAAAATAACCAAGGTCACATCAACGGAAAAATCACATACTCCGGAAGTATCACCTATTGAGGGATTTCTATCAAAGGGGAGAAGTTGTAGTGAGTAGAGTGTCCACAGAAGAGAACGTGGCAGACCCCATGACTAAAGGCCTATCTCAGCAGAAGCATGAATATCATGTGAGAGCTATCGGGTTAAAGGTTGTTAGCAGTTGGCTCTAGTCCAAGTGGGAGTCTGTTGGAGTTGGTGGTCTAGAACCAACTAATTTGTACTTTATTCATTAAATAAAAGCCTTATCACATCTTGATTGTTCTTCTGCGTGACATGTCATGTGATAATGTCCTAAGGACATCTGTTGCATTAAAGTTTCATAGCGGATCCCTGCTATGATGAGAACCTGGAAGTGCCATAACACTGTTCTTGAATGTATGTTCTATGGCCGGATGATATTATTTGAGGGACACAAATAATACAGGTCATTAGGGGTGAGGACTCATAAAACTTTGAGGCACCTTCTCATGAAGTGCCATAACACTGTTCTTGAAAATGACATTTCTAATGTCGTGACATGCTATTTTGAAAAGTTATATTTTGACTCTGGGGAGGATACTTCGACCAAAATAGTCAGATGTGTGGAACCAAGTATGGATGACATTCAGAACAAAAAGCTCATTGATATTTCTAGCTTAAGGTAAATCCATTATGCACTATTTTCTCTAAATATGGACAGTGTTGCTGGTCCTGATGGTTTCACCAGTAATTTATTTATGTTCTATTGGGATATCATCCACAAGGAGGTGATTAATGTTGTAAGAGAATTATTTCATCACTCTTCTATGCCATTTGGTATGAACTCCAATTTCATTGCCCTGATTCTAAATAAAGAAAATGAAAAGGATAATAAAGACTTTTGGCTTGTTGCTATTGGGAATTCCATTCCTAAATTCCTTAGTATGATCATGGAAATTCATTTAGGTGAGGTTGATATGAATCTTATTTCTGCTAACCAGTTTGGATTTGTTCCTGGCAGGAACATTCAGAATTGTCTTTTCACTACTTTTGAGTGTGTTAATGTTATGAGAAGCAACATCAAAAATGGTAATATGGATCTGAAGGTTGATATATCCAAGTCCTTTGACATAATAAGATGGGACTTCATTTTTACAATTCTGATTACGCATGGCTTTCCAGGAAAATTCATTTGTATGGTATGCTCCATTTTGAAAATTGATAGTTTATCTATCCTTGTAAATGGATCCCCTTGGGGATTCTTTCAATGTTCTGGAGGATTCAGTCATGGTGAACCTTTATTTAGGCTTTTGTTCTCTATTTCTAAGGATTATCTGAGTGTGTGTCTTAATGATCTTTTCAACATTGGTTTATATCAGAGAATAAGAGCTGGTAGAAACTGCTTTGCGCCCTCACACTTGTTCTATGCCAATGACATACATCTATTTTGTAAAGATGATAGGAAAACCATATCTTGAATCAAGAATATCTTATTACATTATGAAGAGGTATCAGGTCAGGTCATCAGTTGGAATAAATCGTTTGTTTTATTTGGAGAAGGAATTCGAACCTTGAAGCAAAACAGGGTTGCTCTTAGGCTTGGTGTGAAATGTGGTACATTGCCTTTTAATTATCTAGGGATTCCTTTGTTTTTGGGTAGGGTGAAACGTGTTCACTTTGACAGTATTTCATTGAAAATTATCAATCAGTTTGCAAGTTGGAAAGGTAAGACCATGTCTCAGGCTGGTAGAGTTTTTCTTATTAACTCTATCATCACTTAAATGTTTATGTACTCCTTTTCATTACATAGATGGGCAAGAGCCCTAATTAAGGAATTGATTGTAATGATATGTAATTTCATTTGGATTGGTTCAACTCATCAAAAGAAGCTTGTCACTATTGCATGGAATGATTGTATAAAGCCAGCGACTATGGGTGGAATGGGAGTTAATGATATCAGAATATTTAATGATGCACTTCTTCAATATTTTACATGGAGGATCTTATCCTGGCCTGACTTTTTCTTGTAATTTCTTGTAAGTAGGTTTGTAGATAGGCTTCATAATGGTCAGTGCATGTACATGCAATCCTCTGTTTGGCCTTCGATCAGGAACACCTATTCTAACATCATGACACACTCTATATGGTTGGTATGTTCTGATTCTCATCTAAATTGTTGGAGCACTCATAAGTTGTCCTATATAATTAAGGAATCTATTAATATCCTATTGTCTTGGAGAAATATGGCTATTTTTGACCTACAGGGGAACATGGATGTTTCTGAAATCCTTCCAAGTAATATTCGTATGGAGATCACTAATTATGAATATGTTTATAATGATGTATTAATTAGGAAGCCTTCTCTTAATGGGTATTTTTCAAGTCGGGAGTATTATAAGTTTCAATGTGGTGCATCAACTGGAATACCTTCATGGGTGGATGGTGTATGTAGGCCCTTCATATTCAATAATGATGCTATGATTATATGGAGAATCTGGAAGCAGCGCCTGCCAATCCAGTGTACCCTTCAGCGTACGGGGCTGAGCATTCCCTCAGTATGTCATATCTGTCTTAATGATGAAGAATCTCTCTTTAATTTGTTCATCCACTTCACCTTTGTTGTGCAGTTATGGAATTATGTGCAAAACATCTTTCAATGATGCATCATTTTTGGTTCTATAGAATCACTGCTTACATCGTCCTTTCAAGTAGAATGCAGTGAGCAAGTGAAATATTTTCTTATTGCTTCCATTGTTTCTATTTTTTCTTATATATGGAAGGCTCATAATAACATCATCTTCAACAAATTCAAGCCCTTATTTCGTGAGGGTGTTCTGGCTATTCATCCTAGCATTAAACATGCTTCGATTACTCAAACTGGAGTAATGAATAATGATGTTTCTGAATTTGTTCTTTTGAGGACTCTTGGTGTTAGTGGTAGGGAAAGAAATCCTAGAGTGATGATGTACATTCGGTGGATCCCGCCAATCTATGACTGGCTGACGATGAATGTGGATGGGGTGGACTCTGATGCACCAGGTCCTGCTGGGTGCGGTGGAGTCTTTCAAACCCATCGGGGATTAGTTAAGGGTTGTTTATTCCAGTACATTGGGATTTGTCATGCGATTGAAGTAGAGTTGTGGGCCATGATAAAGGTGATCAGGTATGCAGTCTGTTATGGTTGGTGAAAGGTATGGCTAATGTCGGACTCATATGTTGCTGTGAAAATTCTGAAAGATCATTCAAGGAATGTTCCATGGAGGATGTTATCTGCTTGGATTGCTTGTCTTAGTCTTGTCGAGTCAATATTCCTTGATGTTTCTCATGTCTACAGAGAAGCAAATCAGGTTGCAGACGTTCTTTCCAAAAGGGAGATTTTAGAGGTTAGTTCTTGTTGGTCTTTTATTATGCCTAGTTGTTACACTAGATTGGTCCATAGTGATATTATTGGTGTTTTTCACACAAGGATTTGTAAGGATCCCATTTTCTAGGTTGTTTTGTATTGTTTAAATTTTTTAAATATTAATTTTTTGGGAGCAGGATTTATATCTGTCTCTCAAACCTTTTGGCTAAAATACTTCTTTCTCCTCTTTCCTTTATCCATCTTTCTCTCTACCATCCTTTTCTTCTCTTACTTCCCTTAAAATCCATAGGACTCATAGAATTATTTACATTTCTTATTAACACATGATATTATTTCTTCATATGTTGAGAATACATGGGAGACTATTTCCCTTCTAAATGTTGGCTTAATACTATGAAATATATGATCCTTATTACTCTTGGGATCATGCTTATTGCTGGAGGTCTCATTCCATCTACTGGGCGCCATTTCTAAACAATTGCATACACTGGGTTTGTTTATGAATTGCAATGCATAATTCCAAACTTTTAAAATAGTTAACCTGAATTGAATAGTTCATGGATATAATCCACAATCATCAAAATGTTTTCTTTGAGAAAGTATATACACATAAACCCTTCATATTGGTTTGTAAAAAAACAAGAATTATCCTAAGCATATCCCCTGGGAGTTTCATAATGAAGAGTGAAGCAAGGCCTGTTGTCCTGCACCAGTTCCTGTTTGAGTCTAGATCAAAGCAGTGTCTTCGGGTTTTACCCCTAGGTACATATGTACCAGAGCCACCTCTACATGATCGTATCCAGACAGGGATGTATTTTCTTGGAAAAATCACAAAATCTCTATATTACAAAAATTCTAATATGTTCTCCTATAATAATACTCAAATACTATCTTAGGGTAATGTGCTATAATCACAGTTTATCTAAATCTAGTTTCCGAGGTTTGTATAAAACTTCCTCTGATACGAACTGTAATTCCCCGACCCAAGAATCCCATAGTCGATTCATTATTATGTATCATTAGCATGATAACAAAAGATCAAGTCTCGAAATACCGATTAGTTTAGTAGCCTTGGAAGTACTAGATACATTCATAAGCTTTAAATTACATCATAAAATAGAAAACTATAACAACATTGTTTCCAAAGACAAGAATGATATCCCATAGACTATCCCTATAGGTCAGTCATAATAGAATTATTCGCATCTGGGAAAAAATAAAACATAGAAAGGGGTGAGCTCAGATGCTCAGTATGGATAACAATATAGCAGAAACATTGATAAATAAGCATAAACATTTAAAGAAATGTATAAGACAAAAAAATCCTTCTAAACTTGAAATTCAGCATAATATGGCAAAGATAAAATCATATAATTTCATTTACTTATTCACATGTATACTCTACTCTTCAAATAATCACATGAAATATAAATAGCCACTTTCATAATGATGGAATGCATAATTCCAGACTTTCATAACCACATAGTCAAGGCCTTGTGCCAAGACTACATATAAGATTTTGTCAAGGACTTGTTCCAAGACACTAGTTTTTCCTATGATACCTATCGATGCATCAAGGATCTATCCACCTATCACTTACTAAGTCTAATGCATCTCTCAAATGAAAAGGTTTAAACATAACATAAACATTCGTATTAAAAGTAGCATACTAAATGTCAATACTTTATCCATAAACCATGAATGGTATAAAAATAACACATCCACAGTCGAACATTTCACAAAACCTTCAATACAATATGGAAGTTTTGTATCATAATAAATCAACTTCAAATAATCGTAAAATCCATCAAAGGATGTTGACATAGATGAAATCAAAACCATTTTTTAGACAAATATCTCTTAATATTTTGAAATCATTTAAAATTCATATAATTATAAAAGAAAAAATTTATTTTGAAAATATTCTTATAATATTTTAAGGGAATCTTCGATGATTTTATAATGGTGGAAAATAGCATCACCCACTGTATAAGTTAAAATAACATTCTTTCCTTAATTTTTTCGAAAAGGTCATAAGGTACCTTGTTTGGAAAACAACAGAAAGATTCCTTTCAAAATATTTTATAAAAATTAAGAAAGGGTATAAATTACTTTAACCCATAGTCTAGTAAATAGTAAAAATGATTTGGAATACATTTTTAAGAAACATAGATGTGGATGATAAAGAGGTCCATGTAGATACTTTACGTAAAAAAAATCTCGGATAATAAAGAGATTGTCAAATTAACCCTTACCTTGTACTTTTCCTTGGTCAAGGGTAGGTTAACCTATTGAATAATGGTGAAATAATTGTTATTAAATTATACAATAATCATATACATTAATATGATATCATATATGATCTTTTAACATTTCTTTGTTATTAATATCGTAGTATTATCATCGTTTTGGGCGTTAACTGATTCATTTTCCATTATATGATTTGTTATGTAAGTAATGATTGTTATGGATAGGATGTATTTTATTCATATTCAGAATTATATTAAGTCTTTAGACATTATTTTAAATCATATAATGAAAATTAGTCTTGAATTGATACGATGGAGAATGAATCTCATCGTGTTTGTGGAGACGGTAATCTGTACGTACGCACAAGCGATAATATCATTCTTTTGATATCAAAATCATATATAATTGGATGGTATATCATAAATAAAGAATAATTATCATGTTATATTTATTATTTACATCATTTATACTCATTAGTATACTCATCCAAATGATGAATTGTTTGAATAACAAACTAAACCACGATGTGAAAACGGTAAGCCGTACGTACGCACGTATGGTGACATGTCATTCAAAGTATGGATACAATAATGAATATGGTTATACCATTTTTATAATAACATCAAAGTATATTGAATACACTGGAGTAATTATTTTAGAATTGAAACAGAAAAGAAATAGGAAGTGGAAGAAGAAAAGCACTTGAAAGAGGTGAAGAAGTATTTACCTCTTCTTCGAGTTCTTACTTTTGATTTGATCAAAAGGGCTCCTTAGGATGGATTTCTGATTATAGTAAGGCCTCTAGGATGAAGTTAGGGAATTTTATAGGGTATTTTGGTAGGGTATGTCCGAGAAAAATGGATTTGATGGTGTTAATTAGATAGATGGGGAAGTTCTATTTTATAAGAGGGGTGGGGAACCTTAGGAAAAGCTAGAAATATTATTTTATAATAAAATTATTTTCGGTTTATAGTGGCTCCAAAATTAATTATTTAAAATATAAGGTGGGTTTGGGTAGAAAACCACTCAACCAATAGGTTTTAGACAGGTTTGGGTCACTATATTAATTTTATCTTTTAGATTTAACTCTTATTTAAATAGTTTGACATTTACCATGTCTCTTTGTATTTTTATATTAGATGGTTAATAAACTTACTATAAACATCCAATAAAACCTAAAGTGGTTAATTAACGACATATATAATATTATTTAAGACCTTTGTCTAAATCTTAGATTTTTAGAAATAGAATATCAATTAATAATATAATATTTGTTTTAAAAACTCTTTTATGTCAATTTTTACACTATTTGGTATTTCATTTTTTCTAAATTCATAACAGCATTATTACATCTAAAAAAACTCATATAACCAACCCTAAAATGTCATATTAACCTATAAAATTAGTTTAATTAATAAAAAGTCTCAAATTACATTTATTTGGATATTTATAATATCAATTATTTTAATATTTCATTAATTCGGTAATTACTCAATCATCAGTGTGTCATAAATAAATTTAATTATTTAATGTCTAAAAATAATAAATAAAATTCCATTATGTATGAAATATTTTTATATTTTTAATTAATATTTATAGTCTAATTTATATTATGTATAACTCTATATTAAAAAAAATTAGTTATTAAACATTGATTTTAACTCTTTTAACTATTCATTAAATAAAATAATAATAAATATTCTAATCTAATCCAAGTGGACGTAAAGGATCATATTTTATTACAAATATTGTTTTTGGTCTAATTACACATATCCAATAAAATTAGGACTTGTATTAGGATAATAATAATATAATGTTCACCCTTAATTGCCCTATTTACTTTTATGCGTGGTAAATAAAAGTAAAAGATACTACTCACCAAAAATTATTTTCATATTATTGAACAAAATTTTACTTAATTATATCAAAAATTTATCTAGAATTTTTGAAATTCAACTCACATATGCGGTAAAATTAAGTTTTATGTAAATTTGCAAATGCTTTTAGAAGGTGGGTAAGAGACGGTAAAAAGGTCATTAAAATTATTATATATCTAAACTTACAATAAACTGGATCCAATGAATAAAATTGAACTTATATAGGTATTATATATTTATTGTTAACTAAAATAAATTTAAATAAAATTATTTAAATAAAAATTCAGTTTTAAACTATAACTCAGTGTTTTTCACTATTCATTGAAAATTGAAAGTTTTCAGAAAAATAAAAAAAAATTCACCCTAAGCTATTTTCGATACTCTGAATTCAAAAATGAAGTATAATTTACTAAATTAAAAACATATAAATTGCATTTATTAATTTAAAATTAATTCCCGTTGTCAAAACCAAAAAACGTATTTTTAAGAAATAATAACTACCAAAAGATTGACACTTGTTTGTTTCCAATTTGAAATTGAAATTACTTCCAATGACCAACATTGGATTAAATAGTAAAAATATAATATTATTATACTTTAAAATCATTCATATATATAGTTTAACACTATAAATTATTTTGATTAAAAAAGTTGTTTTCAGTTAAAATATAGTATTTTTCACTATTCCTCTAAATATGAAAGTTATCAAAAAAACACCGAAAAATTATAGAAACTAAAATTCTATGTACCGACTATAAAAAAGAATTTTATTTTGTCAAATTGAATATATATAATTTTCAAATATTGGATTTAAAAAGAGTTCTCCATTAAAAGGCGCCAAAATTGCATTTTTTGAAAAATACTTCTTTTATCGGAAAAAAATGAATATGTCCTTAAATTATGTCTAAGAAAATCATAATATAGATTCTAAAATTATAAGGATTATATAAACATAAAAATTATGTTAATATTATTCATAACAGCTTTTGAACGGCTAGTTTGGTAAGTTGTGGTGCGCTTGAACTTGGTGTTGTGTGTAGTGCATGTTATTGAATTACTTTGAAGAAATAACGTACTATGAAATCTTGGGGTGTTACATTTTTCCCTCCATCAAGAATTTCTTTCCTCACAATTTGAAATTGTTCTTTGAAGATAATTGTTTGAAAATAGAAAATACCTTTGTGGGAAAACCCACATCCGAAATTTGGTTAATAAATTTTAGTCTTAATAAGAGGGAAAAGGGAAATTAAAGGGTCACCAACAAATTATGATCTCAATTAGGAGAACATTGTTGGAAATTAGAGACACTTAATTGGAGGAACAATTTAAATATTTATAGGGAGTGATTGTGGTCATCAATCAAAAACAAGTGTATAATTGAGGGCCTCAAATCCATCAATTTATGATGATTTAAAATACAATCAGTTCAACAAAACATAAGGTATTAGGATAAAACATTTTTGGTTTTGAGATCCCTTCCCTATAGTTTAAGAATTAATTTACCCATATAGTAAGAGGAAAGAAATTATATATATATATACACTTGACAAGTAGAGTTTCATAATTTAACTAATTACTACCACAAACTCTTTTTTCACTCCAAAATATTTCAAAAAAAATATTCTATTTATCCTAATCATATAAGTTTAAAAAATAATGAATTTTTAATTCACCTATCACACCCTTTAAAAAACTAGATTATAAAATCCAGGGACTTCACGTAGTCCAGTGGTAGGTGATAAATCCCAATCACACTATGTTTGGGGGTTCGATTCCCATAGCTTTGTCCGACGTGATGGATTGTCACACAGTATGCATGTTGTCCTTTTTATAACAATCCAAAAATATTTGTAACAATAGTATACAATTTCAAACTTAATCGATTCCAAAATTTAAACTTATCCAAAACAATTCTATCCAAACTCACAATCCAAAATTTATATGAAATTTTAACACAATGAAGATCCTTTTTCCACGTAATAACATGTGAACACCTTGATCATGTATTATTTTAAAACATTTTAATACCCTGAATTACCATAAAACCTTATTGATTACATTCATGATCCCTTATCCTTTATATAATACTGTATATATTACCTATATCCAAAATTTTGAATATTCCAACAATGATGAAATGATCAAACTACTAATTTGTTCCTTGGAAGTCAAGAATATCCAATATATTTTATCCAAATCAACCATCTCTTATTCCTAAATCACTACCTCATTATCAAGACCATATTAAGGATTACCTTTCCTTCAACCATGTATTTTCCAAAAAGTGTAGCTTACTATTATGTCACTTTTCTTAGAACCATATAATCTCAAATACTCAATAAAATAGTACTATAGTACAATCCTTATTTATCTTCATAATTCATATAACTAGTATATTATTGATACAACACTCAAATGATATTATTTCATAATAACAAAATAAGAACACTTGTCATTCCTCTTCATCTGAGATAGTATCATAACTTGATTATTATCTAATAGAATCATTTGCATTATACTCTGATGACTAGGACATTGATTCACATAGTGACCCAACACCTTTCATATGATGAATTTTACATTTGAAACCTTTTTCTTACCCTTGAAATCATGTACTTGGTGTCCTTTTTCTCCACACTTATAACAAACTTTGATTCCCTTAAATCATTTACTTAGGTGATTATTTCAACATTTATCACATATGGGAAAATCCTTCTTTCTCCTATTTCCTTTACCAATCTTTTTCTCTACCATCCTTTTCTTGTCTTTCTTCCATTCAAAGCCATAGGACTCAGAGAATTATTTACATATCTTATTAACACATGATATTATTTCTTTATATGTTGAGAATACATGGGAGACTATTTCCCTTTTAAATTTTGGCTTAATACCATGAAATATATGAACCTTATTACTCTTTGGATCATGCGTATTTCTAGAGGTCTCATTCCATCTACTGGGCACCATTTCTAAACAATGGAATACACTAGGTTAGTTTATGAATCGCAATGCATAATTCCAAACTTGTAAAATAGTTAACATAAATTAAACAGTTCAGGGATATAATCCCTAATCATAAAAATGTTTTCTTTGAGGAAGTATATAACCATAAACCCTTAATATTGGATTTTATGGAAAAAAATAATTATTATAAGCATATCCCCCAGGAGTGTCATAACAAAAAGTACAGCAAGGCCCGTTGTTGTGCACCAGTTCTCATTTGAGTCCAGCTCAAAGTAGTGTTTTCAAGTTTTACCCCGAGGTACATCTGTGCCAGAGCCTCCTCCACTAGCTCATATCTAGACAGGGATATATTTTCTTGGAAAAATCACAAAATCTATACATTACCAAAATTGGATGAAGTTATTCTATACCAATCCTCAAAGTCTATCTTAGGGTAATTTTCTCTAATCAGAGTTTATCTAAATCTAGTTACCAAGGTTTGTAGAAAACTTCCTCTGATACCAACTGTAACACCCCGACCCTAGAAGCCCAAAGTCGGTGCATTATTACGTATCATTGACATGATCACAAAATATCAAGTCTCGAAAGACTGATTAGTTTAGTAACCTTATAATTACTAAATACATTCATAAGGTTTACATTACATCATAAAATAGAAAAATAAAAAAACATTGTTTCCATAGACAACACTAAGATTCCATATACTATCCCTATAGGTCAGTCATAATAAACTTCTTCGCATCTTGGGAAAAATAAAACATAGAAAGGGGTGAACTCAGATGCTCAGTAAGGATAACAATATAGCGGAAACATTCATAAATAAGTATAAACATAAAGGTAATGTATAAGACTAAAACAAAAGCCTTTTAAATTAGAACATCAGCATAATATGGAAAAGATAAAATCAAATAATTCCATTTATTTATTCACATGGATATTCTACTAGTCGAATAATCACATGCAGTATCAATAGTCACTTTTATAGTGATGGAATTCATAATTCCAGACTTTCTTAACCACATAGTTAGGGCCTTGTACCAAGACTACAAATAAGATTTTGTTAAGGCCTTGTGCTAAGACACTAGTTTGTCTCATGACACCTATCTATGCATCGAGGAGCTATATCAGGCTCCACCCACAACTTACTAAGTCCATTTCATTCCTCATATGAAAATGTTTCAACATAACAAAAACATTCATCTTAAAACTAGAATAAAAAGTTTCAATACTTTAACCATAAACCATGAATGGTATTAAAATAACACATCCATAGTCAAAAATATTACACTACCTTTAATACAATTGTATGTTTTGTATCATAATAAATCAACTTCAAATATTCTTAAAATCCATCAAAGGATGTTGACATAGATGAAATCAAAAACTCTTTTTTAGAGAAATATCTCTTACTATTTAGAAATAATTTATAAGTCATTTAATTATAAAATAAAACATTTATTTTGAAAACATTCTTATAAGATTTTAAGAGAATCTTCAATGATTTTATAATGGCAGAAAATAGCCACACCAGCCGTATAAGTTAAAGAAACATTCTTACCTTAATTTTGTCGAAAAGGTCATAAGGTACCTTGTTTGGAAAATGACAGAAATATTACTTTAAAACCATTTTATAAAAAGTAAAAAAAGGGTATAAATGAATATAACCCATAGTCTATTCAATAGTAAAAATGTTTTGGAATAAATATTTAAGAAACATGGATGTGGATGATAAAGAGGTCCAAGTAGATACATTACATAAAAACAATCTCAGATAATAAAGAGATTGTGAAATTAACCCTTACCTTGTACTTTTCCTTGGCCGAGGCTAGGTTAAACTCATGTATAATGGTGAAATTATTGTTATTAAATTATAAAAGAATCATATACATTAATATGATATCATATATGATCTTTTAACATTATGTTGTTAATAATATCTTTGTATTATTGTCGTTTCGGGTGTTAACTGATTCATTATCCTTTATATGCTTTGTTATGTAAGTAATGTTTATTATGGATAGGATTTATCTTATTCATATTCATAATGATATTAATTATTTAAACAATATTTTTATCAACTAATGAAAATTAGTCTTGAATGGATACGATGGGGAATGAATCTCATCGCATTCGTGGAGACGGTAATCCATATGTACGCACGAGCGACAATATCAATCTTTTGATATTAAAATTATATATAATTGGATGGTATATCATATATAAATAATATTTATCATGTTATATTTATTATTTACATCACTTATATTTATTATTATACCCATCCAAATGATGAAGTTTTGGAATAACAAATTACACCACGATGTGTAGATGGTAAGCCGTACGTAAGCACGTATGTTGACAAGTCATTAAATGGATGGATAAAATAATGAATATAGTTGTACCATTTTTATAATAACATAAAAGTATATATAAGGTACTAGAGTTATTATTTTATAAAGGAAACAACAAATAAAGAGGATGTGGAAGAAGAAAAGAACTTAAAAGAGGTGATGAAATATTTTCCTCTTCTTCTGGTTTTTCCTTTTGATTTGATCAAAAGGGCTCCATAGGTTGGATTTTTGATTAAAGGAAGGCCTCTAGGATGAAGGTAGGACAATTAAGAGGGTATTTGGTCTGGTGTTGTCTGGTCCAAATTTCTTTGCAGATGTGAATTAGAGAAAAGGGGAAGTTCACTTTATAGGAGGGGTGACATGCACCTTAGGAAAAGCTAGAAATATTATTTTATAATAAAAAACTTTTCTGTTTCTAGTGGATCCGAAATGAATTATTTAAAGGATAATGTGGGGATGGTTTGAAAACTACTCAACCAATAGGTTTTATACTAGTTTGGGTCACTATATTAAATTTTTCTTTTTGATTTAACTCTTAGTTAAATAGTTTGACATTTACCATATCTCTTGGTATTTTTATATTATATGGGTAATAAACTTCCTATGAAATTTCCAGAGAACCTCAAGTGGTTCGTTAAATACATATATAATATTATTTACCACCTTTTTATGAAACATAGATTTTTCAAAAGAGAATATCAATTAATAATATAATATTTGATTTAAAAACTCTTTTATGTCAATTTTGAAACTATTTGGTATTTTGTTTTTTATAAATTCATAATAGTATTATTACTTAAAAAAACTCATCTAACCAACCCTAACATGTCATATTAACCTATAAAATTAGTCAAATTCATAAAAGTCTCAAATTACATTCATTTGGATATTTATAATATCAATTATTTTAATATTTCATTAATTTGTTAATTACTACATCATTATTGTGTAATAAATAAATTTAATTATTTAATGTCTGAAAATTATAACTAAAATTCAATTATGAAGGAAATATTTTTACCTTTCTAATGAATATTCATAGTCAAATATTTCTTATGGATAACCCTATATTAAAATTTTTTAGTTATTAAACTTTGATTTTAACTCTTTGAACTCTTCTTTAAATAAAATAATAATAAATATCCTAATCTAATCCAAGTGGACCTAAAGGATCAAATTTTATTTATAAGGTTGTTTTTGGTCGAATTACACATATCCAATAGAATTAGGAAATGTGTTAGGGTAATAATAATATCATTTTTACCTTTAATTACCCTATTTACTTTTAACTATTGTAAATCTATGTAAAAACATACTTTTCACCAAAAATTATTTTCATCTTATTGAACCAAATTTTACCTAATTATATCAACCATGTCTCTTGTATTTTTTAAATTCAAATCACAGAAGTGGTAAAATTATGTTTTATGTAAATTTGCAAATGCTCCTTGGAGGTGGGTAAAAGACGGTAAAAAGTTCAATAAATTTTTTATATATCTAAAATTATTATAAACTGACTCCAATGAACTAAATTGAACTTATATAGTTATTATGTATCTATTTTGACCTAAAATAAATTTAAATAAAATTATTTAAATAAAAATTCGGTTTTAAACTATAACTCAGTGTTTTTCAATATTCATCAAAAAATGAGAGTTTTCGAAAAAATAACAAAAACTCAGCATAAGATAATTTTGATAATAAAAATTCAAAAATGAAGTATATTTTACTAAATTAAAAACATATAAATTTCATTTATTTATTTAAAATTAATTCCAGTTGTCAAAACCAAAAAACGTATTTTTAAGAAATAATAACTACCAAAAGATTGACACTTGTTTATGTCCAATTTCAATGTGAAATTACTTCCAATGACCAAAATTGGATTAAATGGTAAAAATATAATCTTATTATACTTCCAAACCATTCATATGTATAGTTTAACACTATAAATTATTTTGATTAAAAAAGTTGTTTTCAGTTAAAATATAGTATTTTTCACTATTCACCTAAATATGAAAGTTATCATAAAAACACCAAAAATTTATAGAAACTAAATTTTTATGTCCCTATTCTAAAGAATACGTTTATTTTTTCAAATTTAATATATAAAATTTTCAAATATTGGATTTAAAAAGGGTTCCCCATTAAAAGGTGGTAAAACTGCATTTTTTGAAAAATACCTCTTTTATCTGAAAAAAATGAATTTGTCCTTACATTAGGTCTAAGAAACTCATAATATTGATTTTAAAATTATAAGGATTATATAAAATTAAAAATTCTATTAATACTATTCATAATCGCTTTTGAATGGCTAGTTTGGTCGTGGTGTGCTTGAACTCGGTGTTGCGTGTAGTGAAAGTTATTAGATTACTTTGAAGAAATAACGTACTATGAAATCTTGGGGTGTTACATTATTCATCCATGAGGATTTTGATTTAAAAAATTTCAAATTCATATGAGAAACTTTCAAATTTTTAATGATTATTTTACTCAATGGTTACTTTAATGATCATTCAATGGAATTTCAATTAATGAAAATTATATGACCATTTTTTAATTAAGTCTTTCATTTTATCTCCTCAATTTATTCATGACCATTTTCATGTAGTTGTACCATATTTCCATTCTTTGGTACTTAAAATGTTTTAGAAAATGTTTTTTAGAAAACCAAACTTTGTATATCTCTTTAGTCTGAGAAACCGTTTTCTTCTAAGAACCTTGTTTTTTTTAAATGTTTTAAAATATGATTTTAAACTGATTTGGTAAATAAATTTTTACCATTTTTTTAATAGTGTTTTTAAATTAATATTCTTGTCTCTTTTCAAATAAGACTTCTTTCAAACCTTTAACTGTGAAAAAGGAGTGTTCTCTTTTTACCTTGTAAGGCTTATACAGATTTATGCATCATCATTTATTTGAGGCTTCCATTTCATGTTTAAAATATTAAATATTAAATAAAAATATTTTCAATAGTGATTTTCAATTAAATTTTTTTTAAAAGTTTTTTCAAAACAAAAGTATATTTTCCTCAAGGATGTTTTTAAAATATCTCTTTTATAATGATTCCATTCATTAATAAAACAAGCCTTTTTTCCCCACTTGGGTTATGTTATATTAATAACATACTTAGTCTTCCTATGGATGGATTATGATTGCTTTTTCCTAGTAGTGTATTCACATTCATTTCATTTATTCCTTTTAGTTCCCTTGAAATATTAAATTACCAATTATCATCCTACATTGAATTTCCCCTAAATATCCATTTCATTTTTCATGGATATGACTGTTGGCTAAACCATATACCATTTTCCATATGGTTTTTACATTGAATTTTATTTGATGATTTGGGGAAATATTGATAAATTTTTATTCATTAGTCAATATTAATATTTGATTAGGGGTATATTTTATTTGATCTGAGGAATGTTTTGGACATGAAATACATGGGTTGAGGGCCACTTAAGGAAATCCCTACAGGTTGGGGACAGGTTAATGAAATCCCCTAGATGCATAATTATTTTCATGGGACCAAATTGGGTTGTACAAACTCTTATAATTTGTAACCAGTGTGTTATGAACTATCTTGTGAGTTGAATTGATAGTAGAGTTATTTTTGGACAAACTAAATTATATTGTAATCCATATATTTTAAAGTGTCCTGGGAATGGTCTTGAAGGTAATGGTTCCATATACCAAGGAAAGATGACATCCATTAATTAATAATTTACCTAATTTAGTTTTAGTTACTATTCATCCATGATATATTGGTTCGACATATCTATGGATACATTTCATTTTTATTTCATTGATTAAATGGAATGTTTTTCAGTTTCTTACGTTCCCATATTTATTTTTCCATATGTAGTTATTTGAACAGAATGTGTTTCCATTTATTACCTTTACATATTGTTTATGAACTTACTTATCAGTATGTTGATTATATATTATGTGTGTTTAGTTATTTACCAATCCATATTTTTAGTCTCGTTGATTCATTATTTCTTCTGCTATATTTTTACCATACTGAGAATTTGGGATCACCCTTATTATATTTATTTCCCCATAAATACAAGAAGCGCACTATAAAAGATATGAAGGTACTTACTAGATGGAATAAAGTTATCCCAAATTTTTATTAATATGAAAAATAATTATGTTGTAATTAGTGTATTAAATTGTAATACAAGACTCATTTATTTATCTGGTTTTCTAAGAATACTAACCAGATCTTTCCTTTGGGGGTTCATTCATTAAAATAATCCCAATGTAACTGATATTTTCCACACAATATAGGTTATCTCGGGTTGGTTCATTATAGTTGGTATCAAAGAAAGTTTAGTAAAAACCATGGGAACTAGATTTAGAAAAAAATAGATTATAGAACATAACACTAAGGTAGAATTTGAGGATAAGTATAAAATAATACCCTAGAATTTTGGTAAAGAATATATTATGTGGGTCCTCATAAAAGTACATCCATTTTCTGAATACTACTAGTGGACATGGTTCTCACATAGATGTACCTGGGAGTAACAAATCTGAAAAGGTATGTCGAGCCTAAGTCATTGTAACCAACTACATGAAAATGCGACATACTATGCACCTGGTTTGACACTCATTAGTGGTATTCATTGGAAAATTCACATTTTCATTACAAATAACTATGAAGAATTTTTACAATGAATAACCTAGGTTAAAACTAAGGAATTGTATATTGAAGTATGGTGTCATGATTTAGAAATCCTACAAATGATATCCTGGATAAACCCTAGACCAATTAAGGATCTATGTGAATATTAATAGATGGAGTATTTATACATTGAGGTTGTATAAAAAACCTTAGTTTATAGTTTATTTAATTTTAATTATTTCCATTATATTTTAGAAGATATATTAATATGGTTTTATAAATTGAAAAACTATAAGTCGGGTGAAAAAAATCAAATATTGCAATGTCACGGGTCTTAAACCCATGACTAAAGGATGATAAATGTTTCACACTAATCACTAACCTATACAATGTCATGGTTAATTTTTCATTGTTTTTAGTTAAAAATTTTGATGAATAAATATTAATGATGAAGTCGTAATATCATTTTTGAGGATTATAGATTAAGATACAAACCATATTGGTTTTTGAATATAGTTATAGACAAATAGTTAGACTTGTCACTCTTTTATAGGCATAACTATCCTTTGAAATTTTCTTTTAGTGGATCAGGAGTAAAAAAAATTATTGGTAATTAATTTCTATTACTGAGGTAATCAATTATAATTTGATCAAAGCACTACCAAAAGTTAGTATTTTCATATGAAATTGAAACCTAACATGTAAGAATATATCATTATATTATTGGTCAGTGAAAGAATTACCCAATAGAGGAAAATTACTTTGAAATAAAATGTTATCATAATACCATAATTTCTATGGAACCGATGGTCTCTTAAATCATTACAGATTTACTGATTTGAGGCCCTCAACTTTATATTTATCATTCACTTGTTTCTGATTGATGTCTTCATTCAATCCATATAAATATTTATGATTTTCCTCTAAGTGTGTATTTTAATGTGACACTAATATTATCATACTTAGAGACCTTGTTATATGGTAGTTCATGTAATCTTTTTATTTCTCACTCTCTCTTTTCTAAAGGTTGTTTTATGAACCTTTCTCATGGTGTGTGATTTCAATATAGGAAATACAAAAACTTATGTTACCATGATCTAGTTTAAAATTAAAGGACACAATTTAATTAATGTGGGGATAATGTAACACAATGAAATTCTAGAGTACAACTTTTTATTCAATATAGTGTATGAAAAACATCACCAAGCATGTAAGGGAATATAATATCCGGATACATTAAAATATATATACTATTTACAATATATTAAATATATTTAAACACATGAAACACCAAGTTAACTTGCATTACATGCAAGTGATATCTTTCTTGATAGATTGTGTTATAGTCAAGAGTGAGCTTTCATGATAGATTTCATTACACACATGACTCAGTTTCACAAAATAACAATGTATTATTAAAATATTATTATTTAATGTCATATGATATAACCTAGCCGCTATGTAAGTTATTATGAAAAGTATTATCTAACTAATTATTTTTTTTGTTTATATAAATATAAAATGAATTCATTGCTTAAAAATTAATAATAAATTAATATAACAAACAATTTAATATAAAGTGAATATTTTTCTAGAAAACTATTTCTATACTCAAGAAACTGTTTTATGCCAATAGATTAATGTAATTAAAATTAGTGAGTTATAATAATGTAATATATACACTATATATTAAATTAAATATTTTTGATATTCATACACTAGAATTTATAGACATAAGATAAGAACAAGCTCTACTTTAAACACATAAAATCTATATTTTTATAAAAGCAATTTTACCTCCTTTTAATAGAGAACCCATTTCAAAATTTATATTTTGACACATTAATTGATATAATAAGTCATAATAAACTTTATATTTTAAATATAAACATAATAATTTGGTTTGGGTTAATTTTTTATATTTTTTTAAAACATTTCATTTTTTAATGAACGGTTAAAAATATTGAATTTTAGTCCAAAACTTCTTTTCATCTAATTTATTTATAAGGTTAAATTAACCATTTAATTGGTTTTAAAGTTTAATTATATAAAATTTTTATCTATTAATACAAATTATTTAATTGTAATCAATTTCAATTTGAAATTTATTATAAAATCATATAAAACATTCAGATGCTTTTACTTTAAAACCCCGCATTGTTATCCCGCCTACCGGGTGAATTTTAAATTAATTTATACCAATTATATAATTGGAATTTGAAAAAAAAAATTGATTCAATATTTTTACTAATAATAATTTATAAAATATAATTGTACCAAAAATTTTGTGACAAAAAAGATTAGTGAAAGTGATAAAAATTAATTAAAATTATTAAGGAAAAATTAATCTTAATTAGGGAAAAAACATTTAACAGAGGGATCGAAATGACATAGACAGTTTTCCAAAACATATTTTATTTCCACAATTATTCCATTAAACTTATATTATTTATTGTTTTTGGTTTTTCTATGACTTTGTTTAGGTAAAAACGTGGGCACACCTTACTTGTTTTCAAAAATACCATGTGAGTCATTTTCCTCCATTATAAAAGGCCAACACCTCTCCCCATTCCTCGCACCTCTCAAACCACATAGGTTAGGTCAATATCTTCCCATATATTTTCCCAAAATCCATACCATATACCTTGATTCCTCCCTTTAGTTATAAATCCTTCCATTTAAGTCTTTTTGTATAAACCAATAGTAGTTACCCGATTAAGAGGTAATATCTTCTCTTATGCTTTTTAGTTTTATTTCCATTCTCCAACCCCTAATATTTGTTTATTCTTTTATTGAATTAAAAAACTCATCCTAATCATACTAGTATTTTGTTTTGATAAGGGTTATAAAAACACTTACACACACTTCCATTTAATTGGCATCGATCATACTATTTCTATGTATGATGAACCAGTGCCTCATGATACAGTGATTGTTCATTTTTCCTTTACCTCCTCTCACAGTGGACATTATGATATAATCTATGTTTATATATTATATATATGATATTTATTATTTATTTATACTAATTTAATAAATTTATTACACATTTCTTTAATACTTTTTATTTTTCATTAATATGATATCATTGTTTGGGGATGTGTGGACTACCACGGCTCAAAGTCATCTGATTCATTCACAAGATGCATGAAATGTATAAAAGATGATTATAATTAAACATATTATACATATAGAATATCTATATGATATTCATGACATAATTAAATTTTGGTATATATATATATAATTTTCTTTATTACCCTTTAACATAATTAAGAAATGATAATGTTATTCATGGACATGTGTATTATCACCTCCTCGATATGATGTGATTCACTTTTCATCACAATAATTCTATATAATTATATATGAGTAAATAATATTTCATTAGGGTATAATTATAATTATGGAAAGATATGGTGTTACTTACCTTCTTTCCATAACGATCATAGAAAAATAAGAATGTTACTCGTGCATACGTACAGCCTTCCGCCTCCATGATTGTAAGGTTGATTAATTTTTCGTAACAATATATAATGATTATTTTTAAAATTAAAATTGATGTATAAATATGATAATTATTCCATTATTATTATTATTATTCAAATGTTATATAATGACCACTTTTAACATAGTTGACCCACCAAAGTTGTTTTCGACACATAATCCAAATTTGGTCTAAACACCCGACGTAAATAGAATTGTTTATGTAGTTGTATACAACATTGTAATAAGTGAAATAAAAGTAATGATAAACATTAATCATGTTATAAATCAAGTATATAATTTACATGATTTTATTATACATAAATTTAGGGGATTTTCACCCAAAAGGAAATACAATGTAATGCATTCTCATCTCACTTTTCACATCTGTGAGATAAATGTCATGTTCACCACATACATATTTTTTATGGGGTATTTAATACCCATTTTTTTATATTATATCATGAATAATTTTATATTCATGGTATTTTTATCCCTTATTTAATTTTATTACTCCATGACGATTACAATTTATAGTGTTTCAAAGTGGTATGGGACACTTTCGAATGTTTAAAGATTATGTTCCTCAATAATAAATTTAATGATCATTAAATGGTATTTATAATCAAGGAAATTATATGAAATGTATTCAATAAAACCCTCAATTATCTCCCATTTGTTTATCCATTACCATTTTCATTTAGTAGTATCATTTTCCTCCTTTTGGCACTCAAAATATTTTATAAAATAATTTTCAAAAAACCAGACATTCTATCTCCCTTTAATTAGAGAACCTATTTTCTTATAAAACCATCATTTATTAAATAAATTTAAAAATGTTTGTAAAATTTTTTGTTAAAGAAATTTTTAACAGTTTTATCTTTTATCAATGTTTTCAAATGAATATTCTTATTGCTTTTCTGATGAGCCATTTTTCTACCTTATAACAAAGAAAAAGGAATATTATTTTTTCCCTCGTATGGTTGGGTTGTATTTACCCATCGTAATTTCTTTGAATATTTCATTTCATGTTTAAAAATTTAATTTTTAAATAAATTATAATCAAAAGTTATTTTAAAATAAAAGGTTTGTAAGAACAGAATTATATTTTCCTGAAGGTTATTTTAAAATATATTTTTATAATAATTCCATTCATCAACAACAACAAAATGTTATTTTACTCAAATAGGGTTATGTTGAATTAATATCAAAATTAATATTACTATGGATGGATTATGATTTATTTTTCCAAGGATAGTATTCACATTCACTTCTTTGATTCCTTTTATTTCCCATGAAATATTTAATTTCTCATCATCATTCTCCATTTAATTGACCCTAAATATACCTAACACTTTTCATGGATATGGTTATTACCTATAAAATATACCATTATTCATACTGTGTTTACTTTTAAAGTTATTTGATTATTTGGGGAAATATTGATAAATACATATAATGAATTCAATACATATATTTGATAAGGAATATTGTGTATTTGATATAGGGGATGTTTTGAACATCGAATACCTGGTTGGGGGACCATTTAATGAAAGAAATATGGTTTGGGGACCGGTTAATATAATCCCCATGATGCATCATGAGACTCATGGGAAATCAATTGGAAGGAAAAAAACCTTCATGTTTGTAACCAATATGTTTAAACTAACTTGTGAAAGATATTGATAGTAGATTTAAGGTTGGTCAAACCAAATTGGTTTATAACCAATATGTTTTAAATTGTCTTGTGAAAGGTCTTGATGGTAATGGTTACATGTACTAAGGAAACATGAAATACAATAATTAAGAATTTCAGTTATTTCGTTTCAGTTATTATTCGTCAATCAGATAACACATCTGCATATCTATAGATAAATTTTATTTTTAGTTCATTGATTAGATAACATGTGTTTTTGTTTCTTACCTTTCCATATTTTCTTATTATCATGATATTTGAATGGAATTGTTTCCAAATATTACCTTTCGATATTGTATATTCACTTCCTTATCAGTTTTTTTATTAAATGGTATGTGTGTTTAGTTATTTAGCAAGAAATACTATTACTCTAATTGTTTAATTATTTATTTTTCTCTATTTTTTCCTTACAGATCATTTGATCTCACCCATATTATGTTTCTTTCCCCATGAATCCAAGAATCATACTATGAAATATTTGAAGGGGTTTTCTAGATGGAATAAATTTATCATCAAATTTTATTATGAAAACAAATTATGTTGTAATTAGTGTGTTATTTTGTAATACAATCCTTATTAATGTATCTAGTTTACATGGACTACTAAAATTATTGGTCCATCGATGATTGATTACTTGTAATCATGAAAATGTAATTGATAATAGACACCTATTTTATGATATCTGGGGTTGGGTTGCTACAAATCAGTTATGAATCTTCAGCAATATCCGGCAAACCCTAGGGATCCCAACACCTCCTTCATAATATTGGGTGTCTCCTTATATAACACTACTTCCACCTTGTATGGGCCCACCGCCACTCCATCTTCTGAGATACTATGTCCCAAAAAGGGGACCTCATGAGTCGATAACTGATGATTCAAGAGTTTCTTGTGAATATGGATCTCCTAGAGTATATCCAAAACCATCTTCAAGTGTCTCGTATTCTCCTCCAAGGATTAAAATTACACAAGGATATCATAGATTAAGACTGCCATAAACCGATCTATGAAAGGATAAAAGATCAAGTTCATGATTCTCACAAACACTATTGGGGTGTTCATCTTTCCAAAGGGAAACACCACGTACTCATAATGACCATATCGATATATGATTGTCATCTTTGGTATATCTGCATCCTACAAACGCAACGGGTGATATCCTGACCTGAGATCAATCTTCAAGAACTTCTATGCCCCTATCAACTAATCAGAGAGGTCATCAGTCTATGGTAATGGATAAGTTTTATTCACAGTAACCTAATTCAAATGATATTAGTCCACACATAACCTCAAGCTCCAATCCGCCTTCTTGGTGAACAAAAATAGGGTTGCCTAAGGTGAAACATTAGTTCTGACAAAGCCCCACCTCTACATGTCCACAAACTACACCATTATCTTGTAAATCTCTACAAGATCTATCCAATATGATGGAATAGATATTGGTTTCATCATGGGGTGTAGATCAATGTAGAAGTAAATCTCTCAACATGGAGGTCAACCTATAACATCCTCATAAAAGACTCCCTCATACTCCACCACTACTATAGGAAACTGGAAACTCATAACATACACTACACAAAGGGTTATTCTAGAAAAAGTATTATTAATTGGTTAAACCATAATATACATGATTCCGTCCTATAATGGTTGGGTTTCCTTTTCAATAAAAAATTAAAACCATGATCCATAGTTGCGGACACATTACATCTTCCTCCTGAAACAATCAATCTAGGGAGGAACTGTATAAAACTAGTCTATACCTAATATGAAATCATAAGGATTCATCACTACTATAAAGATATCTCAAAAGAGACTCTTACTTCAAATAGGTAGGTTACATTATTGACACTAGTTTTTGATCACTGAGTCATCTATAGTAGAAGTATATAAGCACAAGGGTCGAGTCAATGTGTCAATCGCGATCTCTATGTATCAAAACAGATATGTTAAAATAAAGGAATGACTAGAAACTATGGATATTAGTATTGTAACTAAAGTAGGAAATTAATAAATCATACCACAAATCATTCATGGAGCCACTAGGTCTTATTCCTCGACCCCCTGAAGCTCTCCAAACCATTTTACTCTAGCTCCATGGGCCTACTACAGACCACCTGGGGGGTGGAGGTAGTAACATGTGAAAGCATCTAACATAGCTAGACGCTCTCCCGACTCATTTTCCATATCCTTTTCCATATTAATTTTTTTTATACAGCCACGTACAATGCCTCAGTGTCACATTCATGGTCTCTCTGTCATCCATATGGTAGGACATAAAATATAATACAAGGTTTACCCTACCATCACATGAGTAGAACCTCATCTCCCTGGGTTAACTAAACCCGTCATATGGTCCATGAGTCATAGAATCTCTATAATGGGACCTTCTGCTGAAACATATCACATGTCTAGGTCCCTAATACTAATGTTGGATCCTTTCTACTGAGGTATCTTCTTCTTTTGGACAACTTCCAACAACCACTATATGACTATGCTCAATATAGAAACATTCAACCACCAAAGCTCACTCTAGCACCCTATAATTGGTCAGAATTCCTAGAGTTATGACACTGAGTTATATGTATCAATGTTTTCCTTTATCAATGGTAAGATCTTGGTAGAACTTTTTACTGACCATATTTTCATATTTCGAGAGAGGTTGGTAAACCACATTGAATATGCATCTACTATCATGATGTCATGAAAAAGTTGTAGAAGATCACAGATATTTAAAACCCTTAACCTATCTGGAGAAAACTCCTCTCTAAAAAGTCATGAAAACTCTAACCATGATAGAATCACCTGATCATATTACTAGGTCACTAACCACCACCATCATCATGTTGTGCAATGGAGAAGGCTTGCCACCCAGACCTCCACCGGATCTGCAAGTATCCCAACCAGACTGTAAACTCAGGTCACCACATAAATCCAGTCTTAAGCCTCATATGGGTCAGGAATTCTTATATAACCTAAAGAGACATTATCACTAGAACTCATGAAGCACAATCTACCCGCACACCTAATCTAATGGTACTTCGGGTACCATCTGGTACTTAACAAGTGGTGGTATATATATTACACCACCTGGAGCTGACATATCTGGAAGTAGTTCCTATATCAATGCCACATCCCTAAGGGGATCATCATTGTGATTCTGATATAGAATCATAGCTAGAATACATTGCAAGGGAATCATCAAAATAAACCAAATATAACATAATCAATTATTATATATGTAGAGAAAAATAAATAATGACATGGAAACCATAACTTATTCCTATATGATGCATGTACCATTATTTTCCCAACATCTCCAGTGTTCTCATGTAATGAGTTGAAAATAAAGTGATTAGAGTTTTGGTGTGTGGATACATCAGTCGCCGCACCAACACTGGAGTCCCTGGCCTAAAATCCAAACCCGCAACACTTAACACTATTTTTCTGAACCAATATCATTGAATCCAGTGTTATGTTAGAACAGACTGGCTCTGATACCACTCTATCATAAACTGAACAAATGGGGCACGTGTGTTTACTCCCCAAGCCTATCTCTAACAGTATAGGTGCTGGAAACAAGTCATTAGTATTCATATCAATAACATTAGAGGCCTCATCTAAAGTACCTATACACAATCACACATCTCCAATCCCATAAAATGATAACATATAAATACAACTGAAAAACAATGCATGTATTCAACTAAATCCAACATCCAAAGTGTGATAGGAATTAAATGAAATTAGATAGGTCCAAATTCAATCCAACCAAAAAGATTCTAAAAACAAGTCCAAACTAAATTTAAGGATTGGGAATGTTGTCAAGATAATTTAGAAACAGACATTGGTATGTCTTATCTCACTAAGCACTATCTAGTCCTAGTCTATCTAGGACCCTATCAAAATGTTGATTGTCTGCAATACAATACATGTGCAGGAAAATATCATGCATGGGTTATTATAACAATACACAGTAAGACACCCCGGAACCACAAAGAAAACAACAAAGGAATAACATCCAGCTCTATATAGGTATATTTAAACAAAACATATAACAAGAATATCTATATATACTTAACAAAGACACACGGTCTCAAGGTAAATTTAAAATCACAATACTATCCTAGAATTCTAGCTTGAAATCTCCACAGTGCACTAATCAGGTAAAACACACTCCATTATTTTGATATCATTGATGATGTTCATCTAAGAGTTTATGATCATCAGGTCTCATACAAGGAATATTATGATGGAGGTATGAATAGATATGATACAAATATGGAGAACATACTCAACGCCATGGGGTATACCAACAACTCAATTTGGAATAACTAGCTATGTAAAGGATCGACACCTAGATAATTTTGGTCACCACAATACCAAGAACTCCTCTTAGGTAAATTAGAGGATAAAGGATCTCACTTTGGGCCTCAGGGAAGGATTCCAAATACTACATCAAATAATTCCTATTGAAGGGACCATTGTACTATGATATGAGGTGATTTCATAAAAACCCTTAGATAATGGATATAGGGAAAACCCTAATGGAAAATGTCCATGAAATATAGGAAAATGAATCCAAGACAACATTTAAGCACTACATGGTATGTTGTAGGGGTACACGTCATGTCCCTTGGACCATGGGTCCTACCCATGTAAACAGCCAATGATCTTGTCCATGTTAATGTCCATGTAAAAGTACACAAAAAGTTGATGACCATATACTTCTTCCCATGTACCAATAAAAAACATATCCTTTGTATTCACATCTTGGAATTGTCTTTATAAGAGAACACAACATCCCTATGGCCATTTACTCGATCATGTGTCCATGAACCCTCTTAGGTACACGCCAAGCCACCATGGAAGGCACCACACACTATGTGACTTGGGTCACACACTGTGTGATTCTCAAATACATAGGAAACCATATATTCCACAGCAGGGGTAACACAAAACATGTAGCTTTGAAGTAAAATCAATGTTTTTTGAGATTTTCCAAAAAAAAATATGGTTATTCATTTTGTGTATTCTTATGTTACGGCCACCTCATTTTTCAGTCTCAATCTCACCAAAAACCGTGGATATATTCTAGGAGAACCTCAGCTCTATAATTTACAAGATTCCAGACACCCTAACCTCCTATAAATCATTTTCAACCATTTTTTACTATTATACACTTAAGAACACGATAATAGGGTACCTAAAAACATCTAATATGATACAACTTCCATTATCGTACCACCATCATGTTGGGATGAGCGTAGATATATAATATTGAATCGTTACACCAAGAAACATGTAAAAAACAATTGATTTTCTTAGTGGGCATCAAACCCTGGAAAAATGAATAATGCCTGTGATGAAAGAATAATCGGAGGTGAAAAGTATAAAGAAACACCATGTGGAGTAGAACTTGGTCGATGTTCATGTCAACCAAGAGTTTTTCCATTATAATGATTACTGAAGAGATAAAAAATAATCATAAATAACTCATGCTAATTCTTGGAATAAATTAACCTTTCCCTCAATATGCATGATCTATGAATCAATTTGTAAGCTGATTAATTCACGTTCATCATAAGAATCATTAATGGTGAAAGAATATGATAAAAAATGTCCTACCTTGATTTTGATTAATCAATAATGAAGAACAGAGTTTCCCCATGATCATTGGTGGTATCCTCTGATTTTGTCTCACACTGGTCTTCGATATTCGATCCAATTGTGGTCCACAAATGGAATCTCTTCAAATGGCTCTAATGGATCTCGTCAATTTATAAGGTTATTTAGATAATCCTAAAATTTTTCTATAAACTCATATTTAAGGAAGGAAAATAGTGTGTTTCTTTAGTGAATAAATCAAATAATTATTTTCTTTTTTTATTCATTTTACGCTTGTGATTAATTTTTTATAAACACTCCAAACTGATAACAATTAGGACGATCCAAGTGTAAAACCCTCATTCTAAACTCAATGGTACCTTCATACTCTTGATCCTGACCAACATTAAGATTTTATTCCACTTGTTTTAGAAAATATTGCACACATAATATTTTATATATTTAATATAATTAAAAAATTTATTTCAGCCCCACAAGGCCTCAGAATATCATGTCTTCTCAGCTCTTGTTCTAAAAAATAATCCATACTATATCCAAAAATAATATATGTAAAATCAAATTCATTACAAACCACCATCTCTGGTATATAATGGTTGGGATATTTACGTACCTTTAGAATTTTCATTAACCTAGAAAGAAAGGTTGAATTTTTATTTATAATGTTAAATCTGAATCATAAAAACTCTTTATGAATTATATCATTTAATAGTTATGAGAAAATTGTTCGATTTTCCCATAATTTTGTGATAAAGATTAGTGATTCTCAATGGGATATTGTGTCTGTAGATAAAAGGATGAAAATGTAGTTTTCATTAAGGATTGGAAAATAAATATCTTAGAGGTATGAAAATCCATCTACCTATATATTATATGTGTGGGAAGCATCATTCTAGAAACTACCTCAACAAAATATAAAGATAATCCAAGTGCTATAAAAAGAGGAATCAAGCTAATGAATATAGAAGAGTAATGAAAAATCCAACTATTATGATGGAATCAAGGAAGGTTTTTATAAATCATCCACCTTTGGTCCAATGATTCCATTATAGGGAATATGTAAACTACGCAAGTAAATTTTTGACAAGGTTTTTTGGATAAAATATAATAATAATATTTAAGGTCGTGAGGGAATGAATGAGCTTATGTTGTCACTATTTCAAAGGCGGGTCATTAAAATGTAGTGGTGATAGGTACACTAGATATAAATTCATGAATATTAAATTTACTATATTATTATGGTTCCACATATTCGTTTATATCATGAAAATTTAATATAAATATTCAGACATCACCCAATACATGAATGATGAGTTATCAGTAAAAACACCAAGGGATGAAATTATTGAATCTCAAATATATAAAAGCTCTTAAATTAACATTTTTTTTGATGAATCTCATATAAATCTTATTTATACTCCCTTTTATAAAATTGGGTAGTGTACAAGAATGAATTAGCTTCCTTACATAGATCCAAAATCAACTTATGGGAGAGGGAATCAATTTAAATATCTCAAATTATCCTATAATTCTATAAAAAATCTAGGATAATGATGAATATATTTTATAAAATAATTCTCTAGAAGGAATATTTTTTCCTTAGGATTATGGATTTCATGCTTAAATGATTGAGAAAAAGGAGAGGAACTGTCTTAAATACATTCCCATTGTAATTAATATATTTATGTATTCCCTAAAGAGTTTCTTAGTCATACTCCATATTGAGAGGTTGAGTTCTCAATTGAAATTATACGAAGAAATAATCCTATATGAATGAGTTGGTAGAGAATAAACCCAACTAAACTGGAATAATTGTTGAATGAACTACAAGATATTATATGTAGGAATTTTATACACCCATGCGAATCACCATGGGTCGTCTTAGTCATCTTTTCCAAGAATAATGCCAGTTCAATGAATCTCTGTATTGATTATAATAAACTAAACAAGATCATGATAAAGAAAATGTATCCTCTTCTATATATTGATGACTTGTTTGATTAAATATATGGGGACTAATACTTCTCCAAGAAGGAAGTTTGGTTTGGATATCACCAATTGATGTTGAGGAAGGATGGAACTCCCATGACTAACATTCATATTGGATATAGACACCGTGATTTCACAGTGATGCCATTCAAACCCACAAATGATCCAATAATTTTCATTTTCTTGATGAAAAATGTATTTATAGATTACCTCAAAAATATTATGGGGGTATTGACAGATGATATTCTCATAATCTCTAAAATAAATAAGGAACATGAAGATATTTTGGGTAATATTATAAATACATTGAGAAATGAGATCTTATATGAAAATTACAATAAATCATATTTTTGGATAGAGAGTGTGACATAATTGGGGAATGTTTTCAAAAAAATTAAATATCTTTGGATCCATAAAATATAAAATAGATTAATGAATTATTGTGAAAAACATATGTAATGAAGATCCATTATTTCCATAGATTAGTTTAGTATTATCGATTTTTCATGATGAAATTCTCCATATTTTTAAACCCAAATAATTCATAAGTGTGTAATGTTTTTCTTAACAGAAAATGTGTAGAGAGTTTTAAGGAGTTGAATAAGATTATAATAAATACTCATACACATACAATACCATCAATAAAGGAATAAATTTTGATATATGGTGATTCTTTATAGATTGTATTGGGTTGTGTGATCATGTGAATTGATAAAGTGATAGCCTAAGCCTACATATATTTGAAGCATCATGATAAAAATTATCTAATAGATGATCTGGGGTTAGTTAATGTAATCTCACATTGAATATTTGGAAAATATATCTCTATGTAGAGAAGTGCGAAATATATATCAATCATAAGATATGGTTGTATATATTAAAAAATCATAAGCTCAACCTGGACCTATGAATATTTTTTGTGATGATCAAGGGTTTTGACTGCTGAAACTATTACCATCATGGGAAGGCGAATAATGTTAAATATCCCCAAAGAAAAAAATTTCATGTAACCTTATCTATGATGAAGATGTAGAAGGATCCAATATTATCTGAAATGAAAAGGATGAACATGGGAATCATAAATGAAGGAACAACATCCTACCATGATCAAATGATTGATCAACCATCCATTATGGTGATGATAAAGTAATCAAAAGGGAGGATGTGCAGGTAAAAAATAAGGTGAATTAAATGATGATTGGTAAAGACCCAGAGTCCAACATTGATAAAATATTTATGAGATTTGAGAAATGAGTATGAGTACAATTATAGACTAAGATAAAGAGGATCTGTTTAATGATTCTCATAGATCAATATTATTTATCCACCTTAGGAGTAATCAAATGAATAAAGTTATATAAGAGAAATATCAGTGGGAAAATATGAAGATAGAGAATGTTGTATATACATTAGAGTGATTTCTATTATAACAAGTAATGATAAAAATTAAAAATTCCAACAAGATGTTGCAGCCATTACCTATACCTACATGCAAATGGGATAACATCACTATTTATTTTAAAATCGATCATCCAAATAAATCCAATGAAATAATTCCAAATGTCTTATAATGGATCATCGTATGAAAATTTCATACTTAGTTTCATTTATAATGGAATTCTCACTCGATCAACTTGAAAAAATACACATCAATTATGTTTCTAGACTTGATGGAACAACATAATGAATTTTTTCTAATCAAGATCCAATTTTCATATCAATGTTAGAGAAATATATTCAAAATTCCATAAATACAGAGTTAAACTTCATCATTATTTATCATTCCCAGATTG
This sequence comes from Viscum album, assembly GCA_963277665.1. Taxonomy (NCBI): domain Eukaryota; kingdom Viridiplantae; phylum Streptophyta; class Magnoliopsida; order Santalales; family Viscaceae; genus Viscum; species Viscum album. The sequence goes on from OY728120.1 coordinate 899,533,291, forward strand.
ATGACCAATCTGAAAGGAAAATCAATAAAAATGAAAATATTTTGTGATCGTTCTCAATAATATTCAAATTAGGCTACGATCAATATCAACTTTCGATCAAGTTATCATACAACAATATTTTATTCTTGACCATTAAAATGGATCCTTATTAATAAATGTAGGGGAGGAAATGTAGAAATATAAAATGTTTTGGTAAAGTTTGAGAATGTCAGATATTTTGAAATTAACTTGTTTAAGAAATGAAAAAGATTTCCAAATTCACTCATTAATAAATTAGTGAATCATATAGTAGATAAAATAGTTATCCCGAAAATCATAAAATATAGACAGTGTTTAATGTTGGATAGAAACTTTTCCTTCACATATCACCCCTTAAAAGATTTGTTAAGTTTTAGAAGAATGGAAAACTATGTCCAAAACACATTTTCCACTTAAATATTCTTTATTGAATTAATTATATGGATTTTTGACTAGAAATCCCACCAAACCTATCTCAAGTGAATTATGTATTATCAAAACTAACAAATGAATTTTAAATTGGAAAAACAATAAGTATGAAGAGAAAATATGGGAACCTAAGGATGCAATAAAACTAATGTAAACTCATATGTTTTCATCATATTGTATGAAATGAAATTTCTAGTACAAAATTTCTAAATAGGGGAAGAATGTAACAACCCAAAATTTTATTTCTGTGATTTTACTTATATGTAAACCCAGTCATATATTGAAATATAGTATAGTATAAAAAACATGTAATACATAATATAATATAACCATAAAAGAAATCAATCACACTTGTGATCAAAACTGTAAACAAAGAAACAAAGAATGAATAATGTAATCACCATTTTTAGAAAATATAGAATAGAACCATAAAATAAATAAATGTGAATGATGAATGATGTAAATATTAGGTATTAAGAGGATGTATAAATCATGTATGATCATTAGAAATTTGACTATTATAAATATAACCATTGGAATAGTACCCTAGCCATTAGGAATAACCTGCCCGTTAAAATAACAACATGACTACTGAATTAGTAACAAAATACTTTAGTATCTTATGAAATAAAAGTATAAGGAGTTCATATAGTAATATAATTTAAAAAAAGTATTAAATATGGTAATCATTAATATTTTACACTAATAAACAATAATTTTATTTTTTAAAACATATATATTTAATTTTAATAAAAATACATTTTTATGCTAAATTTAAAAAATTTAATAAATGTTTATTTACATAAAATGTTTCTATAAAACACTTGATATTTTTATATAAATGATAATATAATTTTATAAAATCATAAGTAGTTTTTAAAATGGAAATGATTTGGATTAAGTCATAAAGATTATTATATTTCAATAAAAAATGAATTTATTTAATATATATATCTATATAATTTTTTAATATGGATTTAATTTTTAGAATCAGAATGTCTAAATTATATTATATTTATTTGTTGATATTTTAATAAAAGGTTCAATTTCTGGTGTTTAGTGATGTGTAACATGATATAATATCCTATATAAGTTAAATACATGATTAATTGAATATGGGACGATGTAAGAATCCATTATCTTGGATATACACGAACCAATTTATATTTATATCCACAAGAATCACTAATATTGGTTTTCTCAAGAAAAAATGATAAACTAATGAATATAATATTCAAAAATAACCCCCCCTTATAAATACCACCCTTCACCACCCCACTTTTCCTCACATGTTATGATTCTTATATCATCCAAAATCAACAAAAATCACTCCCAAATTCTCTTATCAATTTTTTATTGGATATGGTATCATCAAAATATAACCCTTTAAAGGAAAAAATCCAATTAGAAATGGTTTCATCTCAAAGAGTAAAGTAAGAACTCTTAACCACTCTTTTTCATTTCTATTTCTTTTAATATACTTTCTCTACCCCCTAAAAATATATACCATCATTTTTAATATAATGAAATTAGTATTATGAATATACAAAAAAAATTATTATATTAATGGATTAACCATTATTTACCTTCCTCTCATTTATTCTAAAATGAAAACATCATCTATATTACATTTGGTTCACCAACTTCATGGAAAACACATTTTATTTTCCATCACCTCCTTCATGGAAGGTTATAATAATAATTTTATGGATTAAAATTTTAATAATAATTATATTATATTCCACTCAAAATCATATAATGGTGAATTAAAAATAATGATTAAATGAGATCTATTATGTTCAATATTTCCCAAAAAAAATTCCAAATGAACTATCTATTAAAATAATTGAATTTATACTATATTAACTCTTATTATTTTGAAAACTATTTAATATGTATAAAATTTTGAACTTCTTAAAAGTAATGAAATCTCTAATATTTCACTTTTTTATTTATTTACTCATTTGATTAGAACATTCATCACTACCGATAAACACATACTGTATTTAAACCATGAAACAAAAATCCTTGGGATGGTTATCTTGAATGCAATGTTTTAATAAAAATACTATAAAAACGTAAAATAATAATAAAAAATATATATACATGAAAATGGGTCTTAATAAATTATTTAATAAACATAATTCAGTTATTCAAGAGGATAAACGCACGTACCAAGGGAGTCAGATCTGGAGGTATGGGAACACCCGTACCTCCCTCTTTTATTTTATGATATGATTTATCTTTATTTACCCTCCCTATATATAAATATATTATTTCCTACCTATCATACAACAACCCATATTTTAATACAATTTATTAAATTATTTATTATAAAAATGTAAACCTAATAATATCCAAAAAATACAATGAATTGTAGTGTATTTTTTAAAATAGGTAAATTTCATATCAAATATTAAAATTAGTATAATGAAATTGTTTAGAAAATGCTTAATAGTATCTTAAATTTTCACCATTCTTCTAAACCAATATGGAATAACCTAGGGAAATACATAATAAAGGGATGATCTATAAATATTAGTAAGGGAAGAAACAAATAATACCATAATATAAAGTAGTATATGGGAGCCAAGGGGAATATAAAGGTGACATAAGAGGGTTGATAATCCTTGTATTGAATAATGTGGTATGATATAACATTATAACATAAAAGAGACATAGGAATATACAAACAACATAAAACATGGAATCGTAACCATAAGTCTAGGATAACCTAAAAGAGAACCTAACAGAGTGTGATTAGGATAACCTCGCACACACTATACAATGAATTGCATAAGATTAAAACATTACCCAATGAATTTTAGGGCTAAATGATTATTTTCCCACATGTCCCTTTTATATCATTTACATTACCAAGTGTCCCACATAGATCACAAAACATAAGGATTTCTATCATCATTTTTAATCCCACGATTAATGAGTGTGAGATACATAAGTGGAAATTCACAATAAGGGAATGATATGAACATCTATGTGAATAAAATCAAGTGTAAATGATATTGGGTATTCATAAAAACAAACATTTGATAGGGAAAATCACAAGATAATTTTAGAATCACAACCATGGTATATAAAGGAATTTATAAGGGTTTAATGAGAGATAAATGGGTCTCTAATTACTTGGAAATCCTAATCATAGTAATCAGGATGAATAAAAAATATATCCTAACATGATAAAGTGGAAAATAAATGGATTACTATAAAATAGGTTCTTGAATAAATATGAGAAGTATATGATCCCTAACCTTTAGGGGGTGCTTCTAAAAGCTTGAGAGGAGCTTCATTAGAGATTGGTGAAACCATTGGAGGGATATAGAGAATGAATGGAAGATTAATTTTATGATATGAGACATTTTAGTGAATATGAATGAATTTTTTTTTGTGGGATTATATAGGAAAATAGAGGATATATATTTATTAATTTTCAATCTTAGGTTTTGGACTCTATATATTATAGTAATCAAAACCACAAACCTTCCCATCGGATATGCCTATGGTTTCTTCCCAATTGAATTGGTTTTCATTATTTTATATTATTAAGAACTACTATAAATAAAATAACACCTCTGTTTATGAAGGATTGAGTTCTGTGTACCAAGAATTGATTTTAAAACCATAAAATATAATATAGGTTCTAGAGGATTCATTTAATATTTAAAAAATTAATAAAATAACCAAAAAATACACTATGGTTAGGGGGAATATTTTTTTCCCTTGTATTCTTTTAATAGAATTTATTAAATCAAATTTTTATCATTATGATGTGATAATACACACTTTAAATTTGTACCATATTTAATTTTGACCAATAAAATAATCTATCTCAAAAAATTTGTAAAAAATAACCATTGTAAAATTTCAAAATTCTGATTTTAAAAAATAATATTTATTTTTTCAAAATAATTATCAAAATATGATAATTTTTCTTTTCACTCAAAAATCCTCATATATTAAAAAATACTGGTTTTTAAAATTGTTTTATGAACCATATATATAAACTCTTTGTCTTTATAAAATTATAATATCATTTATACTTAATAAATATTATATAATAATAATATTTAATTATATGAAATTTATTTATTAAAATTATTCAAATAATTAAAATTTAGTTTAATGAATTATACTAAATATTTCCCAAAAAAAATTTTGTTTCATCGAATCATAATCTAATTATCATCAAAACTATTTTCTAATCATTATAATTTAATAAAACGAAAATTTAATAATTATTTAAAAAAAATATTCTGTTAGGGTCTATATATATTCCCTTATTACACTAGTGAATTCTCTAAGGGTAAGGTGTGTAATTGTGATATTTTGATGGGGTAGTTTGGAAAACATGGTTTGGGTTGTGATCTTGATGAGTTTGAACTTCTACAATAAATGGTTTTTCTCAGGATTCATTTATTAAATCTCAATCAGGGATTTGTAAAGGAAAAATACTAGTGATGATATCTCCCTTGAAATCTTTGATAAATGGGATTCGTAGGGTAAGATTATATTGATCGTGGTTATTACTTCTTTTGTGTATTTAAATTGGACTTTATCACAACCCTTTATATGTTCTAGTAAACCAATCACTATTCTAAATATATATTATCAAGGGTTATGACTAGTAAAGGTCTTTTAAATCATATATGATTTATCATTCAAAAAATAATAAATGTAGTGCACATGTTTTCTATTACTTTATTACTTAGTAATGTATTTATTTATTCAAATAGAGTGAATTTAATTAATAAAAGTTTAGGTCAACACATAATCCCCCCCCCCATTTCTCCCAAGAAATTTTCACTTCATATACTAACCTTTCCCTTCATACCTAGACTCTTGGATTTATCCCATGGTGATACATGAGGGAACACATTATCTCAAACCTCAAACTCTAGGTTTCATTAGTGATTGTATTGATAACTTTTCTATTAAGTTTGTTAGGATTTAATATGAAACTGAACGGTTTGAGACTTATTTATCATCTATTGAAAAAGATCAGGTCTTATGAACTTTTTATCTCCAAATTCAACCCAGCAGGTTGGATTACGAAACATCATCCCATATAGAGCCTCTTAAGTGTCCAATTTAATGTTATAATGGAAACTATTATTATATGAGAACTCCACTAGAGGAAGGTGTTGGTCCCAACATCCTAGAAAATCCATTGAACATGATATCAACATATCCTGAAGAGTTTGAATAGTACTTTTAGAATGAAAATCCTTCTAAGGGTGATAAGTAGTTCTGAATCACAGTTCGGTATTCAATTCTTGTAAAAGGATTCTCCAAAACTCAATGTAAAATGCTGATATTGAGAAGACACAATATAGAGTAGAACTACATGAATTCTTACCTCTTTCATTATTTATATCTTTGTGAGTGTACACGATAGAAATATTACACTATAGTAATGAAATAAACAAACATGTTAAGAAGACCGACTACCACTCAAATGGTGTTATCACATTTTGGGTTCCTAGTGAGTCCTATGATAAAATCCATTTTTATATTTTCCCATTTACAAACTGGTATGGGAAATGGTTTCATTATACCCATTTAATTTTGTTCATTATTCTTTGACTTTTTTCATACAAATAATCGAGATACAAACACAAAAGTCTATATCTTTATGTTATCTCACCAATAGTTATGCTTCAAATATCTATTCATCGTTTTTCTTCCAAAATGAATAGAGAAGGATGAGAAATGTACATTATCCAAAATATCCCTCTTTATCTCAAGTTTATATGGGAAACATGTAAATGTTCTAAACCTTATAACTCCATTTTTAGACAATATTAACTCTAAAATATTTAATACTATCTTTTTAACAACTATTTATTTTTATAAGCTTATTTTATCATCTCAAAAATATATGGTTGTGATGTTATTTTAGAAAGGTATGATGAATATCATTTTGATATTCCAATATCAAACCATTATATGTCTATGAATATTGGTTCCCTTACAATCCTCATCATGGATAGGTTTTTGGGATCCTTTCTGCTTGAAGTATCTATTACATTGTTTTTCTTCCTAGGATGGTAATGGATTAAGCAATCATAATCCTTGATCAGCTCTGACCACCTTAATTTGAATATATTGAACTCATTTTGTGTGAATATATATTTGGTGATTTTATGATCTGTATATATATCACAATTCTTCCTATAAATATCAGTTCTCCAAATCATCAACATGAATATCACTACTACAGATTTTAGATTATGCTTTGGGTATTTCTATTCGTAGATCATTAATTAGTGGGACACATAGTCTATCAATTTCTCATCTTGCATGATTACACAACCCAATCCCTTTTTGGATAAATCACTCTAGATCCAAAATACATCCCTACTGGTGGGTAATGTGAGCAAATATGTAGTGATTGGACTATTCTTAAACTCTTTATAATGTTGTTTACACTCATTAGTTCAGAAATACATGAATTCATTATGATTAAGATTTGTTAATGGGATTAAAAGTCATGGGAAGTTTCCTAAAAATTGATGATAGTACCCATCTAATTCGTGTCCACTTCATATTTAAATCATAGAAGTTAGCTATAGATATCCTTCAATAGCCTCTGTTTTTGAAGGATCCCTAGATATCCTCTTATAGGAGGTAACATGTCCCAAAAAAATTTCATTCTACAACCAAGACTCATATTTACTATACTTAAAAAATATCTTTTCCATTCTTAATGTCTTTAGTACATAATTGAATGCTTTTCAAGTTACTCCATTCTTTTAGAGTAGATAATAATATCATCTATAATGACTATAACAAATATTTTGAATTAATCCCTACAGACACTATACATTATATCCATTAATATTTTAAATGTATTAATGAGTCCAAATGGAATCATTATGAATTGATAGTTCCCTTACATTATATGGAATGTATTCTTGGGTATATCCTCCTTATTCAGCATTACAAGATAATATCCCAACCGATGATCCTCCATAGATAAATATTTTGATCCACATAACTGGTTGAACAAGTCATTAATCTATTAAATATTATATTTTTTCTTTATCATGATCATGTTTAGATAATGGTAATAAATGAAGAGGTGGATTGATCCATCCATATTCTTTATGAAGAGGATTTATGCACCCCATGGTGAAGCACTTAGATGTATAAACTATTTACCTATATTCCCCTATAATTGTATCTTCATCTCCTCAATTACAATAATGAACATTTTATATGGAGTCTTAGATACTATAAAATCAATAGTTAAGATATTTATTGAGAACTCAACATCACATCTAGGTGGTAGAGTATAAAATTATTTAGGAAACACATCAAAAAAATTCCCACACTATATGGATGTAAAAAAGGATAACCTTTTATTTTGTATTATCCATTTGAGTTGGATACACATTCCAACAAAGAAATAATACTCATTCTTAAGATGGTACGAAAAAATATTCATCCACATCCTTTCACATTGATTGAATCATACATTTATTCTCAGTACAGTAGGTGATTTCCTTATATTGAAATTGTTTTTGAATCTATATAAGGAAATCCAATCCATTCCCATAATTACATCAAATTATTCTAAAGGGAGAATCATAGCATTTAAAGGCGTGTTCAGACCACTAATATGTATAGGGGATGAGTTATATGAATGGTATTCCATAATTGACCCTTTAACTATCTTAACTGATAACTCATCTTCCATGTTATAAGGTGGAGTTTGAACAGTTCAACAAAACTTGTGTGATATGAAACAATGTATCGAACTAGAATAAAAAAGTAAGATTTATATTCTAGAATGAGTAACTAGCATACATATCACCACGTCATTATCATGATCCACCTAAGTAGTTTTATTTCATAATATTTCCCTATCTCTCTAGTACATGGAGGTTGTTTTCATCAATACCCCATGGATTAGGGTATTGATTTCCATAGTTTCATTATTCATTTCAGTTGACATATTGGATTATAGGTTGAGGGTTGACTTTAGAATTCTATTCTTCCATCGCATTGGTGGTATTCTATGATTGGAAATCACTGGATAGGTTCCCTTCCTTCATATACATATTGCATTTCAACATCCCCTTCGTGAAATTTCCCAGATGATTCTTCCCGCAATTTTGATAAATGGGATAATATACATTATAACCCACACAAATTTTTCCTTTCACACTACCAGAGTTAAAATAAATTATTTTCTTCTTATATCCATTCCATAGATACCCTTTAGTTTCTCTGATTCTCATTTTGACATTGACATCACATCATAAAATTTACTCATAATTGTTGAAGTCCTAAATTTAAAAATGATTTTGTAGACTCATCTTTATCCAACTTAACAAGCTATTAAATTTAAATTCATGTAATATAAAAAATACAAATGTTTATCATGCATGTATTTTGATGTTTTTATCATCAACCATTATGGATTCATCATCCTTTTTATTAAGGATAAGGAAGTCTCTAATTATTTTATGATAAAGAGTGTGAAGGTAATGATTGCAATTTGTTTTATAGAATTCCTTCAACTCCATCACATATATCTCCTCCTTGAGCTTCATTGTTTTGAACATATCCCACCATTTATTATATTTTTCCCTTATAAATTAAATATAAATCATGTCCTTATATTTCATAGAGAATTTATAGATAGAGATGATATTTTCAATGCAGTTGATCCATTTCTCTCTGATTAAGGGATTAGAAGATGTGTTGAAATTTAGAAGCCTTTGTCACATAAGGATCTCAATTGGAAGAGTCTCTTTATTTTGTGGATTCTGGAACACCTCTTGATTCACGGTTCGGTTCATGAAATGAGTAAATTAAGAAATTATTTTCATGAAGTACATGATTCTTCCATCGATAAGGTTTTTCATTTCATTTGGGTTGTCATCACATTGCCCATAACATTGGTTGTTGGTTCTCTTTATCCAATTTTCATCCATTTGACTCGGAAAATGGGAAAATCAGGGATCAATATTATTAACCAATTAAACACATAATTGGTAAACCATGAAAATTAATGGGATAACTAAAAAATGACATATATTATTTAACTTATGCATTTCAAGGTTTCAATATATGTTATCCATGATCTATTTCGGAACATAAAAAATTTTGGGAATTTTTAATCCTATGATAATAGCTTATAAGGAGCTTGTTAATTTTAAAAAGAATCTCCCTATGAGTTTGAAACCTAATGCGTATAAAGTCTTGTTGTAGTGAACTAGTTAATTATTGAGTCTAAATCAATGTTACCTTTTCAAGGTTATTAACACTATGATCATTTGTGACAGAGCCACATACACTTATAGTATCCAGATAAGGAAGTATTTTCATGGAAACCAATTAATATATAATTTACCAAAATTTATGGATATTTTCACATGTTATCCTTACCATTAATTAATTCTCTATAATTTTCTAATCCTAATTCCAAAAAGAACTCATAATTTCATTGATACTAGGAATGACAATCTATATTTTAATATAATTTAAAACATTATTTATTACATTAATATACACATAATAAAATCCTAAAATATCATGGATCCATGTATCTTTTTTATATTTTATATATAATAGTGGTAATATAATGGAATTACTGAAAACTTATTTAACATGATCCTACATTTCTATCACTCTTCTAAAACTACACGGGATAACCTAGGGACAGACATTAGAAAGGGGAAAGCTATAATACCGAGTAAGGGATTAAAAAACATATAATAAGGTAAATACATACATTTTATCCAAGGTTAATGTCATTATATTATAATGTGGTGATGATCATAAATATCAACAATGTGGTATGGAAGAAAATGATAACTTAAACACAATATAAGAACATGGAAACAACATAAAACATGGTTCCATAAACCTAATTCAAGGATAAAATAAAAGAAAATGAAATAGTGTTTATAGTATAACTTACCATGAACCATACAAGGAATATCATGAGATTTCTTCATTTCCCAATGCACTGTAGGGCTATATATTTCTGGGCATTTTCACCACTTTCATATGATGTACATGAAAAAGTGTTTCATATGGATCATACAATATAAGGATATATTTCATCAATTTTAATCCTATTAATAAGGAGTGTGAGATAAATAAATTGAATTACCCAATAAATGAATGGTAGGTACATCTTGATGAATACCTTTGAGTATAAATGAGGATGGCTACTAATTAAAAAATATGGATGGAAAGGAAAAATCATAGGATAATTTCAGAATCATAAAGGGGGTAGATACAGGTTTATAAAAGGGGTTATTGAGAGTTAATTGGGTCTTTAATTACTTTATAATCACAATTAAAGTAATATTTATGTATTAAGAAACATATCAGGACTTGAAAAAGTGAGAAAATTCATAATATAATGGAGCTATTTGAATAAAGATGAGAATTGGGGATCACTTACCTTATGATGGTTACTCCAAAATATTAGGAGGAGATTATTGAGAGATTGGGGGCACATTAGGATGTATTTAGAGAGGGAATTAAAGAGTATTTCTATACTAAAAGTGTTTTTGTAGAAGTGGAATGAGACTTTGGGTTCGTTTATATAGAAAAAAGTGGATAATTATTTATTAACTTCTAAACATAGTTATCGAACTCTATAGGATAAAGTAATCAAAAACAAAAAAAATCTCATGTTTTTTACACTGGAGTATTTTAATCACTATAATGTAATAAAAGATAGATATTTTCATTATTTTATTAAAAATATAAAAATTCAAACTATTAGTGTCCAGATACGTAGCCCATTATTCCACCAAAAAAATCCCAAAGTGTGAGATGTGAAATAGTGATATTTTCAAGGGGTGGTTCAGAGAACATGGTTTCATTTGTGATCTAGAAGAGTTTGAACTTATCTCATAAACAGTTTCACTCATGTTTTAGTTATGGAATCTCAACTTGGGCTTGGTCAAGGGAAAAACTCAATGATTTAATCTACCTTGGAAACTATGATAAATGAGCTTAATATTGTAAAATCTTATTGTCTAAGGCTAGAAGTTCTCCTTTCTATTCCTATTATACTTTATAACATCCCCTTATATATACTGGTCTTACAATCTTTGTTTAGTGGTAAAATTATCAATGATTATGATTCTTAACAAACTAATAAATTTAACAGGATATAACATTTCAAAATAATCAAAGTAGAGCCGGAATTTTTTATAAATTTATTACTTAATAATGAATTTATTTATTCAAATAAAGGGGTTTTAATTTATAAATGTTCAGGTCATTACATATTTGATAGGGATATCCAATTTTATCATGTTCCCTTCTCAATTACAATGTTTAATGAAACCCAATTACAAGGAAATTATATATTTCTTATTTCATTTAATATACCACTCCATTATATGTTTTAATATTCTATCAATATTAAATATTTTATTGAAAAATAGTATAGTTAATTTTTTGTTTTATTAAAAAAACTATCTCCTTACCTTATTAAAAGGTTGTTTACTTATTTAATAAAACATCTCCTAAGATTATACATTCTATACCTACTTATGCACTCATTTATTATTATTATTTAACCTAAAATCCATATTTAATAGAAATTATTTTTTATTGAAATACGAATGTACATAAGTATTTACTTTCTTATTATATTGGAAATCTTCATGATGATTCATTTTAGTATGCTTTTGGATAGTAATATGTAACTCATTTCTTCCTTTGGGATGTTATCATTCTTGTTATTTATATATGATTAAATATTCATATAGGGAAAATATATGTTTGTAAATATTAGGATGTGATATGTGTGGGAAAAAAACCCTCCAATTCATTGGGTAATGTTTTCATCTCATGAGATTTTATGAATGGTTCATGGGAAATAATCCCAACCCGCTATGTAATTTTTTCATTTTATTATATTTGACTTATGCTTATGATGTCATGTTTTATGTTATTTTTATATTATCACAAATTTATATTATTATTATGTCATTTAAAAACCCATATTGGCTCACCCATGAATCTGTAACCCTAGTAATCCCATGAGAAGGCCCGACGAGCGTTCATGGTCCCCTTGGTTGGAAACAAGTGTCAGGGAATCGAAATTGATCTATATGGGAATGATTTTTACTGATAAAAAAATAAAATAAAAAGTATTTTACCTAAAAACTATTCATGAAAATTCCATACGTTGGATTTCCACTCCATAGAATAAACAATATCAATAATAAAGTAGAACCAGGGAAAAATGAGTAATGTAATAGTATAAATAAATATAATATAGACATGTAACAACATTATAAAAAAACATAAAGAACTAAATGATATCCAAAGATGATACCAAAATCACCCAAAATATAATATATAAGCTAACAGAGTACTCATAAGATAATGTGGATGATACATTAATGAATCCAAAATATACAAAAAGTAACCATCTACATCCACCCATATTTATTCATGTGAAGAACATCTTATATTCATACTTTTGTGGAACCAAAAACAAGAATAAAATAGTAACTTTCACATCTATTCAGATGTAGATAAACTAGAAATATGATAGTAATAATCATTAAATACCCAATAGGTATCCTCTTCACATCTCATTAACACCATTAAAATCCTATTCTATTCTAGTTTTAAATATATATTTAATGAATATATTTAAATTCCTTTAAAAACTGATGTTAACCAAATAATTTTAAACCATTATTTCTAAATAAGAATTTATCACTTTTTATAAAGGACATCTATTTTAGGATGAAAATTATTTAAAACCATTAATCTTTTAAAATTCATACCCATATTGGATGATGAGAAATCATAGAAGTAAATGTATATAAAATTACATAGAATATAAATCACAACCATTATGGGAATATAAAATCTTATGGGACAATCATAGATATAGATAACATAACTAATAAAAATAAATACTAGGTCCAGATACCCATCAACCTACCTTGAAAATCTAAATTAACATTACCAGTCTAATGAAGGAGATAAATCCCAAAAATTATTAAAAACATATCTCAAGGATAATTGCTATAAAGGCATCATAAACCCATGAAAAATGTTTCCCTAGACCTCCAACTAAGTTGATCATAGATTCCCATGACAGGAAACCATATTTCAGTTCAAAAAATAACCACATAATAATATATAATAAAAATATCCAAGTCCTCACCTCCAACATTCTCACAATAAAATACCCTTATTCTATCAAAAAACATATATAATGTAATATAAGACACTACATTGGAAATAACCCATATGTTTATAATAATGAATCACTCATTTTATAAAATATAGGGGTAATGTTTCAGTGAATTATTATTTTTAGAAAATTTCCCAAAAACTATCATCTGGTCCTCATGAGTAATCCTTATAAAAAAATATTATACAACAAAATTTGAATCTCAAGTACAAAATCATCACAAAGTACTTTTCTGAGTTGTTCACAACATTTAAAAGAAAATACACACAACTAATTTTTATATAATGGCCATTGGGAGAAGTATATACATAATCAAAACACCTATTTGAATAGAATAATTTATTTTTTAAATAAATATGGTATGTTCACTAAAAATATTTGTTCATTACATTCAAAAATGGATTTGAAATCAATGTTTTTAGTGAAATACCCTTTTATAACAATTAAAATTCATAAAAATTATATTTCTTTAACAAAAACTATTAAACATACCATATAATTTCCATGAAACATAAAAAAGATAAAAAAAATATATATCATTCACGATTCTATGTTTTAATTACTATAAAAGTGACAACCTACTGTTAAACTTGTCACTTTCACAAATGGTGGTGTTATCCCAACATAATAAGGAACAAAGAACACTTAAAATCCAAATTTTAAATTGATAATTTAAATATATATAATTAATTTCTTATAAGAAGATACCCTAGGTTTTTGGGACTCTTATAGGGAATAGAAATAGAGAACTAGGAAGAAAAATTAAAGGTAGGAAGTATAAAGAGATATTATATAATGAAATCGCAATCAAAATGGGGAATGGAACATGAAATAATCTAGGAGGAACATGGGATCAATGAAGATGGGTTCTTGTGGTCTGGAGTATCAAATGAGTGTGAAAGAAGTCCACCAAAAGATATGTGATCATGAATGGAAAAAAGTGTAAAAACACACCCTTAAAAACATGATTGTCCCCATTTGTGGTGTGACTATCTGGTCAAAACATAAATAGATATATCCTTTATAAATGGCTTAATTCCTAGTTTAAAATAACAACATTTATCACGGACTTTAAGACATAAAATCTATTTGGAGAACCCTCCAAGTACTACATAGTGGTCATTCACAGCATGAAACCCTTATCCCAATGCGATCTATAACAAACTATAGTTATAAAACACTAGAATTCTATAAGGCCCCTCTAAAACATCCAAAATTTTCAAAAATTATAGAATTAAAAATGAAAACCAAATTATAAATAAAATAATATCAGAAAATTGGTTGGGGAGTAGTAATTAACTCTAATTTATTACTATATTTCCCAAAATATTACTAATATAAAATGATAATTAAGGGATGGGATGAAACATAGCATCAATTTAATGAAAAAAATAAAAATACTGAGGACTAAGAGGTCAATAAATATTACTACCAACAGCTCTATCACTAGAAAGACATTGAAATACACTAAAATAATCTAGTCTCTCACATATAGAAAACTATAAACAATTATAAATCTAAAATAGATTTTAGAAGGGTTCAAAACTAATAAGACAATAATTCACCAATAAGAATGAAAATTGGTTCATATCACTAGTTATTGTCCAAAAATATCAAGGAATACCAAAGATAAAATATATCAAAAAATAGAAAAGAAAATGGGGACTCACTCATATCTTTAGAATAAAAAATTACATAATATTTGTGGTCTCTCTACGAGTATACTGTGATAGGGGTAAAACCAAAAAACATGCCCAACCTCAATATAGGCAAGTAAAAACATGAAAAATCAATTAAACCACAATTCTACAAGAGGACCACTATATTTTCATAAACAAATCTCCAAGGAAATAAAACCCCTCAAATCAATTGGTTTATCTATGGTTATATACCCAACATATTAAAAACTCTCCTCAACACTCAAATACCCAAATCCTTAAAATTCATGATAAGAATAAAATTTCATAAAAACCATGGACACTAAAAAAGATATTGATATAAAAATTAAAGAAAATATAATAAATCAAAAAAAAATTGACATTATATTCAAAGTCACCCCAAATAAAATACCAACATTCTCCATTTTTTATAAAAGGTGGAAAATATTTTATAGAAGTCCTCAACTGTTAACTAAATCCATGTCATGTTTAGCTAGTTGAACCAGAGGGTCATATATAAGAGTATAACATGATTAAATATTCTTTTTATCCACTCCTCTATAAAATCTTTATAAGTGATCCAAAAAGATACATGTTTGATAAATATTTTGAGTCCTAGTCATGGAGAATTTTTATTTCTTTCCATTCCACATTGATTCATAATAGGAATAGATTTCTGGAAGAAGACTATGTGAAAAAGTATGATATCCACTTTATACTTCTACCTGATAGTCCATGATAATATATATTCTCATTCCCTTTAGTAGAGCTTCATCTACCACCCCCAAAAATATATTAGACCTCAATTGCCAATGGAATTATATCTATTCCAACTTGAATTATGAAAATCCTTATTCACCACCTATTTATAGGTGTCAAAACCATGTGAATGATCCACTAAAAAATATATGAATTAATGAACCTTTGAAAATAAAAAGCATTAATGGATTCATCCTTGTTCATACTAGGAAGGTAAAAATCATTATCGGTGAAATGAAAGGAATACTCAAATATTTATCGATCACCCCACTAGAGGTAATAAAATCCATCATCATCAGAACCTTCACCACTTTGGGGAAGTACATCTTGATAAATAATTCCTTAAAACTTTCCCCTGAATGTTAATTTTGTGTATTGTTTAAAATAATGTATTTCCTCCACATCCAACATACACCATCTAAAATTAAGTATGGGAACTGATGTTTAGTATAAATAGGTATTTATATATGGATAATGATCTCTCCAATAATATACAAACATTTCTCAGATTTCCTAGATTCTTTTTACCTAATGATGTTTGGAGGATTCAATTCATAGTACATCAAAACAAGATTCTGATGCTTAAATCAAAGGGGAAGATCATTGGTATCCATGTCTATATTATGTGGATCAATAAAATGAGATGATCGATGATTAAAAAAAGGTCCCTGTGATATGGAATCACCCACTGATCCCTCAATAGCTTCCATTTGAAATGATTTGGTGAAAAAAATAAACATAAATCATAATTATAAATATATGATGGATCCAAAGTCCAAAATCCAAAATTAAAATTAATAATTTAATCTCAAAATTATTTTTAAATAAACCCTCAAATCCCAAAAACCCCTTGTAATATATCATAAGTTAAAAATTAAATCTAAATACCCAAAAAAATCATTCTTCATATAGAAATTATTTATAAGTGAACCTCCTTTGAATGAAATTACATTATTTAACTCATTGATCATACACGATTTATAATTTACAATGAAAGTATTCATTGGATTAAAATATTTCATAAATTAAAACCTTTAAAAAGGCCCCATGTCATAAAATTTAGAAACCCCATGTTAAAAAAATATTTCCAATACCACATTTATTTTACAAATCTAAAACATTTATGAAAATGTTTTTATCTTTTA
Source organism: Viscum album (assembly GCA_963277665.1). NCBI lineage: Eukaryota > Viridiplantae > Streptophyta > Magnoliopsida > Santalales > Viscaceae > Viscum > Viscum album. The sequence goes on from OY728120.1 coordinate 899,550,513, forward strand.
ATGATCTCTGACCACTTTTAAACCAAAATCCAAGGATAGTAACTTAAATTTCATTGTTAATTTAATCCAAATAACCTTAATTTCATATATATATAAAATAAAATCATTTTAAATTAATACAAATGAAGTCTAAGAATGATCTAAAGGCTAAAAGACCGAATATTAAAAAATCTAAAAAAAATTATTACTATCATCATTGAGTCAAACAATTTCAAAAAAAATCAAACCAAGGAATGTACCTATTAATCCACTTGAATAGATCCCCATAATCAATAGATGAATTTGTATTCCATTCATAGTAACATTGTAATATCTAATACATTATATTTCATACAAAAAAATTTCAATACAAAATAGAAACACTCAAACAAGGTCCAAATGTATCAAACATATAAGAATCAAACCTGAATTTAGTTACATGAAACCCCAGCTACATAAAAAATTCATGTTTCTTCATGGGAGTTGGTGATCATGAAACAACCCATGATCCACCTCTTGAGTTCCAACAATCCAATATCCTATCTACCAAAACTCACCAAATAATGATAAATCTATAATACCATTTTTTTATAAACTATCTCTGATAACCCAAAAACATAGAACTCGTGTTGGCATGTTACATGGAATGAAGGATTTATTTCAATCCCCATGAGTTGTTGACAAGTGTAAAGGCATCATGATAAAACTATGTTGGAATTATTTTTCATTATGAATAAATAATAGACAGATAATGTCTTCATAGAAACCTAGTATGACCATTCCATGGAAATTCACATCATAGAATTTATAGTATCAATATTGAAGAATAACTAATAAGTATGATTAAGGTAATAAAAATATTGAGAAAAAATGAAAAATTAATTACAAAAACACAACTTAACCTGACCTAAATTTGATCCAAAGAGAAAACCAAATATACCAATGGATATAAAATATAATATCAATGATTACATAGATTCCAATGTTTTATATACATTAAAAAACTAAAATAAATAAAAATAAACTGACCACATCCACCCATCTGTATGCGTAAGTGAAATATATCAAATTTTTCCCACCAATGAACTCAAACCAAGAATACATTAATAACTATTTTCATCCTTGTTGAACTTGTTAAACAAATAATATGATGGGTTGATAATAAAATACATTCTATTTTTCCTCAATATATACATTGGACAACATTTATAAAAAAACTATAATTACCCTTGTTTATAAGACCTTGAAAATTCATGAAAGAATTTGAATTTTGGAATTTATTGGATGGGTCATATTTTGAATCCAAATTCAGAGTTGAATTAAATGATATGGTAAATATCCAAATATGTGTTTTGGATGATGAATGAGGCTTGGGTATGGACCTAGAGGCTTATAGATTCTTCCTGAGAGGTCCGGTGGTTGTTTTAAACAAAAAATATAGTAAACCACCTGCTTGTCGGTGGTTTTTAGAATTAGTAGGAGATTCTACCAGTAGACACAAGCTAGATGGTGGATTACAATAGCTTACAAGTGTGACCTATAATGCTAAAATTTCAATTTCATATATTAATTTTATCCCTCACATTATCCCCATATAATATGGAAGGATATGAGATCATCTCCCCTTTTCTATTATTCATGAAACCCATTAGGAGTGGATTTATAAAGGGTATTTTTGGTGATATATGGTGAGTTATTTAAAATTATTTATTTACAAATTCCTTCTCCTTAATTTTTCTCTAATTTTGGTTTATGGTATTAGGGATATCATTCCAATTCCAACAAATCATGGTGGAATCAGATGACTCTCATGGTGTTTTGATTCTCTGTAGAAAAGGGGAAACCCAAGACAACATCCTATTATAATTTTTATGAGGGTGCGTCATTATATATAATTTAACTTTGGGTTTCAAAAAATATTAAATTAAATTAATGGTTAAATTATAAGCATGGGATGGGTATTTTTCCTAGTGTATGTTCAGGGGTGTGTCAGGGGTTGACAGAACATAACCTCTTGGGGATTTGGTGATCATTGGAGTCTGGTGAGATTTTGAGGTTGTATTTCCTGTTTAAATTATATTGGGTATTTAATTATAATTGGATTATAATAACTTATTTTGGTTTTCTTGGATTGAGATAGAAGATTAAGTGATGTATCAGGATTGGCGGGGAATGAACAAGCCTTAATAGAAACTTATATCCTTTTACAAAAAAGTATAAATTACTAAAAATAGGTATGTGGTTTTTTTCTAGAACTATAGATTTTATGAATTTTGTATGATGGATGAAACATGTTGTCATTTCATAGAGTTATTTGGTCTATAATATTCAGTTTTTTAATGATTGATTAATTAGTTAATTTGATTAACATGCCCCGAATCGAAAAAATCACAAAGTCCATGATGAGCCTTATGCACTACCCATATGCCACAGTCGTCAATGGTCAAGGACTTAACTATAGGATTAAATATAATGTTTATACCCCTTAAGAAGATTAAAATTAAATTAAATGAAGTTATATTTATTTTAAAGGTCCTCATATAGGATCCATTAGATTTTCATTTTGTAGGAAGGTGATGAATTGGTATTCTCTAGACCTAATGGGTAATAGATTGACTATGGGTTGGGTGAGTGACCAAAATTGAGAAGGAATGGAGTTAGAGATTGTATTCAGGCCATCTCTTAAATGATTTTCTTAGTGAACCAACCTAGTTCATCTATCAATCAGACACTCAAACCAGCCAGGTGCATACCCAAGGCACATTTCTAATCACCCCAGGTGGTAACCAGCACCAGGGTCATAGACCATCATAACTAGGAATGGATTAACACTTGAATAAAAAAATATAATTTTGTAAAAGATACTACATTAGATTAAACAAAATAAATAAAATTTAGCAACTGGAGACTAAACAGTAAATCTTTTATCACATGCATAAGTGAGAAACATAACCGAAATGAATAAGTGTAAACTCCTCCCAATATGAAGTCTATAAACACACAATTAAATAAATATCCAAATGAAATAAAATAAAAAACTACTTATGATGATATAAAACCGATGAGGCCAAATATTCTCTAATATCTCATCACTAGATCATGATAATAAATAAAAGAAATTGAAATGTTTGGTGCCTTTATCCCCACCTATTGCCAACAAAACAGAGATTGTATACACCCTAATGCATATATAGGATGTGAGATAAAAATTACAAAAATATACCACCATTTTTATATTTACTTTATAATATCCAAATTAAATATTATTTCCAATTTTAAAACTCATTTTTCATAAACATGTTCACACAAATAAATTATTTAGATATACATTTGATTATTCAAAAAACACATTATTAAAAAAAATTGTAACAAAAACACATTTTCCCAAAAATCTCCACATGGAACAAAATGAAAAGTAGATCCATCTGATAAATCATTCTCCATACAGCCAAAAAAGGAATAAAAAAGATCATAAAGATAAAAAACCTTACACAATCAAGTAATATAAAATGGAGATAAGAATTAGAAATATAACTTATAATAATAAGGGTTTAAAACACAGATAGATGGTAATATAATTATTTCATTATAAAATTAAAATAATGGGGGAAAGTGTAAATGGAATAAAATAATCACACGTGGAACTAACAACATGAAATAAGCATATAAAATCAACCTGGCATTAGTAATTTTTACTATGGTCTCTAACCGTAAGGGACTAGATTAACTAATCCTAAAACAATGTTTGGTAGTTGGATAAACTTATATTACATGTTTTGAATCTCACACAGTCTTCTCAGGGCCTAATATCCAAGAGATCGCTTAATCCCTAGGGTTATCATTTTTGGAATCATTCTCAGTATTCCTCTTCAAAGGCACTCATGATCACCCAAACAACATTTTGAAAGATCACTCAGTCTTCTACCTCAGAGGCTCTCTCAGTCCCTTGAAATTTTTTTATCCCCACATGATATTCCTCCTCACAAGATCTTTATATCCATTGACCAAAACACTGAAGATATTACACAAAATAAGCTAATGATTCACTGCCTAAGTCACCAATCAAACACCCCATGCTCCCCATGTGTTATGAAATGTCAATGAAAACAATAATCATAATTTCCAACACATAAATACATTTAAATTATGATATAATAATCCAATATATCAAATTGAAATCAAAACCATTGCCCAAGGTAAAAATTCCCATTTAAAATACCACACCTTCTTCAAGAAAACCCCTTTATAAAACCCCAATTTTAAATACATTTAATGACACAACATTTTCTCATAACATGAGATCCTTTGAAACCAATTTCATTCACCAAATTTCCCAAAACATTTTCAGAATTCCATTCCATGAAATTAATCTTTAAAACCCCATTAAAATCACATTTTAAATCATCAAACCTCTTTAATAATTTTTATCAAAAAACATTACATTCATTTAAAACAACCCCCTTTGGGAAACTCGCATTAAAAAACACAATTCCAATATAAATCATGCATCACATAAAACATGGATAAATAATACATTGTAAATAAATTTAAAGGGTATTTGATAAAAAAGATATTATGAATTAATGGTTATATATGGAAAATATCATAAATAGAGAATCCGTCCTTGAAATTGTTCCAAAACATATCTCCTTTGATGATAAAAACTATACTCAATACAGAGGGGTCCTCACACTCCTAAGAAAAAAAATAAAAAATGAAAACCCCCAAACATAGAATCATGCATGGGGAATTCTAGGGTTTCATGATTCCATGAATGAGGAAAAAATATAGAATAGGGGATGTGTAAAAGAAATCATAATTAAAGGATATTACCTAAATCCAAAACAACCTAGAATCTAGGGTTATCCACCATGGATCCAAGTGGAGGAGAACACAAGATCAAGGAGAGGATTTCAAATGCGGGGAAGGAAAAATGAGAGTGAAGGACTCAAAAATAATATAAGGGAAAACTTTTAAATTTAAAAATTTATAATGACATGGACATCTCACATAGTTTGGATGCATGATTTGAAAAAACATTCACAAACTATGTGGGAGATGTTTCTCCCCAAAAAACAAGGCAGTTTTGTTTCCTCTAAAACCTAGACTAGTTACACATGAAATTTGATAGGAAAAATTCCCCACATTATTCTTGAATGGTCATACATACAGTTAGAAAATTAATGTGACAACTCTGCCATTGAGTCTATTTTACCAAATTCTATGGTTACTGAAACTTTACTCCTAAGAACTTTAAGAACAAAAACATGGGGAGATTAAAACCAAAAATATGCATACTAGTGACCCAAAGGGTGTTAAAACCATCTCTATATGATCCTTTATACCACCATAATGGTATATTTAACATGGAAGTTAAAAAAATGAATCATAACCCACACCTCCAGAAATGGAGAGATTTGGAAAAACTATAAAAGAGAGGACCCTAGGATGGAACACCAAAAAATAATGATTCCTCTATACTGATATATCATGTCTGTAAAACTAATCAATGTATCCAAGAAGAATAAAACCATAATAACTAACACAATATCCATAATCAAATTTAAGATCAATAAAAATAATCCCTACCGTATAAAAATTATATAAATGGTCAAAAAATAACACTGCAAAAGAGGACCTCTACTATAGGAATTCACCTCAAAAAAGATTTTAGGAACACTTAGAAACCACTAGACAACCTATTATCACGTATTAAAAAGAAAAAACTTCAGGAAACACAAAAACCAGATGTTTGAGACATAAAGAAAATAAAAACACGTCACCCTCCCATTATATAACTTATGAGAAATCCATGATACAAAATGGCATGGGGTCTTTACCTAGGTGAATGAATTACATGGTAAAACTAGGAACCCAGCTCGAATTACCATATCATGGAAAACCCCACAAATCCTTCACTATTGACTTCTCAATAACATATAGGACACATCTTTCCCAATTACCAATGAACAAGCCCAATTTTCATTCATCCACACATCAATGAGAAACTTACATGAAAATTGTCATAGAAGGGGCAAAAATTGGAATCTCCAAAAGAAGAAAACTGATATAATGTGGTATGCCCCCTTGATTAAAACATCATGTTTTTTCCATAATCCATAATCTAATCACTAAAACAATAATTAGAAATCCAAATCATATACATACATCATAAAAACACTCTCATTTTGATTAAATAAAAAAATATCTACTAAAGTCACTTTTCTAGGTCTCATACAATTCTATAAAAACACCAACCCCATGTTTATCATGATATTAAGTAATATTAAAAAATAGTTAATATATACTTGAAAACACTAAAGGAGGACTAATTTTTAAAAACCAAAAAACAGACCAAAATTCATTTTTTCATATTTTAAAATGACCCCTCAGAACCAATTTCCAAACATTTCCACCCAATAATTTGAAAGTGGAATAAAACAATACTCAATAAGAGTAAGGTATGAGGAAATTAAAGAAAAAACTAATGTCCTAGGGGTCAATAAAAACAATTGTTATATAACATAAACTATAAGGGATATAATAAAGGATGTCAAAGAATTATATTAATCTTTATAAGATTCAAAAGGGTTTCAAACTTACACACTCCATTTAGAAAAAAAGTTCCAAATGGGCCTTTATAATAATACTTTTGAAGTCATGCCACTTCTCAAATTTTGAATTCTGACTCCAAATAATTTATTAAAAAATATATATTTTAATAAATTTATAAAACATATTCAAAAATAAATTCTTTATATACCAAAAAAGTTACTATTTTAAAAAAGAAGAAATTTTCATTTGAAACTCTCAATGATTGGAAAACACACCATTATGTTCAAAACATGACCTAATAAGGGGTGATGAATTTTAAAACATCACCCTTTTTTCAACACATTTTCCAAAAAAAATCCCAAAACACTACATTTTAAATAACATCTTAAATAACCATGAAAAAACATTGTAATATTAAAACCACACATTCCATTTCATTTCAGTAACTAAATGGGGTAAATTCCATTCTAAAATACCACATTCAATTTTAAATATACCTTTATAAATTATCACTAATTTTAATTTCAATAAGTTATTTATTTTTCAAGTAAAATCCATTTTTTAATTGAAACTAAATTCTCCTTGAAAAAATTTTAGAAACTAAAAAACCGATTACAAATTGGTTAAACATTAAAATTTGGTAATTTTAAACAACATATAACTCAAGGTTTGAAATAACACCTACCCCCTGTTAACTAACTACTTAGGATGGATGTTGTTTCCAATCAATGTATAACTACCCAAAAGACCTCAAGGGATCCTCTAAATCCACCAAATGTATAGGTTATGTCTAAAACAGATAAAGGAAAATCTCAAAAAATGGATAACACCAAGAAGGGAGAACACCTAGAAATTACACCTTAAATTTCACAAATACTTTTATGGGTATCACTCATAAACCCACATCAGACATGAGCCTAGATATTCATGATCCCCAAACATAACTAGTAGTCCCATACATAAAGAAACAAAAAAAATACCCATTTAAAAACAACTTTTTGAAAACAAAATTTCATAAAATTTGGAAAAACTCACATGAAAAATAACTTATTTTCCAAAAACAAAAAATTTAGACCCATCAGCATCCAAAAACTTTCAAACCAAGTTTTAACCCCCCTTATTTTCTAAATGATAACAAAAATTTCATAAAATTAAATCTCACAATCCATTACTAAAAAATTTCTAATTCATTTCAAATCCAAAAAATTTTAAAAAAAATCATTTCCCTTAAAATAAAAAAAAAATCCATTGATCATTAAGATAAATTTTTTACTCCAAAAAAAATTTAAAAATAACTTTTGAAATAATTCACCTTATGAAAAAATACTTTGTAAATTAATTCTTATGAAATCCACTTTTTGAATTAAAATCATTCAAAAAAAATTATTTCTGAGCATAAAATATTTTTTGATCAAATTTGTTTCTCTTAGTTTGAATTATTAAATTTTTAAAAAAAATTTGTTTTTATCAATAAATAAAAAATTTATCTCTAAAAAAATATTTTTTAAAAACAAAATTTCTTATCTAATTTCACTCTTTCATTCCAAAAATTAATTTTTTAGTTTATAATAAAAAGTCTCCAATGGATAAAACTAATCACACCAACACACATCTCAAATCAAACAACATTTAACCACATAAATTTCTATAAAATCACAATAAAAACTCACCTATAGGATAGTAAACCAATTGAATACTCCATTAGAATCAATTTGGGAATCATGGGAGGGGAAATAGAAACTTTGGGGGAGAAATTACACAGTGCATAGTTTAACTGTATGAGTTATTAAACCATATTCCAATTGCGAAATAAGAAATCCCATTTTTATAGAACCATTCTACATAGGAATAACATTGTTTATAATTCCAAGAATTTTGATCATAAAACCTTGGTCTATCCTCCATTTTCACCCCTGAAACAGTAACCCACACTTAAAATAAAATATACACAAAATAGGGATAATAGTAACACCAAAACACATTTAAAATAACACAAAACATCCATATATAAACTCAATATCAAGACTCATTCCTAATATTCCAATGGAGACACAACATTTAGTGTGAAGAATGTATTTCTAGGTTCTTTTCAATACACTAATTTTGATTCAATATGATGAACCTTGTATCTAAACTAGCTAGACACAACCCAAAAAACAAGATTAAATACATTGATTCAATTTTTTGTTGAACAAATGTGTTCCATATATCCATCAGACACATAAACCAGAATGATATATACCGTAGGTGTTTTCTCGATATCCCCAATATGGAAACTACTATCAGGGTCTCATAACATCATTTTTGGAATTTATTTCAACCTTAAATAAAAAACTAGAACAATGAAACTATAACTAAATCAAATTAATAAAAATACATAAATGGAATAAATTGGAGACTAAACAATAAAATAATCATACATGCATAAGTGGGAATCATAACCCAATTGACTAAAAATAAATTCCTCACATCATGAAGGATATAGATAAGTTAGTATATAAAAATACCAATAAAATAAGAAAAAAATAGATCCTCAAGAGATAAAACTCTTTAGAACATGTCTCCTATAACATATGAAGAATGTAAATAGGTAATTAAGAAGATCCATTAAAATGTCAGGGGCACTTTCCCGCACATGATTCTTTCAAAATATAGTTTTTATTCACCCAAATCCATATTTAGGGAGTGAGGAAAAATTACTAGTAGGATACCACCATTAATTCATTTAAGAATTTTTATAAATGAAAACAAATAATCCTAGTTTTAAAACTAATATTTTTTTAAAAATCAAATTAAAATAGTTCTTTATAAATCAATATTTTTCATTTAATGAAACCATATCTCAAAATCAAGGTAACCAAATATTGTTCTACAAAAAAATCTCATCATGGAGAAAAATGAGAAATATTACCATTTATAAAATCGTGATCAATGCACCCCAAAAATGAATGAAAAATATTTTAATTGAAATTATCATTACATAATAATGTAATTGAATTTTGTATAATAATGAGGAATATAACTTATAAACATAAACATTTTCAACATAGACACATGGTAATAACATCATTTCATAATCAAATTCCTATAAATAGGGAAATAGTATATGGAATAACAAATTGATACATAGAACTAACAATATGAAACAATAATATATAATTAACTGGGCATATGTAATGTGATATATGGGCTCTAAATAAGGGAATTGAGTGAATTAGTATGAAAAAAACATCCTAGCTTGATAAACATGTACAAACTTTCTTGAGGCTCTCATAGTCTTCCATGATCCTAAAATCCAATATCTCTCTCAATCATTTAGTCCATTTTTTAGAATCTCACTTCATCTTCCTTTTAAAATAATCTCTCAGTCCCTTTAACAAAATTTTGGAAACTCACTCAGTCTTCCTCCACAATATCTATCTATGACCCTTGAACTATATTTTTAAATATCCCTTGATCCTCTTCCTCAATGGCTTATTTGTTTCCTTTGCCAAAACACAATAACTAGTCAATGACACAAGCTGAGGTATCAATTCCTAAGTCACCAAATAGACACCCATCATTACCCATGTGCAACTAAATTCCAAACATGTAAAAAATTATAAGTTCCAATAAATAAATTCATTTAAAAAAGTGATTAGAAATCTGAATTTCCTTTTTTTATAACACATTTCTCTAGGTAAAACATCCATATTTAAAATATCAAACCACACTAATGGAAAACCCTTCCTAAATTACTCTTTAATATACATTTAAATATAAAAAAATTTCTCATCCCATGATTATTTAAAAAAATATATAAACCACTTATTACTAAAACATATCTCAAATTTAAAATTTTTCAAGAACTCTTTAAAACCCTTTCATAATACCATTTCGAATCATTAAACCTTATGAATCCTTTTTGTAATGGCCCAAAATTCATTAATGGGAAGTTACCTTGATTTAATTAAATATCTTATTACATATATATATAACTTATTAACATCCTTGGATTTATGTTTTTGTATTTTAAAATACCGTTAAGAATTATGATCATTGTTAATATTGTCATTGAACATTGATCACATGATTAGTATAAATATATGGCTTTAACAAGTCAAAATTACTCAGGAAAAGGATGTGATGTCCTCATCCAGTAGAATTGGTCTACAAAAATCCCATTTGACAGATCTCAGAAAATTGGCGGCATCATTGGGTTTTCTATTGAAGAAGCCCAAGCTGAGCTTCAACACGTTAAGCTCAATGGAACTGCCTACATGAGAAGTGGAATTTGATAGAGATTACCACCCGAGTGATGTTATCTGAGGCACCCCAAGAGTATATCACCATCACACACTTTAACCTTAGGTTTTATGCAGGTGTTATAAGGGGATATGTAACAAGACCTTATCACTATGATTATGTGCATTGTTTTTATATATAATAAAGAATATACATTCATTTTATTATTGTTACATTGTAAGTAATTTTTAAAGTAAAAATAGTATTTTTAGTTAATATTAAATTAGGAAATATATTTTGATGAAATAATTTATTTTTGAATTAAATAATATTTTAATAAAATATTATTAATAAATTTATTTTTATTAAATATAAATGGTCGTATTTTTTTATAAATACAATTGTAATTTTTATTAATGTTTGTAAGTCATTTTTTGTCAAAACCCATGAATTTTTTATAAATATTGGATTTTATTTTAAAAAAAATCAAAAATTAGAAAATTATTTATATTAAAATAATATTATTTTTGGAATCAGGACATCGAAATTATTCAACATTGAATTTTTCATAATTTTCTGAGGCAGTCGAATTTTTGGGTAAAAATTAAATACCATTTAATTATGTAATGTGTTTTATGATATCATAATGTCCCAATAGTGGTGTAATAAAATACTATAAATTATATTTTCATCAAACATATGTCTTACCATTAAAATAATTTTTTTAGGTTTGTTTTATTTATTTTACAAAGCTGTAGTGGACCCTCCAAAACTTATAAAACTCTTTGTAATTTTAAAATGATTTCCTTGAGAGTGTAACTCACCATCTCATAATCAAGCCTAATATTTTAATATATTTGTCCATTTTCCTTATAAAATAATGTCTTCCCGTCACCTTTGGAAAATACCGTGGGCAAAAACCATGGTATGGTTTTTGGTTTTTATTAGTTTAATGTGTAGGGTCCAAAACCTAAATAATAAAGAATTCCTTCCATTTTCCTATATAAACCAACTAAAACTCAAACTTCTTATTCACTCAAATCCTTTGTATCATAACAAACCTATTCCATCCTCTCACTAGAATCTTCACAAGGCACCTTAATCTCCCATGAAGCTTCTCTCAAGCCCCTCCCAAGCCTTTGGGATCACACTTCCATGTAAGGGATTCCTTCCTTTCTCATTTTATCCAAGTTTCTTAATATTGTTTTGCCCCTTTATTTTCAATTTTAAATATTGGGGTGTGGTATATCACCTCCCCAATACATCCATATTTTTTTTAATGACGATATACCCCTTTATATATCATTAATTCATTCCATGTACACTCGTTACTTTACTGAGATTTCGTAAGAATTTTCTCTATTCTCATTTACATTCAAGAAATTATTTTGTAATATGAATCTAAATTACATTTCATATGTTGGGACATGTATCTATATTATCCACTTATATTCCATTTCATGTACATATTATGATACCCCTCTTTCTCTCTCATCAACCATTTTTATGAATTCTTATGTCACGTCGTTATGCTGCCGGAATTGTACCATGATTTTTGAAGCCAAAATAATTGTGTCGTGAATACCATGCCCATTTCACTATCAAGGGTATTCACCATTATAAATTCTTAATTATTGTTTATAGATTTTCATTAATGAATTACACATTCCTTTATCGTGGAATAAATGATGATCTTTAATGATTTCATGTTGTATGATCCATGTGCACACTTATACATGAAATTAAATGTTTAAGAAGGGTGCACCCTAATAGCACTCAAATGCATTGCTTAAAGATTAGTATCATGATACATAAAGTTAAATGACAGTTTACTCATAATAATTGAAGTTAAATAAGGGTTTACTCAATCTCCATGTGCAATGAGACTTGGCTCATTCTAATACTATGTCAAGTGTTGTTGCCACATTTCCATGTTATGATAATCATGCTATATCAAGACTTTATGTTCATGTTTCTTTTATAGTCCATTGATATGCCTATTTCCTAGCATGTATTGTATTCTTCATTTTATGCCTTTCTTACTCCCTTACTGGTCTTTATATCTCACCCTTTTTTTATTAATTTCCTCAAGATATCCCATGCAATGCTATGTATGATGGAATTTAGTGGTTATTTAAGGGAAGTTTTCAATAAAGATGTTTTGTTTCATGTTTTAAGTCGTTATGTAATGTTCCTAATACCCAAAGAAACTAGAACTCTCGATCGTATATGTTTTATCAGGTGAATATTTTATATAATAATCCATGTGTAAGTGTGTAATAAAATGAAAGGTTTCCATAGTTGTTATCAAAGGATAGGTTTAGTTATTTTTGGGATTAGGATTAGAAAACTCTAGTGAATCCTTGGAGATAAGAATAATTATAATAAAAACATACATAAATTTTGGTGAGTATTGAGTAAGTGGTTTATCAAGAAAATATATCCCTATCTAGATACGATCAGGTAGAGGCGGCTCTAGCACAAATGTACCTAGGAGTGAAAACTATGACAAGGAGTTTCAAGCTTGAACTAGGGTATCCTAATACATGAAAACGGGCCTTGTTTCACTATTGGTTATGACACTCTTAGGGGATATGATTTTTAAAATTCATAAGCTTAGTATGAAGCATTGTTATTGAAATAAAAAATTCCCCTAAAAATAATTTTTTGGAATTATATCATGAATAACATAGATTTAATCCTATAGATTCGTATGTTAATGAAATGAAATTAATTTATAATTCATCTATTTTTGTGTTTGGATTACCCTTTTTTTGTTACCCCTAATTTCCATTTAATCTATCCAATGTCCAGTAATAGGAGTTCTTGGGCTAATATCCAATACGAAGATCAATGTGATGAATGTGCTAATGAGATGCCCAATCCAATGGGAGTGGGAGTCATGAACTTTTTCATGATACTCTCTCAATTAACTCAAGCTTTGAATACAAACATGGGTCAATAAGAATTTCCAACCCCACCTAATAAAGAAAAAGTCACAATCGAAAGCTTCATGAGAAAAATTCCTCTTACTTTTAATGGATCATCTGATCCCTAAATTGATGAAAAATAGATCAACTCTATTGAAATGATATTATCCATTTTTTAATCTACCAAATAAGAAAATTTTCTTCTAGATTCTTATCATATGGTGGGTGATAATTATCAATGGTGGACATTTATCTAAAATATGAAGCACAAATAGGATATCAATGAATTGGAATGGAAGGATTTTTATAAAATGTTTTTTGGAAAATATTTTCCTCACACAGACTAACATATGATGGAATGGGACTTGCTTTCCCTCAAGAAAAATGATGATGAATCCATCGGAGCCTATGAGGCAAGATTCACAAGGCTTTCATGATAAACCTTCGTCTTTATCCTCACCCCTGAATGCAAGGACAACTACTTCTTTGGTGGGTTAAAACTTAGCCTATGGAAATCCTTGGAGATCTATGACTTTGATAGCTATGAGGAAATTTTCTGATATACCCTCAAGGTAAAAATAGAGATCGACGAATCCCAAGGGTATCATGGGGAAAAGAAGTGTAAGGTAGACTTCAATTCTGGAGGTCCGATGGATAATTCTAATAGTGCTAAGAAAATCCAGCATCCCACTTGCCAAAGGTGTGGAAAGAAGCTCCCTGAAAATTGACTAAAGGGGACACAGACATGATTTAGGTGTGGAAGAGAAGGGAACCTACCTGTTAACTACTAACATGAAAAAATTTCGGCTACGATATGGGAGGGGAACGATCCATTTGACTTTCAACGCAGTGTTAATTTCTTCTATTGCAAAGAACCAGGGCACCTTACAAATCAAATCCCTAAGCCAATGGTTTTTAGAGGCAACCAAAAAACTCCAAGGCAGAAAGGTTGATACTTTCCCATCACTACTGTTGAAGTGAACCCAAAAAATGAATTAGTGATAGATACACTAGTTTTTTATTCATGAAAAGTGAACATAATTTTTTATTCTTGTTCTATGCATTATTTTGCATCCTGAAAGTTCAGTAGAACAATCCCAAAACCACCATAAATCATGGAAGTAAATATTTCTGTTAGTATGAAGAATGGGGCAATTATTTCATCCCATGAATATAACTCCTCCCCTATCATAATTTATGGATTGAACTTCCCGGGTAACCTCGTAATACTTCCTATGGTGGAATTTGATGTAATTCTCAGCATGGAATGGCTTTCCTTATATAAATCCATCATAAATTGTCATGAGAGGGAAACCACTCTCCATATATAGAATCAACCCATGATTATATACAAGTGAAAGGAGGAAGATTAATCTTCTTTAGTACCATAATATCATGTGTGGATATTACTACCCTATCAGCATGCTTATCTGGATTAGATGATTGATTCTAAGGAAGAAATCATCCTTGAAGACATGCCTATTGTGAGGGAATTCAATGAAGTGTTTCTTGAGGAATTTCCTAGTCCTCCTCCTAAAATAGTTGTTGAATTCTTAATTGACCTTATACCTAGGGCATTTCCAATATCCAAGACTCCATATAGAATGGCTATTATGGATCTTGAGGAGCTAAAGAAACAAATAAAGGAGAATATGTATAAAGAGATTATACACCCATGTGCTTCACCATGGGGTGAACTAGTCCTCTGTCAAGAAGAAGGATGAGATAATGCGCCTTTGAATTGATTATCATGACCTCAACAAAATCATGAAAAAGGAAAAGTGTCCTTTGCTGTGAATTGTTTCCTTGTTCGATCATCTACGTGGAGAAAATACTTTTCTAAGGTGGATTTTAATTCAGGATATTACCATGTAATGTTGAAGAAGAACGATATCCCCAAGACTACTTTTTGTACAAGGTACGTGAAATATGAATTTAAAGTAAATCCTTTCGGACTCCCTAATACTCCATCAATCTTCATGGAATTGATGAATAGAGTCTTTCACAATTACCTTGAAGAATTTGGGGTAGTCTTTATAGATGATATTATAATATACTCTAAAACAAAGGAGGAGCATGTGGAGCATCTAAAAACTGTACTAGAGACCTTGTGAAAGTATAACCTCTGTGCAAAGTACAAAAAATGTGAGTTCTGGTTGAAGGACTTCTCATTATTAGGTCATATCATCACAAGCCATGTCATATATGTAGATCCCTGCAAGATAGCTGTAGTTGAGGGATACCCAATGCCAACATTGGTAATGAATATCCATAGCTTTGTGGGGTTAGCTAGATATTATCACCGATTTGGAAGAAATTTCTAATGATTGTCAAACCCTCTTTCCATTCTTACTCAGGAAAGAGTAAAGTTTTCTTGGAGTGAGGAATTCGAAGAGAGCTTCAAGAAGTGAAAACAAGGCTTGTCACTACACCCCTGCACATTACCCACAGGTGGAGAACTCTTTTTGGTATTCAATGATGATTCAAAGAAGGGAATGGGGTATGTGTCAATGAAAAATGAAAAAGTCAATTCCTATTTTTCAAAGAAATAGAATTTTCTTGAGAAAAACTATCCAACACATGATATGGAATTGGATTCAGTGATCTTCATTTTAAAAATATGGTTGCATTACCACATTGGGGAGAAGTTTGAAATATATAAAAACCACAAAATCCTGATTTATATATTAACACAGAAAAAGTTGAGCATGCACCAACAAAGATGGTTAGATCTAATCAAACACTATGACTGCTCAATCCATCACCACCCTGGGAAAGCGGACAAGGTGGAGGATGCTCTATGTAGGAAGAAACCATCAATTATATCATTGATGAGAATTTAAAAGGATCCAATATTCTTATATTTTATGAATATGAACATGGGAATCATATATAAAGGAACATCATAAATCCTTTCATGAATGATTTCTCAACCGTATCCTTTGGAAAGGTTAACAGATTATCTAAAGGATGATGTGAGAATTTAGAAGAAGGTGGAAACTATCAAGAAAGGGAAATCCTTGGAGTTCAATGTTAAAGAAGAAGTAATTGTGAGATTTGGGTCAAGACTATGTGTCCCATAGAATCCAGAGTTAAAGAAGGAACATATGGATGATGCGCATAGTTCAAATTTATCCATTCTTTAAGGAAACAAAATGATGTATCGAGATCTCTGAGAGCATTATTTCTAGGATAACATGAATAAGGAGATCGTTGAGTATATATAAAAGTTCCTAGTATATCATCAAGTGAAGTTTGAGAGGAAGAAGTCTAAGGGGATGCTACAACCATTACCCATACCAACATGAAAATGGGAGAATATCACCATTGACTTTGTCACCAGACATCCAAAGACATCCAAAGGAAACAATGTTATCTAGTTTTTTTTTGGATCATCTTACAAATACTACACACTTCATTTCAATTAGGGAGGATTTCTCAATGGATCAACTGGAAAATATATACATCATAGATGTGGTAAGGCTGCATGGAGTAACACTATCTATTGTATCCGATCGAGATCCAAGATTCACGTCTATGTTTTGGAAGAGTCTTCAACATACCCAGGATACTGAGTTGAACTTCAGTACGACTTATCATCCTCAAAGTGATGGAAAATATGAGTGGACTATCCAAACAATTGAGGACATGTTGAAATCATGCTCAATGAATTTCAATGGAGGATGGGATCAACATCTTCCTCTAGTTGAGTTCTCATACAACAACATTTTCCACTCAAGCAACCAAATGGATCCTTATGAACACCTATATGGGAAGGGGTGCAGAACACCACCATTTTGGGATGAAGTTAGGGAGAGAAAACTCTTAGGTCTATAAATTGTCGATGAAATGGTGGAGAAGGTTACGACCATCCAATAACATATTAAAGCTGCTCAGAGTCGAAAAAATAACTATGCTGATAATCATTGACGAGACCTGTAGTTTGATGTAGGATACATGGCATTCCCTTACGTATCACCATGGAAGTTATTTATGAGATTTGGGAATAAGGGAAATCTTAGTCCAAGTTATATCAGCCCTTTTGAGATCCTTTATCGCATTGGACCGGTGGCCTATCGACTAGAACTCACACCAAACCTATCCCAAGTACATGATGTATTCCATGTATCACTCTTAAGGAAGTACATACCCAACCCATCACATGTAATAAATCCATATGTGGTACCATTGGATAATAACCTATCCCTTTAAGAGAATCTGGTGAAGATTATAGATCGTAGGGAAAAAGTTCTAAAAAAGAAGACAATTCCCCACATCAAGGTGTTGTGGAGAAACCAAATTTTTGAAGAAACAGTGTGGGAATTGGAAGAAGTGATGAAGAATTGTAACCCATATCTATTTTAGTGTGGGAAAAGGAAATTTCGAGGAGAAATTTATTAAAGGGGGGAATATTGTAATGACTCAAAAATTCATTAATAAAAATTCTTCATGATTTAATTAAATGTCTTATTACAGATATATAAAACTTATGCACTTCCTTGGTTTTATGTTTTTTTATTTTCAAATGCCTTTATGAATTGGTAACATTACTAATATAGTGGTTGAATAGTGATAACATGATTAGTATAAATATATTGCTTTAACAAATTCAATTTACTCAGACAAAGGAAGTCATGGCCTTATCCAGTAGAATTTCTCCATACGAAGCCCATTTGTCAGATCTCAGAAAGGCAGTTGCATCATTGGGTGTTGCTCTTAACCAAGCCCATCCTGAGAATCAACATGTTAAGATCGAACGGAACCACCTACATGAGAAGTGGAAGTTGATAGAGATTACCACCCGGGCGATGTTATTCGAGCCACCCCAAGAGTCTGTCACTATCGCACACCTTACCCTTTGGTCTTATGCGGGTGTTATAAGGGGTTATGTAAAAATACCTTAGAACTATGATTATTTGAATTGTTTTTGTATAGAATAAATAGTATACATTCATTTTATTAGTTTTTTTCTTTGTAAATAATTTTTAAAGCCAAAATTTTATTTTTAGTTAATATTTAATTAATAAATATATTTTAATGAATTAATGGATTTTTTGATTAAATAAAATTTTCATCAAATATTATTAATAAATTTATTTTTTAAATTTAAATGATCATATAGTTTTTATGAATACAATTGTAATTTTTATTATGGTTTGAAAGCTGTTTTTTGTCAAAACCTATGAATTTTTGATAATTGCCAGTTTTTATTTTAAAATAAAAATTAACATAATTAGAAAATTATTTAGATAAAATTAGTCTTATTTTTGGAATCAAGATGTCGAAATTATCCAATGGTGAATTTTTCATAATTTTCTAAGACAGTCAAAGTTTTGGGTAAAAATTATATCCCATTTAATTATATAATTTGTTTTATGACATCATAATGATCCAATAGTGATTTAATAAAATACTATAAATGGGATTTTCAATCAATATATTTTTTATCATCAAAATATTTTGATTTTATTTTGGTTTGATTTGTTTTAAAAATCCTTAGTGGACCCTCCAAGTCTTATAGAACACTTTGTCATTTTAAAATGATTTTCCTGAGAGTGTGACTCACTTCCACATAAGAAAGACTAATATTTTAAGAAGTTCTACTGATGGACTTATAAAATAATTTTTTACACTCCCATTTTTAAAAAACTGTTGGAAAAAAATCATTAGATGCTTTTTGGTGTTTATTAGTTTAATGTGTAGTGTCCAAAACCTAAATAATAAATAATTCTTTCCCTTTTCCTATATAAACCCACCCAAGATCCCACTTCCTATTCACTCAAAGCCTGTATATATCGACTATCCTCTTCCCTCCTCTCTATATAATCCTTCCAAGGCTCCCCAAGCTCCCAAGAATCCTCTCTCAAGCACCTCCTAAGCCTTTGGAATCACACTTCCAAGTAAGGGGTTCCTTGCTTTCTCATTTTATCCATGTTTCTTAATAATGTTATGCCATTTTATTTTCAATTCTAAATGTTGGGGTATGATTTTGAACCTCCCATGTGCTTCCCTATTTTTTTTTAAATGATGATATACCCCTTTACCTCTCATTAATGCCTTCCATGTAAAAATGTTACTATGCATAAATTTCGTAAAGAATTTCTCTCTTCTCATTTACATTCATGAAATTCTTTTGTAATATAAATCT
Organism: Viscum album; assembly: GCA_963277665.1. NCBI lineage: Eukaryota > Viridiplantae > Streptophyta > Magnoliopsida > Santalales > Viscaceae > Viscum > Viscum album. The sequence continues at coordinate 899,570,349 of OY728120.1, forward strand.
AAATTCCATTTCATATGTTGGGACATGTATATATATGACCCTATTACTCTATAATTAATTTAAATATTATGATACACCCCTTTCTCCCTCATCAACCATTTTTATGAATTCTTATGTCTTTTCGTTATGCTGCAGAAATTGCACCGTGATTTTTGAATCCAAAATCATTGTGTCGTGAATACCATGATCATTTCTCTATCAAGGGTATTCACCTTTATTAATGGTTAATTATTTATTATAGAGATTAATTTATGAATTACACATTCCTTTAATGTGTAATAAATTATTATCGTTAATGATTCCATGTTGTATGATCCATGTGGCGCACTTGTGCATCAACTGAAAGGTTTAAGAAGGGTGCACCCTAATAGCACTCTAATGCATTGGGTAAAAATTAGTATCATGATACATCAAGTGAAATGAGGGGTTACTCGTGATAATTCATGTGAAATTAGGGTTTATTAATGCTCCATGTTCAATGATCCTTGTCTCATGAAAATACAATGCCATGTGTTGTTTCCACATTTCCATGTTATGATAATCATATTATATCATAACTTTATGATAATGTTTTTTTTATGATCCATTGATATTCCTATTTCCTAACATGTATTTTATTCTTCATGTTATGCCTTTTTTACTCCATTAATAGTATTTATATCTCACCCTTTTATTATTCATGTCCTTAGGTTATCCCATGCAATGCTAAGTACGAGGGAATATAGTGGTCATGTGAAGGAAGTTTTCAATAAAGATGTTTTTTTCATGTTTAAAGTCATTATGTAATGTTACTAAGACCCAAATACACTATTAATATAGATATTATATGTTTTATGAAGTTAATATTTTATGCAACAATTCATTCTTAAGTGTGTAATAAAAATCAGGGTTGTCATACTTTTAATCAAACACTTTTGGTTCCTTAAATCCAACCGCCTTGGAAAACCAACTATAAACATAATATTTACAATATAAATATATTATGTTATGAAAAAATGAGTAAAAAGCATTCAAAAATCAATTTAATGGAAATTTTATAAATAAAAACCAAAGGTAACATATAATCAAAGGATATACATGGAAAACACCCTTAAATAGAGATAACTACCTCCTAATAATTTTGAAGCTTGTTTCCTTCGAAAACGGCCACTAGATTTGAGGAAGAGGCTTACTCACACACCTAATACCAAAAAAACAAACTAAAATCCTCATCAATATCCCAATAATTATCCATGGTAATTCTAGTGTTTCACTCTCCAATGAAATAGAAATGAAAAATGTATAAGAGGGGAAGAGGAAGACAAAACAAGAAGAAAAATGATTACCTTAGGACAATACACCAAGGAATCATGGGGAATACACCACTAATCCAAGAGGTGGATCTACCATGATAATGGAGAGGGATGAATGCAATGGGAATGATATATTAAGGTGAGAGACTTAAAATACCATAAGGGAAAAATTGGAAATTCGTAAATTTGTAATGACATGGAAAACATGAACGATTTGTCATCATGGTTAAGAAATATTAGAAGAGGAAATTATCTACCAAAAAATAAGGCTTTATGGATTCCACTAAAACCTAAGATAGTTAGAATGATCTTCGTATACATCACAATTCCCACCTCACCCTTTCAATTATAGTGACATGGTTAGATAAAGAGTGTTCCAACTATGCACTAAGGATTTTATCTCAAAAAACCTTTATTTATACACCCCAACACCTGAGAACGATAGGAATAAAAAATGGGTACATAAAAACCTAACTTATTCACACTAGAAACCCAACGAGTGTTACAAACCTCTAAACTATTCCACTCTATTCCCCATGAATGTTCCAGTCAAGATAGAAGAACATTAGATGAGACACAAACCACGCATCATGTAACACATTGAGTTAGACCAAGAATAAAATAGAGGACCCTTGTAATAAGCTCATGAACATCAATGTTTCCTTTATAAAAATGAATCAATTCCATAAAATTGACTGATTTATCTAAGAATAATACAACCAAAATCACTAATACAAGGCCAAAAAAGGGAATAATGATTGAGAACACTCATACCATTTAAAAATTCACCAAATTATCTAACAAAAGGGAACACCCCAAATGAGGACTTCCAATGCAGGATAATATCTATAAAAAAATTATATGAATACTTAGGAAATTACAAGGAACATATTATCACTTTTTAAAAGGAATATAAACCTCATGAAACTAAAAAACCCACATGTTCAACCTATAAACAAGCTTAAAACACATAAACTCCATAAGAAACAACTTATGGGAACACAACAATGAAACATGGTATGTGATCTGGACCAAGGTCACCGTACCCCATGAGTAAACATTTATCCCAACATGGAATACCATATCTTAATGAAACACACAAATCCATTACAACTGAGTGTTAGATGTCCCATAGTAAACACCCATACTAATTACCCAATAACCAACACAAAGGTCACAAAAACATGCATAAATTTGAAAAAGGACTGAAAATTTTCAAAACAAAACAAGATACTAGAAGTTTGAAAAGAAGAAAATGAAAATAATGTAGAATGAACCCAAGCTCAAACCCTAAATGTAATCTGAAAATCCATAAGGAAAGAAACCAAATAACAATAATTAAAAATCAAAATCGTATTTTTTTATTTCAAAAAAACACACCCATTTGGAATAAATGAATATAATCTCTTTGAAAGTTACTTTTATGGGCCTCATAACCTTTTATAAAAAAAATTCATTAATCGTCAATAAATTAGTCTGGAGTCCTAAAACCTTTAAACAAATTCATGAAGAAACTAAAAGAGGGAAATTTTATTAAAACCATATTTAAAACCAAAAAATCATTATATCCCCTTTCAAAAAGTTTCCCCAAAACTCATTTCAATGAAAAACACTCATCATATAAAAACCACTTTATAAATCATTTATAAAAGCTAAATTTGACGTGAATTAAACCACTAATCACATAATAATAAGTTATTAGGTGGCTATAATAAACATGAATTCTCAAAAGTTTAATAAAAAAAGATATATAATTTATAACAAAGAATCAAAAGAATATTTACTAAACTCAAATGGGTTTCACAATCACCAAATCCAGTTTCAAAAACATCGAAATTCCGAAAAATGCATTTATAAAAATAATTAGAAATCAATTTTACTTCAAAATAGTAATATTCATACTCCAAATAATTCATTAAAATATAGATTTTAAAATATATTTTCAAAAAATATTCCATATAAATTTATCACAAATGAAATGAATAATAATTTTAATAACCAATATATATTAATTTTTATATCTAAATGGGCATTAAAAACCCCTTTAATTTCACAACATGACCCAATATAGGTCATAGGATTTTAAAACATTAAAAAAACACTTTTTATAAAAAAAATTAAAAAATACTACATTTTAAATTTCACAAGAATCGTCAAGAAAAAAATATTTTTAATTTGAAAAAAACACTTCCTATTTCATTTCACAACACAAATGATGTCAAACCCCATTACAAATTTTATATTCAATTTTAAATCATTTTTTAGAACTTATAACTTCATTTTTTGAAGTCACACTTGAAATGACAAGTAAAAATAATTTTCCAAGAGAAAATAAAGTCACCTTGAAAACAATTTGGAAACCAATCAACCCATAATTCATGGGTTAAACTTTATCATTTGGTTATTTTTAACTATTTAGAACTAATTTGATGAAATAATACCTACACCATTTCATGGGAAACATGTATTGGAATTAATCTCTAAACAATTTTGAACACCCAAACAAATCTCAAGGGATACTCTGAATCCCCTTGAAGATTGGGTGTTGTCAAGAATAGGAATGTTCAAACCCAAGAAATAGATGATACAAACAATGGAAAAATCATAGAAAAAACATCATATCTTCTATAAGGACTTTTATGTTCGAACACGTATTCCCAAATGGATGTGAATAGTGGGGATTGTAATTCAACCAACATTTATCTCATAGTACTGATTTCACCTAACTATTTATGATATAGCTATGGATACCCAAACATGCTTCCTAGGACCCTGCCTATGAGCATAATGTTCTGTGATAGTGATGTTGTGGATTCCCAAAGGTGATTCTAGGGATCCGACTATTAAGATTCATGTTATATTGTGTGACATGACTTGTACATGATGAAATAAACATGGAGGTAATATTGTATCCTAGGACACACATATTGATCCATTTGATTAATTCCTAAGACACAGGGATTCAACCTTGTTTCTGTATTGGATTCCTTGTATGAAACATTTCCTTATCATGATAAGATTTTATAAGATATAGCTATTTTGAACTGAGGATTATTATTAGGATAATTATTAAAATTTGATTCCTATGATACTCATATAATCGATATAGTAGATCCTAGCGAATTCTCAGGTCTGATGGGATGTCCAGTATGCCTAGAATCTAACTATTTTATATGGTGACATGGGGGATGATTCAATTTCATTAATTTTTTGGGATTTATAAGACTCAAATTCAAGTTGTCTATTTTTTAATGATTTTGTTAGATTCCTAGGATGCTCGGGATCTATCTGATAAGACATTAATGATGATATGTTTATCCATTTGACACTGTTTTCTAAGAATTCTTGTGTCTTCCCATAGGATCCTATATTTTTATGGTTGGAAAAACATCGTTACATCCATATAGAAATCGTTACACTGGATGAAGAATGTATATTTGAACTAGGTATCAGATTTGAGGACCAATATTGTTTTATTTTTTATTTTTCTATTACAAATAATTTATAGCTCTCATATTATCATGTCACATAAAAAATCACTACATTGACGGTATGCATAGGATGACGTTTTTGGAAATATACAGAGTTATTTACTCAAACCCTACTTAGGGAAATATTTCCCTGGGGTACCCATAAAATCATTCACTGGTTATAGGTAAAGGTTCCTCTAAGGTATCGTAGTTTATGAATAGGAAAAGATATCTTGGATGGGATTAAATATTGGATTGTGGTATGGGTTGGTGATTTATTGGGGCCTTGATTGTATTTTTGTTAATTTTTTTACTCTGTAAATGTGATTATCCCTGTTGGTGATTGATGTTGTATGCTTGAATGTAAAAATTCAAATTCATTATATTTTACTCAATTTTTTTATTCTTTATATATCCTCTGATATTCATGATACTAGGTTATTTAATTTTTATTTTTCACTCTTTTATAGGGGATATATCCTACTCAATATTCATCCTTAGACCCCCACTACTAGTTAGAGGCCTCAGCATTTGGGGAGGTGTATCAGAGGTCACATAGAACTTTAGTTTGAGGTACAAGTCAAGTGGCCTCCATGATGATATGTTACAAAGTTCTATTATAGGTATTTTTATTTACTATTTGGGATATAGTTTTAAGGATTTTTAGGAATTTTTCAGAGCATGTTATAGATATCGATATGGAGTGTCCTCAACACTTGTAATAGTTGTAAGTCTAGGTTCTAGGGGGAATGGGACTGTTATTCTTGATATGTGATGTTATGATTGATATGATTTTCTCATCATGTGAAGAACATGATTTTTGAAATTAATGAATTATGATATGGTTTTTTATCTTTTTTCTTATATGAAAGAGTTTTTTCATGCATAATATTCAACATGTAGGATTCACAAGGCATGTAAGGGCCTTCTAGTGTGATTTTATCACTGATGACTAGTTCATCTGGTTAATGTGTGATCAATATGTTTACATTGTTTTCCTATATAAGTTATCTATTGAATTCTAATCAGATGTGATAACATTTATATATTATTTTCTAATAGTTGGTCATGTGGGTCTATGGTAGGATGATCAAGCAAGACGATGAAGACACCATCCCTTGAAGCATAGGATATACAATGACCGTAATGGGTCCACATGACATTTTATGCCTGGGGATAAACCACATGTGGGTTTCTAGTATATAGTATTGGTTACATAATGTGTCAATATCGACCTATGTTATACTTTTCCAAATGAATTTGATTAAAATTCTACAGAACATACTAGCTGGTTGTATTTCCATTGATATTGATTATCTGGGATGATGCCATTGACTATGTCAGTGATGACCAAGGATAATGTGAATCTCGAGGGTGCAATTTCTTAGGAGGATTCTTAGTGATAACTAGTTCCTAGTTGGATGATGATTTTGGTATGTGATGTTAGTTATATATATATAGGGGGGATGGATGTATGAGTGGGTGTTTAGCACTTTGGTACTGTAATTTTTTTATATGGGATTTGAATGTTTCTCGTTGGTTAGGACCTTTTGAGATATGGTATTTGGGATATGTGGGATGACCTAGTGACCCTTGATTTGTAAATCATACCGTAATGAGTTATTGTATTATTGATATTGATGGAAACCCATGACAATGGTTATCCTAATAATGTTTGCATCATAAAAGTAGAAAGTACTCTATAGATTCGTTGGGTATGAGATTGATGCATGAAATGTTCTATAAAGGTTGTAGTTTGGAGAAGTTATGAATTTTTTTTTCTTAAGATTAATCACCTTGAGTTATAGTGATTTTAGTATGAAGACTAGTTTTGAAGGGATGGACCATTTCTATTCCTGACTCTGTTGACCTTGGATTCATTTTAGTATGTGTTGAGAGTGCGAGTAGGTGCTCATGAATTAGAATAGTTTCAGGTGGTGGATAATAATGTGGTCAGTTTGGGTATGTAGGAAACATTGGTTATTTTGATGAAAACCTTTGGTATTCTAGTGTATTTATGATATGATATTCACTATATTCATTTTCCATATTTTTTGATGGTGAACCTTGACATAGGTGGAATGTCAGACCGATTTTTTGGACGAGAGCATCAACGATGCTTTGGGTTATGTGAAGCTACAAGAAAGAGGCATAGTAATCTATTGAATTAGTCTTATAATCCAAGTATATAGGTAATGTGACTCATAGGATTTCAATTCATGTTCTTGGATTAGGTGGTATGGTAGTATACACTAGTTATGTTTAATAGAGATTGAGGATAAAGAGACCAATATGTGTGGAACTAGTTCGGTTTTTAAATCACTAATAGTTGTGGGAAGGCTAAAGGGATACACGACTTACTAATTTTTCTATGGACCTAGTAGTTTTTTAATTGTATGAGTGTGACTTAAAAGGAGAAATAGGCCTTCTTTTATGATTGGACTTATTGAGGTTACACCATGGGAGTGAGGTAAGTGAAGACATTGGGGGGTGCACTAATGGTGGATGGAGGGTGATGACCCACATGAGGGCTTGAATTTCAATGAGATTCATAGATTCTATTCTCTTAGGTTGGTAATAGTTATTGAATTGGGTTTCCGGTTTTTCACTCTAGAATGATCAGGTTTCAATATGTTTAGTCATCACATTTTTTGATGGACATGGAATGGGTCGTAATTTTTAGTCCTTGATTAAGTTAAGGGATGATAAGAAAAATATTATGGTGGGGAGAAGGGTGTCTATCATGTGTGTTTCGATCCTCATTTTATATGAGATCATGAATTTTTTGGTCTGGTCATAGGATAATCAAAGTAACAACCTACAATTTCATCAATGGAATTTTCCGCTATATAATTGTGTAATATTTAATAATATAGCATAATGTACATGAACCACATGATAAAAACAAAAAAAAAATAAGAATAATTTACACATAATATTTAGAGAGTAAAAATTATAGTAAGAATTTAAAATATTACATGGAGAAATAAAATAGAAAATAAGATAAATAAAATATACAAATTTTTATCTATTTGATCCACTAGAATAACTTCACTCATGAAAAACACTATTGAAATAAATTAAAATACTATTAATTTAATATTAATTTTGAAAATGAATATATATATATATATACTTGAGAGAAAATATAAGTGAATGAATAATGAGTAAAATTATTGGTATTAATGGAAATCATGAAAAATATATGACCCTTAAAAGTCACATATTTAGATTAGTAATTTGAACCTTTGAATAGTTACATGAATGTTGGAATAATAATATGACAATTAGAAATAGTAATGTAACTATTATAATAGTTTTCTCACCTATTTAAGAGTAAATTAATATTTATGTGTCATATAAAATTAAAATATGATTTATTTAAATCATATTACAAGTAAATAAAAGTTTTAAAATGGTATATCAGGTGTTTGTATTTTTTAAAAACTTAAATGTTTTAATTGAAATTTTATAATAAATAATAGGATTGCAATGAAATTTTATTTTCATAAAATGTATTTATAAATTATGTTTATGTTAAATTATAATTATATGGTAATTTTATGGGTCCGTTTGTAATTTTTCAAAGGGTCGGAAAAATGATAATAATATTAAAATTTATATTTTTCAAATAAATGAGAATTATATTTTAAAATTATATTTATAATATTTATAAAATTTATAAAATTTATAAAAATATTTTCAAAAAATTGATTTATTTTTTTGAATCTATACATTGAAAAAATTTTAGGGTTAATTTTTTTTATGTTTTAAAAAATAGATGAATTTTTGGTGAATAATAAAATACAGTAAAATATATTATTTAACATTCTATGATAAAAATGAGAATTATTGAGTCATAGATGATTTATGAACCCATTAGTTAAATATCACAATCACTAATTATGGTATATATTCACAAGAATCAATAATATTGATATTCTTAAACCAAAATAATAAACTAATAAATATGATATTCAAAAAACACCCCTCTAGACCCCTTAAAAATGACAATCCACAATACCCCTTATCCTCACACCATCGAACCACGAATAATCTCAAATGACTTCCAAAATATCTTCCAAAAATTATTCCTCATGTCCTAGTTCTACTAGTATCATCCAAATACTAATCTAATGTTCCTTAAGTGGAATACCATGATATCCAAATGGGAAGGTTATTTTCTCAACCGAAACATTTAATTATCCTTCCTTCTCATCATCCTAAACTAATTACATAAAATAGGGAATAATAACACCCATATAATTTATATAATTAAAATTTCTAATGATAATGTAATATCAACCTTTCAACCTCTTCTGTTCTTTTTTTTTCTTAAAACAAAACAGTTCCCATACTGTGTTGGGTCACCACCTCCATGGATGATGAGTTTTTGTTTTCCATTAACTCTTCAGTGGAAGTTCATAAAAATATTATTATGGTTAAATAATTTAATAATAAATCTATTTTAAATTTATTCATGTTTATAATGATTAAAAATACACTACGTTAATTAAAATGAAAATAGTTTTTGATGGTCTGTAAAACTGCCTAGATGAACAAACCGTATAATGATAACTTTTACACTAAGTGAATCATACCTGTGTCGGATCACACGTGGTTATTTATGTAAATTACCATTCCATTTAGCTTTTTTTTAAATCCCATTTTACAATAACATCCATAATTATCCACAAATGATCCAACCTTTTCACCATGAAATGCACACTTTCATAATAACAGAATTAAACATTATATCTCATTTAAATGGCTATAAATGGACATAATAAAATTATAATAAATAAAATAAAAAATGGAAAATGTTATAAATTAATTAATTAATAACTATAATATTATTTTCTAGGAAATTAACTCAAAATTCATTACAGATCCATACATAAGGTAAGGGATCTCTCGGAACAACCATTTTACTTTTGGTTATGAACATTCTTTCTCTAACTCTATTTATCACTATCTCTGATGTTTGTAAATTATTATAAATTCTATATATATTTATCTTACATATATATATATCATATTCTAATTTAATTTTAAATGGTAATACATGCATTAACTTTATTTTTCAAATGTCATATGATTATTCCTTATAATTATGACTTATAATTGATTCCCTTTTTGAGGAACACATAATCATGTACATATTTTGATTGGTGTTCCTAGATAGTTCTCCAACACATTGGTTAATATTTTGTCTCATGAAATTTCATGTATTGGATTAGGGATTAAACCCATAACATTATGGGACTCTATTCTCTATATGGTGTTACCTTGGTGGTTAGCCTAAACATATTCTTAAATAATGGTTTTTTTTATCACAAGCAAAAGATGTCATGATCTAAGGAAACCATGTTATTTATGTTACGATTCCATGTAATTATTATTGTGTCATTTCCATTATGATATCATGTTATGTTGTTTGACTCAATATTTATGATTCAATATCTTGTTTATTCTCTTAAAGGGATTTTCAACTCACCCCTTTATTTATGTATTTCCCCAGGTTATCATATAGAATATTAGGATATCATTTGGATATAATATATCAATATATAAAAAAAACTAAGGATTATTTATTTTGGTTTCACTTTTATGTAATATGAAACTTGTATTCCAAATACAATTGGACTCAAGATCTTTGGGTTGTATTTATTGTATATTAGTGTTAAAAATCATATAATTATATATGTAGAAGGATTGGGTAATAATAGTTTAATCATAGAAATGTATAGTTATTTTTGGTATTAAGAATAGAATATTTTATTTAGAAACCTAGGGATAAGTTTATATAGAGAAAACATATCCTAAAATTTTGGTAAATTAGATTGTAATTGGTTTCCATGAAAATAAAACCATTTCTATATACTACAAGTAGACGTGGTTTTGAATCAAATGTATCTATATTTAGTAAACTTGAAAGGAATTAGTCGGGTATATCTAGTTCATCATCCAACTACATGGTGATTTTGAATTTACTACAAACCTATTTTGATACTGCTAGTGGATATGATTTGTAAATTTCACAAACTCTTTACAAACCATATTGAAGGACATGGATAGAATGTTATATTAGAATACATAATCGGGAAATTTATCATGGATATCCTATATTGAAACCTATAGAATCATATGTTAGGATATAATATTTATTTATAATTTATTCCATATGATTTTATAGTTACCCTTTTATACATATAAAAGTCAATTTATTATCATAATTTTTTATTATTTTAGTTAATGGCATGAAATATGAAGAATTATGCTAATAACCGACATGATGGGTAATATGATGACTTCATTAATGACATGTCTATACTTTTGGGATTGATACAGGGTACATTAATGAAAGAATGGCTCATCTAAATCATGATATATATAATAACTTGAAATACATGGAATGCACTCCTACGAAGAAAGATATTGTAGTGGTTAAATTCTCTATGTGATAATGGTATCCTATCATTTTTTATCTTCTAATCCCCTATTCAAAAAAAATTAATTAAATTCGTTGATAATATATTATATATCATGTAATTATTAGAATAAGAGAGAGTCAAATTGGTTTTTTATCATCTTGAAGGGTAATTCAATCAGTAGTGTACACTAATTAAGAACACAATGTCTAATGAGGATATTGATTCCCGGGAATGAGAAGTATTCCAAAACCTTTTTTGATAAATAATTTTTGTTAACTCTCTTTCATAAAATTCAGTGGGATTTACATGGATTTTAGTAAAAGGAATGTGAGTATATATATATGTATGAGGAAACCATCAAAATACTTGCACGGAGTGCATCTAGATTTTTCATGATCAATTAATTTATGTTGAGTGATTTCATTAATGCTTTAAATATGATTCTACAAAAAAATCATTCTATATTTCATCATATGAAATCTATGAAGATATTTTTTATTGTTTCTTCATGGTTGAGATGGGACTTAGATACTTTTAGTGCCCTCATGGGATTATATATAAAGATAATAATATTGAGTTTTATTTTGGATGATCAATAGATAAATATTATGGTAAAAAGAAAACCCACCATTAAATATATCAAAATTGTGGGAGGATACATCTAAAAAACAATGGAACCAATAGATTATTCATGTGTGGAAAATAAGGGAATCAGGCTAATCAATGGAAAAGGGATATAAATAATCTCACAAATAAGGTAGATAAAACCATGGTCTAGATCAACACTCAGTGAACAATACAGTGTTTCAATAGCACAGAACATCGACATTATGTGGGAAACGTTCCTAAGACATTGGTTTTTAGGGACAATCAACAAAAATAACCTCAATTTCCTATAGGGAAGAAAAAGGAATCTGATATCACTAATGCTGATGTGGATCCTAACAATAATGTATTGAAAAATATTCTAGTCATTAATTCATGGATAATTAAAAAAATTCACATTCTTTAATATCCTCCATGTTCTATATAACTCTTAAAATACCCCCCCCCCCACCCACAAAACATGGGGGTTCAGCTATCTATGAGAACATAATATGAATAAATTATTGAATTCGAAGTATATAACTCATACCCGATCAATGTTTTTCAATGATAACTTATTGTAAATCATGTGAAACCTCCTTTAGTATAGTTTTATTACATATTTGGCATGGAATGGTTATCCTTATATAAATCTAATATAATTTTTTCGGAGAGGGAGATCATTATTCACAAATATATTCATTATATGGTTCTTTATAAGTGAAAAATGTCAGATCAATATCTTTTGGAATATTCATCTCAATAATGTATATTATTTCATAATGAGAAAGAATATCTTGCTCAAATAATTGAAATATTGGTGACAATTCTTATTGAAGATATTCCGATTGTGAGGGATTGTAATGATGTATTCCTTAAAGAGTCTCCTAGTATTCCTAATAAAAAGTTTGAGTTCTCAATTATACATAATCCTATATCTCTTCTTATATACAAGAATCCCTACAAAATGGCCATTATTGAGTTGGTAGAATTGAAGAATAAAATATAAAATAATTTGGAAAATGATTTTTTTGCCCGAGTGCTTCATTGTGGGATACACTGATCATATTCATCAAGAATAAGGATGGGTCAATTAACCTATAAATTGATTTTAATGTACTCAATAAAATAATGATAATGAAAAATTATCCCCTAGCATGGATATATGACTTGTTTTTTTCAAATACATATGTTCTAGTACTTCTCTAAGGCCTAACATCATTTAGAATATCAACAAGTAAAGGTGAATATGGGAAATATCCCCAATACTTCCATTCAAAAAGGGTATGGACATAATAATTTAATAGCCATTATCTTTGTACTCACTAAATCATTAGTAATATTTATATTCTTACTAAATAGGTTATTTAGATATTTCCTTGAAAATTTGTTATACTCTTTATAAATGATATTCTGGTATATTCCAAAATCAAGGAGGACCATTAAGTTCATTTTAATACTTTTTAAATACATTTATAATGGTGAATATATTTCAAATTTATATTAAATTTTATTTTTTAATAGAAGAAGTATAATTATTGGGGAATTTTATCACTAGAAAAGCGATATTATTTTCCCTTCTAAGACAAATGTGATTTTTGAGTGGCCCAAAACTATATCTATAATGGAGGTCCACATGTTCCTTAGACTAGATGGGTATTTATGATGATTTTGGAAAATATTATTTTGATTTTCAAATACACTAACCAATATAACTCAGAAGGGAGTAATGTTTTTCTGGACAAGTGAATGTAATTAAAGGATTCATAAATTGAAAAACAAATCTTATTATTGCATTAGTTCTTAAATTTCCCCCAATTAGGGAATGTTTCACAGAATATTTTGATGCTTTAAAGAAGGTATTAAACTTTTTACAAATAAATAATGATTAAGTGATATCTTATGCCTTAAGGAAGATAAAATTTAATGAGTAAAACTATCCAAACATGATCTAGAATTGTATGTAAATATCTTCACATTTTAAATCTAGATGTTTTATCTCCATAGGGATAAGTGTGAAATACATGTAGATCATGAGAGCCTAGAATATATTTTATAATATAATCTGATTAATATGTTCAAGTGAATATGGTTTGAGATAATCAAGGACTATGGTTACTCAATCCAATACAATTATATGAATGAAAATAATGTGTCTATTACTCTACTTAGAATGGATAAAAAAACCATATCAAGGATAATATTTGAGCAGAATCCAATATTTTTAGACATGAAAAGGATGGAAATGGAGATCATAAAGGAAAGATCATCATTATACATTACTCAAATGATTTCTCAACCATCCCTTCTGAAAAAATACAAATTATTCTCAAAGAGATAATTTGGAAATATAGAATAAGGTGATAGGTATACTAAAAGATAAATCATCAGTGTTAAAATTTGATGAAGAATGAGTTTTAATATTTGGGTCATGACTCTTTTAACCATCAAATACTAAGATAAAGAAGGTGTTTTTGAATTATTCACAAAGCTCGACCTTCCCCACAAACCCATGAAATATAATGGTATACAAAGATCTTTATGAGCAATATTGCTCAAATAATATAAACAATGGGATCGTAGAATATCAATCAGTGTGCCTAGTATGTCAGCAGGTGAAGGAAGAAAGGAAAAGGTCCCTAAGGATGAAATAACTATTATTCATACCTATATATAAATGATAAAACATAACTAAGGAATTTTTCACTAGTATTCTATATACATAAAAAGAGAATATTTCTGTATAGGTTGTGGTGGATCTTCTTACAAAGACTGCTCACTTTATTGTAATTCTAGAGGACTACTCACTTGATCAACTTGCAAGGATATACATTAGAGAATATCTGATGATTTATGGAACACCACTATTGATTATATCTCATAGAGATATGAGATTTCTATCTATGTGGTAGAAAAGTGTCCAAAATTTCCCTAAACATTGAGTTAAACTTCAGTAAGACTTATCACACCCAAAATGAGGGCCAATATAAACGATATATCCAGAAACTTGAGAAAATATTGAGAGCATTATTTAAGGAATTCAAATGAGGATGGGATCAATATATTCTTATAGTATAGTTCTCATAAAATAGTAGTTTCCACTCAAGAATCTAAATAGATCTATATGAATCCCTTTATGGGAAGAGTTGTATAATACTGAGGTGTTGTGAAGAAGTTAATGAATGCAAGTAGTTGGGACAAAAAATGGATGAGGAAATGATAGAAAAGGTATAGAGCATTCAGAATAATAACTTGATTGATCAATGTCTACAAAATAGCTATGATAGTAATCAACAAAGAGACCTAGATTTTGAAGTTATAGATAATGTGTTCCTCTATATTTCTCCATGGGTTAGAATCATGAGATTTTAGAATATTTGAAAGCTATGTCCCCTGTACATCAACCCCTTTGAGATTATTCATTGCATATGATTTGTGGCCTACTGACTATCCCTCCCACCAAACCTCCGTTATATTCATGAAATATTCCATGGATCTCACATAAAAAAATACATACCAGATCCCTCGTATGTACTGAAACCATATGTGGTACAACTAGAAAATTATATCTCTTATATAGAGAATCTAGTGATAATCATTTTCTATAGAGATAAAATTCTACACAATAACAGAACTCATCAGGTCAGAGTACTATAGTGAAACCATAAGTAAGAGGAGGAAACCTACAAATGGTATGAATCCTTATAGAAAATTTACACTCATTTATTTTCACTTTAGTATATATAATGTAATTTTGATGGTAAAACTTCTTACTGGGGGGAGAATATAATTATCCATGATTTCGTCAATGAAATTTCCCTTCTTATAATTGTGTCGTATTTAGTAAGGTAGAATAATGAACATTCACCACGTGATAAAAAAATACATTTTTTATAAATTCAAATGATGCACATCGAGAATACATATGAATATAAGAATTAAAAATAAAACAAGTTGATAAACATTACATAATAATATTGCATAAATATTAAAATTTGGATCTTCTTGATTCACTAGAATAATCACAGTCATGAATAATGTTTTAGAAATAAAGAAGAATATTAGAAAAGAAATATTAAATTTTAAAATGAAAATATATATAACCTTGATATAAAAAATATAATTTAAAAAATAATTAATTAAATTAGAGGTATATAAATTAGGGAACCCATATGATCATTACAAATCATACAGTTGGAATAGTAATATGACCATCAGAGTATTAACTTGACTGCTAGATTTGTAATATGATTGCTTGGAATAGTAAGCTAATCCTTAGAATAGTAAAATATCCTCTGTAAATTTAATAAAATATTTAGGAACCATATAAAATTAAACATGATATATATAATCCATTTTACAAGTAAATAATTATTTTTAAAAAGATAAATAATTTTTTTGTATTTCTTTGTAAAACATATATGTTTTAATTACACATTTATACAAAATATAATTATTTAAAAGTAACATGAATTTCATAAAAAGGATTTATAATTTAATTTTAAATTTTATTATATTTATAATATTATATTATGGGACCATATGTAATTTTTAAAAGGGCAAAAAAATTGATAATAATATTAAAATTCATATTTTTAATATAAATGATGATTTTATTTAAAAAATGTATTTTACATATTTATAAATTTATTTTCATTACTTATTTCTCATTTTTGTTATCTACTATTCTAATAAAAGTTAAGGTGAATTTTTTATATTTTTCTAAAGTAGTTTATTTTTTTTGTGAATAGTAAAATATAGTAAAATATAGTATTTAAAATTATAATATAAATATAGGAATTTTTCAGTCATGGATGATGTAATAACATATTGGTTGGAACTCATAAGTACCCCTATATTATATATATTATTTCACCTGGATATTTTTTATACAGTTATGGATAACCATAAATACATCCAGGGACCTAACATAATGGCATAATGTGGTATGATAGTGATGTTGTGGATTCCCATAGGTGCTTCCTAGGATCTATCTTTTTATGCTCTTGTGATACTATTTGAAATGTTTTGTATGTGATGAAGTCTTAATTTATGATAAATGTGCATAATTGGATTCGGCTTTAAAAAATGTGAATAATGCTCAAGAAACTGAGATTTCCCATCAAGGATATGTGGGATTCCCTATCCACCACGGGTCCCTTAGATTCTTCGAATTTCTAGAATCCATTTTTTTGGGATTTGGTATTATTATTATTATTATTGTTATTTGATGTTTATGTCACCCATTAGATCTGGCCAGTTGAACCTTATTACTCATCTTGATGATTGGGGTTACGATGATACCTATGATCTAGCCAAGTGGCATGGTGACTTGGAGGTTATCTTATTTATGATATTTCCTAGGGAACTCTAGAACTAGCTTCTATCTATTTATTATATTAGGGTTTAGAGAGATACCCAATTTAAATTAGATATGGCCATTGAGTAGTTCATTATGAGATGTTGGGCCACTTGATCTTGAGTTTTATGGATTCTTGTGTTACACCATAGGGTCCTATATTTATATGGTCATTATAATTATTTGACTTTCTTAGAGACACACTGACATTTTCCAAAGCATGTATGGTCAATTTATGTTTTGATCATAAGGATAAATTGTGTATTATTATTTATTTATTTTCTATAACTTATTTTTTGCTCTCATCTAAGAATGTACCATGAAATTATCACTAAATTTCCTATATATGTGGTCCATGTTGGTGGTTCCCTACTGATTTAAATACTCAAACCCTACATGGGTAACCATTGTACTGGGTTACTCGAGTAACCCTTCACTTGTTGCATGTATATGTTCATATGAGGTGTGATTTTTCATTATTGAGAAATGTTAGCTCATATGGGATTAGATATTGGGGTGTGGTATAGATTGGTGACTCAATATATCTTAGTATATGTTTTAATATCTTTTTTTATTTTTTATATGTGATCTACATATAGGGAGTTAAATGTTTCATGATTTTATTTCAACATTTCATTTTATTGTAGCATGATTATTTTATTTAGTCATTCAATATACTCTATTATGCATGATTCCAATTTATTTTATAATTGATGGTCATTTTAATATAGGGGTATAATATCACCACAATACCTCCTTAGACTCCCTCTATTGGTTAGAAAACTCTGGTGTTTGAGGAGGTGTTCTTAATGTCACATCACATTCTTGTCCCCAGACATGGTTGAGTAACCTCTAATCTGAAATTTGATAATGTAGTGTAAAAGGTATTTTTCTTTTTGTATTATAATTTGGGATATTGTATCCAAGTGATTTATGAATGTGTTAGATCATTTGATGGATACTGATCATATGCACCATGAAAATCCTCTCAAATTGGATGTCTAGGGTACCAGGGGAATAACATTTTTACTCTTGATATGTGATATTACAATTGATATGATTTTCACCTCATTTTATGGACATGTGTTTTAAAATTTATGAGATATTATTTTTTACCTGTAAAACTATAGAGGAAATGTGTGTCTTTACATGAATAATTATTATCATGTATGATTCAAATAACATGTAGGCACCAACTATTGTTATTTTTATCACTAATAATAGGATCATATATATAAAGAATCAAAAAATCTCATAAATTTTTTTTCTATATTATTTATTGGAGTTATCCTACTCTGTTGGACTGACATGCATATTATACATTATGATGGAAGGTTATGTGTTTTTTTATCATAGGATGATCAATGATGATAATGATGAAGACACATTCCCTTGGTGCACTAGAAATGTAGTGACCCCAGGGGGTCCATAAAAAATTTCATTCCTAATGATGAACCCCTTCATTGGGTTTCTAGTATTAATATTCAATTATAAAAAGTAACATTAGTAACGTATATGTAATTTTACTATTTATCAATGATCAACATTCTACGTAACTAAAAAAATTCCTTTGTTACCGTTGATACGAATCATCTATAATAATGAAATTTATTATTCTAGAGAAAATTTATGAGAACATGATTGTTGAGGGGATAATCTTATAGTTGGATTCTAAGTGAGCATCAGCACCTATTGGGATGATAATTTTGGCATGTGATGCATATTATATGTATATGGGGCCCATGAGGATGAATTTATCATGGTGATTAGATGGTTAGTTTTTGACATGAACATTATGTTTCCCCTGAGTTATAATGTTGTAATGTATGGTATTTGGGTTAGGTGGGAGTAAATAGTTACCCATGAGTTTCAACTTGGGCCTTATTTTTTATGTGTCTACTGACATTGATGGAAACCAGTGAGATTGGTTATACTAGAATGTTGTGTACCATAGAGGGTGAAAGAGATGGTTAGATTCATTCTGTAAGATATTTATAAATGAGTTTTTCTATATTGTTTGTTCTTTGTCATGGTTATATGATAGGTTTTGTTCTGGTTAATCACCTTTATTACCATGATATTTTGAATAATGGATGGTATTGAAAAGATAGACCATTCGGGTGATTGACCCATTAGACCTTGGATGAGTTTTAGTATGTAGTAATAGTGAGAGTAGGTTATCATGAATTAGAATGGTGTTGTGTGGCAGGTATGATTTTGAATGTGTTTTTTGTGAGTGAAATTTTTTCTTTTTGGATTTGATCCATTCGGATGGTATAGGATAGAAGATTTGACTTGTAGTGGAGGCATATTCTATATCATAGATATTAATCCATGAAATATGTGATTTTTAGTCCCCTTTATGGGATTAGAACATCTATGTTACTTTTGGTCACATGAAACTAACATGCAAGATGTAACATCCCAACCCCAAAAACTCGGATCTGGTGGAACAATTTATTACATTGGAACAATTAAAATGAATCAAATCAAAAAGTACCGATCAATTTATAGGTATTGTAAAGTAATATTACATACTTGATACCCATAATACATTGGGAAAGATGAAATACAAACATGATACATAATAAAAATATATAAACAACATCATTGAAAGTTTATTCAAATATTTCTTATTTATAATCGAGGGAAATGAAATATAATAAGGGTGAGATCAAATGCATAGTAAGATTAAGTAAACTGGAATATATAGTGATTAAATGAGAATAAATCAACATGTAAAGTTAAATAACTGATATTACATTCCATTCAAATAACTAGATAAGGACAATCCAATATGGAAAGGTAAGAAATTGAAACACATGTCATTTAATCCTTGAATTCAGAATTAAATGAATTCACAGATATGTTGACATAAAATCTATTGGATGAATAATTAATGAAACTAAATGAGTGAAATGATCATTTCTTAGACTCCATATATCCTTGTTATATGGAACTATTAACATCATGACCTTTCCCAAGACGGTTTCACTATCAGGTAAAACACATCTATTTTGGCCCATTATTTCATCTCGTGATACAAATGATGCATCGAGGGTCTATTTATAAGAGGTACCCACCCATTTCATACATGTAAAAATCATTTATAATATCTAATAATGGATTTAATCAATATACAATATACCTTATAAAATATCTATAATAAATAAAAGATAAAACTTTTTCAATAATTCCACAATTAATCAAATAATTGTCCAGTGAACATCGTATGTAAAAATGGTATATGGTTTAGGAAATACTAATATAAATTATATTATAATATGGATATTCAAGTAAATTTCCAAATAAAAATTATTTAAATAAAATTATTGTTTCAAGATAAATTTACAAATCAAAAAATAATGTGAGATTTCAATGACAATCACTAAGAACATTCCTTTGGAGAATAATCATTAAACATTCCAAAATATCTCATACAACTTTGAAACATTTAAATCATATTCCCAATAAATTAATAATATTAAATAAAGCTTTTAATATCATAGGAGAAAATTAATTCATGATATAACATTTCAAAAGGAAGTATATAATGCAAATAAAAGAGTATTGGTGCATAATAACAAATAAGCTTCAAAAGAGTGTAAGTTGAGACAAAATTACCTCACCATAATTTTAATTTTGTATTATGGTATTCATAACCCTTTATAGTGGTTTATAATATTATGTATCATCTTCTTATAACATCTTATTACCCCTTTGTTAACAATATTTCATTATTTTCATTATTTTCGGTGTTAATTGCATGATTTTCTCAAGTGTGTTTTCACTTGTAATTTGCTTCTACTATTACTTAGATAATTATTTATTAATATAAATAATGTAAACCATTTTACAATTATCTTATATATTTAGTACTTTTTTATTAATAATAATTTTTTTAATATTGTAAGGAATAAATGAAATGCATCATTCCTAGATAAGGAAGGTTGTACATATGCGTGAATGCTACTTTAATTTATTTGTTGTCTTAAAAGAATTAAAAGAATATTTTATAATTATATTATATTTAAATTATCATAATTATGTTTTTTATTTTATATAGGTTTATTAAGACCATCCTTTATACATTCCATGTATGGAATGAATGAGTCACATTGCTTTGAGGGGGTGGTAGTCCACACTTCCTCAAATGAAATTATCATAATTACAAAAGAAATAAAGAATAAAGGTATGATATAAATAAAAATTAATGAAGTATAAATCCATTATAAATACTATTTATATCATATAAAAACATATTTTCCATCATAATTTCCACCATGATAGCTGGTAAATGAAAAATTGAACAATTGTTGTTTTGTGAGGGAGTAGTTCGCCATACATAGAAATTGTATATTCGTTACCTAGTAGATAGAGGCAGGTATAATTTTTTATGTAAATAAAATCAAAAAAAATATCCTATTATATTTAGGATACTGATTTTTTTATTTAATTTTTTAATAATAAGAGTATAGTGACTAGAGAAGAAAATAAAATATAAGAGATCGTTGGAAAATGCTACCTTAAAATAGGGTTACTCCTTTTACTTTATACCAATGGGATTCCTTGGAAGACTTTCATCCAAAATAGAGGCTTAAAGGTAGAGGTTAGATATTTTTGGAACCTATTAGGGAATATATTTTCCTTACCTATGTGTTTTTATAGGTTTGAGTAATGAGGAGAAGTTGTACCCTTTTATAGTGGAGTTGTGGCACTCTTGTAATATTTTGAAAAAAGAATACTACCCTTGTTTTTCATGTTAAAAGTGGATCCAATAGTGGAACCAATTAGATAAAAGAGAGGATAGGGGATAAATTTTTCTAGAAAATATATTTTATGAAAAATTTATAGGTCTATTTGGGCCTTATGATTATGGTTTAGTCCCTTATTAAGATTAATTTAACCTTAAAAATTTTAATTAATTTTAATCATTTCACAAAATGTTTTTTAAGATAACTAATTTTTCATTATGTTAAATTATAAATTATGCATATTAAAAATAGGGAATACATTTTTTCAAATTATATTCAAAATTTGGTAAAAATAAATTTAAAAATCATCTCACAGGTGGGAAAACAATGCATGTTTTTAAAGTAAAAACATCAATAATTTTGATAAGTTTTTATAGTCAATTTCAATGTGAAATTTATTACAATGACATAAATTGGATAAATATATAAAAATATTATATAATTAAACATTAAAATATATTTAAAACATAATTCAATCTTATAAATAAATTAGATAAAAAATCATTTTGGAACTAAAATTTGGTATTTTGACCATTCATTAAAAAATGATCCTTCATAGAAAAATACAAAAAAATAACCCTAATATAATTTTTAGGTTTCTAATCCAAATATGAGGTTTATTTTGACATATTAATTTTATAAAAGGGTAAAAATGGTATTTAAAATGGGTTTTTTGTAATGTACCAAACTTTTATTAATGAAAATTCCTATTGATATAATTAAATGTCTTATTAAGTAAAATAGTTATATAAGACATATGAACTTTCTTGGTTTTACATTTTTTGACTTTAAAATATTGTTAATAATTGTTAATATTGTTACTATATTCATTGGACAGTGATTAAATGATTAGTATAAATACAAGGCATTAAAAATCTAATTTACTCAGACCAATGAAGTGATGTTCTCATCTAGTAGAATTTTCCAATATGAATCCCATTTGTTAGAGCTCGGAAAGGAGGTAGAATCACTAGGCTTCAATATTGAGTATTCCCAAGCCGAGCTTCAACACTTTATGCTTGAACGGAATTGTAAAGACCCGGAAATTTCATGGAAATTTGTTTCCCTTAAATTCTTTGGAATTTTACTAGTCTGCAGTTTCTGACGGCGCCTGATTCTGAGGCCCGGTGTACCAGGAATCAATTTCTGAAGTTTTTTTTGGATATGTTCAGTAAAAGTACGTGCGAGTCTTTCTATCTTTTAAATCGATGCTTGTAATTGAAATCTGAGGACACTGATGAACTCACAGTGCCGATATTCACTTAAAGAGACCTCTACTGCAGATGTGTTTGGTCGAGGGTGCAAGTTATAAATTGGGGTTTCTAATTAAAAGTTAATGTTTGAATAAAAATGTGTGTAACATATTTTTATTTGAAGTTGGTTAAAGTTTTTGGGTGGTGGTTGTTTTCTCCAGTGGGAAGTTGGACGTGGGGCCCACTCAAGGAGGCTGTAGCCTATACCATCTCTAGTCTTACAAGTTCTGACTCCCCTGGGTCAGTCCAGCACAGAGGTGATCTGCAAGGTCAACCCTACAATGCCTCGAAAGGGTCCATCCCATGTTCAGAGCTCGGAGATTTTGACGGATCCATTGGCTCGATCCTTGCTGCTAGAGACTCCTACGGGAGCAGAATCGATGATTACACACAGGTGCAAGAAGTGTGAGCTTACTCTAGGAGGTGAGAGCTTCAGCTGGGATCTTCTTGTAGCGGCATCAAGGCCTTACGACGTCATCTTGGGTATAGACTAGTTATCCACAGTTAATGTTAAAATTGACTATATTATGCGCAAAGTGTGGTGTATCTGCACAGATGGGACCAGGTTCAACTTCACCGGTGAGAAGGGAACCTTTGTAGCGCAAGATGGACTTGTGCAGAGGAGGGGGAAGTTGATCACACATCAGTTGTCTAGTCTTATCCTCGGAGCAGTTGATGTGCGGAGTCCGAGTTTTCATATTGTGGTGGATCAGTATGCCGATGTTTTCCTAGAAGAAATTCCAAGAATACCTACCCACATAGAGGTAGACTTCTATATTGATTTGTACCCTGGGACAGAACCGATATCTACTCCAGCATATTGGATGGCTCCCACCGAGATTTGTGAGCTGTGGGTACAGCTGGAGGACTTGCAGGGGAAGCGATTTATCCGACCCAGTGTTTCACCCTTGGTATCTCCGATTTTGTTCGCCAAGAAGGTGGATGGGAGCTTGCGACTGTGTGTCGACTATTGTTTCCTGAATCAGGTTACTGTGAAGAATGAGTACCCACTCCTGAGGATTGACGACCTCTTTGATCAGTTCAAAGGAGCACGATGGTTCTCGAAGATAGAACTTAGATCAGGTTATCACTAGCTCAGAGTTCGAGACGAGGATGTGCAGAATATGACATTCAGGTGTCGGTATGGCCAATATTAGTTCTTGGTTATGCACATCAGTGTAACCAATGCTCCAGCAGTGTTCATGAGTCTAATTAACATGATCTTCTAGCCTTACCTCAATCGATTTGTCGTAGTCTTAATCGACGACATACTGATTTACTCAACTACTGAGGAGGAGCATTCCTACCATTTGAGGGTGGTACTGGATACACTCTGAGAGCACCATCTTTATGGTAAAATTTCGAAGTTCTAGTTCTGGATTCCAGAGGTTCACTTCTTGGGACACGTCATCTCGGAGGCTAGAGTTTCAGTGGATCTAGCGAGGATCAAGGAAGTACTTGCTTGGGAGCCACCCAGGAGTGTGATGGAAGTGTGGAGTTTCCTGGGACTAGCTGGGTACTATCAAAGATTTGTTCCAGACTTCTCTAGAGTTACAGAACCTCTTTTAGCTTTAACGAAGAAGGGGAAACCCTTCGTGTGGTCAGAGAGATGCTAGCAGAGCTTTCCGGAGCTGAAGTAGAGGTTGACCAGTGCGTCCATCTTAAGCCTACCAGAGGAGGGAATGGGGTACATAGTTTACTGTGACGCATCAGGGATAAGACTCGGGTGTGTCCTGATGCAGTAGAGATCAGTGATCGCATATAGTTCACGGCATTTGAGACATCACAAGAATAACTACACTACCCATGACCTGGAGTTAGCAGTAGTGGTCTTCGCCTTGAAGATGTGGTGGCACTATCTGATGGGTAGGCATTTTACAGTCTACTCTGACCACCAGAGTCTCAGGTAAATCTTCTTGTAGAAGGACCTGAACTTGATACAGCGGAGATGGCTCGAGTTCCTCCAATAAAATGACATCGAGATAGTCTATATTCCTGGGAAAGGGAACATTGTAGCAGATTCTCTCAGCAGGAGATCGGGCATTCATCTTCTAGGAGAGGCGACATAGCAGCTGGCCGCGTTGCAGATATCCTTTGTGGATAGAGATGGAGCTGCCTTTCTTCAGTCTCTCACAGTCACTCCACCAATTCTTCAGCGAGTCAGAGAGGCACAGTGTGGGGATGTTGACTGTGAGACACGGCGTGCTCATATATCCATAGGGTAGGAGCCTGGTGGATTTTTTGAAATAAGGGAGCACGTCATCCTCTTCAGGGGACGTACTATGGTACCAATTTCACTACATGAGGTGGTGTTGAGGTATTTCCACACTTCCCATCTAGCAGTATATCCAGGAGTGGCGAAGATGTATCCAGACCTCAGACGATAGCACTGGTGGCTAGGTATGAAGAAAGCAGTAGTAGAGTTTGTCTCTCGATGCCTCACTTTTCAGCAAGTGAAGGCAGTGCACCATGTTCCAGCAGGCTTGGTTTAGCCCTTAGAGGTTCTCGAGTGGAAGTGGGACAAGATATCCATGGATTTAGTGACGGGACTTCCACGTACATCCAGAGGACACGACTCTATCTGGGTGATCGTAGACTAACTCACCAATTTGGCCCCCTTCCTACTGATCAGAGAGCAGGGCTCAGTAGAGAGCTTGGGATGCCTCTATATTCAGAAGATCATACAGCTTCTTGGTATTCCATCAGCTATCGTCTCCAATCGAGATGCTCATTTCACTTCCCAGCTTTGGAAGGGGTTACAAGAGGATTTTGGGAGGTAGCTTCGCTTGAGCACCGCCTTCCATCCTCATACAGATGGTCAGACAGAGAGGACCATTCAGACTATTGAGGACATGAATTTTTTATGTGTCCTCGACTTTGATCACAGCTGGAAGGATCACTTACCCTTGGTGGAGTTTGTGTACAACAACAACTACCACTCCACCATCGGGATGGCCCCTTACGAGGCACTATACGGTCGACCTTGAAAATAACCTCTATGCTGGACTTACCCAGGGGAGTCAGTACTTGTAGGACCAGAGATGGTTCAGGCCACGACAGAGAAGGTGCAGATCATTCAGAAGTAGATGAAGACTGCACATAGCAGACAGAAGTCTTATACTGATAGGAGATGGAGACCACTAGAGTTCGAGGATGGAGACCACATCTTCCTACAGGTCTCACCGTGATGAGGTCTATGGATATTTTGTCGAGGCGGCAAGTTATCTCCGCGATTTATCAGGTCATTCTAAGTTCTCAACAGAGTAAGTGAGGTGGCTTACCGCCTAGCCCTTCCACCTCAGTTGCACCAGGTGCACTATGTTTTCCATGTATCTTAGCTAAGGATATACATGCACGACCCATCCCACATCATCGACCATAGGGAGCTGGACATTAATAATGGGGCATCCTTCATGGAGGTTCCAGTGGATATTGAGGATCGACAAGAGCTGGTCCTGCATGGATGGTTGATTTCTCTAGTGTGTATTTGCAGGTAGCATGACAACCTTTAGAAGAGCACATGGGAGTGGGAGGCTCAGATGCGTGCTCAGTACCCCCATTTGTTTCCCTAGTGTGTGTAGTAGCTTTACAGGGACATAAAGCCCTGAGGTGGGGGTAATGTAAAGACCTTTAAATTTCAAGGAAATTTTTTTTCCTATATTCTTTGAAATTTTACAAGTCCGCAGTTTCTGACGGCACCTAATTCCAAGGCCCAGTGTTCCCGGAATCAATTTCTGAAGTTTTGTTCGGGTACGTTCAGTAAACGTATGTGTGGGTCTTTCTATCTTTTTAACCAGTGCTTAGAATTGAAATCCGAGGATACCGATGAACTCGCAGCGCCAGTATTCACTTATGGAGACCTCTACCGCAGTTGCGTTTGGTTGAGGGTGGAATTTATAAATTGGGGTTTCTAATTAAAAGTTAAAGTTTGAATAAAAATGTGTGTGTAACACATTTTTATTTTAAGGTGGTTAATGTTTTTGGGTGGTGGTTGTTTTCTCCAATGGGAAGTTGTATGTGGGGCCCACCCCCACATAACCTCTCATGGGAGGATATAGTGTGGAGGGGCCCACACGAGCACCTAACCCTTTAACTCCAATTAAACCCCTTAAACTCCCATTGTCTTTAATGAGCCAACCCATTCTTCATTTATTTTGGGTGGACTCTCCACCTTCCTCCTCTCATTAAGTGTACCAACCATTTAATTAATGAATTGAACTTAATCAATTTAAGTAATTCTAGATTTTGAATTTTGAAAATCTTTTCAACAATAAAATAATAGGAGATCTTATTATTTTTGTTTGCGGGTGGAACTTTGAGAGGATTTGGGAGGAACTCTTGGAGAAATATTATTCTTCAACGAAGAACACTCCACGTCTTGAAGAACGTGAAGCAACACCTTCTATCTTCTTCAACCGAAGCAGGAAATGAGGCACCCTCACCCACAAAGTACACCGAAGGCATCATCTCGACACAACGTTTTGATCTCTACTTCCTCCAAAGTTGACGGATCGATGCCCATCTTTCGCGACGCCCGACTTCCGCAACTCATCATCATACAACGTCGATTACGATGTAGGGAGGATTATGGATTATTTATTTTATACATGTGATTTATACCCTCATACATGGGAAATTGTATGTTGGATTACTGTTTGAGCCTCTAAAACAGAGGGCACGGGCCAACGAACAAGTCTGGACCCTCCGCCAATTCATTCTTGATGTGCGGTTTGTTGGGCGACTGGTGAATGGAAGGGAAACCCTGATTTGAGGTCATCGTAGTGAATAGCAAGACCCGAGGAGGCCGTAGGTGCATAAGGGAGGAAAAACGAACCACCAGAACGACTCTATTGGCCCGCAGAGGAGCGCGACGGCGCAGGTCACTGGCGTAGTGGCACCGACGACTGGAGGTGGTGGCCGGCACCAGCCAGCTGCCTGGGGGAAGCGGTTCCCTTCACGCGCTGCAGGTGGAAGGCCTCCGCGGCACCGGCCATGGCGGAGGAGTGGAACTTGCATCTGCGGGTTCCGGGAAGGGCCTGGGGGCAGCGGTGGCCCTCATGCGCTGCCGGTGGAAGGCCTCCGCGGCACCGGCCGCAGAGGCGGAGTGGAACCTGCATCTGCGGGTTCCGGGAAGGATGGGTGGTGCCAGCTGGGGATTTCATTACGAGGCACCCCCCCCCCCCCCCCCCCGCTCCACGCACCTAGCTCGAATGTGCTCGACTTTCATGTTGGGTCGCCTCCCGCACGGGTCGGGCTGCCATCCACGCGGGCCGGGCCGCCCACCGCACGAGTCGTGCCTCCTACTACATGGGTCGGGCCACCCTCCTGCGGGCCGAGCCACAGCCGCTGGGCCGGGCCACGCCCTACCAGGCCAGATCCGGTTCGGTCCGACCCAGTGTGGGTTGGGTCGGGTCAGACCGGACCCAGACCCCCCTCTTCAGACCACTTTTGGTTTTTCTCCCATAACTTGAGCTACGGATCTCTGATCGACACAACTTCTGTTGCGTAGGATTCCTTGGATTGAGACAGTCGTTTTAGTATATCATAATCAAGGTTTTGGAAAAGTTTGGGTATGTCCTGGTAGGTTCAATCCCAAAACCAACCGGGCCCTCGGAGCGGAAACACTTATATCTCTCAGACTGGGCATATGATTGACGCGATGTCTATCGCGCTGGGTTCCTTATGATGAGATGGAACTTTGGGATACATAAACTCAGGTCTTTATGATAGTTGATGTATCGACCCCCTTTGCTTGAGGAGCGGATCCTCCCAGAATCGAGCATGCTGTGTATGGGAACCCTAGAGCTGGCTGCGATGACTACCATACTGGAATCCTCTGTGGGTTCGATGATGATGACTACTTAATCGAAATCCTGTGTGGGTTTGATAGTTATGACATAGTAGATGGTCTTGTATCTTGTGTGGGTCCAATAGCTTAGATGAATCAGTAACTACATCCCATCATCTATTTTACTCTAGAATAGCTGTCTTGTATCCTATGTGGGTCCGACAGCCTAGACGAGATAACTAGCATGTATCCTGAATGGGTCTGACAGCTTAGACGAGATTTCCTGCCTATATCCTGTGTGGGTCCGACATCTTGGACGAAATAGTTGGCCTGTATAATGTGTGGGTCCGACATCTTAGCTGGCCTGTATCCTGTGTGGGTCTGACAGCTTTGATGATCCAGTGGCTACATCTGATCATCTATATCTCTCTACAATTGTGGCATACCTATTTGAGTTGAGTCATGTCTTTCAACCATTCTCATCATGGTGATTGACATTACTTCTTTTGTGTAATTGGTTTGTGCTTCGTCTCGAGAGTTGGAGCTGGACTATGTTTGGTAACATAGGTATATGTTTGGGCATATACCTAGGTAGGGTTGGTTGTTAATTTGTGGTTGTATCTTTCTTATTTTTTTTATCCTTAGTGGATATTGTGATACCTTGCGGGTCTCAGGGTCCCTATTGAGTATCATTATACTCACTCCTGGATGGGATATTCCCACACCTCATTGTTTTGGATGCAGACGACGGATAGTGCTGACGGAGGCCGAGAGCACCACGACTGGATGATACTCATAGGTGGACCTTGCGACGAGTCGGCACATTTAGGAGATTGACAGATGTGAGTTCTGAGGTAGCCATCTGTACCAACCCTTCGGGTAGGAATCTCAGAGGACGATCTAGGAGATACTCTTTACTTCAAGCTATTTGTCCCTTTTTACTTGTACTTTTTGTTCAGTTGAGTTTGTATATTGTCCCATTTACTTTCCAGCACACTCTTTTGTATTCAGTTTTACATAGTGTTTACTTCCTGTTGCGTAATCTGTTGTGGTTGTTCACTTTCATAAAGGCAATTCCTTCCCAGAATAGGGAATTACACCTTTGGTTCTAGTCTCCAGCCCCTGGCCTAAGGAATGTGGGCTTGGGGTAGTCACGGTACGGGGCCCGAGGACGGTTCATGACAGGAACTACATACGGGAGAAGTCGATGTTAATAGAGATTACCGCCTGAGCGATGTTATCCAAGCCGCCCCAAGAGTTTTTGACCAACACACACCTTACCCTTATGTCTTATGTAGGTGTTATAGGGGATATGTAACAAGACCCAAGAATTATTTTTATGTGAATTATTTTTTGAGTAAATAATATACATTCATTTTATTATTGTTACTTTGTAAATGGTTTTTTAATGCACAAATAGTATTTTTAATTAATATTAAATTAAGAAATCTATTTTGATGAATTAAATGTTATTTTAATTAAATAATAATTTAATAAAATATTATTACTAAATTAATTTTTATTAAATTTAAATGATGGTATAATTTTTATTAATAAAATTTTATTTTTTATTAAGTTTTGAAATCTGCTTTTTTCCAAACTGGTGAATTTTCAATATTGTTGATTTTTATTGGAAAAGTAAAAATTAAAATATTTTATAAAATTATATAGATAAAATTAATATTGTTTTTGGATTAAGAACATCAAAATTATCTAAAAGTGAATTTTTTCATAATTGTTTGAGACTGTCAATTTTTTGGATAAAAATAAAATACTGTTTAAATATATAATATGTTTTATGACATCATAATGACCCAATAGCGAGGTAATAAAATACGATAAAATGGGTTTTCAGCCAACATATGTTTTATATTTAATATAATGTGATTTTATATTTGTTTTATTAATTTTGTGGTGCCTCAGTGGTCCCTAAAATAATTATAGAATATTATAGCTTTTTAAAATTATTTTCTTCAGAGTGTGACTCACCTACACATAAGCAGGCGTAATATTTTTATATTTTCTTCCATCAGCCTTATAAAATAATGTTTTCCACTCTAATTTGAAAAAATCCATGGGCAAAAACTATGGGATGGTTTGTGGTTTTGATTAGTTTAATGTTTAGTTTCTAAAACATAAATAATAAAGAATTCCCTCTCGTTTCCTATATTAACCCACTCAATCTCCCATTCATCTTCACTAAAATCCTTTGGAGATCAACCAACCTATGACCCACTATCTCTAGAATCCCCCAAGGTGCCTCAATCTCCCTTGAATCATATCTCTATCCTCTCCAAAGCCTTCGGAATCTTATTTCCAAGACATGGATTTCTTCCTTTCTCATTTTTAGTCCATGTTTCTTTATGTTGTTATACCCTTTTATTTTCAATTAAAAATGTTGGGGTATAATTTTTCACCTCCTCCACACTTTCCTATTTAATTTTGGATGATTACATATCTCTTTCTCTCTCATTAATGCCTCTCATGTACACCCATGACCAGGCCGAAATTCCATAAGGGATTTATCTCTCCTCATTTACATTCATGCAATTTTTTTATATTATACTTCTAAATTACATTAAAAATGTTGGGATATTATGTTCCATGGCCCCCTTACTGTCCATTTAAATTATAAATCATGAGAAACCCCTTTTTATCTCAATAACCCATTTTACGATTTCTATTTGACGTCGTTCTACTACAGAAGTAACACCAAAAATTTCCTTTGCCAAAATAATCATGTAAGTGAATACCATAACCATTTCTCTATCAAGGTTATTCACCTTTATTCACATGTACTTTTTAATTTAGGACTTACCTTTATGTATTCCAAATCACTTATCAATGGAATTAATTGTGATGTCTAATGAATCTATGTTGTATGATCTATGTACCGAACTTATTCATGAACTGAAATGTTTATAAAGGGTGTGACCTGATAGTGCTCCAATTCATTGGGTAAAGAATAATATCATGATTATCCAAGGGAAATGAGGGTTTACACATGATAATTAAAGTGCAATGAGGTTTTACTCATGCTCCTTATCAATGATCCTTGGATCTTTATAATACCATGTTAAATTTTATAGCCACATTTCCTTCTTATGATAATCATTTTTAACCATGACTTTATGTTCATGTTTCTATTATGATCTATTAATATTTCTATTTCCTAACATGTACTATATTATTCATATTATTCCTTGTTTACTCCCTTACTGGGCTTTATATTTCACTCTTTTCTTGTGCATGTCCTTAGGTTATCCCATGCAATGCTGTGTATGTTAAAATTGTGTCGTCATGTAAAAGAAGTTTTCAATAAAGATGTCATGTTTTATGTTCTATATTATTATGTAATTTTCCTAATTTCCCAAGACACTAGATCTCTCGATCCTCATAGTTTTCTTAATTTCGTTTTTATGTTATAAATCTTGTTTTAGTGTGTAATAAAGAGCAGGGTTTTTATAGTTGGTATCAAAGGATAAGTTTATTTATTTTTGGGATTAGGATTATAAAACCTGAGTGAATACCTTAGGGATAATACTAATTATAATAAAAACAAACCTAAGTTTTGGTGATTATTGAGTAAGTGGTTTATCAAAAAAATGCATCCTAGTCTGAATATAAACAAGTAAAGGTAGCTCTGGCACATATGTATCTAGGGGTAAATCCCAAAAACACCACATTGAGATACACTCAAACGAAAACTAGTTCATGACAATGGGCCTTGCTACACTCTTGGTTATGACACTCCTGGGGGATATACATTGGTAAATTCAAAAGAATAGTATGAACTAATATTATGAGAATAAAAAAATTCCTCTATGAATGTATGTTTGGAAGTAAATCAATGATAACAAATATTGAAGCCTATAAATTCATAAGTTAAATAAATAAATGTAATTTATAAGTTATCCATTTTTTTCAAATGATTATCCCTTGTGTTTTAACCTTGACATTCCTTATATTCCAGCCAATGTCTAGTAATTAGAGGACTCAGGTTAACAACCTATGAAAAGATCAATGTGATGATTGTTCTAAGGAGATTCCCCATCAGATGGGAGTGGGAATCGAAAAACATGTCATGAAACTACCTTAGTTAACTCATTTTTTGAATATAAACATGGGTCAAGAGGAACTTCAACCCCCCCTAAGAATGAACAAGCTACAATCGAGAGATTCATGAGACAAAGGCCTCCTAAATTTAATGAATCATCTGATCCCTCAATCACCAAACAATGGATAAACTCAATTGAGAATATTTTCTCAATCCTTCAATGTTCCAAAGAAGAGAAGGTTCTTCTGGATTCATATCATATGGAAGATGAACCTGATCAATGATGGTCATTGTTCAAATATACAAAGCCTGAGGAATATATCCAGTCATTGGAATGGAAGGATTTTTGTGAAATGTTTTTTGATAAATATTTTATGCACACCCTTTGACTAAATGTGGAAAGGTATTTCTTTTCCCTTATGAAAACAGATGATGAATCCATCAGAGCGTATGAAGAAATATTCAAAATGATTGAAAAATTCATCTCCAAAATTTTTTTTACCCTCAAATGCAAGGTTGAACGCTTCTTTGGTGGGAAAAAACCTAGCATATGGAAGGCACTAGCAATCAGTGAATTTCATAGATATGATGAAATTGTCTGATGTACCCTCAAAGTTGAAATGGAGATTGGGGAAAATCAAATGTATCATGGGGATAAGAAGTAGAAAGTGTAATTTAATTCTGGAATTTGGATGGATAAATCCAATGGTGCTAAGAAATTCCTGCACCCCACTTTCCAAAGGTGTGGAAAGAAGAATCCTAGAAATTTCTTGAAGGGGATGAGAAAATGATTTAGTTGTGGAAAAAAAGGGAACCTAACTATTTATTGTTGGTAAGAAAATCCATCTTATGCAACAGAGAATAGGAACGCTATATTTGACCCTCAACACATTGTTCATTTCTTCAAATTCAAAGAACCATGGCACTTTGGAAACCAGTGCGCTAAGGAATGGGTTTTCAGAGTCATCCAACATCTCCAAGGTATTAAGGGAGATATTTTTCCATAACTACTTCAGAATAAAACCCCCAAAAATATGTGGTGATAGGTATTCTAGTTATTGATTCAAGAATTGAAAATGTACTTTTTGATTCTGGTTCTACATGTTATTTTATATCTTGAAAGTTTAGTAGAAAAATCCAAACACCCCACACATAATAGAAGTAAAGATGTTGGTGAGAATGGAAAATTGTTCAATCATTGAATCTCATGTATATAACTCCTCCACTATCACAATTATTTATTTTGAACTTCCTGGTGAACCTCTTCATACTCCCTCTGGGGGAATTGTATTTAATTATTTTCATGGATTTGTTTTCCCTATATAGAGACAATTTAAAATTCTGTGAGAGGGAAATCACTCTCCATATGGAGAATCGACCCCTGATTCTGTACAAGTTCCACGAGGGGGATTAGTCTTGTTTAGCATCATCATCTCATGTATGGATATTAATTCTCTATTAGAATGTGTATCTTTCTCAAATTATTGAGTTTAAGAAGAAACCATTCTTGAATACATGCCTATTGTGAGGGAATTTGCTGAAGTGTTTCTCAAGGAATTTCTTGGTATTCCTCCAAGAAAAGATGTTGAATTCTCAATTGATCTTATAAATTGGTCATTTAAAATATACATTAATCCATATATAATATCTTTGGTGGAGTTTGAGGAGATAAAGAAACAACTAGAGGAGAATCTAGATAATGGGTTTATACGCCCAAGGGCTTCACCTTGTGGGGCACCAGTCCTATTTGTTAAGAATAAGGATGGGTCAATGCATCTTTGCATTGATTATCACGAGCTCAACAAAATCACAATAAATAACAAGTATCATCTCCCACAAATTGATGACTTTTTTGATCAACTACATGGAGGACAATACTTCTCCATAGTGGATTTGTGGTCGGGATGTTACCAAGTAATGGAGAAGAAGGAGGATATACCCAAGACTGATTTTTGTACCAGGTACGAGCACTATGAATTCAAAGTAATGCCTTTCAGACTCACTAATTATCTAACCATATTCATGGAATTTATGAATATACTATTTATATATTACCTCAAAAAATTTGTGGTAGTCTTTATAGATGATATTCATATATACTCCAAAGCCAAGGTGGAGCATGAGGAGCATCTAAGAACTACACAGGGGACCTTCTGAAAGGAGAATCTCTATGAAAAGTATATCAAGTGTGTGTTCTGGTTTCAGTAAGTCTCATTATTGGGTCATATCATCACAAGAAATGATATATCTATAGATCCCTCCATGATAGCTATAATTGAGGGATGGTCGAGGTAGACATTGGTGACAGATATCCATAGCTTCTTGGGTTTAGATAGTTATTATTTCCGATTTGTGAGAAATTTCTCATGATTTTCCAATGCTCTTACCAAGATAACTCAGATGGGAGTCAAGTTTTCATTGAGTGATGAATGCAAAGACAGCTTCATGTATTTGAAAAGGAGGCTAATCACTATGCCCATGTTCACACTACCAACAAGTGAGAAATTTTTGTGGTATTCAGGGATGCTTTGAAGAAGGGCCTATGTTTTGTGGTGATGAAAAATGATAATTTCATTGCCTATGCTTCAAGGAAATTGAACGTTCATGAGCTAAAATATCCACCACATGATCTTGAGTTGGCTTCAGTAATCTTCACCTTAAAAATTTTACCGATGATACCTCTGTGGGGAGAAGTGAGAAATTTATACAGATCACTAAATCCTCAAGTATATATTCACACAGAAGGAGATGAATATGCGCTAATGAAGATGGTTAGATCAGATCAAAGAATACAACTGCTCAATCAGCTACCATCTGTGGAAAGCGAAAAAGGTGGTGGATTCTACATGTAGAAAGGATCCAATAACTCTTTAATTGATTATAATTATAAAAGAACCAATCTTATTATTTTTTATGATGATGGACATGGGAATCATAATTAACAGAAGATAATCAATCTTTGCACAAATGATTTCTGAACCATCTCTTTTGGAAAGGTTAAACAATGCTCAAAAGGATGATGTGGGAATTTATAATAAATTGGAAACAACAGAAAAGGTAAATCCTCATAATTCAATTTTAAGGAAGAAGGAATTGTGAGATTTGGGTCAAGACTATGTGTTCCATCAAAGCTGGAGTTAAATAATGAAGTTTTGAATGATTTACATATTTAGAATTTATCCATTAACTGAGGAAACCCAATGATTTATCGAGATATATGAGATATTTATTGGTTGGATAACATGAAGAAGGATATCTCTGAGTATACATCAACATGCCTGGTATATCAGCAAGTGAGGTCTGAGATGCAAGAGTTTAAGGGGATGATGCTACCATTACCCAGACCAACATGTAAATGGGAGAACATCAACATGGAATTTGTCACCAGAGTTCTAAAGACATCCAAAGGAAACAACGATATCTGGATTTTTGTGGACCATCTTACAAAGACTGAACACTTCATTAAAATTCGGGAGGATTTCTTATTGAATCGACTGGCATATATACACATCAATAAATTTGTAATACTGTATGGAGTACCACTATCAATTGTATCTGATATAGATCCAAGATTCACCTCTATGTTATGGAAGAGTTTCCAACATGCTATGAATACTGATCTGAACATTAGTACGAATTATCATCCTCAAATAGATGGCCAATCTAAGAGGACTTTCCAAACACTTAAGGATATGTTCAGAACATTCTCAATGGACTTAAAAGGAGTATGGGATCAAAATCTTCCTATTACTGACTTCTCTTACAATAACAGTTTCTACTCATGCATCCAAATGGCTACTTATAAAGCCCTTTATGGGAAGATGTGTAGAACACTATCATGTTGGGATTAAGTTGGGGAGTGAAAATCCTAGGCCCAGAAGTGGTCATAGAAATGGTGAAGATGGTTATGACTATCCAGCAGCACATTGAAGCATCTTAGAGTTGACAAAATATCTATGGTGATAATCATCACCGAGACCTATAGTTTGATGTTGGAGACATGGTATTCCTCCACATATGACAGTGGAAGAGAGTTATGAGATTTGGGAAGAAGGGAAAGATTATTCCAAGGTACATCAGCCCTTTTGAGAATGTTGATTGCATTGGAGTAGGGGCCTATCGACTAGCACTCAAACCAAACTTATCTAAAGTACATTATGTATTCCTTGTATCACAATTGAAGAAGTACATACATGACCCATCACATATACTCAATCCAGAGGTGGTACCATTGGGGAATGACCTCTCCAATGAAGAGAATCTAGTGAAGATCTTAGATCGTAGGGAAAATTTTATATGAAATCAGATAATTCCCCTCACCAAGGTGTTGCGTCAAAACCACAGGATTTAAGAGGCAAGGTGAGAATCAGAGGAATTTATGAATTAGAGTTACCCTCATCTATTTTAGTGCGGGAAAAATAGATTTTTAGGGTGAAATTTCTTAAGGGGGGAGGATTGTAATGACCCAATATTTTATTAATGAAAATCCCCTAGATCTAATTAACAGTATTATTATGTAAAATGGTTATATAAGACATATGAAATTCCTTGGTTTTATGTTTTTTTATTTTAAAATACCATTAATAATTGTTACCGTTGAAATATATCTATCAAAAAGCGATCACACTATTAATATAAATATAGGGCTTTAACAAATCCAATTTACTCTGACAAAGGAACCGATGGCCTCATCTAGTAGAATTTCTCCATAAGTAGCCCATTTTTCAGTGCTCTAAAAGGGGTTAGAATCACTAGGATTGTCTCTTTACGAAGCCCATTCCTAGCCTTAACATGTTAGGTTTGAATGGAACCGCCTACGAGAGAAGCGGAAGTTAATAGAGATTACTACTCGAGAGATGTTATCCGAGCCGCCCCAAGAGTTTTTCACCATTACACAACTTACCCTTAGGTATTATGCAGCTGTTTTCATGGGTTATGTAACAAGAACCTAGAATTATGTTTATGTGCATTATTTTTTTATAAATAATATACATTCATTTTGTTATTGTTAATTTGTAAATGGTTTTTTAAGCACAAATAGTACTTTTAGTTAATATTCAATAAAGAAATATATTTTTAGTAATTAATGTAATTTTAAATTATATAACATTTTAATAAAATATTATTAATAAATTTCTTTTTATTAAATATAAATGATCATATAATTTTTATAAATAAAATTGTAATATTTATTTACGTTTGAAAGCTGTTTTTGTCAAAACCCAAAAATTGTCAATAATGTCAGTTATTATTTTAAAAGAAAAAAATTCTAATATTTAGAAAATTATTTAGATAAAATGAATATCAATTTTTGATTGAGGACATCGAAATTATATAACAGTTATTTTTTCATAATTTTCTGAGACAATAAATTTTTTGGGTAAAAATTAAATACCATTGAAATATATAATGTGTTTTATGACATCATAATGACCCAATAGTGAGTTAATAAAATAATATAAAAATTTTTCTGGCCAATATATGTTTTATATTTAAAATAATGTGATTTTAGATTTGTTTTATTAATTTTATGGTTACATAGTGGACCCTCCAGGACTTATAAAATATTTTTATCTTTTTAAAATGATTTCCTTAAGAGTGTTACTCACCTCCACCTAATAAAGCCTAATATTTTAATATTTTCATCCATTGTAATTAAAAAATAATTTTTTCCACCCCACATTGGAAAAAACAATGGGAAAACTCTGATATGGTTTGTGGTTTTGATTAGTTTAATGTGTAATGTCCAAAACCTAAACCATAAAGAATTCCCTCTCCATTCCTATATAAACCCACTCAATCTCCCATTCCTCATAACTCAAAACCTTTTTAGATCTACCAACCACTGCAATAATATCTCTAGAATCCTCCGAAGTCACCCCAATTTCCCTATAATTTTCTATCAATTCATTGGGATCACACATCCAAGTAAGGAATTTCTTCCATTCTCATTTTTTATCCATGTTTCTTTATGTTGTTATACCATTTTATTTTCAATTAAAAATATTTGGGTATGATTTCAAACCTCCTACATACTTACCTCTATATGTTTAAATGATGAGATACCACTTTCTATCTTATTAATTCCTCCCATGTTCACCGGTTACCATGACAAAATTCTATAGGGGATTTCTCTCTATTAAATTACATTCAAGCGATTTTTTATATTATGAATCTAAGTTACATTAAAAATGTTAGGATATTATTTTCTATGACCCCATTACTTTACATTTCATTTATAAATGATTAGAGACCCCTTTATCTCTCATCAACCCATTTTACGATTTCTATTTAGCGTTGTTATGCTTCTGAAGTTATATAAAAATTTCCCTTACAAAAGTCATCTCGTACTCATGGAAAAAATATGATGTTTAATAAATACGTGTTATATGATCTATGTGGAACACTTATGCATGAAAATAAATGTTCATAAATGGTGAACCTTGATAGAACTCCAATGCACTGGGAAAATAATAGTATCCTGATACTCCAAGTGAAATGATGGTTCACTCATTCTAATTCAAGTAAAATGAGTGTTTACTCATGCTAATTATGGTGCGATGAGGGTTTACTCATTCTCCATGTGCAATGATCCTTGGATCATTCCAATATCATGTTAAATGATGTTTCCACATTTCTATGTTAGGATAATCATGCTATATCATGCCTTTATGTTAATGTTTCTTTTGTGCTTCATTGATATGAATGTTGCCTAAAATGTATTATATTCTTCATGTTATTCCTTGTTTACTCCATTATTGTTCTTTATAGACCACCATTTTCTTGTGCATTTCCTCAGGTTATCCCATGAAATGCTAACTACAAAGGAATTTTGTGGTCATGTAAAATAAGTTTTCAATAAAGATGATGTGTTTTATGTAATAAGTTGTTATGTAATGTCCCTAATTTCCCAAGACACAAGACCTCTAGATCCTCAGAGTTGTATTAAGTGCATTTTTTGTAATAAATGATGTTTAAGGGTGTAATAAAGAGAAGGGTTGTTATATTCTCCATTAAAAGTTAGAAAAACTGCCTTTATAAAAATATAGTGTTTCATATGTCATATTGGGTTTGTTATCATACCATGCCAATCTAAAATATACTACATGAGTGTAAAAATATTTGGCTGGATATATAAAATATAAATTTACTATATAAAACCTATAAAATGGTTATAATTTAATTGACTATGAAAAATCTGACTAAGTAGGGTTTTTTTAAATCGGGTGTTGTGTGTATTAAATTTATTTCAAAAGAAAAATAATGTAATAACATGTGGCGCTACGTTCTTTCCTCCCACAAAAAGTTTTTCCTCAAAATTTTAGGTTTATTACCATAAAAAATATGTGGGCAGTTCTCCTTCATAGAATCCTTTAGTTCCAATGTTGCTTTATCCATTTTCTGATTTCTCCAGAGAACCTTTACGAGACGAGTCGTCTGCTTCCTCAATACTTGATTTATGGTATCAATAATCTTTATGGGATCCTTGCAATATGAAAGGTCATGATCCAACTATATCTCATAGATGAAAATCACATGTCTTGGGTTGGGCATGTACTTCCTTAGCATAGATATAAGGAACACATCATGTACCATTGTGATATTTGGTATTAATGCTAAATTATAAGTAATGACTCTAACCCTTTCAAGATTTTTTAAGTGTCTGGTGTACCTAGGACTCAGTTTTACCTTCTTACGATATCTAATAACACCCTTATATGGATATACTCTCAAGAAAACATGATCTCCCACTTGTAACTCTAAATATTTCCTCAGATTATCGATATAGATATTTTTTTAAATTTGAGTGGATTAAATGAGCCTAGATATCCTTTACCTTTATCATTTTCTCTTCAAAAAGTTCATGTCCTATGAGTATCCTTTTATCAAATTCATCACATCAATTTGGATTATGAAATATATTGA
This sequence comes from Viscum album, assembly GCA_963277665.1. NCBI lineage: Eukaryota > Viridiplantae > Streptophyta > Magnoliopsida > Santalales > Viscaceae > Viscum > Viscum album. The sequence goes on from OY728120.1 coordinate 899,611,267, forward strand.
CATATAATTCATCATATCATGCCCTTAGAATACTTGAATGGAAACAATTTTTATAGGAATACTCTACCAAAGGTATGTAATGATACCAAATACGATAAAATTAGCCTAAGAATGGCCTCAATATTTCTTTCATTGTTTGGATTGTTCTTTCAGATTGTGCGTCAGTTTTAGTATGTTAGGAAGTTCTAAAATTAAACTCAATGTAGAGATACTTACAAATAATTTTACAGTATTTCAATGTAAAGAAGGGATCCCTGTTAGAAACAATTTATAAAGGTGTTCTAGGATTTCTTAAAAATTTATTAATGTATATCCTTGTGAGATGCTCAAGTGGCATGTATTATCTTATAGCAATGAAATGTTCTGATTTGGTTAGTCTATTAATGATAATCTATATTTCATCATTCCTTCTAAGAGTTTTTAGTAATCCAATGCAAAATTCCATAGTGGTTTCATTCCATTTCCACAGAGGAGTAGGAAGAGGTTTTATGACTCTAGGATGATACCTCACAACTTTCACTTGTTGAAAACCATGAATCTGGACACAGAATCAGTAATTTCATGCTTTATGTTATCCCACCAAAAATGTTCTTTCATGTATCTATACATTTTTTTTCTCCTAGGGTGTATAGATATCTTTGAGTTATGTGCCTCATCCAACAATTTTGTTTTTAGATGAGGTATAGATGGAAAACATATCCTCATTTAAAATTTTATAACACCATCTTCACAAAAAAAGTCTAAAAATTTTCCATCATTCATTACATAAATTTTATTTTTAAAGTCCTCATCATCATATTGTGATTTCTTTAACCCCTCTAATAAATATAGTTTTTAAATCAGTTGTTAAATTTTTTTTGTTTCCCCTTCCTTAGAAAATACCATATCCATATTTACTAGGTCTTTGAATATAAGATTTTTCTCAATCCTCATTTAGGATAAGACTCGATGACCCTTACTACTCAAATAATTTTCTACATTATTTGATTTACTTGGGTGATAGTGTATTTATAAATCATAATGTTTTATTATTTGGAGCCATATCCATTGTCTCATGTGAAGATATTTTGCTGAGAAGATTTATTTCAAGCACTTATGATCTGTGTATATCTCACATATTTCTTCATAGAGACAATGTCTACATATTTTAAAAGTAAAGATTATAGATTCTAACTCCAAATAATGGGATGGGTATTTATGTTCGTGAGTATTTAATTACCTTGATTCATATGTAATAAAATTATCATTTTTCATTATGACACAACCATTTCCCTTTTTTATGCATCACTAAATATTAAAAACACATCACCCTTAGAAGGTAGAGTCAAAATAATAGCATTGACTAATATTCTCTTCAGTTCATAAAAGCATTATTCAGATTCCTTTTTGTAGAAAAAATTATCCCCTTTAGTTGTAATATTGGTTAATATGTTTTCTAATCGATAATATTTCTAAATGAATCACTGATAGTAACATAAAAAACCAATCATACTATATACCTCTATTATGTTTGTCGGTGTATGTAATTCTATAACTACTTTAGTATTTGAAATAGCAAATGATATTCCATTTTTAGAGAAAATATGTCCAAGAAAATGGACTTATTGATGCTTGAAATCACATTTACTAAATTTCACATATAACTTTTCCCTTATAAGAGTCTTAATAATGATCCATAAGTGATTATCATGGTCCTCATAGGATTTAGAATACACTAGAATATTATCAATGAATACCAAAACAATATTGTCAAGATATTTCTTGAATACTCTATTCATTAAGTCTATAAAAATAAATGGTGCATTATTCAGTCCAAATGAAACAGATATAAACTCATAATGTCCATACCTCATCCAAAAATATGTATTTAGAGTGTATTCCTTCTTCACTAACAATTGGTGACACCTAGAATGAAGATCAATCATTGAAAGATATTGGCCTCTATGAAGTTGATCAAACTAGTCATCAATGCAAGGTAAAGGGTACTTGTTCTTCCTAGTAATGGAATTGATTTCCCTATAAAGAACACAAAACCTCATGGATCCGTCATTATTTTTAACAAAGAAGACAAGGGCACCCAATGTTAAATATTAGGGTCAATAAATCCATTATTAACCAAATCCTATAGTTTTTTCCTCAATTTAACTAATTACACAATGGCCATTCTATAGGGTTTCTTTGATGTTGGCCTTGTATCAGGGATGATATTAATGGAAAATTCAACTTAACACTCTAGAGGATTCCTAGGTAAATACTTTGGGAATACATCAATGTATTCCAACACAATAGGAACATCCTCAATATAAAGACTATCATCTTTATCACTTGGTGTTTTTTGGTATTCTTCCCCAAGAATTTTATTCAGTAGAACAATTGGGGATGAATCTAAATAAGGATCAGGTGATTATGATTCATCTCTAATGATGTGGTATAATAAACCTTCCTCATATATTTTAATTTCCTTCATATTGAAATAAATATTTGCATCATATTTTGAGAGCCTTCCAATACCGAGGATTATATCAAAGTTAAAATTGGGTTTGATTATAAGTTCAACAAATAAATTATGTTTATGTGTCAAAATGGGGACTACCCGATACATATTGTTTTCAACGATACTTCCCATAAGAGTTTTGACAGATAACTATCTTATTAAATAAAATGGGAAATTTATAACTATCTTGGAAAACTTAGTTGATATAAAAGAGTGTGATGATCTATAATCAAATGAGGCATTTTTTAAATTTTAATAAAGGATTAATGTACCTACCACCACCTCATTTGGTACATATACTTCAACTTTAGTGATCCCATAAACTTTTCCACCTCCCCTTGGCCACTTCTATGGTGGATTCCCATGAATATTAGAGTATTCATTTTCATGGTGTCCCATATCAATGAAATTGTAACACTAAATAGTAGTTTTTTCCTTCTTACGGTTATTTTATTTATCATGGTGACCCCTTTATCTACATTTAATGTAAAATCCCATTCCCTTAAGACATTTCCTAGGGTGACTCATTATACATTTTTCAGAAGTTGTAAATCACTCAAACTTATTTTTCTTCTTGGATGCATCCCCTTTATCATGGTTCTCATAAGTCCTCCTCTTCTCATGGTTTCCTTTGAATACATAGGATCTTGATAATTATTTCACAAACTTGATGGAACATAATACTATTTATTCGTATGATGAAAAATTCATAGAAATCGTTTCCCTTTAGATATTTGGCTTGAGAACTTCAAATAAGTAGTCAATATTGCACTCAATGTGGCGTATATAATTTGTATCATACCCAGATAAACTTGTAAAGGTATATTCATAATCTAAAACACTTTAATCTTCCTTATAAATTAATGTACGGAACTTCCTCCTCATCTAAATTTGTTTATCACAAGGGAAGCGTTTATTGAAGAATCTATCCTTAAAAGTAATACATTCCATTAGTTCAATTTCTTCATCCTCCCTTGTATTTTGTATCAAAGACCACCATAGACTAGAATATATTTGGGGAGAATATATCACAAATGTAACCTTTTCCTTTTCTCTACATTCTAATTCCGTCAAAATATTCTCTAGAGACTTAATCCATTGATCAACTACAATTTGATTAGTATTCCCACTAAATGATGGGGGCTTCTATCATATAAAGAGATTCAACATAGGATATTCTCTCTATAGAATAGTTTTATTCTTTAGTTCAAGGTTTATTGTCATAACCTTATTCAATTAACCAAATATTTTCATGATTTTCTCTATTCAAATTCTATGTGTACTGGATTCCTCAACAGGGAAATATCTATATTTTCCATGAGTATTGACACCATTTGTCCTTTGAGGATCCATTTATAAACAATGACATATACTAGATTACCTCATAAAATCTTAATGGATAAATCCATATATGGTATATCATACAACATAAATTCATTCATTATAAATCCTAGAATCATAATCTTGGGTTACTTTAGGGAAAAAATTACTCTTAAATCCTTCATAATAGTAGGTAATGAAATTGTGAACTATCTTAAGCATATCCCCAATGAGTGTCAAACCATGTGAATATTAAGGCCTATTTTTCTATAACAAGTTACTATAAGTGAGGACTAGAACACCATATTGATGTTATTACTCCTAAGAATATCTATTCCAGAACCATGTCCACTTCATGTTTCCATAAAGTTATGTATTTCTAGAAACACACACATAATCTCTACCACACCAAAATTCTTGGATGTTCTTCTATAATAATTCTTAATTTATATCATAGGGTTATGTTTTACAATCTATGTTTTCTAAATCTAGTTTCCACAGTTTCTTCAAAACTTCATATGATGCCAATTGTAACACTGCAACCCCAGAAGCCTAGAACCGGTGCATTATATTATTATATTGGCTTGATTACAAGGAATCAAATACTCAATAACTGTTCAGTTTATCAGTATTATAAATCCATAATATATACATGATACCCATAATAAATTAAGAAATATGAATTAAAAACATGATATATAATAAAAATTAATAGGAAGTATCCTTGAACTCTTATTCAAATATTTCTTCTTCATAACCTGAGGACATGAAACATAACAAGGGTGAGCTCAAATGATCAATAAGGATATGTAAAGCTAAATAAATAATGATTAAATGATAATAATTCAAAATTTATTGGTATAAAATTGATAACATGTTCCATTAAATAACTATATGAAGAAAATTCAGTATGGAAAGGTAAGAAACTGGAACACATTCAACTTAATCAATGAACTAAGAATTAAAAGTATCCATATATATATGACAATAGAAAATATCAAGGATGAATAATAAATAAAAATAAATGAGGTAAATGAATAATATTTAGATGTTATGTTTCATAGGTACCTATAACTATTATCATCAATACCTTTTATAAGACGGTATAGTTATTGGTTAAAAACCCAACTATTTTTTCCAACTATTTTGCCTCATGAGACTACCGATGCACTAAGGGTATATATATAATCAGGCACCACCCAATTCATACCTGTAAAAAAATTTCGTCATATATAATTGTGGATTTAATCAATAAACAATATTCCTTATGAAATATATATATTGAATAAAAGATAGATATTTATCAATATTTCCCCAATTAATCAAATAACTCTCAAATGAACACCATATATAAAAATGATATACAGTTTAGGAAAAAATAATATCTTCAGTAGGATAATATGTTATTCCAATAAATTTGGAAGGAAAATGATTACAATAAATTTATTTTTTCATGAGAAATTAAACAATAACCAAAGTATGTTTGATTGAAAAGAAAATCATTATGAACACTCTTTAGGGAAATGATCTTCAAACATTCCAAAGTGTCTCATTCCACTTTAAAAGACTTAAGTAATAATACCAAAGAAGTAATAATATTAAATGAAACTTATAATATCCTGGGATTTATATTATTCATGATATAACATGTCAAAAGGTATAATATACACCAAATAAATGTGAATTTGTTTATACAAACAAATAAGTCTTAATAGAATGCAATTTGAGATAAAATTCATTTACCATAACATTTTTGTTGTTGTGTGGTCTATATCAACCTATATAAGGGTTAAAGTTTGTTAATAACATATTAAATAACAACAATAATGTTTATAATATTAAATATAATCTTATTATAATTCTTTATTATCTGTTTGTTAATAATAATTAATTATTTTCACTATTTTGGGTGTTAATTGCCTTGTTTTCTCAAGTATGTTTTGACTTAATATTTTCTTCTCCTATTATATGGATCATGATTTAATCATCTAAAAAATTTAAATCATGAATTTATTATCTTATATATTCAGTAAAAATTTATTTATAATAATCTATAAGGTTTTGAGATTATAAATGAAATGCACCATTCATAGAGATGGTAGGTTGTAAGTATGCGTGAATGCTACATTCATTTCATTGTTGTATTAAAATAATTAAAATTAAATTATATATGTATACTATAATTAAGGTATCATATTTATTTTATATATTTAACATACTTTTATTAATACCATCCATTATATATTCCATGTATGGCATGAATGAGTTACATCGCTTTGAGGGGGCGGTAGTCCATACTCCCTCAAACGAAATTATCGTATTTACATAAGATGGAAAGAATATTGTTATGTTATAAATAAAAATTAAATAGACATAAAGAAATTATAAATATAATATATATCATTATTAAATATGTTTTCCATCATAATTTCCACTATAATAGGTTGTGATGGAAAAATTAACAATAATCATTTCGTGAGGCAGTAGTTCGCCGTACGAAGAAACGGTATGTTCGTTACACATTAGATAGAGGGGTGTTTAAGTGTAGGTGTAAATAATAACATAGAAATGTCATTGTATATTCAATATATTGTTTTTTATTTAATAATGTAATAATAATATTATAGGGTGTGGATAATCAAATGAATGAAAAGATATATTTGGAAAACGTTACATTAAAATAGGGTTACTCCGTTTGGTTTATAACAAAGGGATTCCTTGGAAGGATTTCTGACCCAAGAGGTTCTTCAAGGTCTAGGATAGGTATTTTAGAAGTATATTTTGTAATGTCTTATTCTATTCTAAGTGGTTTTATACGTTTGAGGAATGGGGAGAAGTGGGGGCCTTTTATAGTGGAGGACGAGTGGCACTCTTGTAATATTTTGACAAAGGAATTATCCCTACATTTTCATGTTGAAATTTGATCCAATAAAGGCTACAATTAGATAAAAGATAAGATAGGGTCTAAATATTACCATCCAATATATTTTTGACAAGTTTATTGGTTGTTTTGGGACTCAAGTTTAAGGTTTAGTCCCTTATTAAGCTAAATTTGACCTTAATCATTATAATTAATTTTAATAACATTCTATATTATTTTTGGTAAAAAAAAATTTTGAAATTATTATATATTATAAATTTTTCCAATTCAAAATATTTGATCTGTTTTTCAAATTCTACCGGCATAAGCGGCTCAAATTAATTTAAAAATCATCATACGGGTGAGATGATGATGTAGGTTTTTAAAGTAAAATTGCCAAAATGTTTGATAAGTTTTGTAGTCATTTTCAAAATGAAATTTATTAAAAATACCTAAACTGTATTAATTGATAAAAATAATATATAATTGAACTTTAAATCTAGTATAAATCATAATTAAATCTAATTAGTAAGTAATAATAAAAATCATTTTTAACTAATATTCAGTATTTGTCATTATTCATTAAAAATGATCCTTTACAGAAAAAGTCATCCTAAGCTTATTTTAATGTTTATATTAAAACTTTAATGTTTATTTTTACATATAATATTTATAAAAGGGTCAAATTTGGATTTATAATGGGTTCTCCATTAAAATGTAGCAAAACTACCCTTATAAAAATATAGTATTTTATATATAATGTTGGGTTTTATCTTACCTCATACCTATCTAAAATATATTAGATGAATGTTAAAATATTTGGTTTGATATATTATATAGAAATTTAATATATAAACTCTCTAAAATTATTATAATTTAATTATCTATCCCAAATTTCAAAAAGTATTTTTTTGCTTAAATCGAGTGTTCTGAGTATTAAATTTATTATAAAAGGAAAATATGGTAAAGTATTGGGGATCTACAAAAGAGGCATAGAAATCTATTGAATTAATATTATGGTCCTAGAATAGAGGTGATACAACTCATGAGATCATGAGGGATGTTCTACTGTTGGGCGGTACAGGAGAATAATCTAGTAATGTTTAAAGGAGATCGAGGTGAAACACATTATCAATTTTGGAATTGATTGTGTTTTTAAATTGATGATAGTTGTGAGTGGGTCACAGGATGATATGGGATAGTGGTTTTCTTATGGGAAAAGTTTCCCAAAAATTGGATTAGTGTGGATCAGAAGGAGAAACCCACATTCTTTGTTGAGGAAACCATTTGAGATTTCTCTTAAGGAGTGGTTTAAGTGAGGCCACATGGTGGGTGTCTCACTAGGGGTTGATGAAGGGTGGTGAGACTCGTTAGGGGTTTAATTTCAATGGGATTCATAGATAATGATTTCCTTGTATGGTAATGGGAGATGAAAGAGCTTTTTCTGTTTGTAATTAGGAATGAATGGGATTGGAAAAATATAGTTATCACATTATGGGATGGACAGAGTTGGAGTGGGGGATTTTAGTTATTGATTAAGTGAAGAATCACCAAGTACTATCCTATGGTGGGGAGAAATGTGATGATCGTAGTCATTTCACAGTCATGTGAGAAGGTATCATAGATGAATAGGGTATAACTTTGTATGTTCAATATGGAATTTGGTTTTCATTAAATATGTGATTTTGATTTATCATCTCTATAGTAGATACGAGAATTATTATTTGAGTGAAATGGTATATAGAGTTAGAATGTCATATTTGGACTCAAATTGAATTTAGGTGATCCAAACATGATTGTGTGAGATTCATATTATTATACATGGTGTTCTAGAGCTTGATGACTCAATTTGATCGAATTATGACTCAACTATGGAAATCTTATATGAACTCATGTGTAGACTTTGTTGGGTGTATTTTAATGGTCATGAGATGAAGTTTTGATTGAAGGCATCACATTTAAGATATTTGAGCTAAAAAAATCTAGTGAAAGATAGGAGTCTTTGGGGGAGGTTAGCTATAGGGGTTTCAACCAGTGGTTTTGTGTGGACTTAGATATAGTGAATTGGAGAATACATTGGGTGAGTTATTACACATATGATGGGTACTGTTTGGGATTTAGATAGCACTTTTTTAATGAAAATATGACATGTTCAGGTGGATATTTTAGATATTGAAAACCAATTTATTTGATATGAGATCATAAATTAAGATCTAGTTCTATTAGTTGACAGGTATTCCCATGTGAGATCAAGTTTGGTGTGTTTGGAACCACGCCAATTGGGCCAGTGGACTACTTGAATTGTGTTTGATTGTAAATTTTAATGGTAAGGATCACTATAGAAAGGTATTAGTCATAATGATATGGGTCATTTCATTCTTTGATCGTAGGATCGAGCATCAGTGTGATTCTTCTCTGGGGTATATGGGTTGGAGTAGTTGTTTTCTCATTGTTTTGTGGTGGATATGAGTAGTGAATCATGTTATTGTAACAAAATTTCCTTTTTGTAGTTGATATACAATATATAGTTTGATATTTGGAAGAAAAATGCCCCAAGTTGGTCATGATTTGAGAACCCAAATAGGTTGGGAATTAGGATATAATTCTATACAAAACTTCATAGAGATGGTGTGTTCTATGTTGGGGTGATTGTAATAGCATGTGTTTGTATGATCATTGAAATTCCAGAAGGAATTTTGATTTTTGGAAATTGGTGGACAAGTCATTATTTGAACTAGTATTTAGAGTTAGATTCTAGGGTCTAAGATATCCTAAAAGATGTTTTTTGGATGAGGAATGAGGTTCTAGTGGGATTATGGGGTATCAAAGGATCCTCAAGAGAGGTAGGGTGGATTCTGTAGCCAACAACTACAGCAAACCACCAGCTGGACATTGGATATTTTAAGGGGGGAAATGAATGTTCCAAGTAGTTAGTCTAGGTTGCATGTAATGTTTGAAGCCTATGGGAAATGAATTCCTCTAAGGCCTATGGGCCATGTAATACTTTTGCCTATGGGAATTGTAAGGGTTCCACCTCACCCCATGAAAGGTGGATTATCAAAATCAATAAAAAAAAATTAAGGCCTTCAGGACATTGGAGTCAAAAGAAGAGAAATGAATTTTTCCCCCTTTAATGTTAAGAATGTAAATCCCTCTCCTTCCAGTTATTTTATCTTTCATGGAAGGGTACCCTCTTTCATTGGTTCTCCTCTATAAAAACATCCCATATGGTTATTCTATTGTGTGTTTCTTGACAATATAAGGAATGTTATAACCTCCATTTACCGCCAACTACCTTCTCCTTCTTTGATATTTAATTTTGGATTTATGGTTTAGGGATTTGATGTTGATTCCAACAAATCATGGGGGAATCAGATGATTCTCAAAGGGATTTGTTTCTGTATAAAAATGGGGAATCATAAGACAATGATTTCTCATATCATTTCATTATATAAAAAAAATGTATATCATGGAATGGAGAGGACTTGGTAGAAACTACTAGCTATTAGAAAATAAAGGGGGAAATTTTCAAAAGAGGTTGGGGGTGTTCATAATAACCTAATTGATTTTATGCATATTTTATGGTGCATGGAATGTGGGGTCACACCATTGAGGGAATTTGTAACGTCCTAGTTCCAGGTACTTCCCTAAGGTGCCCATAACTCAGTAGCTCACATAACCTCAAGTGAATTTCCCCAAACTCCAGTGGCTGCTGACCTACAGCGAGGGACAAGGTAAGACAGTGGAGAAAATATACCGTCATTGGTAGAGTATACATAGTGGAATAACAAATAGTAAACAGTAACAGAAGCAGTAATACTATACAAAAGAAGTAAACTATGGAAGACTGATAGTAATATAACTACTGAAGCATATATATGATGCATGTCACACGTATCTATGAAGGTAGAAAAACAAGCCAAAATTCTGGAAATATAGTAATGAAACCAAATGAATGAAAATTAAATAAAATACAACATCAATGCAAGCCTCAACATGGTCCCATGCTCTCCAAATCCAACAAAAATCAAGTACCTGATGAAGAAGGGCGCTTTAAATTATCTATACCAGCAACCATATAATCTATTTGGTAAACAATCATAACCCAAACATGGTGTGAGATGAATCCAAGTAGGCAAACACCAATAGATCCATGTCTAATATTAAGTGAATATATATAGTAGGCAATACACAGAAATGTACGAATAAACTAGGAAGTACTCAAAAGTAAAAAATCCTATAGTTTTCAATTACATTCATTATCATTTATTTATTATTAAAATTTTTGAATAAGGAGTCTTAGGATCTTGACAAAGCTCTAAATCCCTCTGTGTAATACAAACAATAAATGTCTTAGAAGACCATCTAAACAAACAGGTAAGACGAAGTCCAATCTTGTGATTCATCTTGACATGCTCTTCACAATCATTCAATCATTCACAAAAATCCTCTTGGAAATCTCTCACGATCTAACACCATGGTTACAAATGACCACCTGGGAATCTCTCATAGTTAATACCCCTAGGTCCACATGGAATCAATAATTTATACACGACCTCCAGGTAGCTCTCACGGTCAATACCCCCTGGGTCAAAAAAGTATAAATAATCATAAATGACATCATGGGTAGCTCTCATGGTTAATACCCCTGAGTCAAAGTATACACCAAGGCTCTAAACGGTCTTGTGTAAATAGACATGTAATGCCCCATAGTTTTCCTTGTCCAAGGATCTCAGAGTCCATTGGAAAAATAGTATGAATAACATAATAAGGCAACACATGTAATCCATAACAACTACAAGGATAACATTCACAAGCATAACACATGAATTTTATATAATCAACCAAACTCCATCCTAATAAATTCATGGAATTTAAATAAGGTACGCCTCAGAGTAAACCTAGGTCAAACATCCATAAACTATGAAACAAGGGAATACAACAATAGGGTGTCCCATAAACAAGGGTATAAAATCTTACAGATAGGAAACAACCCTAAACTAATCAACCAACCCATATCAGGTATTAAACAATGTCAAAATCCAAAATACACAATACCCCAAAGATGGGTATTCTGCACTTTAAGCATGTGTAATTCAAATACAATTGAAGTGAGGAACAAACCACCTACATTGATGTTGTACAATGAACACTCTTGAACTTCAGAACATGAATCGGCTTAGAATGATGTAGATATACAAAAAGGATAAAAAAATAAACCCTCAATAACTCACGAGAGTGTAGGAATTAAGATGAAAGGATCTTGGGAAAGAGAGAAGATGTTGGTGAGAATCCAATGCATCTAGAGATGTCTCAATCAGATCTCCAAGGGGGAACCAGGAGGATCTCGAAGTTCTTCAGTTGTTCATTGCTCTCATGTACGAACTAAGGGGAGAAGTAGTGTTTTATGGAGTTGATAAGAGACCCCACTCGGACTCATCAATTAAAAATAAAAGTACAGAATGTTCATTTAATTTATGCACCGTGTACTAGACTCAACCAGCCCCCACTTTAGGTGGTTAGCAAGGTCTCCTAAATGGCCATGTACTCTACCAATATATAGCCAATACACGACTACACCCAACAACTTGGTACATGACATGTACACATGTGTACACGGTGTGTACTTAGAAAATTTTACCATTTCATAATTTTTCATCAAACAACAACATGAAATAATGATCCATACCCGAAATGAAGATCCAGGTTCATAAAAACTTCTCCACTTATAAAAATTTGTCTCCAAGTTTCCCTACCAAGGGTGGTGAAGAATAAACGTCAAAAAACTCTTGCCACTAGGATCGTATGTAGGCCTCCCTCTCCCATGTCTCACCCCGTACTCACCAGTGCTACCATTCCACCCATACCAGAGGAATATATTGTCCATGGATAACCTTCATGATATGATCCAAAATCCTAATAGTGTTCTCCTCGAAGGATTCATCCACCTCCAACTCAGCCTCCTCGGGTTGGAAAACATGTGACATGTCTGAAAAGTAACATCGTAGTTGAGAAACATAGAAGATGTCACGCATATCCCAGTACCTTTGAGGTAACTACAACCTATAGGAAATCGTTCATACCCTCTATAAACCTCAAATGGCCCGACGTATCTTGATGAAGTCTTCCCCTATCTCATAATCCTCTTGTATCCCATCCTCAGTGTGAAACATAAGAAAACCTGATCCTCGACCTCGAACTCTAGAGGTTGTCTCCATCGATCATCATAAGATTTATTCTGAGACTCTACAATATCAATCCAATTTGAAATCAAATACACCGGCTCAGTGGTCTCTTGGACAAGATGAGGTCCCAGCATAGCTGCCTCTCCTTCCTCCAACCTACGTAGGAGTGATCAGCATATCCTACCGTACAAATCCTTACAAGGTTCCATCTGAATTGTTGCTTTAAAAATGTTATAATAGGAAAAATACACTATGGGTATATTTATCTACCAATATCCCCCGAAATCTAGGAGGAATTCTTGAATAATTTCCTCCAAAACCAAAATCGTGCACTAGGACGGACTATATCTCTAAGTATAGTATGCTATACTCAGAATTACATGTGTACCCAAAGCCCTCTATAGTCCCAACCACACATAAGAAGTAAACCAAGCATCCCTATCTGAAATTATAGAGTGCAGAACCCCATGAAAACGTACAATATCCCAGATGTACAACATTCCCAACTCATCAAAATTGAAGGTTTCATTAATCAGTAGGAAGTGTGCAACCTTCAAGAGCCTATCGATAACAATGCATATTGCATCATTCCCTCGAGGTGACCTCGGTAAACCTGTCAAAAAATCCATCACGAAATCATTCCACTTACACTCAAGAATTATTAACTACTATAATAGTCATGTTGTTCACTAATGCTCTTCCTTCACCTACTGACAGGTGGAACATCTCATAAAAAAACTAGCAACATCCTTTTTCTTACCAGGCCACTAATAATGATGATGTAGATCTTGATACATCTTGGTGACTCCAGGATGAAATACCCATGATGTGGCATGAAAAGTTTAAAAAATATCCTTCCATATGTCTAGTGACACCCATACGCACCCCTGAAAATGAAATTCCCAATCATCATCTATGGTCAACCCAGTAGTACGGTCCTCACCTGACACACTCTCCCATAGGACTAGGCCTTCAGAAAATAATTTCTACCTTATTCGCACTCGGTCCAGTAGAGTAGAGGTAATAGCTATATAAGAAAGAAACATCTTCCCTTTTCTATCATGTACCTCCAAATGTATATCAATGAATAGATCCATATGCTACCACTCACTGTTATCCCGCTGAACTACTAGTATCCGAGTCCTCTTTCTTAACACATCAGCCACTGTGTTTTCATTCCCAAGGATGTTGGAAAGCTCAAATTCGGAGGAATGAAGGTACCCAACCCACTTTTTCTACCTCAAATTCAGATCTCACTGAGTAAAGATATACTTGATGATCTTGTGTTCAATTTATACCAAAAAATTTTCTCCCAAAAGATAATGTCTCCAACATCACAAATAATGCACAACTGTAGCTTACTAAATAATGTGCGTCAAGTAATTCCTCTTATTTGTCCCCAACTACTAAGACTCATACACAATGAATCCTTCCTCCGGCATGAGAACTACTCCCATACCAATACGTGATGCATCATAGTAAATGGTGTAACTCTTTCTTGACTCTTAAAAAATTAACATCAGTACTGAATTCAATTTCCCTTTCATCTTCTAAATGGTTTAATCACAGGAATCTATCCACATGTACTTTTTACCCTTATTAGTTAGGCCCATCAGTGGTGATGTTAAGTTGGAAAAGTATTGTACAATTCCCTTTTAGTAAATATCTAGCCCTAGAAAACTTTGTACCTGAAATATGTTCTTCTTCTACTCACATGAAACTACCCATATAACTATCTCTAGGTCTACTAATACTCCTTCATTTGATATTACATAACCCAAGAAGTGAATCTGGTCCATACAAAAGTTTCATTTTGAGAGCTTGACAAATAATTGATGCTCTCTTAGTGTACGAAATATGATCTCATGATGGGGGACATGTTCGTGTCGAGTGTAAGAGTACACCAAGATATCTTCCATGAAAACTACCAAAAAATAATCCTAGTAAGGATGGAACACTCAGTTCATTAGTTCCATAAAAACTATCAATCTATTTCTAAGACCGAATGGAATTACCAAATGCTCGAATAGACCATACCTACTCCAAAAGGCTATAATTGGTATATCTGGTGGTCAACTGTGCAACTGATAATAAATGGATCTTAAGTCGATCTTTGATAAAACCCAGGCCCACTGAATCTGTTCAAAGAGGTCATCAATCCTCGGCAAGGGATATCTCTTCCTGGCTATCAACTGGTTTAGATTCTGATAATCTACACAATGTATGAGGGTACCATCTACCTTCTTCGCAAAAAGGACAGGTGAACCCGAAGGAGAAGTATTGGATTGGATGAAACCCTTTTCCTAAAACTCTTCTATCTCTTTATTGAGTTCCTGTAACTATGGTGTAGCCATCCTATAAGGAAGAATAGACACCGATGTCACTCCTGGAACAATATCAATAGATAAATCTACCTCTCTATCTCCATAGGTAAACCTAAAAAGACTTCTGGAAAGAAATATCTGAAATGATAAACCACTGGAGGAAAGTCCATTTGTAAAGACACCTGGTCATTCAAATATAGACTAGAAATCTAGGCTTTAATTTCTCTCAACCAATGATTCTCGGGTCCTACTATGCTCACCAAGAAATCCCATTCTCTCTTGGGTAGAAAAGACCCTAACTCTAGTGACATGAAACTCACCCTACGACAATAGCAGTAAAAAAGGGCCTGGAAGGATACCAACCAGTACATTCCAATAATGTCATCAATTCCTTCCATAATTAATAAATATACATCCAAAAAGAAGTGACACCCACAAACCTCAAGAGGGCACTCCTTGCACTGATGTACACTATCTATCCTAATCCCCAACAGAGTAACTATGGGAAGACCTTATATCAAAAAGATCAGAAGCTAAAACATAGGCAACTAGAATAGTACCTCTAACTGTAGATGGTATGGGATCCTTCCCCTATTGGGACTACTCCACTACAAAAGTCAAAACTATACCAAGACCATGTGACTCTACCTGACTACCCTGAGATGATCTAACCTATTGTCACTGAAAACCTATAGCTTGAATACAATGGTCACGACCACCTCCTCAGCCTGAACGACCAAACTAACTCCAGTTCCCTAACTAAAGAGAAATCAGTGGTCCTTCTCCTGAATGTGTAGTCAAAACAGATCCTCATTCCCCAGCTACTGGTGAGAAAAACTAGAAAAAATGCTAAAGATAACACATCTTGGTGTATGTTCGGCACACAGTTGGGTCTCTCGGGAACTAAGGTCTCAAGTTCCCACTCTCCCTACACTGGTAGCACCTCACCTAGCTACCTTTAGATACATCCTTACTATTGGAATCAATGCATGATGACTCCCTTCTTCACTTCCTACTATCTTTAGGAGTACCAGGCCTGGATGCTAAACCACCATGTCTCATTATTCCCAACTCCCTCAGATTGCACTCAGTAATCAGCACCTGGTTCACTATAGTTGCCACCAAGGTCTTATTGAAAACATTCACCTCTGATCGGATGTCATACCTAATACCACCCTCAAATCTCCTTTCCTAGGATAACTCATCACCTCCCAGAACAGGTGTGAAGCACTGAAGCTCTATGATACTTGAAGAGTTGTCCAACAATGAAAGAGATCCCTACTCCAAATTCATGAAATCTCGGGCTCAGTCATCCCACAACGTCTTGGGGAAGATGTAATCATAGAAGGTCCTTTGATACTCTTCAAAAGCCATATCCTGATGACTTCCTGCCTATGAGATAAAATCCCACCATATTTTGGAAGAATCACGTAGCATATACGTCTCAATATTCACCCTCCACCCTGGAGGTGTCTCTATATGGTCGAATATGGAAATCATGGCCACCAACCATGACTTGGTATCCTGCGGCCCTCCATCCCATGCAAAAGTGGGGGGATGCTACTGCTGAAACACTCACGTCAACTCTGCCATAGTTAGGGCAGGATGTGGTGCACCTTGGAAAGTATACATCATCTTTATTAATACTTCATGGAACTGTACATCATCACCATGGTTTGGTATAATAACTACTACCAAGATATGAACAATGGGAGGATCTATTGTCAGTCCATGTTCTTCCATTTCCAGTGTATAATCATCACCCTAAACCTGGCGTACAACTGAAGAATGTCTTGGTGGCATGACTTTACAAGGTAAAATGAACACCTCAGTTTAAGAATATCAAGTAATGTAACATAAATGTGCAATAAAGTAACATAAGAAGAAAAATATTCATGATTTACATAACAGGGTTACACGGCGTGTACAACAACCACACGACAGATTCTCTTATTCTATAACATGGGAATTTAACTCTATCAACCTAGTTGCGTAACACCCCAAACACATGATGTTTTCTTCCTTAGACATGGTGTGTACTTGAATTTTCCTTATGGCCAATGTTCTTCTACATGGAAAGAACGACATGGTTCTCTCCTGATGTAACACTACACAACGTGTTCACCCTAGAAATAATGTGTACTACTTAACTTCTCTCCACCCGTCTAATTAGTACCAAGGCAAGATACATGGTAGATCATCACATGACGTGTACCATCTAGACACGGTGTGTACCATTTGAATTTCAACCACCCGGGTCATTAGTTACACGGCTATTTACTACATGGAGGGCTCTCTCAATACATGGAGTGTACATAAGAAAAGTTGTTTCCTCCAAAACAGAAGAACACAAGGAGTGTGTTCATAACATCACACATCATGTTGTCTGGGTTTTAGAACATTAGGCCTCTGAAACATTTATTGCACCCATAAAAACATAATTTTATTTCCAATTTATGAAAAATTTCAACCCATGGGAGCCCATACTCCCCACGAATCAATGTTTAGAATCCTTTGTTACATCATACCTTGAAAAAAATCAATTAAAGTTCAAACATGATCCATCAAACTCTGATCCAAGACGACCCATAACACCTCTAGGACCAACATTTGGCGTCCATCCAAAAGAAACAATACAATTTCCAATACCCAATCAAAATAGCAGGTATTTTATCATGGCATATATCACAACATCATTCATATCTAGAACAACATCTATCACAACAACATGTAATCTGTAATTCTCCCTAAATGACATGACAAGAATACATGAAATGTGATCTCTAGAACGTTCTTATATGATGCATTAGATGGAATACCCTCATCTCATCAGGTTTCAATTGAAATATAACCAAAATGGTATAAATCATAAAATCACAAAATAAGTGAATCACGCAACTGTGAAATCAAATCAACTGTAACAATTGAAAAATCTAGAAAAAATTTCAAAATAATAGGTAAGTTGGATATTACATATACATAGGTTATCTACTTCTAAGAACATCTTGTTATCAACTACTTATTCCTTCATATCCCTATCTAAAGGCTTAAAATAGTAAAACAATATACAAAGAACCTCCTCTAAAACAACTTTGTAACGTCTCTATTCCAGTTTCCTCCAGTACCTTATACATAATTTTATTTTATTATAAATATGTTACAACCATATTCATTATTCTATCCATCCTATAAATGAAAAAGTCACCATACATGTGTACGTACGACTTACCGTCTCCACGAGCGCGATGAGATTCATTCCCCATTGTAACCATTCAAGAATAATTTTCATTTTATGATTAAAAATAATTTTTATGAACATAATATGATTCGGTATATGAATCAAAGACATCCTATCCATAATAAACAAGGCTTACGTTACCAAGCATATAAAGGAAAATGAATCATTTAACACCTAAAATGATGATACTAAAAAAATATTATTAACAAATCAATATTATAGGATCATATATGATATCATATTTATGTATATAGTTCTTGTATAATTTAATAAAAATGATTCAACTATTATACAAGAGGTTAACATACCCTCGACCAAGGAAAAGTACAAGGTAAGGGTTAATACTACAATCTCCTTACTTATCTGAGGTTGTTAATACGTAAGTATCTACTAGGACCTCATTATTATCCACATCCTGTTTTCTTAAAAATTTAATTCAAAACATTCTTACTATTTACTAGAATATGAGTTAAATTCATTTATACCCTTATTTGACCATATATTTTTTGAAAGGAATCTTTCCATTGTTTTCCAAACAAGGTACTTTATGACCATTTCGACAAAATTAAAGTAAGAATGTCTTTTTTTAACTTATACGGTGGGTGCGGCTATTTTCTACTATTATAACATCGTTGAATCTTCCCATACAGGATTATAAGAATATTTTAAAAATAAATGTTTTCTTTTATAATTATATAACTTTTAAATGACTTCAAAATAGAATGATGTATTTCTCTAAAAAGTTTTTATTTCATCTATGTCAACATCCTTTGATGGATTTTAAGATTGTTTGAAGTTGATTTATTATGATAAAAAACATCCATATTGTATTGAAGGTTTTGTGAAATTTTTGATTTTGGATGTGCTATTTTTACACCATTCATGGTTTATAGATAATGTATTGACATTTCGTATGCTAGTTTTAATACGAATGTTTATGTTATGTGTAAACCTTTACATATGAGGGATGAATTAGACTTAGTAAGTGACGGGTGGAGCCCGATATAGCTCCTCTATGCATCGGTAGGTCTCATAAGAAAAACTAGTTTCTTGGAACAAGGCCTTGACAAAATATTATTTTTATTCTTGGCACAAGTCCTTGAATATGTGGTTATGAAGTCTAGCATTATTCATTCCATAATTATGAAATTGGATATTAATATTTCATGTGATTATTTGACTAGTATAATATCTATGTGAATAAGTAAATGGAATTATTTGAATTATATTGGCTATATTATTCATATGTTTATGTTTGAAAGGCTTATGATTTAGTCTTATACATTTCCTTAAATGTTTATTCTTATTTATGAATGTTTCTGCTATATTGTTATCCTTACTGAGCATCTGAGCTCACCCATTTATATGTTTTATTTTCTCCAGGATGAAAAGAAGTATATTATGACTGACCTATGGGGATAGTCTAAGGGATATTCTAAGTGATATGAATGTGGTCAATGGAGACAAGTTGTTGTTGTTGTTTTTCATTTTATAATGTAATGTAAAACTTTTGAATGTATCTAGTACTTACAAGGCTACTAAATAGAATGGTATTTTCAGATTTGATCCCTTCTGATCATTCCAATGTTATGTAATAATACATCGACTCTAGTTAATTGGGGTCAGGGAAATACAGTTAGTATCAGATGAAGTTTAGTACAAACCTTGGAAGCTAGAGTTAGAAAAACTCTGATTAGAGAACATTACCCTAAGTTAATATTTGAGGAGTAGTATACAAGAACTTCCTAGAATTTTGGTAATGTATAGATTTTGTTAGTTTTCCAAGAAATAAATCCATGTCTAGATACGAGAAGGTAGAGGCAGATCTAGCACATATGTACCTAGGGGTAAAACACGAAAACACTACTTTGATCTAGACTCGAACGGGAACCGGTGCATGACAATGGGCCTTGCTGCACTCTTGGTTACGACACTCCCAGGTGATATGCTTAGGATAATTCACATTTTGTTTACAAACCATTATGAATTATTTTTGAGTATATACCTCCTAAAAGAATTGTTTTTATGTTTATGGATTATATCCATAAACTGTTTAATTTATGTTAAGTGTTTTACAAGTTTGGAATTATGTATTGTGATTCATAATCTATTCTATTGTATGCCATTGTTTAGAAATGGTGCATATTGGAAGGAATGGAAAACATATAAACGCACGTAATCCATGTATGTATTTCCTGTTGTACCCCACTCTCTTGGATTTTAATGATCACAATCACTCTCATAGTGATCTAATGTTGTTTCAAGTGTTCTTGTTAATAGGCATGATTTCAGGAGCAAGAAGTGGCAAAAAAAAGGAAAAGTGGACTGATTTCAAGACCACCGGCCAGCCGGTGTAGGACCACCGGCCCGCCGGTAAGGGCACCGGCCAGCCGGATCCAGCCCATCGGCCAGCCGGTGGACAAGGCAGAAGGGCTTTCCCTCTGCCAGGTGCCACCGGTCAGCCGGTGCCTGGCCACCGGCCAACCGGTGGGTCCAGACAGAATGGGAAGCCTTCTGTCCAGACCACCGGCCAGCCGGTGGACTCCTCACCGGCCAGCCGGTGGAACCCCTTGGAATAGTGAGACCTACTGTCTCACCACCGGCCAGCCGGTGGGCTTCTCACCGGCCAGCCGGTGGCTGCTGGGCAGTTGCTCTCTCCACCCTCCAAGGCACCGGCCAGCCGGTGGACAAGCACCGGCCAGCCGGTGAGCAAAGTCAAACTAGCCGTTGGAGCTTGACCAGACTTGTCTACTTGATCCCCAACGGCTCCAAAAGCCCTCCAACGGCCATATTGAAGCATTTGGGAGTATTCCTCCTATAAATAGACGTCCATGGATGCCGGGAACACTACCGATCATATACCAAAGCATACCAAAGCTATTTTGATCATTTGAGGCTCCTACGACAATTCTCAAAGGCCACTTGGGATCCAATTGCCACCCTTGAAGCTTGGGCTGCCTCTACATCAACTACACTCACTTCTTGGCGCTCAAGGCTTCCTCTAGTTTGTTCTAACTTATTTACTTCAATTGTTTAGTTCTTAATTGGGTTTGTATTAAAACAAACCACCCGTTTTCTTTCTTCTTTCAATTTGGGTTTCTTGCTACAACCAATATAAAAAAGCAAGCTGTAAGAGGGTGATCTAGCCTACCTTAAAACGGCTAGTGGGTTTCTTGCTATAACCATTAAAAAGCAAGCGGTCGTATAAATCTCCCAACGGTTGAGTTGGGAGCGGAGACGTAGGCTTGAGTTTAAAGCCGAACTCCGTTATCAATTGTGTCTTGCCATTTTACTTTCCGCTGCATTTAAATTTGTTTTAAATTGTTAATTAATTTTAAAAAGGCAATTCACCCCCCCTCTTGCCATCACCTCCGACCCAACATTTGGTATCAGAGGGAGCGTTTGTGTAATACCTTAACCGGTTACAAACGAAAAATCCATAGTGATGGCTTCTTCCTCCCAAGCACCCGAAGGGTATTCCATGACTCGGGCTCCATACTTCGATGGAACCGATTACACATATTGGAAAACACGAATGATTACTTTTCTTAGGAGTATTGGCTATCCTATATATAGAATTGTTATGCAAGGCTACACTCTTTCTAGTAAGGATGAATCTAATTGGACCCCCGAAGATATTGCCAATTTTGAGCTTGATGGCAAAGCCATGAATGCTCTTCATTGTGGGCTAGACCGTAATGAGTTTAATCGTATTTCTACTTGCACCACCTCACACGAAATTTGGAAGCTTTTGGAAGTGACCCATGAGGGCACTAACAAAGTCAAAGACACTAGGTTAGATATGTATCGTCAAGACTTTGAGAGTTTCACAATGCACCCACACGAGTCAATCACCGAAATGTTTACTCGTTTTACTGATGTTTGCAATGGGAGAAAGTCCCTTGGTGATGATGTTTCAGCAGAAACAATGGTGAAGAAAATTCTTTGGGTCCTACCAAGCTCTTGGGCACCAAAGGTGACGGCAATCCAAGAAGCGAAAGATGTGAAGAAGATGCCGGTTGAAGAACTCATAGGGTCACTCATGACTTATGAGATTACCATGAAAAGACAAGCCGATAAAGAAGGAAAGATCTTCAAGGAGAAAAAGAACATTGCTTTCAAGGCAAAGGAAGAAAGCTCCTCCGATGATAGTGAATCCGAGATGGCTCAACTAGCAAGGAAAATGAGCAAGTTCATGAAGAAAAAGAAGAAATTTCAAAAGGCACGAAAGGAAGAGCCAAAGGCGGGAAAAGAAATCACCTGCTTTGAATGTGGAAAGAGAGGCCACATCAAACCGGAGTGCCACATTTTCAAGAAAAGGTTAAAAGAAAAGAAAGACAAGAAGGCCTTCAAAGCATCAACATGGAGTGCAAGTGATGACTCCATGTCATCAAGCGACTCAAGTGATGAAGGTGGAAAATGCCTAATGGCAGTTGATGAGGTATCCTCTTCTCACTCTTCTTCTCACTCTTCTTCCTCATCTTCTTCTTTTAATAATAATATGTCTTATGAAGAACTTCAAAATGCAAGAGATCAATTAGAGGAAGGTTTTCACGAACTTACCTCTAAATTTTTGACCTTGAAAAAGAAAAACAAAACTCTTATTTCCGAAAAAGACAAACTTCTCAAAGAGAATGAGGAGCTTGCCCTTAAAGTCAAAAATATTCCAGATGTAGATTCTTTAAATTCTACCATTAAGGATTTGAAGGAATCTCTTGCCAAGTTCACCCAAGGTGAACAAAACTTAACTAAATTGCTAGGTTCTCAGCGTTCGGCTAGAACCACACATGGACTAGGCTATAACAAGCAATCCACTTTTTCTAGAGCACCCACTACTTTTGTAAGGGGGAGCTCTCAATACAAATTTTGTAATTATTGTAAAAAGACCGGTCACATGATTTATGAATGTGATTGTAAAAATGCTAGGTATGGAAGACCCAAATCTATTACCTACTCGGATGAGTATCATAGAAGGAATCCCTCTAGAACATTATGGGTTCAAAAGTCTCTTTTTGCTAATCTTTCCGGACCCAAACTTATATGGGTACCAAAATCTCTTCTTTCTTGATTTTGTAGGATAAACGCCAAAAGAGCAGGACCTCTAAAGGCTCATGGTATCTCGACAGCGGTTGCTCAAGGCACATGTGTGGCGATCCCTCCGAGTTCAACTCACTTGAAGAATTCGATGGAGGATATGTCACCTTTGGTGATAACTCAAAAAGCAAGATCGTCGGAATAGGTACCATTGGTTTTGGTAGCTCCTCTTTTATTAAAGATGTTTTATTAGTTAAAGGTTTAAAGCATAATTTAATTAGCATTAGTCAACTTTGTGATAGTGGTTTTTCAGTCAATTTTCAAAATGATTTATGCAATGTGTTTGATTTTCAAAACAAGTTGATATTTTCTGCTTCCCGTTCTCAAAATGTTTACATTATTGATTTAAAATCTCTAGCTAGCCAAAATGTTAAATGTTTAAGTGCTCTTGACAATGAGTCTTGGCTTTGGCATAGAAGATTGGGGCATTGTAGCTCTCATTCACTTCTAAAGCTTAATAAGAACAAGCTCATTCGTGACCTTCCTAAACTTAAATTTAAGAAAGATTTGATTTGTGAGCCATGCCAACTTGGTAAGCAACACAAGTCTTCTTTCAAATCTAAGAAGGAAGTGTCCACCTCAAAATCTCTTGAACTCCTTCATCTTGATCTTTTTGGTCCTACTCCCGTAGCAAGCTTAGGTGGAAAATCCTATACCTTAGTTATTGTTGATGACTTTTCTCGTTTTACTTGGGTTTTCTTCTTAGCCCATAAGAGTGATGCTTGTAAAACCTTTTTGAAATTCTCTAGGAAAGTAGAAAACGAAAAAGGATATAAAATCATATCTCTTCGTAGTGATCATGGTGGTGAATTCGAGAACAAAGAATTCGATGAATTGTGTTCCTCTCAAGGATACAATCACACCTTTTCTGCCCCTAGGACTCCTCAACAAAATGGAGTGGTTGAAAGGAGAAACCGAACTCTCCAAGAAATCGCTCGAACCCTCCTTAGTGAATTCGACCTCCCTCAATTTTTTTAGGGCCGAGGCGGTAAACACTGCTTGTTATACTATTAATAGAGTCCTTGTAAGACCCCTTCTTAAGAAAACCCCCTATGAACTTTGGAAAGGCAAATTGCCCAAAGTTGGTTATTTTAAAGTGTTTGGGTGTAAATGCTTTATCCTTAACACAAAAGATAACCTAGGGAAATTTGATGCCAAATCCGATGAAGGTATTTTTCTTGGGTACTCCAACTCAAGCAAAGCCTATCGTGTCTTCAATAAACGTTCTAAAACCATCGAAGAATCATCTCACGTCAAATTTGATGAAACTCTTCCAAAACCACACCCGGTCATTGAGGATGTTGAAGATAAGCTTGATAAGCTTCATTTGGATGATTCCTCTTCTCCTCCCAAGGAGGATGACCATCAAGAACCCTCTTCACCTACTTCGCCTTCCACCTTGCCTAAGGTTTGGAAACCTTCTAGAGACCATCCTTTAGAAAATGTCATAGGTGATCTTCAAGCCGGTACTCGAACTAGAAGATCTATCCTCAATGAAGTTGAACATCAAGCCTTCATTTCTCACCTAGAACCTCAAACCGTTAATGATGCCATTAATGATGAGAATTGGGTTCTTGCAATGCAAGAGGAACTAAATCAATTCTCTAGAAATGATGTTTGGACTCTTGTTGAAAGACCCAATGATCATCCAATTATTGGCACTAAATGGGTTTTTAGGAACAAACTTGATGATCAAGGGAACATAACCCGGAACAAGGCTCGCCTAGTAGCTAAGGGCTATAATCAAGAAGAAGGAATCGATTATGGTGAAACCTTTGCCCCCGTTGCTAGGTTAGAATCCATTAGGATCTTGTTGGCATTCGCCGCCCACTTAAATTTTAAGCTTTTTCAAATGGATGTTAAAAGTGCTTTTTTAAATGGTTTTATTTCTGAAAAAATCTTTGTTGAACAACCTCCCGGTTTTGAAGATCCAAAATTTCCAAATCATGTTTTTAAGTTAACCAAGGCTCTTTATGGCTTAAAGCAAGCCCCTCGGGCTTGGTATGAGCGGTTAACAAAATTTCTTTTAGAAAATGATTTTAAAATGGGTCAAGCCGATTGTACCCTCTTTTTAAAACGCACTTCAAAAGATCTTTTAATAGTCCAAATTTATGTTGATGATGTTATCTTTGGTTCTACCAAAGAATCTCTTTGTACTGATTTTTCAGATTTAATGAGAAAAGAATTTGAAATGAGTTTTATGGGAGAATTGAAATTTTTTCTTGGTTTTCAAATTTTTCAAAATTCAAAAGGTATTTCTCTAAGCCAAAGCAAATACACAAACGAGCTTCTAAGTCGTTTTGGTATGGATCAAGTAAAGGAAATTAGTACACCCATGAGTACTTCATGTAAGCTTACGTTAGACGAAGCCGGGAAACCGGTGGATAACAAGCTTTATAGGAGTATGATCGGGAGTCTACTTTACCTAACTGCGACCCGTCCTGATATCATGTTTAGTGTTTGCCTTTGTGCTCGTTTTCAAGCCAATCCTAAAGAATCCCATCTTAAATCGGTCAAAAGAATTTTCAAGTATTTAAAAGGATCCAAAAATCTTGGTTTATTTTATCCCTCAAATACTTCTTTTGAACTATCTTCTTATTCGGATGCTGATTTTGGTGGATGTCAATTAGATCGTAAGAGTACTAGTGGAACCTGTCATCTGCTAGGCAAGTCCCTTGTTTCGTGGAGTAGCAAGAAGCAAAATTGTGTTGCTCTTTCTACTGCCGAGGCCGAGTATGTAGCCGCTGGCAATTGTTGTGCCCAAATTATTTGGATGCAACACACTCTCTTGGATTATGGTCTTTCCTATGATCATGTCCCAATTCGGTGTGACAACACTAGTGCCATTAGTATCTCTAAGAATCCAATACAACATTCTAGGACAAAGCACATAGACTTAAGGCATCATTTCCTTCGTGACCATTTTCAAAAAGGAGATATCACTTTGGACTTCATTTCCACTGATTTCCAACTAGCTGATATCTTTACCAAACCGCTCCCAGTTGACCGTTTTGACTTTATTAAAGGGGAGTTAGGAATGATTCGTCAATGAGCACTATTAAATATTTGACTTTCTTGGCTTGCCTATATTTTATTTTTATTAGAATTTTTTTTTTTTTTTTTTTTTTTAAACTTTTTTTTAATTCTGTTTTTTATATTTTTTATGACTTTTGGCACCACCGGTCAACCGGTGGTACACCACCGGTTAACCGGTGGTGTCGGGTTTTGCTTTTTGGGCCGACCCGAGGAAGGGTTAAAATCAATTTTAAAACCCTTCCTCCCTCATTTCTCTCCTCTCTCTCGGGCAGCCCCTCCCAAAACCGAAGCTCCTCCTAACCCTAGCCTCCCTTCTTGATTTTTGACCTCTCAAAACTCCTCTATTCTCTCCATCTCTCTCTTTTTAGCTCCTTTTGCCATCATGGGACCTCGATCTTCACGCAAAGGGAAGGGCATTGCTCAAGACGCTCCTCCTCCTCCTTCCATCCCTCAACTCCCGGACATTTGGCATGATAAAGTCATTTTGCCGGGTAGAATTATTGATTATTCTTGGCTCTCTACTGCTCGTCTTGAGCTTTTCTCGATTATTGAGTATCAACATTGGCATTCTTTCTTTGAACCCCCTGAGAAGGATGTCATTTATCCACTCCTAGTCAAAGAGTTCTATGCTCATTTGACATGGTCCGTTTCTGATGACATTGATACCATCTCCTCCACTGCTCTTGGGGAACCCATCACCATCACTTCATTGGAGATTGCCCGGATGTTGGGGGTTCCTCATGTTGGACCCCATGCTTTTGCTCAGGGGGAGTTTCCACGGGACCGTGAGTTTGATGTAGCTGAAGCCCTTGAGCATCTCACAGGGCAGCCCACAAATCCCATTGTCAAGCTCTCCCAGCTTTCTCCTAATCATCGAATTGTTGAGCGCCTCATCCAAACTTCTCTTGCGCCCCGTATCGGGGATCATGATAATGTCAAATTCATTGACATTTATCTTCTCTCATTTATCACCCGAGGCATTCACTTCAATTTGGTCCGGTTTCTGTTCCGGGCAATGACTTATGTGGCTGAGCACCCGCGCCGGTCCAAAACTCTACCCTACAGTCGCTTCTTGACTAAAATCTTTTCCTTTCTTGATGTGCCTCTACATGCTACTTCCTTCGAGCAGCCAACGAAGGATAGCATAGTGAATTTTATGATGGTGCAACGGATGAACATCCGTTGGCACCCTTGGCGTCAGGAATGGATTGTGGACAAGGACGGTCTTCTCAAGGCCTATTCTCCTCAAACTCATTCCCATCCTCCTGCCAATGCCATGCCTCCTGCTATCGCTGCTGCCTATCCCCTTTCAGACAGTGAAGATAGTGATGATGATGAAGAGGAAGGCAGTGGTGACAGCGAAGATGAGGCTGATGCTGCTGCTGATGAGGAGGCTGGAGAGGGTGATGATGCACCTGAGCCTGCTGAGGCTGTGCCCCCTCCTACTGATGCTGGTGGCTTGCCGGTGACGGCTGACCAGTTCCTACGCTTCCAGGATCAGATTGAGACTCGGCTGGACTTGCAGTTTTCATTCTTCAGCTCTCAATTTGATCAGCTCCACTCACGGATTGACTCTCTAGATCGTCGCTTTGAGGCGGTCCAGGCTCCTCCGGCTCCTCCGACCTCCAGGCGCCGCCGTCCCTCTCGGCCCTCTAGGAGTGATTAGAGCCGTTCTTGTTTTTGGCTTTTCTTTGTATTTGTTTTTTGAATTTTCTATGTAACAGTTCGTCTTTTATAAAATTCAAGTTATCATATCTTTCATCTTTTTTTTGCCATTGCTTATTAGTGTTTTTCTAATTTTTTCTTTCGTACTTTTCCTCCTATTTTGATAATCCCAAAGGGGGAGAAAACCTCTCTATTACATAGCTTTTTATTAAAATGCTCTTTTTACAAGTTCCTTTTTAAGTTTTTGATGTCATCCAAATCTGTTTTAAATGGTTAAGTTATTATTTTTAATTGATTTCTTTAAAAAATGGCATTTGGTTGCAATTTCAAAAACTGACCTTTATTCAGTATTTCAATGCTTTCAAGAACATTATATTTGGCACGTCTCTAAGTTTTCCAAGTTCAAATTGTTTATTTAAAGTTTTCAATTGACATACCTTTTTTTAAAGCTTTCATCCCTTTTTTAAAGTTTTCTTTTTTGTGATTGTGATCATCAAAATAGGGGGAGATTGTTGTACCCCACTCTCTTGGATTTTAATGATCACAATCACTCTCATAGTGATCTAATGTTGTTTCAAGTGTTCTTGTTAATAGGCATGATTTCAGGAGCAAGAAGTGGCAAAAAAAAGGAAAAGTGGACTGATTTCAAGACCACCGGCCAGCCGGTGTAGGACCACCGGCCAGCCGGTAAGGGCACCGGCCAGCCGGATCCAGCCCATCGGCCAGCCGGTGGACAAGGCAGAAGGGCTTGCCCTCTGCCAGGTGCCACCGGTCAGCCGGTGCCTGGCCACCGGCCAACCGGTGGGTCCAGACAGAATGGGAAGCCTTCTGTCCAGACCACCGGCCAGCCGGTGGACTCCTCACCGGCCAGCCGGTGGAACCCCTTGGAATAGTGAGACCTACTGTCTCACCACCGGCCAGCCGGTGGGCTTCTCACCGGCCAGCCGGTGGCTGCTGGGCAGTTGCTCTCTCCACCCTCCAAGGCACCGGCCAGCCGGTGGACAAGCACCGGCCAGCCGGTGAGCAAAGTCAAACTAGCCGTTGGAGCTTGACCAGACTTGTCTACTTGATCCCCAACGGCTCCAAAAGCCCTCCAACGGCCATATTGAAGCATTTGGGAGTATTTCTCCTATAAATAGACGTCCATGGATGCCGGGAACACTACCGATCATATACCAAAGCATACCAAAGCTATTTTGATCATTTGAGGCTCCTACGACAATTCTCAAAGGCCACTTGGGATCCAATTGCCACCCTTGAAGCTTGGGCTGCCTCTACATCAACTACACTCACTTCTTGGCGCTCAAGGCTTCCTCTAGTTTGTTCTAACTTATTTACTTCAATTGTTTAGTTCTTAATTGGGTTTGTATTAAAACAAACCACCCGTTTTCTTTCTTCTTTCAATTTGGGTTTCTTGCTACAACCAATATAAAAAAGCAAGCTGTAAGAGGGTGATCTAGCCTACCTTAAAACGGCTAGTGGGTTTCTTGCTATAACCATTAAAAAGCAAGCGGTCGTATAAATCTCCCAACGGTTGAGTTGGGAGCGGAGACGTAGGCTTGAGTTTAAAGCCGAACTCCGTTATCAATTGTGTCTTTCCATTTTACTTTCCGCTGCATTTAAATTTGTTTTAAATTGTTAATTAATTTTAAAAAGGCAATTCACCCCCCCTCTTGCCATCACCTCCGACCCAACATTTGGTATCAGAGGGAGCGTTTGTGTAATACCTTAACCGGTTACAAACGAAAAATCCATAGTGATGGCTTCTTCCTCCCAAGCACCCGAAGGGTATTCCATGACTCGGGCTCCATACTTCGATGGAACCGATTACACATATTGGAAAACACGAATGATTACTTTTCTTAGGAGTATTGGCTATCCTATATATAGAATTGTTATGCAAGGCTACACTCTTTCTAGTAAGGATGAATCTAATTGGACCCCCGAAGATATTGCCAATTTTGAGCTTGATGGCAAAGCCATGAATGCTCTTCATTGTGGGCTAGACCGTAATGAGTTTAATCGTATTTCTACTTGCACCACCTCAGGTTATGCATAATAACCTTACCCGTATGAAGCACCCTAATCCATATTACAGAGGATAAATTTTAGACCACTTCATGAGGAAACAACCACCAGCATTCAATGGGAGTAAAAATCCATCAGTAGCTAAGCAATGGATAAATTCCTTTGAGAAAATATTTCATGCTTGGGGAGTAGCAAATGGGAAAAAATTATCATGTCAGTTTATCGCCTCACGGGAGATGCAGATCAATGGTGGTCATTAATCCAAAACACAAATGAAGATAAAGAAGTATCAAACATGTAATGGAGGGAGTTTAAAGATGTTTTCTTAGAAAAATACTTTCCTCGTGACCATCAAGTGGATATATAAAGACAATTTATGAGTCTGAAGAAAAATGAAGATGAGAATGTCACAAAGTATGAGGATAACTTTACAAGGTTAGAAAGGCATGCAGCAGATTATATACATAACCCAGGGAGTAAGATTGATTGATTATTTGATGGGTTAAAACCACTTATTCATCAAGCATTAGTCTCAAAATTCTTCTCATCGTATGAAGATATAGTCTCATGCACTCTCAAGATAAAAAAAGAATTCTCTAAGTCTTACGACAATAAAGCAAAGGAAGAGAAAAAGAGATTTTCTAAACACTTTGGAAATGTAAATAAGGGAATTAAGGGAAATTTTGAATATCTATGCTGAGATAAATGTGGGAAGAAACACCCTAGTACTTTCCTGAAGGGAATGAGAGTCTATTATAAGTGTGGTGAAAAAGGCCACCAAGCTTGTGATTTGAAGGGAAAGAAAGAGGTTATCAATGTTGAATGCTACAATTATAGAGAAAAGGGGCATTATTCAAATGAATGACCTAAGCACCAAGGGAACTTACCACAGAATAGGCCAAGGGAGAAAGGCCAAGCTTATGTGATCACTACTGCTGAGGTTGAAGATTCGAATGATTTGGTGGAAAGTAATTTAATGGTTTCCTCAAGTTCATCCAATGATTTATTTGATTCTGGATCATCACATTGTTTTCTATCTTCCCAGTTTTCTAAGAAAATTAGATATTTCCAATTTGACTTAACGAGGGAGTTGTCAGAAAAAACACCTAAGGGAAGTACCATTGCAACCATGTTTTGTGAATTAGTTCCCATTAGGGCATATAAATGTTCTTTATCTATTGATTTCATCATCATACCTATGATTGAATTTTATATAATCCTTTAAATGAAATGACTTTCATCCCATGATGTGAAAATTTATTGTAAGAACAAGGAGGTTACAATTTTTTATTATGATAAGGAGTACCTTATATTTATAGAAGAAACATCACCACCTGATTCTTATCTAGATCCACCCACTATAGCTCTACTAAATTCAATTATTGGGGAAGAAGATAATGAAAGAACTATTGGAGAGAAAAATAATGTTCAAATAGAGGACGTACTTATTGTGCCATAATATGTTGATGTGTTTCCATAGGTTTACCTAGATATCCTCTAGAATGAGAAATTGAGTTTTCCATTGATTTAATTTCTAGTTTAAGGCCCATATCAAAGACCCCTTATAGAATGTCCACTTTGGAATTAGTGGAACTAAATAAACGACTATAGGAATTGAGTAATAAGGGATTTATTTGCCCTAGTGTTTCTCCATGGGGATCCCCTGTCCTTTTTGTTAAGAAGAAAGATGGATCTATGAGGTTGTGCATTGACTACAAGGAGATCAACGCTATAATAATAAAGAACAAGTATCACCTACCTCTCATTGATGATTTATCTGATCAAATTAATGGAGCTCAATATTTTTCAAAGATTTACCTTCAATCTGGATACCATCAGTTGTGCGTGAAGAAGGAATACATTCCGAATATATCATTTGGAACCAGGTACATGCATTACGAGTTTATAGTAATGCCTTTTGGATTGAATAATGCACCCTCTATCTTCATGGATCTGATGCATAGAGATTTCAAGGAATATCTTGATGACTTTGTAGTGGTATTTATTTATAATATCTTGGTATACTCCAAAAGATATGAAGATCATGAAAATCATTTGTGCATTATTCTAAATACTCTTAGAAGAAATGAGTTATATGGGAAGTTTAGCAAGTGTGAATTCTAGATTCAGGAGATTTCTTTTCTTGGCCGTATTGTCTCTAGGGATGGAATCTCTATTGATCCTTCAAATACCAAGGTAATCCATGAATTTCCAGCACTAACGAGTATAATAGAGGTACGCAGTTTTATTGGTTTAGAAGGTTATTATCGATGTTTCGTCCTGAATTTTTCCAGGATGCCTAACCCATTAACCAAGCTCACACGTAAAGGGGTTAAATTTGTTTGGAAAAAAGAGTGTGAAGAATTTTTTGAAGAACTAAAGAGAATATTGACAACTTGAATTTCTAGAAAGGCTATATATTAATGATGTTGTAAGACTCTAAGGTGTACCCCTATCAATTTTTTATGATTGTGATCCCCATTTAAATCAAGATCCTAGAAACATCTTAAGAAGGATATGGATACTAAACTTCATTTGATCACTTCCTACCACCCTCAAACTGATGGACAATCTGAACAGACTATTCAAACCTTATAAAACATGTTTAGATCTTGCCCACTTGACTTTCAAGGTATACGAGATCAATATTTACCTCTAATAGAATTTTCCTATAACAATAGCTTCCATTCAAGTATTCATATGGCACCATATGAAGCGTTATATGGTAAGAGATGACGCACACCAAATTTTTTGGATGATGTTGGTGAAACAAAACCCGTAGGCCTAGAACTTGTTAAAGAAACATAGAAAAAGTGAAGATTATCCAAACCCACATCAAAGCATCCCAAAGTAGGAAAAATAGTTATATCGAAAACCGAATGAAGGACTTGGAATTTCAAGTAGGAGACCATGTTTTCTTGAAGGTATCTCCTTGGAAGGGTGTTATACACTTCGGTATAAAGGGTAAATTGAGTCCCAGGTACATAGGACCATTCAAAATTCAAGAACAAATTAGAGTTTTAGCTTATCGTTTGGAAATGCGACCAAGTCTCTCTAAATTTCATGATGTGTTACACGTATCACTGTTGAGAAAATACATGCCGTACCCAACGCATGTGATCACCTATGAGGAAATTGAATTCGAACCTGATCTATCTTATTGTGAAGAGCCTGTCAAAATTCTTTATAAAAGGGAACAAGTGCTAAGAAACTGGATGACTCGTCTGGTATAAGTTCTATAGAGAAACCATAAGATGGAAGAGGCAACGTGGGAACCCGAATAACTTATGATATAGAACCACTCGAATCTTTTTATGTAGTAAAATTCTTGAAATTTGGAGGACAAAATTATTTTAAGAAAGGGATAATGTAACACCCCAAGCTTCCACGGTACGTTTCTCTTTGAATAATGTAGTAGCATGCATTGTATGCAACTTGGAGTTTTTACACACCACGACCAATAAAAATAGTAGTTATGAATAGTAATACCCAAATTTTGAAATTTTATAATTATTATTTTTCAAAATGGACTTCATTTTTGGATTCGGAATATCAAAATTATCTTTGGGTGAATTTTTGGTATTTTTATGAGAACTTCAAATTTTTGAAGAATAGTGAAAAATGTTGTGTTATTGTTTAAAACAAACTTTTTATTGAAATAATTTGTTATTTTATTTTAATTTATTTTAGGAAAAAATTGATACATAATACCTATATATGTTCAATGTAATTAATTGTAGTCATTATATAATAATTTTAGATATATAAAATTTTATTGAACTTTTTGCCGTCTTTTACCCACCTTCTAGAGCATTTACAAATTTGCATAAAACATAATTTTACTGCATATTTGAGTTAAATTTTAAAAATATGAGAGACACAGTTGAAATCAGAAAGTAAAATTTGGTTCAATAAGATGAAAATAATTTTTTGGTGAATAGTGACTTTTGACTTTTATTTACCACTGTTAAAAGTAACTAGGGTAATTAAGGGTAAAAAAGATGTTATAATTACCCTAAAACATATCCTAATTCTATTGGATAAGTTTAATTCGACCAAAAAAAATTAGGAATAAAATATGATCCTTTTGGTCCACTTGGATTAGATTAGGACATTTATTATTATTTTATTTAAAGAAGAGTTAAAAGTGTTAAATTCAAAGTTTAATAACTAAACCATTTTTAATATAGGGTTACACACAATATAAATTCAATTATAAATATTAATCAGTAATCTAAAAATATTTCTTACATAATGGTATTTTCTTTATAAATTTTAGACATTAAAGAAATTAATTTATTTATGACACAATGATTATGCAGTACTTACCTTATTAATGAAATATTAAAATAATTGATATTATAAATATACAAATAAATGTAAATTGAGACTTATGATGACTTAAACAAATTTTCTATGTTAATATGACATCTTAGGGTTTATTAAATAATTTTTATTCGAAGTAATCATGCTGTTATGATTTTCAAAAAAACCAAATACTAAATAGTGTCAAAATTGACATAATTGTGTTTTAAAAAAAATACTATATTATTAATTGATGTAATATTACTAAAAATCTATGGTTCTGAAAAAGGGAATATATAAGGTTATATATTTTAATAATGAACCACTTTGGGTTCTATTTTCTTATTACACTATGTTTATTAACCATATAATATAAGAATACAAAGAGACATGGAAAATGTCAAACTATTTAACTAAGAGTTAAATCTAAAAGATAAGGTTAATATGGTGACCTAAACCTATCTAAAAACTATTGGTTGAGAGTTTTTCGACCCATACCCACCTTAGAATCTAAATAAATCATTTTTTTCCACTATAAAACGAAAAAGATTTTATTATAAAATAATATTTCAAGATTTTCCTAAAGTGACCCTCACATCTCTTATAAAATGGTACTTGCCCTTCTTTTACATTCACACCTCCAAATACATTTGGATCTACCAAACCTAGCCCAGGTATCCTCCAAACTTCCCTCACATTAACTTATAATCCTTAATTGGATCATAAATCCAACCTAATGAGCCCTTTTTATCAACTCGAAAGGAAACACCCGAAGAAGAGGTAATAATTTCACCACCCTCTGTCAAGTTCTTTTCTTCTTCCACTTCCTCTTTCTTTGATTCCATACCAAAATAATAACTCCAGTACCTTCTACATTCTGTGATGTTATTATAAATATGGTACAACCATATTCTTTATTCTATCCATCTTATAAATTACAAAGTCACCATACATGCGTACGTACGACTTACCGTCTCCACGTTGTAGTGTAGTTTGTTATTCAAACACTTCATTATTTTGGATGGGTATAATAATGAGTATAACTGATTTAATAATTAAAATAACATGTTAATTATTCATTATATATGATATACCAACCACTTACATATGATTCCACCATCAATATATTGATATTGTCACTCATGCGTTTGTACGGATTACCGTCTCCACGAATGCGATGAGATTAATTCCACATCGTAACCATTTAAGAATAATTTTCATTTTATGATTAAAAATTATTAATATCATTATTTATATGAATCAAATACATCAAATCCATAAAAATCATTCCTTACATAACCAAACATATAAAGAAAATCAAATCAGTTAACACCCTAAACGATGATACTACTGAAATATTATTAACAAAGCAATATTAGAGGATCTTATATGATTTCATATTTCTGTATATAGTTCTTGTATAATTTTATAATTATTATTTAACTATTATAGATGAGGTTAACATACCCTTGGACAAGTAAAAGTACATGGTAAGGGTTAATTCTACAATCCCTTTACTTATCTGAGGTTGTTAATACGTAAGTATCTACTAGGAAAACTTTATCATCCACATCCTTGTTTTCATAAAAATGTAATTCCAAACATTCTTACTATTTACTAGACTATGGGTTAAATTAATTTATACCCTTATTTGACCATATATGTTTTGAAATTAATCTTTCTGTCATTTTCCAAACAATGTACTTTATGACATTTTTGAAAAAATTAAGGTAAAAATGACTTTTTTTAACATATACGGTGGGCGCGGATATTTTCCACCGTTATAACATCATTGAAGCTTCCCATACAATCTTATAAGAAAATTTTCAAAAAAAATGTTTTCTTTTATAATTATATAACTTTTAAATTATTTCAAAATAGAAAAAGATATTTCTCTAATAATGTTGTGATTTCATCTTTGTCAACATCCTTTGAAGGATTTTTAGCTTGTTTGATGTTGATTTATTATGATACAAAACTTCCATATTGTATTGAAGGCTTTGTGATATGTTTTATTTTGGATGTTTTATTTTTACACCATTCATGGTTTATGGATAAAGTATTGACATTTCATATGCTAGTTTTAATATTAATGTTTATGTTATGTTTAAAACTTTTCATATGAGGAATGCATTAGACTTAGTAAGTA
Source organism: Viscum album (assembly GCA_963277665.1). Classification (NCBI taxonomy): domain Eukaryota; kingdom Viridiplantae; phylum Streptophyta; class Magnoliopsida; order Santalales; family Viscaceae; genus Viscum; species Viscum album. The sequence continues at coordinate 899,647,965 of OY728120.1, forward strand.
ACTGGTGGAGCCCGCAATTGCTCCTAGATGCATCGGTAGGACTCATGAGAAAACTAGTTTCTTGGAATAATTCCATGACAAAATCTTATTTTTATTCTTGGCAGAAGGCCTTGATTATGTGGTTATAAAGTCTAGCATTATGCATTCTATCATTATGAAATTGGCTAATGATATTTCATGTGATTATTCCACTAGTAAAACATCCATTGGAATAAGTAAATGGAATTATTTTTTTATATTGGCCATATTATGCATATGTATATTCTTAAAAGGATTATGATTTAGTCTTATACATTGCCTTAAATGTTTATGATTATTTATGAATGTTTCCACTATATTGTTATCCTTACTGAACATCTAGCTCACCCCTTTCTATTTTTTATTTTTCCCAGGATGCGAAGAAGTATATTATGACCGACCTGTAGGGATAGTCTAAGGTATAGTCTAAGGGATATGAATGTGGTCAATGGAGACAATGTTGTAGTTTTTTTCATTTTATAATGTAATGTAAAACTTTTGAATGTATCTAGTACCTCCAAGGCTACTGAACTAAATGGACTTTTTGGATTTGATCCCTTGTGATCATTCCAATGTTATGTAATAAAGAACCAACTCGGGGTAACTGGGGTCAGGGTGTTACATCATCATGGATGCTCAGAATGTATCTTGGGATCCAACAACCGAGCCTTGTGAAGAATTCATAGGATGTGGTAATTTAAAAATGGGTTTTTATGGGATTCCCATGATGCCATGAGTCCCTAGGATGACTGTCATGTCTAGGATAAAATCATTCGATCTTGGTTATTATATTTATTATGATTATTATAATGTTATTACTAGTTAACTCCAATTATTCATCCAATAAATCCTTATGTATTATCATGATGATTATGATGCTTAGCACACTTGGGATATATTCATTTTATATGTTGACATGGGCGATGATTCTAATTTTGGGATTTCCTAGGATACTTGGGAATCATCATTAATCCATTTATTATATTGGGAATTGGAGAGATTCCTAGGATGCCTGAGATTGGGTAGTTGAGATGTTCATGATGAGATATTTGGCCATTTGATACTAAGTTGTAGGGATACTTTTCCTACACTCTCAGATCCAATACATATATGATTTTGATGATATTGTGGAATTCATAGAGGCACCCCATCATTTTTAAAAGGTAGGTATGGTTGATTGAGGTTTCATACCCAAATATGGGAAAGGGTTTATTATTAATTTGATTCCAATAGTTTATTTATGGTTCTTAACATAGCATGTCACATGCACATATCACTGAATTTCTAGTATATTAATGATAATGTTGGTGCATCCAGGGTGAGTTAAGTACTCACACCCTAGTCGAGACTCCATTGCATTAGGGTACTCAAGAATACATTCAGGGGTTGCAGGTAGAGTTTGGGATGAGACCCAATTTTTCATAATCTTGAATGGATATCCCCAATGGGATTGGAGATTGGAATATGGTATGGGTTAGTGTTATATTAAGTCTAAGTTTAAATTTTTATTTCTTTTTTTCATGCTTTATACATGATGATCCTTTTGGGAAGTCAATTTTTGATTATGTATTCCAACATATCATTTTATTGTATCATTATTAATTTAATAATTCCTTATGTGTAATTTGATATGTATTAATAATTGTTAGTTTTATTATTTTCTAACTATATGATATAGGGGTTATGGAATCCCCAAGGTACCACCGCAGATCCCCACTACTAGTTGGTAACTTCTAGCATTCAGGGTGGAAACCCTAATATCACATGGCACTTTGGTTCGGGGCACCGATTGAGTGACCTATGGGTCAGGACATTATAGAAACCATATTATTCTAGTTTAAAATGAACATATTAATTAATTTTTTATATTCTAATAACATAAATATCAAAAAAAATATTTAAAACACTTCTTTAAACATAAATTTTTTTAACTTTTAATAAGTGATATTTTTTAGAACAAAAACATTTTAAAACCACTACTCGATTGAAAAAAACACATAAGGGAATATATGAAATAAGTATAGATTATTTATATAAAATAAAATTGAGTAACATTAAAAACTATGTCAATAATCAAGAAGCTTAGGGGAAAATATTGGATATAACTAATATAAATAATATAATGATAGCCCAACACTGGGCACCAAAAAAATACCATAAATATCAATATTACCTACACGAGACATACTGAGGGGTAAAATTCAATAAGTTGTGAAAATTATATCTTATGACCACTAGAAATATTATAACCATAATCTAGTGAAATATGTATCCCTATACCTTTGAAAAAGATAACCATGGATTCCCATAATCTGAAACCAGAGGTCATTTCAAACAATAATCACATAAAAAATATAATAAAAATAAAAAAATCACATCCTCAGATCCAATACCCTCAAAAAAATAAACCCCAATTCCATTAAAAAATTAATAATGTCACATAATCCCTAGCATCGAGGAAAATCCATATACATAGCATCAAAGAAACAATAATTTATCCAAATAAGTGGTGCATGTTTACAAGGATTTTTATTTTTAAAATCCCACATCAAAAGTTCTAACCATTACACATGAGTATTATTTATTAAAAAGGGTTATAAAAAAAGATTTGAAATCCATGTTCACAAACAACATAAAATAACTTATTCAATTAAGTGTTTCACACACTATAGAAGTCCAAGAACATAAGTACTTTTGAAATAATTACCTTTTGGATAAGTAGTTTCCATAAAAAAATTTAATTATACAACTTTTTTCTAAAGTCTCATGAGCACTTCACCAAACATGTGGTTTTCATTACATTCAATTTTCTTTAACATTATTTTTTATAAGAAAAAACCCTCCACAACCATTAAAATTCATAATGAAACTATATTTATTTAATAAAAAAATGTATTCACACTAGAAAGAGTTCATAAAACATAAAAACCATTAGTTATAAACACAAGTAATTATGGTTCTTTGTTAAACTATCTATAAAAGGGACCACCTATATTTAAAATTTATGCTTTTACAAAAAAAATTTCTATCCCACAAGAACAAAATACATAAAACTCTTGCTCTCCAAATATGAAACATAATCCATAAAACCATTAGAATAATTTCTTGTAAGAAGAAACCCTAGGTCTGGGAGAATATTATTGTCTTGAGAAAATGAAAAGGAGAAATAGAAAAAAATGATTGTGATGTTTAATAAATGATAAACTCATGAAATTTCTGTCACAATTGTGGAGGAACTTTGAAATAACTTAGTAAAAATATGTGGATTGAGGGTAATGATTCATAAAGGTTAGGATTGTTGAATGATATAGTCTAAGGGGTATAAATGTGGTCAATAGAGACAATTTTGTTGTTGTTTTTCATTTTATAATGTAATGTAAAAATTATGAATGTATCTAGTACTTCCAAGGCTACTAAACTGAATGGTATTTGGAGATTTGATCCCTTGTGATCATGCCAATGTTATGTGATAATGCACCGACTCTGGGTAACTAGGGTCTAGGCGTTACATCTTCATGGATGCTCAGTATGTATCTTGGGATCCAACTATTGAGCCCTATGAATAATTCATAGGAAGTTATAATTTAAACATGGATTTGTACGGGATTCCCATGATTCCATGAGTCCCTAGGATGACTATCATGTCTAGGATAAAATCATTTGGTCTTAGTTGTTTTATTATTATGATTATTATAATGTGGTTCCTATTTAACTCATATGATTCATCCAATAAATCCTTAAGAATTATCATGATGATTATGATTTTTAGGACACATTGGATCTATTCATTTTGTATGTTGACATGGGGGATGATTCTAATTTAGGTATTTACTAGGATACTTGGGAATCATCATGAATCAATTTATTATATTGGGGATTGGAGAGATTCTCAGGATGCCTAAGATCTGGTAGTTGAGATGTTTATGATGAGATGTGTGGTCATTTGAGCCTGAGTTTTAGGGATTCTTTGGTTACACTCTCAAATCCAATACATACATGATTTTAATGATATTGTGGCAAGATTAGAGACACCCCCATCATTTTTCAAGAGTAGGTATTGTTGATTGAGGTTTCTTACCTAACGATGGATAAGGGTTTATTATTAATTTGATTACAATAGTTTATTTGTGGTTCTTAACATATCATGTCACATGAACCTATCAATAAATTTCTAGTATGTTCATGATAATGTTGTTGCATCTAGGGTGAGTTAAATAATCACACCCTATTAAAGACTCCATTTCATTAGGGTACTCAAGAATACATTCAGGGGTTATAGGTACAGTTTGGGATGAGGCCCAATTTTTCATGATCTAGAATGGATATCCCCAATGGGATTGGAGATTGGAATATGGTATGGATTAGTGTTATAGTAAGTCTATGTTTAAATTTTTTTTTTCTTTTTTTCATTCTGTATACATGATTATCCTTTTGGGAAATCAATTTTTGATTATGTATTCCATCATATCATTTTATTGTATCATTATTGATTTAATAATTCCTTCAGTGCAATCTGATATGTATTAAGAATTTTTTGTTTTAATATTTTTTAACTATATGATATAGGGGTTATGGAATACCCAAGGTACCACCTCAGATCCTGACTCCAAGTTGGTAACTTCTATCATTCAGGGTGGAAAACCAAATATCACATGGCACATCAGTTCGGGGCACCGATCAAGTGACCTATAGGTCGAGATATTATTGAAACCATATTATTCTAGTTTAAAATGAACATATAAAGTAATTTTTTATATTCTAATAACATAAGTATCAATAAAAATATTTAAAGTTGTTCTTTAAACATAAATATTGTTAAATGTTAATAAGTGATGTTTTTAGAAGAAAAAACATTTTAAAACCACTACTTGACTGAAAACAAACCCATAAGGGAATATGTGAAATCATTATAGATGATTTATATAAAATAAAATTGAATAACATTAAAAACTATGTCAATAATAAATGATATTAGGGTAAAATCATGGATATAACTAATATAAAAAATATAATGATAGCCCTACACTGGACCCCAAAAAAATACCCTAACTCTCAATATTACCTGCACGATACATACTGAGGGTTAAAATTCAATAAGTTGTGAAAATTATATCGTAGGTAGACTAGAAATATAATGACCATAATCTAGTGCAATATGTATCCCTAGACCTCTGAACAAGAAAACCATGGATTACCATAATCTGAAACTATAGGCCATTTCAAACAATAATCACATAAAAAATATAATAAAAATCACAAAACATTTACATCCTCAGATCCAATACCCTCAAAATAATAAACCCCAATTCCATAAAAAAAATTAATAATGTCACATAAGCCCCAGCATCGAGGACAATCCATATACATAACATCAAAAAAAATAATTTTTCCAAATTAGTGGTGCATGTTTAAAAGGATTTGTATTTTCAAAAACCCACATCAAAAGTTCCAACCATTACACATGAGTATTCTTTATTAAAAAGGACTATAAAACAAGCTTTGAAATCCATGATCACAAAAAACATAAAATAACTTATTCAATTGAGTGTTTCACACAATTTAATAGACCAAGAACATAAGTAATTTTGAAATAATTACTATTTGGATATGTAGTTTTCAAATAAAAAACAACATTTTAATTATACAAATTTTTTCCAAAGTCTCATGAGCACTTCACCAAACATGTAGTTTTCAATACATTAAATTTTTTTAAAATTATTTTTTAAAATAAAAAACCATCCACAACCATTGAAATTAATAATGAAACTCTATTTATTTAATCAAAAAAAGTAATCACACTAGAAAGGGTTCATAAAACATAATAACTATCTGTTACAAACACAAGTAATTAGGGTTCTATGTTAAACTATCTATAAAAGGGACGACCTATATTTAAAATTTATTCTTTTACAAATGGTGTTTCTATCCCACAAAAACATAACACATAAAACCCTTATGCTCTAAATATGAAACATAATCCGTAAAACCATCGGAATAATTTCTTGTAAGAAGAAATCCTAGGTCTAGGAAAATATTCTTAGCTTGAGAAAATGAAATGTAGAAATGAAAAAAAATTGTGAAGTTTAATAAATTATTACCTAATGAAATTTCTATAAAAATTGGGGAGGAACCTTGAAATAACTTAGTAAAAATATGGGGATTGAAGGGGGGTTTGGAGTGTTGAAAGAGATTGTAAAAAGTCCCCTATAGGGGTTACATTCCAATATAGGAAAAAGTTTAAAAACACACTTTCAAAAATTGGACAAACCCCTTTCATAGTATGAAACATTGGTCATGGAGTTAATGTATTCCTCCCACATGAATTGAATACTAACTTTGTTAATATATCCATGTGTCTTAGGGACTTCACAAAATATATTTAATTCAATATAACCCTCAATGTGCTATATAGTTTTCATTCACTACATGACTATAACTGCCCAAGTTGCAATAAAATATTCCCCTTTAAATAAATTCTATATTCAATTTTATTCACCACAATAAACACAAAAAATAAAAAAAATAGGTCATCATAAGGTAGATATATAATCAGAAGGTATAAACAATGGAAATAGAATTATGATATACATAAAAACATATATATATATATATATATATTAGACAAAAAGCCTATATCAGAGTTATAAAAGATTTTTCATGGAATCCAGGAGGTTTTGGGTTCATGAAATATTGGGTGTAGGTACTATTACATTAAAATACAGGTGGTGACACAGACGATAATGCGAGCAGGTAGTGATACAAGCATGATGCATACAGGATGATCAAGGTATGACATTGCACTGGGCTTTCAGGCGATGTAATAGGCTTCATCCCAACTGGGACTATGGGTTGTGTACTAAATAAATAAGGCCTGATGGGTGGGATATCCCCTATGGGGGTATGGAATTCATTTTCAGGCGATGAGTGTGGTGTATGTGTATTTTTTTGAGTTTCATTGTACCCCCAAATACCATATATATATATAAACAAAATGAAGTTCACCTTAAATATCAACTCAACTAATATAACTAAAAATCTAAAAAAATATATAAAATTTATTATTCTTCAAGTATGATATAATTTTGATATGGATAAAGGATTTCCAATTTATTACATTATAAAATATATGAAAAAAGAATAGTTAATAAACCGAATGTCATTTTCCTATAAAAAATCTCTATATTTTCTATTTTTAATTAAAAATAAAATTTAAAAATTTTACAGTGTCAATTCAAAAGAAATAAATTCATTTTTGGATTTATCATGGAAATATTATATTATGATGAATGATTGGTATTTTCTAAAAATATAATTTTAGGTGAAAAGTGAAAAATAATGTTTTTGAAAATCAGATGATTTTTTTATGTTATTAATATATAAGTATGAATTAAAAATTCATGAAACCATTTTGTAAGACCAGTTATTTATTTTATATGAAAATTTAAAATTTAATTTTTTTTTTAATTTATATACCAATATTTATCATTTTTAATCATACATCGTATTTTTCATAAAAATATATTATACTTTAAATATTTCAAATGTGATTTTTATAAAATTTAGAAACACAATATTATGAAATTGATTTAAAATGTGGAATATATATGCCTAAATAATTTAAGAATTATTATTTTATTTTTAGACTTAAAGGATAAATTATTTATCAAAAAACCGATTACGATAGTAAGAACTAAAATGGTAAAAGTAAAAATCTATGAGTAAAGGACCACAAACATGATTAAAAATGTCAGTGAAATTTTTTCTAAGGCCTTGATAAACCATATCAGTTGACTTACACATTATTTTTTTATTTTTTAGCCACAATCCTTGATTGTGACTTCCCATTATTGAAATTTTATGGTTCTTCATAAAAATTTCATCGTTTTTACTTTTATAGTGGAACTTCTCTCCTCAGTTCCACTCATTCCCCAACCCCCTATGTTTGGACCATACTATTCCCAACCCTCTCCTAAACCCTCATATACACCTTATATAGGTTTTTTCCATCTCAAAATATCATCCCTAAAAGATTAATCCCCTTCATAAAGGAGATAATCGAAGTAGTGTGGTGTAAATTTCAATCATGTCCCCCTCTTTTTAATTTATTTTTGTTCACATATTCTTCATAAAATTTTGTTACTCCATCATAAAATTGTAAACTCAGTATCTAAACTATATATTTTTTTTATTATATTTACGGTACATTAAACAACAACCTTTTACTTTTCAATTAAGAAAAAAATGTGATTCATGTGTGTTTGTGGTCTACCGCATCCATAAATAAATGTGTTTTGTTTGTAAATATAGAAATAATTGATGGTTTTAGTTTGTATATTAGGATTATATATGATCTGTATATATTTAATATATATCATGGTTAAGGTTATTTATGGGTCACAAAAATTTTAACTATCATTATAAGGGTATCCACCGATATCGGTAAATAACCTGAAACTAGTTAATTACCATTTTTGTATTCATGAAACTTGACTAAAACTCTCATGTGATGGAATAATGAAATTTTAGGTCTTCAAAAAACATAAATTCCATTAAATTTAATGGTTTTTAATTATTATCTTTAATAGATTAAAAATTATTTACACAACTCCAATGAAACTAATAAAACAATAAACACGTAACATTGGAAAATAAGTGAAATATTACTAATAAAAATATATATAATGATTATAAATTAAAATTAAAAATAGTTCTTGTTATTACTGTGGTTATGAAAATATTTAGTATGATAAATATTTTATTATATAGTAGGTTGAACCACTTCCTTCAGAATAAAGAGTAGGGGTAGGGGTTCATCAACATAATTTCTATGTCATTGGGTCATAGTTTTTGTGACCCGAATATAATATTAATTTCTTATTTGATCCAATATTTCAACTACTATATATGTTATTTCATCTTTTTATCATGGAAAATTACTTCTCAATTTCAAAAAACAGTTTATTAAAAAAACTAAATTATAAGTATAGAATTTGTAATATTAAATAACATTCTTACCAAAGAATATTTTTTCCGTGATAATGATTTTCCTATCAAAAATATTTTCTTAAATGAAGTAAAAATATATTTTACCTTTATATTAATCATAATTTATTTTACATGTTTTATGAAATAAATTTTTTTCCAATGTTTCTTTGATTTGGGGTTTTCTTTAAAATGACTTAAAAACATAATGAAGTCATCTCTTTCCATTATTTACCCATTTGGATTTATTAAAATTATTTTATTTTATTTTAAATGATATTTTATTTGGAAATATATATAATAATTTATTAAAAATTCATTACATTTTTGTCAAGAACATTATTTTCAGTATATTTATCACTTCTTCTTTTTTGAGAATGTTTTAAATGTTTTGTATAAATATTTGTTTTTTCACTTCTATTTTCCCCCAAGGATAATATCTCATGAAGTGATGATTTGATCATCCTATATATGATTTTACTATTTGATTACTTTTGTAAAATTTTATTTTTTATATTTTATTATTTTTTAAGTTCATGTATTGTGTTTGTTTTTGAAAATTATAAGAAACAAATTATAGTTCCCCGACCCCAAAAAGCCCATAGCCAGTGTCTAATGCAACTAAATTAGCATTATTAAATGGAATAAAATCCTCAAGGTATTAATAGGTTAGTTGTATTTCTAAAATATATACATACATGAGTACTGTATTACAAATTAATACAATAATTACAACACATATGTTTTTTCTTTCGTGGATAATTACTTTATTCTATCTTGTATATCCCTTTATATCATTCATAGAACACTTCTTGGATTAATAGGGAAATGAAAAAAAGAAAGGGTGAGCTCAAATGGTCAACAAAAAAAAATAGTGGGTGAAATCATGAATCAATGGAAATAATCAATATGTAAAGGTAATAACTCAAGTCACATGTTATTTAATCAATAAACCGAGAAGGAAGTGCATAAACAATATACAAAGGAAAATAACTATAAAAAATCCATTTAATCAATAAATTGACAATAAAATGAATCTATATATATTTTGATGAAAAATATCATGGATAAATAATAAAATAATTAAAATCAAGGAAACTATTAATTATTTTTTGTAATGTATAAGGAATATTAAAACATCTATTATCAAGATCTATCATTCAGACAATTTAAAACAAGGGGTACAAACTCATCTATTTTTCTGTGAAACAAAATCGAATGGTTCTCCACCAACTAATTACATCTCACGAGACTACTAATTACTCAAGGGTATTTAATTAACTAGTACCTAACCCATAGGGCTTACATTAAGTGGTCCCCAAGCCATGTCTTCCAAGTCCCAAGAATTTCTCATTTTGAATAAAAAATATTCCGCATCAAATTTTTGTATTGAATAAATGATGCATATTTATCAATATTTCCCCAAATAATAAAATAAAATTCAAAGTAAACACAATACAAAAATTATATATAGTTTGGGAAATAATCATATCCCTGAAAAATTATATAGATTTTTATAGGAAATTCAATGTCAAATGAATATAGTAAATTGAATATTTCAAGGGGAATAAAAGGAATCAATGAAGTGAATGTGAATATTATACTTGGGAAAATCAATCATAACCCATAAAAAGGAGGATTAAGAAAATTAACAATAAAAAATATCCCATGTTGAGGAAAATTAAGGGTTATTGACATTGATAAATGGAAGTATTATAAAAATATCTTTTAAAAACATTTTTGAAGAAAATATCCTTTTATTTTCAAAAATGTTTTGAAAAATATTTTCTTTGAAAATCACTTTTGAAAAAAATATATTTAAAATGTATCCTTTAAAACTGAAATGGAAGGTTTAAAGAAATGATGGTGGGTAAATTTTTACATTCTATATGAGGTAAAAAAAATATTCCTTTTTCACAATAAAAAGGTTAGAAAAATGCATTTATCATAAAGTGACATGACGATTCCTTTGAAAAGATTGGTAAGAGACAAAAAGGATATAAATGTATTTAAAAAATAATTTTGGAATGGTTCAAAAAATTTATGAGAAACTTTTTATAAAACTGGTTTTTAGAAGAAAAGAGGTTCTTTGACTAAAGGGAGAAATGAAGCTGGATTTTATTAAAAATATTTTCCAAAAAAAATGTATGTACTGATGGGTGAAAATGGTATTATTACTTGATATTGGTCAAGAATAACTAGAGGATAAGAAAATTAAATTTTTTATTATACAATTATTAAATAATTTCCCATGATTAAAATTTAGGTGTAACAATCCTGAACAAAATGAGATTATAAAGTAAACCCTTGAAAAGATTATAACATTGAAGTGAGAAACATTCAATGACTACATTATGTATATCAATTGTAAATCCACATAATTAAGTGAAAATACATCAATATACAGTCAAATTCATTAGAAACATAATCATAGAATATTAATGTCAACTATATGGTAGTATAACCGAATGAAAATAAATGGTGTTATGAAATTATTTTCGACTTGGTAACTTTTAACTCAAATACCCTTATATGAAATAATTAAAATTGAAACTCAAAATATCATGAAGAATGAATATATCATTATATTATATGATAAAGTGGAAGAATGTACACAATATATAATAAATTAGGTGTACAAAAATAAAAGTTATTGTTTCAATATAAATTTATCAATCACAAAAGGAAGTGATATTGCAAAGATAATCATTAAAAAATCCTTGAGAATAATAAACATTAAACATTACAAAGTGTCACAGACCACTTTGAAATAGTTCAATCATAATCTACATGAAGGAATAAAATTAAATGAAACATATAATATCACGATAATATAGATATTCCTAATATAAATAATCAATTTTTAGTATATACGCCGTATAAAATAAACTAGGTGCATAACAACAAATAAGTCTCAATAGAATGTAAATCTTGTCGAAATCCATTACATTGTGTTTCATTTTGTGTGAACATCATTTAAAATCTTGTATAATGGTTTTTATAGTGTTAATAAATTATTACATAACCATGTTCATGTTTATAATATCATATCTTTTTAATTCATTTAATAACTAATTTCCCATTTGATAACAATCTTTCATTATTTTTTCTATTTCGGTTGTTAATCATCGAGTTTGTTGAGAATACATTAACATGTTATTCTTTGTTCCTATCAATGATTTATCATATCCATAATAAAAAAATTATTTATATATAATATATATTCATAATATTTGTATTTATAAAAATCCATAATATTTGGAGATAAGAAATGGAATGCACTATTCATAGAGATGCTAGGCCACACTTCCACATGAACGGTACTTTCATTTATTTTATGTATTAAAATAATTAAAATAAAATTATATATATATATAGTATAATTAAAGTATCATATCTATTAAATATATATTTCATAGGTTTAATAAAACCATAATTTATAAATTATATGTATCGTGTGAATGAATTACAAGGCCTTGAAGGGGCTCTAGTCCACACTTCCACAAACGATGTTATCGTATTTAAAAAATAGGTAAGTGTAAAGGTATGTGTTATAAAATAATTATAGAATAATTAATACATAATATATATCATATATAACATAAATAAATATACTTCCCATCATAATGAACAATCATGAAAGTTGGTAAATGAAAAAAATGAATAATCAACATTTTGTGTGGTGGTAGTTCATCGTACATATCAACTGTATGTTTGTTACCCATTAGATGGAATTATGTGTAAGTGTATGTAGAAATCTTGAAATAAAAATATATCAATTTATTTATTATACTTTTTTTACAATATAATCGCTGAATAATAAGAATTAAAATAGTTGAGAAAAAAAATAAAACTAAAGAGCTTGAGGAGGGATGTCACCTCTTAATTGGGTAACACCATTATGTTTACACTAAAGAGATTACGTGGATATATTTATAACAAATATGAGAATTATAGTTTTATGATATATTGTAGATGACCATGGTTGATCCAATGTTTCTTGAGATTTGTGTGGAAGTGGGAGGCATGAGGGCCTTTTTATAGTGAAGTGGAACTCTTATAAATTTTTGAAATGGGAATTCCAACCATTTTTTCCCATGTAATGGGGAAACATTAATGAAAAATGTCGTCCCAATGGAAAATAGTGTCAAAATATGTCCATAAAATGGATTTGGGACATGCTTCTAGGTCATTCTGGCCCCTAAGATTGAGGCTTAGTTCCTTGTTAAGCTTAATTTAATCTTAATCATTGTAAATAATTTTAATCACATTCACCAATATTTTGGCTCAAAAGAAAAGATGAACTTTTTATAAAATGTAAATTATTATTATTAAACATATGGAATACATTTTTCTAAATTCGAATCCACAATTCATAGAAATTAATTAAACTTTAATCACGCATATGGGACGACGATTCGGGGTTTTAAACTAAAAATCTTTAAAGGTTTTCTATGTTTTTATATCCAATTTGAATGTGAAATTGGTTCCAATGACATAAATTGAATTAAATGAAATAAAATTTATCTAATTAAACATTAAAAACAATCTAAAATATAATTGAAATTGATAAATAGTTATATGAAAAAGTGTGTTCTAATTTAAATTCAATAGTTTTTACTATTCATGAAAAAATGAATCTCCACATAAAAATACAAAAAAAATCACCATAACATAATTTTAATGTTTCTATTTAAAATATTAATTCTATTTTTACATATAAAATATTTAAAATTTAAAAAAATTATATTTAAAATAAGTTCACCATTAAAAGGCCGTAAAACACTTATTATTAAAATAATAATTTTTATGTGAAATGTTGGGTTAGTTCTTATATTATTTATATAGAATCTATTGGATGATTATGAAAAATATTTTATTAAATATAATATATATATATATATATAATAACACTCACTAATTTCAATTAATTCAATTTATTAGGGTAATGCAGTTTTGCGAGCATACAAATAGTTTTCTATAAAAATACTATCATTATATCCAATTGGTTGTTATATTAATTTCCAATTATGTTATAAACAATGAATTAGTTTAATATTTTTGTAAATTGTACATTTTTATAAGACAGATAATACATTTTATAAACACTAATTCAATGGCTATTTTATATATTATTATATTAATTAATAATAATTTAATAATATATTATTGTTCAGTAAAACTCGGTCTTGTGTATAACACAAGTCATTGAAGAAACTAATTATTATGTGGGACGTATTCTAACTTAGTGTAACATTAATTTGAAGCCATAAAATATATTTATTTATTTTAAATGGTAAATATATTATATATTTGTGAGATATTATATTTCCATAGGTGCATGGTGTAGTGTGTCAGACACGCTATCGAATATAATGTTCCCACATTATATTTTCAAGGCATTACATTAACCACACCTTAATTAAATTATGTCCTAATAATTTAAACTTGATCGTAGTGATAGATTGGTTGATATTTACTCTGTTTTAAATCCCATAAGTGAGTATGGTTCATAATAAATTTCTTTGAAAAGAGTGAATGGGAGGTACAAAGGTCACATGGAATAACACATAACAAGGTCTCTAAGTAAGAGATCTTTAATGGAAAATATAGCTACATACATGGATGCAAATCATAAATATTTATAGGGGGATATTGAGGTCATCAATCCCAAAAAAAGTTAATGATCTATGAAATGTTGATGGCTCAAAGCCATAAATCTATGATTATTTAGAATATAATCAATTCAATATGATTTAAGGTAGAAGGAAAACATAATTTTTGATAATTTTACAAATATTGAGTAATTATTTTACTACTTAAGAATATAAGGAAATTTACATTCCAAATATGTTTTAATTTCATATGAATAGTTCTATATTTTGGTTGTTCATCGATCAAATTATAATTCATCCCTTACTTGAAGAAATGATTATCCAATAATTAACTATAATTCATCAAGAACTAAAATAAATATTTAATGAGCTATAAGGCCCAGACAAGAGAAAAAGAATTTATATCTATCTCTAACAATTCTCCAAATATAATATGATTAAAACTTGAAAATCTGAACAAAAAATGTTGCACTACTATTTTGTCATTAATATTTTTTCCACAAATTATTCGACTAAAAACAATGAAACATTAACCAAAAAAATTTGTAGGTTATTGTTTAGCATAAAAACATTATCATACTTTATTTATGGTTTTTTGAACCGTAGATTTTCCAAAAAACTTTGTTTGTCACCCAACATAGAGTTTTTCTTGTTCAGAAAACAAACTAATATTAGTTCCAAAATAAATATGATGGAATCCTTGAAATAGTATTTAATAAAGGTTTTAAATACAACCCTAATTCATAAATACTTCATCCATTTATTTCTACATAGGTCCTTCTTGGTCTAGGTATTATACATAAAATCATTAGTTGGATTTTAAAATCATAAAACCTTAAATTAAATATAAAACACCTTAGGTTTAACCTAGGTCATTCATTTAAATTATCTGATCAAATAATTCATCACGGTTTTTAAAGAAAATTTGAATTATACTACACATATCCCTTAAGAGTGTCAAACTAGGTGTGCAGTATCGCCCGTTGTTGTGTACTAGGTTATGCAGATTCAGTCCTAACACATCTTGTTAGATTTATTACCCCTAGGTATATTTATACCAGAACCACATCCACTTGTAGTATCTTGATAAAGATTTATTTTTATGAATATATACATAATCTCTACCTTACCAAAATTCTATTATGTTCTTCTATTCTTATCCAAAAATTCTACCTTAGGGCTATGTTCTCTAATATTTATTTTCCTAAATATAGTGCCCAAATTTTCTAATAAACGTCCTTGGATACCAACTATAGAACCCCTTCCCTAGAAATCTCATATTTTATGTCTAATTCCATTACATTGGTATGACAATAATTAATAAAATCTCAAGGACCGAAGATTTTAGTACCCTTGTTAAATCAAATACATACATGAGAATTTTATAACAAATTAAGTCACAAATTTCAACATATTTTTATTTCATTCATTGATAATAACTTTATTCTATCTAGTATATCCCTACATATCATTCATATTATTCTTCATGGATTCCTGTGGAATGGAAACAAAATAAGGTTGATCTCAAATTCTTAGTAAGGAAAAAATATAATGGTAGAAACAAAAAGTCAATGATAATAACCAATATGTTAAGGTAATAAATAATATCACATTCCATGTAATCAAAAAAACTTATAAAGAAGTGTGTAAAAAATATGTAAAGGTAAATAACAAAAACAAATTCCATTTAATAAACAGATTGATAATTCAATTCATCCATAGATATGTCCATGCAAAATAACATGGATAACTAATAACTGAATCAAAATGATGGAAATTGTTATTTATTGGAAATCTTTTATAAGGAATATAAAAACCTCTAATTTCAATATATATATTCTAGATAGTTTTAAAAAATGGGTTGAAAGCATCTATTATGATTAGAAACAAACTTGAAGGGTTTTTCACCGACTCATTTCATCTCATGAGATTACCGATGTATCTAGAAGATTTCATTAACTGATCTCGAACCCAATGGTCTTACCTTAAATGGTACCTAACCTATATGGATCACCTTAAATGGTCCCCAACCTATGTCTTTCTTGTCCCATGAATTTCTCATATCGAATAAACAATATTCTTTAACAAATATTTCTATTGAATAAAAGATATAGATTTATAAATATTTCATAAAATAATCAAATATCATTCAAAGTAAACACCATATGAGAATGGTATATGATTCAGACAATAATCATATCCACAAAAAATGATATGAATATTTAGGGAAAATTTAATTTCAAATGATCAAAGGAAATTTATTTTTTCAAGGGGACTAAAAGAAATCATGGAAGTGAATTTTAAAACTATCCTTGGCCAAATCAGTCATAAACAATCTAGTGTATTAATATATATGGTATCATTATAACATATCCATGTGGGCTAAAATGAACGGTTGTTGTGTTTGATGAATTGAAATATTATAAAATGATATTTTAAAAACATTATTGATGAAAATATAATTTTGTTTTGAAAAAAATTTTGAAAAAAATTTTCTTTCAAAATCGATTTTAAAAAAATTTCTTTAAAATGTATCCTTTTAAACATGAAAAAGTAAATTTCAATGAAATTACAGTAGGTAAATATATACATGTTATCTGAGGTAAAAAGATTATTCCTTTTTCATGGAAAAAATGTTAGAAAAATGCCTTGTTCAAAAATCAACAAAGGGGTTATTTTGATGACATTGGAAAAATAAATATAAGGTTAAAATTTATTTTATAAATCATTTTGTAATGGTAAAAATAATTTTTGAAAATATTTTTAGAAAATACTATTTTTAGAAGAAAACATGTTCTCTGACTAAAGAGAGAAATGATATCGAGTTTTCTTAAAAACCTTTTCTAAAACATTTTAAGTACCAATGAGTGGAAAATGGTACTATTATTTGATAAAGGCCATGAATAACCCAAAGAAAATAAAACTAAAGGGTTAATTATAAAATTATAAAATAACTTCCTCTGGTGAAAATTTGGGTGTAAACAATCCTAAAAAAATTATATTACAAAGTAAACCTTTTAAAAGATTAAAAAGTTGATATTAGAATTAATCAATAAGTAGATTATGTGTATCAATGGTAAATCCACAAAAGGAAGTGGTAATAAATCAATACATAGTCAATTTCATTTTACACAAAACCATTTAATTTTATCAAAAATAATGTAGTAGTATAACCTAATGAAAATAAATTGTGGTATGGAATTATTTTCCACTTGTTAAATTATCACTCAAATCCCCATATATGAAATAATTCAATTTAAAACTCAAAATATCATGAAGAATGAATAAATCACGATATTATTAGAAAAATTAGAAGTATGTGCACCATATATAAGAAATTTGGTGCACAGTTAATAAATTTATTGTTTCATGATTAATTTAAGAATCACAAAAGGAAGTGATATTTATGAGATAATCATTAAAAACGTTCTTGAGAAGAATAATATTTAAACATTCCATAGTGTCCCATACCACTTTGAAACATTTGAATCAAAATATCCCAGAAATAATAACATTAATGTAAACATATAATATCTTTATAATAAATATATTCATGATTTAACATGTCAAAGATAATTATATACACCATATAAAAGAAACTAGGTGCATAACAAAAAAATAAGTCTCAATGGAATGTAAATTGAGATGAAATCCCTTAACATGTGTTTCCTTTTGTGTGAAAGGAGTTTATGCTCATGTATAATTTTTTTAGAATATTAATAACTTATTAAATAACCATACTCATGTTAATAATATTAAATATTATCTTCTGATAAAATCTAATTTACCCATTTGATAATAATCATTCAATATTTTTAATATTTCGGTTTTTAATTGGTTAGTTTGTCTAGTATGTTTTAACTTTTTATTTGTTATTACTAAAATGATTTTATCAGATCTAGAATGAAAAAATATATTTAATTATAATATATATTCATTATATATTTATTTATAAAAATCCATAATATTTGGAGATAAGAAATGAAATGCACTGTTCATGGAGATTGTAGGTCGTACGTACACATTAATGCTACATTCATTTCTTTGTGGTATTAAAAGAATGAAAATAAAATGATATATTTGTATTTCAGAATTAAAATTTCATATCTATTTCATATATGTTATAGAGGTTAAATAAAACCATCCTTAATATGTTCCATGTATAGTGTGAATGAATCACATTACTTTGCGGGGGCGATAGTCCACACATCCACAAATAACGTTATTATATTTACAGAAAATGGAATGTATAAAGGTATGATTTATAAAATAATTAAAGACACATAAAGGAATAATAAATAAAATATATAAACACAATTTCCATCATAATTCCTAACAATGAGATGTGGTAAAGGAAAAAAATTAAAATCACCATTTTGTGAGGCAGTAGTTCACCGTACACATAAATTATATGTTTGTTACCAATTAGATTGAAGTGTTTGTAAGTGTAGGTAATACCCTAAACATAAAAACATATAAGTATATTGGTTACACATATGTTATTATATAACCTTTGAATAAGAATAACTTAAAGAGTATAGAAATAAATAAAACTAGAGAGATTGAGGAAGAATGTTACCTCTTAATCGGATAACTCCTTTTGGATTTCACTAAAGGGATTGCATGGATGGATTTATGATCAAGTTTAGGTTTTGGGGTAGTGGATATATTTTGGAAGATATTTTCTGATCAAAATTGTCTTGATATGTTTGTGTTAGTGGGAGTCTTGAGTTCCTTTTTATATTGGAGGAGGAGTGGCACTCTTGTAAATTTTGGAAAAGAGAATTACACCAACAGTTTTACCATATAAAGTGGATCCAATAATGAAAAAATTTAGATTCAAGGAATTATAGGGTCTAAATATATATATCCAATGGATTTTGTAAAATTTTCTAAGTAATTTTGGCCCTTAAGATTAAGGTTCTGTCCCTTGTTAAGCTTAATTTAATCTTAATCATTATTATTAATTTTAATCACATTCACTAATATATTGAGTAAAAAACTATGTTAACCATATTAAAAATTATAAATTACTTTGAATCAAAATATATAATTATTTTTTCAAAATTTCATCACATAAGTTTCAGAAAATAATTTAATTTAATCTTGTAAATGGGAGAATAATTCGGGTTTTTAAAGTAAAAACATTCAAAAGATTGCAATGTTTTTATCCAATTTCAATGTGAAATTAGATCCAATGAACTAAATTGGATTAAATAATATAAAAATGAACTAATTAAATTTTATAAATAATTAAAAATATAATTTAACATTAAAAATAAATTATATGAAAAAGTATTTTGAATAAAGATTCAGTATTTTTCACTATTCATAAAAAAAATGAATCATCACAAAAAATTAAAAAAAAATCACCCAAACATATTTGTATGCTTCTATATAAAAATTGAATTTATTTTTTACTATTAAAATCAATAAAATTTTCAAAAAGTTAATTTTAAATATGTTCTCCATTAAAATGTGGTAAAACAACCTAAATAAAAATGTTGATTTTATGCGAAATAATGTGTTTTTTCTTATCTTATATCTATCCAATATATTGGATGATTATAAAAAATATTTTATTGAAATATATATATATATATATATATTACATTAATATCATTATATAATTTAATTTAATTTAATTTATTAGGATAAAATATCTTCTTGAGTGTAATAATATTTTTCTAAAAAAATATTTTATTTATATCCAATTAGTCCTTATATTCATTTTAAATTAATTTATGACCAATGAATTAGTTTTATATTTGTGTAAACCACGTATATTTATAAGTTAGATAATACTATTTATATCCCATAATTTAATGTATTTTTTAATTCTTATTATATTAAATATAAAATAGTATTGCTCAATAAAACTCTATCTTGTGTAAATAACAATCCATTGAAGAAGCTCATTATTGTGTGGGACGTATGCTAACTTATTTTCGCATGCATTGAAAGATATAAAATATATTTAATTTATTTAAAATAGTAAATATATTATAAATTCTAGATATTTATATTCCATTATGAATTTTGTGTTCTCTATCATACATGTTATCGAATAAAATGATCCTACTTTTGATTTTCTTGGCATTACACTAATTATTTTTTCATCGATTAAATAAGATATGTTAATAATTGAATTTTAGTGGAACCATATGAATGGATCATGAAGGTTTCATTCCTATATCACCCTCCAATTAATTTTTATTAATCTAATATCTCATAAGAAACTCAAATATAGAAATAATGATTTTATTCACATAGGAACAAACATAATATGTTTTTATACATTTTCAAATGTGGATATATTGAGGTTTTTAACTGAGATGTAAGAATAATGGGAATTATCATCAATTTAATCCACATTTCTATGATTTTCATAATGTTAATCCACATTTCCTGTATGATTTTTATTCTCATGATATTCTATGTTTTCATTATTATGCCTTGTTTTTAATTTATTATAAACTTTCATATCCTAGTCACTTATTCCTTGATAATTGACACGTAATTTGAGCTACATCGTAACTTTTACACTTCTTTAATGATATTTTTATGATATTATAATTCTATATCATGTTTTATGATTATAATCTATGCTTTTATGATATTTTATTGGTATATTTATGACTTCATCATGTTCTCCCTCATGTTTATAATTTGAAATGTTATGAAATGTTTTTCCTTTGTTGAGTATCTGAGATCACCACTTTCTTATTCTTACATCCCCAGGGTTATGGAGATGACTATATCATACAATATATCTATAAATGGGTCTATAGGATCATTATTATAGATAAATGTTATCCATTTCTAGAAAATAAGTTATTTATATAGATAATATTCAATACAGTAAGCCTTTTGTTCATTAGGTTGTGTGTCTATTTATCAGATATATTATTTAAATCTTGATATTAATTTATTATTTAAGTTATGTTTTTCTTGAGTCTCATTAGTGGAAACCACTTTCAATGTATGTCATATTTTCTTTTTTATTCCATAAATCTTTGCTTTTATATATAATCCTCCTCTTTTATTATATCATGTTGTTTCTATTGACTCATATGTTGTACTTCATGATCATTTCACCACTATTAGGAATTATAGATCACTATTTTATTTATGTTTATCCATAAGGTATTCTATGTAGTAATAATAGTTAAAGGAACTAATGAGAACATTATGGATTTTAAAATAATATCTTTTATTTATTTTTTAATTTTATGTTTTATTTACCTAATCTCTGAAAGAAACTAGTCCTCTAGATTTTTGGGATATTGTTTCTAGATATTTATGTTAGGAAACATGTAATTATATGTATATGTGACTCAATTTATTCAAATTTATAGTGGTAAATTAAATAGAAATAGAATTTATTTAAACACTCTATAACATCTATAAGGTTTCCATAACTGATGTCTTTATTTAAATTAGAATCTTAATGACTCATTAGAAAACATAAATTTGTATAAACCATAATACCTTAGTTGGTATCATACATTATGATGTAAATTTGTGTAGTTCACCCCTTTAGGTGGTGGATATAGAACTATATATTCCAAATATTTGATATTTTGATGATGAATATCTAAATTTCAGACTAAAAATATTTAATGATCAAGATATTATTACTCTGAATGTTAAGATTCTAGGATCAAAAGTACTATATGATAAGAATAATTTGGAAATATAAAATTTATAAATTAGAGAAATCCATCATCAATGAGGAGATTAAGTGAAAATATTTTAAATATCCACTAAAATAATACTTTGGAATGGGTACCAATTAGTGAATATTTTATGAACAAGCTATATTTCTAAGTTAGTCACTCTTTTTTTCTATACCAATCATGGCTCCCATAGATATATATATGATTAATTTATGGATCATTTCATATTATAAGTGATTCTATCCTTCTCCCAATTAATTTAGGGAGTACTTTTAGAATAAATAAAACAAATGGAGGAATATGAAATGTGTTATATGAAATCGGTGTTTCATTCCCTCATAAATGAAAAAAAAAATTATTATCAATAGTGGGGAGAAAAATAATGAATCTAGTTTTGGAATGAGTATTAATAAAAAAATAAAAAAGGGTAGATTGATGATTAAAAATGGCTTATTATGAGTAGGGGTATTTTTTTATAAATTAAACTTAAATACACTAATTTTGAGGGTTTAAAATAAGTGTAATGAAGAAACTAGTATTTCCAAACGGTGTTATAGAGGTTGACACTCCAAAAATTGATACATTAAAATTTGAAATATTTATAGATGAAAGTTATTCTATAAGAAGATTTCACTAATGAATGTTGGATGGTCTACCTAGCTGATAGATGTGATGGTGTTTAAAAATAATATAGTGGGGTCTATACATGAAATGAATATTGATCTATACATAATTATTAATCTATGAAATGTTTTGAATCATGATTAAAGTAAAATCATCCACATTTTTTTATGTGTCATTGGTAATCCATCCTTGTGATTACAAAGTTTAAAAAATTGATTTGAGCCATTTAATGACACATGGATGTTGATGATGAATTTATGTCAGTGGATCCTTCATCAATGAGTAAAATTGTATGAAAGTTACACTATGAAGAATTTTCATACAAAGGTATTAGTATGGATTTTGGTTTGTTTGGTGAAGGAGTTTTGGAGTAACAATTTCATGAAGTTACAAGATGAACTTTAGGATGAAAATATATCCAAAAGATACACTGTCGATATATGAGCTATGATTGGTGATAATCTAGAGAGAAATCAAAATTAACTATCAAAAAAGTTATATGATGAACTAATAAAGGAAGATATCATCATAAGAAGATACTTGATGTAGTAGTGATCATGAGCTCAAAAAATCAGTTTTCTAAAGGATATATCACATATAAGAGTGAAAACTTAGAAAAGGTGTGAAATTTTTATAAGAGTGTTGAAAATTTAATAAGGCTTCTAAGAGACTTTTGAGATATAAAATTTTAGTGGCATGATCTTGTAATAGTAATATGCTATAGTTCAAAAGAATCATTTCAAAAACAAAATACTTTTGTAAAAATATAAGACTCGTTGATATTGTGTAAGAATTACATAGATATTTCGTGAGAGTCATTCATCCTTATAAAGATGATATTTTATGAAATGTGAAAAATTCAGTAATACACGTGAATTTTTTAAAAATGATTTTTTGTGATTTTATTCTTTTCATTCAAGTGATAAACAACATAATGATTCTGGAGGATAGTGTGATTGAAGCTAAGTTGAATTTTAAAAACGAAAATTAAATAGATGTTATGAAGGTATGAGATGATAATCATAAGTTTACCTATGGATTTAACTAGTGGAAGAGACTTTATAGATCTTAGGAAATAATATGAGTTGAAAAACTATCAGCAATACTTAGAATCTATTATAATTTATTTATAATGTTAAACAGGTTCCACGTCATGAGATGTGTGACTTTGCTAAGAATAGAAAGATTGAAAAAAATATAAACACGTCTCTTGAGTAGAATTGGATGATATATAAAAATTATAAAGAAACAATATTTAAGGATACTATGTGAGAATCATACATTGGAAGATAAAAGATCAGAGTGGATGTTAAAATTAAGAAGGCTAATGATGATCACTGAATATTTAGGAAGTCATTGATGTTAATGACATTGGTGTATATAATTCTAATGTTTCAAAGTTCATAAAAATAAATTGTATATTATAGAGGCATAAAGAAGGTTTAAATTGAGAAATCATAGATGTGATGAATAAGGAGATGATCAAAATATGGAATAATTAGAAGATTAATAAGAGAGAGAATGTTGACCAGAGTTTGAACAATGAACAGGAGTAATGGAAGGTAAATATTAGAGCTTGAGAGGTAATTTTTAGGATGTTCTAATATGAAATGGTTATAGGTGTTTGAGTTATGTTAATGTAATGGATGAACCTGTCATTAAATCGAAGTTATGTTCTATCGAGAGTCACCAAATGATTAGATATTCATAAGATTCTAGAGATATTTCACATATCAATTATTTTAAGTCAAAGTAAATGTGATGATAAAAAGATGAAAATTTTAATTATATAAATATCATGATCCAAAACCTGTGATTCACATAAAGATTTGGGTATGTTTTGAAGATGATTAACCAATAATATATATTCAAACAATTATTGGTCAAAGTAGATATATTTAAAGGAATTTCATGAGAGTGAATATGCTTCATATTTTAGAGAGGTTTCATTACTTACTAAGGGATATAAATTGATGAGGTATTATGAAAATTACAAGTAAACTACTGAGATATTTATATGTATATGATGAGCTTAATGTTTTGATCATTCATTGGATCATATAATTGAAGAGGCCTACAGGTAATTTCCAAGGGTCGGTTTGAGGTTTCAAAAATTAGGAATCTAGAAGATATATAGTATTCCTAAAATTGGGTGGTAACCTATATAAGATATACCTTTTAATGTTATTATATAATTGGGAGAAATATAAATTTTTGTTTTTGGATATGTAGTACATTATATTCATCCATGAAATCGAGGATAATTTTTAGTGGAAGTTAAACACCTATATGGAAGAGGAATATTTTATTATCGATGAAGAGACATCTCACAGCTGAAGTTAGATATTGTTTAGGAGTTCTTTTAGAATAACCATTGAGTTTTACTAGTTCTATCATAAAAAACATCATTCGAATCATGATACTCAAGGTATTTTCAGGATATAGCCAATCCACTTATGTAATATATTAGAAAATGGGCCCCGAGTGATTCATTCCCACCTTTGAAGTGTAGGGTAAAGTCTGGTTGATAAAGGATAATTAATTCCTACACAACTTTTTGGTTCCAGGGGATTCCTTCCCTGTTGTAACCACTATCGATAATAGTGATTTAATATTTATCTCACATGAATAACAAGATAATAATTATTAGGTACCCACATTAGGACCAAACCTTGTAAATACCAGGTTTTGTTCTCTATTTACTTTTATCATTGAGTGTGGTGTGTATGTGTATTATTAATAGTAAAAAATATCCATATATATTAATAAAGATTGAGGTTTTAAAAAATAAGAGGTAAAAAGTTGATGATGGGAAAATACAATAAAATTGATCTACAATGATTTACCTCATCTCTAAGTGTAACTACATGATCCTCTAGGAACATAAACATTAAATAAATATAAAATGTTTTGTTCCATTTATAATCTAATTAAAACCCAAAATATTATCTCCAAAAGATTATTAAGCATGGGAAGATAACTATAAAATAGAACAGGTACAACATGGACACTCTCTAGGAAAGAGTTGGGCTATGGTACCAACTCTCAAGATAACACCTAGAATCTCAGAAGCATTGAAAATATATCTCAAACAAGAACTTATCCCTAGGATAAAACCTAAATAACACACCAACCAATCAAAAAATTAACTAATACTAAAACTATATCTATATTTTATCAAAATAATTCACCCTTGAAAAAAACCATTGTGAATTTTGAAACAATTTTTGAAAATAATTTCCTAATATATTTATAATGTGAAAGAATTTAACTTTATATTTTAAATATCAGTCAACAAAAACCCTTTAATGAGTTCAATTTCCACCATGGAGATTTTAGAAAAAAAATAGTATGATCTTCTAAGGATGTTCCTAACTTCCTAATCCATAGTTTAACTCTCTACTGAATACTGAGAATCATAATGCATCATAAGGGATTCATATTAGGGATTCCATAGAACATTACCGTAGAAATAGGACAAATAAATAACATAGGACAAATATAGAAACTCAAACATTGGGATCAAAGCCTAATTTTAACTATGAAAGACTACCTTACTCTTTGCTTCAATAGAACAAAATACTCATAACTTGAAACATCCGTTGCACACTCTCTAGAAAATCAAGAAGTCTCTTTTCTAGAAATTGGTCTCATGGAAACACCACCATACACAATCTCATTATGGTATATCACATCTTCCAATGAATTCAATTAAGTGCCTAAAATATTTTTACTAAATTTGCAGCTTTAAAAAATCTCAAATTTCAATGATCACTCTTTTATACTATTTATGAAACCTAGTCACTGACTAATCATAACTATGAAATGGTTCCTAAATATTAACATACTATCTTCCACCAACTTAATCTATTTAATCTTCTTTCATTCGTATATACATCCGCATATGTGAAGGAAAATCCTTCTTGAATATTTAATGAATTGTTTTCCAAGGAATCCCATATGGGTTTCTATAGTTCATATACCACCATTTTCGACCCCCCATCTAAAACAATCTAATTTCCAAAGAAACTGAGAACCGGTCTAGATTATATACAAACTCAATGTAAACTTCAATCTCTTCTAACCATTCCATATCTTCATGGATAGATGGTCCCCTAAGGAAAATTGTCACTTTTCACCCCTGAAAATTCAACAATTCATCATCCAAAGACTCCTCTTTCTCTTTTCCATTCCTAATGTATCAATTCTATTTGGATGTTATATCTTTGATCCAACATCAAAAAATTGGTTATTACACATCAAAATAATCATAAATACACCATTGATAACATAACATTATCAAATGGGATATATTATATAACAAAACACCTCACCATATCAATACATCATTTTTATATAATATCCAAATCATTACCCCCATGTCATCAATTCATATAATGTTTGTTGATATAATTTTTAAGGTCCTGGATCCACATCAATAAACCCTTTCTACATCTTCAGAGAATGAGGTGCTCAGAGGAGGCACGAAAGAAGTCTAGAGGAGTTCAGCTATTATATGCTAGATGCAGGGTAGGATTTCATGCCATGAAAAGTTACATAATATGAAAGGGGGTTTTATGAGGTGTAATATATAAAGGTTTGAAAAATAAAATAATGTTAATATGAAATGTTTTTTCAGTATAATTAGAACCATGAGAATTACATGATGTGAAATGGGATTACACCTCCTGAAATTACCCAATTTTGTAGGTATTAAAAAATTTCTAGCCACTCATGTTTTAAAACTGTACATCTAAAGTTCCTATCTCTCAAGAGTATTTGACCCTAAAACACCATATTTTACATTTTAGAGATCTCTTTGATGGGAATCAATCATCGGGGTTCTATCTTCAACTAGTGGTAACCCAGGTTGATCAAAGTCATGTTTTCATTCGTTTTACAGTGGTTTCTTTAGTTTTATCTCTTTTTCCTCACATTCATATTTCCATATTATGGAGGATGATATACCATGTTAATAATTGGTGTTTTCTTGGTTTTTTTGGGGGCTGGTTGTGTTGTGATGTCCTTGTGTGGATGCAATTATTGTGGGAGGGGTGATCAGAGATCCTTTGTGTGGTTCGTTCTCATAGGAAGAACATCGATGACCTTTTTGAGGTAGGGGATTCATTTATTCCCTATTTATTTACCTAAAATTATAGATATGGCATGATTTATCCTGTAAGATTATAATGAAATTGACCTAATAATTATTTAATCCGGATTAAAGAATTGGTGTCAATCATATAGCGATGTTGTTTCTTTTTACTATGATAATGATTTTTCTATTGACTTAATAGATAGTGTGATATCTATGATTTTATTGTTATTCCTCAAATAGAATTGTAAATTCATAAGAAAAGTAAAACTATAATTAATTGATAATTAATTGGATAAAAGATTAATGAGGCATGTTTAATAAATTTGGTTGTTGTTGTTGAAATTTGATGATAATAAAATTGACGCAAGTATTCATGTTTAATTGAATTGGTTAATAAAACTCAAGTGTGTTGATGGTTGTTAATAATATATGTAAGTGAATGTTAAATTAATTTTTTAATTAATTTGTCATATATTGATATAGCTTGTGCTTAGGTTACCCATAGTTGAAACATGTGATAGTGAATTGGTTTATTCAAGATAGAGGAAGAACTGGTTGTGTGATAAAACATAATGGATTTGTAGGGTATGATTTTCCCGATTACATGTGAAGGCTGAGTACCTTATGCTTTGGAGTCATGAGAGATCACTGTGTGTGTTGGATGAATGCCTTTCTTTGGGTCCAAGATCCTGATTGATGTTTGTTTTCTGCTTCTTGTGTAATGATGTGAGCCTAGAGGGTTGTTGTGTTTTATGGGACAGGGAGGCCCAAAAGAGATGTGAGCCTAGTATATATGAGCTTAGAGGGTTGTTGTGGTATTTGGGGAAGTGATTCATGGATGATGTGGTATTATTTGACACCTTGAGTGGATATATGCATCTGTTTATGCATGTGGGTTTCAGGGATAGCACTGAATATGGTGGAAGGGTTTGAAGACAGGATTACCTATTTATATGAAATCTTGCTTCTTGTTTGAATATATTGGTAGGCCGATGGACAGGTTGTTTGTTTATTTTCTTTCCTTTCCCTACTGTATGAGGTAGATATATGTTCTTGGTTTCTTTCCTTGTTTGTTAGCATATGATTTTTTCACAGATTGCCAAGTAATATGGAAATTAATGATGTTAATAAATGAATAAATGTTTTACCCATGGGGTTGGAGCTCGATGGGATGAAATGATGAGGTTATAATTTTGAGAAGTTGTGGAATCTGTTTTCCTATTCCTAGAGGGAATAGAACTTTGGTTGTGATGCTAATTTAATGAAATGTGGAAAATTAAAATGGTTAATTAAGGGTTATAAATTAATTAACATAAAGTGAAATGGATGAAAATAGATAAAATAATTTAATTTAACTCTTTAAATGGTTGTGTGCTTATAGGATATCTAGTCTTCGCAGTGGCCTCAGGGAATTCAATAGATGCTAGTTTTAGTTTATTCTAAGAACTAGGTTATGACCATAGTGTGGGTGTGATATATATTATATCTTGTATATTTTTTGTTTCAATACTTTAGCCCATCCTTTTGGTTAGGGAAATAGACACCCCATGGATTCTTATCCCTAGGGGTTTTTTTCTCAACATCTTGGTGGGAGGATGGATGGATGAGTACCCCCTTTGTCCTTGATATCTTCTCTTGGTAGTTATATGTACTAGTATAAACAAGGTTTAGTTTTCCCCATATTTGTGTGTAGAGGTATGTAAAGAATTGTGGTTAATTAACACACATATATTCTAGATATAGCTTCCTAAGGACTAATATAGGTATAAAATGTATATTTTATGATGGATTGAGGTTTCTTACTAGATATATTGTCTATGATGGATTGTGGTACATTACCTGATGTATGATACGAATTATATGGAATGTGGTGGCTCTCGAAAACTACATGGTTATTTTTGGTTACGTGGATGTGGTGTTGTGTTAAACGAGGTTCATGTTGTGGTGCATCTATCAGGTGTTTGTGGGTTACACATTTTGGGGAGAGATGCTCATTATGTGTGGCATTGGGGAAGAATGAAAAACCAGTGGGAAGTATTAGGATGATACCCTTGATATTATTTATTATATAATATTCTCTTGTACGTAGTACTTTTTGAGAGTAGCGATGGTGAGTCTAGAAACTTTGTATATCTTTTTGGGTAATGGGTTTGTTTCACTTTTTGTTCAATGTTCTTTAGCATGTTTTATTTACATTTTTCATGAGAGGAACTAAGGAGGATCCCAATGAGTACACTGTTATACTCACCCTATTCATATATAAACATATTTTTATAGTCATTTGGAGATGGTTGGATATCAGGCTAGTTAATACTAACTTGGGGTTTAGAAGGAGCTCCTTGGGCTTAATGGAAACTGTCATCTTTACTTTTATTTGGTACTTACAGTTTTCCATTCATTTGTAGTAGTTCTAGCATGACATTACTAATGTTCACTTTGGATGTTATTATCTATTTTATTTTGATAAGGAGTTCATTGGTGTCTTTATTATCTCTCTCTTTTTCATGTGTTCTAATAGAGGGTAATGCCTCCCATCTACATTTTTATTATACCCTCGATGATAGTCGCCAACTAAGGGCCTACTGGAGGCCGGAATCAGGTGTCATTATCTCCATTCTTCCATTTTTGTCCTAGGAGGGGTACACTTTAGGGGGATGGGATTGTGATAGACTTGTATCGTAGGTATGTTTGAGGGATAGAATGGATTTTGGATTTAGGAACATGTGAGGTTTCATGTTCTTTTAGGGAAACAGTGTCAACTAAGTTTATCAAGTGTTGTAAACATGGGATACTGAATGAGATGCAAGTATTTATGGCCCCTTATGATCTGATTAATGAACCATTAATCTTACAGTGGCTACTAAATTTAGTGATATTTGTTTTAGGGTAGATACCTAAGAAAATATCATGAATCATTCTTCTTTTCACATCTATTTGAATGGATAGACCTTATGATAGGTCAACCTAAAATGAAAAAAATTAATTAAAAATTAATTAATGTTAATGTATTCCATATTTTAGGTTTAGGAGATCTAACTATTTATTCTTTTGTAGGTCTGTCTCTAGGTCAATGTACTCTTCAATTTTTCATAGAATATGATCAACAGGTTGCACTAGTAGATCTCCGTGGAGTAGATGTTGACAACAAAAACACTTATAAGAGGACACTCCAAGAGTTTTAGCTCTATAGTCTACAAATGTATGAGGGCTCTATTTTAGATTAACTCTTGGAAGACTAGTTGGAGGAGGTTGAGATACCCTTTAGTTTGATTTGTGCTTAGAAGGATCACTATGTATCATTTTCTATGACTATGGTGCATAGGGTAGTGAGGTAGTGGTGCTTCTTATTACTTATAGATTTCAAGGAGTTAACTGCCTCATGGGAGGATATCTAAGACCAGTTCTAAGATGCGTATATTTATTTGAGAATGAAGGCGGCTAGTAACTAGGGGATACTTACCCATCGATAGTGGATCTCCCATGTGTGACAGTTTGGGATACATTTCAAAAACCTTTTGCAATATTCTTCAGTCCTTTTCCTATATGAGGTGGTTAGGGCGAGGAATTTTGAGGAGGCTTTGTTTCTAGAGATCCAACATCATGTCACCCTGTTTATGTTGAATACATATCTCAATGTTTTGGATTGAAAATAGGTCATAGAGAGGGAATTTTACAGAAAAATATTGTTATTAGAGGATATTTGTTTGGATTCCACATGAATTAGAGTTGTGGTTCGGGGATCCCAGTTGTCAGGCTAGAAGATATTCTGATTAGCCAAAAGTATGTCTCATCCTTCAATATCTTGTTTCTATAGGGGATAGGGGCTCTCAGTATTATGTTCAGGGATCATATGAATGTATTTATTTTGGAGGCCAAGGTTATTATAGATTAAAGTGCCCAACCATTTTCAGAAGTCAACATGTTCTAGTTTATCTGCTTTAGGTTCCTCCATTGTAGCAGTTCTAGTCGAGGCAGCAGCCACATGTTTCTCCAGTTTTGGATCAGTATAGAGTAGATGGGGCATATAGAGGACAACCCTGGGATGCTCCCCATCCAAAGAGAGTAGAGTGTTACTATGGAGGTGGTTTTCTTCATGGTCATATTGGTCATGGAGCATGTCATGGTCAGCTTTAGGCTTTAGTGTTTCTAGCTCTAGGTAAGCCAAACATCGTTTGAGGTGACCTTTTCTTCTTTTCTACTTGGTTTAATGACTTTTTTTGATCTAGGAGTGATGAAATACTTCATATCATATCCCCTTTCCCATGCTTTGGGACTTGAGGTAGAGTGACATCCATTTCCCTTGATGTTGACTCTATCAGTTTGACACCGAGAGGACATGTTTGAATTTTGTAGAGAATGTGTGCTAGTGCGTGGGTAGCACCAATATTGGATTGATTTCTTATGTTTATGGATACAACCATATAACATCATCAAATTCATCGATTGGTTTTATTATGTGTAGGTTAACATGGATTAATTCTGGAGGTAGGTTGTGTTCTTTGATGTGGATGGAGAGACAGCAGTGTTTGTTAGCTAGTAATACCCTCGGATGGGTCATATTTGTGTTCTATCCATGACATCCTTGATGGATGAGCTGATGCTGAGTTTTTCTAATGTTCATTAGTTGGAGTTTCTTAGTGTTTTATAATAGTACATTGATGTATTTCCATAGGATGTAGTGTCATTACCCCCTCAATGACAGATCATGTTCGGGATCAAACTATAGCTAGGTGTGTCTACTATCTCAATGTATTCATATAGGATGGATCCTTATGAGTTCTGATATCTTCATATACAACTCAATTGTCTAGTATAATATGGTTTTGTTCGACCAAGTGTGTCACTGTGGGGATCACGGTTCTGTTTGTATAGAAATATGGTAGCAATTTGAGATAGTGTATCGATTATCATTTCTTGAACCAAGTGATATCAAAGAGTTTTCATCCTCTTCCACAGATTGATGATTTATTCAATCAACTGAAGGGATCAAGTTTTTTCTCAATTATCAATTTGTGTTTAGGATATCATAAAATTTGTGTGAAAGGGATGGGTATATCCTGAAGACTACTTTTGGTTGTCGTCATGGGCATTATGAGTTTGTTGTGATGTATTTCAGGGTGATGAATTCTTAAACTGTGTTCATGGGGTTAATGAATATTTTGTTTCGTGAGTTCCTAGATAAGATCATGGTTTTTCTTCATCAATTAAATCCATGTGTACTCCATGTCTGAGGAGGATCACATAGTGCATCTATGTGCAGTTTTTGGAGTTCTTCATTGTGATAAGTTTATTTGGGATGTTTCTGAAGTATGAGTTCTAGGCTTTAGAACATTGTTTCCTATGGAATGATGTATCCTAATTGGAAGTAGTTATGGATCCATAAAATATAGTAATATTTTTCTCTTTGGAATCCCTAAATACATTGGTATTGGTGGGAAGTTTCCTTGGTCGTATAGGCTATTATAGGAGGTCTGTTGCTGATTTCGCTCGGTTTGTAACTCCTCTGAAAGCATTGAGCATGAAGGATTAAATGTTACTCTGGATTGATTAGCTTCAGATGAATTTTTATTATATAAAGTAAAACTTGTTTAGTTCTCTATTTCTTTGTCTTAGGATAGAAGGAGTTCATTTTTATTCTTTTTATTATTCACATCTTTGGTTAGGTTGTGTTCTGATGCATCATAGGTTGATCGTTTCTTATGGGTCTAGAAAATTATGTCCCCATGAGAATAAATATTCCACCCATGATCTAAATATGGATGGTGTTGTGTTTTTCTTGAAGTTATGGAGAATTTACATCATATGTTTTCATTTTGGGGACTTCACCGATCATAAGATCCTGAATTATGTTTTCTACCAACATGACTTAAACTTGCATCAATATCAGTGAATGGGGTTATTACAAGATTCTGACTTCATGATATCTTATACATAGGGAAAAGGGAATTTTGTAGCTGATTCATAGATTAGTAAGTCATGAAGTGATGTGAAATGTGTATTTGGTGATTACTAGAGTGTGATAGAAGATGTTTTAACATTGCGTCTAGATATGGGAGAATTCTGGGGGAGAGGTTTCTTTTCTAGATGATGGTGTAGTCATATATGGTGCATAAGGGGAGGAATACATGTTGGGGGATCTTGAGGTGTAGTTCTAGAAATACAAATTTGTTTGTGGAGAGACCCCTAATGGTCGATCTGAATATGAACAATACCTACTGTTGTTTCATGGAAGGTGTCCCCTTGCATTGGCGATGCATGAGATGGTTTAAAAAGTGTTCCATAGTTCACCATTATCATTAAATAACTACATGAAAAACATGAAAATAGATTTGAGAGGTTAGTTTTGCTAGTAAGGGTTGATGCATGTAGCTATAGGGTTCCTGTTTCAAGGTTTGGTCTTCCAGAAGTTAAAGGTCAAACATCGTGTTACCAATAGTTTTCTCAAACTATTATATGTTCCTCAGTGAAAGTGGGGGGATGTCTAGATGGAATGTATTAATGGATTACTATGTATATGACACTATATGGGTGGTAGTCATTCATTTTACAAAATTGACCCACTTTATAGTGATCAAGGAGTCTATCTTAGTAGAGGTTTTGTTGAGGTAGTATCTGGAGGAGGTGGCGAGTCTCCAGGGGGTCCAGGGTACTACAATTTCTGATCAAGATCCTCACTTTACCTCCATAGAGTGGAGAGGTCTATAGAATTATCTTGGTTCTTAGATATTTCTTATTATAGATTTTCATTCATAGACGGATGATCTAAAAGATCGAACCAACCGGACTCTTGAATTCATGTTGGGCTCTTGTGTCCAGGATTTTGGAGGTTTGTGGATGAGGCATATTCCCATGATAGAGTTCTCTTGAAAAAATAATTTTCACTCCACGATCTTTCTAGAACCATTTTAATCCTTTTATGGACGTCCTTTTCATTTTCTATTGTGCTTGGATGGGGGTGGTTAATCACCTGCAGTGGTGAGTGATCTAAGAGGTATCTTGTAGGGTGTCTATTCGGATGTCCCCTTTTTTATTTCCTCTCTCAGTAGGTTTGGGATTCTCAAGAATGATAATTTTTTAATAGGTATCTAATGTAAGGGAATGGATCTACATGGATTGACCATTTGTGTGTTTATGAATATTTTGGTTCACGGAGGAGACTCAAAAGAAGTTTGGAGGAGTTTAGCTACTTTGATACTAGAAGTAGGGTAGGATTTCAAGTCATGGAAATTTATGTAATGTGAATGAGGTTTTAAAAATATGTAATATATCTGGATCAGAAACATAAAATAAAGTGAATAGGTGACATATTATTCATTGGAAGCTAAACCCTGATAATTACATGACGTGAAAGGGGGTTGCACGTCAAGTAATTCGCCAATGTTGTATCTTTTAAAAAATTTCCAACCGCTCATTTTGTCAAATCCTATGGGTGCAGTGAATCGCTCTTGATTCCAGGTGACCCAGTAACCCCCTATTTAATTTTTTGTAAATCCATTCAACATGAATCAGTCTTCAGGCTGGTATATTTGATCTGTGGTGACCCAGGTTGATCCAAGGTGTGTTTTCCTTCGTTTTCAAGTAGTTTCTTCCAGGTTGATATCTTTTTACTCCCGTTTTTATATTCATGTGATGTAAGATGATATACCATATTTTTAATGGTGTTTTTCTAGGTTGTTGTTATGTTTCTTTGTGACCTAACATCCTCAAGTGGATGCATTTATTGTGGGAGTGGTGATCATAGATCCATTATGTGGTCCATTCTCATGTGAAGAACATCAATGAACTTTTTTAGGATTGTTATTCATATATTCTCTATTTATTTACGTGAAATTATAGATCTATAATGGTTTATCCCCTTAGATCTTAGTGAAATTCACCTAATAATTATTTTAACTGGATTAATGAGTTGGTATCGATCACATAAAGATGTTTCTAATTTGTATCTTGATAACAATTTTCCTCTTAATTTTCTAAATAATGTGATATCTATGATGTGCTTGTTATGCCTTGAGTAGAATGTGAAATTGTTAAAGAATGTAAATATGAAATTAATTGATAATTAATTGGATAAAATATTAAATATGAATGTTTAATAAATCATTTTGTTGTTTTAATTTGATGATAATGAAATTGTTTCTAGTATGTATGTTTAATTGAATTGGTTAATGAACCTAAAGAATGTAAATGATTGTTGATAAAAGAATTAAAGGAATGTTAAATTAACTGTTTGATTAACTTGTGATAGATTTAGATAACTTATTGCTTAGGCTTCCCATAGTTGGAACCTTAGATAATAAATTTGTTAATTCAATATGGAATAAGAACCAGATATGTGAAAAAAATAATTCCTTTGTAGGGATTGAGTTTCCCGCTTTCTAATGAAGGACCAGTACCTTATGATTTGAAGTTTTGATAGCTCATTGTGTATGATGGATGAATTTATTGCTTTGGAACCAAGAGACTGACTAATGTTTGTTTCCTACTGCTTGTGATATGATGTGATCAAGGAGGGATATTATGGTTTATGGGGAGGGGTGGCCCAGATGTGATGTGAGCCTAGGATGAATGATCCTAGAGGAATTTTGTGGTATGTGGGGTCGGGAGGCCCAAATGATGTTATAGAAGTTGATGCCTAGAGTGGAAAGATTCATCGTTTTATGCATGTGGTTGTTAGGGATGGAATAGGAGTTGATATGATGTGTTGAAGCTAGGATTACCTATTGATATGAAAGTTTGATTCTCATTTAAATATGTTGTTTGGAAGATGGTTTGGTTGATTTTTTATCTTATTTAATTTTCCCCACTACATTAGGTAGATCAATGTTCTTGGTTTCTTTCCGTATTTTGTATGTTAGGATTTTTTTCTAGAGTACCTGGTAATATGGAAAGTAATGATGTGTTGGGAAAAAATCCCTCAAGGCAACATTGCAGTATTTTTGGGTTGATTTTTTTTTGACAAAGCAGGTTTCTAGGGATAATTTTCGAGTTCCCGAGAAGTTTTTAACAATCCATGTTGACAAAGAACGATTTCAAATGAATGGAAGATCTGGAGGCGTTACAAAATAGAAGTAGAAGGTGGCGCCTTTTCCCAATGTTTGCCAAATTTTTGGGGTCCAAAATTTGGAGTTTGGTGAGCATCGCGAAAATAGGATTTCCATTAAGATCATAATTAGATATGTAAAAAGCATGAATTTCGTGAAGAGACGCTTCATGGTTTGGAATTCACGAAGAATAGAAGAATTATGGCAGTGATTCTTTGCAATAATGTCAAATCTTCACGAACTGCAGAGTTGAAGTGCATTGCGGTGGTGACGGGCTTTGCAAGGGAGCTTTGCGGCGAAGGCGCGATATAATGTTGATGGTAATGCTCAGCGATTATGACGAGCTCTGCGATCCGAAAATTGCCGTAGTGCTTCGCGATTTTTACAGAATTCCTGCAGAAACATCGGAGCTTCATGATTGGCGATGACGTGGCGCTGACATTGCGTGGAAGGGTCAAAGGTCGGTGGAATTTCCTATAAATAGAGGTCGACCCCCTCGAGAGAAGTAGAGATAATTTTCAGATAAAATGCTTTGCTCTCGGTTTGAAAAGGTGGTTCATGAAGGCAGTGTGCTTTGCGAAAGAAGAGATTCGCGGCAGCTATTCTAGCTCCTCAAAAGTCATGTGCTCCGTGTTGGCTCAGTGAGCTTCGCGAGGGAAGTCGTTTTACGATGACTTGAGCTTCGCGACGGTCTAAGCATTGTGAATTCTTGATCTTTGTGATGGTCTGAGCTTCGCGAAATTGTGAGCTTCGTGAAAAGGAAGGTCCTTCGCAAAGGCTTGTTTGAGCTTCATGAAATTGGGAGCCTCGCGAAGTAGGGTGCTTTGCGAGGGTATTTCCAAAACAATTTCCTAGTGTTCAGAGGCAAAGTGGTATTCATCAATGGATGAAAGTTGGACTTTAAGAGAGCATCTATCAGCAGTTGAGGATGCGTGCATTCATAAAAATGAAGAGACCTACAGGTCTATAAACTGTGAGTGGATCCCTTCAAGAGTAGTGAGCAAAAGAAGAGGAAGAAGGTGATCCTCTCCACCGGCAGTGAGCCAGAGAGAGAAATAGGGAGTGACCCTTGGGAAAGAAGTGAGATGACCCTAAACATTGTAAAGGCAGTGAGCCTGGGAATAGAAGTGATCTAGCCCGAACAATATTGGTAGTGAGCCTTAGTTGATTTGGTATAGCGGCACATCACCGTTGTATGCTCCTTAGATGTAGCCTAGTGAGGGTGAACCAAGTAAAAATCTCTGTGTCTTCCTGGTTGCTTCCCTGCATTGCATCTAAAGCATAACCATCTGATAAAGATAAAGAGAAGTGATCGACATAAACACATAAGAGCAAACAAAGTGACCCTTGGAATAAAGATGTCAAGATCCAGTGGGGCAAGAAGAATTTTAGAAAAGAATATTCATACCCTGATTCAACCCCCCCCCCCCCCCCTCTCAGGGTATATAGGCCCATATTGGTCCTAACAATTGGTATCAGATGGAAGGTTTCTTTTATCAGACTTTTTTGCTCCGACTTGGTGTAGTCAATTTTTGTGGTTAAATTAGTCAGCTCTTATATCGGTGTGCCATGGAAAAGGAAAAAAATCAAAGAAGAATCAAAAGTCAAGTGGTATTCCTCAGTGTGGAAGTGTGTATGGAAAAAGTGTGATTCAACTAAAAGAATCAAACAACTTACTGAAAGAAGGCCTTGATGAATCTGATATGGAAAAGATTGGTTCACTTAATCATGAAGTAGGAATTAGTGAAGTACCTGACCATCAAAGTGATGCCGAAACAACTGATAAAGAAGAAGTTTCAAGAAGGAGGCCACCAATAGATGTTGTCAACATGAAAAAGGAAATGGACTATAAATTGGATGAAGAAGTCAAATCTAAAGATATCTGGATCAAAGTATTGGAGATTGAGGTCAATAATATAAGAGGGTTAAATCAAAGGCTTATTGATGTGGCTACTGAACTAAATGAGAAGAATGATTCTCAAAGTGAAGAAATAAAAAAGATGGATAAAATGAAAGAAAAAAAGGCTGGTGATTATGAAGAGGATCAAAAGCGAGATGAAGTTCAGAATCTAAAAGTTAGAAATGAAGATCTAGTAGCACAGTTGTCAGAAGAAGTTCAGAAGAATCAAAGGCTACAACAAGAGAATGAATCTGTCTCTAAATCTGTTTCTAAGTAAAAATTGAAAGTAATTAAGCAAGGTGACATGGTAGAAAATATCACACAAGAACTGGAAGATGAGATGAGTTGCGGAAATAATCTCAGAAGGGAACTCAATGCCAAAATTGAATCAAGGGATACAGAGATTAAAAAGGTGGAAGAATAGATATAATCAGTGAAGAAGGAAGTAGAGAAATCCAATGCTAAAGGAATGCTTAAAATGAAGGATTCCTTAAACCTGCTATTTGATTATCAATCGGTAGGTGATGATGAAGTGAAAAACCAATTTTCTATTTCTGAAAAGAGGCAAGAATAAATTTTCTCAGCTCAAAGACCATACAGTCTGGGAACAACTGGTATTGGATTTGATGAATCGCCTCCCTTACAAGATAAAAAGAGAGCTGTGAACAGTTCTAGATGTGAAAGAAATCCTACAGGTGCTGGATATAGGCCTATAAGGATAGTTACAAAAATTAGTGATGACATGTGCTATTTCTGTGGGGTTCATGGCCATACATCAAACTTCTGTTCAGAGGCTCTGGAATACATTTTAGGCTGTGAAAACAGAAAAATTAACAAATCTGAGAATAAGAAGAAGCATCATGAGAAATTATAGAGAAGAGTATCTCAGAGGAAATCATTCGTTAGATGCTATTACTATGGAAGAATGGGACACACCACGAGTATGTGTCAGGAAGCTCAAGAGCCCCGTGTCAGAATAACTCAAGGTGTATCGGCATCTCGACATAGAAATGATGAAACGAGGTATGACTTTGATGTAAAATGTTTTATATGTTCAGATTATGGGAATTTGGCAATAAATTGTAGCAAGAAGAATGCAAGAAAGGAAAGGGAACTCGAAAATAGATTCTCAACTCCTATGATGCATGATGAGAAATTCTACACTGAGAGACAAAGTGGTAAAGAGAAGAATAGGCTTAGAGACTTAGGGGAATTAAATAGAGCTGAATGAAAGGTGTATCAGTCACCTCCTCTTTCATACTCACAATAGCTCTCAAGGAGAGAATGTGAACAAACCTGGATGATTAAGGGGAGATCTACTCCAGTTGTGATAAATAAGAATAAACGTTCAATGGAGGAATCACCACCAGTGAAAAAGTGTGTGGTGACTCAGAAATATGATAAAATAAAGATGAACAATGAATGTAATGAAAAATTCGCATGTTGTGTTCCACATCGAAAAGTGGAGGAAGGTGCAAGATCCTTGCAATGGTGGAAGAAGCAAGGGAAGATGGAAAGAAATGATATTACTGATCATAGTAGGAATCAAGGGAAATGGAATATTGGTAGTACATCAAAGACAGAAGTGTGTACAAGTGGGTTTAAACCCCATATTGTGAAAAATTCCAGGCCTGCAGAATCATCATATCAGAAAAAGAGTCAGCATGTGAGTAATGAATGCTTAGTCATATGGCCAGAGCAGTTGAAGTTGGATAGGCAGCTAGAAGAAGCAAGGAAAGAGTGTGATGCTCTGTAAGAAAGAATCAATGGGTTGACCCATTAGGATCAACCACAATCCTCTTCTTGAGAATTCCAGAATCACCCCTCTCCCTATGTATATAAATGATATTAACTGATGATTCAAGTGTTTCAGGTTTTAGGGAGATATGATCCAAGGTGAAGTGGAATCTGAAGAAGAAAAGTAGAGAATTGATAAGCTCCATAGTTTCAATTGATTCAAATCAGGTACCAGAGTTGAAGAAGAAAGGGAGAAATAGAGCACAATAGGAAGTGATTGTGTTATTGACTTTGTCTCTTGTTTCCTACATCGAGTTCCAACTTAGTAGGCTTATAGATTTTGTTAATGGATCAATTCCAAGTGGAATATGAGAATATATGAATGAAGATTTCACAGTGATTCGGAATAAAACACGACTAGTGTGCAAGGGATACTCCCAGATAAAGGGAATAGATGTTGATGTGACATTTGCACCGGTTGCGAGGCTAGAGACAATCAGATTATTTTTGGCCATTGCAGTGCAAAGAAAGTTCAAAGTTTTCCAGATGGAAATCAGATCTGCATTATTGAATGGGATTCTGGAGGAATAATTATATATCGAGCATCCATATGGTTTTTTTATTCATGAGGATGAGAATAAGGTTTGTCAGTTGAGGAAGGCATTATATGGGCCGAAACAAGAACCAAGAGCATGGTAGTCAAGGCTACATCAGTATTTTAAGAAGATTGGTTTTTAACATTTTGGATTTGATTAAAATATCTATTTCAACAATAAAAGTAATCAAAGAATGATGAGGTTGGTCTATGAAGAATACATATTATTTGGCGGATCAGATGAAGTACAGTGTAGACAGTTTTCCGAATTCATGAAACATGATTTTGAAATGTCTATGATTGATGAGATGAAGTTTTTCCTTGGTTTACAGGTTACTCAAGGAAGGTATGATACATTCATTTCTCAATCCAAATATACCATGGAGGTTTTTAAAAGGTTTGGCATTGAGAATTCCAAAGAGGTGAAGACTCCGGTTGTTACCCTGATGAAATTATCAAAAGATGATAATGGCAAGGCAGTTAATATCACATAATACAGGCAGATTATTGGGAGTTTACTGTACCTGATATAAACGTAGCCTGACATTGTATTCGCCACATTCCAAGTAGCGAGATATCAGAGTAATCCCAAAGAAAGCCACATTCATGTAGTGAAAAGAATATGTCGGTATATCAATGGAACCATGGATTTTTGTCTAATGTATAATGACAAATCTCAATCAGTGTTATTGGGTTACACAGATGCAGATTGGGCGGGATCAACAGATGATAGAAAATCAACGTTAGGAGGTGCATTCTATCTTGGTGGATTGTGTATTTGTTGGCTAAGAAAGAAGCAGGATTGCATTTCATTGAGCACTGCAGAAGCTGAGTATATTGTGGCCACTCAAGCGTGCACACAGTTATTATGGATGAAGCAGCAACTTGGAGATATGGGAGTTGAAGTGGAGTATCCGATTAAAATCCAGTGTGATAACTCAAGTGCTATAAATCTTAGAAAAAATCTCATATATCACTCAAGAAAAAATCACATTGAGATAAAGTATCATTATATCAAGGAGAAAGTTGACCAGGGGATCATGAAGTTGGAGTATGTGCCTACAGAACTACAGGTTGAAGACATCCTGACAAAGGCCTTACTCAAGGAAGATTTTGAGAGGCATAGACTGGATCTAGGATTTTAGTCGACTCCCCGCACTTGAAAGCGTGTGGATGTGGTGAGACACCCCCTCTCCCCGAGGTATGATGTGTTTTCCCTGATGTGCTTATATGTGTTCTCTACTCTGTTACAGACTACAAAGGAGTGACCTTTGGGTTCATTGACAAAGGGGGAGAAAATAGTGATTGTTCAAGGGGGAGACATTGTGGAAATTTGATAAATCATGTATGATACGGGGAGAAGTTGACCAGTGAAGCAGCCAGATAGAGGGAGAAATGAGAAAGGGGGAGCGTTTTAAATCTGATGATGCTAGAAGTGATCGATCAATGCATAGATATAACGACAGCTGAGGATTGTGATAAAAACAGAATTGTGATGTTGGAATGGTGTGAGATGGTGTCCGGCTATAACAAATTGGTATCCATGTGGTTCAACAATTGGTATCAATTTTGCAATTGGTATTAGTTTGGAATCGACAATTGGGGACTGACATGAAGTGATTCATTGATGAAATTATTATACTACTCTTGTTTCTCACGCCGAGCATTGTTCATGTGGTCTTAGAGTACGTATTAAGTGAATCCTTGAACTCTATCATAATTGCAAGAGGCGAATGTTGGTAGCAGATAGAAGAAGACTCAGTGAGGTATCAATGTGCAGAAAAGCATTCTGAGAAGAGTTATGAAGAGTTTTCAACAAACCCAAAGGGGGAGATTGTTGGGAAAAAAATCACTCAAGGTAACATTGTATTATTTTTGGGTTGATTGTGTTTTTTGACAAAGAAGTTTTCCGTGGAGAATTGTCGAGTTTTTGAGAAGTTGTTGACAATCCATGTTGACAAAGAACAATGACAAAGGAATGGACGATCTGGAGGCAGTACAAAAGAGCAGTACAAGGTGGTGTTGTTTCCCAGTGTTTACCAAGTTTTTGGGGTCCAAAATTTAGAGTTTGGTGAGAATTGTGAAAATGGGATTTCCATTAAAATCATAATTAGATATGGAAAAGAAATGAATTTCACGAAGAGAGGATTCATGGTTTGGAATTCGCGAAGACTAGAAGAATGATGGCGGTGATTCTTCGCGATTACTTCAAAGCTTTGCGAACGGCAGAGTTGAAGTGCATCACGACGGAGAGGGGCTTTGCGAGGGAGCTTTTCGGAGAAGGCATTAAATAATGATGACGGTAATGCTCTGTGATTACGACGATCTCCATGATCAGAAAATTACCGTAGTGCTTCGTGATTTTGACAGAATTCCTACAGAAACATCGGAGCTTCGCGATTGGCGATGACATGGTGATGACTTCGCGTAGAAGGGTCAAGGGTTGGTGGGATTTCCTATAAATAGAGGCCGACCCCCTCGAGAGAAGTAGATATAATTTTCAGATAAAATACTTTGCTCTTGGTTTGAGAAGGTGGTTCGTGAAGGCAGTGTGATTCGCGAAAGAAGAGCTTTTCGGCATCTATTCTAGCTCCACGAAAGCAGTGTGCTCGGCGTTGGCTCAGTGAGCTTCACGAGGGAAGTAGCTTTGCGATGACTTGAGCTCCGTGATGGACTATGCATTGCGAAGTCTTGAGCTTTGCGATGTTTTGAGCTTCGCGAAATTGTGAGCTTCGTGAAAAGGAAGTTGCTTCGCAAAGGCTTGTTTGAGCGTCGCAAAATTG
This sequence comes from Viscum album, assembly GCA_963277665.1. Taxonomy (NCBI): domain Eukaryota; kingdom Viridiplantae; phylum Streptophyta; class Magnoliopsida; order Santalales; family Viscaceae; genus Viscum; species Viscum album. The sequence continues at coordinate 899,692,037 of OY728120.1, forward strand.
GGAGCCTCACGAAGTAGGGTGCTTTGCAAAGGTATTTCCAAAGGAATTTCCTAGTGTTCAGAGGCAAAGTGGTATTCATCAGTGGATGAAAGTTTCACTTTAACAGAGCATCTATCAACAATTTATGATGCGTGAAATCATGAAAATGAAGAGAACTACAGGTCTATAAACTGTGAGTGGATCCCTTCCAGAGCAGTGAGCAAAGGAAGAGGAAGAAGGTGATCCTCTCCACCGGCTGTGAGCCAGAGAGAGAGAAATAGGGAGTGACCCTTGGGAAATTAGTGAGATGACCCTAAACATTGTAAAGGCAGTGAGCCTGGGCATAGAAGTGATCTAGCCCGAACCTTATTGGCAGTGAGCCTTAATGGATTTGGTACAGCGGCACATCGTCATTGTATGCTCCTTGGATGTACCCCAGTGAGGGTGAACCAAGTAAAAATCTCTGTGTCTGCCTGGTTGCTTCACTGAATAGCATCTAAAGCATAACCATAAGATAAAGATAAATAGAAGTTATCAACATAAACACATAAGAGCAAATAAAGTGACCCTTGTAATAAAGAGGTCAAGATCCAGTGGGGCAAGAAGAATTTTAGAAAAGAATATCCATACCCTGATTCACCCCCCTATCAGGGTATATATGCCCATATTGGTTCTAAAATGATGTTAATAAAAGAATAATTGTTTAACCCATGTAATTTGAGCTTTCTCAGATATAGTGATGAGGCTATATTTATGAGAAGTTGTGGACTTGATTTTCTTATGCCTAGAGGGCATGGATATTTAGTTGGGATGTTAATGTTATGAAATGTTGAAAAAGAAATTTATAAATTAATGGTTATTAATTAATTAACATAAAGTAAAACTGATGGAAATGAATAAAATAATTTAATACAGCTCTATAAATAAATGTATGCTAATAGTATATATGGTCTTAGAAGTGGTAGTCAGGAGTCTGAGAGACATTAGCTATAGTGAAGTCTAAGAGTAGTTTATGTCCATAGTGTGATTGTGAGAAATATTATATCATGTATATTTTTTTGTTTCTATATGTTACTCCACCATTTCGGTTTGGTAAACTGACACCTCGGAGATTCTAAGCCCTATGGGGTGTGTTTTCCCAAATATCTCTGTGGGTGGATGGATGGATGAATACCCCTTTGGCCCTACTCTCTTATCATGGTAGTTATATGTGCTGGTATGCAGGACTTTTAGTTTTCCCCATATATGTGTGTATAGTTTTGTAATGGATTATGGTTATTTCACACATATTTATTTTGGATATAGTTTTCTCAGGAATACTATAGGTATAATGTGTATAGGTTGTGATGGATTGAGGATTATTACATGGTGTGTGGGCTGTGATGGCCTGATGTATAATACCATATGTATGATACATGTTATATGGGTTGTGGTGGCTCCCAAAAATTTCCTATTTACTTTTGGTCACACCGATGTTGTGATGTTTTTCACGATGTTCATGTTGTGATGCTTCGCCCAGGTGTCTGTGGGCTAGCCTTTTGGAGAGAGATGCTCAAGATGTGCTATATTGTGATGGAGCAACAATCCAGTGGGGAAGTGGTAGCAGGGTACCCTTGATATTCATTATTATATTATATTCTCTTGTATAAGATATTTTTTGAGAGTACCCATGGTGAGGTTGGGAATATAGTATATCTATTTTTGTGATGAGTTAGTTTCACTTAATATTCATTGTTCTTTAGCATGCTTTCATTACCTTTTTCATGACAGGATCTAAGGAGGATCTTACTGAGTATACTATTACACTCACCCTATCTATGCAAAAACTATTTTTCAAGACAGTTAAAGAATATTTAATATTAGGTTTATTACTACTAGCTTGGGGCATAGCATATGTTGAATGGTTTTTTGTTCAATGGTTTCATTACTTTTCTTTTGGTACATCTAGTTTTCCTTTCAGTTGTAGTAGTTCTTGCGTGAAATTGAATATGTTCACTTTATCTTTTCATTAATAGTATAGTCTGAGTAGGATTTGGTTGGTGTTTGTCTTATCTCTCTCTTATTCATGTGTTCTCCTAGATGGTAATTCATTCCAACTATTTTTTTATTTTACACTTGGTGCTAGTCACCATCCTGGTCCCTATTGGAGGTGCGACTCAAATGTCACTATCTATGTTCTCCCATTTCAATACCAAGAGGGGTACAACTTATGGGGATGGGGTAATGACATAATTTACCTACATAATATCTATACCTCCAGATCATACATATTCATTGTATATCTTATTAATATCTGAGATATAAACTACAATATTACATTAATTCATTTTACACAGATTTACAATTTCATAATCAATCATTTACAAGGTTATTTAGTGATATACCTTTAATAAAATATATCATAATTAATTAATACAATGATTTTTATTCCTGTATATAATAGAAAAACTCATTTCATAATCGTATTAAAGGATTCATAATTCATGCATCATTTTAATTTTTTAAATATATAATAACATGCTTCTTTAAACAACAAAAAATCATAACTTGTATTGATTTCATGATTCAAACATAAATTAAAAAGACATGATTATTAAATTACACATCATTTTTATCATGTAATAAACACTAATTGACTTATCATATATTTTATTAGGATTTCCTAACAAGTAACTTACCTCATTTTATAATCATAGAAATTTTTTCAATAATATTTAGTTTTGTAAATACCATTACTTCCCAATTAAAATCATGAATCATTTATTCAATCTATGTACAATATGTTTTAGGAATAAATCATAATATCTCATTATGTCAAACATTCTATGTAACAAGAATTTATGATTCTATCATCATTTTAATCAATGAAACATTAATTAAATCTTTCATTTATTCCAACAAAATTCATATTGTATAATTTTTTTAACATGCATCACAATATTTAATATAAAGAAATATTACTATAAATAATCTACACCTAAATCATTTGAAAAATTTATAATATTAATAAATAATTCATCAAATGCATTCTTAATCAAGAATTATTTTAAATAAGGTATTTATGGAAATAATGATCTTTTTGGCATGATTCACTATTAATGGAATCATATTACCATGTTTCTTTTGTTAATTAAAAAATAACACATGTACATCCTAACATTATTCTAAAGGTTCTCTATGTAATGTACATTAAACAATAAATTATAAAACTAAATATTGTGATTAATAGAATGAAAATAAAATATCATGTTATGTCATTAATTTATAATAAAATAATGTTTAAAATAGAATGAGTTTATTAATTATAGATGAATGAATGATAATTGTAAATATCACAATAATGTATGTTATCATAGATAAATAAATTAAAAAATTATTTTCTAACTTACCTTAAATGAAACCTATAATAATTTCTCAGGTACCCTTCTGAGATTTCCACCCTAAAGTGATTGATGTTTTCACATAATCAAGCTTAGTATATTATCTTGGTTCTTGTGTCAGTTTAAAGGGGGACCTCAATATTTGTGTATTAGTCGGTATCATCTACCTTAATCACATGTTAAACATGAATGAACCATTCTCTATGCAAGAATTATTCAATACTCGCATGTGAATTACTTCGAACATCATCCTATATCTTAACCAAAATCCTTTATACCAACTTCTCATGACACTCCACTATTTGAACTCCTCTATGATAGGCACTGAAGACATGAATTACTCATTAATCCCACCTCTAATATGTAACATGTTTTTTACTAGAACACAGTATATTTTCCATGCATAAAAGAGGAATTACCCTCAAAATTCCCCTAAAAATAAATGGGATCCCACCAAAGAACACCTTAAAATTAAACTAAATAGTTAACTTTTTTTATCTCTAAAATATGAATACAAGAAACAAGTATAATGTAATGAGAGATAATTCAATTCTATCCTCCTAGAACTCCATTCCAACTACCCAAAAAACAATATCCCCATATATCCATCAAATTTCCCTATAAAATAACTGATGGAAACTATATTTGGGTTTGCATAAGAGAGTACCCTATAGGATCATATTTCTAAAACAAATCAGTGTATGTTTGATATATATGTGTTGAGAGTGACATGTTTGAGATCAACTATATATGAATAATATATTATCAGGAATAAGGTTGAAGAATGTTAGCCAGTTTGGAGCACATATAATATTACAGAATCAACTATATGACACCTTCATCTATATCATCTTCCATTATCATTTACGATCAAAAATATAATTCCATCAAGCATTAAATAATTTAATATTACTATATATAATGGAAATGGGGATCAAAAATATTTCCACCACACTCACTTGCCAGTTTTGAGTACCTTATAACTCAGACAGGGTGTGACTCAAAATGAGAATACCTAACTATGTGACCAAGAATCCCACAATTAAATAAAATCATACTATGACATAAACCTATAACACTATATTGACATCATCCATGTCATCATGATATTTATCATTGATATATTATAGGAAATTTCTAGATAGCACAAATCATATGATCCAAAAAATACATCATATAAATCATTAATTAACACACCATATAATTATCATAACCATAGATGAAAAATATTTAATAATCAAGTATCATGGTTGTAGAATGTAAAATACATATCATCAATACATCTAAACAGATATCAAAAAAAGTTCAATATTCATTACTACCATGATAATATAATTCATTTTGTTATAATTTAATATTCTAATTAAGCACCACTTAGTATTATATAATTTATCCTTATTCATTTAATTTGAAAACACATTAAAAATATTACATCCCACATTCGACTACAAATTTATTTATCAAAATTTAAATTACATTACATTAAATACAAATATCCTATAATTATTTTACTTATTTATTAATTGAGTTAAATCTAGACATCCAGCCACATCTTTAGAAAACTACACACACCTCCCAAATATCACACCATTCCTAAAACGACTCCAATCTTGACCTAAAACTACAATACATTTAAGGACCACATATCTAATTTAATTCAATGGATAAGATCACTCAAACTTACCTATAGACATTCTAACTTTATCACATAGTCTAACCAAACACATTTTCCTTTCATTACTACCATATAGTATTTCATATTGAATACCATATTATTTATCACAATATACAAGAAGATAATAAAATTGAACACTAGACCATCTATTTTAAGGTACCTCTAAATTATAACAATACAACCTAAATCATATAATTATTATAGAAAAAGGGAAATCATTCTTAGTTGTGATCATACCTAAGAAACAAGAAAAATTTACTATCTTATCCAAAGATTATATTAAAACCTGGATAACCTACCATGTTGAAAGGATACAATTATATTTCTTAAAATAAAATGCCTTCCCTTAAATTAAACCAAAATACTAAACCATATATACCTATTAATTATAGGTGTACCCCAAAATTCTAAAATCTTATGGAATAATACCTTAATCATCAACCACACCTAAATCATATTAATTTTATATTACATTCCTTCCCATATATATTATTTCATATCTCTTCAATTTTTATATTTAAATATTTATTACCATCTTTATATTACATTCCATGTACATGTGAATTCCAGCACAATATTATCATTATAAACAAAATTAAATTTGTAAATAATTATCACATTATCATCATATCTTCAAGGAATATTTAGGTATTTAGCTAACATTATTAAATATTTTTTATTTATCCAATTCAAAGGATTATATTTCCTATATTTTCTCTTGTATTATAACTAAAATATAAAACCATTATAATATAATAAAAAAATTCGAAAAAAATATTGAGAAATTATAACTAAAATGGAAGGATTATCTAATATTATGTAAAAAATTCATGAAAGAAGAAAACATGAAATATCCTCCTCCTTTAGGATAAATATACAAAAAATGGTCTAGAGAGAATATAATAATATATAAAGAACTAAGGCATGAAATACCCCTTTTTCATACCAAAATTCATAACATCAGGATGGTGGGAAAATTATGGGATTATAAATGCTTAAATGAATAGAAACCTCTCCCCTCAAACCAAACCATTACCACAGTGCCTATAGAGATGGCATGAACATTCCAAATTCTAAAGAGATTAACAATGAGGCATAATGAAAATTTTTTAAGTGGTATAACAAAGGGCCTGCACATTATTGTAATTCAATGAATGATTCTAAATGAGGGAAGAGGGTAAAAAATTAGAGTTTATAGGTTCAAGGGGTGAAAAATTAGGAGGCAAAAGTATTAATAAAATAATTGTAGAAGAATCCACAACATTACAATAAACATTTTATTCTAGAAGAAAGAAAGAATGGTTTAAAAAATTATTATCTCAATGTGGTCAAGAAATACAAGTTGGCGAAGCTAAATCTATGCACTAATAAACTAAGAACCTACTACATTACAACCAACCCCAATCCTTACATCAAAATTCACCAAAACCAAGAATTAACACTTATGACACTATCTCATGATGAAATTACAAAAAAGAAGGAAGATATAGTGAGAGATCCTTGAATTTATAACAAAATTCAATTTTATGAATCTTCCATTCCCCCATTTAATACCCAGTTAACTTCCCCCTTTATATTCAATATGATCAAGGACAAGATCACAGTGATATGGATGATAAAGTTCATTATGCATTTAATTATCACCATATCATAATATTGAAATACCAAAAAATCATGGATCATATCGTTCTATGATGAAGGTGTTTATACCATCAAATATTATAGGATTTATGATTAAAAATACCCTTATAAACTGTAAAATATGATTTCAGAAGACAGTGAATTATAATTGAAAATTCCCTATCAATTTCACAATATATATCAGGATAAAATGAAGATTTTTATTTTTCATGGATATGGGTTGGTTATTACACGAATAGATACATACTTCTACATGGGAGAAAATAAGGCTCTTATATGTACAATGAGTTTACTTTTACATATTGAAGAAATGACTTTTATAGATCAAAAGGAGATCCCAAACATTTCCAATTTCATTATATTATTTTAGATTTACATTTAAATATCATTTTTTTACTCTTATTTATTAAACTTTTACATTTATGTATTAAAAATTTACTTTTACATAGAAGGAAACTACTATTACCCATAAAATAATTGTCTCTTATGTAATAAGAAAAGACTCGTAAATATTAAAAATTTAGAAAACTCCAAGATATATAAGGGTCTTTAGAGGAGATTTATTAAGGAAATAATGTGAAAAAATTGATACATAGTGATCAATATAGTGATATATAAATTCCATTTTGAAGGAAAATCTAGGATACATATGGGTTATGAAGAGAAAATTTGCAAATTTAAGGATCATTATAGACTCTCCAAAATCAAGACTTAAAGTTACATACTAATTTAAATCATGTATTATGATAGATAATTATCCTTATGTATATAAGAATATTATATAAGGGAAAAAAGTATAAAAAAATAATCTCCCTCCCCATGATACTACCACTATACTACAACAAAAATTCCCACAACACTTGAGAAATAAATAAGGGATTTGGAAAATCCAGCCCATTGTATTTCTCATGTATGTAAACAATTAAAGAAATATAAATGTTTTGTTATTATAGTTAACAAGAATAAAGAAAATGTGAAGATGTAAATGGAAAATATAATTCCAAATTCACCTTCTCAAATTCATTTTATGAAAAAAAAATATAAATAGGGAGGGAATCAAACATGAGGAAATTTTCATTGCATGTTGTGAAAAGGAAACTAGAAGAGGAACAAAAAAATGAAGAAAAAGAAGGGATTGGGTTTTAATGAAGTTATATTGATCATTTAATTTAGTATTTATAGTTATTATTCTTGGATATCAAATAATATATGTCAATCTCACATTTTTATCAAAATAATGTAACGAATAAGTTCAAAAAAAATACTAAAGTGATGTGGACCTTAGATTTTCTGATGGTTATTGACTCCTATTTCATCTATATAATATCACAACATCAAATACACTAGAAGAAACATTTTATTTGAAAATTCTTTTTCTGTAATGTGTTTTACCAAAAGCATCATGTCAGTATCAAGTTTAAATGTAATGAGATTTAATTTTATGTTAGAAATAAAATTATATTCTATACCATACATAATTGATAGTTAAATTATACTTGAATCAAATATAACATGTATCCATAATTAATGAAGAATAAAAAACATATTAAACAAATAAAACATGGTTTTGAAATGATAAAATAAGGTCATGTAAAACTAGAAGAAAATGTCAAGGATATATTAAGAAGTGTTCTTAAAAAAATATTTCCATGTTTTCTTATTACATATAATAACCATGTAACCTTTGAGTTTTAATGTTAATAGATCCATGATGATTTTATTATTTTCAATATACATATGAACTATTTCAAAAAGAATCTATAGTTAAATTCATATACTCTATTATATTCCTCTAATAGATTTAAGTAATATTCAAGTGAATTAGAAAATGATCTTGGTATGAAGATTAAAGATGCGTTGAATGTGTGTGAAAATGAATACATTAACCAATTATTCATTTATAAAAAAAATATTTTTTTGAGTTATTTTTAAACTTATATTTCATTATGAAGATTTGAGTTATGATGATAGAAGTAGGATTAATAATGATTCCTATATGCTTTGAAAAGACTACCATTATTTTTTATGACATTCATCACAAATAACAATGTTAGGACTTAACAATATACAAACTATAACAATTAATGGATATAATACAAGTTAAAATATGGATTAAATCCATTATGTCTCAGTTATTGTCGTGAGATGTGAAGAATTTGTTAATCTAAATTCTAGATACAAAAGAGAATTAGGAAAATAAAAAAAATACATCTATTTGGATTATCATTAAATTATAAATGATATTACTTAAATCCCTAAGTTATGCATGAAATAGATGAGTGAAATATAATATTCATATAAGAGGGCTGCTAAAAAATGATATTTTTAGAGTTGTAATTTTTCTATGAATGCTGGTTATAACACCATTTAAATGTATTAGTGGTCATTATGAAAATATGTCTCTAAATGGGAAATGAATTTTATTGGTATTAGTCATGTTTAAGAATTGGTGAGGTTAAAATTTAGCGGTGTTTATGTTATTGAAGGTTATGACCCTTTCAAATTTTTGAAAAACAAATATTATTTCAAAAATAAACCATATGTAATTTTTAAATAGAATTAAAAAATAATAGAACCAGTAATTAATAATGGTTCCAAAACATTTATTAATATGTATAATTTGTTTTAAAAATCAGTTATAGAGAGAGAACCTCCCATGTATGCCTGTAAGACGATCCCTATATTGTCGCACCAATATATTTTTTCCAACTTGAGTTTTTGATCCCATGACCATGAGAATGGTTTTCGAGTAAACACTAAATTCACCTGGCGATATGTTTAGTGTATAATTATTCAATATATATATTTATATAATAGGAAATATATAATTTAATATATATAATACAAACAAAATTAAATAACATATATTTATTTATATAACACACAATCACACATAGCCTTATATATACATATATTTAAAAATACTTTTGTATTTTTGTATACAAATGCACACAAAAGGAATATTAATTCAATATATAATATATATTTACATACTTATATATATATATATATATAATGTATTCATAGAGTTAATATATTAATTGAAATTCATTTATATATGTATATTTTATTTATATAGTGAAATCATAAATTCATTTATGGAATATGTTGATATAATAATAATTATTATTATTATTATTATTACTAAAATTATTTTTGAACTCTAAAAATTATAGGGGGTTATATATATATATATATTTGTATATGTATATATATATATATATTGTATAGTATATATTTTATAGTATATATTATATAGTATATATTATATATATAATATATAATATTTATATATTGTTTAATATATGTATATATATATTATCCATTTATTTATATAAATGTATTTAAATATATTATTATAAATACATTTATATCAAATACACACACAAAAATTTATATTTTTACATTTATTTTCCTAATATAATGTTTATATACTTACATAGATATATAATACATTTATATTTAATATATATATCTAAATTTATTTATATTTATACTATATTATATAAAATCATAAATATAATGTGTTTATATAAAAATAAATATTATTTTAAAACATATTTATTAAATTTTAAAATTTATAGGGGGTTTTATATATATTAATCATTTATTTAATACACAATTATATATTATATTTTTGTATAAAATTAAATTACAATTTATATTATACATTTATATTATTTTAATGACATTTATATAATAAATTAAATACATTAATATTAAATATACATGTATAAAATATATTATATATATATGTATACAGTTAAAAAGATTTATATTATAATTTTTATTTGTATGTAATATTTATAATATAAAAAAATTAAATACATTTATATTATTTTTATATATTATATATATAGTGTCTTATATTTATACATAATGTATTTATATAATACATAATAAGTTAGATAAATTTAATAATTATTATCATTTTACATTTAAAACAACAAATAATGATAAATGTAATTTCACATTTTTTAATATTAATAATTATCATTTAATTTTCAAAATTGTTTTTTATAAAAATTATAGGTGATAAGCCACCAATAATTTATGTAATTATCATTTTTTTTTAAAGACAACTATTTTTTTAATTAATATCTTTGAAAAATTACTTTAAAATTTATAGGGGGTTCAAAACCATTGCTAATTGGATAAATTAGTGGTGATTTATAATCTTTTATTAATTTTAAAACAATTAATTTAAAAAAATTAAAACAATTATCAAGGTTCAAAAATATCCACTAATCTTATAAGTTAGTTAAAGTTTTCTAAAACTTCATTTAATATAAATATAATGGTTGTTTTGAGAGAACAATTGCTAATTTTCATAGAAAATTATTTTAGATGGCATTGTTCAAAATTCACAGTAAATAGAAACCACTAATCTACTGTTTTTTTATGCAAGTTCACATATCTATTTTAGATAATGAGACTGAGAAATACAAGGATAAAGGATTGAGATTAAAATTTTGTAGGCATAGGAACGAGTTCTATATGAATTTCTAGAAAAGAATGTTCTAGAGGCACAATGTGTGTAAGACAGATAAAACCAAATATAAGTGGCTTTATAATAACTAGTCTGGTGATATATTATTCATTAAGAATAATAAATATTTTTCATACTTGTCATAAATAAATGTAAAATAACTAAAAATTGGTGAGTGGTGTTGATTTCAAAAATGGATACCAGGTTCCAAAATGAACACTTTATTTTTATAATTTCTCAAGACGATGTAAATACCACTAGGTTTGAATGGGTATTCAAGAGAGAGGAAAAAATGGATATTAAAGTGCTTCCCTATAGATAATGATTTATTGTTGAAGGATTAAAATCAATTAAATTTTTTACTATGTCAAAACCCTTTTCCCAAAATAGATGATAAAATCTATTTGAATTCAAATTCTTATAAGTAGCTTATCATGATTTATATATAAATTATGCAAGGATCTATTTATAGATTAAAGCCTAAATTAAATTATGTAATGATAACTCTATCATGTGTTTATAATATGTTAGTGTTTGGGACATAGTTTTTCAAGTGATATATGTTGATTATTTTCAAGGTCATTATGACTTAAAAAAATATACATTTTCTATTTTCCAATTATCACTAGAATGGTAGAATGAATGTTTGAACCCAAGATAATGGATTGAGTTGCTCTAATGGATTATTTAAACTTATTCTACTGAAAATTGGGAAAGAAAATTCTATTAGAATTGTGGAAGTGTGTGAACAGACCATAAATATTGATTGATTTGAGAGTGAGATGTTAAAAATGATAGGTCATAAATTATGGATAGGAGGATGTAAAATGATATCAAGGGGAATATTAACTGAAAATTCTAGTACAATGACAATTCTATTTTTCTGTCAATAATTCATGAACGAGAAGAACTAAATTAAATAAAATAAATTCCAACAAGTATGGATTATAGTTAAGCATAATGAAATGAAAAATAACAAGAAAATAGATTTACAACAATTTATTATTCCCCTCAAAAAATTAAACTATAGAGTATGGTAATGATAAAGGGAAGCACAACATATTGATATAGAAATTTAGAATGAAATGTGATAAGGAATAAGAAATCATCTTATTTGAGTATAGATCCTTCTCCCCCATCATTCTCTTGTTTCCTTCTTCCTTGAAGTGAAGCTTGTGGCTCAAGCTCCTATCCTATACTTAGAAGTTTAGATGCAATCCTAGAAAGGATTTTCAATAGTGGCTGATCTATTATTGATTTATTCTTCTCAAATTAAGTTTGACACCACTTTTGAATGAACTCCCATGATTTTAACTCACAACCATATAATCTAATCCCATATCTTATATATTTATGTGCATACATTGACAGGTAATAATCCCATACATGTAACTTGATTAAATCCATATAACTATATTCACCTCCTCCACATGTGTTGGATTTGACTCCCGACAAGTTTAATCCATATTCGGTTATCAAAATGGTTTATAACTCTCATATTTCAATGAAAAGTTTCATAAGCATCCCTATTAAACGTCAATTTATTCTCAATACCATTTGTTCGAGCACTAATTTATTGTATTTGAATTGATTATTTAAGGATATTAATGTTTTAAATTAATATTTCATGTGTATTTAGATATCATTAAAATCAATAGAAGTACCATTATTTTAGATTTGAAGACTTGGTGATATATGGATGTAAGAAACCATCCATAGATGTACCTTTATGTGAGTAGTGTGTAGGGAATTGATACTATAATGAAAAACCAATAACAAACAAATACCCTTATATAAGTCTTAAATCCATGGACATACCTTTATATAAGAACTCTAAAACAAGGTGATACCCTTTCATATCTCCATAATATCTTTACACAGCATTAGAACCACATGCTATACCCTTACACGAGTGACCATCTACCTTGGAGTACCAGGTGGTGCACTAAACTACCCTTACAAAACCTTGAAAACATTGAAGAACCTTTATAAAATGAACTCTTACATGATTCATCACCAACCATAATGAAAATAAATTCCTCATAAAAAATATAATCCATGACTTAATAAAAATAATCAATTCAAAGTGAAAGAAAAATTTCATTAAATTCCATATTTCACCATAAGAATTAAAATATTGTTCCAATAATGATTAATTAAAAAAATAGGAAACATTGAAATACTAAATTAATAATCTGAAATTTAAAAAAAATTGATCATGAAATTTATTTTCATTAAAACTGATGAGATTCAAAACAAAAAATAATAAAAATATAAATAAATTGAAGATAATTACATTAACTAAATTTTCACCTAAAATATAGTTTTTAAATCAATAATTTATTGAATTACAATTTCAACTCAAAATTAACCAATATTTAATAATTTAACATTGAAACAAAATTTTGGATAAAAATTCATTGAAATTAAATTACAATGATCTGGAATAAAATGTATCAAAATGTAGCCACGTCAAATTCCCCCAAATATAAATCATTGCTTTCCCTCAATTATTCAATTATAAATTTCACTAGAAGCTATTTCATCATAAAAATTGTAAACTTACGTCACAAATAGGGAAATTATTTTGAAATTATTTCCATGAAGGAGTATCTCAAGTATGAATATATTTTTTATGATCTTAAAAAAAAATTCTGGAAAAGATTTTTTCATTTTTACAAAATTGATTTATTTTGAAAATTCTTAAAATATATAGACACACATCACATTTATTTTAAATATTCCTCCAAACTTCTCCTTTTAGATAAGGTAAAAAAATAACATGCTTAACACACATAATAATTAAACAATATTAGTAGATGAGTGACATTATTAATTAAATGGAAGAATAATTTACACCTTCACCAGTTATAACTTAAATAATAAAAAGTTTAGAAGTATTAGGAGTTCATTTCATAACCCATTTCAATGTTGAAATTAAGAGTTTAACATGATAATAAAAATTCCAAAATCATTGAATATTTTAAATCTTACGTAAAAAACATCACCAAAAACAATTTTTTAAATAGTGTAATGTAAATTTTGTCACTATATTAAGGTTATGGTAGGGTAGATATAATTAATCTCCCAAATACGAAAAAAATCATTAATTCCAAGATAAATTCATAACCTTTAAGAATGAAAATTGATGCCTAAAAGAGTTAATTTGGACATAATTTAGGGTATTTTGATCATTTTTAAATGAAATATATTTATTATATAGAAATACCCCCAATTATTCCACACATAACTCACTTCTTATCCTCATGTAATCAGTTATCAAATTTCATAAAAGCTAGTTGATCTTAGAAATTAAATATTTACATCACTAATAACAAAAAGATTTTGAAAAGTGTTTTCCCTAGGGAATATTTCAAGTATGAATGTATGAGTAATCTTCCAAAAATAATGTGATTTTACAAAATATTCTTTCAGTTTTATAAAATTGATTGATTTTTAAAATTTTGAAAATATTGAATCAAACAAAAAAATGTATTTAAATTTTTTTCCAAACTTATCTATTTCTCCAATGTGAGTAGACTCTCATAGTTAACACACATAATAATTAGATACAACTGATAGATATGTTTTTTTTAATAATTAAGATGATGAATAATTAAGTCATTCACTAGTTTTATCTTAAGGAATAAAAATTTCACTAATAGAGGAGTTCATTTCATAGCCTATTGAAATTCATAACTTATGTGTTTCAAATCCTATGAAAACGTTCAAAACCAATGAATATTATAGATATAACTTATAAATATTCACAAAAATAAATTTATATAAGAATATAATTCTAAATGAAATTACTAAATTGATCTCGTGGTATGATAGAAATGATTAACCACTCTTATAGTTAAAACCGAACTCAAATCCATGAAAAAATCACCACCAGTGAGAATGAAATTTAAATATTGGAATCGAATAATTTTGAAAACATTTTGGGTAATTTGATAAGTTTTCAAAGAAATAAAATTTATCATATTCTATGACTGGTCCACTTCATATATAAGTAAACATTTTACCTAATTTTTTTCTTTAATGTGGGTGAATAAAATTAAAATTGTTTCAATTTCAGAGATGTTTTAAAATTAATAAATTTAAAATAAATGTCTAGGGGTCATAATAAATGTAAATAGAAGTGGAAAAAATTCATAACTAATTAAAATAGATTTTATAATGTACATGAATTATCTCAATGGATGTAAAATATATTTTCCCAACATTACTCATAACATTAATAAGTTTAATCTATGATTCCTATGAAAAGGATAGAATGATGTTACTACCCTGAAATATTATTAGATTTAGAAGTTACAAGAATGACTTGAAACCGAAGGCACATTATTAATGTTTACATTCAAAAAGGTTTTTAGTGATGCACATAAAAAACATTCCATGTTTGATAATTTCAGCAGACAAACATTTATAGAAGTATTAAAAGACAATATGATTTCTTCAATAACTTAGCATGAAACCAACACTCCATTCAGTTACCTCTGATTCAAAAATATACCAAGAAGTTTGTAATGTTCTAGAACAACATTTTAAAATATATTCAAAATTTATTTGTGTAGCATAGATTAAATTAAGCTCACCACCCATTTGATTCACCATCCAATCCATAAATTTTAATTTTTAACAACATAAATCCCCCTATATTTAAAATTATATGAGGTCATATTTGTAAAAAGAACACCTATTCTTAATACCATTATCAAGGAAGTTATAATAACATTCTTGAAATAATTTTTTTACTATAGAGTGAATGAAAATACTCCCATGTTGGTGGTGTTTTTTTTACACTCAGGAAGAATATTTATCTTATCTTATATTTCATAAATCTCTTAGATTATACAGTATAGAAGAAAGAAGGGTATACTAATATTTATTTTGATTCAAACATTGAAAATCAATATGTGAATCCACATAAAATGGATAAAGAGTTATAATTAAACTCTAGGCTATTAAAGGAAATTTTGCTGCTAAAACCTAGTTTTTTAAATTCTATATAAATGTAAAGATGAAATTGGGGTAAGCTGAGGATGCATAAAAAAATTATGAATAAAATTACCTCAAAATGGTAACAATGAACAAATATTTAGAGACATGGGTTACCTCCCATGTAGTGATATATTTTATATCCCCAATAATATTATCCTAAGAACTAATAGTAGTCACTTGGAGGTTATGTTCTCTCATCTATAAGCTACCACAAGTGTTTCTAAAAAAATAGATGATAATTTAAATTATTTTTATTCTAATATTAAAAAAATCATTAAATCCTTATCCATTTGAAACCCCCTTGAAAATACCCCTTGACATAGTTGGAAAAATTTCCATCTATTTACATAATTATCCCAAAATTGAAATATTTAAATCCTTTTTAATAATAAATCAATATGTAGGGGTAATTATAGAGTTTTGACATGACCGTCAAAACATTCCTCAACATTTTCACCTCAAAAATCTCAAAAATAATGGTTCTTGATGTTGAGATTTTAAAAAAATAGAAATAGTATTTTCAATGATAAATTATGTTGTTTGTAATCCTTTAAAACCAAAATCCATATTTAGATTTATTACTATCTCCAAAGTGAATTTAATCATAAAAAATAGTTGTGTAAAACATTGGAAAACATGGAAGAACTGTTTTTTTATCCCAAAAAGGTTCAAATTCAGATCTTGTTAATTTATGATTATCTTCTAAAAATTCTGTAGATGAAAAAAAGAAAATATCTACCACTTTTTTTGAAAATTTATTTTTTATTAAATTAAATAATTGGTGTTATATCATCAATTTATGATATTATTCCAAAATTTCATCTGATAAGGAAAATATAATAAATTATTGGGATTTCGTGGTAACATCAGGGAAAGAGTAATCCAATTTAGAATCATTGAAAATAAATAATAAAATTTTAATATTTATTTATCCCTTCCCATGTTTATTAATAAATCAACCTTAATCAACAATAAATGCATGGTGTAGATCCTTAGTAGTAAAATTCTTGACTAATAAGTTGTGTTCAATAGGTTTAAGTTGAACTCCATTTTCTTTTCTTCTACATCAAGATCCATTTGAAAATTATTAGGATCACAGTTTAAAAAAAAGGATGTTTACTTTCTGGAAAATGTTTATAATTTTAAAAATTCAATTTTTCTATGTTATTTTGTCTTCCCCTAGATTCAGAACATCAAACAATATCTCATTTCTCCTTATTTAAAAAAACAGGGTAGATATTTTTTAGCTTTTATGTTATTAGAACCATTTTCTCCTCCACTTATCCTATCATTTTTAAAAAACATTAAATTTTTCACGTTTTTGTGGAAATTTTATGACAAAAAATATTCTTCTTCCACCTATAAGAAATAATAGATGTATTGGTACAACATTTGTTTAAATATTTCAGTATTTTTTTGTTTAATTTAAAAGGTTGGGTCTTTTTCCTCATTTTCCACAACCCATTCATTTTCAAATATGAGTAATTTATTTTATTGATTACTTATTTCAATTTCATTATGGTTTTTTGGATTTATTTTTTCATGAAATATTATTGCATAATCATCATAATTTTTCTCAATTTGTTTCTTTTATTTGTTAGCGTTGTTGTTGTTGGTCAATGTGACAATAATAGCCTCTACAAACACAAAATTTTTGATACAATTAATAATATCCCAAAATTATTCCATTTTAAACTAACACAATTACGAAACACCTCAAATGCATAAAAAATTTTAAATATCAATCCAAAATAGGAATAACACTAGATTTTTTTCATTGAACACCTATTATCAGCTCAAATGTGTAAAAAATTCTTTTTAATTTTTTCTTTTAATATAATTTTAAACCATAAAAACTAAAAATGAATACATCCCAAGAAATGGATCCGAATAATTACAAGGTCATTATAACCAATTAAAATATCACTTTATACATTACTTTTCTCACTAGAAGAGTGGAATGTATGGTCAAACCAAAGGGAAGGGGGTGAGTTGTTTTAATGGATTATTTAATCCTGATATACTAAAATCATTGAAAGATAATATTAATGTAATTAAAAAATAAGGGGATTCATTCATACAAAATCCCATTATTTTATTTTATATTTCCATTATAATATTATCAATACCCAATTTTTAAATTTAAGATGATTATAAAAAATGAATTAAAATAATCATGAAGATAATATTTTTTTGGATAATTTAAGAAAGAACATAACTAAAATTAGGGGAAGAATGGAAAAAAATATTTGATTACTTTCAATAAGTAATAAAATTAAAATAACATTAAAATTGATTAACAAAATATTAATTAGTCGTCTAAAATAATTAAACAATATTTCTTGATTACATTAAATAAAAATCACTATGTAATAATATAAAAATTTAGCAATAAATATCATAACAAAGTTGAAATATTAAGTGATGAGTCCAGACCCCTCTTCATCATCTTTCTCATGATTCCTTCCCCTGGTATTTCATGTTGGGACTCTAGCTCCAGGCTTGTACTCTGAATGTTAGTTGAAATCCTAGTTTTGTCGATGAAAGGTGGTAGGTTAAATTGTGAAATATTCTTCTAAAATGATGTTTTAGAAAAAATTTGAATGAACTCTAAGCATATTGACTCATATCATCATCCAAATATCCCATATCCTTAGTTACCATATGGCTATTGAGGTTCCCCAGACCAACACTCTTAGATATGGTGATAAAAATAATATCTTTAGACACTAGATTTGATATAAAGTGAGATAAACCAAGATAAACATGTCATTATTTTAGAACATTTCCATAAGTAACATTACATATAAAAAATAATAAAACAATCATTATAATGTAATTTTTAGTGTATTTGAGGAGCAGCTACATAGAAATTTATTTTCTGATTCTTCTCTACATTTATACATAATATAACCATGCAAGTATTCCCTCTAGACTCCTCATATGTTAAACTCATTTTCACAAACCGTTTTATAGAACATAATAAGTGAGTGATAAAAAATTCTTAGTAAGGGGGAAACTCAATAGAATATCATCAAGGGTTAGATTATAATCATATGGGAAAACATGATCATGACATAAAAATTATTTAAGAAAATGTGGTGCAATAAGTGTTTTTGACAAGGAATATTGGAATGACTTATGTTCATAAATGATCAAACATATACAATGCCATATTTTTTCAAGAACGTGTGATAATAACAATGATTCATGATATAATAAAATAATCACATTACATAGGAATTTGGAATATAAGAAGAAATAAGATTTTATCGTTGGGAATTATATTTTCATTTAATATGTTTTTTAAATTAAAAACCATTCATTTTTTATCCTTCATTGAATTAAATTTAAAAGCCCCCTATTTTATGAAAAATCATTTAATTGATAATAATTTTTGTTGGATTTAAATTTCTAATGTTTCATTATTGGTTTTTTAATAAATTTCAAATACATCACATGATTTTATATACTAGAAAATGTTTTTTGTTTACTGTGTGATTTATTTATTCACGTATGTCATAATGATTTTTTAATGTCATTCAAAATCATGTTAATATTTCCTAATTAAATTTTTATTTTAATTAATTTAAACATAAATATTTCAAATCCTTATAATTTGAATCTTATAAATTAATATTTTATATATAGTTTTTGAAATAATTTTAAAATAATTGTATATGTCTTCCATTTATATTTAACATATATTTATAAAATTATATTTTTTCAATACATGGTTTATAATCATCTTTATTGGTAACATATATTTTTATAACATCCATGCAGCACCTTATCTACACTTGTAGCGCATCAGGTATGAAAATTGGTCCTCACCTATATCAAGTGCACTAAATCATGATGCCTCCCCTCTACTGGTTTGAAGGCACCGACTCTCCTCAAATCGACAGAAGAAACACCTCTTTACCTCATTCAGGTGGAATTCTAAACGTATGATGGTTTTTTCCTCTAGCCTAGCGTGCATTGTGTGGAAGTGAATGTTACAGTGAAGATCTTATAGAACATATAATAAATAAAGTACTCACCATAAATTTATGTGATTGTGAGCAGTATTTTAATTAACATAAAAAAATTACTACCTAAAGTAATATTTCTTGGGAAATAATAATGATTATGTATTTATCTATATACGATGTCGGTACCTACAGTGAATAATTTTATATATTTATTCTGAGATAGATTTTTATGGTATGAAAAAAATATTTTTTTAATGCTTAAACTTCTTTATATATAACCACATATTATAATTTATATTAACTAGATATTATATTTTTATTTCTATATATTGAATGAATGTAAATTTCAACACCGAAAATGTTCCAACAATTAGAAGACTGATTGCATGCCCATTTTGATCATATGGTCGGTATACTGATCGTGTGTGCATAGTAAGTATACTGACCGCATGCAATCACACAAGTAGTATAGTGACCATGAGGCTTGTTCCTTGCACTGAAAAATATCATACAAATTAATTTTATTAAATAGTTTATATTTTCGTACGACACTCTATTTTAGTTTCATTTTTAAAAAAATCCCCACTACAAATGTTTTTAAAGTGTTTTAACTATTTCATTGATTTTTAAAATAAATAAATGTTATATTAATGATGTTTTTGGTTTTTTAAATTTAAATTATAGTATCAATTATTATAAAAATAATAATAATTAAATTATTCCATTATTACTCTGATTTTATTCTTTTTTGAATTTTTTATTTTCTGCTAGTTTATTAGAGCTAATTTAATTTTTTTCATTCTATGAAATATTCTTATAAAATTTAAAAAATATATTATCAGTTTTTTTATTTAGTTTGATTCAGAAATGAAATCAAGTTAATGTTATTATTGATCACACATGGGTTATTCAAAGGTAAGGATGTGTTTCTTTTTTATATACATTTATAACCATTTTAATGTGATGATTAGATTAGAAAAATACCATGCTAAGAGAACAAAGATGGCTATTGGTGACCTGTTGAAAAAATGTGGCCGAGGCATACCATGAACATATTACTACTTAGACTAAATGGATTTTTAAATTATTATACCAAGAATGATATTCTTAATATTTGTTGAAGTTCTTCATGTGACTTATATTACATTTTTGTGATCATGAATCAATCTCTACTATACTATTTTATACTACATAATAGATCGATATTATCAAACTTCACCACCTTTATCATTTGATCTTTCTACTGGATTAATTTTCTTTTGGTATTTCATCATGTGATTTTTTACTTTTTCTCTTCATAATCTATTCATGTCATTTTATGATTTTCCCAATCAGAAATTGGTCTTTTCTGTTTCTTTATTCTACCACCCAAAAGGAAGATTTAGGTTGTGACTCCTGATCAAAATTTGGCTCACATTCTAGGTTAAGACTCTTGTAAATAGTCTAGGTTGTGCCTCTAGGTATTTATAAAATATAGAATCTAAAACTAGTTCTCACATATTTAAAAGTGAGTTTCTTAGTGTTACAAATCTTCTCGTGGAGTAGAGAATGTTGATGAGTGGACTGGTATCTTTGTGATCCAAACAAATATAAAATCTATGTGTTCTTTTCTCTTATTTCCACATCACTTCACATCTTCAACACTCCACTTAATTATTTTTCTTCATTAATAAAACTCTAATTGTTTTTACATTAAAATTTTTATCAACTATTCACCCCCATCTAGTGTTTACTTCCATAGCTTATGATCCAAAAATTGTTATAAATAGGAGTTTTTCCTTAATGTATTTTTAATTCAATTGTTTTTTTAATCTGATACAAAATAGTTGATATCAGAGGTAGGTCAATAAATATGTTATTAGTTAGCATACTTTTTTCTTATCTTTAACTGTGTGATAACCTAATCGTCATAAAGCTATTTATATAAGGAATCGATGATTAGTTCTATAAAATTGAATCAATCAATGTCAATGATGGATGGATTCTAACAAATCCCCATTCTTAGATGGAAATTATAATGAATACTAACATGATATAATGAAAGAATGCTTGAAACAGTTATCTATGGATCATTGGACTGTCTTGGAGAAGCCATATGAGCTACACAATATAGATCTAGAGACACTTGTAGGTAATGATATGACTAAGTATGTTTTATAATCTATAGTTAAAAATGTTATGTATTGTTCTATAAGTAGATGTTTTTATAGAAATTTCTTAGCTTACAAGTTAGTTCATAACATATGGTGAATACTTCAATTCACACACTATGGGAATGATAAGATCATAAAACCAATATAAAAATGCTCCAAGTATAATACTAGGACATAAAGATTGTAGATGATGAGTTAGTTAACCATATGTTGTATTGTTTTACAAGTATTAAAAATTCTATGTGTGCTCTTGTAGAAGTACTATACAATAAAAATCATGTTGAAAGGAATCTGAGAGCACTTCAAAAATGATGGAAGTCAATGAATGTGGCCATCAATGATATTAAACACTTTAAGGATTATAACTTCAATTAACTAATAAGATCTCTTATGTAGTATGAATTATTGCTTTAAAACATTACATATGATGTGTGTATAAATAGAAAATGTATAGCTTTTAAGTCAAATATTAATGTTATGTCTAACACTTATGAATCTAAGTTCTAAGAATGTGACAATGAAATGAAACAATTCAGTATGAACCATTTAAAATTTATGAAAAACAATGATGGATAAGGAGAACTCATATGGATGAATTAAAAGGATAACATTAATGTAAATACAAGTAATTATAATGATTCATAAGAATTAATGTGTTATGAGTGTGGGAATAAAGGTCACATCAAACCTGATTTTCCCAAACTCCACTATTCAAAGAATTGCAAATATATTTGAATAATGTCTAAAAATAAATCTTTGTTTTGGGTATGGGACTACTCAGAAAATTATGAATCAAGAAGTGGTTGAGGGAGTGAGAATGAAAAAAGGCACATTTCTCTGATGGGTGTACAATTTGAGGTAAACGATTAATTATTTAATTAATTAATTAATACTGCTAATTTTGATCATAATTCTATATTTTAAGATGAATAATTTTCTTAGTTTTCATTCATGTATTGTTTATAATTATGTTAATTCTAGTTTTAAGATATTTCTTATAGAAATTGAGGAATTAAGGAATGATAGTATCATGATTGTTGACTAATACAATGACATATTAATTAAATATAAGAAGTTGATTAAAGATAATGAGAAACTAAAATGGGATTGTGATCATCTAAATATATTGATTTCATATAATGATGAATAAAGAAGAATAATGATTCTGAGATGTAAAAAAATAAATGAATAATATGATCGAATTAATGGCATTTTGGTAGTGAATGATTAAACTCAGTAAAAAAGAATTAATTCATTTTTGGATGTCATGAATAATATTTAAAATGAATGTAATAATATCAAGGAAAATAATAATAAACTAATAAATAAAATATTTGAATTTAATATGAATATTTATACTAATTTTGAGACTACTCAAAAGGAGAATATGAATTTGAAAAAATAATGTTTCAATATTAAAGAAAATTTATCTATGTTTTTTTCATGGCAGAGAATAATACGATAAAATGAAGTCTATACTAAAAAAGTAACAAGAATGATTTTTTTTATAAAAACACACTAATCAGGAATAAGAATTCTTTTGTTATAATCTCAAAAGGGAGTATTTATATAGTAACATGTTTTAAATATAGAATACATAGACATCATTCCATTGAATGATCTTTGTAATTTACTCTATACATTGGTCATAAAAAAACTGGTATATCAATGAATTTATTTTAATACATATGAAAAAAAAAGATGTTTGATGTCTATTTAGGTTTCAGAATTATCTACTTTTAATTCAATTTAACCTAAGACATCATTGGTACCAAACAGATGTCACTAAAATCCCATTGGACCTAACTTGGTCACCATGACCAAGTATGTATGTCCCATTAACAGCATGCATACTATTTTTTATTTAATAAATTCCAATATTGTAATTAACAACATATAATATGTAATATATTTTATGATGTTTTTATTTTTGGATTAAAACCAAGTGAATTATCTTTTTTCTGTTTTGTTTAAGAATGTAAAATGATGTAATTTTCATAGATGAAAATTTTAGTTTTTTATATGCTGATTATGTGTGTATATTTTAAATAAAAGTAATTTAGATACATATCATTATAGGAGAATTATTTTAGTTGGAGGTAATCTTTTTCTAATTGTTTAGTTAATATAGTGAAATGTACATTTTAAATTAGTTTTTAAACAGTTAGTATATGAAATCTTCAAAATAGTTTGGTCTATTGAAATCATTTTCAATAATTGTTTTATGTTTTAGGAAAGACCTCAGGTTCTATTTATTATTTTATAATTTCTTGACATTAAATTTTTATTGTTGAAGGATTTTTAATACTTAACGACCAACATATTTAATAGTTTTTTTTTACAATAGTGGTTAGTTAAAATTCAAGTTTGAACACCTATGATCCTAGGAAGTCATTTATAAAGTTATAAATATTTTTTCCCTTTATTATTTTGTTTTTTATTATTTTTTAAATTGAAATCTATTTGAATTATAAATTAAATTAAATTTTCAATATTTTATTTAATTTATTGTTTTATTAAATGTTTCAAACACTATTAACAATAAAATTTTATTAATTAATGTACATTGACAAGTTTTTTTATGGTTAAACTCAGGCGGGGGGGGGGGGGGGGGGGTTTGTTCGTAGGAATCTTAAAGAAAAATTTCCCTTTCATATTTTTAATAAAGGATTATTTATTTTTCTTTATCATGATTATTTGAGTTGTTAAATGATATTAAAAATATTCTATTATTTTATTTTTTTTAATAAAATCATAAATAGATTGAATTACATATCATTATATATATTTTTGATAAATTTCAAAAGGGGGATAAAATGGTGGGTTTTGAAATAAAAATTTATATTTGTAATTTAAAAAAAGGGAATGTTTCTTAGTGTTGGAAATTATATTTTTATTTTATTGGTTTTGTTAAATTGAAAACAATCGTTCATTTTAATCCATCATTTAATTAAAATGTAAAATTATCTATTTTATAAAAAAATCATTTAATTTATTATCATCTTTTTTGTTGGATTTGAATTTATAATTTTTTATTATTTTTATTTTATTAAATTCACAATACCTCACATGATTTTGTACATAGGAAAACATTTATTTATTTTATATCAATTTATGATTTTATTAACATATGTTATAATTTATTTAAATGTTATTTTTAAAAATATTAATATGTATTAATAAAATTTTATTGTTATTAATTTAGAAGTACATATTTTAAATCTTGATAATTTTTGTCTGAAAATACATATTTTATATCTTATTTTTGGGATAATTTTTAAAATATAGTGTATATATCTTCTATTAATATTTAATATATATTGTTAAATTTATATTTTGAAAATACTTAGTTTATAATCATTTTTAATGGTTATATATATTTTTACATATTCTAGCACACAAAAACACAGACACACACACGCACACACACACACACATATATATATAATCTTATATAATATTTTTAATGATGTCTGCACTAAAGAAATTCATGTTTTGGATGAAACTCTAGACTTAGGCACCAAGAAGACCCAGATTACTGCCACATCTAACTTAGGTACTCAAAAGGACAATCAGGAAACCCATCGATCTTCTAGCTTCTTGGTGAAACCTGCCTCCATAAACCTAAAAGCTATAGAAATCATGAAAAATTTCTTAACACTTTTCTTCCATGATAATTTTGCTTCGGTTCTAGTATCCAAGAATATACAGGTTTATAATGTTCCCTTGGAGCAGAAGCAGAGTCTCCCTCAGAACTCTGTCAAACAGAAATCTGCTTTGGATCCTCCTGTCATAGGTATATCTTCTCCTCTTTCTTTTTCATCTAAGGACTATTCTATGCCACCTAAAAAACTTTGTTATGATCAAAATGACTCTTGAACTGATGTTTTATCTATGAATTATATTTCATTAAACTCATGAAACCTGACCACTACTAACCCACCCCTTATTGCTACAAATATTAGTGATTCTTCTATATACTGTAGCCCGATTTTAACTTCATGTGACACCACAATTGTAAATAAGAATGAGACCAAAGAACATGACCATAAACTGACCCCCTCTCCCTTGGCTCACACTTCCCCCCTTAACAGGGTTCTTCAACCCGAGACACAAAATGATGAGCACACCCCATATGCTAACAAGAAAATTGAACCTACTGTACATGACAGTCTACCGATAATTCTAGAGTCAACTGATATGTAGAAGACTAAGGATCCCCTGGAATAGAATCATACTACCATGTTGTTGTCCAAAGTGGATACAAAGTCTCTAGGTTCAAAGGATTCTGCAAAATCAACTATGAATAATCAATTAAAAGAAGCTATAGATAAGAACGATGTCATCTCTCACAATGCACAGGAAAATATCACCAACACTCATGATGTTATAAGGTCTACTAGAAATAAATGATTTGGAAAAAAAGAATAATGGGAGTTCTAACTCCAAAATAAGATTTAAATTAAGTTCCTTTTTTGGAATTTTTAGGGTATTGCCAACTCTAACACCCTCAATGTTTTGAAAAGAATGATTAACATGAATCACCCTATTCGTTTTTCTATTACTGAACCTAAAATATTTTTCTCCCCTAAATATTCTCACATGTGTCAACACAATTATGTTTTTTTTGTTCCTATCAATAAAAATCTCAATACTTGTTCTCTATGGGTTTTTGCACACGTTTCATTACAGGATTTTAGTGTTTTTAATATCTCTGATTAGATTCTCACTTGCACCCTTACTATTGATGGTAACCACACTTTTTTCTCCTTAGTTTACACTAAGAATAGATATCAAGAAAGAAGAACTCTTTGTACTAACCTTTGATTTTTAGGAATGAACATCAATGCCCCTTGTTTCTCATGGGATACTTTAATGCTATTCTTAACTCTAGTGGAAAAATTGGTCCATCTCACACATCTATTTCCATGAGAGAATTCAAAACCTCAATTTAAGAAAACAACCTTATTGAAATTTACCACAATAGTTCAAAATACACCTGGTATAGAAGATATTACAACAAAGTGGTCACCTCCAAATTGGACAGAGCCATTACAAATTTCCCTACTTTATTCCAATGAGACACTATCTCCAGCATCACTCTTCACAGACTAAACTCTGATCATCATCCTATCCTAGTAAAAATTTCCTCCCAACACATGAAACCATGGTTACCTTTCCATTTCAACAATTTTTGGATCTCTGATGATTAATGAAATCATTTAATCCAAAACTTCTGGTCCTCAATGTCTCACAGTAATGGGGCCTTTGATTTCAACCTCAAACTAAAACACCTCAAACAGACGCTCAAATCTTGGTGCAACTCCAAAGAAAAACAATTCAACAATGGCATTAATCTTCTTGAGAAAGATCTCAATGATGTGAAACACAAAAACATAAACTATAATCTCCACATTGACCCTATGAAATAGATTAGCATTGCAGTTAAAATCAATTCCTTTCTCACTTTTAAGTACAACATTAGAAAGAAAGCTTATAAAGTAAAATGGTTAACTAATAGTGATAGAAACACCAAGTTTCATAACTCTCTCAAAAGAATCAGGAAGGCCTGCAGACCACTCACCTTTCTAAATGATGGGTATATGATTCTGGACAAAGAATATGACATTGATAATAATATATTCTCCTACTATGAAACCCTCTTCAATGGCCAAGATAATAACAATGAACTCCTCCCTGAGTCCATTCCTTTAGTTATCACTGATGTAGACAATTCTTTCCTTCTTAACCCACCACCGGATCATGAACTCAAAGACACTATATTTAGTCTAAATCCTAATAGTGCTCCCAGTCCTGATGTATTTAACAATGGTTTCTTCCAACACTATTGGTATGTGGTTCATATCAATGTTTGTAATCTCATTAAATCATTTTTCACCAATGGGGTACTACCATATGTTGTCAATGCTCAGTTCCTCGCCTTGATCCCTAAAGTGAATAATTCCTCTGAGATTCACCTTTTTATACCCATTTCTCTTATCAACACTCTTTACAAAATCATCACAATAATCATTTCTAATCTTCTCTCAACTATTACTAAAAAATTTCTCTTGGAATCAATTTGGCTTTGTAAAGGGTGGATTCATTCAAGAATGTGTCTTTATTTCCTCTGAGTGTATCAATAACTTGAATAAACCTAATAGAGGAGGCAACACGTCTATTAAACATGAAATCAAAATATCTTTTGACACCAGGGATTAGAGCTTCATCTTTAAAGTCCTTTAAAGTTTTTGTTTGAGTTCCCCCTTTATCACTACTATCAGAACTCTCTTCAATTAAGACACTATCTCAATTTTGATCACTGGTGCTCCAAAAGGTTACTTTAAATGCACCAAAGTTGTTAGACAAGGTGATCCCCTCTCTGTCATTCTCTTTTTAATAGTGGAAGACTACCTCAGTCGTTTGTTCAATTGTCTGGTGGTCCAAAATAAGCTAAAACCCATTCATGCCTCTAGAAATGTAAATTCCCCCACTCACCTCCATTATGTTGATTACATAATTCTTTTCATCTAAGGTGACAAAAGAAACATTCTTAATCTCAAGACTTCTTTAGCTTCTATGACGAATTTTCTGGTTATAACATAAGTTAGAACAAATCATGCATCTTCTTTGGGAAGAACTTCCCCCTCAGAAGAAATGTAACATTATCAGTGATTTAGGACCGAAGGAAGGCTCTCTCCCTTTCACTTACCATATTGTCCCCATATTTTGGGGTAGACCCAAGTCTTTCCACATTATGACTATTGTTAATCATGTTCTCATCCAAATTTCCTATTGGAAGGGTAAGGCTCTCTCTATGGCAGGTAGGACTTGCCTTATTAAATCCACAATTGCCTCCAAGATGGTCTACACCATGATGCTCTATAAATGGCCTATTGGTCTTATAAAAAAATGAACATAGCAATTAAAAACTTCATCTAGACCAGTATTTTTCTTGAAAGAAAACTTGTGATGGTTTCTTGGTCAATTTGTTGCAAACCCATTGAAAGTGGTGGAATTGGTATAAAAAATTTAAAGTCCTTTGACGACGCACTTCAAGAATGGATCACTTGGAACCTTTTTCACAATAATTCTTATTCGATAACATTTCTCAAGAATATATTCCTTGAAAAACATAATACTTGAAACTCGACCTCCATTAATTCATCCATTTTGCATGCCCTCAATATCTCTTTCTCTAACATTACGAATAATTCTAGATGGATGGTTTCTAGAGATTCCTCCATGAATTCTAGCTAGATAACTAGACTGGAACGCCTTTAATCTCTATGATTCCTCCTGATCAAACTCCTCAAAACACCAATATCTCTATCAACGACACTTTAAATTCTCAACATTAACATCTTCTTGTAACTATTTTGAATCTCATTGAAAACTATACTTTTTCTTATAATTAAGATTTCTTAATTTGGGAGCCTGCTCACAAAGAAATGCTTACCTCAAAAAATTACTACAATCATACTTTCTACAACAATGAGAATGACTTAAAATTGAATAAACACTTCAAAAAACCTTGGATAAATCCCTCAAGATTCAATCTCATCTGGAGACTTACTCACAATAGAATTCACACTAAGGTTTGCCTTCAATCGTTTGGAATTTAGATTTTCTCTAAATGTAAATTCTGTAGGCAACACAGAGAAGATGCTAACCACCTCTTCCTTTCTAGTGCTACTTCTTATGATCTTTAGAACTATATTTTTGACCTATTTGATTGAATATGGTTGATACATGACTGTGTCAAAACTCAACTTAATAAATGTGCAGAGATGAAGGGCTCTCAGCAAATCATTAATCTCATCCATGCCGTAGTTATTTAACTCCACCATGTGATTTGGTATGATCAAAATGAAATTATTCGTATCAACTACTCTCTCACTCTTAATGTAGGTCAGACCCAAATACTCATTTCTATAAAGGAAACTGATTTGTTACAAAAAGGTCATTGCCACAACTCCATGCATGACTTCAGAATCCTAAAATATCTACATATCAATGGAATCTTCTGTCAGTCGTATCACACTTTGGAGGTGTTCTTCAGATCCCCTCTCCCTGGATGGATCAAAATAAACATTTATGGTGCCTCCAAGGGAAATATGGGGCCTACAGGGTGTGTTTCTGTCTTCAGAAACCACCTCATCCAGATTGTAGGCTACTTCCTGGGTCATTGTGGCATTTCCACCTCCCTTGAAGCTGATATGATGGGTTTGATTTATGCGATAAAATTTTCTAAGTCCTTTTTTTGGAACAACCTTTTGATTGAAAGTGACTCGATGAGAATCATACAAGCTATTTGGAATGGTGTAACTCATATAGCTTTGTCAATTACTACCCGTTGGATGGAATGCATCCATAAGCTCACCGATCTAAACTACATCATCACACATGTCTATCAGGAAGCAAACATGGTTGTTGATGGCTTGGACAACTTGGGAGTTAATCAAGACATGACCTGGTGCGAAGACCTCCCTGCTGATCATATTCCTTTCCATGTTAATGATTGTAATATGATCTCGTACTTTCGAATCTTGTAAACTTTATTTTAATAAATTTTGTGCTTTGGAAACTTAGTTTAGGGAATCATCCTTTAAAAAAAATTACATACATAATTTTCTACACTATATATCTCCTTCCATGTTTAGTGTTTTTAATGAGTTTTCTGATTTTTTTTAATTTTCAGGTCATTTGTTTTTTAAATATTAGTATGAAAGGAAACAGGCCCTCTATGACATTTTGGTTTTGTTGAAAGGTGGTAGGTGGCCTGTCAACTACCTCCCACACCACTTTTTCACATGATTGATGACATGTAAAATGTGGTGGTGGGGGGGGGGGGGATTTATCCTTTCACCTAAACAAAAAGAAAAAAGTTGTAGGGGTTCCACCTTTCGCCTTTATGTTGGGTGAATGGTGGCCCCCACCAAGCCGCATTTTCATTAATTCTTTATAAAAGGGCATGCCCCATATCCTCACATCCAATTTCACTCAAATCAATACATTCATCAAAATCTATCTCTAAAACAAGTCCTTTTCATGTGTGGTGGATCCGGTGGTCTAAAATAAGTCCTTGTTTTTTACAAATCATCATTTAGAGGTATTTGTTTATTCAATTTAAAGTTATTGGTTTACTTAATTGAATTATTTTTAATTATTTCAAAATATTTCATTTATTAAGAAGTTTAGTTAGTTCTAAATATTTTTTTATTTATTATGTAATTTATTTAGTTATATATAGTTTTAAATAATAGTTATTATTAATGATGATTTATCAAAGATTAACTAATGAATAAATTAGGATTAAAAACTCTAAAATTTTTGTAACATATAGAATATGTGGTTATCTAAGAAATAAAAACTCATTCTGGATACAATCAAGTGGATCTGGCTCTAGAACATATGTACCCAGGAGTAACAACTCTGACAAGGTGTTTCGGGCCTGACTTAGGGTAACCTGATACACAACAATGAGCCATACTACACTTTTTGTTTTACACTCCTCGGGGATATTATATAGGGGATTAATATTTTCCTTATAAAATATTAAAATAACTAACAAAATAAAACATTAAATTAATAAATTTATCAATGATAAAATGATAATTGTGAATATATAAAAAGAAATGGACAAGGATGAATACATTAAAGAATAAAAGTTATTATTTGTAATTTATTTATTTAGTAATTTTAAATAAGTTGTTTATTAAGTAGTTTTATAAGATGTATATAGTTTATAAATAATATTTGTTATTAGTAATTATGAAGTACAGATTAATTAATGAATTACATAGGATTAAAAATGAATATATATAATGAGTAGATAATATTTCTTATCATCAATAAAATGAAAATTATGATTATATAAAGTGATATGGAGAGGAGAAAACACATTAAATAACACATGAATTCTTCAAAACATACAAGAAATACATTACCATTTTTCAATCGAACATGTGTGGATGAGATGAGCCTCACGTCAGACGTGAGGTAAAATCCGGCTTATTTTCAATTGGTAGCTTAATAACATCTTCAAGAGATATGTACTTAACATTCGAATTTTGAAAATATTTCATCCACTTAAGGAAATCTACGATAACATCTAATATATGTTATTATATGGTTGAAATATTTTCAAAATTCCAATATTAAGTACATACCTTTCAAAGATGTTATTAATCTACTAATTGAAAATAATCTTGATTTTACCTCACATCCAAAGTGATGCTCATCTCATCCACAAAATGTTCTATTGAAATTTTTCAAGGTATTTCTTGTAGGTTGTAAAGAATTCATGTGTTATTTAATGAGTTTTTTCTTCTCCATTTCACTTTATATGATCATATTTTTCATTTTATCAATGATAAATAAACAGATTTTATATTTTCCCTTCTTTTTTAATTTGGTTTTCAAAACATTCTATAACTTCTATTTAAATAAAATTTTATACAACGAAACATTAGTATCACATTTTAGCGTATAAATAAACATTCCAAAATTTCATTATAATAAATAATATATGTTCCACCATCATTGTCAATATTTTCTACACATAAGAATCTTGATCAAAAAACATTTTTGACATAGAGAGGCATGTTTTTCTATGTGTACTACTAAGAGAAGGCAATTCGAATGGATCATGGAGATTATTATAGTACAAAACTAACAAAACTGGTTAGTATAACAAATTATATAACCCTAAGTGAACTTCAAAAAAAATACATGGTTCCTTAAATTTGGGACTCGATCAATAAATCATGTCTATGAGCTAAAGAAATTTGAAATTCCATACTACACTGTGGAATCTAGATTGTCCATTTGTTGCTGATACATAGTGGGTTCAGGTAATAAATTTATTTTTCTAATGGTTAGATGGTACCATGAGGGGGTTATATGATGATGTTTATATTGTACAACAAAAACTTCCAACTGTAAGAAGATGTAGACATACAAGAGTGGTTGAAGAAGGTCTGCCCCATGGAATTGAGCCAATTCCAAATGATATCGAAGTGAAAATCAAATATTATCTCTCAAACATACATGTAAATCCAACATCCAATAAGGATTTTTTTAATAATGGAACAGATGGTTAAAATATTGTTGATGATGAGGGAGCATCAGAAGGTAGTTAATATGTTTATTGAAATGAATTAGTTATATAGAATCCAAGACCCACAATAAATCATCCACCACTCTTCACATATTTTATGGAAGAAATAACATGTGTTCCTGAATTCAATTTCAATCTTCTAACACCTAAAATTGAATTTACCATAGTTTTTCTAGATAGGTTTAGATAGATAGACAAAACCATATATGTTTGAAGATATTTTCTATGTAAACATGCATTAAAATACATGCTAAAGAGATTTCAAATTGAGATGAAAAATAGATATAATGTTTAGGAATCAGCCCATGAAAATACCTCATAAAATGTGATAAGTATGGGGTTTATGGTAGATTCTTATTGAGGGAGATTTTGGACACTACATTTGGAGGTTGAAGAATCTCGAAGATTGAGGAGGCTCATACTTTCATTCAGCCAAACTTGGAATAAGATCATACCATATTAGATGCTGAATTTATGTCATCCATTATCGTTGAGATGATTATAATATGCTAAGATATTCCTATATCCCATGTTCAAGAGAGGATACACAAAAATTTAAATTATAAGATTTCTTATAATAAGGCATGAATGGAGAAACATAAGTCAATTGTGAAGGTCTATGGTAATTCGGTGGACTTGTATCGGGTGTTAGAGAAATTTATAGCCATATTGAGACACAATAACCTTGTTTTCTCCCATATTCAAATGAATGAACATGTGTCTCAAGATAACCAACTTGATCCATCTTATATTGAATTTCATTAGATTTTCTATGCATTCATCACCTTAATCTTCACATTTTGTTTTAGAAAACCATTAATAGATATTGATATAATATTTCTATATGAAAAATACATGGGCATATTATTGATTTCCGAAACCCAATATGGAAATTTTCCACCTCTTATTCTTGAATTTTCCATTTAGTATAAGGAAAAATACGAATCATGGAGATGGGTTTTGGAATGTATTAGTAACCATATCACCCACATTAATGGTGTATGTTTGGTATCTAATCAGCATTGGGAAATAAATGAGGTAATCAATGTTGATCGTAATACATGGAGACCCCCAAATAGACATCATCAATAGTGTATCTAATAAATTTTCTATTAATTTGTTGAAAAAATCCCATAATGAACCTATTAATAATACTATCATGAGGCTTGGTACACATTGTATTTGTTATTTTTTACTCTTTTAATATAAAGATAAAATCAATTTATGTGAAATAAAATCACTCCAGTATTGCATATGAGTTGGATTAATGGATGTTTGAGGAACGTTTCAACCAAATACACAAGGATAATCAAGAATTGTATGAGTATATGATGCAGATTCCAATAGAATAATGGACATCAATATATAAAAGGAGGAAGAGATGTGAACACATGACCACAAACATTGTGGAGTGTATCAATGGTGTCATTAAGGGATTTGCAGGTTACCTATAAATTCCCCAATTCAAGAAAGATTTTATCGTTGCAAGAATTACTTCGTTGAAAGAAAAAAAACTATCCTTGGATGGGATTTAGTAGGGGATAAGGTATGAAAGGATATTTCAATGAGAGATTGAAATGACCATTGAAGAAGATTATGGTTATCATATATTTATTTTCCACTGATAAGACTTTGTGTTTTATGTTCATGACAATTTAGAACCCATCACCAATAGCATCAGTGAAAAAATGGTGGTATTAATGGAATCGAGGAAATGTCAATGTAGAAACTTCTATGGCCTATAGTTTCATTACACACACACCATCACAACATGTTCCTCCATGAACATATCATGGGAGGCATATGTTCATCTAGTGCACTGAATGGACACTATTTCTAACTTTTATGCTTCATTATCGGCCCCTATTGGGGAGTTTTTAAATTTACCAATACCCAAAGGCCAATAGATAGTGATACCTAACCTCAAATGGTTTTGTAAACGAGGGAGAATGAAGGCCAGCAAGAAGCTGAATGAGATTTAATGACCAAAAGAACAAGGGAAAAGTTTGAGATACCCCATATGTCACAAAGAAGTCCATAACCATAAATGATTTAGTAACATTATTGGATTGAGTTGACACGCTCAGCCAAATTATGTATTGTCTCCATTATGATCTTCTCATATTGTAAATTATAAGGTGTGAATAAATTATCCTTCATTTTTGAGAATTTAATTACATTTAAAAAGGATTTTCAAAATTCAAAAGTTAATTACAACCATTTTTATAATGTTATTATAGTACCACTTGAGAATAATATGGATTTTATCTCACTTTTAAATTCAGGATCATCTCATAAAAATCTTGTTCTATTGAAAAATGTCAAGGTATTTCTTGTATCTTGTAATTAATATTTGAGAAATTAAGCATGATGTAGGAGGAATGGTGAAAAAAATGATGGTAATGACATAAACTAATCCCATAACCAAGAAGCGGAAGAAAGCAAAGAAAGACAAGAAAACAGATAAAGAGAAGAAAGATAAGACAATAAAGAAAGTAAAGAAAGTGAAGAAAGTGAAGAAAGAGAGGAAAGAGAAGAAAGAGAAGCAAGAGAAGAAAGAGAAAAAATATAATAAAATAATGAAATAGAAGAAAGAGAAGAAAATGAATTAGGTGAAGAAAGTGAATAAGGAAAAGAAAGAGATGAAAATAAAGAGGAGGAGACATCAACACATAATCAATGTATCCATGGATAAACCATAAATCAAGCATATGAGAAAATTATCATGAAACATGTCATCATGTGGGAAATGATACATAAATTACAAATTACAGTATTTTATAATACAATTTTAGATAAAAAATAAAAAATATTTATATATATAAATATATAGAACCATATCATAGAAAACACCCTTTTGTAGGGAAAAATATTTCAAAAACACTTTACAACTATGCTTTGAGAAACATGAGGAAATTCCCTTTTCTTTTGTTAAAAAAATAACTTCAAAAACAATGTAAATAAACATCTAATGTCTTACATTAAACAAGTCATGAAATTATGTTGACCATAACATTTTATTTTCATTTTGCACATACGACACATTTCAGTTTCTATATATAGATGGAGGATACTATACTACTCACTGAGCAGCATATGCATGTTTCCAAGGCTTTCCGACTAGGTGGTGAGGCTCGATAGGTCAGGGTGCATCTAGAACACCGTTTTTATCACATGATTCCTCCACCCACCATTATACCATACCTATGTTGTGCTTTCTTATAGGGAACTACAGTATCTAATTTCAAATTTATTGACCACCACCTGCTTTCTGACCTCCTGGAGAGGTGAATACTAGAGGGACACACATTACACCTTCATTACGGAGATATGACCATCACCCTTTTGTATGTGGTGTTCCTTCATGGTCTTTTGATCTAGGTATAAGCCTTTATTGGACCCACCTAGGCATATTGGCCTCGCCTTGTTCATATATTTCTAGTCGTTGACATTTTGGATGAACCTAGGGATAAATATGGTGGGCTAATAACTATGACATGGCTGGAGGGTCACTTTCGACATTTACATGATGATACTGATATTTAGATAGTCATGTGTCATGCCCTTTCACATATATTACGGATCATTGGAGGGACCTTGTGTGATGATCACTCAGGTATGCATGTGAACATGATGTATCTAGGGATGTTGGAGGAAATTGATGGGGCCAGGATCTACAACAATGTATATGTGTGCTCAGATTGCACTTATAGAGTATTATTCACATCATTCCACAGATACAACATGGATCTCAGGGGACATGTCATACTTATTCAGATGTGCGTATGGAAATGCATCCCCAAAATCTACTCTGATCTTGCTAGTGATCCACTACCTACAGTGGTGCTGCATAACGCTATATGGGGGTACTGATATGATCACTCATCTCTATTGGTCTCTGATATGTGTAATATTTATTGAATTTAAATTTTTATTATTTATCACTTTTGATGTTGTATTTACAAGTGGACACAGAAACTAAACTCTGTCAACATTCTAACAAACCACTTGGGTGTATATCATTTAAAGTTGGACAGTCTCCTACACAATGAGGTATGTAAATAAAATCTATCATTGTCTAACATATTTAATAATAACATCAATTTTCGTTTTTAGAAAAGAATTTTTGTGACAAATCTCACATGTCATTTCAGATTTCCTGGATTCTATATTGGGATTTTTTCAATCAATTTCTAGTATGTCATATTTTATTACTTCAAGATGTTATGGATATAGTTTGACTCATTCACTTCTGTATTATTTACTAGAAAAATATTTATAGATTCATGCACAAGTTTGGTTTTGTTAAAATCATCCCAATTTCATCACCACACAAATTTAAGTACCATGAATTAAAGCTGACTGAGAGGAAGGTTGAATAATGGAAATGATGACATTCCATATTTCTCAACCTATGGGGATGATAATAAGTCCGACATATCCCAGGTGTACCTATGATGTGATTCCATCTTTCAAAGAAGGCCGAGTATGATCTATTGTATAGAATAAAGTATATATTGTATCTCACCGAACATGAC
Source organism: Viscum album (assembly GCA_963277665.1). Classification (NCBI taxonomy): domain Eukaryota; kingdom Viridiplantae; phylum Streptophyta; class Magnoliopsida; order Santalales; family Viscaceae; genus Viscum; species Viscum album. The sequence continues at coordinate 899,729,995 of OY728120.1, forward strand.
ATAGCGATTTATGATATGGTATTTTAATAAATTAACATTAGTTTTTTTATTAAACTACTTTCTAATTCATTTTGAATCTATTTACAGTGAACTCATTCAGATTATCTTATTCACATTAGTGATCTAGGGAAGGATGGGGTCACTAGCCTAGTACTGATCCATGTTGTAGCACTTTTTCTATGGCTAGATTATCAAGTGATTCATGAGAGAATCATCTATAGTCTACCTTAGAGAGTAGAGGTTCCTTCCAAGGGAGTTAAGGTTCCTACTCAGGAACCTCTTCTAGAAGATACTGATGCTAAGGATCCCTGTTGACGACGATGTAGACCGCATCATCTTGCACATGAGCCCTCACATGTTACACAAAAATATGTTGACCCTCTTACAGTCTAGCCTCAGTCGATTGTGGATGTGCATTAAGTGGCATGTGATCCATATTTCTTGGAAGGGTATCCACAATTTTCTCCAACTTGGGGTCCTAATCCTTCACAGACTCTATGGTTCCCCCATGTGATAATAGTAGGTTCTTCTACAATAGTAGTGGGAGAAGGATCGAGTGCATAGTAAGACATCCAGTTGAAACCTCCTCACAATGAAACACATGTGTAGTATGTGACGGTCGACATTCTAGTTCCCATGGATAAGTGCTCTCCATGTCATCAGACCCCACCCCAACATGGAACTTAGAAATTTCAATATAGGCATCGGATTCACAAACCACCATGTGGGACATAATATCACCATATACATTGATTATTCTCATTCATTGTTTTTAAATTTTTGTTTACATACATCATGACCTTTATTAATGAATTTAGTCAGTATTTTTATGTGTTTACGATGAGGAAGATGTCTGAAACTTATGAAAAGTTCAAGTAGTTTTATAATGAATTACATAATCAATTAGGAAAAGATATTAATATTCACTGATCAAATTGAGTTGTTGAATACATGAGATAGAAATTATCTAATAATATGAGATATTTTGGAATTGTTTTACAACTCACTCCTCATGGAAAAAAATAGTTGAATTGTTTGTCTAAGATGGTGAATCATACCTGATTGAACATGGTTCAATTAGTGAGGAGTTAGTGTGATCTTAATATTTAATTATATTGATAAACTATAAAAATAGTTTCATTTCAACATAACTAGTTTATATCTAATGTGTTCATGAAGGCACTATATGTTATATACACTGGTAAATGTCCAAAAATATCTTTTATTAGTATCTTTATCCTTAACCTCACCTTACACTTACTATATGGAATATTGTGGAGACATACCATAAATAAAGAGGGACTCATAAATCCCATTAAGGTTGTCACATGATAAAATTGGATAATATATCATGAGATTCAATATTCATAGAATAATAACAAAAAGGGAATAATTATAAAGCATCACTTAAAATATGAAATAAGTGTCAAATATCCTAAGATCATGGTAATCATAATAGAGCATAAAGTGTGGCAAAAACATAAGAAATTCCATCATAATTTATATATCTATTATGAATAATAATATTATATTCATCAAATAATTAAAAAAATTAGTATTTAACTAAAGGAAATGACAAATAATACCTTGTATAAGTGATTTCTTACAATTTACATATAACTCATAATATAAAAACCAATATATTAATAAATATAAAAACTTGTATAATTATTTTTTTCATAAAGGAAGCAGGCCCCCTTCCACCTTTCGATGGAACTGAATGGTGGTAGGGGCCTACCACCTTTCAAAAATATTTTTTTGACATACAAATTTTTAATTTTTTTAGAAAACTCATAAAAAAACTCTCCACCATCACCAGTGATTGCATAATAGAAAAAAATCATTAGTGCATTAAAAAATATTCAACCAACCACATTATTTTCATTCTTCTCGCCAAAGCTCTCTAGTCTGATGTCAATCATCTTGTCACTGGTTTTTCTCTTTTGTGCAAGCAGATTAACTCAATTGTTCACATCAGTGAAGTAGATTCTTCTGTTCTTGGAAGTTAGTCTAAACACTTGTACTTGGAAACTCTATAGTAGTCTCACACCTACATAAGATTATATATATATATATATATATCTGATTATCCCCCAGCCAGCTCGGACAATATTAGTATAACTCCTTTTCCATTACATGCTCATCTACATGAAACCATTTGCTCTGTAGTGGGTCCAATTTCTATAAACATTACAAAACATCACACACCATTGTATATGACCATGTTCCACCTCATGTCTATGACAAAATACATACGTAACCCCATTTCCCCTCTTACACATCAAGTATATAATCTGGTCCTCACATGTTTCAAGCCACACAACATCACAACACCTCCCATCATTGGTTCGATGAAACTGAATCTACTTGAACCGGTAGAAGAAAACCCACCATTCCTCATACATTAATTGTTATGAACCATCCGTGGTTAGGTCCTCTAATATACAGTGAAGGTGGATGTAATCTATAGTGTGTTGTGTGGAAGAGAAAGTTAGCATGAAGTGCTTATGAAACCTACCATAAATAAAGTATTGAACATAAAATAAAGTGACTATGAGTAGTATTATAGTTTCCATAAAAAAATTACTACATACTTTTATATTGTTTAGGAACCTACTATAAATTAGTATTTATCTACCTAACATACTGGTACCCACCGTGAATTATTTTATTTAGTTACTATAAGATCAATTCAATTTTTGGTAAGTTATAAAATATCTTTTTAGTGCTTCATTTTTATATATATATATTGTTGAAAAAATTGATCACTGAGGCCCCTATATTGGAAACAAAAAACAAATTACAAGAGAATAAATGAAGTAATTTTACATTTGTCATAGAGGATAATTGGAACCTTGTCGTTAGGAAGAGTGGTCGAGTGATGACATCCTTACACATTTACCCCTTTATTTTCCAACCCATTAGCAATATAGTTGGCCTCCCGGAAAGTATGAGTAATGAAATAGTATAGTGCAGAGAGCTTGTCAATAAAATTTACCCATTTAGCACCCAGCCTCCATGACAGGTTCTTCTACCCCATTCTTATAGCTTGCATAAGAGTGGTAGAGTCACATTAAAACCATACATTAATCAAATTCCTTCGGATAATGACCTCTAATTCCATTATAATCCCAAAAATCTCCAATTCAAGTGTCATGATATTTCCATAGGGGACATAAAATCATTCAAGATCATATTTGTTCCCATCCATGAAGATGAAACAATAACTCAATGTGCCTGGGTTACCCCTAAAAGCATCGTCTATATTGCATTTGACTCATCCTACATATGGGGGATTCCCGAAAACATCCAAGGTATGATGAGGTGCTAAGTAGTTTCTACCAATGTTCAGCTACCTAAGGACCACCCAGTCCTCAATTTGGTTGCTGTAATTTTTTGAGTGGAGGTTGTTAGCAGCATGAACCACAACAATAACAGATCCCATATTGTGGTCTGCATTGATGAGCGACCTGTTGTGCATCGATTTGTTTCTGTTTCTCTATATATTGTGTAAATTTTCAGCACAATCCACATGAAATATCACAATAATCTACAAGTAAATAATGAAATTGAATAATGCAGTGATGAGAGTTCGGACAGAAGTAGTATACAGGACTTGGACACCAAAAATCTATTTCACTCCCATCCAAAGAGAGGAGGCAACCATAAAGCTCAGGAATATATGATCAATGTATTCTTTGTGTTGTGTACATAGTGTACATAGAGAGAATAATGGGACACCAACCCTTTGAATGTTTACATCTACAGGTATCTTGTTGAGATCCAGTCTCCATAAAAGAGTGAACCATGAGGGTGTCATCCATTCTTTATTCAATTTTCCAATCCATAGTTTCTCTCATCAATCAGATGCTTGTAAAAGTCATTTGAGTTTATCCAAACATTTGTATATCCCTCTTAGAGCAAAGTATCCTCTTAGTAAACAAATTCATATCTAGTAACAATATTGAGATCATCATCTGGTACCATTTCCATGTTTTCTAGCTTCTCCTTAATCATGATGTTATGATTGATGTTATTATCCTCCTAGTTAACTTGATTAATGAGTGGTACACCAGTATAGTTATCATACCAAAAATGTAGGGAATAATTCTTGTTCTCCATCCATTTGGAATGATTGATCACTTTTTGAAAGATTGATTTTGTCCCAGTCCAAATGGAAGACTCAAGATAGCTGGTTTTTTCTGCAATAAGTCTTTCCATAAACTGGTTCCTTATGAAATCTAGGGTAGTGGATTTATTATTGCTGAGTTTACCAAAAAAAATTATCTTTAAGTTACTGATTAAAGGCCTCTAGATTCCTGATACCAAGACCTCCTAGATTATACGACAATCGCCATGTCTTCCATGGGGCAATGATTTCCTTCCATTTTGTAATATTTCCACTCCATCCAAAAATTTTCAGTATCGTGTTGATCTTTCTAATGATAAAAACTAGCTAAAGATACACCATAAAAGAGTAGACCAGCTTTAAGATAACCACATGCTTCACATGGAAAATGCACCCATCTGTTGAGAAGGACTTCCCTTTCCAATAGGTAAGGGATTTCCTCATTTTATCTAATGCATTTGAAAAATGTGATTGGAAACATTTTCCCCAAAACATTGGAACTCCCAAATAGACAAAGGAAAATCAGACTCCTTGATTCCTAGATCAAAGGTGGTACAGATCTTTCTTGAAGATAAAATACTCTTTCTAAAGAAAATGTAATATTTGATCCAGCTGATAACTTGACCAGACACATTCTCATAGTGTCGAAGTACCTTTTTGATATTGTTGATGTTTCTTCTACCCCCTGTGTAAATAAGACAATGTCATTGAAAAAGAATAAATGAGAGGGAGTAGGGAAACCTTAGCCTTCTTTGATTGTGGAAAAGTAACCCCTATTCAACATGTTGATTAAAACTCTGCTAAGATAATCATCTGATATTGAAAAAATAATGGATGAGAGGGGATCCCCATGCCTCACTCTCTAAGAGAAAGTGAAGTAACCCTCTGGGGACCCATTAATAAGAATAGAGTTGTGGGATGAATGAAAAAGTATCCTGATCTAGTGGATAAATTTCCTACATAAGACAAAATTGTTCAAGACACTTTTATTGGGAACCCAGTACATTGTGTCAAAGGATTTGGTGATGTCTAGTTTGAGTGATATACTTTCATTTTGGGTTACTTTCCTAAGTAGATTAACACATTTTGAGGAAGTGACCAAGCGATCTTGAATGTTTCTACATTTCATTAATCCAAATTGATTCCATGATATAATCTTCTACAAAACACAAGTAAGCCTACTTGTAATAATTTTGGTAATCGCCATGTAAATAGTATTGGAAAGAACTACTGGCCTGAACTGGATTATCTCACTATCATTATCAACCTTTGGGATAAGAGTGATAAATATTTCATTAAAGCCTTGGCATAAATTTCCATCATAAAAATTGTTTCACAGGTAGGCAAACATGATTTCAAATGAATTCCTTATATGTATGAGAAAACTAATTAGTAAACCCATCCAGACCTAGAGATATTTCCTTCTTGACACTAAAAATAATGTTTTTTAGTTATCACTTCATGTTATATTTTATAATAATTGGTTTTCATATTTTTATTTTTATATATTGACTCCATGTACATTTCATTGAAACTCACATAAAAAATGTTTTCATAGTTAGCAGACTGATCGCACTACCATTTTTATCACATGGTCAGTATACCAAATATGAGTGCATGGTAAATATGCCGACCACATGTGATCCCATTTTATATTTAGTGACTGTGAGGATTGTTCTTCACATGCTCAGTAAATTACTCCAATTAATTTTTTAGATGAGTAATATTTTATCATGAAACTCTATTTTAATGTCATTTTTTAAAAAATACTTAGTTAAACTTTTTTTAGGATGTTTTAAATATTTTATTGATTTATAAAATAAATAAATGTATCATCTTTGTATAATTTAAATTATAATATAATTTACTATGAAATTAATAATTATCATACTATTCATTTCATTTTTGAATTTTATTGTTTTTGATTTATTCTTTTACTGTAATATTATGAGAGAAATATTAGATGTTTTAATAATCGGAAATAATCTCATTTATTTTAACAAATATATTATAAATGGTTTTAATCAGTTTTATAAAGAAATGTAAGTGATTAAATATTATTATTGATCACCCACCTGGTATTAGAATGTAATGACAAGTTTCATTATTTTAAATATTTCTAACTATTGTATGGTGGGGATTAGATTAGGGTGCTCCAACACTAAGAGATGAAAGATGACCATTGGTGACCTATTGATAAAAAGTGATCAAGGCATGTAGTGAAAAACCCAATACTTAAACTCTCAATAGATTTTTGATTTATTACGACAAGAATGTTCTTATAGATATGAAAATAAGTTCTTCCTGTAACTCTTATTTTCCTTGATATAATAACAAATAAACTTCTATTATACCATCCAATATAGCTAAAGTGATCAATAACATAGAATATCATTGTCTCCATCATTTTATATTTCTATTGGTTTAATTTTTTATATTTTTCTTCATTTAATCTTTTTATATCTTTCTGTAATATGTTCAGGTCAGTTTATGATTTTCCCAATCAAAATAATGTAGTTTCTGTTTTGTTACTCCACCACACAAAAGGAAGATATGGGTTGTAACTCTCATACAAAATTAAGGACAAAAACTAGTTTAAGAGTCCTATAGAATGTCTAGGATTTTTCTTTGGGTATTTGTAAATGGTAGAGTATAAAACAGGTTTTCACTCCTTCAAAAGTGATTTTCTTACCTGGTACCAATATTCTTATAGAGTATAGAAGGTTTGTTGTTGGACAAAAATCTTGCTGACCCAAACCACTATAAAATCTTTGTGTTCTTTTCTTTTGATTCCATTACACGTCAAATCTTGAACACAACACTTAAATAAGTTTCATTAATTAATACCAATTTGACTATTTTGTATTTACGATTTTTAAATGACTATTCACCACCCTCTAGTATTAATCACCATCAATTATGATCTTATATAAGAAACTATTTCTAGTAGAGAAGTCATTGAAACCTACTTCACATAAAATAATACACTTCAAATAACAATCTGTGTACCCTATTGGGCTTAGGCTTATAACCCATGTACCCTCTTTGGCATGGGATAACAACCTTCATACCCTCTTGGTCTTGGGATACTACCTGTGCACCCTTTTTGATATCATAGTATATAAAACATCAAAAAATGTATTGGAGGATGATATAAGACCCCACCTATCACATAATTATCTTCAATTCATTTGTTTCCAATGAGAAACATGAAAAAAATAATATTTCAAAAATTTCATAATTAACCTATTGAAAAGAGATTGCTTTCATAAAAACAAACATAAAATATTTCACAATCCATCCAAAGAAATAACACAGATAATGGTGTAATACCTAATGATTTTATTTTATTTATTTTCTTAAGATAACACTATGTTTGATTGTTTACACCACATAAAACACCATGCTTAAATGAATAATAAAATAATATTTACATATAACTGTTATAACCTAGCAGTTATGTTGGTGGGTATGAATAGGAATAACAACATTATGGAAAATATATAATACAATTTTTAGTTAATATAAGTTATGAATTAAATTAATTAATTAATATTAATCTAATTTTTATAACTATGCAATGCTTAAAAGTAAATTCATTTTAATCTTTAGAAAAATTTCTTCTCAAAATGGTTTGTAGACATTTTATATGAGGGTAAATAGAATTTATTTATACTAATTTTAGAAATTTTATTTCAAAAAATAATTTTTTTAAAATCATCTATTCAAATTTACCTAATTCTGTATTATTGAAATTTTTCTTAAAAGATTGATTTTTTGGTGAATAGTAAGAAATATACAATTTAGTGAAAAAAACATTTATTTTCATTAAATAAAGTAACATAAAAGTCCAATTATCTTATGGATTTAATTTTAATGTAATAGAAGACCCAAAGTTTTAGACCTAATGTAATCAATTCTATAAGAATCAATATTTTATTATATTTTATTATTAGTTTATTTGTATGCTTCAAAATATTTTTTTTAGAAACACATGTTGATTCATTTTGGGTATTAATATTAAAATAAATTCTTATAGATTATAGTAATTTTATATTAAAATAAATATTTAATATTAATAATTAAGAGGTTAAAATTTTGTAAGTATATCAATTTTATTTTTAGTCATAATGAAAAGTAAACATAGTAAACTTTTATCACCACAGTATTTGAAAAAACATATTAATTACTGTTAAAATTATGGTATAAGGTCTTGAAATAAACCCAAAACTTGAATTTATTTAATTTTATAATACCACTTCAACTATAACTATAATAACTTAAAAACTATAGAATTTTTTCAACTTTCCTTCGATTATGATCTTTATATTATTTTAAGTTAATAAAATGTACAAAATATCACCCTTTTTCTTTTAACATCTCCTATTTATTTTAATAGATATAAAAAGAGTGTGAGAATGGTTATATTTTTTTCATATTAGTATATTAATTTTATTATGGTAACTTTTTTTTAATTTTTTTATATAGTATTATTTCCTTGAATTCATACGCAACGCTGACGCAATGCTTGCGCAAGTAGTAGAAAATTCAAAAAATAAAAATAGAAAACATTAAAAGTAATATATTTTCATTAAATTTTTATTATCCATGAATTTAATTGATATTTATAAATTAATTTTTTTTGTTAAAGAATTTGTATTAAAATTTCTATACTATATTTATGAATTTAGAGTTACGATATGTGAATAGTCAAAAAATGGATTTAAATGGTATTTAATGTTGATTTTTTTTAATAATTATAAACTTATAAAAAATATTTTCCAAGATCAAGTAGATGGAAATTTATTTTTCTTATCATGAATGGTTCATATATGTTCCACTATAATATTTTAAAATTTACATTCATGACTCTTATAGATTGAAAATTTTGTTACAACAGTTAAGGTTAAACATTTTTAATGAGGTAGTTAAACAAAAATATGTAGTATAAAATGGAAAATTAAATTTTATAAAATTTATTTTTTGATTATATTTAGACCTTATAATCCTTATAATTTATTTTATGTAATTTTGGATTCATTTTACATTAGTCTAAAACATATTATTTGTTAAAATTTCATGTATTTACATGTTTTCCACCCACCTCACTTATAAAATCGAACCACCAATCCACTCTTTCTCACACTTCATGAGATTTTTAGTTATGTATAGTTATATCTAAATACATTAATAGATTAAAGATACAATTTATATAGGATTTATTATTATCCTGATACCACATTTATAAGGCTTAAGGTTTAATTCAAAGTTGGATTTCCAAATAAGTTATATGACTCTTAATAGAATAATTTTTTTTTGTTATTATACCTCTTTAAACGTGATCCTAACAATTTTTATATAATAAAATATTTATATTAAATATTGTTAAATTTTATTATTTTGATATAACAAAAATTATTCATCCTTTTTCTTCAAATTATGGGAAATAAAAACATCATGTATGCGTATATATTGACTACCACTTCCAAGAAGTGATGTGTTCATTTTTAATCACCACCTAACATGGTTGGTTTTTATGATGGATTTAATTAAGATATATTTTATTCAAGAATTAATTATTATTATGAAGATATAATTTATTACTTACCTTCATACACTTCCATCCATTGGAAAATGATAATGGCATTCGTGCGTACATGTCGACTGCCACCTCCATGAGGAGATGTAATTTGTTTTTCATGCCCACCATTCATTGATGGATATAAATTATTATATAATTTATAAAAGTTATAATTATTTAGTGATTATTATTATAGAGTTGATTAAATAATAAACATGGTTCAAGGAATTAATCTACCAAACCAAAACCTAAATGAAAAATAGAATAGTAAACACCTGACATGTAGATGTTAATAAAGAAATTATTAACAAATGGGTGATAGAATTTTATAAGTGAATCATATATGGTATGATTTCTAAGAATATGGTTATTTTATATAATTATAATAAAAATAAATTTATCATATTTAAGGTTAAGATTGCAAAGTAAGAAATTTGGGGTTGAGTTATGGGTAATTTAATCACATTTCCACTTCAATAAGACATGTTTTACATTATACACCTAATTTAATTTCCATAGTGTATATACTGCCCCTTTTAAATTTTATATCATGAATACCTATTTCAAAATGGTATTAAAATTTTTATTCATTTTTATCCTTCAAGGTGTTTTTATACAAATTTTTACAAATCGGTAAGGATTTATTTCACTAGTCTCATTTTTAATCAAGATTGTATATTTACATACTTTTTTGAGAGAATTTTATAATCTATTCTTCTTAAAATCAATTTATTTTAGTATATTATATTTTTATGTGTTTTCTATGTTTTTTTCCAATTTTCATCCCTTTGGTACTTACAATGGTAAAGAATATATACTCATGAACATTTGACCATATTTCCTCTTTGGTGGTTGAACTTTTTCTTCCATTTCCACGTTCATAAAAATATTTTCATGAATATTTTTTTCTATGATAAATTTTTTATTTTAATTTATTTTAAACCATATATGAATTTAATTTCAATGCTTTTAATGTTATATTCATATCTTTTTCTAAATGATGTATTTTATACTTTTTAACAAAAGTGTGAAAGGAATCCTTATTTTAATGATTACCACTAAAACAAGAATTTACTATCACTATAAATATTATTTAATTTCATGATTTATTTACAAGAATCTATGATTGTTTAGAAATAATAAATTTTTATCATGGTAATAGGAATTTCTATATAAAATTTTATCCAATAAAATGGGTGTTAATTTCATAAAGTAATGAAAAGAATTTTGGAAATAATATTTGACATCGTTTTTACAAAAATGTTACAAAATCATTAATGAAATTTATTTTTATGGCTTCAATTACATTTTAAATTATAATTCTAAAAAATAATTTCTATTATTTAAAAACATTTATATCTAATGAATTGATATTCTACTATAATCCCATAAATATTTATATAGTATACATTATTTTGAGGTCATTCACTTTTTTTATAACATTCTTTATCAAAGTCTATTATTCGTTAGAAATTATTTATTCATCCTTGTACATATTTTATGTATCATGGATTTATACACAATAATTTACACCACTACTATGTTATCATAATTATACAGGAATTCTATATACGATATCATATTATGTAAGGTTATTAATAAATTTATTCCATTAACTAGAAAAATATTTCGTATTCATGATTTTACATGGGTAAATATTGATTTATAAGGAATTTGAGAAATAGTTGTATCAATCCCCCTATATATGAGGAACTCATAAGATGTGAAAGTGTCAAGTGAGGACCATTTATAGATAACCCATTGATATATCAACAGGTCTCATGAGGCAAAATAGGTGGCCACATTAATTAAGTAGTTGGTGTATACCTACCCATATAAAGAATTTGTCTTGGAAAATTCCTTGATGATAAGATTAATGATATATTGGATGATTCCTTGATGGAAAGATACTTAATTTCCATATTTATTCATATCCTTTAATGAGAATTTCACCTTCATTATCTACATGATTTTTATGTTGATATTATCCATATATATATTTTAAACTCGTGTTATTTATTGAATTAAATGTATTTAGATTATCCACTATGCTATATGATTTATGATTTATTTACTCATGATTGTTTTTTTCATAAACCCATACTGATCATCTTATCTCACTATTTATTTTTCCACTTCCATTTCATATAAAGAAGGAATATTAGAGTGATTATCAAGGATGAATCTCTTTGGTATTTACAATCTTATATGATAGTCATCTATATTTATAGTTTTATAATAATTATAAATTAATCAATCCTTCTTGGTGTGATTGATTATATCTAATAATAATATTATAAACTTATAACTAAATCTTGGATATTGGATTGGGGACTACAATATTTTATATTATAAAAACTTTTTTGAGACCCTTGGGAACTATATTTTAGAAGAACATACCTAACAGAAACATTATTATAATACATAAGAATATTTTAGAAATTTTTAGGGAATTTTATTTCATGGATAAATATTCATGATGAATTTGGGCTGACTATGTGATTTACCTTGTTTAGGGATGGAACGTAATGGAAGGATGTTAATCAACACCCATGGTCAATGTAGGGATTATACTATTGAGAATGACAATACATTGGGTGTTATAGTAGTGAAAATAATGGAAATGAGAGGGAAATTGACTTAAGGTTTTGATTATTCTCCTTACTTATATAGAGTTACCAAAAAAGAGTGAAGTTAGAGTAAAATATTTTATGATTTTCCCTAACCAACGATTTATAGTTTTAATAAACAATTTTGACCTAAATAAATTTCCTAAAAATAAGAGATAGGTGGATTTTCATGAATTTTCAGGTGATAAATACCATTGAAGTAAAAATATTCAACATCTTTCATGTTAATAATGTGTTAAAAATCACTTAGTTAACTTCCTGAAGGGAAAAAGGGTTTGTTACGAGTGTGTAGAAAAAGGCCATAATGATTACAATTGGAATGGAATGAAATAATATACAAATTTTGAATCATTTAGTTGTAAAGATATGGAGGATTATGAAAATTAATTCTTAGAAGATAAAGGATAACCGTAATAATTTTGTTGAGGTATTTATTAATGATAACTTGAGATACTCTAAGGATTATGAAGACCATGAGAATCCATTGAGAGTTCATATTGAATATTTTATAGTATGAGGTTTTACATGAGATATTTACTATATGTGAATGTTGACATTAATAATATTTTTTTCTTGGAAATATTTTATAGTAGATTTAAAATCATTTTATATTTATAATTTAAAAGATATGTCCAAAGGACATCATTAGTGAATGAATGTATCATTTAATGATTTTAATTATAGTTAATTATGGATAATTTTTAGAATAAATGATTATGATGTGGTGGTATTTATTAATGGTATTATGTAATGAGTATTAAGAGAAAACATCCTAGGATGTTTATAATAATATTCCATTTTATTGAAAAATCTAAAAAATTTAAATTTAGAATCATATGTTCAATGGTATAAATAACCATAAAAGTTATTGTTTTAAAAATGTAATATATTTGGAGATATTTGGTAAGGAATTTATATGTCAACTTTAAGGTTAAAAATGTTATAAAGAGGTGATAATTAGTGAATTTTATTTCATTTTTTGTATTTTATTTAGGGAAAATTATATTGGAGATAATGTAATTGGGGAATAGAAATATTTATATGTTAAATGTTGTTTGGGGATATAAAAAAGAATGATTTTGGATGAATAAGTGATAAATCCTTCGTGATTTATTTTAAATTTTATCAAGAATATTTGAGGAGTTTTAAATTTATAATTGGTTACTATTAATATTATTGATATTATTTTTTATGAAGTTTAATCCATATTGGTTATTATCTAATCTATTTCTAACCATTTCAGTTTTAGATAGGCGGAATAACATGTTATAATTTTTTGGATCTTATAGTTCATTAAATGTTAATTTTAGTGCTCAAGGCATGAAAATTTCATCATGATGATGCACATAAAAAGATTAAATAATGCTTATATAATGAAAAGAAATTATGTGTGTTAATTTTATCATATTTTCTATCCCAATTATAAAGTAATTTCTACATCTTAAGAAAAATGAAGATAAATATTTCATGTATTATGTGGAAAGTAGAACTTTCCTACAATGGTATTTTTTTAGAATCTAATTCTCAAGTATGATTCTTATTGTGGTGCCTGTATATTTTGTTTTATAGTCATATTTTCAAAATTAAAGATCACGATGAAATCTATAAATGATTTTATTAATTTATTAAGATATATTTTGTTTATAAAATAAGTGTTATAATTAAAAGGATGAAATTTTTATATGAGTGGGATAGTGTAATAATGAGATATTTTAGAATATATTTTATTTTAAAAGATAACTATGATTGAGAGCGTACACAACATGCAACAATGATCTTAAAAAAATATGATATAATATTTAAATATAATTCTTATATTCTAGTCGTGGGGTCAGCGGGTCTGAATAGAAATAACTGAATTATAACATATATGTAATATTAGTTTCAATTAATAAAAATATTATATTATATCACATTCATAAAATTTCTGTAAATATGAAATGAATAATAATGAATTCATTTTATTATTTAAAAATACTTTTCTTCTAAAAATTGATATTAGTCATTTTATATGTTGTAAAATAGAATTAATTTATTTTAATTAAATAAATTTTATATTAAAAAATAAAAATAAGTTTTGAAATTAGAACATCGATATTATATTATGGTTAATTTTGGAAATTTTTCTAAAAAGATTTATTTTTGGGTGAAAAGTGAAAAATATCAATTTTGTGGAAACTATCATTTATTTTAACTATATAAAGTAAGTAAAAAGTACCATTATATTTTTTATTTTATTATATTATAACATAAAATTATTTTTTAAAATTAATATAATTAATTTTGTATTAATAATCATTATATTTGATTTTCATATATGTTCATTTTTATGCTTAAAACAATTTTTTCAATGAACCATTTTTGATGTGATTTTCATACTTATTTTAAAATATAATTTTTATCATTATAGGAATTTAATATTTAAATATGGATTTCATTTTTATAATTAGTAGGTTCAAATTTAGTAAATAGGTTTATTTTTTAGTTATAATTAATAATAATCATGGTAAAATTTTGTCACCACGATAATGGGTAAAACATGATAACTAGATTTAGAACTATGAGATAAGGTCATAAAATAAAACCATAACTGTAACTTTTTTAATTGGATGAGATTAAGTCTACCGTAATTATCCTGACATCAAAATATAAAATTTTGGTTTTACTTTCCTCAAATTGTTACATTTATATTAATTTAAGTTAATAAAAATATCAAAATACCATGCTCTTTATTTTAATATCTCTAATATGTTTTAATAGGGGAAAACACATAATTTTTTTTTAAATTTATATTCTAATAATAATAAATTATTTTATAAAATTAATTTATTTTTAATTTTAAGAGATAATATATTTTCTTTGAATTCTTACACAATACCGACACAATGCCTGTAGAAAGAGTAGAAAAATAAAAAAATGGTTTAGAAAAAATAAAAATTAATATATTTTGATTGAATTATGGATACCCAAGAATCTAATGTATAGTTATAAAGTAATATTTATATTTAATTATTTTATATTATAATTCCATTTTTATTTTTATAACATTAAAGTCGTGATATGTGAGCAGTCTTAAAAATGATCTTAAATGGAATTTAATGTCTATTCTTTTAGAATAATTATAAAATTATAAGAAATCTTATATTGACTCAATTGGATGGAGAATTTTAAATAATATCATTTATGATCTTATATTTTCCACTTTTAATTTTTATAATTACTTTCATTACTGTTAATGTGTGTAAAATTAATTACACAAATTCATGTTAAAAAAGTTTATGAGGGGGTTAAACGAAAATATAATATTTAAAATGACACATAAACCTATATAAAATTTATTAGGTTTCTTTATTTAAACCTAATATTTTTCATAGTATAATATATGATGTGTTGGGTATATTTTACATGATATTTTCACATATTATATATTAATATTTTCAGTACTAATAGGTTTTCCACCCACCTTAGTTATAAAAGTGAACCTGCATTCCTCTCTTATTCACATTTAATAAATTTTTATTTAAAGTATGAACCCAAATACTTCCTAGAATATTATAAACTTTATAAACCTTATACACTTCCCCTAATAACTTTCTAGTATGTCTTAATGTGTAAGC
The DNA here is from genome assembly GCA_963277665.1 of Viscum album. Classification (NCBI taxonomy): domain Eukaryota; kingdom Viridiplantae; phylum Streptophyta; class Magnoliopsida; order Santalales; family Viscaceae; genus Viscum; species Viscum album. The sequence continues at coordinate 899,745,952 of OY728120.1, forward strand.
CATATGAGGATTTATGAAGATGAGGTAGAACTCTTAACCGAGTTCTTTCATTTTATTTTATAATTTACCTCTATAAATTCAATAATAACGTTAATGATATAATAAAATTATTATATTAATTATATTTTAATGTTATTATATTTTTTTCATAACACATATTCATCTCATTTTCCATTCTATGGTCAGGGAAAACATCGCTTGAGTATACGTGTGGACTACCACTTCGATGAAGCAATGTGATTTATTTTTCATCAGAACCTCACAATGTTTATTATTATTATGGAATTTATTAATATATATTATTTTCATTAAATAATTATTATTCTTAAAATATAATACATTACTTACCTTCTTACCATTCCATCTGTGGAAAAATTATAATGTTGTTCGTGCACACATGTGGACTAGTACCTCCAAAATGTGATGTGATTCCTTTTTCTTCACCACATTTTATGGATGAATTTAAATTTATATTTAGTCTATAAATATGATAATTATGTAATGAATAATATTCTAGAGATGATAAAGTAATTACCAAGATGCAATGTTCAAAACCACTGAACCAATGCATACATTAAAAACGAAACATGTAACACCCGATATGACAATATTAACAAAAACAATTATTAATAAAAGGACAATAGAGTGCTATAAGAGAATCATTTATGGTATGATAACTATGAATATTATTTTTTCTATATTTATAATAATTATAATATATTATACAGGAGGTTAATATTATATAAGAATCAAGTTGGACTTGAGGCCAGGTTAATTTTTAATGAGTCATGTTTGACATTATGCACTAATTTATTTTATAGTGTGTATTATTATAATTTGACATGATGTATCATGAATCCATTATTATTAATTGGATTAAAAGTTTTTTATTTAAGTTTTATAATTTATGGGGTTTTATTCAAATGTTACCAAATAAGTAATAATTTATTTTACAAGTCTTATTTTTAATAGAGATTGTTTACATTTAAATTAATGTTGAATGAATTTTATGATATAATCTCCTTAAACCCGATATATTTTAACATAACAAGAAATTTCCTATTTTTTTCCTTGAAATAAATGATTTTTAATTTTTTTGATATTAAATCAAACAAAGATATATTTTTTATAAATAAAAATTTGGTTTAAAATTATGTTAAAATATTACTTTTGTATTAATTTAGAAGGAATAGATACTTTATTGATGAATAAAAATTATATATTGATTTAAATTAAATTATTAATATATTTATGTATTTTAAATAAATTTTGTAACATAATAAATAAAAATCATATCTTAAGTAATCTTGATTAAAATATATTTTTTATCCACTCGATATTTAGAAAAGAAAAAAAATTAGTATGGTAATTTTAAATAATAATACCTTTTTAAATTATAATTCATTTTCATAAAAAAATATTATTTATTGATAATTATTTAAAAGTACTTTATTTTTTAAATGAAAATTTATAGTTTTCAAAACCTTATGTTTTAAATACTATTACTTTTTAATAATTTATTATTTTTCAATAAATAATATATATATATATACATATGTTTAATGAAACATAACACCATAAGAATTTTTTAAAATAAATAATTAAATTATTAATTTCTCTTTCACATATTATAATATTTATGATTTCAAAAAAATTTGGCGTCAAATATTGTGCGACAGATGTAATATTTCAAAAATAGTAAATACTAATTATTGTAAATAATAAAGATTGTACGTAATATATTTTTGGCAGAAAATATTTTGATGATATTTTTGGAATATTTTTAACATAAAATGAAAATTTAGTGATAAAATTTAGTCAGTAAGATTTTTTTCAACCTAGAAAGCCAACAAGCCTAACTCAACTGTGCATTATGGGTGACAACTCAACAATGTAATAGAGCCGCACAGGTATGACGGCATGGAGGTAGGATGGTAAAATTATATAAAAATTAGGCCTATGATGGTATTGTAGTGACCCAACCCCAGATATCTAGGATCTTGTGTCTATTGTCAATTACAATGGAATTACTATAAGGAATAAAATCTTGATGGACCGAAAAAATTATTAGTTTTAGTAAAATAGATACATATATCAGTTTTACTTTAAAACTGAATACACTAATTAAAAAAATATTTTTTAAAATAACATTTTAGGTAAATTTATTCCATCTAGTATATCCTCTCATATATTTCATACTATGCTTCTAGGATTCCTGGGGAAAAGGAAACAAAATAAGGGTGAGCTCAGATTCTCAGTAATAGTAAAGTATAGAGGAAGAAAAAAATAAATCATTGAGAATAGTAATTATAACAAGGTTAATAAATTAAATCACATTCCATGTAATAAATAAACTGATAATTAAGTACATAAACAACATGAAAAGGTAATAATAAGAAACGGATTTGATTTAAATAACCAGAGAATAAAAATTCTATATGGAAAATTAAGAAAAGTGAAATGCATTATATTAAATCAGTGAACTAAAAATAAAATGTTTTTATAGATATGTCAATGCAAAATCTCATGGATGAATAATGACTAAAAATATATAAATTAAATTCTTAATTATTAGACATCATTTCTAATGCGCATGAAAACGTATACCATAAAGACCTTTCCCAAGATAGTTTAAAGTTATAGGTGGACACCCATTTAATTTTCACAACTAGTTTGTCTCATGAGGACCTATCAGTTTATTATGGGGATACATATATTCTAATCCCCACCCTTCATTTCAAGTATAAATAATTCCTTATATCAATTAATCAAAATAAATAATACACGTTATCAAATATTTGTATTGAATAATGAATTTGGATTTTTTCAATATTTCGCCTAGATAATCAAAGAACTCTCAATATAGAAACCATATGGAAATGTTATATGATTTAGTAAATAGTAATATCCTTGATAAATGACATGGATAATTATGATAAATTCAATGTCAAATGATCATAGTAAATTGAGTATTTTAGGGGGACTAAAATGAATCAAGGAAGTGAATGTCAATACTATCCTTAGCCAAATCAATAATAAACCATCCATATGAGGAATAAGGATGGTATCAATACAAGATAATCCATGATGAGTAAAAATATAGGGTTGTTTCCATTGATGAATATAAATACTATGAAAAACATTTTTAAAATATTCTTGAGGAAAATATCATTTTGTTTGAAAAACCATTTGAAAACATTTTCTTTTAAAATCATGTTTAAAAAAAATATTTTAAAACTAAACATTTAAACAAGAAAATTAATATTCAATTAAATTATTACAGGTAAATCCATACATTTTTATGAGGTAAAAAGAACATTCTTTTTTGGACTGTAAAAAGGTTAGAAAATTAAATTTTTGGAAAGATACAAGATGATTACTTTTAAAACATTGGTAAAAAAGGTAAAAAATTATTAAATAAATCATTTTAGAAAAGTTTAAAACCATTTTTTAAATCATTTTCATAAAAACATTTTTTTAGAATAAAATATGTTCTCAAACTAAAGAGATAAATGATGTTGAGTTTTCTTTAAAATATACTTTAAAACATTTTTAGTACCAAAGAGTAGAAACATGATACTAAATGTTTTAAAAGTTCCTAAATAACTAAAGGAGTTTAAAATGAAAAGGATTATGGAAACACGGTCACATAATTTCCTCTAATAGAAATACAATTGAAATATCATAAAAATTATTCTTGAGGATAATAATTATTAAACATTCCCAAGTGTCGCAGACCAATTTGAATCATTTTAAATCATAATACTCTATAAATAGTGACAATAAATGAATTTTTTAAATACCATTAATATAATATTATTAATGATATAAAATATAAAAATGGAATATTTATACTCTACACAAAAGGAGTTAATGGTGAATATGTCATTTATCTCACAAATGTAATAAGTGAGTTGAAAATTCATTACCTTGCGTCTGAATTTCCTCATGTGTCTTTATATTACTGAATAACAAACTTATATTAATTATTTGCTTTCATGAGAAATTTTTTAATATTTATAATAAATTTTATTTAACTTATTACCATTTTTTATACAACTACATAAGAAATTAAGTTTGTTTGTGGTGTTTTTACCAAATTATGTTCATGTGTTAAAAAACCACTTTGGTAGGTCAAATATGGTCAAAGTGGAAATTATATAACATATAATGGATAATAATTATCATATTTTTACATTGATTATAATTTTAAAACAAATAATTAAATATGGATATGAAAAATGAACCAACATTACAATCATGGAGATGGTAGGTTGTATGTACGCATAAGTAACATTCCTATTTTTAAATTATCATTATCATAAAAGTTAAGTGACACTATATAAATAAATATTTATAATTAAATCATAAATACCATGTTATTTTATCATATATACTTATATACAGAATTAATGTGATGTGAAATTTATCACATCGTGTCGAGGAGACGGTAGTTCATACGTCCACGAACAACATTATCACTTTTTAACTGTGTGAAATGGTAATAAAGAAAATGATATATATATATATATATATTGAAACGTAATTATTTCATGAATATCATATAATATTTTTTATGTAAATTTTTTTAATTATAATCATCCTTTATACATTTTATGTATCGTGTGAATCAATCGCATTTCTTTAAGGAGGTGATAGTCCCCACTTCCACAAACTACATTATCGTATTTACACAAAATGGAAGGAATAAAGAATGTGTTATACTAGAATTAAATAAGTAAAAATTCATTATATATTTCATATATATCTTGCATAATCATCGTTTCCATCATAATTTCCAACCATGAATTATTTTAAAAGAAAAAACGGACAACATCATTTCATGAGGTGGTAGTTCTCCAAAGACATAAACAGTATGTTCATTAACTATTGGATGGAAGTCTATGTATTCCTAGGTAGAAACTGTAACATAAAAATATCCTAGTATATTAATTATACTAGTGATTTTATATAATCATGTAGAAAGAATATATAATGGAGTTAATAATGGAAATAAAACTAAAGAGCTTGAAGAATGATGTTACCTCTTATTCGGGAAACTTTTTTTGGTTTTTACCAATGGGATTACTTGGATGGAATTATGTAAAAGGGGGTTATTATAGGATTAGTGGAGATATTTTTAGGATCTATTTTTTTTATATTGATTGATTTAATTTGTATCTAGAGGTGTGAGGAAGTGGGAGGAGAGGAGGCCTTTTAATAGTGGTAGAGGAGTGGAACTCTTGTAAATTTTGGGAAAGGGAATTCCAACCTCATTTTTTCCATTGAAATTGGATCAAATAATAGTCCAAATTTTATAAATGGGAGTAAAACAAATAAATATGTCCATAAAATGTATTTTTTGATGGTTTATAGGTCATTTAGTCCCTTAATTTTAAGGTTTAGTCCCATGTTGTGCTTAATTTCACCTAACTTTTTATAATTAATTTCAATTTCTTTCACTAATATTTTTCATAAAAAATAAGTTTAATTTATTAGAAATAATAAATTTTTATTTTTTCCAAATATGGAATTCATTTTATAAAATTCAAATCACAAACTGGGAAGAAATTAATTAAAATTTAATCTAGAAACCATGACGAAAATTCAGTTATTTAAAGTAAAAATATCCAAAAGTTTGCTATGTTTTTATATTCCATTTCAAAGATAAATTAATTAAAATTAAATAAAATGGAATAAGTTATATAAATTTAATATAATTTTAATTTAAAACTGATTAAAAATGTTATTTATTCTTATAAATAAATAGGGTGAAAAATAGTTTTGAATTAAAATTTATAATTCTTTATTATTCATTGAAAAATAAAACATCACAGAGAATTACCAAAAATTTAACCTAAATTTTTTTGTCTGTTAATATTTGAAATATTAAGTTTAGTTTTACATATAAGATTTATAAAATTTAAAAAAGTTGTATTTAATATAGGTTCTCCATTAAAAGGTTGTAAAAATGCCTTAACAAAAATACAATAGTTTATGTTTAAAATTAGGTTTGTTCTTATCTTATGTCTATCAATATATATGAATAATATCAAAAATATTTGATTGAATAATATATATATATATAACATTAATATCACTCACCAGTAGTAATTAATTCAATTTATTAGGATAAAACAGCTTTCTGAACATAGAAATAGATTTATATAAAAATAATCTTTTTATATTAAATTGGTTCTTAAATTCCTTTATAATTAATTAGTTACCAATGATTTAATTTCATATTTTTGAAAACAATGTAATTTCATAAGTTATTTAATACTATTCATAATAGATAATTTATATCTTATTATATTAAATAATAATAATATAGAAATATATTATTTTTTTGGTAAAACTTGTTCTTGCATGTAGGAAAATCATTGAAGAAAATTGTTGGTGCGTGTGACACACACCAACTAAGTATCAATTGAATTGAATTCTATAAAATATATTGAACTTATTTCAAATTGAAAATTTATTATAATTTCTCAGTATATTATATTACCTTATGTGCTTGGTGTTTTGTGTCATACATTCTGTTGAATACAACATTCCTACTTTAGATTTTCAGAACGTTACATTCTTCCCACCTTAATTAAATTGTTTCATTTAAATTTAAACTAGATATTGCTAATAGATTTATTGATATTTCCTTTTTTTTAAATACCACACCATTAGAAGAGTTTATAAAACATCCTATAGAAAAGTGAGAATTGGAATTACATGGTCACATGGACTAACATGTATCTTGGTCTCTAAGTACGAAACAATTAGTTTAAAGTAGAGATATGTGTTTAGAGGAAAAGCCTAAAAATTTGTAGTGAGTGACTGAGTTCATAAATCATGAATAAGTTAATGATCAATGGAATTTTTAGGGCCTCAAATCCTTAAATATGGTATTATATAGAAAACCATCAATTGAACAAAAATTAAGGTATTAGGAAAATATGTTATTTATAGTTTTTGTCTTAATGTTGTGTAATTCATTTACTACCTAAGGGTGCAAGGAAATTTACTTACAAGATATATTTATATAAACACAATTTTTATACATTGTTTTTTCTTTGATAAATTTCCAATTCATCCATTACATCCTAAAATAGATATCAAAAAAATTATCTCTAACTCATGATGCACTAAAATATAAATTAAATGGATCATAATGCCCATAAAAGAGTGACAAGTCTATCTTTCTCTAACTATTCTCCAAATCCAATATGGTTATTATATTAATCTCTAAACTAAAAAATAAAAACTATAGGTTCATCAATAATATTTATTCATCAAATTATTTCACTAAAAACAATGGCATATTAAGAAGGACATTGTGTAGGTCAGTGGTTGGCATCTATCCCATATCTTCCTTTAGTCATGGGTTCTAATTCTAAGGCCTTTTAAGATTTTATGGGTTGTCACCCAACATAAATTTTGTCCTTTTCTAAAATAAAATTAATATTATTTCCATAATTAATATGATGGAAATCCTTGAAATAAATATAATCACTAAATATCCTTTTAAATAAGGTTTTCAATACAACCCTAATACATAAATACATCATCCATTTATTTCCACATATTTCCTTTATTGGTCCAGGGTTTATCCATAATATCATTTATAGTATTTCTAAATCGTGACACCTTATATTCAATCTAAAACACCTTATATTTAACCTAGGTTATTCATTTTAAAAATACTTCATAATGGTTTATAAATAAAATTTGAATTATCCGAATCATATCCCCAAGGAGTTCCAAACCAATTGCACAGTAAGGCTCATTTTCATGTACCAGGTTACACCACGTTAGGCCTCACACACCTTGTTAGTGTTGTTACTCCTAAGTACATATATGTTAGATCCACATCCACTTATAGTATCGAGGATAGATGTATTGATAGGAAGACACACATAATCTTTACTTTATCAAAATTATAGGATGTTATACTATAATTACCCTCAAATTCTATCTTAGGGTTATGTTATATAACCTATGTTTTCCTAAATGATTTCCCCAAGGTTTCTAAAATACTTCCATTGATACCAAATATAGAAACCTGACCCTAGATATCCCAAATATAGTGTTTTATATCAATTAAATTGGAATTATTACAAGTAATCAAATCAAAAAGAACCTAACTGTTTAGAAATCTTGAAAAAAATAGATACAAGCATGAGTTGTACATAAAAACTGAATACACAAACTACCACATAATTTTTTTTCTAAATGACATAGAGGAAATATTTTTACCATCTAGTGTATCCCTATATATATTTTATAGTATACTTTTTTTATTTTTTGGGAAAAGAAAATAAAATAAGGACGAGCTCAAATGAATAGTAAGAGTGAAGTATACTGAAAGAAACAATAAATCAATGAGATTAAAAATTATGACCTGGTAAAAAACTGAGCTCACTAGCCATATAATTAATAAACATAGAAGGAAGTTAACAAAAAATATTTCATGGTAATAACTAGAAACAAATTCCATTCAAATAACTAGATAAGTAAATTTCAATATGGAAATGTAAGAAAACTGAAACACATGCCATTTAATCAATGAAATGAAAATGAATTGTATCGATAGACATTTTGACAGAAAATCTAATGGGTGAATAATGAATAAAACTATATGAAGTTAATTCTTAATTATTGGACGTCATGTCTAAGGCACATGAAAACCTATACTAGAAAAACCATCCACAAGATGGTTTAAAACTAATGGTAAAAACCCATTTAATTTTCACAACTAGTGTGTCTCATGATAACCTATTGATATATCATGGGCCTATATAATGTCTGGGTCCCACCCATAATTACTAGTTCAAATCATTCCTCATATAAATTGATCAAAATAAATAATATGCCTTATCAAATATCCGTATGGAATAAAGAATATAGATTTATCAAAATTCCCCCAAGATAATCAATTAACTGTCAAATTAGACAACATATTTAAATGGTGTATGGTTTAGGAAAAAATAATATCCATGATAATTTATATGAATAAATAAGGGAAATACAATGTCAAATGATCATAGAAAATTGAGTATTTCAAGGGGGCATAAAGGAATCAAGGATGAAAATTTCAATACTATCCTTGGACAAATCAACCATGAACCATCCATGTGATGAATAAGGATGGTATGAATAAAACATAATCCATGTGGAGTAAAAATAGAGGGGGTTTTTAATATAAATTCTATAAAAATGCCTTTTAAAATGTTATTCAGGAAAATATCCCCTTTTTAAAAACCTTTTGAAAACATTTTCTTTGAAAATCACTTTTCAAAACATTTTCTTCAAATAGTAATCTTTTAAACATGAAATGGAATATTCAAAGAGGTGACGGAATGTAAATCCATATATTCTATATGAGGTAATAATAATATTCCTTTTACATTGTAATATGGATAGAAAACTACCTTTTTTAGAAAGCGATAAGAGGATTCCTTTGAAAATAGTTAAATAAAAAAAGGGTAAAATTGCATTAACTAAACAATTCTTTAAAAAGATAAAACCATTTTTTGATTTTTTTTTAATAAAACATTATTTTTAGTTGAAAATAGGTTCTCCAAGTAAAGATATAAATTAAGTCATAATTTTTTAAATACATTTTCTAAAACATCTTGAGTACCATAGAGTAGAGAAATGGTAATAATACTTGAAAATGGTCATGAATAACTAGATAAGTTTAAAATTAAAGGGATTATGGTAATATTTTAATATAATTTCCTCAAATGGAAATACCGTTGAATGATCATCAAAATTATTCTTAAGGAAAACAATCTTTAAACATTCCATAGTGTCTCATACCACTTTAAATCATTTTAAATAATAAGCCTCAAGAAGTAATAGCATTCAATTAATGTTTAATATAACAGTAAGACAACATGACTAATGATATATTATATCAAAAGGTTCAATTTATGCACCACATAAAAGTAGTAAGTGTTGAATATGACATTTATCTCATAGATGAAAAGTGATATGAAAATCCCTTACATTGCGTTTGACTTGCCTTGTGTGTCTTTATATTTATGAATTACAAATTTATGTTAAAATTTTAGGTGATTGATAATTTTTTTTTATTTTTATCATAAATTTTATTTCACTTATAACCATGTTGTATACAAAAATGTAAAAAATTAAGATTACGTCAGGTGTTTTGACCAGTTTCAGTTCATATGTTTCTAAATAACTTTGGTAGTTGAACTATGGTGAAAGCAGTCATTATATAACATTTCTGAAATAATAATCAAGAAATAATTATCATATATATAAATAATTTATAGTTTTAAAACTACTAATTAAATATTGTTATTAAAAATGAACCAATATTATAATCATTGAGATGGTTGGATGAATGTACGCACGAGTAATGTTCCTTTTTTCATTGATCATTATAGAAAGAATGTAAGTAACACTATATCATTCCATAATGATCATTACATCATAAATACAATTTTATTTTATTATATATACTTATATATATAATTATTTTTATTTAAAAGGAATCACATCATGTTGTGGAGGATGTATACAACACATCCACGAACTGCATTATGACATTTTAAGTGTGTGAAAGGGTAGCAAATAAAATGATATATATATATATTATATTTACAGAAAGGTAGTAATTTCATGAATATCTTATATTTTTTTTTATGTATCAGATTTTTATTTATAATCATCCTTTATACATTCTATGTATCATGTGAATGAATCACTTTGTTTTTAGGAGGCAGTAGTCCACACATCCACAAACGACGTTATCATATTTACAAAAAATGTAAAGAAAAAGGGAATGTGTTATAATATAATTAAATATGCATAAAGATATTATATATACATATATATATCATATATATCATATATTAAATATTTTCAATCTTAATTCCCAACCATGAAATTTGAGAAATGAAAAATGAACAACTTCATTTCGTGGGGTGGTACACCCAAACAATAAGTTCGTTATGCATTAGATGGAAGTGTGTGTATGTGTAGGATAAAAACATAAACGAAAAAACATCCTAGTATATTTTGGATACTATAATTTATATATAATCATGTAATAAAAATATATTAGTGGGTGAATAATAGAAATAAAACTAAAGAGCTTGAGGAATGATGTTACATCTTATTTGGGTAACTCCTGGTTTGCACAAAAAGGATCCTTAGATGGATTTCTTCCCAAGGGGGAGGAAAATAGAAGAGATTTTTAGGAATATATTAGTCAATCCAATGTGTCTTGAGAGGATTGAGGATTTTGGAGGATAGGAGGCCTTTTTATAGTGGAGGACGAGTGGAACTCATGTAAATTTTGGGAAAGGGAATCCCACACACGTTCATTCAATTTAAAATGGATCCAACAATGTTCGAAACTAGATAAAATGGAGGATAGGGTAGATATATTTCCATCCAATGTATTCTTTACTTGTTTATAAGTCATTTTGGCCCTTATGTTTAAGGATTAATCCCATGTTAAGCTTAATTTCACCTTAATCATTGTAATTAATTTCAGCTGCAATCGCTAATATTTTTTGTCAAAAAATATTTTGAATTTATTAGAAATAAGAAATTATTTTTATTAAAAATATAGAATTTATTTTGGAAAATTACAATAAGATAAGTGGTAGAAATTAATTTAAATTTAATCTCACAGATAGGACGATAATTCAGGGTTTTAATGTAAAAATGTCCAAAAGTTTGTTATGGTTTTATATTCAATTTCCAAGTGAAATTTCTTAAAATGACCAAAATTGGATTATTTGGTAAAAATTAAATCAAAATAAACTTTCAAACCAATTTAAAATAAAATTAATCCTTATAAATAAAATAGAAGAAAAATAAGTTTTGAATTAACATTAAATATTTTTCACTATTTGTTAAAAATTAAAACATCACGGAAAAATACCAAAAATTCACCTTAAACTAATTAGTATGTTTCTATTTAAAATATTAAGTCTATTTTTACAAATATGATTTATAAAATACCAAAATTGGATTTAAATTTGTTTCTCTATTAAATGGTGGTAAGATATCCTCTATAAAAATATAGTATTTTATACGTAAAATTGGGTTTTGATCTTATCTTATGTCGATCGAATCGATTGGATGAGTATAAAAAAATTATTGAATATAATATATATATTACATTAATATAATTCACTAATTATAATTAATTTAATTTATTAGGATAACATATCCTTGTGATCATAAAAATATTTTTCTATAAAAATACTCTTTTTATATTCAATTAGTTATTATATTCCATCTAAATATAAATTTTTATTATAAAACCATTTTAAGGACATGTTGGAAACCATCATTCACAAAACAAAACCATTATGTGCTAAATGATCTCACAAAGTTATTAAGAACTAGACTAAGATTATTTGAATCAGCCACTCTATATAATTCCCAGTGCAATGTACTAATCTATGTGTCTGGATCCACCCAGAGAAGTTCTTTAAGGTGAGAAAACATCCTATCAATTGTCTGAATGAATTCTTCCAGGGTAATTTTTCCTTGATTGAAACCTTGAGCTATTATTTGGTCTTTCTTGTCGATCTATGCTTCATGCCCCTCGGTGGCCTCAACTTGCAACCTTTGTTCATAAATTCATTAAATCTTCTCATTTTAAGTGTTGGGATGAGCGACATTTTCAATAATTTCTTTCTGGGAGTGAAATATGAGCTTCAAACACTCCCCTACCTCATCTTCCATTACCTTTGGTTGTCTTCTTATATCACCACTATCCCTGTCTTTCAGGTATTTTTTCCTTTATTTAACCTTTCTGGCCGACCTGGTTTCCATTTTTTTGGAAAGTAATAATATTACTTAAGTCCCATTGGTTTTTTCCCCAATACCACAATGCTTTTCTTAGAGTCACGCTTTCCTTTAAACCTTCTAGGTCTATGAGGACATTTCCCTTGGAAACGGTTCTAGCTGTCCACTAAGAGTCGACTATAACTATCATCACCTAAATGATCCTCCTCATGTGGAAATACTTGACCTTGAGTAGCTAGACACTCAAAACGGTTCCTCAACTCAGCCCTCGGGCCTTCAGTGGGGGGCCTCACCCCAAACCGATTGCTCAGGTCACTGGGGATCTTCTTTTTCTCACCCACACATGCTTCCTTTATATAGGATGGGGGTTTTAATAGATAATGTTTGGGTACAAGGGACCCAAGACACTCCCCTCCTCCCGAATTCCTTTACTAGGTTATGGAACTATAACAGATAACCAGGGCACCTTCTATATTCTAGGAGGCTCAGCCACACTCCACTCCTCAAGCATCCTTTTGTTAGGAGGAGGAACTATAGCATTCAGCAAAGGCACCACCTATATTGATTTACTTGGAGGTTTGGCCTCCTCATTATTTCCAGTCTCTATAATTGCACATCCCTGAGCACATTGAGTTAGCTTCTAATTCTCCACTGAAGTATTGATAATGGCTATCTACTCAGAACTGATGTAATATTATTATCCAAGGAGATGCGCCTCATTATCACCCGTCTCTTGCAATGGTATTCTCAGGTTCTGTTTGATCCGATTAAACACATCATCCACCTTTGGGTTTTCAGTCAACCTCCTTTCCTTTCACTGTATGGAAGCCAGAGGATCGGTTATCCACTACTTCTCCTGAATTCAATGTAGTTCAACAGCATCCTCATCCTTATCTATGAGGTTTATGACAAGAGGATTGCATTATTCAACTGTGCCACCATTAATAAGATTGGGAGGACCAGACCAGGGTTGAATGGAGAGGCTTTGCTGGCACTTGGAAGCATCATGACCTATATGACAAAAAAACAAGAAGAAGGGAATCCAGGAGTCGTAGCATACCTTCTGAAGCCAGCAGATCTCTCCCTCGATTTTTATGGAAATGGACTCTAGAGGTCCTTTCGATAAATCAACTTCAACACAGATCCTTGGTGCAACTGGATGGTAGACGGGCTTGGTGCAGGAATCCGAGTGGAGGTAGAGACCTAAATGATTTCCTATAAACCATAGGATCGCCAGATTCTGAAATGTCAATGGAAGACTTTGTAGGGATATCCAGATAGCTGATGTTAAAGGATCGTGCCTTAGGTGAAAGCTAAAGGTCCAATGGAAAAGATAAAACCTAAACCCCTATATAGAACGTAGAGAGAAGGCCCAAGAAAACACGAGGTTATCTTCATTAGAGAATCTAAGTCGTATATGTCTTGCATCTAAAAGACCTACAGTCACACAATCCTTCGAATTCCAAGAGGACAACAAAAACTAGTCAAACGCATTGACTGAGGGGAGATCCTTCCCGAATTGGGCTACCAACGTCAGATCCATTAAGGCTGAAGCTTCTGTAAACTCCATAGGGGAAATATGTACTGAAGGGAATCCATTAACAAAGTATTGGACCTTAGGGGTTATTTCGATCATAGGGAAAAGATGAAGGGAGGACGTGTCTCTGAAAGGGATGAAATAGTGGAAACAAGGAAGAAACGAGCGAGAAAGAGAAGTAGGATCTCCCATCCCTAGCCGAAGTTGTTCGAGGAGGGGATGCGGTGGCGTGGCCATGCCCTACACCATATCGAAGGAAGGGAGAGAGAAAGAGCAGATTTTTGGTTATTGTATTTATTTCTAATTAATTAGTAAACAATGAATTCATTTCATATTTATGTAAACCAAGTATTTTCACAAGTTAGTTAATACTATTCACAAACTATATTTTTTATGTTATTATATTAAATAATAATATAATAATTTTTTTTTTAAAACACAGTCTTGTGTGTAATGCAATCCATTGAATAAACTCATTGTTTTATAGGACACACACTAACTCAATATCGCATGCATTGTAAGCTATAAAATATATTGATTTTATTTAAAATAGTAAATGTATTATAAATTTTTAGGATATTATATTCCCTTATATCCATAGGGTTGCATGTTATACACTCTATCAAATACAATGTTTCTACTCTAGAATTTTGGGTCGTTACATGTATTGTTCCCACTTAGTACATGATCTGGTGAGAATAATATTGTGGGATAGCGTGTGTCAGTGCAGTCCATGTGCACAATTTGAGTGATGTGTGTCTTAGTTATGATCCTAGTACCTTGGCTCAAGCTGCTAAAGGATGACGTTGTTATATATATAAGCTTTCAAACTAGAAAAATGTTAATGGGGATTTTAAAATAGAGGGCATTTTAGCTCTATTTAAAAACATCCATTTATATCATTTCCATCCAATCGATTTAAAATTAACAATCAAATTTTTCAGAGTGTCATTTTCAACATCCCACCTAATCTAGAGAACCATCATCCCCTTTTTCTTCTAGAGTAACACCACCATCATCCCCCTCCATCACTATCCAAAAACATGATCGATGATTCCTTACCACAGTTGTCCGCTCTTAAATCACCACTGAACCCATGTCATTATTCCCTATCCATAGTAGGCCATCTTTAGATCATATTTATAAAAATATAACACACAATCATATATATATATATATATATAAATTCTCAATCTTTATCATGTATTAAAATGATTGGATCTTCACATAATCTTCCTTGACTCGTTCAAGCGTTGTTGATGGTACCTTTTGGGCTATCCAGTCCCTTCAATTGTAACAATGAGTTATGTACATATATATATATATATATATATATTCTTTTTCAGAATATCTATAATATGAATTTTCCTGAACAATCTCCAATTTTATAAACATTTGTAACCATCAATAATAAATCCTCACTTATCGGAATTCTCAACATGCCTAGTAAGCTATCCATGCTCATCCTTCTAGAATCTTCATGTTTGGAGTTTTATGGATTTACGGATTCTGAAGATATAATCCACTAATAAATTCGATTGTATATTTATATACACAAAAATCTTATAAATAAATTTGAATCCACCATTTTAGAAATATAAAAAATTACAACTGATATATGTGTAAGATCATCAAATATTTTTGAATATTAAATTGTCTAATTCATTTAGAACTATAACTATTTAGTAATAATAAATTAAGAATATTACTCGAAAAATATACAATATATGGATATTCGTCTTAATATTTAGAAAACCACCATGACTGGATCCCTCTTCTCACCTATTTATTCACTAGATTCAAACATTCAAAGAACTGAAAGTTGAGACTATCTAAGATTGGTTTATTTTCATATTGAGGTATGGGAAAATTAATTTCAAACAATTTTTTGATTATATGGGAATCTATATTTTTTATCAAGAATATATATATTTTAAGACCCTTATATAATTGTAATTAATTATATTAAATTTCTCTTCGTTGATACCCTTTCTCATTTAAGGGAAATTATTTTAATTTATTATTTTCTAAAATCCCTTATTTTATGTGAAATTATATTTTCAATATACTTATGAAAAATTGTTTTTTTTAAACTCTTTATTGGGGAGAAACTATATTTTCTATAAATAATCCAATTTTATAAGGAAATAACGTGATAAATATATAGTTTTTTTAATCCATTATATAAAAGAAAATTCAATTTAAACTCCTATTTCAATGTTCTTTAAAACCCTAAGTTGAGGGTAATGTTTTACTTTATATTGAAACTTTATTTTAAGGATTCTTGTTTTAGGAATCTTTTTTATTCATTTGAAGTTGAATTTAAATTGTTTTAGATTACAATTTTATTGATGATGTATTCTTTCAAATATTTGTATGTTAGTCATGACTATAGATATGATTGTACTCAAAATTTAAAATTCCATACATTCCATGAAAATCAATTGACGTTGTTAAATTCTCAAAATTATAAATAATTATTTCTTATGAATTTTTAGTTTAATTTTAAAAGTATGGACTCTTTTATAAGGAAAATTATGTAAAAGATTATATGTAATTATTTTCCTATTAAAAATTAAATTACATATAAAATAATTTTTCAATCATTTTAATGGATTATAAATGATAAGGCATAACATTATAAAAAAAATTTATTGAATCTGGAACATGGGTATTGAATTTAATGATAAGTATTGTGGATTCAACCCACAACCTCTATGGGGAATTGTCATGAAGGTGATACTTCTAGTGGCCACTTGGATTTATTAAGGTTTTCAATGTATCAATTATAATCCATACAGATTTATTATTATAGATGTAAAGTTTTAATTTTTTAATAGAGAATACAATATTTATTTTCAAGTTTATATCATTTAAAATGATAAGATTTTTTAATGTGATATGTATTTTACAGTTCTGAACAATATTTTATGTTGTTATTTTCCCCCAACATTCATATTTTTATAATTATTTTTCAAATTTTTTATAATGATATAATATGAAATGTTTTCAAAAGTAATTTTTTGAAATTTATAAGATAACTACATTTCTTTAGTTTTAAACCCCTTATTGTGAATTTTTTGTTATCACCTTACATTTGGAAATGATTTTCATAATATTATTAGAAGATCAAAGGGAGGTTGATTTATTTTAAGGAGCTGTCTCAAGTGAAGCTAGATAGTTGTGTATAAAATATTATAAAAATATAATTTATTTAAATGGATATCTAAATCCTCCAAAACCAAACCAAAATATATCCTTGGTTTGGTAAAGGAATATATATATCTCTATTGATGTTTTTGTAAAAAAAATATACAGTATGTTTTTGCACTGGATTTGGTAATGGGGGTCTCAAGATGTTGTATTTTATTATTTTATTCTGATTTATGGATTTACCATATTTTTAACCAAATTGTACAATCATTTGTACTTATAATTATCAAAAAAATGTTTTAAGAGTATTCACCCTTTTTTCTTCTTTGGTCAAAAAAGTTTTCTATCATATCCATGTTTTAAAAAGGAAGAATGTTTTTTTATATGATCAAATGATTATTTAATTTCATTTTCAAATATATTTCAATTTATTATCAATGTTTTAAAATAAATCTTCTTTTAATTTTACTATCGATGTATTTTTAAACTTGTTACAAAAAGTGTTAAAAGAATCCTTGTTTTAATGGTTACCACATGAATGAAATTCCCCCCGTCATAATAGTTATTTACTTTGAAGATTATATTGCTTGTTCATATGGTTATTTTGAATTAAAATATTGTTCCAAATATTTTGGTAATTTTTATTTAAAAATTTATCAAATGAAAATGGTATTTTTTCATAAATGAATGAAAAGAATTATTTAAATGATTTATAACATAGTTTTTAAAAAAATGTCAAATATTTATAGAATGATATTTATAAAGTTTCACTTCGATTTTACTCTTTAATTCTCAAAAAAACTTCCATTATTACAAACCATCATTTCTAATGATCTTTTTGTCTAATATCATCATTTACTGATATATGGATTATAACTTATTTTGAGATCATTCACATTCTTGTGATAATGTTCTCTATCTGTTTCCATTAGTAATTATACATTTGTTTTTCTACATATTCATATTTAAAGTATCATAGATTTATAAAATATCATTTCCACCACATAGATATTATCTTAGTATTCGATTTTTATATACTATATTATTTGATGGAAGTTTATTAAAAAATTATATCATTGATTGGATAAATATTTTTAATTTCTGATTCAATACAGATTAATGTTGTTTTATTATGAATTTTGAGAATAAAATGTATTGATCATTATATATATGAATAATGCATAGGATTTGATAGTGTCAAGTGGTTCCTAGATATAGACAACCACCTGATGCATCAATATGTCTCATGAGAAGAAATTGTTGGCCACATTAGAAAGATAATTGGTGTATACCTACCCATACAATGAAAGTGTCTTGGAAATGGAAATGATGGTATAACTCATGATATATTGGATGAGGCCTTTATGTTAAGATCCTGAATATAGATATTTATGTTTTTAATTTATTTTGACTTTAGTATTCATTATCTATGTGATTTTGAGGGTGATATTATTCGATTTGGGGTTCTAGATCCAACTGTTTAAACTTTACATTACATGAATATTCAATGATACGAATATTAATTAATCATTTTATGAAAAAAATCATTATTCTACATTAATTTTATATAATAATGTTCTTGGGTGTATGTCACATTAACAAGGCCATATAAATTCTCTCCTTTAATGAGAATATTGAAATTCTATGATGATATTATTAAATATATTTTTGTGTCCTGATAACATTTTTTGATAGGGAACATAGTATATTGACTATAAGGTGTAAGTAATCATATAAAGATGAGAATAAATGTCATGGAGTTCACACTTTATAATCTTAAAGATGGGAGATTATGATAACAAACCCACCAGTTGGAATTCTGTATTTTTATCGTTAATCAGATATTACTATATGTGATCATGTTTAATGTTCCTAAAACCTTAATATTATCAATATTTAATTTCATGACCAAAATATATTTAATTAATGACCAAAACAATGATTCAATATGTTCATAGGAAGTAGGGTACATTAACAATGTCCACAATGATATGTTATTAATAGATAAGTCGAAGAAGGATTTGTCTCTTCCATCATTATAGATGTCTATATCTCATCCTATTGATTGTAATTGAACTTCCATCTTTAATTTATTTTCCATGATTTAATGAATTGTATATTTCAGATAGTCAAAGAAGTATGGGTCAATTTTGACGGTTGATGACACTTTTGTGAAACCAGCTTTTTGAGATATTGTAAAAAAGATATTATATTACGTATTAATAATTCATATTTGGTTTTTGATGTTGCATAATTATCTTATTTCACTTAGTTATCTTGACCCATGGCTAGATAATACTTTTGGACTTTAGCAAATACCACATAATTCCAATGATAATGAATCCTAGAGGGTCACACGCAAAGTTTTTTCCTTGATCTTGATTAAATATTGATTTAAATTAATTAACAGAATAAATATAATTCCCAAGAGAATGGATTAATTTTATTTCTTATGAAACACAAATATAAAATAAGTATTTATTCTCAAGACTATGAATATAATATTAATTTTTATTTATTGAATATTTAATAAATATTTGTTCCCCATATTGTGGATGAAATATTTATTTATGAATAAAATATTTAATAAAATATTTATTTGTGAATTTATTAAATGTAGAGGAAGGCCCATGGGACTAGTGCGTTTCTGGTGATAAATATTAATATTCGATCTACAAAAATAATATTTATCATTATGACAGTTAGCACAATCCATAAAATAATAATAATATTAAGATTATTATGGCATGGGGTTAAGAATAGTATATTATATTATTTAAGAACCAGTACATAATTAAATAATATTTGAAATTAAAATATAGCTTGATAAATATATGGTTATGTATATTAAGTAGGTTTAATCAAAAATTAATGAATAGATAACTGTTTCACTCAATGAACTTCTCACTAGATTCTTCCATCTCCCCTCTTCTCAAGAAGGAGAATAACTCCTTCAAGACCAAAGGACCTTGAGTTAATTAGGATGAAAAAAATAGATAATTGATCTTCTCCACTAGTACCCTACTATTAGTCAGTATCAGTCTAAGATAAAATGCGCAAGTTTGGATCATTGGAAAAGGGATTATATACTTAGATTCTCCATATGAAATGATGGTAATCTGATAATTGTTTCAGATAATAAAAATATCCATCGAATAATGTTCTTAATACATGTAAAAGTTTATTAAAAATTAATATAAACTAATTTTAAATATAATATAAAAATATCCTCTCAGTGTTTGGGGTTTCTTTAGTCAATATTCGATGAAAAAAAATGATTAGTTGTGAAATATAGAAATTGAATAATTGGAAAATAGTCTATCAAATCTGAAACATCCATTACAATTATTCACCTACCATGAACGTTTTACTATTCCCAAAACCATCATGTGGAATTAAATTGGAAATATTTTAATGTTATAATTATTTATTTGATTATTTATCAATTATGTTAAATAGTAATTATATATTTGATTTATAGAGTTTTCATTATTTAATAAAATTTTAATTAGATTTCTTTCGACGTAATAATTTTCTTTATTTGGGGTTTAATTTTCTTAAAGGACTATGAAAAGATGAAGAATTTCCAAAGCTGTCATCATGAATTGCAACGGAACATAGATGATGGGATTGAGTTACAAGGCGTGTAGCTGGAGTATACATCGTGTCTCGAAGGACACTGAAGCTGGACATGCCATGGGATACATGACATGCCAAGCATTAATTACACGTGGTTCATTTATTACACCTCATGTGTAAATTAGGCCAACAAGGAATTTGAATTTTTAGATTATAGGGCATGTAGCTAGGATACACATCTTGTATTCTATGTTATTTACTGATGAAATTCATGAAAATATTTTTGTTAAATACATAGTATTACCCATGTGAGACAAAAACCCAAAAATATTAAAGAAACATATAAAATTTAGCTTGCATTTACAACATGTAGTTTATGAATTCATTATTTGAAATACATGCTGAGCCATTTGGTATTTTATATGGATATATGACTCATGAAACACATAGTGTGCAGTTGGATTACCCATTTTGTGGTCCCATATCAAAAGGAAATGTTGAGTCCTTCAGTGTATTATGGGAACACATGATAAGCAAGATACAAAACATGTATCTAGTTAGTAAACATTGTGCAGTCCTATAAAGCTACATGCCTAATCCCCTTACATTTATCATAGGTTCACAGAAACCAAGGAATATGGCATGTTTAACATATGTATATGAAATGTAGTCTCCTAATAAAAGATATAATTAAATTAAATTAAATAAAAAATTGAAACATTGAAACCAAATTTTACTGATTGGCACTAGATGTGTTCAAACATTTAAGAAAGGTTTTATTGATTTCATAATTCTCAATTTATTTATTTTAATTATCTATATTTACATGTCATTTAGTTTATTTTCCATTACAACAATTTTTATGAATATCTATGAGGAAATTAATATGGTCAATAAGTTAAAATAAAATAAATAGATAACTTAATTTATCAATGCAAACTTATATATCTTAATAATAAAGAGCAAATAGAAATGAATGTTAGCTAGTGTACTATTGTGTGTTTGTTTCATGTGTACAAACATTAATGTGCATGACCAATAACTAAGTATGAATTGGTTTAATTTAATTTAATTTATTTCAGGTTTTTTAAATTAATAATTATTAAATTAAAATTGATGTCATGTGATTCACCCCTCCTTCCATTATTATGTAAGAAATATGTGTCAAAGGTTATTTATATAATTGCCACTAACCAATCCTTTGGTTCCCCTCACCAATGTGTCTATTAGAAATAGATTTAATAAAAGTAGTATCCCAAGAAACATGTTTGTGGTTAAAGATGGCACCAACATGATAAAAACCTAGGTGATACATAGGTGGACATATTTAACACTATAAATAATGCCCAGACCATCACAATTAGTTTTCCCCTTACCCATAGGTTGATTTATTTTCTACATAATAAATAAACCATTAGATAATATCTTTATCAGGTCAGTTAATTAATTAATTATTTATATCATATGCATTATTTAATTTATATATGCAAGACCATGATCACATAAAAAAAGATTTATTTGAAAGGATACAATTTAAATAAATGAAATATGCATAAATTTTGTATCAAAACAATCTTATTCACTTAATTAAAATATAATAATATTAACGTGGTATATAAAAGTTAGCATAAGAATTTTTTTTTCAAAATAAAATAAAATCTATCAATCTAACATTAATTCAGACTTAGACTTATAGAACTTGATTAGGAATGAAACCAATAAATTTAAGTGTATGGCCTACCCTTTTAGGGATAGTTACTTCTATAATGGGAGTTCTTATAAAAAATTTAGTTTTACTTATCCATTTTACACCAATATGAGTATCCAATTTTAGGCATGGTGTAAGTTGGATGCATGTGTTTAGGAAATCCCAAAGAGGATTTTTGAATTCAAGAATCAATTCAATAGATCTTGGAGAATAAATACCACAGTTAGAAATAAAATTTGTACCTAAATACATTCATGTAGCTTAAAAACCCTTATTGGGGTTATAAAAAGGGGAATATAGATCATTTCCACCAGAATGTCTTACCAACTAGGTATTATGAGTTTAATGGTGAGGGATATTGGTTCTTGTTAAAATATTGAGAGAATTAATAAAAAAAATCATAGTCATGTACTAATATTATAAACATTTATAATTTTATAATAATGGAATGTTCCTCATCTATATTATCTCTATGATAAATATTGGAGAATGTTTATCTCTTTACTAGAAGTAACATCCCAAAATGGTTCTAATTCCTTTTTGGTTATGTTGTTCCATGAATATAAATATTTCATGATAAAATCCTAACTTCATTATCCTCCTATAAATGATGTAATAGACGAATAGTTCACTCTATTTGATAAAAACATGATCAATGAGGTCAACATATTATGTTTAATGCTTTTATATATGATTGTTAAACTCATGAAGTCTCATGATGACATTGATTATTCTTCCCGAATGGCCCGAAGGTCTTCATTTTTATTGATTTTTGATAACCCAGCTTTCAAGGGATGAGGGGGAACCCTTACAAGGCCCGTAGGCTCAGAGATTACATGGCATGTTGGCTTAGGAGATTACATGACCTGAAGGTCTTAGGGAATTCATCCAGACTATCTACAAGGAACTTCTCCTCCCTAGTATTTGAATCATGATAGTAGCTCCCCACCTTTGCATGGTTGTCTGGATAGGCTTCTCATACAAGCATAGGCTAGTCCCGATGGCATAACCATACCCTCTCATTCTGAAAAATCTATTTGGCTCTGCTCTAATGAGTGCACCTGCTCTGAATCTTCTTCTAGGGCTGCTCTTTTTTTTGTAGTCTGTATGGGGAAACTTCATGTGGCCCAAAGGCCTTGAGGTGGCTCGAAGGCCATAAAGGTGGCCCAAAATCCCTACTGACCTGAAGGCCTAGGTGGACCAAAATCCTTAAGGAATCCAAGCCCAAACCGGTGGCCCAAGGTGAATAGTTCTATCTGCTACAGTACTGAACATTACCTACTACAGTAACTGCTATAGTGTCTGCTACAGTACTGCACAGTGTACAGTTCTACTACAGTACCAAAAAGTGTACAGTACCACTATAGTACCCGGAAATATGCCTCTACTTGGTTTTGAACCTAGGACTTGTGGATGCACTTAAGGATAACACACCAACTAGGCTGAGGCTCATGTGCGACATGGATGTTTCTGGTATGCTTGATAATCTTTATAGTTTATTTATATATATATAAGGACATGAATAGTTTGAGATATCTAAGACACTATTTTAATGTAATATTAGAGAGGGAGGTCCACCTGGACCTCACACAGTCAAAATAATTGGATATATTTAGCGTTTATAGGTTCTAAGGTTTTAAATCCATAAAAAACTATGCATTCATCTCATTCATGAATCACTCCAACAAATAATCACTATCTTTGCTGGTAATTTCTCTATGAAAAACATTTAGAATTCACTCCCTGATCAACTCACTCTTATTCATTATGTTGATTAGAAATCAAAGCACGAAGATTCTTCCATCGTAATAGTGAATAAAAGGAAATCCCAAGAGATAATATCTAAGTCCAATTTTTCTTTAAAATGACCATTCAAAAAGTGAAAGATCAAGGTGAAAGAAATTGATTATGATCCCTCTATTTCACATGTGTCAAGAAGGGACACTAGATGAAAATAAACACCCAGGAAAAGATGTAAAGGGATGATTCAGGTGAATTTTTTATCAAGTCAAAAAAAAAATCTTACAAATTGGTTATTAGATATATCTTATGTTACTCACATATATATTAAAATTCATGAAAAAATAATATTGAGAATGATTGATTGAGGGTAGGTATATCTATGAGTAACCAATAGATACAAACTTATTATTGGTGGATATCATAGACTAACATGTCATGTTTATTATAGTAATGATATTGGTTATGAATGATTGTAATTATTTTAAATTAATTTTAAAAAAACATTATTTCTATTTCCATACATGATACTTATGGATTGATTTTATCATTTGTTAATAAATTTTTCTTCATCTATAAATATATCATTTTTTATATTAATATATATTTAAAAATTAGTCATTATATGTTGGATTACACAAACAAATTAATGAAAATGGATAACAAAACTACATCACATGACTCAAACCACACCCAAATAAAGAATCACTAGCAAGGTCATGCAAATAAAAAATGTTCGAATAAATTTCAAAAAAATCGATATTCATATTCCTTTGAAAAAAATCACTTGTTGTATATAGCATGTGTTTACAAAAAAGAATGACAAAATCCCTATTTAATGAAAAATGATAAAGGGATAATGAGATTATTAAATTAAAACATACCAATGTGTCCGGACCCATTCAAGTTGAAGAAAGGTATGGGTACTAATACTTCATAAATTTTACTGATGACTTTATTATATATGGATATGTATAATTGATGGGGTATAATTTTAATTCATTTAACAGATTCATAGAATACAATAATGATTTGGAGAAATAGATTGGTAAGAATATTATAAATCTCCACTCAGATTATTATGGAGAATATCTTAATCAATATTTCATTGATTATTTATGGTAGTTTGATATTTTATCTCAACTAACTCCTCATTATACACCTCATTGAAATATAATAAGTATAATTAGAAACCACACATTGTTATTAATGGTGAGATCAATGATGAGTAGTTATACAAGTCTTCCATTATCTTTTTGGGTATATGTTTTACCGAGAAAATCACATATACTAAACCAATATCCTACTAATGTTACAAATAGTATACCATACAAACATTGGCATAGAAGGAAACTAATCCTTTATAATTTACATGTATGGGGTTGCAATAAATTTTTCAAGGCCTCCTAATATAACAAAATTTCACCCCAAGGATCAAAGTATAAATTTATAGGATTACCCAATGAAATAAAGAGAAATTACTTATACATACCCTTAGAAAATATAGTTATGGTGGAAAGAAAAACAATATTCTTTGTGATTGATTCCATAAATAAAATGGAATGTGGGAGAAATATATAATTTTGTGGATTTAAGGGAAAAGTTACACAATAGGTTTTATAGTAAAAAATTCTACAAGGACCATTCAAAATGGTGTTCTATAGACACAGGTACTATATTAGAGTAAAATAGAGGTTATAAAACCTAAAAAATATGGTTTTCTAGTCACCAAGAATGGGTAATAATTATTAGTTGATAATAATGATCCTAAAACCAACAAAGAAGCATTATGCAGAATATGATTTTTCAAGTGGAAATAATAAATGAATTCTAAAATGGGTTCCTTATAAAAACCCATATTTGTGTAGATATTCTAGTATATATAAGAGTTTCTTCTTGTATATTTTTATTCAATAAGAAATTGGATGTGGGTAAACAATTAAATTATTAATGGAATTATTAGTTTCAAAGGGGTTCAAAATGTGTTGAGGCATAGACTATAATGAATTCTTTTATCTAGTTTATATTCTAAAGTCCATAAAAATTCTACATTTCATTTCATCTTTCCATGATAAATATATTTATAAAATGGATATGAAAACAAATTTCTTTAATGGGAATCTTTATAAAGATAAATATATATATAACACAACCTGAAGGGTTTTTGACTCCAAAACATTCCAACACATTATGAAAATTGTAAAAATCCATTTATGGATTAAAGAAAACATCTAAGGTAAAGATGAACTATGTTTTTCAAGCCATAGGGGAATTTGGTTTCTCAAATAATGAATTTGAGCCTTGTGTCTATTAGTGGTCTAGTGGTTGTACAATCGTTTTCTTAATAGTATATATTGATGAAGTATTACTTATTGAAAAATAAATAAAAGTATAATAGTTTATTAAGGCCTAGTTGATTAAAGACATATCCATGAAGGAATTAAGTGAATAATGATATATTATTGGGATCAAGATCCATGATGTTTCTTGTCCTAATTCAAGGTACATACATTAATAGGATACTGAATTAATTTAGTGTGGAACAATTAAATAAGAGATTGTTTCTAATGTAACATGGCATTTATATTTCAGGAATCTATGTCCTCTGGCACATGAGGAAAGATGGAGTGTGGTAAGGATTCCATACATGTTTGTGATTGGTTCAGTCAAGTATGTTATGCTGTTTACTAGGAAAGATATCACTTATGCCTTGATTGTGGTAGGATGATATCAAGCTAACCCATGTGACCACCATAGGATGGAATTCAATACTATTTTTATGTATTTAAGGCATACTATGTATATATTTCTAATCTATGGATGAGATAAAAAATATTCCTCAAATGATATAAAGATTATAGTTTCCAAATAGATCAAAATAATCTAAAATAAAAAATAGGATATATCGACACTATGAATGGAGGTGTAGTGAGCATAAGTAGCTCAATACAAGTTATAGATACCAATTCTATTCTAGATTTTGATTAATTTACATCATTCGAGGTAGTTGATGATGAAGTTTTGATATGATGAATTTTCCAATATTTTGAATTTATATGTAACATTAAAACCCCTATTACACACTATTTTGAGGATAATGTAGTGTGGTATCTCACTAGGAATTCAATTACACATCATTAGATGAAGAATATACTTCTTAAGTGTCATCTCTTGAGGTATTTTTTGTTGATAGGTTAAGTTTCATAGAGAAAAATATCCAAAAAGACAACATGGGAAACCCCTTAACTAAATCATTGACTCAGGAGAAACATGATCATTATATAAGTTCTACAAGACTTAAATTTTTATGTAGTTTTTAGTCTATGTGGGAGTTTGTTGAAGTTTTTGTTCTAAGAAAAACATTTTATATTTGGATTACATGTAGATTTAATGATTTTAATATCAATAAAACATTTTTTTACATATTGATTATTTTTTCATAAATTTTAGTTAATAATTTCATATGTTATCATTCACATTTATACGGTCATAGAAGATCTACACTATGATGTGAAAAATTTAATTCCATGACATTATTCTAAAATAAAGTTCATCATCGAGATAAAACTTATAATGGAGCACAAAGTTTGTCAAATGTCAAGTGTGAAATCTCATAAGTGGATGATAATTCATCTCTTGATGTTCTAAATTAGTAATCTCTAAGATGTGAGATTAAGAGAAGATACCCACCAGTCATAATTCTTCATGTTTATGCAACATCAAACATTTCAATATTTGAGCATGTGTAATGGTATTTATATTTTAATATTATCATTAATGCATGTCATGACTCATACACATAGATGTACTGACTAAAATTGTGACAATATATGTTCGATCGAAGTTGGGTATGTTGGCGTCATGAAGGGAATGAAATTAATAGATAAGTAGAAGAAGTATATTATTTCCATCATTATAGAAGTTTATTTCTCATTAATTTTATTGGAATTGAACTATTACCTTAAATTCATTGGTCATGATGTAATGATGGGTTTATATCTGATAGTCAAAGAAAGATGTGTCAATATTATAAGTTGAAGACATGAATTTACAACCTGATTGATAAGATATTATCACAAAAAGATTATATTGCACAATAAGCATTCATAAGTGGTTTTCTACATTACAACAATATGTTGTCTCTCTTTGGTTCCTTGACCTGTTGATAGATCATAATATTGGACTTTAGGGAATTCCTGCTAATTCCAACAAGAAATAATCCTATATGGTCACACATTATGTATTTCTGTTGATCTTGATTAAATTCAATTTGAATTTAATTAATGGAATAAATATTATGTTCATGATCAAGGAATAATTTAATTCACATCTAATCAATCAAAAATATTAAGTATTTATTGATGATATTTTGAATATAATATTTATTTAATTTATTAAAATTTAATAAATATTTGTTCACTTAATCGTGAATAAAATATTTAATTAAATTTTTATTTAGGTACTCAATAATTGTGAAGGAAGATGAGCGGGCCAAGATTATGTTCAATGATAAATATTAATATGTGAGCCAAAAAAATAATATTTATCATTTCACCAGTTAGTGTAAGATATAAAATAATAATATAATAAATATTATTATGGTCTGTGTTCATGAATAATTTATGATATTATATAATGGATGATACAAAAAGTAAATAATATTTGAACCAAAAATAAAACTCTGTAAATACATGGTTATTTCTACTTCATAGGGTTAATAAAAAAATCATGAATCGAGAATAATTTGTGACTAAAAGACTTCTCAATTGATTCGAACTGCTCTCCTATTATCATGAATGAGAAGAACTCCTTCATTCCTAAAGTATCTTGAAGTGATCAAGATGAATAAAACAAGTTGATTTATCTAGTACTCTAGAACCCGTCTATTAATTGGTGTAATTTGAAGATCAAAGGAGTTTGTTTAGATCTTTACTAAAAACATTATACACATAGATCATCCCTATACATAAAGGTAATATGATAAGGGTTTTAGATGGTCATAATAATTATCGATGAATGTTCTTAAGATGAGGTAATCATTATTCCAGACTAATATAATGTAATAATTACTTTAACATGAAAATATCCTCTATATGTTCTGATATTCTTTATTTACCATTTTGTTAAATGTTTTTTTTTCTAGATATTTATGTCTTTCATAATTAGCAAATGATCCATCGAATCTGAAAAAATTATTTTGGTTATTCACCCACTAAGGAACATCCACTATTCATGGAACTTTTATATATTATCCATGGATTTACTTTGAACTAAATTTATTTATTAAACGACATGTTGTATATATTTTCTACTATGTCATATAAATTATTCATTATTTACTGATGATAGCTTCCACTGTATAAATCCATCACTAAAAAATAATGAGATGACCCTTTATGTGTTTTCCATTCCACAAGTTATGGAGGAGGAATATTTGAAACATTTTCAAGGATGAAATATATATTTTCATTTTACTTTATAATTTCAAATTTAAGAGGTAATTCATGTACATTTACAATTTTCCCAGATTGTTAAACTAATAAATCCTTAATGGTGTGATCCCTTATATCATGTACCAATATAATAATGTATGAACCAGCTCTCAGTTACTAGATTCAGGGATATTAAAAGTGGTATAAGAACATAACCACATATAACATAAGTATCATTAAGGATTTTTACAAAGATGGAAAATATCCTTACAAGATCATTGGGTAAATCACATTGAAAATTAATAATAAATACCACTATTATTTTTAAAATATTTATGAAATATTTTTATTTGGATAATAAGTTTAAAAAATGGAATGTATGATTCATTGAGAATAATTTGTATAATAATTAAATATTGTGTTGAAAAATAAATCATCAAAAGAATATTTCAATAAAAAAATCATTTTCATGATAGGGGATTTTGCTGGTAACTTTTAAAAGATAATTTCATAGGGTTGAAATTAAAAACATTTTTCAAAATTATTTGGAATGAATTATAAATATTTTACCCTTGTAAAATACTTAAATTCTTTTTATAAGAAACACATAGTATAAGATAAAACATATGATCATGAGAAGAAAATTATTTTTAATTTTTTAAAATATCTTTGTTGAAAAACCACTTCATAAAAATATTAATTAAAATTCATTTTGAAATGTGATAAAGTTAAATATTAAATCTTCAATAAATAAAACATATTTTTTTCAAAAATAATAACATAGATCATTGGAGGGAATATAAAATATAGACATGGATGATAATGATATTACTTAGAGTGTATGACAATTATCCTCAACAATTGTATACTTTTAAGAGAATGAAATTCATAATGGAAGGATTTTTTAATTAAAAGTTCATTTCTCCGTAGATAAGAATAAAAAATACCATATAATACAATTTTATGTTTTAATAACAAAAACATTAAAGAAACAATTTTAAGGAGAAATATTTTATTAGAAAGAAGAATGTTTTTAGTTATCAATATCGGTTATGGATTTGGTATCACCCAAATTGAAAGAATTTAAAATGATAACATGATAAGGATTTGTAATATCCATTTTATTTCATGAAAATTATGGTAAAATTAATCCTTTTTATAGTATATATACAAAAAAAGATGAAAAATGTGGTCATTATTCCAAATGTATCAAAGAAATAATGTAGAGAAGAAAATATACTTTACCTTGTATTCTCACTTAGTTGAACGCACTATAACTTCATTTATAACAAAAAAATATCTTAATAACTTATTTCAGAATATATTTCATATATATTACCTTTTTTAATCTTTAATTATATTTATTTATTATATATTTTCTGGATATTTATATTTCATTTCCATCATCATATTTTTTTATTTTTAATTATTATTCACATGATTTGTAATATTGATATTGATACCCATTATTTGGTAATAATTTAATCATTACAAGATTATTTAAGGTAATGTAATATTTTTTTATAAATAATTGAAATGTTACAATATCATTCCATGAGAATTTTAGTTATAATTTATGGAGATGAAATTGTCTGCACTCTTGTTTCTATAATTTTTAAAAAACAAGGTAGGTATATTAACAATAAGTTAAAAAATTAATATAACTTTTCTAAAACTATAAAACAAATATTATTTTATCATTTATCTATAATAATACCAGTACATAAGTTTAAAAAGTCATCCATGATACAAATATACATCATTGTTCATGTAGGTTGTTAAACTGACCCAAACAACAACATGTTGTAATATATTAGTGAGTGTGGTTTATAAAGTTATTATTATAGAATAATAACATTATCATATAAGAATAATTATATTATTTATATTTTTAAATGAGGCTAATAATATTATAATAGATTTATATAAATAATAATATAGATATATATAAAATGAAATAATTCAATTCATGGAGGTGGTAGTCCACACATACACACGAGCAACAAGTTCATTTTATATATAATGAGAGGAATGTGAGTAATGTAATATGTTTTATGAAAATTAATCATTTTATAAATATAATATTAATTAATTAAGCTTAGTTTTAATTCCATCCATGTAAAAAAGAGATATAAAATAAAACAAATTATTCTTGGAGGTGGTAGTGCACACGTATGCAAAAATGATGTTTTCATTTTTTCAATTAAAAAGGAAGGGGTAGTTAATGATTATTTCATAATAGTTATAAAATTAATTATACTAATATAAATGATTTAATTACATCATAATTTTATAATTATAATTGGAAGATTTAGAAAAGATATAGAAATGAAAAATCAATGATCTGGACTTTTTACCTTACTCCATGGGAAATCTCCTTTGGAAATTGAATTAAGGATTTTAGAAGTAGAATTTTGGGAAGTACAGAACCTTTGGTGCATTTATTTTAGTTATGAGGTGTTATTTGGTTATATTTTAGTTGAAAACAATAATCTTGTGGTGTGAAGATATGTGTAGTGGTGATAGATCATTTTATAAGAAATAAATCAAAATAATTTTTGTAATAATATAAAAGGACATGTTATTATTAAAATAAACTAGATATTAAAGTGGAACTAATGATTTGGGGCGAAGGTAAAATGTCTATAAATCCACAACAATGCATTTTCCTTCATGTGTTTATCATTTTTATTTATTTTACTCCTAGATTTTTCACATTTCCAATTTTTGGTTTTTACTATGGTCAAAACAATTTACCTATGCAATTAACATTGAATGATTAAAAATATTAATTGTATTAAATAATTTGGAACTAGCTGATAAAAATTTAACATATATTTTTTTCAAACAACATTTATAAGGGTGATAAAAAATTATTTAAATATTATCACACAAAACATGGAAAAAAATTCAAGACATGTATTTTTATACTACAAAATTATGATTATGATAAAATTATTAATGTTTTTTATTTAAAACATATTATTTGGATTATCATTAACCAAAAGAGTAAATTTTATTTTAAATAATGGACATGTTAATTCGACCTTGTGGATATATAGTTAAAAAAATAGAAGAAAACTCATTTTTATAATGTAATATATTATTAAAGTTTCAAAAATGTTTAACAAGATATTTATAAATTCAAAATACTATTTCTGGAAGATTTATTTTATTTTATAAATATTTTATTTTTCTAAAACATATTTTATAATATTTTAAATTATAGGTATTTTATAACTATGTCATAAATGTGACAGTATTTATGAAATCAATATATTTCATAATTCACCCAAAATTCGACCTTCTCAGAAAAAAAAATATCAAAAATTCATCCTAATATTTTTTTATGAATTAAAAAAATCATTATGTTAAATTCCTATTCTATAATTTATAAATTTAATTCTAAATATAGAATATAAAATATGTTGATAAATTGTGTTTATTTAAAATGAAATTTTTATGTGTTCTTAATATTATTTAATATCAATTTATAATTAAAAAATTCCAATATATTAGTTAATATAATATTTTAAAAGAGATAAATTAAATTTATTATGAAAAAAAATAAAACACTTTAAAAATAAGTTCTTTGAGAAAGACAATCATTTTTAACTTTAAATATTATTAATTAGTTATCCTATAAATATAATAAGCCTTAATTTATTAATACATTTTTATTTTATAGAATATTTATTAATCATATATTTTTCTAAATAATATTCATATAATATGTGGATTCTAACTTTATATTGATATTGTGTGTGAAAATATATTTTAATAAATTATTTACTGAAAGGAAAATATATAATAAAATAATATGGTGTTACAACCACATTTACTTTTCATCATATCATACATGTAACTCAACTAAATCAATTTAACTGAATGCAAGACCCCTATGTGGTTTGTATTTATTTCCACACTCGATGAATCTAGATGAGAATCTGAGTTTGGTTCGTAACCCTTGACATCCTTTGAGAATCTCCAGAAGTTTCCCCAGCACACATCAACTTATTTTCATGAACTCTAGCTTATGATCCCTTTTCTTATCTTCTATATGACTATTTTTGGGATAAAAACATTTTTAATTTAAATTTTATTAATCTTTACATATCTTCAAATTCAGTGGAAGTACCTTTATAAGAGAATTTAATCCTCAATGATACCTCGATGTGATTATCCATCCACGGAAGTACCTTGATGTGAGCAGTATTGAGCATAGGGATACCCATATAAAACTCTATAGACATGATAATACAATTAATAATGTCTTAAAAATATAGTTTTACATTTATATTGGATCTCTAAACTTTTTTATGCAAATACATAGTTCCCTAATACATTTACATATTTTCAGAACCGTGGGGACTATCCTTGCGTGAGTGTCCATCTACCATGATATAGGGGATAGTGCACTGAACTACCCTTACATAACCTTTAAAACATGGTATAAACTTTACTCAACTAAAATCATAAGTGATTTAAAACCAAATCATATGAAAATACTTCACATTTTATAGAACATAATTCTCCACTATGCTTAAATAATCAATTTAAAATGTGTAAATTAATCTTCAATAAATTATAGACTTCAATAAAAGAATTAAATTTTTTTTCCAGTAATTAATATTAAAAATAAAAATATAAAACCTTGAAATGTTAAATATATAACTAAAAATAATTAAAAACCTTTTCAAGAGATATATTTCCATTAAAACTGACATGAATCAAAAATAATGTTTGTACATAAAAATATAATAAAATTACAATTATGAATATTAATCACGTAAGAAACTAAAATTGATATATTCAATCAATATTCAATAATTTTTTAGTAAAATATTTTTTTTGATAAAAATAATTAAAAATACATTAAAAAATTTTGTCCAATATGTTTCAAAATTAGGAAACATCAATTAACATATAGAAAATAGTTATTAGTCTTATTTTTTTTATGACTTACGTAATAGTATCTCTATAATTATTAACCTAAAGTATCAACCCATGTTCCATGGAACAATATATATTGAAATTGAAAAATGAGAATCTATAAAAACGTTGATACACCTAAATTTAAAAGGTATTAAAAATGAAATATTGAATAATTAAAAAATGGATTATTGCCTATGTCACATGGAATAAATCTCTCCAAGAAGACATGTAAATGTCAAAGGAGGAGATGAAAATTATTAGGAGAACTCCATACAATTTAGTTATTTTGTCTATATCATATTCCATATTATATACTATATTTGATATTTTTAATACATATATTGTAGTGGGAAAATATCAAATAAATCTTGGAGAACCGAAAAAAGGTTAAATGTTAGAAAAATCCATTATCACTTAAGAAAGTGGAAGGGATATTTTATTATTACATAGAGAGAATGAACAATATTTATAAAGTATATATGAAACTGTTATTCCTATACATAAATTTGATCTAATATCAAACTTAGTTTAAGGAAATGACTAATAAAATCACAATAAATCTATTAGTAAAAATATCTACAATTATTGAGTATGTTTTAGATTATAATGCATCTAATAAAGAATAATACATATGAAATTATTTATTCTAGTTCATGGAATTTATGTTGAGAAGGGAAATTATTGTCATAATTTATACTTTAATGGTTGTATTATCCATGATTTAAATGTAATAATAGTGATGGAGGCGGTGGTTGCCGATGAACAGACTCACCGACGTCTGGCTGTGGCGGCGAGTTTCCGGCGACGTCCGGGTGAAGTGAAGATCGGCTCCGACAACGGTTTCACATCGCAAGTTTAGCCATGCTTCTTGAGGTGTGCGGACCGAGGCGAGCACATGATTTGACGAAGCCCGAGGCTGTGCGTGGCTCGAGGCGTTGAAGGCGGTGTTTTAAAATTTTTGAAGTTTTTCGTTTGAATTTTGAATTCCCTGATGCGGTGATGTGGATTTGCAGTGTTTTGGGTACCGGCAACCCCTAAACCGGTTTCAAGGGAACCGGCTACCCTCAAATCGGCCATTAGAAAATCAAAAAAAATGATTTGCAGTAAATGTAATAATAGTGAACAAAAGGAATATACTTGGGATATTTCATCTTCTAAGGAAATGTTTCTTCAAGTAGGTGAATTTTTAGATAATAGAGTAACCATTAAATAAAATATATAAGGCCTAATGAATAAATACATAACTAAGTAGAATCATCATTTATCATGGGATACCTAACATGTTTATGGTTAGAAACTTGTCTCTAGTGTAAGTGGGAGTGTTGTGAGAGTGGTTCCTTGTTATGGTGAGAACCTCAAGATACTATGAATGTAATCTAAATCAAGTGTCTTATGGTATAGATACATCATAATAATGAGACAAAGATTATGTGTGGATATTACGTGTTGTATCTCATAATAATTGAGATTTATTCTGATCATGTTCACACTAGGTGATCCCATGTATATGATATCCTAAATACATAACAAGTGTTCATTGGAGGCATTTATAGTGATGAATTATACTTATCTATTTAGTATCTAGTATTTTTTTATAAATCGCTCTTGGTCTATGATTATGAATCCTTACGATCAAGATAAGGTCCTAGAGTGTCACACACAATGAATATATATAAGTTTCACCAATTTGGAAGAATTGGATTTTAGTATTATGTGGGCCCTTAGGTGTTGGTCAATGGAAATAAAAGTATGAACAATATAGAATAATAAAATATTAAATTAAATTATTTGTGATTCATATTTATAATATTGATAATTTAATTTATTTCTCAAGGTATTCATAAGTTATTTAAATAAGTGAATATGAGAATTTTTTCTAATAGATATTTAATATTCATGATTGTTTATCATTTACTAGAGAAATTATTTGTTTTAATGGTTCATATACTTTCATGAAACTTATGAGAGTTTCATAATATATTTTAATTTTTTTTATTTGAGAAAGTTGAAATGATCTTTTAGTGTCATTTGTTTTGTGTTTTCTAGGAAAACATTTATAAGAAAAAATCAAATATGTGAATGTTTAATCTAATTATAAAAAATTATTTTACACCAAAAAATGTGTGTGAGTACACCATTAATTAATTATCTCACCTACTAAGATCTATAACAAGATATAGAAAGGGAAAATGAATGGAATACAAATAATATGTTGATTCATGTTTACGTATTAATGATGTGATATTTTGAAGTTTGAAGGGGTTTAGTAATGCTCGTGATTCTTCCATGCTGGCACACAAAGACCATAGAATGGAATTACATGGTCTATGGTTTACGTCTGGATTATCTTTTGAGATAATATATTGTATACATTGACCTATAATATGATAATGGTGAGAAGTTCACAATGACGTATCAGAAACAAAAGTGGTAAAGATTCATTAATGTCTATCATGTTTAATATATTTATACAATGATCCTTTGTAGATTCTAGGATATAATATATCAATTTTCATGTTATGACACTTATATGACCAAAATAATTTAAAATTTCAGTTCATGAATGCCCCCTAAGTCCTAATATACTTTAATAACCTACCTTCCTAACAATGCAACTTTGTTAAGAAATCCATTTATAAGTAATAAATTATGGAAAAGAAATATAACATATAACTAAGAGGAGAGTATCATAATTTCTTACCTCATCCAAGAATTGATCCCATTGATAAGAGTTCATGAAATTCACACTCAAATTCCTAAAAAACCTATCTATGATAAAAAAAATCTCATAACAAACCATCCATAAACCCTTTACAATGGATAGAGTTAGATAATGGATCACCAATACACAATAATAATAAATCAAGAATTCCATTTACCAATAATAAACTTATTTATTTGATAACTCCCATAAATAAATATATCCAGGAGTGTTGATGTTCATTAAAAATATTCCTTGAGTTATCCTTTAGTCAATGTTAATGTTGATGAGAAGTATCAAAATGAAAATAATGTTGTTGTGGGTGTAACAGTGTGAAAAACCCGTAATATGCAAAACTGGAAAAAGTCAAATCCACTCACCCACAAAAACTCTAAACTATAAAATATTATTGGACAAGGAGGGTAATTTTTTTATCTTAAGTTGGAAGTATCATTGATCTTTTAGTAGGATTTATTCGACCTACCTACACTATTTTATATACTAATGAAAATTTTAATGTTATGTTATAATGTTTATTTACTTAAAAATTTTGGAAAACAATTGGTACTATATAATAATACACTCAACTCATCAAATAAAATTATGTAGATTCACCCATTTCTTATGTTAAACTAACTCACAAAAAACTTAATTTCAAATTTTCTTCTTTTTCACACACCATCAAACCTAGTCAGGTGTACGAGTGAGCATTGAACCTAATTGTTTATCTTGGTTCCATACTAAAGATCCACATTTGTAACTAGGTTTCCATTTACTACAGTGTGTGTTCTATGTATTGTGAAGGTATATTTTATCTATTCTTATTTCTATTTGGGAGGTTATTCGTTTGTGTGGGTTGGCATAAGTGATACAATCAATTTTTTTATTTCTAATATTATTCCATCAAAACCAAGAAACCAAATAATTAATGGTAGGGCACTCTACTTAGTATGAGATGGTATACTATATACTTCTAGATTCTCCTATTTATGGGGTTTACCCTTTTACCAATCATTTCTTTATTATGATCTAAAACAATCCACCATTCCATTTCTTTATTTCCTAATCATTAAATTTTTTAGAAATCACTATACCACACCATTTTATCCCTCCTTTTGGTGGGTATATCATGAAATGTTGGGATATACATGCTGAAATCATGAGGATCAGAGGTCAAATAATTCCAAAAAAGAGATTATTTTATTGTCTAAAACTCTATTATAGATTTAAACATATTCATAAAACCGTTAATATTAACAATACCAATTAAATTTAATGAAAAAGACATACTAACATAGATACATTAAAAAATAAATTACATAAAATTAAATCATCCTATTTTTGGTGTATAAGGAGTCCGATATTTATCTCATGAGGATGGAAGATTATAATATAGTTCACATATTTATAGAAATGTACTCTATAATTTATGTGTATTCAGGAATTCATAAGGAAGGTAGTGATATAATAAATTTGGGATTAAACCTTTAGAAGTATTCCATTGTATAACTATTGATGTAATCAGAATCCATGCAGTTTATAGTCATAGTTTAAATCCATGTGTCAATGTGTGAAAATAATACTTGATAAATAATGTTAGAAATGTATGGATGAGTAAGAAGGTAGAATATCTAGTTCAAATCTATTTGAGTTAGGTATATAATTTAGTTTAACATCACATTATAATGATTCTTATTTCCACATTTATGATCATGTGATAGGGAATGTTTTAAATAGTTTAAGGTGACACGGGATAGACTAGTTTCATATAGTTTTAGGCCACATGATAAAGACTATTTTATATAGTTTATAGTCATTATGGTTGGACCAATACTATATGATTTTAGTTCATATTATCCTGAAAAATCCATTCAATTCATGGTTCTATAGGATTGACTTGAATCATTTGGTTTTAGGATATAACATAAATACAATCTAGTCTGTTTAAATTTATATGTGTTGGGATGGTATCATATACTATTAGTTTATACAATAAGTATTATTCCATATGGTCTAGAATATGTTTGGTGGACCAATACTACATAAGTTAGGCTAATGTGATAAGGAATTCTCTATATATATTATGGTCATGTGTGTTAAACCAATATCACGTCCTTTTGGATTATATAATAAGGATAACTATATGTAGTTTATGGTCTATTCTACCTCTGAGGTGGAACATTTACAGGTGGTGCATAAATTGGCTGATGAGAATCATCACCTGTCCCTTTTTCTATAGAGATGGGTTCGCGTCGAATTCACCATTCCTTTTTTATGCCCCTTTCAGTGTCATTATCCTATAAATAATGTTTTACTAACCCTGTGGGAACTATTGTCCCTAGAAGGAGATTGTGTGGGGGTCAAATACTTGTGAAATTGGTCCTTATTAGATATAACTTCCTTGGATGGTCTACAACGGTCATGGATCCAAGAACATCCAACGACCCTGGTATCCATGATTCATGGACCTGCTTTCCAAAGATATGCACTCATTGATTGATGATTCAGCCAACGACACTTAAGGACTCCATTGGTGGAGAGGATGGGAGGTCAGGCTCGCCGCACTCTTCTGGGGGAGGATTGTTGCCTCTTTTGGGAATCTCTTATAGATTTAACTCATATTCATATGTTTTTTAATCCTTGTTTCATTCCCAAAGAGTGTGTACACGGGCTACCCTTGGTTTGTAAGATCATTGTAAGCATGCATATGTTTGATGCTACGGAGGTGATGCCGACTCGAGCCATATAAAAAGGTGTTCTGGTGTTTGTCGTCATCTAGGGGGGACGGAAGGTGACTTGATGTTGGGATCAGGCCCATAAGAAGGTTTTCCTACGTATCCTAGGGAGAGGAATTAGAACCCACATTGTTCGAATTTTTTGGGGCTTATGCATGGGAACTTCCATGTTGAGGGACATGATTGGGTGGACACTTTTGGATGGGAACCCTTTTGAGCTTTGGACTTTTGGTAGGCGTCCTACGTATCCTAATTTGGTTAGGAATAAGAGGTTTTGTAGTTTAGATCAGTACAGATTTTGTAATCATCAAAAACCTCTAAGTTCACCTGAATTATGCTCAGTGTGAGAAATAAGAGGATGTGAAAGATTCAATAACACACACACCTCCTCCTCTGTTGGTGGGGGAGGGAGACCCGCAGCGAAAGTGGTCATGGTGACCGTGGGTGAGGGCACAAAGCAATGAACCCTTTAATTTGAGATGACATCAAGGGTCATGCAGCCCGACCATGGAAGATTGGGTACTTACCTCATTGGGAGGTCCTCGAAGGACATTCTTGGAAGGGGAGGAGTTCCATCCTCATCAAAGGGGGGAGTGAACATAACCCCTTCGACTGGTCTCTATTCCCCGTTGAATGGAAAATCAAGTGATCACCCTTAATCCCTAGAATGGGGAGGTTCAAGTCAACGCCCCATGGTTGTACTCCAGGTTACCATGGGAATGTTTCCTCACAAGCGTTTCTAAAAATCAAACTATTGTGGGGAGAGACTTCGTGACTCCGTACACCCTGGGTATGTAGACTCAATGGGGCACGCTGATGCACCTGATGGTCTGATCATACGGGTCTGGTGGATTTGGAGGAGGCTTTGGCCTGTTGTCGGAGGACACGTTAGCAGAGGGATCATGGAGGACTAGAATGTAGTGGAGGTATGAGGTTCGAACCGGAGGAAACAATACCCAAAATTCCCAATTCAGCATACTAACTTTTTATGAAGGATGGGGGAGGCTCTCCATACCATAGTGATTTACAGGTAGATGGGATGTCTCTATATAGATGTGGTATGTGGTCATGGGTATAGACAACCATGTACCATAGTGGTACATAGCTCACCACGCCGCTTTGGGTTCCACCCGCGTACCGATGCAGTATGTGGCACAGAGATCAGTCAGCATAGAGATACACTATGATGAGCACTATTTTGAAGGATGGTCTGTTGGGTCATCATCTATGGGGAGTTCATCCACAAGAATTCTATGGTTCAAGTTCACTAGTTAGGTTTTTGGTTCTATTATTGTTATTAAATTCTACCGTTTTATGGTTCATGGTCACCTATACCTGTGGAGAAAGCGGTTTGTGATTTGGGCTTCACCGATGAATCAAAACAGAATCCAGAGTCCTCTCCAAACTCTTTCTTCTAACCTATGAGTCCCCTTCAATCCTTCTTCATCCATGCCTCATCATTCTACTATGATATCTTTTACAGATCATCGAGACACTTGTATCTATTGGGAACGTGAGACCATTTGCGGAGGCCCATGTAGATATCCTGACCTGTGGAAGACTTGGTCAACCTGGTTTTGCAGAGGCTTTGGTTCGCGATAATGGTTCATAGAATCCTACTAGTTTTCTTCATCCGCTAACTGATGAGTCTGTGGCATGGTACGTGGAGGGTCCTCCTGGGTATGAATCGTTTGGTGACTCATTTCACAATATGTCTTTCTCAATGGCCATCATCTCATGGGACAACTGTTCGTAGATCATTCAGTGTACCTAGTGGTTCGTGATCTATCTAGTCTACATACCATTCTCAGTGATGGTATGTAGGCCACTTCAAATTCTTTGAAATTGTGAATTTCTTTAGGTTTCTTTGGAATAAATCAACTCAATTTGAATATATTCCCCTTTCTAGACTTTTAGGAGTACATACTTCCTTCTACAAAGCATTTTCAATTGTGCGGATATTTTTTTTTCCTTGGTGGAATTTTTAGGACCCTAAAAATACCCACCATCGGAATGGTGTCTGTTTGGAACGAAAAGGGGACTATTCCAATGTAGAAGTAGTCTTGAACTGAAATGCTTCGTGGTAGAACAGATAGACCCATTAGGAGGGGACCACACCTATATATAGGGGACCATGTCATTTTTATTTTACTCTTTCTCGTGGTGAAAACTACTCTCAATTTCCCCAGCTTCATCTTCTCTTGTGTACTGTGCTCCTTACAAAAATATCATTCATGAACTGCTCTATATGTTTTGTGAACCAATTTCCTCACCATTTCTATGTCAGTGTACCATATTTTGGATTCCTCAAATAGAACTGTGTAATTTATATATTAAAATCTAGTTTTCACATAGGAGGATGCTACGTAGATGGCTTGCCGGCATACCAAATTTGAACCAGTGAACCAGACTTTTGAAAATAAATAATCTGAACATAAACATTAATCCACAATTCTGAAATACACACTTATTCAAGTCCTAGGTTCATGTTATCCTCTTTCAATGAACCTTTCTGTTCACCATCCAATAAACCACAGGCCAACACCTCGCAGAGGGTTCGTGTACCATGGTTGTACACAGAAGAATGAAACTGTATACCATAGTTGCGGGAAGGGTTACCTACACGTATTACGCAGTACGTGGATTTTGGATATCGTGTACCATTTCTATAATCCATTATGTGGAGATTTATGTGGACATATTTTGAATCATGTAGCCACTCTTCCATAGCCTTTATCCATCATTTTTTTATCGGACTGACTTTTCATCATCTTCTATATCATCCTATGTAGACTAATGGTTGATTCAAATGATGTTGCTGACATCACTACTTCTTATGAGACTACTATTGATGCCCCTCTTTTTGCTGCTAACGAATGATCAAAGGAAAT
This sequence comes from Viscum album, assembly GCA_963277665.1. Taxonomy (NCBI): domain Eukaryota; kingdom Viridiplantae; phylum Streptophyta; class Magnoliopsida; order Santalales; family Viscaceae; genus Viscum; species Viscum album. The sequence continues at coordinate 899,789,155 of OY728120.1, forward strand.
GGTGGCATTGGTTGACAACAAAACTCTGGTTGTTTCGTTTCACCAATCTCTTGAAAATCTGCTCATAGTGGTTCAATGAGAGTACCCGGTCTCAGACATGCTTCCTTCTTATAGGTTTGGCCTTTTATCTGACACAGTGATCCTAAAGCCAAAACCAGTTGATAAGCCTACAACCTAGATAATCAATACTTCAATTTTGAAGGCTTTAATCTCTTCCAAGGTAAGGTACCTTCTGAGAGATACTACCTCTGTGTCTTTTCTGCACTACGCACCTTGAAACCTAGAGGGGGTGTAGTAGAGGCCCCATCAGATAGCCTACTATTATCAGAGCATAGTGAGGAAAGCTAAAATGAACGAGCAGTATAGTTGGTCATATCGATGAGACCTTCACCCTGGAGGCTCTTTTGCCTTGGACTGGGGGTGTCTCTTTTGGGTTCGCCAGAGTTTTGAAAAAATACAAGTCGATCTATCGACTGTGGAACTGTACAAGGCTATTTGGGTTTCTCATACATACACTTATCGTCCTACTGCCCTTATTTCACATCTCTTAAGCAGGTGGCGTCTATATACCAACACTTTCCATTTGACCCACGGGGAGGTCGGCATCAGCCTTTGGGACATCTAGAGGATTTTGGGAGTCCCAATCATTAGGGACATTTATGATGAATTTCTTCCTACCTCTGCTGTTTGGGGTGAAAAGGAAAGACCCCCCCCCCCTTTGGCCAAGAATCTCATCATCCAAGAGAAGGCAGTTTTTAAGGAAAGTGATCCATGTCTAAAGTAGGATGTTTCATTTGACGACTGGTTTGCTGATTTTTTTAAGCATACTAGCCTTGATCACGATCCACAAATAGCTAGGGTTTGTCCCACCAAAGCCACCTGAAGGAGATAGAATACTTACTGGACCACCTTAAAAGAGGGGTGTTTTTGGAAATGGGGATGGGGGATCATCCTTGACGTCGATCGGTTATTTCAACTGGAATCTTTTTTGGCCTTGTTCTTGAGTAGGTGGCTCCTACCACTCCGAGAATCTGGTGGTGTAAGAGCCTAAACCTTTATCATGGATTCTTAGATGGCCACTAGAAAATGCATTAATTTGGTTATCCTAGTGTTTTCTAAGATATACTTCCTACTAGGCTAAATCAGTGAAGGGGGTCTCCCTACTGGATGGTTGGTCCTTTAAAAATTATTTGAGTATGGATAGAAATGATATAGGGGTTTGTTCCCTCATCAATTCCATACCAATTACAAATTATACCCTCTAAACGTACCTTTAGAGCACTGGTGGGGTCATGAGAGAAACTTGGGATTCATAGGATAAGTAAGAGGAGAATACTGAAAAGAATGAGTAGGACATAATTAATTTTCTCAACATTCATGAACATTTATCTTACCACCATTATGATTTCCCTTCTGGTATTATTACAAAAAATTCATCTGAAGACTTTGTTAACTGATGCTACTTCTCTTCTCTATGAGAAGGAATCCTAGTTGCTCGTATCATAGGGGAACTTTTTTGCGAGGGATATTCAACCAACAGATTTAGTTAAGAATTAAATTGCATTCAGAATTTGTGTCCCCTACTCTCAATAGTTTTTTCCAAGATAAGCACTTGATGATATCCCACTAATTATGGCTGATGTTCACCCGAGAGGACACCCATAGCTGGGACAAAATTCTATATTATGGGGAGTTTGTACCCTCCCATACCAAGAAATATGATGAGGCCTGGGTTAAGTCAAATTTTGATGGTGAATTGGCTGACCTAGTGCCTATTGTGACTAATTCCATGGAATCCAAGGCGAAATGAAAGGGGATGAAAAATGGAGTTGCTGAAAACTCTCGACTGGGAAAATTCCTCCAAAGGTTTGTACCCCCCCCCCCACCCCCACCCCCATGGAACGTTGTGAAAAACTAGGTTATGACCTCACAGGTGGCCGAACAAGCTGTTGGCGCTGTTTCCAGGAATCCATCATCCATTCCTTCTGAGGACGACTTTCCAGTGTCCTGGAGGCAATGTGACATTTTAAAAGTTCATCCATATACCTGTGACCGGTCCCCCCATGATTTATGGAAGCTTCTTCAGACTAGGTATGTGTCCCTTACTATCATTTTCTATGTGTCTACATCGGCTGACATTTTATTTTATGAGGATCCAGATAGGGTGAGTTTCTATCTTATGGACCTCAAGACCCTTATTCACTCTAAAAGTGGTCACTATAAGTACTCACATCGAGTAATTTCCATGTTGCAATTAGAAGCTGTTGAGGAGGATGAAGACATCATTGTATTTCCTACTGTGGGTGCCATATAGAATGTTTCTTACTCCCATCTTCTTATAAACGTTCCTCTTCTCAAGATCCCTAGTTTTTAAGGACACCTAGGAAACATTTGTGGTTGTCAAAACCTGTTCTACTCCTCTGTACTGTCCTTCCAGAATTGGCCATCCCAATTACAGCTAAATTTCTAGAGGCTTGGAGAGTCTGGGATGAATTGATGGTGAGCACTTCAGATGAAGATATATAGAGGCCTCTTCATAGGGAACGCTTCTATCTTCCAGGTTTTGGGGGAGCGATTGATCCTTCCTATATTTCAACAAACAAAGAGCCTGATGAGGTGGAATCTTACTTGACTGATATGGATAAGTTCCTTCATGCTCCTGCGGACATGCATTACTAGTTGGACCACATGATGTTGATGGAGGTATTCCCACGGCTAATGAGAGAGGTCTTATCTGCAACCTTTTCCCTTAAATTCATTTATTACAAAGATGCTAAAAGTTTCCCCCTTTCCTTGTTTACTCTTTAGGGGCCCACCAGATCTTAGGAAATCATTTTTCCCTGACTTATTATAATAGAGGTACTGTGGATAGGGAGTATTCTCCCACAACTATAGGGGTTACTACAGGAGGATCCCTCTGAGCCCAAGATCATATGGAAGATGTTACCACAGACCTTTTCGATAATTTCCCACTCCATCTCCTCTTGGTGATCTTATTCCAAATCCATCCCCCCATAAATCAAAGAAACAAAAACAAGACTCACAACTTTCCAAGAATATTCTATAGGGGATCACAAGTAATAATCTTTTTACCTGGTGATTGAACCAAGTACCTTTATCTGGTCAACTTACTAATACATACATGTACTTTGATGTTAGGCCAATTGGAGACCACACAATGACCCCTCAAAAATCTATAGCTCTTGTCCCTTTTTAGGAAGAGTAATGGTCACTATCTATCACTTCTAATCGAAAAAGGGAAGCATGAACTTTTGAAGAGACCAGGGGTGCTGCTGCTCCTGCTTGAAAAAAATCTTCCACAACAATGGAAATACATCCAGAAGTTGTGCGCTCACATGACTGTACTGAGATGACTCTCATATGGAGATACATGGTAATCATTATGGTAGGAGATGAGTCTAATGACAAGCCCCTAGAATTGCTAGATCTTGGGGGGGATTCGAATATTAAGGAGATAATAAATATCGATCGAGCAGCTTTTTCCCCTACAGACAGAGTCACTCCAGAGACAACTGTTTATTATTCACATTGTGGCTCTTGTGAAGTCATAATCAGGGAGTTTGGTGTTCTATCCCCAGAAAATTTGGAGCAGGCTATCATGCCCTTTTTTCAGTTCTAAGAGGGGTTATGTTTTTCCCCCAGGATTCCAAGACCAGTATCTTTATCTGGAATGAACATCCCTTTATGCCTTTTATTAACTGACAGCCTTTTGAGGGCCACTTGAAGGGTTACTGTTTTGGATATGCATGGCCCTGGGTCTTCAGTGTCCCTACATGTCCATATAGTTCCACTAATGATTAAAGATACAATTTCACCTATTTTAGATATCAGTACCATCGAGGGGGTGTGATGTATTGAATCCATCTTCCCTCTATCCCCAAAATCACAACCATAATCCTTATAAGTAGAGGCAGATGCCCGTACCTTGTCATATATAACCATTAAAAGAGATGAGGTTGTTGCAAGGTCAAGATATGTTGTAGATGTTTATTCAAGTCCCTATCTGGTGATGTTCATTCCTAACTATATTTCATCATCAAGGATTGATTATGAGAATGATCGAGAAATACTAGTCGACCTTCATCCCACTCGGTAAAAGTCATGGAGGGACATTTGGTGATTAATCTCCCAGACTCCATTGTATGATATTCCGGTGAATTTGCCAAAGATAAAATGACTATTTGTCCTCCCGGGCTTCGGTGGATTCAAATATCATAGAATTTATGATATAGAAAGATAGATAGTTGCTACTTAGGAAGAAACTGGTGCAGATGAATCTCAACTCTCCGCAGCAGAGTCGATGGATTATCTGGTTGTTACATGACAAATTCTCATTGACAAAGCTTCCACTCATGCTGTAAGGTTTCCAAAGTTGCAAAAAAAACTCACGAAGCTAGAGTCTTTTATGGAATAGCTAGACCAATAAGGGGACAAACAATTCCAGAAGCTGGAGTAGCTCAGACAGGAGAAATCATGGGTCGTAGTCACCATTGAGGAGGGGTGATTGAAAATGAATAAGGGCGAGAGAACCATCCTCCATGCCATGAGGTAAGTAGAGGCACTGAGGGAGAGTGTAGAACCCAAGACAATTAATTTTTTTAAGCTTCTCCAAGTCATTGAGGCGTATCACTAATCATTGATGCAACTTTGCGACTCCGCAGAACGCCTCCTGTAAAGGTCCGGTCATGCTCACAAGGAGAGTCTCTAGGTTGTGGATGCCCACCATATATTTTTATGGAATATGATGGAACTGATTTTCCTCTAAATTTTCTCTCTTTTCCTTTTCCTTTAAACATCATTTCAATAAAGTATAATTTTAAACCATGACTTGAATCTAGTAAACTGAAACAATCAAATATGGCTCTAATTGTTTCCTGAGCCGTGGGACTCAGTGATTGTAGTTTGACTACTGATGGGTTCTCATGGAAATACCCAATGAATGTTTATGTATCATTTTTTATATTACCCTAATTTTTTCCTAATCCTGCTTGGTATGAGATTATCAGGTATAACATGGATTTTTCTTAGGCTTCCCTTTGTGGTTTTTCGGCCTTACATGCTTTATGACTTTTTTGATGGATCAATGTTTTTTTAACAAACAGATACGTGGCTTTTTCTCAGAGGTTCCTTTTTCAAAATTTTCTTCTGGAAAGTATGATGTCTCTTTCCCTGAAATTCCACAGTCCTTCCAATCAATATTATTAATAATGTTTTAGGTCGAATAGCTTTCACTAAACTTAATGGGGTAGGTCCCTGACTTGAGACTATTCGTTGGGAGTGTTCTAATATCCTTCACATAGGGATTAGGGATTTTTCTTAACCCTCTATTTGTGGGTTCTAGACATGAATGAGGCTTGGCAGCCGCATTAGGCATACATAGGTTTTAAAGGACTCTCCTAGATATGAATTTTCCTTTGATTGGAGGCCATTTTTGTGAGAAACATATGAATATCCATGAGGGCATGATTTCCATTGTCAATCGATGGTGTTTGCCGGACACTGGCCTTCAATTTCGAATGGTCGGGTGGGATTTTCAACATTTAGAATTTATTTTAAAGATGAGATCCACAGTTGGTGGCTGTCTTGAGTAGTGGGGTCTGAAAACATTAGGGACATTCATGTCGGAATTGATTGGAGAATCATTTCTTCACGATTCTTACTTGCATGAGGGAGAGTTGGTGAATGGTTGGTTCAGTTAAAAGTCATTTCCATGTCAGGGAAATTTGAAAAGAGGATGGTATGTAAGCCCTTATCCTAGATTTTTCCAAATCTGTGGGTGTGACAAGACATGAATGTCAATTGAGCATACAGAAGCTGGAAAGGACTCTCATGGGGATGAATTTTCCTTTGATTGGTGGCCATTTTTGTGGGTGACATATGCAGAGCCATCGGAGCAGGATGTTCATAGTCAATCAACGGTTTTTGCAGGACACTAGCCTTCCATTTTCGATGGCCCGGTAGGATTTTCAACATTTTAAATTTATTTTGAATTCAGGAGCCACAGTGGGTTGCTGGCCTGAGTAGTGGTGTCTGAAAACATTAGTGAAATTCATGTCGGCTTTGAGTGGACAATTGTTATTGCATGATTCTCACATTCGTGAGGGAGACCTGGTGAATGGTTGGTTCAGTTAGAAGTATTTTCCAAGTTAGGGGAATTTTAAAAGAAGAAGGTATGTCAGACCTTATCCAGGAGTTTTCCAAATCCGGGGGTGTGACAAGACATGAATGTCATTTGAGCGTACAGAAGCTAGAAATGACTCTCCTGGGTATCGATTTTCCTTTGATGGGTGGAAATTTTTGTGGGTGACATATACAGAGCCACTGTGGAATAATGTTCATAGTAAATCATAGATTCATGTATGATACTGACCTTTCATTTCTGATGGTTGTGGTAGATTATTGAGATTGGGAACTTTATGAATACAGTATGTGACCTTCGATGAGGGGTGGACTTGAGCATCCAAAAGAGTCATTTTAACTTATCTTCTTCAGGGAAACCTGTAAATGAGTGGGTGAAATCTTCTTTTTCATGTGAATAAACTTCACACATACAGATGGGGTACCCTTAGAAACCTCAAAAGGAACCAGAGATGAATTGGTCCCACATGTCCCAATATATCCAGGATGTGTGTAAGGAGAAAAATGTAAACCATGAATTTGAGGGGCCTTGAATCAAGAGGGGTAGAAGGAAACTTGGAAGCCATTGGGAATATTGAGATAGGATAGGAATCTCCTGGGATTAATTTTCCTTTGATTGAAATCCATTTTTTGGGCAATGTATGTAGAGCAACCAGGGCATGATGTGCATAGTCGAACAAAGGTTTCTATAGGACACTGGACTTCCATCTCATATGGACTTGGAGGGTAATGGGGATTCAATATCACTCAATAAATGGAGTTTAGTGTATGTTAGGAGTGTATCTATACATATTGGGGACATTTGGGATGAAATTTTCTCATGGAATCAGGTGCCCCTTACGTAGATTTGACTCTTACGTAGGGTGAGGCATTCGTTCCATATTTGGGATACCTAGTCATTTATCATCTCATGACCAGTACATGGGGTTCCTCTCAGGGGAAGTAATTGTGACAGGCCTATTAGCGTTGTTCTACTAGGACCAGATTCCTAGGTTGTTTTCCATAATGTCGCATTGTATATCTCTCTAAGTTCCCTAAGATCAGGTGAGCTATGCTTGGTATGAGAAACAAGGGATTATGAGGATTCTGTTTCATTTCTTAGAATTAGAAAAATCCACATTATATATCAATTTTGGGCTTAAACCATTGTTATTTAGTTTAATGTTGTACAACAAGGACGATTTTAGCCTTGAAGTTTAATGTTGTGAGGTGAGGATGTGATGTTGTGCAGTTTAGAGTCATGTAGTGAGGATGTGATTTTGTGCAGTTTATAGTCAAGCTGTGAGGATGTGATTTTGTGCAATTTTGATTCATGCAGTGAAGACATGATGTTGTGCAGTTTAGATTCTTACAATGAGGACTTGATTCTGTGCAGCCTAGAGTCATGGAGGGAGGACGAGATGTTGTGAATTTTAGAGTCTCAGAGTGAGTACGTGATGATGTTATGTTTAGAGTCATGCATTGAGGACAATTATAATTTCATAAATATTATTAATAATCTTAGGTTAATCTTAATCAGGATGTTATGGTGTTCCTTAGACATGAGTGAGGTAGAAAGTTTAAACCATAATCCTAGGGGAAACGTGAATCATAAAGGATGAAACGGGGATTTGAATCCATTGGGAATACTGAGATAGAAGATGACTCTCCTGGGGATGAATTTTCATTTTATTAATGGCCATTCTTGTGGGAAACATATGGAGAGCCACTAGGGAATGATGTGCATAGTCAAGCAAAGGTGTCTACAGGACAGTGGTTTTCCATCTCAGATGGAATTGAATGATTATGGGGATCCATGTTTACCTGATGTATGGAGTTTAACAAATGGGAAAGATGTTCCAGGGAATGTGATAATACCCTGAATATGATTAATTGTGAACTACTAGAGCTTCCACATAGGTCTAGGTTATATGTAGAGTGGGAATCATGATCTTTGGACTTCTCATAACTGAAGAGAATGTGCAGAATCTCATAACACTGAGGACTGGGACACACATAACTCTTGAAGTATTTCACAGTTCATTTTCATCCAAAAGGACCTTTCATAGACTTCCCATACAAGTCTGACCTACATATGGGGGAAAGCGTCGTTTCTTATGGTGGATGGGTCTGGATGCGAAATCCAGATATCACTACGTATCCTATGAGGGCAGGAATCAAGCCACATGTAGTTCTTAGTTTTCTGTAAAAACATTTGCTCGATGTGTAGGGAAACATGAGGGAATTTTTTAGGATGATGATGGGTGGGCTAGGATGCCAAATTTGTGCATCACTAAGTATCCTTCAAGAGTAGCAATCAACCCACACATAGTTCTAAAAGTTTCCTATATTGATTTGTCTTGGTCCATATGTGAGGACATTTAAGGGAATTTTTGTTTCAATTGATACAGGTGCTAGGACTACCATATTCACCTACAATTTATTTTCATATGGGAATCCTTACCATTGATCCTAACCTCACGTGAGTTATACTCAATGTGGTAAACAAGGAGTGGTAATAGACTCTCCTTCTCAAGTGTGGGGAGTTGGATAATATTATGGGAGTAATTTTTTTGTGGGGGTTGGGCCAAGATTGAGGATCAAGGCATTGCTACATATCTTATGAGTGTTGGAATCAAGCTGTATTTAGTTCGGTATATAACCCATACCGATTTGGATCGGTCTAGAGGTAGGGGCATTTTCATTCTTTCCATCACAATTGTTAGGTCTATCATTTTACTCCGTAGTTATCTTTTGAAAGAGAATACCTACCACTAATCCTAAGCTCACATGAGTTATACTCGATTTAAGAAACAAGGAGTGATAAGGGTACCCCTTACGAATACAGGTAGATAGGGGGCATGAGGGAGGAATTTTTTGAGGGGGTTGGGCAAAGATTAAGGGTCGAGGCATCGCTACATATCCTTCGGCGGTAGGAATCAAGCCACACGTAGTTCTGTGAGAGATCACGTAGTTTAATTTCGTGTGATTAGGACGCTTTGTGCCATGTAGTTTAACATCTTACAATGAGGACATGAGTCACAGTTTAATGTATTGTTTCAGGGACAAGTTATTTATAGTTTAATGTCATGTGGAATGGAAAATGACTCATAGTTTAAGGTTTTAGTGTTTTGACATTGTCTTAATGGTTCGATGTCATGTTGCACAGACTAATACCGTACAATTTAATGTCATGTGGTAAAGATAATGAATCATAGTTTAAGGTCATAGCACATGGACATTGGCTTCATGGGGGAATTATAAATCATAGTTTAGGGTTATATAGTTTATACCTTGTATTCATTGTGTTTTTCTATTACTCATATTTTATGGTCTTAGAGATGGCATCTTTTCTTGGTTTTTTTGGCTGTTACTCATAGTTGAAGGTCTTAGAGTTTGGACCTTGGGTTGGATTATTTTTACTATTACTCATAGTTTAAGGGCTTAGATTTTGGACCCTGGATTATTCTTTTACATTTACTCATAGTTTAAGGTCTTAGAGTTTTGACCTTTTCATTGTTTCTTTTCTGTTACTCAAAGTTTAAGGTCTTGGAGTTTGGACCTTTTCTTTATTGTTTTTTTTTCATTACAAAAAGTATTTCATCAAGAACATCACATTTTTTGGAGTCGTGATGAGCTGTCTGTCTATTGATATCAGGGTATATGATCCATTGGAATAGACCCTGTGTATAACATACATTCCTTCCCACATTGGATCAAGCTTTGGGGGATTCTTCCTGAGTATCATTGGGGTTCTAAGGACTAACATCATTTCTCCTTTGAGTAAAGGTTGAAGGTGAACCTTTTTGTTGAAGGCTCATGCAATCCTATTTTGGTATATTTCCTAATGGTGTAAAGTGTGTTGTATTTTCTTGTCTAGCTTCTCCAATTCATCAAATCATCTCTGGGATTGCGCTTCAATGAAAATTTGATCACAAATGGCCACACGAAGTGATGGCACTTGGATTTGGATATGAAAAAATGCCTCTGCACCATATACTAGTGAGTAGGTTTCCTGAGTGGAAGTGCGGGTAATGGTCCAGTAAGCCCATAAGTCATGAAGGAGCTTTTCTAGGCACGATTTTATGTCCTTATCAACCAAAATTTGGAGTATGTTGGATATAGTATTGTTGAAAGCCTTTATCTTCCCATTGGACACCACATGGTAACAGGATGAATGATTAGCTTTTATTCTATACTCCTAGTATAACTTTCCCAACTCAGCAAAGAAAATGTTGGTGTCATTCTCCTTCAGAATTGTATATAGGACATCAGACCTGGTAATGATGTTGGCCTTCACAAATCTGAGGACATTTTTGACCCAAAATTATTTAAGGTGTACTAATTCATACCATTTGGAAAAGAAGCCAGTTTCTATGAGTATGAACTTGAATTTTCTGTCTCTAGTGGGAGGATATGGCCCCACAACATCCATCCCCCAGGCAGCGAATGGCCCGGAGTACTTAGCTACATGAAGTAACTCTAGGTGTCGGTGTATGAAATTAGTATAAACTTTCCAGGAATAGAACTTCTTGGTGAATATGTTGCAATCATGTATCATAGTGGTCCAGTAATACCCAAGCCTTCGGATTTGGTGATAGAGCTTGGTTACTGATTGGTGCACTCCACAAGATCTGGCATGCAATTCATTCATGACATATGCAGTTTCAACTCCATCAATTCACCTATGAAGGACTCCATCAGGGCCTCGTTTATAAAGAACCTTTTCTTGGTTTATCCATTTGTACAAGGTAAAATGGACTTCCCGTCTTCGGACCTCCTCCCTTCCAGCCCTATCTAGTGGGAGCTCCCCATTTCAAAGATAATTTGTAATGGGAGACATCCAACTGGTGGTATGACCATGAGGTTTAAAGATGGGGATAATTTCATCGATTGAATCTGTATTATTCAGGATGAATGACAAGACCATCCGGCTATGAAAAATTCTAATGATTGTTTCATCCCGGTCTAGACCGGCCACAACTGTGGCTGAATTTTCCAAAGCACTGGTTATTGAATTTTTTGACTGAGTGACATAGGTCAACGTTGGTTCTGATGGGAAGTATTCCATCAATCCATGAGCATTGTTCATCATTGGTACCTATACCTCTTTCTTGATGGCATAGTCACTATTGACCTGTTTGATTACTAGCTCAAAATCACCCTTTATTTTGAGGCATTTTTCTTGCACCAAAAGTACCAATTCAAGGCCTACAATGAGGGTTTGGTACTCTGCTCCATTATTTTCAAACCCTTACAAAAGTAGTAACACGTAAGGTAAGAAGACATTTTTATGGGATACAAGTATAATTCACATCCCCACATTGTTGTGCTAGGGATCCTCTATAATTTTCCACATAGGGATTTGTAATGCACTATAGAAGTACATTTCCCATGTCTGGGGGTCCTATTGGGCAGAAAACACTTCTTTATCTAGATGTTCAGCATCCAGTGGTGTTGTTTCTTCCAAGGGATTCTCATCCAAGAAGACTTCTAACGCTTGGACATTTATCTCCTTCTGGGGCATGTATTGTATGTCAAAACGTTTTATAATGACCATCCATCGTGATAGGCACCCATTTAGCATGGGACTATTTAGGATATATTTAAGTGGGTTTCACCGAGAAACTAGGTGGACCTCAGGGTGTTGTTGGTAATGCAAGAGTTTCTGAACTATGAAGATTAGGGCTAGGTAGTTCTTATCGATTTTTTAATATATTTTTTCGGCATCGATCATTGTTCGGATGAGGTAATATAGATTTTTTTCACAGCTGGAATCATTCTTTTGTGTAAAGAAGGATCCTAGTGACTGTTCCAAGGTGGTTACATACAAAATGAGAGGTCTCCCCTCAACTAGTGGCATCAGCACTGGTGGGCTTAGAATATATCTTTTGAGATTGTCGAAAGCTTCTTGAAAATCATTATCCCACTCATATATAACTCCTCTATCCATGTTCTTGGTTAAAGGTAAACATTTACCTACAAGGTTGGAAATGAAGCACTGAATGTAGTTGAGTTGCCCCTAGATACCTCTCAACTCGGTGAGGTTTCAAGGTGGGGACATGAAAAATATGGATTATTCCTTCTTGAGGTCGACTTCGATGATGCAATGGAATATGATAAAGCCTAGGAATTTTCCTAAGGTAATGCAAAAGGCTCAATTTATTGGATACATATTTAAATTGTGTTGTGTCAATTTATTGAAGACAGTTTCAAGATCGACCAAGTGGTTCAAGTGATGGAATGATATAACCACCAGATCGTTGAAATAACACTTGAAAAATTATCCCAAGAAGTGTTTGAAGATACGGTGCATGGTGCACTGATATGTGGTGCCAAAATTCTTTAGGAAAAAGTGAATCACTTTATAATAGAACACTCCCTAAGGGGGCCTAAAATAAGTAGCTTATTCCTATCCTCGGGCCATCCAGATCTAATCGTATCATGAATAGTCATCCATGAAAGAGAGGGCTTCATATCCCATTGTTTCATCGATCAACAATTCTGTGATCGGGACAGGGAAGTCGTATTTTGGGAAATTCTCATTAAGGTCCCTAAAGTAAATGAAGATTATAATATTTCCATTCTCATTTTTGATAGGAACTATGTTCTCAAGCTAGATCAGATATTGGACCTCATGTATAAAGTTGGCTTTGATTGTATTGTTAACTTCAGCCTCTATTTTGGCAGCATGTGTTGGTTGGGTCCTTCTAGATGCTTTCTTATATCCCCAGTGATCTTCTAGTAAGCCTGGATGATGTTTGGTGACCACAGGATCAAGGAATAACATTTCTATGTAATTTCAATAAAACGGGTCTCGGTTCTTCTTTATGAAGGAGTTGTTTTACTCCTGTTCCTTGGAAGGCATGTCTACACAGATCCGAGTGGGTCGCGAGTTCTCTCTAATTCCTAGATTTATCTCCATAATTTCATCGATTGTGGTGGAGACACGTTGTTCGAATATGGGATGGGTATCTTTAAGGCCATTTTCCTCTTCTTCTTATTTTCCATCATCTTCATCATCTTCATCTTCTGATGGAGAAATTATTTTTGAGAGTAACACTCCAATACTGGGAGAGAAATTGTCTTTTTTCCTTAGTGTGTGAGGAAAGGTAGGTTTGATGTCCTGAGGATGGGTTGGGATCATCATTGATATGGATTATCCTATTATCGTGGCAGTCAACCCGCTCTTCTAGATCCTTGGACTCTATGGCCGTGATAGAGATCATGAAGATGATTGAGTCTACATCTGAACTTGCGCCTATGAATTCAACACAGTTGATGGGTAGTATGTAATCTTTCCCAAGTTGCTAGAGGGTGTCATCAGGGGTCATTCCCAATCTATTCGGGGCATTAATCAAATCAATGTCGCTAGCCGAAAAATGTTTTTCATCCAATTCATAAAACTCTATGTCGATATAATGGGACTCACAGGACTCAAACAGGGATTTCACGGAATGAAACATCCCTTTTTTCCCATTGGGGCAGTATTTGATGCAATGATGGTATGATGACAGAATTACAGTGTGATGATGCATCCAAGGCCTCCATAACAGGACGTTGGAGACCATACTTTTCTGTACCACCAGGAACATGGAATCATACATGAGATCTTTGAGACAAGTTTCAAGATTGGTTTGACCCAATGGTTTATGTTTTCTCTTTTCGTGTTCCAAAAAAATTGATGTGCATGGTGTCAAACTATCTTCATCATTGCCCAACCGCCAGAGCATTCATATCAGGAGAAGGTTGAATCCAGAGTCATTATCGATGAAGTTCCTCCAGATGTAAATTGAATTTATCATTATGTCGACATACAAGAGTTTGATGTTCCATTTCATGATGGAATCCTCATCCCTGCCTGTGATGGATAAGATGGAGGGACATTTATTGAGACTTATCTCTATCTGATAGACTTCGGCTGCTACTACTTCAGCCTCAAACTCCTGGGGACTTAGTAAGGATTCGATGAGTGCCTCCCTAAGATCTGCAGATAGGATCAATGCATCCAGGATTGACATATTTGTTGGTACTAAAGCCAGCTAATTTAAAATATCATACTTATTTTCTAAAGGTTGGAACTTCACGGCTCGATGTTGTTCTATCAAAGACACTTTAGGGGTTTGAGCTTTGGATTTGGATGGTTCGACTTCTGCAATCGGGGCCGGTGGCACCATGTCCTTTTCTAGGTTTGGCCTAACTGGTCCATCTATACGCATTGGGTGATTTGTTATTTTTTATTTCACTGATGGATATTCCAAGATAATTAGTCTTGGATTTCTTCTAACAAGGGAGGAGGAGAATTTTGGTTCGTGTTGTGTCTGTCAGAGGGTCCTTCTGTGAGTTTCTAAGATGTTAACTGTTTGACTTGTTGTGTGGCTGTGAATTTGACTTCTGTCATGATCATGCCTTCTAAGAATCCTCCAGAATCTGCATCCTCTTCCCCCAACTCCGTAGTTGGGAACATGGAATTTGGGTCCATTTTCAATGTCTTAATCTGAGAAGGGGGGAACCAAGTGAATGAAATTAATGGATTTGAAGATCAGTTCTTGATCCGATACTATTTCTGTCTGATTGTCTTTTTTTATGGTGTCATTTGGTGGGGCGGTGCCTACTGTACCATTTTGCAGGAAGGTTCTTGTTGAACCAAGTCTAGTGGAATTAAGTCTGAAAGTGTAAACAATGAATTTGGATTTGTTGTCAGCTCATCTTTTTTCTCTTTCTTTCTTCCCTTCTGGCCTTTAGAGGACCATAGGGCCAAGGAGGATGGTTGTGTTGTATTGGGAGCTTTTTGGGGGCATAGTTGTTTGTTTCAACTGTAGCTTTAAGATTCCATGGTCTCAATTGATGGTATTTTGGGCCATCCAATTTTCTAAATTTTTCTCATTCTTACTGGTGACTTTTTTCCACTCCTCTTCTTCTCTTGAGTCTGAGGTGGAAACACGCGCCACTTGTGCGGGTGGCGGGCCCAAAATGACCTATCCGTAATCCACCATCATTTTCAAGATATCCTTGAAAATGAAGCATTCATGGATGGTTTTTTTCAGTATTTAGGATAGGTACAATAATTTGGATGGTTATCGAGACCCACTTCATCATCTGGATTTGGATCTGGTAGCTAGAGAAAGTTGCATTTCAGAGGGGCTATGAAATAGATGTGGACATAGTCATCTCATAATGAGTAAAATTTATTTCTTCTTTCTTTGAACTGATTTCTTTTAGCACCTTATTTCCCATCTTGTCGAGGTGGGGGTGGTTGTTGGTGTTCACATGGTCCTGCATGGGTCTGTGGGGGCTCACAACTGGAGCTGGTGCTAGGGGTGGCATAAAAATGACAAAAGTTGCTTCATATTTTAATGTTCTTTTCCCTATGGCATATAGGGATTTTCGGGACTTAATATTGGTCTATTTCATGGTGTCTTCTATCCTTTGGTCAATAGAATAGAAGTCTCTAAACCCACTTGTGTACTTCACCAGGTTGAGAGGAATTTGCAATTCATTAAGAAGGTTATCGAGGAAAATGTTGAGCATCTCATCCTGGGGGAGTGGCTGGTTCATGGAATAAGTTAGGCCTTTCCATCTAGAAATAAATTCTAAGACTCTATCATTCTCTCACTAATTTCAATTAATGAGGTCACTAACCGTTGTCTTACGCTATGTTGAACTAAACCGGAAGAGAAACTATCGCCAAAGGTCCTCCCATCCTGTAATTGAATTGGATGGTATGCTAGTATACCACATGATGGTCGAGCCCTTCAGGGTTCGTACGAATCACATGAGTTTTACTTCTTCTTACTACTCTATAGTTCCCATCACAGGATTAAAATAAGAGGAATAGTACATTAAATGTTGTTTTAGGTCACTCGAGGCATGGAATACTGGGAATACTGGGTTCCCAATGTTTTGCGGTGGTGGAACATTGCTCACCCAATCAGGGTAGGGTTGGCGCTCTAGTTGTATCAGATCAAACCGCCCCTCCATGGATTCTAGTAAAGGTTTTAGTTGCTTGATTGTGTTTTAGAGAAATTGATGCATATCCTATTGGGATTGAGCTTGAGTTGGTGTGGCAGTGGAAAGAACTGGGTGTGCCAGTGCTGCTGGAATTTGGGATTGATACCCAGCCAAAGGTATCATCTGTGGGTTTAAATGGATATATTCGGGTTGTCTTCCAAATGGGGGAGTCTTGATGTCCTTTCGGGGCCAGGTTAAATGTTCCTCAAAGTTTGTCTTCATTCACCGTGATAAGTGCTTGTGTTATGGGAACCTCTTCTGGGAGCACCTTCTGACGTTCTGTGAGGGGAACACATCTGGCGAGGTCAATTCCTTGATGTAGCTCGACATTAATTCATCTAAGCTCTTTCATTTCTTCTTTTTTCTTGGAAAACCATTCCTTGATGGTAAGGGATGAATTTCTAGGGGTAGGAGGAAGTAGTTCATAGATGACCTTGGATTTATTCTTCTCCTTGCTGGAGTTTTGTGGGGGAGGTAGTGATGGATTAGCTGAAGGGGAACCTAAATTTAGGATCGCTCTCTGGTTCTGGGTATTCACACTATCAGGCTCGGTGTGGGATACCTCTAGGAGGGAACCAACTTTCTTCGTTTCCTCCCCTCAGCATCATTTACTGTGATCTCTGTGGGGTTTAATATTACCATGTTCACTGAGGCATACCGCATTGAGGGTGGTGTACCCTGCGCCAGATGGTAGGAAGGCTTCTTGTTCCATTTATTGGACTTTCTCCTTCCATTCTATGCTATTATTTGAGTTTCTTGGTGAAGATTGACCTAAAGGGACCCTAGTATGACCTGATAACAGGCCTTTTTCTATGAGGGTGTGAACCATGAGAAAGGGTGGAATGGGTAACTCCTCTTTCCAACATCCTTCCTAGATGGTGGAAGATAGACATCCACAGTCTGGGGATTTGAGGTAAAAGTTCCCCCATCCCTATGGGTTAGGGTTTTTCCCATTATTCTATTGATGCGTTATGGTTTGGATTTGTTTCTTATTGGGGAATTTTGATTTAAAAATTCCCCCAACCCTGTGGGATGGGTTTGCTCCCATATTTCAGCAGTAGCCACCGCTATTTCCACCTTTTCAATTTCACGTACTCCCACATGGGTTTGAGTCAAGTATGGAATTGGGCCTGCACGGAGTCTATGGGCTTTTGAAGACATGGTCACTTATTTATGGTTGGCTTACCTATGGCGGGAAGCCTACTAGATGTTCCTAGTTTCCTGAATCATATGCCTTTTTATGGATTTATCTCTTCAGTCTTGATTCTTTTGAGACTTACTCGGGGCCAGTTTTTTTTGGGTATCACATTTTTCTTAGTAGGGGGTATATTTGATTATTGCCTCTGGGTGATGACATTGCAGGATGTCATTTCCAATGGGGCCTACTGGACGGGATGTGTGGTGAAGGGTAGTGCTCCATGTTCTCCCCTTCCCCAAATGTAAATATCAACCATGTCGTTTCTAATGAGGTGACGCAACTTATGTAGTGCATGTTGGTAGTCCATTTCAAGTTTTTTTCTTTCACCTTTATGATTGTGGCTTCATTGTGGATGGTAGGGCTTCCATGTTTATTGGATGGTGAAGCTCTCCTATGGTGATGACATGGTCCCCATACCCTTCATAGGGTAGGAATTTTCATTTTTTCTGACAAAGATTCATCCCTATGTTGAGGTGAATTTCATGTGTGCATTCCCCAGAAAACTCTCCTGGTATGTCAAAGTGAGAAGTGGTCGTAGACTAATACTTCACTGGTATATTATCCCTAGATAGTTGTCTTTTGAAAAGTAACATATCATGTTATTGTTCTTATATAGGCTCCTCTAATTTATATTCCCATCTCGATTTCTTATTAATAATTTTGTTTTAAGCGATCAGGTTGGTGGAAGCTTTATTGATTTGTAGATGGTACGGGGGGGCTTTGAAAATGAGTGTGCCACCGGGCCATCCTCTGGTTGATAAAGAATATCACTCGTTATAGATTGATATCCCTATGTGTATGACTCCTTTTCGAGCACCTCGATATAGGAGGGATTTCTCACATTTGTCCCATCAAGGGGAGGACCTTCCTACCGGTATGAATTTTGATAGTGGGGAGGACCTTCACAGTTGGTGATGCAATGGAGAGGGATACTATTTCAACTTGATACCTGACCACGAGAATTTTCCTTATGATGTATACCTATAGTAGGACCTTTAGGGTGGGCTATAGCAAGGAGAGGACCTTCTTATATCTTGATTTCACTGTGGGGGGGACCTTCACAGCAACCATTATTACAGGTAGGGCCTTCACAATGATTTTCATCATGGAAAGAACTACCATAATGACTTGATATCTAACTGTAGTGAGAATTTATGTAGTGTACATCCTCGGGACGGCCTTCATGATGTACTGAAATGAGTTTAGGACCTTATAGTTTCTTGGCATTACTATGGGGAGGACCTTCGGAGGAACTTCCATTGTGGGGAGGGCCCTCGCAAAGGATATCATCACGGCAAGGACTACCATCATGACTTGAGGTCCGACAACAGGGAGAAGCGTATCTGCAGCATGTACCCTAGTAAAGACCATCAGGTTGGATGAAACAAAGGGGAGGGACATCTTGATATATAATCATCAAGTTGAGGGGAGATATACCCTGATTCACATCAGGAGATATGCTATTGTGATCGATCATTCTTGTCCCATGGAGTGAGCCCCCATGGGTGCTCTATGGAGGGCCTTCAGAGATGATGGTAGAGATATTGCGGGGAGGACCTTCACAACTACTATAGACACTTACATAATTTGGTAATGGAAGGACATGGTCTTGAGCCTTTGTTAATATATTTTTTAGGGTGTCAAGAACCCCAACTTCTAGCAAAGTAGGGTCATGTACATGCTCTTTATTTTCCAGTTTCCTTTGGAGCCTTTCATTTTTGGGAACTCTCTTGTGGGTAAATGGGGCCATCTTCTATTTCTAATGGAATTCATATACATTTCTTGGCCCTGTTGGGTCCTGTGATTTAGTCGGGATATGCTGACGGGCATCATGAGTTTTGGTTGGGATATATGCCTCCCCTAGAGAAACCACCACGTTAGACCGACATCCCCTAGTTGGAACGAGTATTTGTTCCTGATCGGATCATCTGTATGTCACGGGATATTTCAATAAACCCTCATAGACTGGAGTAGGTATGAATAACTGCTTTGAATTTTCTAAATCATTTTTGTCAATGAGTCATTCTGTTCGAGGAAAGTGGGTCATGGGCCTGATTTATCGCATTTTCTGCCAATGCGATGATATCTTGGCATGTTTGGAGGATATGGTCTTGAATTGACATCTGACCTTCTATCCTTTACAGGATGTGCTGGGATACATCTTTCTCTAGAATGGGTATGAAAATCCCATTATGAGGCTGGAGTAGGAGTTTATTCCTCCTCCGGTACTCCATGAGATTCTAGTAGATACAGGAAGTTCTCTTGTGCCAGGACAGAGGAACGAGTATGTCGCTGGTTATCTTCTCTGTTTTCCACTGTATTTGGATGGTGGTCTTTATATTCATGAGAATGGACTTCCATCTAGTTTCTTTCCACTGTATTTGTCTCATGGTCTTTTTATGCATCCAGATGGATTTGACTCTACTCATATTTGGTTTCCACCCTATTTTGATGGTAGGCTTGATATGCGTTAGTAGGTATTTTTGCATGTGTATAGCATGTTGCTGCCCTATTTTGATGGCATGATTGAAATGTTTCAGGGGTTGTTTGTGCCTCCATATAGCTATTTTACGCCCTATTTGGATGGCGGGATCATTGTATGTCGGTAGGTATCTGCATCTTCCTGTATTTTTCCACTCTGTCAGCACGGCGAGATCGGCGAGAATTAGCTAAGGCATGCATGTGCTCATATTGTGACACCCTATTTATGTGGTGGTCTTGAGTGGAGGGGGAAGAATCGTATGTCTACCCATTGGATGTTGACGCTTTAGTACATCAGAGTTTCTTCTCAAGAACTAGGGTGATAGTGTATTCCATATTATATATTTTCCACCCTTGATGGGAAGCTCGAGGGGCCCGGGTCTTCTGGACTTTGGCAGGTGCCCTCAGTATAAGGTCCTCTTCGGTGGGAGGAGGCCTAGTCATCCAGTGTTGGTGGCAACGTTATCTGGTAGGGGAGTGATTAAGACCCTTGTGCAGTTGAGAAGAATTTTTCATCATCGACTTCATCTACCTCTCTAATATTAGGGAGGTACTCATTGTCACATTCTGGGGACAGGATTCCGAAACGGTTTGAGATGACCACCGAGGCTGTCTTGTTTTGGGGTGCTGGCAGTGGCTGAAGAGGCGGCTGGCAAACCTTTGTAGACTGGAGGTCTTATCTCATGGCCTATAGTATGGGGAGAGTACCATTTTGGTGGTACTCTTTCATCATCGTGTCAGATACCCAATTTTGAAGATGTTGGTTAGGTAAGGGGGTCCTGGTCTTCGTTGGGGCCCCGACCGCTTTTGGAATCGCTGATGTGTATATCTAGATGGATCGTTGCGATGTCATTTGGATCTATGGTTTATATGCGGGAACCTGCAATATACATATAATACATACAGACCAAAAAACCTCGTCAAAGTAGCATTCTTTTAAACATATGCATATTTGGTGATTCATATTGCCCCCTTTCCCCTTTTTGTTTGTTGCGGGGTGAAGGGGCCTGAGTGGGGTAGAACCGCCACCATGGTTAAGGATTCACGTCATGTTCACCATTTTTGTTCTGCCTCCGAGGTGGTCTATTTTGCGCACATCGGGGTAAAAAAATGGTCTGACATGCAGTATCCTTTTGTCTTTTATCATTGGGGTAAAACCACCACCTTGGTTAAGGATTCATGTTGGGTTCACTATTTTTGTTCTGCCTTCGAGGTAGTGCGTTTTGCATATACCGGGGAAAACAAAATGGTCTGACATGCAGTCTCATTTTGGATTTTATCATTGGGGTAGAACCACCACCTGGGTTAATGATTTATATCAGGTTCACCATTTTTGTTCTTCCTCCAAGGTGTCGCATTTACGGGTGGTGTGTAAATTGGCCAATTAGAATAATCACCCTTCCATTTTATAGTAGAGACAAGTTCTTGTCAAATTAACCATTCCTTTTGTTACAACCCATTCGACATCATTATCCTTTAAAGAATGTAGGACTTACCCTGTGGGAACTTTTGGCCCAAGTGGGCGATTGTGTGGGGGTCAAATACTTGTGCAATCAGTCCTTATCAGATATAACATACTCATATGATCTCCAACAGGTTTATTCATAGAGATAAGAAATCCCAATGACCCTAGTATACATGATTCATAGACCTTTCCAAAGGCAGGGGCTCGTTGATTTATGATTCTGCCAACAAAACTTAAGGACTCCATTGGTTGAGAGGATGGGAGGACAGGCTCGCCGTACCCTTTCAGGGGAGGATTTTTTCATGTTCTGGGACTCTCTTATAGATTTATGTCATGTTCATATGTTTTTGAATCCTTAGTTCATTCTCGAAGAGTGGGTCCACGGGCTACCCTTGGTTTTCAAGTTCTTCCTAAGCATTCATATCTTTGATGCTACATAGGTGATGCTGACTCGAGTCATATAATAAGGTGTTCTTGAGTTTATCGTCATCTAGGGGGATGGAAGGTTAATTCATGTTCGGATCGTGCCCATAAAAATGGATTCCTACATTTCCTTGGGAGAGGAATTAGAACCAACGTAGTTCAGATTGTGTGGGGATTACGCATGGGAGCTTCCCAGTTGAGGGACACGTTTGGGTGGACCCTTTTGGATGGGAACCCTATTGAGCTTGGGCCTTCTGGTAGGCGTCCCGCGTATCCTGATTTGGCTAGGAATTAGAGTTCTCATACATCAAATTTTTGCGGATGTTGCAATAATCACAAGCCTCTAAGACCACGTGAGTCATGTTCGGTGTGAGAAACAAGATGATGTGAAAGATTCAATAATTCACATGCCTCCTCCCCTATTGGTGGGGGAGGGAGAGCCTATGGTGGAAGAGGTTGGGAAACAGTGGGTGAGGGAGTGGAGCAACTCACCCTTTAATGTGAGATTACATAAAGTGTTATGTGGGCGGTCCTTGGATGATTGGGGACTTACCTCAGTGGGAGGGGCCCAAAGCACTTTCTTGGAAGGGGATGAGTTATGTCCTCATTAAAGGGGGGGAGTGAACATAACACCTTCGATTGAGCACTTTTCCTCACTGAATGGAAAAGAAAGGGATCACCATTAATACATAGAACAAGGAGGTTCACATCAACATTTCAAGGGTGGAATCTTGGTTACCATGGGAATGTAGCCTCACAGGCATTCCTGAAGACCGAACCATTGTGGGGAGAGCCCTCGTGACCCCACTTACCATGGGTATGTAGACTCGATATGGTGCACTGATGCACCCGATGGTCTGATCATACAGGTCTGGTGGTTTTGGAGGTGTCTTTGGCAAGATTTTGGTGAACTAGTTAGTGGAGGGATCATTTAGGACTAGACAGTAGTTGAGGGATGAGGTTGGAACTGGAGGAAACAAAACCCAAAAATACCCCATTCTGTATACTAACTTTTTATGCGGTATGGGGGAGGTTCCGCATACCATAGTGGTATTAGAGAAGAGGGGTTGTCCTCATACCGATGTAGTACGTGGGCATATGTATATAAAACCATGTACCATAGTGGTACGTGGCTCGCCACACCGAATTGGGTTTCACCCATGTACCAATTCAGCATGCAGCGCTGAGTTCAGTCTGCAAAGAGATTCACTACACGGAGAACCATTTTGAAGGAGGGTTTGGGGTATCATCGTCCGTGGGGAGTTCATCCTCGAGAAGACTATTGTTCTTGGTTCACTAATTAGTTTCATGGTTCTATTATTATTATTCAATTTCCCTATTTTATGGTTCGCGGCTAGATGTACCTTTGGAGAAAGCGATTCGTGATTTGGGCTTCACTGATGAATCAAAACGGAAGACAAAGTCCTCTCTGAACTCTTTCTTCCAACCTTTGAGTCCCCTTCAAGCCTTCATCATCCATCATTCATCCTTCTATATTTATCCCTTTAATAGTGAATCGAGACACTTATATCTATTGAGAAAACGACACCATTTGCGGAGGCCCATGCAGATATCATGTCCCATGGAGGACTCGATCAACTGGGGTTTGCAAAGGCTTCGGTTCACGATAATGGTTTAAAGAACCCTACTGGTTTACTTTTTCCGTGAACTGATGAGTTCATGGCATGGTACGCAGATGTTCCTCCCTCATATGAATCATTTGGTGACTCGATTCATGGTCTATATTGCTTGATAGTCATCGCTTCACGGGCTAGCGGTTCACGGATTGTTCAGCGTACCTGGTGGTTCACGATATAGCTGGTCCGCGTACCTTTACTAGTGATGGTACGTGATCCGCGTGAATTTTTTTGAAAACATGAATTCATTCAAGTTTATTATGATGACATCAACACAATTTTAATGTATTAACCTTGCTAAACTTTTAGAAGTACTTTCCTCTTTCTGCAAAGAGTTTAGAATTTTGGGGGAATTTTCATCCTTTCGCGGAATTTTTAGGACCCTACATGGTCAAATAAGTAGGACCGTTATTATATAATTTTATTTTATGTAATAATTATTGCTCCATTTAGTTTAAGGTCACATATTTTTGACTAATATAGGTGGTAATTATATTAATATGGCCCTTGAAAGAATCTATGTTTATACAATAGGATCATAAAAAGGTTTTTAGATGGGATGTACTTAATAGAAACCCATGTTGTATCTCTATCTACATGATATGGAATCTAGTGGAAGTGATGTGAGAACTAGAAAAAATAATCCAATAATCATAATAATTCATAAGAATTTCCATGGTATAATATTGGGTAAAAAGAGGTATGCCCTAGGTAATATGAGATATAGGATCCACAATATCATGTTTTTATGTGATCAATGATTCATTAGGGACCCAAGGCAGGGATATAATTTGCATGGGTTAAATATTTTATTGGATAAAAGTATTCATTATCTAGGAAGTATGTGATTTCATGTTCCCTACACATTATTATAATAACACTAATGAAAAACGTCCTTATAATAATGGAAACATTCATGAATTGGGGAAAAAGTAACCATTGAAGGATCTCAATTCATGTTTTCGGATGTCACAATTGTCTATAGGATACCCAAACTATAGTCATTTCATGAATATGATAATGCTGAAGAATGTTTTCCATCACTAAAGGGGTTTATGAGATGGTTATACGTCAAATTATTGATTTTAGGTAACTATGTGGCCATCCACTAACTATTACTTATGGTCATTCCTATTGTGGAATCCTGCATTTGTTTATTGATGTGGGTTACAAAGAATTATTTCTAAAGTTAATGTATTCAAATTTCATAGTCTTTACATATCAGATTAAATTATTCATTTATGAGGGTAGATTAATGTTTTTGGTTATTTAATAAAGTTTCACTAGATCTTCATCTTTAAAATATTTCATTCTCAGAAAAATTATATTGACTGTGGAATTTATAATAAAAATATTGTATCATTGTATAGGGATGAAGAAGGTACAAAACATGTGTGGTGTGAATAATCATATATCCCCATTAGTGACTCATTATTGTGTATATTGATCTCTTACACAACTTTATATTCAATATAAAAAATCTATGAACATATTCTCAATATTCATATCAATGGAATAACCATATTTTTTGGGTCTACAAATTCACTCCATTGAATTGGGTCTAGTTGGGAAGATAAGGATCAAACTCTATTAAAAATGATGTGCCTTTATTTATTTTCCTTAATTTTTCAGAAACTAATGTATGTAATGGAAAATACACCTCTATAAATAGTTGGGTACCACACCCAAAATGGGGACCATTGATTATCATAAATGAATGAGAATTCTCTACCAATTCGTTAAGGTTGAGGCTATGTGTATTGCATGTTATGTTTTCCATTATTTGTATAAGTGAATTTCTTTCTGAATCAGAAGAAGGTTACGCCAACAAAATACCAAATTAGGGTTACACCATAACAATTCTTTTATGAATATATATTATTTAAACATAAATAATATTACATCATTTTATAGAGAATATGGCCTCTCACTCATCCAACATTCCATTAGATACTATAACTAAAGGAGTATTTCAATGGCCAAAGACATCTATCATTAACA
This sequence comes from Viscum album, assembly GCA_963277665.1. Lineage (NCBI taxonomy): Eukaryota > Viridiplantae > Streptophyta > Magnoliopsida > Santalales > Viscaceae > Viscum > Viscum album. The sequence continues at coordinate 899,814,509 of OY728120.1, forward strand.
ATGGTACCCTAACAACCAACACTGCATTGTCTTATTTACTACATAAGTTCCAAATTTAATGGTACACAATTTTTCAAGGCATCTTTCACTATATTGATTTATACTTCTCAACAAAAACTCCATCACCATGCCAAATGATAAATTTTCAAGGAAATGGTTCACTTCAACAAAAACTATGGGATAAAATAATATATCATTTTAGGGAATTAGAAACAAGGGGATTATATAAGACCTATATACATAAAATGGTATTTACCACTTACAAAAAAGAATCAAAAAAAATTATTAAAATCATAGTTCATAACTACTCATGTATCAAGAAGATTTCAATTTATAACCATTAACTACAATAAAGATTGGGTTAGGACTTATGCCTGGGAGAAGTATTTTAATATTATTTTACTTAATAATATTGTTTTTACTAAATTTACATTGATTTTTATGTAGAGTAGAATGATTTCAGAATCAATGTGGCTATATAGGTCTCACAAGACTCTATATAAAATCATAGAGATCACATCCTTGGATTATCAAAACATTGGTGTTTGTGAAGAGATATCTCCATCCCCCTTCATAGTGAAGTAGGAATTAGTGTATCATATGTACTAAAAATCAATGGTATTCACATTCAAAGGTAAAATATTGATGAATGGTTTCCCACTTTATCTCCCTGGAAAGAATAAGGTAAAACTCCATACTTAGCATACCAACTACTGAAATATGGGAAATTTTCCTTGAGGAAGATGTGTTTCCTATATAGAGATATCACATTGTTTACATGGGTTGAAATATTTATGGAGGAAAATGTTGAAGAGACAATTTATAAATGAATAATTGGATACCTAACTCACCATTACCATGGAAATTTTGCAGTGTATAGGCCCCTTGTATATGATAAACTATGAAAAATGGTGCTTGAGATTCTAGAACAGAATAGACATACAACATCACCTATATAGTTTTCTATTAAATTTATAAGAACATACATTATTATAGTCTATTAGTCACACCATGGGGTTGGGAAATTAGAATTCATCATGACTTCCTAGCTAATAAAAGGTATTTCAACCAACATGTAGGTGAAAATCCTTGAAAATATATATAGACTATAGTTGAGGTGATCCAATCATAACTAAAAAAATATTACATCATTTAATATTAATATTCAACACATACCATATTTATTAATTCTCATGGACTATAAAGGATTAGTTTATTTGGAGACTAGATACAAAATAAATTTTTTTTTTAAATATCAAAAATATATTCCACAATGATCATCCTATTGTTACCCTTTTATAAATATTATACTTAGAACCTTTGGCCATCACATAGGGTAAGAAAATATAATAAATTCTGATCTTAGATTCTCAATAAGGGTAAAAATGGGGGATATCGATCATAGGAGAATAAGTTGATCATAAGGGTATTATAAAATGATCAAAGTGTTATCAATTAAAATATTCATACCCCAAAAATCATAGACCATTAACTCCAAAATCAATTAATATTTATAAGCTTGATTAATAAGGGCGTCAAAGAACTAATCATCATTCAAGAGACATAACATTTGAATTTGGGATAATAACCATAATAAATTATAATCTTGTAAGAATTGATATTTCCAATCATATCCATGCATAATATTGTGAGAATATATAGAATCAATCATAATCACACCACATAATGTCAACATAGTAATTCAAAATAATATATATTCATACTAATATGGGAATAGCTATAAGAAATCTTACTTATGAATGAAAATGTGAATAGTGACCCTGCAAATAATCTCCAAGATTATCATTATCATCGTATGAGATATAAAAATCATATAACATAATGTATTAGAGTGATAAATATTCCCACCCACCACATAATCATGACCTATTCATATATATTCCATAAGATCATGAAAAGATATTACATTTCATCATAGCTTAACCTATCAGAAAGAAAACAAGATTCATCAAGATTTAATCATCATAAAAAATTACTATACAAATAAATAATAAGGATGGTATAATTATATCATGTCCCTATTGAAGCATAAGTTACATCAAAGGATGTTTTCATAGATAAAAATATAATTAAAGAATCAGTAGAACATTTCATATGGAAAATATGTTTTTTATTTTGAAACCAATTATTTAAAGTTTAATTTTTTTTAGAATATTAGGATTTTTTTATTGAAAACAAACATAAAAACTTGTAAAGGAATACTCAAATAAAATTATAGTCATGATCGTGTAAAAATTGGTTAACGTGGTATATGTTAAAAGAAATATTCTATTCACACCTTTTGTATAAAATTACTAAATTCAAAAAATGAAAAAGAGTTTGATTATATTTTTTTAAATAACATAACATGTGGTTAAATATTACATTAATAAATCATTAGAGAACAAGAAAACCTTGAATGAATTTTAAAGTGAATATGGACATTAAAATAACAATATTCCTGACTAATGAGTAAATTCTGACTTTTTTCCTTGAAAACATATTATTGATAATTTTAATTGAAAAAGAGAGAAAAATATTCATTACATTAAAATTTAATTAAAAACCAGATGATAAGAAAATATACGTGGTTCCAAGTAAAATATAAAAATAATTTACATCAATGGAAATTTAGAATAAAAAATCCCAAAAATAAATGAGATTATATCAAAATTCCCCTACCACAAGTCCCATCAAAATTCATAAGCACATAAATATACTATATAATAAATACATCTTAGAACCATATTTATGCATTAATTACTAATTATAATTGCTTTATAATTTCTAATTATCCACTTATTAGTAGTTTTCTCATTAAAAATAATCATTTGGGTGAAAAAACATCAGTTTTCCATGAATGTTTTTGTTTAATGGTTCTTATATTTTCACATTGTTCATGGTTTAATAATCTCTATAATGAAATTAATGGAATTATTATCATATTTATTGGAAAAATAAACTTTGATAATTATTAATATAAATAATTTATGAAAACTGAATCATGTGGCTTCATGAAGGTGGTAGTCTACATGTACATATGAGAGATGATATTGTTTTCTGACTGACAGAAAGGAAAGAATATAGATAAGATATTATTTTTCTAAAAGGATAATTATATCATTAATATCATATATAAAAATAGTATACATCATAATAACCATATTTTAACAGTTATTGTGACAAATGAAATACATCACTTTATGAGATGGTATTTCACATGTACGTCAGAACAATGATTTCATTTCTCATTCGACAGAGAAAGAGATGAATAAAGGTTGATAAATAGAAATAAAAAATATAATTATATATATGATACTATATTAGTCATGTTATTATGGATAGAATAATTTTAGATAAGGTGTAAGAGGAAATATAATTTAAATTACTCAGTTATAGTTATACCTATTCATTGAGATACCTTTATTGACTAACACATTAAGCATTTAATAGAATTTATTTTGATAAAAAAGGGAAAATAGGACATAGGTATGGATATTAAAAAGTAATTTTTTTATGTATTGGTTGAGATAATATTTTTTTATGTGTGGATAATAGATGAGGGAGAGTGTCCTTTTATATGTGAGGGAGAGGACACACTTGGGATTTTTCAAAAGATAAAAATATATTAATGTACCATTCAAGAGGAATTCATCAAAATTGATCATAATAATATACGATATGAGATAAAGTATAAATATTTCCATAAAATAGTATTTATATATGTTTTAGGTCATTTTAACCCTCATCATTTTAGTTTTAATTCTTTTAATTCATTTATCGTTTACCATTGTAACTAACATTTTACCAAAGTTACTGATCATAATGAAAAAAATAAGAGTGTCCTCATTAAAAAAATTGGAAATTCAAAATTTAAACATATAATAATTTTGATAAAATGAAATTTCTATATGTGATATAAAATAATTTAAAAACAAACACTCAAAACACAATAAAAAATAGTTTTCTAAAAAAATGCATTTTTAAGCATAAAAGTTATTTTTAAAAAAAATAAATAATAATTTAGTTTCCAAAGAATTTTAATTAAATTTTTTAATCAAAATTAGATAATTAAATTTAAAAATAATATATAAATAAAATATAAATTTTTAAAAACTAAAATTGAAAAGATTGTTTTTTAAAAAATTGTTATTTTTTACTATTTACTGAAAAAGTAATCATTCCTGAAAAATCCCAAAATTTCATCCTTTGTTAATTTTGATTTGATATAAAAAATGATATTATTTTTATAAAATAAAATTTATTAAGCTAGAAAAAATAATTATAATATTCATTCACAAAATACAACAAAATCCATTTTCAAAGGAAACATATTTCTGTAGAAAAAAATAGAATTGCTGAAAATTGAGTACTTATTTATAATGAATTTATGAATAAATTATATAAATATTTTCTATATAATTTTCTTAATAATTTTTCTTATTTAAATTAATTCCACCAATTTAAGAGCTAGGTTATAATGCCATATTATACCATATTTCATTTGGACATGGGGTTTGGTTTAAAGAAAACAATCAAATAAATTTTACTTAATTAAGAAGAAATATACCACAAAATCTAAGGATATAACAATGTAACCCCATTTTAATAATATTTAATTATAAATTCTATCACCATAATAAAACTAATTTACTATACTTATTCCACATTATATCTTTGGTTTCTAATTTAGCTTCCTTAAATTTATGAGTTTTCTAGAAAACATTGACTAGGTGAGTGGTTTTTTTGCAAACCACTTTTTATCTTTGATCTGGAATCTCCACCTATTGTTACTCATAAGTGAGATCATTCCCTAGTGGTATGATTTTTTATATATGTGAATTAAGATTTAGTTACTTCCCCATGATAGATACATTAAACACATCATGAACTTGGGAGAGATTCGGTGAAAGTTCCAAGAGATAAGTAGCATTTCTGATCCCATAAATAATGTAAATGGGGAAAATATATAAAGGGATTATATTTCCGATTCATTAAAAATAGTATAAACTTATTGTGTGTATAATTAATAGAAATAGCTTCTCACCAATTCTGAAATCCAGATAACACTGATGATTTTCTTTAAAACTCTTCTATCAACTCTGAGCTGTCTTGATGTACTGATGAATGACTGTATCCTTCTCTACCATTTCCTTAGATAGCATGGGTCCCAATTTCTTTTTTCTCTAAATTCAATAAAAATGTTAGATTTTCACAAATCCTTCCATAGAGGGATTTATAAGTATCCTTTAGAATACTCGAGTGAAAGATATTGTTATAATGAAATTATACCAAAGGAAGCTGATGCTCACTACTACCTTTGAAATCTATATATCATTATATAATATTATACTCTCTAGATTGATTGGTCAACTCAAATTGACCATATATATGTGGATAATATACAATTATAATGTTTAATAATATATTAAATTATACCTGAAGACATATCTAGAACATTGAGGTAAACCTCAGATTCTGATCATATATAATAGAGTTTGGTACTCCCTTAAACCTTACAAATTCATTAATGTATACCTGTGAAATTTTATCAAGTGATAAATATTTTCTTATTTCATTGAAATGTGATTATTTCATAAGTATATTGACTATATACCAAATATAATTGCTCTTTTTAGATGTTTTGGGGATTCCTAAGATAAAATCCATGGTAACTGTTTCAAATTTCCATTCAGGTATTGGAAATAGTTGTGACATCAACTAATAATTCTATATTTTAGCCTGACATTATTTGTATTCCAATACCTTGTATACATACTCTACAATATCCCATTTCATGTTATCCCACAATAAATATTCTTTAAGATCTATATAAATTTTTATAATTTCGAGATGCATTGAGAATGATGAACAATGAGACTAGTCCAACATATCCTTCTTTATGTATGGTATTTAAGGGATACACACTCATTTATTGAACCTTATCATTCCATTATAATCATTTTTTATCTAAGAAAAATGTCATACCTATTTCTATAATTTTAAATACTCCTTTTTTTCCTCTTTAATCCTCACATGTATGGATGGTTTAAGATTCATCTAAGAAAGTTATGGTATGTCACCTTTCATGATTTCCATATCCATCTTCTTAGAATCCATAACAATTGGATATTTTTCAATACTCACCATGAAGAAACTAGAATGTTCCATTTAACTCAGCTTATTTTCCACCTTATTCTCCTTCATAGAATAGTAATTTATTGATCAATCATAATCTTTAATCATGTCCAACCATCTCCTTTATCACATATTGAACTATTTCAATGTGAATATTTACTTCATCATTTTAAAATTAGTATACATATCACATAATTCACTATAATAACAATGTATCTATATATTCAATGTATAAATTACAACTACTAGATTCAAATCATGATTTAGATAATTTTCTAATGAATTTTCAATTTGTGTGAGAAATAAAATATGGCCATATTATTCCTTATAAGGATTCATCCTAGTACCATATTTGATGAATCACTATAGATAAAAAATCTATTCTCCACTATAGGGTAGTATGAGTATATGTTTATTGACCAACCTTCTATTTAGATCCTCAAAAATTTCCTCACATTCATCTTTTCAAATGAACTTGAATCCATTCCTTATTAACTTGGTTAATGGATTATATATACATTATAAAGTCATCATAATGAATCGATAATATCCATATGATCCACAAAAAATACTGATCTCATATTTAGTGGTTATTCTAAGACATTAGTTAATAACTACCATATTGTAAGGATCGACTGAAATAACCTATAATGAGATTAGATTATCCAATAATGAAACATTATTTATCCGAAATTTACACTTGGAGAAATTTTCATAAAACTCCTTCCTCGACGCCTTCAATAAAATCCTTAAATGATCATCATGATCTATGGATATACAGTAATGTCCTCTATAAATAAAATAAAAATATGATCAATGTAATATATAAATAATGTATTCATCAAATACATGAGGATAGTGAGGGAACTGGTTAGTCCAAATTGAAATTCATAATATCCATACCTCATATAGTTGGATGTCATGGGTATCTCCTCATTCTTAACCCTAAATTATTTAAATCTAAAAAAAATCTTTGAAATCTATTGATATCCAAGATATTGATCAAAAAATTCATCAATATGGGGTATAAGATACTTATTCATTATAGTAATTATTATTATGTTCATGATAATCAATTCAAATATTCATTACCCCATATTTCTTCTTAATAAAAAGAACAGGTTTGCCCCATATCAACACTCAAAGGCATATAGATCCTTTATCAATATCTCATTTATTTTTTTCATTAATTATTGGAACTCAATAGTTTCATTCTATACTATGTCTTTGAAATAGGTCTATCACTGGGTATGAGTTCTATTGAAATCATAACATCAGATTTCTGAGGAAGACTAGTCATGTATTTAGGAAATACATCAGCATAATCTCAATCAATTTGAATATTTTCTTGGATTATTTTATTTAAAATTATTTGACATAAATGTCCCTTATGAATAAGTAGTAGTTTTTATACATTTTATGTAATTCCCATAGGAATTTAATGTTCATCCTCACATCAATATATAATAATAAAATGATTCAGAATATCAAACATTCCTTCCATTATTTGGAATGTTATATTGTGTTTTTATAATTAAATCCAATCCATACCAAATATAACATCAAATTAAACTATACACAGTATAATAATATTTTCAATACGAACATTCCCCCAAACATCTATTGAAGGATTTTTGTAAGTATGAATCTTAATAAATTATAGTAAATAATTAAATTGTAATGAAAATCATTCTTATTGTAATGTCCCCGACCCGGAAGCCACTAAACCGGTGCTCCGAGCCGGGTGGTTACATGACCTTAAGTGTGCCTCCCCGTATGCCAAAGGCTACCGACTTGCAACGGGGGTCTATGGATTCAAGTGGGGAGACTATACCCCATTTTTATCAGAGTAATACGGAACAGAAATAAACCAAATAGCGGAAACAATAACCAATAAACAAGGAACATTTATAACAACCATTTCCAATAATAAACATACCATGTCATACTACAAGTGCAAGAGTGAACAAAACCCGAAATAAAGACAACAGGAAAAATATCCAAAATGGTCTCGACTCCAAGTCAGGATCCTCCACCAAGTGCTACCCATGTCCACTCACTATCTAGCAAGGACCCTTGCCCTTCTCGTAACATGCAAACATGAAGTCTGCTCGGGTACCCAACGACGGCCCGAGTAGGGTGTGAGTACAACTCAGTAAGCCACAACCAATGGTGTCTACAAAATATCCAGTATAAACAAGTAGTGCATGAAAAGGAATATAAATGATAATTACCAAGTAATTATTTCAGGTTCCATTAATAAGTTCAGGGCCAAATCCATTTCCACTTCCATTACAATTCATTACACACCAATTATCATCACTTACCAATTCATCACATTTCCATGGGTTAATCACAAACATTATGTTACATGGGTTTAAGGCCGAAAATCACAAGAAAGAGGGTAAACACATTGTTATCCTATCTCACTAAGACTAACCCCCTCATGATAATCATATTATCACCTCAAAGCCTCAGTCTGGGTGGATGCAACCATATCCTCACGTCGAAGCCTCAGTTCGGGTGGATGCAACCATTAAGAGAATAGATCACCAGTCCTCATTCATAACCCGTGCATTTAGGGTGGGGTTTAGAGCATCATTCTTCGCTCGACCCATGGACGTAGATCCTCAAGTCATACCCCAATCTACCAAGCCATGTGCACATGCTTATATATATGTAACCATCAACCTGCCATACCATTGCCCTTAGGCAAAAACCATTCACAACAAACCACACGAGAATTCACATTATGCCTTAACCCATTAACACCTTACCATTTCACATCATTTAACCATTCACCCAATTCCCATGTGTTATGCTTATCTCGCTAATCATTCAACACTAACCCCATAATCCATCACATTATGGTCTTTATTCAGTTTACACATTAACCCATTTAACCCGTTCATCATTCCCATGAATCAACCATTCAACCCATTCCATATAACCCTTAGGTTATTACCAAGTCTTGGTACATCACCTAACTTCTATTCTAAGTTAAACCAAACATGCCAACATATTCATCAAGGTCTCTACCATTTATTACAACAAGGTCACTTGTTCAATCACATTCCCTAAGTCCGGGAATTGCCAGCACACCCCATGGATGGCCCCAATTAGGTCAAGTCATTCCCAAAACATCCCCTGGGGATCATGAGAGTTTCCATTTACCATTTTAAAGCATCATTTATACCAAAACATATCAAGGATGATCAAATCTCACTAAAGGAAACCATGAGCAAAGCCACACATGCATAAATCCATCATAAGACTATGGGATAATGTTTGTAGACCACCTACCTCAAAACCACGGTTGAACACACTCTCAATCGAGTCCTTAGACCTCGATCCGACCAAAATTTGGAGATTAAACCTAGAACTCCACCAAAAGATAGGGTTTTAGATCTTCGGGACAAGAGGGAGATAAGATACAAATCCTAAACCAAAAAGAGAAGCAAGGATGGGATTAGCCTTACCCGGAGCTTCGATTCGCATCCAATGGCACAAAAAATGCCTTAGAAATGAGGGAGATCGACCTCTTGGAGCTCTTGGGAGATTTGGTTCGTTCCAAGGGAGAAGAAGGAGGAATGGATAGGAAATCCCTAGTGGGATCTTAAAATACCGAAGTGGCAAACTTGTAATTTTTTCCAACATTAAGAGGTTGCACGGTTTGGCCATATGGTTTAAAAAACCGTGCGTAAACCGTGTGCATGATACAGTCTGGAGGAAGAGGGTTGCATGGTTTACCTAGGGTGGCCACACGGTTTGCCCTGGCCGTGTGCATGTCGTGTGCCCTAGCCTGTCTTGGCCAGCATTCCTTTCATCCATGCCCCGAGCCCCTAAAACACTCCCAAGGCCTCTCATACTTTCAGAAGGCATCCCTTGAAACCCAGAACAATGGATTCAACCAAAACATAATGAAAACATACCCTTCCAAAAATTGGGATCTTACAATCTCCCAACCTTATAACGGCTCATCCTCAAGATAATTTTCCAAGCCTCATTGATCCACTTAAGAGAACAGTTCGAGCCACTGAGCTTGCATATCTGATTCCCGATCTTAGGTTTCTTCCTGAAATTTCCCATGCTACCATAGTACTCGCACTAATGGCACAACCTTTCCTCGCAAGACCTTTTCACTATGATCTACCACATGAACTGGATGCTTCTCAAAGGACACATCAGCCTCAAGCTCTACATCCTCAACATCAACCACGTGAGATGGGACAGGATGATACTGTCGAAGCTATGACACATGAAACACATCATGCATCCCACCATACTGTTGTGGAAGAGCCAATCGGTAAGCCACTAGTCTGATCCTCTCCACAATCTCAAAAGGTCCCACATACTTGGGCGCCAACTTACCCTGCTTTCGAATCCAATGGTGACCCAACCTTGGAGACACCCGAAGGAACACTTTATCACACACCGCAAACTCAAGAGGTCTACGCCTCCGATCTGCATACGACTTCTGCCTACTCTGAGCCGTATCCATCCGCTTCCTGATCAAATTAAATCTCTCTGAAGTCTCCTGCACGATACTTGGCCCCAACAACTCAGATTCACCAGCCTCTTTCCAACACAACGGAGATCTACATGGCCTCCCTTAGAGTGCCTCAAACGGTACCATCTGAATTGTAGCCTAAAAGATGTTATTGTAGGAAAACTCAACTAACGATTGGAGCCTCTCCCAAGAACCACCAGTGTCCAAGACACAAGATCTTAACATGTCTTCCAGCACTTGGATCGTACGCTCCGACTTCCCGTCTGTCTGCGGGTGGAAAGTCGTACTCAAAAACACCTACGTACCAAGAACCTTCTGCAACCCTTTCCAGAAACGTGATGTGAAACGTGGATCTTGGTCCGAAACTATGGTTTACAGAACACCATGCAACTACACTATCTCCCGAACATACAACTCACCCAACTGGTCGACTGTAAAGGTCTCCTAAATCGCTAATAAATGAGTCACTTTCATTAACCGATCCACAACCACCCAGATTGCATCATTCTTTCACGGAATCCTCAGAATACCCACAAAAAAATCCATTGTTATATGATACCACTTCCATTCCGGAATGGGAAATGGATTCAACTGACCACCTGGGCGTTGATGCTCGGCCTTCACCTATTGACAGGTAAGGCACCGTTCCACAAATCCCGAAACTTCCTTCTTCATTCCAGGACACCAAAACTGCCTTCAGAGATCATGGTACGTCTTGGTCAAACCAGGATGCACTGCCCACTTTGATACATGGAACTCACTCATCAACTCTTCCCACACAAACTTTGGCACAACCACACAATCCTGAACCCGAACAACACCTTCCGCGTCGATGGCCCAACCAGAAGGTAGCTCCAACCCTTTAAGCTCTTCCTTAATGATAAAACACTCAGGATCATCAAGATGAACTTCTGTAACTCGACTCAAAAGCGTCGACTCCATCGTTAAGGAAACAAGAGTGACCTGAACACTCTCCTCCTACACTTCCAAGTGCATTTCTGCAAACAAATCCATCACCTTCCACTCGGTAATGGACTCCTGAACCACATGATTCTGAACCTTCATGCTCAGAGCATCAGAAACACTGTTTCCCTTTCCTGGCGTGTACACCAACTCAAATTCAAAAGACTAGAGATATTCAACCCATCTTCACTGCTGAATATTTAGATCCCACTGTAAGAAGATGTACTTTAGGCTCTTATGGTCGGTAAACATGGTAAAATGTTCTCCCACCAGATAGTGCCTCCATCACTTCAAGGCGTACACTACTACAGCCCAATCAAGATCATGAGTGGGATAGTTCCGCTCATTGGGTCTCAACTACCTCGACCCATAAGCCATAACCTACTCATCTTGCATCAACACATCCCCAAGTCCGATTCCAGACGCATCACAAAACACAATGTACTTCTTACCTGGCTTAGTTTAGATCAAGATAAGTGCGGTCGTCAACTGCTTCTTTAACTCTTGAAATTCATTTTCATAAGCCTCAGACCTCTAGAACTTGATTCCTTTCTTGGTCAATCCTGAGAGTGGTGCTTCCAACTGAGATAAATCCTGAATGAACCTTCGGTAATACCCGGCCAAACCCAGAAATCTCTAAACATCAGAAACACTCTTGGGATGCTCCCAAGATACAACTGTCTGTACCTTATCTAGATCCACTGACACACCTGCCTATGAGATGATGTGACCAACAAAATGCACCTCACCTATCCAGAATTGACACTTTGATAGCTTGGCGTATAGTCGATGCTCTCTTAGCATACCCAAGATGATGTCAAGATGTTGGGCATGATCGTCGTGAGTTTTCAAGTACACTATGATATTGTCAACAAAGAAAACCACAAACCGATCTAGATAGGGATGAAAGATCTAGTTCATAAAATCCATAAACATCTTCGGTGCATTGGTCAAGCCAAAAGGCATTACCACAAACACAAACAACCCATACTGACTCCGGAAATTTATCCGCGGTACGCCAGAAGACCTCACCCTTAACTGGTGATAACCCGACCTCAGATAAATCTTAGAAAACACAGTTTCACCCCTAAACTGATCAAACATGTCATCAATTCAAGGAAGAGGGTACTGATTTTTCACTGTCATCTCATTCAAATTCTGATAGTCAACACACAGCCTTAACGACCCATCGGCCTTCTTTGAAAAAATCACGAGAGATCCCCAAGGAGATGTACTAGGATGGATAAACCCCTTACGCTCCAACTCCTCAAGTTGTGCCTTCAGTTTCTGGAGTTCTTCCGGTTCCATTTGGTATGGCAGAATGGAAACTGGCTCTGCTCCAGGAAGCAACTCGATTGCGAACTCAACATCTCTCTCGGGGGTTAACCCTGAGAAATCCTCAGGAAACACCTCCTGAAACCAATCCACCACAGGAGGGAAAACAGATTGTTCCCCTCTTTCATTATCATCAAGCATGAGACATTCCACATGAGCCATGATTCCACTCATATATTGACCAAACGGTCCTGCACGACCTGCTCAAACATCCCATTCACCATGGTGGACATAAGCGTCACCATCAAGCGAACTGAACAATACTCTGCGACGATAACAGCCTATGTGTTCCCGATACAACACCAACCAATCCATTTCCAAGATTAGTTCAAACCCTGACATCTCAAGAATGAACAAATTCCATAGAAAACGATACCCACCAACTTCCAATGCCCATCCCTTGCACTTCTTGATATCCTCAACCCGCACCCCCAACAGAGTTTCAATTAACATAACTCCACACACCCTCTCCACAGGTAAACCCAGTGCCACCACAATTTGAGAAGAGATAAAAGATTTTGTGGAATCTGTGTCAAACAACGCACTAGAAAAAGTATAATCTAGATGGATCGTACCTCGAACAGTCGACGGTCCAGCCTCGCCATCACTAGGTGAAAACTGAATTGCCTGCAGCTGACCTGCCCCTCTACCTTGGGCTCCTACCTGAGTACTTTGTGCTACACTACCCTGCTGGCGTGAGCGATCTTTCCCTAGAGTCACATGTCCACCGCCCCTACCAGTACAGCCCATGGAGCTCCAACTGCCTGCCTGATACGGGTAAAATGATCCCCTTCCCATACATGGCACCTATTTTTCACCATCATACTCTCCCACCTGCCAAGGCTTCCTGCAGAACCTTTGTACATGTCCCATCCTGCCGCACAAACAGCACTCAACTGAAGGTCGAGGACACTGACCACGCATTTTCCCCGGCCTTCCGCACTGATAATAGAACACTTGGTCCCACTATGAGAGGTTGACCCTCCCTTCTGACCACCTTGATGGAAACTTTCCAAATGACGCTTTCGACCTTCGAGAGATTCACCACTTTTCCGCCCAACGGGCATGACAACCCCACCACCTGAAGCTCCCTTCAGGTTCCCTTCAGAGATGAGTGCATGATCCATCACCTCTAAAAACTTCTTCAAGCGAAAGATATTCACTTGATACATGATCTAATGTCTTAACCCATCCTGGAAATGCCTTGATATTGCGGCCTCATCCCCGGCTAACACTGGGACGAAGTATCGCAAATCAGTGAAGCGACTAGCATAGTCCATCCCTGATAGAGATCCCTGAGTCAGGCTCACAAACTCTATATCCCAATCCTGCCTCAAAGTCTCTGGGTAAAAATGCTCTAGAAACTTCTCCTGGAAATTATTCTATGACATCCCCTCAGCCTGCTCGGTCTGAGCCTGAGTGTCCCACCAACGCCTTCCCTGGCCCCACAACATGTAAACGGCCAGATTTAATCGCTTTTCAATAGGGTTCTCCATATGATCTAGTATCATCTAGACAGACTCTAACCAGAACTCTGCTGCCTCCGACCCACCCTCTTCGGTAAAGGTCATAGGGTGTGGCAGCTGGAATTCCCTGGTCAGCTCAAACATACTTGGTGCAACCCACCTTGGGTCCCGATCCATCATCTTCAAAAGGTGATCCAGGTTCTCTCGGAACTGGTCTTCTTTACCTTCATTTATCATCACATTTTCGTGCTCTTCTACCGAAGGAGTGTTCTCAGCAACATCCTCCTGTTTCCCAATAGGCAATCGATGTCGTTGTGGCATCTCTCTACATTTCCAAACACGAGATTTATCATGCACACCAGAAAAATTTCACGACTTCCTCAAAAAGATCTTTACTATCTACAATAACCCTTTTTCATATGCTAATTTAACAAAATTAGCACTTCAAATTCACCACCCCAACCATCCCTACCACGGGCCATGGTCCACATGGGGTAAACAACCATGCACTACCATCAAACTCACACAACATTTTACAAAACATTTTCCACTTCGTTTCAAAACATTATGTTTCATTAAACATCCTTTACCCACTTGTTTTATTTCATTCTTCTCATTATTTCTTGGTTTCATGAAATGCATGATGCACCCTACCTTCCTGCCTCACACACCCATCATGTGTGTGTGCCTAACATGATGCATGCCACCTATCTCCCTAGGTGCCTACAATGATGCATGAATGCAAATCCTTGTTTCGTTAAGGCCATGAGCCAAATAAAATAAAATAGTCACATCAAACCACATGTGCATCACCCAACAGTGAAATATCATCAACTGTAACAACACACAACCAAGAACAACATTTCCCACCCAGGGTGACTTGGGTTTTCCCTCGTACATGGGTTAGCTACTCCCAAGAACAAGCTCATTACCAAGTCCTGACACATCTTATCCCTTGGTAACCTATCCCAAATAACAAGACCTCAGATAAGGACAAAAAAAAGACCTCCTCTGACTATCTAGAAAGGTCCCTTTCCCTTCTCTTAACCTGCATACATAAAGTCTCCTCGGGTACCCAACAGCGGACCGAGCAGGGTGTGAGTACAACTCAGTAGGCCACCACCAACGGTGTCTACAAAATATCCAGTATAAACAAGTAGTGTTTGAAAAAGGAATACGAATGATAATTACCATGTAATTATTTCAGGTTCCATTGACAACTTTAGGGCCAAATCCATTGCCACTTCCATTACCATTCATTGCACACCAATTATCATCACTTACCAATTCATCACATTTCCATGGGTTAATCACATATATTATGTTACATGGGATTAAGGCTAACAATCACAAGCAAGAGGGTAAAAACATAATTATCCTGTCTCACTAGGACGAACCTGTCACGACCCGCCCTCGGGGTCCGTGCCGTGACTACCCCAAGCCCGCCTTCCATAGGCCAGGGGCTGGTGACTAGCACCAAGGCGTAAAATCCCGATAACTGGGAAGGCATTGCCTTTATAAAAGAAAACAAGCACCACAGAGCACAAGCGGAAGTAAAACACTAAGTACAAAAAGAAGAGCTGAAAAGTAAAAGGGGCCGGAAATACAAGCCCAACTGTAAAGTACAACTCGAAAGGGAAAACAGCGACTGAAAAGTAAAGCTGCTACGCTGAGATGTCCACTGGAAATCCCACCTGAAGGGTGGGTACAGATAGCTCCTCTGCTCCTCGGGTCCCGCCGTCTGCTCCAAGTATGTCCCGCCCAGTGGTCTGCCTCTGGGTACCGCCTCGTCGTATAGTCCACCTCCAGGTACCGTCCAGTCCTCGAACCTTCGGCTTCTGTCAGCACTGTCCGTCGTCTGCAACCAACACAACGAGGTGCGGGCATAGCCCGTGCAGGGGTGAGTATAACGATACTCAGTAGGGACCCCGAGACCCTCAAGGTCTCACTAAAACCAACAAGGATAAACACAAGAAGATCTCAACAGATAAACTTTACTTAGGTATATGCCCATACATATACCTAAGTTATCAAGTAACCCATCTCAATCATGAGGAAACACAAGGATTGTGAATTCGACGGATAACCACTACCCGGGTATATGCCCATACATATACCAAAGTTAGCAAGTGACCCATCTCAATCATGAAGTAAACACAAGGTCAAAAGTCTCAGCTCAAACCAGGATTTTCATTATCGAAACCGTAACTGCTGAAGAGCCCCGTCTCTGAAGTGTGTAGAAGTCCTATCACGACTCCGAGGTACTGCTCACTAACCTATGACTGCTGAAGTACTCCTCCTGTCGAGTACTGCGGGTTTGCGGCCAACTACCTGGCGCTCCGTCCGCTGAGGGTCTGTCGCCAAATACCGGGCGCTACCCAGATAGCCTACTGAGGTACTCCTCCTGTCGAGTACCGCGGGTCTGCTGCCAACTACCAGGCGCTCCGTCCGCCGTGGGTCTGCCGCCAAGTACCGGGCGCTCCGTCCACTGGGCTAGTCGACTCACTCCAAGTCGAGTCGGTCAAGCAGTCGTCAGGTCTCAGCCGGCTACACGGTCTCCGTACTCTGCACGCTCGTCTCCGGGAGGGTCCGCTCCACGAGCTACTGGTCGATACTCCAAGTATCACAAAGTCCCACGAAGAAGTGTCTCAAAGGTCCGTCTCGTCACAGGGGTCTCAACGCAACAGACGGCGCGTCGATCGGACGCCCGGTCTGTGAGTTATTAGCCTTTTCGTCCCAGGGGCCCGGTTGGTTTCGAGTGCGAACCAATCCCGGCCATATCTCAACTGTACCCCGAACTCTCATAGGGTATACTCATAGGGACCGTTTCTCATCGTGATCATCAACGCCGCTGACGGTTCGTCAGACGGACGTCCTGTCTGAAAGGTATCATCTTTTCCGTTCCAGGGGCCCGGTTGGATTTCGGTGCGATCCAACCCGGCCACTATCCAACTGCATCCAAAACTCGGGCGGAGGATGCCAAAAGTTCCGTATCGTCAACAGGAAGTCAAAGCAACAGACGGCGCGTCGATCGGACGCCCGGTCTGAGAGTTATTGGCATTCTCGTCTCCGGGGCCCGGTTGGTTTTTAAGGTAAAACCAACCCGACCGTACTCCACTTGCGTCCAAACCTCGGGCGGAGTATGCCAAAAGATCCGTCTCACTAAGAGGATCACAACGCGACTGACGGTGCGTCAATCGGACGTTCGTAGCTCAAGATATGAGCGTTTCCGCTCCGAAGGCCCGGTTGGTTTCGTGAACGAACCAACCCGGCCGAACTCAAAGTAGTCCGAAACCTTGAGTGCGATATACCGAAACGACCGTCTCGATCCAAGGATCGCGTTGCCGCAGACGGTTCGTCGTTCGGAGGTCCGAGGCTCAAGATAAGGCCAAGAGACCGAAACTGGTCCGAAACGGGGGGTCCGGGTCCGGACCGACCCGGCCCGACCCCCCCCTCAGGTCGGCCCGACCCGGGTCGACCCGACCCGGGTCCGACAGAACCGGGTCGGACCGACCCGGTCCGCTGGACCCGGCCCGGCCGGTGGCGGCGCGGCCGGCCAGCGGCGGCGCGGTCCGGCCAGCGGCGGCGGCGCGGTCAACGCGCCGCGCATGTGTCGCATGCGGGGGGGTGTAACCCCCCCTTTTTCCGGATCTCGGCCGGCCCTTTGGCCGGCCGTTTCTTTACACACGCGGGACCCACCCGCGGGTCCCGCCTCCTGTCCAAGCGGCGGCCGGCGCGGCCGGCCGCCTTCTCTTCTCCGCCGCGGCCGTAGCCGCGGCTCCTCCTCGGTCTCCGGCGGCCGGCGAGGCCGGCCGCCCCTGGTTATTCCGCCGCGGCCGTAGGGCCGCGGCCCACCCGATCTCCGGCGCCGGCAAGGCCGGCGCCCATGGCTGCTCCGCCGCGGCCATAGGGCCGCGGCCCTTCCTGATTCCCGGCGGCCGGCGAGGCCGGCCGCCCCTTGCTCCTCCGCCGCGGCCATAGGGCTGCGGCTGTTCTGATCTCCGGCGGCCGGCGTGGCCGGCCGCCTCTTGGTGTCTTGCCGTGGCCGTCCAGCCGCGGTTCTTCTTTTTCCGCCGGTGGCCGGTTTTCCGGCCGCCCTTCTTGTTCGGTCCTTGTAATATTTTCGTAGCGTAACGACGTCGCGCCCCACCGCCATGGCCCGACTCCGGCCGCGGTCTCATCCGTTCTCAAAGGCGTGGCATTATAGCGTCGCGGTTCTTCGCCGTGACCCAAACCGGCCTTTATCCTTTTTGTTCCTGCACGGTGCGACGACACCGCGACGTCTCTGCTAAAACAACACGAAAGCTTAGAAGGGGGAGGAGAATCGGCCGTGTTCGTGCGGTCCGATCTCCTCCCGTTATAACGATATCAGTTGGTCAATCGAGTATACACAACAATGAACGTTTCACAAATTTTAATAAAATTTGGAACTATGCCCAACGGATTTTCTTTCATGCTCGAGGGAAAGAAAACACATAATTTAAATAAGACAAACCCCTACCTCGATAGTCGCACGTTGACGCACGGTGTCGACGTCGGAGGAAGAGTCGTTGTCGATGGCGTTCGTCGCGGAAAACCGTCGCGGAAGAGATGACGTGGAAGAAGTTCTTCGTTGAAGAACGGCGTTCTTCGCGTTCTTCGTTGAGGTTTGAAGAAGAAGAGAAAGCTCTCAAATCCTCTCAAGAAATAAAGGGACTAACCAAAAACAATAAATTAAGCTCACTTAATTTATTAACACAACACAAACCTTTGAAATTCAAGAGTTTGAATTTCAAAACATTAATTAAACTCACTTATTAATGACATAAGTTATAACTTATGTTTACAACATTAATTGTGAGTTGGGGAGGGTTAGAGAATATGAAGGGGTGGGGTTCGTGTGGGCCCCACCACCCTCTTAACCTCCCAAGGGAAGTTGGGTTGTCACCCAACTTCCACCCAAAGGATAAAAAAAAAAACTTAAGGAAGATAAAAATAAAAATTGAAGTTAAATTTTTATTTTAACATTCACAATTTTATTTTTTTTACAACTCCCCATGTGTAAACGCAACTTCGGGAAAGGTCTCCTTAAGCGAATATCGGCGCTGCGAGTTCATCGGTGCCCTCGGATTTCAATTCCGAGCACCGGATCAAAAGTTAGGAATTCCCGCTCGTTCGTTCACTGAACGTACCCGAGCCAAACTTCAGAAATTAATTCCGGGCACTCCGGGCCTCGGAATCAGGTGCCGTCTGAAACCGCGCTCTTGTAAAATTCTAAAGAAAATTAAGAAAAAATTTCCCTTGAATTTTACGGGTCTTTACATTACTCCCACCTCAGGGCTTTACGTCCCCGTAAAGCTTCAACTCATACTTAAGGGAAACAAAGTAGTATTGAGCACGCAACTGAGCTTTACGCTCCCATATGCTCACCTGAAGATCTCGTGCTACCTGATGCGACTGAGGTGATAGGGTCAAGCGGTAAACCTCCTCGCCTACCCTGCTGAAGATCAAAAGGGTCCATCGAACTTCGGAGATAACATGCCGCCTCGGCCACATCTCCGAAACCTCATCGGGGTGAGACCGTATAAGAACGTGTTCGTCACCCTCGAACTCAAGAGGTTTCCCTTTTTAGGTTAGAACTGAAACTCAAAACTCCTGCTGCCACAGGGGTAGGTTTGACCAACTCAAGAGTGATCGGTCACACCCTCTTATGTCTGAGTTAAACATGTGCTGCCCAGGGTTTCCTTTTCGCCGACCAAGGAAAACCCATTCCGACGTTTGCCTAAAACAGTCAATCGGGGTATGATTTGTGAATCAAAACCATACCCAGATCAACGTCGTAAGGCCTCTACGCTGCCACCAAGAGATTCCAACCGAAACTCTCGCCTCGAGGTCAAATCACACCGTCGGCGTAAGTGTGATTATCGAGTCTCCTCCCAAAGGTATCTCCAGACGTGAGGGTCAAGTCTACGGCTTACCCGGAACCTCTAGGTCTGGGACATGATTCGTGGAAGGGTAGAATGATTGGTTCCTATGCCTATAGATATGGCAGCTCGTAGTAGACATAATTCGTACCCCGAATCATTCTTAGAGCTCCTGGGTCACACTCCTTGACCGCAATGCAGCTATTCTCCTCCCCAGCCTTCCTGCTCCCTGAGCCTGGCGGGGACTACTAAGTCGGGTGGTCGTAACATGTCGAAATGTACACCACCACATACTGCTCTCCAAGCTCTGCTTCCACGTCTGCTACCCTGCAGATTCATCTGTCCTTAGCACTTCCTCCTCCTGAAACATTTTACACGCCCGAGTCTCTGAGACTGGCGCTAGTCTCCTGCCTTTCACTGCTAACGTTCACAACCACAAAGGTTCTCTCTAGCATCCTAGCATAGGTAGGAATGCATAGAGGAAAAGAAATGGTTCGGATGTCCTTTAGACACACTTCGCTCAGAAGTTCGAGTCTAAAGAACTGATCACAACGTAACCAACGAGTACCAAGATTGATTGGTAAGCCACGTTGAGTGCTCTGCTTCCGACATGTCGTACTGTCGAAGCTGTAATAGCTCCAGAAAACTCACAACCACCTCCTCAAGCCAGTCCTCAGCCGCCTACGAGTCAGGCTCACTTCGAAACTTGAGGGATATCTGATGCTAAAACATAAGTAAGGCACTAAGCCTGTGAGTCTCTGCTACCGGTACCGCCGGTAGTGTCTGCTGACCAACAGGTAGTGACATAGCTGGCGCTCTACCCATAGGTACTAATCCAGGTATCGGTTCGCGTACCGAAGCCTCGTTACTATAAGGACCAACCTCATGGTCACTCTCTGGAAACACCTGGAGCTAAGATCATCATCCGCTCTACTAGTATCCAAGCTAGGCGTAGAACTCTAGCATTCGTCTCCATCCAGTCCACTGCTGCCTGGGAAATCTGTCTCGCCTCGTATCCTCAGAGGCCTCTACTGCTGGAACTCGTGCATCGCGCTCTGCTAGCGTGCACCGTCAGCTAGTGGCATCTGCTGCCTAACGGGTGGTGGTGCTGCTG
The DNA here is from genome assembly GCA_963277665.1 of Viscum album. Classification (NCBI taxonomy): domain Eukaryota; kingdom Viridiplantae; phylum Streptophyta; class Magnoliopsida; order Santalales; family Viscaceae; genus Viscum; species Viscum album. The sequence continues at coordinate 899,835,938 of OY728120.1, forward strand.
GTACACCACCCGAAGGTGCCAACACTGAAAAAGGGCCCTGCACTGGAGTCTCGCCGCTCGGTGGGCCATCATGAAAGAAACAACGTAACACGATCAAACGATTATACCTGGTGAGCTGACCTGGTTTGAGCTGTTTTAAGGGGAAAAACCTTTGAAATCACACACGCAATCAGTGTTTTCGTGCACAAAGTCGGAAATCAGTTGTCAGGGTCCTGGTGTATGGATACGTCGGCCGCCCGCACCAACACTGGACTCCCTGAACTGAAAACCACACTCGGTACTCTCAACACTATTGCTTCACAGAAAGAGACATCAGAGTTATAAGTTCTGCGGTAGAACCGAACTCCTCTGATACCAATTTGTCACGACCCGCCCTCGGGGTCCGTGCCGTGACTACCCCAAGCCCGCCTTCCATAGGCCAGGGGCTGGTGACTAGCACCAAGGCGTAAAATCCCGATAACTGGGAAGGCATTGCCTTTATAAAAGAAAACAAGCACCACAGAGCACAAGCGGAAGTAAAACACTAAGTACAAAAAGAAGAGCTGAAAAGTAAAAGGGGCCGGAAATACAAGCCCAACTGTAAAGTACAACTCGAAAGGGAAAACAGCGACTGAAAAGTAAAGCTGCTACGCTGAGATGTCCACTGGAAATCCCACCTGAAGGGTGGGTACAGATAGCTCCTCTGCTCCTCGGGTCCCGCCGTCTGCTCCAAGTATGTCCCGCCCAGTGGTCTGCCTCTGGGTACCGCCTCGTCGTATAGTCCACCTCCAGGTACCGTCCAGTCCTCGAACCTTCGGCTTCTGTCAGCACTGTCCGTCGTCTGCAACCAACACAACGAGGTGCGGGCATAGCCCGTGCAGGGGTGAGTATAACGATACTCAGTAGGGACCCCGAGACCCTCAAGGTCTCACTAAAACCAACAAGGATAAACACAAGAAGATCTCAACAGATAAACTTTACTTAGGTATATGCCCATACATATACCTAAGTTATCAAGTAACCCATCTCAATCATGAGGAAACACAAGGATTGTGAATTCGACGGATAACCACTACCCGGGTATATGCCCATACATATACCAAAGTTAGCAAGTGACCCATCTCAATCATGAAGTAAACACAAGGTCAAAAGTCTCAGCTCAAACCAGGATTTTCATTATCGAAACCGTAACTGCTGAAGAGCCCCGTCTCTGAAGTGTGTAGAAGTCCTATCACGACTCCGAGGTACTGCTCACTAACCTATGACTGCTGAAGTACTCCTCCTGTCGAGTACTGCGGGTTTGCGGCCAACTACCTGGCGCTCCGTCCGCTGAGGGTCTGTCGCCAAATACCGGGCGCTACCCAGATAGCCTACTGAGGTACTCCTCCTGTCGAGTACCGCGGGTCTGCTGCCAACTACCAGGCGCTCCGTCCGCCGTGGGTCTGCCGCCAAGTACCGGGCGCTCCGTCCACTGGGCTAGTCGACTCACTCCAAGTCGAGTCGGTCAAGCAGTCGTCAGGTCTCAGCCGGCTACACGGTCTCCGTACTCTGCACGCTCGTCTCCGGGAGGGTCCGCTCCACGAGCTACTGGTCGATACTCCAAGTATCACAAAGTCCCACGAAGAAGTGTCTCAAAGGTCCGTCTCGTCACAGGGGTCTCAACGCAACAGACGGCGCGTCGATCGGACGCCCGGTCTGTGAGTTATTAGCCTTTTCGTCCCAGGGGCCCGGTTGGTTTCGAGTGCGAACCAATCCCGGCCATATCTCAACTGTACCCCGAACTCTCATAGGGTATACTCATAGGGACCGTTTCTCATCGTGATCATCAACGCCGCTGACGGTTCGTCAGACGGACGTCCTGTCTGAAAGGTATCATCTTTTCCGTTCCAGGGGCCCGGTTGGATTTCGGTGCGATCCAACCCGGCCACTATCCAACTGCATCCAAAACTCGGGCGGAGGATGCCAAAAGTTCCGTATCGTCAACAGGAAGTCAAAGCAACAGACGGCGCGTCGATCGGACGCCCGGTCTGAGAGTTATTGGCATTCTCGTCTCCGGGGCCCGGTTGGTTTTTAAGGTAAAACCAACCCGACCGTACTCCACTTGCGTCCAAACCTCGGGCGGAGTATGCCAAAAGATCCGTCTCACTAAGAGGATCACAACGCGACTGACGGTGCGTCAATCGGACGTTCGTAGCTCAAGATATGAGCGTTTCCGCTCCGAAGGCCCGGTTGGTTTCGTGAACGAACCAACCCGGCCGAACTCAAAGTAGTCCGAAACCTTGAGTGCGATATACCGAAACGACCGTCTCGATCCAAGGATCGCGTTGCCGCAGACGGTTCGTCGTTCGGAGGTCCGAGGCTCAAGATAAGGCCAAGAGACCGAAACTGGTCCGAAACGGGGGGTCCGGGTCCGGACCGACCCGGCCCGACCCCCCCCTCAGGTCGGCCCGACCCGGGTCGACCCGACCCGGGTCCGACAGAACCGGGTCGGACCGACCCGGTCCGCTGGACCCGGCCCGGCCGGTGGCGGCGCGGCCGGCCAGCGGCGGCGCGGTCCGGCCAGCGGCGGCGGCGCGGTCAACGCGCCGCGCATGTGTCGCATGCGGGGGGGTGTAACCCCCCCTTTTTCCGGATCTCGGCCGGCCCTTTGGCCGGCCGTTTCTTTACACACGCGGGACCCACCCGCGGGTCCCGCCTCCTGTCCAAGCGGCGGCCGGCGCGGCCGGCCGCCTTCTCTTCTCCGCCGCGGCCGTAGCCGCGGCTCCTCCTCGGTCTCCGGCGGCCGGCGAGGCCGGCCGCCCCTGGTTATTCCGCCGCGGCCGTAGGGCCGCGGCCCACCCGATCTCCGGCGCCGGCAAGGCCGGCGCCCATGGCTGCTCCGCCGCGGCCATAGGGCCGCGGCCCTTCCTGATTCCCGGCGGCCGGCGAGGCCGGCCGCCCCTTGCTCCTCCGCCGCGGCCATAGGGCTGCGGCTGTTCTGATCTCCGGCGGCCGGCGTGGCCGGCCGCCTCTTGGTGTCTTGCCGTGGCCGTCCAGCCGCGGTTCTTCTTTTTCCGCCGGTGGCCGGTTTTCCGGCCGCCCTTCTTGTTCGGTCCTTGTAATATTTTCGTAGCGTAACGACGTCGCGCCCCACCGCCATGGCCCGACTCCGGCCGCGGTCTCATCCGTTCTCAAAGGCGTGGCATTATAGCGTCGCGGTTCTTCGCCGTGACCCAAACCGGCCTTTATCCTTTTTGTTCCTGCACGGTGCGACGACACCGCGACGTCTCTGCTAAAACAACACGAAAGCTTAGAAGGGGGAGGAGAATCGGCCGTGTTCGTGCGGTCCGATCTCCTCCCGTTATAACGATATCAGTTGGTCAATCGAGTATACACAACAATGAACGTTTCACAAATTTTAATAAAATTTGGAACTATGCCCAACGGATTTTCTTTCATGCTCGAGGGAAAGAAAACACATAATTTAAATAAGACAAACCCCTACCTCGATAGTCGCACGTTGACGCACGGTGTCGACGTCGGAGGAAGAGTCGTTGTCGATGGCGTTCGTCGCGGAAAACCGTCGCGGAAGAGATGACGTGGAAGAAGTTCTTCGTTGAAGAACGGCGTTCTTCGCGTTCTTCGTTGAGGTTTGAAGAAGAAGAGAAAGCTCTCAAATCCTCTCAAGAAATAAAGGGACTAACCAAAAACAATAAATTAAGCTCACTTAATTTATTAACACAACACAAACCTTTGAAATTCAAGAGTTTGAATTTCAAAACATTAATTAAACTCACTTATTAATGACATAAGTTATAACTTATGTTTACAACATTAATTGTGAGTTGGGGAGGGTTAGAGAATATGAAGGGGTGGGGTTCGTGTGGGCCCCACCACCCTCTTAACCTCCCAAGGGAAGTTGGGTTGTCACCCAACTTCCACCCAAAGGATAAAAAAAAAAACTTAAGGAAGATAAAAATAAAAATTGAAGTTAAATTTTTATTTTAACATTCACAATTTTATTTTTTTTACAACTCCCCATGTGTAAACGCAACTTCGGGAAAGGTCTCCTTAAGCGAATATCGGCGCTGCGAGTTCATCGGTGCCCTCGGATTTCAATTCCGAGCACCGGATCAAAAGTTAGGAATTCCCGCTCGTTCGTTCACTGAACGTACCCGAGCCAAACTTCAGAAATTAATTCCGGGCACTCCGGGCCTCGGAATCAGGTGCCGTCTGAAACCGCGCTCTTGTAAAATTCTAAAGAAAATTAAGAAAAAATTTCCCTTGAATTTTACGGGTCTTTACAGAACCCCCTCATGATAATCATATTCTCACCTCGAAGCCTCAGTCCGTGTGGATGCAACCATATCCTCACCTCGAAGCCTCAGTCCAGGTGGATGCAACCATTAGGAGAATAGATCATCAGTCCTCATTCTTAACCCGTGCATTTAGGGTGGATTTCAGAGCATCAGTCTTCACTCGACCCGTGGGCATAGATCCTCAAGTCATACCCCACTCTACCAAGCCATGTGCACATGGTTACATATGAGTAACCATCAACCCACCATACCATTTCACTTAGGCAAACACCATTCACAAAAAAACACACAGGAATTCACATTATGCCTTAACCCATTAACACCTTACCATTTCACATCATTTAACCATTCACCCAATTCCCATGTGTTATGCTTATCTCACTAAGAATTAAACACTAAACCCATAATCCATCACATTATGGTCTTTATTCAGTTTACACATTAACCCATTTAACCCGTTAATCATTCCCATGGATCAACCATTCAACCCATTCCATATAACCCTTAGGTTATTACCAAGTCTAGGTGTGTCACCTAACTTCTATTCCAAGTTCAACCAAACATGCCAACATATTCATCAAGGTTGCTACCCATTATTGCAACAAGGTCACTTGTTCAATCACATTCCCTAAGTCCGGGAAAAGCCGGCACATCCCATGGATGGCCCCAATTAGGTCAAGTCATTCCCAACGTATCCCAAGGGGATCGTTAGAGTTTCCATTTACCATTTTAAAGAATAATTTATACCAAAACATATCAAGGTCAATCAAAACTCACCAAAGGAAACCATGTGCAAAACCACACATGCATAAATCCATCATAAGACTCTGGGATAACATTTATAGACCACCTACCTAAAAACCGCAGTTGAACGCACTCTCAATCAATTCCTTAGACCTTGATCTGGCCAACCTTTTGGGATTCAACCTAAAACTCACCCAAAATATAGGTTTTTAGAGCTTCGGAACTAGAGGGAGAGAAGATACAAACCCTAAACCAAAAAGAGAATCAAAGACAGGATTAGCCTTACCTGGAACTTCGATTCACATCCAACAGCACCAAAAAAACCTTAGAAATGAGGGAGATCGACCTCTTGGATCTCTTGGGTGATTTGGTTCATTCCAAGGGAGAAGATGGAGGAATGGAGAGGAAATCTCAAGTGGGATCTTAAAATCCTGGAGTGGAAAACTTGTAATTTCTTCCAACTTTAAGAGGCCGCACAGTTTGGCCACACGGTTTAACAAACTGTGCGCAAACCGTGTGCATGTTACTATCTGGAAGAAGAGGGTTTAACAGTTTACCTGGGCAGGCCGCACGGTATGCCCTTGTCGTGCATAGGTCGTTCGCCATGTCCTGTCTTGCCCTGCTTTCTTTTCTTCCATGCCACGAGCCCCTGAAACACTCCCAAGGCCTCTCATACTTTCATAAGACTTCCCTTGAAACCCGGAACATGGGATTCAACCAAAACATAATGAAAACATACCCTTCCAAAAACCAGGATCTTACACTTATGATATCCTATATTATGAAAAATTATTTTAACCCAGGACATGATAATTTTATCTCATATAACTATGACTTGTAATTGGTTTTTATAGGTTCTATATTCTTATTCATTATAATGTTTCATAATGATATTTTTATTTAACCGCAAACATATCCCTCATGAGTGTCTATAGATATGTTTAGTCTTAGGCCCACTCATTTTTAACTAGTTACAATCATGTTAATACCTAATACAACATTTTTAATGTTTAAACCCATTGATAAAATATATTCCATAAAAACATTCACTTACCAATATCTAGATAGGGTGTATTTTGTAAGAAAACAATGCAATATATAATTTTCCAAAACATTAATACATTATTCTATACATTAAATTATCCCCTATTTTTTTCAAAAAAATCTCTTATTCTGATCTCCAATAATAACTAAAACTTCTCTGATACCATCTAAGGTGACTCGATCAAAACATACATAAAAATGATGTCATTATAGATTAATATTTAATAAATATCATAATTATTCATACATAAATACTATAAATATTTAGATTATTTAGTGACTAGATAGATAATAAACTTATTTATTAATGGATACTAATAATATCCCACAAATAACTATATATTAGTACCAATAAAGGCATATCATACTTAGAACCATCCATCAAACTATGTGTAGTGAAAACTTATGAAAGGAAAATATTATATGCTAAGTAAGAGTAAACATAGTAGAATTCAATCATAAGAGAATAATATGATCATATGGGTATTATAAAATTATATAGTTTATGTTATCAATGCGCAATATTCATACCCATACATGCAAGGACCATGAACTCCAAAATCGTTTCATACCCAAAATCATGATCAATAAGGGAGTCAAAGTACTAATCATCATTCAAGAATCATAACATAGGAATGTGTAATCATAAGAAAATTATATCATAATATTTTCAATGTGGCTACATTATATCATGTCCATGAATTTTCTTCTTATCATATCTTGAAGATATCACACTCAGGTATCAAAATGTGAACATAACTATTCAAAATCATATCCATGCATAAAATTTTGAGCATAGTTTGAAGAAATCATAATCACGCATCAAAATGTGAAAAAATATATTCTTAATTAGGTCCATGATTATAATCATCATATCATGATATGTCAATATCACATTACCCAATGCATTGGAAGGTGTTAATGGGAACATCTGTTATATAATCATAATTTATTCATATGTATCCTACAAGGTTATAAAATCATTAATCACTTTTTCATAGATTAATCCAATAGAATGTAAATGGATTTAATTAGGAGCCCATTATCATAATCAATTCCCATGAATAGAAACAACAAGTACAATATCATTAGATCATGTTCCCAGTTAAAAATAAGTAACATGAAATGATGTTGTCATAAATGAATATACCTTAAAAATATCATGGGTGAATTTCTTTTGCAAAAATATCTTTATCATTTGGAAATTACATATTTAAAATATAAAAATTTATGAAATATTAAGAAAAAAAGTTCCATTTAAAAGAAACATTGAAACTTGTAAATCATGATTAAATTAAAAGAATAGTTGTAATGGTGTTAAAAATAGTTTATGTGGTATACGATAAAATGAATACTTTTCCTGCAACTTTGGAAAAAAAATCATTCATAAAATTTAAATAAGATTCATTTTAATAAATTTTATAGGAATTAAAACTTCGATAAACATAACTTCAATCATTAGACAACAGAAATAAAATTATTTAATATATTTTAAAGTGAATATGGAAATGTAAGAAGAGGATTCCCTACTAAAGAGGAAATAATGTCTATTTTTCATAAAAAAATTCTTTATCATTTTAAGTTTCTAAAGAGGGGAAAATTATAATATTACATGAAAATTTCATGAATAACTAGAGAAAAATAAAATATAAAGGGTTTAACTGATAATATCTATATAATTTAATTCAATATAAATTTATCATAGGCAATACCGAAATGAAATAATATTATAACATAATCCCTTACCTCAAGTCTCTTTAGGATTCATACATTTTTAAATATCCTATATAATAATTCTATATAAATTATACATATATTCTATAAATATATTAATACATAACATAAAATTTATCATTCCTTCATAATTTCTAATTATCATTTTATTAATAAATTCTTCAATAAAAATGATCATTCTGGTGAAAACTAGTATGTTTTCCAGGCATATTTTGGTTTGATGATTCTAGTACATTCTCCTTTGTCATGGTTTCATCATATCTAGAATCATAATCATGAAATAATTATCATATATTTTCATCATAAAATCCTTTATAATTATTCATATTAATTGGTGATGAAAAACTAATCAAATAACTTCATGGAAGTTGTAGTCCACATATACTCATGAGCGACGTTATAATTTTATAATGAATGGAAAGGATAGAAGGTAGAGAGGATATTATAATTAATTAAATATAATAATGAAATAAATATCATCTATAAACATTATATCTATCGTAACAACCAACCATGAGGGGATATGGTGAAAAACGAAATACATCACTTTACGAGGTTGTAGTCTGGGCGTACGCATGAATAATACTTTCATTTCCCATTTAATAAAGAATAATATGAATAAATGATTAAAAATATAAAAAATAATATCTCATTACACTGATAATATAGAATTAATAATGTTGTGATGGATACAAAAGTAATAGAAATGGTGGCAGAAGAAATAAAATTAAAAGTACTCAGTTAAAAGTTATAACTCTTCATTGAGAACCCACCTTTAGCTTGCACCTTAGGAATTGAATGTATGGTATTACATTAAAAATTGGAACTATAGTACATGTTTATGGATTTTTTGAAACTATATGGGTAGATATTGTACAATTTAAGTGGATTTTAATATGTGTAAAATATAAGAGTGTGAGTTCCCTTTTATAAGTGAGGGAGAGAACACACTTGGATGTTATCAAAAGATTAAAATATATTATTGTCTTATTCAGGAAAAATGATTTCAAATGACTCATATTCAAATATGTTATGATAATGGGTCAAAATATTACCATTAAATGTGTTTTATATAATTTCAATGTAATTTTAACTCCTACCATATTTAGTTTTAACCCTTTAAATTTGTTTTAACTATTCCTTAGTAATTAACGTTCTTCCAAAATTAATATTCATAATTAAAAAAATTAAAGTGGTATAATTATTAAAAAAATTTCATGATGATTACTAAAATATATTCCAATCTATCAAATTTAATTTCTATTAGTGACATAAATTAATTTAGAAACAAACCCATAATACATGATGAAAAATATTTTTCCATACAAATGCATTTTTAAGTATAAAAATTATTTCATACCAAAACTAATCATAATGTAAATTATAATGAAATAATTTGAAATAATTTTAATAAATATTATAAAATTACATTTTAAAATCAAATTGTAACAAAATTGGACTTTTTATATACTTCAACCAGAATGATAGTTTTTTAAAAAAATCAGTATTTTCTTATGATCCATTGAAAAATTATTCATTTTAGAAAAATCCCAAAATATGATACATTGTTAATTTGGATATTTGTATTTCAAAAATTATTTTTTATAAAATTAATTTTCAAAATTTGGCCTAAATTAATCATAATATCCTCACACAAAACACAATAGAAACAATTTTTTATGAAAATAAATATCTAATGCATAAAATTACATTACTAGAAATTGAGTACATATTTATTATGTATTAATAATAATATTATATAAAAAATTGTAATTTTTGTTTTGTAATGTTTTTATTCTTTTCAGTACATCCAATTTAATATTTATATTATAATAATATACTACATCATGGTTTATTTAGAATCAGTGTTGTGTGTAAAGAATTATATCAATGAAATAAAATTTATTTAAGGATAAATATATAATATGGTCATAGGCTATTAATGTAGTGTCATGTATGTGATGGAAAATCTTCATCACAAATAATCATTCTATTCTAGATCATTTGGGGATAGATCATGGAACATTTCAATTATTTGGACTTTGAAAATCCAATGCCTTCTCGTAATACCAGTTTAATAATTTTCTCAAAACTATTTCTATAGTTTGAAATAATTCAAGAGATTATAGGGATACATGGAGGAGAATGGGTTCTAATAAATGTTATATTTCTCTATATATAGAAAAATTCCAACCAGATTCATCATTAAATATACATCTATAAGTTTTAAAGAGTATTCATATCTAATTTTTAATAGAATTACAACACTAGATTCTCAGATAAAAATGTGAAGTCATATGTAAATCAAATACACCATATTGATTTTTTCAAAACATTTACTATATAAAACTATCATGTATTGAACCAACTTATGTTCCTAAGTATAATTATATTTTATTTTTAATAATAAACTTTGGATTACATTGAAGAATTTATTCATTTAGTCTTAGGTCATCATGACTCCAATGAAATCAATGTTTATATTTATTCCTGATTAAATGAATGAATGGATTGGATCTCATCCTACATCCATGTTGAAGGAATTTGTGGAAATAAAGGTATGATGACATGAACTCAAAGATAAGTAACCCAAAAGAGTGGACAAGTATGAAGATCATATGGATGTTTTGAAAATTATGTGGGCTAAGATAAAATATCATGTTTAATGACTGATGGTATAAGAGACCCGACTGAGGAATTGGTTAGGGCACCCTGATCCAACTTCATCCTTTAAAAATATATAACAATATTCCACTATCATTTAGAATGAATGATACTCAAATTCGTGGTTGACATGGAGTTTATTTTGGGACCGACATTCATTAGAGAACATTTTATAACCAATCAAATCATTATAGAAATGAAAGGGATTATGACTATCATAGAACCCATTTATATAAACATAAATATCTACCCTAATGATTTCTAAGCCAATGTTCATGGTATAGAGGCCTTAGTTCACTATATGGATAGATGAAATAAAAAATAATGTTGATATCCTCATAAGAGGTCAAAATCATAGGTATATAACAACCCTAATGTCCATTATTATAAGTAGTGACATCAAATATCTATCAAAAATTATTATGATTCATCGATTGTTATTCAATATTAATATTCTTTAATTATATAAGGCTTCTAATTAAATATCAATGAAGTCATCCTTCTCCCCTGAGTATAATATTAATGAAGTTTCAATCATGGTCGATGATGAATAAGGGGAAAATAATGATTTCATTGATACTCCATCCAAAATTTCAAAGAAAAAATAATAAGGACCAACCCCATGGAGATCTTTTTATCACTAACTAAAATAAAAATAAATCCACATCCTTTAGTATTGGAAATCTAACATTATGAGAAAGAATAAGTATAAGCTACTCATCTACCAAATAATCAATCATGTAATCCATGACATTTTATGACCTCATATTATTAATGACTAAGACATGTGATTTAATTTATTTTTTTAGTACTCATTGAACTAAAGTAATTGGTACCATATACCTAATCTTTACTAATAAATAATCCTTTATTAAGATATGGTATTTAGGTATGTAATATAGTTTATCGATAGATGATTCTGATAGTAAGAAGTCATACCATGATCCTTTCATATGTATATCACCCAAATTAACATATTATATATATAAATATAAATATAAATATATATATATGTTTGGAATTATTCATAGATTTAATTTCAAAACTAATATGACTTGGAAGAATATTAGTGGATATTAGTGAAGAATAGGTTTCAACTGCTATTCCACAACCAAACACATTTTTCATCATAATCGATCCAAAAAAATATCCATGAGTCCCACAGATCATGAAATGAAGGAAAAATAAAACCACAAATTATCTTATACAATGCCTAGATGTAAACTAATTGTAATTGGAATTAAAATACATAAAACTAAAACTGATCCATTACTTTTGGTTGTCATAGTTTTATTGACTAAAATGATGAAATTTGAGATTTTTTCTCACTATCTCAAATAGATTTCACTTTTTTCATCTATGGAGAATGATCAAAATCTATTCCATCAGGGTTATCCCTTGAACTGAGGGATGTTGGCCTACCCTAAGTGATATAAGGGCTGAAGTGGATAGTTGTTTTGACATTAAACCCTTTGAGTAATTTTGTCCCTAAATGTGTGGTGGTGCCCAATGATGAATTTAAATTAAACATTAAATCCATCACTACATATCATATATATATATGTAGGAAAAAAAGCATGGAAAAACATATACACCATGATTACCCAAACTCATATAGAGAATTTAGGTATCTAGAAGGGGTGTATTCACTGGTAGTTAATTATCCTTGGAGTTAGTGGATTTGAATATCACATATGCCATATTTCTAGCAGGTACATAATAGATAAATGGAAAAAAAATTAGAATAATTTTTAGAAAATGTCATTGAATCAAAAAATTGGTATAATTTTCTAAGACTATATCCTTAAATCAATGTGAATTTAAAATTGAAAAGTATAAGAATTCATAACTTCAGCCATTCATTGTCTAAGAAATGTCTACCGGAGATCAGTTAAAACATCAATTGGTAGTTTTTTTAAATGAACTCAAATATACACATTAATGATTGACTATATTAAGAGGATAAAGAATATCCTCTAATAATGAGTAGTGAAACTATTGAAAACGGTGGATATTGGACATACAAAACTAGTAATGTTTCTAATGGAAATTAATTTTCATCGATAAATGTTATCTTAATTAAATAAATATACTGAGAAAATGATTTTAATTATATATCATCACAATGTTAAACCCATTTATAACATTATGGAACTTAAATAGAGGCTATAACCTGTAGTTATTCCCTCTATTTTTATGGTTAATTAATAACATATCCCCCATTTTAAACTGTTTTGTTCATAAAATGAATATGAATAAACTTATTTATTTTTCAATTAGGAATGAGGGTGATTTTTCATGTGGATAGGGATATAATGTTATCTAAAATATTAATGATTGAAAATTTCTATGAATTCATATATCTATATTTTTATTCACTCTGATACTTTTTATAAACATGAGGGGCGTAGCACAAAAAATCAATTGAATTTATTTGACCATTAGAAGTGTTGAATTAAGTAAATAATGATTTAAAACGTTTGATTAAAGGGTATAATTGATTAATATATTTATTATCCTTTAGATATGTATAACTTAATAGGTATAAAAAACCATATGGGGTGAACATTTTTCCTTACCATAAAGTAAGGTTAATCTATTAGATAAAGGATATAGTTTTTATTTTATATAATGTGTGTACAATTGATCCAAAATAAGTAGGAATCATGAGGGAACATGTTCCATAATCATGATAAAATGTCATTAATTTCTAAAAAATTATGATTTACTATAGAAAATTTGTAATTGGATGGATATAGGCCACCCATTTTGGGGTCACACATAACATCACCTTATACCAAGGTTGGCCCATTCAAAAAAAGGGATCATAAGGGGATGATTTTTTCTAGAACATGTCCACAAGGGAATATATAGGTGGATAATATGGGGGTAAAATATGCCATTATTTTGATTTTTGGTTACTCTATTAGGTTATTAAAAGGAGAAATACACAAAGGAGTTAGAACCATGAAGTAAATTTAGTGAAAAAGGTGGAAATCTCTAAGAAGGTTTGACTGCCCCGAGGATATGACACTATTCATTGAGCACATTTTCAAGGTGAATAGAAAAGATATGAAATACATTATATGGATATAAGTATTAGGTGAAGATAATAAATTTATCCTGAAATGTATGTAAAGGGGAATAAGTGAAATTCATACAGTTTTGACTGATGTAAATAGAGTGAAAGGGTCTGATCTAATTTTTTCTTAAACCAAGGGGGTCTAACTTGTATATCTTGGATTTTAATAGTGATAAATATCAATATATATAATATTTATTCATTTTTTTAGTTTTATACCATACTTTTTTCAATGATCCCATTAAACATTAGGATCAATAGTAAAAGAATTTTATTTTTCACTGAAAACCCTTTTTGGGTTTTTAGACCGATGATCTCAATATATTTTTTATATTTTATAATAATTTAATATTAACTACACGGTTCTTTATAGATTAATGGATTATATCTCAAACCTAGATGATGAATCCTTGTTTAAGGTCATAGATGTCAAACAAAAATTTCATGCAATTTATGATGACGCAACATGGAATATATCTCAACAATATTTGAATACCCAAAAGATGAGATAGTTTTCCAACATGAATAAAGTAAAACAAACATGAATAAGGACTAATACTGGAAAACACAAACTTTTTTTGGTATATTTTTTGTGTGATTTTAATTTAAAATTGTAAATCTTGGGGAAACTATGATTGTAGTTTAATGTCATACAACTCATACAGAAGTGTGACTCTTAGTTAATGGTTGTAGATATCGAACTAAATTATCAGGTGGATTATTCTATAAATACATATAACATGATTTCAAATATAAGTTCATTATGATAGGATATAAATTAATCATATTTTCTAATATTTACATCATACTATTCCCAAATATTTAAAAATTCATTGAGTTTTTAGAATAAATGAAATTTGAGTTCCATTTAAAAAGGTTTTGAAAATATTTTTTAAATATAAATAATTATGGAATTATTGGTTATATTTGAATTTTAAAATAAAATTAATGACTTGATTATGAATTATTATGTTCTTAAGTACTTAATTTAGATTCTGAAATTTGGAATAAGATTTGTAGTTCCCTAGAAGAATCTCGAATCACTATGTGGAAATGATGAAAAATGTTAATCTTTGGGAACTTCATATCTCCTATATAGAGTTCATTTGATATCTATATATATCCTTGAAAAAAAAATTCTACCAATTCCTTTGTGGAATTTATAGAGTGGATTCCCATGAATTAGTCCTATATAGAGTTCATGCAGACTGAGCTCTTATTTAGAGTTCCAAGATTTGTGACATATCAAGACTTGGTGTTGACATAGATTATAATCCATCCACATAGAGTCACTGAAGCAACAAAATTTTTAAAAAGTTCCAATGTATAGTTTCAATGAACTCTTTTTCAATCCTAGTCATGTTTTCAATAAGCCATATAGAGTTTATGCCTTAGAAAATTTCTTCCTTCTATTGTGAAACAAGTTAAGAACACTTGAACTATAACTAAAAGAAATAGACTTCCACATTAGCATCCATGAAATCCAACCACTATCTTCTATGTAGAATACATCAAATAAAATAAATTGAATTGAATAATAAATTTTTTTCTAAAATAAGGATGATTAAAATGAAATTAATGGATATATTGAATATTTGGGGACTATAATGATAGAAGTTTATATTCAATATTCAAAGGAGAAAAAATCCCAAAGGTTTTACCATGATGTTTAGGAAAGAAACCATTAATCTATTAAAATGAGTATGAGGATAACAGAAGGGGAGAGTTCTTGTGGGAGGCTCATAGGTTGTTACTGCTCACATTTTCTATTGTTATTCCCTTTTGTTCTTCATTTTAATTTTTTTCTTTCTTAATTACTATAATTAATTATTCTTATATATTCAATTAATGTACCCTATGTAGGGTTAGTTCTCAAATTATTGGAGGAGGTAAGGAAATATTTTGTAATTTCTGAGTCATATAACATTATTAAATAAAATTATCTCTTTTATTAACTGACTTCTATTTTATATACAAGTTATTAATATCATATATGATTCTATTTAGTTTTAAATATATTTATTTTTTTATTTCCAATGTTATATAATCCATAATATCCCTCCACTTAGTTATAAACATTATATGATGGAGTAGGCTAATGATTATTGATGAAGTGATCAATGATTGACAACATTTTTGGAAGGGGTAATGGAAACCATTGTTTTTATAGAAGAATAAGTTCTGATCTGGTACCAAGAAATTCAATTAAGAGTGATTCACTAAAACTATCACACCCATAAGAATGAGGGTAGAATAAGATGAGATTTTATATGGGAACATTCTCACCCACACCATTTAACCATTTGTGAGAGGGGAAGCAGTTTTGGATTCTCTAACTTATCATTTAACCAAATTATGAGTATAATAATTTAATCTATTAAGATAAAATTGAACTTAGGAAAAGAAAACTTGATTATACCCCATTTATATTATAATATGTTTAATATATTATTTCCACATATTAAACAAAATTAAAAATATTTAATGAACCCACTTTCTATAAGATTAAAGGAATTTGATAACTAACTTGTTTTCACTTCTATTAGTAGACTTCCCTAGTGTTTCCACTTCTACAATATTTTTACAATATAAATAATTAAATTTATCACTCACTGGAAATAGATTTTATAAAAACATAGATTCATTTCTATGGAGGAAGTTCAAAATATCTAACTCTAAATTACATTTGTATATCCTAAACTAACCAAATTTACACTTTTTATGTACAGATAAAAAGAACCTTTCTATCCAAACATTGGTGATTAAAACTAGAAACTAAATTTTTGGAGAATTCCATGTAAGATACTAATGAGGAAACAAGAAGTCATCGTGAGCCCAACAACATGATAGGAACATCCGGCCTTTCAGTAAAATCTTCACTACATGCTCCTTCTCCTTCATTAAAAGGGATGGAAATGAAGCAGCCCATCACCTGGCTTCATTCAGCACGTCCAGTGTGAATCATCTTTGGCTTGACCACTTTCCTTCTTGGTTGCATAACTGTGTAACTTCCGACCTTCGTGATTTATATATCATCTTCCTTTGTCAAATAAAACTATATCATCCACATAAAAGTGCATATTTTTTCTTAATGGTTCTTAATGATACAATGTATCTCTATTTTATAAGTCCATTTATCATTATTTTATCTAAAAATATATCACATGGTAATAATACACTCCTTAGGGTTCCCCAAGAGTGGTAGATTTCTCATCCTCAAGGGATATCATATTTTTGAATTTCCCGTAGTACCCATATGTGAAAGTGAGGACATAAAATCCATTTTTTCAATATTAAATAATTATATGATTGGTATGGAAAATTTTTCATGTATATATTATTTATTCTGATAAATAAATTATATCCATACATTGATTTATTAATTTATCTTATTTGGGAAGAAAATGTTGGTCAACCACTTAAGGTGTTATACTTCTCAGACGAATTAGGATTTGATCATCTCATCTAAATCATCTTCCACCAGTGTGTTGTGAGAAGGATACAACCCTTTTTACTACCTATTTATAACAATGGTGATTAACTAATAGACCTAGGTGATGGAAAACCACATGAGGAGAAAATTTTGAATTTTCTTCATTTCTCTACCTAAAGACATGTTGGTGATTCATGAGGAAAGTGATGTGATGAATTTTCTCATTGGGATTCATGTTTTTACTAATTATAATAAGACATGGATATTTTTTGATTCAAAACTTAACTTTTATGATATCTTCAATATTTGTAGAGGCACCTTCTTCAATTTTGGTAGGGGAGGCTTTATTATCATCTTCATTAGAGGAAATAAATGATGGAAAAAGAGTTTTCATGCCCCATGAGACCATGTGAATTTCAATAGGATTACCCATTCCCTATTTCCTCATTTTATGACAAAATTTTATTTAATAAAAAATACAATGGATTTGTTGAATGAGTATTAGTCAAACCCATATTATGATATATATACTCAAATCTAATGTCAATGCACATATGATGCTCATTGTGACCTCTCATTTCCTCGATAGACAGAGATGGTTTAAATGATTCATTTTCTTATTCATAATAAGATAAAATGTAATTCTTTGGGTATTTTCCCTTTCTTAGAATGATTTGGTGACTAAAAAAAATAAAATTTTATCACATGAATAAAATGGATATAGAGTAACATACATATCTTTATATAATTATAATGAATATAGAGGTAAACCACCAATCCATTTTTTTCCAACTATATTATCTTCTCCATTTAATGTTATTTCCCCATCACCTATTGCTATATAGAATCAATATGTCCAAGATTTTTATGATGAAAAAGGGTATTAGACACTATAAAGTACTAATATTGTCTCATCAATGAAATAATTCAATAAATTAAGGTATGAAGTTGGTACTAATAAATATAGATAAAACCATGTAATTCCTAAATAGGAATTGAACAAAGTGTCTTGATAAGCCACAATGAACATTGTATCTTTCCCATGATACCCACATTGGGTTTTTAATTTGAGCTTCCCAAAAGGTATCCATTAACTCTTCTCATTAATTATAATTTTAAGATAAAACAAATTAAATAATATTCCTTGTATCATATGTGGTGGAGGGTCTTGGCTAATATGAGGTTATTCCTAGAACCATTATACGTAATATCCTAATGTATGAAAATGTTGTTTAGATTTTTAGATATATATATATAAAGGTATGATGTTCCCTTATATTATTTTCTCAAGGTATTTTTCCATAAAGTATATGTATGTGTAGAATTAAATGAATCTAGTCTCAACATGATATGCATTAGTGATGATCACATAAATTTAAAACACCTAAGGATTTGAATTATATTTTACAATGAATTCCCTAATCTCATTGAATAAATCTCAGTTGTCTATGAATTGTTATAATGAGGAAAAATAGTGAGGTGTTTTATCTTTTAATATATTTCTTTCAATAGACTTTGTCTCATACCATTTCCATGATCATGGGATTGAGGCATAGGGGGATGATGGGTTTCAAATAATGATTCCCCTAAGGTTTTTAATAATGGTGAACTTATTAGATGTGAGATGGGGTGAATGAAATTGATTTTATCTATTCTTGAATGGTTGGGAAGTATATTATTCCACTCTTGGAATTTCATATGTAGTTGACGTCGTTATTGGTTGATTTAGTCATGACTTTGTGATCACATTCACATGAATTACTAAATTCTAAATAATTTTTTTGGCAAAATTTTATACATTATTTATTAGAACATAATGGAATTAAACATTACCATAAGAGAAGTTGTTGAAACATGTTTCACATATGATTTTGTACTCTCTATAATTACTTAGACATCATCTATAATAATCTAAATAAAATTGTTAATGAAAAAAACATTGGATCATGTATCCAAAATTCTTATGGTAGAGGAAATAAAATAAATAACAATTTCGACCTATTTCCATAGGATTCATGATTTCTGGTAGTCTGATCAAATTATTCCTTATTGAAGAAATGAACCACCATAGAACATATCAATATGAAAATAATATATCCTAAGTTTTATAGAATAAAATTCATAATTCCCTTTTTAATTATTCATGTCTCTCATGATTGGATTAAGGTTTTATGATATTTTTAGTGAGTTCATGTAGGCGGAACATATTATAATTTAATTATATTAGGGGATGGAGCTATAAACACAATTAGTTTAAGAGGAATGGTATCTAACTATGAATTTAATAATAGTATTTTGTATGATAAATGGTTACACAGAAATATTACATAGGTTCAATGAATGAAATCCTTTTAATATTATAATTTTTCATTGAATTATAGAAATATATCAGGGTACTTATGTAGGATTAGAATGTTATCCAACCTATATTTCATGATTTCTATAAATAATAGAAATTTTTTTCAGGAGATAACCTATTTAAATTTATGCCACACATTTTTTTTCTAAATATTTCACATGTATTAGTGTTGGTTTTGGAGTTTTGAATTGAATTGAGTAGGATTTATTGGTGGTTATAATACCAAGAGTCTCACCAAAACTTCCCCTATAATATGGTGTCCTATGTGTATCTATTTTGTTTTACCATGAGGTGCTTCATTCCTTGGAGTATCCCATGGAGCAAGGGGTTTGGTGTTATGTGAAGTAATGAGTAGGTCCCTCACCGTGGTGCATCCCACTAACTAATTTTTTCAAGACTAATCCTTTCAGCCTAGACCATCACATGCATTAACCCTTATAGCTTGTCATGGTGATGAGGGGGGAAACAGTTGGAAAATGGGTGACCCCAAAGACCCTATATGGGAATTTAGAGGGGATTTTTTCCCTACATGATTGAGGAACCAATGAAAAAAAAGGGTACCTGATACATCATGGTCTCAACACATTGAGTGTTTTACATGGGCAACCCCATAATGATAAATGGAGGGGGGAAGCCCCCTATCAAGGGTGTTTCATTAGGATTTTACATGTAGTGGGGAAGATCATGCCATGGATGGTCACTCTAAATAATTATTTCACTAACCATGTTAATATCTACACATATTTTTCTTTCTCTTATTTTACCTAGGGACCATTAATAGGTTTTAGGGATTTCTCAAACCCCTATTCTCAAACAAAACCCCTTCCACACTTTCTATTCTCCTTACTCTTTAAGCATGGATGATTTCATTCTTTTTTCTTCAAGGAATAAATATACATTAAATATTATTAGGATGTTGAGGTAAGTCTATCACTCCATCCTTTAACATTCTTCCTTTATTTCAAAACCTATCATTCTCATAGAAGTCGTGTCCTTTAATTCCCTAGATTTGGGTGATTTTCTTCATCTTCATTTTAATACATTTAGGCTTGAATATGGGGTTGGTATTATATGAGTGGATGAATATGGATATATTGTATGTGGCCTTTAACAAATCCCTTTATTGTATCACTGTTATATTAATGTGAGTGATGTGTGGTCACTCTGACATGCTGCACCCTTGAACTAAAATATAATCAAGTATTGTGTATCCCTAATTCGTGAAATTAAAATTCACCATAAATAATTTGTGTCCCATTGGTGTGTGAAAATTATAATAGTTAAAATTGATTAAAGTGTTCTTGACCTTATAAATCATATGGGTAATTAGGGGGGTCAAAGGGGTGTATCGAATTTATATGAATGACCATGTGGGGTGGTATACCTAGGATGTGATTTCAGATTAGGTAATCATGATTTTTATGAGGGCCATAAAAATTGAAATTAATGGAAAAATAAATTATTTATTATGTTCTTGGAATGTATTTTTGAAATACCAATTCGATTTGGAGATGAATCATGATACATTTATTGTCTAGGGTAACCCCATAGGAATCAGATTGAATGTACGACACTTTCATTTACAAGGTTAACCACTTGGAATCGACAAGGACTTATGATAATATTATTTCCTATGAAAACCCCTAGTAATAAATGATTACACTGGATGAAACATGGTAATCATATACTTTTAAAAATGGATAATGCTTTTAAGGTCGATCCTAGGTCACTGTGGAACCTAAGGATTGACAATATTTAATTTATTTCTATTTTTACCATTATTTAGTTATACAATCAACGTTAAATATATAATAAGAGTTTATATGATTATAGATTACATTTTTGATTGAAAACATAGTTGTACTCACACCATGATGGGGCCCCCATTTGGTACCCAATTAGACATTATGGTTTCATGAAAAGTAATTGGAAAGAGACCTATGATTGATTCTTGATTAGGTTAGCTGGTATGTGGGGTAAGGGAGGTGTGACCATGCTATGACATAGAACCAGTTTTTAGGGGTGTAGTTTTATATTTTCATTATTTTATTCATTTTTTATGGTTGTATATGTGATCTACCCATAGAGGTTACATTTTGTTATGTACGACTACCTAGAAATTTATGGTCACAATTTTTATATAACATGGGTTATGTTCATTTATTAGATCTTGGTATGATTACTATTTATTACTCTACATGGATATAAAAGCTAGTTATTATTTCCATTATCATTTCACTGTGATAGGTGGATAAAATTACCCCACCATACCACCTTAGACTCTCACTACTAGTTGGAAACATTTTTCATATGGTGAGGCAAGATTGAGGTCAAGTAGTAACTATATCCCCTCCACTGATCAATGGTCGCACTCTAGGAAATTTCACAATGTGATATAATATAAATATAATTATTATTATTATTCTTGTACGGTGGACATGAAATAAGGTGTTTTTATAACTTGGTACAAAACTCATGTTTGGGAGTGGCTTACTTTCATATGAGGAAAGTTCACTTTCCAGGGAAAGGATTTCCATTTTAGTTTTCATTTTTATTTTTTGAAAAAATTTACCATGATTGATTCACATGATATTAGAATTTTTGATTTATTGTATTTACACTCTTAGATATGAATGTAAATAGGCCGTGTATTCATGCTTTAGACCAGGCGGGTATTATTGTTTTATATTTTTTATGATTTTTTATGATTCGTTACATCCCTTGTGCCATTGATTTAGTTATTTAATGTGTCAAAAAAATTTATATGGCAATTTTCTGTATAATCATAGGGTGGGATCTTACATAATAGATTATTATTGTTTTTGAAATTTCATTATATGATAATTTTATTAATTATTACAAGGAACAAGTAATTGTAAATTCTAATTACCGCTAATAATATTTTTTTCTTTTTTAACTTGTAATAGATATTTTAATTTTCCATGCCTCAATTGGAAAAACTAAGGTTATAGTAAAATTGAAAATCATGATAATGTGAATCCTATATCTATGAGTGAACCCAATGTTTATATGGTTTTTACCTTGTGTATGGTAATATAGAGCAAGTGAGAGTTCCTGAATTTTAATGTTCTTATGATATTATATGTAGAGAGTAGAAGGATGTTGTTCCAATTATTACTTTCCATAAAATGTGATATCATGAGATGAAATAGTAATGCATTATAAGGAATGTGTTTGGAATTTTAGAAAAATTCACTAACGATTTCATTTGATTGAGCACTAGGAGTTTGGAGATGAGCATTATCGATAGGTGGTTGGGTGAGATCATCCTATAGAACTGAGTTAGGCTATAGATATTCAGCTCTGATAGTGCATGTTAGACATCATTCAATCAATAAATAGAGAGGATCCATGAGCTACTCCTATAATATCAGATCTTACCAGGGTATTCTTGGTACAACATACATAATTTTTCACTTAGGGAGGAAAGTCCCCAGGAAGCTATGTTCTTGCTATATTCTATTTAGATATTATTTAATCATCTAGTGATTCCACTATAAACGAATATTACACTATCTATTTATATGTTGTGAGGCCCAGAAAAAAATGGTGGGATGTTTTAGTCAAGTAATACAAGTACATTAGTTTATCCTGATTACATTTCTAGACTATGTTTCCCAATCAATTCTTTTAAAAGCCCCTATGGGAAGAAAAGAATTTAATGTTCATGCACCATATGAATTGGATTATTCCGGTGATGGAATATATAGAATATCTCACTAACCTAGAGGATTTCCCCCATATGATGGAAAGTGATGATGTAGGAATATCAAAACTATTTGATGATTTGATGAGGTATGAAGTATGATTTTAGGTCATTTTATATCACATTATATATTTTTTGGAGGTCATGAACATAGTTTTTTATAAGAACCTGTGATAATATAGAGGATCAGGGAAGATGGTTTATAATAGGAATACTGGTGCTGGGTATTCAAGAAGAAAGTAGATTTTTTTATATTTCACACCACAGTGGTGGTAGGAAGAGAATAAATGGAATTAGATTATCTATTATTTCTCATGGTGGTAGTTTAGTTAATTTTCATCAGTGTGGAATATTTGGCCACATTTATCCTTAGTACGGAAATACACCTATGGATACAGATCAAGTAAAAAACTATGGCACATACAGAGGTTCCATAAGATACCTTTGTAGTTCTCATGTGAAAGGGGATCTAAATAGGTATAGGATTATAGAACTATATTATCTATGTAAAGGGTGCAGTGTAGTTATAGTTCAACAATCCATTTGGAAAGTGGTGATGGATTGAGTGTCTAGGGTTAGGGGAAAAATTTTAGTAGGGTGGTAAATCATAGGGGAGTTGGGAAATAACTCAGGGATATGGTGTGGGCCAGCTACACACTATTTTCCTACCCCTGCATATTATGATGTTAGGACATCAATTGTATAATAAATTATTTTGGTAGATTCCAAGATAGATGTTTCTATGTTTTACATATGAGGTTCACATAATTTCTATGTTTCTTAGTTTTTTGAGGGATTGGTATAAGCCATAGGGTAGCTATATGGTTTTAGTTCTTTTAAAACACCATTGAGATTGTGATATCAAGAAATTAAATTATATATAGAGTGTTCCCTAGGGGTTAGGGCCTATATGATTCTTTTGGATCTCCTTATTTTGGAGTTGAAAACACTTGATTTGATTATTGACATGAAATGGTTAGTATAATACTGAGACCACATCCATTATTACTTTAAATGTTTCTCTTTCATGTCCCCTATAAGATAAAGTTACATTCGTGTTGGAGAATGGGATATTTTGGTAGGATATGTAGGACATGGTCACCAATAGCTGAGAAGGATTAAATAACAATATAATATTATTGTATTAAATGATAGGGGAATACAGTATGTTGTTATTCATCCAATTATAAATATTTTCAAATACATATTCCCTAATGATATCTTAGTATTTACACTAATGATAAATGTGTAATTTACCATTGATCACATGACAGATGAAAGTGTATTTGTATTCCCCACTAAAAGATGGATCATTTTGATCTATGAGAGAGTAAGGATCAATTAGAGGGTTGGATGATAAGGGATTCATTAGGATGTGAACATCTCTTTAGGATTAATTTGTAATTATTTCAATAAGCAGTACGGTTTGTTTGGGTTTTTTTTCAACTATCAGAAATTGAATATAGAAATATTTAAAAATTGGTATCCACTTCCTCATATTGAAAACTTTTTCAATTTCCCTATAAGAGACCATGTATTAATAAGATTAATTTGAGATTAGATTATCACTTGTTGATGGAATGACCTTTATACATACCTTATACTTCCTTTAGGGGTACGTATAGACTATATGAGTACTTGGTGATGTTTTTTGGCCTGATAAATGTTCTGAATGTTTTTATAGGATTTATGAATAAGGGTTTTCACTCATATGTGGAAACCTTCTTGGGAATTTTTTGATGAAATTATTGGGTACTCTATATTAATGGAGGAGCACATGATTTCTTTGGATATCATCTTAGGAACACTTATGAAGTATTATAATTATACCAACTCTCCATGTGTAACTGTTTGATTGACCAGGTCCACATCTTCAGGAATATTGGGACAGAGGATAGAGTATCCATAGACCCTAAGAAGGTTAAAGTAGTCGTCTCTTACATTTGACCCAATAATGATTTTATATATAAAAATATTTTTGTTTATGGGTGGTTACTATAAGAGGTTCATCAAACAAAAATCCCAATTTATCCTAACAAATAAAAGTACAAACTAAAAAATTAATGATTTTTTTTCAGCCTGATACTTGTGAGAGCACTTTTAAGGAGTTAAAAGGAAGATTGACTACAACCCTAATCCTAACCTTATCTGAGTTCAATATGAATTATTCCATGTAATGTGATTCAGTTGATATTAGACTAGGATAATCCTTGAATTAGGGAGTTTATGTTGTCAGGTATAGGCCTAGATAGCAAAGGACATATGTGTGGAATTACCCTAAACATGAATATGAGTTTGAAATAATAGTTCATGCCTTGAGATGTTAGAGACATGACCTATTAGGTGAGAGGTTTGTGGTGTATACATACTATAAGAGTCAAAACATTACATTATCATAGATGGACCTAAACCTTAGGTAGATAAGGTGGGTATATTACCTCTAGTATTTTCACATTGAGATTCAATACACCCCTAGGAAGGGTAATGTAGTAGCAGATTCACTAAGCCAGAAGTGACATGTTCATGTAGTATAGGAGTCTAACAATTAGTGGCAGTCGATGGACCTATTTTCATAAAAACATTTGATTGTTTTAGATTACATTGGTTGAGATACCATTTCATTATTATTCATTAATTCTTTACATGTAGAAAAAATAATGAGTAGGAAATTATCTTATCCGAAGTGTTTATCCCTAAGGGACAATATTTATGGTGGGTAGTTGCATCTAGTCTGGATCCTTAACAATGATGATATCCTAAATGATCATAGTGATTTATTGGTTCAAATGGACATTCATGATGAGTATATGAGGGTTTTCCATTCCTATAAGTAGGTTATACACCTAGTAATGACTAAGATGTATCTATACAAACATAGGCAATACTAGTGTTTTGGATGAAGAAGGATGTCATGGGTTTTTTCATTTTGTTCTCCACCTAAAAGTAGGTTATGGTTTAGTACCATCAAACCACTATAGTAGTTACCCATTCTAGAGAAGAAATTTTATAATGTCACTATAGATTTCATGATAGGGTTCTTGAAGAAACCCTAATCAAATTATTTAGTTTGAGTGGTTGTGGAATTACTGACTATTCTGGCTCTTTTTCTACCAATACGAGAGGCTGTTTTTAGTAGAAGAGTTTTGGATGCTCTATGTGAAGGAGATAGTTTACTTAGATGGGGTCCCTTGGAGAATTATTTTGGTTAGAGTTAACCATTTTTCATTGTTTATTTAGATGTAACTATATAATGTTCTTGGTCATAAGTGCATTTTGAATAAGCCGTAGGTTGTCACGGCCCTCAAAATAATATTTATAAACCTACACTAGTATAGTAGTGAAGGGTCTAACCCAAGGGAAGGTAGGTGAGTTTTCTAAGGGTTTATTTTTATTTAACTCCATCGTTGTTAGCAGTGAAGCGAATGTGCATCTTTTTAGTGGTTTTTTACTTTATAATTTTTTTGTACTTTTCCTTAAGAAAGAAATAAAGATAAAAATGTTGACAAGAAACTAAATCATTTACTAGTATACTGATGAACTAAAAACTATAGTAAAACTAACATAAGAGAACAAAATACTAAAATAAGGCAGCAAGATCGAAGGAGCAGATCAAATGTAATACTCGATAATTCTAGACTACTGGTTTAAAATATATCTTCCCCACTCCACTCTATTGGATCATACCTCATGAAAATAGTGAAAAAGTCTCCCACTCCAGAAAACTAAACACACAGATGAATGACTTAAGGATTTATCCACTCCAAAATCATTCAAACTGCTTGACAGTTATAAAATTATAACATTTGGAAATAAACTTGATGTAAATTACCAATGTCACGACCCGACCCTACCCGGGCTCGAGCCGCAACTACCCCAAGCCCACATCCATAGGCCAGGGGCTGGCGACCAGCACTGAAGGCACAATAACTCGGGGAGGCCTTTGCCTAAGTACCTGTACACACACACGTAGCACACTCAATGCAAAAGTGGAGAGTAAAAAGAAAGAACAAGCAGAGTAAAAATAACAACTGCTATAAATATAAACCACAGATGTGCATCGACCTCTAAACAGTACAAAGTACAAGCTGAAAAGAAAAGGGGAAGAACACACCCAACCAAAAAGTGCCACAACCTGGAAACAGGTAAACAAAAAGAAACAGCTGACGGGTCTCCCACCTGGAACCCGGTCATGACCACCGCACGCGGTCCAAGCTCCCGAACTCCTATGCTCCACTGAGGTCACGACCAACCTGTCTGTCATCTGCAAGGGCACACCAAGTGCGGGAAAACCCTAATCTGGGGTGAGTATAAAAATACTCAGTAGGATACCCCGAAGGCTCGAGGGAGCAACAAAGGAGGTACCGAAGGGTGAGCAGTAGAGAGAACAGGAAAAGTAGAGGAGTACAACTGAAAGTTAAGTAAAGAGTCCATCTCAACCCAACAAGAGAAAGGTAGAAGACTCATCCAAACACAAGGAGCTAGAAATGGTGAGAAGATGAACTTCTCATTGAGTCTTCTCTACCTATAGAAGGAGAGTAGACTCGTCCAACCATGAGAAGCTTGACACGGAAATCACGTGGCATACCCCGCGCGTCTTCGCCTCTCCTGGAAGGAGAGTAACCAAACCCATGAAGTGGGTACTAGAACAAGGTATATACATATCCTTATGATAAATCAAGAATCCCGAACAACGTCGTAAGGGGATCTCCGTCCCGTAGCTCAGCCTAAGAAAGAGTATCCAACAGTCCTAGAAGAAAACACCATCGACGCCCAGCATCCCGCACGTCTGCCCCGAACCGCAAGACAAGGGGCTCAATCACCACACCTCGACACTATTCGCTTTGGGTGCTACTGAATCGCCCGCATAGTTTTAGGTCACGTCACAAGGACGCGTCTCGGTGGGGGAAAGCGCTCCTCGTACTTGAGAGTTCTGGGGGAACGTTAACCACAACTCGTCAATGCCCCGCAGTCGAGAGGTCTGCTCAAAGTCGACAGGCGACCCCCTGCCTAGCCTCGCTGGAGGATCCCTGGAAGTCAGCGGGTTCCCACTACAGGGAGACCGGGAATGTCGACGGGTGCCACACTGCCCAGTCCCGTAACAGGGTAATCCACTGGAGGGCGACCCGGCTAAAGTCAGCGACGTGACCACTGCCCATCCCAGCTGGAGGTAACCCGGCATTGAGGACCAGTGCCCAACCCAGGTGGAGGTAAGCCTGGCATCGGGGAAAACTGCCCAGCCCAGCTGGAGGTAATCCCGACATCGGGGACCACTACCCAGCCCCGCTGGAGGTAAGCCTGGCATCGGGGACCACTGCCCAGCCCCGCACGAGGTAAGCTCAGCATCGGGGACCACTGCCCAGCCCCGCTGGAGGTAAGCCCGGAACTAATCTAGCCATCCCTGCTGGATGGTACTACTCGGTGAACACCGCTGTACTGGCCATCCCTGCTGAATGGTAACCCTCTGGCGAGCCCAGCTCGAAACAACCTCAGCCCTGCTGGAAACAACCTCAGCCCTGCTGGAAACAACCTCAGCCCTACTGAAACAACCTCAGCCCTGCTGGAACAACCTCAACCCTACTGGAACAACCTCAGCCTTGCTGGAAACAACCTCATCCCTACTGGAACAACCTCAGTCCTGTTGGAATAGCCTCCTGGGTAGAGGATCGGTGCCCTCGTAAAGTGTTGGTCACACCGAAACCACATGCTCTACCAGGGAACACAGAGAAACGGGAGAAACTCCCCAGGCCTCACAAGGCTATCCCGCTCCAATCCACTGAGTCACTGTCGAAGCGGACCGAGACACCTCATCCCAGAAAGTGTGGAAAACGCCCACGCTGCACGAACACCCGTAGTCGCATACGGTGTCACAGTCCGGTGAAAGGGCATAGTACTAAAACCCCTCACAGCCGAAGAAGCAGAGGAACCAAACCATCTCTGCCGGCCAAACCATCGAGAACAGGACCAGGGGGAGACCACTCAACCCTACTGGTCAGACAAAAGAGCACCAGGCCAGGGGAAACTCCACCCTGCTGGTCAAACAAATGAGCGCAGAGGGACCCTCTACGTCATGATAGGTCAAGTACACAAAACAGATCACGTCACGCATGTGGGGACCACACGACATGTGGCCCCAAGTCAACCCCAACTGAGCACACAAACATCCTCAGGTACAAACAACCACACGTACGTCCAAGCACTCCCGTATACTCCCAAAGTATACCTCATTCCAGCCCAAAGGCTATCGTGCACACGGCACCCAGAGTCAACGCGAAGGCGTGATGTAACAACTCCACCTCAAAGGCCCAGGCACGGTCAGCCACATCTCATGAACCATTTACATCACTCTCCCAAGAGTGCGCGATCACACGCCAAGGGTCCGCTACAAACAAGGTAGGGCGAACCACCACTGGAGCACCTTCCATGCTTTTGATGTTAATAAGATCACACAAGAAGCTCCGCACAGACAAACGGATCATACCGTTGTAATCCTCGTGAAAAAACACACGAGATCGACTACTTACTCGCCTCAAACGGATATCTGAAGAAAAAGTCACCAACACTGCCTCACGCCCGAACGGCATCCCGTGATCCCGAGCCTCGGTCCTGAAAACAGTCGGGCGCATCACACCATTGCGATCCCCTCAGGAAAACACGCCAAAAGCACTACTCACTTGAGTGCAACGGATATCCGGAGAAAAAGGTGCATCCTGGCGCACCTCACACGAGTGGTGCCACGTGGGAACCGCATCCTGGTCCTGAAACTCAATGAACGGATCGTACCATTGCGATCCTCTCGAAAAAGAACACAAGAGATGGACTGTTCTCTTGTCCAAAACGGTCGCCCAGTGATAAAGGTGGAAAATTCACCGCCGACGCCCAAACGATCCTCGTGGGACTCGCACCATCGTGCCGAATTAGAGCGGTCAGATTGCACCATTGCAATCCCCTCAGAAAAACATCCATAAACGACTGCTCACTCGCCCCGAATGGGCGCCAGATGGAAAAGTTGCTAAACGCTGGGTGCAGCTCAAAAGACGGGTCGTGGGGCCCACACCTCAACTCCAAACTCAACATTCGGAACCGCCCTGGAAACTTCTGACTCAGTTCCAGGGTCACAATGCTGTAGACAGCACTCAAAACAGATGTAAGATGCATCTGCGCCGCCCAAAACAAGGATCTCAGGAAAAACGCTCGTCCACTTAAAGACGTGTCGCGCCTCCGAGGACTATCGTTTTGGGAATTAAAACTTCCAGAAACCATCTCAAAATATTCTCTTCGTCCCAAGGAACGCTTCACCGCTGACGGCTCATGAATCTGACACCCAGGAAGACATTTACAACTGTTTTAAAAAAAACGGACATTATTGGGCCAGGCCAGTTCGGCCGGCCCACTCTCCTGAACCGGCCCGCGGTCGCGGGCCGGCCTTCCATGCCCGGACTGGGAGAAATCCATTCCGGATTGCTTTTCTCCCACGAAGACCCACCGCGTGCGGGTCTTGTCTGTCGCGGGGTCCTGAGGACACCGACCCCATTGTCTCCGCGTCAACCAGACCAGGAGGGTCGGGGCCTCGTCGCCCGCACGCCGCGCTTCGTCGGCGCCCTGGACACCCCCCGACCTCATACGGATGCCCCCCCCCCCCCCCCCGCCCTTGGCTGAAGGCACGCCGCACCCCGTCCTTGCCCATCCGCTCCACTGGACATTCGCGGACGCCCGCGGACACCCCGCTGCCGCGCCACCGCTCGAACCCGCCAGAAACCGAAAACCCGCCAACTTCGGCGGATGATTGCGGACGCCACAGGGCTCGGAATTCGAATCTGAGAGATGCGTTGGAAAGTAAATTAACTATACTACACATTAATGGTCTTTTATCGAAGTTTTTACAAGGAATATATAGTGAAAAACGAGCTCAAAGTAGGTACGGGAATAGAAAATGCAAACGACAAATCCTACCTCGTGGGGCTTCGCCCGGAGCTTCGCGTCGATCCGCCGGCACCACTGCACCTTGCTGGAGCCACCTCGCCAGACTGTATCGCCAGAGATAGAGGAGGATAGGGAGAGGAGGGGATTCCAGGGGGAAGGGGAAGGAGAAGAGGTAGGTGGGTGTGTTAAGCGTTTAAATAGAAAACGCTTAACCTCCCGCCCATCGGCCCGAACCCGAACTCCTGACGGGGTCGCGGTTAAGCCTCCCTTAGGGTAAAGACCACCTCCCGAGAACAATGGCAGTCTCAGAATTGTAATCCGATACCCCATTCAAAAGTTATAAAATTTAACGTCTGAAGCCGCTAAATTACGAAAACGCCCCTGGGGCCATTTTTCACAAACGGCCCGCGCCCACGAAAATTATACCCCTCCTAGGGTAAACGGCACGCTCCAAAATCAACGGTGCTCTCGGTTTTCCAATCTGAACCACCGTTTAATAGATACTAGTGTTTCACCATTAAACGAATTAATTAATTTATTTAATCCGTTTAACGTTCCAGAAGCGGACGAGGGGTCCAAACATCCCACGCTGACATGTTTTATGTCATTCCTAGGGTAAAAATCCTATTCCGGACCCATCCGTACACTCGGATCTCTGATCCGAAACTCCGTTTAGGAGTTATCCCATTTATTTGGCGATTTCAGTGTGAACGCACTGAAAATTTAATTCCGGCCACTCCGGGGCTCGGAATCGCACGCCGTCTGAAGGTGCTGCTCTGGAATATCATCAAGAATATTCCAAAGTCTTTCACAGAAAAAACTGGGTTCTTACATCATTCCCTCCTTCAAGATTTTCGTCCCTAAAAAGCAAAACTAGGGAGCAACACATGGTACTAAGCCCACACTTGGCTTTCCCATACCCAGAAGAACCCACACACAGCTTTGTGTCACTGCACAAAAACCAAGGGATTGATCTGTTCACGCATGGTCAGCCCTTTCCGATGTCGTGCACCCACTCTAGACTTCGGGGTTAGGGAAAGGTGGTAGGGTACCTTGCCATCCCTTCACACGGTCTCAAACGACCCAAAGGCCCTTGGGGGTAACTCACCTCCCCGACCAAACCTTTACGTCGCACGCCACGACAGGAATCACCGCTTGGGAATGGGACAAGGCCCAGTGATTCCCTCCTTCATAATATCCATATGGTGGAACACCCAAGGATATCTGGTCACGCAAGGTTCCACAGTCGATGCTCTCTTACATGCTCAAAAGGCGAAGGAGACAACACCATCGACTAAAGGAAAAGGTCCCACACCTTTTTCCTTACCAACACAGGGTTACACCCGACGCCCTGCGTCACCCTGGTAACACCTCAAACAAGGAGCAGGGAGAAAAGACTTTCACACGCAGAGCCTAACAATTTCACTACAAAAAAGGTAGAAGAGTTGTATGGCATACCTCTCATCACCTCATGATCTGAAGGATTATAGACATCCAAAGCTCGCAGCTGTCCTCGGTCCCAACTGTCAGCTCCCGGAGCCTAACATGGACCACCTAGTGGTGATGGGAAGACCTCGTAACGTCGTCCCCCACTACCAGATCCTCCCACTCCTATGCTAGCACCAACTCTCTGGGTACTACTCTGAACACGGTGCTGCCTCTGTCGTGGTGGTGCACCTGCTGCCTGCCCGAAGCTCTTAGCAACTCGGGTCGGGCAGTCTCGTGCCAAGTGACCTCGCCCGTCACAAGCATAGAACCGACTCTCTCTGGGCTGCACTGGTGCCCTCTGGCGCCACTATAGTGTACGACCATGCCCCTGAGTACGATTTTCAGAAAGCCACCTACGTCGAGGTTCTGCTTGCCGACACCCACTAGTCGCGGCAGATGTCTCGGCTCCAACGTGATTGCTGCGACCACCAACACTAGAACGTGACAGGAAGCCCTCTGTCACCAGCACCTGCTCTAGCACCCCGGCATAGGTGGAAATTCCCAAGGGTACTATGACAACATGGATCTCTCGGCAGACACCCTTCTCAAACTTCCGCGCTCGGAGATTGTCGTCATGGACCAAGTCCGGGTAAAAGCGTGCACGGTCTGCTAAACTAGTCGCGTACTCGGCCATCGTCATCCCTCCCTGTTGAATCTGCAGGAGCTCCTGAATCTGAACAGAGCACAAGCAGGAGGGAAAAACTCCTCATCAAACAACAACTGGAAGTCGCCACATGAAAGCGACGACTCGTCAAGAAGCTGAGTCACCAGACTCCACCAATGTCGAGATGCTCCAAAAAAAAGTGTGTCTACCAAAGCCACTCTCCGATCTGTCGGCGTCTGCACAAGCCCAAAAAGGCGAACCACTGCCTCGATCCAAACCTCTGCTGCCTGAGGGTCTGGCTCACCACTGAACCTCAGCAGTCTCTGCCGCTGGAACTCAGGGAGCACGCTCAACCTGCGCTCAAGCTCAGCCTGCTCTACTAAAACTGCGTGCTACTCAATAGGTGGGGTTGCTACTACCGGCCCACCCGGAGAAAAGGGGCTCACATGATGGGTCCTGGACTGTGGCCTCGTAGCTCACAGGGTCGTCGTCACACACCAAAGCTGGTATCTGGGCTGGCTGTCTTGGCGGAGACATCCTGAATATTATCAAGGAGTGTCGCGGTCAGATGAGCATACATGTATATACCAATAACAACAACGATGGGGAGCTAACTCAATAAGGACAGTCAAGACTCGGTCCTATGTGATGCACAAACAAATTTCCCTTGCAACAAGTGTCTCAGCATGCAAAGTCGACAAGCGGGTTATCAGGGTCCTGGTGAATGGATACGTCGGCCGCTGCACCATCACTAGACTCCCTGGCCTGAGAGCCGCTCTCGAGACATGTTCACACTATTGCCCGAAATCCCAACCAATTCCTCTTTTAGGGACGTTCGCACAACGTCTCAAGGAACAAACCACCTTTGATACCACTTTGTCAGGACCCGACCCTACCCGGGCTCAAGCCACAACTACCCTAAGCCCGCCTCTATAGGCCAGGGGCTGGCGACCAGCGCCGAAGGCACAATAACTCAGGGAGGCATTTGCCTAAGTACCTGTACACACACATGCATCACACTCAATGCAAAAGTGCAGAGTAAAAAGAAAGAACAAGCGGAGTAAAAAAGAACAACTGCTATAAATATAAACCACATATGTGCATTGAACTCTAAACAGTACAATGTACAAGATGAAAATAAAAGGGGAAAAAACGCACCCAACCAAAAAGTGCCACAACCCGGCAATAGGTAAACCAAAAGAAACAGCTAACGGGTCTCCCACCTGGAACCCGGCCACGACCACCGCACGCGGTCCATGCTCCCGAACTCCTATGCTCTACTGAGGTTACGACCAACCTGTCCATCATCTGCAAGGGCACACCAAGTGCGGGCAAAGCCCAAGAAGGGGTGAGTATAAAAATACTCAGTAGGATACCCCAAAGGCTCGAGGGAGCAACAAAGGAGGTACCGAAGGGTGAGCAGTAGAGCGAACAGTAAAAGTAGAGGAGTACAACTGAAAGTTAAGTAAAGAGTCCAGCTCAACCCAACAAGAGAAAGGTAGAAGACTCGTCCAAACACAAGGAGATAGAAACGGTGAGAAGATGAACTTCTCTTCGAGTCTTCTCTACCTATAGCAGGAGAGTAGACTCGTCCAACCACGAGAAGCTAGACACGGAAAGCACGTGGCATACCCCACACGTCTTCGCCTCTCCTGGAAGGAGAGTAACCAAACCCAAGAAGTGGGTACTAGAACAAGGTATATACATATCCTTATGCTCAATCAAGAAGCCCGAACAACGTCGTAAGGGGATCTCCGTCCCGTAGCTCAGCCTAAGAAAGAGTAGCCAACAGTCCTAGAAGAAAACACCATCGATGCCCAGCATCCCACACATCTGCCCCAAACCGCAAGCCAAGCGGCTCAATCACCACACCTTGACACTATCCACATTGGGCGGCACTGACTCGCCCGCACGGTTTTAGGTCGCGTCACAAGGACGCGTCTCGGTGGGGGAAAGTTCTCCTCGTACTTGAGAGTTCTGGGGGAACGTTAACCACAACTCGTCACTACCCCGCAGTCGAGAGGTCTGCTCAAAGTCGATAGGCGACCCCCTGCCCAGCCCCGCTGAAGGATCCCTGGAAGTCAACAGGTTCCCACTACAGGGAGACCTAGAAATTCGACGGGTCCCACATTGCCCGGTCCCGTAACAGTGTAATCCACTGGAGGGAGACCCGGATAAAGTCAGCGATGGGACTACTACCCAGCCCAGCTGGAGGTAACCAGGCATCGTGGACCACTGCCCAGCCCAGCTGGAGGTAAGCCCTACATCAGGGACCACTGCCCTGCCCAGCTGGAGGTAAGCCCGGCATCGGGGACCACTGCCCAGCCCCGCTAGAGGTAAGCCCGGTATCAGGGACCACTGCCCAGCCCTGCTGGAGGTAATCCCGGCATCGGGGACCACTGCCCAGCCCCGTTGGAGGTAAGCTCGGAACTGCTCTGGCCATCCCTGCTGGATTGTACTGCTCGGTGAACACCGATGTACTGGCCATCCCGACCGGATGGTAACACTCTGGCGAGCCCAGCTCGAAACAACCTCAGCCCTGCTGGAAACAACCTCAGCTCTGCTGGAAACAACCTCAGTCCTTCTAGAACAACCTCAGCCCTTCTGGAACAACCTCAGCCCTGCTGGAACAACCTCAGCCCTACTGGAAAAAACCTCACCCCTGCTGGAACAACCTCAGCCCTGCTGGAACAACCTCCTGGGTAGAGGATCGGTGCCCGCGTAAAGTTTTGGTCACACCGAAACCACAAGCTCTACTAGGGAACATGGAGCGACAGGAGAAACTCCCCAGGCCTCACAAGGCAATCCCACTCCAATCCACTGAGTCACTGTCGGAGCGGACCGAGAAACCTCATCCCAGAAAGTGGGGAAAACACCCACGCTGCACGAACACCCGTAATCGTAGACTGTGTCGCAGTCCGGTGAAAGGGTACAGTATTGAAACCCCTCACAGCCGAAGAAGCAGAGGAACCAGACCATCTCTACTAGAAAAACCATCGAGAACAAGACCAAGGGGAGAGCGCTCGACCCTACTGTTCATACAGAAGAGAACCAGGCCAGGGGAAACTCCACCCTACTGGTCAAACAAACGAGCGCAGAGGGACCCTCTACGTCGCGAGTGGTGAAGTACGAAAAAAAGATCACGACACGCATGTGGGTCCCACAAGACGTGTGGCCCCAAGTCAACCCCAACTAAGGCACAAACATCCTCAGGTACAAACAACCACACATACCTCCAAGCGCTCCCGTATACTCCCGGAGTATACCTCATTCCAGCCCAAAGGCTATCGTGCACACGGCACCCAGCATCAACGCGAAGGCGTGACATAACAACTCCACCTCAAAGGCCCAGGCACGGCCAGCCACATCTCATGAACCATTTACATCACACTCCCAAGAGTGCGCGATCACACGCCAAGGGTCCGCTACAAACAAGGTTGGGCGAACCACCACTAGAGCACCTTCCATGCTTCCACTATTAATAAGATCGCGCAAGAGGCTCCGCACAGCCAAACGGATCACACCATTGTAATCCTCGCGGAAAAACACACGAGATCGACTACTTACATGCCTCAAATGGATATCCGACGAAAAAGTCACTAACACCGCCTCACGCCAGAATGGCGTCCCGTGATCCCGAGCCTCGGCCCCGAAAACAGTCAGGCGCATCGCACCATTGCGATCCCCTCAGGAAAACACGCCAAAAGCACTACTCACTTGAGTGCAACAGATATCCGGAGAAAAAGGTGCATCTCGGCGCACCGCACACAAGCATTGCCACGTAGGACCCGCATCCCGGTCCTGAAACTCAATGAACGGATCGCACTGTTGTGATCCTCTCGAAAAAGAACACACGAGATGGACTGTTCTCTTGTCCAAAATGGTCACCCGGTGATAAAGGTGGAAAATTCACCGCCGACGCCCAAACGGCCCTCGTGGGCCCCGCACCATCGTGCCGAATTAGAGCGGGCGGATTGCACCATTTCAATCCCCTCAGAAAAAAATCCAGAAATGACTGCTCACTCGCCCCGAATGGGCGCCAGATGGAAAATTTGCTAAACGCTGCGCGCAGCTCAAAAGACGGGTCGTGGGGGCCCACGCCTCAACTCCAACCTCAAAATCCGGAACTACCCTAAAAACCTCTGCCTCAGTGCCAGGGTCACAATGCCGCTGACGGCGCTCAAAACGGACATCGGATGCGTCCGTGCCGCCCAAAACAAGGATCTCCCAAAAAATGCTCGTCCACTTAAAGATGTGTCGTGCCTCCGAGGCCTATTGTTTCGGGAATTAAAAATTCCCTAAACCATTTAAAAATATTATCTTCATCCCAAGGAACGCGTCTCCACTGACGGCGCACGAATCTGTCACCCGGGATGACATTTACAGCCGTTTTAAAAAAAACGGACATTAGTGGGCCACACTGGTTCGGTCGGCCCACTCTCCTGAACCGGCCCGCGGTCGCGGGCCGGCCTTCCACGCCCGGACTGGAACCAAGCCCGTCCGGCTTGCTTTTCTCCCAAAAATACCCGCTTCACGCTGGTATTGTATGCTGCGGGGTCCCGAGGACCCCGCCCCCATTGTCGCCGCGTCAACCCGACCAGGAGGGCCGGGGCCTCGTCGCCCGCACGCCGCGCTTTGTCGGCGCCCTCTGGACACCCCCGGCCTCATCCGGATGCCGCCCCCCCTCACCCTTGGCTGAAGGCACGCTGCACCCCGACCTCGCCCAGCCGCTCCACCGGACAACCACGGATGCCCGCGGACACCCCGCTGTCGCGCCGTCCGCCCTAGCCGCGCCGCCGCTCGAACCTGCCGGGAACCGAAAACCTGCCAACTTCAATGAATGATTGCGGACACCACGGGGCTCGGAATTCGAATCCAAGAGATGCGTTGGAAATATAATTAACTATACTATGCATTCATGGGATTTTATAGAAGTTTTGACAAGGAATAGACAGTGAAAAACGAGCTCAAAGTAGGTACGAGAATAGAAAATGCAAACGACAAATCCTACCTTGTGGGGCTTCGCCCGGAGCTTCGCGTCGATCCGCCGGCACCACCCCACCTTGCCGGAGTCGCCTCACCGGACTTTATCGCAGGATATGGAGGAGGATAGGGAGATTAGGGGCTGCCAGGGGGGAAGGGGAAGGAGAAGAGGGGGGAGGGTGTGTTAAGCGTTTAAATAGAAAACGCTTAACCACCCGCCCGTCGGCCCGAACCCGAACTCCCGATGGGGTCGCGGTTAAGCCTCCCTTAGGGTAAACACCACCTCTTGAGCCCAACGGCGGTCTCGGAATTTTAATCTGAGACCCCATTCAAAAGTTATAATATTTAACGTCTGAAGCCACTAAATTAAAAAAACGCCCCTGGGGCCATTTTTCACAAACGGCCCGCGCCCATGAAACTTATACCCCTCCTGGGATAAAAGGCACACTCCAAACTCAATGGTGCTCTCGGTTTTCCGATCCGAGCCACCGTTTAAGAGATACTAGTGTTTCTCCATTAAACGAATTAATTAATTTATTTAATCCGTTTAACGTTCCAGAAGGGGGCGAGGGGTCCCAACAGCCCTCGCCGACAAGTTTTATGTCATTCCTAGGGTAAGAAACCTATTACGGACCCATCCGTACACTAGGATCTCTGATCTGGAACTCCGTTTAGAAGTTATCCCATTTATTTGGTGATTCCAGTGTGAACGCACTGAAAATTTAATTTCGGCCACTCCGGGGCTCAGAATCGCACGCCGTCTGAAGGTGCTGCTCTGGAATATCATCAAGAATATTCCAAAGTCTTTCACAAAAAAAATGGGTTCTTACAACCAAATTTATTGACATTATAATTTAAAAAAAATGTATTCAAGAACATCCTCGCCAATTGATCTTGAATTTATGAAGTTTGAAAACAATTTAGTTGTGAAGCAATTGAATAGAGAATCATTAATCAACCTCACCGATTGATTATGATTCTGAAAAATGTAATGTATATGATGAAGTATAAAAGATTAACCAGCAGAATGGAATTCTAGATCTAGGACAATTAATCCTTTGATCATCTCGATTAAAGTAATGAAAAACAATCGATTACAAAGTTCTGTGAAATTAAGTACAAGAAGGGAAAAGAACTCACCCAATGATGCTCTCATCTCGAGCTCCTTAGCATACATGTCTCCTCTATCATCTCCTGGGAGTCTTCGCTCTCAAAAATGGTGTGTTTGTTCGAGTGAATGAGCGTACCAGGATCTTCTCACCAATGGTGTGTTCGTGGAATGATATGAGCATGTGAATCCAAGTCCTCGAAAAATTATACTCTTACTCTACTTTTATTCCCACCTGTCATCTACTGCATGTCACCACTCACCTTCCACTGACATAGTCTATTTCTTTAATGCGCACAGCACACATGAGTTTTTTTGTGACTGGCACATCGCACTAGTTTTTCTCACATAACTAACTCCAAGTGTGTTAGTTGCATGAACCTGGAAATGTTTTAGACTTTGGTGTGGACCTTCACATGTTTCCAACTCCACTATGAACCCGCACAACTAAAACAAAATAAAATAGTTAAATCACGAAGAATTTTAAATAATAGTTATTTTTTAAAGTCTAATGTTATTATACTTATTAAAAATTAATTTAACATCAACTAATAAATAATTTAGTTGATAAATATTATTCTATATTATATATTTTTAACTAAATTAATTATTTAAAATTATTATGATATTAAGTTTATTAAAAGGTTATAATTTAAATCAAGTAAATTATTATGTTTATTAGTTTAAAGAGTTAATTATTTTAAACTAGAATATTATAATTATAATAAAACATTATAAGATAATTAAGTAATTAAATATTTTATAAATTAAATTGAATTTATTATCTTATTAATTTTTTTAATTATAATTAGTATATTAATTAAAAAGTTAGATTATTATATTTATCAACATATATAAATTCATTTGTCAATTTATTTTAAATAATAAGAATTAATATTTTATTTTTAAATATATATTATTATAACCATATTATTTTTAAGTTTATTTAATATTAATTATTAGTTATTTATTTGTTAATTTATTAAGTTTTTTTTAAATTGTTTCTTTTTTAATAGATTAGGTTTTCATCCCCCCCCCACAATCTTGGTGCACAGGGGGGTTATCATTCCTTTCGAAGAATAGGAGTCAGCCCTCCTCATCCCAGCTTCAAGTGGCGGTCGGCTCCTCCTCCATACCCATCGACTATAGGTGGTTCTCCCTAGAACCAAATAAATTCTTCACATAGCGGCACGACACCGGCTCAAAATCATCCTATGTGGCGATGTGGTTCAAATCCATCAAACTCGAGAGCTCCTCCTCGTCCTTGGAAAGAAACAGTGAGGCTCGGCTTCGGTCCTCCAGATAAAACATGACGGTGAACCCCCCGTTAAGCGATGGCTTCCATAGGCCTACCTCATCTCTACATATGTAGTTCTCAAGCCTGGCTTGGCTTCATCAGCACAGGGGCAGACTCAAACAGTCACATCAACAGTTCAAAGTTTCATATTTGTGCAAAACAGTGGATGAATTTATTTATATATATATATATATATATGATTTTCTAATTTGAGTCTAGTCCAAGATTTCCAATTTCAATTTTTTTTCTGATGTGATTGGTTGGTTGAGACAACGATGTGAACAGAGAGTTAAAAAACGGCACCGGTGTTATACGACAATACCTTAAAGGAAAAAAAACAGTCGTAAGAGATGTTACAGTGGAAAGGGAAATGGTGCGAGGAGAGTTGTAGTGTTGGTGCACATAAAATGGTCTCACAATCGAATAAAAGGGTGAGAACCGGTGAGACGGCAGAA
Organism: Viscum album; assembly: GCA_963277665.1. NCBI lineage: Eukaryota > Viridiplantae > Streptophyta > Magnoliopsida > Santalales > Viscaceae > Viscum > Viscum album. The sequence goes on from OY728120.1 coordinate 899,876,857, forward strand.
AGGAAATGACGTTGGCACCGTCACTTGGGGTACAGTAGTAGGGTAAAAGGAAATCAAGATCGGTAGGAGGAGGGAATGCAGTAGGGGAGCGGATCAGTTGAAGATGCCTAACGGTGAGGTGTAGGAGAGAATGCAGGGTCACTGTTAGTATAAAAATAAAACAAGAGCAGAAGTAGCGTGGGGGTCACCGGTAGAAATAATAATAAAAGGGTCACCGGTACTCAAAATAAAAGATCACCATTGCGCACACAGAGAAGGGTCACCGATTGAATTAAAGGTTACTGATACAAATAAAATTTCAGGCTCACCGTTAGAACAAAGATAATGAACTAATGGTTGCCTTCAAAAATTGAAAATGCGTGAATTGAACTTAAAATTAAAATTTAAGTAAACTAAATATAAATATTGAAAATAATTAATTACAAGAATGCTAAACACCATTAATTAAAACATGATTTTTGTTAAACTTAAAACATTAAATCCACAACTTAAATTATAAATGGATATAGCCTAAATTAAGAACAGGATATTTGATAAACTAAATTGATAAATGACTTAAATTAAATTTAATATATAATTAATTACAAGGTATACAGTGAGTGAAAAGTTAGCATCGGTGACCTAATAGGTTACTGATAGCTCTTGTCTACCTCACTGGTAGACTAAAAACAAAATTTAATGAATGAATAGTAAAACTACATACATAAGATTAAATATTTAATGTTTTAAAACTCTTAATTATTTATTTAAACAACTATTTGAATACATAAAATTAAAAGTGGACTATTTATTTAATTTAAACTAAAATTCTTATCTTAAGAAATTAGCAGGATGACTAAACATATTAATAAATAAAGTTAAAATATTTTAACTAATCTATATTAAAGAATAAAATATAAAAATAAAGTCTAAGTTAATAAAAACAAAAATAAGGATATTAAATGACTATTTATTATTAATATCAAATTATTAAAAAGTGTGCAGATTTGAATTAACAAAACAAATAAACAAAAAATAAATTTAGATAAGATAAGTAAGATTAAAATTATTAATTTAAAGACTAAAAATACTTAATTAATTATAAAAAACAATTATTTAAAAAATTTAATTATAAAAATACAAAAGTACAATTAATTATTATAATGTGCTTAAATAACTAATTAAATCATTATAAATTAAGTAAAAAATGTGGGAAACTATGTTAAAATAAAGCCACATCACATTTGACCAATAATTATCATCTGCATACTGATGGATATTTAGAGAAGGATACTCAAATTCTAGAGGATATAATAAAATCATGTATCATAGACTTTGGTGTTTTCTGGAAGAAATACTTCTATTTATTGGAGATCACATACAATCATAGTTATTGGTATTTTATACATATGGAAACCTATAATTCCTTATATGACATGCTATACCACTTACCTATGTGCTGGATATAGACTAGTGAGTCAATGATGATCATTATATGTCTTGTGGAGGAGACTTTGGAGGATTTTTAGTTGATATGAATGTAGATAATGACTAAAAAATGTATTGAGAGGTCATATTTTGACTCATGATATCGACTAATATAGTTTTAGGTGGATGAATGGGCATTCGTTTGGGTTTCACTAAGACTATGAAATCAGTGTGTATGGAGGTAGGGGAAGTTATCACCCAAGAATATGGGTCCATTGAAGAAAGTGGAGAGGATTTGTTTAGTGGAATATTTATTGGAACATCTACATTGTTTCGTTGATATTTAACATTTATTTCTTATGTTGTAACATTGATGAAAATATTTGGATCCATCACACATGATTGACATTAATGATGTTGAAAATGAAGTACACATGTCCTTTATGGAGTGTTTTATATGTATTGTGGATCAGAGAAATGAAAATATCCAAGGAAATAATATTCCTGCAGTTAATATATAGTGGAAACATAGAAAAATACAACAGGATACTTAGGATTTAATATATGATATATTGGTTTAGTGTAAAGAGTTGTTCACCAATGATTTCTGGTGATGTTTGGGAGAGGAACATGGGTATGTACTTCAATATAGTGGGGTGGTTATAAAACCCAACACTCATTTTTAGATGTCAAACCATTTATGTTTATGTGAATATTTTTTTCCACATCTTACTTGTATTTTATTTGATATGGATAGTTGGAGTGGTTTCAATTATCTTGAAAGGGACCAGGAGTCTCACCACTACATCCCTAAATTCATAGTGTCCCCATTCAAGTTATTTTGTCCAACTATATAGAAGTTTAAATCATATAACTTCAAATGGTGAAAGTGGGTTATCCCTTATTTAAAGTAGAAAGGGAGTCTTCCAGTATTGGTCAATTATGTGGTTTTTGGGGCTTTTTCTTCCACAATAGTCGATAAGAACACCGACAATGTATTCCCTTACCGCACCTCTATATTAATTTGTGATTTATTTTGGGATTCTTAGTGTAATATTTTATAACTAATGTGATTGAATGATTTTGTTAATTTTATCACTCAATCCATAGTATTTATAAGTTTTTTTTAACTAGTTGTGTCACATCGTTTGATTCTTTTTATGGTCTAGTTTTTGGAATTCATATAATTATTCATTTTCATTATTTTCGAATCTAATTTTAGGATGGTATTGGTTGACTGGGTGTCTATGAGTATCATATATTTAAATGTGTCCCTTAAAAGTATCCTTATTTTTGTGTGTGTGTTATGTGTGGTAAACTGGCATACCATGAGCTTGACATAACAATTAATTAATTGTTTTGAGGCCTTAATTAAAGAAATTGAACCTCATATTTATTTGTGAGTAACTCATTAGATATTATAGATCACAATTTTTTCCACATAATAAGGTGTTATTGACCATGGAAATTATATAGTTAATTTAACTGAGTGACCCAAGGGGATACTTGGATTTATGTAAATGAATGTATGTGTAGAGGGGGTATGCCTAGTTTATGATATATGATTTCCCAATCCTTCATATTATGTGAGTCCAAAAAAATTAAAATAAATGATATTATAAAGAATTCATTATATATAAGGAATTACTTTGTGATATCCCCATTGGATTTAGAGATTATTCATTATACATTAACTATATAAGGTAACCCCCTTAGAATTAGTGAGAATGATTGATACATTGATTACCTAGGGTTATCCTCTAGGAGTTATCAAGGATTCATGATACATTGGATTTTAATGGAATTCCCTATGAATAATTTATTATAATAGATGAAATATTTTAATCAAAGAGAGATTATATTGGCTGAAATAGGTATGGTTGATCCCTAGTGTCACCCTAGAACCCGAGGATTGAAGATTTTTTATTTGATTTAATTTTTCCACTTGGTTAGTTTTGTACATTAGAATGCACAATATAATTAGTGTTGATATGCTTATATATGTCATTGGTGGTGTGTTATTGAGTTTTAATCACACATTTCTTAGGCCAACATTTGATATTTGAGTAGACATCATTGTCACATGACACGATAAGGGAAATCACCAAATAACAGTTGCATACTTTTGTTAGCATAAATGTATAGCATATGTTGTGGACCGAGAACGAATTTTTTCTCAGGGGGGTGGTGTTTCCCAGTTTTATTCTTCTATCAATTTTTTGTATATAAGTATATATGATTGACCCATTGGGGATCCCTTTTGGTATGTATGAATGAAAAAAAAATTATGGCCACCATTTTGATATAACATGGGTTATGTTCTTTTATTAATAACTATCCTGATGTTTTTATTCTACTTTATATTGATGTATATGATTATTGATATTATCACTATCATTGAACTATAATATGAGGGTATAGTCTCTCCACCATACCATATTTGACCATCATTATTAGTCATTAGCCTTAGAAATATGGGGAGGAATGCTTGAGGTTACATAGTGATTTTAGCCCTAACACCGATTCGTTATCATAATATGTGGCTGTAGAATTTTCCAAAAACATTTATAAAAAAATATTTTTATATTAGTTATAGCACTATGGAGTATTTTAGATCCTTCCACTATGTGATAAAATTTAGGAATATTTTATTTTCAAAATATATAATGTTTTTGTGGTAACCAATTATTATTATTTTTAGTGTTGATTTGAACATGTAAAATAAATATTGGTTTAAATATTCCCAATTATTGATAGACCTGGTCATAAATTTTCATCAGAAAATAAATTCTAGGACTCATAAGGTCAATAATTATCACCTAATTTTGAAAACATTGTATTATTCTAGGGTTCTTAGTAATAGGAAAGAACTGAAATTAAAAATGGGAATAATGCTACTCCGGGTCACCTCTTCCATTGAATGGTGAAAAATTAGGGCTGGAAAAGTTTTTTAGTGGAGGAGATAAATCAAATCACTAATGATATATATTATTCTCAAACAATATTAGTGAACTTAGAGCATTAATTGATTCTAATTATTTAGTAAAGGCACAAATAGTATCCATATGTAATGATACATCTTTCACTATGTTCTTTCTTGGATGACTATCCATGGCTTGAGATGGATGAAAACTATATGAGAGAAGCTCTTCAAAATATATAGGATAAGTGGTTATAAAAATAGTTTTTTGTCATTTTATGTCAACAAGAAGAATTTTTTTTGCCATATTCGGCCAAGAAAAATCTTCTTACCAAGGAGGATCAGCTTCCAGAGGTTGGTCTTTTTGTGAGAATTAACCTCAATGGGTATATTCTTTCTAAGAAACTCAATGTTAATTTTTTATAGATTTTAAAAAACTTTTATCTACTATGTGATTTTATCATGGGTAGAAATGGCATTGATGATTTTCTAAACAGTTTAAATGATATGAACATCATTGGGTATCCATTAGGAAGAAGATATTATCATTACCTTACCTTTTTTGATTACATTATTTAGATGTTAATTACAGTTTGGATGGGGACCCAAGGGCTCAATCCTTCATTTGATACTAGTAAATCAGTCTATATTCACATAATTTAGTATGGGTGACATTTTATATAGATTCCCCATCATTTCCCAAATCATTATAAATATCATGTTTTGAGGCATTGATTCAGTTGATGACAATGACACTCACTAATAAAAATACAGTAGGAACCAGGTTATCATCTACATCCATTAAATATGGGGCTCCATCAACATTAAATCGAAAATCTAGGGTATCATAAAATTCATTCCTTATATATTACCCATTAAAGGTACATCAATCTTATATAAAACTTATGTAAATTTTTCTATTTCGCTAAAACAGTCATCGAGGTGAAGTTGGATATTTTTTATGGAAAATATTTCTAAGATAATTCCATTTAACTATCATTGAAAATGATGTAGGAGTAATTAGTTTAATTTTTATCTGTGATACTATCCAAAACCTCATGAATACTAACATTCATAAAAGAGGGGTAGTGGTGAATGGGGTATCATCCAACCTGATCAATAGTTTAATAGATGGAGGTGGAGGTAAAAATTTCCCTAACTTTCTTCGATGGGGTTTTCTCTATGACATTACACTACAACGATGACTATTTTTTATTTTAATGATCATATCCTAATGATTCTTGTATGAATTATGTAGGTGAGCTTAACAGGATAGACTAGGGTTGAGTGGGCCAATAAATCACCAAAAAGGTCTAAAAATGGAATGTTTTTAAGTCCCCATTTAAAGAGGGATTAAACTATTTAGTTTTGTCTAGTATAAATTATAAGTTGACCAGTCCACAATGCTCTCATTTTTAATAAATATTGAAAATAAAAAAAATTAAAATTAAAAAGAAAACTTATTAGTAAATAATATTTGACAAAAAAAATAGTTATCATATAATATAAAATATATATATATTTTTTAATCACATACATAATATATATATGTTTTTCATAAAATTGAAATATTAAAATAAAAGAAAATTAAACAAAAAAATAAAAAATTATTCATGCATAAAAAGGTATCCCACATATATTTAGGTCAATTATATTAAGAACCCAGGATTATTTTCTCAATAAATTAATTATCATTTAAAATGATAGTCAGTTTTCTATATTAGACCGCCCAATAAATGTTGTCACAAAGTCTTAGAATGCAAGCCTAAGGATCATTATGAACCCCTAGTGGAGTGTCTTATATAAATATTTAATCAGGGGCCTCCCATAAAGTGTGGACTTTTGGTTAATTTTTTTTTATATCAATATTGACTTATCTATTAATATTTAAATAATTTATAGAAGGATTGTCTCAATTACTCAATCTCGCCATGATCTCTTTTGATATTTGAGATAGGAAGTTAATATTTGGAAAAATGATTAGTGTTATTGTGCCTCTAATTTGTTGAACCACTAGTATTAATGATGTGACATGAAACCATATATGATGGTTCATATAAAGAATCCATGCATAAAATGTCATGATTTCTCTATTAGTGAATGAGAAGAGTGAAATATAGATAAACATACCACCCCAAACCCTTGATGTGTACATTTGGGATGCTTCATAAATAACATAGAAATTTTTTATAATATTATCTAAAAAATAATTTTAAGGGTTTTCAAGTTACCTAATATAGTTTGGATTCTATTCAATGGAAATGGAATATAATTCATCCTTTTTTCATTTTTTTGATGAATAATTATATAAAGGTGTACCATATATATAATAAGAATTATCAACTAAGGTATATAAATTTTTCCCACAAATTGGAATGAATTGAATCTTTTTTTTTCTAATAAATATTATTATGGAAAATATACTAATTGTTTTAATGATTATAGTACATAATTGGTATTTTATCACCATCTAAATCCCCCACATGTCCTTAGTTTTCATCCCATCTCCATATAATGTCTTGTGTAGTTTTTTTTCCATAATAGACTATGTTCAAATGTATTTATTAAGTGAGTTAAGTTCTTATTATGAACCACTATCCCACTATAATTTTAATTGATCAATCAGAGGTTCCAATGGTGATAATTTTTTGGAATATCTATCGAATGCACTAAAATGTGATCAGTTAGTGATGCATTCTTTTATAAACCCATTAAGTATTTAAGATCATTTCTCAATATATGGATATTTTCATTGTTACCAGGATATCCTTTGTCCCTAAGAGGAAAAATTATAGTTAACCAAAATAAGGGGTCTATTTGGACTATAAATGGTCAAATAGATTCCTAGTGATATTGGATCAAATCTCAACATTTCACGCTCAATGTAAAAATAGGGTGTAAGTCTATCTCTAAATTTCCATGAACATATACTATTAATGGGTCTCAGAAAATATGTACACATAATCCTCCAATTCAATGAATAATTTGAAACATGTGAACTATTATAAAATCACTAGGTTATATTATAATTGGGGATCTTAATCATCACTACATATAAGATTTAGAATGGTGTATCTCGATCCTTTGGGTGATATTAGATCAACTATTATCAAATTAGAATGCACATTGGGACAAAAAAATGGAATGGAATTGTATCAATATATCCATTGGATATAGTGGTATTATAGCTGTGAAAACATCCAACCCTTGATTACTATAACATAGTGGACTTACTAGGCCATTGGTGGCATAGTAGCACCATCTTCTTTATATGATCATTTAAGAAATGTTTTTTGTGTGTGTTTGAAATTAAAGAAATAAACTAATAAGTATTATTTCAAACATATTGAAATTTATTCCTCTCTATAGACATAGAGATATTTTCATAAACCATGTAGATCGTTGTGTCATGTGATCTTCTTCTAATTGTTTTTTTTTCCTATTACTTTTATGAAAATATTTTATCATTTGTTTCTCTAGAAATTAACACAAAATAATTCACACCATAATGGATGATGATTGATATACAATGGGGATGACCTATATGGTTATTTTCCACTCCATTATGGGGAATACCTCTTTAGTGTCTGACTATTACATTACCATGGGGAGGACCTCTTTGGATTTTTTCCTCATATTAAAGAGGATTTTTTATCAATACACTATTTAATTTATATATACAATACCTAACTTTTAATTATATTCTAATTTATAGGTATTATATCAATATTGGATATAAATATGGTTTATATATTTTTCAGTATGGGGGGGAATTTTTGTGTTATCTTTTTTCTTCCTCATATGGAAGGACTCCATAAATGTTATTTTTTTCATTATATGGTGGAAATAAATGATGGTTAACATTTGTAAAATAAGGTGTAGAACCTCTATGAATATTATAAATTCATTATTAGGAGGACCACAAAAATTTGTTATTGTTTTACCATAGGTAGGAACTCCATGATAGATGAATTCTTAGTCACAAAGAGGGCCTCTATGTCTATTTTTTAAGTCATTAGATGGAGGATCATCGTATCAATTGATTTTTTCATTAAAATGGGGAGTAATTCCATGTTTTATGTCTTTATTATCATAGTGAAGGGTGACTTTCTATTTGGATGCATCATTGTAGGGAGTACCTAAATGAAAACTAATCATTTTTTTGAGGAGGACAACCATAATAGCTATTTTTATTGTCAATATGGGAAGGATTGTCATCACAAAATTCTTATTTATCATAGGGAGTACCACTATATTTATTTTTTTCCTTAGAAGTGAGAGATTAAATTTTTAGGTCCATAGAATAAAATCTGTATGATGGATAAGGCCTCCAACTTAGATTCATCTTGATGTCTCTCTAGGTTTCCATTAGGATTTAGTGGTAAACCATTATATTCTCATCAATTGTTGTAAAATAAATATTATATGGGGTGATAATAGTGGGTTTTCATCAATATAAACTCATTATAACATATTGGTCTTAGATGAATAGGTCAAGAGATTATTTAGAAATATCTGGGAAGTTTGGGGTTTTATATTGTTGGTGATGTCCATGACTAAAAAGATATACCATAGGAAACTCCTAGATAATGACATGGATATAGTTAACACCCTCTTATACCACTTATATGTATGTTATGGGGGTATTGTATCACTCAATAGTTACTCCAAATGTGGGTTGAGGTAATGAATTGTGTTGCTTACCCCTAAATCGTTTTCAATCTATTTCCAAATTTCTTGACTTCATCCATTCATGTAATTTTTGGGTTTCTCTAGAGTTAATATCACAACATTATAGAAGTTCTTCTAAATGAATGTGTCTACCATTTAAAAAAATTGGTATTTCATTAAGAAGAGAAGACACTAATTCATTATATCATAAACATTTATAAAAGTATTAGAATAATAACTACATGGAAATGATAATTCAATGTTCTTTATAATAACTACATTATGTTCAATCATATTTCCCATAATGTGGTTAGAGACAATGACACTTTGTCATAAATTTTGTGAAATTTACATTTAGATAATATGAGAGACACACAAAAAAACATATTAAGGTAATAATAAACATAAATGAGAATGGTTAATTAATCTGTTGAAAAGTTAAAGGAGTTCATGTTAGGTACACCAATACCAATTTTTAATATTTTCATCCTATCATCTAATCCCTCCTTTGAATGGTGATATCATGGTGTGTTAAGATGTATGTTCCAAAATTGAGAGGATGTTAGGATAACTCATACCATAAAATCGATTATTGGTTATTCTAATACTCTTACAGAATTATATATATTCATGGATTCCTATCAAAAAATAATTTTACTCAATTTTAATAAAAAATATTGAATAAAATTATAACATTTAAAAGGAAACTGCATGAAAATAAATTATAATACACTAAGTGCGCATGGAATCTTATATTTATCACATGAGTAAATATGATTTTCCTATATTTTAAATCCATATATTAATTAACTATTGAATTTAAATCCACCTATGATGTTACTAGGAATGGGTTTTAAAAAAAAATAGTGATTATCCCTTCAATAGACCTCTTACATGTCCCTGTTGTGGTAATCAAAACCCATACAGTTTAGGGTCATATTTAAATCCATGTTATAGGGTATTCCATTCTTCCTTAACAAATAAGGATTATAATTTTAGGTCGATATAGAGGGTAAAAAATGTAGTTTAGTTTCATTAAAGTAGAATGAATTTTATGAATTTTACAGTAATTCAAAAAGGAACATTCCATGTAATTTATGTTCTTGCAGGATAGACCAATATCATATAGTATTAGGTCATACAATATAAACTTCATAATTCTATTTAAGTCCACATAGGTTGGATAAGTATCATATAGTGTTAGGTAATATGATAAGGATATCCCTAGGAATTTTAAGGTCTTTGGGGTTAGAACAGTATCATATTGTTGTAGATTTTCTATCATTTACTACTCTAGGAAGTTTAAGATAATGTGGTTTGGACCATTACCATAAATATTTAGGTCATACGATTAGGAATAGAGTGTAAAGTTTAGGGTCATTATATTTATACTATTATATTGTAGTTCTATGTCATATGATAGGGATAACTCACTGAATTTTAATTTCATGTGGTTTGAAGCATTATCATGTAATTTTAGTTCATATAATAATGATCATTTTAGTTAGTTTAAGGTCATGCAGTTCGGACAAGTATGTGTGGGTCTTACATTAAGTTAATGCTTGAAATCATCCATACCCATAGAAAATGTCCATATAATAGGATTCTTTATTAGGAAATAAAAAAGAACATCCCATACTATACATAGATCTATAGAGGATTCAATATAATGGTAGTAATGTGGTACTTACACTAATGAAATATAGAAGTATAATAATCCATTCAAACAATCATTCAAAAATCCAATATAAGAAAGTATATCCTATGCATTCTAGGAAATATTGTATCCCTATTATCAACGGATTATTAAATTTACCATGAAATGGTGACCCAAGTAAGGGAGAGTAACATCATGGGGGAGATCTTCTATAAGATAAAAAATATTCATTTTCACGGAGGTACATTATCATGTAAGCAAAAATAGCATGTGTAAAAAAACTAATTTGACACCGATTTAGAAGAACGTATACTTTTTCAATGTGGTACTAACTAAAACATGGATGTTTTATGAATATTGTAAGATAATATCACATATTTCCATAAGATCAGAGAACTATAGTCATTTCTCAAAGGTAAGAGGGATAAAGAAAAATTACATTCCCTACCGGGGGCCATTAAATGGTGGTACCATTCCAATAATCCTTTTATTTAATGTTATTATTGCATAAAGGATATTTAATATTTTATGGATAAAGTGAATATATTTATATAGAATTATATCTTCTATACAATGTTCTTGTTTCACAATGATTTCCTTTATATGTGAAATCATCCTCTATGAGGGGAGTGTGTTTTCCAGGGTCACCTAAGTAGGTGAATCTTTAAATTATTCTTAAAAATTTTATATCCATCGAAAAGCGTAATAATGTGAGTATTTTTAGTAAAAATATTTGATATTTATATTAGGTTGATAGGGGTACATGATTTGTAAGGAATATATGATCTCATCTCCCCATCAATGATTTTTGGTTGTGTATGTTTATCACTCACATTATTTTCTCTATTTTTTTCAAATTCTCATTGAAAACCATATTTAGGGATAAACCACATTTTTTGGTTTTGAAAATTTCTATACTGAATGAAGAAACCCCTTAATCTATGTTTCTCCCATATATTCACTAGCCATGATCCAGTATTACTCCCCCACCTTATCTTTTAAACCTTCATTTTTTGTCTCCTTTGACCACACCATCAAGTAATTATTCTCCATGAATGAAAAAAATATAGTTACTAGACTTTAACCCTATTCAAAAGTTACATATATATCACACAAATAACGTATTTTTCCCCTTTTTGGAAATTACTAGTGCACCTTGTTCTATATAACCAATATTTAAATTTTCTCATGTCAATACCACTAGAAGATTTTTGAATGGGTTAGAGAATGTCTCTATCACTTCATCCCACTAGTTTCCCCTAGATAGTATTCTAAGAGAATGATATTGATAAAAATAAAACTTTTCAAGAATATTTTGAATATATTGATGAGTATGATCATTGGGAAGAGATATGTATGTGAGAACATAGTGGAGGTGGAGGAGGAAGAAAAGTTTAAAGAGATAATTTTTTTAATGATATTTTTTACCAAGCCTATTAGCGCGTACTTTTATTTTATATCACATAAAAAAAACAAATATAACAAGACAAAAATTAATGGAACAATCACCAAATAAATAAAAAAAATTAAATCTAGAACAAAAAATTTATGATATAAACCTAGGACAACCATAATAGACACATAGGAAATGAAATTCTAATAATCCAAGGATATATAAAGTTGTGATTATTGAATAAAATGAACAATATATATATAATTTAGGATTAATAGAATATGAATTTATTATTTATTATTTTTACGGTTATAGCTGAAGATTTAATTGTCCAAAATTGATTAATTTCTTATAATAAATGTACAAAAAATGATCATAATTGATATTGTTTCTTTTTTATTAGTTATAAATTCTATATATTGGTATATTTTTAGATTATTATAATATAACTTCACCACAATATATCCCACCATTAAAAACACATTAACCCACCATGTTATATTTTTTTTAAAAACAGATTGTTGAAGTATTTCTAGCTGGTATATTTTTTTCACCCTTCTAGGATGAGTCATGTAAAATTTTTCTCTCATCCTAATTAACCCACCCATTTACAAAACCTTATTTAGAATAATTATATTATTTTTTATTTGTCTCCCAAAAAAATTTATGTTAACCCACAAGATGATGGGTAATATTTATTCAAATCCCAATTTAAAATTTATAGTGTATTTCAACCTATCCCGACTATCCAAAACCAGTTGAAAAATTAAAATTATACGTGTCTTACCTATGAAATGATGTTTTGAAATAAATCATGTCATGTTTAGTTATCTTCGAAAAACCACAATATAAAAATATAACATATTATCTTCCAAATGTTAACTAAAAGAATCCCAAAAAATTTATCATAAAGTTATAAAAAAAATTTTTAAAACACATATTTTTTCTCTATCTATATTATTTATAGCTTAAAAAATATCTTCAAACCATACCAAGGAACATCACTGTTTCTAATTAACAATAACTTATTCACACATATGAAAAATATATTTCCTAAGTTATATCATGAAAAATCCTCATTACCCATCATATAATCTAATGAAAAAATTTATATTATAATAAACCACTAAAATAACTAACCATAGTGTGTTTTACTCCAAACTAACATGTTTTTGAGTTAGGTATAAATTATCATCAAATTCCACCTTTTACCTTTCCATTCCTTCTCGAACACCCATAACACAAAAAACGGAAAATATTTAGAATATATTATACTCTCTATTATATACCTCTTAAATGATTTTAATCCTCAAAATTCAAAAAAAATATTATCTCATAATACTGAAAGAGTTCATTAGAAACCAAACCATCATAAAAAATACGACTCAAATTATTTTCAAAATTGATATGACCACCAAAATTTTGAACTAAAAATAAAATTTTTGTTTCATGTTATATGAAATAGGGTTTAAAAATACATAGAATATTGAAATCTCATTTTTGAATCCCACTCCCATGTTATATAAATATTCAATAATTCTAATCCATTATGTGATTTTTTAAAGCACATCATGGTTTATACCATTGCAAACCATGATACACTGAAGGTCACCACATCACGGTTTTATGCATGGATGTTCATGTATTATACTATAACACATAGATCTATTAATTTCTTTCACCTAAGTTATAATGATGGATTTATATTGTCATATTATTATATTTAGATTAGTTTTAATAAATTAAATATTGTTTCAAAATTAATCAATCAATGGAAAGGTAAAATAACATGTTATGAAGATTATTCCTTTTTTAAGTGATTGTGAAAAGTTTTTATGATGAGAAAAAAAATGAAATATCCAGAGTCTAAGTAATTCACTTTTATTTATAAATAAATAGGATAAATCCTTATTAAATGGTTATATTAGAAGTTTTTTTTACATGATATGTAAGAAAATCCTAAATCCAAACTCCCTACACCCCTATATCTATCTCCCTCCCCCATTAACTATGGTTGTATAAAAATATGGGTAATAGAGGTTATATCCCATGAATTTAGATATTCATAACTACCCATAAATTTAAATTATATTAAGGATATGTTTTCCATTGATGTATCTTCATCAATCATGTTCTAAAAGATCTTGGACAGATCAATTTCATCAAAGAAATGTTATATATTTTTTAAGAATGAGGTGTTAAACTTACTCATAGGAAACCTATATGGGTATCCTTGTACAATTTCAATATATTATTCAACACCAATAACGAAATTTAAAAAACCCCAATAAAGGTATTAAAATCATATTCTATAGGAATTTAGGAACAAATAACACTAAAAATGAATCAAATCAATCTAATTTTAAGTGATCCACCATAGTTTCATTTGTAGAGATGACATGAAACACATATACCTATACCAAACAATTATGTTTCACATCTCAATAAAATTAACACCATTATAAAAAAAGTGAAACTTCTAATATTATTACTCTAAAAATAAATTTATGACACAATATTACTTTAGATATAGATTTTATTTTCAAAACCATGGCACACTAGTTGAACGATTAAATCATAGTTTTTTTCTAGTTAATATAAATTATATTGAAAAGGATGATGTAAAATAAATAAAAAAAATTATTTATGATATATATTTGAATTAAATAAATATTTTATCAATGTTTGATAATGCTACAATCATTTTTTCACTTCCAATTGTATTAAATCTATCAATTTTCCCAATAGAAAAATAGTTAAAACTCAAATTTTCATAGGAAAATATTCTCTTACAAAAAATGAACCCACAAAAATAAATGAGATATTATTAGATAGAATATATTTATTAGATTAAACATGCCTACAACAAATTATAATAATCCAATCCCTCTCAATGTTATCTAACTATCAATTGGAGACATCTCCATAATTGGAGGTGAATCTATAATGGCCTAAAAATCCCAATAATAACCATTATTATTCATTGAACCATTTATTTCATTACCTTGTCACCTACCAAATATATGATATATGGGTTATCCTAAATTTTATAGCTCCTAGTAGAGATATTACCTATATTGTGTGTGGTGATATGGGTAGTGAATACAAATTTATGCCAGTATTTCTCCCACTCATTGAACAAAAATAAGAATTGTAACTTATAGAGTTAGTAACAAAACTAAGGTCCCTATCACCCTATAAATATTATATTTTTTACCTAAAAATTTAGGAACATATTTCATTACTATCATCAAACCTTATTTATTCATCAAAAATATTTTAATTTCCAATTTAATATGTGTTTGATACCCTTATATAGTTTGGATTACTATTGAAACATACACCCCCCACTAGGTATTACAGAAGACTCAAAATTTATACCCATACCATAAAACAAACCAAATAAAGGTAAAAATATTTTAGACCTAATAATTGGAATAATTTTACCATCTATCATAGCACCCAGTCCTTCAAGGCTGTTTGGGGTATAACCCTTGAGGAAGTCACTTACCTAACATTGACTATATTAATAACCAACAACAAGGATACAGGTAGGACATGGTAATAAATTGTTAGTGAAATTATTTTTACCTCAACCATTTTACTATTTATACCATGAAAATACTCCAATAATAATATATCTTCAACTTCTTCTGAACTATAAGAAATAAATCCAAATCCTCTATGCCACTAGGAATTGTGATCATATATAACAAAAACATAAGTGATGTACCTAACATTATCAAAGTATTTCTTATAATATCTCTCTATAGTTTTGGATACTAAACCTTATAAAAATATATTTCTATTATGACCATGACACGAGGAATTTTAAATGCTATAATTGATTCAACACATAAAATATTGGACATCACTGGGGACAACATTTATTGCCTCCAGCATTATACCAATAATGAAAAAATTTAATTTCATAAGTCTTTATTCAAAAAATGGGTTAATAAATATAATAAATCCAAACCCATGATTATTCAATATTGTCTAAGTCATTATAATTATTTCTTCCTCAACCACTTATGAATAAACATATTATTTTTTTAGGGGGTTCACATTTATATCCCATGATATCTAACCAAAAAATATGTTTTCTATATAATATTGAATTTTAAACTTTTAAATAATTCAAAATATTAATATCAGAAATAAAAATAATATCTATAGATAAATAAAAATTCTGTATATTAACTCATGATCAACAAACCAATAATTAATAATAGAAAAATATATTATTATTTTTAGGGAAATCACCAGGGAAACAATTATGATCTGAGATGAGGTATAATAAATAAAAAGGGTATATCCATCCACCTCTAATTCTTTTATTTTACCCCCCATAGTTTTTAATTATTTATTAAATTATCCATATTTGATTACTGTATGCCTATTTTGGAACCATACATCATTAAGTGAAGAGGTAGTAAAGTGAGAGAAGGAGGAAAAAAATAGGATGTTTCTCATTTATGTTTTTTTTAATTCGAAAAATGGTTTGATCATTTAGAAAATGGGTTTTCCAATTTTCCAATACCGATTTTATAAAAGGATTTCCCTCTCCAAAACCCTCCATGGATATCAAATACCATTCAATATCATTTTGGATAATGTTTTAAAATGATTAATGGATTCAAAAAATAAATTTTTGTAAAACCATGACAAATTTTATAAAAACAATCACAGTTATTGAATAATTTCATAACAATGATGTAAATCTAATAAGAAATGTGTGTTGTTCGTAAATGATAAAAACTCATATCATGGTTTTAGATAAATGTATGTGGAATTTTTTTAGGTAAACATATCATTGTAAAACATGTTTAACGTCATAATTTTATAAAAAAATCATAGATTTTATAGTAATTAGATTTATATATGAATACCATTCCATATTTGAATGAACCCATATCATGGATTCAAAAATAAAACACCAGATTGTTTTTATTGAAATGACAATTCCAAAAAAAATAGTCACAGTTCAATATTCTAGTAAAAATAGTCTGGGTTTTATAATCTTAAATAAATTTTTTATTATAAAATTAAAAAAAATCATAAAATCATTTCAGTGGATGGTATTAATATTTAATTGATTTATTTTATATGGTTTAATAATTAATAAATATTTTTTATATCAATAAATAAAACAAAATAAAAATATGTTTATGAAAATTTATGAAATGTTTAGAAAAAAATTAAAATTAAAATTAAAATACATTAATTGAAAGTTTATTTTAACAATTATAATAGGGAATTTAAATAATTAAATAGAGTTTTAAATAACATGAAACATGTGATATATTATTTATATAATTTGTTTACATATAATATTAAATGTTTGTATTGTTATTAAATTATTTATGAATATCATATATTTAAAATATGGAGTTCATATTAAATTCTAAGTAAAATGATAATATAAAAGAGTTCATATTAATTTTTTTAAATTTTCATGATTATTTATCATTTTAGTATATATAAATAATGTTTCATTATAATATGTTTATAATAATTTACATATGAAATGATTATTGGTGTTTATCCTATGTATAAATTTTTTAATTTTCTATTTACATAGTTTATTACTTTGTTTTATTAAACCCCATCTAGATTACTGATCTATGGATAGTGGAACATTAGTTTAGACTTCTCTATAGCCTAGGGAGTTTGGCTATATCCATAAAATGGGGGTTGGTTATTTGTTGAATGATTATTTATCTTATGGGGATTTTAGTTCTTATGATTATAAACCTTTATATTAAATGGTTTCATATACCTTATACATGGTATGTATTCAAATATGTGTGAATATAATTACATATTAATATTTGGCATGTAAAAAATCATTAGTTGTATAATGTGTTATACATTAAAATATTTTGAACATATTAATTTGGTTTAAGGAATAAGATAAAAAAAACATGAATACCAAATGTTAACAAATGAGATTAGATTATAATTTTTTGAACCCCATAAAATAATGATAAATTATGTCCAAAGGAAACATATTTCATATATTGATAATTAAAATGGATAATATCAACTAAATAAGGGTACCCAAGGAATATCTTTTGTAAGACATAGTGGAAATATTTGACCCTAAGTGTTAGGTCTCAAAATGTAACACCCAGACCCCTCTAGGCTGGAGCTGGTGCATTACTTGTGATATTGGCATGGTTAGAAGGAACGAAAATCCTGAAGGAACGATCATTTTAGTAGTCTTGAAAAAACTAGATACATAGATGTAACTCAAATTACATTAGAAAAGGTTACAAAATACAATACATAACAAAAACTAAAAACTGCATCCACAAGAACTCAATAAATGATCTCCTCTTTGTCACCTGTTGAATGTAAATGATGAAATGGTGTTATCAAACGCTCATTAAGGTTTACAAATAGTGGAAGCATGAATACAATAATAAGTGAATCATAATCAATCTAACATAATCAATATGGCATGGTGAATAAATGAAAAACTCACGACATTAAAAAACTGAGAATGAAATCACATCCATAGATTTTGTCATAGTGAAAACCTCATGGATAGTAAAAACTAATAATTAATAGAGAAAATTATTATTATTTGGATGTCATGTATCTGGAACATGAAATCATAATACTGTTAAAATGGTTTAGTTCTATGGGTAGAAACCCGTCTGATTTTTGGAAACAAACTCGAAGGGTTTATCGCCAACTGATTTGTCTTATGAGACCTACCGATGCATCAAGGGGCTATAGCGGGCCCCACCCGCCATTTCATTTCCAATTAATTATTTATAAATTTATTCAATATAAAATAAATATGCATTTTCAATATTCGTATAGATTAGGGTATACGGATTCATCAGTATTTCCATAATTAAAATTACTTTCCAAATAATCATCGTATGTAAAATGGTATACGGCTTAGAAAACAATCATATCCATGATATGAGATTATGGATATTTAATATAAATATAATTTTAAAATGAAAATTGATCTCAAATGGGAAGTAGTTACACCACATAAGGATTATTAGGTGCACAATACAAAGTTAGTCACAACAAAATAATAGTTGAGACAAAGTCTCTTACCACAATGTAATCGGTCGAATCATATGAACAAAACTTAATAACTCTCAAATTAATCATTTAATAACTTGAATATAAATAGAATCATGTTACTATATATGAAATGTCAGTACACATATACCACATACAAGAAATAAATGGTGAACAATGAAAATATCACAGAAATGAAAGTGATATGAGAAACCCCTTACAAACATTTCGACATGGTAACGAGTGTTATTGTGAGGGATTAATGAGAATTAAAGTGGTATTAAATTATTTAAATGTCACAATATAAGTATATGGGAGGTGATAAAACATACCCAAACATTAGTAATTAATAATAAATGGTCACAACATAGGGGAGATTATTGGAAAAAAGTGAGAGAGAGAGGATCCCTTACCTTATGCTTGAAGGTGTTATTGACTTGTTATTAAAAACCTGAATAAACAAATTAGGCTTATTAATTCATAATTATATAACCTATACTATATTTAAATGATTTATTATAACCCTTTTTAGTTAATTTTGGGCCTTTTTGATTAGTTATAATGTTCAATTTCATTGTTTGGGCAGGTTTGATTAATTGTTTTTTAAATATCAGGTCACTTATATTCATGTTCGGATAAATATGAAAGATGGAAGTGGTTGTACAGAAATGAATTTATATGAAATTATTGAACTTCCAGGAGATTACATGGTTTTAAATTTAATTTGGTTACTTTGAGTGAGGTCGAATTATTACATATATATAACCTTATTGACAACGGTTTTGGTTAAACGGTGGGTTTGATTACAATGAACATGTTTTGCTTTATAACATAATATCATTTGTACAAAAGGATTAAAAAAATAAAAATAGGATGTATTAAATATATAATAAACTGGTTAAACCATGAAACAATTGGTTTTATGACCAGAATTAAATATTATAATAGAAATTGATAAACGGTTGTCCTTGAATGTGCTAAATTAGCACATCTCAAATGGTGCTTTCATTTCTTCCAAATAAAGGGTGGGGAAAGGATATAAGATAATGAAATATCTAATTAGCATAAAAATATTCCATTTCATGTATGTTACTGTATTTATCATAATATTTGGGTTTAGGTAGGTGAGGAAATTACCAAAAAGAAAAGAACTTAAAAGAAATGAAGGAATTGGAAAGAGGAGTTTACCTCTTGAGACTTCCTCCTTTGAGAACCTCTTAAGGGGAGAGGTTTTGGTATTTTGAGGAGTTTAGGAGCTTTTGGACGTGGGGGAGGATCTTGGAGAGATATTTGGGCAGAATATTTTCAAGTCACAAGGCTTGATAGGAGTATAGAGAAGAGGGAGTGAAGGGGGGGTTTATAGTGGAGGAGAGAGAGGAGTTTTCTTAATATTATAATCATTAATTTATTATTTCCTCTCAAGACAACCAATAACGAGTATTACATGACCAATAATAGTAATATATGAATGTGACTTTGAACCAATTGGTATTAAATAGGAAAATCATCATCAATGACTCAATAAATTCCTTATTTAGCATTTATCGTAAATTGTCGCATTTTACTATTCATCAAAAATTTAAGTATTTCAGAAAAATACCAAAAATTAACCCTAACCATTTTTTGACGTGTAGAATCCAAAAATGAAGTAATGTTTTCAAAAATAATTTTATAAATATGATTAATTAAATATTTAATTAAAATCATTATTTAATCGAAAAATATAAACACTTAAAATATTCATCTTCATTTTTACGGTGCCTAAATTCACTTGTACACTAAAGGGTATGGATACTATTCATAAAATTCATATTAATATTCATAAGGGTAAGTTACTATTCGTAAGGGTAAGTTAAAATTCACAAGGGAAGGTTACTATTCATAAGTGTAGGTTACTATTCATCGAAAATTAAGTTAATTCTATCAGACTCTAAATATCATCTTGAACACAACCGTGTATGTCATATTTTTAAAATTCAAATTGCAGATTTGGAAAATTTATGTTTAATGGCTAGGTTATGGATATCTCCTATAAGTAACAATGTTTTGTTCTATATAGGCTCAGTGATTCATGAAATATAGGCTATAATTAGAATATATTTAAAAGAAACATACCATGAAGTGTTTGGGGTGATACATTATTCCCTCCTTCAGAAATTTCGTCCTCAAAATTTTATGTATGAAACTCACCAAAATGATGTGGGTGACTCTTTTTCATAACATCCTATGGTTCCCAAGTTGCTTCCTCCATATTCTGGTTTCTCTAAAGAACCTTTACTAGATGAGTTGTCTGATTTCTCAATACTTGCTCCCTTGTGACAAGAATCCCGATAGGCTTTTCACAGTATGACAAATCAGGTTCCAGATCAATTTCTTCATATGTGAGTACATGCGTTGGGTATGGCATGTATTTCTTGAACAACGACATGTGGAACACATCATGAACTCTAGAGAGATTTGGCGGCATCGCTAAACGGTAAGATATAGCTACGATTCTTTCCAGAATTTAAAATGGTCTGATGTACCTGGGGATCAGTTTCCCTTTCTTACCAAACCTTAATACACCCTTCCATAGAGATACTTTCAGAAATACATGATCTCCCTCTTGGAATTCCAAGTCCTTTCTCCGGTTGTTAGCATAACTCTTCTTCCAACTTTGGGATGCTTTAATATGGGCTTGTATTTTCTTCACCTTTGTCGTGGTCTATTCAATAATTTCTCGGCCTATAAGTTTCCTCTCACCAACTTCATCCCAAAAAGATGGAGTTCGACATCTCTTTCTATATAATTCTTCATATGTAGTTGTTTGAATAATAGAATGGAAACTATTATTGTAGGAAAATTCCACCAAAGGCATGTATTGATCCCACATACCTTGGAAGTCAAGAGATAATGACTTCAGCATGTCTTTTAAAGTTTGAATAGTCCTTTCAGATTCTCCATCGGTTTGGGGGTGGTAAGAAGTACTCATATGAAGCACAATATTCAATGATTTCTGGAGACTTTTCCATGAATTTTGATGTAAACAGGGGATCTCGATCAGATACAATCGATAGAGGTGCACCATGAAGTCTTACAATTTCATTAATATAAAGTCTTTCCAATCATTCAAGTGTAAAATTCTATCTTATAGGAAAGAAATGTGCTGATTTTGTGAGATGATCAATAATTACTCATTTTTCATCATTCCTTATAGGTTTCCTCAGTAGTCCGGTGAAAAAATCCATCGTAATGTTATCCCCCTTCCACATAGGAATTGGTAGAGGTTGCATCACACTTTTGGTATGTTGTCTCTCTGCCTTCACTTATTGAAAATCTAGACATCTTGACACGCAGTCAACAAATTCCCACTTCATATTATCCCGCCAAAAATATTCCTTCGTATCTCTATACATCATGGTGCTACCTGGGTGTATAGAGAAATTTGAACTATGAGCATCGTCTAATAGTTCCATTTTTAGCTCAGGTACTGATGGAACACATAACCTCTTCCCAAATTTCAGAACTCCTTCTTCATACATGAAGTCATCCAGTCTCCCATCCTTGACATCATTAATTTTCTTATGCAAATTCTCATAATTAGATTGACATATTTTTATCTTCTCTAATAAATATGGTTTAGCAATCATTTGAAAGAGGAAAGATGTTTCCCTTTCCTTAACAATTCACATATCAATCTTTATTAGATCCAAAAATATAGGATCTATCTCCATCCTCATTTGAGTCAGAAGTCCATGATCTTTCCTACTTAATGCATCTTCCACCTTATTTGTCTTTCCCAGGTGGTAGTGTATTGAACAATCTTAATCCTTGAGTAACTCAAGCCATCTCCTTTTCCTCATGTTGAATTCTTTTTGTGTGAAAATGTATTTCAAAATCTTGTGGTCTGTAGAAATCTCACATCTCTCTCCTTAGAGATAATTCCTCCATATTTTCAGAGCAAAGATTACATCTACTAACTCAATATCATGATTTGGATAATTTTTATCATGAGTATTCAACTGTCTTGATGCATAAGCAATAAGTTTATCATTTTTCATAAGGATGAAACCTATTTCATTCTTTGATGCATCGCTGTATATTAAAAATCCATCACTTCCAGATCAAAGAGTCAAAATTGGTGCATTGACCAATCTTCTTTTCAATTATTCAAAGCATTGTGTACATTATTTTGTCTACATAAACTTAACTCCTTTACATGTGATCTTGGTTAGAGGGTTACCCAGTCGGGAAAAATTCTAAACGAAATGCCGATAGTAACCTTATAATCCAATAAAACTGCGTACCTCAGTTATGTTTTTTGGCGTGGGCCAATATAGGATTTCCTTTTTCTTCATAGGATCAACTAGGATTCTGTGTTTAGAGAAAATATGGCCTATAAAAGAAACTGATTGAAGCCAGAATTCGCACTTTCTAAACTTCCCATATAATTTATTTATTCTAAGAGTTCTCAGAATACCTCTCAAGTGATTCTCAAGGTCTTCATAGCTTTTTGCGTATATGAGGATATCATTGATGAATACCACAATAAATTTATCAATATATTCCTTGAAAACTCTATTCATTAAATCCATGAAAATAGAGGGTGTATTTTTCAGTCCGAAAGGCATCATTGTAAACTTATAATGCCCATACCTGTTTTGAAATGTAGTCTTAGGAATGTCTTCCTTCCTCACACACAACTAATGATATTCGGATCGAAGGTCAATCTTAAAAAATTATTGAGCTCCATTAAGTTGATCAAATAAATCATCAATTTAGGGAAGAGGATACTTATTCTTTATTGTAAAAGTATTGATTTCTATGTAATCAATGCAAAGCCTCATGGATCCATCTTTCTTCTTGACAAAGAGGACATGGGCTCTCCATGGAGAAACACTAGTTTGAATAAATCCTTTTTCACTCAAATCCTCTATTTTTTTCTTTAGATCTAATAATTCCATAGTGGCCATTCTATAGGGAGTCTATGATATAGGTCTTGCATCAGGAATTAAATCAATAGAGAACTCAACCTCCCGCTCTGGAGGATGTCTAGGTAAATCCTATGGAAATACATCAATGTACTCTTTCACTATGTGCACATATTCAATTTGAATATTTCTTTCATCACCCATAGATATTGGTTTATCTTCCTCTCCAATTATTGCATTTAGTAGAGCTACTGGGGGTGGTTCTAGATAAGAATCAGGTGGCGATGTTTCTGCCCTAAAGACAAGGGATTCTACACAATTTTCAAAAAAATTAACTTCCTTCTTCTTACAATAAATATTCAAATCATAATTTGAAAACTAATTCATACCAAGAATTATATCAAAGTTAGTCATTGGTATGATGAAAAGGTTAGAAACTAAAGCACATTTGGGTGTCTGGAGGGGGATTAGTCAACATGAATTTGTTGCAATGATACATCCCCTATGAGTTTTGACTGAAAACTGCTATATTAAATCAATTTGGACATGTCTAATTTTCATGGAAAAATGGGAAGATATAAATTAATGCGATGATCCAAAATCAAATAATGTTTTGACTAAGTTTGAGGAAACAATTAATGTACCTGCCACCACATCATTAGGAACTTCAACATCCACATTTGTAATCACATAAGCTCTCCCTTGCTCTCTTGTCTTTTTCTAAGGCATGTTTCCTTGGTGATTAGGACACTCATTTGCATAGTTTCCCATATCTCTACAATTATAGCATTGAATATCATTGAATTGTTTCTTCCCCTTGCATTCATCAGATCGATGACCCTTTTCTCCACAGTTATAGCATACTCCCATACCTTTCAAGCATTTACTGAGATGATTCTTTCCACAATTTTCACATAATGGGAATAGATTTGTTCCCTTTCTCTTCATTGGTTCTTCTCCTTTTCCTTTTTTATCAGAGTACCTCTTCTTAACTTGGTTTCCTTTGAAAATATTTGATCTATAAATTTCCTTCTCTGTTTTGATGGAACTTGATACAATTTCATCATATGATGAAAATGATTGAGAAGCTAGTGCCCTTAGAAGACTTGGAATAAGCCCTTCAAAGAAATGATCAATATTTTCTATTGAGTCACATCTGTAATTTATGGCATACCTGGCTAGCCTTGTGAAGGTAACCTCATACTCTGCAACACTGTCTTCTTCCCTTTGTTTTAAGATAAGGAATTTACTCTTCATTTCAGTTCGTTTCTCATGATGTAAATATTTTTTAAAGAATAGTTCATTAAAATTCCTCCATTCCATATCGTATATTTCTTCTTCCTCCATGGTATTCTAGATCAAAGACCTCCATTGATCTGCTTCACCCTTGAGACAATATACATCCATCACTACCTTCTCATTTTCATCACATTTTAATGCCATGAATATATTTTCAAGTTACTGTTGTAACCATGGTCTTTTATGCATGATTTGGAGTATGGTTTGTGTTTGTTGTCAATCATCAATGGAAGTTCGGATTATGTACCAGTAAAGAGATCATACCATTCAAGAAGACAGCAGTATTGAAGGTGGCACCATTTTCCAGTGTTTGCCAAATTTTTGGGGTCCAAAATTTGGAGGTTGGTGAGCATCGCGAAAAGTGGATTTCCATGAAGATCATAATTTAATATGGCAAAGGCATGAGTTTCGCGAAGATGGGATGCATGGATTGGATTTCTTGAAGACCAGAAGAATGGAGGCGGTGATTCTTCACGATTACGTCAAGCTTCGCAAACAGCAGAGGCTGGAGAGCTCCGCGGCGATGAAGGGCTTTGCAAGGGAGCTCCGCGGTGATGAAGGGATTTTAAAGGGCGCTTCGCGGCGATGAAGGGATTTGTGAGGGAGATTCGCGGCGATGGTGGGAAGTTATTGACGGGATTTTCCGTTATTATGACGAGCTCCGCGAATGGAAAATTGCCGTAGTGCTTCACAATTTTGAGAGAATTCCGGCAGGAACTTCAAAGCTTCGCGATTTGAGCTGACGTGGAATTAACTTCATGCGGAAAGTTCGTGGGTCAGTGGAATAGCCTATAAATAGAGGATGACCCCCTCAAGAGAAGTAGAGAGAATTTCAGAGAAAGTCCTTTGCTATCGGTTCACAAAGGTCTCTCGCGAAGGTAGTGTGCTTCGCAAAAGAGGAGCTTCGCGGCGGCTATTCTAGCTCTGTGAAAGTCGTGCGCCCCACGTTGGCTCAGTGAGATTCTCGAAGAGGCAGGAGCTCCGCGATAGCCAAGAATTACGAAGGCTAGAGCATCACGAGAGTGCTTCGTGATTGAGCTTTATGAAAAGACAGGGACTCCGCGAAGGCTTGTTTGAGCTTTTCAAAATTGGGAGCCTTGCGAAGTAGGGTACATTGTGAAGGCCTTTTCCAAAGGTTGTTTGCTAAGTGTACAAGGGAAAAGGGGGTATTCATTAGTGGTTGGAATTTGGACTTTAACAGAGCATTAACTTAGGACTCTGATGCAAGAAAATTCTCATGTTGAATAGGAGACAAAGACCTTCATGTCTATCTATTGAAGTTACCTTCATGTCTATAAACTGAGTGAGACTTCACCAACGGCAGTGAGCCAGGGGGAGTCAACGGGAGTGACCCGAGGGAAGCAGTGAGCTATCCCTGAACCTTTGTAAAGGAAGTGAGCCTGGTATAGAGTTACTATGCCCAAACAATTGTAATCCACAACTTGTGAATATTAGTGGATTTTGGTACGACCGGAAACTTGTCGGCGTAAGCTCCTTGGACGTAGCCCTTAGTGGTGAACCAAGTAAAAAGGGATGTGTCTTCTCTGTGCATGTGCATGTTTGCTTTCTGATCATTTTCATCATATAGGTTCAACAAGTTCCTACCAACATGGGAACAAGATCCATCACTTTAAAAGAAAAAGTTGTCACCCTGATTCACCCCTCCCCTCTCAGGGTGTCCCGGGGTCCTTCAAGTGGTATCAGAGGTAGGTTACTGGTGTTGAATCTGTCCTTTTGCATCATGGAGATTGCAGTCAATGTTAGGGGAGTCCCTCACTTCGATGGAAGTAATTTCCAGATCTGGAAGAACAGAATGAGATCCCATCTAAGATCTATTGTAATGGAAGTTCTCTTTTCTACTATGTAAGGAATACAAGTCACTGACCCAACATGCCTGGCTATGACTGAAACAAATAGGAAAATTCTTGATGTAGATGCTAAAGCAGAAAATACACTTACTGCAGCCCTTTCTGATCAGATCTACCTAAAGGTGATGAATTTAACCTCAGAAAAATCCATGTGGGATAAACTCGAGAATATTTTTGAAGGAGATAGAAAAGTGAAGGAGGCGAAACTACAAGTTCTGCACAATCGGTTTGATGATATGAAGATGCATCCAGATGAGAATGCAGACTCATTATTCAATCAAATTATTGAAGTGGTTAGAGCAATTCGGGGTCTAGGTGAAGAAATCAATGACATTGATATTGTAATGAAAATATTAAGAAGACTTCCACCTCTGTACAATGCAAAGGTGTCAGCCCTTGAGGAAAGAGATCTTTCAAAACTTTCTCTGGATGATCTACTTAGTAGCTTGGTAGAATATGAAATGAGAGTCAAACCAGAAGATTCTACATCTCGTGTGAGCAAGGAAATGTAATTCAAGGCCATGGATAAACTGAAAATCTCAAAAGATAGTAATGGTGAAGATGAAGAAGAAAAAGAAATTCTTTCTCTCATTGCAAAGAAGTTCCAGAAGGGGAAAGGGAAGTTACCTCTCGCATGTTTTCATTGTGGAAAAGTTGGGCACATTTCCTCTCAGTGCTTAAGAAAGATCAATGATGAATATAGTGAAGATGAATGCATATAGAAGCGTCGGAGAAGGTTCTTCAAAAAGGGAGACTTCAAATCTGGAAAGAAAATGTAAAGGAAGAGTTTTGTCTGTGAAGAGGAAGAAGATGATAATGAATTCTGTGATGAAGAAGAACCAGAATTCAAAACTGGGAACCATGCTTCCATGATGGCCACTGTTGAAAAGTCAGAAGATACTGGTGGAGAAAAACAACTGAGAACTTGTGTAGATCCCGAGATGCAACTTAATGATGCGGTTAATAAGCTTAAGATTAAATTCAAGAGTTTCAATAAGTGGAAATCTATTGTAGAAGAATCAGCTGAATATGTTGATCAACTTGGGGCTGAAATTGAACGACTGGAAGAATTTTTGAAGGTACAGTCTAAAATAATTGAAAGCCAAGATGATGTAGTGGATCTGAAGCTGAGAATTGAAGAGCAGGAAAAGGTCATCAATGACCTCACCTCCAGACTAGATGAAAAATCCAAGACTGCTAAGGGTCTTGAGGAGGAAGTTTTTACTATAAGGTGTAAACATGAGACTGAATCAATTCCAAAAGAATCGATAAAGAAAATACAGTTTGGATGATTCTCAGATGCAGAATTACTAGCAAGAGCCAAGTGCGGTTTGGATGGGGTTGGAAAAATCTTGAGTAATCAAAGACCCGCTTGCATGGGAAAGAGTTGAATTGGCTATGAGGCTGACACATCAACTGCTGGAAGTGAAAAGATCCAAAAGAAAGATAAGATGAAATTTGAACATGTTGAAATGTTTCCTAAAGTGCTGAAAAAGGAACCCTCAACCAAAACTAAAAGGAGAACTGAAAATTATCCTTAAACATTCAGAAATGATAGACAGTCTAACTCTTCTCCCAAGGAAGAATTTATGAGGAGAAATTCAAGTGAGAAGACATTTCCTCTCATGAAGTGTCAGTTCTGTGGCTATCTAGGCCATACCATGTCTTATTGTGAGGAGGCAAGAAGCTATCTGAATGGAGAAGATATAGAAGTTCAACAAAGGAGAACAAATTCATATCCTAATTCTTATAGAAGAAAAAATTTCTATGGATATTGTTTTCGTTGTTCTAACTTTGTTCATAAGGCTGATAATTGCAGGAAAGGAAGGGACATAGACACATCATACCTAAGTTCATGACAAGTCAAGTCTCGTCAGCAAGACAGTGTTGCTCTTTCAAATAGGTTTTCTCCTCTCGAAGAAGATTTTGACTATGAAGAACCTGGGTATGCGGAAGAGATAATTGAAAGGCCACCAGTTCTATATACTCAATCCAATGTCTCATGGAAGGAAAGGAAGAATATTGAGAAATCCAACCTTGCAAAGGTGGCCCTCAATGCTACAAAGAACAACAGTACCTGGATTCTGGATAGCAGTTTTTCATCTCATATGATGGGTAATGCGGGCCTGCTAACAGATATCAAAAGGACGGTTGATGGTACAGTACTATTTGGTAATGATGGGGCTCTGAAAATCAAAGGGAGTGGAATTACTGAGTTAGCTAATGGAGAACTAAAGAAGACTGAAGTCCTTTACGTTGATGGCCTACGTCATAATCTCCTCAGTGTGAGTCAACTCTATGAAACAGGACTTATAGTTACTTTTAATCAGAAATGCTGCACTATCAAGGGAAAGACAGGCAATTCACTTATGAAGGGATTCATAACAGAAGGCAACTTGTATCAAGTTGATAGTGAAGAAAATGTATGTTACATGACTGTTGAAGAAGAAAACAATTTGTGGCATCGGAGACTGGGACACATCAATCAACAAGACATGGAGAAAATTTCAAAATTGAGAATTGTCATGGACATTCCCAACCTGAAGGGTGAGCATTAAAAATCTTGTGATGCTTGCATTCGTGGGAAGATGGTCTGCAGTTCATATCGGCCAAAGAAGAAAAGGGCATCTCACCTTCTTGATCTGATCCATACAAATGTATGTGGGCCGATAAATGTTGTCGGAACTCATGGAGAAAGGTACTTTGTCCTTTTCATAGATGATTACAGTAGAATGGCATGTGTGATGGTCATTCACAAGAAACTACAAGTCCTCTACTGCATGAAAACATATCGGTGAATCGCCGAGAATGATACTAGACGAACAATCAAAGTGTTGCGATCTGACAATAGAGGAGAATACACGTCCATTGACTTTGAAAATTATCTGGAGAAGCATGGGATACAGCATGAGGTAGCTGCTATGAGAACTCCACAAAAAAATGGAGTTTTTGAACGTAGGAATCGATAGGTGAACAACATGGCACGAACTATGCTGATTGAGAGTCGTATTCCACGACATTACTAGAAAGAGGATGTTCAAGCTGTAGTGTACATTCAGAATCGAACGAGACTTTATATGGGTGAGACGAAGACACCATATGAATTGTGGCATGGATGGAAGCCTTCTTTAAAATACTTTCGTGTCTTTGGAAGTAAATGCTTCATCAGGAACAAATAAGGAAATCAAGGTAAATATGGCAATAATGTAGATGAAGAAATTTTCCTCAGTTACTCAATGAACAGCAAAGCCTACAAGTGTTTCAACAAGCGTTTAGGAAGAATTTTGGAAAATAGTGATGTTAAGATAATTGAAGAGAAAAGTACAAATGCTTCAAGGACGTCATATGCTGATGTGATAGAAAGTCAGGAAGAAAGTGAAAGGGAAGAAAATACAAATGCAGAAATAGAGGAAGTTGTTCAAAACACTCAGCAGTCACAACATGATGTTGACTCAGCCGAAGAATCTGAAGAGGAAATCTTGGATGGTGAGAATGCGACTGAACCTCATAGGAGAAATCAAAGAGCAGATATTGATCCATCTAACATAATTGGAGACAGAAATGCACCCACATAGACAAGGAGGATGAGGAATAACACACCTTCTGCATTTCTGTCAGTTGTAGTTCCATCCTCATTTGAAGAAGCTGCAAAGGATGAATCCTGGGTGAAATCCATGAATGAAGAGTTAGATCAGATTGACAAGAATCAGACATGGGATCTTGTCCAGAGACCAAAAGGTCACAATGTTATTGGAACAAAATGGATATTCAAGAACAAGTTTGATGAGCATGGAAATGTTATCAGAAACAATGCTCGACTTGTGTGTAAAGGGTATTCTCATTTAGAAGGTGTTGATGTTAAAGAGACCTTTGCTCTAGTGTCTAGACTAGAGTCAATCAGGCTGTTTCTTTCCATGGCTCTCTAAAGAGGATATGAAGTATATCAAATGGATGTCAAGACAGCATTCTTAAATGGTGTACTGGAAGAAGAAGTCTACATTGAACAACCCATGGGTTTTCTTCTTGGTGCTGATGAATCAAAAGTCTGCAAGCTAAAGAAAGAACTTTATGGCTTGAAACAGGCACCACGAGCATGGTACTCTAGACTGGATTCTTACCTCAAGAAGTTGGAATTCAAAAGAGGAGGAGTAGATCACAATCTCTATGTGAATAATTCTTCGAAAGATCAGTTCATGGTTCTAGTTTACGTCGATGACATTATATTTGGTGGCAGCATGCAGAAATCAGTGGATGAATTTTCCAATCATAAAAAATCAGAATTAGAAATGTCAATGATTGGGGAGCTCACATATTTCTTGGGACTGCAAGTGACTCAAAGGAAAGACTTCACTTTTATCTCTCCGGAAAAGTATGCCAGAGAGCTGCTGAAGAAGTTTAATATGCAAGACTCCAAACCAATTTCAACTCCGATTGCAGTTGGAACCAAACTTGGAAAGCATGAGGAAGGGACATTTGTAGATCCCACCATGTACAGAAGAATCATTGGGAGCCTACTATACCTGACAGCGACACGGCCGGATATTGTCTTTTCCACATGTCTTGAAGCCCGATTTCAGAGTAGTCCAAAGGAGGAGCATATGGCGGCAGTAAAAAGAATCATGTGGTACATTCAAGGTACACACAACTTTGGGTTACATTTTCCCGCAGGTAGGGACAGTGAATTATCAGTGTTTTCTGATGCTGACTGGGCTGGTGATGTAGTAGACAGAAAGTCCACCAGCGGTGGAGCTTTCTATATTGCGCATAAATGTGTTGGCTGGTTGAGAAAGAAACAAGAAAGTACTTCCCTTAGTACTGATGAAGCTGAGTATATCTCTGCCACAAAGGCATGCACTCAACTGCTATGGATGAAGTAGCAATTAACTGATATTGGTGATGAGGTGAAGCAACCAATGGTAATTTACTGTGACAATAAGAGCGCAATTGATCTTACGAAGAATCCTGTTCAGCATTCTCGTACAAAACACATTGAAATCAGGTATCACTTTATCAAAGAGAATGTTGAGAAAAGCGTGATTAGAATGGATCATGTGGGAACAGATGAGAAAGTGGCTAATATCCTGACAAAGCCACTATCAGTGGCTGTGTTTGAGAAGCATCGGTTGAACCTCGGTGTTCGACCACCTCCCAGTGCATAAGGAGGTTACGGAATTCCCCTCTCCCCATTTTCTATAACTGTTTTAATCTGTTTATGGCTGTGATGCAGGTTTATGGGGGAGATACTATCCAGGGGGAGTATGGTTTGAGCTGAACGTGAAAAAAAAATTACTGGTCTTTGGATTTATTGTCAATGGGGGAGAAAGGAGAAAGGAATAAATTCAGACAACTTCTGTGATGAGAAGAATGAGAAGGAAAACAGTAGAACCCAATTTAAGCCTCCTCTCTTGTTTTCTACACCGAGCATTTCTCACGTAGACTTAGAGTGTTGGCTGAGTTGATTCCTGCATTTTTTGTTTTCACATTGATGGAGATCTATTGAATTTATCTTCCGATTGCCAACAAACCCAAAGGGGGAGATTGTTGGAACCATGGTCTTCTATGCATGATTTGGAGTATGGTTTATGTTTGTTTTCAATCATCAATGGATGTTCGGATTGTGTACCAGTAAAGAGATCATACCGTTCAAGCAGACAAAAATATTGATGGTGGCGCCATTTTCCAGTGTTTGCCAAATTTTTGGGGTCCAAAATTTGGAGGTTGGTGAGCATCACGAAAAGTGGATTTCCATGAAGAACATAATTTAATATGGAAAAGGCATGAGTTTTGTGAAGATGGGATGAATGGATTGGATTTCGTGAAGACCAGAAGAATAGAGGCGGTGATTCATCGCGATTACGTCAAGCTTCGCGAACGGCAGAGGCTGGAGAGCTCCGTGGCGATGAAGGGATTTGCAAGGGAGCTCTGCGGCGATGAAGGGCTTTGCAAGGGCGCTTCGCGGTGATGAAGGGCTTTTCGAGGGAGCTTCGCGGCGAAGGTTTGAAGTTATTGACGGGATTCTCCGCGATTACGATGAGCTCCGCGAATGGAAAATTGTTGTAGTGCTTCGCAATTTTGAGAGAATTCTGGCAGAAACTTCAGAGCTTCGCGATTTGAGCTGACGTGGCATTAACATCGCGTGGAAAGTTCGAGGGTCAGTGGAATCGCCTATAAATAGAGTCAGACTCCCTCAAGAGAAGTATAGAGAATTTCAGAGAAAGTCCTTTGCTATCGGTTCGCAAAGGTCTCTCGTGAAGGCAGTGTGCTTCGCGAAAGAGGAGCTTCGCGGCGGCTATTCTAGCTCTGCGAAATTCATGCGCCCCGCATTGGCTCAGTGAGCTTCGCGAAGAGGCAGGAGCTCCATGATATCCAAGCATTGTGAAGGCTGGAGCATCGCGAGAGTGCTTCGCGATTGAGCTTCGCGAAAAGGCAGGGACTCCGTGAAGGCTTGTTTGAGCTTTGCAAAATTGGGAGCCTTGCGAAGTATGGTACTTTGTGAAGGCCTTTTCCAAAGGTTGTTTTCCCAGTGGACAAGGGAAAATGGGGTATTCATCAGTGGTTGGAATTTGGACTTTAACAGAGCATTAACTCAGGATTCTGATGCAAGAAAAGTTTCATACTAAACAGGAGACAAAGACCTTCATGTCTATCTATTGAAGAGACTTTCACGTCTATAAACTGAGTGAGACTTCACCAACGGCAGTGATCTAGGGGGAGTCAACAGGAGTGACCCGAGGGAAGCAGTGAGCTATCCCTGAAGCTTTGTAAAGGCAGTGAGCCTGGGATAGAGTGACTGTGCCCAAACAATTGTAATCCACAACTTGTGAAGATTAGTGGATTTTGGTACGACTGGCAACTTGTCGGCGTATGCTCCTTGGACGTAGCCCTTAGTGGTAAACCAAGTAAAAAGGGTCGTTCCTTCTCTGTGCATGTGCATGTTTGCTTTCTGATCATTTTCATCATACAGTTACAACAAGTTCCTACCAACATGGGAACAAGATCCATCACTTTAAAAGAAAAAGTTGTCACCCTAATTCACCCCTCCCCTCTTAGGGTGTCCCGGGGTCCTTCAGTTACTTGATCCACTGCTCAGCTACTATCGGATTAGTATTCCCCCTAAAAGATGGGGGCTTCTGCCACATGAAACAATCCAACATAGGTGTAGCATGGTTATTCATCACAGACTAGGTAAGTTGTCCCAATATGGTTATAATATGATCTGCTCTGGCATTGACCGTGTTGACTTGCTCAGTGGTTCAATCGCTACATTGTCCACGAGTATTGATTCCCCTTCTTCCATTAAGAAACATTTCTAAATAATGGCATACACTGGATCATTTTATGAATCTAAAATAGAAAGAACATAATATATATTGAAATTCTATGCATAGCTAATCTCCTAAAAATGGTTTATCTGGGGAAAGATTTACATTTCAATACATCATAATATATTGTAAAGATAATATGAATTATCCTATGTATATCCCCTGGGAGTTTCATAACCAAGAATGAAGCAAGACCCATTGTTGTGTATCAGGATACCCTAGGTCAGGAATGAAAATCCTTGTCGGAGTTTTCACTCCTAGGTACATCTGTGTCAGAGCCACCTCTACCTGCTCGTTTCCAGACAGGTATGTATTTGCTAGAAAGGGTCACAGAATCTATTCTTTACCAAAATACCAGGACATTCATGTACATTTTTCCTCAAATATTACCTTAGGGATTTGTTCCCTACAATATATTTCCTACTCTAGTTTCCAAGTTTCCTACTAAACTTCCTCTGATACCAACCGAACACCCCGACCCCTCTAGGCTGAAGCCGGTGCATTACTTGTGATATAGGCATGGTTAGAAGGAATGAAAATACTGAAGGAACAATCAGTTTAGTAGTCTTGAAGAAACTAGATACATAGATGTAACTCAAATTACATTCTAAAAGGTTAAAAAATACAATACATAACAAAAACTAAAAACTGCATCCACAAGAACTCAATAAATGATATTCTTTTTATCACCTGTTGAAAGTAAACGATGAAAGGGTGAGCTCAAACACTTAGTAAGGGTTAAAAATAGAATAATCATGAATAAAATAATAAGTGAATCATAATCAATGTGACATAATCAATATGGCATGGTGAATAGATGAAAAACTCACGCCATTAATAAACTGAGAATGAAACTGCATCCATAGATTTTGTCATAGTGAAAACCTCATGGATAGTAAAAACTGATAATGATTAAAGAAAATGATTATTATTTGGACGTCATGTATCTGGCACATGAAACCATAATACCATTAAAATGGTTTAGTTATATGGGTAGAAACCCGTCTGATTTTTTGAAACAAACTCGAAGGGTTTTTCGCCAACTGATTTGTCTCATGATACCTACCGATGCATTGAGGGGATATAGTAGGCCCCACCCTCCACTGCATGTCCAAACCATTATTTATACATTGATTCAATAAAAGATAAATATTCCTTTTCAATATTTGTATGGAGTAGAGTATAGGGATTCATCAATATTTCCATAACTAAAATAACTTTCCAAATAATCACCATATGTAAAATGGTATATAGTTTAGACAACAAACATATCCAAGATATGAGATTATGGATATTTAATATAAATATAATTTTCAAATGAAAATTGATCTCAAATGGGTGGTAGGTACACCACATTAGGATTATTAGGTGCACAATACAAAGTTAGTCACAACAAAATAGTAGTTGGGACAAAGTCTCTTACCACAATGTAATCGGTCGAATCATTTGACTAGAACTTAATAACCCTCGAATGAATCATTGAATAACATGAATATAAATAGAATCATGTTTTTATATATCAAATGGCAGTACACATATACCACATACAAAAATAAGTGGCGAACAATGAATATCTCACAAAAATGAAAGTGAGATGAGAAACCCCTTACAAACATTTCGGCATGGTAACGAGTGTTATTGTGAGGGATTAATGAGAGGTAAAGGGGTATTAAATTATTTATATGTCACAAGGGAAGTATGGGGGATCTGAGAAAACATACCCCATCATTTCTAATTAAGAATAAATGGGCACAACATAGTGGAGATTCTTGAACAAAAGTGAGAGGGAGATGATCCCTTACCTTATGCTTGAAGGTGTTCTTGACAGGTTATTAAAAACCTGAATAAAAAAATTAGGCTTATTAATTCATAATTCTAGAACCTCTACTATAGAGACTCTAGTTTTCGGCCCTCTCAGACTTTGTAATTTTTCTATGAATAATTCCAGAGCTAGGTACGAAGACGGCGTGTGATTCCGAGGCCCGGTGTGCCCGGAATTAATTTTATAAAAATATTAAGTATTTTTATACTATGCACGTGGCGGGGATGTTATATCTCCTAAAAGGTAGCTCAGAACGGGAATTTGAGTGTACGGTTGCATCCGGAACGTGTCGTTTACCCTAGGCGAGGTGTAAGCTTTTCGGGCGCGGGCCTGCGGTGAGAAACGCCACCAGGGGCGTTTTCGTAAATAAATGGAGAAGTTAGTTTACGAGTGTCGGCTCAAATAACTTCTGAACGGAGTCTCGGATCGCAAATCCGAGTCCGTCGTTGCGTTCAGAACGACGTGTTTACCCTAGGGGTGACCTTACCTTTGTTTGCATCGGGCATCGGGTGGAGGCGAGACGGGGGCCGGAGATATGAGATATTTTTGTTTTAAAAAAATTACATCTCCTCCTTACCTCCCTTCTCCCTCACGCGTAGGCGGCGACACCCCCCCCCCCCCCCTCCCGACCTTCGGTTCTTCGCCGTTTCGAGCTCCGATCGTCCGTTTTCAGCACCGTTCGTCGGCAGACCCAGCTTCATGGCATCGCGAGCACCGTTCTGCATCCAAAGCGTCGGCGATCCGCCAACAGGTAGGCATTTTACGTTTTGAAAATCCTGAATCCCAAATTTTTACGTTTTTCTCTGTTTTGAACCTGCAGATGGGTAGATTGGGTCCCGGGGGGTGCGCAGATGCTTCCGGATCTGCATTTGGACCCCTGAGGTGCCTCCGGCAGACGTCGGAAGGTTCGTCGGCGCGGCACCGGCGCGGCAGCGCTGGCAGAGGCCGGCAACGGCGCCAGCAGGGGCGGCCCGCGGCGGCGGCGGTCGGTCCGGCCTCTTTTTGTTATACGGGGGGTCTTCAAACCCACGTATCTTGCAATCCTGGAGTCGGATTCGTGTGATGTTTACGGCGACGCGACCCTGACGACGAGGCGAACCCTCCGGTGTGGGTTCGAGGGTTTGAAGGTTCGGGATCGTGATCCGGGAGTTAGAAATGTCGTATAAAATAATAATATTTTATTATTTTATGACTTCGGGCCGTTGTAACTTCTACCTGGAACGTCCGAATGAAGTGCTGTCAGTGGAGTTGAGACCCTGATGGTATGACATACTTTTTGAGATGGTTTCTGGGTGTTGGGACCGAGTTCGGGGTGCAGGCCCCACGAGGCCGAGTTTGGGCGTTTGCGGAGAAACGCAGCTTTCGCACCAGGAGTCCGATTTTGGCGGATGAATATCGATCTTGTGTGTTTTTCTGAGAGGATCGCAATGGTGCAATACGTTCGATGAGTTTCGGGATCGAGGTGTGGGTCCCACCTGAGCTGGCCTTTGGTGAATAGTTCCTTTTTCACCAGGTGTCCATTTTGGACGAACGAGTAGTCGATTCTGCTTGTTTTTCCGAGGGGATCGCCATGGTATGATCTGCTCAATGGGTTTCGGGATCGTTGTGTGGGCCCCGCATGAGTTAGCTACGGTGAATAGTGATGTTTTCACCGGTAGTCCGTTTCGGGCGAGTAAGCAGCCTATCCTGTGTGTTTTTCCGCGTGGATCGCGATGGTGGCCTTGGTATTGGATTTGGAGGTGCGCAGTGTGGAATTGATGCGGGTTTCTCGGGTTAGCAACGTTTTGGACCAGCAGTGGTTGAGGGCACTCCCTTGGTTCATTCCCATGAGGGTTCGTGTGGCATCACAACCTTCATATAGGATTATGATCCTCTTGATGGGATGTTTAAACTGTTAGAGTTGTGGCATCCCTCCAGTGGGCCCGAAGCGGGATCCTCTGGCATCTTCTCCCTAGATCGGGTTCTTGGTATCGCTGTGACTGCTTATTCATGGGCGGTGATCCCCTATCTAGCAGGTTAACCTCATAGGGTTTGTGGCATCATCGGGAATATGATCCCCTACGCAGTGGGTCATGCTCAGTAGGGTTGTGGAATCATCGGGTATACGATCCCCTACTCAGCATGAGGTTTATAGTAGGGTTGCGGTATCATTGGTTATGCGATCCCCTACTCAGCGTGTGGTTTCGGTAGGGTTACGGCATCGTCGGTTCGATCCCCTACATCGCGAGTTATACCAGATAGGGTTCCGGTATCGTCGTGACCACCTTTATATGGGCGATGATCCTCTATCTGAGTGATGTGCTTCTGTCGAGGGCCATATCAGGTTGTGGTATCCCCCAGCAGATCCTGGGTGTGATCCCCTATCTGTGAGAACTACGTATGCCAGATCGGGTCGTGGTATCCCCCAGCGGACCCTGGGAGTGATCCCTTATCTATGAGATTCGTACACTGGAGAGGGTTCTGG
This sequence comes from Viscum album, assembly GCA_963277665.1. Taxonomy (NCBI): domain Eukaryota; kingdom Viridiplantae; phylum Streptophyta; class Magnoliopsida; order Santalales; family Viscaceae; genus Viscum; species Viscum album. The sequence goes on from OY728120.1 coordinate 899,915,640, forward strand.
TGTCCCCTAGCGGACCCTAGGAACGATCCCCTATCCGAGGAGTTTGTTGGTTATGTTGTTTCAGCGAGTTTTCAGTGATGCTAACCGACGAGCGTGATCTCTCGGGTGAGCATCTGAGAGGTTTTTTAGAAACCCTATGGAGTGTATCTCTCGAATGAGTGTCATCTGGGATGACAGTGATCATGGAGTGTGCTCTCCTGGTTGTGGAAAGTTGCTGGCGATGAGGTCAGTACCTCTTGTGGCTTTGTGGCATGAGCTGAGTTTATCTGGATTGTTTAAGGTGTATGTATGGGCTTACACCTGAGCTGATCTGACTAGTTGTGTTTAGCCGAGGATGGTCACGAGATGGAGTTTCTCTCTCGTATGGGTTCCCTCTGGCTGGGATGAGCGGACTGTTGCCTTTCAGTTGATCTCTTTTGTTTTTCATTTTTGGGGTGCCTACTGAGTATGTTTATACTCACCCTTGCGCGGGCTTTGCCCGCACATGTTTGTGTCTTGTGCAGACCACATGCCTTTCAACGGAGTCCCAGGAGGACCCGGAGTAGGCGGAGCTGAGTGAGCGAGACTGACCGGGGGTTTTCCGGTGCGGTGCCGAGGGAGCTTTCCGGTGGTGTTTGTGGCAGCGTTTCCCTTCTTTAGAGCTGTTTGGACGTGCTTTATAGTTTACTTTTGGTGGACCCTATTTTTCCCTTTGTACTTCTGCTGTACTCTGGTTGTGGGATAGTGTATGCATGCATTTTCTTTTCAGTTTTATATATCTCTACACTATTTCATGGAGGTGTATGTGGGTGCGTGTGTACAGGTACATTAGGCTAATGTCTCCCATGTGTGTGATAGCCTACTCGGCGCTAGTCGCCAGCCCCTGGCCTATTGGAGGCGGGCTTGGGGAGTCGCGGCTCGAGCCCCATTAGGTCAGGTCGTGACAGAGTGGTATCAGAGGAGGTTCCACCTTTGGGATCTCAGAGCGTGGCTGGTCTAGCTGTGAGTTTGGTTTGGGTTGCATAACAGCAGTGTTTTGATGTTTTGAGTTCGACTTTCAGGCCGGGGACTCCAGTGTTGGTGCGGCGGCCGATGTATCCATACACTAGGACTCTGATAACCTGCCTTTCGACTCGAGACATTCATACACTATTCGTAGGGACATAACGGTACATGCATTATATAGGACTGGGTTTTTGGGTTTTCCTTGTCCTTCTTGAGTCAGCTCTTCAGATATACTCTTTGACTGTGGTGTGTCATGAATGTATTTCAGGATGCCTCCACGACGACAGACAGCGAGGGTTTCGCAACAGGATTGTGCTGACGACCCACCCCATGTAGAGGCTATGGAGAAGGGTACAGGTTCTGAGGTTGCACCTCCAGGTGGTCTACCGGTTGAGCCACCACCTGTCGAGCAGCTGGTTGTGCCGGCGGTGCAGGACGAGGTTGAACGCAGGCTGAGTGCACTGCACGAGTTCCAGAGGCTGCGACCTCTGAGGTTTCAGGGTGATCTAGACCCCCAGGCAGCTGATGACTAGCTTGAGGCAGTCACCCGAGTTTTCCGCCTAGTGAGGACACCTCCTGATCAGATGGTGGTCCTAGCGGCGAGCCTTCTGCATGGTTCGGCCGGGCGATGGTGGAGTTTGGTGATGCAGTCCCATGACGAGGAGACGCTCACATGGGCAGAGTATGAGCGGCTCTTCATAGAGGAGTTCTATCCAGTGATGCTGAGGTTAGTGCGGATCCAGGAGCTTCTGCAGCTTCGACAGGAGAGAATGACCGTGTCGGAGTACTCATCAAGGTTTACAGACCTGTCATGCTACTCCCTGGATATTGTTCGGGACCCTTTATTTAGGGCTCGGACCTTCGAGCAGGGCTTACGCAGGGACATCCGAGCAGGTGTGGTTTCCTTGTGCCTGCCCACCTATGCTGGAGTGCTGGAGCGAGCGTTGGTGGTGGAGAGTTTTCTGGCTGAGCAGATTCCCCCTGTTAGTGATGGGCACTCTAGGGCTGAGACTTTGTCAGTCGGATCGACATCTGGTAGCCTTATATAGACTCAGGGGTCTGGATGTGGCCAATGTTTCAGGAGGCGACCCTAGGATGGAGGATCTGAGGCTCAGGGCTCACAGGGCTCGTAGGCCAGTTTTGGTTAGCTGCAGGAGAGGCGATGTTATGCTTCTGACGGTCGGGGGCATCTTGATAGATATTGTCCGACCCGACGTGCTGCTGAGAGGGAGTCGGTCGATGGACCGCCTTGGCAGAGGCAGCGTCTTGAGCAAGGAGGTCCGCAGGGTGGCGGGCGTGGAGGTGGAGCGCGGGAAGCTGGAGGAGGTGGTAGGCGGTATTAGTTGCCACCACCCCCACCCCCAACTGGTCCACGCCAAGCTCAGGGAGCTGGTGGCCGAGGGCGAGGACAGCTGCATGCCCAGGAGGCTGTTGACCCAGAGGCTCTGCAGATGGATATAGGTACGCCTTGTGTCTTTTATACTTTCTGCAGTAGTTTGTTAGACACTGTTTAGAGGTACTCTTTCCTTTTGTTGCATGATCGAGTTTTTTTTAGGGCGTTGGTAAGACCCTGTGTGGGTGTTGTTCAACGTGCTTCGAATGCATGAGAGAGAGAGGGCTCCTTCCCCCACCGAGACGCGTTTATGTGACGCGATTAAAAACTTGTGGGCGAGTCAGTGCCACCCAATGCGGATAGTATCGAGGTGTGGTGGATGAGTCCCTCTGACTTATGCGTTCGGGCAGGGGTGTTAGTTGGTGAACTCGTTGGTGTGTGAGACTCAGTTGAGAGTCCAGTCACTCTCCTTGTGCTTAGGGATTTTTGGGGATGAAAAGTTCTAAGGGGGGGAGGATGTAGCAACTCGGGTTTTTGGCCCTGTCAGACTTTGAAATTTTTCTATGAATAATTCCAGGGCTAGGCGCGAAGACGACATGCGATTCTGAGGCCCGGTGTGCTCGAAATTAATTTTATAAAAATATTAAGTATTTTTATACTATGCACGTGGCGGGGGTGTTATATATCCTAAACAGTAGCTCAGAACGAGAATCTGAGTGCACGGTTGCATCCGGAACGTTCTGTTTACCCTAGGCGAGGTGTAAACTTTGCAGGCGCGGGCCTGCGGTGAGAAACGCCACCAGGGGCATTTTCATAAATAAATGAAGAAGTTAGTTTACGAGCGTCAGCTTGAATAACTTCTGAATGGAGTCTTGGATCACAAATCCGAGTCCTCCGTTGCGTTCAGAACGGCGTGTTTACCCTAGGGGTGATCTTACCTTTGTTCGCATCGGGCATCGGGCGGAGGCGAGACGGGGGCCAGAGATATGAGATATTTTTTTAAAAAAATAATAATATCTCCTCCTTACCTCCCTCCTCCCTCACGCGCAGGCAGTGACACCCCCCTCCAGACCTCCGGTTCTTCGCCATTTCGAGCTCTGATCGTCCGTTTTCAGCGTCGTTCGTCGGCAGACCCAGCTTCAGGGCGTCGCGAGCGCCGTTCTGCATCCAAAGCGTCGGCGATCTGCCAACAGGTAGGCGTTTTACATTTTGAAAATCCCGGATCCCAAATTTCTGCATTTTTCTATGTTTTGAACCTGCAGATGGGTAGATCGGGACCCGGGGGGCGCGCAGATGCTTCCGGATCTGCGTTTGGACCCCCGAGGTGCCTCCGGTGGACCTCGGAAGGTTCGCCGGCGTGGCACCGGCGCAGCGGCGCCGGCAGAGGCCGGCGGCGGCGTTGGAAGGGGCGGCGCGCGGCAGCCCACGGTGGCACGCTGGCCTAGCCGCCGGAGCACGGCGGCGCCGGGCACCGCGCAGCGGAGACCCGCCGACCAGGGCGGGCCGGCGGCGGCGGCCGGTCCGGCCTCTTTTTGTTATACGGGGGTCTTTAAACCCTCGTATCTTGCAATCCGGGAGACGGATTCATGTGCCGTTTGTGGCGATGCGACCCTGACAACAAGGCAAACCCTATGGTGTAGGTTCGAGGGTTTGAAGGTTCGAGATCGTGGCCCAGTATTTAGAAACGTCATATAAAATAATAATATTTTATTATTTTACGACTTCGGGTCGTCGTAACTTCTACCCGGAACGTCCGAATGACGTGCCGTCAGTGGCATTGAGACCATGATGGTATGACAGACTTTCTGAGATGGTTTCTGGGTGTTGGAATTGAGTTTGGGGTGCGGGACCCACGAGGCCGGGTTTGGGCGTTTGCAGAAAAACGCTGCTTTTGCACCAGGAGTCCGATATTGGCGGATGAATAGTCGATCCTGTGGGTTTTTCCTAGAGGATCACAATGGTGCAATCCGTTCGATGAGTTTCGGGATCGAGGTGTGGGTCCCACCCGAGCTGGCCTTCGGTGAATAGTGCATTTTTCACCGGGTGTCCGTTTTGGACGAACGAGTAGTCGATTCTGCTTGTTTTTTCGAGGGGATCGTCGTGGTATGATCCGCTCGATGGGTTTCGGGATCGTTGTGTGGGCCCCGCACGAGTTAGCTACGGTGAATAGTGTCGTTTTCATCGGTAGTCCGTTTCGGGCGAGTAAGCAGCCTATCCTGCATGTGTGTTCCGCGTGGATCGCGATGGTGGTCTCGGTATTGGCTTTGGAGGTGCGCAGTGTGGTGTTGTTGTGGGTCGCTCGGGTTAGCGACGTTTTGGACCAGCAGTGGTTGAGGGTACTCCCTTGTTTCGTTCCCACGAGTGTTCGTGTGGCATCACAACCTTCTTATAGGTTTGTGATCCTCTCGATGGGATGTTTAAACTGTTAGAGTTGTGGTATCCCTCAGGTGGGCCCGGAGCGGGATCCTCTAGCATCTTCTCCCTAGATCGGGTTCTTGGTATCGATGTGACCGCTTATTCACGGGCAGCGATCCACTATTTAGCAGGTTAACCTCGTAGGGTTTGTGGCATCATCGGGAATATGATCCCCCATGCAGTGGGCCGTGCTCAGTAGGGTTGTGGCATCATCGGGTATACGATCCCCTACTCAGTATGAGGTTTATAGTAGGGTTGCGGTATCATTGGTCATGTGATCCCCTACTCAGCGCGTGGTTTCGGTAGGGTTGCGGCATCGTCGGTTCGATCCCCTACATCACGAGTTATACCAGATTGGGTTCCGGTATCGTTGTGACCACCTTTATATGGGTGATGATCCTCTATCTGAGTGATGTGCTTCTGTCGAGCGCCAGATCGGGTTGTGGTATCCCCCAGCAGATCCTGGGTGTGATCCCCTATCTTTGAAAACTACGTATGCCAGATCGGGTCGTGGTATCCCCCAACGTACCCTGGGATTTATCCCCTATCTGTGAGCTTCGTACACTGGAGAGGGTTCTGGTGTCCCCTAGTGGACCCTAGGAGCGATCCCCTATCCAAGGAGTTTGGTGGTTATGTTGTTTCAGCGAGTTTTCAGTGATGCTAAATGACGAGCGTGATCTCTCGGGTGAGCGTCTGAGAGGTTTGTGACAAACCTGATGGAGTATATCTCTCGAATGAGTGTCATCTGGGATGACATTGATCACGGAGTGTGCTCTCTTGGTTGTGGACAGTTGCTGGCGATGAGTTCGGTACCTCTTGTGGCTTTGTGGCGTGAGCTGAGTTTATCTGGATTGTTTAAGGTGTATGTATGGGCATACACCTGAGCTGAGCTGACTAATTGGGTTTAGATGAGGATGGTAAAAAGATGGAGTTTCTCTCTCGTATGGGATCCCTCTGGATGGGATGAGCGGACCATTGCCTTTCAGTTTCTCTCTTTTGTTTTGGGTTTTTGGGGTGCCTACTGATTATGTTTATACTCACCCTTGCACGGGCTTTGCCCGCACATGTTTGTGTCTTGTACAGACCACAGGCCTTTCGACGGAGTCCCAGGAGGACCCGGAGAAGGTGGAGATGAGTGAGCGAGACTGACCGGGGGTTTGCCGGTGCAGTGCCGAGGGAGCTTTCCGGCGGTGTTTGTGGCAGTGTTTCCCTTCTTCCGAGCAGGTTGGACGTGCTTTTGTAGTTTACTATTGGTGGGCCTTATTTTTCCCTTTGTACTTCTGTTGTACTCTGGTTGTGGGATAGTGTATGCATACCTTTTCTTTTCAGTTTTATATATCTCTGCACTATTGCATGGAGGTGTATGTGGGTGCGTGTGTACAGGTACCTTAGGCTAATGCCTCCTATGTGTGTGATAGCCTACTCGGCGCTGGTCGCCAGCTATTGGAGGCGGGCTTGGGGAGTTGCGGCTCGAGCCCCGTTGGGTCGGGTCGTGACATCTACTATATGTAAATGATTTATTATAACCCTTTTTAGTTTATTTAAGGCCTTTTTGATTATTTATATTGTTCAATTTCATTGTTTGGTCTCGTTTGATTACTTGTTTTTAAAAGATCGGTTCACTTATATTCACGTTCAGATAAAAATGAAAGATGGAAGTGGTTGTCCATAAATGAAGTTATATGCCATTAGTGAACTTACAGGAGATTACATGGTTTTAAATTTAATTTGGTTACTTAGATTGAGGTCGAATTATTACATATATATAACCCCAGTGACAACTGTTTTGGTTAAACGGTGGGTTTGATTACAATGAACATGTTTTACTTTATAAATTAATACCATTTGTATAAAAGGATTACAAAACTAAAAATAGGATATATTAAATATATAATAATCTGGTTCAACCATAACACAATTGGTTTCATGACCAGAATTAAATATTATAATAGAAATTGATAAATTGTTGTCCTTGAATGTGCTAAATTAGCACATCTCCAACGGTGCTTTCATTTCTTCCAAATAAAGGGTGGGGAAAGGACAGAAGATAATGAAATACCCCAATAGCATAAAAACATTCCAGTACATGTATGTTACTAGATTTATCATACTATTTGGGTAAAGGGAGGTGAGGAAAGAAACAAAAAGAAAAGAACTTAAAAGAAATCAAGGAATTGAAAAGAGGAGTTTACCTCTTGACACTTCCTTCTTTGAGAACCTCTTAAGGGGAGAGGTTTTTGTATTTTGAGGAGGCTTGGAGATCATGGACATGGGGGGTCATGGATAGAGATTTGGGCAGAATATTGGAAAGGAACAAGTCTTTAGAGGAGTGAAGAGAAGAGGGAGTGAAGAGGGTGTTTTATAGTGGAGGAGAGAGGAGTTTTCTTAATATTATAATCATTAATTTATTATTTTCTATAAAGGCAACCAATAGTGAGTATTCCATGACCAAGAATAGTAATATATTCATGTGAATTCGAACCAATTGGGATTACATCAACATATCATTATCAGTGACTCAATAAATTCCTTATTTAGCATTTATCGTAAATTATCTTATTTTACTATTCATCAAAAATTTAAGTATTTCAGAAAAATCCCAAAAATTCACCCTAACCATTTTTCAATGCATAGAATCCAAAAATGAATTCAATTTTTCAAAAATAATTTTCAAAAATAATTTTCAAAATATGATTAATTAAATATTTAATTAAAATAATTATTTAATCAAAAAATATAAACACTTAAAATAATCATCTTCATTTTTAAGGTGCCTAAATTCACTTATACACTCAAGGGTATGGGTACCATTCATAAAAGTCATATTACTATTCATAAGGGTAAGTTACAATTCATAAGGGTATGTTAATATTCATAAGGGCAGGTTACTATTCATTAGGGTAGGTTACTATTCATAAGGGTAGGTTACTATTCACTAAAAATTAAGTTAATTCTATCAAACTATGAATATCATCTTGAACACAACTGTGTATGTTAGATTTTAAAAATTCAAATCACAGAGTTGGAAAATTTAAGTTTAATGGCTAGGTTATGGATATCTCCTATAATTAAACATGTTTTGTTTCATATAGGCTCAGTGATACATGAAATATAGGATATAACTAGTATTTATTTAAGAGAAACAGACCATGAAGTGTTTGGGGTCCTACCAAAAATCACTTTCAAAAATTTTGGCCACAATTATCTTAGAATCTCGAAAAGTTAGGATACTAGAGGAATTGAGTTTGGTTAATCCATGTGATGGTTTTGTATAATGATTTGTATGCTCGACTATAAAAGAGACACATATGATAAAATTGTCTACCTAAATAGCTAATTGATGAGGGGATTACCAATGTAGACTCAAATATTTAGTGAAATATTGATCTCTGACCACTAATGGATATTATGTACAATTAAAATTGTTCATCATTTTTTGGGGAACATGTTTAATAAAATTTATTATTATATTTTAAGAAAACATGACACTCACATGATAAAAAATAAACTATTTATAAAAAATAATTATCAGTATCAAGCATTATTTTGGTATTAATTATTGAAAATTTGTTAATTAATTAAATAAATGTATTATATTGATATATAGAATTATGAATTGTTTTTAGGAAATAATAAATTTTTTATGTTTTAGAGAAACCCCTTGATTTTTCCACAAGTGAATCAATTCAATAAGAGAATATAGATGCTTATGATAAACATAAAAAAGATTCAGTTGATGGTTTAAAAAGATTTTATTTTGATATAAAATGATAAATGAAAGTCTAATATCATTACATTTACTCAATATGATTGGGTATTTTAATGACTTAGATAGTATAGGGCCTTCTTTAAGGATTTTTGTGTCATTGATTTCGATCTATAATCAATATTAGAAGGGATTAAAAAATTTATTTTAAACAATAATATATATGGGTATAATAAAATTTACATGATCACTTTAATATATTGAGGATTATTAACTAGGAAATTGGATTTCCAAGATCATTTTTCATAATATCATTATAGAATAAAAAATTTAAATTTTTTTCCTAAAAGAAAAATAAGAGTGGTTGTGTAAAGTACACACCAAGTTCATTGAAACTAATGAAAGGTAGATTCGTAAAAAAGTGGAAATGATTCTATTATAGTGAACATAGTAACAAGAGGATAAATTTCCCAAATATTGTATGGGGTGTATGAAAAACTATGTAGATTCCATAAAATTTATTAATGTAATATAATTGAACTCCTATATTTGGAATGGTATATAATACCCTATATACTTTATATATATTTTATAAATATATAAATTATTTCAAAACTAATGAAGAGTTGATGGATATAGATGTATATTTTCATTATAATGATGAAGTAAAAGGTTTATATGTCATGGAGTTATATTTAATTTATTTATCCAATGATTGGATGAATATAAAATAAAGTATGTTTTTTAATTCTTGATTTTAATTTATGATAGGATAAGTTATTTGTAGATAAATAGTTGGTATTAATAATACAATATAATGGTTTTAATAAACATGATTATGATTTATTAAATTTTATTTCATGATTAAAAGGAAGATAAAAAACAATTTCTATCTAGGATAAAAGATTTCAACCATGTTTTTTGTTAATATATAAGGGAATGAGTTCCCATGACCACTCAATAATGGAATATTATAATAATAAAATATATTTAAGAATATTTCTCCAAAAAATAGAATACCAAATAATACTTAGTAGTTAATGTAAGAACTTGGTTCTTCAATCAGGTATTTATTCCTTTAAATTTTTTCTACATCCTTCTTATGGACCTAATATGGATTCCAAATGAGGTTGTAGAGGTTATGGGGGCATTCAGAAATTCCTCAAATCTCAAACCCCCCAACCTGTATGAAAAATTTTCTAGCCACACAGTTAGGAGAAACCATGCAAGCCAGGCTTCACAATTACTTCTAACCATTTTTTACCCTGGATGGTGGGGTAAAGTAGGGAACATGGTTTTCCTTAAGAAAATTCTAGGGGCCGCACGATCATGTAAAATCTACATACATTTTTCAGAGTTTTTTATGGTTGGTGCATGGTTTCCCTATCAGTGTGGCCTAACCATTCGAAATGCCCCATCCTACTATAGATGGTGCAGGGTTGGAACACAGTTTGGCCAACCGTGTGGACAAACCATGCAATGATAATTTTTGGATGATTCTACCAAAACACCATTAACGAAATGTTTTTACTTTCCTCCTTCTTCCCCTTTTCTAATTCCATCTCCAAGAGATATCCCCTCCCTCTTTTTGAGTTATCTTCGATCCTAAACTAGTATTTGATCTAGTTCATCAATCTAGATTTTGATTGAAGCACCATTCATATCATGGGATTCAAATCGGTAATATATTAATTCCTTTTTATCCATTGGTCATTCATCTTTATATCGATGATACAATTTAGATGCAGGATCATATTCCATATTTTTATGGAGTTGTTCAATTCATAAATTCTCTTCCCATCTAGGAAAAACTAGAGGATGAGACTGGATGAGTAGAGTCATACTAGTACGACGTAGGTGGTATATGAATTATTCCTCATGTTTTTATGCTTTAAAATATGTGTGATTGTGCTGCAAGCCAGTTTCCACTATGCATTGCCCCTAAATTGAATCGTTCTTAAATTTTTTTTTCATGTTTGGTATCCAACGAAGTTATTAGACCCATAGGAATTGAATACCATATATGGATTCATCCCGTTGGGGGTTCCCTTCTATATTTTTAAGTGGTCTTCAATGTCTTACACCCTAAACACTTAATGGTGTGTTTGGCATTATAATTAAATGGTGATTGTGTTTGAAATGGACTCAATGGAATAGACCAAAAAGTGCCTTTGGAAATTATAAATAATTTAATCGGACTTGAGTTAGTTGTGTGCCCCTGTCACTTTCTTGAACTAAACAAGGGTCACACCCTTATAGATTTTAAATGTAGAGGATTTAATAAGAAAACCTTGGATCATTTTTAATCTAATAGAATTAAATTAATGACCTAATTTAAGGGCACAATGACACTTAATAATTATAATGAATGGGTAAGACGACCCTTTTAATAGTGAATGGGAATTATGACCCTATTTATTTATTTAATACAATTGGGAATAATGAACTATATGATATATATATATAAAAGGGCATAGTTTCCCCTCTTCTTTATAATTATGAACGGTCATGTAATCCCTAGTTATATTTAAATGGGAATGGTATTCATTGTGGTATGGTCATGGAGTCCCTTGTGCTACAAGCATGGATTCCCTTGTGATACTATAGTGATATGGGAATGTTGTCCCTTGTTATATAGGCATGATTTCCCTTGTAATACTATTGTGGCACACACATGGTGTCCCTTGTGATATTATTGTGATGTTGGGTATGGAGTCCCTTATAAATGTGGTCGTGAGAATTTCGACCTTTGATATGATATTCTAAGTTATTCCATTTTAGGCTGAAGTAGGTAGTGTCAAACTATCTTCCTTTCAGGAACCAGAGCCGACCCTTTTATAGTTTTTGTTACTACATTACTTATTGTATATGCACACTGCCTTATTGAATACACAACCAGATAGTTATGAACATTGGGTGGTTTCCTATAGGTATTGAATCTCACACCCTATTTGGGATACCGTTGAGTTCTTGGAAAATTTTCATGCTTATATGTGTAGTTATGGAGAAGCATCCTCTTGAAAATCAGGGACATCAATCTTTACATAGGATGGAGCATGTAGAAGATGATCGGGATGGCTCTCATGATTCCAGAAATAATTATTTCCCTTTTGTACCTTTTTTTATAGTAATTCTGACTAATAATGTATTCATATTTTCCTGGTTATTAGATACATGACTTGCATCATCATCCTTTTGTGTATGATTAAGATACTTTTACCAGTTGATTATTATTGTTTGGTTGTCTATTTTTGTTTCCATTGTTCTATCTATTTACCCATTGTTGTAATTATTCAACAGTTTATATAATGATTGTACCAATATTCTACATTGGTAATGAGTTAATAGTCTCCCCACAGACACACCCAAGGCCCTAGCTTCTAGTCAGTAGTCTCCCGTGTTTGAGGAGGTGCACATGATGCCATGTTTTCAACTAGGTATAGGGAACTGTTGAGTGGAATCAGGGGCTAGGAAATCACAAGGTCATATTAAAGCATTTTATTTTATTTCCTTACACTTTTGAGATAATGTTCATGAGATTAGGGAGGTTATGGATTCTAGTAATGAGTTGTGCATGGTCATAGAAAACCCATGTACAGAGAAAATACAAATTACATCAAATGGAAATTTTTACTTTCTATATTATAATTATTATAGTTCATATGATTCCACTTTAGGGTGATGCACTTGAATTGTGGTATCAATATTGATATGATTGAGGATTATCTTAAAACCTTGGCCTGATTAAGTGAGGTAAAGGAGGCATTGAGCATGAATCATATTAGACACCTTGTAGGAAATTAGTATGTTGTGCATATTCCATGCCCTATAGAATCATTGTGTTATTTGAATTGATTTTTATTTATATTATTTCTTTAATTGTAATAATTTTAACTGTTATTAGCTAATGATTTTAGAAATGGATTAAAGAAACATAGTTTGTACATAGATTTACTACGATAACCTAACATTAATTTCCAGTATAGGCTATGGAAGACAACCTAAGAAGTGAACTATGACATGTTGAGTCATGTTTCTTTGGTTTCAGGGACTCCAATGTGTTATGGTATGGATTGACTGGAGACTAATTTTTTGTTCATAATTTGTATGGGACCTTATGGATAAGAATTGGTGAACCTTTTGGTTCATCCATTTAAAGAAGAATTAAACTAGAAATATATTAAATGAAATTACAATTCCAAAACATAAAGATTATCTGATTACTAACCTTAGTAGTGGGAAGGAGGTAGTGTCTCTATTTTTCTATATATGTGTCTCTATCACCCAGACTGAACTCTGACCTCGAATAGGGGTGTGACTAATACATAGAAATACTTTGTACCTATTTTATTTCTATATTTGTGTCTTATACCATTATCAAATCCTATCTGAGGTGTGTGATTGAGGATGGTAAAAAAATTCCACCACGACATCCTCTGGTCGTACACTATGATAAAAGTGATGACCATGCCCTAAAGGAGGTGGGCCATGAGCTGCTAGATATACCTCCATCATTGTCACCTATTTATGTTCCTAACATGATCGATGATTCCTAGTTTCGAGGAGACATTATGCAGCTTGTGCTGATGATAATCTCTCGATATGAAGGTCACTTCTGGATATGAAGGTCACTGCTTTGTAGAAATAATTGTTAAATTATATCAAAAGATGGATTAATGTTTCCCTTGTGAAATTGTTTTGACGGATGGTTTGGGTCAGTATGTAAATCATACAATTATTAATCATTTAATACACAAATTTTTACTATTTTTACGTTTAAAATTAAATTTATATCATTAATTATGTTTCGAGATAATTTTTATACAGGTTTCAGGGATAGTGGGTGGAGATGGAAACATAGATAGAGATGATATTAGTTTTATTGGTAGTGATGTGGATTGACATTGGATTCATTGGTGGTGGTGTGTATGTAAACTCATGAAATACTAACACAATGATATGGTTATTGAGAGACTATTTTATGGATTGGATGAGTTTTACTATTTATTTAAGGTAGGGGATATCTGTATTTCTCTTTTGTTGCATGAATTTTATATTCTTGGTTGATATACTATGGTTTTATACAATGTTTCCCTTATAATCATAAATATTAGGATCTTTTTAGTTATTTTATAAATGATTCCATGTAAAGTCTTTCATTATATGTTGATGACCTTTTTCATTTGCCTTTGTTGGAGTAAATGGATGAGAATTTTCTTGGGAATTCAATAGTTAGTGTGGAATTGTTGATCGATGGTGGGTACCTCTTCTTGTTGGTTTTTTAGGCTGTTTGTTTCATTACATTATATTTTTGATAGTAATATGAGTAAATGATTTCATTATATATAAATATTAGGGAAGAGTGTGGAAAAATAGATAAATATGGGTTTGTTGGTATCCTATTAAATTTATGTTGTTATGGTCTAGGGGTTGTGTTTGGTTATGGGTGATGTATAAGAAGCTGTTATCATTGTATCCTTTTCAAAAAGGTTATATTATATCTGGGATGGGTATCATAAGATTACTATTGTATAATCAGGGATTTTAGTAGTCACATTTTATAATGGATATTTATGTTGGACCATATAATGAGGAGGATAGGAAGTAATTCATTGGGGTATAAGTGTTGGGTTTTATCAATTGTTTCTCAATTTACCATTGTTTTTCTTGTTGTAATGGGGGTGTTGTGTGGTCTCCTAAATGAATGTGACATTTTTGAAGAATTTTTATCATCTTATTGTGAGGTGTTTAAGATTTTAAGAATCAATGGAGGAATATTTGATGAGAATATGGGGTAGTTGTTAGGTTTTGTTTTGTTAGGTGGAAGCCATGTTATGGTAAAATTATCATAGTAATTGATTTACTGATTTTTTATTTTTGGTGTGTTGGAAGTTGTTTTGTGATGATGTGGTTATAATTTATGTGAATTTATGGTGGTGGTAGGAAATGATGTAGACATATTATTAAATGTGGAAGTATGGGGTTCTAGATCTTGGGTGGTGTTATTAGATTATGTGGTTATGTGTAAGTATGTAGTGATATCAAAATATTGGGGAATTTGGCTATATGTAAACATGAATCAAGATGAAAAATGATGAGGTTGTTTTGTGTGATATGATGGGTAGATTTTGGTAACATTTTGGGTTTTTTGGTATTATTGTCATTTTATTCTTGTGTTCCATGTTATTTATCAAGGGGGTGTCCAACTATGGATCACCACACAATTTTGAGTCAGAGAGACTTTTGAACTGGAAGGCAAGATTGGTGTTGAATTTACACATTTTTCTTTTTTTATTAATTTTAGTCATGTATTTTGGTTTTTTGATAAGGTCTTTAATTAATTGTTATTTTATATTGATTTATTATATTTCTAATCCATTGGTTTTAGATTTTATTAATGCTTATAATTTATTTATTTGGTAATATTATTATTTCTAGAATTACCTTTCAGTTTATACTATTTTTTATATTTGAGATAGTTAAGGAATTGACATGGGCCTCATTGATTATTTTGTGGTTAAGGGTTAGTATTTTTCTTTTTATTCACCAATTTGGGATTTTTTAGGGGTTTCAACTTCTGTAGATTTTATTTTATTTTTGACAGTGATATATAGTGATGGTTTAAACCACCACTAAACCTTTGGAATTTTTGAAATATAAAAACCACCACTAAAAAAACAACTACAACTAAAATACATTTCATCATGTTTCCCAATAACAACCACTAAATTAGTGAATATGAACCTATTTATTTTATGAGACAATTTTTATATTGGTTTGAAAAGGTATCATGGAAAATTTTATAGGTGGTTTAACTACCACTACAATAAAAAAAACAATGTTAGTCCCCTATTTTGGTGTTGGGTGTAGAATCATATTTCACAGGATGTATTCTTATAAGTGGTCCACATGCTTGTTTTAATCTCATTCAAGGCACTATATCATATCTCACAGTTCTCAGTGCTATGTGATATTAGCATTGGTTAATCCAACATGACCCATGCATATTGGATTAATCCTATGCGGCCCAAGAATACTGATGGATACTCTTTGGCTAAGTGTAGGGAATTATTCAACCATAGAAAAATTTCAAGTAACTAATCCTTATAAATTTTTTTCTAGGGATCTTAAAGTCACTACTTATAGTTGGGCATATCATAGAAAATGATATATGTAGAAAATTTATTTTTTTCGAGCTTTTCAATTATGAATTGAATTAAATAATTTATAAAATTTTTATAAATTATATAAAAAGATAAGATTGGATATTTATTTAATAACTAGTTATAAAATTCATGTAATTAATTATTTAAATATTTTTGAAACATTTATTAAATTTATTTTAATATTAATTGTTTAAATTAAAAAATATTTTTCAAATTATAAGCCTTATAATATGAAAATAATGTTTTTTTAGAAATAAAAAAAGTAAATTATAAAATAATTATAAATTTAAAATATAGAGTAAAAATGTTGAAGTGTATATATATAATTTATGAATTTTTTATAATTATTAATATGGATTTTTCAAACTGAGGCCTTATTTGAGATATTATTTAAACCAAATCAAATGTATTTTTTATTTTTATTATAATAACAGTTTAAATAATGATAAATATGTAATATTGGGATTATATAAAATATCACATAATAAATTGAAATATAAAATTTTTATATTTCACTTAATAATATATATATATATATATAAAGTAAATTACATATAATGAATAACATGGAAGATTTTAAATTATGAATTGAATATAAATAGTTTATCTTAAAAATTTTGGGAATGTATATAAGTATTATAGAAAATATATAATTAAAATTATATATGAATTTTTTATAAATAGTTAATCTCTATTTTAAATATTTTAATTATTCATTTATTTATTTTTAATCCATTTTTTCATTAATATAAATTTTTTATATTATGAATATTTTTATGCTTTAGTTTAATGTTTTCAAACTGCTTTAATTTTGTTATAAATGCATCAAGTTGTTACATGAGAAGTAGAAGAAATGATATAGTTTTCTTCAACTTTGTTTATGGACTGTATTGAGATATTAACTTGATTTAAGAAATTAATTCTGATTTATACACAATAAGGAAGGGTTTTATATACCATATTCTTAACATGTATTTTGATATGTATGAATATAATTTTATTTTATTTTGGGTTAGTGACACAAGATATATGTTTTATAAATGGTGTCACATAAAATGGTTTGAATATTCTGATTTGACGGAAGGAGTGGGGTTAAAAAATAAATAACTAGATGCATTCAAACATAAATTAAATACATGATATAATACGGTAAGATTAAATTACTATAAAAAGAATAATATTAGTGAGATTCTTCAAAAATATGACAATTATCAAGACCTCGATAATCCATCCATGTAGGATATTCCATATATGGGTTCTGCTAATTATATTATGAAGGGAAAGAAAGTAATGGGTGAGAATAATAATATTAAGTGCTCATTTTTGGAATTTTATTTGGTTACACTTATTTGGGATATGGTAATAGGATTAGGTTACTGGTTGAATAGAGTTGAGTTTATCAACATGATTGATTTAAAAAATAATTTTATTCTCAAGTATCCAAGAGTCATTTATGATTTGATTGGGGTGATTCCATACCAAAATTACTACATAGTGAGAGGAACTCCAAAGTGGACTCATTTTTTAGTGAAATATAGATCTTTTACCCTAAATGGATATTTTATTTTCAAAAGGGGTTATCATACTAGTTAGACCAAATTTAGTAAAATTCATTATTAAATGTTTTTAAAACATGATAGTCATAAGATAGAAGATAATGTTGATGATAAATGATCTAATCATCCTCAAAAGTTACTTTGAAATTAATTTTTGAAATGATATGATTAATTTATGAAAAATATTAAACTGTTAAAAACATAAGAAATGTGTAATGTCCCTGAACAAGGATCCACTAAATTGGTTCCCTGAGCATATTCATTACATTACCCAAAGAATGAATCCCCATACAATAAAGGATAATGAATAGAAGTGAGGGTCTATTGGATCATGCGGGGAGACTATACCCTCCTTACCAGAGTAGGAAACAACAAATTATATATGAAATAGAAGAAACAATAAATAATAAACCAAAAACATGAATTTCCACATCACCTGCCTATCAAGGTACAAAACAGATCCCATTAGAAAATATTCCATGAAATTCTAAGTGTGATGAAAGTGAATGAAAACCCTAAAAAAGGAAAACATATGAATCCCCAAATGGGGCCCAACTCCAAGTCTAAATCCTTATCCATGAACTCCCCCAAGCCCAAAAAAACTCCCTTTCATGGGTCCTTTTTCCTTATCTTGATCTACAACCATGAAATCTTCTCGGGTACCCAATGGAGGCTATATAAGGGTGTGATTACAACTTAGTAGACCACTACCAATGGTGTCTATAGAATATCCAGTCTAATAGATAGTGAATGAAAGTAAATAAATATAAAAGTAGAAAAGTTTGAAAAGGGTCCATTGATAAATCATCAATATAGTAATCATTATTGTCATTTATGTCCTTGGGTTAGCTGTTCCATTTATTTCACTACGGCCAATGTTGACTGACCACTAGGAATAAGGTAATAAATATGGTTCCCTATCCAACTAGTGTGATCATCACCAAATAAGATTCATTTCACATACTATGGAGTGTGAGTCCAGGTGATCTCAACCAAATTTTACCATTATTACATTGGAGCGTCAGTCTAGGAAATCATACAATCTATCCATATGTTCCTAGAGCACCAGCCTAGCTCCCTAACCCATGCATTCCATGGTGTGGTTTAGATAATTAGTCCAACCTTGCCCATGGGATGAGCCCTAATCCTTTATCCCCCTCATCAAGCCTTGTTCACATGATTATTTATCCATTTAACACACATTCCACATCACTATCATACACAATCAATGCACATAATGTTCACACTTCACATTCCCATAAACACATGAATCATCATTAAACAATAAACATTTTACACAATTACCATTTCCTTAATATATCCCACTTAACCCATTCATCATTACATATGTATTTCCCATTTGGTCATTTCCATTACAATTTCATAAGGCATTGGACACATTCATAATAATATATTAAACTCTTTTTTACCTCATTCCAAAAAAAACCCGTATACCTTTTCCTAAAACTAGAAACAACCACTATTAGTTCCATTTATAATTTTATCTATTATTTTCACAAATTTACCATGTGTCTTAATTAAACATAAGGGTCTCCTACCCATGGCCATCCTACACCTCTAGATGCATCTTAGAAAACAATGTTATCATTCTCTACTCAACACTAGATTCTAGGACAACCTAATTTTGAGTCTTCTGAATCAAATATTATGCAACATTTTTTCCCTTTACAAACTTTTATAATAGTTCAAGGAAAATATAATAATTCTACTTAACACATCTTCTCTTCCATAGATTCAGATCATACTGAGAGAAGATGTACTTAAAGCTCTTAAGTCCGGTATACACCACGAACCATTATCCCATAAAATAATGTTGTCATCATCTCAAGGCATACACCACTGAATGAAATTCAAAATCATGTGTAGGGTAATTTCAATCATGTGGTCTCAAATATCGTGACCCATATGCAACCACTTTCTCATACCTCATCAACACTGCCCCAAGTCTAACACCAGATGTGTCACAAAACAAGGTATATCCCCTATCAGGATCGAGTAAAATCAGAATCAGTGTGATCATCAACCACTTCTTCAATTCCTGTAAATAATTATCAAATTCCACAGACCAATCAAACATTATACCTTTCATGGTTAAACTCATAAGTGGTGCTGCTAAACTGGGAAATATTAGATAAAATTTTGGTAATAACCTTCCAATCCCATAAAACTTCAGACATTAGAAACATTCTTAGGTTGCTCTAAAGAAATGGCTTCTTACACATTCTACAGATCTACAAACATTACTTCCTATGTGATAATTTGACCCATTAAATTCTCCCTATTAAGCTAAAAATTAAATTTGGATAGCTTGGTGTGTAGAATATGCTCTCTTGGTGTGCTCAGGAAAATTTCATGATGTTTGGCATGATCACTGAGAGTTTTTGAGTACAATAAGATGTCATCAACAAAAAATAACTATGAATTGATCTTGGTATGGGTGAAATATTATGTTCATTAGAGCCATAAACACATCTAGTTCATTGATCAACACAAAAACCCCAATAACAAACTCCTACAACCCGTAAATGCTTCTGAAGGAAGTCTGTAGTATATTAAAAAGTTTCTCCCTTAGTTGATGATACCCAAATCTCAGAACAATCCTATAAAACACTGAAGCACCACTAATATTGTTAGAAAAATCATCAATTAATGGAAAATGGTATCAATTCGTAATAGTAAAATGAATAAACAACATCTAATCAACGCACAACCGCAAAGACCCATAATCCTTATTTGAAAATAACACTAGATTTCCCCAAGATGATGTGCTCAGACAAATAAACTCTTTATTATCCAATTCATAAAACTATAATTTAAGCTAGTAGAGTTCTTCCAGTTCCATTCTATGTTGTGGAATGGAAACTAGTTCCCCTTTTGGAAGAGACTCTATTACGAACTCAACGTCTCACTCAGGAGGCAACCATGAGAAATCCATAGGTAACACATCCTGAATCTAATCCAAAATATGTGAAAATATAGTATACTATACTCCTTCATCGTCAATCATAAGTAAAGCCACTTGGGTTTTATGTTAACCTAATTTCTAACAAATGGGCCATTCATGACCTCCTGAACATCCCACTCACCATAGTGTACATACGTGTCTCCCTTAGAAGATGTGAATGTTACCATGTGATGGTAACAATCAATATGGTCATGTTACAAAACCATCCCATCCATACCTGGATTCAAATAAAAACTCAACATCCCCAGCTCATATAAGTCCAAAAGAAAATAGTACTTACCATCTTCAAGAGAACGACCCTTAAACTGTGTAATATTTTCTATTTTCAACCCTAATGGTGTATCTATTGGCACAACACTAAACATATGTTCAACTAATAGGACCAATAAAACCACAAAATGAGAATAAATTAAGGAATGTGAAGCACCTGTATCGAAAATATCACTAGTAAGAGTAGAATCTAAGGTATTTGTACCTCAGACTGTCAACGGACTAGCCTCACCACCTCTAGGTGCATTCTGAACTACATGAAGCTGACCAACCCCTCTACCTTCGGCCTTGGTCAGAATTCCTGGAGCTACGCTACCCTACTAATATGAATTTTCTTGCATTGGTGTGCGATTCCTACCACCTCTTCCGGTCTGACTAGTTGAGCTCCAACTGCTTTCTTGATGTGGGGTAACAAATCCCAACCTTTACACTGAACTAGACTTGGGCCTCACTCATTACCCACTAGATGAGGATCCATACATAACTTTTTCACATTCCCTAATATACAACACACTTTATACTCAAATTGGTGGACATGAACACAAACTTCGCATGTATCCCATCATGCCTAACTGATAGTAGAGACCCCAATCACTACCCTAAGAACCTGGTTCTCTTTTCTGACTACTCTTCGCATCACTACCCAGGTATAAACACTCAATGAAATGCCTCTTACCATCAGAAGCTCCACCACCAGGTCGACCAATTGGAGCTACACGTCCACCACTAGAAGCATCCTTGAAATTTACTTTTGAAATGAGAGTTTAATCTATCACTTTTATAAACCTATTTTCAAGAAAGATATTCATATGGGACTTGGTCTCATAATTAAGTCCTTACTAGATGCATTTTTTCCAAGGATCTCTCATCCCATACCAAAACCTGAACAAAACATTCCAAGTCTGTGAAATGACCTACGTACTCCATCAATGACATGGTTACCTACGTCAACTTCAGAAATAATATATCCTTATCCTACCATAGAGTCTCTAGGTAGTAACACTCAAGAAAAATTTATTGGAAACTCTTCCATAACATACCCTCTACCTACTTAGTCTGAACTAAGATTTTCCACCGATGCTTTTCCTAACATCTCAACATGTAAGCAGCCAGATTGACTATCTTATAGAGAGAAGTCTATAAGTGATCGATAATTTTCTGGACATACCCTATCCAGAACTCAGCTACCTTTGGTCCACACTCTCTAGTAATGGTCAGATCATGTTGTAGTTGAAACTCCATAGTCAGATAAAACATGCTAGGTGCACCCCACATTGGGTCATATTCTATAATATTCATAAAACAAGTAATTTTCTCATGAAATTACTCTTATCCCCTGTTACTCTGAACCACTGAGTTCACTAGATCCACCTTAAGAAGTGTGTTCTCGGCGATGTTCTCTTGACTCCTAACTAGTCCATGATTTCGTAGTGGTATGTTCCTACAATTACAAGCACATATATCAGAACGCATAACATAAAAATTGAATATGTTATGTAAATAAATGCCTTCCACTAACCATAAGAAATCTACTTTACATACACTGACCCAACGATCATAATCACACATAGACTACTACCCTCTAGCAACCCTACCATGGGTCATGGTCATCATTGGTAACCAAATTTCTTAGTCACAATTATATCATAAAAATTTTCTTCAAATGATTTCCTATTAGGAACATTTTCTATTCATAAGTCATTATAATTAACTTTTAACTCAATTACAAATTTTTATTAAACAAAATTATTCAACCACTCTTTATCTTTCATGTTACATAACCATTTGCCTCATCTTTATCAGACACCATTTTCTACAGGTTCTCAAGGAGGTGAGAGGCATTCAACTCCTTATGCCCCACACGCCCATCTATTTTGAGATTATCATGATGCATGACACCTATATACATAGGTCCCTAAAATGATGCATGAATAAAAAACCTCATTCTATTCCAGTAATGATAAAAATATCATTAAATAATCACATCATATAACATTTCCATCACCCAATGGTTAAATATCATTCAATGGTAATAAAATAAATTAAAAAAAACAATTCCCACCCTAGGTACTTGGGTTTTCCCTCATACATAGGTTTTCTACTCCCAATAATGAGCTCATTTCAAGACCTGAAAAATCCTAATCTGTAGTCTAACATCCCAAATAGTAAGGAACAAAAAATACCTCATATGATACAAATTTGTAATGTCCCCGACCCTTGATCTAAAAAACTGGTGCCCCAATCTAAGTCGTTAAATGACCACATGTGTGGTTACAAATATGCTATAGGTTTTTGAATAATAGTGAAGGTCTAGTGAATAACATGGGGATACTATAACCTCTATATCAGAGTAGGACACATCAGATAATGTAATTAATAGAGGAAACAATAAATAATAAACCAGTAACATGAATTTCTAAATCACCATTATAACAAGGTAAAAAACATATCCCATAAAAACATATGCCATCGCATGATAACTATGTGGAAAGTAAAAGAAACTCCAAAATAAGACAAACAACAAAATAGCCAAATAGGATCTGACTCCATCTCTGGATCCTTATCCATGAACTCCCACAAGAAAAAATCAACTATCTATCATGGGGCCTTTTCCTTTGTCATTATGTGAAACCATGAAATTTTCTTGAGTACCCAAAGGCAGCCCGAGCAGGGTGTGTGTATAACTTTATAGGCCTCCACCAACGATGTCTGCAGAATATCCAATCTATCAAATAGTGGATTCTAGTACATAAATATCAATGTAAACAATATTAAAAAGGTTCCATTGGTAAATCATCAATAAACTAATCATTTCAATCATTTATATCCATGGTATATGTGTTTTATTTATTTCACTATGACCCAAGAGGATAGACCACTAGGCATAAGGTAATAAATCTAGTTATCTATCTCACTAGGATGGTCATCACACAAGCAGTTTTATTTCACATACATTGGGGCATCAGTCTAGGTAATCTCAACCAAATTTTACCATTGTTACCTCAAAGAATCAGTCCAAGTAATTTTACAATACAACTATAGAGGCCAAGAGATTCAGTCTAGCTCCCTAACCCATGCATTTCATGGTGGGGTTTAGAGAATCATTCCATCCCAACCCATGAGAGGTTCCTCAGTCCTTTACCCCACCCATCAATCCATTTTCACATGATTATTTATTCATTCACCACACATACCACCCCACCATCACACACAATCAATACACATAACATTCACACTTTTCATTCCCATCATCATGTGAAACATCATTTAGCCTTAACAATTTATATAAATTACAATTTCCTTATTATATCCCACTTAACCCATTCATTATTACATATGTCTTACCCATTTATACATTTCCATTAAAATTTTGTAAGGCATTCAACACATTCACAATAATCTATTTAACCCATTTTTCCCTTGTACCAAACAATCCCTTATTACTTTTCCAACAACTAGACACAACCACTGTTAGTTACATTTATAACTTTAACTAGAATTTCCAGAAATTTATCATTGGTCATAATTCAAAACAAGTGAACTTTAGGCTAACCTCAAAATTTTCCATGTTTGAAAATATTGGCGCACCCCAAGGGTGGACCTAGATTGCTCAAACTAACATCAACACATCCCACAAAGATCATTAGTGGTATAAATTGTCATTTTACTATCCATTTTACCCAATATTAATCTGGGAAATAAATTCACAATAAGAGGGAAGAAATATCACACATCACACATGCAGAAATCTACAAAATAACTATGGGATATTATTTATAGGCCACCTACCATGAATTAGACGATGAACGCACCCTTAATCTTTTCCTTAGATCCAGATTTAATCACCCCTTGAATATCCAATCAATGATACATCTGAAAAAGAGGTTTTTAGGGATTTAGAAGAATATGGACAAATCTATTATCCTTAATCTGGAAAAGAGGAGAAAAAGGAAGATTAGAATTACCTGGAGCTTTGATCATCATCCAACGATGCTCCAAATAGACTAGAAATGAGGGAGATAGATCTTGGGGAGATATTGTATGTTTTAGTTCATCATTAGGGATGGAGGAAGTATAAAGGAGATAAAAATATGGTGGGAACATAAAAATTATGAGGGAAAAAAACTGTCACTTTTTAATTTTTAATAGGGTGTAGAGTTTGTCTTCGCGGTTTGACAAACTGTGAAAAAAAATGTCTTCCATCAAATTTCCAATTAATTTTGTGTCACATGGTTACCTATGGAGGCTCACACCATTTGAATAACTGTGTGCCAACCATATGGAATTCCAATATCCAAATCCAAATGGTTTGACCTCCCCCTTACACTGTTTCACAAAAACCGTGTACCCTTCCTCCTACCTTGCACAGATATGGAACATTTATATAATTAACCATGTGTCAACCATGAAACATGAATTGAATTTACATTTTACCTTCTCTTTTGAGTCAAAACACCCGTAACTCCCCAAGTCTCCATCCACATATAGTAAATAGTCCATTAACAAACATTAAGAGTTTAGAGATGAAATTTTCAAAAGGTCATACCACCATGAATTTCGGGATCTTACAGAATGTTCTTTAGTTATAAGATATATTTTATATGTTTAATCAACCACTTCCTTAGTGACCAACCTTTGAAGTTTATAAACACTTCAGTCTAGATTCATACATGAAGTATACAATTATTCTTTTAATGTATAAAAGGGATTACATATAGAATGAACTATGAGAATTAGTCTCCACTCATATAGTAAATAAGATTTAGTATACTAATTAATATGTGACACCAAAGGATTCCTCAAAGTATTTTTCTATTTGTGGGATTCATTTAGTTGGAATCGTTTTGAAAATATGGATGACATTAAGAATTATTTACCTAATATTCACAAAGTGTTGAGGATAGTTGAGCTACAACATGTCATGCCGTGGGGGAATATGTTTTATAAATTCTAGTTGTATTTATATAGTATAAGTGGTTAAAATTTCAAACCAGATTAATAAATGTTAGTTGGAATTTACAACAATGTTTCTTCAAAGTAGCCAGTTATAGTCAATGAAACATAGTGTTTTCATGAAATAAAGAGTAATGATTTTATAATATGGTATTTTTCAGGAAACCTAAATGGGTATATGAGACTCCATGAAAATTCATTGTTATGTATCACTATTATAGAAATATATTTTTGTTTTGAATGGTATATGATTCAAAATATAAACACCAAAAATGTAATAAATATAATAGAGATCAAAATCAAGATAAGAATTTGTAAAACATTTAGATTGCATTCAACTGATGAATCAACATGTTTTTATATTAAATATTTGAATGTAAAAGAGTATATCAAGCTCCCATATATATATATAAAGGATTTGTATCATCATCTCAATTAAATTATATAATAACATATGTTAATTATTATAAAATATTTTTTTACGTACAATATCGTATTATACACATGGTTTATGAATCTTTATATTCTATAACATGTGTTGAGAGAAAGATAATGATGAATTGTTTTATCTAAGAAAAAAGTGTTTGAAATAATAGGAATTGAGATTCCACCACCATCATTTTAAAATTTTAAATTATTAAATTCTTTTTATGAAAATGATCTCAATATATAGAATACCATATAAGATAAAGAACCAGTGGTTTCTATAGTAAATATCTACAAAAAAGATAAATTGGAGTTATTTCCTATACAAAAATGAAAATTTAAATCTTATAAAGTTGTTGTGGAGATAATATAGTGTATAAGGGTCTAGTGGGACTTTGTTGAGACTTAGATAAGTTCAATGTTTCAAAATAAATTATTATGCTAGTAAAAATATAAAGTGAATGTTCCTTATATCTGTAAGGATTTTAGGATGTTTTAATAAATCATTAATGTAAATTTTTATATTATTCAACAAATTATTAAAAATAAAATAGTTTTATGGAAATATTTCAATGAATTATGATGATTTACTTAGAAAGTGTTCTATGTAAAAAAAAATATTGGCATTGTAACATTATAAATTGTGAAGTTGATGAGTTCAAATATGTTTAATGTGTTAAACATTTGGGGATATAATTCCATAGAATCACTATTATTCAAACAAGAATACTTTATATATTTTAATCAATAAACATATTATTTAATAGATTTTATTAGTTGATCACATAGTGTTGTGGAAGAAATTTCATACATAAGTAATGAGTTTAACAAAAACCTATAAAGTATAGAAAACAAAAGGATAATTTGGTACTATGTCATATATGATAAGTTATACAAGTTCTTATGTGTTGTTTTGGTAAGTAGTGTTAATGGATTATAAGAATATTAAAAATATCATAATATAAAAAATTCAATCTCTACTTTATCATACTTACAAATTTGATGCATTTAAATATATTATGATATATGTAATGCGGTGTGAAATGATAAATAACCTTCAAAAGTATGACATTGATTTATCATTAACTGGTTTTTTTCATGGATTATTATAGGAAATCATGTAATGTTAAGGTTAACATGAGAAATATTATTGTATTTGAATTTGAAATATGATAATGAGTCACAACATATGTTTTATGTGTTGGATGACCCATTATGTATACCACATGTAGTTGTATAAACTATGACTTTGGTATGCTATGGGTCCATAATTTATACTTTAATTCTCCACTACCTGAGGTAGGAATATACCTAGTAAGATAACATTCATACTTCAATACAATTATTATATAATCCTTGAGGCTTAGCTAATCTAGGGGTGAGTGGGTGTGTTGTTGATCATATTGTTAGTTTTATCTTATCCATGATGAGTTTTTTCATATCTTATAAAAGGTATGACATATGGGTGGTCAACTAAGATAAACATAGGAACTAAATTATCATAACATGATATTACATATGATGCTTTAATATATTGAAGAAAGTGGTATGCGAGGTGCTCATTTATTAAAGTGATTTTCATTTGATGTATTCATCGGACTATCCATTCTATACTTAGAGAGTCCAGAACATTTGTGATGGTTATATGGGATTGACATACTTTATTTCCCATTTATATTATATTTATTGGAAAAATGAATCAAATGATTACCCATACATGTATATGATTCAATAGTTAAACACATATAGAAAGATATATATGTTTGATGGAGATTCTTCTAGATCCATTTATATCTTTAGTATCATATATACTTAGCTATAGGATGATATTTACTAAACAATTTTGATATTATAATTCATATTTCATTGAATTATAGAAAGTACCATGGGGTCACACTTTGTGGTTGATTTAACAAGTAATGATTTTAACTCAGATAATTACTATAATTTTTTTAGAGTTAATCCAAATGGAGTTTTGGATGATTGTTCACAAGGTATTTCATGTGGTGTGATACAAGTTGAAGTTGATGATAGACTCCCAAAAGGGTTTTGGAATATGTCCAAAATTATTTTTGGATATTATTTCACTACAAATATATTTTGTTAGATATATTCAGAAAAAAACTCTTTTAAAGTGTTATGTGTGAACCTACATAGCTGACACAGGGAATCAGGAACACCAAAAAATTAATTCAAGTTCTTGAAAACATTCAATTGAAATAAAATTTCAAAGATTTAGAATTCAAAATTCAATAAACAAATAATAAAACACGTTTACGATTCACTGCATTGATCCCAATGCCACCACTGAGCTCAACATAATCGATTTCATCGCATCAAGCCAACAGCCCCTCCATTACTCTTGCAACAACAACCTACCATAGTAAGTCACTTATACCATCAAAAATATAATAATAATTTCATAACTATTTTAAATAAAAAATCAATGAGACTTCATTGGAACTCCAAACTACCGCCAATCACTAACTAACCAAAAAATTATCTGGTTTAGAATAATATATAGAACACCATTAAGATTCAAGGACACCACACCATACCAAAATTATCAATAACAAGGACACAAGATAAAAAACACCCCATGGAATGAATATAATATATCAAAACACCACTATTGTCCACTAATGAAAAAAAATGAATAGAAAATAACAAAACTAAAATCCACCTCTACTTTAATTATATATTGGAAAAATTAACTTTAGCCAGCAAAGTCAAACTATTGAGGAAAACACCTTACATTGAATGAACCATAATTATTAAACCTTTATAAATATCCATGAAAAATACTATATATAAAACCTGGATGAAGGATATAATCCAACACAAGTTGCACCTCTTAGAACACTATCAAACATATGAACACCACATCCCAAAAATTCTAAGAAACCCATCCAACCAAACTAGATTAGGAAGGACCGAATGAAAATAAATCCATAGTAGAGTTTATAGATGATAGAGCCTCAAAATTAGTCCATGAACATTGTCATAAACATAAAAACCTTTTGAAAATCCCCATCACCGGACCTTCATGAGAGAAACAAAGACTCCACCTCCACCAGATCAACTACAATCCACTCCTCTTGGGAAACTAACACCACCCCAACTAGTATATCCCAAACCATCCCATATAACTAGTAATTTAGACATGAAATATGCCATAATGTTTAATAATATAGTAATATTAGAGGAATAAATACCAATGGATTAAAAATAGAGATTTTTCAATGAGGAAAATCCAACACAAGTTCTAACATAGGTTATAAAAATATCCACACCTATGAATAATGATATTGTTAAGGAAGAAGTCAAAATCCAAATGAAATGAAGCATCACCCATGTGAGATAACTTAAGACCAGTGGGGATAAGAGAGAGGGTATATCAGAAAGATGAAATAGGTGGATAAGAGATATGAGATACATTATCTATGGGGCTTAAGTGAAATTTAGATATTGAATGAGGTACACCCAAAATCCATTATGTATCTGATGTATTTTTTCATATTATAAGAGTTGATTAGTGTATATTCAAAGGGAATGATATAAGATACCATGAATTATTCCCATGATGGTCATATTATATGACTAATAATATTATAATTCAATGAATTATAAGGCATGATCCGGTTAGAAATAGTTTCATATCATTAGGAAAACAAATGTTAATTTTCAAAATTTTGATTTTATTATGAGATGGAGATAATTAATAATGTAAGAGATAAACTATGTGTCATTTATATGATAAATATGTGATCATATCGGGATGATAGGTTATAAGTCATTATAATGACATGATATTTATATGTGGATTATATAATATATATAAGTAAATTCATGGGGATCATGGAGTGTCCCAAAGGATTATATAAAGATGATTAAAGAAATGAAATGGGTGTTTCAATGCCTACCAATTCTCCTGTTGAAGATCTTTTCCACTTCCAACCTTATCCTAACTGAGGCTCTAACATTTTATGGGTCTTTAGAGGGCCTCACCCAAACATTGAGTTATTCCATATGGATAATGTATAAACCCTAAATAGGGGATTCAAATGTATACCATTTATTTTTCTTTATTAAACCAATGTGATCAAAGATCGTAGATGTAAATTCCAATGTTGTAAGGTAAACTAGTAGTTTCTACATGTTGTAAAGAGTTTTTTAAATGTTTATTTCCTAGAGAACCTAGCATATGAGTTTCTAAAAACTTCTGTTGTTATAAACGAGTATCCATTTTACCATATAAACCATTAAATTACTTCACGTGTTATGAAATATACCATAGAAAATTATATTCAATAATTTCAATTAAATTTTCTAGAATTTGGGCATAATGGGTTGATATGAGTCAAACAGTTTATATAGTTTAAAAATATATTTTTAATGTCTTATTTTTGTTTTGTAGATATCCACGGGTGATTGTATTTGATCTATACGTGTTATAACTTTCATGTAATGTGTAGGTGGGGGTGGCATGTATTTGGGCACTTTATAATTTAAAAAGTAAATAAAAAAGTAAACAACATGGGAGACCATGTTTCGAACCTTCACTCACCCAAAATTGGTTGATCATTGACTAATTTTGTCATCTATAACCCATAACATGTGGCATATGAATGCAATAATTTTTTAATTAGTGTTGTTCCATGAACCTACCCGCTAACCCTACTGACTTACCTAACCTTTGTCCCGGTATGTTTGGGTCCTCCTGAACACCAATGACCTACCAAGACTAAATCAACTTTATTTTTTATTATCATTCCATATTTAATGACCAAGTTTTCCTAAAAATTTTCATATAATATTTCTAATATTTCTAATTTATTAAAAAAAATTAAGACACCCAAATCTATCATTAATGAATTAAATTTTTTTCACCACTAAAATAATTCATCAAAAAATTTCTCTCAGGTGTAATTTTTGTGAATTTATATATTGTAAAATTCATATTCATTTTGAAGTATCATGAGATATTCTCAATCCATGTATGATTTGTTTATTATATATTTAGTTTTAATTATTACATTATGTGATATTTTGTAATGATTAATTACTAAATATTAGTATCTTGATAATTTGTGC
This sequence comes from Viscum album, assembly GCA_963277665.1. Classification (NCBI taxonomy): domain Eukaryota; kingdom Viridiplantae; phylum Streptophyta; class Magnoliopsida; order Santalales; family Viscaceae; genus Viscum; species Viscum album. Next base: position 899,946,529 of record OY728120.1, read on the forward strand.
ATTACTATTTATTATTTATAATCTTTAAGCTTCCACATTTATATATTTTATAATTAAAGGAAATTTGAACATCCTTATGTCCCCTAAACACTGTTTGAGTATATGAATGTAAATAAGGGATTCCTCACAATGGGTCATTTCAAGAGAATAATCGATAGAAATTTAAACAAGTAAAAATAAGTTGGACAATGGAGACACTACAACTCAATAAAATTAGATAGCTCAATAAATTTCCCCTAGGGTCATAGACTATCCATAATTCTCTTGATGGAACATCCAGTAGTATATAGATCATGATCCAAAACTTATATATTTATGTTTATCAAACATGGTTGATTACATATTATGTTATTTCATGGAAGAAATATAATCACATCGGATATTTTAACAAGCATGAAAAAAATAAATTAATCAATTCACAATGAATGATTTCTATTTTTCATGGGAAATTTTTAAAAATTATTATATATTATAATTAACATTAATGATAAAAATAACTGGATTTCATTCTCTAGAAATATAAAGTAATTAATATACCTTAAATTAATATCAAATTGTTAATTAATTCCACCAATTGAATTTGAATGAATGTATTGATTGTTGTACTTATCTACTATAGTTGTAACACCCAGATATTTTAGAAGGTAATTTCATTTAAATAAATATTTTTGATAATATTTTTTAATAAAAACAATAAATAAAGAAAAAAACTTGTTCATTTCACAAGTATTAAATATGATGTTATAACATATTCATTGAATATACATATTTAAATTCAGGTAACCAAATTATGAAATATATATAAACAAAATTAGCCTATAACAATAATCCTTATAAGGTTTTTTTGATGCTTAAAATGAGGTTGATTACCTAGGATTTTCCCTAGACTAATCCAAAACTAAACTACAATATGTATGGATTGAGTGAAATTGCATGTCAGAGAAGTTTGAGCTCATATAAATCATTATGAGATCCATGCTCGTAGAACAACCACATGTGATATCAACCAATGAATATCTTACTCTTATATATTTTGTGAAGGTAATGAGAGGTTTTTATATAGAAACTAGGATGATATATACATATAATTATTAACATAATAAATTTTATATTTTTTCATTGTTATGTCTAGTTTTATAAATTTTTCATTTCTATGAAATATGTGTTTTTGTAAAAGTTATTAATTTTTATGAATTTTATCGATAGAATTTATTTATTAAATTCAATGAAGTATTTAAAAAAATATAACATACAACAAATAATTAAGAATCTATAATTAATAATAATTTAAATATTAATTTTTAGACAAAATGATTTGTAATAACATTATTTTATTATATATGTTTTATTTAAAAGTAAATTAGTTTGATTTAGAGAATTAAAACTATGTAAAATTATTTTTTACACATGTATAAAAATAAATTATCATTAATATATTAATTTTTTATTATTTATAAAATAAGATAAAATCTTTGAAGGTAAAATAGATATTTTTAGAAAAATATTTTTTATCTGGTCAACTTATTTTGTCTTAATTAAATAAATTACTAACAAATGATAAAATATATTAATGAAATTTGTATATAATATAGCGACCCGAGCCTTTTATATATAAAATTTCATGATTTTAATCATAATTAATCATCAGAGTACAAGCCAAAGATCGTTAAGTCTAGTGTCTTGGAAGACTAGGTACATATAACATAAAACATGGGGGTAAAAAAAACTTCATTATTTAATCTCCATAAAGAGCTTCTAACTTTCTTTGAGCCCTTACATCTTCATAGGGTACCCTAGGGAACACATGAACAAAGGGATAAGCTAAAAAGCCCAGTAAGGGAATGAACATAAGGATACATCTAAAGCACATGAGTTAGGAGGCATGACATAATGATATCCAAAGCATGAAACATATAAAATTATTTAATATAAGCATGGGATCATATAAACATTGAATCATATAAATGTGGCAGAATCATAAAACATTTCTTTAGTATGGGTCAAGGCTAACCGCCAATCCTGTTTCCCATTTCAGTACGGGTCAAGGCTAACCGCCAATCCCGTTTCGCATCGCATCTCATTAGACTTATCCTTACCCAATTCATTGGAGCGCTATCTGGGCACACCCATCTCAAAATTTTCATAAATATTCTTGACACATAAATATTCTTACCACATATACAATCATACATAATCAACCATACACAAATATAAGGGTACCCATGGAAAGAATTGGGTACCACAATCATGACATAAATCATAACCAATGGGCATATCATGAAAGTTTCCATGTAAGGAAAGAATTTGAAAACACATGGACGTTCATAGGGTAAAATAGTAATATAACATGGTAAGTGGTGTCAAACATAAGTGACAACATATGAGAAATGTATTTTAGAAACAATACCATTAAAACATTTTTGTGCGGTGTTAAGGAAAATATTATAGATCTTTCAAAATAGTAAAAAGGACATTATTTTATATCAAACCAAAATCGAACCAAGAAGGTTTTCATATTAAAAATACATAATTTAAAAAGATAATGGTGTCTTAAAACAGAATATAGAGTGCACTTGAAATTGGGTAAATGTTTGGGAAGTTTCTTTAAAATGAGTGTGCTTATTGAGATGTATCGAGGAGAGATTCACTTAAAAGCATGTATATCCATGAAAGATAATGAGGGATGGATCATAGAACATGAGTTTGAAGCATATAAACATAATTTTTATGTTCTACATAAAAATAAAAGACAACTATATTTTGGTAAAAAGAAAGACAGAGCAACCTGAAGGAATAAAGGAAGTTCGGGTAGAATCCATTATGGTTTATCGGCATGGTATCAGGTGTAACTAAGAGGGATTGATGAGAGATATAAGGGTTTTATCATCACTTATAAAACATTATGGAAGTATGGGTAAGGTGTATAAACATACCTCATCACTTGGTTTTACACAAAAATGCATAGCATTGAGAATAATCTTGATTAAGAGTGAAAAGGGGTGGATCCCTTACCTTAAATCTGTTGGTGTTCTCCACTTGTTATTAATGACCTGAATAAAAACATTAGGCTTATTAATTAATAATTCCATAACCTCTTATATATTAAATTTATTTATTATAACCATTTTTAGTTCATTTAAATCCTTTTTTATTAGTTACAAGGTTCAATTTCATTGTTCGGGCTCGTTTGTTTACTTGGCTTTAAAAGATCAGTTAACTTATATTCAAGTTTGGATTATATGAAAGATGAAAGTGGTTGTCCATAATTGAAGTTACATTCTTTATTTTATATCCATGATATTACATGATTTTAATTTTAATTAGGTTACATAGATTCAAGTCAAATTATTATATGTATAACCATAGTGATAACCGTTTTTGTTAATCGGTGGATTTGATTACAAATAATGTGTTTTTATTTATAAATTAATTCCATTTATACCAAAGGATTACAGAAAAAAATGATATATTATATATATAATAATCTGGTTCAACCATAACACAAATGGTTTCATTACTAGAATTAAAGATAAAAATAAAAATTGATAAACTGTTGTCATTGAATGTGCTAAATTAGCACATCTCAAACAGTGCTTTCATTTCTTTCAAATAAAAGGGTGGGGAAATGATAAATGATAATGAAATATACCACTAGCATGAATAAATTAAATTAAATGTATGTTACTAGATTTATCATACTATTATGGTGAAGGGAGGTGAGGAAAAAAATAAAAAGAGAAAAGAAAGAAAAGAAGAAAATGGGAAGAGGAATTTACCTCTTGAGACTTCCTCCTTTGAGTACCTCTTAAGGGGATAGGTTTCGGTATTTTGAGGAGGTTGAGAGCTTTTAGATGTGGGGGAGGAAATTATGGAGAGATTTGGGAATAATAATGGCAAGGCACAAGGCTTGAGAGGAGTGGAGAGAAGAGGGAGTGAAGGGGGGTTTTATAGTGGAGGAGAGGAGGGATTTCATAATATTATAATCATTAATTTATTATTTCCTCCAAAAACAAGGAATAGTAAGTATTCCATGACAAATAATAGTAATTTTATCATGTGATCCTGAAAGAAGTGGTATTACATTAGTATAACATCATCGATGACTCAATTAATCCATTATTTAGCATTTATTGTGAATTATCGGATTCTACTATTAATCAAAAATTCAAGTATTTCAAAAAAATCCCAAAAAATCACCCTAACCATTTTTCGACATGTAGAATCCAAAAATGAAGTCAATTTTTCAAAAATAATTTTCTAAATATGATTATTTTAATATTTAATTAAAATAATAATTTATTATCAAAGCCAGTTTTAAAACATTCATTAACTTATTCTAAAATGTAGGTATATCTTACTTCCAACTTGAATATTATTTTTATTCCAAAATAGGTGATGTTACTATTAATTAGGGTATATCACTATTCATAAGGGTATGTAACTATTTATTAGGGTAGATTACTTTTCACCAAAAATTATGTTTTCCTTATCGGACTCCAAATAACTTACTGATTACAACCGTGTATGTCAGATTTTCGAAATTCCAAACAGAGAAGTGACGAACTTATGTTTAAAGGTCACTTAGCAATTAGTAGTTCATTATATTGTGTTTTTATGTGATTTTATGACATACTTATGAGAAGGGAATTTCCATTGAAAAACATTGGGTTGCTACATTCTTCCCCCCTTATGAAATTATGCCCTCAAAATTTCATTTTACATTCTAATCCAAAAACAAGTGTGGGTACTTTTCCTTTATTGCTTCCTCCAATTCCCATGTTGCCTCTTTGTAATTATGGTTTCTCCATAGTACCTTGACCAGATAAGTAGTCTTGTTGCGTATAACTTTGTCTCTACGATCCAAGATCTTCACTAGCTGCTCCTCATAAGAGAGATCATCCTCCAACTATACCACCTCTAAAGAGAGTACATGTGAAGGGTCTGGTATGTACTTTCTTAATAGGGATACATGAAATATATCATGTACTTTCGATATGGTAGGTGGAAGTGCCAGTCGATAGGCCACAGCTCCGACTCGATCAAGGATCTCGAAGGGGCTGATGTACCTGGGAATTAACTTCCCTTTCTTCCCAAACCTCATGACCTTATTCCATGGGGATATACGTAGAAATAACATGTCTCCAACTTTTAACTCAAGGTCTCATCGACGGTTATCTACACAACTCTTCTGTCGACTTTGGGCTGCCTTGATTTGCTGCTGAATGGTTTTCAACTTCTCCACCATTTCTTCGACCATTTTAGGTCCTAGCAGCTTACGCTCATTGACTTCATCCCAACATGTCGGTGTTCTGCACCTTCTCCCATAAAGGGATTCATATGGTGCCATTCAGATACTCGAGTTGAAACTATTGTTGTAAGATAATTCAACCAGTGGAAGATGTCGGTCCCATCCTCCTTTGAGTTCTATTGAAGATGCTATCAACATGTCTTCCAATGTCTGAATAGTTCGCTCAGATTGGCCATCAGTTTGAGGATGATAGGAGGTACTGAAGTTCATTTCAGTTCTCAGAGCATAATGGAGACTATTCTAGAACTTCTAGGTGAATCTCAGATTATGATCGGATACAATAAATAGAGGTACTCCATGCAGCCTTACCACTTATTTGATATAAATCCTTGAAAGTTGATCCAATGAAAAGTCCCATCGAACCACGATAAAGTGAGTTGTCTTCATAAGGCGATCCACAATGACCCATATAGCATTGTATGCTCTAGATTTATTTGGAAGTCTAGTGAAAAATTCGATGGTAATTTTCTCCCACTTCCATGCTGTTATGGGTAGTGGTTTCATCATCCCCTTATACTTTTGTCTCTCAGTCTTCACTTGCTAACATACGAGGCACTTTGATGTATATTCGGTAATCTCCCTTTTCATATTGTCCCACCAAAAGTTTTCTCGAAGATCTCGATACATATTTGTGCTCCCTAGGTGGATAGAGAAGGTCGAACTATGTGCATCATTCAATATCTCTTTCTTTATCTCTCGATTAGATGGTACACATAATTGTGTCCCAAATCTTACAACTCCTTGCTCATCAATTTTGAAATCGTAGGATTTCCCATTTTTTACAGCTTCCACCCTTTTCTGAATTTCCACATCCTTTCTTTGAGAATCCTTTATTTTCTCTATGAGGGATGGTTGATCAATCATTTGAGAAAGGATTGAAGATGTTCCTACCTTAATGATTCTCATGTCCATCCTTTGCAAATCTAAGAAGATCGGATCCTTTTAAATTCTCATCATTGAAAAAGATGCAGGATCCTTTCTAGTTAGAGCATCTGCCACCTTGTTTGCATTACCGGGATGGTAGTGGATTGAGCAGTCATAATCCTTGATAAGATCTACACATCTTCACTAGCGCATATTAAGATCTTTCTGTGTGAATATAAATTTGAGACTCTTGTGGTCAGTATATATCTCACATTTTTTCCCATAGAGATAATGCCGCCAGATTTTCAACGCAAATATCACAGCCACCAACTCCAGATCATGCATGGGATAGTTTTGCTCATGGATTTTCAGCTGCCTTGAGGCATAGGCTATCACTTTATCATTTTTCATTAGCACAAAACCCAATTCTTTCTTATAAGCATAACTATACACCAGAAAGAGTTCTCCACTTGAAGGGAGTGTGAGTACCGGGGTAGTGATAAGCCTCTTTTTCAACTCCTTGAAACAGTCTTTACATTCTTGTGTCTAGAAGAACTTTACTCCCTTCCATGTCAGCTTGGTCATTGGGTTTGAAAATTATGAAAAGTTCTTCACGAATTTTCGATAATACCCAGCTAGACCTAAAAAAATTTGGATCTCTGTTACAGAAGTTGGACTCAGCCACTCTTCAATTTCATTCGTCTTGTAAGGGTCCACAAATATCCCTTTCCTGGTGATAACATGCCCTAAGAATGATACTTCCTCCTCTAGAACTCTCATTTACTGTAATTTTCATACAACTTCTCCCTTCGCAAAGTCTTTAACACAGTTTTCAAAAGCTCCTATGGTTCCTCCTTTCTCTTGGAGTATATCAGAATATCATCAATAAAGACCACCACAAATTTGTTGAGGTAATATCTAAAGACTCTATTCATTAAATCCATGAAAATTTTTAGAGCATTAGTGAGTCTGAAGGGAATCACTATGAACTCATACTGTCCATACCTCATTCTAATGGTATTCTTGGGAATATCTTCCTTCCTCACATTTAGTTGGTGATATCCCGACCGAAGGTCCACCTTAGAGAAATAACTGGCCCCATGAACCTGATCGAACCAGTCATCTATCCATGGAAGGGGATACTTGTTCTTTATAGTGATTTTATTGAGCTCACAATAATAAATACAGTGGTGCATTGATCCATCCTTCATCTTAATAAAGAGGACTGGAGCACCCCACGGTAAAGCACTTGGGTGTATAAAACCCTTCTCCATATTCTCCTGTAACTGCTACTTCAGCTCTTCTAGCTCTACGGTGGCCATTCTGTAAGATTTCTTTGATATTGGCAGAGATCCAGGGATAAGTTCAATTGAGAACTCAACCTCTCGGTTAGGAGGAAGACCAAGAAACTCTTCGGTGAATAAATCAGTGTAATCCCTCATGATGGGAATGTCTTCAAGAATGATTCTATCCTTTTTCCCAATCATTTGAGCTAGATATGCATTCTCACAAGGAAGTAGAATCCAAACTTGAGATAAAGATTATAAAGGAGACTAATTTTATTCCTTACACTTGTAAAGAATCGGAGGATTCCTCGGGATGTGAAAAGTGATCTCCCTTTCCCGACAATTGATGTTGGCCTTGTACAAAGATAGATAATCCATGCCCATGATAGCATCCTACTCCACTAAAGGAAGAATGAAAAGATTTTCTGGGAGGTTCAGTCCACAAACATTAATTGGGGAGGAGTTATAAACCATGGATGCAATAATTTCTTCATTTTTTGTTCTCACAGATAACTTTTCCTCCAAAATTTGAGGTGTTGTTTGAATAGTTCTACTAAACTTGAAAGATATAAAAGAATGCGTAGAACCAGAATCAAATAGTACGTCCACTATTATTGAATGAATAACAAGTGTACCTGTCACCACATCATTTTCCGGCTCCACCTTAGTAGTAGTGATAGAATACGCCCTTCCTTGTTTCCATGGAGGTTGTTGCTGATTACCTCCGACAACCCTCATCTTAGGGCAATTGTTTTCATAATTCCCAAGATCCTTGCAGTTATAACACTGCACTGCAAGCAGAGTGTTGATCTGAACCTTCCTTTCTTCTTCAATATTAGCGGGAATTTTTATATCCCTTCGGCACTTCTTGGCCAGATGACCAAACTTTCCGCATTTGAAGTAATTCTTGGTTTCCTTGAGACAGTCACCAAGATACTTCTTCCCACAATTTTCTCAAAGGGGAATGTGAGTCTTCTTTCCATCATGGGATTTGTTTGATGAACCACCCATGTTGTTCTCCATTTTCTACTTCTTGTCACTAGGCCCATGAGACCACTGAGAGTCTCCAATCTCCATTTCAACCTTGAGGGCACAACGGACAATATCCTCATAACTGTCGAAGTCTTGAATTGCCACCACATTTCATAGACTCGACATTAGGATGATAAAGAAGCGATCCACCTTGCTTTCAGTGTTCATGACAAAGCCAGAGACATACCTTGCAAGCCTTGTAAAGTTCGCTTCATACGCCCCGATGGACTCATCTTTCTTCTGCTTGAGTCCAAGGAACTCTCTTTCCATCTTGAGACGGATAGTACGAGGAAAATATTTGTTGAAAAACATCCTCTTGAATTCCTCCCTTTCTATGGAATCAATTTCCTCTTGGGACTTTGTATTCTTGATCAGTGTCCACTACTGATTAGCTTCCCCATCAAAACGATAGACTGCCAGTACAACTTTCTCTTTATCCGAGCACTAGAGGATAGAGAGAATATTTTCAATTGAGTTAATCTATTGTTCTGCGAGGAGGGGATCAGAAGACCCACTAAACATGGGTGGCCTTTTCCGGATGAAGGATTCTACGGCAACTTGCTCTTTCCTTGAAGGAGGGGGACGTTCCACCCGATTCAAGTTATTATTCATAACTCTAGCCAGCTGAGGCAAGTACTACCATGAAGTTTTGAGCACCAGCTTCCGTCACATCAGGCAGGTCATTAGGGAATTCATCAAATTGGTTGTTGGAACATGTTCTTCTATTTCCCGCCATTAACTAAGAAAAAGAACATATAATTAGAGGTCTTGAATACTTAGTTATTGAGCATAAAAAGAAACTTTGAAGATAAAATTATGAACTTATAAAAAAGATGTATATCCTGACTTGTGATTCCTTAGGTTTATATCTAGGTTATCCTCGATCTATTTCTTAACTTATATTATTATGAGCTTCTTATTTTCCCTTAATAATGATTTGTACTAAGCTCGAGAATCTACCAAAGCATATCCCCCATGAGTGTCATAACCAAGAGTGCAGTAAGGCCCGTTATCTTGCACCAGTTCCCGTTCGAGTCTAGCTCAATGTGGTGTTTTCGGGTTTTACCCCTAGATACATCTGTGCCAGAGCAGCCTCTACCTGCTCGTATCCAGACATGGATGTATTTTCTTGATAAACCACTTACTCTATACTCAAAAAAATTTAGGACTATTTTCTTATACTTAGTCTCATCCTTAAGGTTCTCGCTAAGGTGCTCTATTCCTAATCTCCAAAAATAACTAGACCATGCCTCTGATACCAACCATAGAGACCCGAGCCTTTTACATAAAACATTTCATGATTTTAAGCATAATTAATCATCAGAGTACAAGCCAAGGATCGTTAAGTCTAGTGTCTTGGAAGACTAGGTACATATAACATAAAACAAGGGGCTAAAAAAACTTCTTTATTTAATATACATAAAGAGCTTCTAACTTCCTCTGATCCCCTACATCTGCATAGGGTACCCTGGGGAACACATAAACAAAGGGATGAGCTAAAAAACCCAGTAAGGGAATGAATATAAGGATACATCGCAAGCACAAGAGTTAGGAGGCATGACATAATGATATCCAAGGCATGAAATGTATAAATTCACTTAACATAATCATGGGATCATATATACATGGAATCATATAAATGTGGAAAAATCATAAAACATTTCTTTAGTACGGGTCAAGGCTAACCGCCAATCCCGTTTCCCATTTCAGTACGGGTCAAGGCTAACCGTCAATCCCATTTCACATCGCATCTCATGAGACATATCCTTACCCAATGCATTGGAGCGCTATCTAGGCGCACCCATCTCAACATTTTCATGAATATTCTTTCCACATAAATATTCTTACCACATATACAATCATACATAATCAACCATACACAAACATAAGGGTACCCATGGAAAGAATTGGGTACCACAATCATGACATAAATCATAACCAATGGGCGTATCATGAAAGTGTCCATGTAAGGAAAGAATTAGAAAATACATGGAAGTTCATAGGGTAAAATAGGCACATAACAAGGTAAGTGGGGTCAAACATAAGTGACAACATATGAGAAATGTATTTTAGAAACATTAGAATTAAAACATTTTTGTGCGGTTTTAAGGAAAATATTATAGAGATTTTAAAATAGTAAAGAAGACATTATTTTATATAAAACCATAATTGAACCAAGAAGGCTTTCATGTTAAAAATACAGAATTTACAAAGATAATGGCTTCTTAAAATAGAAGATAGAGTGCACTTGAAATTGGGTAAAAGTTCGGGAAGTTCCTTTAAAATGAGTGTGCTTATTGGGAAGTATCGAGGAGAGATTCACTTAAAAGCATGTATATCCCCGAAAGAGAATGAGAGATGGATCTTAGAACATGATTTTGGAGCATATAAACATAATGTTGAAGTTCTACATAAAAATAAAATACAACTATATTTTGGTAAAAATAAAGATAGTGCAACCTGAAGGAATAAAAGAAGTTCGGTTAGAATCTATTATGGTTTATCGGCATCATATCAGGTGTAGCTAAGAGGGCTTGATGAGAGAGATAAGGGGTTTATCATCACTTATAAAACATTATGGAAGTATGGGGAAGGTTTATAAACATACCTCATCACTTGGTTTTACACAAAAAGGCATAGCATAGAGAACAATCTTGATTTAGAGTAAAATGGGGAGGATCTCTTACCTTAAATTCGTTGGTGTTCTCCACTTGTTATTAACGATCAGAATAAAAAAATTAGGCTTATTAATTAATAATTATAGAACCTCTTCTATATTAAATTTATTTATTATAACCCTTTTTAGTTTATTCAAAGCCTTTTTGATTTGTTACAAGGTTCAATTTCATTGTTCGGGCTCGTTTGTTTACTTGGCTTTAAAAGATCGGTTCACTTATATTCAAGTTTGGATTATATGAAAGATGAAAGTGGTTGTCCAGAATTGAAGTTATATTCTTTATTTCATATCCAGGAGATTACATGGTTTTAATTTTAATTAGGTTACTTATAGTGAAATCAAATTATTATATGTATAACCATAGTGATAACCGTTTTTGTCAATTGGTGGATTTGATTACAATGAATGTGTTTTGCTTTATAAATTAATTCCATTTGTATCAAAGGATTACATAACCAAAAATAGGATATATTACATATATAATAATCTGGTTCAACCATAAAAAATGTATTCAATGCCAGAATTAAAGATAAAAATAGAAATTGATAAACTGTTATCCTTGAATGTTCTAAATTAGCACATCTCAAATGGTGCTTTCATTTCTTTCAAATAAAAGGGTGGGGAAAGGAGAGAAGATAATGAAATATACCACTAGAATGAAGAAATTACAGTACATGTATGTTAATGGATTTATCATACTATTATGGTGAAGGGAGGTGAATAAAGAAATAAAAAAAAGAACTTAAAAGAAAAGAAGAAATTGGGAAGAGGAATTTACCTCTTGAGACTTCCTCCTTTGAGAACCTCTTAAGGGGAGAGGTTTTGATATTTTGAGGAGGATGAGAGATTTTGGACGTGGGGGGGGGACCTTGGGGAGAGAGTTTGGCAGAATAATGGAAAGGCACAAGGCTTAAGAGGAGTGGAGAGAAGAGGGAGTGAATGGGGGTTTTATAGTGGAGGAGAGGAGGGATTTCATAATATTATAATCATTAATTTATTATTTCTTACCAAGACAAGGACTAGTAAGTATTCCATGACTGAGAATAGTGATTTTATCATTAAATACTGAACCAAGTGGGCTTACATCAGCAGAACATCACTGATGACTCAATTAATCCATTATTTAGCATTTATTGTGAATAATCGGATTCTACTATTCATAAAAAATTCAAGTATTTCAGAAAAATCCCAAAAAATCACCCTAACCATTTTTCGACATGTAGAATCCAAAAATGAAATCCATTTTTTAAAAATAATTTTTTAAATATGATTATTTTAATATTTAATTAAAATAATAATTTATTATCAAAACTTGTTTTAAAACATTCATCAACTTATTCAAAAATATAGGTATATCGTACTTCCAACTTGAATATTTATTTTATACCACCATAGGTGAGGTTACTATTCATTAGGGTATGTCACTATTTATAAGGGTTTGTTACTATTCATTAGGGTACGTTACTATTCACCAAAAATTTAGTTTTCCATATCGGACTCCAAATAACTTACTAATTACAACTGTGTATGCCGAATTTTCAAAATTCCAAGCACAAAAGTGATGAACTTATGTTTAAAGGTCACTTAGCACTTAGTAGTTCATTTTGTTGTGTTTTCATGTGATTTTATGACATACTTATGAGAAGGGAATTTCCATTGTGAAACATTGGGTCGTTACATATAATATATTCAGTAAAATAAATTAATATTCTTATAATGGTTGTTACTTGGAAAATTATGAGAATAAAATCACTTTTCTTCTTAAAGATCTATTTTTTTCTAAAAAATATTTTTGATGCGTTTTATATAAGAATATTAGAATTAATTTCAAAAACCGTTAGAAATTGAATATAATTAAAAGGATATCATATAATATATGCTATTTGAATGTTCATTTTTTGTTACAATTTTAATTTCATTTTTCACCATAAAAATAAGATACCATTGTAAAAGATATATTTTCAAGGTAATGGTTAAAATTAGTTAAAATAGGGAAAACTAAGGGATAAGGATTATACCCTCACAAAAACCAGCTATTTATTTGAATGGTTGAGTATATTTCTACCTCCCATGACCTTATATTTGAAATTGGGATCATTTAGTTTCACTTTTCCAGGAAGGTTACGTTGTAACATTTTTTAATACTATGGGTATTTACATGGGTTGCTCTCCCATCACTTATAAAAGGATACCTCCTGTCATCACTTCATCACACACTTTTAGAAACATAGATAAATAAAGATATACCCAAATCACTTCCAAAATCTCCTCCACACATCATAAAGATTATGGTCTCACCAAAATACTACCCAAATAAGTCTTAAGGTGCTATCTAAATGAGGATAGTAATGTGAAACGGGCGGGTCAGGGCAGGGCGGGTCAAGCCCACACGGGTTTGAGCTCGCGCGGGTTTGTCTGAAAAAGCCCGCATATAATGCGAACAAAAAATTTCAAGCCCGCCCCACCCCGCATAAACCCACGGGTTGCCCGCGGGCTTACCCACATTTACAAAAAAAATACTATTTATAATCATTTAAATACTGTATTTTTTATCATTCTTAAAGGTATTTGTGGGGAGAAGTATGAATTAATAAAAAAAATATAGTTTTAAAGGATGTGATGGAACATTTTTTTTGTGGGTTAATGGTGGCATGCGGTAACGCCGATGTGGTGGCGAACTGTTGCGATAGAAAGTAGGTGAGTGATCGGTGATGGACAGTGAATGACAATGATGGTTGTGTGGTGATGTGAACAAATAAACCTATGAATGAATTAATTCTCTCTAGGTAACAATCAGTTTCAGAAGAAGCTATTAGTGTTTTCACAAGGTTCTATCCAATTCTCTTAATAACAAAATAAAATTAAATAATAACAAAATTAAATCGACCTAAAAAATATTATGATTATAATAACTCTTATAGAATTGAAACCATGTGCAGGGGCGATGAGTTCCATTTTTCGAGAGATGGGTTGACACACCATGTGAATATGATTAATAATTACTATATAAATAATATATTATCATATTAAAACAATAAATATAAGCCTATTTAAAATTCACATGTGAATAAATGGTGAATTAATATGACCATTACGGTGAGAAATCATATGTCACCATTTAACCATGATTTTTTAATAAAAAAACTAAAATGTTATAGAAACATATATTGTAAAAATAATATATATTTTTTTAAATCGGGCCCGCGGGCTAGCCCGCAACCGCGTGGGCTCAACCCGCATTGGCCCGCACCCGTGCGGGCTCAACCCGTATTGGCCCGCACCCGCGCGGGCTCAACCCGCATTGCCCCACACTCTAAATGGTCAAAAGTTTTAGGCCCACCCCACCCCACATCCGCCCCATACCCGCAAAGCCCACGGGCCGTGAGCCCGCTTTGCATCGCTAAATGAGGATGATTGAGGAAGAGGCAATTTACTTAACATAGTTACTTTACGATTATTTATTATTCAATCTCCATTGAATATATTATATACATTGTAATATGACAACATTTAGTGTCTTAAATATAGTATAATTTTATTATTATTATGTAATAACCATTATCTACTTCTCATCCATCAGATGGAGAATGAAGATGTTTCTCATGTGTACATGTAGATTACCACACCCATGAAGTGTTATAAGTCATTTTTCACCAAAACCTCTTATGTATGGTTATATAGATAGATTTAATGAATATATATTATATTTTTTAGATAATTATGATTCTATAAATATAAATTGTTATTTACCTTCATTTATTTCCACCCATTTTAAAGTGAATATGTAATGGTATGGATATCCCCAACCCGTTACATAGCGAGTTTTGGGTTTCGAAGGTGTTAAAAGGAAGTTTGAGGAGAATTTAGGGGAGTTGGAAATGAAATATTGTCTATATATTATTTCTCATCATAGATATAAGGGTTTCAGCATAGTGAAGGCTATTGTGGGTTATTTGAGGTCTTATGGTGCATGGGTTTCAAAAGATGGGTTTTTAATGGCGTTATCAATTCGGTCATGGCTATGACGAGGAGTTGAGATGTAGTGTAGAGGCTCTAGCAGTCACGTTTACCGTATCAATGCTTCTTGAGAGGCGTATGTGGAATGTATTAGAGAAATTTAATAGTCATATATATTTTAGACTTCTATATCTATCATTTTGGGGGTGTATGCAATGTTCTGGTTTGATTCCATTATTTTCATATCATGGGATGTTATTATCTCAACAGAATATATGATGTAGATCCAAGAGGTAGTTGAGTCAAAGGTGTTTGTGATATTACCCTCTATAATTAACTATTGTTTTGGGTGAAAATTTAATTTTTATGCTATGGTTGGGGGTTCTATGTCATGTACTTTTAATTCATTACTAAATATAACTTCCAGATCCCCTTCCAAACTCACCATTATTGAGAATTTTCTATCAACTCATGAGCAACATAGGTGTGGTTTTTGGAGTCCTTTCACCCAATTGTTAGTGGCTTTGGTCTTCAGACTTTGAATAATGGTTATTGAAAAATATAAGGTGAGTTCCCTTATGTTTCTCTCTTTTTTTCCCATCCACTTTCCTATTCAAAGGTTGTTGTGTTTTTGGAATGGTTTTTTTATGTGGTGTTGTGGCTAAAGATTGATGGGAGATATCGTTTTCATGTTTTCTAATTCCCACTGGGTTTGGTTCCAATCTTCTTGGTGTCACTTATTTTTTCCTTTTGCATGTTAGGAATCTTTGTTTATGATAAGGGATCCTCCTTCTCTCCTTGTTCTTCATGAATCTATAATTCAAGCATGATTTTGTTTTCCAATGGGTGGATAATATGATAAAATTAAGAAAGACAATGAATTAGATTAATGAAATTAAAATGTAGTTGATGAATTCCTAAGTGTTTACTTACCTTTTGGATTTTTCTTATCATATTGTGTCTACCTGATACTATTACTGAGAATTCTATATTATTATTAAACCTTGTATGTGATATGACTGTTGATAATTGAGAACTCTTAATGTTATTTTTATTGAACTCAATATGCACTAAAAAATAATTAGATTTTTCCAACAGGGGTATATCTATTGGTAAAAATACATTTTATTTTGGTAAAGTGTTTTACCAACAAAAATTATTTTGTCACTAAACTGTCAGTAAACACTCGGCCGCTAAATATTATTATGACATATAAAATAGTTATGTTACAATTATAATAATACCAACAAATAATATATATGTTGGTCAAAGTATTTAGTAACATATTGATATAACAAATTTATATGTTAGTAATATTATTACCAAAATATAATATATGTTTATAAATTCCATTTAAATAAACATTTTAAATTTGTATTACTAGTAAAATTTCATATTATAGTTATTAATTTATCATATATAATACACTTATTTTAATTATCAAACCGAACAATTTTCATGCATGTTCAAACTTAGAGAAAGATTAATTATATTAATAATTGAATTTAATACACAATAAACAACCAAAGAGCATACTCACAAATCAATGAAAAATATATGCGTGAGTTGAAAGAAAAATAAAAATAAATGAATGTGTAAAAAATGATCTGTATGAAGTGAACATTTTTCATCAAAATATCATTTCCGACTTGTCCAAATAGGGACAACAAACAAGTCAAAGCACATGAATGAGCCCAATAACAAAGAAATCATCCATACTGATGCAAAGAATATGTGTAACAAGAAAATAATGATTCCCAATAACAAATAAATCATGTATACCTACAACCTTAGTCATTCTTGTTCTTTCTCTTTCCTTAAAAAAGTGTGATCTTCCGGATTGGAAAGCAGGGTTAAACTAAAATACATCGAATATGGTTAGGGGAAAAAACATTACAGCAAATAACTAATGAATCCATGAAGCAACCATCATATGTGAAGAAGTTGTTGCCCCCTCATATGTGAACTCTGAGCCCCTTCTCCCATGATCTGACTTTTGAATCCAAAGCATCAATCATGGCTGTTCCAAAGTAAACAAACCCAGAAAAATACAAACACGTCTTTTCAATAGTTTATTTGGTATGAAAGGAAAATGTGTGATAAAATATGTTATAAAGAGGCATATTCAAGGAAATAATGCATAAAATCAGAGAAGGGAAAAAAATGATGAAAATATCACAGAAATGAAGCACTTATAGTTGACAAAGGTTTCATTTGACAACACTTGAAAACTTCACAACACATGTCACTTTTGAGGAAATGATATTGTGAAAGATAAGTGTCTCTTCCAGCTTTATATCGATTTTCATCCAAATATAAAATCGAAAAGTGACATCAGTAAGGGTGCCAAGACATGAAAAAGCAAGAAAAGGGGAACACAAAAGTCGAACCACCTTGTTACACTCTCCAAGCCATGTTTCTTCTTCAAAGGAAGCCATCCATTTCATGACCTTTTCATGTATTTCTTTTCGATCAAAATCCACCCCTTGGTTTTCGAAATTTGAAGCTCAATTTGCTCGAGGATATGCAAATTAAGTGTTCCTAAATGACAGGAAATGATTAGTAAGAACAAAGTCACTAAATTGTTTATAGAAACTATCAAATATGATAGGTAATTTAGTTCAAGTGTTCTTAGAATTGTTATTGAAGTTAACACTTATTTAAGTGGTTTTATTCATTAATTTAAGTAACACATATCAATGTTTAAATACATAACAGTTTTCAAGTTTTTCATTACGGAAATCATGTTACTTTCAATAAAAAATAACCACTCCTCAAAACTACACTTCTATTTGAACAAAGGGTTGGAAGGGGTCGTTCGGTTAAAATATTAGAGTGTTTGGTTTGTTAAATGTTAAGCTAACATTAACATGTGTTTTAGGTGGATTAATGGGCATGTTGGGTTGCTGATTTCCTCTTTAATTAATAGTAATGGAAAACATTTTATTTCTTAAAAAAGTTGATGAAAATTTGTACAAAAAATTCTATTGCTGAAAGAAAACATAATATTTAAACATTCTAAATGAATTTACTGAAAGAGAATATACCTCAATTACAAGTATTTAGAGGCTGCAGCTTTTGTAGTGGGTTCACCCAAGGAGGACCCCTTCTTTGAGTGCTGCTCAACTATTTAGTGCTGAGACGACAAACCAAAAGAACTCAGAAGGAAGTATAAAACATTAGTGATGAAAGTACAAAATCTGGAAATGTGAAACGCTTCTTCCTCTCAGATCACCTTGAATATGTGCAGAAGTCCATGAACAACCTATAAGCACCTCAATTAACATGAATCACAGAAATATTTGTTACACATACACATATAATTTGTTACACACATGCAGATTTCACAGATACATATTACACAAATAGAGATTACACAGATTACACAAAAACAGATCACACAGATACACACAGAGATTACACATAAAGATTACACTGATACATATTACAGAAATATTTTTCACACATACATTGATAATCTTTTACACACATACAGATTAGAAACATACACATATTACACAGACACAGATTACACAGACACGCACACAGATTAGACATAAAGATTACACAGATACATATTACAGATTACGCACATACAGAGAATAATAAAACCTTACTGCTTTCTTTCAAAAATAAAATAGACAACTTTAATCAAACCACTTTGAACAAAAAAATCATACAGATGAGATAATCACATGTACCAGGCCTAATGAGAACTTTGACATTTATTCCAACTTCAATTCACAACAGATCCTTAACCCCTTTGGACATAAGAATTCATACAGATGAGTTAATCACATATAACTGGTTTATGAACACCCCAATGAGAAGTTCAGCATTTATTCCAACTTCAATAAAAAACTTCCAACAAGTACTCAATTAATATGGGATTGAAAAGTAACATAATGTTGCTTAACATTTCTTTTATTGAATCTTTACCTTTAAAAATGTTGTCACAAATGTCCACTGTCTTCATTGAAGCTCCAAAGATGTTGGTGAAATTTCAAGAGGCATGCCCGGGTGGGCTTGAGCATTGTTTCTCGAATTTTCTTCCTTGAGAGTTGCTTAAATAAATACACATTTCCAACTTCACACAGATCCCTTGGGAAATTATAGCTTGTCATATACACAGTGAGGTTCATGATAGAGAATGAACATGTTTTGCGGAGACTCGATGTGGTATGTGGTAACCGTTGTTAGGAATCTTCTAAGGAAGACCAACAACAGGCCCAACAGTAGCCTGCACTATGGCTTTTGAACCATTTCCTGATGCAACATCAAAACTTTATCCTGGCTCTAGTTACATGACACTACTGAAAAGTGAAGCCAACTTTGATTTAGAAATAGTAGTAGCTATGGATTAACATTCTTGGACATTTCAGAGAAAACCTTAACTTCATATTAACAATGCATCTTTCAAATAACACATATGATAATTAATTTTAAATACTGAAATAAACTATGATTCATTAATATAAAACACTAATAATTATAATCACATAAATATATCATTATGATGCCCAACATTTATGTGAGAGTTTTTCCTACATGAAAGTGAAATATATGAATAGAGAATTTTCATCCACCATTAGAGCACTCGGGCTACCCTATTTGAGTGGGCATCTATGTTACGAAAATCTTGTAGCAAATTTTTCTATAATAAATAAATTTTCAGAAGTAAGCCAAAAAGTTACAATAGCATGGTTAAATAATCTATTAAAATAATAAACTATTAACTAAATTTAAAATTACAATATTAGTTTTAAAATAATACATATATATGTATTTTCTTTTGCTAGTCAAACTTCACGCTCTAACATATTTTAGATCACAATATTAAATCTAAACTGATATACATGTTGATAAAAATAAATAGTTTACCTTTATTCTAATATGTATTGATCAAAATAGAGGTAATATTAATTTAGAACTAATATGAAATTGTATTTGGTATGCAGAAAAAGAAATATTAGTTCTGGAATATACATTGATCACAATATATATATATATATATATTCTGTATAGACATCAGCTCTCATATATGTTGGATCACAGTAATAGTTCGAAACTGAGATGTATTCATCAAAATACATAAATTACATCTTTTATAAAATGTATTGATCAGAATACATATATATTTTTAAAGAATATTAGTTCAGAAGCTAATATAGTGATCAATAATATTAGTTCTGATGCATATTACTTTTATCACATAAAATTATTTATTTGGGCTCTATGGGTTGAAATAAAAGATTAAAATAATCTTACAGGGGCTCATTTTTATCATTGTAGAGACCCGACTTCAAAGTATATTATGGATCTTATGGGAGAACTTTTTTTCAAAAATTAATACGCAGTAGCTACTAACACAAAATAACTAACTATATATTTGAAAAGGGAATAATAATATTAAGGAAGTGAAAAGTAATTTTTAATTCATATGTATCCATGTAGTTTTAAGTGTTTGAATAGTTTCTATTGGAAATGTGTTTTTAAGCCACGTATTTAAATGTTTTTATTATAGTATTTTAGTGAAAGCCTCCATTTAACAACACTTACTGAACACAACTGACATAACACTTACCCTTGAATTCCTAAAATGGTGGCAACTCGATAAAAAAACATTGGTCTTTTAGGAAGCATGAGAAGCTCACTTGTACTTGTTGGCTTCTTTTTCTTTATTCAGTCTGTCAACATTTTCAGCACTGAAAAAATGACTTGAATTGATAGTGTGAACACCTAAAATTCAAAAAAAAATTGAAATCACACATATTGAAAATATTCAAGTTGACAGTATGCAAGTAAATAGCACAAGGCCTGTTTGGAAAAACTTATTGAAAATAGTTTATATCACTCATCACTTATGATAATAAGATTTAATAAAAATGTGATGTTTGTTCTATTTTTGTAAAAACACTGAAAATGAGGGGGGAGATTTTAAATGCATGGTAGCAGCATTTTCTCAAAAAAAGAATTGTAACCGGATACAAAAAGGACAAAAATTAGTTGCAAAAGTAAGAATGAATTCCACTCTAAAAAGATGATTGAGGGTGCATTCAAATGTAAAATGTTCAACCTCTGCCATTTAAAGGTGCAAAATTTCTATGGGGATTGTATGTTTTATACAATGTATAGAATAAAAGCATTTTAGTTTTATTAAAATGATATTCATACCTGAAATGAGACTTACAAAAAAAATCCGGTCAATCTGGATCTCAATGAAGCACCCATTCATCATCATGGTAACCTTACTCCTATTTACAATCAAAGACGGTGTGAAGCAATTAGTTTTCAAGTGTAGAAAATTTATGTCCCATTCAACTTGACCATTATATTAGAATTAAATGAATCAAATTCAATCTTTAATACTAAGGAGTTCATTGTTTTTCTAATTACTATGTTTTTTTAGTGATGAAATGTAAAACAGAGGCATTCGCTCAAAATTCACATCACTGGATTGGGAAATCGTGACAAAAACATTAAATTTTATTGTTTCTAAAATATTATTTACAACCCGATTCATTTATTTCACACCCAAAATTTAATTTCTCACATTCTTCAACAATATTTTGAGTGTAGTTGAAGGAAATAATCATAGAAATAAATAATTACCTCCCACTTGCGACAACCTTTGAGGAGATGGTAGACTAGGAGGCGAGCTTCGAGTATGAATAGATGATGAGAGCGATATCGGTAAACCAAAGGAGTGGTTGTAGAAATAAATTGCAACTGGAAACATAGCTGGAAACGAACTGGTGAAAGGCCGAAGTGGTGACTGTTTAGAAATTTTGGGGGGGTGTTGATGCGGGGGTGGTGTTGTGGCAGCGTGGGGTGAATGGTCGCCAAATTTGAGGGATGAACGGTGTGGCAAAGAACTGCAGTGAGGTGAACGTCATTGCAGCGAACGGAAGTGCACGACCTAGGGATTCCAGATTTGGGGAGGCGTGTGTGAACAGTGTGGCCTCGAACCGAACCGGACTGAACAGTGTGGCCACAGACTTCAGTGAGGTGAACGTCTTTGCGACCAATTGAAGCTCAATCTAGGGATTCCAGATTGGGGGAGGCGTTCCCGCGGTTTATACAGGGACGCGTTATTTTTGTTAGGACCAGATTAATAAATATAACAGATAGTTATTAGGATAAAAAATATATTTCTAAAAAAAAAATATTTATAATCAATTCATAAACATGCATTTTTTAAAACTTTATAAGTTTTCATCAAAAATTTTGCTTGTTTATCAATGATTTTAAAAAATGTATATTAATTCGATGAAACATTATTAAATTATCAATGTTTTAATTTAATATATAAGCTTATATTTTTATTCACAAGTATTATGTGTTGCACTAAATAATTTATAGATTTTTATTAAATTATTAGTAATATATTTATTGATGTTGAATAATTTATTGAAACATATATTACTAATGGTAAAATACTTTTCAATAATAATAATTAATAAAAATAGATTTATATATTGATAAAATAATTATTAGTACTCGTATGATAAATCAACATATTTAATTGTTGTTAAAGCATTTTTTGGCATTGAACAGTTGATATTGATAGATATATACATTGGTAAAATGAATCGTTGGTACTTAAAAAGAATATCAAAAAAATATAATATATGTTGGAATTACCCATCTTTACCAACAGATATATTATCTGACATACAAAATCTGTTGGTAAAGGCCACTTTTTTTATAGTGATGAATAATATGTTAAGTACATGTATATGTTTAAAAGATGCATTGTGGTTTTAAATGTGGAATATTATGAATGAACCAATGAATAAATAGATTATGAATTTCAATGATGTCCCATCATAATCAAACTAGTGGAAGCTATTGAATTTGAGTTAATTGTTATAAATGTTAGTGTACTTATAATGATTTTGTTGTGCCTATATGGGGCTTATAAAATGATGGTGGTTACCTATTCAGGTGTGGAAAGTGTTTGGGTATTGAGGTTATGGTTGTTTCTATTAGGGTGCATTACAATCTTAGATTTGGAGGTTGGTTTATAGTTATTGATGTGTGATGGCAGAGCTGTTATATTGACTTGGGAAAGATGTGTTGATTTATTTTTTTGATATGGTTGGGGAATAATTTTTTTATCAGGTGATGTATTTTCTCAGTATCTATGGTATTATGATTTAGTAATGATGAAATGTTTTTGGTATAGGGATGAAATTGAATAAGAGTGGCTAAAATTAACTGTGAAAAAATATTTTAATTATATTATTGTTGTTAAATGAAATGGGTAATGGATGAAGTGAACATGGGATGTTGGATTGAGTGGGTTTTAATTAAAAATGGAATTTAATATTTATTAAATGGATGTTTTTTGGTTAATTTTTTAATATGTAAATGGATTGAATCTATAAATAAATAAGGGAATGATAAAATGTGGTGTAGTTGTCTTGTGTGGTGAAATTTCATGTAGTGGGGGCATCAGTTGGTGGTTGATGACTTGTGGTGATGTGGTAGTGTTGTATTTTATGCCAGTTCCATTTTATGTGATCCCTTAGGATGGGTATTATGTGTTATCTAATATCCCCATATTTTTAGGTTATTTTAAAACACACCCCTCTAATATTGCATACTACGTATCGACACCCAAATGATTTGGAGGTGTTCTCCCCCATTATCCAAGTTTGTGATGGAAAATTTGGATGATTTCACCCTCTTCCCCACTCTTCATTCAATGGTAGTATGTTTTGGTGGTACCCACATTATGGAGAGTACTGACTGGTGATATTAGAGTTATTGGTGATGTCAAAAGGTGAGATAATGTGATATATGGAAGGGTTCTTATGTTGTAAGATGATGACACAGGGTTGATGTACTTCATATTCATTATACCATACTTCACTAGTCATGTGGTTGTGATTAGACATAACAGGTGGAAATGGACCGATTCTAGCACATTATGTTGGCCCCTTTAGGGGACTGGGGTAGGTAGGGTAGAGAACTGAGCCACCAAAGATATGACCTGATATGATGTAATGGGATGACATGAAAGGAATGTGGTGGAAAGATATATTATGTTGGGGTCTGAGAGAAGAAAATCATTGGGGAAGTGGATATAGGGAACCTATATTAATGTTATATTAATATTAATTTACTACTATGGATGTGTTATTTAGTTAGTGAGCCTTTGTGGGGTAGGATGGATAGTAGACATGTTTAGGTGATTCATTTTTCTTCTGTGTTTTCACTAGCACATTAGTATTCTCTTATTAATGTTTCACAAGATAATTTGTGTATGAACCTAATGAGCATACTTGTTATCCTCTCCCTATGTTTATATAAAATATTTTTTGGGTTTCCAGGAGGGCCATAGAGACCATGTTGGGAATTACTAGCTTAGATGTTAGAGTCACTGGGATGTTTCTGCCTTAGGATTTTCCTTGGAACTATTTAATTATGGATACTTTTATTTGTATTTCATGACATGCATTATTGGATGGTTTGGTTTCTTTTATATTATGTGAAATTTTTTTGGTGGATGTTTATCTTATCTCTTGAACCAATGTAGCTATTTTTTATTATAATTCCTCATACGTGTGTGATTTATAAACCCTCAGTGTTGGTGGAAAACCCAAGGTTTAACAAATATGAGACTCGGGGGGTTCTCATTTTCACTACCAACTCAGGATGGGTACCAATGGATTGGGGAGGGGTTCATGATAGAGTGGTATAAAATTTTTCTATTGAGATATATAATGGAGTGTTGGTTTAGGCACTAGTTATTCTTATATGGGTTGTTAGGGGAATAATGTTAGTTGATATTTTATCATGATTTAAGAAAGGGAGATCAGCTATAAAAAAGCATTTTAGAGCCCCTTATTATTTGATAAAAAGGACTAAATATTTTTTAACGTGTTAATTGAAGTGATTCTACTTGTGTTGTAGAGAACTCTGAGATGTACATGCATCATGTTTATTTGTAATTATGACTGAATGGTGTGATTTTAGGAAATTTAAAATGAATTAATATAAATGAATCTTATAAAATTCCATAATATCTGAATTATGATTTCTCTAATGATTTCTTTTATAAATATTCTTTTCCTTCCTCTGCATGTTTTTTAGGAAGCATAGGTTTAATAGGCCTATCCATTCAATCGGTGGAATATGATTCCAACTGATGACGATGGGTTGTGGTTGAATATTTTTCATTCTTTTCAGTAGCATAGTATATAAAATAATTATGGGAGTGTTTTCTATATAGATAAGGATCACTGGATAGAGGATATTAAGATATCCTTTAGTTTGATTCATGTAGTTTTTGTGTATTGGTTTCTATAGGAGATCATCTAGATGTGAGGTACAATGCATCAACGGTGGATGATGTATCAGTGGGAGTAGGATATAGATGTTTTTTCAACTGGGTATTTTTTAGAGGGAGAACTATTCAGGGTTATTTTATTGGATGATGAAGGGAATCAAGATGGGAGAGATACTCTCCATTTAGTAATGGAGATTGAGTGTATAGGACCTCAATATCAGGTTCAATGACATTTAATGTTATTATCATAATATATTTTTAGTTTAGATTTTCAATAGAATGACATTTTGAGTTTTAATTTAATTTGAAACTCAGATATTCAGTCACTAAATTTATTCTTCCTATGTACATGGATGTATAGAATAAAGAATAAGTGATCAAATAGATGCACTCTATGGGAGGAGTTCAATGACATGGAGGCCCGTAGAGTTTCTTAGGATAAAGGCTTCAATAGGGGACCATGGATTCTTGGGAAGTCAAGGCCCCAATTTGTTGGGAGTAGGTTGTAGTGGTATATTTCACATTTTTTTAGTGTTAAAAAGATTTCAAGAATCTATTGAGAGATCTTTGATGGTGTGTCTTACTTTTGGGGGTTGTAGGAATCATCAATCTCAGTGCCTAAACATCTAGAGAGGCTATTTTGGCATGGGTATCCTGATCAATTTTATGCCATAGATGAAGTAGATTCCTATATACCATATAATTTTAAGGGATTGCCCATATTTTTAAGTAGCGGGGTCAGTGAGATTATGTCCCACCATGGGAAGATAGAGATGGTAGGGGTCATCCCTCTAACAATAATCATCCTCATGGATGAAAATCTGAACATGTTCATGGTGGCATTCAGTTTCGAGTTAAGGGACATGACCGAGGGAAGATTCCTCACAGAAAGAAACCATTATCGAAGGGGATATTGGTTGTTCAAGTTATGATCAATTTATCATGTACCTTATTCTCTTCCATGGTTGATTATGGATCTTCAAAATCATTTTTTGTACCCACTTTTCTCAACTCATTAGGATAGGAGTTAAAAAAGATTTCAGTACCCCTAGTATTATCCACATTAGTTGGAGGCCAGGATATGTTGTTTTATTTATTTGGGGGGTGTATAATGTTGATGGGATTACATCAGTCATTGGTTAACTCTTCCTACTGTACATATAAACATATAGTGTAATCCTGAGCATGTATTTTTTGTATTTGTTCTTTACATTTATCTATTAAATCTAGAAATATGTATAATTTTAAAATGTGGAAGATTTGAGAGTGGTAATCATTGGTGATAAGGTTTATGTCACGGTAAATGGTTATGTGGAAACTCTCCTATCTCAATTAGTGTAGCTTCTAGTGGAATGTTAGGCCGTAGAGGTTCTAAGATTCATTGAGTAATTTCTAAATATCATCCCAGATAAGGTTGTGACACTACCCACCCCTGACTATGTTGAGTTTAGGATATATTTTCAGCTGATTCTGTGTTTTATTTTGATATATCCCCATTAAATGAAACTAACAGAGCTTTGGGAGTGTAGGGTAAAAATCGATGAACTATTGCACAAGGGCATTACCTTGTATAATTTGTCTCCTTGGGGTGATCTAGCATTTTTATCTAAAAAGGAATATTGTAATCTCTGGATTTTTGTGTACTATGAGAGGTTTAACCAAGGTGTTATTCAGGAATAATTACCCTCTTTAAATGATATATGGGATTTATGACCATTCTAAAGCATCCTATTGGTTTTTGAATATTTAACTATGGTCAAGATATCACCAGATGGTGGTGGTGGAAGAGGATATCTTTAAAACTTACTTCTAGTACATGTATGAGAAATTAGAGTTGTTATCCATTATGTTTGATATCATAAACATACCATCATTGTTCATAGGACTCATGCACTATGTGTTCTTGGACCAGTTGCTAATCATTTTTATAAATGAATTCCTCATACACATGATGTCAAAGGAGGAGTATGTAAATCACTATAGATATGTCCTATAGGTTCTTAGACATCATCTCCTATATGGGAAATTTTATAAGAGGAATTTTTGGATATGCGAGTTGAGATTTTTTAAACATGTGGTGTCTCAATAAGATTTTTCTATAAACCCACCAAATATTGACCCAATTGTTTCTTAGGTAGAACCTAATAACATGGAAAATGATTTTAAATTCTATGTTATTATGGGCTATTATTGGATGAATGTTTCCAAATTATCTCAAATTTAATCCAAGTTAATGGCATTTAAAAATAATTTCCATTCATTTATCAAGATTTACCAGTGTCAGTATGTGTTTGACTGCTTGAATGGGGGTAATAATTTCCTTTTTGATTTAGTTTCCTGAGGAGTGGGTTATGTTTGAAGCCTTTTGAAACACATATCTTCTAGGATTAGGATGTGTCTTAATGTAAAAAATGGAAAGTGATATCTTATGGGTCTATACAAATAAATATCCATGAGAATAACTATTCGATCAATAATATGGATTTTGAGATCGTAGTGTTTCCCCTAATGTTGTACTGATATTAGCTCATTGGTAAGTGCATTACGGTCTTCACGGACTACAAGAGTAGGAAAAAATTTTCACTTTGGGAGATACAAATCTATTTCAACGAATGAGAATTAATTTTATCTTTTAGTTTTAATTTAAGAAATCTTCAACCCTATAAAATAGGAATTTTTTTGCCATCACACTGAGAATAAGCTCATGAAAACACATCGTTAGAGAGTTTGAGGATGCCTTGAGTGAAATATAGTAGTTAGAAGCTATACATCATAGAATTTTGGAGGACTATGATTGGGGGTGTTTTTTCTAGTTGTAATTGTAATATTACTTTTTGTTTCATGTGGATAAGTTTATGTGGGTATACACGGAGGCAGAAGTTATTTGAGACTCTTTCTAATAGAGTGATTCTATAGAGGGGTGGTTTGAGGATTATCAAAATATGATTCTATTATAATGGAGGGTTTTCGTTATGATGACCTTATTTGAGTGTGTTCTCCATGAGTTTCACATATCACCATTAGCAGTTCACATATTCATGTAAAATTTCTATCATGGATTGAGATGGAAGTTTTTGGGATATGAGATGAATCATTCCATAATGGAGTTCATGTGATAATTTTTTGTCACTTGTTAAGATAAAGTAGAGCACCATATTTCTGGAAGGTTTTGTATTCCCTATATGTTACTAAGTTATAATGGAAGGAAATATTAATGTATTTCATAATTGGTTTACCTCGAGCCCTAAGAGGATGTGATGTCACTTGGTTGATCATGAACCGACTAATGAAGTGGTACCGTTTTCATGTGATCCAAGAGTTGAGTGTCATGGATATTCATGAGAGGTAGTATGTGGATAATGTTGTGGCACTCTGACTAAATAAATTTTCATGAATATTTATAAAAACATTTAAATGGTTTTAATCCAACAAAAGTGATATTTTAATGTCAATTTCTATATTTAATCCTCATAGAAGCATTTGGGGATTAATTGTAAAAATGGACAAATTTTTGGATTTAACTGTTTTAATTTATTTAATTATTTTGGCCATGAAATTTTATTTAATGATTTAATTTATGAAATTAATTCTTTTTAGTCTTAGTGACATCTTTGGATTTATTTAATTCTTTTGGACCCAAATTTGAATCCATCATTTGAAGGCCCAAAAGAAGCTCACAATTCAGGTCAAAAAATTTAATCATAAATATGGATATTTTTGAAGATGGGCTTATATATAGTAAATGTAAGACCAAATGGATTTGTAAATGAATGATGGTAAAGATAATATATTTAAGAACAATTTTCATAACTATTTACCCACTTAATTATACCAATATCCTGGCCATAAATTGATGGGAAGTTATATTTATGAAAATAATATATTGTTCCTGGCCAGAATAATTTGTCGGAGTAAATTAGAAATAACATCTTCTACACATTCCAGATAAAGATGAACTATTTTTGTATAATGAAATAGATATTTTTGAACAACATTCTGTAAGACACACTTTATTGAACCGTTAAAACAATGTGGATTCTATATGCAAACTTTTGAAGGAATATTCTTGAACCAAACTTTGAATCATTGAAAACCCATTATGTCCCGATACCCATAAATGGATATTTATAATTCCCTAAATAATCCTTCATTTCTATAAATAAGAGTCTAGGGATGGATTGAATATGACTAATTGACTAACGATTCTATGGTAAACATCCTTTTATAGATTTATTTCCCTTATTTCATTTTATATTAGTATTCTTTTCTTATGTAACACATGCATCTTTTTTATTAATGTTTTACCTTTTATTCTTTCATCCCAATTTCTCTTACAATAATAATATCATTAACTATCTCTTCCATATTTAATCTATGATATCTTTTCAATTTTCAATTACATGTTACTAACATAAGGCTTGGACATGGGGGAGGTTTTGTGGCGTTCTTTGTTATTGCGCTTCAATTAAAAAAAATTAAATCTATATGTGGGGGATACGAGAGTATTTAATGGTTACTGAGGTCATATAACATGAAATTATTAGAAATTCCATTCCATTTCTTTTATTCATAACCCTGCTTCTCTAGGAAAATCGTTCATACTGTGGGGTTGGGGTTGGCTGAAGGGATGAAATGGAATACGATGGAGTTTGGTCTTTTATGAATTACATTATCGGTTGAGGTGTTATCCAATCTGACTATTGTAGGAGATGAGGTTTTGTGAGATGAAGGAATTAAAAAATCACGCACTCAATAAGTCAAAGGAAATTAATTCATTAACGAGTTTTCATAAAATGAATTATTAGATTGAATTTAAACATTAAATAAATAATGAATGAACCGATGTAGCCAACCCTAAGACCAAAACATTTCTTCCCTAATTTCATTCTTTCTGCAACTGCGTTTAGATTTAAACTAATCATTTCATTATTTTAATTTCATGTTTTCCAAAAACCTAATACCATTATTTTCCTAATTAATAAAAAATAAAAAAATAAATAGATTAGGTCACATAGAAATTAGTGTTTGAACCAACTATGACTCTCCTTAAGTGAGATGATAGTGGTATGCCTCTGTACAACATTATGAAAATAAAATTTCATTTTTCACACCCTATGACTGGAGTTCATCAAAACTAGCATTGTTTCTAGGGAGATAAGTGATCCTTTGATCATTTTTATAATTTCACATTGTAGATAAATTTTCATTGTTTTTATTTAAAAGAAAACCCCTAAATTCTTTTTCCACTATGTTTTCAAATGATCATTTTTTTAATTCATGGGAAAATTACTCCTAGGTTAAGAAAAACAAAGAGAATATACTATTGAGGAACAAAAATGATGTTTATATTCTCTTATGATAATGGTCATGAAAAATTAAAGAGGTAGAGAGACATTCCTATCACCTTAAGATTGGATAATCATGATCGATGAACTCCAAACTAACATCAAAATATTTAAGGATAAGAAGAAAGTGTCCTTGGTTTTCGAAAATTTCACTGAGTAAATCCATGAAGATGATCCCAAAATTGAGATATAGGATCCTGAATTTCTACCTCCATTTTCGACTACTCAACTCCAAGAGGATCTTTCAAGTAAAAACCTATTGAAGTTGAACCAACTTATGGAGTTAAACATTTATTTGACTCTATCTATTCTAGTTTTGTTATAACTAAAATTAGTATCAATCCCTACTATTTTGATTGTACAGATTCATCTAAAACATATATTTCCATAGAGGAAGATGAAGCAATTGAGAATGCACCTGTTGAGGAACTCATGGATCTCCTTGATTTCAATGAACATTCCTTTGAGGATCCCCATAAGGAGATTCAAGTAGCTGAGCCTGATGAAATTAAAAATTATTCTTCTATTATTGAAGGGGGTAAATTTCTTATTAAAAATTAAAATTAAAATTTTATTCAAGTAAAAATAAAAATTTACTTCCCCTTTGAACATTCAACGAATGTAGCCCATATAAAACCATCACTGGAAGAGAAAAAGAATGTTTCACATGTAAAAACCAATGATAAGGATGGTCGATACATAATCCTAACCCCTATGCATTTTATATCTAATTCTTAATGGGGGGTCTAAAATACTTCGTCCATGGATCATTCATCAAATAGAAGGATGAAGCACATGCTATTAAAATCCACATGTGGTTGTTCAAATCAATTAATCTTCATCCAGATTCAAACTTTATATAATATCTGGTAGCGTCGGCTAGAGGTAGTAAAAATTCAGGGTCCACTTTAGGGATTATACCAAGATTATTCCTTTACATTCTTTCTAGGAATCTAGATTTCAATTTGATTCTTATAATTAACCATCATGAAACCCCACTATATCCTTTCTTTTTTAGCTTAAATGAAATAATTTTTGTCGTTAATTGAGTAATTCTCTTATGTAGGTTCATGATCGTAGAAGGATCACTCAAATATTAGAAGAAAAGGACTAAGATTAATTTCCAATGAAGATCACTTTTAATGTTTATATTTTAGACTCTCTGTATTTTTTTCCCAATCTTGTTTTGAGATTTAAAGTAGAATTGCATGCCCATGCTTTAATTATTTCTTTACTTGAAATATCTACAAATCATGAGTTTCTTAGGAATCATTTGATTCCATGTTTTAGATTTCAATGTTAATGATATTTAATGTGTAAAATGGAAAATTTAATTATTAAACTGAAGCAGGGATACTAAAATAAGGACTCATGATTTTATGGAATTAATTGATTCATGTAAATGAAATTTCTTATGACTATTCATGCTTTGAATTTATGAAATTTATATGAATTGATTTTTTATTATTAATCATGCCTTGAGTGATTTCACAACATCATATTTTCCCATTCCGAATAGGATTTATTTTCTATGTAATTCTATTTTATATTTATCATAATTCTTGAGAGATCATGGGATATTTCAATGATTAGAACTTGCATTTGAACTTGTCAATGTGTTGAATATGAAAAAAAAACTTTTAAAATGTTTGAGGCATCCTTTTATAACCCAATTATACTTAAAATAAAACCTTTAAACAAAACCTTATTGATCCCACAGAGACCATGAATGACCTTGTTAGGGATGATCCATGTTTGAAGCCATTTTTTTCAAGTCATACCTTGTTCTTAGTAAATGAATGATATTTTAAAGTTGATGTGTGGGGGTTAAGGGAATCATGTTGGAAGAGATGATTTACAATGTAAGGAAAAAGTGTGGGGGTGCTTAGTTTTGGAGTAAATTAGGGTTGTTGATAGATTAACTGTACTTCATTGTTTTCCCCTCCTAAATTAAAAAAAAGGAAAATGACAAAATGAACTAAGAAATTAAAATAAAGGGATTTGGTTTGGGAAAAATAAAAAACACCATTACTAGACTGATGATTTATATCATATATGGTTCTGTTATGGATGTGTGTTTTATTATAATAAAAAATTTCAAAAACCAAAAAAAATTAAATATTCTTTGAAAAAGAAAACAATTATAACGGTTAAGAAAATTTTAATAGGGTGTAAAAATCATTCGTTATACTTCATTTGATCATGACCTTTATTCTAGGTTTGGGAATATTTTATTTCTTAAAATATTAAAAGGATAATTTAATTGAGATTTTACTTTGGATATCATGTACTTTACTTTATAGGTAAATCTCCTCCTTAAGCTTCAATTTTTAATTGTGACCAAACTTAAGGCTCGTTGTCATTTAAACCTTTATTGAAAGCCCTCATGTTATTAGGTGACATTTTCTTTACAAATTGGATAAATTATTTCAATTAAAATCAAATTTATATGGAGAATGTTCTCATGAAATGAACATAACTGTACTTGATTTTTTTCAGGAGTGATGAGAGAAAAGATTCAAAATTGAGGTAGATTGTGATTTCGAATTTTTAATAATAATGAATAGAGGATCTTGAATGAATAAAATGATAAGTTACATAATTTTTCAATGTGTAAATGTAGAATACATTAAATTATTGTTTATTTGAAAAATGGAAAATTGAATTGATATTTATCTTATAATTGATAATTTTTTAATTTAATTTCCTTGAAATTTTGAATAATGATAGCATTGGTGTCCTCTGATTTTTAATGCTGAGATTTTATGCTTAAGTAAAATCATGG
The DNA here is from genome assembly GCA_963277665.1 of Viscum album. Classification (NCBI taxonomy): domain Eukaryota; kingdom Viridiplantae; phylum Streptophyta; class Magnoliopsida; order Santalales; family Viscaceae; genus Viscum; species Viscum album. The sequence goes on from OY728120.1 coordinate 899,980,080, forward strand.
TTAAGTGTGGGGGTATTGACTGACTCAATTTTAATGCAAATTTATAAACACATTAAAATGGTTTTAATCCATCAAAAGTGATATTTTAATGACAATTTTTACATTTTATGGTTATAGAAGTATTCTCAGATTAATCGTAAAACGACCAAATTTTTGGATTTAACTATTTTAATTGATTTATCTATTTTGGACATAAAATTTTACATAATAATATAATTTATGGAATTAATTCCTTTATACCTAAATAAATGTTGGTATTCGTTTAATTATTATGGACCAAAATTTGAATCCATCATTTGATGGCCTAAAAGAATCTCACAATTTAGGTGGCAAAATCTATGCACGGATCTGGGGATTTTTTATGATAGGAATATATATCATAAATGTAATACCAAATGGAGTTTTAAATCAACAACGATAAAGGTAAAATATTGGGAAACAACATTCGTAACTGTTTTCCGACATTATTCTACCAATATCATGACCTTAAATTCATTGGAAGTTTGATTTCAAGAAATAAAATATTCTTCTTAGACAGAATAAATTGTCAGAGTAAATAAGATATAACTTCTACTACACATTATTTATAAAGATAAAATAGTGTTTTAAACTAAAAATATATTTTTGAACAACTTAATAGAATAATTATTTACGTGATTGGTCATACAAAGGGAATTCCATGTGCAATATTTTGAAGGAGTATTCTGGAACCAAAATTTGAATCGTTGAAAACCCATTATGATATAAAACACATTAATGGACCTTTATAACAACATGAAACCTATTCCATGACAATAAATAATAGTATAAGGGTGTATTTAAGAGGATATACTGGTGATCAGAGCTATGGACAATAACATACTTCATATTTATTTCCCTTCTTTCTTTTTATTTTAGTGTTCTTTCCCATGTAATGCTTGCATATTTTTTATTAAGGTGTTTCCATTTTATTCATTAATCACTATTTCTCTTATAATCGTAATATTATTCATTATATATTCCATATTTATGTTGTGATATCTTTTTACTTTACAATGTCATGTATCTATCCCAAGGCTTATCCTTGGAGGAGGTTTCACAACATTCTTTGTTATTGTGCTTCAATTCAACATGTTTTAAATATATTTGTGGTGGATAAGATAGTATTTCATGGGTGTGGCCTTCATCCACAATGACATTATTTTCAATTAAATTTATTTTCTTTTATATATTATATTCCCTCCCTTCTCTTATTAAAACCATTCATACAGTGTAGTTGGGTTTTCATGAAGGAATGAAACAACATACGATGGAGATGGGTCTTTTAGGAATTACATTCTCAGTTGTCTTGTTATACTATTGGACTATTGGAGTAGGTGAAGTATTTTGTGATTAATAAATTCTAAAATGACACAAAAAAAAAATAAAAATAAAATTAATTCGTTAATGTGGTTTTATAAAATTAATTATTAGATTAAATTTAAACAACAAAAAAATATTTAATGAACCCATGAAGCAAACCCCAGGACCAAGATCTTTATTCTCAAATTTCATTCTATCTACATCAGCATTTATATTTTAAATCTTTATTGAATTATTTTAATTTCATATTCTCCAAAAATCCCAAAACTATTATTTTAATAAATAATAAATAAACCAAAAATAATTACATTAGGTGAATTATAAATTAATTATTGAACCGATTGTGATGATCTTCAAGTGAGTTTACAATGGCATGCCTCCACGCTGTATTATCAAAATAAAATTTCCTTTTCTATGCCCTTCGACAGGCATATGTCAGAGTCTATGGGGTACTAAGGACCATTATCTCTAATTCGTATCCTTGGTTTAGCCCATGATTTTATATAATATTGTGTTATTATTTTGGATCCCATTTATACATTATGACTGCATTTCAATCCTTGATGGATGGCCAGACATAGTAGACCATCAAGATGTTAAAGGATATATTGTAGTACTATGTCCAAGACATTCATAGATCATGGGTTATGCACATATCATTGTTCATTTTTATATACAACAATAACTATCAGTTATCCATTGGTATGATTCTATATGAGGTGTTGTATTGTCACATGTTTCAATATCTGTTATGTTGGACTGATGCTTGGGATTCATTGGTACTTGGTATAGATGTGGTGTATCATATGATGAAGAATATTTGGGTGGTTTGGGAGTGGTAGAAGGTATTATAGGACCACTATAAGACCTATGATGATCATAGGGAAATACACATAGATTTTTGAGGTTTTAGACCATGTGTTCTGATGTGTTTCCACAAGATGGGAGCACTATAGAATTTTATGAGGGAGTAAGATTTATATTTAGGTTATAGGACCTCTAATGTTGTTCAAATACATTATTGAGGTGGTTTATAGGTTTCCACTTCCACCATATGTGGACTTGATCCACAATATTTTCCATGTGTTATAGTATCAACAGTATCATCCCGATGAATCAAATATCATTGATTGGGGAGATATGTATATCAATGATGATGAAACATTCATAGATAAGTTGATTTCAATAAAATATCATCATGAGAGTTATTTTTGTGGAGATTTTATCCCTCTCGTTTATGTTTTTTGGAAGTGTGGTAGTGTTGGGGAGTGTATATTGGAGTGTGGGACATGGATGAATGCTCAGTACCCCAAGTTGTTCTGAGAAATTTTCCATATTTATTTCTTCTTTGGTGATGTAAATATTTATTTATTTCTAATTTATTTGGAAATATATTTGTTTCTATTGTTTCTTTTACTTGTTTGGTAGTTGTTTTTGAGAAATAATGAGATTCCATAGATGCATCTTATGAGATGTTATTTTGTAACTTTTCGTTCTCTACTTCCCTTTTGAGTTTGTTTTTTTCTTGATGATGAGAAAAATTTGAGTGGTATCTAATTTAATGGTATGAATATTACCTTACCTTTAAATAGTATGTTATTAGGGATAAAGGTTTTGGGAGTTTTTTCATGGAGAATCTAGTGTAATTGGAGTAGAAATATCCAATGGAAAGGATATTGAGGGTTTGAAAAAATTCATGTCAATTAGTATATGATCTTGTGGTGCGGTTGATGTCTTATAATTTATAGTTTTGAAATGAAGTGTTTTTTGTGGCTATACCATTTTTTGAATCACTATAGTGTTGATGTGAGTTGTGGCATAGAGGCTATAGGGGTGGGGTTTTCCTTGTGATTTCCTCATGAGTAGTGGTGGATGGAACATGGAGTAGATCAGTGGGATAGAGTCCTAGAGAGTCAAATATTGTGTCTTTTTGTTTTTTGGGGTAGCTGTAACATGGGGGTTTTGATTGAAATTTAGATTTTTTCTGGTATTTTATGATCACAACATGGTCTATGATGTGAATCCTAAAATCCAATTGGGACAATTATTGTTGCATCATATACCTTTGTGTTGAATTGTTATTTTTGGTGAAATCCTAATTATTATAGTTTGGAAAAGGGTTCATCACCATGGTATATTAATTAAATTCTTTTTATACATTTTGAGCCTCTTCAAAACTCACCATTATTCAGGCTTCCCTCTCGACTCCGAGACTACATAGGTGTGTTTTTTGGAGGATATTCACCTCCTTTTTAGTGGTGTTTATCATAATCATTTTGATATTTGTCCATGAAAAATTTATGGTGAGTTCCTCTTCATTCCTCTCTTTTCCCCCTCCACTTTCCTATATATAGGGTGTTGTATTGTGGGGATGGCTAGTTTATGGTGCGTTGTGTCTAGAATATAATGGGAGATGTTATGTTCTAGGGTTTTAATAGTTTCTTAGTGTGATTCGGATCATATGGGTGTATCTTAATTTTCATGTCCTTATGATAGTATGAATGCTTTGTCTAATATTAGGGTACCTCATTCAATCCTTGTTCTTAGTGAATTTTTGATTTTGGAATAACTTTTTTCCCTTTGGGTGGATAGTAATAGAAAACTTACTAAGATAAAAAATTGATTAAATGACTCTAAAGAGGATGGGGTGAAATCAAATGTCTTTACTTTTCATTATTATTTTTCATGAGATATTGTTCCTACATACTACTACCACTAAGATATTCATATTATTTTATAACCTTATATGTGATTTTACTATTGAGTATCGATAACCCTTGTTGAGATTGTTATTGGACACACCAAAAATAAAAGGTTATGTACTTATATACAGACAACTAACTGGATGTGTCTGTAAATATGAAATTTTTAATTCACCCATTAATAAAATGTTGATGAAATGCATTGAAATCTCCTTAAAACTAAACTAGTGGAAACTTTGGATGTTGATTATGATATTATAATTACTTGTGTGTTTTCAATGATTCTATTTTTCTTATATGGGCATTGTATAGTCATAGTGGTGACCATTTCAGGTGTGTAGGGGGTAGCGAGGGTATGGTTTTTAATGGGATTCACTATGAGAATATTTTAGTGGATGGTTTTTGGTTGTTTATGTGAGATAGTGGGAATGTTGTGCTGGTTTTGGAAAGAGGTGTGGTATTTTTATTGTGAGATGGTTAGGTTGTTATGTTATAGCTATATTGTAGTTACTTAGTAATTATGGGATGAGGAATTATTAATGATGAACTAGTAATGAAATAATCTAGAAATTTAATAACAACCGAATGAAATTAATTTTTTGGCAATTGATTAATGAGGGGAACATTGACAAATGCAATGGGTAAAAACTGATTTACACATGGGATGCTGGCTGGATTATATTTTTATTAAATATAGAATTGAATAATTATTTATATTGGAATTAGATAGTAAATTGGTAGATTTGGAAATGGGTTGAATGTGTAAATAAATAATGTAATGATGGTATTTGTTTTGATCATCTTCTATGGTGAATCTGTAACTAGTGGATGAAGCATTTAGTGGAAGATGTAGTCCATTTATGTGGTTGTGTTGTGTGTTACGACAGTTTTTTTTGATGTGAACAATTACAGTAGGTATTTTCCCCTATAATAACCATTTATTTTGATGTTATTTCTAAATTTCCATCCCCAAAACCTAGGTTAGCAATGAAATTCATGGCTGATTTACCCCTCTCCCCTGCTCATCATTCATCAGTAGTATGTGGTTGTGGTACCTAGTTGGTGATGAGTAATTATCAATGATAGAAAATTTATTATGCCCCTCTCAAACTTCTAGGTTAGTGATGGACTAAACGAATTATTTTCCGTGTTCCTCACACTTGCTTCATCAGTAATATGTGGTCGTGGTACCCAATTAGTGGCAAGTACAAACTATAGATGGAATAGTTGGTGGTAATGACCATAGATGAGTGGATGCGTTATATAGTGAGGGTAATTCATGGTAAGAAAATAAATTGAGGTTTTTTCCATCACATTTATTATAATATACAAATCTAGTTATTAGTTTTTGATTTGATGTGACATGTGGTGATGGACTAACTGTAGTGAAGAATACTGTGCATTGTATGAGGCTATGGAAGGCATGGTTGCTGCTTGACCACATTAGATATGGATTGATACATGGTGAAAAGATCATAAAGAATGAATTATGGAATAAAACATTTAAAATTAGGGGTTGATAGTGGAAAATAATTGGTGAAGTGGATATAGGGGAACTATATTTATGTTTTATTAATATTATTTATTACCTTGGATGTGTAATTTGGTGAGTGATCCATGAGGAATCTGGGATGAATAGTTGACCTATTTGGGTTCTTTTTAGTTTTACTAATTTTTCACTAGCACATTAGTTTTCTATTTTCACATACACACTAGAGAATTTTGGTATCATCCTACTATGAATAGAAGTTATTATCACTTCACACACACACACACATATTATTTTTCATGTTTTTGGGAGGGGTTTAGAGATCGATCTAGGAATTACTAGTCTAGTGGTCAGAGTCATTGTAGAGCATATACTTGAGGATTCCCATTGGTACTTTCCAATTCTATTGGATTTATTTTATAATTTTTTTAATTCATATGGTAAGGTCTGGATTCCTTTATATTATGTGGAAGAGTTTTTTTTATGGCTATTTATCCTATCTCCTGATCCTAATTATCTATGTTCCCCAGATGTGTGTGATTTATATACCCTTAGTTCTAGTAACCCAAATGTGGCCTATTTTGGGAGGGACATGTGAGGTCACTCATTCTCTTCAATAATGACCCATTAGGGGTACCGTTGTATGGGTTTCTTGAATAAAAACATCACCCACATGTACATGCGAACAAACTTCTCCACAAGGTGGTGTAATTCATTTCTCATTACTACCTTAAAAGGATGTTTTTAAAAGTGTATATAATGAATAAATATGATATTTATTTAATTACTAATATTCTATATATGATAAAACCATGACCAAGGTGCAAGGACCATAGTTGAAAAATATAAACATATGTGAAAAAAATACTTGACACAAGAATATTTATTTTAATGTAGAGTTTTTTAAAAAAAGTTTACTTTCAATTTTTAAGGGAAAAAAAATATAAAAATATAAGTATAAATATTGTTCTATTATAAATTATTAATAATTATAAATTTTTTATACATGATGATAGACTGTGTACAATGCATGTAAGAACATGTGGTTACAGTTTACGTTACAATCTCACTTTTTATCATGGTTTTTTACATTTCAACTTCCATTGAGGGATTTTTTTTAGTTCCCTATAAAAACCCATATAAATTATTGATATATATATATATATGTATGTTTCATGTATTATTTCCATTTTCCCCAATTTGGTAATCAGAAATAAGGTTTTTTTAATAAAATTCGATGAGATTTGTTATATTTTATATGAAAATCTTTTTACTCTATACCCATATTCTATAAAAATTGTTTTTGAGGGTTATTATATAATTTAAAAATATTAATAATGGTATTTTTAACCATATTTTACTTTATTTTAAATCATTTTAAAGGAATCATATTGTAATTTAATACTTTTTTTTAAAGTGTCAAAATAAGGTTTTTAAACATTTACGATGTGGATAGATTTTCCCATTATCTTGTATTTTCTTCATAATGAGGATTATTTTAAAACATTCAATGATTTTATAAAAAAATAATAGTCTCATTATTTGTGGAATTTTTATTTTTCAAAATTTACCTAATCGAATAGAATTTATCTCTTATAACATAAAGCATATTTATATAACTTTTTAAAAAGTAATTTTCATCTATGTAAACATATATTAATGATCACAATGCATCACTGGGTATATTCTATAATGATTCCATTCACCTTATTTCTATGGATGGATTATCATAATGTTGTTGGGAAATTTTCATGAAACCCTTTTCTTTTCTATGAGTTAATTAATCTATGAAGGAATGATGTATGATTTTATTTTCATATAGAATATATATGAATGGTTTATTGTTATGTGATGGGTGGGTATATTATAAACCTTAAATTAATTGGTTAATTATTTATATCTCATGATATTAGAGTGTACACATTCCATAATCCCAATCCCATGAGGTTATAGAGGTCGTTATCCTAAGCCAAAGAAGGTACATGGGTGGTTAAAGAAAGAATTATATATCATATATGTATTAGCACGATTCCTTGAAATTTTATTTATATTTTTTAGTTTATTCCTCAAATGTATGTATTTTGATTTTGATATACTCTCATTGTACATTATTGGTTATTGACGATTCTATACTCTTATAACTCTTGTTTTTTGTTATTAAAAAGCCTCTTCCTAGGACTCGTGATTTATGATCCATGACTTACTGGGTGTTTTTTTATATGTTATTATCTTGTTAAAATACCCTTATTATTAACTTATTCTCACTTATCATCATTGATTTATATCTCCCATGTTTATCCTTAATGAGAATCTGAGCTCACCCTTTCTTATGTTTCCATTTCCTAGGGTTACGAATGAAGTTATTTAATAGTTTATGTCTAATAAGGGTATCATGTGTGGATATTTTTGTGGGGTATTTTAAATAATTATTATAATATATTATCTTCTTATCATAATTGGAAAACCCAAATTTTATGATAAATAATTGGTTTTTTATGTAAAGGTTTTTTCATCATCCCCTATAACTCTTATACTAAATAGACATGGTAATATAAGTGACTTACTTTTTGTTAGCGACATTATTAATGTATAATTTTATGTTTGGGTCTCATAAGTTGGTATGAAATACAATATGTAAATAGTATATTTTTAGCACTGTATCTGGGTGTATGGGTTTCAGTCTATCTATATTTATATTAGAGGATAGTTTAGATAACATTACAGTTTAGAAAGTTATTAAATGTTGAGAATTTATGAGTTGGGGATAACATTATAGGTTGATAATTTACGGTTGATCATATGTTCGAAAGCATAGATCAATTTTTTAGCTATTATTTTCAGGTGGCATTTTGGGATATTGTTTTACCAGGTATTAAGAAAAATATATGATCGATTTTATATAAACCTTTGGTTTTTTTGTGATTTACTTTTAAGGTAATTATGTTCAGTTGGAAAAATAGTTTGATCAATTTTTTTAGAAGATATTATGATTTATAGATAACACTAGGCCTTCAAAAATGATTTAGTTAAAAGAAAATTTAAAATATTTTGTCAATAAATCATATGTTTTGGGGTATATATTTTCATGGTATATATTGATTGGGATGTGATTTTCTATGTGATTAGTATTTTTTGTGGAATAAAAACTATTTTAAATTCTGGGAGCATTGGTTTCCATTATATTTGGGGTTTTAATATCCAAACAAGGATCAATTTATTTTATTTTATTTTAGGGGGTTAGGTTATTGAAATTAAGAAGATAAAACTGAAAAAAATCACGATTAAATTAGAAGAGGTATAATTTGATTCTATAATTGATCTTAATGTTTTTTGGTTGAAATTAATGGGTATTATGATAATATATATTAGGTTTTATTTTCATTATGATATGATTTATTTTTTTTATTTCTTGATGCTCACACAAACCTTATAGTTTTAGTCAATTCCTGGAACCAGTGGAAATTTCATTAACAAAAAATGAGACAAAAAATGCATTGAAATCCTCATGATAAACAAAAATAAATGGGTTATATAATGAAAAATATTTTAGTTATTTCTAACTATATGTATTTAGTTATTATTAACAACAAAAACGACCTTTTTAATCCCCAAAACAGATCAAATAAGAGAAAAACGTCCTTCATGGACGTCCAGATGATATAAACCATAGAGGAAATAAAATTCATCTTACTATATATCAAATATATTGGAATAAGAATGGGGGATATATATCCATTTAATAGGTAAATTCATTAATAATGGAAGGTAAAGTCATCGAGAACACAAATTTTAATGAGATCTGAAGATCCCAACCAATGAAATTGAAGGATGAAGAGCCTCACCTCTGGATCTTCCCACACTCTAGTGCTTAAATTGGTAGGAGTATGTAAATTATTCCTAGATGTGTGAAAAACCAAATTTTAATTATGATCATCAATGTCCAAAACAACTTAATATTAATGAAAAAGTTAATTATTATTAAGTACTAACTGCTGAAGTGGTTTATTGTAGTGACATGGTGTGAGGTGCATGCATCATTCACCCAAGAACTAAAAATTCAATATTTGATTATGGATAAACCAATTAATTTATATCTAGAATGTTTTTAAGGGAATGAAATATCCACATAAATGTTTCAATGACAAATTATGGGTGAAACATCCTAGTGGAATAATGATTTTATATGAGGACTACAACCCCTTTCTAATATATGTTTGTGATAATGTGATTCCTAAAAATATTATTCCATGGACTATAACCCCATTATAATATAATTTTGTTAGAATATGATTCTTTAAAATATTTCTATTATCTATTTCATAAAGATCTATGTGATTTTGTCCATGGATTTGATATCTCTACACATATCACATATCAATTTCCATGGTAGGGTATTACATTTCATATCTGGAATCAACCTATGATCGTTATCAGTGGAAGGATGATTATGAACTCCCAATGGAAATTACTTCCATTATATGAGTCCTAATAACTATTTATAAGTAGTATTTAGCTAATGTAGTTAGTGATAATAATAATAGTATGGGCCTGTAAATTATAAGGGTAATAATTATGGTTCCAAGTGTTATTAATGGCAGTAATGTTGATACCTCATCTGGGGTCTTTACTATATTATAGATACCCCTAACTACTTTAATTATAACATTATAATTAAAATTATGTGGTTGTAATTTATTCAAGGTGTATAATTTAACACCTAGATATTTTATTATGTTTTTTCAATTAAAACATATTGTTAGATATCATTTTTCACATGCAAAAATGAAATAAAAAACCACATACATTTTAAAAGTTTTAGATATGAAGTTATAATATAGTAATTGAACTAGATGGTATAAATAAATGTAACCACATTATGAAATATATAGTAATGGTGTCATGATGTAGTAGTCTTCCATATGATTCTCATTTTTCTAATCATGGAAAGTTTGTTGTATCACAAGTTTTTTCCCTAGACCAATCCCATCTGAACTTCATCAAGTACATCCTGAGTGAAGTCACATGCATAAGAATATGAAGCTCATGGAAATCACTACAAGATACTTGCTAGATAAACCAAAACCCTATAACTACCACCAATGTATATATTACCATTATATCTTATTAAGACTTCACGAAGGATTTTTATATAGAAATTAGGATATTATAAACGTGTAATTACCAACTTAATAAATTTTATATGTTTTCATTGTTATGTGTTGTTTTATACATTTTTCATTTTTAATAAATATGTGTTTATATTAAAGTTATTATTAATGAAGAATGATATCAATAGAACATATTTTTGGAATTCAAGTAATTTTTTGTAAAATAATTTTACATCATCTAAGAAATAATAATTGAACTACAATGAATGATAATTTAATGATTCATTGGGAATAAAAATATTTTGTTTACAAACATTAGTTTATTATATATTTTTGTAAAAGTAATTTTTTTTATCTAGAGGTTTATAATTAGATAAAATTATTATTTAAAAATATACTAAAATGAAATATCATATATACAGTTATTATCTATTGGTTATAAATGAAGATAAAATTATTTGAATATAATGAAGAGATATTGTTTAGAAAACTATTTTTTTAACTTTCATAATGCTATCTTAATAAATTATATTAATCAATAATTATAAATTATTTTAATAAAAAATTAATTTAATAAAATCATTAAAATAAATTTACATTCAACTAATTATTGTTACTAGGAAAATAATTAAAAAAATATATATTTATGGTTTAAATATATTTTTTAAGAAAAATGGGTATTACACATTTTTTGTACAGTTCTAAGAATTAATTTCTTCAAAATTTTGAAATTTAATCTAGTAAAATGGATTATATATTTTAATTAATAATATAAATATTTATTAATATGTTCAATTTCTTTTTTATTCATAAAAAAGTAAACATTATAAAAGTTATGTTATCACTGTAAAGGTTTAAATGAGTTAAAGGGGGTTGGACTAAGGGATAAGGATTATATATAAAAAACAATATCGTCATTTCAATGGTTGAGTTTATTTATATGCACCCTAACCATAAATTCAAAATTGGTATTATTTTTTGATACATTCCAATAAAATTGTCTTTATATTATTTTAAAATTAATGTATTTTTCAAGGGTTCTACTCCCCTCACTTATAAAATGACACATCCATTCCTCATTTATTCACACACATTGAGGGGATATTCTTGACCATGTTATACCAAAATTAAATCCTTAATATCAAACCCATGTCCTAGAGGTTCTTTTCTCACCAAAATACCATCTTAATAAGGTATATGATGTATGAAAATATAGGAAAAATAAGTAAGCTGTAATTATCTTATGTAAATTATTTCAAGTTAATTTCTTGTTCCACATTATGAGAATATATTATATTAATATTAATATGAAAAAATAATTAAAATATACAAATTGTTTTTTTATATTAATTTAATAATAATTTGGAACTTATTATCCTTCCAATGAAAAACAAAAGCATCGCTCATGCTTAGGTGTAAATTACTGCCCCCATGAATCAATGTAATTAATTTTCCATCATTAACTCTCATGTATTGTTATATAAATGGATTTAATGGATATTTATATTATTTATAAAATAAATTTTTTTATTTAATTATAATTTATTAGTTACATTCCTTTATTTTCAAGCTTTGAGAAATGAAAACATCACCCATGCATATTTTTGGACTTCCGCCTTCACAATGTGATGTAATTAATTTTTCATCACCACTATAAATGGATGGTTATAAAATTTTATATAGTGAATAAATATTATATTTATGACATGATTTATATTATTTATATTATTAAAACCCAAAATATGTAAAAGTAACAAAATCACTGAACCAAATCATACACGGAAAACAAAATAGTTGACACTAAAATAATGATTTTAATGAATAATTGTTAATGCATAGGTAATTAGAAATTAGAAGAGAATAACATACTGTAAGTTAAATATTATTATTTTTATTTCTTTAATAATTATAAATTTATTATATATGAGGTGAGAAAGAATATGACGCATGTTGGGACTTGTTATAAGGGTTTATGTTACAATCTACCTTTTTATCAGGATTTTTTATGTTTCAATTTTGGTGAAAGTAATTATATGTTATATATATGTTGAACCAAATAAGTGTGTATTATTCTATCATTATTTATAAATTTTTCATTTTTTGCTTAAATTTTCCGCTCTTTGGTTCCCAAAAAACAATGAAAGAATATTTTTATTAAAATCTGACCTTATTTCTCATTTTGCCTTAGATATTTTAACTATATATCATTTTTTATTATAATTATTTTATGGAAGTTATTGTACACTTTTTAATGATTTATAAAGTTATTTTCATATTTTCTCTGAATTTATTTAAAAACATTTTACAAGAATCTTTTTTTTGTTTTCTGATTGGTTTATTTTTCAATTCTTTATAAAAGTATTAAGAGAATGTTTTTAAATATTTATATAATGATTGGACATTCCCAAATTCATGTCCATTATTATTCATGAATCATTATATACTAGTTTCAATGGATTTTCAAATAAAATCATATTCTAATCATTCTAATAATTTGTATTTTTTAAATGATACCAAAAGAAATCTTTTTCTCTTGTTTTTAAAATAATATTTCTATTAATTTCATTGAAGTATTTCTCATATATATAAAAATAATTTAAGATAGATTTTCATTAATAGGTATATAATATTATTATACCACCCACCTTCTTTCTCTAGATATCTTATGATGATTGTTTGATTATTTTTTCATAAAACATGTTTCTTTTCCCAGGGTTAATTAATCTATTAATTAATAATGGATACTCTTATATTCTTAGGAAATATATAATAATGGGTTATTATTAATTCATTGATGGGTTTGTTATAGGACTAAAATTTATTAGTTAATATTATATATATACCAAAAAAGGATTTACATGAATTTATACCAATCCCAAGAGGTTACACATGTGGTTAATTAAATCCCTAGAGGGTATATGGGTTATTATCCCAAGCCCAATAAAGTACATAAGTGGTTAACCAAACCCGACAATGTGATGATTGTTTTAGTGGTAAGAATTGAAATTTTATTTCTATTCTTAATTACATTCCACAATCTTATATATTATACTTATTGTATGAACTCAGGGATCTGTATTTATTGTGAAATATTTCATAGTCTTATGACCCTTTCCTTTTTTATGATAATGTATTTAGTGTTGAATTATGATTCATGGTTTATGAATATATAGGTATGTTTTAATACCTTTTTATCATTTTACCATACCATTATTGTTACCTTATTGTCACTTATAATCATTAAATTATTTCTCCCAATATTACCCTAAAAAAGCATCCGAGTTCACCGTTTTATATAATGTGTTTCTTTAGGTTTTGGAGGACAGTGTGAAGTAGGATATGGCATATAAGGGTAACATGTGTGGATAATAGTTTGGGATATATTTAAGGTTTTTTATGATACATAATATTCTTGTTAAAATAATAAAACACCCATTAATGATAATTAAATGAGTTTTGTTATATAAATGATTTTTATTATTTCTCTAAGACTATAAACCTAAAATGGTTTTTGGGTATGTATGTGGCTAAGTATTTGTAATTAAAATTATAAAAATGGAAATTTATGTTTGGGATGATTATTTTAGTATCAATGAAAATATATAAAGAGTATGTTTTTTATATAGGATTCAGGTGTATGGATCAGGGTCTATCTCAATAGTTAATGGTGCATCCAACTATAAGGTATTTACAATAAGGATCATGTATTGAATTAATTAAAATCGGAATTAAATAAGAATCCAATCTAGATTAGTATAATTGTAGAAGATTTTTTTTGAGAAATTCATTATTTATAATTTCAATGAGTAGGTAATCTACTCAACAAATACTGGAGTTGTATGTTAATATAGAAATCTAGTGAAAATCCTACCATAAGACTCTATTTGATGTGAAATAGTAAAATATTAGACTATAAAGATACATTTAAGGATACTAACCCATAAGAAAATTCAAGTGACTTGATATTTATGATCCAATTGTCAAGGGATCTTATGATTTTAATATAATTTTAGGATACATTTAATTTTAATAAATATGTAATGTCTAAAAAATCAATTTTCTAGAAAAAATATCTAATTTGCTATGTTTTAGTTTATTAAAATGGAGTGTAATACCATTTAATCACAATGATCTATTTCATATAATAAACATTCACTCTTTGGATAAAATTTATATGTGTGGAATGAGAACATGCACATAGTACTATGAAATGAGAAAAACGTTTACTTGTTGAAGTGTCTTTTACCTGATTCCTCATATCATGGAAAAGTGACGGTTATAAGGATTATTATAAGTGCTACATGACTAATATATTAAATTTTTACATTATAATATTATCATCAATGGCCCATGCATTTAAAATAAATATGAGAACATAGAGAGATTAACTATGCTATCATATATACGAGAATATTATGAGGTGAAAGTAATCCAAGAAAGTAACGAGTGTAAATGTACACTATATATTGGTATGTTAGAACATGCAATTTATATTATTCCTCATTTACCAAATATGATATGTTACATTGATCGATTGGTTGAGTTTGGATTCAATTTTAATTATTATCTATCCATATATAATATAATTTTATACTTATCACCCAGTTACTCTAATTTCAATGAATATTATAAGTTTAATAGTGTATTGAATTCATTTAAATGACTTTAAGGAATGGTTATATAAGTTACTAAAAACATAAAGAGTGATAAATTTACAATTCTTATGGTTAAAAAGATGAAAAACATACAATTTCATATATATAAATCAAAAGGAACCATTATAACATCCTTTTAGGAAACCAAATATCATAAAGGAGTTCATCAAACATGAATATAGTTTATTTTAATGTGGAAATAATGTACACTAAGAAATATATAGAAATTAATGGATGTGAAAAAAGTAGAAACTTATAATTATATTAAATTTATAAGTTCGTAAAATATTTATATTTTCACTTTTTTATATTAGATATAATTTATAACTCACACATTTTAATCCAAAAAAGATAGAAATTATGTTCATAGCTATTACAATAGTTTAAGTAGATGATTAAGTTGCTTATAGATCTTCACTCCAACATCATCTAGAGAATATCAAATTATCATGTTTACTATTGTAATGTTTTAATTATTTAAAAACTATTATTATGTATATTGTGCTATGAAAAACATAATATTTGTTTTATTTTTGTACACAATGTAATTTTATTCCACTCCTAGAAATAAAATTTATTATGGGATACCAGACATGAATATTTGTTTAATTATATCTATATAAGAGATATCCTATGTTATAAATCAATGATGAATATATAACATAAGATTTAAATTATTGCACATTATGGAAATAAAATACATGGACAAATAAATCTAAAATAAAATATCAAATATATAATAAAAATGGTGTTTATATGCTTTTGACAAAGAGTTCATCAGTATTTAAAAAATTTACATATAAAGAATAATGACCAGGATACCCTATGGAATTGAAGGTGATAAATACTAAATAATTATAGAGTAAATTTTTAAATATACATGTATAATATTTCAAGCATAATATTGAGGTAAATTATCATAATACATATATTTTCATAAATAAGTATTGAATTATCTAATTGATTAATGACAAATGAGATTAATTTTGATGGATTTATGGAATATAATGAAAATTAGTGAATAAATTTTGTAAGAAGAAAGAATATTCTTTGATCTGATTGAGATGAAGAATATAACCATCAATTCATTGATTATTTAAATGTAGAGTAGATATTATTCCTAAAATTACACCCTTTTCTACATATCAATGTAATAGTTTGGGTAAAATGAGTAATTATAACTTTATTTTCATTAAGAGACCAATGGCGAGTCTTAGAATTATTTCATTATCTTTTTTGGGATATTATATTCAAATAATAGTTTTGGAACATTACCATATAGTATTAAATATAACAAATGTAATCACATGTGAGTTTAGAAATAATAGAAATCCATTATGTCTGAAATTGACATGTTAGGATGTGAAGCATTTGCTAAGTATAAATCTATCAATAAACATCTATTATAAAACAAAAAAGTGTATCACTATAAATTATACTTATATTGTAGAAGGATAATATATATTAATCATAACTATAAAAAAATAGTCAAGTGAGAGAAATGTTTATTTGATAATAGGTAAATATTTAATTGATATATTGGGAGAAATACTGAGATAATATCAAGGCCTAGGTTGCGAAGAAATTTTATATAAGAACATATACTATAATAACTGATAAAAAATAAAATTATAGAGACACATATAATTTTTTAATGATAAAATAAAAATATATATGATTTTCTCATCACCATTATAGTTGATGTATTATTCAACAATAATTGTGAATAATTATCCAATATGAATATAGTAAATAAAAAACATGGTAAAAATAGAATGTGAATTTGAATTCAAAAATGCATTATATATACCAAAATCTAGTTTTCATTTTATTATAATTTCTAGTTAATGAAATTTACCTAGATTTCATATGGATATTCAATTATGATATAGATATAAATGGTAATGTAGATTCCTATAAATATTTTTTGGTTTATAACTATTTTAAGAAAGGTCAATATTGAGACTGTATAGAAATATTTTCACTTATATAGAAGAAAAAATAATTTTTCATCAAAATTTCCAATGTATATTATCATGATAAATATATTTGGTTGAAAATTTTCAAAACCATATTAAAAAAATTGAAATATTTGAAAATATCAATAAAAAAATACAAAAGGGTTTTTGTAATAAAAAGTAAGAAATATAATTTTCATGATATAATGATTTATTTTTTTTATTAAAGTAGGAACTAAATAATGAGATAGTTATTTTAATAAAAAAATTATATATATATATATATATATATATTTAGTGAGTGTTTTGTTGATGCCAAAATTAGGGAAACGAAAGAACAAAGGGAAAGCATTAGGGGCTACCTCGTGAAGACCTCTCGTGGAGCCCCCATGGCCCCGGGGCTGGTGCAGAGCTCCCCCTTCGCAAACCCATTGTAGAGCAACGAGGTGGGATGATCTATGAACCAATTTTACATTTGCAAACCCACCGCAGAGAAATCAGGCGGGATGCTCCGCGAACTGATTTGATGTTCGTGAACCCACCACGAAGCAAAGAGGCAGGATGCTCCGCAAACCGATTTGACGTTCGAGAACCCACCGTGGAGCAACGAGGAGGGATGCTCCATAAACTGATTTGACGTTCGTGAACCTGCCACAAAGCAAGGAGGCGGGATGTTTCTTGAACCCCTTTGACATTCGCGAACCCACCACAGAGCAATCTTCATCATCGTGTCGAGAGAGCACTGCTTCACAGTGCCTTTTGCCTATAAATACCATGCTCCCCTCGAGCCCAAAGGACATATCCTCTGACCTTTCACCTTCTGATATCCCATATCGTGAAGTAATTTTATCTCTATGAACCATGAGCTTTTTAAGGTACTTTTGCATCGCAATGTGCCTTCCCCTTTGCATGAATTCGGCCCCTCTTCAAATAGGGATGCCCTTCGTGGAGCCTACGAGCCTCCGCGATGTAAGGAGATCCCCAAAGGGACTCGGGTCTTCATAGAGCACTTGTGCTTCATGAAGTACCCTTCATGAACATGTGACCCACATGATAAGGCAGGGTCACTATGCTTCACTAGTCACATTTCTTTGCAATATTACGCTTTGCAGGGTACCCTTACTTCGAGAGGCATTGCTCCGTGAATGCCTTCCCACTTCATAAAGCACCTTTCCTATGCACCTATTCCCTATGCCTAGGCTAGGCCACTTCACTTCACAAAGAAGATCCCTTCACGAAGCCCCTCCAATTCATGGAGCACCAATGATTTACAAGGCTTCTACCTATGAACCCCTTTGCTCTGTAACTCATTTTCTCGTGCAACCTTTCAGGTTTGCATGAAGCAATTTCAAAGTCCCTTTGGTGGTACTTCACATTGTGTTGCTTCACCTCATGATTCTTCGCATAGGCATTCTAACAGCTATTGCATCTTTTTATAGATACACTAACATATACCCCTCAATGGATTTCTCTATAAAACCCCCTCAGCATGTCATTGCCGATGCCTTCATTCCTTCAAGAGCGGGCGTGTATCAGTTATGTAAGTCCTAGGGATGCGGAGCGAACCCACCTCGTCCGAGCTGCAGGAGGTTAAACTACCAAGCACCATCATCACCAACACACAACGTTAAACTGTGGCCTCGCCTTGTGAATCATACATGGGGTGACCCATCTGGGATAGTCTCTATTCCCACTGGTCTCTAGGGGAGTGAGATCATTCCTCACATGGAATGAGATCCTCTTTATTGGAGCGGCATTTGTCCATGGAGACAGGGAAACCAACTTGGTGTAAGCCCCTATCTTTTCTTGCAGGAGGCAACACCCCTTCTCCTCATATCTTCTTCCTTTCCAAAGACCAGAGGAGAGATGGGCATCGGGACCTTCATTATCCCATCCCTCTCCCGTTGGTCTTTGTCTCCACCCGGGCCTCCACCCTGGAGTAAGTCCCAATCTCCATCACCCTGGGTTGCTAACCACATGTAAGCCCCTGTTTCCTCTTTGGGCTGCTAACCACACATAATCCCATGTTTCCCCTTTGGGTTGCGGACCACGCGTAAGCCCCCATTTCCTTTTTGGGATATTTACCATGTGTCAGCACCCCATTCCACTTTCCACGGACGCACCTTCCGTGATGTGATCATCAGGCCTTTGTTGCCTCTTGTTTCGCACACCAAGCATGACTCATGTGGGCATAGAGTAAGCATCGACCATGACATACTCTCTGGGAATCCTAGAGTGTAATCCCCACACCCAGCCCGAACTATGTGGATTTTGATCCTTGCAAAGGCTAGGTATGTAGGAAGTCTCCCAGAGGTTCAAGCCCAACACCCATTGGTCCCGACCATCTTCACATCGGTTCCCACTCATTCTGAACTAGGTGGTCTTTGATCCTTGCTAAGGAAATGTACATAGGAAGCCTCCCTGAGGTTCAAGCCCACCATCCATTTGGTCCCAACCACTTCACGTCATTCAACCCTCGTCCCGCATGATGTTAAACTGTACGCCCCCTTATCATCCCACAAGAAGTTAAATTGTACCCATTTGAACTACGTGGGCTTTGATCCATGTATCCTAGACAGGGTAAGTAGAAAGCCTCCATGAGGTTCAACTCCATCCAGTGGTAATCCGTTCTGACCCCATCCAGCGGTATGTCGTTGTGACCCCATCTAGTGGTAAGCCGTTGTGAGCCCATCCAGCAGTAAATCATTGCGACCCCATCCAGCAGTAAGCTATTGTGACCCCATCCAATGGTAAGCCGTTGTGACCCCAGCCAATGGTAAGCTGTTGAGACTCCATCCAATGGAAAGCTGTTTTGACCCCATCCAGTGGTAATCTGTTGTGACACCATCCAGCGGTAAGCCATTGTGACCCCATCCAGTGGTAAGCCGTTGTGACCCCATCTAGTGGTAAGCCGTTGTGACCCTATCCATCGGTAAGTCGTTGTGACTCCATCCAGCAGTAATCCACTATGACCCTATCCAGTAGTAAGCCATTGTGACCCCATCCAGTGGTAAGCCTTTGTGACCCCATCCAACGGTAAGCTGTTGTGACCCCATCCAATGGTAAGCCATTGTGACCCCATCCAACGGTAAGCCGTTGTGATCCCATCTAGTGGTAAGCCATTTTGACCCCATCCAGCAGTAAGCCATTGTGAACCCATCCAATGGTAAGCCGTTGTGACCCCATCCAGCAGTAAGATGTTGTGAGTCCATGTCAATGGTAAGCCTTTATCAATCCGAGCCTGGTGGTAAGACACTATTGTCTCTTTTGTTGGGACCCATATCACTGATCCGTTCCAGTTGTGTCAGACCAACTCTTGGGATGCTAATCACGCGTAATCCTCAGCATGTCATCGGGTTGTTGTCCTTCGCATGCACCCCAATTTCATGTCCCAACCTGGAGGTTCCACTTCCTTTAGGTCCCATCCATAACGGTTCACCTCCTTAGGTGTCCCATCACTTCAAGAACTACGAAGACATTGATTCCATGCCATTGGGATATGTAGGAGGTCTCTTAGAGGCTCAAGCCCAGCATAACCGTCACCCTCAAGTAAGATCCATCTCATTCTCCATCCACTACATTTAACCATCCATCATCCATCCCAATTCTTACTAGGGCTACCACATCCCAGTGAGATCATGTTAATTCACCTCCTAGAATCAGTGTTTCCTCTAGGGGTCACACCCATCTGATCCAATCTAGTTAGTGTTATGATCAGTCTGATATTTCTCTACTAGATGTTAAACCTGCAGCATACCCTATGTTAAACATAGGAAGATGAGGAAAACCATAGATACATGCCTATGGCATGTAATTACCCACATTCGATGTGGGATGCCTTGGGATTCCGCACCCTCGAGAAGCCCTATAATAAGGGGAAGAAACCCAGATGCGCTGGTGTTCCAATGTCCAGACATGCCAGTGATGTCCAACGCGACTACTCCCCTGACCGAAGGTTACTGCCATGACCGGATCCCTTGGAATATCCAGATAGAAGTGGTGTAATTAACTGGTGTCCATAAAGATATGGCACTGGGAAGAGTTTCAAGAACAACATATTATGTCTATAAGGGAGGTCCATATTAGGTGACAAGTTCTGAGGAGGAATCCACGGAAAGAAGAACCGACATACCATCATCCCATTTAGATCAAGGAGAAAACATCCCTGAACAAGGAACGAATGCTGCCCACCTTTGGAATGTTGCAATGCAGGGTAACAAACAACATCACCGTCCTCAAATAGACAGACACGTGTGCCCCATTGAAAGCGTTAGATACATAAATGGTGAAATCAATGTGAAGGTATTCTTCTAAATATAGAGATTAATAGCGATCAAGACATCAGTGGATTAGCATGTCACTAGATCCAGCTATCTAGTGCCAGGTCCTATTAAGAAAATAGCGGGCCTAGTGTGTAACTCACCAGAAGTTGGGGAAGTCAAAACATTGGACATCCTAGTCTCTGACATTGTAAATGTGGATCCATCTTACCATCCATGGATGACAGAATGGTGTTGGGGAACTGGTCGTCGATTCCTTTCCTTTCATCACTAATTGGTTAATATCTATTCTTTTCAGGAACCAAGTTGCTGTACTAAGAGCCCCATCGCCACCCGCCCACCAAAGTAGGGGTAGGGGAAATGCCAATGTTTCAACCCCACGTGTCTTGACTACTTTGGCGACAATATCTACAACCACATCTATTGGGCACCCGTGCCCCGTCTCCCCGTCTGAATTCATTCAACATAGGGTGATCAACGACATCATATGCTGGTACGTGGAGGAGGGGATTATCCTGACTCGGGATATGGCCTGCTAGGATCTAGAGGCATATGTTCCTCATCACCACCA
Source organism: Viscum album (assembly GCA_963277665.1). Classification (NCBI taxonomy): domain Eukaryota; kingdom Viridiplantae; phylum Streptophyta; class Magnoliopsida; order Santalales; family Viscaceae; genus Viscum; species Viscum album. The sequence continues at coordinate 900,002,184 of OY728120.1, forward strand.
CTTCCCCCAAGGTCCTCACAAGGAGCCACTAATCCCCACTCCAACATAAAATCATTTCGGGAGCCTTTACCTGGAACACCTTGATAACTCCTTCCCCTACGCCGATGAGGTAGGGGATATCTGTGCCAGCCCAGCAGGGATTCCATTTCAGGGGATCCCAAGGAGGGATCCCACAAGGCTACCCCAAAACCACCATCTGATCCCATGAGTCGAGGAGCAAGTAAGCCATGCGCTTGCACCGTTGTCCCCAGTCCGGTTGACCTGACGCCAACGTCGGGCACAGGCCGAGGAGGACGCCCTCCAAGGGGAATCAAGGTCAGAAACTACTATGGATCTGGCCACCACTAATTTATATCATTAAACCCTTGTGTATGCTGAGAAGGGATAATTTTATACCTAACCCAGATCAAGGCTCCAACTGCCCCACAGGTAGGTTGGGTTGACTCTCTCGGCCGCCGGTGCATGTAGTGGCCGCCGCCAATACAGAGGCCCTCCCTGTACCAACACTATAGAGAATGAAAGTCTTCCCCACTTCCAAGATCAGCATGGAGGTTCTCCTTGTGATACCCTCAGTTCAAATGAGGGACCTCCCCATGATGGTGACACCCAAAATGGAATCCTCTCTCGTGCTCATTACATCGGGTATGGAGTCATTCCTCCTAGCACATACCACCGGGGTGGGGATGCCTCAAACCCAGTTAATCTCTAGCATGAGGGGCCTCACCATATCCTCAAAATGGCTGGATAAGGTCCTCCTCACCTTATAAATCAGAGGGGTGGAAGCCATCTTTGCTTCCCTAACACCCAGCATAGAGGTCCTACCCGTGTTCGGCTCGACCAGTACGAGGACCTTCCCCGCATTGAGGTCACTAGGAGAAACAAGCATGGAGGTCCTAAACATGCTCCTATCAGCTCGAGTGGAGGTTCTAACTACTACAAAACTTCCCATAGAGGTCCTCCCCATGTCCCTTTGATATCTGTCCCAGTGCTCCTCCCACCCCGACTTACTCTGGCGAGAATCTTTTCCGCCCTAGCACCAGTATGGCCAAAGGTCCTCCTTGTGCTGGAAATATACCTTGTCCTGAAGAACCATCCATGGGCAGGAGGGCAGGTCATCGCCACCATAAAAATAATGATGATAAGAATCATATTGAAATCAAACCTGTTTTCTTCTCAGAATCCAAGGCAGAATACGACTCAACGATGGAGCCCTCGCCAAGATCCTTTGTGTCGAGGGCTGAGGTAGGAACAAGGTGCATTATCCTCATACTTCCAGAATGTGAGGTCCATCGGATTCCCACCTCCCTCTGTAGGTATATTCAAGAGGATGACAATTTAGCAACTCCACAGGTTACGACCATGAAATCGCCACCATCATCACCAGAAGTGCTCTCTACCTTGACTAGAGATCACATATAGCTATTATGTGGACCAATGGAATACGAGAAGCAGTGTGGTCCACCACCAACAGCTGTAGCCCCTGCGCTGGAAACTATGATCATTATCTTGTCTTACCATGATGTGGTGGCTAAGTCACTACACTCTTTAGAGGATAGCCCAAGATGCGGTGGTTTGTCAGCTCACTCGCTGTATTCTCCACAGGCTAGCCTACCGTCCCAGCGGTCTGCTTTGGTACTGGTACCCTTTCCCCAACTGCCTCCAGTTGATGAGTGGGGTAATTAAGGGCTAGACCTTGAATCCAAGCCCAGGAGCTTGTGGGATATCCTCATAGTGGAACACTTCCTTGAGATGTTTTGGCTGGTTGCAGTGCCAATTTTTTGTGCACCAGAATCCCTCACCCAAGAGGAAGTTGAGTGTTTTCGCTAAACCCTCTGGGAGACTCATTTCCGTCTTCGTCATCAACGAGTGGATTACCCTAAGAGCCAAGAACATTTTGAAGAAATTGGTGCATAATACTTGTCTGGTTGATTTGGCCGCACTCCCTGTGGCCCAGTGCCCTGAGTCAGCAGGTCGCCGTAGGGACCTGCAACAATGGTTCATTTATAGTTTCAGGGACTCTGCAGGATTATCAAAGAGGCTTCTACCAATGTACATATCCATGGATGGGGGTATTATGCTACCCTTCTCTTCAGACCTATCTGGAGACAACCCAATTTTTCAAGAGACATAGAGGATATGCCTCCTGGAAGAGTCGTGGTTAACATGGCTGACCTGCTGGAGGGTGAAAATGAGCTAGAGATTCTTGGAGAGGACCTACCCCCAGAGGGAGCTTCACACATCTTGGATCCATCAAGAAGGATTACACATCAACAGAGGAATCTACTGGGTCTTCCCGTGCCTACCGAGGCACTAGTCCTGGATGAAATTCCAATAAGGGAAAGGAACACCTCAGAGCCTCCAAACCCTCTAACCCGTCTGGCTCAATGCAGAAGGTAGAAGACAACCCTAAATGATCCACATTGCATTAGCAACTCACTGAACTAAAGAAGGTGGTTGACGAACTCCTTGCTGAACGTGCTACAGAGCGACGACTGGACTATGGTGATCCTAGGTCGGGGCATTCACAACTTCCCCTTGGAGAATTGCCTCCAGGTGAACCTGACCATCCTACCCATGCAGACAGGGTTGAGGCCGTAACTTATGGAAAGAGGGCACAATATTTCTCACCCAATCCTCATGAACAATATGAAAATTCGTGGGACCTAGCTCAAATTCCCCAAACTTCCCCACAGATTGTTCCACCAGCCGCCCCATGATCCGTTGGGCCGCCTTATCATGTTGAAGAACCTGCCAACACACTGGTAGTCATAGATCCCCCTCAAAACAGGAACTCCCTCCCAAATGATACAATAGAGACACTCATTTCCCATCTCGAGGCATTAGAAACACGATAGGTGGCAATTATGCCCAATGGAAAGCCTTATCTGGCATGGGTGGATGATATGCTAGCACCCCCGAGTTTCGAAAATCCCACTTTTTCCCCCTTCAATGGGACAAGGGACCCACCATAGTACCTAGACCACTTTATCTCAAGGTGTGGCCCCATGTTGAGAACTCCAACATAGTAGGAGGCTGCCAAGATCCGATGTTTCGTACCGACATTGGAAGGGCTTGCGTTTGTCTGGTACATCCATCTCCCTATCAATTTAGTAGCCGGCTGGGAAGACCTCCATAGGCAATTTATCTACCAGTTTAGTTCCACCACTCAGAATATGAGTATTACGAACCTCTTCAAGTGAAATCAGAGGCCTGGTGAGCGTGTTGCCAACTTTTCCTCCTGGTGGAAAGGACTCACATATTCCCTTGACATGCCGCTGACTCAGGAGAAATTGTTGATGATGTGTGTATGGAATTTCAAGAAGGAACTGGTCCCCTCTCTGATCACCCAAAACTATCTCGGGGGATTCTGAGACTTCTTTGATAAGGCCTAGCACCTAGAGGAAGCCTTACAACAAGCTAAGAAGGCACGTCTGTTTCTCCTAAAATCCATGCGAGAAGGGCCGCCAGGGCCGAGCCCACTGCAGTGGCCCAAATAGAGGCCCCCAGGTGACTAGAGATGTTGCCAGTGGATCCTCCTCCACATCCTCATAGAGGTCCTCCACCTCAGGTGCAACCACTGACCCAAAAACTCCCACCTTAGAATTGGCAGGCACCCCCGCGCAATGGGTGGCCACCTCCAAGGCGAGATAACCAAGTCCCACCTCCTCGACAGGCTCCTCCAACTCCTCATCAAGGTCAAACTACAAGGGCCCCCTTTTTGGATAGGAGAAACCAGACCTACTCGTTCAATGAGGCACAGGTCTTCAGTTACTTCCACAGTGCTTTGGAGTAGGGGATTCTATGTTTTCCTGAGTACAAGAGGCCAGAAGAGGCGAACCTCACTGATCGCCCTAATTACTACCCCTATCACTGAATCTAGGGGCAGACTCTCAAGAAGTGCTATGTGTTCAAAGACTGGCTTCAATACCAGGAAGATAACAATATAGTCCATTTAGGCCCAGCTCTGTCACAAGTGGCATGCATCTTTTTGAGGCTAGACAGCAGCAGAAATAATGAGGGCGAGTGGCACCAAGTTTCCAATCATGGATCCCAGAATTATGATGACTAGATGGATCATAAAATAGTCACCCATGCCCATGGTGTCATCCATGCACACTTGAATCAACCAGAGTCTTAAGAATCTACAGTCACTACATCTGCATCATCGCCTTAGCCGTCCTCTTCCCAGAAGAGCAAGCACCGACGGCGTAAGGTAAAACAAAGTCCCCCACCGATGCCATCGTCGTCCCGTACTCTCGGAAATTTCATGCCCCCGGAGATGGCGATACCTCCTAGAATTAGTCAAGTAGTGGTCGACTCTTCACGTGATGGTCAAGGGTATGCCTCGGTTAATACCGTAGGGATGGTAAACCCCTACATGATTCCTGACGATGAGGAGCGCCAGGCATATCCTCCCAATGTCCCCAGCTGTCATCGGCGTCGACGGTGCCGTGGCTATATGGGATGTCAGAGTGCCTCGGTCATTAATTTTAGCCAGGCTATGCAGGCTACTGATACTAGATAGTAGGTCCAGCGCAGAGATCACTATACGCAGCCTTCTCATTTGGTGACACCAGGCCCGCCTTTGTCGCTGTTCGTGTTTTTGGATCAGGCAGAGCCACCTTGACCGTGATGTGACTAGTTGCGCATTGCTACAGGCCAGTCTTAGTCATCTAACCCTCATATGGTAGCCACTTCGTAGGCTTCTTCTAGTGAGAAGCGAGATATTCCTAGTACCAGTCAACCATCGGTCTAGTTGGAAGGGCCCACCATACCTCCTATCATTGAGAGACCTTCTGTAAGCAGAAGTTCACGCCTCACACAGAAGTATGATGTTATTAAAGATCTTTCCAGCATTCCAGCAAGAATATCCATCCTTGAGGCCCTTAGTTTGTCGTTATATATGCGTGAGGCCCTCGCTGAGGCTTTAAGAAGCCCTCTCCAGTTTGAGATGGAGGTAGTAGCCGCGAAGGCCTTTCATGCTGAGGCGGTCGAGAATGTTGAATGACAAGACATTATCTTATTTTATGGAGAAGATGAAGGCTATCCCACATAGGGGAACATTCGCCCACTGTACATCACTGGCCAGTTCAATGGCCTAGAGGTTCATCAATGGCCAGTTCACTATTCGACACAGGCTTTTGAATCAACCTAATCCTGACTCGGACACTGCGAAAACTAGGATTGTCTAAGGATGATCTGAGTCCCTCTGACATAAGAATCCATGTTTATGATAGGATAGAACAGAAACCAGTTGGAAAGATTCCCTTGAAGACCCAGTTCAGTGGCCTACTTTCCAACACTGAATTTATGGTTGTCTCACAGGACACCACCTACAATGCATTGATGGGAGGGCCATGGCTCCACCTGCATGCGGAAGTTCCCTCATCATATCACTAATGCCTAAAGTACTCCCTTAATGGTCGAGTGGGCATGATTCAAGGTGACACATCTCCCTTTTCATCTTGTGAAGCCCGTAATCCGGATGGAGACTACTACCAGAGCAAAGACAAGCAGATTCAAGATAATGAGGTTGACCATGACACAACTACGACCGACCCGTGGATAGATCTAGATGACGCCTACATCTTCCCAATCCACCTATTGGAGGCTATGACCTCGGACACATGAAAATGCTTCGTTGTTTCTGGAATGAGGGGGGAACACCTTCCCATGCCTAAGAAACGCTGGAAGATCACCTTGTACTCCTATACAAATCAGGCTAAAGTGATCCTAGAGCCTCATACTACCATAAGATATCAGGATGTCCACCCCTTGGTAATGACAATACATCATACTTTCTTGTTTCTTGAGGCCAGAATTAACCAGCTCAAGCCGACGCGCCACTATTGCTTCTATATCATCAAGAGTGGCCCCTTGGGATGAAGACTAGATGGGATCAGATCAACAGTCGTTATCGCTATGGTCACGGCAGCACAGGAGTTCCCCAATGTAGTGTCCACTGCCGCTCAGGCTAGTAGTAGCCTCCAATCGGGAGCTGCCAAATCAGAAGCGACTCCTCCCACTGATGATTCCCCCTCCATGAGGGAAGAAGATGATTAAGAGGATTCTCCTCCCGCCTATGAAGAGGGCGTCTCCGCTATGGTTGGCGATTTGGTATAGGTGAACCTTGACCGTGAGGCAGACCTGAGACCCACAATGATTAGTGCCGCTATGCCCCTCGAGGAGCAACATAAGTACATAGAATTCCTGAAACAACACCATTATGTATTCACCTGGAGTTGTGATGATATTATTGGACTAGATCCTCAAGTAGTCCTCCACTGCCTCAGTCTCCCAACAAATTCTCACAGGTTCAATCAGCCTCCCAGAAAGATGCACCATTCTTATAGTGCCATGGTAGAGGTGGAAGTTGATAAGCTCATCAGAGCCAATTTCGTCAAGGAGGTCCAGTAACTAAAATGGCTAGCCAACATTGTGCCAGTTAGGAAGAATAATAGACAAATCAGATTCTACATCGAATTCTGGGATCTCAACTGTCACTATCTGAAGGATGATTTTCCCCTTCCAATGATAAAACTTTTTATTTATCCCACAGCTAGGTTCCAATCCCTCTCTTTCATGGATGGGTACTTCGAGTATAACTGGATTTGAATGGCCCTTGAGGATGACGAGTTCACAGTCTTTAGGGCACCACAAGGTACTTTCTATTACCAAGTAATTCCCTTCAGTTTAAAGAATGAAGGTTCCACCTACCAGTGGGCTATGCATCATATATTTAAGCCGATCCTTGGAATGTTGGTGGAATTCTATGTGGATAATCTGATGGTCAAATCTCTCCAGCGTTAGGACCATCTCAAAGACCTTGAGAAAGTATTCATTATCCTCCGTTCCCATCACCAGAAGATGATCCCATTGAATTGTGCCTTCGGTGTCACCTCTGGAAAGTTTCTCGGCTTCGTTGTTAGATACAAGGGCATTGAGATTAACCCAGAAAAGATTAAGGCCATTATCCAGATGTATCCTCCGAGAAACATTCAAGAACTTAGAGGCTTTTAAGGCCACTTATCCTACATATGATGATTCATTACAAATTTGGCCGGCAAGTGTAAGCCCTTTTCTCAGCTCACAAAGAAAGGCGCACTCTATGAGTGGGATGGAGAATGTCAGACTGGGATCGAGGAAATCAAGAAGTATCTTCTCCAGCCTTTGGTATTAATACCACCCATCTCCAGAAATCCACTAGTCCTTTATGTGACCACCCTAGAGAGATCTCTCGGTGCCCTTCTCGCCCAGAAGAATAATGAGGGGATGGAGAACCACCTTTACTACCTCATCCGTATGCTCCTAGATACGGAGACCAGATACTCCCCAATCGAAAAGAGCTACCCTGAACTAGTATTCACAGTACAAAAATTGCGACATTACTTGTAGCACCATGAGGTACATCTAGTATCCCGAGTAAACCCAATGAATTACATCATGAACCGCCCCATGTTGATAGGCCGTCTAGCACGGTGGGCGGTAATCCTCCAGCAGTCCGATATCAGGTCTGTACCTCAGAAGGCTATTAAGGGGAAAGCACTAGAATACTTCCTTGCTGCCCATCTGGATCCTGATGACCAGTCCTTGGATCTCAATTTCCTTAATGAGGTGATCCTCTCGGTAGACCAATCCATGCCATACTGGCAGATGCACTTTGATCGTGCTTCCTAGAGCCCCACCAGCAGAAGGCTCAATGACCCCAAACTCAATAGAGTAGGCCTGAGTATCATCTTCATTACCCTAAAACAAGCCCTTCTTCCTTATTCATTCCTATTGTTAGAAGGCTACACCAACAATGAGGTAGAGTATCAGGTTGTCATCACTGGCCTCGAGTTAGCCCTTGAGATTGATGTGCCCCATTTTCATGTGAAAAGGGGACTCTGAACTAGTCATCAAGTAGATCAATGGTTACTATATTGTTAAAAATCCATAGCTCATACCATTATTGGAGCACACTCTCCATCTAATGGCCTAGTTCCTATCTCAACCAATAGTTACTCATGTTACTCAATCTCAGAATGGTCAAGCTGACGCCCTAGCCAACCTAGCTGCATCACTTGTAGAGCTTGAGTAGGATGATCTGATTATCTACATGGCACATCAAAGAGTCATTGCTCCGGTCACCCCAGATGACAACGACGGCCTGTAGGTAAGCCACATTACTGCTAGAGCCTCCACGTCAAGACCCCCAATTCCCCTGGATATAGTGATTTAAGTGACTCCTGACTGGAGAGCCCCCTTCTTTGAGTATCTCCAGAATGGTAATCTCCCAATATATTGGGTCGAGCGTGAGTGAATCTGATTCCGTACATTACATTTTAACCTCCAAGACGGTCCTAGTCATGAGAAAAATCCTCTACACACACGGGTTTGATGGGGTTCTCCTTCGTTTCATTCAAGGAGTTGAAATTTCCCAAGTCATGCAGGAGGTTCATGCTGGTTCCTGTTGGGCTCATCAGACTAGGCCAAAACTATCTCACCAGATCTAGAGACTGGGGTACTTATGGCTCTCCATGATCCATGACTGCATCGAGTTTTCCAAAAGGTGAAATGCATGCCAAATTCATGCTAAATTTATGCATCAACTTCCAGATCCTCTCCACTCCACCAAGTACTCTTGGCCATTTGTGGTATGGGGACTCGATGTTGTGGGACCATATCCACTGGAAATAGCTCGCCAGTTTAGGTTCATCCTAACTGCTATGGATTTCTTCTCCAAGTGGGAAGAGGTAGTTTCTCTCAAGGAGGTCAAGGCCCATTCCATCATTGACTTGAGATTCAACATCATTTACTAATTTGGAGTCCCTCACGTCATCCTCAACGATAACAACACAAATTTCTGGGAAACTGAAGTGAAGAAACTGTATGCTAAGTATAACATCCATTATAACCACACCTCCCTCTATCATGCGCAAACAAATGGAAAGATCGAGGCATTCAACAAAACCCTCTCTAACATTCTGTATAAAATGGTTGGCCAGAATAAGAAGAGTTGGTCAAACAAGCTCCCCAACGCCCTCTGGGCATACCAGAAAACGACTCGTAAATCCACCTAGGTGACCCCATATTCCTTTGTGTATGGGACAGAGGTCATCCTGCCCATTGAGATTCAATTTACCCCATTGCGCAGAACTGTCTATGATCAACAAGTGCCAGATAAAGTAGCTGAAATATATCTGGTTGAGTTGGAATCACTCGACGAGAACAGGCTTTGTGCCCTGCACAATCTGGAAAGGCATCGGAACAAGATAACTGGATCTTTCAACAAGAAATTTCATCTCCACTCCTTCTTGCAATGAGAATTGGTATTATCCCTAAGGGCACCAATGATACCTGGTAGGAAACCACCCATGTTGGAACCCAAATAGGAAGGACCTTACATCATTCACAAGGTTCACTCCAATGGTGCATACTTTCTGGTTACAATGGACGGTGAGTGTATAACTCCCCCCACTAATGCCAAGTTCCTCAATCAATACTTTGCCCGAGTCCCTACGGTCGTGCATAAACTTAAACTATATGGTCCTGTATGACCCAAAACTGTGTGATGGTCCCGCGCAACCCTAAACTGCATTATAGTCCAACATGACCTTAAACTATGAAATGTCCTGCATGACATTAAACTGTGTGTCATCCTGCAAGACATTAAACTACATCTCAAGGACTACGCATGGCTTGATTCCCATCCTCATGGGATATGTAGGAACTCTCAGACACCTCGTCTTGATTCCATCCCCTAGTTTCCTCTTTGACTATCCCCTCCTGGGTATAGTTCTTTTAGAGGATCCCACATGGCATGGTATAGGCTTCTTTGGCCCCACCCATGTTAGGGTTACGATGATTGCACCATGTGACCTCCTTTGTTCTTCTAATACTCCATTGTCCTTACCGCATGACGTTAAACTACATGACCCTTCCAGAACTATGTGTGAATTGATTCCCATCCTCATGGGATACATAGGACCACCCAAACACTTCATCCGTAGGCCCAACCCCAAACTTTGGGACCTCCCATTGGGATGAAATACATGGTATGGTGTGGGATTTTTCCCTCATTCACGTCAAGGTCATCATGACCATAGCATGTATCCCTTTCCCACTGTTTTCTACTGTATAACTTCATTTGAAATTGCACAGGCACATTTATTCGCCACACACCCCATCACTTGGGTTCCCATTATCTTTCACATATGAAGGGGTCCCTGAATGACAAAGATACTTAGCGTAAGGGCTCTACTATCATTTAGGTCCAACACTCTCTAGGGTTTTAGACAAAAAATCGATATGAGTCCCGTGTTGCGAATATGGTCACTAGTAGATGCTCATTTGTCATTCCCATTTTAGGTCACATGATATAGATGATGTGTTTTGAATCTGGTCAACAGCTATCCTTTGTCGTTGTCACCACCCCCATATGTCCCAAACATGGAGTTTAGTGGTTCATTCTACCCCACCGTCTCTCCAAATCTTAGTTTTCCTCGAGCAGGAGTGTAATTACAGCTGTTGGACCCTTATGTTATGGGGAGAGCCTAGTCCTACTCCTTGTTTCCCACACCGATCATTGCTCACGTGGGCTTAGGAGCTATGAAGGCAGTGCCCGCATGAGAGGTCATATGGCTACGGTTGACTGGGACGCCCAACCATCGACTCCTTCGACCCCTTTGGACCCCTAGTTCAAGTTATCATTTAGGATTGTGTGGTGTGGTATGGACTCAAATCATCATTAATGTCAGGATATTTCTCCATGCCACACATATCCCCCTGAGACATCCCTCCCTTCATTTATCATTTGTCCCGTCAGCACATGCCCCTTCATGCTTTGTGAGCCCCATCATTTGGGTTTCCATCGCCTTCTGTATCCAAAAGGGACCCTGAATGGTATGGATGATCAGCCCAAGGGCCCTCCCACCATTACGGGCTAACTTCCTCTAGGATTGTGAGCAGAAAATTGATTCTAGTCCTGTGTTGAGAGTATGGACAATAGTCGATGCTCAATTGTTTTCCCTAAATTCTGGTCACACAAGGGTGGATACTGTGTTTTGAACCTATTCAACAGTAGTCCTCTATCATCATTGAAACTTGTGGTATTCTATAGGCAAGATGATTCTCCCTCTCTGTCCCACACATATGACATTAAACTAGGAATATACGGTCTGAGCTCTATGACCCTAAACTAAATCACCTTCATCCTCACTGCAAGACGTTAAACTACAAGCTGGCTGTGACATTATGTCTGTGTCCTAGCCTCAAGTCCCTTGGCTTTTTCGGGCCCCTTATTCAGGTTCTCACTTAGGGTTGTACAATGTGGTGTGGGATTATGTCCTCATTAGCTTCGGGTTACTCGCCGTTCCATACACATCCCTGGATGGGATACCTTGCCCCTATCTTCATCGTTACCGTCATGACGTTAAACTGCATGATACCCCCAGAACTACATATGGCATGATTCCCATCATCATGGGATATGTAGGACTACCTAAACATCTGTTATTCGGGTCTATACCCATCTCTTAGAAACCTCCCTATCATTTTGGCCCCTTGGCCTACGTTCTTCTAGAAGAGGGGTATATAGTGTGGTATGAGCTTACGTCCCCATTCACGTCGGGTTTATAACAACCACGCCGCATACCTCTCTCTCCTGAGCAGCCTCCACTCCCTTTCCCTGCTCTCATATCTTTGAGTCATATGCCCTTAAGTCGGGTCCCTCGGACCTCTATGGTTATTCACCAATTGGCCCATGAGTACTCTGGTCTAGAACCTGGAGTGTCAGATTCTACCTCACTACCACAAAACTGGGCAAGGCCAGCACCACCCTTTATCAGTGCTAACGAAAAGGCGCTAATAAATGGGGTACCTTTATCAGTGCTAAAAAACGCTGATAAAAGTACCCCTTTATCATTGATTTTCTTTAGCGCTGATAAAGGTACCCCCTTTAACAGTGCTTTTTTTAGCGCTGTTAAAGGGCACCCCTTTATCAGCGCTAAAAAAAGCACTGATAAAAGAACCCCTTTGTCAGCGCTTTCTTGTAGCGCTGATAAAGGCACCCCCTTTAGCATCACTTTTTTTAGCGCTGTTAAAGGGTACCCCTTTATCAGCGGTTTTTTAGTAGCGCTGATAAAGGGGGGTCTTTATCAACATTTTTTTTAAAAACGCTAATAAAGGGTGTACTTCCAAAAAAAATTTATTAAAAAAAAAATTATTAATATTTAAATATATAGATATATCTATATTGAGATAAATATAATATATATTTTTTAAATATAATTTTAAATATATTTTAGATATGTATAAATATACAGTTACACTTAATATATAAGATATTTAGTAAAAATGGCTTATAAAAAAATTAAAAAAATATTTTTAATTAATAATTTGAAAATTATTATGGAGTAATAGTCATTTAATAATAATTTGAAGACTAAAAAAATTAAAAAAATATCCAAAATATCCAAAATATGTTGAAAACGCAACTCAAACTTCAAATGGCCATAATTTTTGATCCGGGTGTCCGTTTGAGCTCTACCACATATCAAATCAAAGCCTGCGACGAGCTCTACACTGCTATGACCCGAGGGGGACCCCAGTCAAGGTTTTTTCGAGGCCCAAAAAGGCCCAGAATGCCTACAAAACTGAGTTTTTAGTCGGGGTACCCCGATTTTTTAACATTTTGTGGATTTTTAGCCTCGTTTAAGGGGGTATTATTAGCTTATTTTTGGTGGAGATGGAATTTATTCCAAGGTATTACATTCATATTGATATTATGTCTTTGAAATTTTATTGTTTTTTATAATTCACTGCAATTTATAATCAAATATATACCTATATGTACATATTTTTTATATATTCACACCTAAAAATTTAATTATAAATATAAATATTAAAATATATTTACATATAAAATATATTAGGTTTATCTAAATAATAAATAATATCCATTTTATTTGAAATACAAATATATGAATATTTATATACCTATATATTAATCTAACTATGTATATATATTAAAATAACTATATATATATATATTGATATAACTATAAATATATATATTAATATCACTATAAATATATATATATATATTAATATAACTATATATTTATATTAATATAACTATATATATATTAATATAAATATATATTACTATACGAATAAATATAACTAAATATATATATAAATAAATAAATAGATATATCACTAATAGGACAACAAATCAATATAGGGGAGTGGCAAAGGCTTCAGGTGCGCAAGGGGGAGGTCTCGAGATCAAATCCGGGTGGAGGCAGGGACGTGCGCGCACGGGTGAATCTAGGGATAACACTGATAAAGGGTGGAGGGGTGCATGTGGGTGCTAGAGGGGGGTGGAAAAGCACAGTAAAAGGGAGGCTCAAGTGCTATAAAATCACCCTCGATTGGCAGGGTTTTTTATATTTTTTTTAAATTTTTGTAGCTTTTATCAGCGCTTTTAAAAAAGCACTGATTAAAGACCCCTTTTATGAGTGCTGATAAAAGGGGTCTTTATCAGCACTTTTTGGAGCGTTGATAAAGGGGACCCCCCCTTATCTTCACCGGCATTAATAGCACTTTTCTAGCGCTATTAAAGGCCATTTTTAGCGCTGATAAAAGCCGTATTTGTAGTAGTAACTGGACATGCTTTCACCCATCTTTCAGGATTCATGTTCCCCTTCATTTGTGTAATGACCCATAAATTTTAAGGGAAATTTTTTTTCTTAATTTTCTTTGGGATTTTACGAGTACGCAGTTTCTGACGGCACCTGATTTCGAGGCCCGGTGTGCCCGGAATCAATTTCTGAAGTTTAGCTCAGGTACGTTCAGTGAACGAACGAGCTGGTTTTTCTAACTTTTGAACCAGTGCTAGGAATCGAAATCCGAGAGCACTGATGGAATCACTGCGCCGGTAATTGCTTAGGAACACCTTTTCTGGAGTTGCGTTTTCTCGGGTGAGCTTTTTTTAAAAATGGGTTAACTAAGGAATGAAATAAAAATTTGTGCAACAATTTTTATTTCTATTCTAAGTACATATAACCTATGCATGGTGGTTGGAGTGGGACCCACTACATCCAAACACAACTAGGTAGGATATTAGTGAAGTGGGGCCCACAAGAGCCCCACCCCTTCAAATTCCTTTAAACCTCCCATGTGCTTTTAATTTTGTAACTCACCCACACCCCAATTTAATGGAAAGTCAACCCTCGAAAATTAATTTGAATATTAAACACGCTTCAATTAATTTAATTAATTGAATGAGATCTTTTTGAATTTCAAATTAATGGCTTGCGTGTGTGTTAATAAAATAAGACAATGACTTATTTTATTTGGGGGTTGATTCATTGTGTGGAAACAAGGACAGGACTCTTGCACTCTTGAGGAACATCTTCTTCCTCGTCGAATAACACGAAGAGCGCTGAGACTACGACGAAGAACTCCATCACCGCAAGGGAATCGTCATGGCATCTCCTCACCTCCCGCAACCGGTGAGACACACCTTCTTTGGAGAACGATCGACGCGCCACATCCTTCTTCGGGCGAACACCAATGATGTATATGGAGCCTCGTTCCGCGACGCCGTCTTCCGCGATGTCGTCTTCCGTGACACCATCTTCCGTGATGCCGTTTCTCCGCGACGACCATCGTTCAACAACTCCTTGATGTATGGGTTAATTTTTTTCATGAATATTCTTTGTCGTTCATCGTCTTTTATTTTGGGCCTCCTGATATCGTTATAACAGGAGGAGGTCGGACCGCACAAACACGACCGACCTTCTCCCCCATTTGTTGTTGAATTCTTTTCAGCTTGAACGAAGGCAGAATGGTGTAATAGTACCGTGCGGAATCAAGGAGGAACACGACGAAGAAGCGTTGCGCTGTCGCGCTGTGCCGTTGAGGCCGAATGAAGCCGCGGCCAGAGTCGATCTGCGGCGAAGGGGCGCAGCGCCGTCGCACCGTGCCAGAGAACCATGAAGAGTCTATGGCCGAAGTGGGGCCACGACAGAGGGGCGTGGCACCGTCGCGTCGCGGCCTAAGGCCGCGGTGGTGCAAGGAGCGGCGGTCGGAACTTCTGGTCGCCGGCGCAAGGAGGGCGGGACCCGCGAGGGGTGTCCCGCGGTGGCACTCCGGCCGGCCGGTTTCTGAGAAATCCGGGGGTCGTAACCCCCACCTGGCAAAGGGCAGGCCCCCCATACGGGGGGGGGGGGGTTCTCAATCAAGGGGCGGGGCTACGCCCCCCCCCCCCACTCCGCTTTCCGCTCGGCCAAATGGCTGAGCTGACTTTCCGCGTTGGCCGCACCCAGGCCAGGCCAACCAGCTGTGCCCAAGCCAGGCCAGGGCGCCCAGGCCGGGCCAGGCCAGGCTGCACCCTAATTGGCCAGACCCGGACCCAGGTCGGGTCGACCCGGTTCGATCCGACCTAGGGGGTCTTGGTCCAGGTCGGTCCGGGCCCAAAACCCCTTAAAACCGGACAGGTTCGTTTAAATGCCCGTAACTTGGGCCACAGACCTCTGATCGACACACTGGCAGTTGCGATGCGATCCTTGGATCGAGAAGACCGTTTTGGTATATTATAAACATGGTTTCGAAAAACATTGGGTATGTCCGGGTTGGTTCGAACACGAAGCCAACCGGGCCCTCGGAGCGGAAATGCTTATAACTTGAGCTCCAGATGTTCGATTGACGTGCCATCAACTTTGTTGGATTCCTCTTAGTGAGACGGACCTTTTGGATTCCTCCTATTAATGTTTGGATGCAGATAGAGTATGATCGGGTTGGTTTTAGCTTAAAAACCAACCGCGCCCCTGAGACGAAAAAGCCAATAACTCTCAGACTGGGCGTCTGATTGACGCGCCGTCTGTCATGTTGTATTTCTATTGATGTGACGAAACTTTGCGATACATAAAATCTGGTCTACATGACAGTTGATGTATCGAACTCTTGGCTCATGGAGCGGACCCTCCCGGAACGAGCGTGCTGTGTGCAGAAACCCTAGAGCTGGCTGAGACTTGACGACTGCTGATCGATCGACTCGGAGTGTTTCAGATAGCCCAGTGGGGAGCGCTTGGTTGTAGTGGTAGACCTATAGCGGAGGAGCGCTTGGTTATCGTGGCAGACCCGCAGTACTCAACGGAAGGAGTACCTCTGTAGGCTATGAGAGGGACCGCTTGGTTGTAACAGCAGACCCATGGTGGGAAGTGCTTGGTTATAGCAGCAGACCCACAGTACTCGATAGGTGGAGTACTACAACAGTCCAAGGTTAGTGGGAAGTGCTTGTTTGTAGCGGCAGGACCACAGTACTCGACAGAGGAGGAGTTCCCTAGCAGCTATGGGTTCGAAGGTGAGGACTATCGTACTGGAATCCTCCATGGGTTCGACGATGACGACAATCGAACTGGAATCCTCCGTGGGTTCGGCGGTGACGACTACAGTACTTGAATCCTACGTGGGTCTGACAGCTTAGCTGGTCTAGTATCCTACGTGGGTCCCAGGTAGATGAATCATTAACAACATCTGATCATATCCTTTTGCATTACAAATGATGTATACCTGTGTGAGCTGAGTCTTGATTTTCAATCATTATCTTCAATATGATTGACTTACTTTCTTAGGTGGATTGGGTTGTGCTTTCCTGTGTGGATTGCGTTGTACTAACCTATGTGGACATGATCAAACTGGGGCATGGATGTTGGAGCCAAACTGGAATTGATGACTTAGGTATATGTATGGGAATATACCTAAGTAGTGTTGGATGTTACTTCATGATTGTATATTTCCTTTGTGGATTATCCTTTGTGGATTCTGGGAGACCTTCGGGGGTCTCGGGGTCCCTAATGAGTAGCGTATACTCACCCCTTCACGGGCTATGCCCGCACTACATTGTGTTGGATGCAGATGATGAACAACGCTGATCGTGGTTGAGGCTTGTGGAGCAAGTGGGTACCTAGAGGTGGACCACTGGGTGGGACGTACACGGAGCAGACAGCTGGACCCAAGGAGCTGAGGAGGCTATCTGTACCCACCCTTTAGGTGGGACTTCCAGTGGACGGCTCGATGTTGCTGCTTTACTTTCAGTTGTTGTACTTTCTTTTCCGTTGTACTTTACATTCAGTTTGGGTTTGTATTCTGGCCCATTTACTTTTCGCACTTACTATTGCACCAGTTTACTTAGTGTTTACTTCTGCTGGCTTACTCTGTGGTGTTTGTTTACTTTATAAGGAAATTCCTTCCCCTTTTATCGGGATTTATGACTTGGTGCTAGTCGCCAGCCCCTGGCCTATGGGAGACGGGATTGGGGTAGTCACGACATGGGTCCTGATGACGGGTTGTGAAAAATTGGTATTAGAGGAGTTTGGTTCTACTGCAGAACTCAGGACTCTGATCTTTTTTCTATGTGAAGCAATAATGTTAAGGGTATTGAGTGTGGTTATTAGTACAGGGAGTCCAGTGTTGGTGCAGCGGCCGACGTATCCGTACACCAGGACCCTGACTTCTGATTTCCGACTCAATGCACAAAAAAATTGATTGCATGTGTGTTTCAAAAGTTTTCTTTGTGATTATACTGTTTTGACCGTGGTGCACCTGTTTCTCTTCAGGATGGCCCCACGACATCAGCCAGCTAGGATTCAGAGCTTTGTGCGAGACGATAGCCCAACGAGCGATGAGGCCTCAGTGCATGGCCCTTTTACAGTAGAGGCACCGGTTGTACCTCTAACCACTGAGCCACCGATGCCGCCAGCCCTAGCCGCTGAGAGTGCATGTCGCCTTAGTGCAATGCTTGAGATTCACCGTCAGAGACCGCCCTGGTTCCGCAGGGATACGAACCCTTAGGCAGCCGAGGAATGGCTGGAGGCTGTTTTTCGAGTTTTCAGGTTAGTGGGGACATCAACTGACCTCATGGTGATCCTTGCAACGAGCCTCCTGCACGCGGAAGCAGGCAGATGGTGGAGCTTGATGCTCCAGGTGCACGACGAGGCATCCCTTATGTGGGAAGACATCGAGAGCCTGTTCTGGGCAGAGTTTTTACCAGCCACCCTTCGAGTGATGCGCATATAGGAGCTACTACAGCTGCAGCAGGGCAACATGACAGTAGTGCAGTATTCAGCGAGGTTCACCGATCTCTCGCATTATTCTACAGATATGGTACGTGACCCGTTCTTCAGGGCCCGAACCTTCGAGCAGGGGCTCAAGTGAGATATTAGAGCTTTAGTTGTTTCGCACAGCATCATGACGCATACATGGGTGTTGGAGCGAGCCCTCTTATTGGAGAGTTTCCTTGCTGAGCAGTCTCCAGCAGCAGGACCCACCACTAGCCGACATGCGGCAGAGTCTTCTGCAGTGGGCAGTAGACAGATGACGCAGAGGTCCAATAGGACCATACCTACAAGTGATCGACCACATGACACATGATCGTGTGTGCGAGGCACCCGGGGTGGAGAACGACTTTCCAGGAGCGGACAGTGTTACTCCTACGGTAGGGTTGGTCACATGGCACGTGACTATCTGAACCGCCATACATATGACCATAGGATAAATGAAGGACCTCCCAAGAATTGGTAGAGGTTCGATCGGGGTGGATCACAAGGATCAAGTGACCGAGGTAGGGGAGATGGCCGTGCAGCTGGAGGTGGACGATGCTTCGATGTGTTGCCACCACCACCACCAGGAGGTCCACCCCGACCGCAGGGAACATGTGGACATGAGAGAGCACAACTTCAGGCAGCTGAGGCATTTGACTATGAAGCTTCGAAAGCTAGCGGACAGGAGCGAAACTAGCTCCAGGCATGGAGGCCTTGTTATTAGTGCTTCTAGCTTTCTTTTTGTTGATGTTGTGGTTGTATGTGTCTTTGTACTTTGAGTTTCATTAATAAAAGACACCTTTCTTCGTGGTGTTTACTTTCATGTCCTCTCTTTATGTTGTTACTAAGAGGTTCCGGTTTAAAAACCATTGACTTGACCCTTAATTTTGAGATACCTACTGGAGGAGACCCAATGACCACACACTGATGCCGACAGTGTGACTCAACCCTTAGAGGCGAGAGTAAGGGTTGGATCTCTTGTTAGTAGAGTCGAGGCCTTACGATGTCATCCTCGGTATGGATTAGTATCATCAATGTTGGGATTGACTGTATTAGGCAAAGAATGTGGTTCATCCTGGGGATGAGACCATATTTCTATTATCGGCAAAGATGAAATCTTAACAGCTCTTGTAGGACCAGAGATGGTCCAGGTCATCCAATAGTGGATGAGGAAAGATTAGAGCCGACAAAAGTCTTATGCTGATAGGAGGCAAAGACAACTAGAGTTTGAGGATGGTGACCACGTCTTTTTGCAGGTCTCACCTCGACGTGGATTACAGAGATTTGGCCGAGGCGACATGTTATCTCCATGCTTCATCGGACCATTACAGGTTCTCAGCAGGATAGGTGAGGTGGCTTACCACCTGTCTCAACCACCTCAGTTTCACCGGGTGCATGACATCTTCCACGTATCTCAGCTGAGTAGATACGTGCACGACCCGACACATATCATCGACCATGGGGAGTTGGACATTGAGGATGGGGCGACTTTTGTAGAGGTCTCGGTGGAGATCGAGGATCCACAGGAGCAGGTCCTATGTGGGCAGTTGATTCCTCTAGTGCACATCAGATGGCAGCACGGGAACCTCCAGGAGAGCACTTGGGAGCGGGAGGCTCAGATGTGTGCTTAGTAACCTCATTTGTTTCCCTAGTTTGTGATATATCTTTACGGGGACATAAATCCCTGAGGTGGGAGTAATGTAAAGACCCATAAATTTCAAGGGAATTTATTTTTCTTAATTTTTTTTGGGATTTTACGAGTACACAGTTTTTGATGGCACTTGATTCCGAGGCCCGGTGTGCCCGGAATCAATTTCCGAAGTTTAGCTTGGGTACGTTCAGTGAACGAACGAGCGGGTTTTTCTAACTTTTGAACCGGTGCTCGAAATCGAAATACGAGGGCACTGATGGAATCATAGTGCCGATAATTTCTTAGGAACACCTTTTCCAGAGTTGCGTTTGATCGGGTGAGGTTTTTAAAAAAATGGGTTAACTAAGGAATGAAATAAAAATTTGTGCAATTTTTTTTATTTCTATTCTAAGTACATATAACCTATGTATGGTGGTTGGAGTGGGACCCACTATGTCCTAACACCACTAGGTATGATATTAGTGAAGTGGGGCCCACACGATCCCCACCCCTTCAAATTCCATTAAACCTCACATGTGATTTTAATTTTGTAACTCACCCACAACCCAATTTAATGGCAAGTCAACCCTCAAAAACTAATTTGAATATTAAAAAATCTTCAATTAATTTAATTAATTGAATGAGATCTTTTTTAATTTCAAATTAATGGCTTGTGTGTGTGTTAATAAAATAAGACAATGACTTATTTTATTTGGGGGTTGATTCGTTGTGCGGAAACAAGGAGAGGACTCTTGCGCTCTTGAGTAACATCTTCTTCCTCGTCGAAGAACATGAAGAATGTAGAGACTACGAAAAAGAAATCCATCACTACAGGGGAATCGTCGTTCCATGTCCTCACCCCCCACAGCCAGTGAGAGACACCCTCATTGGAGAACGATCGACATGCCGCATCCTTCTTATGGTGAACACCGACGACGTATACGGAGCCTCGTTCCGTGAAGCCATCTTTCGCGACACCATCTTCCGCGACGCCGTTTCTCCGCGACGACCATCGTTCGACAACTCCTTGATATGGGGTTAATTTTGTTCATGAATATTCTTTTCCGTTCATCGTCTTTTATTTTGGGCCGCCTGATATCGTAATAACGGGAGGAGGTCGGACCGCACAAACACGACCGACCTTCCTCCCCCTTTTGTTGTTGAATTCTTTGCGGCTCGAACGAAGGCAACATGGTGCAATGACACCACGCAGAATCAAGGAGGAAAAGGGAAAAGAAGCGCGGCGCCATCGCGTGGCACCATTGAGGCCAAATGAAGTCGCGACCGGAGTCGGGCCGCCGCGAAGGGGCACAACGCCGTCGCGCTACGCCGGAGAACCACGAAGAGGCCACGGCGGAGCGGCGCGGCGCCGTCGCGCCGTGCCAGTCGGACAAGGCTGTGGGCTAAGGCCGTGGTGGTGCGGGGAGTGGCGGCCGGAACTGCCAGACGCCAGCGCAAGGAGGGCGGGACCCGCGAGGGGGGTCCCGTGGTGGCACTCTGGTCGGCCAAACCGGCCGGCCGGTTTCCGAGAAATCCGGGGGTCTTAACCCCCAGCTAGAAAAGGGTGAGCCCCCCATGTGGGGGGGGGAGGGGTCATTTCTCAATCAAGGGGTGGGGCTGCGCCCCCCCCCCCCCCCCTCCGCTTTCTGCTCGGCCAAATGGCCGAGCTGACTGGTCGCGCCTGCGCCAGGCCAACCAGCTGCGCCCAGGCTGGGCCGGGCCACTCCCTAATGGGCCGGACCCGAACCGAGGTCAGGTCGACCCGGTTCGGGCCGACCCAGGGGGTCTTGGGCCGGGTCGGTCCGGGCCCAAAACCCCCTAAAACCGGACAGGTTCGTTCAAATGCCAGTAACATGGGCCACAGACCTCAGATCGATGCATCGTCAGTTGCGATGCGATCCTTGGATTGAGATGGTCGTTTAGGTATATTATACTCAAGGTTTAGGAGAAATTTGGGTACAGACAGGTTGGTTCGAACACGAAACCAACCGGGCCCTCGGAGCGAAAACGCTTATAACTTGAGCTCCGGATGTCCGATTAATGTGTCGTTGACTTTGTTGGATTCCTCTTAGTGAGAAAGACCTTTTTGATTCCTCCGCTCAAGTTTTGGATGCATCTGGAGTATGTTCGGGTTGGTTTTAGCTTAAAAACCAACCAGGCCCCTGGGACGAAAAAGCCAATAACTCTCAGACCGGGCGTCTGATTGACGCGCCGTCTATTGCGTTGTGTTCCTATTGACGTGACAGAACATTGCGATACATCAACTCTGGTCTACGTGATAGTTGATGTAACTACCTATTGGCTCGTGGAGCGGACCCTCCTGGGATGAGTGTGTTGTGTGCAGAAACCCTAGAGCTGGCTGAGACTTGACGACAGCTGATCGATCAACTCGGAGTGTTTCGAATAGCTCAGTGGGGAGCACTTGGTTATAGCGGAAGACCCACGGCATAGGAGACCTTGGTTGTAGCGGCAAACCACGGTACTCAACAGAAGGAGTACCTCTGTAGGATATGAGGGGGAGCGCTTGGTTGTAGCGGCAGACCCATGGTGGGAAGCGCTTGGTTGTAGCAGCAGGCCCACAGTACTCGACAGGTGGAGTACTACAGCAGTCCAAGGTTAGTGGGAAGCACTTGGTTGTAGTGGAAGGCCCACTGTACTTGATAGAGGAGGAGTTCCCCAGCAGCTATGGGTTCGACGGTGAAGACTATCGTACTGGAATCCTCCGTGGGTTCGACGACGATGACAACCGTACTGGAATCCTCTGTGGGTTCAACGGTGACGACTACAGTACTTGAATCCTACGTGGGTCTGACATCTTAGCTGGTCTAGTATCCTACGTGGGTCCCAGCTAGATGAATCAGTAACTACATCTGATTATATCCTTTTTCATTACAAATGATGTATACCTGTATGAGCTGAGTCTTGATTTTCAGTCATTATATTTGATATGATTGACTTTATTTCTTAGGTGGATTGGGTTGTGCTTTCCTGTGTGGATTGGGTTGTACTATCCTGTGTGGATTGGGTTGTACTAAACTGTGTGGATGTGATCAAACTGGGGCTCGGATGTTGGAGCCGAACTGGTATTGATGATTTAGGTATATGTATGGGCATATACCTAAGTATTGTTGGATGTTACTTCGTGATTGTATATTTACTTTGTGGATTATCCTTTGTGGATTCTGGGAGACCTTAGGGGGTCTCGGGGTCCCAACTAAGTAGCGTATACTCACCCCTGCACGGGCTATGCTCGCACTACATTGTGTTGGATGCAGACGAAAGACAGCGCTGATCGTGGTTGAGGCTTCTGGAGCAAGTTGGTACCTGGAGGTGGACCACTGGGCGGGACGTACACGGAGCAGACGGCTGGACCCGAGGAGCTGAGGAGGCTATCTGTACCCACCCTTTAGGTGGGACTTCTAGTGGACGGCTCGACATTGCTGCTTTACTTTCAGTTGTTGTACTTTCTTTCTAGTTGTACTTTACTTTCAGTTTGAGTTTGTATTCTGGACCATTTACATTCCACACTTACTATTGCACCCAATTTACTTAGTGTTTACTTCTACTGGCTTACTTTGTGGTGTTTGTTTACTTTATAAGGCAATGCATTCCCCTTTTATCAGGATTTAGGCCTTGGTACTGGTCGCCAACCCTGGCCTATGGGAGATAGGCTTGGGGTAGTCACAGTACGGGTCCCGAGGACGGGTCGTGAAAATTTGGACTTCCATTATCTTTCACATCCAAAGGGAACCCCAAATGTCATGAATTCTAGGCCTAAGGGTTCTCCTACCATTAAGGGCCAATATCCTGGTGGGTTTCAGACAACAAATTGATACAAGTCCCGCATTACGAATATAGTCAGCAGTCAATGCTCATTTGTTTTTCCCATTTCAAGCCACACAATATGGATGCTGTGTTCTAAAAACGGTGAATAGTTATCCTCCATCGTCACAAAAACCCCTTCAAGCCTCAAATGTCGGTTACACGATTCACATCATTTCCACCTGTTCAAGTGGAATTTCAACCCTCCCGGTACTATCCCTCAGTGCACATTTGAACATTAGGAGAACAAATCCATGGTAAAGCATTATTCAGGGCTCCGCACTGACCTCACATAGGCATGTATTCCAGGTGTTACAAAAACCTTTTACACCCTTTTTTCCCACACTAAGTTTGACTCATGTGGGATTAGGGATCAGATTGATGTCCGTGTTCACTTGGAAGGATTCCTCTTTACTATGATCCGAGCTCTAAGACCATAAACTAAGATCTCTTTTAGTACTATGTATGACTTTATTCCCATTTCCATGGGATACGTAGGAATTCCTAGACATCTTATCATTGGGTCTAGCTTGAGTTCTACTAATTTATCTCTTCTAATCTAACTTCTAGGCCCCAACTCTTATAGGACCATACGATGTGGCGTGTGTGGGCTTATACCTTCATTCATGTTGGGTTTACAATTTCTGCATCACATACTCCCCTTTCAAGGAGTTAGTCCCTCCTACTTTCTACCCCACATGACATTAAACTATGTTTTGTCCTAAATGACGTTAAAAGGCACCTTCAAGAACTATGTGTGGCTTGATTCCCATTCCCATGGGATACGTAGAAGCACCCGGACATCTCATCATCGAGTCCAGATCAACTGAGAACTAGCCTCTCCTGTCCCATATCCTCTAACCTTTTATGGACCCTCGGCCTGAGGTTTCTTCCTTAGAATCAGGCATGGTATGATGTGGACCTTGTCCTCATTCACGTCATGTATGCTTTATCACGCCGTGCACATTCCATTTTGAACCTCATATTTCTTGTATATGTCTGATCCATATAGCTCTAGACTATTCTACCTAGTCCCGCATGACATTAAACTGTTACATATATACCGCATGATGTTAAAATGCATGGCTGGTCAAATCACATGACCCTAAACTGTGACATTATCATCCTTTCCGCATGACGAAAAGCGGCACTGCACCATGATATCCACACTCGAGGGGACATCATGCTTGGTATCAGTCACACACCATACCATTTTTCAACACCTACATATGGCTTGATTCTTATGGCGATGCCTGGACTTTCTATCCTAGATCCACCACTTCACAAAAAAATCACACACATTCATCCTAAAGGACAAACAAGATCTATCAAATGCCTCTTCTTTAGGTGTGAGGGCTATACCCGCATGACATTATCATCCTCGACACAGGTACTTTACCGTGTCACCCCTAGAACTACATATGACTTGATTCCCATCCTCATGGGATACGTAGGAATTCCTGAACACTTTGTCTCATTCTCAGATTAACTTTCATTTTAGGTCCCTCCACCTAAAACCTTCCCAAGTAACACATGGTGATCTGGACTCCAAGTCCTCATTCACGACGGGTTACATAATTACCTCACCATGTGTCTCCCTCGTTCCCTACCATCTATGGTCCGAGCTCTATGACCATAAACTAAGACCACTCTGCATCCTTTCGGCAAGATGTTAAACTACACAAGACCTTCTAGAACTACGTACAACATGATTCCCATCCTTATGGGATATGTAGGAACACCCAGACACATTGTCTCCAGGTCCATCCCCAG
Source organism: Viscum album (assembly GCA_963277665.1). Taxonomy (NCBI): domain Eukaryota; kingdom Viridiplantae; phylum Streptophyta; class Magnoliopsida; order Santalales; family Viscaceae; genus Viscum; species Viscum album. Next base: position 900,027,498 of record OY728120.1, read on the forward strand.
GAATCTAAAAGAATGTCCTCTCTTTAGCCCCCTTAACCAAAAATATTTCAGGATCATGTGGTATGGAGAATACCTCTTGGGTTCTCATTCACGTTGGGTTATGCAATAGCCGCACCATGTTCCCCCTCATGCCTTTTCCCAATAAATTCCATGTTCTATGACCCTAAACTAAGATCGCCCTATGGGAGCTATGCGTTGGGTTTGGCTACTTCGCCGCTATGTTCCCAGTCCATTAAATCAATATCCCCTTAAGGACCCATCCAAAGAATATTAATTTGGGAAGCATGAAACCTTAGGACCCTTTTACTTAGAGGGGGACTTGACTCCTTTTATCTGATAAGTCTTGTTATTGTACTAAGATGCGTTATGGTAGTGCCTAAAGTGTGGAATTTTCCCAGGGACATTCCCTCATTCCATGTCCAAGCTTTGTGAGCCCATAATTTAGATCCTCATCTTATCCATGTCTGAAGGGACCCCCTTTTATATATTGGTCTCATGCCACACTGGCTTACCTACCATATTGGGCCAATGTCCCTGAGGACCTCAGATAACATTTGCGACAGGTCTCGTGTTTTGAAAATGGTCAGCGGTCGACCCTCCTTTGTCTATCACCATTCCAGGATAATGTGAAATGAATATTATGTTTCGAACATGTTCAACAGTTATCTCCTATCGTCATGCCACCATCATTGTGTTCTATATCTCGAGCATCATGTTTCAAAAACATCCACTTCCTTATGTTCAAGTGGAATTCCAATATACTCGGCTTTACTCCTTCACGCATCTAGGTGTGTTATATAGGTGGGTTAGCATTATTGGGACGTCACTCACCTAGCTTCCCATCGCCCCTAACATGTGCCTTCCTATGCCAAGAAATCCCCATCACTACTCCTTGTTTCCCACATCGATAACGACTCACGTGGGCTTAGTAGTTCTAGTTAGACGTGTACTGGCGCAGTCATGCCACACATGCCTTTCATCATCCCGCATGACATTAAACTGCGCTCTCGGAACTACATATAGCTTGATTACTATCCTCATGGGGTACGTAGGAACACCTGAATGCTTTGCCTTGGGCCCAACCCAACTTTCACATTTGGTCCGTTGACCTAAAGAACTTTCTCCAGGGATACAAGGTGTGGATCCAGATCCTTATGTCCTCATTCATGTCGGGTTTATAGCTACCGCACCACACACTCCCTTCCAGGGATCTTCCCTTTCACCCTTCGTCCTATCATATGAAGTAAAAATTCAAAAATTCATATGTACTCAATGCATGACACTAAATTTCGGTTCTGCCCTAAACAAGTTTAGGATGCTCTATGTCAATTATGGGATGCGTCAGCTTCCTCTCAGAAGAGGATTCTCCCTACCAGCATCGGTCTCTGACCACTTTGTGCTTTAATAACTAAGTTTGGCTTGATTCTCAACCTTATGGGATACGTAGAAATGCCTAGGAATTTTTCCTTGGGCCCAGGTCCAGAGTCATTAACCCTTCTGGCCCCTTAGCCCCGATCTTGGTCCAGGAAGTATGACCTTTAAACTATGTGCACCGTCCTATCGTATGACGTTAAACTGCACAAGTCCATATGTCCTCAACGCATGACACTAAAATAAAATTCTACCCTGAACAAGTTTAGGATTCCCCATGTTAATCATGGGATGCACCAAATCCCTTTCCAAAGAGGTCCTGCTCAGAAGTATGTTTGATCCATGATTAGACGAATACACCCACCTAATGTTCCTTCATCAGGGTGGAGTGATTTCAAGAGTGTTGGACTCCATTCAAACAACCCATCACTCCAACTACTCACTTTTAATGACCTTTATTTGGACCCTTGTCCTCTTTCACGTCTATGGGAACCCCCTAACAGTATGGATGCTCAGACTATGGCTCACCTACTGTCCTGGGCCAACGTTCGAGAAGACAAATGGTTGACATTTTGAGTCAGGTCCCGTGTTTCGAATATGGTCAATGGTCGACCCTCGTTTGTTATCCACATTTTAGGTTAATGCAATAAGGATACTACATTTTGAACAAGGTCAATGTTTATTCTTCGTTGTCACACCATCCTATAGTGTTCTGGATTTTGGGTATCATGATTCACACATTCCACTCCTCTATGTTCGGATTAATTCCAACGCCCATGGAATTACCCCGCTCGTGCACTAGTGCAAACTAGGGAAGCGATTATTTGACTATTTGAGGTCCACATCCTCTAGCCAAGCCACTACCTTTCCTCTAGGAAATCTGGATTGGTTGTTCAAAACCCCCTGATGGCCAAAGATTGGTTTGCACTCTTACATTTTGGTGGAATAATAAGGTGGTCATCCCTTGTTTCTCACACTTGGCCCAACAATTGTGAGCTTAGGGACTGATCGCTGGATGCTCCACGAATATGAAAGGAATGAAATAAACCAATAAAAATAATGGAACTCATGCATGCATCTGGTATAAAACAATCAATGCATGAAAGTGTGTTCGATGGTTTGTAATCATTACAGTACACGAGGGTCAACCCCTCCCATGGACGGGTTTACCCCGTAAAAAGAGCATTGTAGCTCTTCCACCCTCTGGCATGTGGCGTCCAGGATTTGATGTCACCTGTTAAGATCCCACTCCTCCCCGATAGCGATGGGGAAAAATTCGTCATCCATAATCCAGGCCCGCTCTATGTCGGTCCGGATGATGGTTATTTCTGCATAGGCTTGCAACATGCACTCTTCGTCCTCTGCCAGTTGGGCCTTCAATCATAATATTAGCTCCGATTGCACATTGAGGGAGGCTAAGTGCTCATCCGCCTAGACCTGCAGTCGATGAACCTCGTTTTCAGCCTCTCAGAGCCTCTTGATGTTCACCACTTTCCTCTGCTTCCATTCCACACTGAGGCTACGATCATACTCTCGAATCTTCTCCACCATAAGATCTCAGACGAGCATGTGGGAATGCTGGTCATCCACTCCTCCAGCACGTAGTTCACATAGCGATGAATGAATTATATCTATCTCATCCAGCCATTACACTTGGGGGTGTCATCAGTGAAGCGCTTGATCAGATTCCACGATCAGCGACATACTATTTTGATATCCTTTTCATCATAGGTCGTCTCGTCCTAGTCAGCACGGTTGGTAGGCTCAAATGCGGCCAAATCCCCTAGGAACTTGTCAGTAGGGTCCACATATGGTGTTTGATCAGGTATGGTGGGACCTGGGCTGTCCAATAGATCCTCATCGTCAGATCCCACCTCAATGATCTCAGGCTCAGCCCTGCTAACGATCCCACCAGTGATCGAGAGCACCACCACTTGGTCAGTTTGGATCTCCGCCTCTATGATCACCGACATTCACCTGGAAAGGAACCACTAGAAGTCTCGACCAACCTTGCCAAGGTGACCCACACCATTTGAAGAACTGTGCATACCAAGAGGGGCACAGATGTCATTAGCCTGTTCAATGAGTGGAAATCATGAATTGTGCGAAGGATACTTAGAGTGGTTGAAATCTCTGTCTTGTTCCTGGCTTGTTGCTATGGGGACCCCAAGACATGGCCCTTCATATATTACAGGGAAGTATAAAAACTCCGGGGGAGCCATATCGGGTTCCCTGGCCCCACCAGGTGTGCTAATCGCTACAGCAGTGGGTACGTATCCCGAAGGCCCTGCATCTGCATCTGTTGCAGGGTGGGAGCAGGTTCGGTGTATGAGGTTCTCCTGCATAGTTCAAATATTAGTAAGGGATTCAAAATGACCTGGAAATAGACCCAAAGGAAGGGGCTTAGGATGTTACCTCAAGGTCCTCTAAAAATTTCTCAAGTTCTGAACCTTGATCATGGAATTTTCCCTCCTCCAATGGGACCCCTCTACCGGCCTCCTCCCCCTAGGAGGACTCGTCTTATTCCTCCGGTAGAGGAAATCACTCTCTCAGTTCAACAGCTAATAACTGTAGAGGGGTCGCTCAATCCAAAAACACCTTCACCTAGTCTGTCATTAGATACAGGGCACCCCGAGAGTGGAAAAAATCCTCCAACTTTGTCTAGTATCGCTCTTCCTCCTCCTAGGATACTAAAAAGCTATCCCTAAGAGGGACAATTCCTAGCAAGTCCTTATAGAGATTGTTCAAGTGTTTCCACATCTCAGACGAGCTGAGGAATTTTTTCTTGACATCCCAGATGTCCCAAGAATCCGATAAGGTAGAATTATTCGGAATGTCTATGTAGCGCAGTCGCTTCCCCAGAGCCTGAGTGGATATTCTATGGAATACTCTCGGTGGAATCCCCTCGGGATAACTCTATTCTTCTAGGACCACCGGGTCCTCTTCTATTGCTGGATGCGCTGCCACTACCTCCCCCTCAGCTAGTACGAGCCTCAACATCATGTCACCCCCACCACTGTGGGATTTCATTTATGCCTTCTAGACCCTGCCTTGAGGTTGGGGAGGCACACCATCACTGACCCGAATGGTTGGATGCTTCAGCATCTCCCCTGGGTAGGCCGCCTCCCAGATTTTGGCATATTCCTTTACCAACTCGAAGACAGCCGTGGGCAGAGGAAACTCATTCCACATCTTTCCATCTTCCCATGTGAACATGATCCACATATGCCTCATTACGCATGGATGTTTCTCATGGCGCACCCCAAAATAGACTTGTGGGGTCAGTCGCTGCATACACTGAAATTGCCTGGAAAATCTGTGTGGGGTGTACAGCTCGCAGAGAGGCTCACGGTCCACTCTTTCCACCAGGACTCCACCTCGAAAGGCTGGGATATTGGAACAGTTCTCTTCTGTTCCTTGGCCATCATCATTGAAAGCACCCATTGGCAATGAGAATAGATGAATGTTAACTTCTTCTACCTTCTAGACACGGTTCAGTACCGCTTGCACAATCAGCTTGGCTGAAAATCTCTTAACGACATTCAGAATGGATGGGCGAAAGTTTGATCCTGGAGGGGATATAGGGTTAAAATATTCATATTCCCCCTAACATGCGCCACTATCCACCCATATAGGAGGTGGAATGGTCCACATATCCTCTGTGGTCTGTTCCCCTCACTGATATGCCACAACATCTTGTACATCATGGAGAGAATTGGGATTACAAGGTTCACATGCCCCTATCGCCAACATGGACGCCATGATAAATGTGCTTGGTCGTATGCCCATGTTTGTATCCCTCACCGGCAAGATCCAACTACATATTGGAGCCGCGATGAATGCCACCAGCCTGACTACCAATTTCTGCTCGGTGCTGACACTAAATCCTCAGTTTTCCACTGGCTGTCCTCCAAGAACTGCCAGTATGAGTGCTCCTTGCCCCGTTGAGCCCCCTTCAGGAAAGTAAGAGGCCTCACCAGAAATTGTCTATCTTCTGGGAAGTTCAGAAACTGCTTGACCGACCATCTGATGTGGACGTCTCTCACTGCTTCCTTGTCCTATCCCGGCACCATCTCCATCAATGCCATCTCCAGTGGATGTATTTGCTTCAGATCCTCCCACAAACCTATAATGGGGAGGAATTCTTCAAAAATTGCCCCCAGTATCGGGACCCATGAGATCTGTTGAACTTCCCATAAACTGATGCCAACCTCCCCATGGTGCAAGTGGAAGGTATTGGTCCTCGATGACCACATGCTCAATAACTACAACATTAGCTACTTCGGTTGGTAGATATGAAATTGGGAGGCCCAAACCACCTCCTAAAGGACCACTACCTTCAGCTATACCTCAAAATCTTCACACGAGGCACCTACCTAGTAGGCCCAGGCCCAGTCATCGGTGAAGTTGCTGCCCTAGCATAAATCCCATTCATCGGACCATACCTTCCCCGGGTTCCTCAGGGCCACCTTCAAGATCATCTGGTACAAAGGGGGGGATGTTTCCAGCTGCAATTCCTTCCCGTCAACATTTCTCAGATGGTTGTACAGGCAATCACCAATAACAGGTGTGAAATATTCTCGGGCATGCCCATCGGCCGCCCTGAACCATTGTCACTGGAATGACATGCTTCTGAACCAGTAAGCTGGTGCATCCATAATTGCTCCAGGGATGAAGACATAATCCCTCAGCCCAAATCCATACAGTGGAAACCTCTTACACAATGGATAGTTCCTCTGGCTTTCCAACAACAACTCCACCAGTGAATTGTGGTCAAAGTGGCTCCATATCAACTCCCCTAGACCTAATCTATTCGTCATCTCCTCCCTTTGGGAAGCATCTACAAGGACCCACTGGTAGCCTCTTGGTTATCCATTCAGTTTTTAATTTTAGGTGTTCTTTGGGTTTAGTTCGTGAAGCTCTTTCATGGAGTAAAATTACAGAGACCGTTCATGAAGGTTGTTCGTGGAACCCTACCCCAGCCTTCAAACGCAAGTCGCAAAGTGCTTCACCACGAAGTCAAAGACTTGCTGTGTGCCACGAAGTAGAATGCACAATTAGAGTAGAGAAATCATGGAGTACTTGGAGAAGTGAAAGGAAAAAAGAGAGGTCAGCTCTCTTATTTATAGGTGGGGACCCCAGGTGCATCGCGGTGCGTCCGATCCACAGTGAGCTTCATGGCATGCCAACCTACGTGCACCGCTCCACCTCACAATCCCCTTCGCGGGTCACCTTCGCGATTAACTGAGGAATTTTAGAAGTTGACCCTCTGACTATGACCCTCGTTTTCTCCTCAGCTAAAAGTCTGAGGTGGGGCATTTGTTGATGCCAAAATTTGGGAAAAGATAGAACAAAGGGAAAGCATTAGGGGATGCCTCGTGAAGACCACTCACGGAGCCCCCGTGGCCCCGCAACCGGCACAGAGCTCCCCCCCTGTGAACCCGTCATGGAGCAACGAGGCGGGATGCTCCACAAACCGATTTGACATTCACGAACCCACTGCGGAGCACGAGGCGGTATGCTCTATGAACTGATTTGACATTTGAAAACCCACCGCAGAGCAATGAGGTGGGATGCTCCGCGAACCGATTTGATGTTCGCGGACCAGCTGTAGAGCAACGAGGTGGGATGATCCATGAACTGATTTGATGTTCGCGAACCCACCGCGGAGTTAAGAGGAAAGATGCTCCGTGAATCCCTTTGATGTTCGCAAACCTACCACGGAGTAAGATTCGTCTTCGTGCTAAGAAATCTCTACTTCACGGTGCCTCTTGCCTATAAATACCAGGCTCCCGTCGAGCCCAAAGGATGGATCCTCCGACGTTTCGCCTTCAAAGCTCCAACATTGCGAAGCAATTTTTTCTCGATGAACCATGAGATTTTCAAGGTACATTTTCATCACGAAGTGCCTACCCCTTTGCATGAATTCTACCCCTCTTCAGAGAGGGATGCCCTTCGCAGATCCCATGAGCCTCTACGAAGGAAGGAGATCCCCAAAGGGACTCGAGTCTTCACGGATCACTTGTGATTCACGAAGTACCCTTCATGCACATGTGAACCTCATGCTAAGGTAAGGTCACTATGCTTCACGAGGCACATTTCTTTTCAATATTACTCTTTGCGGGGAACCCTTTCTTCAAGAGGCATTACTACGAGAGTTCTTTCCCACTTTGTGAAGCACCTTCCCTATGCACCTATTCCCTATGCCTAGGCTAGGCCACTTCGCTTCGCAAAGCACATCCCTTCATGAAGCCCCTCCAATTCATGGAGCACCAGATCTTCATAAGGTTTCTACCTATGAACCCCTTTGCTCTACAACTCATTTTCCCATGTGACCCTTCAGGTTTTCATGAAGCAATTTCAAAGTCCCTTGGGCGGTACTTCACATTGCATTGCTTCGCCTCATGCTTCTTCGCATAGGCCCACTAACGACAATTTCTTCTTCTCATAGCCACATTAACATGGACCACTCAATGGATCTCTCCATAACACCCCATCACCATGACATTGCAGATGCCTTCCTTCCCTCAAGGGCGGGTGGGTATCAGTTATGTAAGTCCAAGGGGTGCGGAGCGAACCGACCTCATCTGAGTTGCGGGACATTAAACTACCAAGCTCCGTCATCCCCAGAACATGATGTTAAACTATGGCCTCTCCCCATGCATCATACTTGGGGTTCCCCATCTTGGACAATCTCTATGCCCACTCTAAGGGAGTGAAATAATTCCTCACATGGAATAAGGTCATCTTTATTGGAGAGGCGTTTGTCTGTGGGGACAGGGAAACCACCTTGGTGTAAGCCCCTAGCTTTTCTTGTAGGAGGCATCACACATTATCCACCTATCTTTTTCCTTGACAAAGACCAAAGGAGAGATGGGCCCCAGGACCTTTGTTATCCCATCCGTCTCCCATTAGGCTTTGTCGCCACCCGCGCCTCCACCCTAGAATAAGTCCCAATCTCCATTACCATGGGCTTCTAACCATGCGTTAGCCCCTATTTACTCTTTGGGATTCTAACCACACATAAGACCCTATTTCCTATCTAGGTTGTGGACCACGCATAATCCCCTGTTTCCTTTTTGGGATGCTAACCACGTGTTAGCACCCCATTCCACTTCCCACGGATGCACCTTCTGCAACGTGATCATCTGGCCTTTGCTGCCTCTTATTTCTCACACCGAGCATGACTCACATAGGCTTTGAGTAAGCATCGACCATGAAATCTTCTCTGGGAATCCTAGAGTGTAATCCCCACACCCAGCCTGAACTACGTGGACTTTGATCCTTGCCAAGGCAAGGTACTTAGGAAGCCTTCCAGAGGTTCAAGCCCAACACCCATTGGTCCCAACTATCTTCACATCGGTTCCCACTCATTCTGAACTATGTGGTCTTTGATCATTGACAATTGAAGGTACATAGGAAGCCTCCCTGAGGTTCAATACCACCATACATTTGGTCCAAACCACTTCAAGTTAGTCCACCCTCATCCTGTATGACGTTAAACTGTACGCCCCTTTTCTTCCCGCAAGACGTTAAAATGTACCAATTCAAACTACGTGGGATTTGATCCCTATAACCTAGAAAGGGTACATATGAAGCCTCCATGAGGTTAAACTCCATCCTGCGGTAAGCTTTTGTGACCCTATGCAGTGGTAAGCCATTGTGACGCCATCCAACGGTAAGACTTTGTGACCCCATCCAGCAGTAAGCCGTTGTGACCCCATCCAGCGGTAAGCCGTTGTGACCCCATCAAGCGGTAAGCCGTTGTGACCCCATCTAGTGGTAAGACGTTGTGACGCCATCCAGCAGTAATCTGTTGTGACCCCATCCAGCGGTAAGCCATTGTGACCCCATCCAGAGGTAAGCCTTTGTAACCCCATCCAACGGTAAGCCGTTGTGACCCCATCCAACGGTAAGCCCTTGTGACCCAATTCAGCAGTAAACCGTTGTGACCCCATCCAGCGGGAAGCCGTTGTGATACCATACAACGGTAAGCCGTTGTGACCCCATACAGCGGTAAGCCATTGTGACCCCATCCAGCAGTAAGCCGTTGTGACCCCATCCAGTAGTAAATCTTTGTGAGTCCATGTCAACGGTAAGCCATTGTCAATCCGTGCCAGACGGTAATCCGCTGTTGTCCCTTCTATTGGGACCCATATCACTGATCCGTCCTAGTGTTGTCAGGCCAACTCTCGGTCTCCTAATCACACGTAAGCCCTAGCATGTCATTGGGTCGTTGTCCTTTGCATGCCCCCCCCCAATTTCATGCCCTAACCTGGAGGTTCCACTGCCTTTAGGTCCCATCCATACGGGTCACCTCCTTTGGTGTTCCATCGCTTCACAAAATACGCAGAATTTGATTCCCTACCACAGGGATATGTACGAGGTCTCTTTGAGGATCGAGACCAGCATCACCGTTGCCCTCAATTCGGCTCCATATCATTCTCCATCCACAGCATTTAACCATCCATCATCGATAATGATTATTACCAGGGCCACCACATCCCGGTGAGATCATGACAATTCTCCTCTTAGCATCAGTGTTTTCTCCAGGGGTCACGCCCATCTGATCAACTCTAGTTACTGTTTCGATCAGTCCGATATTTCTCTGCTAGACGTTAAACCTGTGGCATACCCTATGTTAAACATAGGAAGATAAGGAAAAACTTAGATACATGCCTATGACATGTAATTCCCCACATTAGAAGTGGGATTCCTTGGGCTTCTGCACCCTCATGAAGCCCTATAATAAGGGGAAGAAACCCAGACGTGCTAGTGCTCTAGCACCCAGACACGCCAGTGATAGTTAACATGACTAATCCCCCGACCAAAGGTTACTTCCCAGACTGGACCCCTTGGAATGTCCTGAAAGAAGCAGTGTAATTAAATGGTGTCCATAAAGATATGGCACTGGGAACAGTTTCACGAACAATGTCTTAAGTCTATAAGGGAGACCCAGATTAGGTGACGAGTTCTGAGGAGGAATCCACAGAAGGAAGAACTGACATCCCATCATCCTGTTTCGATCAAGGAGCAAACGTTCTTGAACAAGGAACGAATGCCACCTGCTTTTGGTATGTTGTAATGAAGGGAAACAAACAACGTCGCCGTCCTTGAACAGAAAGATGCGTGTGCCCTGGTGAAATCGTTGGAAACATGTTTCATGATTTTCTATGGTATACATGGGAAACAATATTAGTCCTATACTTAGTTAATACTTATTTAAAAATATTTATCCCTGAATAACATAAATTAGAAACTTATGGACCATTAAAAAAGACTTTATAATATTAGTCAACGATTTTCATAGAATAAGTTAAAGTACATAAATATATAATGTTGTAGATTTCAAGAGACATTGAATGATTTTTTAATCATTTATTTTTTGAATTTAAATAGGGAGTCCTCTATATTATTTACATTATCTAGAGAAGTTTTTTATGAAGTTTAAAAATTATATGTTAATTGTGTTGTTTTTTCAAGGAATATATCATAACCAAACTCATATATTACTAATTATAACATGTGAGGTGAAGAATTTGTGATTATTTGTAAGAGTTTGGAATAATTATTGAGGTGTTTTTAGGTATTTTTTAAATTTTGAATTGTTACATGGAATTTTTATAATTCCTCATAACATTAAAAGATTCATCTAGTGTAGAGGATATTTAAAGAATGACAAAAATTACTGAAGATGAGTAAGTTGTGATTTTAATTGAAAAATATTTATGTCTAAAATATTATTAGTTGACTTTGAGAAGAGTAACTATAAACGTCAAAAGATTATTTTAAATGTTCATAAGTGTAAACATAAACATCATATAAGTAAACTACTACTTTAGAAGAGTTCTCTTCCACTTCACAATATTAGTCTACCCCCCTGAAAGAGTATATCTCCACATAAGAGTAAACTACACCACAAAAGTGTATTTAATAACTTCCCAAGAGTCATATACTTGGTGAAATTTTGAATTTTTACAAGGGATCAATATTTTATATTTCTAAAAAATAATTTTTATGATAAAATTAAAATCAAATCATGATTTATAATCTGATCTTCATAATTTTTTTTTTCAAAAACGATGTTTTAATTAAAATTTATGTTTTAAAAATAAAGTATACAAAGGGAAGTTTCACATATTTGAGCATTCATATTTTCATGCATATTTGGATGAATAATTAAATAAAATTAGTAGTTATGTATTTTATGGAGTATTTTAAAAATAATATTATGCTAATATATTTTTCGATGATTTGAATTTGAAGATCATAGTCAAAATTTGAGTTAATTTCAAATTAAATATTTTAAATTCAATGTTGTGGGAAATCCTGAGAATAATTCAAGAATATTTGACAAATGTTATTAAGATAAATTAATGTTGTAGTATTTTCTATTAAAAATTATGGAAATAATTATCCTAATATATAGTGAATTTCAAAGGAGGAATATATAAAAAATAATTGAGTCAAATAATTGATAAAATATTCAATATGTTTCATTTTGAATGATAAATTTTATCTAAGGGAGAAGAATAAGATTAATAAGGATATACTTTATCTTTAGTATAAATGTTGAAATAGAATAAGAGTAAGAGGAACAAATAGTAAAGTGAATATGTGATTAAATTATTAATGTAGTTAATGACTCACTTATTATTGAAAAAAATTATATATCAATGTAACTATATAGATCAAACATGAAAATTTGAGATATTTTTAATGTAAATTCAAGTATAAAACATACATCCTATAACCGAAAGGTTGATATAAGTGGTTTGTGGGATCATAGGTAATCCAGAATCACACCATGGATTAGCCTTTACATTTGGAGAGATGAACCATATAGAATCCCGCCATTTTATCACATAATCTTTCATTACATTATACAAAACTGAGGATCTTTAAGGTTTAGTGTCTTGGAAACCAGGAACTTAATACATGAAACAAAAAAAAAATTCTTCTTAAACACTTGAAAGGCTTCTCCTTATGTTCATCCTAGGTTCATTAATGAATCTAATAACCTGGGGAACATACATCAAGAGAAAGGGTGAGCAAAATGCCCAGTAAGGGAAACAAGAGAAACATTTTACATGTGAACTTGAGATACTTCAATAAGGTCATGAAAAGAACTTTAAGGCATGAGAAAGAAATCATGAGATATATCATAATAAAAATAACATTTTTCATAACTTGAAGATGTGGCTACAAAATTTAATATTGAAAATAATTTCGTTTCACCAAGGTCCATCCCCAAGGTGTCATTAAAAATTACCAAGGTTATTCACCAAGGTATCAATATAAAAGGTCATCTCTAGAGATTAAGTCTTTACCCAATGCATTGGAGCTCTATCTGGGCGCACCCTTGACATGTATTTATTATCATGTGAGCCACATATATCATCATCAATCATTTCATAAACAACCCATATATCATAAAAGAAATGGGTTTCATTTCATAATCATAAAGTTTTAAAAACTTCTTTAAGGACATGATCTTTATGTCACTTTAAACCCACAGAAAAGGGAAAGTGGGTTTCATGTATGTAAATAACATAATTTAAAATAGAACATTTTGATATATATGTGAATACCCCTGTAGAAATAAGATCTTTGAGTATTAAATTAATAACATAAAATAATTTTGAGAAAAAGAGGGAGGCATTTTGAGACGAAAACTATGCAGCATAACGTCTATGATACATGGTTTTAGAAAACATTAAAAAGAGAGGTGACATGGGTCACCCACTCAAAAATGATACATAAAACAGTAGGGGAACATAATATAAAGTATTTAAGAACATGGTAATGAAATTTGAATGATATACCATATGAAACGAAGAACTTGAAAGGAAGGCAAAAAATAAGATTTCTCTTATGAGAATTCGGCAGCCTAAAGGCGTCACTTATAACTTCCAAAAATGGATTGACGAGATCAAATAGGGTCTCTCATCATATGAACATAAATGATCAGTATGATAGTTATAGAGATCATACCCCAACATAATAAAATTGAACTTGAAAGACTTGACATGAAAATAGATCTTGAAACGAGAAGGGTGAAAGAACCACTTAAAAATTCGGCAGCCTAACGACGCCACTTAAAACATCAAAATACTGAATTGAAGAGATCAAATGGGGTCTCTCATCATATGAACATAAATGATTAGTATGATAAATTGAGATATCATACCCCAACATGATAAAAAGTAACTTTCAAGACTTGACATGGAATTAGAACTTTGAAAAAGTAGATAGGTGAAATAACCACCTAAAAATTCGGCAGCCTAACGACGCCACTTAAAACATCAAAATAATGAATTGAAGAGATCAAATGGGGTCTCTCATCATATGATCATAAAATATCAGTATGATAAATTTAGAGATCATACCCCAACATAATAAAAAGTAACTTGAAATACTTTACATGAAAATAGATCTTGATAAATGAGAAGGGAGAAAGAATCCATTACAAAAATTTCGGCAGCCTAACGACGCCACTTAAAACATCCTAAAACGAAATAATGAGAGTAAGAGGGGATATCTCATTATATGAACATGAAAAGGGAAGTAAGGGTAATATAAAATAACCTCCTCCAACATAATAACATTGAGCATAAAAGAAATGACATAAAAGAGATCACTTGAAAAGAAAGAGAGGGGTCGGATCCCTTACCTTAAAATGTAACTCTTAAAACTCAATGGTTTGGACCTTGAGGGCTTGGGGGCACCTTGGGAGGACTCCTTGGGAGGTAATGAGACCAAAAATTAGTTGGGGGAGAGTGGGGAGTCGAAATGGATGAGATAATGGCTTGGTATTTATAGGGAAAGTGAGGGGACAAGGCATTAATGGCCAAGGGACACCTCAAAAGTGGTTTTCTCAAAAGCATGGGCTCTCCCATGGTATTTCCCATGGAGTTAGGCCACATGGGGCCCCCCAAACAATAATACATCACCTTTGGTCGGCCAAACCATAAAATATCTCATGAAATCATCATGACACAGTTATGATGTCATTAAACATACCGAAACCCTAAAACTGCTTTTTTTACTATTCACTAAAAATTCAACTTTCTCAGAAAAATCCCAAAATTTCACATTAACCAAATATCAATGCTCTGATTTCAAAAATGAACTCCATTTTATAAAAATAATTTTCTAAATATTTTTAATTTAATTTTTAAATAAATACACTATTCACCGAAAATTCATTTTTTCAGAAAAAACCCCAAAAATTACCTTAACATAATATCGATGCTCTGAGTTCAAAAATGAAATCCATTTTATAAAAATAATTTTCTAAATATTTTTAATTTAATTTTTAATTAAAAAACACTATTCACCCGAAAAAACTAATACTTGAATAAAAATTTATGAAACCGTTATTTAACCATTTTATTGAATCACATTACTTAATCAAGGTATCTAAATTATATTAAAACTTTCTTTAAGTGAGATTACTAATCCATTTGGTCACATTACTAATCATAAGCGTAAAATCACTATTCATAATTTACTATTCATCAAAAATTAAGTTGATCTTATTAGACTCTAAATTTCGTACTGAACATGATTGTAGAAGACCATTTTTTGAAACTCATTACACATTTTTAATTATTTAAGGTTTACATAAACATTTTTAAAATATCATTTTTCTAAAATTCATCAAAAATATGCATACTATATTTATCCAGCCATTTGAAAATTCATAAACTTCATCATAAGAAGAATTCCCAATTTTTATTTAAAACAAAGGATTACTGTAACACCCCAGGTAAATAAATAATATGACATTTTCATATTTATCCATATTTGTGAATAAAATATTAATATTACTTTAAAGGGGATGCTATGCTCGATGACGTACCCAACACGCAACAACGAGTTTTTTGGGAATCTTACATTGCACTCTAATAATAAAATAATATTATTTTAAATGGTAGTTAACATGTAGCCGTTGTATTGGCGGGAATTGATAGAAATAACTAAAATATTATTATATATGTTTTTAAATGTTTTTTACATTTATCCAATAAAAGATAAAGGCTTAAAATACGGAAAGAATTCAATTTTAGGCGTATATGCCCAAGTTTTCACTAAAGGTTCACTTATCGCCTTTTGATGGAGAACCGTCATTAAATATAGTTTTGTTCACTCTTATACATTCTATTGGACCAAATAAAACTCTTCTTAAGAATTGGGACATCAAAATTTACTTTGTGTAAATTTTTGGTATCTTTCCGATAAAGTTCATTTTTTTAATGAATAGTGTAAAATGTTGTATTTTAATTCCAAACCTCTTTTTAATATAATTTATTTATATGATTAGATTATCTTTTAAATTGGTTTTAAAGTGAAATTAGAATATATTTTTACCATTAAATCCAATATGGTCGTTGGAATTAATTTCACTTTGAAATCAGATTTAAACTAGTGTCAATCTTTTGATACTTATTGTTTCATACAAACACGCTATTTGCTCTAACAGCGGGAATTAATTATTAAATTAATTAATGTGAATTATATGTTTTGAATTTTGTAAAATAGACTTCATTTTTAAATTTGGAATATCAAATATATCTTAGGGTGAATTTTTTGGATTTTTTTGAAAAACTTCAATTTTTGATGAATAGTGAAACCACTAAGTGGTACTTATAAAAACTGATTTCTCCGTTTAAAGGAAATTTTTCCATCTTTGTGTTTTGAATTTTAAAAATCCTAAATACATGGTTGTCATTAAGAAGTAAAATGTGGTTCAATGGGATAAAAATAATTTTTTGGTGAATAGTAACTTATTAAGTTTTTAATCGCGATTAGAGGTAATTAGTGTAGTTTATGGTAAGAATAATGTTTTAATAAAATGAAATGACCTAGAAACATGTCCTACCCTCATTGGATGTGTCATGGTCGACCAAGAAAATCCATGGTTCAAATTGGGGACCCCATGGAGCCACTTTGGTTGGAAAATGACATAAATATCTTTTTATTTAATGTTAAAGTAAAAATGACACAAACATGAGATGTTTTACTAAAAAAATTTTTACATGGGGTTATAAAAGTCATATTTTTGACTATAAATAGTAATTGGAAAGATAAAAATATTTACTACATCATAGTATTTTTTTATAATTTTTAGACATTAAATAAATTAAATTATTTATGACATCATGATGATGCAGCGATGACCTCATTATTTAACGATTTAAATAAAATGGAAAGATAATGTAATATCTAAGACATACACATGTAAAAAAACTATTGGATGAGTGGATTTAGAAACCTTATCACCTTATCCTCGAAATACATCAATGTGGGACTTTTAAAATCCGAAACTCTTTTGAAAATAAAGTAACATTTTGTAACTTTACAAGAGTGCCCCTCCTCTCCTCTAATAAAAGGCCCCCACCTCTACCTCCTTACCCACACTCCCAAAGCCTTTGGCTCGGACAAACCCTGACCATTTTGTCTCTCAAATTCCCTCTCTTACTCCTTGAAGCCTCTCTTTGGGCATAAGTCTTCCCAAGGAAGCCTTTGAGCTCAAACCAAAGGGAGTTACCCGACTTTAAGGTAATGTCTTCACTTGTGTCCTTTTTTTTATTTTGCTTCTCCAACCCCCTAAACTCTTTTTATTCATTTATTTTGCAACAAATACAGTATCTTAAATATACTAGAATGTTTTTATAAGAAGGATTCGAGCTAAACTTACACACACCTACATCTAATGGTTAAAGAACATACTGTTTCCGTGGATGGCGAATTTCTGCCTCCCGAAACGATGATTGTTCAACATTCTTATAACACCTTCAAAGGTGGCCATTAAGATGACACTATATTTATATATGATATATAATATGTTTATGTTTTACTTAAGCTTCTTTATTTTTCATTTATGGCGTACCTTTATGGTTTCCATTATGGGTAAACGCGATATCTTCATTTAAGGAAGTGCGGACTACTGCCCCCTCAAAGTGATTTGATTCGTTAATACCATATGTGGTACGTATAAAGGAAATATTTAATGATATTATATATGATAAAATACTGGAATTAAAATACTATTATTTATCATTATGTTTTAATTCCATTAAATATGAAATAGAAATGGAAGTAGCGTTCATGCGTAAGTACGGCTTACCGTCTCCATGAACGGTACATTTCATTTCTTATCTCAAAATGTTATGTAATATTATAAGTACATATATATAATGGATATATATGTAATATATTACATCTAAATTATGGATATCATTCTGTAATTATAACATATATATATATCTCTCATTCTGTTTTAATTCCATTAATATGACAAAAAATAGCGTTCATGCGTATGTACGGCCTACCGTCTCCATGAACGGTGCTTTTCGTTTTTTATCTCCAAATGATATGGAATAGTATAAAATGAATATTTACTGGATATATATGATATTTTAATCATTAATACTATTCTGGAAGTTATTTACTTATAACTACATGGGAAATCTTTTTTCAAACAAGTTCATTTTTGACTCATGTACCAAACATCGGCAAAAACGTCTGATATGGACTAACATTATTAAACAATTATTATAACATTATAATATGTGATATGAACTGAATAATAATCTCTAAAGGAGGTACTTAGGCAATTATTAATTGACCAAAGTTTATTATTCAGGAATATAAAGAAACGAACAAGACAAGTTGGACTTGAGGTAAGGGATCCTACTCCACTCATTCTTTTTAAGTACACTCTTTTATGTCATTCCTTTTAAAGCTCATCTTTCTTGTTATTGGGATGTTATTTTATATTCCACTTTCTATAAACTTTAAGTTAATATTATGAGATACCCTATTTGATCTCATCAATCCTTTTTTGTAAGTTTTATGTGGCGTCGTTAGGCTGCCGAGTTTTTGTAAGGGATTTTTCATATCACTTTTATTCCCGTGAGATTTATGCTACATTTTCCATAATTTCCTTTGTGTGGTGTATGTAATGCCCATTATTTTACTCATTGTGTAATATAATTTCTTTTATGAGTATTTACATCAATGTTTTATTGTCCTTCTTTCACGAGGTGTATGTTTCGAAAGATACCCATGTCGGTAAGGGAACCTTTCACCCTCCTCTTTTTAAAAGACTTCTTTTGTTGGGTCTTTTAATTTACAATTTTTATGTTGGGATATGTTCTCATATATCCTTATTGATGTAAATTTTATGTCCAAGTGATGAGATAACTTTTTTTTTATCTCTCATCAACTCATTTTTAAGTGACGCCGTTAGGCTGTCAAGGTAACTTCTTAACCCAATTTCGATTTCTTTGGGTTCAACATGTAGTTATTGAATATGTAATCCTTTGAATATGTGTGAATGAACTTTGATTATTTTACACTTAATATCCACTTATATTTGGTGTATTCTTTTGTCACACATAATTATGTAATTGATTTATCCTTAAACCAAGGATACCGTCTTTGTAAGGGACTTCGTATCAATCTCCTTTCATTGAGGCATATTCTGTTTTATACACAACCTTTTTTTATACAGTGTATAAACCCCTTTGACTTTTACGTTTATTAAAAAGGAATATTTTTTATACGAAGTGTTTATTAAACGACAAAAGGGAATGTTTTTGTCGTATGTATGCGGCGACAATGACTTCTCCGCCGTCGTGACCATTATTTGAGTTTCGGCTTCCTCTACAAGCCATACCTTCTTTTTAAAAGAAAAATAAATACCATGTTTTACTTTTCTTTTATTTTGGTATTGAAAATGGTTTTCATAATGTTTTTATATCAATGTGTTGTATTGATATCTTGTGATTGAAAGGTGGAAATGTTATGTTTCCTTTATGCATGTTTTATGTGATACGATTATGTTGAGGTTCTTGGGCATTATTATGAAGATGGGTGGTTCCGTGATAAACTAAGGGCGGGTGAGCCCGATATAGCTCTCCAATGCATTGGGTAATGCGAAGGAGTGAAACGTTAAGGTTTCTCCGAAGAGATTTAGGGAATATACTGTGGTGGGTATTCCAAACATAACCAAGAGGGTTACTCCCTACATAAGAATGTTATGAATGCCTCAAGTTACCTTTTATGTCTTATGATTTCTATGATTTATTCATGATTTGATGAGGTATGTTAAAGTGCCTATGTTTTATGGGTAAAGTATGATTTCATTCTTATGTATAAATGAACTCATGTTTCCTTTCCATATTTTTATAACCCTTACTGAGCTTTTTATGCTCATCCCAAGTTTTTGAAATGTTTTTCACAGGTCAAGGGAAAGATACATGATGTGATGATAGTGTCAAGGATGTGTTAAGAATGAATCCATGTTTTTTTAAATATGTTTCCGTTGATGGGAAGAATGAATACTATCTTTTATGTAACCACTTTGTTTAAATGTGGAATGTAATGCAAGTTTCAAGATCTAATTCTCTAAAACTCTAAACCTGAAAAGATCCTCAATGTGTAATCTTGTAATAACTCAAGATTAATTAAGGTTTAAGGCTAGGGCCTTATAGTTGGTATCAAAGGTCGATTTAGATAACTTTAGAGGTTATGGTATTCTTTAAGCATAAGTGATATTACCATTTTGGCTAGGATTTTAGAAAGTGTCATAGTTTTTAGATAAAGTGAATGAGTAAGTATATCTTAGTGTTTATCTTACTCATTAGTACATGATGGTTATGTTGATATACTCACACTGACCTTTTTGGTTTTAGTAAATGGCTGGATCTAGCAGGCACCAAAGTGACAATTGGTTTGAAGGAAACTGTGGTGGTTCTCTGATTAAGAGACTGGATGAAATGGGGTATTCAATGAGGAAACTCATGGTTGTTCTAAACCAACTATCAAGGAGTCATGATCAACCAGTTGAACCTTGGTATGTTCTATAATTCATCATGTACGAGATGACCAATCGATGTGGAAGTTCAGGTAATAATTATAAAGGTAACCATAGGGTTTATATGATCCTTACTTTTGATGTAATTATGGGTTATTATATGTTATGATGGAAAATGAAAGGCATGAGATAAACTTGAGGTTAAAATATTTTATGTTTATATTTGAAGATTTTATCTCGTTTTGGGAAATGTTTTGAGAATTATATAGTTTTGGAAAAAGGACATCACATAGACCGTGTGACAACCCGTCGTGTCGGACAAAGCTGCGAGAATCGACCCCACAACCAAAGTGCGACTGGTATTTATCGCCTACCACTGGACTACGTGAAGTCCCTGGTTAGTTTGACTGATTCTTTTTAGTTATATGATTTTATGAATTAAGAGTAAGTTGATTTTGGGTTATTTATGAAAATGATTAACCTATCATAGAGGATATGTGATTAGGTTAATTAATTTTCAATACGAGACTTTAGGAGCAACTGATGTTGTTTGGAGATAAATGTTACAATTTAACTTGGAAGACTATGTGATTAAATCCTTCAAATATTTGGGTTTCAATCTTAGATTGGTTTACTTTAAATAATTTTATGGACAAATTGTTTATCGGATGGTCCTCGTTGAACTTTGGGTTTTGTTGGACAAATTTTGGAGATTAAGCATAGATTTTATTTTTAAAGGGTTATCCTTTTCTGGATTATCTGACCTTGTACTAACCTTTTTGGTTTTGGTTTTGGTTTTGGTTAAAGCCTAAATAAATGGGAAGTATATATTTCTCTTTGGTGGATTAGGAGATTCTCTAGAAGTTGATTATAGTACTCTTCATGCGAACAAGTCTCCCTAAATACTCGTCTTTTGGAAAAAAATATGAGTTTGATTAAGGAATCTAGTAAAAGTTGAAAGTCAACATGATAAGTGATTATGTTTCCTTATGAATAAATTCCTCAATAAAAAGTAACTTAAAACAAAAATGTTGTCTATTAAATTTTCCTACTGGGGAATCGAATACCGTTTAACCCATCACAAGTTTGTGATTTTCTTATGGTTAACTTTCTCCTAGACATGTTTACTATCACTCTCCCTCAAGAACATGACCCTTTGATTTTTCTTCCATGTCCATGTTTTTATACATGGAATCCTAGTATGGGTTAACTCAGGTGACCTCTGTACTTATCTTCCTTTATTTTAAAGTGATTGTTTTACCGACTCTTGTTCCGATGTGGGACTTTCAAGGATGTTTCGAAGCTCAATTTTAAAAATTGCGAGGACGCAATTCCCAAAAGGGGGGAAGGATGTAACACCCTAGGTAAATAAAGAATATGAAATTTTCATATTTATCCATATTTTTGAATAAAATATTAATATGACTTTAAAGGGGACACTATGATCGACGGCGTACCCAACACGCAATAACGAGTTTCTTGGTAATCTTACGTTGCACTCTAATAATAAAATAATATTATTTTAAATGGTAGTTAACATGTAGCCGTTGTATTGGAAGTAATGGATAGAAATAACTAAAATATGATTATATATGTTTTTAAATGTTTTTACATTTATCCAATAAAATATAAAGGCTTAAAATACGGAAAGAATTCAATTTTAGGCGTATATGCCCTAGTTTTCACTAAAGGTTCACTTATCGCCTTTTGATGGCAAACCGTAATTAAATATAGTTTTGTTAACTCTTATACATTCTATTGGACTAAATAAAACTCTTCTTAAGATAAGGGACATCAAAATTTACTTTGTGTAAATTTTTGGTATCTTTCCGATAAAGTTCATTTTTTAATGAATAGTGTAAAATGTTGTATTTTAATTCAAAACCTCTTTTTAATATAATTTATTTATACGATTAGATTATATTTTAAATTGGTTTTAAAGTGAAATTAGAATATATTTTTACCATTAAATCCAATAGTGGTCGTTGGAATTAATTTCACTTTGAAATCAGACTTAAACTAGTGTCAATTTTTTGATACTTATTGTTCCATACAAACACGCTATTTTCTCTAACAGCGGGAATTAATTATTAAATTAATTAATGTGACTTATATGTTTTGAATTTTTTAAAATAGAATTCATTTTTTAATTCAGAATATCAAATATATCTTAGGGTGAATTTTTGGGATTTTTCTGAAAAACTTCAATTTTTGATGAATAGTGAAACCACTAAGTGGTACTTATAAAAACTGATTTTTCCATTTAAAGGAAATTTTTCCATCTTTGTGTTTTGAATTTCAAAAATCTGACATACATGGTTTTCATTAAGAAGTAAAATGTGGTTCAATGGGATAAAAATAATTTTTTGGTGAATAGTAACTTATTAAGTTTTTAATCGCAATTAGAGGTAATTAGTGTAGTTTATGGTAAGAATAATGTTTTAATAAAATGAAATGACCTATACACATGTACTAAACTCATTGGATGTGTCATGGCCGACCAAAAAAATCCATGGGTCGACTTGGGGACCCCATGGAGCCACTTCGGTTGGAAAATGACATAAATATCTTTTTATTTAATGTTAAAGTAAAAATGACACAAACGTGAAATGTTTTACTAAAACAATTTTTACATGGGGTTATACAAGTCATATTTTTGACTATAAATATTCATTGGAAATATAAAAAGATTTAATACATCATAGTATTTTTTTTATAATTTTTATACATTAAATAAATTAAATTATTTATGACATCATGATGATGCAGCGATGACCTCATTATTTAACGATTTAAATAAAATGGAAAGATAATGTAATATCTAAGCCCTAAACATGTCCAAAACCTATTGGATGAGTGGATTTAGAACCCTTATCACCTTATCCTCGAAATAAATCAGTGTGGGACTTTTAAAATCCGAAAATCTTTTGAAAATAAAGTAACATTTTGTAACTTTACAAGAGTGCCCCTCCTCTCCTCTTATAAAAGGCCCCAACCTCTACCTACTTACCCACACTCCCAAAGCCTTTGGATCAGACAAACCCTGCCCATTTTGACTCTCCACTTCCCTCTCTTACTCCTTGAAGCCTCACTTTGGGTAGAAGTTTTCCCAAGGAAGCCTTTGAGATCAAACCAAAGGGAGTTACCCGATTTTAAGGTAATGTCTTCACTTGTGTCCTTTTGTTTTATTTTGCTTCTCCAACCCCCTAAACTCTTTTTATTCATTTATTTTGAAAAAAATACAGTATCTTCAATATAATAGGATGTTTTTATAAGAATTATTAGAGCTACACTTACACACACCTACATTTAATGGTTAAATAACATACTGTTTCCGTGGATGGTGAATTTCTGCCTCCCGAAACGATGATTGTTCAACATTCTTCTAACACCTTCAAAGGTGGCCATTAAGATGACACTATATTTATATATGATATCTAATATGTTTATGTTTTACTTAAGCTTATGTATTTTTCATTTATGGCGTACCTTTATGGTTTCCATTATGGGTAAACGCGATATCTTTATTTAAGGAAGTGCGGACTACCGCCCCCTCAAAGTGATTTGATTCGTTAATACCATATGTGGTACGTATAAAGGACATATTTAATGATATTATATATGATAAGATACTGGAATTAAAATAATATTATGTATCATTATGTTTTAATTCCATTAAATATGAAATAGAAATGGAAGTAGCGTTCATGCGTACGTACGGCTTACCGTCTCCATGAACGGTACATTTCATTTCTTATCTCAAAATGTTATGTAATATTATAAGTACATATATATAATGGATATATATGTAATATATTACATCTAAATTATGGATATCATTCTGGAATTATAACATATATATATCTCTCTCATTTTGTTTTAATTCCATTAATATGACAAAAAATAGCGTTCATGCGTACGTACGACCTACCGTCTCCATGAACGGTGCTTTTTGTTTTTTATCTCCAAATGATATGGAATAGTATAAAATGAATATTTACTGGATATATATGATATTTTAATCATTAATACTATTCTGGAACTTATTTACTTATAACTACATGGGCAATCTTTTTTCAAACAAGTTCATTTTTGACTCATGTACCAAACATCAGAAAAAACGTCTGATATGAACTAACATTATTAAACAATTATTATAACATTATAATATGTGATATGAACTGAATAATAATCTCTAAAGGAGGTAATAAGGTAATTATTAATTGACCAAAGTTTATTATTCAGGAATATAAAGAAACAAACAAGACAAGTTGGACTTGAGGTAAGGGATCACTACTGGAATTTGGTCTTTTCCCAATGGTAGTATACCAACAGTTTACTTAAACCGTTGGTATAGTGAGCCTTTGCCAACAGTTTAATTAAACCGTTGGCAAAGGGAATTTTGGTGGACCCTTTCCCAACGGTTCACTGGAACCGTTGGGAAAGGGGTGCTAAACTCACACATTTCCCAACGGTTCACTGGAACCGTTGGAAAATGTTTGCCTTTGCCAACGGTTTTTATAAACTGTTGGCAAAGGTTTTCCCCAAATTCCAGATCGCGATATCCTCTCCCCATTCGGACAAAGCCCTAATATATTCACTCCGCTGCTCTCGCGAACCCCATCCGACTCCACTGCTCTCACGAATCCGAACACCAGCACCCATCCCAATAGGTACACCCCCATACGAATAGGTAAAATTTTATCTCAACCATATTGTTTTAGTTGTTTTAATGAATAGATTTTTTCCAGGTGTTGGTGGTTTACTTGATTATTTAAATTAATATCTAAATAGGATATTTTTTGTGTTTGTGAAGACTTCTTTAATGTTTTTATATTCTATGTTTGGAAGGAGAGTGTTCAAAACATGTAAATCAGAGTTGGGGGAGGCTATCGTGAATGTTTACATGTTTTGGATAATGGATTGTGGGAATTATGGATTGTGTTCAAACCAATTTGATATGTTTTGGATAATGGATTGTGGGGGTAGGGGGTGTCCATGGGGGTGGGTGGGTTGTCCACGGGGGTGGGCGGGGCTTTCTAGGGGGTGTGGGCTATCCTGGGGGTCTGGGTGGGGTGTCCTGGTGGGGGAGGGGTGTGTGGGGTGTCCAGGGGGGGTGGTATGTCTAGGTGGTGGTGGTGGGGTTGAAGGGGAGGGGGGTGTGGGCTGTTTGGGAGGGTGGGCGGGGCTATCCAGGGGGGGTACGGGGTGTCCAGGGGGGTACGTGGGTGGGAGGGTTGTCCACAAGGGTGGACGGGATGTCCACGGGGGTGGCCGAGCTGTCAAGGAGGGGTGGGCGGGCTGTCCAGGGGGGGTGGGTGGGCTGGCCACGAGGGTTAGGGGTGTCCAGGGGGTGGGTGGGCTATCCAAGGGGGTGGGGGGCTGTCTATAGGGAGAAGGGGTGTCGAGGGGGGTGGGTGGGCTATCCACGGGGGTGGTTGGGCTGTCTAGGGGGTAGGGGGTGTCCACGGGGGTGGGCGGGGCTGTCCTGGGGGTGTGGGCTGTCCTGGGGGTCTGGGTGGGGTGTCCTGGTGGGGGAGGGGTGTGTGGGGTGTCCAGGTGGGGTGGTATGTCTAGGTGGTGGTGGTGGGGTTGCAGGGAAGGGGGTGTGGGCTGTTTGGGAGGGTGGGCGGGGCTATCCAGGGGGGGTACGGGGTGTCCAGGGGGGGTACGGGGGTGGGCGGGCTGTCCACAAGGGTGGACGGGCTATCCACGGGGGTGGCCGGGCTGTTAAGGAGGGGTGGGCGGGCTGTCCAGGGGGGGTGGGTGGTCTGGCCACAGGGGGTAGGGGTGTCCAGGGGGTGGGCGGGCTATCCAAGGGGGTGGGGGGCTGTCCATAGGGAGAAGGGGTGTCGAGGGGGGTGGGTGGGCTGTCCACGGGGGTGGTTGGGCTGTCTAGGGGTAGGGGGCGTCCACGGGGGTGGGTGGGTTGTCCAAGGGGGTGGGTGGGGCTGTCCACGGGGGTGGGAAAGGCTATCCACGGGGGTGGGCGGGGCTGTCCAGGGGGTGTGGGCTGTCCTGAGGGTCTGGGTGGGGTGTCCTGGTGGGGTAGGGGTGTGTGGGGTGTCCAGGGGGGTTGGTATGTCTAGGTGGTGGTGGTGGGGTTGCAGGGGAGGGGGGTGTGGGCTGTTTGGGAGGGTGGGCGGGGCTATCCCGGGGGGGTACGGGGTGTCCAGGGGGGTACGGGGGTGGGCGGGATGTCCGCAAGGGTGGACGGGCTGTCCACGGGGGTGGCCAGGCTGTCAAGGAGGGGTGGGCGGGCTGTCCAGGGGGGGTGGGTGGGCTGGCCACAGGGGGTAGGGGTGTCCAGGGGGGTGGGCGGGCTATCCAAGGGGGTGGGGGGCTGTCCATAGGGAGAAGGGGTGTCGAGGGGGGTGGGTGGGCTGTCCACGGGGGTGGTTGGGCTGTCTAGGGGGTAGGGGTGTCCACGGGGGTGGGTGGGTTGTCCACGGGGGTGGGCGGGGCTGTCCACGAGGGTGGGAAAGGTTGTCCACGGGGGTGGGCGGGGCTGTCCAGGGGGTGTGGGCTATCCTGGGGGTCTGGGTGGGGTGTCCTGGTGGGGGAGGGGTGTGTGGGGTGTCTAGGGGGGTTGGTATGTCTAGGTGGTGGTGGTGGGGTTGCAGGGGAGGGGGGTGTGGGCTGTTTGGGAGGGTGGGCAAGGCTATCCCAGGGGGGTACGGGGTTTCCAGGGGGTACGGGGGTGGGCGGGCTATCCACAAGGGTGGACAGGCTGTCCACGGGGGTGGTCGGGCTGTCAAAGAGGGGTGGGCGGGCTGTCCAGGGGGGGTGGGTGGGCTGGCCACGGGGGGTAGGGGTGTCCAGGGGGGTGGGCGGGCTATCCAAGGGGGTGGGGGGCTGTCCATAGGGAGAAGGGGTGTCGAGGGGGGGTGGGTGGGCTATCCAAGGGGGTGGTGCTATAGTGGTTTTGGATTGTTTGAGGTACTCTTAGTATATTATAAACCCTCATTTGTTCCATATTCATTTAAATTGATTTAATATCATTTTTTTCACACACACCATTATATCCTCTCAAACTATATTTAGATTGCATTTTCAATCGTATGGTGTTAAATATTTTAGTAAATGTTCATACTAGCTTCTTTTATGTGTTCTAGGGGTTTAGACTAATGACAGGGATGCATGATTATTGTGGGGGTATTTTTTTCATATAAATATACCTATACACCCCGACCCCCTTGGACAACCTGACCACCCCCACGGATAGCCCGCCCACCTGGACACCCCGACCCCCCTAGACAGCCCCCACCCCCTGGACACCTCTGACCCCCCGGACGGCCCCACCACCCCCTAGACACCCCGCACCCCCTGGACACGCCACACCCCCCTTGGACAGTCCCGCCACTCCCATGATCCTCATCCTACTCCTCATCCTGATCTACTTGGAGAAGTTAAAGTATAAAACTCATATACTCCCAACAAGACCCTTAAGGATTATGTATTCCTTGATCCACTTCCAATATCTTACTGGTCAATCCGTGAATATAGGCATTATAAATTTTGTATCTTATTTTCTTATATACATTGTATTTTGTTGTATTTCTTAATATGATTCTCATATAGAGTAATGTGTCAGTTATGCTTTTATATAGAGTAAACAATTTTCATTTACGTAAATATTTTTTTGATTAAACTTTAATATTATTGAATTGCTTTGAAATGACTTATTGCGATTTTTTTACAGAATGGATAGAAGTTGGATGTACGAAACTGATCGGATTTCAACCGATTTTCAAAATAATTTGAACAGATTTCTAGATTTTGCATTTGACAAGGCTTCAGATAGTGGTCGCATACACTGTCCATGTTTTAATTGTGTTGGAAGACCTTGGTTGATCCGTGAAGAAGTTAGCTATCATATAACCAAATATGGTTTCCAAACAAACTATTATGTGTGGTATCACAATGGAGACAAAATGGAATCTCAAAATGTTGATGATCCAAATGATAGGACTGAATTGGAGAGTTTGATATATGATCAATTTCCATTTATTCGACATCATGAGAAGGAAAGGATGTCCAGCCAACAAGATTTCAATACAAGCACACATGATGCGTCCAATGAAAATGATGATGTTGATAGGGTGAAAAAATTGAATGATGCTGCGACGACTCCAGTATATCGGCAATGTGATAAAATGAAAAAGTTGGAATTTTTAATCCGATTGTTTCATGGGAAAACTATGTATGGGATTTCAAATACTGCAATTGATTATATTCTTACCTTCTTGAAGGACTTACTTCCAGATGATGCAGATATTCCCTCAAACCACTATATGGCATGAAAGTTGGTTGATGAACTTGGATTCTCAAAAAAAAAAATTCATGCTTGCCCGAATGATTGCAGCTTATTTTGGGAGGAAACTGCTGAAAGAAATGATTGTATAAAATGCGAAACCGCCCGATGGAAGCCAAAAGATGATGGAACACCATCTCGTGTGCCACAAAAAGTAATGTGGCACTTTCCATTGATCCCCAGATTACAGAACCTTTTCATGTCTGATGAAATATCCGTAAAAATGTGATGGAATGACACCAAGAGAAAAATGAATAATGAAGAGTTGGTTCACCCTGCAGATGGATTTGCATGGCAGAGATTTGATGCTCGATATCCTGAATTTGCAGCCGACGTGCGTAATGTGAGACTGGGTCTTTCATGTGACAGTTTTAATCCATTTGGGCAGATGCTTACTTCGCACAGCACATGGCCGGTTTTCATACACATTTATAACCTTCCCCCTTGGTTGTGTATGAAAAATCCTTACACTTTCCTGAGTATACTGATATCTGACCCTTCTGATCCCGGAAATGATATATATGTATACATGCAAACTTTAATAAAAGATTTGAAACTTCTTTGGGATGTGGGTGTGCCCACATACGATGCATGTTCGAAAGACATATTTCAGATGCGTGCTGCACTTATGTGGACTATCAATGATTTTCCTGCTTATGCAATGATGTCTGGATGGAGCACAAAAGGAAAATTGTCATGTCCTGTTTGTATGAAGAATACTCGATCGAGAAGACTGAAATATCGTCGTAGTTTTAGTTTTATGGGACATCGACGATTCTTTCCAATGAACCATCCATATAGAAACAATCGTCGAAGATTTGACAATACCATGGAGAATGACGATCCACCTCAGCGTATGTATGGAACTGATGTGCTTAATGAATTGAAAGATTTTAGTTATTCATTTGGGAAGAGTGTAATGAAATCTAGAAAGAGGAAAAATGTTTCAAATGATACCTGTTACAATTGGAAGAAGAAGAGTATATTCTTTGAGTTTTCATATTGGTCAACCAACTTGTTACATCATTGCTTAGACGTAATGCACATTGAAAAAATATATGTGAAATGTTGCTTTCGATTCTTCTAAATGTCAAGGGGAAGACAAAAGATGATTTATGATCTCGGCGCGACTTGGTAGATTGGGGGATCAGACCAGAATTGCATCCTGTCTGTATCAGTGAAAATAAATGGAAAGTTCCATGTGCTTCTTATGTGATGACTCCTGCTGAAAAAAATCAATTTCTGGATATTCAAGCAATATATCAAATAAATGGAAAGTTCCTGATGGATATTCAAGCAATATATCAAAACGGGTCAACAGAAAAGAGTTGAAGTTGAAATCTTTGAAGACTCATGATTATCACGTCCTTTTGCATGAGTTGATTCCAATAGCAATCCGTCATCTCTTGTCCAATAATGTTAGAGTCTCAGTTATTCGGTTGTGCTATTTGTTTAGAGATCTTTGTGCTAAGAGTTTTTCCAAATCCCTCGTGCAAAAACTGTTGGCAGAGACACCATTAATTTTGTGTGAGTTAGAGAAAATATTCCCTCCATCATTTTTTACATGCATGTTGCATCTGACTGTCCATATTCCGACCGAAATACTTCTTGGAGGACCTGTTGCTTTCCGTTGGATGTATCCAACTGAAAGAAACATGTGCACATTGAAATTATATGTTTGGAACAGGAATTATCCCGAATGTTCTATTGTGAACAGTTACTTGGCTCAAGAATGTATGGATTTTTGCTCAATGTATTTGTCTGATCATACTACGAGAATAAACAGACCAATGAGAAATGAAGAAGAACAGTATGGGCAAATTGAACCCAGTTTTCCATCACTTCCTCAGACAGGAGGAATTCCGGGATCATATACATTGACAACATTAAGCCTTGAAGAGCGAGAGATGGCACATCACACAGTGTTGTTCAATTGTGATTTGTTCGATGAGTATATAAAGTAAGTTAATTGTACATGTAACTCTTATCTTATCTCTTGTAATTTTAAATATTTGTTAAACTATTATTATTTTTATCTACAGGGAACATAAATAATTGATATATAGAAAGCATCGTTCTTTATCTTTGAGAAAGAAGGAGACTTTGCATAGCAAAGGGTTTTCTGCTTGGTTGAAATTGAAGGTAAAAATATTTATGTAATAACTAAATAAAAATAATATTTAATTAAGTTTACTATTTGTTTATATTTCAGGTATCGAGTTTGCCTACAGACTCTGTTTCTAAGGAAATAAGAGCTTTGGATTTTGGTCCTAATACCATGGTTTGTGCTTGTAAATAACTTGTGATCAATGGATACAATTTTTTTATCACTGAACGAGAAAGAAAAATGATAACACAGCATAATGGTGTTATGCTAACTGCCACAACAGACTGTTATGCCAGTTCATCGGACACTAGACCTCGTTCTGAAAATGTTGCTTATTATGGTGTCGTGGAGAAAATAATAATTTTGGATTATTACTCGCATGGTCGAGTCACGATGATTAAATGTCAATGGTTTGATTCAATGACGAGGCAAGGCAACTTTATTGATGATTGTGGATTTTGAGTTATTGACATGACTCGCACTCTTGCCACCGATGAACCATATGTATTGGCATCAATGGTGAAACAAGTTTTTTATGTCAAAGATCATCGTCATCCTAAATTCGGTGTAATTATTGAAGTAAATACCAGACATGTTTTTGATGATGGTGATGATGAAGTTGACACTATCCCTACTGCAATTGGAAGCAATCCGTTTATTACTTATGATGACCCCAACAGCTCAATTGTCAGAGTTGATTGTGAACCCGAAGTTATGGTGGGAAATATATAGAATCATAAAGTCGTGTTCTCACCTACATGTTTCACCTACATCATTCAGAGTGTGTATCCTAGTACTTACCTTCATAACACCATAAATCTTCTGTTTCATTATGTTCTTTTTATCATAATGGTTTTTCTATATTTTGTTTTTTGGGTTACACATTAGTTATCTGTTTCTAATTACTTCCATATTTGTTTTCATTGCAGGAAATGACACCCATTGAAGAGAGGCGATGGAAAAAGATGACAGATAATAATCGTCGCATGGTACAGATGGGTGTTCCTCCACTCATCCCTGTTGTGAGTATTTTATTTCAAATATAAATATTTCAATAACTTATAATATCATGTGTTAACTTTTCTGTCAAAATTTTTTTCAGGATCCACGCCCTAGACGACAGATATCTGACGAGGAGCCTGATATTACTCCCAGTAGAGAGGTTGGTGGTACGAGGGCTCGTGGGGCGAGAGTTAGACGATCCACTACCACAGACGTATCTTCTATGCCCTATTTTGATCCTGGCGTGTCATCAGGGACATATGAGATATTTAGACCTCCGATGTTTACACTACCAGCTGGCCAGACGTCTATGCCATCATCTTTTGCTTCTGGTTCATTATCTCCAGGTTATTATATTCCACCTTCTTCGACTCCTGCTGCGACACAGTATGTGGCTGAGGAGCATACACTGAGGGACACTCCACCTGTACAGGATATTCCTTCATCTTCTGCACCCATTTATCTGACTACCACAGGTATATTTATATAACTCTATCAAATTTTTATACCAAAATTTATTTTTATTATAACTTGTATTGATATTATTTTTCTTTAATAACAGATTCATCTACAGATAGGAGGCGGGGGAGGGGGCGTACTCGCTTGCGTGCGGTATGGAACCACCGGACACAGTTGATGGTAGAATACAATGTTGATGGACAAATGATTGAGAAATCTGGGCAGCAATGTCGGGGTTTTTTGGCGACACTAGCCAAATACTCCGATATCATTCCGGTCAGCCCTCTCTCTTGGAGACATCTGCCACCCGAAGTCAAGGATAACGCGTGGGCACAAATATGGGTAAAAAATATATTGGATTTAATATAGTATATTTTTGTATTTAAATGAACTAATCAATTTGGTTTCAGCTTCAGTTTAACTTCCCTGATGGCGAAGGTGCACGATCAGCGCGTTTAAAAGAGATAGGAGAGCTTTGGAGAGCTTATAAGCATGAGTTGTATGTTGGCTGGTGTGATAGAGTGGGCACAGAGTTAGAGACATTACCTATCGTGGATGACTGCCCGATAGAGCAATATCGCCAAATGATTACCCATTGGTCGACTGCCAAATTTAAGGTATTAATCTCATTTGAGTTATTTAAATGAGAGTTTTCATATTTTACATTAATATAATCTTATTAATTATTAATCATTATTTAGGAATCTTCTGAAAAAAACAAAAAAAACAAAAAAAACATTGATTCAAAGAAATACCTCCACACTTTGGGGCGCACAAAAATGTCAGATCATGAGAGGCAGCAGGTACGATATAGTTGTTTATAATTTTTCTTTAAGACTTTCCCTTTTTATTGGATCCTACTTAAATTATGTGATTTATCGAATAATGAATATATGATTATACTTTCACTTTATATTGTTTCAATGTCATTACAGAAGCACAAAATGAATATTGAAGGACGTATCCCTCGAGCAAAATTGTTTTGCTCGAGTAGAAGAAAAAAAGATGGAACTGCGGTAAATGAACCGACCCAAGAGAAGATTGTAAGTTTTAATTTGTTTATTTCAAAGTTTAATATCTAATTTGAAATTTAATAATCTATTAATATTTTTTACAGGCTGCTTTAGAGGCTCTTGATGCCCAGGAGCCTGACAATTTTGGGCCACACGATCATTTATATCAGGTTTTGGGAGATGAGCACTCTGGTCGAGTACACTGCCGACCTGGTAAGAATATAGTCTTGACGAGGTATTGGTCGTCTACAGGTATCCATTATAGTACCACCGAGTTGGAACAGGTCAAGGAGCATGCAAGACAGTCTGATAAAAGGTTCACAGAGTTGGAAGTACAAGTTCAAATAAGAGACAGAGAATTTATGAAACTGATGAGAGCTTTATCTTCATCACTTCCACCAGAGGCTAGTGCGGCTTGTCAGACATTTATGTCGTCGATGGGTGCATCATCCAATGCACCAGGAGGTAGCTCTAGTGGCGATCGAGATGATGACATTCCTGGTGATGATGAGGATGCTAAAGAGGAAGAGGCCGAGGATGAGGATGTGGACGAGGGCGAGGATGGGGCCGAGGGCAAGGATGGGGCCGAGGGCGAGGATGATGCCGAGGATGAGGACGACGACGAGGACAGAGATGGCGGCGAGGATGAGGCTGATGATGATAGTAGTGATGGTGATGGTGATCAGAGGCAGATTGATCCATTACATTTTTTAATTCTATATAACTCTTTATTTTTGAACATGGTTTTCCACTTTGGGGTTTTCCTCTGCTTCATAGGGATGTTGCATTCAGATTCTGTTTTTTGCACTTGATTCTTATTGTATGATTAGTCTACTACATAGACCTTTAGTATTCCTTGGTACTGTGATGATCATTTTTCTATTTTTTTACTTAGCTTTCTTAGTTAGCCATGTATTTCATGTTTATGCATGTGGAAGATGATATGGAAAATGTGCTTTGAAGTAGTGGCCGACACCACTAACATTTATTTGAAATGGACAGGATTTTAAGTGAAAACGACAACTGGCATACGGAATACAGACCAAACGCATTCGGATTCTGTTTAAACTATAGTACAATGATCCATGGGTCATATGTGACGTGTACGAGTCAACCTCGCCTCAATCCGAGGTCTGGTGTGGCCAGTACCACTCAAAATTTGTCACTTTTCTTTGAAATGGACAACAGTTTAAGTTAAAACAACAACTGACATACGAAAAACCAACCAAACGCATTCGTATTCTGTTGAAACTTTAGGACAAAGATCCATGGGTCATATGTGACGTGTAAGAGTCAACCCCGCCTCAATCCGAGGGCCGGTGTAGTCGGGAGCACTCAAAGTGTGTCACTTTTCTTTGAAATGGACAACAATTTAAGTTAAAACAACAACTGACATATGGAAAACGGACCAAAGGCATTTAGATACTATTTATACTTTAGGAAATGTATCCATGGGTCATATGTGACGTGTACGAGTCAACCCCTCCTCAATCCGAGGTCCGGTGTGGCCGGGACCACTCAAAGTGTGTCACTTTTCTTTGAAATGGACAATTGTTTAAGTTAAAACAACAACTGACATACGGTAAACGGACCAAAGGCATTCGGATACTATTGATACTTTAGGAAATGTATCCATGGGTCATTTGTGACATGTAGGAGTCAACCCCTCCTCAATACGAGGGCCGGTGTGGCCGGTACCACTCAAAGTGTCTTTCTTTTGTTTAAAATGGATGCGCTTTTAAGTAAAATAAATGACATATGGAAAACTGACCAAACACTTTCAGATTCTGTTTAAACTTTAAGAAAATGATTTATGGGTCATTTGTGACGTGTAAGAGTCAACCCCACCTCAATCCGAGGCGCGGTGTGGCCGACACCACTCAAAGTGTCTAACTTTTCTTTGAAATGGACAACGGTTTAAGTTAAAACAACAACTGAAATACGGAAAACCAACCAAACGCATTCGGATTCTGTTTAAACTTTAGGAAAAAGATCCATGGGTCATATGTGACGTGTACAAGTCAACCCCGCCTCAATCCGAGGGCCGGTGTAGTCGGGACCACTCAAAGTGTGTCACTTTTCTTTGAAATGGACAACAGTTTAAGTTAAAACAACAACTGACATACGAAAAACGGACCAAAGGCATTAGGATACTGTTTATACTTTAGGAAATGTATCCATGGGTCATATGTGACGTGTACGAGTCAACCCCTCCTCAATCCGAGGGCCGGTGTGGCCGAGACCACTCAAAGTGTGTCACTTTTCTTTGAAATGGACAATTGTTTAAGTTAAAACAACAACTGACATACGGTAAACGGACCAAAGGCATTCAGATACTGTTGATACTTTAGGACATGTATCCATGGGTCATTTGTGACATGTAGGAGTCAACCCCTCCTCAATCAAAGGGTCGGTGTGGCCGGTACCACTCAAAGTGTCTTTCTTTTGTTTAAAATGGATGCGCTTTTAAGTAAAAAAAACCACATATGGATAACTGACCAAACGCATTCGGATTATGTTGAAAATTTAGGAAAACGATCCATGGGTCATTTTTGACATGTATGAGTCAACCCCGCCTCAATCTGAGGCACGGTGTGGCCGACACCACTCAAAGTGTCTAACTTTTCTTTGAAATGGACAACAATTTAAGTTAAAAGAACAACTGACATACGGAAAACTGACCAAATGAATTCGGATTCTGTTGAAACTTTAGGAAAACGATCCATGGGTCATATGTGACGTGTACGAGTCAACCCCGCCTCAATCCGAGGCGCAGTGTGACTGGTACCACTCAAAATGTATAACTTTTCTTTGAAATGAACACCAGTTTAAGTTAAAACAACAACTGACATATCGAAAACCAACCAAACGCATTCAGATTCTGTTGAATCTGTAGGACAATGATTCATGGATCATATGTGACGTGTAAGAATCAACCCCACCTCAATCCGAGGGCCGGTGTGGCCGGTACCACTCAAAGTGTTTTTCTTTTGTTTAAAATGGATGCGCTTTTAAGTAAAATAAACGACATACGGAAAACCGAACAAACACTTTCGGATTCTGTTGAAACTTTAAGAAAATGATTTATGGGTCATTTGTGACGTGTAAGAGTAAACCCCACCTCAATCCAAGGTGCGGTGTGGCCAACACCACTCAAAGTGTCTAACTTTTCTTTGAAATGGACAGGATTTTAAGTGAAAACAACAACTTGCATACGGAAAACCGACCAAACACATTCGGATTCTATTGAAACTTTAGGACAAAGATCCATGGGTCATATGTGATGTGTACAAGTTAACCCTACCTCAATCCGAGGGCCGGTGTGGCCGGGACCACTCAAAGTTTGTCACTTTTCTTTGAAATGGACAACGGTTTAAGTTAAAACAACAATTGACATACGGAAAACGGCCCAAAGGCATTCAGATACTGTTTATACTTTAGGACATGTATCCATGGGTCATATGTGACGTGTACGAGTCAACCCCTCCTCAATCCGAGGTCCGTTGTGGCCGGGACCACTCAAAGTGTCTTTCTTTTGTTTAAAATGGATGCGCTTTTAAGTAAAAAAAACCACATACGGAAAACTGACCAAACACATTCGGATACTGTTGATACTTTAGGACATGTATCCATTGGTCATTTGTGACATGTACGAGTCAACCCCGCCTCAATACGAGATGCGGTGTGGCCGACACCACTCAAAGTGT
Source organism: Viscum album (assembly GCA_963277665.1). Lineage (NCBI taxonomy): Eukaryota > Viridiplantae > Streptophyta > Magnoliopsida > Santalales > Viscaceae > Viscum > Viscum album. The sequence continues at coordinate 900,064,297 of OY728120.1, forward strand.
CTTTCTTTTGTTTAAAATGGATGCGCTTTTAAGTAAAAAAAATGACATACAGAAAACCGACCAAACGCTTTCGGATTCTATTGAAACTTTAGGAAAATGATCCATGGGTCATTTGTGACGTGTACGAGTCAACTCCGCCTCAATCCGAGGCGCGGTGTGGACGACACCACTCAATGTCTCTCTTTTATTTCAAAAGGAAATCATTTTAAGTGAATACAACTGAAATTTACACTCATCAATGACTCTTTTTCATGAGTTTGGTAGTTTCACTCATGGGTTCATAAGTGAAGAGACTCCTAAGAAAATATCTTTTCACCATATTTTATAAAAAATACAAGTTCAATGCAAAATTCATCACAAATCATTACATACCCAAACCTAGTATCACAAAAAAAAATGGGATTTGAGTCAATTTGAATGTCTTATTCAACTCTAATAGATATTTATCAAACTATTCTGCCTATTAGAATTTTATGGGTGAAGTGAATTACCACCGGATGATTGTTGTCATGTGTTTTTTTGGGCTATTTTAGGTGTTTTTATACTATTTGAAGTTTGTATGTGGCTTTTGTGATATTTTTTATGTAGGTGTATAGTGGAGGGTATACTGAGGGCTGTTGTGCACTGTTTTTTTATGCAGGTGTAGCTTCTGGGTGCTGTTGTGCAGCAGTTTTGGGAAACAATTTACCAACGGTTGTAAACCGTTGGTATAAGTTATTCCAGAAATCTGAAAAAAGCTTTACCAATGGTTGTAAACCGTTGGTATAAGTTTTTCCAGATATCTGGAAGAACTTATACCAACGGTTCAGAACCGTTGGTAAATTGTTTTCCAGATTTCTCAGAACCTATACCAACGGTTTAAATAAAACCGTTGGTAAAGGGCTTTCCCCATGCCTTACTGGCCAACGGTTTGGAAAACCGTTGGTATACCCTATACCAACGGTTTTCCAGCCTATAGTAACGGTTATAAACCGTTGGTATAGCCTACTTTTCCAGTAGTGAATCCTACTCCACTCTTTCTTTTTAAGTACACTCTTTTATGTCATTCCTTTTAAAGCTCATCTTTCTTGTTATTGGGATGTTCTTTTATATTCATATTTCTATAAACTTTAAGTTAATATGATGAGATACCCTATTTTATCTCATCAATCCATTTTTGTAAGTTTTATGTGGCGTCGTTAGGCTGCCGAGTTTTCGTAAGGGATTTTTCATCTCACTTTTATTCCCGTGAGATTTATGCTACATTTTCCATAATTTTCTTTGATTGGTGTATGTACTGCCCATTATTTTACTCATTGTGTAATATAATTTCTTTTATGAGTATTTACATCAATGTTTTATTGTCCTTCTTTCACGAGGTGTATGTTTCGAAAGATACCCATGTCGGTAAGGGAACCTTTCACCCTCCTCTTTTTAAAAGACTTCTTTTGTTGGATCTTTTAATTTACAATTGTTATGTTGGGATATGTTATCATATATCCTTATTGATGTAAATTTTATGTCCAAGTGATGAGATACCTTTTTTTTATCTCTCATCAACTCATTTTGATGTGACGCCGTTAGGCTGTCAAGGGAACTTCTTAACCCAATTTCGATTTCTTTGGGTTCAACATGTAGTTATTGAATATGTCATCCTTTGAATATGTGTGAATGACCTTTGATTATTTTACACTTAATATCCAATTATATTTGGTGTATTCGTTTTTCACACATAATTATGTAATTGATTTATCCTTAAACCAAGGATACCGTCTTTGTAAGGGACTTCATCTCAATATCCTTTCATTGAGGCATATTCTGTTTTATACACAACCTTTTTTTATACGGTGTATAAACCCCTTTGACTTTTAAGTTTATTCAAAAGGAATATTTTTTATATGAAGTGTTTATTAAACCACAAAAAGGAATGTTTTTGTCGTACGTATGCGGCGACAACGACTTCTCCGCCGTCGTGACCATTATTTGAGTTTCGGCTTCCTCTACAAGCCATACCTTCTTTTTAAAAGAAAAATAAATACCATGTTTTACTTTTCTTTTATTTTGGTATTGAAAATGGTTTTCATAATGTTTTTATATCAATGTTTTGTATTGATATCTTGTGATTGAAAGGTGGAAATGTTATGTTTCCTTTATGCATGTTTTATGTGATACGATTATGTTGAGGTTCTTGGGCATTATTATGAAGACGGGTGGTTCCGTGATAAAATAAGGGCGGGTGAGCCCGATATAGCTCTCCAATGCATTGGGTAACACGAAGGAGTGAAACATTAAGGTTTCTCTGAAGAGATTTAGGGAATATACTGTGGTGGGTATTCCAAATGTAACCAAGAGGGTTACTGCCTACGTAAGAATGTTATGAATGCCTCAAGTTACCTTTTATGTCTTATGATTTCTATGATTTATTCATGATTTTATGAGGTATGTTAAAGTGCCTATGTTTTATGGGTAAAGTATGATTTCATTCTTATGTATATATGAACTCATGTTTCCTTTCCATATTTTTATAACCCTTACTGAGCTTTTTATGCTCATCCCAAGTTTTTGAATTTTTTTTCACAGGTCAAGGGAAAGGTACATGATGTGATGATAGTGTCAAGGATGTGTCAAGAATGAATCCATGTTTTATTTTAAATATGTTTCCGTTGATGGGAATAATTAACACTATCTTTTATGTAACCACTTTGTTTAAATGTGGAATATAATGCAAGTTTCATGATCTAATTCTCTAAAACTCTAAACCTGAAAAGATCCTCAATGTGTAATCTTGTAATAACTCAAGATTAAGTAAGGTTTAAGGTTGGGGACTTATAATTACACAAGGTAGTTATAGTCTCCTTACATAGCCCCTTATCACACCAGCATAGGACCTAAGTGTAAGGTGTTCTATGGTGAGAGAATCTGAGGGAGGCTCGGCCAACATCGCATGAGTAGTAATTTATATCAGTTTGAACTTATCGCAAAGGCGATTCCGTTCTAGCTTCACACGATGAAGTTCGGCTTGGGTTTGGTCCAGCGCAAAGCCCAGTGGAGCTACCTCCTTCCCAAGTTCTGTTAGATGTGATTCGATTGGTCCAAGACTACTGGGTGAGGCCATCAAATCTTCTTTCTATAATAATTAACCAAGATTACTTGTATTTAGAGACAATAATTGAAACGTTTAGTTTACGGCGGTCATATTGACCAATGGTCATATAACAGTCAAAACCCAATGCTCTCATTTTAATTATACTCATGTTATCAAATGAAACATTTTTGTTGAGTATAAAATTAAAATAAAATAACACATAAAATTAGGAAACAATATTTATTTAAAATTTCGGGTCGTTACAATCTTCCCCCCTTAAGAAATTGTGTCCTCGTAATTTTTAAAATTAGGTTTTGAAATTTCATTGAAAGTTCCACATCGGAAAAGGATTCAGTAAAACTTTACATTAAAAGAAAGAAAGGGAAGTAAAAAGGTCACCTAAGTTAACCCACACTAGGATTCCATGTAGGAAAACATGGACATGGAGGATAAAAAAAAGGGTCAAGTTGAGGGAGAGTGATAGAAAACATGATTAGGAGAAAGTTAACCATAAGAAAATCCCAAACTTATGATGTGTGTAAACGGTCTTTGATTACCTAGTAGGAAACGTAAACCAACAACATTTTTGTTTTACGTTCCTTTTCATAATTTTGAGGAATTCATTTACTACATAGAACAAAAACATAAGAAAATATACCTACCTTCATGTAGAGTTTCATCCTTTAATAAGTTTCAACCAAAACAAATATTTTCTCCAAACGATGATCATTAAAAACTACTTAGTCTCATCAAACACAAGAATCATCTTCTAGAGAATCACATAATCCACAAAATATTAACTATATATTTCTTCTATCTTTAAATATTATCCCAAAAACAGAAAGGGTAAGGTAAAACAACTCTTCAAGAAGAAAGAATCCCAAAGGAATGGAAACTACTTTTAAATCTTCAAAGTTCCATGGTACTATCCAAAGTTCAACATAGACCATTCCATAAATAACGGTCCTTAAGATTCCTCAAAATAAACCAAACTAAGATTGAAACCCAAATACAAGAAGGATTTGATAACATAGTCTTCCAAAATAAACATCATTGTTCATCTCCAAACAACATCAACCACTCTAAACATCTTATAACAAAAGTAGCTAACCTAAACATATTTTACCCAAGATAGGTTAATCATTCCCATAAGTAACCTAAATTACTATAAGTCCGCCTTAAATTCATCTATTCTTTAAAATATATTTCAACCTTACTCCTCAATGAAAATACCATAGTAATCTATTTACCTCGATCATATAGGGTCCCCAAAATAGTGAATGTCTTCCAAAATAATAATCATCTTTTAATCCCCTAATCATCTCTGTCATATTAATATGGCAATCGTCACATTTCCTATCACATTGGTTGTTGGGACATGTTCTTCCATTTCCCGCCATTAACTACGAAAGGAAAGTACAATTAGGGGCTTGAATACTTAGCCAATAATCATGAAAAGGAAGTTAAAGCATATAAGGATAAGTTGTAGAAGGAAAGTTTACCCTAACTTGTGATCCCATAGGTTCTCATCTTGGTTATCCATGATCATATATTCTTATGTGAATCTTTATTTTATTTTATCTTTGTTCCTTTAACAATGGTTCATACTAAGCTTATGAATTTACCAAAGCATATCCCCCGGGAGTGTCGTAACCAAGAGTGCAGCAAGGCCCATTTTCGTGTACCAGTTCCCATTTGAGTCTAGCTCAAAGCGGTGTTTTCGTGTTTTTCCTATATGTACATCTGTGCCAGAGCCACATCTACCTGCTCGTATGCATAGAGGGATGTATTTTCATGGAAACCCATTACTCAATACTCACCAAAATAATAGGAAGATTTCCTATATATAAGATTTTCTATAGGCTTCTTCCTAATGTTTTCATATACTAATTTCGACAAATAACTAAACCATCATTTGACACCAACAATAGAATCCCGCCTTTTTATCACATAATCTTTCATTACATTATACAAAACTGAGGATCTTTAAGGTTTAGTGTCTTGGAAACCAGGAACTTAATACATGAAACAAAAAAAATCATTCTTCTTAAACACTTGAAAGGATTCTCCTTATGTTCATCCTAGGTTCATTACTGCTTCTGATAACCTGGGGAACATACATCAAGAGAAAGGGTGAGCAGAATGCCCAGTAAGGGAAACAAGAGAAACATTTTACATGTGAACTTGAGATACTTCAATAAGGTCATGAAAAGAACTTTAAGGCATGAGAAAGAAATCATGAGATATATCATAAAAAAAATAACATTTTTCATAACTTGAAGATGTGGCTACAACATTTAATATTGAAAATCATTTCGTTTCACCAAGGTCCATCCCCAAGGTTTCATTAAAAATTACCAAGGTTATTCACCATGGTATCAGTCTAAAAGGTCATCTCTAGAGATTAAGTCTTTAACCAATGCATTGGAGCGCTATCTGGGCGCACCCTTGACATGTCTTTATTATCATGTGAGACACATATATCATCATCAATAATTTCATAAACAACCCATATATCATAAAATAAATGGGCTTCATTTCATAATCATAATGTTTTAAAAACTACTTTAAGGACATGATCTTTATGTCACTTAAAACCCATGGAAAAGGGAAAGCGAGTTTCATGTATATAAATACCAGAATTTAAAATAGAAAATTTTGATATATATGTGAATAACCCTGTATAAATAAGATATTTGAGTATTCAATTAATAAAATAAAATAATTTTGAGATAAAGAGGGAGGCATTTTGAGATGAAAACTATGCAGCATAACGTCTATGATACATGGTTTTAGAAAACATTGAAAAGAGAGGTGACATGGGTCACCCACTCAAAAATGATACATAAAATAGTAGGGGAACAGAATATAATGTATTTAAGAACATGGTAATTAAATTTTAATGATATATAATATGAAATGAAGAACTTGAAAGGAAGGAAAAAAATAAGATTTCTCTTATGAGAATTCGGCAGCCTAACGACGTCACTTAAAACTTCCAAAAATGGATTGATTAGATCAAATAGGGTCTCTCATAATATGAATATAAATGATCAGTATGATAGATATAGAGATCATACCCCAACATAATAAAAATGAACTTGAAAGACTTGACATGAAAATAGATCTTGAAACGAGAAGGGTGAAAGAACCACTTAAAAATTCGGCAGCCTAATGACGCGACTTAAAACATCAAAATACTGAATTGAAGAGATCAAATGGGGCCTCTCATCATATGATCATAAAAGATTAGTATGATAAATTTAGAGATCATACCCCAACATGATAAAAAGGAACTTTCAAGACTTGACATGGAATTAGAACTTTGAAAAAGTAGATAGGTGAAAGAACCACTTAAAAATTCGGTAGCCTAACGGCGCCACATAAAACATCAAAATATTCTATTGAAGAGATAAAATGGGGTCTCTAATCATATGATAATAAAAGATAAGTATGATAAATTTAGAGATCATACCCCAAAATAATAAAAAGTAACTTGAAATACTTTACATGAAAATAGATCTTGAAAAATGAGAAGGGAGAAAGAATCCATTACAAAACTTTCGGCAGCCTAACGACGCCACTTAAAACATCATAAAACGAAATAATGAGAGTAAGAGGGGATATATCATTATATGAACATGAAAAGTGAAGTAAGGGGAATATAAAATAACCTCCTCCAACATAAGAAAATGGAGCAAAAAAGAAATGACATAAAAGAGATCACTTGAAAAGAAAGAGAGGGGTCAGATCCCTTACCTTAAAATGTAACTCTTAAAACTCAATGGTTTGGACCTTGAGGTCTTGGGGGCACCCTGGGAGGACTCCTTGGGAGGTAATGAGACCAGAACTTAGTTGGGGGAGAGTGGGGAGTCGAAATGGATGAGATTATGGCTTGGTATTTATAGGGAAAGTGAGGGGACAAGGCATTAATGGCCAAGGGACACCTCAAAAGTGGTTTTCTCAAAAGCATGGGCTCTCCCATGGTATTTCTCATGGAGTTAGGCAACATGGTGCACCCCAAACAATAATTCATCACCTTTGGTAGGCCAACAAATAAAATATCTCATGACATCATCATGACATAGTTATGATGTCATTAAACATACAGAAACCCTAAAACTGCTTTTTTTACTATTCACTAAAAATTCAACTTTCTCAGAAAAATCCCAAAATTTCACATTAACCAAATATCAATGCTCTGATTTCAAAAATGAACTCTATTTCATAAAAATAACTTTCTAAATATTTTTAATTTAATTTTTATATAAATACAGTATTCACCAAAAATTCATTTTTTCAGAAAAAACCCCAAAAATTACCTTAACATAATATCGATGCTCTGAGTTCAAAAATGAAATCCATTTTATAAAAATAATTTTCTAAATATTTTTAATTTAATTTTTAATTAAAAAACACTATTCACCTGAAAAAACTAATACTTCAATAATAATTTATGAAACTGTTATTTAACCATTTTATTGAATCACATTACTTAATCAAGGTGTCTAAATTTTATTAAAACTTTATTTAAGTGAGATTACTAATCCATTTGGTCATATTACTAATCCTAACCATAAAATCACTATTCATAATTTACTATTCATCAAAAATTAAGTTGATCTTATTAGACTCTAAATTTCGTACTGAACATAATTGTAGAAGACCATTTTTCGAAAATCATTACACATTTTTAATTATTTAAGGTTTACATACACATTTTTAAAATATCATTTTTCTAAAATTCATCAAAAATATGCATACTATATTTATCCATTCATTTGAAAATTCATAAACTTCATCATAAGAAGAAATACCAATTTTTATTTAAACAAAGGATTACACAAGGCAGTTACGGTCTCCTTACATAGCCCCTTATCACACCAGCATATGACCTAAGTGTAAGGTGTGCTAAGGTGAGAGTATCTGAGGGAGGCTCGGCCAACATCGCATGAGTAGTAATTTCTATCTGTTTGAACTTCTCGCAAAGGCGATTCCGTTCTAGCTTCACACGATGAAGTTCGGCTTGGGTTTGGTCCAGAACAAAGCCCAGTGGTTCTACCTTCTTCCCAAGTTCTGTTAGATGGGATTCGATTGGTCCAAGACTACTGGGTGAGGCCATCGAATCTTCTTTCTATAATAATTAACCAAGATTACTTGTATTTATAGACACTAATCGAAACGTTTAGTTTACAGCGGTCATATTGACCAGTGGTCATATAACAGTCAAAACCCAACGGTCTCATTTTAATTATACCCATGTTATCAAATGAAACATTTTTGTTGAGTATAAAAATAAAATAAAATAACACATAAAATTAGGAAACAAGATTTATTCAAAATTTCGGGTCTTTACAATCTTCCCCCCTTAAGAAATTGCATCCTCGCAATTTTTAAAATTGGGTTTTTAAATTTCATTGAAAGTCCCACATCAGAAAAGGAGTCAGTAAAACTATTACTTTAAAAGAAAGAAAGGGAAGTACAAATGTCACTCGAGTTAACCCACACTAGGATTCCATGTAGGAAATCATGGATATGGAGGAGAAAACAAAGGGTCATGTTCTGAGGGAGAGTGATAGAAAACATGATTAGGAGAAAGTTAACAATAAGAAAATCCCAAACTTATGATGTGTGTAAACGGTCTTTGATTACCTAGTAGGAAACTCAAACCAACAAAGTTTTTGTTTTACGTTCCTTTTCATAATTTTGAGGAATTCATTTACTACATAGAATAAAAACATAAGAAAATATACCTACCTTCATGTAGAGTTTCATCCTTTAATAAGTTTCTACCAAAACTAATATTTTCTCCAAATGATGATCATTCAAAACTACTTGGTCTCATCAAAACACAAGAATCATCTTCTAGATAATCACATAATCCAAAAAAGATTAACTATCTATTTCTTCTATCTTTAAACATTATCCCAAAAACAGAAAGGGTAAGGTAAAACAACTCTTCAAGAAGAAAGAATCCCACAGGAATGGAAACTACTTTTAAATCTTCAAAGTTCCATTGTACTACCCAAAGTTCATCATAGACCATTCCATAAATAACGGTCCTTAAGATTCCTCAAAATAAACCAAACTAAGATTGAAACCCAAATACAAGAAGGATTTGATAACATAGTCTTCCAAAATAAACTTCATTTTTCATCTCCGAACAACATCAACCACTCCTAACATCTTATAACAAAAGTAGCTAACCTAAACATATTCTACCCAAGATAGGTTAATCATTCCCATATGTAACCTAAATTACTATAGGTCCACCTTAAATTCATAAATTCTTCAAAATATAAGTCAACCTTACTCCTCAATTAAAATACCGTAGTAATCTATTTACCTCGATCATATAGGGTCCCCAAAATAGTGAACGTCTTCCAAAATAATAATCATCTTTTAATCCCCTAATCATCTCTGTCATATTAATATGGAAATCGTCACATTTCCTATCACATTGGTTGTTGGGACATGTTCTTCCATTTCCCGCCATTAACTACGAAAAGAAAGTACAATTAGGGGCTTGAATACTTAGCCAATAATCATGAAAAGGAACTTAAAGCATATAAGGATAACTTTTAGAAGGAAAGTTTACCCTAACTTGTGATCCCCTAGGTTCCCATCTAGGTTATCCATGATCATATATTCTTATGTGAATCTTTATTTTATTTTATCTTTGTTCCTTTAACAATGGTTCATACTAAGCTTATGAATTTACCAAAGCATATCCCCCGAGAGTGTCGTAACCAAGATTGTAGCAAGGCCCATTGTCGTGTACCAGTTCCTGTTTGAGTCTAGCTCAAAGCAGTGTTTTCGGCTTTTACCCCTATGTACATCTGTGACAGAGCCACCTCTACCTGCTCGTATCCATACAGGGATGTATTTTCTTGGTAACCCATTACTCAATACTCACCAAAATACCAGGAATATTTCATATATATAAACTTTTCTATAGGTTTCTTCCTAAAGTTTTAATATCATAATTTCCACAAATAACTAAACCATCCTTTGATACCAACTATAGCATCCCACATTTTTATCACATAATCTTTCATTACATTATACAAAACTGAGGATCTTTAAGGTTTAGTGTCTTGGAAACCAGGATCTTAATACATGAAACAAAAAAAACATTCTTCTTAAACACTTGAAAGGCTTCTACATATATTCATCCTAGGTTCATTATTGCATCTCATAACCTGGGGAACATACATCAAGAGAAAGGGTGAGCAGAAGGCCCAGTAAGGGAAACAAGAGAAAAATTTTACATGTGAACTTGAGATACTTCAATAAGGTCATGAAATGAACTTTAAGGCATGAGAAAGAAATCATGAGATATATCATAATAAAAATAACATTTTTCATAACTTGAAGATTTGGCTACAACATTTAATATTGACAATCATTTCGTTTCACCAAGGTCCATCCCCAAGGTTTCATTAAAAATTACCAAGGTTATTCACGAAGGTATCAGTCTAAAAGGTCATCTCTAGAGATTAAGTCTTTACCCAATGCATTGGAGCGCTATCTGGGCACACCTTTGACATGTCTTTATTATCATGTGAGCCACATATATCATCATCAATCATTTCATAAACAACCCATATAGCATAAATGAAATGGGTTTCATTTCATAATCATAACGTTTTAAAAACTGCTTTAAGGACATGATCTTTATGACACTTTAAACCCACAGAAAAGGGAAAGCGGGTTTCATGTATGTAAATACCAGAATTTAAAATAGAAATTTTTTATATATATGTGAATACCCTTGTAGAAATAATAGCTTTGAGTATTCAATTAATAACATAATATAATTTTGAGAAGAGGGAGGCATTTTGAGACGAAAACTATGCAGCATAACGTCTATGATACACGGTTTTAGAAAACATTGAAAAGAGAGGTGACATGGATCACCCACTCAAAAATGATACATAAAATAGTAGGGGAACAGAATGTAAAGTATTTAAGAACATGGTAATGAAATTTGAATGATATACCATATGAAACGAATAACATGAAAGAAAGGAAAAAAATAAGATTTCTCTTGTGAGAATTCGGCAGCCTAACGACGTCACTTAAAACTTCCAAAAATGGATTGACGAGATCAAATAGGGTCTCTCATCATATGAACATAAATGATCAGTATGATAGATATATATATAATACCCCAACATAATAAAAATGAACTTGAAAGACTTGACATGAAAATAGATCTTGAAACGAGAAGGGTGAAAGAACCACTTAAAAATTCGGCAGCCTAACGATGCCACTTAAAACATCAAAATACTGAATTGAAGAGATCAAATGGGGTCTCTCATCATATGAACATAAAATATTAGTATGATAAATTCAGAGATCATTCCCCAACATGATAAAAAGTAACTTTCAAGACTTGACATGGAATTAGAACTTTGAAAAAGTAGATAGGTGAAAGAACCACTTAAAAAATTCGGCAGCCTAACGACGCCACTTAAAATATCAAAATACTGAATTGAAGAGATCAAATGAGGTATCTCATTATATGATCATAAAATATCAGTATGATAAATTTAGAGATCATACCCCAACATAATAAAAAGTAACTTGAAATACTTTACATGAAAATAGATCTTGATAAATGAGAAGGGAGAAAGAATCCATTACAAAAATTTCGGCAGCCTAACGACGCCACTTAAAACATCCTAAAACGAAATAATGAGAGTAAGAGGGGATATATAATTATATGAACATGAAAAGGGAAGTAAGGGGAATATAAAATAACCTCCTCCAACATAAGAACATGGAGCATAAAAGAAATGACATAAAAGAGATCACTTGAAAAGATAGAGAGGGGTCGGATCCCTTACCTTAAAATGTAACTCTTAAAACTCAATGGTTTGGACCTTGAGGGCTTGGGGGAACCTTGGGAGGACTCCTTGGGAGGTAATGAGACCCAAAATTTGTTGGGGGAGAGTGGGGAGTCGAAATGGATGAGAGAATGGCTTGGTATTTATAGGGAAAGTGAGGGGACAAAGCATTAATGGCCAAGGGACACCTCAAAAGTGGTTTTCTCAAAAGAATGGGCTCTCCCATGGTATTTCCCATGGAGTTAGGCCACATGGGCCCCCCAAAACAATAATACATCACCTTTGGTCGGAAAAATCATAAAATATCTCATGACATCATCATGACACAGTTATGATGTCTTTAAACATACCGAAACCCTAAAACTGCTTTTTTTACTATTCACTAAAAATTCAACTTTCTCAGAAAAATCACAAAATTTCACATTAACCAAATCTCAATGCTCTGATTTCAAAAATGAACTCCATTTTATAAAAAAAAATTTCTAAATATTTTTAATTTAATTTTTAAATAAATACACTATTCACCGAAAATTCATTTTTTCAGAAAAAACCCCAAAAATTACCTTAACATAATATCGATGCTCTGAGTTCAAAAATGAAATCCATTTTATAAAAATAATTTTCTAAATATTTTTAATTTTATTTTTAATTAAAAAACACTATTCACCCGAAAAAACTAATACTTGAATAAAAATTTATGAAACCGTTATTTAACCATTTTATTGAATCACATTACTTAATCAAGGTGTCTAAATTATATTAAAACTTTCTTTAAGTGAGATTACTAATCCATTTGGTCACATTACTAATCCTAAGTGTAAAATAACTATTCATAATTTACTATTCATCAAAAATTAAGTTGATCTTATTAGACTCTAAATTTCGTACTGAACATAATTGTAGAAGACCATTTTTTGAAAGTCATTACACATTTTTAATTATTTAAGGTTTACATAAACATTTTTAAAATATCATTTTTCTAAAATTCATCAAAAATATGCATACTATATTTATCCGGTCATGTGAAAATTCATAAACTTCATCATAAGAAGAAATCCCAATTTTTATTTAAAACAAAGGATTACACAAGGTAGTTACGGTCTCCTTACATAGCCCCTTATCACACCAGCATAGGACCTAAGTGTAAGGTGTGTTAAGGTGAGAGAATCTGAGGGAGGCTCGACCAACATCACACGAGTAGTAATTTCTATCAGTTTGAACTTCTCGCAAAGGCGATTCAGTTCTAGCTTCACACGATGAAGTTCGGCTTGGGTTTGGTCCAGAGTAAAGCCCAATGGTGCTACCTCCTTCCCAAGTTCTGTTAGATGGGCTTCGATTGGTCCAAGACTACTGGGTGAGGCCATCGAATCTTTTTTCTATAATAATTAACCAAGATTACATGTATTTAGAGACAATAATCTAAAATTTTAGTTTACAGCGGTCATTTTGACCAATGGTCATAAAACAGTCAAAACCCAAAGGTCTCATTTTAATTATTCTCATGTTATCAAATGAAACATTTTTGTTGAGTATAAAAATAAAATAAAATAACACATAAAATTAGGAAACAAGATTTATTCAAAATTTCAGGTCGTTACAATCTTCCCCCTTAAGAAATTGCATCCTCGCAATTTTTAAAATTGGGTTTTGAAATTTCATTGAAAGTCCCACATCGGAAAAAGAGTCAGTAAAACTATTACTTTAAAAGAAAGAAAGGGAAGTAAAAAGGTCACCTGAGTTAACCCACACTAGGATTCCATGTAGGAAAACATGGACATGGAGGAGAAAACAAATGGTCAAGTTCTGAGGGAGAGTGATAGAAAAAATGATTAGGAGAAAGTTAACCATAAGAAAATCCCAAACTTATGATGTGTGTAAACAGAATTTGATTACCTAGTAGGAAACATAAACCAACAACGTTTTTGTTTTACGTTGCTTTTCATAATTTTGAGGAATTCATTTACTACATAGAACAAAAACATAAGAAAATATACCTATCTTCATGTAGAGTTTCATCCTTTAATAAGTTTCTACCAAAACTAATCTTTTCTCCAAACGATGATCATTCAAAACTACTTGGTCTCATCAAAACACAAGAATCATCTTCTAGAGAATCACATAATCCACAAAATATTAACTATCTATTTCTTCTATCTTTAAACATTATCCCAAAAATAGAAAGGGTAAGATAAAACAACACTTCACGAAGAAAGAATCCCACAGGAATGGAAACTACTTTTAAATCTTCAAAGTTCCATGGTACTACCCAAAGTTCATCATAGACCATTCCATAAATAACGGTCCTTAAGATTCCTCAAAATATACCAAACTAAGATTGAAACCCAAATACAAGAAGGATTTGATAGCATAGTCTTCCAAAATAAATTTCATTGTTCATCTCCAAACAACATCAATCACTCCTAACATCTTATAACAAAAGTAGCTAACCTAAACATATTTTACCCAAGATAGGTTAATCATTCCCATAAGTAACCTAAATTACTATAAGTCCACCTTAAATTCATCTATGATTCAAAATATAAGTCAACCTTACTTCTCAATGAAAATACCGTAGTAATCTATTTACCTCGATCATATAGGGTCCCCAAAATAGTGAACGTCTTCCAAAATAATAATCATCTATTAATCCCCTAATCATCTCTGTCATATTAATATGGCAATCATCACATTTCCCATCACATTGGTTGTTGGGACATCACTAGTGCAGAAAACATTTTTTACGTCGGTTATTTTTCATTTTTTACATCTGTTTCTAGCCGACGTTAATACGGGCGACGTTATAAATAACGTTTTTGACGTCGGTTATTTGAAAACCGACGTCAAAAACATAAAATCGCGATGTTTATCACATCGATTATTTTAGAACCGACATGATAAATAAAATGGGATGGTTTTATCACGTCGGTTATTTAACAACCGATGTGATAAAAGGCCTGGAAAATGGTTTATCACGTCGGTTATTAAAAAACCGACATGATAAAAGGATGTGGAAATGGTCTATCATGTCGGTTATTAAACAACCGACATGATAAACTGGGGGGAGGGGGGTTTATCACATCGGTTTTTTAATAACCGACGTGATAAACCGAGGGAGGGCGGTTATCACGTCGGTTATTATATAACCGACGTGATAAACTGGGGTGAGGGGGGTTTTTCACGTCGGTTATTATATAACAGACGTGATAAACTGGGGTGAGGGGGGTTTATCACATCGGTTATATAATAACCGACGTGATAAACCGGGGTGAGGGGTGTTTATCACGTCGGTTATTATATAACTGACGTGATAAACTTGGGTTAGGGGTGTTTATCACGTCAGTTATTATATAACCGACGTGAAAAACCGGGGGAGTGGGGTTTATCACGTCAGTTATATAATAACCGCCGTGATAAACCCGCGGGAGGGGGTTTATCATGTCGGTTATTAAATAACCGACATGATAAACCATTTTCCTGGCCTTTTATCACATCGGTTATTTAATAAGCGACGTGATAAACCATTTTCCAGGCCTTTAATCACACCGGTTATTAAATAACCGACGTGATAAACCATTTTCCAGGCCTTTTAGCACGTCGGTTATTCAATAACCGACGTGATAAACCATTTTCCAGGCCTTTTATCACGTCGGTTATTAAATAACCGATGTGATAAACCCAATTTTTTTTTAAAATTGAATGCAGTCATCCTCTCTCCACCAGAATCAACTAGAAAACAAATCAAGAAATCGTACCACAAAAACATAAGTAGATCAAAATTAAGAATGTACATTGATAACATATAAAACTTACCCCCTAGACAGCCCCCACCCTCATGTATACCCCATGGACAGCTCTCCCCCACCCCGTTGGAGCCCCCACCCTCATGTATACCCCTGGACAGCCCTCCCCCACCCCATTGGAGCTCCCACCCTCATGTATACCCCTTGGACAACCCTCCCCCACCCCATTGGAGCCCCCACCACACTCCTGGACTGCCCCCCGACCCCCGGACATCCCCAACCACCCCTCGACAACCCCCCACCCGCCTGAACATCACCCCCTCATCACACTTGACAGCCCCCACCACACCCCTGGACAGCCCCAAACACCCCTGGACAACCCCCCACCCTCATATATACCCTCCCACCCCTGGACAACACTCCCACACCCCTGGACCACCTTCCCACACCCCTGGACAGCCCTGCTACCCCCAGGACTGTCCCCCCACCCCACCGGACAGCCCTCCCAAACCGCTGGACACCCCCTAACCCCACTGAACACACCCCCACACCCTTGTAACCCCTCCCCCACAGACCCAAATCCATACCAGAAAAACCATCAAAAGTAAACCAAAACAAGAAGTAGAGCAAAATTAAACATTCAATTATATAACATTCAAAACATACACTGTCAACTTAAAAAAAACTAAATCCAACCTAAACAACTACCAAATACACAATTACAACAAAAATATTCAAAATTACATTTTACATTACAAACAACTAAAATTCAATCAAACCTGTAAAATAATTTGACCACTCCACTTGTAAGTGTTTGATGTCTTCAGCAGTACAGGGTTTAGGGTCATCAAAAATCTACAAATGAAAAAGAAGGTAGTTAACGTGTATAATGAATAAATATAATTGAAATATTATGGAAAAGTTTAAGAGGAAATCATTCCAGGGCAAAATTCACAACTATCCCAGTTGTTATTATTTCATACATAAATCTTAACATATAATATCCGCATTTGATGAGGCCTTGTTGTTCATGAAAATTCTGTTTGAATGAGTGTAAATTCAATATATTATTTTTATGTAATAAATCAAAAAGTACAAATTATAAATGGAAATTTACCTTCGCATTTACATATTTGATCTTTGCATTTCTTTTCTTTGTGTTTTTTCGAAAGTAGGCCCATGCACTGTTAGAAAATAATATGAATGGGGTAAATTTAAAATTCATTATAATATATAAAACTATTGAGAAATTGAAACTTACTTTTCCAATATATTCTTAAAACTTTCCCGCACATCACCATGGACAGAGCATATCCAATAAAGATCTTTCTCCCTTGGGAAAAAAACCCCTAACATCCAATGATCACTGATAAAAGGAAATTTAACGTTAGTGGGTTTTTATGTTAAAAGATAATTAACTCTTTGAGAGAAATGTGTTTCATACCTCACACAAAAAGGCATCATCCAACATTGTGTGATTATATTCTTTTCAAATCTTTCAGAAATATAAACCATTCTTTGTTCCTCATTCAATGCACATGCTTCAGGGGAAATCAATTGCGGGTCCATGAATCCATATTCTTCTGTCAGCTCATTCCTCTCACAAATTTTATAAAGATACCTAATACAAAACATACATAAGTATACATTTTTAATAAATATAACACAGGGAAAAGGTGTTAAGACTTACATGGAAAAAATTTTCACCACGTTGATGCCCAACTTATCTCCAGCAACAAGCTCCATGATATTAGTTTTTATAATCCCCACACTTATTTCACGTCCACAAACATGAGCTTCCATTGGATACTCATAATAACCCAACAACAAATGTGAATATCTTGACAATCTGTCAAGACCATTTGAATCTGTATCTGATGTCATATCCATTTGTCTTTGTTGTTGTCTATACAGTATTTCTTTACCTTTGAAGTATTCCTGTAAACAAAATTGAAAAATATATTAGTTTTCAAATGATAAAACAACTTTAATAAAAAAATAAAATAAAATATATAACATTCATACCTCTATGGTAATGATTTTAAGAAGTCTGGATGGCCAAAATAAAAAATGGCCGATACTCTGTCCAACTGTCTCCACCTCATCTGTAGGTATTGGTACCCTAGCTGATCTATCTATAATATCCTGTACAGTGACCCTCTGATTCTCGACCTCTAATTGTTGATGATGAACTGTATCTCCTATACAATATACCCACCCATATGCTACTATATGATGTTGAGAATCATCAACATATAACTCCCAATATGTTGGAAGCTGCGGCGGAGGCGTAGGATAAAAAATGGGGTCCGCAGGCTGAGGTGGGGGAGTGGGAGCTACTGGTGGAGGTGGAGGATAAATAATGGGGTCTGTAGGGGGAGGTGGAGGAGTGGGAGCTGCAGTCTGAAATTGTCTTTGCATTTCTGCAAACATAGACTGCACTGACTCTCTAATCTTGTCCTCCATCGTCGCATTAATATTATGAACTTTAGCCTCCAAGGATTCTATTTTTTTATAAACCCCCTCAATGTTAGAAGTTGAAGAACGTGGAAACACTTTTCTTACCGATACACCTGCCGGATATCCTATTACACGACCAGGATGTTCGGGCCTTCCCAATGCTGCAAATAAAATATCTTCCTTCCCAGTAGCTGTAAATGTCCCCTCTAAACTCTGCTCCTTAAGAGAGTCCTGTATTAATTAATTGAACATTTCTGTAATGATTGAAATTATATGAAGAAAATAGATAACTTAAATAAATTAAATAGATATCTTACAATCCTCTCAGCTACGATTCTCGATTCTTCCGAAAGATATTGCCCTTTTTTTCCCTTCCGAGATCTCTTCCATTTTTCATGTCTAGATGGAGGGGATGGAGGGGCCACCTCTCCAAAGCTTTAAGACTCAGCTCTTAGTTGTTGAAATTTTTATGCCATCATTTGTTCTTCCAATAATGCATACCCTCCCCAAGATAAACTATGAGGGTATACATCTTTAGATTGGATCTCCTGATGAGCTTTCCTTGTTTGCTGTAATTTAAGAATAAGAAATCATTAACAAAACATTAATAAAATCATTTATATAAGAAAGTTTATAAAAGTTTACATTGCCCTTACCAGAAATGACTCTTTTCTTCTACTTTCAAAAAACTGTCTCCATGTGTCTTCATCTATAAAAGGATATATACGACATGGATTGTCATGACTCCTATGACCATAAATGAAATCAGATGAGAGGGTTGATTTGAAATCCCTCCATCTCCTGGCAGCCAACAATAAGCATTTCTTCCTGACTCCTCCAGTGTCAGGAATATCAAATGTCATCTGATAAAGAAGTGGTTAAACATATTATATATACTAGAAACATTAAAATAATGGTCAAACAATGACAAAAGATCTTACCAAAATCGTCTCCCACAATAGAGAGATAATCTCTTTATCCACACTTTTCCAATCATCATACAGAATGATTACTTTTCTCTTAGCCTGAGTTGCTACAAAACTCTTAAAATCTTTTGCGTTTGGACCTCTAGGAATATCATCATCATCAAACTCAATGACTATCCTCTGATCCTGCGTACATGCAAGTGATAATTTTGGTAAACATGTGCACCCACGTTTACCAACCTTTGAACTCTTTGTCGTAATAGGAGCATGTGAATGTTCATCCCCAGAGGTATGACCAGCAATATGCTCCTCTCTAGAATCATGTGGTTGATCATCTGAATGATCTGTCATTATCCTTCAAATCAAAAAAACAAACGTCAGTTCACAAATATACAAATTCAAATATTTTAATACTATTGTAATCAGAAAATAGAAAAGTGTACTAACTTACATAATAGTAAACATTGGTAATATGGTAAGAATGTTAAACAATGGTAAAGATGGCAAAGATGGTCAATATGGTAAAAATGGTAAAAATGGTAAACCTGGTAAACATGGTAAACATGGTAAAGTAATTGTCAGTGAACAAAAAAAATAGATATATAATTCATGTAATGGTTATAAACATGATAAAGTAAACTAAAAAAACTTAAAAAAAACCAAAACATATACTTATTTTGTTTTAAAACATGTTTTAATAAATAAAAAACTTACAATATCTAAAATTTATGGAAAAAATAAATGTAAACAAGAAATAGACATATGTTACCTTTAATTTTAGGAATGTACAAATGTATTGTTTTCCCAAATTCCTTCGTCATGATCGTTCCTTATGGCACAAACTATGTCTTCAACATGATCATCATTATGTTCTGTTAATCTTTCCATGGAAGTAGAGATCTCACATAAATCAGCATATTCATCAAGTTCATCCTCACCAACATATTGTTTTTTCCCTTGTAAAACAACATCCCACTACATATCTGATTGATCTACTACATAGAAAATTTGTTTTGCATGTGTTTCCATTATAAAAGAATCATCTTTGTCTTCCAATCTATTTAGATTAACAAGTGCCATTCCAAATTCATCGTGTCTGACACTGTTGTTACCGTTAAACCATTTACAGTTAAAAACGGGAACATTAATTTTAAGGTAATCAACCTCCCATATGTCTTCAATCACTCCATAATATGCACTTGATGCAGAAATTGGGTTTTTTTCCTTAGCACTCGAAAAATGCATTGCTTCTGCAAACACCAATACACCACTATTATGAACTGCACTTCTGTTGTCCTAAGCTTTCGTATGAAATGTATAACCATTAATGTCATAACCAGACCATGTTATCACATTTAAACATAGACCAACCACTATCCATTTTAATGTCTCTGATACATCTGATCTACCAAGAAAAGTCTTTTTAATCCATGATAAAAAAGTTTTGTTGTGCTCATTCAGAATCCACATTTCTTTCTGCTTTGGATGACATTGTTTCAACTCATTAATATGCAATGTGATATACGGTTGAGCATCAGCTATGTTATTCAAGATGTATGATTCTAACTTCTTCATCTGTTCAGCTGACAATGATTTGACTTTCAAGCCGTGAATCCCCTTTCCCTCATTATTAACTCGTTCATGGTGAGATGGAGGCAAACCTATGTGTTGCGCCGCAGCCAAGTAGCTCGTACAAAACTCTGCTACCTCCTCAGAAATATACTTTTCAATAATGGAGGCTTCAGGTCGATATATATTTTTAGCATACCCCTTTAATATTTTCATATACCTTTCAAAAGGATACATCCAACGAAGATATACAGGTCCACAAAGTTTTATTTCTCGAACCATATGAATCATTAAATGCACCATTATATCAAAAAAAGATGGAGGAAAATACATTTCCAATTGAAAAAGTATAAAAATTTCATCCTTTTCCAAAATGTTCAAAGCATTCACATCAATCGCCTTGTTACAAATTGAATTGAAAAAATAACACAACTTCATTATAGTCTTTCTAAAACGAATGGGAAATATTCCATGCAATGCAACTGGTAGAATTTGTTGCATCATGATGTGAAAATCATGTGATTTCATACCTATCAAATTCAAGTCCTTCAATGAGACAAAATTTTTTACATTAGAAGAATAACATTGAGGCACTTTGGTATCATGAAGACACTGACAGAAGCTAATTTGCTCCCTCTTCGATAATGTATGACAAGCCGGGGGAAGAAATGTTCGTCTTCCTTTAAGAGTGGGAGATAACTCTAAACGTATTCCCATTGATAGTAAGTCTAATCTTGCATTCAACCCATCATTAGTCTTTCCTTTAATATCTAACAATGTTCCAATCAAAGAATCACAGATATTCTTCTCCATGTGCATGACATCAATATTATGTTTAACTTCATGATACCTCCAATATGGTAACTCAAAAAAAATTGACCTTTTCTTCCAAATATGTCTATCATTACCAGATTTCTGTGTCTTTACCAATATCACGTCAAGGTTTTTCACCCTCTCAAAATACAGATCAGGGGATAAAGGTTTTGGAGCAGTATCAAATTATTGTGAGCCATTGAATGCCTTTTTTAGTCTTCTATAAGGGTTCTCCATAGGCAAAAACTTTCGATGACCGATGTACACTGTTTTCCTCCCATGATGCAATTGACAATATGACGTCTGTTGTTCGCAAATTGGACATGCTTTATGCCCTTTAACACTATATCCAGACAAATTTCCATACGCTGGGAAGTCATTTATAGTGAACAGAAGCACTGCATGCAGTTGAAAATATTCCATTTTATAAGAATCATACACCCTAATACCATCAGCCCATAACAGTTTCCAATCATCAATCAACGGTGACAAGTAAGCATCAATATCATTACCGGGTTTCTTTGGACCAGAGATCATTGTACACAACATGACATATTTGCGCTTTATACAAACTTCAGGAGAGAGGTTGTAAATTACCAATAAAACAGGCCATGAACTATGTGTGCTACTGAGTGTTCGGTATGGATTCATTCTATCTGTGCACAACCCTAGTCTGAGATTTCTAATTTTATTTCCAAATGTAGAATACTGCGCATCAATTTTCTTCCATTATGGAAAATCAGCTGGATGATGTATTTTTCCATCACATACCCGCTCTTCAGAATGCCATCTTAACCTTTTTGCATCATGTGAATTAGCAAATAAACGTTTGAAACGATTAATTATAGGAAGATACCAAAATACCTTTGAAGGGAGCTTTGTAATCTCTACACCAGCTTGTGATTTTTCTTTCACCTTATACCGTGATGTCCCATATTTAGGACACTCTGACAGAAATTCATATTCCTTCCTATATATAATGCAGTAATTCGGACAAGCATGCATTTTCTTGTATCCCAATCCCATCGGACATAATATTTTCTTGGCTTTGTAATGTGAATTTGGAAGATCGTTATCTTCTGGAAGAATGTATTTCATCAATTGTAGCAGCTTTGTAAAACTTCTATCACTCCATCCATGTTTCGCCTTCAGGTTAATCATTCTTAACACCACCGAAAAAACCGTAAAATCTGTACAACCATGATATAATGGTTTTTCAGCATCACCATATAGACGCGAAACTGTCGGTTCTATCTCAATTTGTTCTGCTACAATATCGCGAATCATTTCTTCAATTCCACTGGAGTTATCATCTTGCGAATCATCATCATCAGTGACATTCCGTCCAGTTTCACCATGCCAAATCCAAGGGCTGTAACTTGGATTAAAACCATGACAAATCAGATGATCTTTCATCACTCTACTTTTCAACTTCTTCATATTCAAACATTTCAGGCATGGACAGAAAAAAATGTCACCACTTGGAACATTTCGTTTTGCAAATTCCAAAAAGGCATCAAAACCTTCCTCAAATTCATTGCTCATTTGATGTTCTGTAATCCAACTTCGACTCATTATTACCTATAACAAATATCAACAAAAAATATATATTTTTAAGATAAGACAAATATATGTTTATATGAAAAAATCATAATTTTAATGTAAAACAATTTAAAATATAAAACAAATCTATGGGTATTTAAAAAAATATGATTGAATATTAATTTTTAAAACAAAATATAGTTAGATATAACAGTTTTAAATTTCATTGAATCAAAGAAAACCATGACGCCTACATAGTTGACAGAAAATTGGAGAAAATGGAGTAAACCTGAGAATCACCCCCACCCCCCGGACAACCCCCAAAACCCTCTGGACAGGCCCCCACCCCCTTGGACAACCCCCCACACCCACCCACCCCCTTGGACTACCCCTGGACACCCCCCAACCCTCCGGAAAGCCCCCCACCCATCTAGACAGCACCCCCACCCCTCCTGGACACCACCCCCACCCCTACCCATTGAAAACCCCCCTGGACACCCCCCAACACTCTAGACAGCCCCCACCTCACCGGACAACCCCCAAAACCCTATGGACAGGCCCCCACCCATGTAGACAGCCACTCACACCCACCCACCCCCTTGGACACCCCCTCAGACACCACCCGTTTCCAAATCTTTGATATAACATATTTTTTTTTAAAAATGTTTCATGAAATATGATGAAGTGTCCAATCGTATTTTTTATGAAATTTTTCTTACTAGAAAGGGTCTTAGTATTGGATAGAATAGTAAATAAAGTGGCATAAAACAGCAATATAATCCTAAAAAATGCATATAATCCAGCATAAATATTTGAATAAATATGTTTGTAATCAACCATCAAATCCAAAAGGTGTATGAGAGAATAATTAGAGAAAAACTTGGCAATGAGAGATCATAGTCATTAAGGGGGATGGTGTCAAAGGGAAAAAAATCAAATGAACCGAGACCACTTTATGAAGTAATCCATGAAAAAGAAAAACCTACATCAAATAAACTCATTATGTCCACACATTATGTCCACACATTAACATGTGTGAAAAAATATTATTCCCATGCCATTTTGAACAAACTCATTATATCCACACCTTACTATCTTATGAGATATAAAACAAAATCAATGAAGTGGATGATGATATATGACCCCAGCCATCAACATCCATATGTATGTGTGATATATAAAATCAATAATCATTATATCACAAAGAATACATGAAAAAATGGGTTTAATATCCATTTAAAATGGAATCATATAAATAAAAATTTGATAATTCAATCAATAAACATGATAATCCCATGTAATATAAATGGGTTCCAAATGATACTAAATAAATTTCTTGGTAGATACCATTCAATGATTATATGGTACTGAAACAATATAAATAATGAGTATATAGTTTAGTCAATAATTTTCTCAATCATTTTATCTATGATATCTTGTTGAACACCCTTCAATCAAAGTAATAGAAAACATGGTATTCAAAAATGAATGGAATAAGAATAATTTTGTTTTTTATTCATAGTGGATAGCTAGGAAATAAAAATCCAGTGATGGATCACTCCTATAATAGAAAATAAAATTTCATAATTCATACATAGAAATTATTTTATTCATAGTGGATGGTTAGGAAATAAAAATCCAACGATATTAAAAAAGATGTAATAGGGTTTGAAATGGAAGAATCTAACCTAGTTTAAACAAAAGAATCAAAAAACATAATTATAGATTATCCGTGAAAAAAAACGAACGAAATAAATTCGTGGAAGGCTTACTTGAGTGTGGCAAGTTGAGATGATAGATCCGAGAGGAGTAAAGAAGATAAACGATGAAGCCAAAATGAGTTTAACGCAGGTCGATCGACGAGCCGATTAGGGTTTACCGCATGAGAGAGACGAGCAGGCGGACTGTCAATAAAAAAATCGTAAATGACAGTCCACGGGGCTTTAATTTTTTAAATGTTTTATAACGTTAGTTATTATATAACCGACGTTATAAACTATTTTTTAAATTTATAACGTCGGTTTTAAAATAAACGACGTAAAAAAATCCCCGCGCTTTGGTTTTTTACGTCGGTTATTTTATAACCGACGTAAAAAATGAGTTATCTACGCGATTTTTACGTCGGTTATAAAATAACCGACGTAAAAAACCAAAGCTCTAGGGTTTTTTTACGTCGGTTATTTTATGACCGACGTAAAAAACCCGTAGATAACTCGTTTTTTACGTCGGTTATTTTATAACAGACGTAAAAAACCCCTAGCGCTTTGGTTTTTTACGTCGGTTATTTTATAACCGACGTAAAAAATGCGTAGATAACTCTTTTTTTACGTCGGTTATAAAATAACCGACTTAAAAAACCAAAGCGTGGGGGGTTTTTTACATCGGTTATTTGATAACCGACGTAAAAAACCAAAGCGTGGAGGGTTTTTTATGTCGGTTTTAAAATAACCGACATAAAAAACCCGTAGATAACTCGTTTTTTACGTCGGTTATCAAATAACCGACGTAAAAAACCCCCGCGCTTTGGTTTTTTACGTCTGTTAATTTATAACCGACGTAAAAACCAAAAACACGCGATTTGTAATGTCGGTTATTAAAATAACCGACGTTAAAAATATACTCACCGCATTTGTTACGTCGGTTATAAAATAACCGACGTAAAAAACCACATTTCACAGATTATCACGTCGGTTATATATAACCGACGTCAAAAATAGTGACGTAAATAACGTTTTCTGCACTAGTGCATGTTCTTTCATTTCCTGCCATTAACTACAAAAAGAAAGTACAATTAGGGGCTTGAATACTTAGCCAATAATCATGAAAAGGAACTTAAAGCTTATAAGGATAACTTGTAGAAGGAAAGTTTACCCTAACCTGTGATCCCCTTGGTTCCCATCTTGGTTATCCATGATCATATATTCTTATGTGAATCTTTATTTTATTTTATCTTTGTTCCTTTAACAATGGTTCATAGTAAGCTTATGAATTTACCAAAGCATATCCCTCGGGAGTGTCGTAACCAAGAGTACAGCAAGACCCGTTGTCGTGTACCAGTTCCTATTTGAGTCTAGCTCAAAGTGGTGTTTTCGAGTTTTACCCCTATGTACATCTGTGCCAGAGCCACCTCTACCTGCTCGTATCCATACAGGGATGTATTTTCTTGTCAACCCATTACTCAATACTCACCAAAATACCAGGAAGATTTCCTATATATAAACTTTTCTATAGGCTTCTTCCTAAAGTTTTCATATCCTAATTTCCACAAATAACTAAACAATCCTTTGATACCAACTATAGCATCCCCGCTTTTTATCACATAATCTTTCATTACATTATACAAAACTAAGGATCTTTAAGGTTTAGTGTCTTCAAAACCAGAAAATTAATACATGAAACAAAAAAAAAATCTTCTTAAACACTTAAAAGGCTTCTCCTTATGTTCATCCTTGGTTCATTACTGCATCTCATAACCTGGGGAACATACATCAAGAGAAAGGGTGAGCAAAAGGCCAAGAAAGGGAAACAAGAGAAACATTTTACATGTGAACTTGAGATACTTCAATAAGGTCATGAAAAGAACTTTAAGGCATGAGAAAGAAATAATGAGATATATCATAATAAAAATAACATTTTTCATAACTTGAAGATGTGGCTACAACATTTAATATTGACAGTAATTTCATTTCACTAAGGTCTATCCCCAAGGTTTCATTAAAAATTACCAAGGTTATTCACCAAGGTATCAGTCTAAAAGGTCATCTCTAGAGATTAAGTCTTTACCCAATGCATTGGAGCGCTATCTGGGCGCACCCTTGACATGTCTTTATTATCATGTGAGACACATATATCATCATAAATCATTTCATAAACAACCCATATAGCATAAAATAAATGGGTTTCATTTCATAATCATAACGTTTTAAAAACTTCTTTAAGGACATGATCTTTATGTCACTTTAAACCCACGGAAAAGGGAAAGCGGGTTTCATGTATGTAAATCCCAGAATTTAAAATAAAACATTTTGATATATATGTGAATACCCCTGTAGAAATAAGAGCTTTGAGTATTCAATTAATAACATAAAATAATTTTGAGATAAAGAGGGAGGCATTTTGAGACGAAAACTATGCAGCATAACGTCTATGATACATGGTTTTAGAAAACATTGAAAAGAGAGGTGACATGGGTCACGCACTCAAAAATGATACATAAAACAGTAGGGGAAAAGAATATAATGTATTTAAGAACATGGTAATGAAATTTGAATGATATACCATATGAAATGAAGAACTTGAAAGGAAGGAAAAAAAATAAGATTTTTCTTATGAGAATTCGGCAGCCTAACGATGTCACTTAAAACTTCCAAAAATGGATTGACGAGATCAAATAGGGTCTCTCATAATATGAACATAAATGATAAGTATGATAGATATAGAGATCATACCCCAACATAATAAAAATGAACTTGAAAGACTTGACATGAAAATAGATCTTGAAACGAGAAGGGTGAAAGAACCACTTAAAAATTTGGCAGCCTAACTGCGCCACTTAAAACATCAAAATACTGAATTAAAGAGATAAAATGGGGTCTCTAATCATATGAAATTAAAATATTAGTATGATAAATTTAGAGATCATACCCCGACATGATAAAAAGGAACTTTCAAGACTTGACATGAAATTAGAACTTTGAAAAAGTAGATAGGTGAAAGAACCACTTAAAAATTCGACAGCCTAACGGCGCCACTTAAAACATCAAAATACTGAATTGAAGAGATCAAATGGGGTATCTCATCATATGATAATAAAAGATCATTATGATAAATTTAGAGATCATACCCCAACATAATAAAAAGTAACTTGAAATACATTACATGAAAATAGATCTTGAAAAATGAGAAGGGAGAAAGAATCTGTTACAAAAATTTCGGCAGCCTAACGGCGCCACTTAAAACATCATAAAATGAAATAATGAGAGTAAGAGGGGATATCTCATTATATGAAAATGAAAAGGGCAGTAAGGGGAATATTAAATAACCTCCTCCAACATAAGAACATGGAGCATCAAAGAAATGACATAAAAGAGATCACTTGAAAAGAAAGAGAGGGGTCAGATCCCTTACCTTAAAATGTAACTCTTAAAACTCAATGGTTTGGAACTTGAGGGCTTGGGGGCACCTTGGGAGGATTCCTTGGGAGGTAATGAGACCAGAACTTCGTTGGGGGAGAGTGGGGAGTCGAAATGGATGAGAGGATGGCTTGGTATTTATAGGGGAAGTGAGGGGACAAAGCATTAATGGCCAAGGGACACCTCAAAAGTGGTTTTCTCAAAAGCATGGGCTCTCCCATGGTATTTCCCATGGAGTTAGGCCACATGGGGCCCCCAAACAATAATTCATCACCTTTGGTCGGCCAACCCATAAAATATCTCATTACATCATCATGACACAGTTATGATTTCATTAAACATACCGAAACCCTAAAACTGCTTTTTTTACTATTCCCTGAAAATTCAACTTTCTCAGAAAAATACCAAAATTTCAAATTAACCAAATATCAATGCTCTGATTTCAAAAATGAACTCAATTTTATAAAAATAATTTTTTAAATATTTTTAATTTAATTTTTAAATAAATACACTATTCACTGAAAATTCATTTTTTCAGAAAAAACCCCAAAAATTACCTTAACATAATATCGATGCTCTGAGTTCAAAAATGAAATCAATTTTATAAAAATAATTTTCTAAATATTTTTAATTTAATTTTTAATTAAAAAACACTATTCACATGAAAAAACTAATACTTGAATAATAATTTATGAAACCGTTATTTAACCATTTTATTGAATCAAATTACTTAATCATGGTGTCTAAATTATATTAAAACTTTATTTAAGTGAGATTACAAATCCATTTGGTCACATTACTAATCCTAAGCGTAAAATCACTATTCATAATTTACTATTAATCAAAAATTAAGTTGATCTTATTAGAATCTAAATTTCATACTGAACATAATTATAGAAGACCATTTTTTGAAAATAATTACACATTTTTAATTATTAAAGGTTTACATAAACATTTTTAAAATATCATTTTTCTAAAATTCATCAAAAATATGCATACTATATTTATCCGGTCATTTGAAAATTCATAAACTTCATCATAAGAAGAAATCCCAATTTCTATTTAAAACAAAGGATTACACAAGGCAGTTACGGTCTCCTTACATAGCCCCTTATCACACCAGCATAGGACCTAAGTGTAAGGTGTGCTAAGGTGAGAGAATCTGAGGGAGGCTTGGCCAACATCGTACAAGTAGTAATTTCTATCATTTTGAACTTCTCGCAAAGGCGATTCCGTTCTAGCTTCACACGATGAAGTTCGGCTTGGGTTTGGTCTAGAGCAAAGCCCAGTGGTGCTACGTCCTTCCCAAGTTCTGTTAGATGGGCTTTGATTGGTCTAAGACTACTGGGTGAGGCCATCAAATCTTCTTTCTATAATAATTAACCAAGATTACTTGTATTTAGAGACAATAATCGAAACGTTTTGTTTACAGTGGTCATATTGACCAATGGTCATATAACAGTCAAAACCCAACAGTCTCATTTTAATTATACTCATGTTATCAAATGAAACATTTTTGTTGAGTATAAAAATAAAATAAAATAACACATAAAATTAGGAAACAATATTTATTCAAAATTTCGGGTCGTTACAAACCATTTAAATTTTTTGTTCATTATTATATTAGTGATTGTGTGTGTTTTTATAATGATTCCAAATCACTCTAACCATTTTATAAGGTTTTAAGTAAATGTAAAAATTAAAAAATAATATAGATAAAAAATTTAACCCCCTTTCAGTGATCTCACTGATTCCATGGGTGGATTTTGAAGTGGTAATAGAGTAAGGATCCATTTGTTGGATTACATTAGTTTTAAGGTTGAAGAAAAGATGTTTCTCTATAGTTCAAGACCCAATCAATCAATTCTTTTTTTTGAATAATAGAGAAACAAAATTCAATGAATAGTAAGTTAATTCCCACATTATATGGGAATAATTATTTGATCTAGAAGGATTATATTTTTATTTATATTCTTTCATTAATATTATATGTTTTGGAGGTTGTAATTAAGATATTTAATCAATTTGTTGATTTGATGAAAAAATGGTATAAATAATATTAAAAATGATTGGGATTTTCAATATTACAAATTGTATCCTTTATTAGAGATATTGATTATAAAATTAAAAGAAATAAATATTGATATATTAATATTGGGAAAAATAAAAAACTTTTATGAAGGTAATACAAATGTGACCTGGGAAATTTTTTTTTGAAGATTGAAAAATGAAGAAATAAATATGAAGGATGATGAATCTATAGATGAAATTTTCTTAAGGGTCAATAAAATAGTCAACACTACTAGATTCCTTAGTGAGAAGTTAGATAATTGAAATGTGGTCATGAATATAGTATGAATTTTTTGTATAGGATTGATTCCATAGTATTATCTCTTTATGATAAGGATCTAGGAACACATCCTCTTGATTAATTATATAGTATTTTAATATCCTATGCTGTTAGAAGGAAAATTTCAGAAAAAACATTGGTAAGTATGAAAGGGAAATCTATTTCAAATCCTCAAATAAAAAGAAAGGAAATAAAGAAGTAGAAGATGGTGAAGATGGATTTTATAACTCAAATGATAAATTGGATGAAAATATTAACAATTTGTTTTCTATTACCTGTATAAAAATTATAAAATTCATGGGAATGTATAAAGGGAAGAATATACTAAAATAGAGTAGTGGATATAGGAAATTCTTAAAAAAACATTCCAATATAAAAAGAATAAGAATACAACGATGAAGATGATGAAAGACTATTAAAACTCTTAAAGGAGAAGGAAAAAAAGTTAATTTTACTTCAAGACGAAATGGTATGGATTTATATAAATATAGGAAGATAAATTTCCTATGAAAATGTGAATAAAGTTTAACTAGTGATAAAGAATGTAATGAACTGATTCTAATATATTGAAATTACCCTTTTAAATATATAAATGTTTCAAATTAGGTAATATATATAATAAAATCTAAAATCATTATATCTTTTATTTAGAGCGTAAATTTTTTATAATATTACCATTTGGATAAAAAAATCTATCTTTTGGTACATATATATTATGTAAATATTTCCATCTTTAAAATGAATTTTAAAAAAATGAAATTTACTGTGTTTTAATAAATTATATATAAAAATAATTTTATTTACTTATATAATCTGAATATAAAAAAATGAATATCATTTTCCAATTCATCATGTTAAAATGATAATAATTTTTTTTTATTTTTTGGAAGAAAATATTTTTTTGGAGAATAGTGAAAAATATTGACAACATAAATACTATAAATTTTATGAAATTATTTCATGAATGATTTTGAATATCTTTTTAATATAGAATTTATAATTAATAATGTTAATATAATTACATTAAAATACTATGTGGATTTATATAACCCATTATTATCATTTTAGAAACATCAGTTGATATTTTAAAGAAAACCGTTTTTCATATAATTCACTTAATAAAATTTTCACATGATGGAATTAGGTTTCTAGATTAATTTAATGTAAATTAAATATTATTCGAATGATAATAATAATTTTAATTTCATAAAAATTAATAATTTTGATAATTTTATCCTAAAAGTAAATCTTATTCATAAAAATATTTTTTTTTTCTAAAAATAGGTTTTTACGCGTTATATGCACTAATACTAAGATTTAATTATCTTACCCTTATAAATTTCATTTTATAAAATAAAAAAAATTCATAAATCAAAATTTATAAATTATTTAATAATATCTATTTTAATTTTCACCATTAAAATTAATTTCAAAGGTTGAAAGTAGAGCTACTATAGTAAGGGATAATTATGGTTATAGTGGTTCAACATTGTGAATGTTACTAAAACATGTGGAAAATAATTGTGTTATTAGATGGTGAATGGTGGATAAGACTTATATATTTCTCCACACCATTATTTTCTATTTTTGGAGACTTTTTTCTTTGACTAAAGGGGTAATATATTTTATAAATAATAAGTTTTTACAACTATTCCGTTTTCTTAACGTATAAAAGGATACGAAATCCTACCCATTTATCCATCAAAACCTTTTTCATAACTAAAAAACTTATTTAGTCTCCCCTAAACATCCATCCCATTCCTGTTAATCCTTTTTTCTCAATAAAATACCATGCTATGGAGTCTTAAGGACTTACCTAAGGGAGAACATTCAAAGGAATGGTGATACTCTCAACCTAACTTTTCTAAATTGTCTTCTTTATCTACACCCCTAAAGTTAAATCTATAAGAGAAGGAATTAAAAATCCACCATTTAAAAAAATGAAATTCCATTATACCAATTTAATATTCATTTTACAATTTCTTCCAAAATACTTGACAAAAATGAAAAATGTCATCATGTGTGTGCTTAATTCCACCTATTTGAACAACATGTTTAGGTTTCCATGACCACATAACATGGATATAATTAAAAATATAATTATTATGTAAAATAATATTTTTAAACTATTAATATTTCATAATGATAATATATTACTCTGTATAAGTAATAAAAATAAAAAATGTCATAATGATTTTAACCGCCGTAATTGTACTTTTCAAGGAACCTTTCTTAATTAGTATATTTCTTGGATAACCTTTGAAACTGTATAATAATTTTCATAATGAAATAATATAGGGAATAAAACAACATAATTATATATAACATTATTTCATTTTATAACACCTTTGACCATAGTCAAAAAATAGATTGTGTTGCAAAGTAAATAACCAAACAACCCCAAGTGACCAATGCAAGAAGAAACTATATTAAAATAAATTAAAAAATATAATAAAAAGACCTTATAAAATTAAATATAGATAAATAATGTTCTTAATATATATTTCATTGGATTAATTTTATTATTTTTTATTTTAATTTCAAGTGAACATCACTTTAGGACACATGGTAATAGATCTTCCAAACTACACTCAATACTTTTCTATTGCACGTTATCTTTATTTTTCTTTATTTTACACAATCTAATGCAAATTAAATTATTCTTATTTTGTATATAAATCCATTAAAAATATACCATGAAAAATTTCCTTTTCATTTCTATGGATATATATTTTTTATTTCACTTTGAAATTTTCACTTTTAGATAAACATGATTTTATTTAACATTCATATTTCATGTCTTATATCAATAATCACTAATATAAAATGTTTTTAAACTATTAATATCTTTAAAATGATGATTATTTTATAGATAAAACTATTTTATCTATTTTAATTTTAATGAAAAAATAGACCCCTTAATTCTTCAAATGATAATTTAGTTATTTCAAAAAACTCCACCGACATAGTTTTTTTTCATCTTCAAATTATTTTCTTGATATTTTTACATTAAAACACCATGTGAAAGAATAAAAAAAATTCAATTTTAATGGTTTAACTTAATTTAATTAATTATTCTCATAGAAATCCTTATTATTTATACATTTTTTATTCCATTAATCAATGTTACGGAACCCACGTTTTTCTCATGGGTATGATCATGATTATGGTTTATGTATTGTTTCTTTTTTTCCCATAAGTAACACACATATTTAATTTTCATTATTTTATGGTTGGTCATATAATTATTTATCCCTTAAATATATTGGTTAATAATTTATACCACATGAAATGTTATGTACATGATTACGGAGTGAACCTAATACACCATGTGGTTTTGTCCACTATATTTATGGAAATGAGGAGTGAACAAAATCCACCATATCACACTGTCTACTATATGATAATAGTTTTTCAAGGTAACCTTGAAATATATTTATTACATCATGTCTTACATTGTTTCCACATATTACACGATTCCATGATTTTAGGATTCAATTTTTATAAGACGTATTTTATTACTTATGATCATTCCCTTTATGATATCATGTTTTTACTATTAACTGTAATGTTATGTTTTTACCATGTTTATTCCCTTTATTGAATTTTTATCTCACACTTTTCATTTTTTATTTCCCAAGGGTATCCTATGTATCTTTAAAATATACACGTGGGTTAGATTTTATTTGTGTAATTTTAAATAAAAATATTGTTTTTATGCTTATGATAATGTATGTATGCATATAATCTTCTCAGGACACTAAACCTCTATATCCTCAGCATGTATTTATAGGAATGTATGTTATAAACCATGAAATAATATATGGTTAAGGATTTTGTCCACATAATCTCTATCAGAGTAAGGTCTAGTTATTTTTAGAGATTATCATGAGTGAAACATATTGAAACCCCTTCAGATAAGTCTAAGATATAAGACTATGTATAGAATAAAATCTAAAAATTTGGAAATGAAACACTTGTGAGTGGTTTTCAATGAAATTAAATCTCTATATGGATATTGGGAAGTGGATGCTGGATCTATAATAGTTTTATGTAGGATTCATAACCCTGAAGATGGTGTGTTGGGTACAAACTCAACCATTATCTAGTGCTTGATAAAGAGACCAAACTGCACACCTAGAGAGAAAAACCTATAGAATATTCTTTGGTTAATCATTTACTCTTTTAAACTAATTTTGAAGGACATGAACAGTTTTATTTATGTAATATAATTGAGTTATAATACTTAATATGAAATTAATAATGGATAATATAAATTAAAACTTAATTATTCATAAATCAGGTTCATCACACCATGTATGATTTACTTCTTCAATGTTTATGCTTCAAATTTTATACATGAATTATTCAATGTATTAAAATCCTTAACATTGCTTAATTTTATAAAATTATGGGATTTGGGAGGAATTTTGTTAATGATACGTGTAATGGAAAATGTGATTACTATTTAAAATAAATTAAAAGAATGGTGTGAGTAGAAGCATAGAACATCATGGAAGTATATGAAAAAATGATGCATGTTGTGAATAAAAACATGAATCACATGGAAAAAACATTAACAGAGAAATTTATTATTGAATCCATTAGGAGTTATAATCCTTCCAATTTTAGTGGGTCTTTAGATATCTTAATCCCTAAGAAATTTATTTACTCCATTGAGAATATATTTACTATCCCTCAATACTTTGAGATAGAGAAGGGATTTGTAGATGTTTTCCTCCTTGAGGAAGAAGCTGATTTGTAACATCCAAAGTGAATAAAGAATATAGAATTTTCATATTTATTAATATTTGTGAATTAAATATTAATTTTACTTTAAAAGGAATGCCATGTTAGATGGAGTACCCGATACACAACAATGGGTTTTTTGAAATCTTACATTACACACAACGTTAAGTTATCCAAAAAATAATATAATAATATTATTATTTTAAATGGTAGTTAATGAATATCCATTTTATTTAAGGGATTGAAAATGAATAACTATAATATGATTATACATGTTTGTTAAATGTTTTTACATTTAACCAATAAAACTTAGAAGCTTAAAATGTGAATGAATCCAATTTTAAGGATAAACACTCTAATATTCTTTAAAAGAACGATTTACCACCTTTTGATGGAGAACCATTTTTAAATCTATATTTTTTCACTTTTATATGTTCTATTTGAAAAAAATATTCTTCTTTATAATCGGGACATCAAAATTTACTTTGGATGAAATTTTTCTATGTTTCTGATAATGTTCATTTTTTAATAAAAAGTGAAACATATTGCATTTTAAATCAAAACTGCCTTTTAATATAATTTATTTATATATATAGAATATTATTTTATTTGGTTTTAAAGTGTAATTAGATTATATTTTTACCATTTAATCAAATTCTGGTCATTTTAAGTAATTTCACTCTTAAATTGAACATAAAAAAGTGTCAACCTTTTGATAGATATTATTTCTTAAAATAACACTTTTTTGTTTTGACAATGAAAATTAATTTTAAATTAATTTCTTCCACTTATGTGTTTTTAATTTTAAAAAATTGATTCCATATTTGGAATAATGAGGTCCAAATTGTGTGACTAGGTAACTTTTATTTTTAGACATTATGAATATTTACATAAGTAAATATTTTATTTACCATGGTTAAAAGGTAAATATGGTAATTAATTTTAAAGAAATAATATTATAATAATATTAAATTACCCAAAAATGTGTCCTAATATTATTTGATGATACATTTCTGACCATTTATATCCTTGGGTCGATTTTGGGACCCCATGGAGCCACATAGGAGTGATAATGACACTTTATTTTAATTAATTTAAAGTAAAGACTAAACTTACAGAAACATATATATTTTAGTAAATGAATTTTTACATGGGGTTATATAAGTTATATCTTCGACAATAAATATTAATTTTAAAGTTAAAAGTATTTCCTACATCATGTTAGTCCATTTATAATTTATAGACATCAAATAAATAAAATTATTTATGACACAATGATGATGCAATTATTACCTTATTAATGAATGATTTAAATAAATGAGATTATAAAAATTAACAAAAAAATCCAAAACCTGTCCAATTGTTTTTGGATGATTTTATTTATAAAAAAATTAATATTATTTTAGAATTTAATGTGTTTTGGACCTTTTGAAACTAAAAATAAGTTTATAATAAAAAAATACTTTCAGACTTTCCTAAAGAGCCCCACCCCCCCATATAAAAAACCATCACCTCTATCCCATTAATCACACCTCTCAAGCCCCTTGTCTCATCCTAACTCTACCCAATTATGTTCCCTACATCCATCTATTCCTCCTACAATCCTTCTCCTAGGTAGAAGGAAATTCAAGTAAACCTTTTTGTTCAAACCAAAGGGAGGTACCTGATTTAAAGGTAACGTCTTCTCTTAAGTTCTTTTCTATTATTTTACATCTCTAGCCAACTAAACTCTATTTATTAATCTATTTAAAAAAACATTATACTAAATATAATTGTTTTTTTATGATAAGGATTAGAACTAAACTTACACACACCTCCATCTAATGGATACAAACATACTGTTTCTATGGATGGTGAACTACTGCCTCACGAAACGATGATTGCTCAATATTATTCTAAAACCTATCTTGGTGACCATTATAATGGAACTTTTATTATATAAAATATTTATTTTATTTTATCAACATTATTCTGTAATTCTCATTTAGAACATACCTTTATGCTTTTCATGTTGTATAAATATGATAATTTCATTTGAGGAAGTGTAGATTACCACCCCCTCAAAGTGATATGACTAATTCATACCATACATGGACCGTATAAATGATAGTGTTAATGAAATTATTTAATGTATATAAAATATGATATTATATTGGAATTATAATATACCTATGTATCATTATGTTTTCATCTATTTAAAAATGAAAAAAATAAATTAAAGTAGCGTTCATGCGTACGTACGACTTACCGTCTCCATGAACGTGCATTTCATTTATTATGTCCAAATGTTATGGAATATTATAAATACATATATACTGGATATATATGATATATATGATATCTAAATCATGAATATAATTCTTGAGATAATGTAATTTTGACAACATGGACAAATTGAAATTATAACAAGTTCATTTTTAACTCAAATTCTAAACATCGACAAAATATCCGATATGAACTCCAATAATTAAATAATTGTTATTTAAAGGTAATAAGTGATATAAAAGGAATAATAAACTTGAAAAAGGTTTTTAATAAAGTATTAATAAACTTATGTTTATTATTCCAGAATAACAAGGAACAAAGGAGTCAAGTCGGACACACGGTAAGGGGTTTTCATCTCACTTTTTATTCCAATGTGATCCATGCTATATTTTCCACTATTTCCTTTTGTGTGGTGTATGTAATACCCATGATTGTATTATTTATGTAATATAATTTAATTTATGAGTATTTACATCTTCATTGTATGATACTTCTTTCACGTGGTGTATGTTTCGTAAGTTACCAAATCGATAAGGTAACTTTTTAACCCAATTTACATTCCTTGGGTTAATCTTCTAATTCTTAATTATATCATGCCATGTTTATGTGTGGAATAACTGTTTATTTATTTATATTGAAATTTACACTCCCCTTTGTGTGGATAAACTTTTGATACACATAATAACTCCATTTATAAATTCTCATGTCATTGATATGAACTTGATAAGGGTAATCTTAACTCAATTTCCATTCATTGAGTTAAACATCCAAGTCATTGGTTTTGTTTTAAAAAAAACATGTGTGATTGTACTCTACTTTATTTACACTGAATATTCAATCATATTGAGTGTATTTATATTTTTCACACATTATTATGTAATTGATTTATCCTTAATCTAAGGAAACAGTTTTTATAAAGGATTTCGTCTCAATTTACATTCCATTGATACTTCATTGTTTTTATGAACCAATTCACTTTTATATGGTGTTAATACTGTCCTTTGTAATATTGTATAATTAATCCATTTTTTAATGATATTATAATGTTTTGATTAATTTTATTACTCAATTATTTGTATTCAAGCATCTCTCATTTGGTTAGGAACTCTTTAACTTAAATATCATTTTAAATGTTTTAAAGATTTATTCTTCTAAATATTTCTCATTAATGTTCATGTTTTAAAAATGGGTTTATGGATTTATTTATATGGATGTGACTATTTTTAAATTAAAATTTCTTTCAAATAATTCAATGTGGTATGGGACATTTTTATTCAAAAATATATTTATTAAATGTTTTAAATGGTTTTGAAAATGGTTTGATAATGCATTGATTATGTCAATATCTTGAAATGGTATATTGTGATTGCAATGTGGAAATGTTATATTTCATTTATTCTTGTTTTATGTGTTATGAATATGTTATGGTTATTGGGTATTGTTTACATATATGGGTGGTTCCATGATAAACCTAGGCCAGGTGAGCCCGAGATATCTCTCTAATGCATTGGGTAACGTGAAAGAGGTAAACACTAATATTTCTCCTGAGAGATTTAGGGAATATACTATGAGGGATATTCCAAATGTAACTCCCTACGTAGCTATGAAAGCTATAATGTAAGTATGTTATATATGTCATAATTTACCTTTATGATTTATGATTTATTTGTGTTATTCATAAATATTATGATTTCATAAGTTATGATATGATTGAAAAGTATGGTTTCATTGATTTTTATTTATTGATGGGCTAATGTTTTCATTCCTTATTTTATAGCCCTTACTGAGCTTTTTATGATCATCCCATGTTTTGAAATGTTTTTCACAGGACATAAATATTAATAGAGTTATAGTTGGGATCAAGGAAAAATCACATTGTCTAAAACATGGAATTAGACATGTTTTTTTAGAGTTTTTATTTTATTAAAAAAATTTAAACTAAGTAGAAGTGTCTACTTTGTTATTTTTGAGATGTAATGTAATCATTATGGCCTATTTATCTAAATGTCTAAACCTGAAAATATCCTCAATGTGAATTCTTGATTTAACTCAAGATTAAGTAATGTTTAAGGCTGGACTCTTATAGTTGGTATCAGAGGTTGGTTTAGACAAATTTAGGGATTAGGTGTTTTCGTTAAACACATGGTTAGTCCCTATGTCTATTATTTCAGTTAAATCATTATTTTATAACTTTTTTAGATCAAGGAATTTCAGTTACAATTGGAAGTAGGAGGATCTCCAACAACATTCTTATCCATTCCTGATGACATTCTTGTAATAATTATTGCAAAGTCATGTCCAGACAACTCTGAAACATTTTATAACATACAACTCACTTGCAAGCAGTTGTTTGAGATATAAAACACCTCCACTATACCTAGATATCATCATGGATCATGGTTTGTATTTATTAAAATCCTATTTTCACAATATACTCATATTTTCAAGAAAGGTAAATATTATCAAGGAATTTTCAAATATTTTACCTTATCACAAGATTTTTAAGCATAAAATGATTTAGAAAAAGTTGCTGAAGAAGGAGACCCTTGTGAAACAATTTATATTTTAATTTACAATATAGTATCTTAGAACATACTTATGGTATTCTAAAAGGACCATTGATTGGAAGTTTCAACTCAAACTCGGTCTGACTGTTTTTTAAAAATCATGTTTTATTAGATGTTTTAAAATTATATGTTATACATGATTATTTTCCGAAACTATTTTTATACAAACACCCATATGACCCAAGTTGTACAAGGTGTATTTGGATGAAGGAATCAAATTAATTTTAAGGATCTATAAATCATTGTTGCAATGCATGGACCTTCTACCTACGTGAAAAAATGAAAATGAAACCATATAGACACCATGATGAAGGTATTATGGTATTTCTATTATAAATAATTTTATTTTAACATATGAAGGTGAAATACAAAAATGGACTATATATATAAGGCTTCATGAATTAATATGTTGAGGTATTAATGTGTTGGGATAAAAATTGAAGGAATAAGAAAACCTTTGAGGTTAAAAGATGTTAGGGTTATTTTTTTATTTTATAAAATAGAAAAAACACAGACCATGTGACAACCCATCGCATCGAACAAAGCTACGGAAATCGAACCCAAAACTAATGTCTTATTGGTATTTATCACCTACCACTGGAATACATGAAGTTCATAGTTAGTATTACTTATTATTTTTAGTTAAATGATTTTATGGACCAAGAATATATTGATTTTGGGAACTTATGTTTTATCAAATTTATATTCTTAGTATAGGAAAATTATTTGGGGATTAAGTGATAAAGGTTATTTTGGAAGACAATTTCTCTTTTTGGGAAACTATATGGGTAAGGAAAATAGAATACTTTAAGATTACAATGAAGGAGTAATGGTGGAATTTTATTTTTGGAAGAATAAATGTTTTTATTATGGAAATATGGTGATTTGGGTTATTTTTGGAAATGATTAACCTATTATAGATAATATGTTATTAGATTAATTACTCTTTAGTACAAAACTTTAAGAGTAGTTGATGTTTTTGGAGATAAATGTTAAGATTTACAATGGAAGACTATGTGATTAAATTCTTATGAGTTTTGGGTTTCAATTTTTGTTTGGATTATTTTGAATAATTCTAAGGAAAATTGTGTATTGAATGGTATTTGTTAAACTTTGTGTACTTTTTTTTGAATTTTAGAGATTAATAGTACTATTTATTTTTATAAAATATTATCCTTTATTGGATTATCTGGTCTCATAATAACCATTTTGGTTTTGGTTAATGTCTAAAGATAGGGAAAATATATAGTCTATATTTTGTGGATTATGTGATTCTCTAGAAGTTTATTATATCACTTTAGGTGTACCAAAGTCATCTTGAATACTCATAATTTGGAGAAAAGATGATTTTCTTGTATAAACTTATTAAAGTATGAAACTCTACATGAAAAGTAAGTATATTTCCTTATGTCCTTAGTCAATATTATAAATAAATTCTCCAAATTTATTAAATGAAACTTAAAACAAAAAAACTATTTGTTTATTTTCCTACTAGGAATCCAAATACCGTTTAACATATCACAAGTTTGTGGTTCTCTGGTGGTTAAATTTCTCCTGATCATGTTTTCTATCACTCTGTATTAGATTTTGACACTTAGTTTATCCTCTATATCCAAGTTTACATGGAATCCTAGTATGGGTTATCTCAGGTGACCTTTGTAATTCTATTTTTTTCTTTTAAAGTGATTTTTTTATTGACACTTTTTCCAATGTTGGACTTTTAATGAAGTTTCTGAGCACAATTTTAAAATTTCCAGGATGTAATTCCCAAAAGTGGGGAATGATGTAACATCCCAGGTGAATAAAGAATATGGAATTTTCATATTTATTAATATTTGTGAATTAAATATTAATTTTAATTTAAAGGTAGTTCCATGTTCTATTGCATACCTGATATGAAAAAATGGGTTTCTTTGAAATCTTATGTTACACACAACATTAAGTTATACAAAAAAATAATATAATAATATTATTATTTTAAATGTTATCTAAGGTATAACCGTTTAATTGAAGGGAATGAAAATGACTAACTAAAATATTATTACACAAATTTGTTAATTTTTTTTTACATTTATCCAATAAAATATAGAAGCTTGAAATTTGAATGAATCCAATTTTAAGCATAAACACTCTAATATTCTTTAAAAGGTCGATTTACCACCTTTTGATGGAAAACCATTATTAAATCTAGTTTTTATCTCTTTTATATGTTCTATTTTACAAAATAATAGTCTTCTTTAGAATTGGGACATCAAAATTTACTTTGGATGAAATTTTGGTATTTTTCATATAATCATCATTTTTTAATATATAGTGAAAAATACTGAATTTTAATGCAAAACTTCCTTTTAATCTAATTTATTTATATAGTTAGAATATTATTTTAATTGGTTTTAATGTGTAATTAGATTATATTTCTACAATTTAATCCAAATTTGGTGATTTTATGTAATTTCACTCTTAAATTTAACATAAACAAGTGTAAATATTTTTATAGATATTATTTCTTAAAAACATGCTTTTTGTTTTGCCAACGGGAATTAATATTAATTACTATCTGCCACTTCTATGTTTTGAATTTGGAAAAATGGATTCAATATTTGGATTCAGGAGGTCCAGATTGTGTGAATATGTAACTTTAAGTTTTAGACATTATGAATATTCACTTCAATAAATATTTTATTTACCATGATTTAAAGGTAAATCTGGTAAATAAGGGTAAAAAATAATATTA
This sequence comes from Viscum album, assembly GCA_963277665.1. NCBI lineage: Eukaryota > Viridiplantae > Streptophyta > Magnoliopsida > Santalales > Viscaceae > Viscum > Viscum album. Next base: position 900,107,060 of record OY728120.1, read on the forward strand.
TAATAATATTAAACTGCCCTAAAACATGTCCTAAACCTATTGGATGATACCTTTCAGACCATGTCCATCATTAGGACAATATTTGGACCCCATTGATCCATTTAGGAGTGATAATGATACTTTATATTAATTATATTAAATTAAAGACAAAAATTACATAAAAATATATCGTTTAGTAAATGAATTTTAACATGGGGTTATATAAGTTATCTCTCAGACTATAAATATTCATTTTAAATCTTCAATTATTTCCTACATAATATTATTTTATTTATTATTTATATACATCAAATAAATAAAATTATTTATGAAACAATGTTGATGCAGTTATTACCTTATTAATGAATGATTTAAATAAATAAGATTATAAAAATTAACAAAAATGCCCAAAACCTATCCAATTATTATTGGATAATTTTATTTATTAAAATAGTCATATTTTATTTTAATTTAATGAGTTTTGGACTTTTTGAAACTGAAAATACTTTTATAATAAAAAAATACTTTAAAACATTCCTAAAGAGCCCCTCCTCCACATTTTAAAAAGTCATCACCTATAACCCATTAATCACACCTCTAAATACCCTTTTATCATCCAAAATCTACCCATTTAATCTCCATACATCCTTATCTTCCTCCTAGAATCCATCCTCTAGGTAGAAGGCAATTCAAGTAAACCTTTGGGTTCAAACCAAATGGAGATACCCAATTTAAAGGTAACGTCTTCTCTTAAGTTCTTTCCTATTATTTTACTTCTATAACCCACTAAACTCCCTTTATTCCTTTATTTTATAAAAAATAGTATACTCAATATACTATGTTGTTTTTATGGAATGGATTCAAACTACACTTCCACACATCTCCATCTAATGGATATGAACATACTGTTTCTATGGACGGCGAACTACTGCCTCACGAAATGATTATTGTTCAATATTCTTCTACCAACTCTCATGGTGAACATTATGATGGAAAATTTATTATATATGATATATATATTATTTTATTTTATCAATATTCTTCTGTAATTATCATTTATAACATACCTTTAGGCTTTTCATGTTGTATAAGTAAGATAATTTCATTTGAGGAAGTGCAGACTACCACCCCCTCAAAGTTATATGAATCATTTATACCATACATGGAATGTATCAATGATGATGTTAATGAAATTATGTGATGAATATAAAATATTTTATTATAATGGAATTATAATATACCTATGACTAATTATGTTTTCATTTCATTAAAAATGAAAAAATGAAATGAAAGTAGCATTCATGCGTACACAAGGCTTATCATCTCCTTGAACATGCATTTCATTTCTTATATCCAAATGTTATGAACAATTATAAATACATATATACTGAATATATATGATATATATTATATTTAAATCATGAATATCATTCTGGATAAAATGTAACTTTGACCACATGGACAAAATTGTAATTATAATAAGATCATTTCTAACTCAAATCCAGAAACATCGACAAAATGTCAGATATGAACAAAAATAATAAAATAATTTTTATTTCAAGATAATAAGTAATATAAAAGGAAAAATAAGCTTTAAAAGGGTTTTAATAAAGAATAAATTAACTTAAGTTTATTATTTAGGAAGAACAAGGATCAAATGAGTCAATACGGACACAAGGTAAGGGGTTTTCATCCCACTTTTTATTCCCGTGATATTCATGCTATATTTGCCATTATTTCCTTTTTTGTGGTGTATGTACTAATCATGACTGTATACATTTTGTAATATAATTTAATTTATGGGTATTTATAACTTCATTGTATGATCCTTCTTTCACATGGTGTATGTTTCATAAGTTACCAAATCGGTAAGGGAACTTTTTAACCCAATTTCTATTCCTTGGGTTAATTTTATAATTCTTAATTATATCATGATATGATTATGTGTGGAATAACTTATTATTTATTTATTTTTTTAATTTAAACTCTCATTTGTTTGGATATAATTTTTATAAACATAATCACTCCATTTATAAATCCTCAGGTCATTGAAATGAACTTGATAAGGGTAATCTTAACTCAATTTCCATTCATTGAGTTAAACATCCAAGTCATTGGTTTTGTTTTAAAAAAAACATGTTTGAATGTACTCTGATTTATTTCACTGAATATTAAATCATATTGAGCATATTTATATTTGTCACACATTATTATGTAATTGATTTATCCTTAATCTAAGGATACAGTTTCTATAAGGGATTTCATCTCAATTTACATTCCATTGAGACTTCATTGTTTTTATGAACCAATTCACTTTTATATGGTTTTAATACTATCATTTGGCATATTATATCATAAATCCCTCTATTTTAATGATATTATAATGTTTTGATTAATGCTATTCCTCAATTATTTGTATTCAAGATTCTCTCATTTGGTTAAGAACTCTTTAACTAAAATATCACATTAAATGTTTTAAAGAGTTATTCTTATAAATGTTTCTCATTAATGTCCATGTTTTAAAAATGGTTTTAATGTTTTATTTATATGGGCATGAATGTTTTGAAATTAAATTTTTTTTCAAATGTTTCAAAGTGGTATGAGACAATTTGATTCAAAAATATCATTATTAAATGTTTTAAATGGTTTTGAAAATGGTTTTATAAATCATTGATTATGTAAATATCCTGAAATGATATATTTTGATTGCAATGTGGAAATTTTATCTTTCCTTCATGCTTGTTTTATGTGTTATTAATATGTTATGGTTATTGGGAATTGTTTACGTATACGGGTGGTTCCATGATAAATCTAGGGCAGGTGAGCCCGAGATAGCTCTCCAATGAATTGGGTAATGTGACAGAGGTAAATGTTAATATTTATCATAAGAGATATATGTAATATATTATTATGGGTATTCCAAACTAAACTCCCTACGTAGCTGTGAAAGCTAAAAAGTAAGTATGTTATGTATGCCATAAGTTACCTTTATGATTTATGATTTCTGGGTGTTATTCATAAATATTATTATTTCATAAGTTATGTTATGATTGAAAAGTATGGTTTCATTGGTTTTTATTTATTGATGGGATATTATTTAAACTCCTTATTTTATAACCTTAATGAGCTTTTTTATGCTCATCCCATGTTTTGAAATGTTTTTCACATGACTTAAAGATGAACAGGGTTAAGTATGGGATTAAGGAAAAGTCATGCTGTCTAAAATATGGAAGTAGACATGTTTTTTTAAGAGTTTTTATTTTATGAAAAAATGGAAACTGAGTAGAAGTGTCTACATTGTAATTTTTGAGATGTAATGTAATTGTTATGGACTATTTATCTAAATCTATAAACCTGAAAAAATCCACAATGTGAATTCCTGATTTAACTCAATATTAATTAATTTTTAAGGCTGGGGCCTTATACGATTAGTGGTGGACACTAATAAAGAATATGAAACCCATGGAAGACATAGAATCTATGGTGTGGGATGAATTGAAGAAGTTATTTATTAATAAATAATTCCCTCACACTCTCCATAGTAAAATGGATAGGGATTTTATTGTACTTATATAAAAGGAGGTTAAATCAATTGGAATTATGAGGAGAACATCAATAGTGTTTCAAAAAATGCCTTAAGTTTTGTTATTAACATTGAATATATGATAATTATCATTTGTTAGGTTATATACAAATAAACAACGTGATTTAGAAAATTTGAGACTTTGATGTTTATGAATAAGTTTTTTAATGTTCCCTAAAATTTGATATAAAAATGGGTTATTCTCAGTGGTCTCCTTGAACTGGAGATAAAAATAAGATAATGTATTTTAACATTAGGGATTCACTAGATAAAACTCATGGAAGCATGAAAATCTAACTCCCCACAGGTAAAAAGTTTGAAAACAATAATCCTAGAAACACTATTATGTTGACAACGAAATTTTTCAAGTGTGTAAAGGAGGGAAACCATGATCACACATGTAAAAGTGAGAGGAATAAGTAAAGTAGTGTGATTAAAGACTAAATTTTTTAGATAAATCATTATCCAGTTGTTAAATTTCTCAACTATAATAGTCGAGGAAAATAGAGAAATGATGTGCTTATGCTATTGCTACAATATAGGTGAATCAAGATAATGATGTGGTGACATGTATTATAGTTATTCATTCAAGAATAAAAAATGTTCTATTTGATTCTTGTTATATGCAATCATTCATATCGCGCATTTTTAGACAAAAATATTCAAAAACCACAAAAAATGGAGGTTAACTTATTAGTAAAAACTACTAATGGGGAAATTAATGAATCTCATATATATAAGTCCTCCTTGGTTGATATATTTTGGATGAATTTCCCAGTATACCACGTAATAATCCATTTAGTAGAATTTGACTCTATATTGGGAGTAGAATGGTTGTATCTATATAGATCCCACATCAACTACAAAGAGAAATAAATAAACATATATATATATATATATATCTAAAATTATCGAAAAATTCTATACAAGGTAAAAAATGAGGATAAATCTCCTTTAGAAACATCATTAGAAGATGGGATATTTTCCTTTTGAGAATTTTTATATATATATCAAATGATTGAATCCAAGAAAAATCCCACTCTCGAATAGTTTCCTATTGTAAGGGATTATATTGATGATGTCCCTAAAAAATTACCTTGTATTATTCATTATTAAGAGGTTGTGATCAAAATTTAAATTATACCATGATCTTTGTTAATATACAAGAATCTTTATATAATATACCCTATTTAATTTGATGAACTGAAGAATAAATTATAAGAAAATATAAAAGTAGGAATCATAAACTTTATTGCTTATCTATGGGGAGATCTAGTTCCCTTTATTGAAGAGAATGATGGGTCAATGCATCTCTTTTTTGGTTATCATTAACTCAAAAAGAACAAAATAAAGAAAATGTACCCCCTTGAATGGATTGATTCCATGTTCAAGTGTTAATGTAGAGATAAATACTTGTATAAAGTGGACCTTCAATTGGATATCATCAGTTAAAGGTGATGAATGTGGATATTCCAAAGGCCACCTTTTTTAAAAGGTATGGGAACTATGAACTCATAGTATTTCCATTTTGATTCATGAATTATTATGTCATGTTGTTGTGCATAATGATATTATATTTAGATATTACCATGATAAATTTGTTTTAGCACATATATACATATATGATATTCTAATATAATTCAAAGTTAAGGAGGAACATGAGGAACATTTGAGTGTTATGTTAAAGACATAAAGGAAGGACAAGTTATATGAATAATATAGTAAATGTGAGTTCTAGATAGAGAAAGTATCATTATTGGAGAATATTATCATAATAAAATGGATATGATTGGAACCTTCGAAGACAAAAGTGATTGAGGAATGACGAAAAACAACATCAATTAAAAATATCCATATTTTCCTCAGATTTGATAGGTAATATCAGTGATTTTTTAAAAGGATTTCATGATTTTCAATCCCACTAACCAAGCTAACTCAGAAGTGAGTGAATTATATTCGGATAGATAAATTTAAAGAGAGATTCATGGATATAAAAAGGTGTCTAACTACTATACCTTTAATCACACTACCTATAGGCGTGGAAGGATTTATGATTTATTATGATGCATCATATAAGGGTTTTGGTTGTGTTCTTAAAAATAATGATAATGTGATCACTTATTCCTTAAGACAATTAAAGGTTCATGGGAGAAATTATGAAAATAATGATCTATAATTGTATGTGATAATCATTGAATTGTGAATATATAATAATTATCTCTATAGAGATATGTGTGATATATATACCAACCAGAAGATCGTGAAATATATATTCACATAGAAGGAGATCAACTTATGCCACTGAAGATAGTTAGAGATGATCAAGGATTTTTATTTCTAAATCCACTAACATATGAGGATGTTTGATAAAGTTGAATATTTTATATGTATAAAATATCATCAATACATATCTATGAAAATATTGAGAAGGGTATTATCATATTGGACATGTAAAGGATGTTATTAGGAATTGTGAATAAGGGATCATCATCCTACCTTTCTCAAATGATTACTCATCTATCACTATATGAGTAGATTAAAGAGGCTCAAATGGATGATATGGATATAAAAAATAATGTGGATTCAATGAAAAATAGAATAAAGATTAGGTTCATATTTTATGATGAAATATATTTCATATTTGGGAAATGGATTTCTGTTCCATCATATCTAATGATAAAAAGGAGTTACTGAATAATGCTCATATCTTGAAATTCTTCATCCACCTAGGAAATAAAAAAAAGTTTAGAGATATCATATAATAAATTTTTTGGGAAAATAGGTTGAATGATACATCAAAAAATACATCATGGTTCTTGGTCTTTCATTAGGTGGTGGATGAGAGAATGAAAGCCCAAGTAGTGATGCAACCATTGTCCATACCTATAAGGAAATGGGAAAATATCACTACTTATTTTTTCATTTTTTTAGAAAGTTATCTAAATGAAACAATTCCATATGTGTTGTAGTGGATTATCTTCTAAATATTTTTCACTTCATTGACATTCATGAGTAAATATCACTTGGTCAACTTGTAAGGATATATATTAGGGATGATGTAAGGATTCATGGAACAACACTATTAATTATATCGGATCAAGATATGATGTCCACCTCAATGTTCAAGAAGATACTTAACATGATTTAAAAACACAGTTGAACACTATCTGGTGATATATCCCCCAGAATAAATTCCAATATGAAAAAACAATCTAGAAACATGATGACATGTTGAGATATTTACCTATACACTTTAAGGGAGACTAGGAAAAACCACTTCCTTTGGCTGAATTCTCATACATCAAAAATTTCCACACAAGTATCCATATGACCCCATATGAATCCCATTATGTGAATAGATTTATAAAACATACATACTTTGATGAAGTATGTGAAAGAAATTTTATATGAAATGAAATGGTCAATGAAATGGTAGTGATTTTCAATACCATTTAGAAACACGTCAAAGGGGCACAAAGTTAATATAAGCTTTATGATGATAACCATAGATGGTACCAGGAGTTTGAGGTTTGTGAAAAATTATTCCTCTATATATCTTCATAGAAAAAATTCATATATTTTGTTAATAAGGGGAAAATATGTCCAAGATACATCATCCCCTAAGAGATTCTTGATCGCATCGGGTTGTGGTGTATCCACTAATACTCCCACCAAAATTGAAAAAAAGTAAATTATGTGTTCCATGTAACACTATTAAGGAAGTATATACTAGGTCCCTCACATGCATGTTATTATATGGTGGTACATTTGGATAATTATCTATCTTATAAGGAGAATCCAAGGAAGATATTGGACTATAGAGGAATAGTTATGCACAACAAGAAAAATCATATATTCATGGTAATTTGGAGAAATAAAATGTATAAAGAGGTTACATGGGAACCTGAAGATACAATGAAACAAAATTACCCATATTTATGTTCACCATAGTGTATGGAACTGAATTTCATGGGAAAAATGTTTTTAGGGGGGAAGAATATAATGACCTAGATTTTATATATATATATATTTAACATCTAAATATAAACATGTTTTATTTATAATAGGTAATATATATAATAAAAACTAACATATATATTTATTTTATTTTGAACACAATATATTTATAATATTACCTTTGGGATAGAAATCATTCTTTTGGTATAGAAATAATATATGTAAATTTCATTCTTTAAAATGAATTTTCAAAATAAAAATCTTTTATTGAATTTTAAGCACTTATATCTAAAAATAATTTTATCACATATAATGTTGGATATAAAAAATTAATTTTATTTTTGTATTATTTAAGATATAATTACTGTCTGATTTATTAAAGATATTTATTAAAAACATTTATCTTTAGGTGAATAGTGAAAAATTATTATTTTACTAAAATTATAAATTTTATGAAATTATGCCATGAATGTTTTGGAAACCATTTTTTCTAAAAAATATACTTCATAAATTTAATATAATTAATTTAAAGTACTATATATATATATCCCATGTTTAACATTTTTGAAAATATAATTAATTCTTTCATGAAAATAGTTTTTCATATGATTCTTTAAATAAAATTTCCCCATGGTGGAATTAGTGTTTTACTTAATTTAATGTCAATTAAATCCTATTTGAATAATAATTCAGATTTTTATTTTAATATAATCAACAAAATAGTTATTTTTATCCTCGATATAAATCTTATTCTTAAAAATACATTCTTTTTTAAATACTTTTTTTACACATTATATATGATAATACTATATTTAATTTCCCTAACTCTAATAAATTTTATTTTATAAAATTATTTTCATATTATACATTATAATTTTAGAATTATTAAATAATTTTAATTTTAATGTTGGTCATTAAAATATGTATCCATGGTTGAAAGTGGAGTTGCCACGATAACGGTATATTAGGATAAAAGTGGTTTAACATAGTGAATGTTTTTGAAAAAAATGTGAAAAACATTAGTTTTATTTTATAGTGGAAATATTATTACCCTTATCTCTTTCCCAAAACAATTATTATCCATTTTTGGGTCATTTTTTCATGAATAATGGCCAGATTTTATTGAGAAATATTGTGTTTTTACAAATGATTCCTTTTCTTAACATAGACTCTATCTTAACCATTTATACACCCATTATAAAGACTTTTATAAATAAAAAATCCACACTAATCTCTCCTAGTCACCCTAAATATTCCTTTTAATCCTTGGTCTAACCAAAAACACTATGTTGTGGAGTTTTAAAGAGTTACCTAACAGAAAACATTCAATAGAAAGGTGATACCCTCAAAAAAACTTTTCTATGTTCTATTATTCTTCTAAACCTATCATATCACCTCTATAAATAATGTTATGATAATAAAATAACTTTAAATATGATTAATTTTTTTATACACATTTAATATTCAATTTATACATTCCACCAAAACGTTTGAGAAAATTTAAAATGTCTTCATGTGTTTGTGTGGACTACCACCTCCATAAAAAATAAGTATTGTTTTCCATGAAAAAAACATGGATGGAATTAAAAATTTATATACTATTTGAATAAATATATTTTATAAAATATGAATTTTTTATAATGATAATATATTACAATGGATATGTAATAAAAATATTTTTTTAGTAAATTTTATCACCACAAATGGACTTTTCAAGGATCCTTTCTTAAATTTTATCTTTTTGGTATGACCATTAAAAAAATATAAGTGTTGTGATATTTAAATAATAATGGATATAAACCTCCACAATTTTGGATATTATGATTTTTTACATCACCTTTTTCCACATTCAAAAAACTGAAAGTGTTACAATGATATTAAAAAAATAACCACAAATGGACAACGTAAGAAGAAACTATATTGAATATAAATAATAAAGATAATAAATGGAAATTAAAAAAATAAATATAGATTAATATGTTTATTTTTTATAAACATAATGGAATTAATTTAACTATTCATGATGTTAAGTGAAGGTGTAAAGCACTTTCATGTACGAGGTAAGGGATATCCTCTACCACCCTAGATACTTGTACATTGTGTGTTGTCTTTCTTTTTCTCCCTTTTACACAATCTTATACTCATGAATTTCTTATATTTTTTAATTTATGTTTTCTATATATATTCCTAGTAAAATATACTATTCATTTTTTTCATTATACATGTCTTTTATTTCCCTTTGATTTTCTCAATTTTATATAAACCTGATTTAAGTAACCTTTCCTATTTCTTTTATTAGGAAAAGAATCACCCCCTTAATTTTTTTAAAATAATTAATATCTTTTAAAATAATTCTTTTTTTGTGGATAATATTATTGGCATAATTCTAGTTTCATAGAAGAAAATATATTCCTTTTTTTAAAATATCCTTTAGTTGTACAAAAAACACCATTGAAGATGTCATTCTTATTCACTATTCTATCAATCATTCTAAGGAATTTTCTTCCTTATAAATACATGTTCATGAACAGTGTGAAATTTTAAATTGTGAATGTTTAAAATAATTTAATTTCTTATTATATTGTAAATACATATGACTTATCCTTCTGTTTTGTTTTAAATTAAAGTTATGAAACTCACCTCATTCTTATGGGTTTGGTTATGATCATGATTTCTATATAGTTTATTTTTCCTCATTTGGTATACTTATGTATTATTTTAATTATATTATGGTTGGGACCAAAATTATGTATCCCTATAATTCATTGTTCAAACCTTTATATCTCTTGTGATGTTTTATAGGGGATTAGGTAGTGAATGTTGTCTTATGTGGGTCATTTTCCACTATGTTTATGTGAATGTGGTGTAACCCATTCCATAATGGTAATTTTTCCACATTAGGATTATGGTCTTGGGAGTGACCCTTGAATTCTATTTATGATTCCATGTCTTATGTTTTTTCCACATAATATATGATAGAATGATCTTATAATTTCAATTAATTATTCCATGTTTTTATTATAATGATCATTCTCTTTATAATACTTGTTATACCTCTTGAAACTCATTTTTTGTTTTATTTTGATGTGTATTCCATTAGTACACTTTTTATCCAACCCCATTCCTTATGTATTTTCCCCAAGTTATCCTATGTATATTTTGAATATCTATTGTAGTTACTATTACTATTTATATTTTTAAATAAAGAGGTTTTTTATTCTTAAGAAGATGTAATTATTTATGTAATCATAAAAATTCAATATAAATATAGATAGTTCACTTGAATTATTGATAAAGTATATTATAAATCAAGAAATAAAAATGTTTATGTCTTATAGAATAATATGTTGAAACTTCTAGTGATATTAATGATAAGCTACTTATAACCATGGTGAATGAATAAAATATCCCTGATAATGAATGTAGTGATGTTGGGAGTGAAGAGGAAACTAAAATGGAGTTTATTATGAAGTTATATTTAATGGAGATCCTTTTAAGAATCACTATATTCGATAAAAAGTCCAAAAAATTGATGAAATACAACCATTCCTCATACGTCAAAAAATATGTTTATGTCGAAGAAATGTAAGATTTTTTAAATGAGTTTGATGAATTAAAGAAGATATTTGATTATTATCATGAAGTAACCTTGGTGGTTTTTATATTTTAAATAAGCATATTTTAAAATAAATCATTCGTATTAGTATCGTGACATCTAATATGGTATACCGATTCCAAAATTCTCCCATGGAAAGTGGAATATTTATGTATAAAGAAAAAAATATCATTAAACTATAAATGATACCTTTTATTCTCATTAATTAATATATGTAATACTTCCTGTTGTATTATTGTAGCTACAAAGAACCAAGTGAGTAATACTCTAGATCAACCACATAAGTAGTACACCTCTTGGATTTTCATTCTAGATTCATAGGTACTTGTGTGGGAAAAAAATGAGATTTATGACTTCCCCTTGATCATGATAAGAGTGTAGACTCAATCAAAGGAAGAAGGATCAATCTAGTATTTTTCTTCTCTTAGTCTCTCTATAGAGACTCAAGACTTTTTACATGTATTATTAGATTATTTTTATCATAAATATATATTAATTAAAAAATAAGGATCAAAATTTCTAGTGACTTTAAAGACCAGGTTTCTAAAACATCAACATGAAAACAAAACATATTTGTTTCAATATCCATTATGAGCTCATAAATTCCTTTGGGAACCTAAAATACCATGGGATTACCTATGGAATACATTGAAAATAGGGGTGATAAAAAATCCTAGTAAGGGAAGAAACATTATAAGGAAGGATAACATGTGAGTCAATGGTATTGTCACGACCCATCCTAGAGGGTTCCATCCCGTGACTCCCTATGCCTGCCTCTAATAGGTCAGGGGCTGGTGACTAGAACCAAGTAGGCATATCACTACCATTGGAAGAATTTACTTAGTACTTGTATGCACACAAACATTTCCAAGACCACAAATACTGAAATGTAAAAACACTAAGTAAACAGTGCATGAAAAACACTATAACCCAGTACCAGAGTAAAAAAGTGAATCTTATGGAAATAAAATAGTGTCCAAATACAAGCCCACTAAAATGAAAGTCTGTAAAAAAAGTTCCTGAAACTCATCCGTAAAAAACCCTACCTGAAGGCAAGGTACTGGGGCTACTATCTGAAGCTGTAGGAACATCACGAGCTATCTGATCTCCCAAGGCTCCTTCCAATCCTGTTCTATCTTGGACCTTATCAAAAGGTCTCCCATCTCCACAAGACAATACATGTGTATGAAAATCCCATTTCAGGGTGAGTATAGAAATAGTCAGCATGACACCCCAAAACCCCAAATCAGTACACAATGAAAGTACAGTTTTCTATACAATAGTATATGTCTACAACATATAACAAGAATATCATGATATACTCAAAACATACCACACAAGATAGGGTATGTTAAAACCACTGCATACCAACACTTGGGATTCAAATAAATGATTCCACAAAGAACTAATTCAGGAGAACACACTTCTGAGTCTGATAGCACTGGTGAAATCCATCTAAGAGGTACTATTCATTGAAAACCTTCATGAGATAGATATACTGAAAAATATGAAGATATATGATAAATTATATTAGGATCACATCCAGGGACATTGGGTGAAACCTACAACTCAATCAATATTAAACAACTAAGTATATGATCAATGCCTAGTGAATTAGGTCACATCAATACCAAAGACTCTACCTAGGGCGCGAAGAAGGAAGAGAGGATCCACTCCGGTCCTCTCGAGGGATTCAAACAACTTTATCCTAGAAATCAAACTGAAGGGATCATACTCATGTGAGTAAAAATGATACTGAAAAACCTTCAGGTAAAATATAACTGGAACAAACCCTAAAGAAACTCCTCCAAGATACAGTGGATGAGGGATTTAATTCACATATAAAAGAGAGGGTTCACGGTGTGTAGTAGTCACACACATCATACCCCTTGAACTTGGGTACTCCCCTTGTAAATGGTTAGTATAATTGGAAATATATCCATTTTAAAACCCACCATTGGACTCATAAGTATCTTCTCATCGCAGGGGTCCAAATGCCGCTGACAGTGCATCCAACAGACATTCCATTTAAAAGTTATGACCGTTTTAGTAAAGAAATATGACCTAGTCCATTCGACCCGACCCAACCCAGTCCGGCCTGTTGGGCCCAATCAATACTCACTCATTGGGATTGATTCTTGTTGGGCTGTATGGAAAGGCTCGGTTCCCTTGGTCTGGCCCACCTGGCCTGCTATGCACTAACCCGCCTGACCTGCTCGCTCGGCCCGCCTTGCCACTTGCTCGGCCTGCCTGGCCTGCCACACCCTATAGCTTCCTCACATCCTACAATCCCCAGGCATTCCACTACCTTCACTAGTCTGCTCCATCCACCACATCAAGTGGTCCCCACATGGTCCCGTCCCTGGTCCCTGTGATTCTTCCGGTTCTGCATGCCACACCACCTCATTCGGCCATTGTCACCTCTAACCACCGCTATGTGCCGCCACAACCGCCTTTAGCCATCATCACCTCCATCCACCACTAAACACCACCACACACCGCCTCCGGCCTCCGTCCCCTCTAACTGCCACCCTAAACCACCACACGATACCTCCGACCACCGCTCCACACTACCACAAGGCTCTTCTGGCCACCACACTTTCTCTGCTTCACCTCGCCGAATAGTCGCACTGAACCTACACTGGTGGTCCTTTCCATGGACCACTAGGCCAACTTTGGTGCCCAAATTTGAAAAGGTTGATTATCTGTGTTTCTCAGGTCCCAATCATCATAGATCTAGCCTCTGATATCGATTCACCTTGAATCCGAGTGTCTGATTGTTCTTAGAGCCACCCAAAAATGTCGAGCCATTGCCACAAGGGCACAACGATGATGAGTGTAAATAATGGAGGGATAAAAGCACAAGAACACCCAAGGAATGGATCTCATCCTTTTTTCTTATCGACCATAATTTTTTCTCGTTAGATGGATGAATTAAGAGAAACAATTCCATCTAATTTAATCCTTATGATGATGCACGTATCAATTATTATCTGTTGAATTGATCCGCATTCATCCTAGAATAAATAAAGGTTTGAGAATTATAAAAAAATCATCCTACCATGAGTTTTTATTGAATTTTTCTAATGAATGAATGTGTTTCCTTCATTGACGATATCCTCCAACTCTATTGGCGTGATGATCCACGTTTCACTCAATCCCTCATCGTCATTTTCCAAGATGATTCCTCACCATGCCGATTAGGAATTTTACAGTTATGTTGATAACCCCAAATTTCATAAAAATATATTATTTTAAATAAAATGTCTCCACGTTGAATAAAAATATTTTTACTTCTGTTACGTCTAAAAAATACTTTTTATAGCCGACCGACATCAACCGATTTTAGGCATTACCTAGGGTAAAATCACTATTCTGAATGCAACGGTTCCCTCAAACTTAAGATATAGACAAATATTTAGAATTAATTCCAGTTTTTTATGAAAATAACTTGCGCGTACAAATTGAGGTTTCATATTTTTCAGACAATTATTTTGGGCACACTAGGCCTCAAAATTGCATGTCATCTTAACACAGGGTCCCAAAATAATTCATTATAATATATAAAATAATTCATGAAAAAATATGGAACATTACATTCTCCCAACCATAGGTATTTACCTCCCCAAAAAGCTAAAAAGGCTACTAAAAAATATGTGGGTACTATACACGAATCTGAGCCTCCCACATTCATGTTCTCTCTATGAGATTCCCGAGATTACAGTAGACATGCACCAAAGGAATCGCTCAACAATGAAAGATCCTCTATTTATGATACTTGATCTCTACTAGGTACTTAGAAAAAGTCTCTCCTTATTTGATGTCCAGATTTCCCCAATCGATGACATGAAATGGGCCATGGACGCACCTCCTCAGATGTGAGACATGGAAGACATCGTATACCAGGAGAAACTATAGGGGTAGAGCTAGACGGTATGACTCATCGCCAACTATACAAAGTATCTAGAAAGGGCTAACAAACCTCAAAGATAACATTCCACCTAGGCCAAATCTCTACAATCCCCGTTGAGGTGAGACCCGATGGAAAACATGGTCCCCTCACTAAAACTCCTACGGTCCCTTTCTTCTATTGACATATGAGTTCTAACGGCTCTGCACAGTCTTCATACTCTCCTTTAAGATCTATAATTTCTCAGCAGTAGCTTGCACCAAAACTTTTTCCATGCATGCTGACTCTACTAGGTTAGTCTAGTAAAGCAGTGACCTAAACATTTTCTCATATAGATCCTTTAATGGTTCCATACTAATGGTTGAGTGTTAGCTATTGTTCTATGAAAAAAATCCCAACAATAGGTGATCCTCCCAACTTCGACTGAAGTCCAAGATGTAGGCCCAAAACATGTCATCTAGAACCTTAATGGTCCGCTCCATCTGGACATTCATCTAGGGAGGAAATTCCGTGCTCAAGAGTAACTAAGTCTCAAAAACCTCTTGCAATCCCTTCCACAACTGGGATTTGAAACGAGAATCATGATTTGAAGCATTCTTCGATGTCACTCTGTGAAACCAAACTATCCCATGCACATAGAGGCTCCCCAATATCTCTACTTAACTCTACTCTTAAATAGGTAGGAAGTGGGATGACATGGTGAGTTGGTCAATGATCACCTAGATGATATTGTGTCCTCTCAACGTTCATGGTAAACCCATCACAAATCCCATCGATATCCCACCCCACTTCAATATTGCACCTCAAGGGATTGGGATAAACCCATAGGAACCTAGTGCTCAACATTCACCTATTGGATCATAAGGCATCAATAAACAAACTCTACCACTTCCTTCAACATCACTGATAATAAAAACTGATGTCGAAGGTTCTGGTACAACTTTACCACACTAGGATGTACCACCAATGTGGAAGTGTGACACTCCCTCAAAACCTCCTCCCGCAACACCACTGGTAAAACTGTGTATTCTATGAAAATAATGATGTTCTCCCAACCTTTTGAATTTCCATCAGGAGAATGCCCTATGGATAACTGAGCACATAGAGTTTCATAGTCAGTATCCCGAAGTTGTTCCTCCCAGAATCATTGTAAGAGTGTAGGGGTAACAAAAATTAACTAGAGGTAATCTCCCCCTTCTCCATCCATAGAGGATAACTACAAGGAGGCCAAATTCTCTGGCCCCTCATCCAGAAACTATTAACTTGATCTCATGATGAGAGAATATACCACCACTTTCCCCTTTCCAGTAGTATAGAAAATATCAATGTCATAATCTTGGAGGAAATCTTGCCACCACCTCTGTCTCATGGTCATATCCTTCTAATTGAAGATATACTTGAGACTCTTCTAATCAGAGTTTATGAAAAATCACTCACCCATCAGGTAGTGTCACCACATCATTAATGCAAGGACTATTGCTACAAGATCAAGATTGTGGGTTGCATAGTTCTTCTCATATGGTCTCAACTGGCATGAACCATATGAAATCATCATTTTCCTCTTAATTTGGAAGAATCCAAGACTAGTTCATGATGTATTGTAAAACACTACATACTCAACAGCCTCCTCTGAAAATATCAGGATTAGAGAGCTCATTAAACTCTGTCTCAACTATAGGAAAGCCTACTGGAACTTCTCTATCCACAAGAATGGATGCCACTTTTGGGTCAAATAAGTCATAAGTGCTGATATCCTAGAGAAGAAAAGTATGAGTCATCACTAATATTCTTCGAACCCAAGGAAGCTCCGCACCACCATCTTTCTCCAAGGTGGATCCCATGCTAACATTACCTTGACCTTGTACGGGTCCATTCCCACTCCATACACCGAGATAAAATGTCCTAGAATGTGAACTACATGAATCTAGAACTTGAAAATCAAGAGTTTCCCATAAATATGGTGCTCTCGGATAACATATAGAACTATCCTTATGTGTCTCACGTTCTACATCTCAGACGTTGAGTACATAAGGATATCGTCGATGAAGACCTCCATGAAAAAGTCTATGTATCAATGGAAGTACTAGTTCATGAGTCCCATGAACACTATTGGGGAATTCTTTATGCCAAATGGAATTACCAAGTACTCATAATGAATGTAGTGGCTTCTGAAAGGCATCTTTGGTACATCCTCAACCCGTACTTTGAGATGGGGATTGACTGATTGAAGGCCAACCTTCGAGAACCATAATTCCCTTCTCAACTAATCGAAGATGTAATTTCTCCTTGGTATCAGATACATGTTCTTCATAGTCACTTGGTTTAGGTGATGGTAGTCCACACACAGCCTCAATATCCTGTATGACTTTTCAGAAAACAACACTGGGCCCCTAGGGTGAAACGCTAGGTCTCACAAATCCCTTCCTCTGCAAATCCTCCAACTTCACCCTTAGCTCGAGAAGATCTATGGGAGCCATCTGATATTATGCCCATGATATTGGTTCCATCCCATGGTTTAAGTCGATGACAATGCCGATCATCAGATGGAGAGGTAATCATGGAACATCTTCTTGGAGGATGTCCTCATACTACTCCACTACTACTGGGAACCAGAAACTCATAACATCTATTGTACCGAGGTTCAGTCTAGCAAAGTGATAAGTGATCGACAACACCCTACTATGCACTAGTCCATACTATACTGCCTGGGTTTTCTTTTCACCAAAAAAGGAAAACCAAATTCCATCATTTTAGACACATCCCATCATTTGCCTAAAATAGTCATTCTGGGCATGGACCAATGATAACCAATCAATAACAAGTATGATGTCATAAGGCCTCAATGCTACTACCAAGAGGATCCAACCAAAACTCGAACCTCTAAGGGTAAGTTCACACTATCGACATAGATGTTTGATCATCAAGTCTAACCCTATAGGTGTATCTAAGCATAAGGGTCAAGTTAATAGTTCTACTTGAATATCAAGGTCTTGTAAAGGATATGTTGTGAGAAAGGATTAACTAGAACCTGGTTTTATTAGTACTACAACTAATATATAAAATACATAGACCATACCTTGAATCACCCCTGGATTCCCTGGGTTATAAGCCTCAACAACATGTAGTTTTCCATGCCCCTATCCTTTATCTCCATGATCCTGGCACGGACCACCTAGGGGTGGTGGTGGTAGCAAGTTTTTTAAATAGACCACCTCTCACTGCTCTCCCATCTCCTTTTCCACGTCTTCCTCCTTACAGATCATCCTACTCCTTCCTCTACCTCATCATTAGTGGTCCATCCACTATCTCCCCATCAATAACACAATATGTTGGACAATCTTGCAAGAGATTTCTCCTGCCATCACATGAGTAGAACTACCTCTCTCTGGGATTAATGGATCCACAATGTGATCCCTAAACTGTAGATCCTCTATCCTAGGACCTCCTCCTGAAACGTCTCACTTGTTTGGATACTTGAGATTAACATAGAATCAATGCTGCTGAGGTATCTACACCTGCATGTCCTCTACTGACAGTCACCTGCTATATCTACTCATCTGGGAATCTATCGACCTCCAAATCCCTCTCAAGAACCCCAAAATAAGTAGGAATACCCAAAGGGGTAATACTGGCTCTGATGTCTATGCACAAACCTATATCAAAGGTCCGAGCCTGGATGTACTATCCCTTACCATATCCATAGAGTACATTGAATGGTTGGTGAACCTCTATGAATAATCAACTACTATCATACTACCATGTTGGAGAAGAAGAAGCTCCTGTATACACACTGCTCTCAGTGTAACTGGTGAGAACTCTTATTTGAAGAGGTGCTCGAAATCTTTCCACAAGTGAGTCACCTCATTATGTGTTTGGGACACCAAACTCCACTAACGACCTATTGAGCCCAACATAATGCTCACTACCATGACCACCATCTCACCCATTGGTGCACTAGCTGGATGGAAAACTCTAGTCACGACCTTAATCCGGTCATCATATTCCTGAGTGTATGACTTGCCTCAGAACCTAAGGCATCTCTATCTCTCAAACTCATGAAGCACAATTAGATTATGGTCATCATCTTCTAAAACTGCATGTACCAAGGGTATCTCTATTAGTGGTGGTATAGCTAGTGCACCACCTGGAGGTAAAATCTAGTAAACTTGTACATGTACTGAAGTTGCATCACTAAGGGGGTCATCCTCATGATCAAGCTGCTGAATACAAGCTGTTATGCGTCATGGAGAAATCCTGTAAAGAAACAAGTGTTCTCAATTATTGAGATGAAAATTAGGTTATCGGAGTCCTGGTGTATGGATACGTCAGCCGACACACCATCATTGGAGTCCCTAGCATGAAATCTGAACTCGAAAAACTTAACACTATTACCCCCAAACCAATCTCATAGACTCTCAGTCCTTAGGTAGAATGGGCCACCTCTGATAACACTTTATCATGACCCTTCCTAGAGGGGCTTGTGATGCGACTCCCCATGAACACCTCTAATAGCCTAGGGGTTAGTGAGTATCACTGAGTAGTGATATCACTAACATGGGTGGAATTTCGTTATTACCTATATACATGAACACATAAACAAGCCCACAAATTCTAATATGTAAAAACAATAAGTAAATGATGCATGCAATCCACTATAACCCAAAACCAGAGTACAATAGTGAATGTGTTGGAATGTAAACAGGGCCATAATACATGTCCACCCAATAAAAAATATTTAAAAAATTTCATGAAACTAGTCCATAGAAAACCCTACCTGAAGGAAAGGTATTGGAGCTACCGTCTGAATTCGTAGGAAGACCATGGTCTGTCTGATCTCACTAGGCTCTCTATGGTCCTTGTCCACCCTGTACTCTATCAAAAGGTCACTTGACTTCATAAGACACTACATGTGCGATCAAAGCCTGTGCATGGATGAGTATAAAAATACTCAGTAGGACAAACTCAAACCATAATGCAATACAAAAAGAAAAGTACAGTAATCACTACAGAAGTATATATCTAAAACATATAACAAGAATATCCCGATATAGTCAATCCATACCTCACAGCCAAGTGTAAGTCACAAACACCATATAACACTACTAGAGATTCGTCTCGAAGATTCCACAAAGCACTAATCTGGGATAACACACTCCTATGTTTGATAGCACTAATGATGTCTGTTCGAGAAGTACTGTTCAGAGAAAACTACCATGAGAGGGATATGTTGAAAGATTTGAAGTGATACAATACATGAGGCAAGGATCACAACCATGGAAATGGGTTGATACCAACAAATCAATCTAGATTAACCCAATATATAGAGGATCGATGCCGTGATAAGTTAGCCACATCAATACTAAAGACACTATTTAGGGAATGAAGAAGAAATAAAGGATCCACTCTCGGCCACTTAGGGGATTCCAACCACTCTATCCTAGAAATATTGTTGAAGGGGTCATACTCTTATGAGTAGGAAACGATTCCAAAAAACTGTTATGGAAATAATAAAGGGAACAAACCCAAAAAAAAATCATCCATGATATGGTGGATGAGGTAATAAATTCACATATAAAATAGAGTGTGTATGTTTATTGGTAGTCACACCCACCATAACCCTTGACCCCTAGGGTCATGAATGATACATCCCTATGAATCAAACCAACATTTAAATATATGTATACATTGAGAATAAGACCACTTTTAGAGGGTTCCAACTTATCCAAAGGTCATGTTGGAGTGGTATTAGAGTGGATGAGTGGTTGATTCTAAAATCCATGATATTCCATAAATAAGGGCCATTATTCCACATTTTTTAGAACAAAAGTCAGATCATCCACAAAACTTATATACCTAGATACCAGGTCCAACATCAAGCTATATTTTCCTTTGATACATGCCATCATACTCACATTCCAAACACACCAATAGTCTATACCAAGGCTAATTTCCCCTGCTTTAATTTAAAATTTTTTTCCCATTCCACGAAACCAGATTTATAGAAGTTTTATTCTTGTAAAATCTTCATAATTCATACCTATATACTCACCAAAGGGGTTCCATACTAAATTAAACCAATCTCTTTAAAGAATATAAGTGAGGCTGACTCTTCACTTGGATTTTGGAAATAATGACACTAAGAAGAAATCTTGATCGCCTCTTTCATAACCTCCTCCTATGTTGGTAGATAATGATTATGTATTCTCTAAAATAATAAGTTATAAATTTTTAAAATTTAAATGCACCATGGAAGGCCACCACATTCATATTTTTCTTAGGATAAAAGTAACACATAATGGAACACCTTAGTTGAATGTTCCTCAAACAGGATTCCTTGAAAATGAATTTGTTCTTCCAATAATTCATCATGATAAAGAAAAGGATATCACATTTTTCTATGATTAAGATAACCTTAATTAATGTGGGGTGATTAAATTATTTATTAAATGTATGATCTAAAAATGGTCCCCTTGGGAAACCAATCATAACACCCACCTCGTTTGTGTGGTAGAATATGATTTCCCCCATCCATAAATCTAGTTTGAAAGGTTCAATAGGTTTCAGATATGGCCTCAAAGATCGTTCCATAAGATGGAGAAACTTTCATTCAAAAAACCCATATCCTTAACATATATACCCACGATGAAAATGTCCCTAAGAATATAGAATATAATAATAACCCATTCCATTTTAGTTTTCATGAAATTAATTATGCCCGATACACAGCATAGATTGGTATTTAACTCATATATATCCTTGGATAGTATGTAACATGATGCCCAGTGGAATCTCTGTAATGAACCAAGTATTTATAGATTAATACTCATTAATTTATATTAATGCTTATTAGTAAGATATTAATTTTATGTTAAAGGGGATGCTTCTTCCTATAGCGTACTGGACACACACCAAGGGGTTTCTCTAAAATATTACATTGCACACAACATTGAGATATACTGAAAAATAAAATAATAATATTATTATTTTAAATGGTAGTTAATGCATAGCTGTTGTATTGGAAGGAATTAATAGAGATAAAAAAAATATGATTATACATGTTTGTTAAATATCTTTACATTTATCAAATAAAATTTACAGGCTTAAAATAATAATGAATCTGATTTTATGCTTGAAATACTCAAATATTCTTTAAATGGTTGATTTACCACCTTTTGACGGTGAACCATTTTTAAATCAAGTTTTTGTCACATTTATATGTTAAATTTGACAAAATAAACATCTTTTTTTGGAGAGAGACATCAAAATTTACCATGGGTAATTTTTTGGTATTTTTCTAATAATGTTCAATTTTTAATAAATAGTGAAAAATACGATATTTTAAGTCAAAACTGTCTTTTCATCTAATTAATTTATATTGTTAGATAATCTTTTTAATTGGGTATAAATTGTAATTAGATTATGATTTTGGCATTTAATATAATATTTTTCATTGGACATAATTTCACTTTTTAATTAGACATAAACACATGTCAATATTTTGATAGTTATTATTTCTTAAATACAAGATTTTTGGTTTTAACAAATAAGAATTAATTTTAAATTAACTTCTTAAACTTATGTGTTTTGAATTTGGAAAAATTGATTTTATATTTCAAATCATGAGGTCCAAATTGTGTAAATATGTAACTTTTATTTTTAGACATTATGAATAGTAACTTTAGTAAATATTTTATTTACTGTGGTTAAAGGGTAAATCTAGTAAATAAGGGTAAATAAATAATATTATAAAAATACTAAATTACCCTAACACATGTCCTAACCCTATTGTATTAGATATTTCCGACCATGGGCATACTAGGGTCGATTTGAGGACCCCATGGAACCACTTGTGCATGAAAATGACATTTAATTACTTTTAATTAAAAGGTAAGAAAAATACAACCTAAACTTGTATCTTTTAGTAAAACAATTTTTCTATTGGGTTATATATGTGATATCCTTGACTATAAATATTCATTATAAATATAAAAATATGTACTACATCATGGTATTTTATTTTTAATTTGTAGACATCAGATAAATAAATATATTTATGACACAATGATGAGGTAGTGTTTACCTTATTAATGAATGATTTGAATAAATAAGATTATAAATATTAAAATAAACTTATTTTGAATCTTTTTATGTCATCCAAGAATTTTATGGATTCTTATTACTTACTATAATTTAATTAATGATGTTTTTTTGAAATAATAATGTTGTTATGGATTTTTAAAATGTCATGATATGAAGAGTATAAAAAGTGACCGAAATGAGTTTTTAATTAATTTAATATTTTATGAAATGATATAATAATCCTGAAAATCTAAGATTAGTCCAAATGACACATATGATGTTAAAAATGTCATTAATGATCCAATTTTTGGTCTATTGTCATTTTATAGTAAATATGCTGACCATATATTATGAATATACAAGAAGAAAAGGTAAAACATAAATAAGTTTATTAAGGGTTAAAGCTAAAAGATAAGGTTAATTTTTTGACCTAAACTGGTATAAAACCCATTGGATGAGAGGATTTCAAACCATCCTCATATTATCTTAGAAATATATCATTTATATGTTATGATAATTCTAAAATCAATTAATAGTGAAATCATATATTCAAACATTCCTAAGGTTCTCCTCCTCCCTCTTATAAATGGCCACCACCTATAACCCATAATCACACCTCTCCAACCCCATTGGCTCATCTAAAATCTACCCATATAATTTTCCAAAATCCCTCTATTCCTCCTGGAAGCCTCACCATGGGCTGAAGGAAATTCAAGAAATCCTTTTAGCTTAAATCAAAAGGAGTTACCCAATTTGAGGTAATGTCTTATCTCAAGCTTCTTTCATTTATCTTCCTTCTCCAACACCCTAAACTCATTTTATTGGATTATTTTATAAAAAAAATCTTCAATATAATAGTATTTTTATGAGAATTATTTATAAATATATTTACCAATACCTCTGTCTAGTGGGTATAAAACATACTGTTTCTGTGGACGGTGAACTACTGCCTCACGAAACAATGATTATTCAATAATCTCTTAACACCCCTTATGGTGGACATTATGATGGAACTATAATTATATATGATATTTATTTTATCTATATTAATCATTAATTCTAATTTATAATATACCTTTATGCTTTTCATGTTGTATAAATATGATAATTTAATTTGAGGAAGTGCGTACTACCACCCCCTCATAGTGATATGACTCGTTCATTCAATACATGGAACATATAAAGGATGAAATTAATGAAATTTTGTAAATTTTTTAACATAGATAATATAATGGAATTATAATATACCTATGTATAATTTATTTTTCATTCCATTAAATATGAAAAAATGAAAGTAGCGTTCATGCGTACGTACGATTTACTATCTCCATGAACAATGCATTTATTTCTAATCTCCAAATGTTATGTACTATTATAAATATATATATATATATAAACTATATAAATATTATATATAAATATTGAATATCATTCGGGACATAATGGACTTTTGACCCCATGGAGAATTTATAATTAGAACAAGTTCATTTTTGACTCATGTACCAAATATCGACAAAATGATTGATATTAACTTAAATAATTATGTAATTTTTATAACGTGGTAATAAGTGATATAAAAGGGAAAATAAACTTGAGAAAGGTTCTAAATCAAGTATAAATTAACATAAGTTTAATATTCAAGATGAACAAGGAACTTACCAAACAAGTCAGACTCAAAGTAAGGGTACCTTTCACCCTCCTCTTTTAGTCAAAGATTTATTTTATGTTATTTATTTTAATTTACATTTTCTTATTTTTGGATGTGTTGTTATATATCCTTATTTCTATACATTTTATGTCCATGTGATGAGAGAACCTTTTTTCTACCATCAATTCATTTTCATAATTTTATTGTGATGCCGTTTAGGCTGCCAAATTTTTTCAAGGGACTTTATCTCAATATCCTTTCATTGAGCCATATTTTTATTTATACATGAATTTATTTTATATGGTGTATAAACCCATTTTAATTTTAATTTCATTAAAATGGAATATTGTTTCAACGAAGTGTTTTACTAAATGAAAAAAGAATGTTTCTTTTTAACCTACTAAATGACAACGACCTTTCCGCCACCACTAGCATTATTTGATATTTGGATCCCTTAACAAAAAATAATGTTCTTAAAAGGAAAATAAATACTGTATAACCTTTTTAAGTATTTTGGTATTGAAAATGGTTTTGAAAAATCATTTATTATTACAATATCTTCAAATAATATATTGTGATTGAAATGTGGGAATATTATCTTTCCTTTTTTCTTGTTTTATGTGTTATGAATGTGTTATGGTTCTTGGGAATTGTTTATGTATATGGGTGGTTGTAAGATAAACATAGGGAATATGAGCCTGAGATAGCTCTCCAATGTATTGGGTAATGAGACAGAGGTAAACATTAATGTTTCTCCTAAGTGATTCAGGGAATATATTATAATAGTTATTCCAAACGTAACTACCTATATATATATGAATGATAAAATGTAAGTATGTTAACTATTCGATGAGTTAAAATTATTATATATGATTTCTATGTATTATTCATAAATAAAATTATTTCATGAGGTATGTTAAAGGGCATATGATTTATGTTTGAAAAGTATGATCTCATTGATTTGTATGTATTGATGGGATATTGTTTTCTTTACTTATTTTATAAACCTTACTGATCTTTTTATGCTCATCCCAAGTTTATGAAATGTTTTTTCCCATAGCTTAAAGACGAATAGGGTCAAGGATGGGATCAAGGAAAGGCATGTTGTCTAAAACATGGAACTAATCATGTTTATTTTTTTAGAGTTTTTGTTTTATGAATTTTTTTTAATAAGTAGAAGTTTCTACTTGTAATATTCAAGTTGTTATGTATATGTTATGAACTTATTCTTTAAATCTATAAACCTAAAAATATCCTCAATGATAATTATTAACATAATTCAAGATTATGAAATGTTTAATGCTGGGGCCTTATAGTTGGTATCAAAGGTCGGTTTAGATAACTTTAGAGGTTACGGTGTTATCTGGGAGTAGGTAAAGGAGCCCATTTTACCAACCATATTGTTATCATATGTAAAATTTTTGAGGGTTCAAGTAAAATAGTTTGTTTGGATAATAACCTGAACAATGGGTATTTAAGGATTTTTATGGATTATAGTAATATAAATGTTTTTATGTTATCTTTAACCTCTATAGGTTTCTTTTTATTAATTATAATATTTCATTTCTGTTTTAGTGTTGACTCCTTTCATCAGATTTAGGATCCTTTTCAAGATGGAATGAAAGAGATCTTGCACAAAATTATTATCCCACCCTAATGATTTGATCATCATTATTATATAAAAATCTAGTTCAAATGATTTTGAAATATTATTGAGTATTCAAATCACCTGTAAGAAATTTTTTAATCTATCCGACACCTACACATTTCTAAAACTATTTTATGGGTCTTGGAATCTTTTTCATATGATTTCAAGATCTCAAATTTTCTAATTATATCGAAATGTGAAATTACAGAAGTAGATAGAACGTTTACTTTTTGAAAGATTAAAAACATGCCGAAAGAGAAAGGTAACATACTAAATATTATGATATATGTATTCAAGTAATGATTTATTTTCTTAGCCATAAAGAATGAAGCATATTTTGATTGATATTTATAAATAATGAGGATATTTGATCTGTAGGATTAATGTATTAATAAATAAAGTGGAAATGCATATTTAATGGATTATGAAGAACATTGAAAGAGTATAATATATATATATATATATATATATGGGATTCAAGAGTTATGGTAAATTTTATGATGACGAAATGCTTAAAAGTATTAAGGATTTTTTGATTATAAAGACCCAGAAATTCCATGTAATTTTTTTAAATAAATGGGAATTTTAAAAGTCTGTAAAAATTTACAGCACGTGATTCTGAGGCCCGGAGTGCCCAGAATGAATTTTTGAACTTTTTTTCGGGTACATTTAGTAAACATTCGAGTGGGTTTTTCTAACTTTTGAACCAGTGCTCGGAATTGAAATCTAAGGGCACCGTTGAACTCACAACACCGATATTATCCTAAGAATACTCTCACCTCGACGATAGTTGGAGGAGGGTGAAAGATAAATTTTGGGTTTTTTTGGAAATAATAAAATAAAATAAACACACATTTTTTTAACCAACATCCATGTGGAAGTTGGTAGTGGGGACCACCAAAACATAACCTCCCATGAGAGGTTATGGTTGTGGAGACTAACCGAACCTAACCTACCATGAGAGGTTATGGTGGTGGTGGCCACCTGAATCTAAACCCATTTTTTTGAATTCCTTGAAATCCCCTCTTAATGGGAGAAACCCCCTTGAAACTTTAACATTAATGTGGAGGAGCCTTTGTACTTCCTCCATATTAATTGTGCCAACACACATACCTTTAATATGTCAACCCTCCCCTTTAATTAATTGATCCAACACATGAATAAATTAATTAATCTATTTTAATATATGCCAAAAAACAGAATAGAGGCGATAATCTATTATTTTTGGCACCACTTAACATTTGGGTGGAATTGGGAGAAAGCTTCTCCATGAAGAACGCTTCCTCCATGAAGAACGCCAACAATGAATGTCTTCAACTACAACGAACTGACGCGCGAGCCTAAGATTGGAGGTGTGTGGTGGATGAGAAGAACGCAGAAGATTTCACCATATTCCTCGCACCAACATCATCAAGAGAACGTGGTAGGGGTTTATTGATTAACACTTCCCATGTTCTTCCCTTCTAATTATTTTGCGGGATTTGGGAATAGAGATTGACATGGGTTGTGGGAAATGATGTTTTAAAATATCTTCTATACACGTTCATGCTTTGTTCTTTGTGAAACACTTTCTATCACTCTAAACGCGGAGGGTGCAGGCCAAAAAAACATTGCCCGACCCCTCTGCCGTTCTTCTTTGATGTGTTCTTCGAAATGGAGTAAGGTGACGAAGATGACGAAGGCAACAACATCGTCACCCGCGACCTCGGCAACACGCGCCGCCCCTCGGTACTTTTTCCTCTTAGCCGAACCGGCCCCACATCCGACCAAGCCACCCACGGCTGGACTGAGCCGCCGCCGTCCGCTGTGCTGAGCTGCTATGCCTCCATTGTCCTCCGTGTCGCACCACCGCGCGCCACCATTCGCCGTTCGCCAAGCCACTGTCAGCTAGACCGTCGAGCCACTGCCGCTGGACAACCGCCCTGCTGCCGAACCGCCAACCCATGGCTGCTCCGCCGCCCCATGGCCGGTTTGTGCCATCCCGGCTAGTCTGCCACCCTCGTGGCCAGACCGTACCCTTGCAATCGGTCCGCCACCCTCACAGCCAGACTGCGCCCCTATAGCCGGTCCACACTGCCGCGACCGGTCCACCGCCCCTGTGGCTGGACTGCGCCCCCGCGGTGGTTCCATGCCCCATGGCCTATCTGCATCCTCATGGAACCCCTTGGCTGAGCCGCCCTCGTGGGCCGGGCCGAACCCAACGGGCTAGGCCGTACTGCGGTCCGGGTCGGATCAGACCTAAGACCACTATGACCCAGTTACTTTCCTTTGGCCATAAGTTTGGCTCCGGACATCCGTTTGATGAACCATTAGTGGCGCTAGAAATCTTGGAGTGAGACAGTCCCTTTGAGTGATGCTCCTCTGTGTTTTGGATTAAGATGAGGAATATTTAGGTTGGATCGAGCACGAATCCAACCGGGCACCCGAGACTAATAGGATAATAACTCACAGACCGGGCATCCGATTAACATTCCGTCTATTGTATAAAGACCCCTATGATGTGACAAACCACTGAGATACTTCTTTGTGGGGATTTTTGTCAGTTGGAATATTGACCAGTAGATTGTGGAGCGGATCCCCCCGGAGACGAGCGAGTATAGTGCAGAGACCTAGTGGCTGGCTGAGACTTGACGACTGCTGACCGTTTTGACTCGGAGTGACTCGACAGGCCTAGTGGGGGGTACCTTGGTGACGCGGCAGACCCACAGTGAAGAGTGCCTTGTTGACGCGACATACCCATAATACTCGATAGGAGGAGTACCTCTGTAGGGCTTGATGGGGAGAGCCTCTGTGTGACGTGGAAAACCCACGGTGGGGAGTGCCTCTATGTGATGTGGCGGATCCATGGTACTCAAAAGGAGGAGTACCTCAGAAGTACAAGTTTAGTGGGATGTGTCTCTGTGTGACACGGCAGACCCACAGTACTCGATAGAGAAGGAGTTCTCCAGCAGCCGAGGTGTTCGACGTTGTGTTCAGAATGTAAATTGATACTATCCCTAGAATAAACCATGGTTTGAGCTGAGTCAGAACCTCTGTGTTTCTTCATGATTGAGATGGATTACTTGATAACTTAGGTATATGTATGGGCATATACCTAAGTAAGGTCGTCTATTGATTTCATAATTTGTGATCTATCAATGGTGGATTTTGCGAGACCTTGAGGGTCTCGGGGTCCCTACTGAGTATCGTTATACTCACCCCTACACGAGCTATGTCTGCACCTTGTTGTGTTGGATTAAGACGACAAACAACGCTGACTGAGGCCGAGAGTACCAAGACTGGAGGTGGACCTTACGATGAGTCGGTACACGGAGGAGATGGAGGGATGAGGAGTGCTGAGGAGGAGATCTATACCTACCCTTCATGTAGGAACCTCAGAGGATGACCCAACAACTGCCTTTTCCTTTTCTTCAGTTGTATTTTATCACAGTTGTACTTTTACTTTCTAGTTGGGCTTGTATTCTGGCCCCTTTTACTTTCAACACTCTTTTTTTATATAGTTTACTTGGTGTTTTTTTAGTTGTATGCTTTCTTGTGTGTGTGTGTTTACAGGTTATAAAGGCAATGCCTTCCTAGTTTTAGGGAATACGCCTTTGGTTCTAGTCTCCAGCCCCTATCTTATGGAAGGCGGGATTGGAGTAGTCATGGCATGAGCCCCGAGGGACGGGTCTTGAAAAATTGGTATCAGAGGAGTCGGTTCTACCGTAGAACTATGGCTATGATATTTTCTATGAAGAAATAATTATAATAGTAGTGAGTGTGGTTTTCAGTTCAGGGCGTCCAGTGTTGGTGCGGTGGCCAACGTATCCATACATCAGGACCCTGCCTTCTGATTTCTGACTCAGTTCATGAAAACACTGATTGCATGTGTGTTTTCAAAAGTTTTCTTTGTGATCTTTTGAGTCAACTCACCATGTATAACTTTGAGCCCACCAAATATAACTTTTGACCATGGTGCACCTGTTTCTTTTTAGGATACCTCCACGCAGATAGGCAGCTAGAGTTCTGAGAGTTGTACACACTGATATCCCATCGAGCGATGAGGCCTTGGTGCAGGGCCCTTTTCCAGTAGAGGCGCCAGCGGTACCACTCCCCATTGGGCCACCGATGCTAGCATCTCTAATAGCAGACGGTGCATGTCACTTGAGCGCATTGCACAAGTTCCCATGCCAGAGACCACCTAGTTTCAGGGGAGAGATGGACCCGCATGCTGTTGAGGATTGGCTGGAGGCTGTGGTGAGAGTTTTCTGACTGGTAGGGACACCAGCCGATATCATAGTTATTCTTGCTACCCACCTTCTACAGGCAGCATCGGGCAAGTGGTGGAGCTTGATTCTCTAGGTTCATAATGTGGTGACGCTTCTCTAGGTAGACTTCAAGATCTAGTTTCGGGCAGAGTTTGTTCCAGTGATTCTTCGTGCAGTGCGCATTCAGGAGCTTCTTCATCTGCAGCGAGGAAACATGATTGTAGATTAGTACTCAGCGAGGTTCACTGACCTCTAACGTTACTCCACGGATATGTTGTGAGACCCATTCTTCAGGGCCCAGACCTTCGAGTAGGGGATCAGGAAAGAGATCAGAGATTCAGTGATTTCACTCAGCATCCTACCGTATGCGAGGGTGTTAGAGAGATCCCTCTTGGTAGAGAGTTTCCTTGCTGAGCAGTCACTAGCAACGAGACCCACTACCAGTCATCACGCAGCTGAGTCTTCTCCAGCTGGCAGCAGACAGACTCCACAGAGGTCCAAGTGGACTAGACCTATAGGTGGATGACCGCATGAACCGGGATCAGTTTTTTGGGGCACCCAAAGTGGATCTATTCATGATAGGAGTGGGAAGTGTTATGCATGCGGTGGGAAGGGTCACATGGATCGTGACTGTCCGACCCATCGTTCGGATGATCAGTAGATGGTCGAAGGACCGCCCAGGCAGAGAAAGAGGTTTGACCGAGGAGGTCCTTAGGGATTAGGGAAATGTGGTAGAGGAGCTGGTCGTACAACTGGCGGTTGGTGACGATTCGAGGTGTTACTGCCACCTCCACCATGAGGTCCACCCCAACCACAGGGAGCAGGTGGACAGAGGAGAGTTCAGCTCCATGCAGCTAAGGATTAAAATCATGATTCTCTAGAGATGATACAAGGTACGATCTGTGTCTACTCCACCATAGATGAAGTACTTATAGACACAGGTTCCAATAACTCTTTTATTTCCACCGCCCTTGTTCGAAGCTCGGAGATTCCGACGGAGCCATTGGATCAATACTTACGGCTAGAGACTTCTATGGGAGTGGATTCAAAAATTTCTCACTGGTTCTAGTAGTGTGATATTACTCTAGGAGGTGAGATATTTGGCTGGGATCTCCTAGTAGCGGTGTCGAGGCCTTACAATGTCATCTTGGGTATGGACTGGTTACCTATAGTCCATCCTCAGATTGACTGTGTTTGGCACAAAGTGTGGTGTGTCCGCATGGATGGAACTAGGTTTACCTTCACTGGTGAGAAGAAAGCCTATACAACATAGGATGGAATTACCCAGAGGAGGGTGCAGCCGATTACTCATCATTTGGCTAGCCTTACCCCCAGATTTTTTGATGTCGAGAGTATGAGCTATCCTATTGTGGTGGACCAGTACGCAGATGTTTTCCCTAATGATTTCCTAGGTCTACCTCCTCACAGAGAGGTGGAATTTTATATTGACTTATACCTCAGGATGACAGTGATATCAACACCAGCGTATCGGATGGCTCCCATAGAGCTTCGTGAGCTGCGGGTAAAGCTAGAGGACTTCCAGGGGAATGGATTCATCTAGCCCAGTGTTTCTCCTTGGGCAGCCTTGATTCTATTCTTCAAGAAGGCGGATGGGAGCTTGAGGCTTTGTGTTGACTACCGGCTCCTGAACCAGGTGACTATGAAGAACAAGTACCCACTCCCTAGGATGGATGACCTCTTTGATCAGCTGAAGGGAGCACGGTGGTTCTCGAAGATAGACCTCAGATTAGGCTATCACCAACTTAGAGTACGAGAAGAGGATGTGTAGAAGACAATCTTCAGATATCGGTATAGCCATTACGAGCTCTTGGTTATGCCATTAGGTGTAACCAATTCCCTAGCAGTGTTCATGGGACTCATGAATAGGATCTTTCAGCTATACCTTGATCACTTTGTAGTGGTCTTC
The DNA here is from genome assembly GCA_963277665.1 of Viscum album. NCBI lineage: Eukaryota > Viridiplantae > Streptophyta > Magnoliopsida > Santalales > Viscaceae > Viscum > Viscum album. The sequence goes on from OY728120.1 coordinate 900,139,654, forward strand.
ATCGATGAGATTCTGATCTACTCGACTACTGAGGAGGAGCATGTCTATCATTTGTAGGTAGTACTGGACACACTTTGAGAGGACCAGATTTATGGCAAGCTCTTGAAGTTCCAGTTTTGGATCCGAGAGGTTCACTTTCTGGAACATGTCATATAGAAGGCTAGATTTGTAGTAGATCCAGTGAATATTGAGGAGATACTTTCTTGGGATCCACCCAGGAGTGTGACAGAGGTACGAAGTTTCCTGTGATTGACTGGATACTACCAGAGGTTTGTGCTAGACTTATCCAGAGTTGTAGCACCACTATCAGCCTTGACGAAGAAGAGGAAACCCTTTTCTTGGTCGGAGAAATGCTGGTGGAGTTTTCAAAAGCTAAGATAGAGGCTGACTAGTGCCCCCATCTTTAGGCTTCTAGAGGAGGGCGTAGGGTACGTAGTTTACCGTGATGCATCAAGGATCAAACTAAGATGTGTCCTGATGTAGGAGCGACCAGTGATCACATATGGATCTCAACAACTGAGACAGAATGAGCAGAACTATGCTACCCATGACCTGGAGTTAGCAGTAGTGGTCTCCTCTTTGAAGATGTGGAAGCACAATCTGATGGGAGAACGTTTTACAGTGTACTCTGATCACAAGAGTCTCAGTTATATCTTTTCCCAGAAGGACCTGAACATGAGATAGCGATGTTGGCTTCAGTTCCTCCAGGACTATGACTTCAAGATAGTCTATACTTCTGGGAAGGGAAATGTTGTAGCAGATGCACTCAACAAGAGTTCTAGTATACAACTGCTAGGTGAGGCAAAGGAGAAGCTAGCCACGTTACAGATATCCTTTGTGGATAGATATGGAGCAGCTTTCCTTCAGTCTCTTACAGTCACTCCCCCACTTCTTTAGTGAGTCAGGGAGGCACAACGTGGGGACATTGACTGTGAGTCATGACGTGCTTAAATATCCATAGGTCAGAAAACTGATGGATTTTCTGAAGGTGGGGAGCAAGTCATCCTCTTCAGAGGACGTACCATGGTACCCGTGCCACTTCCAGAGGAAGCTTTTAGGGAGTTCCACACATCCCCTTTAGCAGTACATCCAGGAGTGGCGATGATGTACCGGGATCTTTGACGACAGCACTGGTGGCTGGGAATGAAGAAAGCCCAAGCAGAGTTTGTCTCTCGGTGCCTCACTTGTCATCAAGTGAAGGTAGAACATCAGGTACCGGCAGGCTTGGTTCAACCTTTAGAGGTCCCAGAGTGGAAGTGGGATGTGATATCCATGGACTTCATGAGAATAATTTCACGTACATCCAGGGGACATGACTCTATTTGGGTGATCATCGACCTACTCACCAATCCGGCCCACTTACTACCAATCCAAGAGCACGGTTCTGTAGAGATCTTGGGACACCTCTATGTGTTGGAGATTTTGCAGCTACATGGAGTACCTTTGACAATTGTCTTCGATCGTGACAAACGTTTTACTTCCCGACCATGGAAGGGGTTGCAAGAGGCTTTTGGGATGCAACTTCATTTGAGAACCTCCTTCCATCCTCAGACGGATGGCTAGAATAAATGGACAATTCAGACCCTCGAGGACATACTGCGTGGTTGTGTCCTCGACTTCGGTCGTAGTTGGGAGGATCACTTACCTTTGGTGTAGTTTTCTTATAAAAACAGCTATCACTCCACCATTGGGATGACACCTTTCGAGGCGTTATATGGGAGACCATACAGATCACCTTTGTGCTTGACTGACCTAGGAGAGTCAGTAATAGTGGGACTAGAGATGGTACATGCTACCATAGAGAAGGTGAAAATCAACCAGGAGCAGATGAAGACTGTATAGAGTAGTCATAAGTCATATGCTGAAAGGAGACGGAGGCCTCTGGAGTTCAATGATGGTGACCATGTATTTCTACAGGTCTCACCCCGATGAGGTCTACGGAGATTTAGATGAGGTGGAAAGTAATCTCCAAGGTTCATCAGACCTTTTTAGGTTCTCAGTAGAGTTGGAGAGGTGGCATACTGCTTAGCTCTTCCACCTCAGTTGCACCAGGTGCATGACATCTTCGACGTATCCCAGATAAGGAGATACGTGCACGACCCTTCCCACATCATCAACCATGGCGAGCTGGACGTCGATGATGGGACAAATTTTACGAAGGTTCCAATAGAGATTGAGGATCGACAGGAGCTGGTCCTTCGTGGATGGTCGATACCTTTGGTGCGCGTTCGCTGGAAACACAAGAACCTCTAGGAGAGCACATGGGAGCGGGAGGCTCAGATGTGTGATCAGTACCCCCACTTGTTCCCTTGGTTTTGAGTTGTGGCTTACGGGGACGTAAAACTCGAGGTGCAGAGAATGTAAATACCTAGAAATTCCATGTAATTTTTTTAAATAAATGGGAATTTTACGAGTCTGCGAAAATTTACGACGCGTGATTCCGAGGCCCAGAGTGCTCAGAATGAATTCTGAACTATTTTTCGGGTACGTTCAGTAAATGTGCGAGTGAGTTTTTCTAAATTTTGAACCGGTTCTCGGAATTGAAATTCAAGGGCACCATTAAAATCGCAGCGCCGATATTCTCTTAATAATACTTTCACCTCGACGATAGTTGGACGAGGGTGAAAGATAAATTTTGGGGTTTGCATGGAAATAATAAAATAAAATAAACATACATTTTATTTTATTTTGTTGTAACCACCCCCATGTGGATGTTGGTAGTGGGGACCACCAAACCTTAACCTCCCATGAGAGGTTATGGTGGTGGGGACCACCCGAACCTAACCTCCCATGAGGGGTTATGGTGGTGGGGGCCACCCAAATCTAAACCCATTTTTTTGAATTCCTTGACCTCCCCTCTTAATTGGAGACACCCCCTTGAAACTTCCTCATTAATGTGAAGGAGCCTCTGGAATTTCTCCACATTAATTGTACCAACGAACATACCATTAATATGTCAACCCTCCCCTTTAATTAATTGAGCCAACACATAAATTAATTAATTAATCTATTTGAATATATGCCAACAAACATAATAGAGGGGATAATCTATTATTTTTGGCACCACTCTACATTTGGATAGAACTGGGAGAATGATTCTCCACGAAGAACGCTTCCTCCATGAAGAACGTCGACATGGAACATCTTCAACTACAATGAATCGACGCACGAGCCTAGGATTGGAGGTGTTTGGTGGACGAGACAAACGTCGATGACTTCAACTTATTCCTCATGCCAACATCATCAAGTGAATGAGGTAGGGGTTTATTGATTAACACTTCCCATGTTCTTCCCTTCAAATTCTTTTGCGGGATTTGGGAAAAGAGATTGATGAGGGTTGTGAGAAATGATGTTTTAAAATATATTCCATACACGTTCATGATTCTTTCTTTATGAACCCCTTGATATCACTCTAAACGCGGAGGGTGCGGGCCAAATGAAAATGGCCCAACCCCTCCTCTGTTCTTCTTTGATGTGTTCTTCGGAATAGAGGAAGGCGATGAAGACGAAGAAGGAAACAACACCATCACACGCGGCCTCCACGACCCACGCCACCCCACGACACTTCGCCCTCTCGACAAAACCGGCCCCACGCCTGGCCAAGCCACCTGCGGCCGGACCAAGACATTGCGCCGCCCCGGGCCAAACCCCCTCACCATGCTGCTGCCATGCCGAGCCGTCACGCAGATGTCGCCCACCGTGCTGAGCCGCCACGCCGCCGCCGTCCGCTGTGCAGAGATGCCACACCACCGCCGTCCGCCGTGCCGAGCTGCCGTGCTGCCGCCATTCGCTGTGCTGAGCTGTCGCGCTGCCGCCGTCTACCCTGCCAAGCCACCGAGCCACCGTCTGCCGAGCCGCCATCCGCAGGACCACCGAGGCACCATCTTCCGGACCGCCGAGCCGCCGCCGCTAGACAGCCAACCTGCGGCCGGACCGCCGACCCGCGGCCGGTCCACAACCTCGCATCCGGTCCACTTCCCTAAAGACCGGACCAGGCCCTTGCAGCTGGTCCACTGCCATTGCTACCGGACCGTGCCCTCACGGTCGGTCCGCTGCCCCTACGGCCGGACCGCGCCCTCACGGCCGGTCCTCACCCCATGGCTGGTCCATGCCCTCATGGTACCCCTCATCCGAGCCGCCCTCGCGGCACCCTCGCAGCCCTCACGGGTTGGGCCGGACCCAACGGGCTGGGATGCACTGCGGGCCAGGTCGGTTTGACTGGTTTGGATCTGACCCAGGCCCACTACGACCCAGTTACTTTCCTTTGGCCATAACATTGGCACCAGGCGTTTGTTTGACGAACTGTCAGTGAAACAAGAAATATTGGAGCGAGACGGTCCCTTTGAGTGATACCCTACTGTGTTTTGGATTAAGATGGTGAACGGTCAGGTTGGATCGAGCACGAATCCAACCGCCCCCTAGGACTAAAAGGCTAATAACTCACAGATTGGGCGTCCAATTGACGTTCCATCTGTTGTGTTAAGACCCCTATGACATGGAAGAACTTTGAGATACTTCTTTGTGGTACTTTGTGGTAGTTGGAGTATCGACCAATAGATTGTGGAGCAGATCCTCTAGAAGACGATCGAGCATAGTGCGGAGACCTAGTGGATGGCTGAGACTTGACGACTGCTGACCGTCTTGACTCAGAGTGACTCAACATGCCTAGTGGGGAGCTGCTTGGTGACACATAAGACCCATGGTGGGGAGAACCTTAGTGACGCGGTAGACCCACGGTACTCGACAGGAGGAGTACCTCGACAGGCCTTGAGGGGGAGCGCCTCTGTGTGACGCGGTAGACCCATGGTGGGGAGCACCTCTGTGTGACGTGGAAGACCCATGGTACTCGATAGGAGGAGTACCTCAATAATACAAGGTTAGTGGGAAGCAACTCTGTGTGACGCGGCAGGCCCACTGTACTCTATAGAGGAGGATTTATCCAGCAGTTGAGGTGTTCGACGTTTTGTTCATAATGTAACTTGATACTACACCTAGAATAAATCATGGTTTGAGCTGAGTCAGAACCTCTGTGTTTTTCTCATGATTGAGATGGATTACTTGATAACTTAGATATATATATGGGAATATACCTATGTAAGGTTGTCTGTTTATTTCATACATTGTGATATATCCTTGGTGGATTTTGTGAGACCTTGAGGGTCTCAGGGTCCCTACTGAGTATCATTATACTCACCCCTGCATGGGTTATGCCCGCACCTTTTTGTGTTGGATGTAGACAACGGATAGCGCTGACAGAGGCCAAGAGTACTAGGACTGGAGGTGGAGCTTACGATGAGTCAGTACACAGAGGAGATAGACATACGGGGAGTGCTGAGAAGGCGATCTGTACCTACCCTTCAAGTAGGAACCTCATAGGATGACCCAGTAGCTGACTTTTCCTTTTCTTCAGTTTTATTGTATCATGTTTTACTTGTAATTTACATTTGGGCTTGTATTCTGGCCCCTTTTACTTTCAACACTATTTTGTTATATATTTTACTTGGTGTTTCGTCCAGCTGTGTGTTTGCTTGTGTGTGTGTTTACAGGTTATAAAGGCAATGCCTTCTCAGTTTTACGGAATACACCTTTGTTGATAGTCGCCACCCCCTAGCCCATGGAAGGTGGGCTTGGGGTAGTCACGGCATGGACCCCGGGAGACGGGTCGTGACATTGATGATGGGATTACTTTGGATAACTTTTTCTAGTATGTGTAACCTTGAAGTTTGATATATGAAAATTTTATTCAATGAAGAATTACCTTTTCTTGTGTGGACATAATGGATAACCTTAGGGGTTTATATGATCTTTTTTTTGGTGGTGATTAATGGTTATTACATTTTGCGATGAAAAATGAATGTTATTAGGTAACATTTGAGGATAAAGCAGGTTATGGTGATTTTTGAGGAAATTAACATATTTTTGAGAATGTTATAAAAATGATATGGTTTAAAAAAAAGACAACCCATAAGTTGGGTGAAAACCCATCACATTTAGAAAGGCTATAGGAATAAATCCCACAATAAATGTGTGACTAGGATTTATTATCTTCCACTGGACTACGTGAAGTCCAAATGTAGTGTGACTTATTATTTTTAGTTAAATAATTTTATTGATAAAGAATAAGTTGATTTTAGATCTTGTGTTGTATCAAATAGATATCATTAGTATAGGAAAATGGTTTGGTGATTACGTAATAAAGGTTATTTTTGAAGGCGTTTTCTCTTTTGTGGAATACTATATGCCTATGGAATATAGAATATTTTGGGATTTCAATTGACGAGTAATGGAGGAATTTTATTTTGGATGAATATTTGTTTTTATTGTGGACATATAGAGATTTGGGTTATTTATGAAAATGATTAAACTATAATAGAGAATATATGAGTAGGTTAATTACTTTTCAGTGTGATACTTTATGAGTAGTTAATGTTTTTTGGAGATAAATGTTAAGATTTATCATGGAAGACTATGTGATCCAATCCTTCTAAATTTTGGGTTTTAATCTTAGTTGGATTATTTTGAATAATTTTAAGGACAATTGATTATTGAATGGACTTTTTTGAACTTTGGGTATTGTTTGTTCAATTTTGGATATTAATATTAGTATTTATTTTTATAAAAGATTATCCTTTTTGGGAATTATATAATCTTGTACTAACCATTTTGGTTTTGGTTAATTTATAAATACAAGGGAAATATATGGTTCATATTTTATGGATCATGTTATCCTTTAGATGTTGATTCTATATCTTTTGATATGAACATGTAATATTGAATACTCATTTTTTTGAGAAAAGATGAGTTTGTGGTAGAAATTTATTAAAGGATGAAATTCTATATGACAAGTAAGTACGTTTCTTTATGATCATAGTCAAGATCATAAATAAATTCTTCAACATTATGAAATGTATATTAAAATAAAAACATTGTTCATTTACTTTTCATATTGAAAAATCAAAGACCATTTAACCTATCACAAGTTGGTGATTTTTTGGTAGTTTTCTTTTTCCTGATCATGTTTTCTATCACTCTCCATCAGAACTTGATGGATAGTTTTCTCTTCCATATCCATGTTTTCCTACATGAAATCCTAGAATGGGTTATCAGGAGTGGAATTTTTAATTCTTTTTGTTTATTTTAAAGTGACATTTTTATTCACTCTTTTTCTGATGTGGGATTTTTAATGAAGTTTCTATGCCCAATTTTAAAATTGCGAGGACACAATTTCCAAAAGGGGGAAGGAGGTTACGACCCATGTATTTATAGAATAATACATTTTAATTACTATTAATACTTATGAGTAATATATTAATTTTACGTTAAAGGGCATGAATTTTTCGATAACATACTCAACATGCAACAAGGGGTTTCTCAGAAATATTACATTGCACACAACATTGAGATATACTAAAAAATAATATAATAATATAATTATTATTTTAAATGGAGGTTAACACATAGCCATTGTATTGGTGGTAATGAACATAGCTAACTAAAATATGATTATTCATGTTTTTTAAATGTCTTTACATTAATAAAATAAATTTTAGTTGCTTAAAATATGAATGAATCTAATTTTAACCATGAAATACTCTAATATTCTTTAAAAGTTCGATTTACCGCCTATTGATGGAGAACCCTTTTTAAATCTTGTTTTTTTTTCACTTTTATATGTTCTATTTGATAAAATAATCTTCTTCTTTAGGTGAAGGAAATAAAAATTTACTTTCTGTAAATTTGTATTTTTCTGATAAAGTTAATCTTTTAATGAATAGTGAAATATACTACATTTTAAGTCATAAATGTCTTTTCATATGATTTATATATATGGTTAGATTATATTTTTAATTATTTTTAAATATTAATTATTTTATTTTTTCAATATTTAATCCAAATTTGGTCATTGGATGTAATTTAACTTGTTAATTATACATAAACACAGGTCAATCTTTTGATACTTATTATTTCTTAAAAACACGTTTTTTGGTTATGAAAATGGAAATTTATTTTAAATTAATATCTGAAAAATATGTGTTTTTAATTTGGAAAATTGGATTTCATATTTTGAATTAGGAGGACCAAATTGTGTAAATAGGTAACTTTTATTTTTAGACATTATGAATAGTAACTTCCTTAAATATTTTATTTACCATGGTTAAAAGATAATCTAGTAAATAAGGGTAAACAAAATAATATTATAATAATATTAAATTACCCTAACACATGTCCTAACCCTATTGGATGAGATATTTCCGACCATAGGCATTATTGGGTCAATTTGATGAACCCATGGAGACACTTGTGTGTGAAAATGACATTACTTTTAATTTAATGTTAAGGAAAATATAACCTAAACTTGTACCTTTTATTATTTTTTTATACGGAGTTATATAAGTGATATATTTGACTATAAATATTAATTATAAAGATAAAAATATTTCACACATCATGATATTTTATTTATAATTTATATACATCAGATAAATAAATATATTTATGACACAATGATGATGTAGTGTTTACAATATTAATGAATGATTTAAATAAGTAAGATTATAAATATTTAAATAAATTTACATTGAACCTTCTTATGTAATCCAAAATTTTTATGGATGATTATTACTTGTTATATTTGAATTAATGAAGGTTTTTTGAAATAATCAAGTTGTTATGGATTTTTAAAAAGTCATGATATGAATAGTATAAAAATTGACATAAATGAGTTTTTAAATTAATTAATATTTTATTAAATTATATAATAGTCCTAAAAATCTAATATTCGGCCAATTAACATATATGATGTTATTAATGTAATTAATGATCCATTTTTAGGTATCTTTACATTTTATAGTAACTATGGTAACCATATATTATGAATATACAAGAAGACATGGCAAAAGATAAATAAGTTTACTAAGGATTAAAGCTACAAGATAAGGTTATTTTATTGACCTAAACATGTCTAAAACCCATTGGGAGAGATTATTTATACCCATACTAATATTATCTAAGATATAAATCACTTTGGTGTTATTATAATTCTAAAATCAATTAATAATAAAATAATACTTTCAAACTTTCCCAAAGTGCCCCACCTCCCTCTTATAAAAGGACACCACCTCTAATCCATTATTACACATCTCAAGTCCCACTGTCTCATCCAAACCCTACCAAAATAAGATCCCAAAATCCCTATCATATTCATAGAATCCTCAATTTGGTCATAAGGGAATTCAATAAATCCTTTTAGCTTAAATCCAGAGGAGTTACCCGATTTTAGGTAATGTCTTCTCTCAAGCTTCTTTCATTTATTTTCCTTCTCCAACCCCCAAAAATCTCTTTATTCAATTATTTTATAAAAAAACTGTATCTTAAATATACTATTTCTTTATGAGAATTATTTCTAACTACACTTACACACACCTCCATCTAATGGGTATATAACATACTGTTTTTGTTGACGACAAACTACTGCCTCACGAAATGATGATTGTTCAATCTTCTCCTAACACCTATTATGGTGGCCATTATGATGGAATTTTAATTCTATATGATATTTTTATGATATTAATTTTATTTAAATGCTTCTAAAATAATGATTTAGAACATAACATTATGTTTTTCATGTTGTATCAATACGATAACTTCATTTAAGGAAGTGCAGACTACCACCCCTCAAAGTGATAGGACTCGTTCATGCTATACATGGAACGTATAAAGGATGAAATTAATGGACTTATTTAACATATATAACATATATATTATACTTTAATTATAATATAACTATGAATTGTTTAGTTTTCATTCCTTTAAATAGGAAAAGGAAATGAAAGTAGCATTCATGCATACGTACAGCTTACCGTATTCCTGAACGGTGTATTTCATTTCTTATCTCCAATTGTTATGTACTATTATATATATATATATATATGATATATATGATATCTAAATCATGAATATAATTATGGATATAATGGAATTTTTACCCAATGGACAATTTTTAATTGAACAAGTTCATTTTTGACTCAAGTACCATATATCGAAAAAACGAATGATATTACCTTAAATAATTATATAATGTTTATAATATGTTAATGAGTGATATATAATGAAAAATAAACTTGATAAAGGTTATGAATCAAGTAGAAGTTAACTTATTTTTATTATTTAGGACTAATAAGGAACTTACGTGACAGGTCAGACTCAAGGTTATAGGTTCCGGGCGCAGCGGAAGCACATTGGTGGGTTTGCCAAACTTTAATTTTAACATTAAACAAAGTTCAAACCGAGATCCATCACGATATAAAATGACGGATCCTTGGAATAGAACGAAGAATTAAAAACAAAAGAGGGAGTCCTGAAACCATATAGATAGGATCATCATATGTTCGTTATAATTAATTTAATTAATTCACAAGAATTACCTTGATGGAATTCTTTTTCCGTTGATGTCTCTGGTCACGATATGGTGTGATCCATCATTGAATCATAGAATCAATGTGTAGGATTTCTCTAGAGGTGATCCACACATGATCCACGTATCTCTAGACATTGCCGAAGGGATATCCGGGTGCTAGCGCGGAAGAACCTTCTCTTGCGATGTCCGCCTTCGATCGCCTTGATCCGGTGGTGGTCGATCTCTCTCTGTCTTGAGAGCGTTCTTGGAGGAAGGAGTTTATTCGGACTTGAGAGAACTCTCCATAATTTTTGTGCAAAATGATTATGGAAAAGTGTTGGGGTTGTGAGGATATTTATAATTGGGTTTGAGTTTATAGAGTTATGAAAATAAATAAATGTGTTATGCGTTTTATTTATTTCATTAACTCGTATTGAAAACCCCCATGTCGAATGATTAATTCCTTGACACGCGCCCACAGTGATTATAATAAATATCATAAAATGATATTATTTCCTCAAAATACTGACTGGAAAAACTACACACCGTGTAATCATTAATACATGGAATGTACTCATTTTCCATAAAACTACACAAAATGTATATTTAATATACACGATGTGTACTTTTATTTTCCATTTTCCTTTATTTCCTCCACCACATTTATCAGTCCTTGAGTAATGGCTATTTATTTGTTAAATAAATGTAACTGCATTACTCGCTAATAAATATATATTATTTTTCCCTCAATATATTCCCTAGAATAACTAGTGTCGAAATAAATGAAATCGGGCATCCTTAAATAATTATTAAACCACAGTCGGGAATAATATTTATTTAACTTTTTAAATTAATATTTAACTGAGATACATGGACACACTTATTGTGTGAATCTCTAGGCCTCTTTATCAGTGGCATTAGGCAGAGCCTACCTAAAGTCCAAGGTTAGTGTCTAGTAACACGCCAAGGAACCCATAGAGAAAGAAGTTAATGCCGAAATGATGTGTCACCTCCTATGAATGTTTATCGTGTAATATAATCCCTTTTTCATGATATCTCGAATCAAGTGGGTTGCATGCTAGTGCCATCAACATATGTGCTCGATTATTCTTTCTTTGATTTTCCAGAATTGAACTCGCCCATACCTTACCATGGCCATGGATTTATTTAGGCTATATCAATTCTATCAAAGGTCCTAAGATATCTACTTCCGTTATGGAACAGAAGGGACAAATCCTTTCTCGCATTATCTATTAATGCAGTATTACTCATGACACACCCAACATATCCTACCTCGCTGCGAACAATGTGTCTTCATAGTTTTCATCAATACTTCTAAGTGCGCGAGTTGTAATAACCATTAATAATAATCTTAAAGTCTAAGGACCAATACACACATTCATAGATAGGAACATCCAATGAAACTATGAAATGTGGATTTCCTACTGGTGGGTCCTATTCTCATAATATCCTCCTAGATATTACCAAGGGTGCACACCATAAGAAGGTGCCTCAAAGTTTTATGAGTGCTCACCCCTAATGGCCTGTATTATTTGTGTCCCTCAAATAACATCATTTGGCCATAGAACATATATTCAAGAACAATGTTATGGGACTTCCGGGTTCTCATCATAGCAGGGATCCCATATGACCCTTTAATGCAATAGATTTACTTAGGAAAGAATCACATGAATTGTCACGTAGAAGAACAATCAAGATGTGATAAGGTATTTATTAATGAATAAAGTATAATGTAGTTGGTTCTCGGCCACCAACTCCAACAAAATCCCACTTGGACTAGAGACAACTGCTAACAACCATTAACCCGCTAGCTCTCACATGATATTCATGCTTCTACTGAGATAATCCTTTAGTCATGGGGTCCACCATGTTCTCTTCCTTGAACACTCTTCTCACTATAACTTCACCCCTCTGATAGAAATCCCTCAAGAGGTGATACTTCCAGAGTATGTGCTTTGTCCGTTGACGTGACCTTGGTTATTTTTCAAGAGCCACCGCTGTAGTATTATCACAATACAATGTGACAGGGTGTTTAATAATAGGCACCACATAAAGCTCCTGGACAAAGTTCCAAATCTAGAAGGATTCCTCGGCTACATCAGAAGCCTCTATATATTCAGACTCCACTGTAGAATCGATGACAACTGTCTTCTTTGAACTCTTCTAGCTCACAGCTCCTCTATTGAGATAGAAAACATATCTAGATTATGACTTTAGATCGTTCTGCTCTGTTGGAAAACCAGCATCAACATACCCTCTGATGACAAGCTACCTGTCTCCTCCATACACCATGAACATATCCATAGTTCTTCTCAAATACTTAAGGATAGTCTTACCAACAATCCAATATTGTTCTCCTAGATATACATGATATCTGCCTACCATGCTAAGTGCATGGGCAACATCACACCTGGTACATAACATGACATACATGATGGATCCTATAGCTGAAGTTTATGGGATCTTACTCATTCTATCTTTCTCCTGTTGTGTGTGTGGACACATTTTCTTAGAAATATGTAGGCCATGTGACACTAGAACTAATCCACTATTGGATTATTCCATACTAAATATCTTTAGTATCTGTTCAATGTATGTACCTTGACTTAGTCCAAGCAGCCTTTTGGATCTATCATGAATGATCTTGGTCCCTAGAAGGTAGGCTACTTCACCCATGTCCTTCATGGAGAAACACTTATTCAACCAGTCCTTAACTGACTGTAAGACTGGTACATCATTTCCAATAAGCAATATGTTTTCAACATATACTACTAGGATAACGATCACATTCCCATTAAATTGCTTATAAACACATGGCTCACATTTATTCTTAATGAAACCAAATTCCTTTATGGATTCATCAAATTTAATGTTCCATGACCTGTATTCTTGATTTAATCCATAAATGGATTTTCGCAACTTGAAAACCCGTTTGGCTTCACCTGGTGTCACAAACCCATATGGTTGTTCCATATTGACATCTTCCTGAAGGTTCTCATTAAGGAATGCTATTTTGACATCAATTTTCCAAATCTCGTAGTCATGGTCAGCTACTATGGCAAGTATAATTCTTATGGATTTAAACATGGAAACTGGCGAGAAGGTTTCATCATAGTCAATTACTTGATGCTATCTGAATCCTTTAGCAACCAGCCTTGCTTTATATGTGCTAACTTGACTGTTCATGTCTAGTTTTCTCTTGAATACACATTTTCATCCAACAGGATTTACATCAACTGGATGATCGACCAAAACACAGACTTGGTTCTGATACATGGAATCCATCTCAGAATTCATAGCTTCTATCCATCTTGCAACTTCTGAGATTTCTACTACTTCCTTGTAGGAGAGAGGTTCATCATTTTCCAACCATAATGTTTCAACATCCTCAGTGACTAGGAAACCAAATCTCTCTAGTTCCCTTACCTCTCTTGAGCTCCTACGCAGTACTTGTGTTTTTGGAACCTCTTCCATGGGGACCTATGGAACTTGTTCCTGTACCAACTCCTGTGTATCTTGAGCATCAACTTCGTCGAAGTCAATATTTCTCCCACTATCCTTCTTGAGGATGTGCTCCCTCTCAAGAAATACAGCTTGTCTGGCGACAATCACTTTCTTGTCTATAGGGTTATATAGGTAATATCCTTTTGTTTCCTTGGGATATACTATAAAGATACACCTCGTGCCCCAATGTGCTAGTTTGTTTCCTGAGAAGGCCTTAACAAATGCCTCGCATCCCCATACACATGTGTGCAACAAAGTGGGTTTCCTTCCATTCCATAACTCGGATGGAATTCCATTTTCCGCCTTAGTTGGTACTCAGTTTAATGTGTATACTGTAGTTTGTAATACATATCCTCAAAAGGATAATGGAAGATCTGCATGACTCATCATCGAACTCACCATATCTAACAAGGTGTGGTTCATCCTTTCACTAGCACCATTCCACTATGGTGTATAAGGAGGAGTGAGCTAAGATAGAATCCCAGACTCCCGTAGAGGATCGATGAACTCTTGGTTCAGATATTCTCCACCTCGATCCGATCGAAGTTTCTTTATCTTCTTACCAAGCTGATTCTCCACTTAATTCTTGAATTCCCTAAATTTCTCTAAGGACTCTGACTTATACATCATTAAGTAGACATAGACATATCTACTTAAATCATTAGTAAAAGTAATGAAGTAAGAATATCCACCTCTAGCTTCTATTGGAAATGGTCCACATACATCCATGTGCACCAATCCTAGAAGCTTTGTGGCCCTTTCACCCGGTCCACCAAAAGGTGTCTTGGCCATTTTACCTTGTAAACAATAGTGACATCTATCAAGTGGTTTTATCTCAGTAGAGTCTAAATATCCATCTTGGCAGATCTTTTTCAAGTGCTTCTCATTTACATGACCGAGACGGTGATGCCACAATTGGGTGATGTATGATTAATGTGAGTTTGTTTCATTATCGATTTCCAACACTTGGTTTTCATAATTTAATACATACAAACGATTATTTAAATTCACTATTGGTTTCACCCAAATTTACCCTACTAGTAAAAGTAGTCGATGTTGTACATGTAAGGTTCAAATCCACAGGGACCGAAGAAGTAACCTTGAGACTCTATGATTTGGTGGAGGATGGGATGTGAATTGGTCAAATTTGGTTTTGATTTTGGATGGTTTTAGAGAACACTAAGAAACCTATATAAATTCAATTCAATGAAAATGGGTTGATCTTAGGATTATGCTCGGGGAAGATTGAATTAATTTTACTTCTTTAGACAATTTTGGTTTTATTAATTCTTAATGAATACATTCTTCAAAAATAGCACTACCTTCATCATTTTATGGAATGGTGCAGACTAAACACAATTAATAATCCCATATACACTTAGAGAACCAAATTCATGATCTATAAAAGGTATATGGTCATTTATTACTTTAATTTATCTTTCTCAAACACAGTGAAGATGAAGAGTATAAATAACTGAAGAAAGGGAGTCTTAAATTAATTAGCCAATTAATAACAATTCATTCATAAAATAACATTCAATCCATCCTTTGAATCCTCATATGATATAACCATTAAAGGTTTATCCCTCCATTGATGGTATACTCTAAATGGTGGGTGGAAGATGGCTAACAAGAATTGGATTGAAGAAATTAAAACCGCGGAAATAACGAGCACTCCTCTATGTGTGTGAATGAAATTCACACCTATGTGTGAACTAATTCACAAAAATACAGAGATATCACTGTATCTTGTGATAACAAAGTTTTAATAAAAGAAATGGAAAATGTAGAAGTGAAATAAGTTGATTAATAATATAAATATACAAAAAATAAACTTACATGGAAATGGAAAACATTACAAAGGAAATTTTGGAAGCATAACCTTACAATGAAACAAGAATCACAAGATGATAAGAAAAATATGAGATGCCAATTCCCTTCACCACCAGATCCATATATAGGCATATTATGAGCCTTAGTTCCACCCCCAATAATCAATTAACCCCCCCCAACAATTAAGAGAGTCAAAATGAGGGTGAAGAATTAAAAGGAAATTGACGTTACAAAGTTGACCACAAAACCAGCCAGATTCGTCCACCGATTTTATATGTGCATTTGTAATTGAAGAAGGCAAAATATAGAGAGGTATTAGAAGATAAATATTCTCTTCCATATGTCCTCTATAATCTGTAAATATATCAGGAAATTTGGCGCAGCCGTTTGGAAGTTATGGTCGAAATGGTGGGATGACTTTATGTGCATTAATGTCGGGCCCACCATTTAAATCTCAAATTCAGATCCCTTTATCATCATGAAAACATCAGAATTAGCTCTGTACATAGTTAAATAAAATGATCCACATTTTTTTATCTTTCGAATGTAAAAATTTGAGCTTCATTGGGCTTGGTTTGTGGGCCCCACATTTTTTTGATGGGCCTTAGGCCCATTATGCCTTTTCCAGCAAATTTATTCATTTAGGCGCAAATATATCAATCTTCCCTTGAGATTCATCCATCGGAAATAAAAGATAAAATGTTCTAAATAATTTGGTGAATAATATACCAAAATATAAAATTAAAATGATGAAAAATGTATTTTTCACAAGCAATTTATTTAGTGGTCCCAAGTTGACACTTTAAGAATGAAATGCACAATGATGGGAAATGAAGTTCAATTTATGAATTGGACTAAAATTATTGTTTATGCACTTTGAAACACATTAATATTAAGATATTAACAATTAATATTAACCACTTTTATTGACTAATCATCCATACCATAACATTTGTTGTTCTTATAAAAGAGACAACCCTTATTTCCAAACATGAAAATAAATCCATCCATATCCAAACAAGATACATAAATTATGTTCTTGGTAACAATAGCCACATAATAACAGTTATGAAAAACCAAAATCATCCCGGTCGGCAATGAGAGGCATTAATCGCCAATATCCAACATAGCTAGCCTTGTGCCATTGGCAGATTGAAGATCCACCTCTCCTCTGGCAATCTTTTTAAATCTACTTGGTTCCTACATTTGAAAACAATTGTGAGCCCCATAAGTTGTATCTAATACCAAATTTGTAGAAATAGAAAGATTACACTTAATAACGAACACACATTTAGCATCCCCATGCTTCTGGGTGCAGTTCCTCTTCCACTGGCCTTTCTTTCCACATGAAAAACAAACCCCCTCCCGTTCCTTGCCATACCTATGGATCTTCCCCTTATTAGAGGGACGAAGCTCGGGGGCTTCAGACCATTTATATGTCCTTGGCCCCTTTTCCTTGTCCTTCCTTTTCTAATTCACCATAAGGACTGCTGGTTTGTCATGCCCCATGTCCTTATCTACCAGGAGAATCAAGGTCAGAAGTTCTGATAGACTCTCCTCATTATTGCTCATGTGGTAGTTGACAATAAAGATAGAGAAGGTCTTGGGAAGTGATGATATGATGAGATCTGTACGTAACTCATTCAGGAATTTAATCCCTAACATGTCTAGGAATTTGATGTAGCCAATAATCTTGACTACATGAGGCCCAACTGGCTCATACTCTCCATGATTAGTTGTAAACAAAGCAATGGAGATCTCATATCTCTCTTATCTCAACTTCTCTTGGTAGAGATCCTTAAGGTGAGACATCATGCTATATGCGTCCATGTTTTCATGTGGCGTCAAGAGATCATTAGACATGGCTGATAGCATAAAACACTGGAAATCTGTGGAATCATCCATGTGTTTCATGTAGAGAGATAGTTCCTCATCACTGGCCTCCTTTCCAGGAACAACTAGAATGGGCTCTTCCAACACATACAATTTCCTTTCGTGGCGAAGGATGACGCGTAAAGGCCTCTTCCACTCTTGGAAATTGGTGATGGTGAGAAGGTTTTCCTTCTCATGTATGGTTCAAAATGATATGTTTGAAGTAATTTTCTTTCCATTTATAAAAATTAATATGAGCAAAGGTTTAGTATTTTATTATAAAATTGAGACAAATAAATAAATTAATACTTATTAGTCTCCCACTATTTTATCAAAATCCAATAGCCCTCACCATTATCTTCGGAATATTCTGTTGCCTGAATAATCTAGTGGCAAGGATCCATATTTACCTTTGCATTACCCCAACTAGGGTTGGTCAAGCAATATAAAGGGTTTTAGGTAGGCATTCCAAATTCCAACTGCATTAACTCGCAGCTCCTTGATCCGCTGAGTGGACTCCCCAATCCTGAAATCCTTTTATTTTGGATTTCCTCAACCTTTGCCTCTTAGTCACACCAAGTCCTACTCTGGTAGTCAACCCTTGATGCGAAGCAAGTCAAGTCAACCTAAAACCTTGAATTATAATTCCCCGATAATTGAAAGCACCCCAACTAGGGTTGGTCAAGCACTTTGAACTATGGTTCGATTCTAACCAAGATTATGGAAGGCTATACCGACATAATATTTATTTGAGGGATTTTATCCTTATACATAAATTTCTAATTTATTATCTTTTATTACATGCTTTTTAAAATTAAGTGGGATATACTTAAGTGATTAACCATGTCTAAGAAAATATTTACGCATAAGATAGTTTTATTTTAGTTCCATCTTGCATGCTTGTTTAATTCATTAATTGTGTGATCGTGACAACACACCCATAATAAATAAACCATGAAACTAACAAAAATAAAGTAAATGGCATGATCATAATCTTGTTCTATTGTTTAGTGTATCTAGCGGTTGATAAACTAACCCAAGACCTAGGGGAGAAACACCTTGATCCTTTCGGGTTCATGTTTACAACATTCCACCCGTCCACCTTTGTATCTCCTTGAATTGGTTTCAAATTGGATCCTGACTTGAGATGCCTCCACTAGCTTGGGAGCTCCATCCATTATATATGAATTTATCTCACATGTAGGTGAGGGGTAAAAAGGGGTTTTTACATAAAATAATCCTTGGCACCCAGGCCCTACATATTAATGTGGAGAAGGCTCGCATGCCAAAAAATTTTATTTAAATATATTAATTAAAGAAACCATTCACATACAAAGGTATTGGTCTAGCTCATGATCATCCATACAAGCAACGATATTTACGCATAAATAAAACTAGTATTCAACTCTTTAATCGTTCTTGTTTAAGATAAATCATGCTCGAATAAATTAATTATCTTTAATTAATCAATCCTTTTATCTTAAACCCTTTTCTGAATTTCCTTGAGATTATCATCCATCATAATTTTAAACAAATAAATTTATTTAAAATTATCTTTGTATGTAACTTGTACCTTGGAGGAAACCCGGTGAATTCCCGTTCATTACGCAGATGTAAAATCAAACACACACATATATATATATAACACCTATCACGTGTTGTGACTCAGCTTTATTCCTGCACTATGGTACATGTATCAAGGGTTTGTATAATATAACAATAAATTCTAATAAATCTGCATAATTTGGGTGAGTAAACGGCGTGTAGTTCTAACTACACGGAGTGTACTTTTCTTCACCATCCATCCGAAGTACACGCCCGGGGACATGGAATGTTAATGTACTTCGGAAATTTTCAGAGTACACGGTGTGTTCAGTGGGACACACACCATGTAGTTTCCGCGTTACATGGTTTCCATCTAGGCAAGCTGTGTTCGAGGTACATAGTCCAATACCAGCCCCATGGGACTACATGATGTGTTCAGTGGACCACACGGCGTGTAATCTAGAAACCATGTGCCACCTATTCCTGGTCAACACACCGTGTCATAAATGACTTAGATAGGATCCAATACATGGACTGATTTGGCAGACCAGTGAAATACATTGAACCTAAATTACACGACATGTACTTTCAAATACATGCCGTGTATTCTTGTGTTGTATGACCAAGAATGTTTGTCACCTCCAGACGAGTTCCTCTATTTTATTTTAATCAAAATTAAAAGAAATTTTTTTTATGTAAGGTGAGCGAGAAATGAGAGGGGAGGAACATATCTCGAGATTCAGATTTTAAATAACGATTAACTTGAATTAAAACAACTAAATTATTAAATTCATAAATCACCAAAAAAAACTATATAATTATAATCAACGATATGACCCCTATGATACCACTTGTAGGTTTCGGGCATAGTGGAAGCGCGTTGGTGGGTTTTCCAAACTTTAATTTTAGCGTTAAATAACGTTCAAACCAAGATCCGTCACGATATAAAATGACTGAGCTTTATAATAGAACTAGGAATGAAAAACATAAGAGGGAGTCCCAGAACCATAGAGATAGGATTATCATATGTTGGTTATAATTAATTTAATTAATTCATAAGAATTACCATGATGTAATTCATTCTTCGTTGATGTATCTGGTCACGATCCAGTGTGATCCGTCGTTGCGTCGTAGAATCCAAGTATAGGATTCCTCTTGCAGTGATCCACACATGATCCACATATCTCTGGAAATTGCCGAAGGGATATCTGGGTGCTAGGATGGAATAACATTCGCTTGCAATGTACGCCTTCGATCACCTTGATCTGGTGGTGGTGGATCTCTCTCGGTCATGAGACCGTTCTTGGAGGAAGGAGTTCTTTCATCCTTCAGAGAACTCTCCATAATTGTTGTACACAACGATTGGGGAAAAGTGTTGGGGTTGTGAGGATATTTATAATCGGGTTTGAGGTTATAGAGTTATGACAATAAATAAACATGTTACACAATTTATTTATTTCATTAACTCTTATTGAAAACCCCCATGTTGAATGATTAATTCCTTGACATGCACCCACACTGATTATAATAAATATCATAAAATGATATTAATTACTCAAAATCCCGACTGAAAAAACTAGACGACGTGTAATCATTAATACACGGCGTGTACTTGTTTTCCATAAAACTACAGGGCGTGTATATTTAATATACAAAATGGGTACTTTTATTTTCCATTTTTTTTTTCCTCCACTACATTTATTAGTCCCTGAGTAATGGATATTTATTTGTTAAATAAATGTAACCTCATTACTCACTAATAAATTTATATTATTTCACCCACAATATATTATCTCGAATAACTAGTGTCAATATAAATGAAATCAGGCATCCTTAAATAATTATTAAACCACAGTCAGGAATAATATTTATTTAACTTGTTAAATTAATATTTAATAGAGATACATGGACACAGTTAGTGTGTGACCCTCTAGGCCTATTTATTAGTGGCATTAGGTGAATCCTACCTAAAGTCCAAGGTTAGCATCTAACAACACGCCAAGTCACCCATAGAGAAATATGTTAATGCCGCAATGATGTGTCACCTTTTATGAACGTTTACTGTGTAATATCATCCATTTGTCATGATATCTCGAATCAAGCGGGTTTCATGGTAGTGCCATCAACCCATGTTCTTTATTATTATTTAATTGATTTTCCGGAATTGAACTCGCCCATACCTTATCATGGCCATGGATTTATTTATGCTATATCAATTCCATCAAAGGGCCTGAGATATCTACTTTCGTTATGGAATAGAAGGGACAAATCCTTTCTCACATTATCTATTAATGCAGTATTACTCATGACGCACCCAACGTATCCTACCTTTCTATGAATAGTGTGTCATCACACTTTTCATCAATACATATAAGTGTGTGATTTTCAATACCTATTAATAATAATCTTAAAGTCTAAGGACCAATACACACGTCCGTAGATAGGAACAACCAATGACACTATGAAATGTGGATTTTCTACTGGCGGGTCTTGTTCTCATAATATCCTCTTGGATATTACCAAGGTCACACACCATGAGAAGGTGCCTCAAAGTTTTATGAGTCCTCACCCCTAATAGCCTGTATTATTTATGTCCCTCAAATAACATCATCCGACCATAGAACATATATTCAAGAACAGTGTTATGGCACTTCTGGGTTCTCATTATAGCAGGGATCCTCTATGACCCTTTAATGAAACAACATCCCATAGGACATTATCACATGCATTTTCACACAGAAGAACAATCAAGATGTGATAAGGTATTTATTAATGAATAAAGTACAAAGTAGTTGGTTCTAGGCCACCAACTCCAACAATGATAATGGAACCTTTCACCCTCCTCTTTTAGTCAAAGACTTATTTTATGTTATATATTTTAATTTCCATTTTATTATGTTGGGATGTGTTATTATATATCATTATTTCTATAAATTTTAGGTCCAACTGATTATAGACCCTTTTTTCTCCCCTCAATTCATTTTCAGAATTTTAATGTGATGTCGTTTAGGCTGCCGAATTTTTGTAAGGGAATTCATATCAAAATCTTTTCATTGAGAAATATTTTGATTTATTCAAGACTTTATTTTATATGGTGTATAAACCCATTTTACATTTAATTTAATTCAAAGGGAATACTTTTTTATGAAGTTTTTTACTAAATGACAAAAATAATGTTTCTTTTTAACGTACGCGATGACAATGACCATTACACCGCCACAAGCATTATTTTATATTTAGATTCATTAACAAGATATAATGTTTTTAAAAGGAAAATAAATACCATATACCCTTTTTATGTTTTTTTATTGAAAATGTTTTTTAAAAAGCATTGATTATTTCAATATCTTGACATGGTATGTTGTGATTGAAATTTTTAAATGTTATATTTTCTTTATTCTTGTTTTATGTGTTATGAATACATGATGGTTCTTTGGAATTGTTTAAGTATATGGGTGGTTCTAAGATAATACTAGGGAGAGTGAGCCTGAGATAGATTTCCAATGCATTGGGTAATGAGATGGATATAAACGTTAATTATTCTCTTATGAGCTTTAGGGAATATACTATGTTGGGTATTCCAAATGTAACTCCCTATGTATATATGAAAGATAAAATATAAGTATGTTATAGATGACACAAGTTACAATTATGATTTATGATTTCTATGTGTTATTCATAAATATTATGATTTCATTATGTATGTTAAAGAGCATATGATTTATGATTGAAAATTATGATCTCATTGATTTGTATGTATTGATGGGATAATGTTTTCTTTCCTTATTTTATAACCCTTACAGATCTTTTTATGCTCATCTCATGTTTTTGATATGTTTTTTACATGGTATAAAGATGAATACGGTCATGGATGGGATCAAGGAAAAGTCATTCTGTCTAAAACATGGAACTAGACATGTTTTATTTTTTATAGTGTTTGTTTTATGAAAAAATGTATAGTGAGTAGAAGTGTCTACTTGTAATATTAAAGTTGATATGTATAAGTTATGACCTATTTTAAAAAAAATAGAAACCTGAAAAGATCTTCCATGTGAATTATTAACTTAATTAAAGAATTTTTAATGTTTAAGGTTGGGGCCTAGTAGTTCTTTTCAATGGTCGGTTTAGATATCTTTAGAGGTTAGGGTGTTGTCTGGGTGTAGGTAAAGGATCCCATATAACAAAGAGAGTTATTATCATATAGAAACATTTGGAGGGTTATGGTAAAATAAGTTGTTTGGATAAAAACCTGAACAACAAAGATATAAGGGGGTTGATGGATTAGAGTAATATAAAAGTTTTTATGTTATCTTTATCCTATAGAGGATTATTTTTTTAATTATAATATTTCATTTCATGTTTAAGTGTTGATTATTTTCATTATATTAAGGATCATTTGTCAAGATCTAAGGAGAGAGATCATACACAAACTTCTTATCCTTCCAAAAATATTTTATCATCACTTTTATGGAAAAATCCTAGTTGAATGATTTTGATAGCTTCTTGAGTATTCAAATCACCTATAAGAAATTATTTAGGCTATCCAACACCTACTGATTTTTTAAAAAAATTTATGGGTCATGGTATCTTTTTCATATGATTTCAAGATCTCAACTTTTAAAATTCTATCAAAAAGTGAAATTATAGAAGTGGAGTTAATTTTTACTTTTTGAAAGTATAACAACATGCCAAAATAGAAAGGGAACATCCTGAATATCATGATATCTGGATTCAAGATATGATTTATTTTATTATCGATAAATAATTAAGATTCATTGGATTGATATTTATAAATGATGAGGATATTTGATCTGCAGGAATGATATATTAATAAATAAAGTGGAAATGTATATATAATGGATTATGAAGAACGTTGAAGGAGTAAGAAGTCTACATATAACTAATTCAAGAGTTATGGTATATTTTAGGATGATGAAATACTTAAAAGTATTATGGATCTTTTAATGATGGGATTAATTTGGAATACATTTTATAGTATGTGTAACCATGAAGGTTGATATGTGAAAATGATATTCATGGAAGAATTACCATTTCTTTTTTGGACATAATGGGTAACCTTAGGGGTTCATATGATCTTTTTTTTGAGGTGATTAATGGTTATTACATTTTACAATGAAAAATGAAAGGTATTAGATAACCTTTGAGGATAAAGAATGTTATAGTAATTTTTAGGAAATTATCTTATTTTTGAGAATGTTATAAAAATGATATGATTTTAGAAAAATGACAACTCATAATATGGGTGACAACCCATAATTTCTTCCAAGGATCTAGGAATCAAAACCACAACCAAAGTGTGACTACGATTTATCACATACCACTGGACTATGTGATGTCCCTAGTTAGTATGGCATATTCATTTTAGTTAAATGATTTTATTGATCAAGAATATATTAATTTGGGATCCTCTGTTTTATAGAATGTATATCCTTAGTATAGAAATATTATTTTGTGATTAAGTGATAAATGTTATTTTGGAAGGCATTTTCTCTTCTAGGGACATTATATGCCTAAGGAAAATAGAATATTTTGGGATATAAATTGAGGAGTAATGGTGGAATTTTATTTGGAAGAATCTATGATTTTATTGTGGACATATAGCGATTTGGGTTATTTATGGAAATGATTATCCTATAAAAGAGAATATGTGATTAGGTTAATTACTTTTATATATGATACTTTATGAGTATTTGATGTTATTTGGAGATAAACGTTAAGACTAATCGTGGAATACTATGTGATCAAATCCTTCTGAATATTTGGTTTCAATCTTAGTTGGATTTTTTTGAATAATTTTAAGGAAAATTTCATTTTAAATGGTCTTTGTTGAACTTTGTGTATTGTTTGTTTAATTTTGGAGCTTAATATTAGTATTCCTTTTTATAAAATTTTATCCTTTTTGGGGTTTATCTGATCTTGTACTAACATTTTTGGTTTTGATTTTGTCTAAAGATAGGGGAAATATATGGTTAATCTTTTTTGGATCATATTATTATCTATAAGTTGATTCTAGTAATTTTTATATGACCATGTCAGCTGGAATACTCATCGTTTTGAGAAATAATGAGTTTGTGGTAGAAATTTTTTAAAGGATGAACGTCTACATGAAATGTAAGTATGTTTCCTTTTGTTCTTAGTCAGGCTCATAAATAAATTGCTCAAAATTATGAAAAGGATATTAAAACAAAAACTTTGTTCGTTTACTTTTCCTACGATGAAATCAAATACCGTTTAACCTTTCACATGTTTGAGATTTTCTAGTAGTTAACTTTATCTTTATCATGTTTTCTATAACTCTCCATAAGAATATGATGGTTAGTTCTCACTTCTATATACATGTTTTCATACATGGAATCCTAGTTTGGGTTATCAAAGGCGACCTTTGTACTAATTTTTATTTCATTTAAATTAATATTTTTATTCACTATTTTTCCGATGTGTGATTTTTATTGATGTTTGCAATCCCAATTTTAAAATTTTGAAGACGCAATTTCAAAAATGTGTGAAGGATGTAACGACCCAGGTATTTATAGAATAATTATTTTTAATTTATATTAATACATATGAGTAAGATATTAATTTTATGTTAAAGGGTATGATTTTTACGATATCTTACTCTCCATGAAACAAGGGGTTTCTCCGAAATATTACATTTCACACAACATTGAGATTTACTGAAAAATAATATAATAATATTATTATTTTAAATGGTAGTTAACGCATAGTCGTTGTATTGTAGGTAATGAACATAGTTAAATAAAATATGATTATATATTTTTTTAAATGTCTTTACATTTATCAAATAAATTTTAGAGGCTTAAAATAAGAATGAATCCGATTTTAAGCCTGAAATACTCTAATATTATTTAAAAGGTTAATTTACCACCTTTTGATGGAGAACCCTTTTTAATCTAGTTTTTTTTACTTTTATATGTTACATTTGAAAAAATAATATTCCTATTTAGAAGTAGGACATAAAAATGTACTTTTTAATTTTTTTTGGTATTTTTCTGAAAAAGTTCATTTTTAATGAATAGTTAAAAATACTGCATTTTATGTCAAAACTGTCTTTTTATCTGATTTATTTATATGGTTATATTATCATTTTAATTGGTTTTAAAGTTTAATTATATTATGTTTTTACCATTTAATCCAATTTCGGTCATTGTAAGTAATTTACCTTTTTAATTAAACATAATCACATGTCAATCTTTTGATAGTTACTATTTCTTAAAAACATGCTTTTTGGTTATGACAACATGAATTAATTTTTAATTAATTTCTAAAACTTCTATGTTTTGAATTTGAAAATATGGATTTCAAATTTTTAATCAGGAGGTACAAATTTTGTAAATAGGTTACTTTTATTTTTAGACATTATGAATAGTAACTTAAATAAATATTTTATTTACCATGGTTAAAGGGTAAATCTGGTAAATAAGGGTAAACAAAATTATATTATAATAATATTAAATTACCCTAAAACATGTCCTAACCCCATTTTATGATATATTTCTGACCATGGGGATTCTTGGGTCAATTTTAGGACCCTCATAGAACCACTTGTGTGTGAAAATGACATTTAATTACTTTTAATTTAAAGATAAGGAAAATATATCTAAACTTTTATCTTTTAGTAAAACAATTTTTATATGGGGTAATAAAAGTGATCTCTTCGACTATAAATAGTCATTAGAAATATAAAACTATTTCATACATCATGGTATTTTATTTATAAATTTTAGACATTAGATAAATAAATATATTTATGATACAATGATGATATAATGTTTACCTTATTAATGAATGATTTAAATAGATAAGATTATTAATATTAAGATAAATTTATTTTGATACTTTTTATGTCATACGTGAATTTTATGGATGATTATTACTTCTTATTTTTATGTAATGAATGTTTTTTGAAATAATCATGTTGTTATTAATTTTTAAAATTTCATGATATAAATAGTAAAAAAATTGAAATAAATGAGTTTTTAAATCAATTAATATTTTTTTAAATGATATAATAGTCCTAAAAATCTATGATTCATCAAAATGACATATATGATGTTAAAAATGTCATTAATGATCCAATTTTTTATCTCTTTTATATTTTATAGTAACTATAGTAACCAAATATTATGAATATACAAGAAGACATGGTAATAGTTAAATAAGTTTACTTAGGGTTAAAGCTAATAGATAATGATAATTTTGTGATCTAAACTTGTCTAAAACCAATTTGATGAGTGTAATTTGACCCATTTTCATCTTATATTAGAAATATATCACATTCATGTTATTACAATTCTAAAATCAATTAATAATAAAACAATACTTTCAAACTATTCTAAAGTTCCCCTCCTCCCTTTTATAAAAGGACACCAACTCTAACCATTAATACACCTCTAAATCCCCCTTGTATCATCAATAATCTTCCCAAATAATCTCCCAACATTCCTATATTCATCCTAGAATCCTCACCTTAGGCAAAATTCAATTCAATAAATCCTTTTATCTTAAATCAAAAAGAATTACCCAATTTGAGGGAATGTCTTATCTCAAGATTCTTTAATTTATTTTCCTTCTCCAACCCATTAATCTCTCTTTATTAAATTATTTTTTAGAAAAACCAGTATATTAAATACCCTGTTGTTTTTATGAGAATTATTTTGAAATAAAATTACACACACCTCTGTCTAATGGGTATAGAACATACTGTTTCTGTGGACGACGAACTACTGCCTCACGAAACGATGATAATTCAATCTTCTCCTACCACCTCTTATGGTGGAAATTATGATGGAACTGTAATTATATATTATATTTATGATTTATATTTTATCTATATGCTTCTTAAATTATCATTTAGAACATACCTTTATGCTTTTCTTGTTGTATAAACACGATAATTTCATTTCAGGAAGTGCTGACTATCGCCCCCTCAAAGTGATATGATTTGTTAATGATATATATTGATAGTATAAAGGATTTAATTAATGAAAATATGTAAAATATATAACATATATATTATACTATAATTATAATATACCTATTTATCATTTATCTTTTATTCCTTTAAATATGAAAAAGAAATGAATGTAGCGTTCATGCATACGCACGACTTACCGTCTCCATGAATGGTGAATTTCATTTCTTATCTCAAAATGTTATGTACTATTATAAATATATATATATATATACTATATATATATGATATATATGATATCTAAATCATTAATATCTTTCTGGAGATAATTTACTTTTTACCCCATTATAATTTGTAATTAGAAGAAGTTCATTTTTGACTCAAGTACCAAATATCGACAAAATGACTGATATTAAATTAAATAATTTTGTAATGTTTATAACGTGGTAATAAGTCATATAAAATGAAAAATAAACTTTAGAAAGGATCTGAATCAATTATAAATTAAATTATGTTTATTATTCTAGAAGAACTAGGAACTTATATGACAAGTTCGACTCAAGGTAAAGGAACCTTTAACCCTCCTCTTTTAGTCAAAGACTTTTTTTATGTTATGTATTTTATTTTAGATTTTATAATGTTTAGATGTGTTATTATATATCCTTATTACTATAAATTTTATGTAAAAGTAAAGATAGACCCCTTTTTCTCTCATCAATTCATTTTCTAAATTTTAATGTGATGTCGTTTAGGCTGCCGAATTTTCATAAGGGACATCATCTCAATATCCTTTCATTGAGGCAAATTTTGATTTATACATGACTTTATTTTATTTGGTGTATAAACCCATTTTAAATTTAATTTAATTCAAATGGAATATTTTTTCTACGAATTGTTTTACTAAATGAAAAAAATGTTTCTTTTTAACATATTTGACGTCAACGACCTTTCCACCGCTGCAATCATTATTTGATATTTAGATTCCTTAACAAGATATAATGTTTTTAAAAGGAAAATAAATACCATATATACTTTTTAATTGTTTTGGTATTGAAAATGGTTTTGAAAAATCATTGATTATTTCAATATCTTCAAATGATATATTTTGATTGAAATGTGGAAATGTTATCTTTTCTTTATGGCTATTTTATGTGTTATGAATATGTTATTGTTCTTGGGAATTTTTTACGTATATGGGTGGGTATGAGATAAACCTAGGGCGGGTGACCCTGAGATATCTCTCTAATGCATGGGATAATGAGGCAGAGTTAAACGTCAATGTTTCTCCTAAGATATTTATGGAATATACTATAATGGGTATTCCAAACGTAACTCCCTATGTAGCTATGAAAGATACAATGTAAGTATGTTATAGATGCCACAAGTTACCATTATAATTTATGAGTTCAATGTGTTATTCATAAATATTATGATTTCATGAGGTATGTTAAAGCGCATATGATTTATGAATGAAAAGTATGATCTAATTGATTTGTATGTATTGATGGGATAATGTTTTATTTACTTATTTTATAAACCTTACTGAGCTTTTTATGATCATCCCAAGTTTTTGAAATATTTTTCACAGGACTTAAAGATGAATAGGGTAAAGGATGGGATCATGGAAAAGTCACGCTGTCTAAAACATTGAACTAAACATGATCCTTTTTTTAGAGTTTTAGTTTTATGAAGAAAATGTATAGTGAGTAGAAGTTTCTACTTATAATATTCAAGTTGTTATATATAAGTTATGACCTAATTATTTAAAGCTCTAAACCTTAAAAGTTCCTCAATGTGAATTATTAACTTAATTCAAGATTATTCAATGTTTAACGTTGGGGACTTATAATCTCCCAATATAATAGGCATCACCAACACAAGAAGATAATATATTATCAATATATATTTGGTATTCTTTAGACACCCTAAGAACTATCATAATATGAATGGTAATAAAAGTGAGAACATAGTTGACAAGATTTATTCTTCCTATGAATGTGAGGAAGTTGTTTTTCTAGTTTTTAAGGGAGTCCAATATTCTATAACCCCCCCAATAAAAAATGATAGTTTTACAACCGACCTGAAGAGATCAGTACTCCCTTGTAATCCATGGTGATGATCCTCCTAAACATTCTCATATTGGACTCAATTATTTTATCACTCCGCTCCAATCATAATTTTTAAATGAAAACAATTATCTTCTCAAAGATTATGTGTTAGACAATCCATTTTCAATACACATAAAGAACAATATTGAATCCTTGAATGGAATTTATGTATCTATTAATAAAGAAAACAAAATAATCTACCAAAATATGGTGTGGAACACCATTTAGGTGAGGTCTAAATAGGTATGGGATGATACTACTATATATATTGTTCTTAGTGAGATATCTAGTAAGGGTATCCTAAATAGGAATAAAAATATTGGGTGATGATGGGTCCCCCTTCATTATCCCATGGACTGATTTAATGAAAAAATATTTCCTTTCCATAATGGTAATACTGATCTAGGGGGATATGTTTCATTTGAAGAATAGATCATCCATCACACAAGATAATCCCATACATTCCTTCACCCTTAGGACAAATACCCACTACAAATTCTCATACATTTTACCCATATCAATTAATAAAGAAATATCGGAACTATATTATAATAAATAACACATCAATAACACTTCAAGCATGTTATCCTTGTTCTTCATTTCCTCTCACTGTGATTTGAAATCATAGTGGATCATGTTTTTTAAGAGCCTTTATAAAAATATATAGATAGAATAAAAAACAATGTTCTCTTATATTTCTCAATTTATTAATCCATATTCAATCCACATTAGCTCTTGAATGTTTTTGGATCTCTATTTCTATTATTGGATTTTATTTCTATAATATGTTCAGTGTTGAAGGGTTCTAAATATTATAAATACATCTCAAACCAATATTTATAACCAGAAAGAATTTATACATAATAGCTATCATGTATTTTAATTTCAATTAATTACATCAGTAATCTTTTCATGTAAATATATTTGGATTATTTATCCTTTAATCACATTTATCCATGATATAATATCTCCTTTAAAACTCCTGAAGTCTCAATTGAAAAAATCAATCTTTATTTCAATAATCTCGTACTAAAATCCTTAATATATATCATACAATTAATATTTATTTATATATTTATTAACTCAAGTATTTATAACTCCCCTAATAATTATAATTTTATAATTACATGTATGAAATCATGAATTTTCTATGATCACAGTTTCAACTTCGCGAGGCTCAAAAAATCTTCTTATTAAATCATCGAATTATTCCCTTAATTCATATAAGATTTTTTCTTCAATTTTTATAGATCGAGATATATCTATATTAGGAGGTATTTAACATTAATTAGTGGTATAAATTTCCCCACTTGTGCTATCTTGTCTTAGATTATGTCTTCTTCCTCTTTTTTGACCCATGATAGACACATGTCTAAACCATGCATGATTATTTTTGATTGTGTATTCCTTATAAAATTCTAAACATAAAAATATAATAGTTTTAGACAATAATTATTTAATGTTTCATGTATCAAGTGGTATCATTATTTTGTTAATTAACCATTACTTTATGCAATCTTAAATACCAACATGTAGTACATGAATCATATGAAAATATCTATGGAATTTTACCCTCACTTACTCGAATTATTATTTATTTTTTTCTTCTTAATTAAATACCTGAATAATGTTTGTATAATCCTACTCATTTAATGTGGTATATAAATTCTAGAAACACCCCTACCTTAAAACCTCAAATGCATAAGAATCTATACATAAGAAATCATTTCATGCATAAATATTGGATGTGGATCATTCCTTTATGAATGACAACCAAAGAAATATATGGGTCATTATAAATTCTCATGAACTAGAATTTGGCATGAATACATTAATATTTATACATGGATGTTAGAATACATTCATATTGTTGCTTACAAGTTGCGAGATCCTTCATTTACATAATTTTCATGAATAGAAATCATATAATTCATGCATGATAATCACAAATCATATATATCATGACCCTTTATTCATTATGATAGTTATCAGAATGAACCTACATTACACCTTATTCTTCTTTGTAATTGAAGCATCCACTACCATTTGGATACTGTATTTTTTCATACTTATAGAATTCATTTGAAATATTGACTTCTTCTTCTTTCAAGATATTCATTCTCACCTCATATGAAATAAAACATCATAGTATTCCATATTCAAATTTATTATAATTTCATGTTAATTGTATTATCTCATCACATAGAGATTTTATGTATTCACAAGGTCCTGAAACCTAATAATATGACTTCATAGAAGATTTATGCTTACCATTCATGGTCTCACGGTTTCAAAACTCAATCACACGGCTTCAAGAATGATCTATGATTTCTTATTATGAAAAATAGTCACATATCTCATGGATATTTATTTTTTAAAAAAAATTATCTTTTCTATAGAATATACTGACATGGATGGAATAATATCTCCCAAAAGATATATCGATATTTCTATCCTATAAAAGATATGTGCACAAATTTTATCTCATCATGCATAGAATATACAAGAAGATCACAAAATGAAAAGATACATAAAATGTGTTCTTCATCATATAGATGTTAAATGTTCATGAGGAATCATTTTCCCATAATATCCCTAGATATATCATGGGGGATCTATGGAGATTTATAATCTCATGGAAAATACATCGATATAGTTCACAGAAGATCAAACCCAATATTCTTATAGACATGGAAGATATTCATTCCTCATGGATGATAAATTATTAAAAATAATTAAATATCTATAGATACAATTAATTGATGATATTTTCATTATTAGTGGTGAATCATCTCAATCAGGGGACACAGAAGGTTCAATCATAGATTGGTCATGGCTGAAATACCACACACAACAAATGTATTGAAATAGTGTGGAGGTTGAATATGATCTTATGATGATCAGATAGATCAGATTAATCCTATTGAATATAATAATGTATATTCATATCTTTAAATTTTGGTTGAATAGTATAGTTCACTAACTATGTACCACATGAGAATATTTCTAGGGATGGAGGTCATTTATAAAAAAAACTAATTCCCTTAGTCAGCCAATTATAAATAACCAAGTGCCCTCTAAGTTTACTCTCTGTACAATATCTTGTGTCCTCATACAATGGTGCTTATTTTTCTCTTTTTCATCCCTAGTGGACACACTTTTACACTTGTATTCCTACATGTGTGGGTTATGCCTCCTTTCCACCTTGGGGTGTCAATGTGGGATTACTCCTGATTAGTGATCTTTCTCACATATGTGATGTTGAGATGCATCCATGGATACCATGTAAATGATAAATTTTTATTTTACTATATTATAAAGAGTTAGTAATTGTTTTTAACATTATTAAAAATAAATCTCAAATACCACCTTCTAAAAAAACTCCTTATGAAAAACATTTCATGGACTTCTCAAAAATTACTCAATCTTTTTTATTTTTTCATTGATGAAATAATTGTGATAAAAACAAAATTAATTCACGTCTTAAATCATTTTTAAGTATCAAAAACCTGTTATATATAATATGTATTTTTTTCAGTAACAACTCTAATTGTATCTTCAAATATTTTCAATATTGATCTTTGAGCTACAACCTCAATTTCCATTGCCATTTTTCTTTGTAGCACCTCTCCAAATCAGATATTAATAACACCAATAATTGAATTGAAATGAAATAATTTCTTGGGAAGTTCAATGTAACCCTTTCAATTCTATATTTATTTATTCAAATCATTTATTTAATATGTGAACAAATTTATTCCCCCCTTTATTAAAAACAAATTCAAAGGGCAACCATGGGATGAATCTCCATCAAATATGCCTTAATCTCCATTTGAGGAAAAAATTATCTTCTTAAATCAAATAATTCTCTCTTTATTATAATATAAATTATATCCTATTCCATTTTTTTATTGAACTATAATATCACATATTTTTCATTATAAAAAAAATCACTAACTACTTTACTCTAAGTCGAAAAGGGATAACCTATTTTAGAAAACGAGAGATAAAAAAAGGTTTTATATAAAGTCCATAAACACTCATATGTGTGTTATTATTATTACAAATTTAGTGATTATTTTTAAATATTTTTAAAGAAATAATAAATCATGCACATATATTAAGAAAATGTCAAAATATTTCATGTTAAAGAAAAATAACCACTTTTCTCCCATTAATCAACACTCATAATTTGTTAAAATAATTAAAATGAATAGTTAAAATGCATATGTGATTCCCTATAGGTCATAAGTATGTCTCTTTTTTGGATTAGACTATTTATTTTTTTTATCAAAATTATTTTGGGAGTCAAGGGTTGTGAATTTGTATTTTTGGGATAAATAATCTCATTTCACAATCTATTAATGGTTACTAGTAACTATGCGGTAACCATGTGAAGTAGATCTATTGATTCTAGTAGTCTTCTTCAAATTTTCAGAAACATTTTCATAACCTTGACATGTTTCATAATTTTTTTTGATTAGATGTGTTTTGGCCTAAAGGAAGTTTCAAAACCTACACATGGATTAGCCAACCATGAAGATGATCAAAGGTAACAATTTGGTTCAATTCTCAATGGATAGTAGGCACCACACAATCAATTTACATTTTTTATAATCATTAGGCCCATATATATTTCTTGAAATTATAAAATTACCATGATAAAATTTCTCATTCTTATCTCCTCGTAATCTATTATTAGCTCGACCCATCCATTTAATAATTATCTGTGAAGTTCTCTCTTGTTATCTTAGTGATTCTATATTTATTTGGGTGGATATCGTCATGTTATATACATATCTCCTCTCAATTTATCCTTTTTTATGTACAAATTCTCTCGGTGTCTCTTTCCCTTGGTTTATTGGAACACTAATGGGTTGTGATTTCTAGATCATGATGGTTTTATGGTTCTTTGAAGATGTTTCTCAGAGATCTTGGATTTTGATGACCACATCACTTTATTTATAATCACTATTTTCAGAAGAGACTATTTTTCCGCTATTAGAGATGTATGGGTTTTAGAAAATAGTTCTTTCTTTTGGTATAACTTGTTTTTTCAATATTTTAGGACATTTTTATTTATTAAGAAAATTTATTTGACACCAATGAGGGCTAGTTTTTGTAGATACATCATTTTTAGATTATAAAATGTTATTAAATGAGTTTTTCATTAAAAATGTTTCTACTAAATTTATATGTTTGATAAAACACCTCAATTATGGATTTTGTCTCTAAAATTGTTTTTAAATCTTGGTTGCGGTAATGGTTTTCTTGTAGTCATGTTTTATAAAATAGAAATCATGATTTACATGATTGTTTTCAGAAAACATTTCAAATTAGGAACCGTAGGTTCATTGGGATATGGTCATGTTAAAACCGTAGTGAGTGGGGAACATTATGGTTTATGGTTGAGATAACATTACACCATGGCGAGACCCAGTAGCATTATGATTCACATTATGTAGGCTATATTTCCTTGTGTTTCATAGTTAATTATTCATATGGGTTAGATCTAATTTGGTTTTTTGTGATTTGTTCTTGGTTTAATTCATGATGATGAATTTTTATTATACGATGCTCACATGTTTTTCTTTTGAGATATCAATTCATTTGATTACTTCCCTCTATGACCCTATATGTTTTTATTCTCATTTATTTCAATATTGTAATATATTTTTTTAATGGTCATTTAATATTAAAACCGAAAGGACCTTTATGAGAAATTGTTTTCAATGAAATTATTTATAAATCATGATTTGTTTTAAATATAAAAATAGTGGTTTCATAGTGATATAAAATATATAAGTTCATGGTGGTATCATACTTTGTTTTTTCCTCACCCATTGAAGACTCCATTGGATGTATGCTTAATTGGTTGTATTGGATACATGTAAAGAGAATTGTTTCATGTTTCTTGACAGATTATAGAGGTTGATGGAATATATTTGGTGCATTTAGATGGTGATGATGAATGGTGATAGGGATACTCAGTTTTGGTTTTGGGTTTTTTCTTACGAGTTTTGGATTTTGGATTTTCTTATGTCCCATATATTTTTATGTTTTTATTACATGGTGTAATTATTTTGTTTATCTCAAGAAAATTATACATGATACATCATCACTTGTGTTTTAAAGTTGAAATAATTCCCATGGTTTTTTATGTTGATAACTAGATGCTTATCGTCTACCCTTGGAAATCAGGAACAATCATCAGGAATTGAGGTGGGCCAGCATAAGTGACATGTCAATTCATCTCGGGTGGGTTCATTATAAAATTATATAATAGGAAGAATTTATTTTCAAAATTATTCACTGACTAGATTCCGACCTGTCATAAGTCAAGTAGTAACTATAGAAGGGTTCCTGGCTAGCTCACTTGTATATGTGAGATATAGTAACCATGGTTGGTCAAGGTTTTTTCATCAATAATTATACATGGTTTTTATAGCGGTTTGGAATTACTTCCAATGGAATATAATTGATACCTATCAGGGCACTCCATGGGAGGCTACACCCCCTGGGTGGGACACACCACAATCCCCAGTGGAAACCATTTCCACATGAAGCCCTTAGGCGGAGAGCCATGCTTTGTCCAAAGCTCACATGTGAGAGTTCCCAAGGATCGGATTCATTTCTACCTCCTTTGCCTATGATACCAACTGTAGAGACCCAAAGCTTGATGTACATGGAAATTAAATTACTTTTGCGGAATACTTAATACATAACAAAAACAAACACTCAAGGACCGTAATAGTTTAGTGTCTTTGGAAACTTGGAATATAAACTTCTAATCATGTTGAAAGATCTTCAACATCTCCCATAATGAACATCCCCTTTTTGTTTTCTTACCTAAAACCTTTCTTTATATATTGGGAAAAGAAAATATATAAAGGGTGAGCTCAAATTCTCAGTAAGGGTAAGCATGGATAAAATAAAACAAACCATATACATTGGAACTTAAAAACATGAACATAATATTTAATCATCAAAATCTTGAGCAATGACGTAAAACATGGCAGTACGTAAGGTATAGATCATAAAGAAACATTAATCATGATAAAATAGAATGGGAATAAAACATGTAATTGTGGAAACCATTCATCACATGTTATGATTTCCATAGTAGCCAAGGAATTGCTGCCAAGACCATCTTAGTGGAAAAAGTCCCATTCTGAATCGAGTTCACTCCTCGTTTCAGTCCTGTAACACTGAACCAGATTAACTTACCATTCCAGCCATGTCTATCTAATGAGATATAAATCTTTACCCAATGCATTGGAGGGATATATAGGTCCCACACATCTCATAATGAAATCTTTCTTTCATGTGCCACAACATAAACATAAATCATTCATCATATCCCAAAGAATAAAATGGGTTTTATAAACATCATCCCATCATAACATAATCCATATAAAAAATTGATATCATTTCATCATAAGAAAAGTGAAACCACGCAAATCATAGAGTCATTATACTTGAAACATACACATATGAAGTAATTCCATCTTATATGGAAAATGGTTTTGATAAAACCCTTGAAATGAAATCTTGAGGATAATATCATTTCTTTTCCAAAACCATTTTATTTTCTCAAAATCCCTTGAAATTTTAAAAGAAAAGTATTTTGTTGAGAATACATATGAAATATTGTAGATGAAGATTCATGAAAATAAGGAATTATAAAACCGTAAAAATCTGTTCACATTGTAGAAGTTAAAAATAACATTTTCCTCATACTTTTGTTAGAAAAGTCAAAAAGTACCTTGTATGGTACACAAAAGAAAGATTCCTTACATACCTTGTGGTAAGAGTCAAAAATGGTTAAAAAGGACATTAAAAATACATGAAACCATTTTTAGGAAACATGGACATGGATGATAACAATAACCCCAGTAAATAATTACGAATAAACAATCTCGAATAAGAACGAGATTGGAATAGTTATCCCTTACCTTTGGTCTGATATGCTTCATACGTATCCGAACCTCCTCTTCTTCGATACGCCTCTTTGAAACCTCATATTAGGGAACTAAAATTGGTCTTTGAAGAAGACCAGGACCTCTAGAATATTACTAGGGAAGTGGAGAAGATAAATTGGCAGGGGTTGTCCGATCTTGAAGGCACAAAGTGGTGTGAGGAGAAGAGGGAGGAGGTGCCTTTTTATAAGGGAAGAGAGGGGCACCTTAGGAAAACATAAAATATTATTTTATTATAAAGTCATATTCGGTTTTTAATAGCTCCAAATTTATTTATTTTGAAGCTAAGGTGGGGATGGGTCAAAATCCTCTCATCCAATAGAATTTGGATATGTTTTGGTTATTATTTTAACCTTATCATTTAGATTTAAATTTTACTGTGTCTTTTTTTATTTCTTACATTATAGGGTTAATAAACTTAATATAACAAGACAAACAAACCCCATGTGGTTATTTATTAATATATATATCCTTATCTAAGTCATTTGTCCGATCTTTATATTTTTTGTAATAAAATAACAATTAATAATATAATATTTGTTTAAAAAAATATTTTATGTCAATTTTGACACTATTTGGTACTTGATTTTTGTGAAAATCCTAACAGAATTATTAGTTCTAAAAATGTTAATTAAATAAATAATAACATGTCATATTAACATATAAAATTAGTTTAATTCATAAAAATTCTCAAATTACATTTATTTGGGTATTTATAACATCAATTATGTCAATATTTCATTAATAAGATAATTACTGCATCATCATTGTGTCATAAATAAATTAAATTATTTAAAGTCTAAAAATTATAAATAAACTACCATTATGTAGGAAATATTTTTTCTTTCTAATGAATATTTATAGTCAAATTTTCATATGTATAACCCTATATTAAAAATGTTTTAGTTATTAAACTTTGATTTTAACTATTTTAACTATTCTTTAAATAAAATAATATTAAATGTCCTAATCTAATCCAAGTGGGCCTAAATGGTCATATTTTATTCCTAAGGTTGTTTTTGTTCGAATTAAACTTATCCAATAGAATTAGGACATGTGTTAGGGTAAAAATAATATCATTTTTACCCTTTATTACCCAATTTACTTTTAACCATGGTAAAAAAGTAAAAAGTTACTATTCACCAAAAATTATTTCCATCTCATTGAACCACATTTTAGTCCTCGATATTAACCATGTCTCTCTAATTTTCTAAATTCCACTCACAGAAGTGGTAAAATTAAGTTTTATGGGAATTTGCAAATTCTCCTAGGAGGTGGGTATAAGACGGTGAAAAGTTCAATAAAATTTTTATATATCTAAAATTATTATAAAATGACTCAAATGAATTAATTTGAACTTATATAGGTATTATGTATCAATTTTGACCTAAAATAAATTTAAATAAAATAAATAATTATTTAAATAAAAAGTGGGTTTTTAAATAGTAACCCAGTGTTTTCACTATTCATCAAAAATTGAATGCTTTCAGAAAAATACCAAAAATTAACCATAGGCTAATTTCGATATTCCGAATCCAAAAATGAAGTTCATTTTGAAATATAAAATTTATAAAATTCAAAAAAAGTGGGTATTACTATTCATAACGGCTAGTTCATAGTAATATTATAATAATATCTTGTTTAGTGAAACTCGGTATTGCGTACTACACACGCTATCAAAGAAGGTCTTGATTCCGTGTTATGTAAGCCAAGTCAGGGATGCGTGTAGTGAAAGCCCTGTTTTGTGTTGCATATAACATAATCAAAACTTATTTCATTTATGCATTAAACAAAATGTATACTTAATGTTGCGTAGAATAATTTTTACAAAAAAAACATGAAATTGTGTGTAACACTTTCCAAAATAGTGCTTCATATACTGCAAGCTAATATGGTGTAATGTATAGTACAAACTAATTTAGTGTACAATATAAAAATTAAAAAGAATATATCTCATAAAATCTCAGGGTGTTATATTCTACCCCCCTTAAAATGAATTTCTCCCTCGAAATTCGTCGGGGTTATAAATGGTTTTCTACTTGAAAGTTTCATTAATTGAAACCCACATCGTAAAATGGTATACCAAAACATAACTTTAAAAACTAAAGTATGAAACGTAATGGTTACCCAAATTAACTAATCAATGGGTTTCCACATAGGAGAACATAGGTGAAATTATGGATATGGAAGAGAAATCTAACCATCAAGTTCTGATGGAGAGTGGTAGAGAACATGGGTATGAAAAAGCCAACTATCACAAAGATATAAATTTTTTATGATCTAAGGTACCATCTGATTCATAAGGTATGAGAGTACTAGAACAACATTTTTGGTTTCCAAGATCATTTCCCTAACATTGATGAACTCTTACATAAAGAGAAATACTTACTTAATTCTAGTGTAATATCATTGTTGGTCATTCCATGAACAATTTCCACTTCATATCTATTTAAAGAAATGAAGCTGAATTTTTCATTCATGAAGTGTTAGCAGATCATGCGAAAGAATGATAAGTCATCCCATCTATTTTTATCACAAAAAGGTTAGCATAAGTTATTAAATATACATAAGTCCATCTAGGGTGAGATTAATCATTTATGATTCCAACAATGGACTTATACTTCATTTATCATACCGATTAATAAAATAAAACTAGTTTCTACTTACCAGGGACTTCCTTTAGGCCAGTGGTATGGAATAAAGGCATGTCACACTTTGGTTGTTGGTTCGATTCCCACAGCCTTGTCTGACGCGACGGGTTGTCGCCTATCCTGCAGGTTGTCCTTTTTCTAAAACTACATTATTATAACATTACATAAATAATATCAAAAAAAGTTCTAGCCTTAAAAAATTCTATTTTATGTACAACATAATCCATTACAACCAATAAGTTTATCGAAAATACTTCTGTCCAATCGTATAGTATAAAGAAAATGATTACTAGAAAGGTCACATAACAAGAACGTGAATACCATCATTTATCATACAATATATCTTGTGGGTCACATTCCAAACATGTGTATTCCTTAATCATGTATTCTCTTGAAAAATGAATACACATTCATCCTTAGTGAAAACATGGATTCAGTTAAAAGTTAACTCTTTCCACATACCAAAATCCCAAAAATTCTATATACTCAAACCATGATATCACTTAGTCCTTATATCAATCATGAGCTCATGAATACTATAAAACATAT
This sequence comes from Viscum album, assembly GCA_963277665.1. Lineage (NCBI taxonomy): Eukaryota > Viridiplantae > Streptophyta > Magnoliopsida > Santalales > Viscaceae > Viscum > Viscum album. The sequence goes on from OY728120.1 coordinate 900,181,065, forward strand.
TATTTTCTCCTTATCTGCATATCATCTTCTTTTCAAAAATATCTGAATAACCATTCATGGTTACCGGTACCATTCAACATATAATTTCAAATACTTTAGGAAAAACAATAGTGTAACAATCCTTAGATGATTCTTTATTCCATAGTACCATTAACTATACAACATAACTCTTGATAAACATACAATCATTCCACTACCTTCTTAAAAAAATGACTAAGATTCAACACTTCTTTCATCTCATATATCATTTGTAGTCTCCTCATCATCATCCACATAAATACTACCCATATAACCATGCTGATTTTCTTCATGAGATTTTCCCTTAGGGAATTGGCTTGCATAATGCCCATACATTACACATTTAAAAACATATAATCATTGTTGATGCCGTAGAAATACCATTATCCTTCTCCATGGTGTTAACTGAACCTTTTCCTTTGCACTTACTGGATTTGTGTCCTTCTTTTCCGCACCCAAAGCATCTTCCAGTTCCTTTGAAACATTCTCCTTGATGCCTCTTCCCACATGATTTACATGAGGGGAATTGAACTTTCTTTCCTCTATGATCATCATGAAACTCCATCTTTCTCTTATTAGCTGAGTCGGGATACTTACCAAAGTTGAGGTTATTGATCAGATTATGAGATTGATGATTAGGCATAATAAAGATTTTTAGACTTCCAGATCAAATTTCATTTGGTTGCTCATGATGAATATAATTCCATTGTCCATCATATCCTCCATTATCATGAATCTTCCTATTTCTAGCCATTTTCTAAAACCCAAAACGAATAGTGTGAGAGGCAAAAATCATAATCAATGGGGATAACCTTCAATATCTAACATTTTAGGTTAAATAATAAGATCGTTACCATAATTCTAAGACTATAAACTTTACTTATACTTATCCTTAGATACATCCCTAGACCTACCTTAGAAATATCTCTATGGATCTCACTAAAGTTTTCGCATCCTAGTTTCAAAAGGTTAACTAAACCTTTCCTATGATACCAACTATAGCGGTCTGGAATTACTTCCAGTGGACTATAATTGATACCTATCAGGTCACTCCATGGGCGGCTACACCCCCTGTGTGGGACACACCACCATCCCTAGTGGCAACCATTTCCACATGAAGCCCTTGGGCGGAGAGCCATGCTTCATCCAAAGCTCACATGTGAGAGTTCCCAAGGATCAGATTCATTCCTACCTCCTTTGCCTCTGATACCAACTGTAGAGACCCAAATCTTGACATACATGGACATTACATTACTTTTGTAGAATACTTAATACATAACAAAAACAAACACTCAAGGACCGTAATAGTTTAGTGTCATTGGAAACTTTGAATATAAACTTCTAATCATGTTGAAAGATCTTCAACATCTCCCATAATGGTCTTCCCCTTTTTGTTTTCTTACTTAAAACCTTTCTTTATATCCTGGGAAAAGAAAACATATAAAGGGTAAGCTAAAATTCTCAGTAAGGGTAAGCATGGAGAAAATAAAACAAACCATATACATTTGAACTTCAAAACATGAACATAATATTTAAACATCAAAATCTTGAGCAATGACATAAAACATGGCAGTACGTAAGGCATAGATCATAAAGAAACATTAATCATGATAAAATAGAATGGGAATAAAACATGTAATTATGGCAACCATTCATCACATGTTATGATTTCCATAGTAGACAAGGAATTTCATCCAAGACCATCTTAGTGGACAAAGTCCCTTTCTGAATCGAGTTCACTCCTCATTTCAGTCCTGTAACATTGAACCTGATTAACTTACCGTTCCAGCTATGTCTATCTCATGAGATATAAATCTTTACCCAATGCATTGGAGGGATGTATAGGTCCCACCCATCTCATAATGAAATCATTCTTTCATGTGCTACAACATAAACATAAATCATTCATCATAACCCAAAGAATAAAATGAGTTTCATAAATATCATCCCATCATAACATAATCCATATAAAAAAATGGATATCATTTCATCATAAGAAAAGTGAAACCATGTAAATCATAGAGAAATTATACTTGAAACATACACATATGAAGTAATTCCATATTATATGAAAAATGGTTTTGATAAAACCCTTGAAATGAATTCTTGAGGAAAATATCCTTTCTTTTCCAAAACCATTTAATTTTCTCAAAATGCCATGAAATTTTAAAAGAAAAGGATTTTGATGAAGATACTTATGAAATATTGTAGAGGAAGATTCATGAAAATAAGTCATTATAAAACCTTAAAAATCTGTTCATGTCATATAAGTTAAAAATAACATTTTCCTTGTACTTTTTTCAGAAAAGTCAAAAAGTACCTCGTATGGTAAACAAAGAAAGATTCCTTACATACCTTGTGGTAAAAGCCAAAAATGGTTAAAAAGGACATTAAACATACATGAAACCATTTTTAGGAAACATGGACATGGATGATAATAATAACCATAGTAAATACTTACGAATAAACAATTTTTGATAAGAACGAGATTGGAATAGTTATCCCTTACCTTAGGTCTGATATGCTTCGTACGTATCCGAACCTCCTCTTCTTCGACACACCTCTTTGAAACCTCCTCTTAGGGAACTAAAATTGGTCTTTGAAGAAGACCAAGACCTCTATAATATTACTAGGTAAGTGGAGAAGATAAATTGGCAGGGGTTGGCCGATCATGAAGGCTCAAAGTGGTGTGAGGAGAAGAGGGAGGAGGTGCCCTTTTATAAGGTAAGAGAGGGACAGCTTAGGAAAACATAAAAAATTATTTTATTATAAAGTCATAGTCAGTTTTTAATAGCTCCAAATTGATTAATTTTGAATCTAAGGTGGGTATGGGTCTAAATCCTCTCAACCAATGGAATTTAGATAATTTTTGGTTACTATTTTAACCTTATTATTTAGATTTAACTCTATATTAAATAATTTAACTTTTACCATGTCTTTTTTGTTTTCTTGCACAATATGGTTAATAAACATACAATAACAAGCCAAACGAAACCCAAGTGGTTCTTCATTAATATATATATCCTTATCTAAGTCATTTGGACGAAACTTATATTTTTAGTAATAAAATAACAATTAATAATATAATATTTTTTTAAAAAACTATTTAATGTCAATTTTGACAGTATTTGGTACTTGATTTTTGTGAAACTCCTAACAGAATTATTTGTTATAAATTTTTTAATTAAATCAATAATAACATTTAATATTAACCTATTAAATTATTGGAATTCAGAAAAAGTCTCAAATTACATTTATTTGGGTATTTATAACATCAATTATGTCAATATTTTATTAATAAGATAATTATTGCATCATCATTGTTTCATAAATAAATTAAATTATATAAATTCTAAAAATTATAAATAAAATACCATTATGTAGGAAATAGTTTTATCTTTCTAATGAATATTTATAGTCGAATTTATCATATGTATAACCCTGTATTAAAAATGTTTTAGTTATTAAACTTTTATTTTAACAATTTTAACTATTCTTTAAATAAAATAATATTAAATGTCCTAATCTAATAAAAGTGGGCCTAAATGGTCATATTTTATTCCTAAGGTTGTTTTTGTTCGAATTAAACTTATCTAATAGAATTAGGACATGTGTTAGGGTAAAAATAATATCATTTTTACCCTTAATTACCCTATTTACTTTTAACCGTTGTAAAAAAAGTAAAAAGTTACTATTCACCAAAAATTATTTTCTTCTCATTTAACCACATTTTATTCCTCAATATTAACCATGTCTCTCAGATTTTTGAAATTACACTCATAGCAGCGGTAAAATTAAGTTTTATGGGAATTTGCAAATTATCCTAGGAGGTGGGTATAAGACAGTGAAAAGTTCAGTAAAATTTTTATATATCTAAAATTATTATAAAATGACTCCAATGAATTACTTTGAACTTATATAGGTATTATGTATCAATTTTTACCTAAAATAAATTGAAATAAAATAAATAATTATTTAAATAAAAAGTCGGTTTTTAAATAGTAACCCAGTGTTTTCACTATTCATCAGAAATTGAAAGTTTTTAGAAAAATACCAAAAATTCACCCTAGGCTAATTTCAACATTCCGAATCCAAAAATGAAGTTCATTTTGAATTTTAAAATTTATAAAATTACAAAAAGTGGGTATTACTATTCATAACGGCTAGTTCATAGTAATATTATAATAATTTCTCGTTTAGTGAAACTCGGTATTGCGTACTACACACACTATCAAAGAAGGTCTTGATTACGTGTTATGCAATCCAAGTCAGGGATGCATGTAGTGAAAGCTCCGTTTGGTGTTGCGTATAACATAATCAAAACTTATTTCATTTATTCATTAAACAAAATCTATACATAATGTTGCGTAGAATAATTTCTACAAAACAAACTTTAAATTGTGTGTAACACTTGCCAAGAATAGTGCTTCGTATACTGTAAGCTAATACGGTGTTGTGTATAGTACAAACTAATCTTAGTGTACAATAGAAAAATTAAAAAGAATATATCTCATAAAATCTCGGGGTGTTATATTCTACCCCCCTTAAAATGAATTTCGCCCTCGTAATTCATCGGGGTTATAAATGGTTTTCTACTTGAAAGTTTATTTAATTGAAACCCACATCGTAAAATGGTATACCAAAACATAACTTTAAAAACTAAAGTATGAAACGTAATGGTTACCCAAATTAACTAATCACTGGGATTCCACATAGGATAACATAGGTGAAATTATGGATATAGAAGAGAAATCTAACCATCAAGTTCTGATGGATATTGGTAGAGAACAAGCCTATGAAAAAGCCAACTATCACAAAGCCATAAATTTGTGATGATCTAAGGTACCATCTGATTCATCAGGTATGAGAGTACTAGAACAACATTTTTGGTTTCCAAGATCATTTCCCTAACTTTGATGAACTTTTACATAAAGAGAAATACTTACTTAATTCTAGTGTAATATCATTGTTGGTCATTCCATGAACAATTTCCACTTCATCTCTATTTAAGGAAATGAAGCTGATTTTTTCATTCATTAAGTATTAGCAGATCATGCGATAGAATGTTAAGTCATACCATCTATTTTTATCACAAAAAGGTTAGCCTAAGTTATTAAATATACATAAGTCCATCTATGGTGAGATTAATCGTATATGATTCCAAAAATGGACTTATACTTCATTTATCATACAGCTTAATAAAATAAAACTAGTTTCTACAAACCAGGGTCTTCCTGTAGGCCAGTGGTATGCAATAAAGGCATGTCGCACTTTGGTTGTGGGTTCGATTCCCACAGCCTTGTCTGACACGACGGGTTGTCGCCCGTCCTGCAGGTTGTCCTTTTTCTAAAACTACATTATTATAACATTCCATAAATAATATCAAAAAACGTTCTAGAATTAAAAAATTCTATCTGATGTCCAACTTAATCCATTCCAACCTTTAAGCTTATCGAAAATACTTCTGACCAATCTTATAGTATAAATAAAACGATTAATAGAAAGTTCACATAACAAGAACGTGAATACCATCATTTATCATATGATATATCTTGTCGGTCACATTCCAAACATGTGAATTATTTAATCATGTATTCTCTTGAAAAATGAAGACACATTCATCCTTAGTTAAAACATGGATGCATTTAAATGTTAACTCTTTCCACATACCAAAATCCCAAAAATTCTATATAGTCAAACCATGATATCACTTAGTCCTTATATCAATCATGAGCTCATGAATACTATCAAACATATTATTTTCTCTTTATCCGCATATCATTATCCTTCCAAAAATATCTGAATAACCTTTCATGGTTACCTGTACCATTAAATATTTAATTTCAAATACTTTCGTAAAAACAATAGTTTAACAATCCTTAGATGATTCTTTATTCCATAGTACCATTAACTATACACCATAACTCTTGATAAACATATAATCATTCAACTACCTTCTTAAACAATTGACTGAGCTTTAACACTTATTTCATCTCATATATCATTTGTAGTCTCCTCATCATCATCCACATAAATACTACCCATATAACCATGCTGATTTTCATTATGAGATTTTCCCTTAGGGAATTGGTTTGCATAATGCCCATACATTCCACATTTAAAACATCTAATCACTGTTGATGTCGTAGCAATACCATTATCCTTCTCCATGGTGTTAACTGAACATTTTCCTTTGCACTTACTGGATTTGTTTCCTTCTTTTCCGCACCCAAAGCATCTTCCAGTTCCTTTGAAACAATCTCTTTGATGCCTCTTCACACTTGATTTACATGGGGGGAATTGAACTTTCTTTCCTCTATGATCATCATGAAACTCCATCTTTCTCTTATCAGTTGAGTCGGGATACTTACAAAAGTTGAGATTATTGATCATATTATGAGATTGCTGATTAGGCATAATAATGATGTTTGGACTTACAGATCCAATTTCATTTGGTTGCTCATGATGAATATAATTCCATTGTCCATCATATCCTCCATTATCGTGAATCTTCCTATTTCTAGCCATTTTTTAAAGGCAAAAAAGAATAGTGTGAGAGGCCAAAATCATAATCAATGGGGATAACCTTTAATATCTAGCATCTTAGGTTAAATTATAAGATTTTTACCATAATTCTAAGACTATAACCTATACTTATACTTAACCTTAGGGAAATCCCTAGACATAGCTTATAAATATCTCTAGGGATCTCACAAAAGTTTTCGCATCCTAGTTTCCAAAGGTTAACTAAACCTTTCCTCTAATACCAACTATAGCGGTCTAGAATTACTTCCAGTGGACTATAATTCATACCTATCTGGGCACTCCATGGGTGGCTACACCCCCTGTGTGGGACACACCACTATCCCCAGTGGAAACCATTTCCACATGAAGCCCTTGGGCAGAGAGCCATGCTTCGTCCAAAGCTCACATGTGAGAGTTCCCAAGGATCGGATTCATTCCTACCTCCTTTGCGTCTGATACCAACTGTAGAGACCCAAAGCTTGACGTACATGGAAATTATATCACTTTTTCAGAATTCTTAATACATAAAAAAAACAAACACTCAAGGATCATAATAGTTTAGTGTCTTTGGAAACATGGAATATAAACTTCTAATCATGTTGAACGATCTTCAATATCTCCCATAATGGTCTTCCCCGTTTTGTTTTCTTACCTAAAAACTTTCTTTATATCCTGGGAAAAAAAAAATATAAAGGGTTAGCTCAAATACTCAGTCAGGGTAAGAATGGAGAAAATAAAACAAATCATATACATTTGAACTTCAAAACATGAACATAATATTTAAACATCAAAATCATGAGAAATGACGTAAAACATGGTAGTATGTAAGGCATAGATCATAAAGAAACATCAATCATGATAAAATAGAATGGGAATAAAACATGTAATTGTGGAAACCATTCACCACATGTTATGATTTCCATAGTATCCAAGGCATTGCTGCGAAGACCATCTTAGTGGACAAAGTCCCTTTCTGAATTGAGTTCACTCCTCATTTCAGTCCTGTAACACTGAGCCCGATTAACTTACCATTCCAGCCATGTCTATATCATGAGATATAAATCATTACCCAATACATTGGAGGGATATATAGGTCCCACCAATCTTATAATGAAATCATTATTTTGTGTGCCAAAACATAAACACAAATTATTCATCATAACCTAAAGAATAAAATGGGTTTCATAAACATCATCCCATCATAACATAATCCATATAAAAAATGGATATCATTTCATCATAAGAAAAGTAAAACCATGTAAATCATAGAGACATTATACATGAAACATACACATATGAAGTAATTCCATCTTATATGGAAAATGGTTTTGATAAAACCCCTAAAATGAATTCTTGAGGAAAATATCCTTTCTTTTCCAAAACCATTCAATTTTCTCAAAATTCTATGAAATTTTAAAATAAAAGGATATTGTTGAAAATACTTATAAAATATTGTAGAGGAAGATTCATGAAAATAAGGCATTATAAAACCGTAAAAATCTATTCACGTCGTATAAGTTAAAAATAACATTTTCCTCGTACTTTTGTTGGAAAAGTCAAAAAGTACCTCGTATGGTAAACAAAAGAAATATTCCTTACATACCTTGTGGTAAAAGTCAATAATGGTTAAAAAGGACTTTAAAATACATGAAAATATTTTTAGTAAACATGGAAATTGATGATAACAATAACCCCAGTAAATACTTATGAATAAAAAATCTCGGATAAGAACGATATTGGAATAGTTATCCCTTACCTTAGGTCTGATATGATTCGTACGTATCCAAACCTCCCCTTCTTCGACACGCCTCTTCGAAACCTCCTCTTAGGGCACTAAAATTGGCCTTTGAAGAAGACCAGGACCTCTAGAATATTACTAGGGAATTGGAGAAGATAAATTGGTAGGGGTTGGCCGATCTTGAAGGCTCAAAGTGGTGTGAGGAGAATAGGGAGGAGGTGCCCTTTTATAAGGGAAGAGAGGGGCATCTTAGAAAAGCATAAAATATTATTTTATTATAAAGTCATATTCGGTTTTTAATAGCTCCAAATTGATTTATTTCAAAGCTAAGGCGGTGATGGGTCGAAATCCTCTAAACCAATTGAATTTGGATAAGTTTTGGTTAAAATGTTAACCTTATCATTTAGATTTAACTCTAAGTTAAATAATTTAACTTTTACCGTGTCTTTTTTGTTTTCTTACACTATATGATTAATAAACTTACAAAAACAAGCCAAAAGAACCCCAAGTGGTTCTTTATTAATATATATATCCTTATCTAGGTCATTTTGCCGATCCTTAGATTTTTAGTAATAAAATAACAATTAATAATATAATATTTGTTTTAAAAACTATTTTATGTCAATTTTGACCCTATTTGGTAATTGATTTTTGTGAAAATCATAACAGAATTATTATTTCAAAAAAAGTTAATTAAATCAATACTAACATGTCATATTAATGTATAAAATTAGTTTAATTCATAAAAAGTCTCAAATTACATTTATTTTGGTATTTATAACATCAATTATGCCAATATTTCATTAATAAGATAATTACTGCATCATCATTATGTCATAAATAAATTAAATTATTTAAAGTCTAAAAATTATAAATAAACTACCATTATGTAGGAAATCTTTGTTTCTTTCTAATGAGTATTTATAGTCGAATTTATCATATGTATAACCCTATATTAAAAATGTTTTAGTTATTAAACTTTGATTTTAACTATTTTAACTATTATTTAAATAAAATAATATTAAATATCCTAATCTAATCCAAGTGGGCCTAAATGGTCATATTTTATTCATAAGGTTGTTTTTGGTCGAATTAAACTTATCCAATAGAATTAGGACATTTTTTAGGATAATAACAATATCATTTTTACCCTTAATTACCTTATTTACTTTTAACCGTGGTAACAAAAAGTAAAAAAGTTACTATTCACCAAAAATTATTTTCATCTCATTTAACCAAATTTTAATCCGTGATATTAACCGTGTCTCTTGGATTTTCAAAATTCTACTCACATAAGCGGTAAAATTATGTTTTATGTGAATTTACAAACTCTCCTAGGAGGTGAGTATAAGACGGTGAAAAGTTCAATAAAATTTTTATATATCTAAAATTATTATAAAATGACTCCAATGAATTAATTTGAACTTATATTGGTATTATGTATCAATTTTGACATAAAATAAATTTAAATAAAATAAATAATTATTTAAATAAAAATTTGGTTTTTAAATAGTAACCTAGTGTTTTCACTATTCATCAAAAATTGAAAGTTTTCAGAAAAATACAAAAAATTCACCCTAGGCTAATTTTGATATTTTGAATCCAAAAATGAAGTTCATTTTGAGAGATAATATTTATAAAATTCCAAAAAGTGGGTATTACTATTCATAACGGCTAGTTCATAGTAATATTATAATGATATCTCATTTAGTGAAACTCAGTATTGCGTACTACACACGCTATCGAAGAAGGTCTTGGTTCCGTGTTATGCAAGACAAGTTAGGGCTGCGTGTAGTGAAATCTCCGCTTGGTGTTGCGTATAACATAATCAAAACTTATTTCATTTATGCATTAAACAAAATCTATACTTAATGTTGCGTAGAATAATTTCTACAAAACAAACTTGAAATTGTGTGTAACACTTACCTAGAATAGTATTTCGTATACTGAAAGCTAATACAGTGTTGTGTATAGTACAAACTAATCATGGTGTACAATAGAAAAATTAAAAAGAATATGTCCCATAAAATCTCGGGGTGTTACTGTTTTTGGTTATTTAGATAAAAATGATGTTGTGGTTTATTTATATGAACCTTTTATTATAACAGTTTGGTTTCTAGAGTTTCTATTAGTCATTTTTTAATCTATTGATGCATTAAATGATTACTATTTAAGGGATTTAATACACATTATTTAATTTTTCAATCCTTTTGGAGGTGTATTCCTAAGATAATTAAGTGTTATATCTTGTGTTTAATAGATAATTCCCCCTAAAAGGATTTCTTTAAATAATTTTGGAGGACCTAAGGGGTATGTTCCATAGTAAAACCCCCTTATTGATCATGATTTAGTTTAAATATTGATCCAAAAAATTCAATTCCCAAATCAAGTGGTTATTGGAAATTTGGAGTACACGGTGGATCATGCTTTTGAGTTAACAAAACAACCCATCAATATTTTATGGTGATATAGGAACCTTGGACCCTAGGGATTAGATTTAGAATATAGAGAGTATCTTAAAATTTTTAAAGACTCTAGATGACTACATTGTCATCTTCACCACATATATTCATTAAGGTCCATGAAGTAAATGGTGGAATTCCATCTTTCAAGATAAATTACATGTGGAAATCACATGGAAAACATTCATTAATTTATTCAATTAGAAATTCAGTCATAAAATTTTGTGTGTGGTAAAGGATTGAGAGTTTTTTACCTTTGATCAAGGTGTTTGTTTGGTGATGGAATATGTTACTTATTTTTCTGAGTTGGTCCACCAATCATTCTAACATTTTACAAATGATTACCTCACCCATAAATGGTTTGAGATGTGTTTGAATTCTATGGTTTGATCTATGCTTAATCTAATTTTCATATTGACCATTGCATTATAGGTTGATAATTAAGTTACGAATGAGTCAATATTTTTCAAGAAGATATGTCTGTATGGAGTTTATTTTACATTAGGGTAGATAGAGTGTATTATCTAAACCAATGAGAATGAACAATAAAGTTACTAATATTACATATAGGGTATTTTAAATGGATTCCTTGAGTCAACAACATGTTTTTTGTTATCAATGCGTGAGACCTATCCATACACTAATATAAATTAGAGCTATAGGTAAATTATTCAAACTCTATACCATATTTTGGGAAAAACCATGGGTATAAGTACTTTATTTGATCCCTATACCAATATTTATTCAAAAATTGTTCGTATAGGTTAAACCTATATCAATAGTTTTCCACAAATATGGGTATAAGTTCCTTATAAAAACCTTATACCAATGGGTTTACCCAAATAGTTGGTGTATGTGACACTTGCACCCATGGTTTTGGAAAAAAGTGGGTATAGATTCCTTAAACAAATACAATACAAATGTTTTCCAAAAAACAAATGGTTTATGTCACAATAATTTGGGAACCTATACCAATAATTCTGAAAACCATTGGTATAGGTCAATAACAATGATTTTTAGAACCATTAGTATAGGTACCCGAATGATGTATGAATCATTTTGTAAAATTACATTATATACATCAAAAAATATTTTTTTTGGTAAATATGCATATATATATTTAACAAATTATAATCAGAGTCATTATAGCTTAGTGGTTAGGTGTATGAAATATAAGAGAGAGGTATTTTCTTCAAACCATGGCTCCCCCTTTTATTTTTCATCACATATACCAATAGTTTTAAAATCATTGTTATAAGTATTTCATATAACCTATACCTACTATTCTAATAATTATTAGTATAGACTCCTATGCTAATGTTTTTACCAAAACCCTTACAATAGTTCTATACCAATGGAGAAATAACCAATGACTCTCCAAACCTTTAGTATAGTCTATACATATGGTTTGGTGGTCTATACCAATAGTTCCAAACCATTGGTATAATATATTTATCCAATAGTGATACCAATTTGGATTTTATAGTAGCTCCTAGGTTTTTTATTACTATGTAAAATTACGTTATCTTAATAATTTTTGAGGGGGTGTGTCCAAGGGTAATAGATCTGGATCCACCCTTACAAATGGCTCCCTTGTTTGATCAAATGTAGTGAATAGTGGTGGATCACATTCACATGAAATGTGGGATACTCATGTAGTGAATAATGCTCAAGGGTGATCTATGGATGGATGTCACTATACAAAATAATATTCACCAGTGGAATCTAAGGTTTTTCCAGCTACTATGATAGGTATGTAGGTTATTTCATCTTTTATAGACCTATAATTATATTATACATGTGAATATCATTCATTCATATCGCTTATGATAATTTATGTGGTGGGATTATTCTCATATTGTATTCCATTAATGATAGATCTTTCCACTCCCATGGGATGAAAAAAGGAACAATGCTATTTGTGTTCCAGGTTCCCAGTCATGGTCATTTTCCACAATGTATTTTGGGATTTTCATGTTCATGATCTTGATATCATTTACCACTTTATTGGAATGGATTTTATGTTTTATATTAAAAGGTCAAATCCACTATTATTGATGGAGTGTTCACTTTTTATCACCAAATGGGGATAGTTATGTCTTTCAGGGTTAGCGGTATCCTAGATTTATGAGAGTGGTATTCATTGATCCGGTGGGTAGAATGATCTCCTAAAATTATTTATAGATGTTCCTTGACAAAGAAATATATAGATTAGGTTTTCTTCTTCCTTCCATAGTGGATGAGTACCCTAAGTTTTTTATTTTTGATCTTCCTAGGTTACAACCCCATATAAGGGTTTAGTTTTCTATTGACTTTCTCTTAGGTACAAGACCCATCAGTATTCTATTTTATAATATGGAATATGATAAGCTAAAATATCATAAATTTCATCACAAGTATCATTAGTCATAATGATTTAATCATTTGATCATGTCACTGTGGGAATCAATAGTTCTCTATTCAAATACGGTAGATGGAAGCCTTCATATTATTATTTAATAGAAATAACATAAAAAATGACTACTAAGAACAAGTATCCTTTAACTACGAATGATGATATATTTTTTAAATTTATAGTATGTCAATGGTTTTAAAATTTTGATTTCTTTTCAAGGAACCATCATCAAATATTATAAGGGTAGAATATTACAATGATAAAATTCCGGATAATGTATAGGAATTATGAGTATCTAGTTATGATATTTGGTCTTATTAATTTTCTTTTCCTGTTAATGGATTTAATGAATATAACATTTCATCAGTTATTGGAGTCTTTCGTGATTTTTTGGGGATGCTATTTTGGTTCATTACTAACACAATGAAGAACACATGTATCATTTATATATTTTTCTTAGAACTATAAATGAAAATTATAAATATGGGGAGAGTAAAAATATATGTTTTGGATCCAAGAAATGATGTTTTTGGTCCATGTTAAATATAATAGGGGAATTTTGGTGAATCTAAAAATGATTAAGCGGTCATTTCATGAGAGAAACCAAGAAATATGTTCATATTCAGATCTTCATGGTATGGGGTGGTTATTATCGATTTTTAATTCAATATTTCCCTAAAATATTGTATTCTAGGAATGAGTTATCCCGTAAGGGGGAAATTTTTTAATGGAAGTACTAGTGTCAACTGTTGTTTGAGGATTTGAAGGTGAGGTTGCCTTCAGATATAGTATGTGTTCATTTAAAACCGAGTTGTAGATATATTGATTTATATAATGGATCAGGAATGACATTAGGACATGTTTGGATGTATGGGAAGAATGTAGTAGAATATTGATATCACCAAATATTTCCTCATTATGATAATTTTCCAACATATGATATAGAGTTGGCTCCAACAATGTATTATCTAAAGACATGGTTCCACTGTCACTTCAGCATGTGGTTCACTATGTACTGAGATCATAAGTGACTAATGTATATATTAAATCGTTGATACATGAAGTTATAAAAAAAATTGGTTTAATTATATCCATAATTTTTATATTTATATTGCATATACACTCAAAATATAGAATGTGGTTGTAGTTATGTTAAATGTGAAATTACCGACTCATAAATTGAATGAATCAGTAGAGCAGTGATCCTTGATGAGTATTTTCATTGAGATGTGCATGGATGTATAAGTGGATGATGGGTAGGTGTTACTATCTTATGTTACAATTTATTATTAGTTTCATTATCAAATTTTACATGGGAAATAAAGACAAATAAATTGTCATTGCTTTAGTAAATTTTTAAATGGTGGGAATTCCTCAAGTATCTCGTCTTGGTCTCCCAATGGTGGTTTGGGTTTCTAAGGTAGATTGATCTTTTTGATATATCTTAGGAGATATTTTTTGGACACTAAAAATAATCATAGTTGGTCTGTGTACCCTAGTACTACTAATATGTATCATGATTTGAGACATTGGTATTGGTGTTTGTGGATTTTGCAGTTTGTAAAGACCCAAACCCCGCTTTCCTGAAGCCAGTTCCTTACTATATTACATTGGTTTAATAATCAATGAAGTTGAATCTCAATGGGCTGAATAGTTAAGTAGTTTTGGAATCAATATTATATATATGAATATTACATGACAACTTGAATGGAAATAAAATATATCAATTCCTTTGAGAACACCCATAAACTCCTAGATTAACCTAGAAATTCATTCATAATATTCATATACGAATCCTAGAGAAAAATAAAACATAAGAAAAAGGTTAGATAAGATGATTATTAATGGTAACTAATATAGTGAAAGATAAAATAAATAATAATTCATGATGAATGAATAAAAACACATTCCAATATAACATAATCCTGAGCAAAATATGGTAATAATATAATCTGAATAAATAATTCCATAAAAGTTGTCACATGAGAATGAAGATTATCGATGAATATTATACTATTTGGGTATTCACATGGAAAATCAATTAATAATATCATAATGAGGTAATGAATATGATATAAATCTTAAACATATTGTCAAATCATCATCCAAGACATATGGTAATAAATGTTTAAGGGCTCGACCAAAACCATTTCTGAAAATGGGAAAGGCCTCATCCAAGTCCATGTCGGTTTTGTATCATGACACCAACAGATATATCGATTGACTATAGACGGCCTCAAACATCAATTACAAATCAAATTAATTCATAATATGAACAGGTTTAATTATAAAAAATATAAATATATGAAATGTAAATAACCTTCCTCAATATGTTGACATAATCACTAACCATTCTGAGTAGTATGGTGATTGGTATCAAGACAACACTTCCTCAGTCAAACTGATCATAAACCATTTAATAAAATAATGTATATTATAATCATAACATATAAATTTCCATAAATTATAATAATAAATAGAGTTTTTTAAATATATGAAAACAATGTAATAAAATAATCAAGGAATGTTTTACAGAAATACCCCTTTTACTTGTAAAGAAGATTTTCTTTAGAAAAATAATTTTTATTTATCATAATTTTTTGTATAAAAATAACAATGAAAAAATATATATTTTCATGAAAGAATTATTGATTTTATAAAAATAATGGTGTCCTAAATATATTATGGATTGTAATTGAAAATGGTTAATAAATCGCGATGTTCCCTTTAGTCAGTCTTGTGTATCGATAATAATTGAGAAATGAACCTTGAAAAACATCTATTTCTCATAAACAAAAGTTGAAATGATCTGGATATAAGATTTTGTAAAGTTAAAATTTTTTACATAGAAGAAATATATAAAAATAATAAATAATTATATTTTTGAATAAAGGGAGAAATCTTAACCTGAATAGAAATTGAGGTTTGGGAAGAAAACCCACACCTTATGTACAAAAGTGTTCTTCACTTGACCATCATGTCCAATTTAATCAAATTAATTTAATTAATAAATAAATTAATAACCTTTTCCAAATTAATTTGATTCATTATTGTTTTATTAAGTCCATTTATGGCCATTTTGATTAGTTATAGAGTTTAACTGCATCGTTTAAGGGCATTCGTTTTCATGGTTTTCATGATCAGTTTTCTTATTCTTAAGTATTGATGTTCATGTAAAATAGGAATAGATTTCCAAAATTGATGTTATCTGTTATTAATTATCATAAATAATAATTAATGGTCATATTATTTGTTTGGATTTCTTGGTGAGGATGAATCCTTATATATGACATTAGTGATAATCATCTTGATTATTTTGATGGTTTTTCGATTATCATAAAATAGTTTTCCCTTATTAATTAATATCATGTATATATACTGGTTACATAACATTAAATAGGCTATAATAAATATATTATCATTTTTTAATCATAAAAAATGTTTTATGACCATCCATGATGGTGTTAATGGAAAATGAAAATTCATTGTCCATGATGTTGGTAAATTGAAAAATTACGGGTGGTGTTTTCTTTTATATAATAAATGAGAGAGTGAGAGATAGATAAATGAGTTTGATGATGGATCATCAATTAAAATTATATAATTATAGTATATAAATGATAATTTATTTATAATTTCCGTTTGGATAGGTAATGTGAGGGAAGGATAAGAAAATAAAATAAAATGAAAATAAAATTAAAAAAATGAAAGCGGATTTTACCTCTTGAATTCTCCTACTTTAGAACCTCCTTAAGAGGATTAGTTTTGGTATTTTTTTGATTCCAAATGATATTGGACAAGGGGGATACTATAGTAAATGATATTGGTATGAAATGGTATAAGTTTCAAATCTTACTATGTGTGATAGGAAGAGGTGGTGAGGGGTGGTATTTATAGTGGGAAAGAGGGGTGTTTTTTGAATATCTTATTCATTTACTTATTATTTTGGACAAGCTAATGAATAGTTTGTGAATTATCATAAAATATAATAAAATAATGGAGGATATTTTGATATTATGGTTCTTACATCATTCATGACTTAGTGGATAGTGTATTTATCTTATAATGTATATATGCAGTAAATTACTGTATTTAACTGTTCACCAAAAACTCAAATATTCATGTAAATTCACAAAAATTCACCTGAAACATTTTTCAACATATAGAATTAAAAAATGGACTCCATTTAATGAAATAATTTTCTAAATATTTTAAATAAAATATTTAAATAAAATATGCAATTATTGAAAAAATACTAATTTTAAAACTACAACTAGTTTTATAACACTTTGAAAAATTAATTAAGGTATCATAAAATTTTATTATAATCATAAAGAAATAAATATTAATTTATGAATAAATTTTATGAAAATAAATTTTCTACTAAATCGTTTTATTAATTATAAAATTGTAATTAAATATTTTTTACTTTCAAAAATCCAAACTCTAAATCAATATTTTTAAAAAAAATTATTTGATTATAATATGATATAATTATATCATACTTTAATTTTTAATTTATCTATTTTTTATAATTTAATAGGCATGGTTATTGTTCTAATGACCATATTTCTATTCCAAACGGTCAAATTATTATTCCAATGGTCAAATTACTATTCATCTGAAATGAAAAATATACGAAAAACACCAAAATTTTATCCAAATTATATTTTGATATTATGATTTAAAAAAAATTATTTTGAAAAAAATTATTTGTAAAAGTGTAAAAATTTAGATTTAAAAAATGTTCACCATTAAAAGATGTTAAAGTCATGTTTAGATAAATAAAGCCTTTTTTTGTGTAAAAGTGGTTTTATTATTATCTTATACCTCTAAAAATATTTAGGTTTTATGTAAAAGTATTTAATTGAATATATAATATATAAATTACATGAATAACTATAACTAATAGTTATTAATTTAATTTATTAATATAAAATTATATTATGCGTTTAAAAATAGTTTTTTAAAAAAAAATAAATCCTTTATATTCAATTGGGTTTCATTTATAATTTATTGGTATCCAACGAATTAACATTATAAAAATGTGTAATATATATTTTTGTAAGATACATGATTTCATTCATTCTCTCCATTCCCAATATCTAAGAGAAAACTATAATAATTAATTAGTAATATTTAATCATTTGATAAGCTCATAAGCTATCAAAGAAGTTAAATATTAGAAGAGGCATCCCGTAAATTCTAGGGGTGTTACATTATCCCCTCCTATAATAAATTACATCCTTGCAATTTGAAAATTCACTTAAAAAATCAATGTTTGATACATTAAAATTCATTTGTAGAAATCCACATTGGAAATAGGGGTAATAAAATATCCTTTTAATAAGCGGGAAAGGAAAATGTGATAGTCACAAAAAAATGGGATCTCATGTAAGAAAACATTAGTGAAATGCTAAAATACATACCTGGAATAATAATAAAACTATAATTTTCTTATTCAGTGATCAAGAAAATTTAATTATAATGTTAACTATCAAAAAGCTGTAAATTTTTTATTGGTTACATGACCTTTGATTTCTAATAAAAGTAAACAAACAATGTTTTTGTTCTAAAAACTTTTTACTAGAGTTAATGGACTCTTCTAATATTCATATAAGAACCTGAGAAATCATACATAATTGATTAATTTTTTCGTCATATGCATAATCTCATCCTTTAGTTGTGATTCGATCTATTTTCACTTCATCCCTTACTCCTATAAAAGGATGTTCATGATGAATATTCCACACCAAAAACACTTTTAACGAATCATATGGTACTTAAGTCGGTCATTCAACCTTTAAATGACTTCTAAAACTATAAAGGTTAGAATATGTTATATAATATGATAAATCATTCATTAATCTTAATCAATAAAATCCTTAATCCACTTCATAAGTAGTTGAACGTAAGACTCATAAAAAATATGGCTATCCATATTTGAATAAAAAAGATTTAAAAGGAAGGTCACAAAATTTACTAAATTGAAATAACATAATATTACACAAATAATGTATTTATTAATATAGAGGATGTAGGAACAAGAGAGGAAACCGCCGTCGCCGCATCCCGTAGTTTCGTCTGACCTAACTCACCCACGCAGTATCAATCTCCATTATTTTGAGGAATTTCGACTCGCAAAACAGATTAGCTTGGCTTCAGAGGAGAAGAAGAAGGACCATGATGCTCCGAATAATCTAGCCTCCTACAAGAGTTTCTATGGAGGATCCTTCATAACTCTTGTAAATCGCGAGCCGCATCGAATAATAAGGAAAGGGTCAACCGCGCATGTATTGGCCTCGGAGGATGCAATAGCAACATAGATTGATCTGTGCAAGCATTTGTTTATCGGTCACATCTCCGTAATGAATGGTATGAAACCCTGGAGAACATCTGATCTTATCTCTCGGTTGGCTGATATTTGGGGATTCAACGAATTCAAATGCATGTCCCTCGGTCGAGGTCTTTTTCAAATCCTGTTTCCTTCTTTGTGCTAAAAGGGAGAGCTTGGAGAATCGGTTCCATCAATCTCAGGCCAGGTACGCTTAGACTTCACGAATGGAAACTGAGCTTCAATTTGATTGATTTTAAGGATACCTGTGCACAAATATGGATAAAAATACATGGTTTTAACTGGGTTTTATGGCATGCTAAGATTTTATTCGATATTGCATATGCCATTGGGATTCCGATTAGAATGGATCAAGTAACAGAATCAGTAAGTTATGGCCAGTTTGCTCGGGTCCTTTTAGAGGTTGATCTCAGTACTACTTTAATAGATAAGGTGATTTTATCTACTCAATAGGATGATATTTGTCTTCAAATTGAATATGAAAACACTCCTGCTTTTTTTGCATTCCATGTAAAGTAATTGGGCATGAAGAATCTGCTTGTAGAAGAAATATTGTTTGTGTCAACTGCCAACATAAAGGGCATGACCTACAGCACTGTAGGAAGCTACCTAAACAGGGTACAACACAAAGCACAGAGCAGAATTCGAAAGCTGCTGTCATTGGTATTGACCTTCTAAAGGAGTCTGATGAAAAGATGGTTAAGTCTGCTGAAAAATCTCAATGGTCTCTTGAAGAAGAACCTAATGTCAAAAAGGTATGTTTTGAGGAACCCATCAAGAACAGATCTTCTACACAAAAACATAAGAGAGTTCTTCTATCCTGGGCAGATCTGCGTGATGATATTCATCTATCCGTTAATGATAGTTCTGTTGTGGCAGATAATGGAGCCTCATTCAAAGATATTTTGACAAGGGGTCTCAAAGATGAGGATAATAATGAATCAATTGATAGACATGATGCTCTGGAAACTGTTGCTCAAGAAGATGTAGACTCCTGCCTAATGCAAGAACAGATTTTGATCAATGCCAAAAGTAGAAGAGGCAAGGAAAAGATGGATCTTCCTGTCATAAGGAAATCTAAAGATAATAAGGAGCTGAATGATGGTAACTATACTTCGGAAAAGTAAAATACAAAGGTACAACCCCAGGCCTCAAATGTCAAAGACACCATTCTGTTTAAAGAAGATAGAGAAACATATTTTTCTACAGCTCCCAACAACACTAATGTGGAGGTCTCCCCTCTGGAAGACTGTAGGAATACATTCATTTCTATTCCAACCTATTCTCCACTTAAAGAGGCTAATGCACAGGATGCTATGATTACCCATAGCTTGTGCCATAAACCCACTCTAACTGGGAAGCATGAACAGACCAGTCCATTGAAGGAAGCTGTCCAAGCCCCCTCTCCTGAAATGCATGTGGACTCTCCCAAATTGAAGGGAATAACAAATGACCAAGTGGCAGTATCTCCAGATCCTCCACCAAGTTGTGGCACCCCTCTATCGCAAATACATAATGTTATGAAAAAGGTGAGTACCTGTAATTCGTTTGAATTTCTTGCATCTTTTAGTAGTGATGAAGACAGGAAATCAATGGAAGATCGGGATGGAGTTAAGCATGTGAACATTGATGTACCTTCTGAGTTCCTGGATGATGGTGGAGGTCCCTGGATGCAGGCAAAGGCTGGGCGGAGAGGGAGGAATCTGCGTGGTGGGGGTGCTCAGACATCTCATCACAGTATGAACACTCATTCGCGAGTGCGCTGATTTTATTTTTATGCACTTGCATTGTTGTGTTTGCTCCTTTGTCTTCACTTGTATGACTTTATTTTTAATAATAGGGGCCTGTGCGCCTCAAACCATTTAAAAAAATGTATTTATTAATCGTACATACAAAAATATTATTACCTTTATCATATTTAGGCATTTATAATACATGCATGCATCCAAGAGTAAAATTAGCAGGTTATTGAATATTTTCCTTAAATATGAACACCCAATAATCCTATTAATGACAATATCAACCATCAAGTCACTAAACACCTTCATGGTCAAAAATACTATCCCATCACAATCAAATTATTGTTATCTCAAAATCAAGAATATTTTTAGGGTTATCTTTCCTAATTCATGTTTTTGAAAAATATAAACAATTCACCGAATCTCTTTTCATTGTCCCATTCAACACAATATTTAAAATCCTTAATAAAAAAGTAATGTAGTACAATATTTATATATATCATGATTCTAATAACCAATTAATTGTTAATAAAATACTAAAAATTATTGAATCAAAACAAAATAATATTAATCATTCCTCTTTATATGAGGTAGTAGCATAAGCTTGACCATGATCCCTTTGTTCTTATGAGCTATATTCCCTTGATGTTTGGGTCATTAATTTGCATAGTGCCCCACCTCCTTTCAATTTAATCATTTCACATTGAAACAAATTTTCTTAATCTTGTAATAACTATCATAATGGCCTTTATCACCATACTTGTAGAAAAATCCCATTCCTCTTAATCATGTTTCTAAGTTCTTCATCCCACCATTATCACATGTGGGAAATACCTATTTCACTTATTTCCTTTATCCAACTTTTTTATAGTTGTACTATTGTACTCATTAATTCAACCATAGATATACTATATATAAAACTCTTTCTCTTAATATTTAAAACATGATATTATCCCCTCATATTATGAGAACATTTGATAGACTAGTTCCCTTTGAAAGACTATCTTATACCAATCAATGAAACGTTCATTCTTAATCTTTAGATTATGAAATTTTATGTGGATACCATTCCATCTTCAAGACAGTATTTCTAAAAAATATCATACACTATATTGGATCATAGAAATATGAAACATAATGTATAATCCCAAAACTAGTAAAATTTCTAATATAAATTGAATAATTTATATGTATCTAAAACCATAATCATAAACATTGTTTCTTTGGGGACTTACTTAGTTTTAAATCCATATTACTGGATGGTAAATAAAATGTGAATTATCCTAAGAATATCCCCCAGAATTGTAATACTAGGTTTATAGTAAGGCCTGTTGTCATGTACTAAGATATGTCATGTCAGGCTCAACGTACCTTATAAGAATTGACACCCTTAGGTACATCTGTGCAAAAAAATGTCAATTTTTAGTATCTGTATATGTTTGTATTTATAGGAATTACCACATAATCTCTACCTTACCAAAATTATATGATGTTCTTCTATGATTATACTAAATGTATATCTTAGGGTTATGTTCCCTAATCTTTGTTTTTTAAATCTAATTTTCATGGTTTCAACTAAAATTCATATGATACCAACTATAAAGATCCTGACCCTTGTTTCCTGAATCTGATGCCTTAATTTATTAAATTGGTATAATAAATAAGGAAGTCATATCCCGGAGTACTGAATAGTTTAGTATTTTTGGAATCTAGATTACCTACATGAAATTTACATCTAAACATGTGTATAAATAAAATGCCTCATCTCTAGACTTTAAAAAACATAACAGAAATAAAATATAATAATTTGATTTGGAACACCCATAATCTTTTATATTAAACCTATAATTCATTAATAATATTCATCATCACATCCAGGGGAAAAGTCATAAGAAATTGGTGAACTCAAGTGCTCAATAAGAGTTAGTAATAAAAAGGAAGATAAAATGAATAGTAAGACATGGCGAATGTCCAAAAACACATTCCAATATAATATAATATTGTGCATAATATATAAAGAATAAAATCTAAATAAATAATTATATATAGTTTTTCACATGAGAATAAAGCTTATCCATGGATATTATTCTAGTTGAATATTCACAAGTATAATCTATTAAAAATATCATAATGATTGAATTCATACACAGGACATCAAAAAAATACCATTAAGGCGTTGTCTAAGACATCTAGAAATAAATGGTTAAGGCCTCAGACAAAACTATATATAAATATGGGAAAGGCCCCGACCAAGTCGCTATCTATTTTTTCTCATAATACATACGATTAATCGAGGGGATATAGTTGGACCCAACCATTGATTAATAAGTTGAATTAATTCCTCATATCAATGGGGTTGAACATAAAAAACATAAATATTTTAAATGTAAAAAAATTCCCCATTCTATAAACATTATCACTAACCATTCAGAGTAGTATGGTGAATGGTATCAAATTAGCACATCCAATGTTATACTGATCATAAACCATTTAATAAAATAAGATATTTGATAATAATAAGATATAAACCTCAATAAATCATAATAATTAACATAGGTGTTGAAATAGATGAAAACAATCTCATAAAATAATTGATGTTTTTTTTGAGAAATCCCCCTTTTACTTGCAAAGAAGAGTTCTTTTGGAAATATAATTTTTATATTTCATAATTGTTTCTATGAAACCAGAACTCAAAAAATACAGTTTTCTATGAAAAAATTAGTGATTTTATAAAAATAACAGTGTCATAAAACATATTAGGTATGTTACTTGAAAATGGGTACAAAATCAATATGTTCCCCTTAATCGGGCTTGTGTATCAGGAAAAATTGAGAACATAACCCTGTAAAACATATACTTACCAAAAAACCCAAATGAATTGAGATGGATACATAAGTTTTGGATATATAATGAAAATTAGTAAGAAATATATAAACATTATAAATAATTATACTAGGCTATATAGGGAGAAAGAAAAACCCGAATAAAAATGGAGGTTTGAGAAGAAATCTCGTACCTTATATCTGAATGTGTTCTACACCAGAAATAATGTCCTGGATCATAAAATTAAATCCATTAATTAATTAATTAAGATTATAAATTACATGAATTTGATTCATTATAGTTTTTTTAAGTTCATTTATGTCCTTTTTGATGAGTTATAGAGTTCTACTTCATCGTTCTGGAGTGTTCGTTTTCTTGGTTTTCATGATAGGTTCAGTTCCTTATAAGTAATAAAGTTCATATAAAAGGGGAAAATATACCTATAATTGAATTTGTATTTTATTAATGATAATATATAAGATTAAATTTTTATATAAATCATTTATATTTTTTGGGTGAGGATTAATCATTAGATAAGACGTTTGTGATAATCATTGAGATTATTTTGGTGGTTTTTTTGATTGGAACAAAATAGTTTTGCATTATTAATTAATATCAGATATTTACACTAGTTAGAGAATATTAAATAATCTATAAGGCATATTTTATAATTTGGTTTAACCATCAAAATGGTTTTATGACCAGCCTTGAAGGCTTCAATGGATAATAAAAATGCATTGTCCATGATGTCGGTAAATTGACACATCACGACAGATATTTTCATTTATAGAATAAAAGTGATAGAGAATGGACTTTGATCCTGTATTTTACATTAACAGAATATAATTTTAGTATATAAAATATGTCTATGTGTTTAGGGGAGGTGAGGGAAGGATAGTAAAATAAAAGAAATTAAAAAGAAAATAAAAGAAAAGAAAGTGGATTTTACCTCTTGAATTATCCTCATTGAGAACCACCTTAAGAGGATTTATATTGGTATATTATTGATTAAAAAGGCTCCAAGTAATGGGGGAGAGTATACTAAAGTGTATTGGATAGAAATTGGATATTCTTCAAGGCTTAAGAGGTGTGAGGGGAAGGGGTGAAGAGGGGTTCTATTTAGAGTGATGTTAATGGGTGTTTTTTGAATATTATTATCTTCGTTTATTATTATGGCTCAGGACTATGAATAGTTTATTAATTATCATAAAATATATTAAAATAATGAAGGAAATTTCAACTTTATGATGCTTACATAATTTATGAATCATGTAATAGTGTATTAATCATATAATATATATATATACACCGTAAAATATTGTATTTCACTATTCACAAAAATTCAATTACTTCAGAAAAATCCCAAAAAATTAACCCAAATTTTTTTTCAACATTTATAATTCAGAAATGAACTCCATTTTATAAATATAATTTTATAATTACTAGAAATTTAATTTCAAAATAAAATCATCATTTATTTGAAACATAATAATTTTAATACTATATCTAATTTTATAAAACTTTGAAAAAATTAATTAAGGTATCATAAAATTATATTATAATAATAAGAAAAATATATATTAATTTATCAATAAATTTTATGAAAATAATTTTTTAAATAATTAATTTATTATAAAATTAAAATTAAATATTAATGACTTACTGAAATACCAACTCTTAATAAAACTATTTTTAAAATACTTATTTAATTTTACTATCATATAATTATATGATACATTAATTTATAAGATACTTAAATTTTATTTATACTTTAATAGGTGAGTTTATTGTTTTAATGTCCACATTAATCTTCCTAATGGTCAAATTATTTTTCCAATGGTCACATTATTATTCCTCTAAAATGAAACTTATCAAAAAATACCAAAAATTTAACCTAAGTAAATTTTGATATAACATTTTAAAAAAATAATTATTAATTTGTAAATTATAGAATATAAAAATGTGAAAATTTATATTTAAAATATATTCACCATTAAAGGTAGTAAAACTACGTTTAGATATATATAACCTTTTTTATTTGAGAAATTGGATTTATTCTTATCTTATACCTAATATAATATATTGGATGAATGTATAAAATATTTGACAGAATAAATAATATATAAATTTAACAAATATATTTCACCAATATTATTTACCTTAATTTTTTTATATAAAATTTCATTGTGGGTATAAAAATAGTTTTTATAAAAATGCGTCCTTTATATTCAATAGGTTTTAATTTATAATTAGTTGGTAACCAATGAATTAATTTTATAAATATGTGTAATATATATTTTAATAATAAACATAATTTCATTCATTCTATCCATTCCTAACATCTAGAATATAACTATAATAATTAAATAATAATATTTTATCCATTGATAAGCTCATAAGCTATCGATGATGTTAAATTTAAAATAACGCATTTTGTAAATTCATGGGGTGTTACATTCTCCCCTCCAACAATAAATTGTATCATTGTAATTGGAAATTTTACTATAAAAATCAAAGGTTGATACTTAAAAATTAATTTTTTAGAAATCCACATTGGAAATAGGGTTAATTAAATACCCTCTTAAAAAGTGAGAAAGGGAAATGAAATGGTCACAAAAAAACTAGGATTTCAGGTTGGAAAACATTAGTTCAATGTTAAAATATGGACATGGAAGAATAAACAAAACATCTTGTTCTTATGGAGAGTGATGGAGATCATGGTAATTAAACAATTATCCATTAAAGTGGTATAAATTTTTTATCAGTTAAAATACATTTGATTTGACGTTAAATAAAAAAGACATTGTTTTTTGTTTCAAAATCTATTTCCTATAGTAGACGGAATATTCTAATATACATATAAACACCTGAGAAAATAAACTTACTTTATTACTTTCCAATTCATAAGAATAATCTCTTCCTTTGTATGTTCTTCTGTTTATTTTCACTTTATCTCTTACTCATAGAAATGGATGTTCATGATAAATTTTCCATGCCTGAAGCACATTTAACAAATCTTATGGTCATTAAGTCAGTCCTTTAGCCTTTAAATGTTTACTAAAAGTAAAAAGGTTATCATAGGTTATCTAATTTTATAAATAATTATTTAATCACAATTAATAATATCCTTAATCTATTCCATATGTAGTTAATGTTAATACTCAAAAAATATTCCTATCCAAATTCAATGACAAAAAATTAAGAAGGAATGTTACAAAATTTAAAAAATAAACATAACATAATATTCCCCAAAGAATGTAGCTCTTAATACCACAAACAAAATATATTATTTCTGTGATCACCTTTATACATTTATAAAACATGTATCCTTCTATGAGTAAAATTATCAGGTTGTTGAATATATTTATTAAATCCAATCATCTAATAATACTATTATAGATAATATAAATCATAAAAATAGTAACCGCCTTCATGGTCACCAACACTATCCCATAAATATCTATTTATTATTATCTCTACATCATTAAATTTTTTTTGTTATCTTTCCCAAGTTATATTTTTTAAAAATGTCAACCTTAAAATGAATCTCTTTTCTTTGTCCCATTCAACAGATTCTTTAAAATAATTAAAAAAATTACTACAATAAAATCCTTATATATATCATGATTCTTATAACCAAATAATTAATTATAAAATAATCATAATTCATGAACCCAAACACAATTATATTAATCATTATTATTTATCTAAGGTAGTATAATAAGCCTAACCATGATCCCTTTGCTTCTTCTAAGCTATATTCCCTTAATGTTTGGCACATTATTTTTTATAGAGCTTCGTCTCTTTTTAGTTGAAGAATTACACAATGGGAAATGTTTTCTTACCCTTGAAATAACTATAATAGTGGCCTTTCTCTCAAAACTGGTTAAAAACTCCCATTCCCCTTAATCAAGTACCAGCATTATTCTTCCCATAATTATCACACATGGGAAAATTCTTCTTTATCTTCTTCCCAATATAAAATTTTTTCCTAGTCGTACTCTTGTTATCATGATTCCCTTGTAAGCCATAGTACATGGGAAAATATTTTTCATTTTTTTAGAAGATGATATTATCTCATCATATGATTAGAAAATTTCAGTGACTAGTTCCCTTCAAAATACTGGCTTAAACCCATCAAATAAACAACAATTATTTCTCTTTGAATTATGTGTATTGATGTAGTTCCCATTCCATCATCTAGGCTCTATTTATAAACATTATCATACTGTAGAATAGATCGTAACATTATGAAACATAATGTATAATTCCAAAACTAGTTAAATACTTAACATAGTTAGAATAATTTATGTGCAACTATTGTCATAATCATAAACATGGTTTATTTAGGGGACATACTTACTTTTTAATACTTCATAATGGTTTGAAAAGAAAATGTGAATTATCCTAAGCATATTCCCAGGGAGTGTCAAACCGGGTATGCTGTATGGCCCAATGTTGTGTACCTAGTTACACCGAGTCAGGCCCGTCACACCTTTTTAGAGTTGTTACCCCTAGGTAAATTTGTGGTATAACCACATGCACTTTTAGTATCCAGATAGGGATGTATTTCTAAAAATTCCCACATAATATCTACCTTTAAAAAATTCTAGGATGTTATTATATTCTCATCCTAAAATTTTATCATAGGTTTTTGTTCCCTAATATTGTTTTCTAAATCTAGTTCCTAAGGTTTCTACTAAACATCCTCTAATACAAACTATAAATACCCTGAACCCAGTTTCCCAAAGCATGTGCCTTACTTTATTACATTGAAATAATAAACAAGTAATTCACATCCCAGATGACCAAATAACATAGTAGTTTTGGAATATATAATAAATAATTGAACTATAAATTACTACATGAATGTAAATAAAATATAGTAATTCCATTAGGAACACCCATAAACTCATAGATTAACCCTACAATTCATTAATAATATTCATATTCCCATCCTGGCGAAAAATAAAACACAAGAAATGGGTGTGCTCAGATACTCAGTAAGGGTATGTAATATAGTAGAAGATTAAATAAAAAATATGTCATGGTGAATGATTAAAAACATATTCCAATATTTTATAATCTTTAGCATAATATGGATATAATAAAAAATGAATATATAATTCCAAATAAGTTTCCACCTGATAATGAAGCTTAGACAAGGATATTATGCTAGTCAAATATTCACATGGACAATAAATTACTAATATCATCATGAGGTAATGAATATGCTAGACATTTTAAACATATAGTGGAGGCCTCTACCACAAAATCTGTAAGTAAATGGTTAGTCCCTTGGCCAAATCCATATATGAAAATGGTAAAGGCCTCAACCAAATCCGTATATGTTTTATCTTGTGAGACCTACCGATGCATAGAGAGGATATAATAGGAGCCACCCATAACTTAATAAGTTCAATGCATTTCCCACATGAATGTGGTAAAACATAAACAACATATACAAATTAAATGTAAATAAGATTCCCCATTCTGTAAACATAATCACTAACCATTCTGAGTAGTATGTTGAATTGTATCAAGATAGCATACCCACAATAAAACTAATCATAATCCATTTAATAAAATATGATAGATTATAATCATAAGATATCAATCTAAATGAATCATAAGAATGAACATTTTTTTTAAATATATGAAAAATATTTAATTAAATCATCAAGGAGTTTTTGAGAGAAATATCCCTTTTACTTGAAAAGAAGAGTTCTTCTAGAAAAACAATTTTTCGATAATTGTTTTTATAAAAATATAAATGAAAAGATATAGTTTTTAATTTAAAAATTAGTGATTTAAAAAAAATGGTGTCTTAAAATAGGTAATGGATGATACTTGAAAATGGGAATGAAATCATGATTTTCCCTTCAATAGGTCATGTGTGTCGAGAAGAATTCTGATAGGAACCATATAAAATATGTAATTATCATTAATTAAATATGGACTGATCTAGATACATGAGTTTGTAATGTTTAAACATAACTTAGAGTAAATATATAAAAATAATGAATAATTATATTGGTGTATACAGGTAGTAAGACTAACTCGAATGAAAATGGAGGTTCGGGAAGAAAACCCCTACCTTATGACCTAAAGTGTTCTGCACTTGACCTTAATGTCTAGGATAATCAAGTTAAATAATTAAATTCTTTAATTAATTAAGAAACTTTTTGACATGAATTTTATTCATTATAGTTTTATTAAGTTCATTTATTTACTTTTTGATGAGTTATAGAGTTTAACTTCATTGTTTGGGAGTATTTGTTTTCATGGTTTTCATGACCAGTTCTCTTGTTAAAAAGTAATGATGTTCATATTAAATGGGAATAGATATCTAGAATTGATGTTTTAGGTTATTAATGATCATACAGAAAACTAAATGTTTATTTATGTAATTTTTTTGTGGTGAGAATGAATCATTAGATACTACGTTAGTGACAATCGTTTAGATTATTTTGTTGGGTTTTCAATCATCACGAAATAGTATTGACTCATTAATTAATATCATGTATATATACTAGTTCCAGAACATTAAAAATGTTTTATTGCATATATTTTAAAAAATACCAAATAAATGGTTTTATGACCATCATTGAAGGCGTGAATAGAAAATTAAAATGCATCATCCATGATGTTAGTAAATTGGCACAACATGGGTGATGTTTTCATTTATATAATAACTGAGAGGGATAAAGGAGTTTGATGATGGATATTCCATTAGTATTATATAATTATAGTAAAAAATATACTATTATTGTTATGTATCATTGTACATGGGAGGTTATGGAAGGATAATAATATAAAAGAAACCAACAAAATGAAAATAAATGAAAAGTAATAGGATTTTACCTATTTAATTATTCTCCTTGAGAACCTCCTTAAGGGTATTGGTTTTGGTATTTTGTTGATACCAATGAATCCTATATATTAGGGAGAGTCTGGGGAAGAGGATTGGGTATAAATAGGATAAGCTTCAAGTATTAATAGGTTTGAGGGGAAAAGTTGGCGAGGGTGGTATTTATAGTGGAGAAGAGGGGTGTTTTTTGAATATTTTATTCATTTGTTTATTATTTTGGATCAAGAATATGAATAGTTTAATAATAATAATAAATTATATTAAAATAATGAATTATAGTTTGAGATTATGTTTCCTAAATCATTAATGCCTCACGTAACAATGTATTTGTCTTATAAAGTGTAACAACCCGAATCCGAAGCCACTCAACTGGTGCCCCATACCCGATACCCCACATGACTTCAAGCACATTTCCCCAAGTGCTAGAGGCTACCGACTAGTAGCGAGGGACTTGGTGATTCATTGGGGAAACTATGCCCTCATTTGGTAAAGTAAACAAGGGAAAGGAAATAACAGTCAATAGAGGAAGAAATAAATATCATACAATAAGTGAAACTAAACAGTGGAAGATATGAATACATAGTAAGGATGATAATGATGCAGTAGGTACAAGAATATATGGAAAGCATCATACATAACAACGTGCTTAAATACAATTGAGAACAAAGTACTAAAAGTAAACAGAAACTCCAGCAGCATCACAAGCCTAAGCTCGGTCCTGTGCTCTCCAGCTCCAACCAGTAATCATGTACCAGAAGTAGAAGGGCCATAATCCATATCCACACTTGCAACCATATAACCTATTTGGGAAAAAAAGCAGGACCCAAACATGGTGTGAGACTAAACCTAGTAGGCAACCAACACAAGATCTGTGCCCTACTGTCAGTGAGCAATATAGCAAAATTGATGGAAATAAATGCAGCAGAGAAATGAGAATACACTAAAGTAAAAAATCCTACAAATCTCCATTCACATTAATTTATTAATTTAATTCAATCATTTAATTATCAACCAAGGAACCTAGAAACAAATCTATATTCCCAAGGCATAGCAAGTAACACAACAGGTATCTCAACAGACTACCTAAAACATCAAGCACTACAAAACCCAAGCTTGTTCTTTGGCTTGGTGGACTCGTCACAACCAACCAAAAAATATTCACACTGACTCTCTGGGTGGCTCATATTGGCAGACCCCTCTAGTCAGGTAATCATTCAAAGGAACAGACACTCTGGGAAGCTCTCACCATCAATTCCCCTGCTGTCTAGCAATGATATCTATAGACTCTCTAAGGAAGAACTTAGGTCTAATTCCCCCTGTAGTCTCGATACGTAACTAAGGACACCCTGAGGAATCACAAAGTCCCATTCCTATAGGTCCTTCTAATGATACTAATTTATAATAGAATTTCTAAGGAAGCCCATAATAGTCCATTCCCTCTTTAGTCTACCGCACCAGGTTCACACAGCCCTGAGAAGTCCAGTCGTGCATAATCAACTGTCATCAGCCCTAAGTAAGTTCAAAAAACTACTTGGCTAATATCTACAATGCATCAAAAGCATATAAATATTAGGCAATACATGCAATCAATTATATCAAGGCAGGAAATTAATGCAACAAGGTCTGACTCACAAGCAACCTAAGCCAAACGACGATAAACAACCAAAACAAGAGAAATGCCCATGGGGTGATCCTCAAACATGCTAACAAGAAATAATTATTCATATAATAGCCTCAAGAACACAAGAAATATAAGGAAGATAATAATACAGGATCAAAACCCTAACCTGAGATACCCGAAACATGGGAATTCATCACTTTTTCACAAAAACTCAAAGACATTCAACGTAAGGCAACAAACCACCTACCTAGATCCTTAGAGATCGATATACTTGAACCTTGGCCTGTGAATCGGCCTAGAATGGAGTATATCTGCAAAAACGTCTAAAATGTTCAACCTCAGATAACTCTCATAAGAGAAAGAATCAGTAAACATTGATAAATAAGAACCAATAACTCACCGCTGTGATTCTATTTCAACTGACGACATTCAATTCAGATAACCGGTGACAGATCGGCGGCTCGGAGAAGATCTACAGCCGTATCCTCTCTCTCAGTCGAAGAAACTAGAGAAGATGTTTTTGGGGTTAAGACGCAACCTTGGCCCGTTTAATGAAAAAAAAGAAAGTACACAACATGTAATTTTGGAGTAAACGGCGTGTACTAGGCTTTTCCGTACTTCGCATTAAGTGGCCTCCACATCACCCATACATGGTCGTGTGTGGCCATGACACGGCCAACACACTTTCTCAAGCGGTATCAAAGTACACGACATGTACTTAGAAAATTTCCAGATTCTCATCTTTTTCCCAAAAACAACCAGAAAAGGAAAAGCATACCTGAGAAGAAGGTCTCAGTTCTTAAATAATGTATATATGCCTTAAATTACCATATTTCACTATTCACAAATAATCAACTATTATTGAAAAATCCAAAAAATCCACCCAATTTTTTTTTCAAAATTTAGAATTCAAAAATTTACTAAAATTTATTTAATTAATTTTATAAAGATGATAAATATAATTTTTAAATAAAATCATAATTTATTTGAAAAATACCATTTTTTAAAATATAAATGATTTTATAACACTTTTGAAAAATAAATTAAGGTCTCATAAAATAATTTTATAATAATAAGATAATTAATATTTATTTAGGAATACATTTTATTATTTTTTTAAAATCATTTTCTTAATTATAAAATTTTAATTAATTATTTATGACTCACAAAAATACCAACTCTTAAACAATAATTTTAAATATATTTATATAATTATACTATAATAAAATCATGTCATACATTAATATATAAAATACATAAATTTTATTTATACTTTAATAGGTTAGGTTATTTTTCTAATGGAAAAATCATAATTCCTAATGGTGAAATTATTATTCCAACTAGCACATTACTATTCATCAAAAAAATGAAACGTCTTAGAAAAATACCAAAAAATTAACAAAATTAAATTTTGATATGACGCTTTAAAAAATAATGTTTATTTTGTCAAATATAATTTATAAAAGTGTAAAAAATTATATTTAAAACATGTTTCCTATTAAAATGTTTTAAAACTATATGAATATAAATATAGACTTTCATGTGAAAAATTGGATTTATTCTTACCTTATAACTCTAAAAATATTTGGGATAAATGTAAAAATATTTCATTGAATTTATATTATATAAATTTCATTAATATATTTCACTAATAATGAATAATTTAACTCATTACTATAAAATTTCAATGTGGGCATAAAAATAGTATTTATAAAAATACAACCTTTAAGTAAAATTGGTTTTCATTTCAAATTAACTAGTAACCAATTAATTAATTTTATAGACATGTGTAATATATATTTTCATAATATCCTTAAATTAATTCAATATATCCATTCCTATCTCTTAAAAGATAACTTTAAAAATTATATAATAATATCTAATCATTTTATAAGCTCGTAAGATATCAAAAAAGTTAAATTTAAAAAGAGGAATATCATAAAATCTTGGGGTGTTACACAGTGGATTGTATATTTCTTGTCATGATGCCTTTAAAAAATGTTATCATAGAGCACTAGAGACCTACTAGTTTTTTGTATCCATTATCCATTTCAGTATTGTAGTGGGTGGAAATATCAAGGATTTTATTATTGGTCTTCAGTACACTCCTAATGGGATATATGTGATTTGGGATATCATTTATTGAATTATAAAGTTGTTTAATTTACTTCATATTAACGAGGCAATTAAGGTGGCATAGTGTGAGTGTCAGTGTATCTTAGTGGTTGTAATTATCAATTGAGTTCTATCTACTATTATTTCTTATAAATATACATTATTTATACACTAGTTTTGGAAAATATTACAAGAGGTGATGTGTAATGAATTAATGTTAATAATGGAATATCTCCCTTAAATGAGTGGGAAAACTGAGTGAACCATTTAGATTCTTGAGGATATTATTTAGGAATCCATGCATGATTTAAATGGTTAGTGGGGAAAGTTCCTTCCATCAGATGATTTCTAAAATAAAAAAGTTTTTATGATTTGATTAAAATAGATCTATTTAAATCATTTTATGATTGGTCATGTCAAAATCCATTATATTTTTTAGAATTGTGAGATCAGTCCATGGTTACACAAGGTTTTGTTCATGAGATGACCAATAACATGTAATTGATCCAAAAGAGATTGGTGATATATTAGATACACCAAAAATCCTACACATTCCATTTTATTCACCTATTGGATTTTTTTGTAGTAGATCAGGTTTTTATCAAGGTTTCACCTCAATTAGGAAATCATCATTTGGGAAGATAGGGTATGTTGGCACTGAGGTCTGTTATCCATTTAGATATTATCGAACAAATTAAAGGGGTTCCTTATTTGTTTGAATTGTTATCAAACTTTATGTGGATTCATTATTTGATTCATGTTTCCCAATTCAAGAGGTATCAATTGAGACCTTCACATGCCATTAAATTTGAGTATATTTATCTTGATCCCGACACCATAGTGGTGAAGTAACCATTATATATTATGGAGTGTTATAATACAGTAAAACACTATAAAATGATTTTTTGGTCTATGTACTATTGAAGTGTGGATTGGATATCCAAAATATGTTGAATAGGTAAGTGTTGATGGTGAAACAATGAAATTTTTTCCATTATTAAACTAGATACTTAAGCGATTTATGGGTATAGAAACATGCATTGTGGAATTAATTTTTATACTCTTAGGGTCATAGTTATGTATTTTTTCTGGTAGGATTATCTCTTTTGAGGTTCTAAATGATTTTGGGTTTTGGGGGTTCAATAATTTGGAGTTTTTGGAGAAACATTCCAAGAGTACTGTCATTTAACATTAATTAAAACCCATTCAATAACTGGTAGAAATGGCCTTGTTGGTTCTAGTTTCATTTTTCATGGGTTGAGCATGAGTTTTATAACTATACGAGGGTATATGGAAAAAATTAATGTGAATGGTTTTGGGTCTATTGGAGGTTTCATGTCTTCACATGATTTTGATAACCATATAGCTTGTCCTATGTAAACATGTTATGTGATTTTCATGGGATAGTATGGACCTTATGGTTGGAACATCATTTTTCAGCCATGTGGCCTTACTATTCAATCCATATGATTTTCATAAAATTATAAAATTAAGCTAATAAAATTTAAATTTTAACCTTTAATCTCCATCAAATATATCCTTTTCTTGACTAATCAATTTTTTTTCTCTAGGTGTATCACTTTCGGTCTCTTGGAGATTCTCCATCGAAATGGGTGGATCACTTCATGTTATGATCAAGACTCCCCTCTATTTCTCCTCTTTTCTATAGATATTATCTTGATATCCCATTCCATTATTTAATTGGGTCACTAATGTCATGTGATTTCTAGATATAGATTTTTTTAGAGGTAATTGATGATATTTACCATGGATATAGGTTTGTGAGGACTGGAAATCATCATTACAAATCACTATTTTCGAAGGAGACTAAGGTTGATCCATAAGAGAGATAGGTGTCTCTATAAAATGATTATTTTTTATGGAATGACATTATAATATGTTGTTTCCCTTTAGTTTGAATTTTTAAAATTATTAGTTTGATATATATAATGCCTATTTTTTTTGTGAATTCTTATTTGGTGGCATTTAAAATGGTATCAAATGTCTTTTTCTTCAAAAATAGCTTTATGAACATTATGTTTTATATGAAATGACTAAATTATGTTATTTTTATCTGAAATGGGTTTTAAATCATGGTTTTGTAATTATTTTCATGTGTATTTGTTTTATATAATGTTGAGAAATATTTTTGTGATTTTTTGAGAAAATGTTGCAAAAAAGGATCCACGAGTGTAACACCCCAAGATATTGTGACATGTTTATTTAAAATAAATTTAATCCTTTAGATCATTTGTGTTACATGAAAAACTTATTTTATCTTTAAATACAATCAAATACTATGTTTATCTTGCATTACATGCAACCCTGAGTTTCGATTGTGTTACATGCAACACATAGTTTAAACTAGCCATGACATACTATTAAAATATAATTATTTAATACGATAGTTATCACCTAGCTATTGGAATGTAGGGTATGAAAAGGATTACCTAAATTATGAAAATAATTTTTACACAAGTATATATAATGAATTATTTTCTTACATATTAATTAGAAATAAGATTGAAATCCCTTATATGGAATAATGTGTTTTAGATGAATAAAATAACAAATTGATTTTTTTCGGAATAAATTTAATGAAATTTATAATTTATATATTCAAAAAAATTAACATTGATCTTCTGTTTTTTATACAATCGATAAAAATAAAACAAAATTTAAGCTTAAAAAATGTATATTTTTTAAAAAAACGTCTTGTATCCATTTGAGAACATATAATAAAATTAATTTTGAATAATTTTATAAAGATAATTTTAGGAATTAAACTTAATTTTTAAAATATTCATTCCAAAATTATATTAGGGTGATTTTTTTTGGATTTTTTAGAAAAGGTTAATTTTTAAGGAATAGTGAAAAATCAGGGTTTTTATTAATAAATTTTCTTCATTTAAAGCATTTGAAAACTTTAATAGTTTTTTAATATGGTTTTGAAAGTAAAATTATTATAATTATATATCTATTAATCTAATTTAGGTCAATAGAATCAATTTAATACTAAATTTTTATGTACAAACCTTGTTGACTTTTAAACATTTTCTATTTGAAAACACGCATTCTCATCACATCTATGGAAATAATTTTAAAATTAAATTTGGAAACTTATGTAAATGGTGTTTGGAAAAAGTTATTCAATATTTTTAATCAAAATTATTTATAATATATTATTATTTAAACCTATCTTTTTACCATAATTAATAGTGAAAATAGAAAACCATTAATTACCAAGGATAAGGTAAAAATGGGTTTAACATGGGGTTAAAATAGAATTTTAAGGGTAAAAAAAAAATATGTTTAAATAATATTTCATGTACATATTTACAAATTAACTTTCCAAATTAATAATAAAGTGTCATTTGGATTCATTTTTCGTGAGACTGACTTTATTTTTTTGGGTTCTTTTGGGAAATTTCTACATAGCTTCTAAGTGGGTTCCCTTCCAAAACTAAATAAATGCCACCAACACCATTAAATTATTCACAAATTTAAAGCCCTATAGTTCATCCAAAAGATAAAAAAATACCTCTAAAAAATATTTTTCCGTGTTCTTGAGCTCCTGGTTCTTCCAAAAGATGAAAACAAGGGACCTTGATAAGAGATCCAAAAGAGTTTCTACTAAGTGAATGCCATTTTGTTTACTATGATTCTTCCTTTTTATTTATTATTTTCCACCTCCAATTATTTATTAAAATTTAAAATATAAAAACAAAATTTTATCATATATATTTTGATGCTATTATGTAATGTAGTGACCAATATCCATCTCCACTTCTATCAAATGGAAAACAAAATCTTCAATCATGTGTACTATGAACTACAACCTCACGAACAGATGTAGTTTGTTTTCCATCAACACCTCTCATGGATGGATATAATTATGGATTAAAAAATTTGTATATTATATTTAGGGAATTAATATATTTATTTAATTATGATATTAGAGATAACTTCTTACCTTCCATTCTATCGGGATATGATAATGTAATTCAGGTTTACAGTGGACTAACGCCTCAAAAAGCGATGTGATTCATTTTTTCATTCATTTTACATGGAAGGTAGTATATAAAAAATTAATTTATATACATTATAAATATTAAATAATAATAATTCTATAATTATAATATATTATTTTCTTGTATTTTTTTCATTCTTTCTAGAAAATGGACTCAGCGTTCTTGCGTAAGTTCGACCTACTGTCTGTATGAACGGTTTATATAATTTTCTATATTTAATTTTTATGGATTACTATAAATACATAAATTATAAATATATATAATATTTACAAAATTTTTTACATTCTGTATGTGAGGGAACAATGATCAAATTAATAGGATGAAAAATAAGAATTTAAAACATACACAAAAAACAAAGTAGTTATTGTCTGAAACGTGACATTGACAAAGGATTGTTAATAAATAGGTATTAAAATGTCATAATTAAATGATATAAGTTATGATATGTAAAATTATTTTTGTTTAAATTTTTATGATAAACTTATATTTCTTATTCATGGTTCTTTAATGTGTATGATGTAAGTTTTCATTAGGATAAGGGATTTCCGTCTCACATTTATTTTTTTGTGAGACACATGCCATATTCCCTCATGTGTTTCATTTATGTGGTTTATATAATTCCCTTGAATTTATTTTCTATTATTATCATAATTTTTTATTTTAATTTACAAATAAATATTTGGACCTCAATTTCATGGGGTTTAGAGTTCAAAATTTACCAAATATGTAAGAGATTTCCCCCCAAACTTTCTTCTTTGGGACATATGTTATGGTAAGAACCTTCCAAATTTTATGAGGTGTTTTTAAGCCCCATTTAAAATTAATATCATGAATTTATTTATTTTAATGACATTTTAGGTTTCATTTAATGTTATTATTTCACAGGTCTTATTATTCAATGTTACTAATGTGGTAATGATTTTATTATACAATCTCATCATTTAGTAGGATTTTTTTGTTTATGTTTCCAATGATGAAATATTATGATAGATCTCTCATAAAACTGATGAATTTTATTATCCTATAGTTATGTCTGGAAAATACATGTTTATCCTTATTTTTCCTCTCTTTATGTACTCAATATTAAAAAATAATGAATTTAAAGTAAACCAAAATTATATCCCTCTTCTGTTCAAAACCCTTTTACTTTCATTTCCATGTTTTCTAAAAATTCTTGAAAAAATGTTTTATATTTACCAAAATTATTTATTAAATACATTATTTACCATTTTATACATCTTATAAATTTTTTTAAAAGTAATATTATTTTAAACTTTCTAAAACAATTCCCATTTGGATATTATCAAAAATTTGAAAGTAATATTTATTTTAACCTATAAAAAATGAATAATACTTTATGAAATTGTGAAAAATCATTATTTTAAATAATAATTTATAAGTTTCAAGGTTTATTTTAAATTAAAAGTATTTTTAAAATATTAATTTATTACTTTTTTCTTAGTGGAAAGGATTTTTTACTCAAGGAATGTTCTAAGTGATTTTTATTTCAAAATAATTTTCTATAACCGGTGACATACTATGATATTACTTTTGAATTATTGAGGATTTGATCCTAGGATACAATTATTATAATTATCCCAAATTTTTTATATTTATTTTGATAAGATTTTTTTGAAACCAATATATTTTACTTCTGTTATGTTATGATGAAATTAGGAAATGATTATAAAAACCATTTCTTTACAATAGGTCATTCTATGATGAAATGTTTTATGAAACCTGTTTCATTTCATGGGTTCTAATATGATGAATTTTCTTTGATCTTTTGAAAAAAAATTTAAATATTATGTAATATATAGAACAAATATGTCCCCTAATGAATTGTGCAATGATTAATGTTATATGATCTTGTAGGGTATACAAGAGGTAATACCACACCCAAAAAAGAGGGTACATGGGAGGTTATCCTTTGAATGAAATAATATGGTACATTAGAGGTTATCTTAATCCCCAAAAAAGCAGTGCACTTGAGGTTATCTGATGCATGAAATAAGAGGGTACACACTAGGTAATCCCAAACCCCAAACAAGAGGGTGTACTGCAGGTTATCCCATGCTTGAAGAAGGTACATGGGTGATTATACCATGCCAAACATTTCATCAATGTTTTGATAGATATACTTGAAAAAAGACTATTTATGATTATTTTTATTCCTCAATTGCATGAATTATGTTAACATTATTCTCTCATGGATCATTTTATTTGATTTAATTATGATTCATGTCTTATGAACTAAAAATATTTATTCCATTACTCAATATTTTTTTCATTGATATGATGGGTTTGGTTTTTAAAAGTTATTATCATAATCTCATGCCATTTTATTTTGGTTCCACTTACGTATTTCCCTTATTTCCCCTTAATGAGCATCTGATCTCACCATTTCTTATATATCCTTTTCCTAGGTTATGAATAAAGGTATTATGTTTTCTATGTCTCCAAAGTGTAATAAATTTGAATATATTTGTGGGAATCATTGAAAAAAATTCACTAGATATGAATATTTTGTACGAAGTCTCCAATGGAACTAGACCATTAATCTGGTTGTTTATCTCTTTTTTTAAACATGAGGCATGTTTTTTTCTGTTTTAAAGGTGAAATATATACCATTAATTTTTATATTGATACTCAGGTTCTTGTCTCCATCCCATAGTAATTGAGATTGCACTTTAGGTCGTATAGGGGATTAGAATGGGTGACGTGTCTGGTTAACCCTGGTCATTTTGTTGCAATATACATCAAATGTCAATTCATTGTTGGTCCTCCTAGGATTCGAGATTCCATTCTGGGATTATTGATATCCTATCTTAATGCTTTCTCAAACTAAAGGGATATACATATCTCTTCATTCTTATCATACTATTAAACTTGGTTTATGATGGATAATTTCTCTTACTATCTAGTATTTATTTAATTAGAAACTCCCAATTTTGATTTAATTTGTTTACCTATATCTTAATATATTAGAAACCAAATGGGATTAAGGTTGGGTGAATTTAATTTCATTTTTGTATGAGAAACTAGGTTTATATTTTTATCTCAAACATGAAAACTTCTTTACAAGTATAAAATGTTTATAGATCATCATTCTTACTTCATCATTAGGTTACAAAATTTGTTCCACTGAATAAAAACATGGCTATCTTTTTGTTCTCAGCATTCATCCTAGTTGGAATAGACTTATCTATTTGTGAAATTACATTAGTTGTATTTTTATTTTTTATTTTCATTCCTCCTAGCATCTTCCAACTATTATGGAAAAATTACTAACCCATATTTTATAACATATTCATCAATATATAGGTTTGTATAATCATTAATAACTACTTTCATAGGAGATTTTTCCATTGGTTCTTTTTCGTTATTTTCTAGTTTCCTAGGATTTATAGACATACATATAACTACCACATGATATTCTTGTTTACACCATCCATAAACACTATCATCATTTTTTACTTTCTTGGGAACTATCTCAAAATTTAAAGAAGGTTTTTTGAAAATTGTAACAATATTACAATATATTTCTTTCATTAAATTAACTATTTTCTCTATATTTAAAAATTTATTCTTTATTTTCATTGAAAATTAAAATTACTCTTTGATTTTTCCTATAATACCACTATATATGTATATTATTCTATTTTGTCTGACATCCTTTTCACTTTTCATCATTTCCTTCTTATGAGTTTCATCCATATTTATATTTTCTTTTCTTCTAAAGATAAATATGATTTAATTCAATTTATTTTCCATATTATGGTATGTTCTTGTTTTATAATTAATATATAATTCTTCTCATGTTAACACATACTAATATTCATAAAAATTGTGTAAAAAGTTAGAATCTTGTTTATGAATTCTCTATGTATTTAAATATATTTTATTAAGATATATTATTCATTTTATGTGAAGTTTGATTTTATTCAGTTGGGTTTCACATTATTTTAGTTATACACTCTCTATATTGCAGGGTTTTATAATCTTATTTGATTGATATATTATGCTACCAATCAATTTCCTCATGCCAAAAATTATATCAACACAAATAATGGACAACAAGTATTCTTATTTTACCATTATCTAAAACCCTAGTAGATTATAATATTGCTAGTTTTGTATCACATTACCATATTTTTTGAAATTTTATTGGAGGGTTACTTTTCATGGATATTCCATCATGCACATTTTTGGTGTTGGTGGATTATTATAATTTTTATCCATCAATATACTCCTATAGTTTATATTAGAACCTATACTTGTACCCAAGACAACATTAACGCATTCAATAATACTAGGGAAGTGGGTTTTAATTTTTAAATATATTTATATATATTCTTATATAATTGATTCTAACATATTCTTACC
Organism: Viscum album; assembly: GCA_963277665.1. Taxonomy (NCBI): domain Eukaryota; kingdom Viridiplantae; phylum Streptophyta; class Magnoliopsida; order Santalales; family Viscaceae; genus Viscum; species Viscum album. The sequence goes on from OY728120.1 coordinate 900,224,144, forward strand.
ACAAATTTGTGTCTTTTTTATGAGAAGATAATTTATAAAGTCTCAGTGGATGAATCTCTATTTATTCTATAAATTTTTTAATTTCTAGTAGGTTTAGTTTCAAAATCTCTCAACTTCATTTTAGTTAAACACAATTTATATTGAGTAAATATTTTTCATTCTAAAACTAATCTCAAAATGTATTCTTATTCTACATTCAGTTTTTTCAATGATATCATCATGTATTTTCCTTCCCTATTTTAGAGAGTTATCATGTTATCTTATTATCATTTTGTTTAACTCTAACTGAGTATCTTTGAAATTCATGGATGTTTTATAAAGCACTTCATGAATTTGGGGGGTTACCCAAGTTGTAATGGATCCCCGTAATGCTACATCGAACCCGACTTCAAATCCGGGTGGGAGTGAATTTTAGTAGGCTAGCGGTTACGAATGCATGATGCATGAAACAATTAAATGGTGATGCAATCATGATGTAGACTTGGTGATGCAGATAGTATGATACAAGACTGATGCTTCAATGATGGTACTTTGGGCTAGTTTTTAAGCCTTTGGGATATGTTATGGGCTTCATGCCCACTAGATATTCGGGCCATGTAATGAAAAAATAAGGCTTTATGGGTGTGTTATCCCTTGCGGGGGGGATATGATCTTCCTTTCCGGCCTATGCATGTGGTGTGTGTGTGTGTTTAATGTAATTTTACCCCAAAAGCACAAATATATATATAAAAAATTCCAAATGAATTGATTACCTCTTAAAGAACGATTTATAATATTTGTTTCTCAGAATTACTTTTTTAATTATTCTTCAATAATGAAATTATTTTCATTGAAAAGAGCCACTAATGTTTCCTTATATTTAATAATATCTATGAGATAATTACAGCTTCTTAATTTCATTCCTAGTGAATAATCCAATTTATTCATTTCCTCTTTAAAATATGCATTATCATCAAGAAAGTCCTCTGTAAAATAAATTATATTTCAAATATCTTCATCAAGAACATTCCTCAAAATTATTTAAAATTTATAGTATATTTATTCAATAGGTTTCATGACTTGATCCTCCTCATACTCTCTAAGAGATAAATTATACTCTTAAAAAGGATCATTTTAACATGTTTGAGAAAAGATAATAAATCACCTTGAGATAACAAAATTGGTGATTTATACATATTTTTTCATTGATATTTCTCTCAATATATTTTCCTATTTATTTTTAATATTCATTATGGTTTTGTCTAAAACTTTTCCTTTATATTTAATAGGGTTGTAATCTGTGTTCTCCATTTTAGGCACTTCAATATTTTCCTTAAATATACACTTCATGTATAATTTTAAAAATTACCATGGGTGATTTAGATCCAATTAGATGAAAAAATATATTATATCTGATACCACATGGAGACCCTGATATTATAGTGTGAATAGCTGTGATGTGGAGGGGGTCAATTGGGTTTCACATTTTACCATGTTTTCTCACTTTTAATATTATCCTCTAGGATACTTCATCCTCTATCCAAGCTAAGTGATATGAATCTGTTAATGAATGTATGAACCTCACCTATGTATGTAATTTAGAATATCAAAAGTATGTAATAAAAAAGTATTTTTTTATAAGTCTTGGCTTGTTTCAGAAAAAGTACACCTTTCCATGCTCAAATATTATTGAGTCATGGATTTCATTATCACTATAAATTTTATCTCACCACAAGGGCAGTTATAAATCACATACAATATTTGCATAGGTATCATTCACATACCTTATGTGGAATACCACCATATTTAGTACCCTCTAGGTATCAAATTGGTTACATCGCACCATCCATTATTTAAAAACATTTAAACCCAACCAAAAAGCGTCTAACTACAAGGATATGATCAAGTATACTTCATGTATGTTGGCATTGTTCTTCACTTGGTCTCACTGTGATTTGAAATCCTAGTGGATCTTAATATTTAAGATTTTTAATTAAATTACATATATAGAAGTTTCAGTAGGAGTCACTTATCCTTATCAATATTAAAAATTAGGTTTAATAGATTGGAACTTTGGAATTCATGGGTATATCTCTTTCTTTGAACGGTTTTTGTTTTTACATTATGTTTAGTGTTGAAAAGTTCTTAGTATTCTTGATATATATCAGAATAGTTTTTAATATCCTACATGTATATATACATAAGAGATATCATGTAAAATTATTAACATTAATTATTGAAAAAATATTTTCAAGCTGAGAACCTTGTAGTTTTTATCCTTTAATCTCAATTAAATATGACAAAATATATATTTTAATAATCCAAAAGACACAGTTGGAAGACTCATGAAATAATTGAATAATTGGGTAATCATTTCCTTAAAAAAACTCATGGAATTAATATTCATTTAACTCATTATTTTCTTAATGATTTATACCTTCTTTTATGATTGAAATTATATAATTACATGCATGAAATCAGGAAAGTTCAAAAGATATGGATTTATCTTCACAATTCTCAAAAATTATTACTACATATTCAATTTTAACATTATTCCTCTATTTCACTGAGTATTTTCTTCTTCTATTTGAAAATATCATAATAAATAAATATCATATTATATGTAGCATTGATGAACAAAGCACTGTACACTGTTTGTGTAGTCTTCTCTTTTATTTTTTCATGTTTTTCACTTATCTTCCCATGATAACCACATGTATAAATTCATTTGTACCTATATATAATTTTGGATTCCTCATAAACATCTAAAAATAAATATATAAAACATTTATATAACCATTTATATTATTTCATATACCACACTGTCATGATATTTTATTCACACAACATTATTTTATATGATTTTAAATATCCAAAATCAGTATATTAATCATCTAAAAATACCCTTATAATTTTTTTCTAATATAATACAGTGATTATTTATCAATGTATTCTAATTTAAATACTAAAATAGATTTGATATAATCATCTTCATTTCACATCATGTATAAACTGTATGAAATCCACTTTCCTTAAAACCTCATGTTTATATAAAAATATACACTGCAATTAATCACATGGATAAATGAAAAAGGTTGATAATACCCTCTTGAATGACATCAAAAAACACTGATGGGACATTGAAAATAATCAAGAACTTGAATAAGGTAATAATATTTCAATATTTATATATTTTAGTTATCATATATGTATCGTGTTTATTCTGATTTCTATGAACCCACATTCAATCAATTTTCAATTCTGAAAATCATAGCATGCAAGAATGAAAATTAAAAATAATATATATCAAGACTATATATTCAGTATCATAGTGACCATAATGAACATTTATGCCATATTATTGTACTTTTTAAATTCATGTATCCACTATAATCTGAATACTCAATTTTTTCATTCCTAGAGAATTCATTTAAAAGCGTGTATCTATATTCTTTCAAGAAACTCATTCTCACATCACATACATTCAATATTCAATTGATTTTACTATATCGATTTAACATAATTACATATTAATAATACTATTTCATCATGCACATAAGATCTATATTAGCATGATAAAAAAATCAAGCACACAACCTCCCAGAAGATCTATGCTTACAATTTGTAATTACAAAATCTCAAAACCCAATAACACTACTTCCAAAAAGTCCTGTTCTGTAGTAGATACTCACAAAAAAGAAAGATTCACTCAAATATATTCTTTTTATATTTTCATCTCATATAATATATGTTACCTCATAGAATATCATGACACATGGAACATATATGTAGTTCACTTTAATGAAAGAATATCAAACATATGTGATTCTTCCTATGTATTTTCATTTTCCATGTAGAAGAATCCACATGGGAGATTCGTAGAGATCGCATGGATGGTTTTTGGATATTTCTCATCTCACTAAAATTATTTTCCTATAGTTCAAAGATAATCCATTTCAATATTATTATATATAAAGTGGACCTTCCATCCTCATTAAATATTAACTCTTACACCTCACAAAAGATCCACATTAAAAATAATGGAACATCACAACTTGTTTGAAATTGATGAATATTGATTTTTTGATATACAAGCCCCAATCATGGATTGGTCATGGAATAAATACTACACATGGAAAATATAATGTAAGGGTTTTTAGGTTGATGTCAATTATAGGATGATCATATGGATCATATTGATTTTATTGAATGGCATAGATTATTTTTTGTATCTTTATATTGTTTATGAATAATTTAACTCACTAACTTAGACCCACATTAGTAGATTTGTTTTGGTGGTGATCATGTATAAATAAATACATTCCCTTAGTTGACCAATTATGAGTAACTAGGCCCAGTTAGATAATTCTCTATCTCTATTTTCTTGTCCACCGACATGGAGGAACCTCTATCACTCCTTTGTTTTCCCTATACATGAACTCCAGATCATATATGTATTTTTGTGCAAGATCTACCTCTATATCACCTTGGGTTGGCTATGTCATCTTACTTAAGTATTGTGAGATTTCTTCCATATGTTTGGTTGAGTTGACCCTTTGGATAGATAGTGGATGGTCAATTTTTTACAAAATTCTATTAAAAAGAGTTAGTACATTTTTCAAATAATTTTTTTACAAAAAATACCAGGTTCTCAAAATCCTTCACAAGAAAAAAAAATTCGAGGACTTATCAATAATTGTTAAACATTATATACTTTTTCATTGATGGAAAAAATGTGTTACAAAACACAATTATAAAATGTCATTAAGTATTAATAATTATCCATAAATCCTCAAATATATCATGTTTTTTTGTATTAAATGACTCCAAACGTTCCTCCAAATCAATCTTAGATTTATCTTCAAGATTCAGCCTTAATTTACATTCTCATTTATGATGGAAGATCCTATTTAAGTCATATAATAAAAAAATCTCAAATTGACAAAAAATGAAATCTTTTCATGGGAAATTTAGAGACAAGCTATTGAAAAAACATTTCAAAAAGAAAATAACATCCTATATAGAAAATATTATAACATTTCACCATATGAGTTGTATTATAAGAGAACCCAAAGATTAAATTACTTAATGGGGTTTAATAATCCCTGTATTATCAATTTCAAAGGTCAAAATCTTGGCACATTTGATAAAATAGGTGTTGATGGTATATTTCTAATTTATCTTCCAAATATACGAGGATATCGATGTTAAAACATATATGTGTGGAATTTCATTGAAAAAAATCATTTAAAAGTATAGTAACACTCCATGAATAAAGATACATATGAATAAGAATGTTCTAAAAGTGATGAATGTGAAGTTATTTTGGTTAAATTGTGGGAAGAAATTTAAAAAGGTAGGGTAGATTCTGAAGGAGTACTAGATGAATATGATGATTCCTAAAATTAAAATCATGAAGCACAACCATTCACATCACATCTGTGTTTGAGAAAATAGAGTAGTGTTCAAAACCTCAGTGGAGAGAAAGGAAATGAGGTACAAACCAGGAAAAATTTGTGGATATGAAAAAAAATTAATTACATTCTCATGTTATACCAAGATGTGTTGATGAAGCTTTGGAGCATCAATTGTGGGTTAACTAAATAAATTAATATTTTATCTAGATAGAAAATAATGAAATGTGGGAACTAACACATAATTCAAATGATAAAAATGTTATTCGAAAAAATGTTTCTTCTAAAACATATAATTAATGCTGATAAGTTGCTAGAAATAGAGAACAATTTGTGTGAAAAGGGTATTGTCATGTTGAAGGAAATGATTTTTTTGAGTTCATTTCCTCTGATTCATGACTTGAAACCATTTAAATGTTTCTTTCCACTATATAATAATGTAAACATAAGAAATTCTGAATGGATGACAATAATTCCTTTCTCAATAGAGATCTATAATATTACGTTTATATTGATAAACCTTGTGAACTATTTCTTGGTAATGACAAGAAATAAATTTTTAGGTTATAGAACGATATATATATTTTTAAACCAGCCCCAATATCATGGTATTCATATGAAATTTCTATTAAAAGAAGTTTATGCTTAGAAAAGGGAAGGTCGAAAATAATCGCAACATTAAATATGATTACAAAGTATCACTTTTTTTTCATTATTTATGTTCATGATATCATTTTTTCTAAAAATTAAGATGGTCCCCATGATGAGTTATATATATATGAATAATTTATTTGTAATTTCCATCATTCTATTGATGAAATATTTTATGCCTTTACAAAAATTTCAAGAGTAAAACTGCATATTTCTCTCTCAAGAAAATTATTCTCAGGAATATCTAAAATAGATTGGAATGGAAGAATGAAATCAAATTTCTACAACTATCATAGTGGGAAAAAAATTTAAAATTATATAAAAGGAAATAATGTTTACTCCTAAAGAATTTTAGAAGTGTATTAGGGTTTTTTTCTACATGATAGCTTATAGATCATATATTTTTTATATTTTCACACTTTGTTACATATTTCAATGATATAAAAAAATATCACATTTAATGGTTGGTAAAATAATTAGATGGAATATATAGGGTATAATAGATTATGAATTTATGTGTGGAAATAATAAAAGTTTTGTTATTTGGATAAATTGATGTAGATTGTGCATGGAATGTTGCGGATAAATGATATACATATGGGAGAGTTTCCTTTTTGGTTGATAGGTGTTTATACTTTCAAAAATAAAAGTTGAGTTTTGTTACAATTAGTAATGAGGAAGTATAATATATGGATGTAACTCTAGACACTCACCAATTTAAGTGGACGATAATTCAGTTGTATGACATCAGATAGTAAATTAAGTTTCCACTACTTTTGGGTTATGATAATCATAGTTCTATAATATTTTCAAGGAATATTGTTTAGTATTCAAGGTTCATGCCCATTGGTATCAAATATAGATTTAACAAAGATCATATGGAGTAAAAAATTTATTATAAATCTATTTATGTTTAATAACATAATATAGTCAAAAATAGGGTTGATAATGATTTAGGGGGATTATCCAAGGAAATGTGTTTCTATTATTTAGGGGGATCATATATTTAGAGATTGTTTTCAAAATTGGGTAAGATATGAATTTATCATGTGGTGTTTGTTTATTAATTTTTTCTCAACTACTATAACTATTTTTTGATCATGGATATTATAATTTGTTAATAATAGATTCTATTAGTAGTTTTGGTAAGTGGTTGAATAATTAAACGAAGTTGAATAAGGGATTATGTCACGTGGTATAATATATAGTATAAAAAACTATTAAAATTAAATATTTTCAAGTGGTATGAAATGTAATTTAGAGATGCACTGAATTGAATGTGAATCACTATATTTATAAGCTTCATGATATTTTTGTTAAATTTACGTTTGTTTCATTGTGTTAGATCTTGTATTCTTATAACTATTACATTCTGATTTATTCTTATGATTATTGATTTTGAAATTAATTTATTTTCCATGGATGAAAATAAATCTATCATAGATAATTTTTTAGGAAAAGAAATGTTACAACCTGATTAAAGTTGTTATGTTTTGAAGTTTAAAATAATTACCTCTTATCTTACAAAATTTATCTATAGAAGTTGGTCTAATGAAGTTTGAAGCTGGTATGTTTATTGTTTTCTCTTTTGTTTCCAATTCATAAATTATATTCAAATTCACATAAAATAAATTATAATATGTGAGGTGAAGTATTAGTGAATAATACAAGTCATTTCAAATAATTTTTCTAGGGTTTGATAGTATTGTGGAATTTTGGAACTGGAATTTAAAATTTGTTTTTTAGTCCTTAGAAATTCAGATGTGTCATACAATGATGTACTAGTGTACTTCAGAATAATAACTTGTGATTTTTTAATATTAATTGGTTACATATAAATAGTAATTCTAGAATTAAATAGAGAATTAATATTTTTCAAAAGTGTAAACATATGATTTGGGAAATTAAATTTCTACTTTGGAAGATTAAACTAATAATTTATAAGAGCAATTTATTATTTAAAATGAGTATTCTACTAATTCGGAATAGTGGTTCACTACATAAGAGTAAAATGGACTTCATAAGAGTTAGTAATTTCTTCATAAGAGTATGAAAATTTGAGAAATTGTGAATTTTCTTGATGTTTTAATATTTTAGAATTATATAAATAATTATAAATGATTAAATATAAAAAGTATAATTATTTTTGATCTAATCCTCATCAAAACAAAAATAAAAAATTATCATTGAAGATGATGTTCAAGAATTTCATGATGTAAGGAAGAGTACCATTTCATAAAGTATTTATACTATCAATCAAACATGGAGACTGAATTAAAATGTATTCACTACTATAGATTTCATGTATTATTTTGAAAAGAATATTAAACAACAATTTTTGGAAGATTTTAATGAGAATATCATCAAAAAATATGACTAGAATTTCAAATTAAATATTTTAAAGTCAATATTATGTGAATACTAGAGAATAACTTACAGACCATTGACCAAAGTTGTATAGATAGTTTAAAATTGTGGGAATTTTTATATAAAAAATTATAGAAATATTATTAATGAAATACAATGAATATAAAATGTGTAATTGAATTAAAATAATTTTTCAAAATAATTGTGAAAAAATACTATACTTTTCATTATTTAATAACTTCTATATTGAATATATTAGAAGAAAAAGAATAATACATAGATATTTTTTTATTTTTTTTCATATAGAAGAAGAAGAATTTGAAGGGAAAAATGTATCATAGAGAAAAATGGGATTGAACACTCAATGTGGTTGAAAACTCTCCTATTATTGTGAGATATTTAAATATCATTTTAAACATAAGGGACATGCATAAAATATCATAAGATGTGTAATATGAGTTCATGTATAAAACTTTTTTATTGTAGTCCATAGGTTGATACTAGTGTTTCTTGTAATAATACGTGATTCCAAATCACAAAATAGATTAGATCTATCTTTTTGAGTGGTGAACCTTGAAAATATTTGTCTCCTTGATCTATGTGAGTATGTGTGCATTTTTTAGATAATTCAACTCTCTTTAACTGAAGGTGACAGTTGTATAAAAAAGCAAAGAGAAAAATAAAGTTATATCAATGATTAACCCCCAGCTCAATGATCTCATTGATGTTATTAGTTTCATTTAAAATGTATTGAAAAATAAATCTTAGTGTAATTTCAATAGATAATTTTCACCCATGCCCCCTGACATAAATCCCCCTTTTAATTTGTGTCTAAAATATAGGATGATGAGAAAATGAGTAAAACTCAATACACTAAAGTGATGGGATCTATCACTTAAACTAGATTATATACTCGATTTTATGTTTCATATGTGTAGATAATGTAGAGTAAATATAAAAAAAAAGAGAATGTCACTAGGAAATGGATGATCTATCAATATATGCTTGAGAAGTATGTGGGATATGATCCTTGAAATTGAAAAGGAGATCTAGTTCATAATAGGACATAGAAGTATCCTTTAATAGAACAATTTGACTTACATTCATAGTTAAGCTAAAGGGATTAGCCAGATATTATCATTTTAGTTAGTGGTATCCAATTGTATAGAATCTGAGTATGTTGATACATCTAATGAATCTAATGAAGAACAACAAATATGAAAAATTATCACAAATTTTCTCATTATATAAATAAATCATAATATTTTCACAATATAATTTTGTTAATATTATAGTAATTGTACTTGATGATATGTTTATATTATGATAGAGAATAAAAATTATATACCCCATAAATTTCATCTAATAAGGGATTCTACTCAAGGAGGTGAAATAATATATAGAAGAGTATCCATAAATGAAATGATGTAGACCCATTGAATAAATCAATATCTAAAAATAATAATGTTTTTGACATGAGATTTGAAAAGTTTTGAAGAGTTTTTAAGTTGGATCTGATGAAAGTGTTAGTGTTGTGAGATTAGGTTACGAAGCCCAAATATGAGATTCTACTTTTTTACTAATATATCATGTGTACAATGTAATATATGCATGATTTATACTTACCATGATACTAATATAATTTTTTTATATACCATATAAATGTATTAATTTCCCTAGATTGTATATCATATCAAAATGGCTAATAAATCAAAACAATTTTAAAAACCTCAGGATACTATGAAAATAATCATAAAGATATTCAATATGACCTAATATTAATATGATTCTATAGAAATGATGTTTTAATATCAGATGTTGGTGGATCATAATAATTGAAACTTCTTCTTTTCATATTCATATATAGTGTTATCAAGCATAAGAGACCATGAGGGATGATCATCCAATAGGAACACACCATGTTTGGGGTTTCATTAGATGCTACTATCTATGAGCTGGTGTATTAGTCTCTCAACTTGGGATCATTATTAATGTGCACTAAGAATTTCATTCCTTTATTCATGAGGAACACCACAAAAACTATTGTTTTTGGTGATTTATTATATGTCATTTGACAAGTGCATCATTAGTGGTATGATCTCAATTGAATTATAAATAACATATTTTTTACTAATAGGTATAGAAAGAAGATATATATATCTCACATTAACATTGATCTTAATGAAATGATTATATCCATGGCCATGGAAGATTAGGGAAAATCCATCTAATATGATCAAATAATGATAAATGTATCATGAAATGATAGTTAAAAAAATATTACATCTTAATTTATATTAGATCATAGTTAAAAAAGATTATATTACCCATTTAGTGTTTGAAGGAGGATGTTGATGTTTGAATTACCCATATTTTTTGAGAGTTTATGAGGTTTTTTAGAAATTTTACTCTTGGGATTTGAGTTCTAATCACTTATATCAAGATAAAGCCTAAACATTATCATAAAAAATGTATCCAAAAGTTCCAATAATTCAGATAAAATGTAGTTTAGGCATAAGTGGGACCCATATCCATGGGTTAAAAAATGTCCATGTATGAATGTTCCTAATTAAATGAATAAATTAAATTAAATTTTGTTTTCTTAAATTTTAGAATAATTATAACCGAATTTATTTTTAATGGTACTCACAAGTAATATATGTTTAAACAAATGAATATGAGAAAATATTTTATTAAACAAATATTAATTTTAGCTCATTTATTAATAATATTCTAGAGGAAAATTATATTTAAGGGTTTATATTTCACTACATGACATATGAGAGTGATACTAGTCTGTGATTAAATTTTAATCACATTTATGATAATTTTAATTATTGTTAACTAATATTTTTGGGTGTTTATAGAGGAAACATTTCTCTAATGACATTAAATAAATTTAAAGAAACATAAACTTATTTATAAAACATAATTTACCAAAAAACAATAAAGTACATTCCATGAACTCTATCTTCTCCATCCCATTCTGTATAGTTATAAAAGATTAAATAAAAGAATAAAATGGAAAAATCTAATTCATTATTCATGAATCATGTTCATAATGTTTTAGTAATTTAAAGGGAATAAAAAATATTTCATTTCTTTTTTAATAGCACATGATGGTTGTAGATGAAGAAACTATGGAACATTAATGCCTGTTTGAATGATCTAAATATATTTTAGCTTAAATTCTATGAGTTGTGGTGATCAAGTATTGAGCATATAATATTCATAACACATTAATGAGTGAGGTATTATTTAATTTAATTTTATACATAAATTCTAACATTCAATATATGTTAATGAATTCAATAATTTTTTTTAGTTTTTTTCTTATAAAATTTATCTAGATGATTTTTTCTCAAATTCCCATCTCAATCGCTTCCTCAATTATAAAATTCCTCTAACATGGACTCCATACCTTTAAACACCACTCCAATATTATCTAAACAAAGTATAATTGGATTTATAATTCTTACAACGACCCATCTTTAACCAACAAAATTATTTATGTAGAAATAGAATCTTTATCTGCATAAAATATTTTGTTATATATATTATATGTCATATGATTTTATATAATTGGTTACATTGAACATTTTCATTTTACTACTCCATCATTATGTTGAAACCTAAATGATGGATTATATCTAATGTTATCTTATAACATTAGAAACACATTTCAGTATAACCCATTATAACAAAACGATATTCTTAAATGATATCCCAAGAATTTCACCTGGATTTTATCTGTATATTCTAATCATATTTAATTTAGAAGGTATATCAGGATGAGTACAAAATATAATAAACAAGATTGATCTAGTGACTAATGTATATTTAATCATACTAATGTATTATTTCTCTTCATTTTATAAGATACACTATTGATTTTAAATACTATTTACATGTCTTATTACACATTAATAATGTATATATTTTTTCCAAGGATAATACTTCATTTCTATCTATATCTTTTTTAAGAATTTTTTCGGTTAACCCCACATTATTTAACATAAAATACGAATCCTCTTTTAGGAACTGGGTAGAGTGGGAACCCATAAAAGACAGAATGGTACCAAAACCAAAACAAAACATGACTTGATGGTCTTAACATGGAACCAAATGATCAAAGGGAATAAAAAAGCAAAATATAGATAATAAAAAATGGTACCCATTTCCAGATAATGCAATAGAGTAATCGTTTGATGAAGATGAACTCCCCCCACAAAAAAGTTATGCTAGGTTGGAAAAAAATTGTAATAACACCCCTACAACCCACACATAAAATTATGGGGGTGGTCTAGATGATAGGTTTCAACACACTTATCTCTCAATAAAGCTTCCCACCCAACAATTCAGCAATCAAGTCACCACACTTTCAACCTAATGAAAGAAAATTCCAAACATAAAATGTCACTCAAGAATTCAATGGAAATATACCCATCTATCATACAAGAGGAGAAAAAATAGTTGTTGTAGGGTTTTATCCCACCTGACCCTATTTTTAGGTCACCTGCTAAATGATATTTGAAAAATGTTGTACCACCGACCAAATGAAAAAAATCAAAACCAGTGAATGAGAATATTTCAAAAACCTAATAAGTAATATATACAAAAAATCCATATATAAGAAATCTTAAAAACACCCACACTGAATCAGAATAAAAACAAGAATACCATAGAATGAAATTGGACGTATATTAGAACCAATGACTCTCGTCAATGAGGCATCATCCATCCCCACTGGTGCCTCAAACTGATGATATTTGACCAGATCATCCTTTTCCCAAAGAATCCACATGTACCATCCAGCATAGTCTTTTAATCCTTCCTTATCATGCCAAAAAATATCCAATCCCATTCTCCAGAACCCATAAAAACATAATCTATCATTGGTAAATATGAATATTTTACTCCACAAAACACATTGACGGTAGGAGAAATGAAGTGTTCCAAATCTGGGAAAGCTTTGGAGGCCACTATATATGATTACTAACCATAAATGTGACAATTCCACAACCACAATTTCTATGGAAATAAAAATAATGTTACAAATAGATGAAAAATAAGGGAAGAAATTAAGGACTGATGACAAGGATGAATAAAATACATGAATCAGTGTTAACAAGGAAAAATATCAATGAAGATTTATTAGTAGAACTTAAATCATATGAATCATCAGAAATATTAAGAATGAAGGTACAAAAAGATGCACCTCTGATGATGCTAAAGCATATTAATGAATAAAAAAATTAAGGGAGATAATTGAAAAGTGCCACAAAATATCTAATAGAACCCTAGGATAGGGTTTCACTATTCTTAGATAGTGTGGTTCCATTATTTTCTTGATAATTCCTTTATATATATCTCTATATAAATTTATACATAGTTTGTATATTCCATGTAAAGACCCTAACATCTGATACTTGTTAATTATCATTCATCATAGTATCTAATTTCATTTTTTGTGTTTATTGGAAGTTAGTGTGAATTAAGGGGGATAATTGAGAAGATTATAGGAATAGGTATAGAAGAGTGGGATGTAACATTGGATTGGGAACCATAATTTATCAGGTGGTCATGAACTAGGTACCCGATAGGGCATTGGGTGGACTAGTATTTATATTTTTTCCATCGAGAACCCAATAGAGTTTTAGGGAAAATTCCTATAAAAATGATTCTTTGGACTTCTCATACCAAAATATAACCCCTAAAACACCCAATATCAGAATTTACACTCAATTATCATTCATTGAGATATATTCCATGGTCTTCCTACACTCTCCCTCATATCCCTCGAATTATTCATCTAGACCTGATATAGAAATATCAGATTAGTCTTTGGAGTTCAAACTCAACTAGGAATGGCTATAAAATGACTCTAAATACAACATCTCTTCTATTATTATAAAAAATGGGTAAAATCCTTTCTTCATAAATCCCAAGGTTTGTTGGGTCATTATTTTTCTTTAATAATATTGGATTTTGTTAGAGTGTGATGTTATCTTTGATATTTCAATGGAATTCCCTTGGTTTCTTTATCTAATTTCTTATGTCTTATAAAGAATAAACTAATATCTAATTCTATTTTTTTATTTGGTTTATCGTAATATTTATGTAGTGGCTTGAAATTTTTTTATAGACCCTAATATAATTCTATATAAGTTAATTTTTATGAAAACTCTTTCCTTATATCATATTCATTATGGTTTGGATTACCAATGACATAGGTCTGATTCAATTTAATTTAAGTAAATAGGTTTTCATCATATAAATTCTTTCTTAAATGGATTTATAAATAAATGTACTTGAGTAAAACTATGGTTGATTGGAGTAATTACCACATTATCATTACATGCATTTATTTTTTTTTAACATTTTTTACCCTTTATGCATGTTATAAAATTTATAAAATCATGCCTCATAATTTTATTGGATAAAAGGAATTAAATTTCAATATTATCAATTGCATTGAATACTAACAACATTATTAAATTATAGCATTTTGGGTCAATGTTCATGTAACAGAAACATTCTTTTTTATGATTTATAATGTTCTTACTACTTTTATGTTTGGAGGTGGAAAAATATATTTTAAGTGTTCTTATCATTCTTGTATTAACGGTGACTAGGTAAAAATATAGTAGTATGACTGGTTGAAGGAATTATATGGTCCTAAATTACCTAATGTTATTGTACCTCATTAGCATATCCTAAAAGGGATATTTAGATCATATTTCCTAACTATATTATACATGTTTCCACTTCCACTAAATGGGATGGGTGGTTTACCCTAAATTTACTTATAGTTATTCTTATATTTGTGCTAAACCTAAATTAGGTATCATACGTGTTGACCCCCAAGTATATAAGGTAATTATGTCAAATTATAAATTATATTCTTGGAATTATCTTAATAATTTTTGATTTCTATGTTTATATATTTCTCTATATTTGTTTCATTTCAATGAACACTTGAGCTTACAATTGGTTGTTAGAGATGGGTAGTGACCTCATACTAGGTATATCACACTCACACATACAACATGACCCTATTGGGATGAATATAGATCCTTTTCTATGCGACTTTGTTAAGATAAAGACACATGAAAATGGGACATAGCTGCATGGAGTGAAAATAATCTTGATAGGATCATTGTTGGCACTTAGAGGGTGATTGAGTATATGGAATAAAGGACATTCACAACAAATATTCTTATATCTTTCACACCTGGGCCATTTAATTTTGGTCTTTATAACACATTTGGTTAGAACATTTTGTACATAAGTGAATTTTCCACTTTACAATTTCTTTGTGGATAGTATGGTTGTTTTTAATCCTTTATGATGTATTCATTATATTTTGATTCAATGGAATTTATTTTAGGTGGTTCCTTAGTTCCACTCACTTCCATTGATGCCAGGTCATACATGAGTTTTCCGTAAGGCAATTTTGTTATTCCACTTTGGTCATAGACCCATTGAAAATGTATCCTTATAATAATGGAGAAAAAGATACCATATATATTTAACTCAAATCCTAGAATTTATACGAACCTCTAGTGATCGATAGGTTCACCTGACATATTGTGGAAACATGACAATATATTTTTTATGTAATCAATAAATAGTATTAAAAAATGATATCATAGCCCCTCTTATGGGTTCTTTAGAATGTGACTTCATATTATCTAAGAGATACAATTTTGAATATTTCCTTAGTAACACATAAATATACCTAACCAACATAGTTATGTTTAAATCTTGAGTTACTAGGGGTGGTATGGAATATCATTCCATATTTCATACTGTGATTAGTATTTATACTTAAGTCTCTTGTATCATATTAGTATTAGAATGTTAGGAATTTTTTGAAATATATGGAATCTCACATGGTTTTTGTGATTTATTTTGATATGGATGGAATAAATTTGAGGGTTATATTAACAAAAACATTAAAAGTAAATAAATAGTGTTTTATTCATATTTATTTTTAATGAATGTGTAAATATAAGTATATAATTGGTTCCATTGATATTAGATCACTTTTAGATTATTGATATTTTATTTTTATTTTTTACAATCATGAAGAATTTATACCTATTTCTATTAAATAATTTTTATCTATTTCTCAAATTTATATCAAAATAATGATTTATTAATTGAATATTTTAATGTAATATTTCCAACAATGAAAGTGTTTTATGAAATAATGGATGAAATGGTGAGATAGAGAATGTGGTTCTACTTGGATTTGGTAACATAGTTCTTGAATTTGGCGGTTTACTCTCTTTTGGAAAAAGTTTTAATATAGTTTTGTTCTTTAAATTATAGGATTTTAACTCAACGACCACCTCCTACCGATCTAGAAGGGGTTGGGGATAGAGTGAAAATTGAATGACCTATGGTAGATCCTTGGGTCCTAAAAGGAATTACTCAAATACTCTAGGTCATGGGATATGAAGATCTATAGAAGGATCCATCCAATTCTGTGATTATGAAATAATTCCAAATAAACTATTCTACAATATTTAGAAGAATATTTTTCTCCTCAGGATGTCAAGGAGTGGATAAAAACCTACATAAGATATTTTACATAAATGAGAACCTGAAGTAGTATCAGGTTTTACTAGCTACATTCATTATATAAGGGTTGTACAAATGATAGTTGAATGTCATGTTAGAAGAAGAAAATGACTAGGATTTACCCTTTAAGGGATTCTAATATATGTATTTCAAGAAATTTTATCTGTATACCCAACATTGGGATAAATAAAAATAGATTATGGAACTCTAAAGGATCTTGGTAAGTGGTTTATCTCTAGCCCATATTCTCCAATGGACTTTTATGTTGTGTTACAAGTGTGGGATCTTCTTCCAAATTAGGTTATATTACACCTACAAATCATGGAAATTACATTTATATAGTATGTATCTGCATATATAAATATTATGTCACTCTATTTCTTTTTAGTTCATTAGAAAGAAACCTTAGAAAACTAGAGCATCATAAGTGCATTCTGTAACTCAGTCTACTAGAAGAATATGATCACCTTCCGGGAGATCTGGGTCGATAGGTCAATGTGGGTTTTAAGTTCAAGTAGGTGTGGGTAATTTTTTAATTCAAGATTTTACACCTTAGGGTCAACATGGGACTACAAGAATTATATATGTGGTAGTCTAATCTAAAATTGATGTTGGAGTACGATCATCTTCTTTCTAAGGTATTATCCTTATATACTCTACATTATCGTGTGATTAATTTTACATAAGTGAATAAAAATATTTTATCTCCATTAAATATTCATCACATATAGATGTTAAAGTGTAAGAATTATCTAATTATATGAACCTTGATATGCCTTTAGGGAAATGTTTCAAAAAGACTATGAAGTGCCCCTCATGTCATTTTATTATTACTTCTTATGGGAATTTTTGGGACCCAATACTTCTAAATATGAATTTTTAAATTTTTTTGTAATGAACTAGATAATTCAATTCTTATCCAAAATTAATGTTTATACCTAAAGGATATCTTTGACATCTCCATCTACTACATAGTGTACTCTTTACGGGGAGTTGTAGCTTCAAGCCAGTCATAAATCTCTGAAGAAGGGGGAGGTTGGGGATATCATCAAAGAAATTGATAGTCTTGTACTTGGAGTAATGATGAAAAATGTACATATGTTTTTACCTTCAATGATGGATCTATATAAATATTTTTTCCTTTAATACATATCAAGGTGAACCCTAATGTGAGAGGTAGAATATACCGTTGTTTTCTTACCTATAACTATGCCTATATCGATTTATCTATATGGAGTGGTTACAATTAAATTATGATATTTTCATATCCAATTTTAATAACTTGAGTCTAGTGTGTTATATAGGACAAGACCATCCCCAAGGGGATCCACAATCATTTTTTCCTATAAGACCAATGGGAACCTACACCATTGTATAAACTACTGGTTACTAAACTAGATTACACATAAGAACCAATACTATTTTAATGGAATTTTTGATCCTTTTGATTGATTAAAAGGTGAAATGTGTCTATATAATATTGAATTTTTTTAAGGATCTAACCATATTAGTGTAAAAATAGAAAAACAAATTATGAAATATATTTTCAGAGATGGTAGTAAAATTTTGTGTATATATTCTCCCCTTTTGGGATGACTAATTTTCAATCTATGTTTATGGAACTAGTAAACATGATCTTTAATAAATTACTAGAATCATTTTTCGTGGTCTCATTGGATGATATCGTGATATATTCAATGTTTTGGAATGAGCATACCAAATATCTTCACATTATTTTTGATTCCTTAACAAAGAACCAAATATACACTTTGTTATCAAAATTATCCTTTTTTATATGAGAAGTTATGTTTCTTGAACATGTTATTTTGGAATAAAGAATCTTTTTGGGACCCAATAAGGTGGAATTGGTAATTTAATTAAATTTTATATAGAATTTATTTTAGATCATATGATTTATTTGGATCTCTAAGTATGACAACTAATTTTTCCACAACATCCCAAAGAATAATTATTTGATGAAATCGTTGAAATATAATGTAGATAAATTAATATTGTTTGACCAATGTGTGGTATATTTCCCATAATTGATGAATAAATTTTCCAAAAATACTATCTTATCATACCTTAACTAGGTAAATGGTTCATGTTTTTTATGAATCCTTTGTTGTTTATGGTTTTGTTATCAGGCATGGTCATATGGTAGTTGTGTGTGGTTCCACAGAGATTCATACTCATGAAAATACTACCCGGCCCATGATTTGGAATTGACTACATCAGTTCATGGACTAATTTTCTTGAGTAAATACTTATTTGGTGAGTTCTATGTGATGTTCACTGACCAAAAAAATATTCAAAAAAATATTCTCTCAAAACTATTAGAACCTAATACGAAGTCTCTAGGTCATATATTTATAGTCATTTTATTTTGAAATTTAGTATGATCAGAGTAATGGTAATTTAGTTTCTGATTCCATTAACAGAAAACTTCATCATCAACCATTAAATAGGTGAATTGTGAATGGAGATTACTGACAATTTTGTATAAAATCTACAGATATGTGATCAGGGATTTTTTTAGAGCACAACAACATCACAAAAATTCTATATCGTTTTTTTTGTAGTAAGATAACTAGTTCCAAGTACCTAATTCTAATTGAAATATCATGAAATATAAACATTATGGTGGGGGGATTCTTGATGGTTAGTTCTAAGATACTTTTACATTATTTTATGTTCATTTAGAAATTATAGTTCTAACATGAATGAAGGAGAAAGTGAAAAAATGATACCATTTATCCAGGTGTTCAGTACATCATGATATCATAAAAATTTATTATGATATAAATCACCCATTATGGTATCCTGATATTTAGAAAATAATTATTGTATTTTTATCTAGATTCATATTATATCAGAAGGTAACAACATAGAATCATAAGCCTCACAACACTCTTAAGTCACACCCTTTTCTATAATTTAAATGAGATGGGATCATAATAAGCTTTAGAACCAATTTTCCTCATTAACATAAATGAATATTTGAAATTTAGGTAATTTTAGATCTTATAACATTGATGGATTTTTTTTTCTATCGAGTAGGCTTCTTTGATTGATGAACTTGGGAATGTTTATGTCATTGAAATTGTGGATTTTCTAAAATAATAAGTTTCTGATAGAGAACAATGGTTCTTGTATTTCATTTTTAAAGAGATTTAATGGGAATTAGTTTCAATGGGGAAATTGACTTCTTCGTTCCAACCATAAACTAAATGATTATCCATGTGAACCATCAAAATTCTAGAAGATATGTGAGTAGCTTATTTCCCTTACTTCTATGGATTTTGGTTGGGTCACCTCTCCGTATATGAATTATCCTATAATTATAGCTACCAATATTCTATTCAAATTTATATATTTGATTCTCATTATGGGTGACTATGTTTTTCACCCTTGGAATAGACTGATATAGTTGAATATTTTTTTGATTAGGCCTAGAATCATCCATTATAATACTATAAATGAAAAGATGACATGAAAATGGATTTTAATATATTAATTTCACCCAATGTATTATTCTTTGTGAAGAAGACCATTGGAATGTATAGTGTGTGACTGTCTATTTCTTCTCTTATATCTCGGTTTGGGTCATCGATGAACTAGAAATCAAGAAAAACTAACCTTGAGGTAAATCATGCAATTCAATATCATTATCAAATTAAGGGAAGTTTCTTATCAATTATAATTACCTACAAAATTCAATTCCATTCACAATAATTTGAATGTTTCCAATTGAGTAAGTGAATTACAAAACCATCACATGCGATTTATTATTATGTTAATGTGTTTCAAGATAAGGAATATTACATAGAGCATTCTATATGAATCATCATCTGAATTTTGAAGTTATTATTGGGAAAGGTTATTCTATTGGTATTTTCTAGATGGAAGTATGAAAATATTTATAGTTAGACTTAGGAGGAGGAAAATAAAATGAAGTGTAAATGGATATATTTGTTTCCCTAGGAAGCTGATTGAAGTTTCTCATGGATAAGAAAAAAATGGTGGGCAGGTTATAGATACCAAGACCTCATGGAAAATGTATTCCACATTCATCTCATTCATTAATTTATATTTTTGGATATTTAAAAGTTTAAGTGGTGTTAGAAATATAATAGAGGAGTTTTAATGATGGAGGAAAGAGGAGGGGAGACTCTTAGTTTTGGGAACCACTAGGTACCCATTGGTCCTAGACTGGGTACCTAGGGAGGTCTTAGGTGGCCTTTTTTTTTGAACCACTAAGTACCCAATGGATTATTATTAAGAACCTGATATCTTTCTAGAGAAAATTTCTAAACCAAGTGTATTTTGGACATTTCCCAACCTAAATTTGACTCATAAACTCAACCTAACTTTGAAATTCATCTCATTTATTGGTTATATAGAAATTGTTAAAGGTATATCTAATCTCCCCATATCTCTATTATATTATTCATCATGAAATGATAAAAACATATTTGGCCATGGGTGTATATCCTCATCCATGTAATGATATTCCTTGTCTATAAACCCATATTTCTTCTATTTTTCATAGAAATTGGTAAAATAAATTCTTTATAAATCACATGGATCATTGGATCACTATTCATTTTAAATACTCTTTTGATTATATTGGTATGTGAGGTTATATTAGTTTATAATAAGGTTATGTCATGGTTTCCTTTTCAAATTTCAAATTTCATGTCATGAAAAATACATTCCCTAATTTTATTTTGGTCTTATGTTGATCATAAGCTTCATATAAAGGATTGAACTTATCCTCTAAATTCTTTGGAACTATTATGGAAATTTATTAGCAATAAAACCCTTTATAAACTAATATTAATTAAAATATGTTTTATCAATGACATAATAATGAGTGAATTTAAATAAAACCAATGGGTTTTCTACTAATAATTTTTGTCATAATTGTTTTTCAAAATAAATAGAACATTGTACAACATTGGTTGATTATTGGAATTAATACATCATTATACAATGTATTTCTTTTATTTATTATTTATTCCTTTGATACGTGTTGTAAAATTAATAAAATATTGTATTTCAATTGCTTTGGATAAAATGATTTAAATTTCAAGCATGTAACTTGAATTGAATGCCACCCATAAACTTTTGTTGATATATCTTTGGTTGAATTTTCTTCTAAAATAAAAAATTTTACATGATTTATGAAGTGATTATTATTTTATTATTAGAGTTTTAATTTTTTTAAAAGTGTTATATAATACATGTATAAAATATTTCAAGGTACACCTATGGTTATTTGGAAGGTTGAAGGAATGAGATGGGATGAAATGCCCTGAAGCATTAATAACCCATTCCCCTTCCCCAAATATGATGGTTATATTTTATGAAATATCACTATTATACATTATTTCCTTTCCCCCAAATGGGATGGTTGTTTTACATGGACTTCGGTTATGGAAAATCTTAGATCCAGTTAATCTCGAAGTAGGCTTGACATGTATGGACCCTCCCAATATAGGGAGTAATTATTTAAAGTTTTAAATGATATACCTTAATGTATGTTAATAATTATTTATTTATATATTTATTTAGTCCTCTATATTTTTTCTATTCTTTTCTACACTAGATATTGTGATAGGTGGTTAGGGGTAGATGGTGACCACTTACTAGGTATATCCAAATCACACCATGTATGGTTCCCTCTTATGATATGTGTATATCCTTTTCCATTATCCCCAAGTAAGTGAAATGTGCCTGAACTTGGTTCTTAGTTTAATCAAAATCATTGTATCTAGATAGATTCATTTTGGGAACTTGGAGGGTGATACAGTTGGTGTTGTGAGGGTTTTACACAACACATCATATATTCTTTTTTCAGACATGAGTCCTCAAATTTAGAACCTTATATCAATTTTGGTTCTCTCATTATGTATTTTTTCTTTTACACTTTATTTTTGAAAAATATTATTTTTTTCAAACATTATGACATATGCCTTTTATGTTCATTCAATGGAATGTTAGAAATGTGGATCTTTGTTTCCCATGATACTATTTTATCCAATTTATATATGCAGTGTCCATAAGACATTTTTCCACATTTGGAATGGAACTATATAGTATGTATCTTTATATGAAGGGGAAAGTCCTGTCCCATTGAGATACATTTCACCCCTTGGTATTTACGATAGTACATGGTAATCCGGAGGTGCAGTTGAGGGGTTTTGGAAACTTAACTCTGTACCATTCAGGTAATCAGGAAAATGTTGTAACATTCCTTTACCAATATCCTTTTACAGTAACTAATATTCTAATTAAAATATCACATATTTTAATTCATGGATTTAATTTTTTATTAGAATTGTTTTACTGATAAGCATATCTATAAATAAAAGTTTACTCTTAGTAACATGTTTGTATAAAAAAGTTCCATCCTCATTTTTTATAAACATAAAATCTTGGATTAATTAAGTTAAAAATATATTAAAATACTAATAATCATGTATCTTATAAACATCCAAGAATAAATTCATATAAAGAAATGTGATAATAACATCCCATTTTTTATGCCCCAAAATCATAATATATATTTTATGTTTTAAAGGATATAAATTTATTTGATTATAGTAAAAGAATAAAATGTTTTTACATGGAAAATGAAAATATTTTTTTAATAATTATGAAACTAGGAATTCCTTACTTATAGAATCTCCATAAATCTTTTCAGCCTTATTATAAAAAACCCACTTATACCAGAATGGTTTTATCCCATCAAGTGGATCAAACAAGTTTCAAACCAGATTTTTTTAATATTATTATATTTAATTGTCCCTTACTTCTAACAATTTTTTATAGTCCCACCATATGATTTCCTCTTAGTAGGATACCGGTTCATCTTCATTGACTATTACAAAACCTTTATCAGAATTGAAAAATCCATATCTCTCATGTTCATGATGAAATATACTAATCCTTTATTTTTATTATTTATTATAATATAGTTAATTTTCCATAACATTTTATGTTTTTGTTTTCCTATCTAAGTAAAAAAATCATATTACAGATATTGAGGTAACAATGTCAGGTTTTCTTTAATTAGTTATTTTTAAAATAGATACATTTTTTATAAATTCGGCATGTCAAGCTATAAACAATTTGTGATTTAATGAATTATAGAAATAATAATCCAGTATCTCTTTGGAGTAACCAACAATGAATCATTTATCTTATGAGTTTTCTTTTTATATAAGGTAATTAACTATACACATGCCTTAAAACCTAAAATATTATTAAAAAATGGATTCTTCCGCATCGATATCTCTTGTGGTGTCTTTTAAATAGACCTTAATGGAACATGTTTTTATTTAAATTAATATTTAATTGTTGAAAACCATTATATATAAATAGGTTTGAATGCATGAATTATAATAAATCAAACCATGTATAGTAATTTTTGGTTTATACTTCAATATTAGACAATGGTTCACTATAGAGAGTGAGTTATAATACCATTCCACAATCTCCTATATTAAAAAAATATCTTAGATTAACTATTCCCCACCTATACTAAATTGATGTTATTGTAAAAAAAGAGGCCCTAAACACACTATGTGATAGGATGGTGGTAAATTGGTGTACAATTATTAAATTATTGACTATATTGTTTTCATGTCAAAAAACGTACTTTTGATTTTTTCATGTAATCCATAAAATCATTTAATATTACTAAATAAAGTAATGATATTGAAACCAAGAGGTTAAATATTGTGTTTTTAGAAAATCCTATGTGGAATAAAATGTTAGTAATTATGTGATTTTCTGTTAATTTTTTAATGAAAAGGTTTTATATTCTGTAAATAAGTTAATTGTTCATCCAATGGACATGTTGTCAATTAAGGAGACATAGAGAAACCATATATTATGGAGAATGAATATAATTTACATACATAGTACTGAAATATGATGTTGATTATGGTGATTCTTGGAATACAAGTTGATCAAGTAATTGACTTCACTATAATGACTACATAGAATAAATGGAAAAGGATAAAGAACCTATTAATGGAAATACTACAGGATTATTGAGGAGATCAAGATTTCATGAGTAATAGTGGATCATTATTTAGTTGTGAAAGTGATATTGATGAGTTTGCATTACTTTTTCTATATTATTTTTTACTTTGGAAGATATATTAGTATTATTGAATATACTTGGATAATGTAAGAACAAATTTTATTATTGTGGAGAACACCATGTTGTTATAAGATATGAAAATTCTGTATTCTATTATAACCTGAGGATTTCATCGTGGTGGAATTAGTTTTTGTTATTATAGTGGGAATCAAAATTTATTGAAATAAAAATATTATATAGGTAATGAAAACATGGATTTATTATCAGTTATTATTTATTTAGTTGGAGGAAAATAGAATATTTAAGTTCACCACACCGTAATGAAAGTAATGGTTAGTCATATTCACATGAATGAAATAAAATAGGATGTTGATCATGGTTCATGGAAGTAACTGAAAATGGTTCTCATTTATTACTAAAAAATGGATAAATTATATTTTCTACACTAAAATAGATATCATGGTGGAATATAGAGTGTTTTAGAGTTATGATGGAAATGACTTGTAAGTGATATTATGGGCATTTTGAGGCTGTTTTAAATAAAAATGGGTTGTGTTCCATAGGTATAGGTCTTATTGATGGGAATTGTATTTCATAAGATAAATATCTAAGGAAATATTTAATATTCCATGGTTTATAAATTATTATATCTTGATGTGTTATGCTATGGAATTTTTAATTTTAGGTGAACATAGATTTTAGGAGATCATTATTTGGAAACTGGTGGTTATATAGTTAGAGTAGTGACTGGATAAGACCATGCCTTGGTGGAAGTATAACATACCATGGTAAAGATTTAATTTTAAAATAATCAATATATAATTTTAATTCAAAAATAAGAGGTTAGGCTTCAACATTAGAAGGATGACATAGATTAATTAGATGAATTTTATTGCATTTATATTAGTGTGAATCATGGAATGATCTTAGAATATCACGAATACATAAATTGATACCAAATACTCTAAAAGGTTTTTTGATTTTAAATACATTATATATTTTTTATGGTATAAATTGATTGATAAATGAATACATCATGGATGTAAGAACCCAAATCTTCGTTTCAGGTATGGATCTTGATTTCTCATGTTTTTTAGAAAAGTGTAGTTTTTGGAAATTTTAGAAGTACACGGCGTGTACATGAGAGTACATGCCGTGTACCTCATTGACACGGTTAGCCTTGTAAAATCCATGTAACTATAGAGACCGGAGGCCTGAAGTACATGGAAATTACATTACTTTTGTGGAATAATTAATACATATCAAAAATAGACACCCAAGGACCGTAATAGTTTAGCGTCTTTGGAATCTCGGAATATAATCTTCTAATCGTGGTGAACGATCTTCAAAATCTCCCATAAAGATCTTCCCCTTTTTTTATCTTACCTAAAACCTTTCTTTATATCCTGGGGAAATGAAAACATAAAAGGGGTGAGCTCAAATGCTCAGTAAGGGTAAGCATAGAGAACATAAAACAATCCATAGACATTTGAATTTAAAAAAAACATGAGTATAAAATCTAAACGTTAATATCTTGAGCAATGACATAAAACATGGCAGTACGTAAGGAATAGATCATGAAGAAAAATTAATCATGATAAATTATCATGTGAATAAAACATGTAATTATGGAAATCAATATTCACATGATATGATTTCCATAGTAGCCAATGCATTGTTTCCAAGACCATCTTAGTGGACAAAGACCCTTTCTGAATCGAGTTCACTCCTCGTTCCTGTCCTGTATTACTGAACTGGTTTAACTTGCCGTTCCAGCCATGTCTATCTCATGAGATATGAATCTTTACCCAATGAATTAGAGGGAGATATAGGTCCCACCCATCTCATATTGAAATCATTCTTTTGTGTGCCACAATATAAACATAAATCATTCATCATAACCCAAGAATAAAATGGGTTTCATAAACATCATTCCATCATAACATAATCCATACAAACAAATTGGATATCATTTCATTATAAGAAAAGTGAAACCATTTAAATCATAGAGACATGATAATTGAAGAATACACATATGAAATAATTTCATCTTAGATTAAAAATGGTTTTGATAAAACACTTGAAATGAATTCTTGATGAAAATATACTTTTTTCTTCAAAATCATTTTCTTTTCAAAAAATGTCATGCAATTTTAAAAGAAAAGTATTTTGTTGGATATAGTCATGAAATCATTTATAGGAAACTTCATGAAAATAAATCTTTATAAAACCGTAAAAATCGTTTCATGCTGTATACGTTAAAAAACATTCTTCTCGTACTTTTGTCAGAAAAGTCAAAAAGTACCTTGTAGGGTAAATAAAAGAAAGATTCCTCCCATACCATGGGGTAAAAGTTAAATGGGTAAAAAGGAATTTAAACATACATGAATACACTTTTATAAAACATGGACATGGATGATAGCAATAACCCCAGTAAATACTTACGAATAAGCAATCTCAGTTAAAAATGAGATTTGCACAATTATCCCTTACCTTAGGTCAGATATGCTTCTTACATATCCAAACGTCCTGTATAATGATTTAAATAATGTCATTGACTTATTACAGAATCATATTCATTGTTATGATATCATATATGTTTCACTTATGACTTTATATTACCCATTATTTTGTAAATTCCATGTTAAAGCAGCGTTTTGGGTAAAATCATTTCATTTATTATATGTGTTTCGACTTGTCATTCTTGAAATTATTACTTATATCCTGATTTACATAATTACATAATGTAAAACATGATTTATATATAATATATATTGATCATAAACATATATATATTATAGATCGATAAAAGGAATGAAATACACCATTCATGGAGACGGTAGGCCGTATGTACGCATGAACGTTGTCTTCATTTCCTTATTGAATTGAATGAAACTGAAAAGATAAAATACACATATATATATATATATATAAATAAATCCAGTAGCATTATTATTTCATATATTTCATTATTATTCATTATATAAACTTTATTATCATTCATGTATGGTTAACATGGAGAATGAATCTGATCGCGTCGTGGAGACGGTAGTCCGTACGTACACACGAGCGTAGATATCGTTCCCATAATTATTGAATAGAATTAGAGTGGATGGTATAATATATCCGAATCAGTATGATGTTATAATAACCATATATATTTATTCTTTACACCATTATACCCATCCATGTAAGGTGTTGGTGGAAAAAACAGATTTCACCACAGCGTGGAGACGGTATTCTGTACTTACGCACGCGTGGTGATTTCCTTTTCCATAGGATGCATAGATGGTGAAATAGAGTTGTTTCATACTTATAATAACATATCATTATATGAGTTATACTGATGTTATTACTTAATAATGAAACAACTAAAGTAGAAGAAGTGGAAGAAGAAATAAAGTTGAAAGAATCGGTAACAGACATTACCTCTTCTTTGAAGCGCCTCTTTGAGATCTCCTCTTAGGGCACTAAAATTGGTCTTTGAAGATGACAGAAACCTCTAGGATGTTTCTATGGAATTGTAGAAGAGAATTTTTCAGGTTTTTTCCGAGCTTGAAGGCTCAATGTGGCGTGAGGAAGAGAGGGAGGAGGTGCCCTTTTATAAGGGAGGAGAGGGGCACCTTTGAAAAAACTAAAAATATTATTTTATTATAAAGTCATATTCAATTTTTAATAGCTCAAAATTGATTTATTTCGAAGCTAATGTGGGTATGGGTCTAAATCCTCTCATCCAATAGAATTTATACAAGTTTAGGTTTCTATTTTAACCTTATCATTTAGATTTAACCTTAAGTTAAATAATTTTACTTTTACCATGTCTTCTTGTTTTCTAACACTATAAGGTTAATAAACTTACCATAACAAACCAAAAGAACCCCAAGTTGTTTATTATTAATATATATAACCTTATCTAAGTCATTTGGCCGAACCTTAGATTTTTAGGAATAAAATAACAATTAATAATATAATATTTGTTTTTAAAACTATTTTATGTCAATTTTGACACCATTTGGTAATTGATTTTTGTGAAAATCATAGAAGAATGATTAGTTCTAAAACTATTAATTAAATAAATAATAACATGTAATATTAACCTATAAAAGTACTGTAATTCATAAAAAGTCTCAAATTACATTTATTTGGGTTTTTATAACATCAATTATGTCAATATTTCATTAATAAGATAATTACTACATCATCTTTGTGTCATAAATAAATTAAATTATTTAATGTCTAAAAATTATAAATAAAATACCATTATGTAGGAAATATTATTAGTTTTATAATTAATATTTATAGTCTAATTTATCTTATTTATAACCCTATATTAAAAATTATTTACTTATTAAACTTGTTTTTAACTATTTTAACCCTTCTTTAAATAAATTAATATTAAAGGTCCTAATCTAATCCAAGTGGGCCTAAATGGTCATCTTTTATTCCTAAGGTTGTTTTTGGTCGAATTACACTTATCAAATAGAATTATTACATGTTCTAGGGTAATAATAATATCATTTTTACCCTTAATTATCCTATTTACTTTTAACCGTGGTAAATAAAAGTAAAAAGTTACTATTCACCAAAAATTATTTTCATCTCATTGAACCACATTTTAGCCATTCATATTAACTATGTCTCATGGTTTTTTGAAATTCCATTCACATAAGTGGTAAAATTTAATTTAAATTAAAAAAAGTCAGTTTTTTAACTACCACTAAGTGGTTTTACTATTCATCGAAAATTGATGTTTTTTTCAGAAAAATACAAAAAATTCAGCCTAAGAATTATTTGATATTCTGAATTCAAAATTTATGTCTATTTTTCCAAATTCATAACATATAAGTGGAATTAATTAATTTTAAATTTAATTCCTGTTATCAAAACAAATAGCGTGTTTTTAAGAAACAAAAACAATCAAAAGATTGATACTTGTTTATATCCAATTTCAAAGTGAAATTAATTCCAATGAACAAAATTGGATTAAATGGTAAAAATATATTCTAATTAAACATTAAAACCAATTAAAAAGATAATCTAACTATATAAATTATTGTGATGAAAAAATTTGTTTTTAATTAAAATATAGCGTGTTTTTACTATTCATTAAAATATGAAAGTTATCTGAATAATATGAAAAATTTATCCAAAGTAAATTTTTATATCCTGATTCCAAATAAGAATTTAATTTTTTCAAATTGAACTTATAGACATGTAAAAAACAAGATTTAAGGTGGGTTCACCATCAAAAGGTGGCAAAACTACATTTTTTGAAAAATACTTATTTTACTCAAAAAATTGATTTTGTTCTCATACCATGTTCTAGAAAATGTGTAATATGAATAATAATGTTATAAAATTCAAAATTTAGTTGATACTATTCATAACGGCTAGTTCATAATAATATTATAACCATATATCGTTGTTTAGTGAAACCTGTTATTGCGTACAACACACGCTATCAAGGAAGGTCGTGATTGCGTGTAATCCAAGCCAAGTCAGGGTTGCGTGTTGTGAAAAGACTCCTCCGTTGTTTCGTATAACAGAATGCAACCATATTTCATTTATACATTGAATATATATATATTTATATATATACACTCAATGTTTCGTAGAATAACTACTATCAAAATTGTGTGTAACATGATCCAAGAATAGTGTTGTGTATACTGAAAGCTCATACGGTGTTTCATATAGCGCAAGGTAATCTTGTTGTATCTTACAACACAATACATCAATGAAATTAAAAGAATATTTTTCATAAAATCTCAGGGTGTTACATTCTACCCCCCTTAAAATGAATTTCACCCTCGAAATTCGTCGGGGTTATAAATCGTTTACTATTTATAGAAACCCACATCATAAAAATAAATACTAAAACTTAATTTTAAAAACTAATGTATGAAATGTAACGATTACCCAAAGAAACTCATCACTGGGTTTCCATATATGAGAACATAGGTGAAAATATGGATATAGAAGAAAAATCTAACCATCAAGTTCTGATGGAGTGTGGTAGAGAACATGGCTATGAAAAAGCCATCAATCACAAAGCCATAGATTTGTGATGATCTAATGTACCATCTGATTCATCAGATATAAGGGCACTAGGACAAATTTTTTGGTTTTCAAGATCATTTCCCTAAAGTTGATGAAATTGGAATTAGAAGAAATACTTTCGTAATTTTGGTACAGTCTCACCGTTGGTCGTTCTTTGGACAATTCCCACTTCATCTCTTAAAGAAATGAAGTTGAATTTTTCATTCGTAAAGTTTTAGCAGATCATGTGATAGAATGATGGGTCATTCCATCAGTCTCAAACAAAAGGTTATAAAAGTTATCAAAAATATATAAGTCCATATATAGTGAGATTAATCATATATGGTTCCTAAAATGGACTTATACTTCATATATCATACTTCTTAATATAATAAAACTAGTTTCTACTAAACATGGACTTCCTGTAGGCTAGTGGTAGGCGATAAAGGCCAGTCGCACTTCGATTGTGGGTTTGATTCCCACAGCCTTGTCCGACGGGATGGGCTGTCGCCCATCCTGCAGGTTGTCCTTTTTCTAGAACTACATTACTATAACATCCCATCAATAATATTGAATAAAACATCTATCCTTAAACAATACTAACTTATGTCCAACATAATCCATTCCAATCGTTAGGCTTATCCATAATACTGCAGTCCACTCTCATATTACAGTGAAAACGATTACTAGAGATTTCATATAACAAACATGTTAATACCATCGTTGATCCCCATATATCATAAGATATGTCTTGTTGGTCACATTCCAAACATTCGAAGGCCTTAATCATGTATTCTCTTGAAAAATGAATACCCATTGAATCTTAGTGAAAACATGCGTGCTTTCAAAAGTTAACTCTTTCACATACCAAAACCCCAAAATTCTATATACTCAAACCATGATATAACTATTTCCTTATATCCTGAGCTCATGAATACTGTCAAAAATTTCATTTTCTTTTTATCCCTTTATTATGCGCATATAATCTTTTTTCAAAAAATATCTCAATCACATTCCATGGTTACCGGTACCATAAAATTATTGAAAACCACATTGGACCAATACATAAATATTCCAATATTCCATGATACTATATAAAACATTATTTTGGAATCCCATTACATAAACATTTAATCATTCCACCAGATTGTTGTCATATTCAACATCACCAATAGTGATCGCATGTGACTTCGCTTTTTTCCTTTGCCTTAAGTGGTTTCTCATGTCGATCATCACTAACCCTTGGATTAGGGAATTTATTAGCATAATGCCCCATTTCCTTGCACTTGAAGCGTTGAAGTGTTGGTGGTGCGTTCTCTGCAGTCTTTTCTTTATTCACATCATTAGAAACTCTTTTTCCATTACTTCGACACTCAGCTGCTCTATGACCTTCTTTTCCACACTTAAAACATTTTATATTCCCATTAAGACAATCTACACCATGCTTATTTCCACACTTTGAGCATAATGAAACTTTCATCTTCTTTTCACCATTATTATGAGATTTCTCTTTGAACTCCATCTTTCGTTTCTTGTCAAAACCATGAGATGGCTATGTAACACCAACCTCCATTTATACCTTGATAGAACAACGAAAAATTTCTTCATAGCTACTAAAGTCTCTTATAACTAATGCCCTTAGAAGATTTTGTTTTAAGCCACTGAAGAATCGATCAACATTACTTTCAGGTTGGATGATAAAGCCAGATGCATACCTTGAAATCCTTGTAAAATTCGCTTCGTATACACCAACATATTCATCATCCTTTTTCTTTAGTTCAAGAAACTCCTTCTCCATCTTTGTTCGAAGAATACGAGGGAAGTACTTATTGAAAAATATGTTCTTGAACTCATCCCATTCCATGGACTCAATTTCATCTCTTGGCCTCATATTCTTAATAAGATTCCACCATTGATCAGCTTAACCTTCCAAACGATATGCTGCTAAGATGAATTTATCATGTTCAGAACATTGAAGAACTTAAAATATCTTTTCAGTGGTACTGATCCAATGTTTAGCAACAAGTGGATCAGAAGACCCACTGAAAGAAGGTGGACGTTTCCTCATGAAGGACTCAATAGAATATTCTTCCCTTCTCGGATCATTTGGAAGTCCAAAATGATTCATAGCTTGTGTAAGTATAGCAATAAGATTTTTCATTCCATCTCCCATAACATTTGTTTGTTCAGGAGGAAAATAATTTCATTGTCCATTACATTAATCAACACGGTTCCTTTGGGTTCCATCCATCGACTAAAACCCAAAAAGAATAGTGTGAGAGGAAAAAATCATTCTAGGGAAAACAACATAATAAAGGGGGAGTACCTTCAATATCTAACATCTTAGGTTTAATTCTAATATCATTACCGTAATTCTAGGACTATAACCTATACTTATACTTAACCTTAGGGACATCCCTAGACATACCTTAGAAATATCTATAGGGATCTCACAATAGTTTTCACTTCCTAGTTTCCAAAGGTTGACTAAACCTTTCCTCTGATACCAACTGTAGAGACCCGAAGCCTGACGTACATGGACATTACATTAATTTTTCAGAATAATTAATACATAACAAAAACAGACACACAAGGACCGTAAAAGTTTAGTGTCTTTGGAAACTATGAATATAATCTTCAAATCGTGGTGAAAGATCTTCAACATCTCCCATAAATATCTTCCCTTTTTTTATCTTACCTAAAACCTTTCTTTATATCCCGGGGAAAAGAAAACATAAAAGGGGTGAGCTCAAATGCTCAGTAAGGGTAAGCATAGAGAAAATAAAACAATCCTTAGACATTTTAATTTAAAAAAAACATGATCATAAAATCTAAACATCAAAATCTTGAGCAATGACATAAAACATGGCAGTACGTAAGGCATAGATCATGATGAAACATTAATCATGATAAATTATCATGGGAATAAAACATGTAATTGTAGAAACCATTAAGCACATGATATGATTTCCATAGTATCCAAGGCTTTGCTGCCAAGACCATCTTAGTGGAAAAAGTCCCTTTCTGAATCGAGTTCACTCCTCGTTCCAGTCCTGTATTACTGAACCAGTTTAACTTGTTGTTCCAGCCATGTTTATCTCATGAGATATAAATCTTTAACCAATTCATTGGAGTTAGATATGGGTCCCACCCATATCATATTGAAATAATTCTTTCGTGTGCCACAATATAAACATAAATCATTCATCAAAACCCAAGAATAAAATGGGTTTCATAAACATCATTCCATCATAACATAATCCATACAAAAAAATTGGATATCATTTCATCATAAGAAAAGTGAAACCATGTAAATCATAGAGACATGATACTTGAAACATACACATATGAAATAATGTCATCTTAGATGAAAAATGGTTTTGATAAAACACTTGAAATGAATTCTTGAGGAAAATATCTTTTTTTCTTCAAAATCATTTTCTTTTCACAAAATTTCATGAAATTTTAAAAGAAAAGGATTTTGTTGAAAATATTCATGAAATATTTTGGAGTAAACTTCATGAAAATAAGGCTTTATAAAACCGTACAAATCCTTTCATGCCGTATACGTTAAAAAACATTCTTCTCATACTTTTGTCGGAAAAGTAAAAAAGTACCTTGTAGGGTAAATAAAATAAATATTCCTCCCATACCATGGGGTAAAAATCAAATGTGTAAGAAGGAATTTAAAAATACATGAATACACTTTTATAAAACATGGACATGGATGATAGCAGTAACCCCAATCAATACTTATGAATAAGCAATCTCAGATAAAAATGAGATTTGCACAATTATCCCTTACCTTAGGTCCGATATGATTCGTATGTATCTGAACATCCTGTATAATGATTTAAATAATGTAATTTACTTATTACAGAATCATATTCATTGTTATGATATCATATATGTTTCACTTATGACTTTATATTACCCGTTCTTTTGTAAATTCCATGTTAAAGCAGTGTTTTGGGTAAAATCATTTCATTTATTGTATGTGTTTCGACTTGTGGTTCTCGATATTATTACATATATCTTGATTTACATAATTAAATAATGTAAAAAATGATTTATATATAATATATATTCATCATATACATATATATATATTATAGATCGATAAAAGGAATGAAATACACCGTTCCTAGAGACGGTAGGCCGTACGTACGCATGAACGATGTCTTCGTTTCCTTATTGAATTGAATGAAACTAAATAGATGACATACATATATATATACATAAATAAATTAGAATTATTATTTCATATATTTCATTATTATTCATTATATAAACTTTATGATCATTCATGTATGGTTAACATGGAGAATGAATCTCATCACGTCATGGAGACGGTAGTCCGTACGTACGCACGAGCGATGATATCATTCCCATAATTATTGAATAGAATTGGTGTGGATGGTATAATATATCAGAATCATTATGATGTTATAATAACCATATATAGTTAATCTTTACACCATTATACCCATCCATGTAAGGTGTTGGTGGAAAAAACTGATTTCACCACGGCATGGAGACGGTATTTCGTACGTACGCATGCGTGGTGATTTCATTTTCCGTAGGACAGATAGATGGTGAAATAGGGTTGTTTCAAACTTATAATAACATATCAGTATATGAGTTATAATGATGTTATTACTTCATAATGAAACAACTAAATAAGAATAAGTGTAAGAAGAAATAAAGTTCAAAGAATCGGTAATGGACATTACCTCTTCTTTGAAGCGCCTCTTTGAGACCTCCTCTTAGGGCACTAAAATTGGTCTTTGAAGAAGACCAGAACCTCTAGGATGTTTATATGGAAGGGGAGAAGATAATTTTTCAGGGTTTGGTAGATAATGTAGGCTCAAAGTGGTGTGAGGAAGAGAGGGAGGAGGTGCCCTTTTATAAGGGAGGAGAGGGACACCTTTGGAAAAACTAAAAATATTATTTTATTATAAAGTCATATTCAGTTTTTAATAGCTCCAAATTGATTTATTTCAAAGATAATGTGGGTATGGGTCAAAATAATCTCATCCAATAGAATTTAGACATGTTTAGGTTTCTATTTTAACCATATCATTTAGATTTAACCTTAAGTTAAATAATTTTACTTTTACCGTATCTTCTTGTTTTCTTACACTATAAGGTTAATAAACTTACTATAACAAAAGAAAAGAACCCCAATTTGTTTATTATTAATATATATAACCTTATATAATTCATTTGGCCTATCCTTATATTTTTAGGAATAAAATAACAATTAATAATATAATATTTGTTTTACAAACTATTTTATGTCAATTTTGACACTATTTGGTAATTGTCTTTTGTAAAAATCATAGAATTATGATTAGTTCCAAAAACGTTAATTAAATCACTACTAACATGTCCTAGTAACCTATAAAATTAGTGGAATTCATATGAAGTCTAAAATTAAATTTATTTGGGTATTTATAACATCAATTATGTCAATATTTCATTTACAAGATAATTACAGCATCATCTTTGTGTCATAAATAATTTAAATTATTTAATGTCTAAAAATTATAAATAAAATACCATTATGTAGTAAATAATTTTAGTTTTCTAAGGAATATTTATAGTCCAATTTATCTTATGTATAACCCTATATTAAAATCTACTTACTTATTATACTTTGATTTTAACTATTTTAACCCTTCTTTAAATAAATTAATATTAAATGTACTAATCTAATACAAGTGGCCCTAAATGGTCATATTTTATTACTAAGGTTGTTTTGGGTCGAATTAAACTTATTAAATAGAATTATGACATGTGTTATGGTAATAATAATATCATTTTTACCCTTAATTATCCAATTTACATTTAACCGTGGTAAATAAAAGTAAAAAGTTACTATCCACCAAAAATTATTTTATTCTCATTGAACCACATTTTAGTAATTGATATTAAACATGTCTCTCAGATTTTTTCAATTCAATTCACATAAGTGGTAAAATTTAATTTAAATTAAAAAAGTCAGTTTTTTAACTACCACTAAGTGGTTTCAGTATTCATCAAAAATTGAAGTTTTTCAGAAAAATACCAAAAATTCAGCCTAATAATTATTTGATATTCCGAATTCAAAATTGATATCTATTTTTCCAAATTAATAACATATAAGTGGCATTAATTAATTTTAAATTTAATTCCCGTTATCAAAACAAATAGCGTGTTTTTAAGAAACAAAAACAATCAAAAGATTGATACTTGTTTATATCCAATTTCAAAGTGAAATTAATTCCAATGAACAACATTGGATTAAATGGTAAAAATATATTCTAATTACACTTTAAAACCAATTAAAAAGATAATCTAACCATATAAATTATTGTGATGAAAAAAGTTGTTTTTAATTAAAATATAGCGTGTTTTTACTATTCATTAAAATATGAAAGTTATCAGAATAATATGAAAAATTTATCCAAAGTAAATTTTTATATCCTGATTCCAAAGAAGAATTTTATTTTTTCAAATTGATCCTATAGACATGTCAAAAACAATATTTAAGGTGGGTGCACCATTAAAAGACGGCAAAACTACATTTTTTTGAAAAATACTTATTTTACTCGAAAAATTGATTTTGTTCTCATACCATGTTCTAAAAAATGTGTAAGATGAATAATAATGTTATAAAATTCAAAATTAAGTTGATAATATTCATAATGTCTTGTTCATAATAATATTATAACCATATATTGTTGTTTAGTGAAACCTGGTATTGCGTACCACACACGCTATCGAGGAAGGTCGTGATTGCCTGTAATGTAAGCCAAGTCAGGGTTGCATGTTGTGCAAGACTCCTCCGTTGTTTTGTATAACGAAATCCAACAATATTTCATTTATACATTGAATATATATATATTTATATATATACACTCAATGTTTCGTAGAATAACTACTATCAAAACTGTGTGTAACATGATCCAAGAATAGTGTTGTGTATACTGAAAGCTCATACGGTGTTGCATATAGCACAAGGTAATCTTTTTGTAGCTTACAACACAATACATCAAAGAAATTAAAAGAATATTTCTCATAAAATATTTGGGTGTTACAGTAATGGATGAGACATGGCCGTGTGGGGTGGCCTGGAGACTGCATAATGTGTGGGCCAGTTGAGGCATGTACACTGCATGTACATTAAATGAACACACTGTATACTTTTTGTTTTATTGGATTAAATGGACTGAGGTCACGTCTAATCTCAAGATTCATCTTTTTCTAGCCTTGGTTCATCCATGAGTGACTGAGAGGGATGATTCTTCTCTGAACCACCATTTCTCCATCCAAGGTTCGATTCGAACTCCAGCGGGTGCATTGGAATCCCACTGGTGATTCCTTCCTTCTTGTTGAATCTCTACTCCTAATTTCTCCTCTCTCTTGAGTTATTTGAGGTTGAATGTTTTTGATGTTTTTATATATCTTTGTCGTTCTAGGCCGATTCAAGGGGTGAAGTTCAAGAGTGATCATCGTATGATGTCAAGTTAGGTGGTTTTTTTCCTTTCATTGTTCGTCTTTGAGTTTTATATTCCAAAGTGTTGATTACCCATGATTTGGGTATTTCAGGTTAAGGAAACTGAAGCCTAGTTTAACTGCCTTAGGTTGATTGTTGGATTTAGGGTTGATGATGTGATATATTGTGGAATTTCATGTTTCAAGAACACACCATTGGTGTTTTTCCTTGTTTTACTATTTAGGGAAATTTGTTCCAAGTTTCATATGAGGCAGACCTTTTTTTCCTTGCCTTGCATGATATGATGGAACTATTTGACTTTTTCTTTTTATAAAATGCCTGTGATATGCATTGGAATTTTTTATCCAAGTAGTAGTAGAGATTAATTTGGGTACTTGATATTATTTACGCATGCTTGAATTACACAGGGCTTTGATAACCTGGTGTAGTTAGACCACATGAAGAATTGGAACTTAGTGCTTCCTCAAAGTGTCTGTTATATTTTTCATGCTATGAGACCAAATGGGGGATTGATCATGTGTGCTCCCTCTAAGTGTATTTTTTATTTTATGATACCACATGTGGAATTGAAATTGAGTGCTTCCCTATAGAGTTTTTATTTATCTAGAAAGACTGTAGGGGGAATTTAGGGTGAGTGCTTCCTCAGTGAGTCTTTTCATTTTTATTGCATTACATGGCTAGAGGGGTTAGACTCTGTGATCTACCCAGAGGGTTAACGTAAATATTGAATTTTTGTGATGCATCCTCCAATCCAAAGAAATATCTTGGATTCGGTATTGTTTGGTAGTCTTGAGAAACCTATTTGTGATACTTGATTAAAATATTAAAATTAAATGCTAATGAATGTAAATAGAAACTGTAGGATTTAGTTACATTTGTGAACTCCAAGATTATTTAATACATTTTAATTTTTACCTGCAATATATACTCATTGATAGTTAGGAATATATCTTGTGGTGGTTTCCTAATAATATTTTTCTCACACCCTATTTGGGTCAAACTTTTGGGCCCAAATAGATTATATGGTTGTAGGTATAGATAAGGGTAAGAACCCTTCTTCATTCGACACTTGAGTATTGTGGGGATGGAG
Organism: Viscum album; assembly: GCA_963277665.1. Classification (NCBI taxonomy): domain Eukaryota; kingdom Viridiplantae; phylum Streptophyta; class Magnoliopsida; order Santalales; family Viscaceae; genus Viscum; species Viscum album. The sequence goes on from OY728120.1 coordinate 900,263,890, forward strand.
AGCATGGGGCCAAGCTAAGGCTTGTGATGATGCTAGAGTTTATTTGTTTTCATTTATTACTTTGGTTTAGTACTATATTTCAAGAATTGTGACTTGTTTGACTGTTTTCCTAGACACATGTGACATGCATCATTTATATATGTTCTCTAGTGGTTTATTTATTTTCATTCATCCACTTTTTACTTGTTGTATGGTATTATTACTTCTGCTACTGTTTATTTGTTATTCTGATGTGCATAATCTTTCAATGAGGGAATAGTTTCCCCACTATCACACCCGAGGCCCTAACTTCTAGTCATAAACATCTGAAATTTGGGGAAATACGCTTCAGGCCATGTGACCAACTCGGTATGCGGAACCTTTGGCGACACCTGGAATTGGTATGTTACAAAGTGTTATCAATTGAGGTTTTTATTTTTCTTTGTCTTACTATTTGGAGCCTATATATAGGGATGTGAAGGAATATTTAGTTGGTAAAAAGTTGTGTCTTGGATTAGCTAAACCATGTTCAGGAAAAAACAAGTTACCTCGAATATTGAAATTTTTTTAGTTTTAAAATTGATACAGTTTATTTGATTTCATCATTGGGTGATACACATGTTTTGTGCTATTATGATTTATATCATTGAGGTTATATTCATGTTTCAACCTAATGAGATGAGTTTATTTTATCTCATGCATCATATAGGCACTTGATAGGGATCAAATGTCATGCATTCATGTCTTTCCATTTAGGGTGCATTACTAATTGCATGTTGTTGTGATAGATGTTGTACTAGATATGCATGCTTTTGTGATAGATTCCATGATAGAATACCTTCTATTTTGATAGGGTATTGTAATATTCATATTTAATATGGATGGATGCCAAACATTGGTTCTTAAGGTGTTATGGGCCCTCTTGGATATGAATTTGGTGGATCATATTGACCTTTAACTAAATTCTGTTATGATATGACATGAATATTATGAAAAGATTTGATTTGCAGGGAGTTTGGGGCCCAATGATCAGAATTTGTCACATTAATGCTTTTTCAGTATTTTATGGGGGGGGGGGTTTAGAGTTTTCTCTCAGGTTTACTGTCTAAAAATACCCATAATACACGACGTGTAATGATTAATATAATCCATGTGTCCTTATGTTCGGGAAGAAAATGTTTTTCTTAAGTACATGTCATGTAATGTATGTACACACCGTGTAGTCCTTATCCACATGAATGACTTTGTGAGTAGATATATGGGGTTGGGAAATGTTGGGTGACACACGTCGTGTTGTAAGAACCATGTATCCCTTCGTGTGACCCATGAAATAGGTGGATGAAACTTAGGTTGTACACACTGTGTTCCATTCTTGCATGCCGTGTAGAGTTGACCCTTTCACCAACCATGTGACTAACGACCTGGGTGGTTATAACCTAAGGGGTACACACGGGTGAGCACACCGTGTAGTGTTACCCTGGAAAGAGCCATGTGTTTAGTCATGTACAGGAACTAAGGATAGGGGAAATGATTTAGGTACACATCATGTCTCAAAGAGAACATGCCGTTTTTAGGGGTGTTACATGACCATGTATGGAAGAGGTATACACCATTTTAAAATTCTAAAGGAAAACGTAGTGTATGAGTTATATACGCCATGTACTTCTATTTTGTAAAACTTGATTGTTTTCTTCTCTAACTCTTTTCTTGCACTTCCAAGTTTTAGTCCTTGATTACATGGAAATGAGGTGTGCACTTGACCTTGTAGAGTCATGCCACTGAGACATCCTCTGGTTGTACGCCAGATATAGGGAAATGACCAGACACTATAAATGGTAGATCATGGACTACTAGCTGATCCTCCTGTCATTACTGTCTTGGCACCCGCGGTTATACCAGACATAGGTGCTGATGCACAGTTCTGAGAAGGTTTCATGAGGTTGATGTAGACTTTCCAGGGAGAACCAAATCATACTCCATCTATTGAAAAAGTGATGTGGGTTTTTTCAATAGCAGCATCCTCCCACCTTCTCAGGGGATGGAGGACCTCATGCTATAGATTCATGGTTATAAGCCATGTTGTCTATCATCGTGCATCTCGAGACGCCTCCAAAGTGGAGGGTGAATCATCCAACATACATGCTACATGATTAAGACAAGAGATGGTGGGATGTGATATCACAGGTGGGATGCTAGTGAGTTGTGTCTTGGGGTGATGACCAGTGGACCTTCTATGACTACTTCTACAAAAAGACCTTGAGGGATGACCGAGCCTGAGATTTCATGAGTTTGGAGGAGGGTACTCTCTCAGTCATTGAGTATTATTCTTTCTTCATAGAGATACAGTTATTCATACCCATTCTGGGTGGTGACATGTTTTCTATGGTGAGGAAGTTTGAATATGGTCTCAGGCATGACAACCAATCTCATGTGAACATCTTCAGGCTGACTTCCATATCTTCTACTATCCACCAATAGCTGATCACTGAACATAAACTGAGGGATTATTGAGTTGTGGGCCTTATATGTTCAGCATCCAGAGTTTGTACTCTTCTGACTGATAGCATGAATCGCCATATGAAGTCTACATGTGAAGATCTGAGTAGGCATGATTTTCCTTCAGGTAGCCAGGTGTTGTGCTAACAGTGCGGGAAGGGAAGAAATAAGAAACCACATTTCCTAAGATACCTAGTTGAGTGCCGATCTTGCGGAAATATTTTTCATCTTTAGCATTTCTTCAATGAACAACTTCCATCAGCTAGTGAGGGAGGATCTATTTTGAAACCTCGTACCAGAACAGAACCACTAGTTCCACATCAGTCTGGGGGCTGGAGTTCTTTAGGTCATTTATACCGAGGTGGTGGTTGTGTCCATAGTGTTCAGATACAGGGTTTTCGATAGTTTTTGGGTGGATCAGCTCAGGGATCTCAGATAGCTTCATAGGTCCATGAAGAATTCCAATAATTTACTCTAGAGAATATCCTGCAGGAGAAGGATCCTGAACCCTCTACTGTTAGAGGTATGATTTTGGTTGCCTCAGTTTTAGCTTCTGATCTTTTTGATATAGGGGATTCCAATATCTTTATATCTTTTCTTATAGTGTAGATCCTTGGGATCTATATATTTACTTATGAGGATGTTATGACACTAGAAACTGTGTTGGGGATTAGAACAACCAGTGTACATCACTGCTAGGAGTTCCCTCTTGAGGTTTGTGAGTGTCACTTCATATGGGACCTTTATTCCATAGAGATGATGGGCTATGAAGTCATTCTCAGAATGGAATGGTTAGTTCCCTTCTTGGAATTTTTCAATTTCTATTGTCGTAGGGTGAGGTTCACATCACCATAGGGCGAGTTATTTCTAGATAAGGGAGAATGGGATGTCCCAGTGAGCAGAGCTGGGCCTGAGCATCATGGGTTGAGAGGTGTTATAGCCCAGATTTCTAGTTTGTACCTAGATGACCAGGGGACTTCATAGATGGACCTTCCTCCAGGGGTCAATATTTTTAGGGATGTCTCTCTATATGAATTTTCATGTTTGAATACTGAGAGAGAGGTAGAATTTTCTATTGAGCTTGTTCCAGGGGCATTAGTGGTGTCCATTCCTCCTTATTGGATGGCTACACCAGAGTTGCAAGAGCTCATGAAGCAGTTAGGGGAGTTGCAAGAAAAAGGTTTTATCCGACCCAATACTTCTCAATGTGGTTTTCCTATATTGTTTATGAAGAAGTCAGACAATTCCCTCAAACTTTGCATGGATTATCGGAAGCTGAACTAGTTGAAGGTTAAGAAATGATATACTTTTCCTAGGATTGATGATCTCTTTGATCAGCTTCGAGGAGACTGGGTGTTCTCAAAGATTGACTTGAGATCCAGTTATCATTTTTTGCATGTTAAACCATCAAATATACCTCTTATAGTCTTTCAAAGAAGGTATGGTCTATATGAGTATTTGGTTATTCCATTCAGTCTCACAAATGTGTTTATAGTTTTCACAGAATAGAGGAAACGAGTGGTCTATCCTTACTTGGATTCTTCTATAGTAGTCTTCATAGAAAATATCTCCATATACTCTCACACTATACATGACCATGCCACCCATATTGAGATCATTTTGAGTACACTTAGGAAGCATCATTTTTATGCTAAGCTCTGAAAATGACCCTTTTTGATTGACCAGATTCACAACATGGGCTATTTTATCTTGGAGACATGAGTTTCAATAGTCCCAGTGAAAGTGAGAGCAGTAGTTTCTAGGGAGAAGTCAAAGAACGTATTTGAGGTACAAATTTTTCTAGGGATGACTTGTTACTACAAGATTTTTATACAGAACTTTTCAAACACAATAGTTCCACTAACAGGCCTAAATAAAAAGGGTGAGAAGTACTCATGGACATATTCTTTTGATTCATACTTTCAGGATATGAAAGAGTGGTTGAATTCATCACCGATACTAATTTTAACAGAGTCAGGAAAGAGTAACACTGTATACTACGATGCATCAAGTATCATATTGGGAGTAGTGCTTATGCAAGGGGAAGGAGTCATTATATATGAGTATCGGTAGTTGAGGACACATGAGAGTAATTACCTGACACATGATCTCAAGTTGGCTACAGTTGTTCCTGGCTTGTGCTGTTGGAGAAATTATCTTTTGGGAGAAAACTCTGTGGTGTTCACTGACCACAAAAGTGTCAAGTATATATTTACCCATTGTGACCGGAACATGAGAAATAGAAGGTGGGTTTAGTACCTTCAGTCCTTTGATATTGAGCTTGCCAATACGCCTGGGCAAAGCAATGCACTGGCTGATGCCTTGAGCAGGAGGACTCGAATATAGGAAATTCAGGAAGCCATTAGTGAGTGGAATCGTATGGCTCTATTCTCTAAGATTAATGTGGAGGTGCATGATAGACAGGGGAAGACATTTCTTTCTTCTGTAGTTGTTACTTATACTCTACTTGATCAAATGTGAATGAGTTAGTAATCAGATTTTGTAGGCTTAGTCCTATGGTAGAGTGTGTTAAGATAGAAACCCACTCTAGGGTGGACCATAGGCAAGGATGGGGTCTTACATTTTCATGTATGCATATGGGTGTCATTAGAAATATGTGAGGAGCCTATGCTGGATTTCCATTCCTCAGTTTAGGTAGTTCATCCTGGTCTCACAAAGATGTATCGAGATCTACAATGTCAGTATTGGTGGCCAGGTATAAAGAGGGATGTTTTTGGTTTTTCTATGATATGTTCTACTTGTTAGCAGGTGAAGGTAGAGAATCAGTGACCAAAGGGGCTTTTATAGTAGTTACACATTCTCGGGTAGAAGTGTAATGGCGCCACAATGGATTTCGTGACAGGGTTACCGAGATCTCCTTGAAGGAATGATGATGTTTGGGTTGTCATTAACAGACTCACGAAGGTTGAAAATTTCATACCAATCAAGGTGAACTTTATTGTTGATGATATTTGAAGTTTTTACATCCAATAGATTGTACGTTTGAATGGGGTTCCATGCACCGTATTTTTAGAGAGAGATGCATGTTTTACTTCTTGTTCTTGTTAGGGACTAGAGAGTTCTCTGGCTAAAGATGTAATTCTGAGTACAACTTACCTTCCACAGACAAATGGAAAGTCTGAGTGCACGATTCATTTGCTGGAGGACATGATTCGAGCATGCATCCTAGATTTTTGAGGTTCTTGGGAGAAGCACATACCGCTAGTGGAGTTTTACTACAGTAATATCTTTAACTAAATTATCCAGATGGAACCTTATGAGGCTTTTTACGGTAGTTCATGCTGATCAAACCTATGTTGGATGGAGGAAAGAGAGGTACCTATGTTGGGACATCATCTTGTCAAGGAGACCACTGAGCAGGTGTAGTTGATTTAGAAGAGGATGGCTACTACATAGTATCATCAGAAATCGTATGATGATCGGTGAAGATGACCTTTGGTGTTCATGGTTGGATATCAGTTTTTCATACATGTCCCACCAAAGTTGGGACATAGGATGATTAGGAGAGAGGGGATGCTTTTACTGAGAAACATTGGGCCATTTGATGTTTTGGAGAGAGTTGAGCTGGTTGCATATCAGTTGCAGTTTCCTCGAAGGTACTGGGCTATGAACAATGTCTTCCATAATTCTCAACTACGAAGATACTTCTTAGACCTGTATCATGATTTACAACTCGAGGAGGTTGATTTGGAGGTGGATGCATTGTTCGAGGAGAAACCTATCTGGATTGTTGATCACAGAACGAGGGTTCTCTGTGGCCAGTATGTTCTTATGGTACGAGTGTTATGGAAGCCTGACTGAGTGCAGTAGGAGACATGGGAGAGGGAAACCGATGTGTGATCGCAGTTTTTGGAGCAGTTAGAGGATTCTACTTCTCCACCTTGTTAAGGAAATTCAGGGATGAAATTATTTAAAGGGGAAAGTTTGTAAGAACCTCGATCTTATTTTAAAGAATGTATCTTGATTTTGGGTGTCTTTAAGAAAAAGGGGATTATTTGGAAATTTTTGAAGTACACGACGTGTACTTGAGAGTACATACTGTGTACCAGGTTGCCGCAGGTAGCCATTTGCTGGCTGTGTAATGGCCAAGACATGGCCGTTTTGGGTGACTTGGATACCAGTTAAAGTAGGGGCCAGTTGAGGCATGTATATAGAATGTACATTAAATAAACACGTTGTGTACTTTTTATTTTATTTGATTAAATGGACCGAGGTCACCTATAATCTCCAGATTCATCTTCTTCTGGCCATGGTTCATCCATGAGTGACCAAGAGGGATGGATATTCTCCAAACCACCATTTCTCCATCTAGGTTCCAATTCAAACTTTGGCGGGTGCGTTGGAATCCCACCGGTGATTCCTTCCTTCTTCTTGAATATGTACTCCTAATTTATCCTATCTCTTATGTTATTAAATGTTGAACTTTTTTGAAGTTTTTGTAGATATAAATCATTCTATATAGATTCAAGGGCCGAAAATCAAGATTTATCCTCGTGCGACATTGAGGTAGGTGTTTTGTGGAATTTCGCTATTTTTATTTGAGTTTATATTCAAAATTGCTATTCACCCATGTTTAAGGTATTTTGGGTTAAGGATATTGTACCCTAGTTTATCTATTATTGATTAATTATTTCATTTAGGGTTGTTGATGTGATTTATTGTGGAATTTCATGTTTTAGGAATACCCATGGGTGATTTTCCTCGTTTGATTGTTTAGGGTCATTTGTTCCATGTTTCCTACGATGAAAACCTTGTTTCCTTGCCTTGAATGATAATATAGAACTGTTTTAATTTTTATGCTTGTTAAATGCTTGTGATATGCATTGGAAGAGTTTAGTCATGTAGTAGTTGAGATTATTTTGGGCTGCTTGATATCATTTACGCAAGATTGAATTATACAGGGCTGTGAGAACCTAGTATAGTTCAACCATAGGGGGGAATTGATGTTTAGTGCTTCCCCAGAGTGTGTGCTATATTTCTCATGCTATGAGAGAATAGGGGGGATTGATGATGAGTGCTCCCTCAGAGTGTCTATAATTATGTTATGAGACCACATTGAGAATTTACGTTGAGTGCTTCCCTAGAGAGTTTGTAGTTATCAGGAAATACCATAGGGGGAATTGATAGTTAGTACTTCCTCAGAGTGTCTTTGCATTTTTATTGCATTACTTGGCCAGAGGGGTTAAACTATTTGAGCTACCCATAGAGTTATTGTAAATATTGAATGTTTTTGATGCATCTGCCAAGACAAAGAGCAAGCTTGGATTCGGTCCTGTTAGGTAGTCTTCTGAGGTTCCTGTTCGGGAAACTTTATTAAATGATGAACATTAAATGCTAATGAATATAAATGGAAACTTTAGTATTTGGTTACATTTGTGTACTCCTAGTTTCTTTGCTGCATTTCCATTTTAACTGCTATATATACTCGCTAATATTTAGGCACAAATCTTGTTGTGGTTTCCAACTAGAATTCATCTCACACCCTGTTTAGGACATGCTTTTTGGGACCAAGAATATTATATGGTTGCAACTATAGATAATGGTAAGTGCCCTTCGTCATCAATCACTTGATTGATGTGGTGCTAGAGAGCATAGGGCTAAGATGAGGCTTGCAGTGCTACTGGAGTTTTTTTCTTTTTTTTCTTTGGTTTAGTACTGTATTTGCAGCATTGTGACATGTTTGGTTGTTTTCCTAGACACATGTGACATGACTCAGTTATATATGTGCTCTAGTTGATTATTTATTCTTAGTATTCTGTTGTTTAATTGTTGTATAGTATTATTTCTTCCGCTACTATTTATTTTTTATTATGCTATGCATACTGCTCCAATGAGGGCATAGTTTACCCACTATCACACCCAATGCCCTCGCGGGTAGTCAATAGCCACTGGAGTTTGGGGAAATGAACTTGAGGCCATAAAACTAACCATGTACAGGGAACCTTTGGGCGGCACCCGGAACCAGGATGATATAATTGAATTTATTTTTACAAAGAGAAGATATCTCATTGATAGAGTAATAATTGACACATCCAATTCATTGAATGATGGTTATAATTGATATAATTTCATTGATCATATCAGGATGATCATAAGAATAATATGTAGTTAAATTAGATAATTCATTTATTATAATTTATTACATTATATAGATCCATTAGTTTATGATTTTTTTATTTTTGAGTGATCATTCAGAGCGAAACAAATCAATTCTCATAACAAGAAGTAAATCTTACCTAGAATTGGAGACATAAGGGAACGAGGGGGATATAAATGGACAATAAAATATAAAGTTATATAATTTAAGGTAGATCTATTTATATATTCTGATTTAAGATACATTAATTTCTATACGAAAAATAATAATTTATTGATGTATCACACGAATAAGGAATATTTTGAAGTGATAGTTGGGTGATTAAAGACATTTCCATAAATATTTTTGTTTTTAGTAAACATTATCTTTGAATGAACATTGTTTTAACATTTTATCTACATAAATAGTGTGTTAATTTTGGATTTTATCACACTTAAACATCATCATGTGTCAGCTCATTAGACCTAAATTATTGTAGGTGAACCAAGTAACATATTTATGTAATTTATATGCACATATATGGTATTTTTATGTTAGATAAATTGAGGTATATATAGATTAAAAATTAATTATATTAATAATAAACCAATACTTGATGATGGGTGCATATTATTTTGAAGTTGTTTTAATTGTCTATTGTCCCTATTCACCCCTGACCATCTCTAGGCGCCTCTGTACTTATATCATAACAAGTTATCCCCAATTGTTTTTATCATGGAATGTTGTTTTTGAATTTGAAATTATTATCCCAAATATTTTTTATATTTTTTTCACAAATTAATATAGTTTTAAGGAATAATTATTATGATGGTAGTAACATTGATGCTAAAAAAGTATATTCAAATCATTTTAAAGGCATTATAAGATGATGTTGTTTAGTATATACATCATAATTATGATTTTACAACACATCATAGTAGAGTTAATTCCATAAAGACATAAGGGGTCTATATTAGTGTTATAGTAAATTTTTTCTAAAGAAAATCATTCATTTTTCAATGTCTTCAAAAATTCAGGAGGCATTAAAGGATATCTATAGATATCCATGAATAATGAGAATATTGTGACTTCCTCTATATGTATTGGAATATATTCACTAAAATTATCATATAAAGTTTGTTAAAAATACATTATTTTTTAGTTACTTGTTTAAAAAGTAGGGTAAAACTACCTCATATGAAAAATAAAGAAGAGGAAATGTAAGAAGACCCCCCAAGAAGTTGGACACACACATCGTGGTATGCATGAACAATTATTTTGAAAAATCCAATTCTAATAATATTATGAAACCCTTTTTTAATCATGAAATTTATATCCTTCCATTGATGTAGATAGACATTACTAGAAAAATGTCACTCGACCATGGTCATATTTCCACAGATAGGATAATTCGTGGTTGTATGGGGCCTATATCCATAAACTAAAATTTTCTATGTCTATATGTCACCTGCAATCAGAGTATGTCTTACCCATGGACATAGGGTTATGTGATGAGGGTAAGAATTCATGGGAATGTCACTGTAATGGAAAAAATGCACATTAATACATGTGGTAGGGATCCCGTAGCTACACGACAAATTTTCACCTAGATATAGGTCACCTATGAACATTATCCTTCCCAATTGTGGCCATAAGGTTAAGTGGCATGGGGAATAATTCATAGGAAGATCCCCAGATGAGTAAAAATACACAAAAAGTAATGTTTCAGGGAACATACAACCACTAACCAAACATTTCCATTTCTATATGCCACCTTCAACCTTGATCCATCCCACCCATGACCATAGGGTTATTCGAGATAAGAAAAAAATTACTATAAGAATAAAAGGGGAAAGGCATTGGAAGCCAAGTTATGGGGATCCTAAACCCATGATAAATTTATCACATGTCTATAAACCTTTTTCCATGTGTTTCTATAGCCAATGAAAATTTACCCATGGCTACAAGTTATATAGAGTCTCATGTAGTCTCACTAGTGGCTTTAATTCATTTACCTATGACCAAAAGTGGGATTTCCCAGGGATTTATAGTACCTTAAGGAAATGATTAATTCCAACCATGACTGTGGGTGCATGTGTAAAAGCCTTATAACCATTAGCGGTATTTCCCATGGCTATCATCCTTTTCCACATTGACCGATCCTCATTAAAATTATTTTAATTATATTATTAATCTATATTTAAAAATTCAAATATATATATATATACGTATGTATAAATGTTTATATATATATATTTCATAAATGTCTATATATGTGATTGGTAATGTTTTACCTTGATATATGAAAGGTTTGGGTTTGAAAATCATCAATGAACATTTATTAAATCTTAATTGAGATATATTCATCGGAGATCCTACTTATGGCCTTAGGTGGAGGATGTGATCACATGATAACCCAACTGAAATAAATCATCCATTTATTGTCATATCAAACTTTAACATGGTATATGTCTACCGTGTTCATAAGATAACCATGGAGAATTCTATATCTCCCTATTTATGGTGGTATTAAAGTGGACCCACGGTCTGTTTCCACATTTATAGCACCCACATGCCACCTAGACATGGTTATATCCTAGAACCATAGCCATGGATCCTATGGACACAATCATCAACCTTATAAATATAACTTATTTCTACTAGTGGGAAGTGATGATTCTGGTGGATAAATAGGAACAACATCAATATATAATTCATGAGGGTTTTCATATAGAAATTATAGATATATTTAGTCATTACATGAAAAAGGTAGATCAATTTTATATCATCAATGAAGTGGGTTTCACATTCCTTGGTGGAATTATTTTATAGAATAAGATATTGAAGAAAATGATCCATTAAAATGGTGATTTCAATGATGAAATTAAAAATTATTTACAGAAATAACATACACATGAAGTTGAAGAAAATATTATGAAGGATAAATAATTCAAAGATAATATTATCCCTCATAAGATAAAACTTGATGAAATGATAAAATTAATATCAGAGGTTTTTTCTAGAATAGATGAGGTGCTACGTAAATTAAAGGAGAAGGATTTAAAACTCAAACAGAGTGAAGATAAGTTTAAATCCAAAAATGTATAGATAGAGATCCCTTTCATGGAACACTTAAAAAATGGATTTTTCATATGTAACATCCCATTATTTTTCTTTTAGGTACATTTTAATCCTTGTCATGGTTTCCCTTTATAATTGTCTCGGAATCTCTAGGAAGGAGTTGGGAGGATACTTGTGATGGAGAAGTAGGGTATTTGTTGAAATTTCCAGTATAAAACTAGAGACATCTATAACCTATTGAGAATTTACAAGAAATGTATTATTCTTACATGACATGTAAATTCTAAAATAATAATATATATGGTTTTTAATAAATGGAATCAATTTTTTCAGAGTATATGGGAGTTTTCAATTACGTGACATGTAGTTGGGTTACATGTTGTGTAATATCCCGAGTGTTGATTTTAATAATTCTTCTCATCTAAAATTTATGTTCCCATCTTTCATGGTTTCCTTTCTTTTGACCTAGATCTATACCTAGGTTATTTTGAATCCCTCCAACCCTTGAAGGGAATTTATTTTAGTGATTTATCATTGTTTCAATTGTAGTGTGACTCTCTAGGTTTAATTCCTTGATCGTATTTTCCTTCATTCTTGTTGTCATGTTCCATCATAGGTGTTGTGCTTCCGTGAAACATTTAGGTGGTTTCATTTAAAATTGTAAATTGACATAACATTAATTTTTTTATTTAAATTAAATTACTTTCAATTAAATTGTGAAAAACCAATTCATTGTGGATTATGATTTGGATTTAAATTGGCATGTTAATTATGGAAAACACTCCAATTCAAGGGAATTATGGTGTGATGGTTGAATATAAAGGAATTTCTGAAGTTGATTTGTGATATTTTATTAAAATTTTTATTTGAGGAAAATGGATTAATTTTTTTTAATAAGAACCCATTGATTTTATCCTAGAAAAACTAATTAATTAATTAAAACCACATTTTAGGTTTTTAATAGAAATTGGCATTTTGGGAAATGGGTTAAATATATTTTAAATAATTTTGAAATAAATTACTCATTATTGATTATTGTTTGAGCACATTCAATTCTAGGTAGTTAGTGATTTATTAGGGAAAAGACGCTAGGATGGTAATTCCCTAGAAACATATTAACACTTTACAACTCTATCATAAACTTATTGGTAAATATTATCCTTGACGGGATGTTGGTTATTATTCTTTATCCAATGTCAGAGTGACATGTAGTTACATTATTATTTTGATCATATGAGTGTGTGATGATCCCATAACAAAAACTATCGTACCTATTGGAAGATAACCATGTTTATCTATTGTGATTATTTTGATATATATGTGATTGTTTTTAATGTTTTTTACAAATTCATTGTGAATTTTTGTAAATTGTTTTATATAAAATATTTATTAATCTATTCTATATAAATGATTAAATAAATTGAAAATAAAAGAAATATTTATTTAAATATTATGTTGTATTTTTATTCTTGTTTATTTAAAATTTAAAGCTTCATTTTTTAGTTAATGTTGTATCTTATTATGGAATCCATGGTGAGACCCTTCTAGGATTCTATATCATACCATACATCTTCCTTTGGGTGTTTGTATTTTTCATTATACCAGGTTCGATAAAGGGGAAATTGATACTTGGAGGTAGTTGTTGTTGTTAACTCTTCTAAGTTTAGAGTTTTGTGTCCATTGGGACGTGGGATGTTTATCTTATTTTTTTGGTACATTGATGATGTACTTTCAGTTGTTTATACATGTTTGACTTCTGTCACTTATCTCCCTAAGGAGTTTTCTTTTGATCATAACTAATTGATTATGTTATTCAACTATTTTTGTGTAAAAACAAATCCCACTTTAGCTTGTATTATTATAGGTTCTAGTCATTAACCCATGGTGATCAGGAACCCCCTTCAGGACATGTCCATGCAATTTGTGTATCAGGGTACCAGTGTATCCGGGATGGTTTTTGAAAAAATGGTATCAAAGGTTCTTGTTATGAATCTTTCCTTGACGTCATTACGAAGTTGAGTAATCTTGTCGGGACTTAAGTGGATGTTTTCATTGAGTGATAATCCATATCTCACCACAATGAGACTTTAGTAAAACTGTGTGGTTTGGGAAAGATTTATTGAGGATTAATTCATGTCATTTACCTATTTTTGATTTTGATAGGATGAAATGAAAATCATATTATCTATCCAATGGTATTAATTTACCTTGTTGATCTATTTTTCTGTTAATATTATGTATTCAATGTTTTCTTATGATGTTGTGTAGAATCATGCCTATGAGAATACATTTGAATCATATTCACAAGGAATTTGATGATAAACCAAAATGAGAAAGTTATCACGTCGAACGGAAATTGGTTTAAGTTGTTGTGCATGTATCTAAGCTATAGGAGGGGCACCACCATATGTTCCTATCCAGGATCTAGCAGTAGAACCTCAATGTGATGTTGTAAAGAAACGTGCTTATAGTTTTCTTCTCCAAAATCCACTAGTGTTATGAGTCTCTAATGATACATAACTGGTTATGTATTGGTTGGGAAATATTGAGATTTTATTTGGGTTCTTGGAAACACCTAATGAAATTACTGTGAAATGTTCCACCAACAATATAGAGGGACCTAGAATCAGATAGTTTGATTAAATAAATATGGAGAAGAAACAAAATGGATTATATTGGAAGGAATTTAGATCACCTTTCACTAAAAATCTATATCCAGTGTTAGTGGTGTTTTCTAAGGCTGTTGAGTTTTTCAAACTTGAGCAGGTTGATAGGTCCATGAAAGAATATGAAAATCATTTTGTTGATCTTGTGTAGTTTTCATGTAATATAATATCAAATGATAAGTTGAAGACCCAAAGGGTTGATATGGGACTTAGATATGATATTCATTCTCAATTTTTCATACTAAATATGGCCTCTCAAGATAATGTGCTTGATAGAATGTTGATGGATTAAATGGGTATTCTTGTTAAGTCAGAGATGATGGCTATTCCTTTTTTTTTTTCATATTGTCAGTTCTTTGAGTTCACATAAATGGAATAGAAAACTTGATGATTCTCATGGTGGTTCTCGACATAAGGGCTTTTCTAAACCAAATCAAATACCTGGAATATTCCCTTTGGTTTGTTACTAGTGTGGAAATCATGGGAACTTGTAAAGAGTTTTCATTTAGGAACCCATGGTATGTGGTTCATGAAAATACTCAATTAAATTATAGAAGTTCTTCCAGGTATTTTCTACTCCATAAAGTGGATTGGTATAATCAACACCTAATAAAATTGCATTGAAATCAGAAGCATTATGAATAACGGGGTTCTAGCCACAAGCATTTGGAACAAAGCTTCTTAATATAGTAAAAGAGTCTCCAGAGGAAGTAGATATGGGTCTAGTGGATGTGAGAGGTACCATCACTATAGCTTCATCATTAGTGACTAATTTATTTGATACTCATGCATCTCAATGATTTTTTTCAAACTATATTGTGAATTTATTTAATCTTCCAAGGGATATTTTATATTTTGTGATAGATATAATGACACCCCTTAGGAAGAAGAGATATAAGGTTCATTGTTGCCCCACATCTATTTTCTCTTTATTTGATATTTATCTTTCTTTTGATTTTATATTTATCAGCATGAATACTTTGGAAATCATATTCAATATAGATTGGATCACTTATAATAAATCCCTAATTGACTTTTATCTTCGATATGTCTCATTTACAACAAACCATGGGGTGTGATATATATTTCAAGTAGAAGAGGAACAAATATAGAATATATCCAAACCTTCTTATATATAGTTGGGGAATGTAATTTTAGTGTTTCATTTTGTCCTAGAGTGGGAATCCTTGAGTAGGGATATCCCACCATTTTCATCTAGTTTTCCAATGTTTTCCTCCTTACTTATTCAGATTTCCTCTAGTAAGGGAGGTAGAGTTTTATATTGACTTAGTACCTAGTACAAAACGGCTGTTTATTCCATCATACCACATGGAACCAGTTGAAAAAAGAGTTGAAGACTTAGTTGGATGATATTTTATAGAAAGAATGTATATGCCCGAGTGTGTTATCTTGGGTGACGCTAGTACTCTTTACTAAAAAATATGATGGTTCACCTCGCCACTTTGTTTATTAATAACAACTCAATAGATTCATGATAATGAATACATATATGTTTCCATATAATGACGGTTTGTTTTACCTGTTTAATGGGGAAAATGGGTTTTGATGATCGACCTTTGATATGGTTACTAATAGTTGGGAATAAAAGAATATAGCATTTAGAAAACCACCTTTTAGAGTAGGTATGGAAATTATGATTTCCTTGTCATGCCTTTTGGTCAAATTAATTCTCATATTGTCTTAATGGATTTAATGAATAGGATTTTACATGATTATCTAGAAAAATTCTTGGTATTCTTTGTGTATTACAAACATATTTACTCTAATTCTAAGGATGATCATGTGCATCATCTAAGACCAGTTTTGGAATTGTTGAGAAATCACTAGTATCATGCCAAGATATATAAATGTGATTTATAGATTTTAGAAGTTATGTTATAGGTAAATGTGGTGTCAGAACATGCTATCACAATTTTTAATGAGAAGGTGAAAGATGTTATGACATGGGTGAGACCACGAATTGTTTTCAATATTTAGATATTATTGGGTTTAGCTAGATATTATCACTAGATTGTAATATAATTCTCAATGTTGGCTTCACTGAAGACCACTCTATCTTAGAAGGGAGTAATGTTTGTGTGGGAAGATAAATTTCAGAGTTCATTGGTTAAGTTGAAATGTCTTTTTTCTTTTTTTTTTCTAGTGTTGGATATTTCATAGGTCAGGTAGGGCTATATGGCCTACATTAATGCATCTGGTTTTTTTTTTTTGCAGTTTCCTTATGCATGATGTTCATGTCATTGCTTATGGATCTTGAAATATTAGTAAAACATGAAGAATTACCCAACCAGTGAACATGAACTCACAGTTGTGTTGTATGATCTTAAGAGTTAACAGAACAACCTTTTTGATTGGAGTTTTACCATGTATTACAACCACAAGATCTTGAGTTACTTCTTCTCTCAAAAATATTTGAAACTCTACCAGAGGTGTTGTCTATAGTACCAATAATATATTGATTTAGACATTTTATGTACCTCAAGGAAAGGAAATGTTGTAGAAATTCTTTGAAAAAGAATATTTTTACCCATGTCTTGATAGAATATTTATAAGAGTGGAACATGATGGATCTTTTATCACAATTGAATATTGGAGACTATGAATTAGGGGTAGATTTTTCCTTGGGAACTCTTCAGTTTATATCCCCTCATCTCGAGTTGATTCTTCGAGAATAGTAGCCTGATGATGTTTTTTGTAGAATTGGAGACTCTCTTTATAGTGTGGGGACTATTTTTATCTGGTCATTCACTCTAAAGGCCATACTATGTTATCATAATAATTTTATTGTGATTTTAGTGGTATGAAGTATGTGATTGGTATGGATATATTTTCTAGTGGTACATGCACCCAATATCCATGAATATGTTATATGACATGCGATGTAGATTTTGGTGGTTAGGTATGAAATGACACATTAATGATTTTGTCTTGCAATGAAATAATTTTCTAAAGGTCATGGTCAATATCCAGAGACATTAGAGTTAGAATAAGATAATTCCATGGATTATATGGAAGTGGTAAGATATCTATATGTAATTTTTGGTTGGTTTTCCATATACTCATAGAAATAGTAATGCGATATGGGTTGTGACCAATATCCTAAAAAACCATCTCTCTTTATTCCCATTCATTATTCAACCAATGTTGAGGATATGATAATTATATATGTGAAATGGATTGTTAATTTTCAAAGAGTTTCATCTTCTATTGTCTATAATAGAGATCTTGGGTTTACTTATATCATTTGGAGAGTCATTTTGGAGGCACTATGATATTAGATTCATTTGAGTATGACATAGTATCCATAGTCAAATGGCCAGATTGAAAGAGCTATACATATTCTGGAGGATATTCTTCAAACCTATGTTCTCAACATTTTTGGGGCTTAGGATGACCGTTTTGGACAGGTTGAGTTTTCTAATAATAATATTTACCAGTCCATTTTTTGAATGGATACATTTTAGGACCTTCATAGATGACCATGTAAATATATATTGTGTTGGTCAGTGATGGATGAATGATCCTTGGTTGGACTAATCATTGTCCAATATATAGAAGTAATGATTGATTTGGTTTTTCAAAGAATTTTGATGGAAAAAAGCTAGTATAAATCTTATGTTGATCGTCATCAAAGACCATTGTAATTTTTAATTGGTGATTAGGTGTTCATAAAAATTTCACCATGGTTGGGTCATCCACAAAATTGGGGGAAAGGGAAACATTCTCCTCATTTTTTGGGTCCTTTCGAGGTTATTGAAAGGTGGGGAAAGTGTCATACCATTTAGAAACTTTTCTATATCTAAATTCAAAACATAAAATTTTCCTTGAATCTCAACTATGAAAATATCATTATGATCCATCTTATGTTCTATGTTGGAGTGATCTTGATATCGAGCCTGATTTATATGTGACTGTGCTTCCATCTGGGATAATTGATTCTAAAACAAAGGTGATTCATTGGAATAATATACATTTGATTCTAGTTCTGTAGTAGGAATTTTATTCTTCTCATGATACATTGTAGAGTTACGCACAAATGAGTGATCAGTCGCCTCACCTTTTCAATATGGATTCATCTTGAAGGGTAGTCTAAGGATAGATTTTTTTATGGTGGGTTGTTTTTAACAACCCTTTAACTTTATGTAAGTTGCACTTTAATCATGTTCATATTATTTGATTTTATTTTTCAAGGTAGGGATGAGAGTACCTGTAATAGTAAAGTCAGGTTTTGTTTTTGGAATATCCATTATAAAACCTGAATGTTATATAGCTTTCTGGGGATTTAGAATCTGTGTAATTTTGTTACATGATGAGTAAACTCTAAAATAATAATATATGATTTTTTAATAAAATGTGATGGGGGTTTTCAAGGTATATGGTACTTGTCGATTACATAGCATGTAATTGGCTTAAACGTCGTGTAATGTTATCAATACTGATTTTAAGAAAGTGGATTGGATGAAATGTTTATTCACTTTCTTTAAGGTTTCCTTTCTATCAAACTAATTCCATCACTAAGAAATTTTTGAGCCCTCCAACCCTTCTAGTTCATTCCATTCTATGATTTATGGTAGTTGTGGTTACGATGAGACTCTTCAGGTTGATCTTCTTGATCTTCTGTGACTTTGTTCTTGTTGGTGAGTTCCATCATGGGTGTTTTTGTGTAAATAAGTTAGATGATTCTTTTTATGACTTATAATTTATTTAACCCTAAAAATCATGATTTAAATTAAATTTCATTCAAATAAATTTTTAAAATTCAATCCATTGTAGATTATAGTTTGTATTTTCTTTGGCATGAGAATTAGTGAAAAAACCAGATTCTAGTGAATTTGGGTGTGATTTTGAAATTTTATGGAACATGTGAAATTTATTTGTGAAATTTATTTCAATTTTATATTTTAATAAAAGTATTTATTTTTTTATAAGAATGAATTGGTTTTATCCTAGAAAAAGGTAGTAATTTATTAAAAACTCATTTTGGGTTTTAAATTGAAATTGAGATATATAAATGGGAAGGAGTTTAATTATATTTTAAATAGGTTTTAAATAAATTTCCCATTATTGATTGTTTCTTGAGAACATTGAAGACTAATTAGTTAGTGAGTTCTTATGAAAAACATGCTGGGATGGGAATTCCCAAGCAACATTTTAATACTTTACAACTCTAACATAAACTTATTGTTAGTTATTATCCCTAGTGGGATGTTAGTTAGTCTTTTTTGGCCAGTGTTAGAGAGGCTTTTATGAAAATTTCCATTATCATAATATTAGTGTGTAAGGATCCTATAACCTAGAACTATCATTCCTCCTGGAAGATGACTATGATTCTCCATTTTTATTATTTTGATATACATTCCATTCTCTTTAAATTTTTTTACACATTCTTTATCAATTTTTGTGAACTATTTGTTTTATAAAATTTTTATTAAGACATTGTTTATAATTGTTTCTATTAATTGAAAAAATAATTATTTTTAAATATGATTTTGTATTTATATGAATGTTTATTTATAATTGAATAATTTAGGTGGAAAATTAATGAGGAATCTTATTATGGAATAATTGGTGATACCCTACTAGGGTTTTAGCTCACACCCCAACTATGCATTTGGGTGTTTTTTGATTTCCTTATGCTAGGTTTGAGTAAGGGGAAACCACCGTTTGGTGGTGGTAGTTTTTGTTGAATCCATTAAGCTTGGAGTGCTATGTATGTTGGGACATAGTTTGTATATATTCCAATTTTATGATACTTCGATGATGTACATTGGGTTGATTATACCTATTTCACTTTTGGTACTATTATTCCAGTGGATTTTTATGTTGATCATATTGTGCTTTTTCTATTCTTCTACTGTTTTTAGGGAAAAACCATTCCCACATTATCTTGTATGAGGACACGTTCTATTCACTAAGACATGGGGATGGGGAGTGACCTTTGAGACATGTAAAAGCTGTCTTTGGTATTAGGGTACTAGGGTACTTGGGCTGGTTCATGAAAACATAGATGGAAATATGGAATTAGAGGTTAAAAGTAGGGCAGTACACAAATTTTGTGGAAACAATCCTCAAATGAATGTGGAAATGAAGTGATAATATTATGGAGCTATTAGATAAACTAAAAATGTGAGTTTAAAAGACCTATTTCTTATAAAAAATGATATTTTTTTCAACATCTAAACCTAGGAAAATATATATGAGTTATGATTTTAAAAATTTATTTTTATATGTTTTTTCCATAAAAATTAACAAGGTTATTATAGGTTTAATGGTAGTGAAGAAGAAAAGATTAAAACCCCAATTCTAATGTAAATTGAGAGGAATGTATGGGAGGATACATCCTCACTAATTAAGAGACATCCAATTATAATATTCAATGGATTTTTTAAATTTGACCATTAATATTTAGGTGTATCCTCCTCACAGTAATCTATTTCTCAGTTATGTCTCATCACATCGACATTACTGATCTATGGATTTTATTATTATTTATTCTCTCTATTTAATTAACATGGTCTCATCCTTGGATTATCATCTACGTATTATAATTCTTATTGGCTGGGGTTTTCATTCAATGCATCATCCAATTATAGTTTCTAGGGTTTTGATTGGTTTAAAGAAGAATCTTCATGTTGTGGTCTTATATCTCAATCATATTATATCCAAGTCCAAGGGTCCCTCTTGTTTCTAGTAGTGTTCTTTATAATGTAATGTGGTGTTGTACTATTTTATCTTTCTCAATGCTACCCTAGTGTCTCATCAATATTCCCTATTATATGTGTGGTGGATTCATTAAATCGGGGAAGCATTTTTTGATGAATGGTGATGGTGTTTTGTGATTTTAAGTTTTGGTGGCTTTTCTAGAGTGTGAATTTTCTATTTTTCTTTCATTTTTTTCTTTGATTCTATTTATAATGGTTTTTTGTTTGTTCAATTATGTTGGTTCTACTTGGAATATGTATATACATTGTTACAACAGGTTACTGCATTACTAAACTACCTTGTTAGCTAATAGTGGAATTTATTATTTTTGTTGGCTATATTTACCTATTTTTTACCGCCATTTATTATGATTCAATAATCTTCTTTTTGGGTAGTTTTTTTGAGATATTTATGGAAAATAAATTCATTAATTGAGGAGGTATGGTTTCAATATGGTGGAAACATCCCAGAGTGGTGACACTATGTGTGGTGGAATTTGATTTAGGTGTGAATTCATTATGTTTTTGGTTGATAGTTGTTTCGTTTTGACTTTAGTGGAGGTCTATTATTAAACTTGAAATATGACCTCATTAGCGATTCTTTGAAAATCCAATTATTTCATATTTTTAGTGATTTATATTTCACTCATGATAGTTTTTTATTTGTAAAAATTTTGTATATAGAATCATGATACTGTTTTTAGTGTCATAATGAAACTCAACTAACTAGTTTGGTGTAAAGTGTTTGTGGATATCAGTAACAAGTATGAATCAATTGATAGGAAAATTTTGGGTTTCATGGAATACTGAGTTCGAGGTGTATTGAGATCCATTCATTTGGGATCTGGCTTTGAGGTATTCATATCTTGCTTGAGAATCCCCTAGGTTTTGGGTGGTTAACCTACCTATGGAACCTAAAGTACATAACTTTGGTATATTTATCTTTAGATGTAATTTATAAATTTTACAATGTTTAGGCTTTTTATAGGAATGTGTATAAGGGTTCCTAAATTTCACATAATTTTATATGAAATAAAAAATATATATTTTAAAATAATGGGAGTTATATAAAAATTAAATCAAAAATTATATTCTAAAAATAGTTTAAAGAAATTTGATGATTTCAAAAATTTAAAAAAGGTTTGTAGATCATGTTAAGGTGGCTATATTTTCACAACAACCATCATTGAGAGAATAAAATAATGAATGGATAATATTGACTAAATCCTTTATTGTTGAACTAAATAATAATGAACAATTAAAATATGACTTACCGAGAATAAATTTTTTTGGAAGAGTAGTAAAAGGCTTTCCTAATATGTTTCAAAAATACCATTACAATTAAAGAGAGAAATGATGGAGTAATAGTTCTCTTATATATAATAAATCATATATAAGGATTCAATCATGACATGGAAAAAGAAAACACAAGCACTAAATGGATTAGTCCCACAATGGAGATGGATTCCAAGACAATTAAGATAATACATATAAAATGAAATATCTATATTGAATCTTATATGTTTTGTATCACTCAAAATAGAAACTCTAAGAAGTAATAAAAGATGATTGAAAGAAAATTTATTTCTTATAGTGACTAAAAAAATTCCTCAACTAGAAGATGATTTTGATGTACCACTCTACCTAATGGTTTTAGTTATCATTACTGATTTTAAAGTGTTTTATGTTTAAGGGGAGACATGATATAATGGGAGAATTTGTTGAAAAAAATGTGAATGAATTGCAATGTACAATAAAATGATAATGATTTACTAAACTAGAAGATGATGAAGAAACCTAATATGGAATTACAAAGAAAATGATTTGGAATAGTTATTATTAGTACAAGACATGTGGAGTCAAAAACTAATCTTGAATACTATGTTGCATGAAGACTATATTTATAATTTTAAATAGTTTTAATGACATTAATACATATCATACCTTTTTTAGAAAAATCGAAATATATAAAAATCCTAATTTTTAAGGAATAATTTGAATTAAACAATTTAAAGTTGTTTCAACCATATAAGAAATAGAAGGGTAACACCATTATGATAGAGAAGCTGTAATATCCAATGAAAGGTTCAGGTTATATTTATTTTGATTTAATATTGGGGCATCATTCAAGTTTTAATTATTCTTAATTTTGATGAATAGAGACTTATATGGTTAAACTAGCTATTATATTCGGTGTAAGAGATAAATGTTTTTAGGGACATAGAGATGTATATTTATACTGCTAATTTGTCTCATATGTAAATGTAGAGAATTTTTTTGAAAAAGAAAGGAATTATTTTAGAAATTGGTTTAGATCACACACTTTTTTATTAAATAATTATTTATTGATGATCAAGTGAAAGTGTGGTTGAGATCCTAGAGATATTTTCTAAAATAACTGAAGGATTAAATTGCATAAATTTTTGGAAGTTGAATATTTCCTTTTAATTTTAATTTTTCTATTTTTAGAATATCATGTAAACCAAACCACCAAAACAATATACACTTTCCCATGAAAACCTGACTTTTCTTAGAAAAAGGCCCCTAAATTCTAGGAAATTATCTTAAACCACATTCTAAAAGAAGGGGTATAAATAGAATTTATACCATCAAGGATTTAGAATTGACATTAAAAACTCAATTTACTAATTCATTTCTAAAGAACCCTCAATAACATGTTTTTATAATAAAAAACCATTGAATGAAACCAAATATAAATTATATACACATCAGAATCCCTATTTAGAAGACATATATAAATCATATCACATAAAAATTGATACTAAATGTAAAAAAAGGTAACCAGAAATAGTATCCACTCAAGTGATGAAAAATAAAAAAATTAATATAAATAGAAATAGCCTCCACTGAATGAACGAAATAAGAACTATATCATTAGACAACCCATATTTAACTAAGGTCATGGGACCCTAAGGACCTCAAAAAATTTCAAGATTAAAACCCATCATATCCAACCATACCTTGTCCCATACAGGTTACTAGAGAGAGAGATACTCCATGTCCAAGAGAAATATATATCCATGACATAGTTTCATTTTGGAAATGTAGCATAATTAAAGGCCAGGTAAGGAATGTTAATTCTCAGTGGTATTTTTCCTGATATTCTATACTTAAGTACATGAGTTTCATATGATAAAACAATATGAATTGAGTAAATAAGTCAGAAAATAAATTATTTAAGAATGTAATGACGTGTAAAAATATCCCTCATATCACCTAAAAACACAGTTCACTTAAATAGATCCATTCATCAAAATAAAACATATTCCAAATGGAAACAACATTTTTCATATAACCATGAATCTCAATTTACAATATAAAGAAAGGGGATCAATACAAACAAATTTACATAAAATTTCAATTGGGTATTTAATATCTCTTTGAGAAATCATATTTAGAAATACATTTGAAATTTTTTGAACTAGTTATTAAAATTTTAAACCCAAGTTAAAATCACAGGAATCCATTTTTAAAAATAAAAAAAACTCAATTATTTTAAAAAAGCTTTCAAACCATAATAAAGTATAATTACTTGAAAAAAACAAACAATCCACATACTATGAGACCTAAAAATCATTTAAATAAAATTAAATATTATAATATTAAAAAATAGAATTAAGAATCATAAAATTATGACAAAATAACCCCAAATATCTATAAAATTCAATCCTCTTTGAAAAAAATCCAGAAAGTTAGGGAACTAAAGCAGGTATCACATTTTTCTATTTCTAGGAAACATTCCAAAGTCATTAGGTATATTAAACATTCCTTTTGAACATTTTTTACATGAAAAATATTTTATTGAATTTAGAGAAATATTTACACTGCATTATAATATAGTTTCCTTGACAACACATTTAAAAAAAAATTATGATAACACTTAATAACGACCCCGAAAAGAAATATAATTATTTCATAAATGAAAATAGCATAATTGGGAAATCCATAAATAAAGGAAATGTTTTATGAAAACCCAATCATCCAAGGTAGGTTAAAGGAAAAGGGAAACATAGAGACAAATATTTGAATCCAAATGAAACATTTTTCCATAAAAGAAAACACATCAATGGGTCTCAAGATGAACTTACTATACAAAAAATAACCTACGGTTTAAACACCATTTCCCCCTATGTTTCATTAAGAATAAGGAATAAGAATATATGAAGAGGATTTAAGAACATGGGCCTAAACATTGAATAATCTATTTAGAATCGAAGAGAAGAAGTCATGAATCTAAGGAGGAGGATGGGAAGGGTCACCTAGGGCTCTCTTAAGGATACTGCATTTAAATGAAGTGGAAGAAAAACCATTTAGGGTTTTAATAATTGAGGTTAGAATATGAAATTTACCATTTCTAAAACTTGAGAATATTATATGGTTTTGTCACATGGTCTACTAAACTTTGTGAGAACTGTACAAACAGTACTAGATCACCTATGCAACTCACATGGTTTTACTACATGATTTAGGAAATGGTGGGCCAACTATGCCACCATCAAAGGAAAAGTCTAGGTTCCACCAACTATTTTAGATTCACAGTTTAAAAAACTATGTACCAACATTGTGTAGTCAACTAAAATGAATATCAGTATTAATATAATTAGCCCTAGGAACCCCACACAATATTCCAAAATTGTGATGATATATAAAATTTGAAAAAATATAAAACAAAAAAAATTATGACACCATTAAATCCAATAAAATAAATAATTAAATATAATAAGGAACAATAGTTATATTGGGGTGTGTATAAAATTATATATTCCTTCTTCAAGAATAACAAGTGTTTCTAGATCCCTATGAACCCCACCATGTAATTCCTAAAAAATTACTTGAGAATAAAATGGAGTAAGATATAGTTTCCAAGGGGAACACCTTATTTATTTTCCTTCCCTAACTAATTTTTAATCTCTTTGTTAATTTGGGGGATGTAGTGCTTTTATTTGTTTTTTTGGAACACCATTATCGATGTTCTTTTATAGTCATTGGAAAATGTCTAATGTGGTCATATATATTAAGTAAAATGTACCAGAATTATAACCATATAAAACCATTAGAATTTATAAGATATAGAATGTATGAATTCATCTATTTTATTTAGGTAAACATACGATTCCTTTTTTCATGAATTTTACTTTAGTTTTTTGTTTTAATAATTTTCATCCATGTTTTCATTTATTTTTGTTAATATAGAGTGTATGGTGAGGCATATCATGGACATTCCCTTTCAATAAATCATTTTGTATCAATCCTTATCACACATTTTGATCTATTATATACATTATATTTATGCATTTTATGCATATAAACTTTTGATTAAAATTGGGTACATTGTATCAAATAACTATGGGGGGAGAGGGGAACATGAATTTAGTTTATTTTGATATTTTCTTGGGGTTTTATGTTTTTTTATTTCCCTTTTTTACTTTTTATTTATGTTTTTAATCACTTTGAGTTTAAGTGATTATCCAAAATATTTTTTAACCTACAGATCTATTTTTTGTGATTATATCATTTTTAGCTTTATATTGTTTTAAATTTCCTTTTATATATTTTTTTATTATTCATTGATTTTTATTTTGATTTAGTTGCCTGATTTTTCATTTGAAATTGAAGTTTAGACCCATTAGTGATTATCCAATGTTTTATGGCTCATCTTGAGAGTTAGTCTAAACTTATTTTTACATCTTCCATCTCACACCCTCACTTCCTTGAGAGATATGTGTTTTTTTAGAACTAGAAAATTTTATTTTTCTTTATTGAATTAGTATAGTTTATTAATTTTTAAAAAAATGATTATATTATTTTGTTGGCTCAACCACATTTTCCATGTCACCTACCCTTTTATATTTTCCTTATTATGCCCTTAGCTTAACATGAATGAACTTATGGATTTAAGAAAATTATCCTTTACCAGACTTCTATTAATCCTTGTATCTTAATGGGAATTTAAAATTCAAGAGAAATTAAATTTTTTTATTTAGTGTAGTGGTCATATTATAAAATGTTATTCAGAATGGATTTATGAAGTTTTAAACCTCTCAAATGAGCATTTTTTGGACATAGAATGGGTTTCTGTTTACGTCAGGAGTTCTCAAGGGATAAATGGAGGAAGGATACAATATAGAATTTTTTTTCTTTGTAGTACTTTTAATGATATATAGGAATATTTTGAGATCCATTTTCTAAGAATAAGCATGATTTTAAGGCCGAGTGTGCCATGTATTATTTTTTTAAAATATTGAATATATTTTTTATCACATATGCATGGGTTTTTGAAAAAAATGTGATAATTCATATAAAATGTCGAATAAAAAAATACAAAACTGTGGTTAAATATGGAATATGAGGTTTACCCTAGGCATGGACTAAAGTTAGTCAGCATGGGGAGTTCAGATATAGAAACCATTTTCGTTTGCATTTAATTAAAATAATAAGTAATTTTCATTATTAAATCAAATGAAAAAGAACTAGACTACTCC
Organism: Viscum album; assembly: GCA_963277665.1. Classification (NCBI taxonomy): domain Eukaryota; kingdom Viridiplantae; phylum Streptophyta; class Magnoliopsida; order Santalales; family Viscaceae; genus Viscum; species Viscum album. The sequence goes on from OY728120.1 coordinate 900,291,434, forward strand.
ATAAATAGACTATTATAGTGGATCTCTAGGTCTATCCTGATAACCCTAGGACCATTAAGAGGTGTTTTTTCCACCCTCTATTGGAAAATCAATCTCAGAAAACAATGTGCCTCTGTATCTAAGAAAATAAAGGTGCAATGAATGATAAAACTTATAATATTCATTGGAGAGAACATTATTCAATGATGAATTGTCCGAATCATGGTATGAATCATCATCTGTGGATTGTACCCCATTTTATTAAAATATTTTGCAAGATCAATCTTATTCCTCTAATCTTCATCAATTATAATCCTTTTTATGTGGTTGTGTGCCGATTTTCAATTTGTTATTCAATCTATACAATTTATTGAATATTTCTCATACTAGCATCCCAATCCGTATTTTTTGTCCAAGAATTCTAGGAAAATGATTGTTTTATATCTATTTATTTTTCTTTTCTACCTCCATTATTAGCGTTATTCATCATTGGGCCATGGGGTCTTGATTCTACAATGTTGAGTGGGACCCAATGTCATCAAACACCTGAATTTTGTGATGAAGTCACATGTGAGGAATAGTTTTATGAACCAAAACTGTATTCATATAAAACTCAGAATGCGAGTGATTCCACTATCGATTAGGAGATCGGTGAGGTAATGGGAGGCACGTCTAGTTGAGGTTGTGTGTGCAGCTTCATGTTTGAGAAGTTTCATATCAATTTTTTTCTATTAGTGTGATGAAATCGACATTCGGATGTGAATACAACCATTTTTGGATGCTCATATGGATGAATTGGTGATAGGAATATAGGATCAAATATTTGTATAGTAGATCTACAATTTTGTGAAAAACCCAACTACAAGATGTGTCGTCTCAAGAACACATGGCCTGAATCCCCTAGCTATAACGGCTAGGGTATTGTATGAGTCAAATATCACCCATTGTGTGGGACTGCCACATGTTGTGTGACCCAGTGCTGGGGACCCATCATGTACATTGGTAGTAAATAGACACAAAAAAGTACATGCACATACCGTGTACCACCACATAACTATAGTACACAAATAAGTCCTTAAGGTCACGATTAGAACCCTGTGTGGTAGGAAATTTCATTTATTTGAGTGCATATGAATTGGAATAACTAAACGAACATGGTTAGTAGAATGTTCAAGAAATATATTGGATAAGGTAAATAGTTTAATCAACTTAAAAATCATGTATGGCTATGTGGGAAGTGATCCATGAAATGAAATGGATACATCCAAGCAATAGAGGGGGAGCACACACTATGTGGGTCCCCTTATACACCATGTACCCTTATTTCATTTTAGAGGGAACTTATACCTCTTGTATCTCCTTCATTTATACTCTGATTTTGACCAAATAGTTGTATATCCTATGTTTTTTTCACATAGTAGACAATTGAGGACTTAATAGTGTCTTTTTGAGGTATGATATAATATAATCTAAGCATGAAACGTCTTTAGGAGATACTTGGATATGGATGGTATTAGGTAGCATATTTAGAGATATTAGAGTAGAAATATCTTATAGGGTAGGGTATGGGTCCTCTATCTACTATCTAAGAGGAACCCTCCTACTGGGAATGGTATGGGTCCTCAATCAACTATTAGAGTGGCAACCTCCTACAAGGCACTACATGAGAACTATATCTACTATCTGAGTGGAAGCCTCTAGAAGTATCATGGTAAGGGTCCTCGACCACTATGGTGGAACCCTCATATTGGATATGGTATAGGTCATCGACCATTATAGTGGAACCCTCCTATAGAGACATGTCATGGGGCCCCAACCATTAGAGTGATATCCTCCTATTGGGAATGGCATCATTCCTCATTCTACGATCCGAGTTTCACCTTCCTGTGGTATAATGGTATGTGTCCTCAAGCTCTAGAGTGAAACCATTCTACTAGTCATGGCATGGATCCTATATCGACTATTGAGTGGGAAACTCCCATAGTTTCAAGGAATAGGTGATATACATAGATAATGTGACCCCTCAATTGTGTGACATAATTGGGTGGTGTGGATTGACTAGGATGTTTCATTGGATAGATGTGTGAGATGTTCGACGTTATTGATGGAACTATTGGAACTGATGACACTCTTTGCTAGGATAGTTTATATGATGGAGAAACCCTTTCAATCTCATTTTTGATTTTTTTTAAAAACATATATGTGTGTTTGTACCCATATATATGGATATCATTACTCTCTTAGTATGGGATGAACTATCTATTCTGATCATGTCTCTCACTCCCCCTTCATCATTAGATGGGTCCTACTGGGTATCTATATACTCACTGCTACACGGGATTTCAATAATTTTTCATGTCTTATAAAGAAGGAGGACCTGTTGACAATGACTATAGAGAAGCTTAGGGATACTAGGGGCATTAGACCACATATTATGGTTAGGGGGTGGAGATCTAGATTCACGCTCTCTTAGCACTTTACATTTCCAAATTATTAGGTTGGGAAATCTTTTTGGTTGGGCATATAATTTTCCATTTTTAAATTTTTGGATTACAATGTCGTACTCTTGTACACTCTAGCGTTATTACATGTATGGATTTTTCTTTAGATGTTTCATCTTTTATTATTTTTCAAAATAATTTTTTTGTGGAGATAGGAATGTTTGTGGGTACAAGTATATTAGGTAAAGAGATACTATATTATTTATTCCATTTGATTCTTGTTGGCATACCCTAGACTATAGAGGTTGGATTGGGATTGTTATGACACTAGCCTCATTGGTTTGGGTTATGAAAAATTGGTATCAGAGGCTAGTTTATTCCTTAGGATTGTGTTTGGACTTTTACCCTTATGAGGATTTGATTGGGTTATAGGGAAACATTATCAATGTGTATCAAGTGTAGATTTCAGGACTGGGAACCCAGTGTTGGTACGGTGGCTAACTTATCCATACATCAGGACTCTAACTACCTTCTTGTTGACTTTAAATAAGAATAAATTATTTGAAGGAAACTTCCGTACATTAATCATATATTATTGAGTCTACGAACATATTTTTTGAGTTAGATCACCATGTATGTATAAATATTCCCATTTGATTGTGGAATGTCATGATTAAATTATCACGATGCCTTATCAATAAAATCCATCCAGGTAACTGATTCTAGATCATGATGATGATCTGATGAGTGATATGGCCACATTTTTTGGGACATCTCATGAGGTTATCCATCTTGGTAGATAGGTATAATTACCCCCACCTATTGAGTAGTATATCATACTATCAAAGTATTATGAGGATGCACACATGCATAGTGCACTCCGTGAGATCTAGTGATAGAGGCCGCTAATGTTCTCTGGAGAGATATATCCCTAAGAGCTTGAGGAATGTCTAGAGTATGTGATATGTGTTTTTTCTATTATCCAGAAACTGAATGATCAAGTGGTCTCACGAGAAGAAATATTTTTATATGGAACATTTGGGTTTTGTTGGTGTCTTTTTATATAAATTCAATATGTGTGATCATATTCACACCTTATCTTCTAGCATTTATTTCATGAGGAGAAATCCCCCTCATGCTTTTACTCAATTCAGATTGAGGATATTATGGAGATGAAAAAGGTAGTGATAAATGATTTTGAGTATTCCATGATTTTCACAAACATTATGTGATAATCCCTCTGTATGATTTGAGATGGATACTTCCAGTAATGGAAGGTTGAGCGGGGTCATCATAGAGATATTCATTCCAGTGTAGTGCCCTTATGAATTTGCCCCAATTTTGGGGTGTTAGAGTGGGAACTATTGATGGAAATATTCCAATCAGAGGTATTCTATACAGTTGGGGGTTTTTAGTGGGAATTATAGTCATGATTTATCTACATCAACTAGTTGACACTATTTGATAGCATCTCGACATAGGATATAATCCCAGGATCATAATCAGTCACATCGTATGGAAGCACATAGATGGTGGAGAGGACCAAGGAAACCCGGAGAGGGGAGGTGTTATTCATGTGAAAGGTGAGGTCACATGGACTGTGATTTAACAACCAGAAACGATGAGGTGGGTATCAATATAAAGGATATACCACCACTTTAGGGGCAGCACTATGTTAATGGATATCCCATGTGAGGGAAGGGTGGCCACATGAAGGTAGTGTTGGAATAGGAGAAGGTGGGGATCCATGACAAGGATCTATATATGGTCTATGATTATATGAAATACTTCCACAACCATAATAAGGTGACCCATCTTAGGCTAATGGAGGTAGTTATTAGGGCCATTGATAAATGTTGTCTATGGATGCATATGACCTAGCGACGCATGATATGATTATAGGTATTATATATGTTTATTATACTCTTTATTAAATATTATTTACATAGGTTAAAGTCATTCATTTATCTCTTTACTCTTAATGTGATAGCTATATCTCTCTGTTGAGACTTTAGCCCAACAATTTTTTCTTAAGCTTCCTATAGGGATTTATTATTCTATATCTTTTATTTGAAGGTAGTACGAGATATAGCTTGGTGGAGATATGTTATTATGGGAAATTTTAGACAACATTATGGGAACCTATGTATTAATATTAGGAATGAATTGTTTTCCATGTTCCAATCCAAGATTGATTATCATTATAGATGAGTCCAATGCCTTTGTACTAATGGGAGAGATTATCCTTTTTGGGTGACAGAGATCTCATGGTATGGAAAATGAGACTTTGAAATAAGGAGGATATGGACCATTAAAATCAGTTTTCAACTGTATCCCTTGGTGCAATAGTATCTTCATGAATATGAAATCCTTCAGCCAAGAACTATTCTATGGACGTCTTCCTGAGGATGTTCTGGTACTACCTCCAAGGAGGGAGACAGTTGTTTTCATTATCTTTCACCCCAAGACCGCATTAATATATTATGTGTCATATTTTATGACTCCTAATGATATTTGGAATCTATTTTGGTAGTTGGAGGGACTTATACGGAAGGTTTTTATCAAACCCAGTGTGTATCATTGGGTAACTCCAATTTTGATAATGAAAAAAATATTAACATGAGCTTACATCTTTGTGTGGAATATTATCACCAAAACCCAGACAAGATTATGAAAAATTACCCATTGTTGAGGATTGAAGACCTCATTGATTATTTTCAAGGCATGAGATGGTTATCAAAGATCAGTCTCAGGTATGACTACAAACATTTGAGATTTTATGAGAATGGTATTCTGAATATGAAATTATGATGTTTCTATAGACAATATGAGTTCTTTGTGATGCCTTTTGGTGTGATGAATTCCCATATTGTGTTTACGGTTTTAATGATCTTTATATTCCATATATACATATACTATTTTTTTTGTTTTATTCAATGAATAAATACTAATATACTCTGCATTAGAGGAGGAGAATGTTGAGAACCTGAAGATGGTCCTAGATTTTCATTGTGAGAACTAGATTTATGGTATGCACTAAATGTTCTAGTTATAGATCTATGAGGTTCAATTCCTAAGGCATGTCATTTATGATCATTGATTAGTTATAGACCTAGTGAATATCAATGATGTTATTTATTAGGATCCACCCCATAGCACATTAGATGTGTGATTTTTTCTTGGATTAGAGGGGAACTTTTGGATGTTTGTGGTAGACTTATCCAAGATTACAACCCCTTTGGCTACCATGATGTGAAAATGGAATAAATTTACCTGGAATGATCTGTATGAGTGGTCCTTCTATGAGTTGAGTCTAAGGATGATGAGTGATCCTATTTTGAGACTACCAAAGGTGGATGTAGAGTATGTAGTGTATTGTGATGCCTCAAAAGTTGGGAATGGAACATGTTCATAGAGAGATAGGTACTTATTTTCTATGGGTTTAGGAAATTGAGAACCCATGAGAAGAAATTCATGATTAAGGACCTATAGATTCATTGGTAGTATTTTCTTTGAAGAATTATATGCACTATCTTCTAGGAGATAACTTGTTTGTTTACTCGGACAACCAGACCCTCAACTATGTCTTCATGTAGAGAGTATTGAAACTAAGGTAGAGGAACTTGTTGTAGATCTTATAGTACTATGAATTTAAAATGTCATGTACTTCAGTAATGGGGAAAATGGTAGAAAATACTCTTATTAGGAAGTCCTAGGCTCATTTGGTGCAGTAGGCATCAAATCAATTTTCTTCCTTGTAGTTGACCTTGGTTGCGAAAGAGGCTAAAAATTTTCTTCAGTGAATGGTGTTGACTCCTACACTTTTACAGCATGTGAGAGAGTCCTAGTTGGGAGACTTGATTTTTGAGGTCTTATATGACAAGATATCCTCAAGGGGGAATTATATATGGTTTTTCTGAAAGAGGGAATCATGTCATCCTTTTATAAGGATAAACAGTGGTCCTAGCCACAATGTAAGAGGAGATGATGTGGGATTTTTAGACTTACCATTTGGATATACATTCTGATGTCAGGAAGATATACAAATAAATTCAGTGGCAGTATTTGTGGGATATCATCAAATGGATCATGACTGAGTTCATCCCTTGGAGCCCCACCTATCAGTAAGTGAATGTGGAGGACCTTGTTCTGGCAGATTGTTTGTATACCCTTCAGATCTGAGAGTGGAAATTGGAAGGCATATACAAGGACTTTGTGGAAAGTTTTCCTTGGATAGAGAGGGTACATGATGTCATATGGGTGGTATTTAATGAAATTATAATGTCTCTTCACATCCTTGATATCAGGTAGAAACGTTCAGTGGAGTGTTTGGGAAAGTTATATTTATCAGATATTATCCACCTTCACAGGGTACACTTGACAATTGTCTCCAACTGTGATAGGCAGTTCATGTAATGGTTATGGAGAGTCCTTTAAGAAGAATTTGGGACCCATAAGATAATAAATACATCCTTTCACCCCCATATAGATTGGCAGACTAATCACACTATCCAGGTGCTAGAGGATATATTGGGGCTTATGTGTTATACATCAGCTAATATTTGGAGGATCACCTTCCTTTTGTATATTTCGTGTACAATAATATCTATCACTCTACTATCAACATGTAAACATTCAAGGCCATCTATGAGAGAACCTTTAGGTCACCCATTTGGTCAAATTTTATCATCAATACATCTCTTGTTGGGCCATATATGGTGTAGGAAATGACAGAGAAGGTCTAGGTCATTTGTGAGCTGATGAGGAAAAAAAAGACCAGGAATGAATCTAACTCAGATCAATGTCATAGCCTGTTGGAGTTTGAGTAGGTATACCAAATTTTCTTGAGCCTACCCACAATGAGGATTGTGAAAATTATTCTTGGGAGGAAATCTATTCATGAGGTTCATTGGGATATTCAATATCTTACAGAGGGTTTGCGTAATTACTTACCACCTAGCCCTACCACCACAGTTTGAGTTGGTGAATGATGTATTCCATATATCGCAGCTAAGGAGATACATGAATGATCCCATACACAATATTGAATGTGGTGATCTAGACATTGATGATGGAAGCAAATCTGTTGATCACCAGCTAGAAATTGAGGATCATTACGAGGAGACCATGTATGGATAGACAATACCCTTGGTTCATGTGTTGTGTGAGCATAGGTGCATGTGGGAGAGATTCTGGTAGTGGGATATCTAGATAAGGGCTCAGTTTCCCAAGCATTTCGATTGTTTTTTTCTTTTTGGGTATGAAAATATGGATGGATAGAAAAACGCAGATACCCTATTTTTTCCTTATAAGTAATTAAATATATATATATATATATATATATATATATATATTTAAATCCAGACACTAAGAAATAATACGATTCTAAGGCCTGGTGTGCCCAAAATTAATTTTCTAAAAATAATAAATATATTTTATGTCACATGAACATGGTTTCATAAATAAAATGTGATAACTATTAAAAAACTTATTAGATCCAAAATATGAGGTATACGTAGATTCCAAAATGTAATTCTTACCCTAGGTGTGACCTAAAGTTGGTTGGTGCGGGGTGTTCATATGTAGAGACTATTAGCGGGTGTGTTTAATTAAAATAAATAAATAAATTTTATTATTTTATAAAATGAAATAAAAATATCCTCCAATATAAATACACAATTTTAGTGGATCACCAAGGTTAGAATCATTAACCTATGTTCATTAATAGTAGTTTTCCTCCACCCTCTATTGGTGAATCAAGATTATTGGACAACGAGCCTCTAAATAGAGTTCAATTGAGGTGCAGTAAACACAATAACTTCTCTTATTCACTGGAAAAACATTCTTCATTGAAGAATGATATGAAAAAAGGTAGGGCATATCATTTGATGATTATATCCAATTTTTTATAATTATTGAGAATGATAACTCTTATTCCTTTGATCAGGGTCAATTCTAAACCGTTACATGTGCTCGTGTATCGATTTTCAATTGGTTATTAAATCTATATATATTGTTCCATGTTTCTCACCATGGAATAACATTTTGTATTTTTTGGCCATTAATTATTTCAAAATGAAGGTTTCAAATATATTTATTGGGACTTCACCCTTTATTCTTGGTGTAATTCATTGTTGGAACACAGGGTCATGATTCAACATTTTTGAGAGGGATTGAGCATGATCAGTCCCTTGAATTTGTGGTAGATTCATGTACAATGAAATGAATGAGGACTAATGAATTGATTCAGGTAGATTTTATGATTTAGGGGATTCCATAGTGTATTATGATATTTGTTAAGGTGAACATAGGTTCACTGAGTTATGGTGTCACATTCTTCTTCATGAAGGAGAAGTTGGGTCTCAGTTTCTGGTCGTCAGAGGGCCAGAATAGACTGTTGAACATGAATACCACCATTTTCAAATGGTTGGAATAAATATTAGGCATAGGTAGTAGAATATAGAGTTTCATTAGATCTATTATGAAAATATATGAAAATACCAACAAAACACCATGTATTCTTATGAATACACAATGTGTATCCCCCAAATACGGAGACTAGGGTTTTGGGTGAGTCAAATATCACCTTCCATAAGGGATTCCCACACACTGTGTGACCCGATGATGGTGACACATATTGTAATATGGGAGTACATAGAAATGGGAATGTCTAGGAACTTTCCATGTAATGGAACATGGCCAGAGTACATGGAAATGGCCAAAAGGACAGGGGTGGATCCTCGTGCAGGAGGACACATCATGTATCGAAAAACACAGGCATGGGAAGAATTACAAGAACATGACCAAGAACTTGAGAAGGTCCCCTAGTGAATGTGGGATGTTTTGTAGATCCCATAAAAATTATTTTTGTCTACTTGGGTAGTGATTAATGTATCAATAGGTACATGACAAGGCAGTAGAGTGAGAAAACATTCCTTTCGGGTCCCATTACATGTCATCTACTTCAATATGCTTTTCTAGGAAACATCTAACTATTTTATATCCTTCATTTGGACCTATATTTTGGCCCACTCATAGACTATACTATGTTTTTCCAACATATAACTCAATGGTGGCCTTCATAGTGCATTAGTAGATACGATATGAGATGTTCCTGGTGTAACCCTAATTTAGGTCATGATCAATGATTAAATAAATTGGGTAGAATCATTAGGGAGATTGGAGTGGAACCCTCATTTTGGGAATGGAATGTGTCATATATATGTTATACAAATGGGGCCCTATTTATAGTGACCCTCAATTTTCAAATAGTAACATTAAGTAACTTTTTCGAAATACTTATACATTATAAAAATATATCCCCAAAGTCTATAGATGGTACAATGCCTTTGGAACATGGAAACATAAACACTAATATATATATGGGCTACATAATCTTCCAATAGGTTCTTCTTGTCTTGAAACCTTCTTATACATGTAAAACATGGTACATATAATCATAAACTTGGGGAAAAGAAAACATAAAAGGGGTGAGATAAAATTCTTAGTAAGGGTAAAAAAGGGATACATGTAGGAATAAACATGATCACAAGGTTATGATAACATGATAATGAAAATAAAAGATCATGCCCTACATATCAAATATCATAACAGAGATCATGGAATAAAAATTGGTAGTTCATAAGACAAGGATCATAATTAAATAGAGATCATAAGAAATGAAATCATAACTTAGGAATAAAACATGGAATTATGGTAAACAAGTAAGAATATAAGTATTTCCACAATATCCAAGGAATTACTTCGAAGACCATATTATTATTATGGGTTCACTCCCCATACCATCATAATAGTCATGGTTCACTTCCATGGTCATTATAGTAGAAAGATTTCACTCCTCAAACCATCTTAGTAGTCATGGTTAACTCCCATGGCCATCATATTAGTCATGGTTCACTCCAAATACAATCATTGTTTATCTCATGAGATATAAACCATTACCCAATGCATTATATGGAGATACATATCCCACCCGTCACATAATGATATCATAAATAAATGATCCGCAAGATCAAAAATAAATATACCATAATCCATGAAATTAAATGGGTATCATAAACATGTAAACATATCAGAACCTGTAAAAAAATTACATGTTTCATAATCATTTCATCAAATGCATAACCCATAAAAGAGTAACAAATTTCATATACATGTTACCCATGAAGGAGGATTTGGTTTCATAAGGAACATGGAATTATGAATAACCCATTCAAAGAATGTATATTAATTAAAACTTTATATTGGCATGAGTAAGATTAATATATGTCATCATAGATGGGAAATAATTTTGAAATACCTTGTAAAAATATTTTCTTGTAGAAAATATCCATTCTTGTTAGAAAAATTATTTTTAAAACCAAAAAAGATTTAAAAATATTTTTTATAGAAAATAATTTTAAACCTTATAAAAAAATAATGAAATAATCTTGAAAAACATTTTCCTTGAAATAATATAAAATAACCATCAAAATATTTTAAAAACGTTTTTCTTCAAAAACAAATTGAAAACTTATAAAAAGAGAATGAAAATGTTTTGAGAACTATTATACATGAAAAATGTATAAATGAATCTTGAAAACATTTTGAAATCCATTTTAATTTAAAATATCATTTAAAAAAATTATTAAATCCTGACCTTTTAAAAATTAAAAGTGATCTTCAAAGAAATGGTGATGGGTAAATCCATACATGTCTTATGAGGTCAAAAGAACATTCCTTTTCCATGGTAAAAGGTTACAAAAGTGACTTGTTCAGAATGTGAAAATAATATTACCATGAATAGATTGGTAAAATAAAAAATTGTAAAAATGTATTTTAATTCTTATAGTATAATGGTATAATATTCCTGGAAACCCTTTTCAGAAAACATAGATTTCCGACTGAAGAAAGGGTAGAGTCGTGTTTTCCTAAAAACACTTTATAAATTATCTTATGTACCAAAGAGTATAATATCATAAAAATACAAGATTATATCATGAAATAATACATAATAACTAAAATCAGGAATATTATTGAAATATGGATCATTATATTTCACCAAAGGGGGAATAATCATAAATAATCTCGAAAAGCATTGAGATTGCCTCAATAAATACTTATAAAATGTTATCTTGGGTTCATACTCTCGACGTAAAGAAATTAAATTAAATTAAGCATTTAATATCATTTAAATATTTAGATTCATGATATTTCATGATAAATTTAAATATATGCACCTTGAAAAGGAGTTTAGGTGCATAACAAAACATGAGTCTCAATGAAGAAAAATTGAGACAAAACATTTTACCGATTTGGTAACTTTTGAAAGTTAATCCCCATGAATGACAGATCATAAAATGGAAATGTGAATAAAAGTAAATTTAAGTATAATATACATATAATAAAATCATGGTATTTACATACACCACAAAAAAGAGTGGTGAACATAACATGTATCTCCGGATAATTAAAAGTTAGTTAAACTCCCTTTACCTTGTGTCTTGACTCTCTCCATACTCATACAAGATTCCTATATAATAAATATAATATTATTATATATATTTTAAAGAATAACATTATTATATCTATTACTATATGTGGTTTTATTATGACCATATATTAGCCTCTTTTTAACAATCCAATGTTACAGTCTCATTTCAGGTAATATTCGCTTTGTTCTTCACATGTGTCTGAATTGGTTATATGATTGGTCCTTATACCTATATCCAGATGCTAGAATGTATAAAATGATATAAATATCAGATATATTGAGTATATTTATATTATAATAATTTATATAATAAAGAAGTTTGAAATGGAATACACCATTAATGGAGATGGTAAGTCGTACGTACGCATGAACGTTGTTTCCATCATTATTGTTGTATTGAAAGAATGTAAATAAATGGAATATTCATATATATGTATCATTATTCCAGTAGCATAACTATATCATATATATCATATAAGTTAACTATAACCATCCTTAATACATTCCATGTGGTGTGTGAACAAATCACATCGCACTGAGGGGGCGGTAGTCTACACTTCCTCAAACGAGATTATCATATTAACACCAAATGGAATATAAAGATATGTGTGCTGTATAAGGAATAAATAATATTAAATAATTAATTAATATAATATATGAAATATATAATTATATTTTCCATCATAATTTCCACCATGATTAGTGGTTAATGAAAAATGAACAATCATAATTTCAAGAGGCAGTAATTCACCATTCAACAAATCAATATGTTTGATATCCACTAGATGGAGTTGTGTGTATGTGTTGCTCTAACCCTTATCATAAAAAAATACTAGTATATTTTGGATACTCTTTTTTTCACAAAATAATGAAAAAATAGGGGAGGGTGGAGAACGAAAATAAAGGAAAAGATCTTGAGAGAAGACGTTACCTCTAAATCGAGTAACTCCTTTTGGGTTGTGAAAAAATGCTTCCATGAGTGGAATTATTACCTAATGAGTGATTAAAGTTGTAAGGGAGGGTTTTTGGGAGGCTACTTAGTAAGAGGTTGACCGAAATTAATAGGTTTGAGAGGTGTGATATATCTGTATAGGTGGTGTCATTTTATACTGGAGGAGGAGTATCACTTATAAATATTTGATGAGAGAATTCCACCCACATTTTTTATGTTGATAGTGCACAAAATAATGGACCACTATTGAGGAAAGTGATTATAGAGTCTATATAAGGATATAAAATGGGTTTTTGACAAGTTTTTTAGGTCATTTAGTCCCTTAATGTTAACATTTAGTCTCTAATTATTCAAAATTTTGCCTTTACTGATGTGATTAATTTTCATCACATTTACTAATATTTTTTTTCACAAACTAATTTGACTTTATTATAAATTTTAAATTATTTTAATTACAACAATGCTATAAAATTTTCCAAATTCTAATAAATGAAGGGGCAGAAATTAATTTAAAAATAATCCCGCTATCGGGACGACACTACGAGTTTTAAAGTAAAAACGATCAATAGTTTTCAAAGATTTTGTATCCAATTAAAATGTGAAATTAGTTACAATGACCAACATTGGAATAATTGGTAAAAATATTATCTAACTAAACTATTAAAACAATTAAAATATAACTTATCCTTATAAATAAATTAGATGAAAAAGATGTTTTTAAATAAAATCCAGTAATTTTTATCTATTTATTAAAAGATGAAACCTTTCATAAAAATGAAAATATATATAAATTATAAACTAATTTTTTATGTTTTTATTCTAATTATGAATTATATTTTAACAAATTAAATTTATAAAAGTTCCAAAAATTGGATTTATAATTGGTTCACCATTAAAAGGATGTAAAAATACCTTAATAAAAGTATAGGTTTTTAAGCATAAAATTGTGTTTTTTCTTGTCTTACGTCTAAATATCAATTTTTTTTAATATATAGCATATTTAGTATATGAATATCACTGACCAATTTTAATTAATTTAATTTACTATGATAATATATCTTTGAGACTATTATGATATTTTTCTTTATATCAAATCTTTTTTCATAATCATTTATAATTAATTGGTATTCTATGAATTAAACTTGTATTTTTTGTAAACCACATATTTTAATAATTTAGTTAATAATATTTATATCCATTAACAGAATTTATAGGTTATATATAATTATAATAATAATTTTAATAATATATTATTGTTAGGCTACACTCGGTCTTGTGTGTTACATAAGCCATCGAGGAAGGTCAATCTTGCATGTAACATATGCCAACCTTGGGATTTCATGTAACATATACCATGTTGGGATTGTTCGTAACAAATCTAAAGTTGGTATTGCATGTAAAAGTTATTTTTTAATTAGTGAAGATCTATTTTTAGTGTTTCCTGAAGTGAAAAATATAAAAATATTAATCTAATTTGAAAAACAAAATTTCACCAACATCTTGGTTGCGAGTGAATATTGGACAGGGAGGAAAAGAATAAATATTTAAAGGGAGTGATTGAAGTCATAAATCACAATCAATTGAATGATAAAATAAATTATGAGGGCCTCAACGTTGTAAATCTGTGATGATTTAAAAGTCCATCGGCTCCACTAAAATTAAGGTATTAGGACAAGAATTTTTTTGATCACTTTCAGAATGTTGAGTAATTCTTGATAAATTTATATAAAAAATATTATTCATGAGTTTTGATTTTAAAATTTTCTAATACATCCATAAACTCATGGAATAAATTTCTAGAATTTAACATTGATACATAAAGCACTAAAATTCACTTTTACTTGATCTTAAGGCTAATAAAAGAATAAAAAAGTCAAACTTTTTTTCAATTCAAAATCATAGTGTATAAACCTAAAAATTAATAGTACTGGTTCATCATAAATATTTATTCTTTAAAAAAAATATAAATTATTCAGAACATCGCATAGGAAAATTGTAGGAATAAAACCCTTATCATCCTTAAATCATGGGTTCAAGAATGATGGCCTTGCCGGAATTGAATGGTTGTCACCCGACATACATGAAGTCCTTTTTTAAAACTACACTAATATAATATATAATATGGATATCCTCGAAATAAGGTTAATCATTGATTATCCTGTCAACTATGTTTTTCAACCCAAACATAGTGTACATATAATTCCTCTGAAGATTAACATAAACTATTCATGAACGGTTAACCTTATAACCCTTCTCAAAGTTGAAAAATAAAAACCATTAGAAAGAAATTCATAAAATCAGATTAATATTTATTCCTATGTATGTCACAATGTATCTCTTGTTTTTCACATTTCTAACATGTGAATACCATCATCATATATTCTCTTGAAAAATGGTAACAACCTAAATTACCATAAGTATTTTTAGAAAACATGCATGATTACTCATTCCAAAGAATATCAGATTTACTACTTAAATCCAGAATATTTATAAACTCCATTAGTGGTAGCATAAGCCACCTATAAAAAAGTCCTTACGTAGTTCCATGGTAATTAATACTATCCAATTTACTTATTTATATCCCACATATCTTTATCCATACAACAATATCTTATCATAAAGAACATGTTAAGGTTTACCATCCCTTAGTCCTAATATCATCCTGCCCTTAATTCACTTCACTAGTCCATCATAAACATGTAAATAGTGAGCGAAAAAATATATGTAGAACAATCCTTGTATATTTCATCCTTCATAACTTTTGAATCCAAACACATAAATACTTCAATTACTTCATCCTTAATCCATTAAAAATAATACATGTTTCCTTTCACATTTCATTTATAGTATCATCATCATCCACAATGTGACTATTACTCACACCACATTGCCGATTCTATTCAGGAACATTAATCGTGGTACATTACATTGAATATTGACCATTATATCCACACTTAAAACACATATCCTTCGATGATGACTTAGGGATTCCAAAATTACAATCAATTTCATTAACCGAACTCTTTATTTTTCCCTTGCTGTCACTTGCTTTGTGTCCTTATTTTCCACCTTTAAAACACATTCTTGTTCCTCTATGAAATTAACATAGGTGATTCATTCCATATTCTTAACTCAAATGAAATCAAATATCCTTTCCTCCCTGGTATCCATTACCTAAAATCTCAACAAACTCCTTCTTTACCTTCCTTGGTGAGTCTGAGAGTTGGTTAAAGTAAACAATGTTAATCTTGTTCCGTGAAAACTAATTTGGCCTTATCTTGAAATCTTTCACTATATTGATCATCCCACTTGAAATATTATCAAACAAATATTACATCACATTCAACATTAATCCACCTAAATTTTATTACTACTATTTACTAAAATTAGATGCATAGTGTGAGCATTACTTATCATAGCAAAAAACCACATTACCATGAAAATAATTACTTATTGGATTACTAAATCATGAAAACTTCCAAAATCTACGACACTATTGGGTTTATCCTAGATTATTCATAGCTAAAATATATCTAAATACTTTACAATGGTTCAGGAATATTTTGTTTATTCCCAAAGCATATCCCCAGAGAGTTTCAATCTAGGTGTCAAGTAAGGCCCATTTTCGTGTACCAGATTTCCCCGAGTCAAGACTGGAATATATTATTGGAGTTATTAGTCCTAGGTATATCTATTCCAGATCCCCATGAACTTGCAGTATCTAGAAATGGATTTATTTCTTGGAAACCATTAACTCTATCCTTTACCAAAATTTTAGTACATTTTCCTAAACATTAAACCATCCTTACACTTATCCTTAGAGAAATACGAAGCCATATACATAGAAATATATCGAGGGATCTCACTAAGGTTTTATCATCCTAGTTTCAAAGGGTAACTATACATTTTCTCTAATACCAACTATAGAGACCCTCACTTTTAAAACATTTACATTACATAACTTTTGCAGAATACATAATCTTTATAAAAATAGAATCCCAAAGACCATAGTTGGTTAGTGCATTTGGAAACATGGAAACATAAACATTGGTACATATGTGAGCTACATAATCTCCCACTAGGTTCTTCATTAATAGCACCATTCTTAGACATAAAAAACATAGTAAATATAATCATAACTTGGTGTAAAGGAAAAATAAAAGGGGTGATATCAAAATCTCAGTAATTGTAAATAAGGGATACATGTAAGAATAAACATGAGAATAAGGGTTTTAGAATGTGATCACAAAAATAAAATATCATACCCTTCATATCAAAGATCAAAACAGAGATCATTGCCTAAATATTGGTATTTTATAAGACATGAATCATAATGAAATAGAGAGCGTAAGACATGAAATCATAACTTAGGAATAAAACATGGAATTTGGGAAAATACATAAGCAAATAATGATTTCCATTGTATCCTATGAATTTCTAAGAATAACATCTTAATAGAATGGGTTCACTCCACATACCATCATAATAGTCATGGTTCACTTCCATGGCTATCATATTAGCATTTGTTCGCTCCTCATACCATATTAGTAGTCATGGTTCAATCCCATGGCCATCATAGTAGTCAAGGGTCACTCCCAATAACATCTTCGTTTATTTCATGAGATATAAAACATTACCCAATGCATTGGAGGGAGATATAGGTCCCACCCATCACATAATGGTATCATAAATACATGTTCTACAAGATCATAAATAAAAATATCATAATCCATGAAATGAAATGGGTATCATAATGATTTAAACATATCAAAACTTATGTACAAATTAATGGTTTCATAATCATTTCATCGAAATCATATCCTGTGAATGAGACACCGATTTCATATACATATTAATCATGAGGGAGAAATGGGTTTCATAAAAACCATGACATTAAGCATAACCCATTCATATAATTTTTAATAATTTAATCTATATATTTTCTTGTTTAATATCAATATATGTCATCATACATGAAAAATAATTTTGATATATCTTTGAAAAAACATTTATTGGAGAAAATATCCTTTCTCGTTTGAAAAATTCTTATTAATACATAAAACAATTTACAAATATTTTTCCTCTAAAATACCATGAAAACCTTTGAGGAATACATGAAATCATTTTCAAAACATGTTCTGTGAAAACATATAATATAAGATTCAAAACATTTTTAAAACATTTTTCTTTGAAAACACATTGAAAACATATAAAAATATCTTGAAAACATTTTTAAAATCATATTACTTGAAAACTTATAAAACATGATTTATTAAATTTTTAAAACCATTTTATTTGAAAATATATTTTAATTTTTTTTCTTTAATATTAAAATTTTAAAAGTGAAAAGGTATCTTTGATGAAATGATGGCAGGTAAATCCGTACATGTTGTACATGGTCAAAAGAACATTTTTTTTTCATGGTAAAAGTGATAGGAAAGTTCCTTTTTTGTAAAGGTAAAAGGATATTACCATGAATATATTGTTAAAAACATGGGTAAATTTTTTATTTTAAAGCATATAGGATAATTTTATAATATTCTTGGAATCCCTTTTTAGAAAACATAGATTTCTGACCGAAGAAAGGGTAAAGTTGAGCTTTCCTAAAAACACTTTCTTCACTATCTTATGTACTAAAGAGTAGAATAATGTACCAATACATGATTATGTAATTAAATAACGTGGTAGAAGGAAATTCATGAATATTCATTAAATATGGATAATAATATTTCCTCAAAAGAAGCATGAACCAAAAAAAATGTCTTAAAGCAATGAGATTGTCTCAATAAACTCTTAAAATTAGTATCTTGTGTTTATACACTCCATGTAAGGAAATTAAATTTCATGAATCATATAATATCATAAAAATATTTTTATTAATTATATTTTATAAAAAATGGAAACATATTCATCTCAAAAAAGAGTTTAGGTTCATAACAAAACATTAGTCTCGAAGAAGGAAAATTGAGACCAAACATTTTACTGATTTGGAAACTTTTGAAAGTTAAACCCCATGAAATAAGGGCCATAAAATGGAAATTTTAATATCGATAAATTGTATTTTAATATACATATAATATAATAATGGGATTTATGCATACAAAAAATGGAAATATTGGAGAACATTACATGTATCTCACGGAAAATAAAAATAAGATGAAATCCACTTACGCAGTGTCTTGACACTCTCCATACTCGTAAAAGATTTTAGTGTAATAAATAAAGGTTTATTATTAGTATTTTAAAGATGAATATTATCATATTTGTTAACATATATGTTTTGATTATTAACTTATATTTCCCTCTTGTTAACGATCCTATGTTAAGGTTTCACTTTGGGTAATATTTTCTTTGTTCTTTGTATGTGTCTTAATTTATTATATCATTGGTACTTATAAATATATCATGATTATAGAATTTATTAAATGATATAAATATAATTTCTATACATTATATTTATATTATAATAATTTATAGAATAAATAAGTATGAAATGGAATACCCCTTTAATAGAGACTATACGCCATAAGTATGCATGAGCGTTGTTTTCGTCTTTATTATCGTTCTGTAAGAAAGTAAATGACACATATATATATTTTTATCAATAATACAGTTGAATAAATATATATTATATATTATATATGATCATTATATCTATCCTTAATACATTCCATGGGGTGTGTGAACAAATAACCTCCCTTTGAGGGGGTGGTAGTCCACACTTCCACAAACGAGATTATCATATTAACACAAAATAGGAAGTAAAGAGATGTGTGTTTTGAAGAGAGAATTCCACCCATGTTTTCATGTTTAGAGTAGATCCAATAATGTATGAATCCATGTAAAATTGATTATAGGGTCTAAATATGGACATAAATTGTGTTTTTACATGTTTCTATGTTGTTTGAGACCTTAATTTTAAGTTTTAGTCCCTAATTAAGCATAATTTGTCCTTAATTGTTGTGATTAATTTTAATAACTTTTAATAATATTTTCTCTCAAAAAATGACCTTATTAGAAATTTTAAATTAATCTTATTCCAAATTTTTGATCAATTTTTACAAATTATAATTACAAAATTTTCATAAATTAATTTAATTATAATCCCACAGTCGGGATGATAATGTGTGTTTTCAAAGTACAATTGATCAAAATATGGCTTTGTTTTTATATAAAATTGCAAAGTTAAATTTGTTAAAGTGATCTAAATTGAATTAAATGGTTAGAATATTATCTAAATAAACTATTAAACCAATTAAAAATATAATTTATCCTTATAAATAAATGTGATGAAAATGCAATTTTGAAATAAAGTCCATTATTTTAACTATTCATTGAAAGATGAAACCATCCATAAAATTACTAAAAATTTACCCTAACATAATTTTTATTTTTATATTAAAAATAAAAAGTTTTTTTTGTGAAATTAAATCTATAGAATTTACAAAAATTGGATTTATAATGGGTTCACCATTAAAATGTTGTAAAAATGCCTTAATAAAAAATATTGGTTTTTTGAGAATGAAATTTGTTTTGTTCTTATCTTACGTATAAATATAAAAAAAATTTGATTAAAAATATAAAACATGTATTATATGAATATATCTTACCAATTTTAATTAATTTAATTTACCATGTTCAAATTGCTTTGTGACTATAATGATATTTTCCTTTATATTCAATTGATTTTCATATTTATTTATATTTAATTGCTAACCTATGAATTCATCTTGTATTTTTGTAAACAAAATATTTTAAAATTTCATTCAATTCAATTCATATCTATCATTGAAATTTCTATGTTATATCTCATCATAATAATATTTTTAATAATATTTTTTAGTTTAGTTACACTCGGTCTTGCGTGTTACAAAAGCCATCGGGGAAGGTCAATCATGCATGTAAGATACACTATCATTATTGTTCCATGTAACATTTTCCAATTTGGGATTTTGTGTAAAAAATTCCAATTTTGGATTACATGTAACATATTCCACATTTTGATTTCATGTAAAATTAATGGTTTACTTAGTAAAATGCTATTTTCAGTGTTGTGTCAAGTGAAAAATCTAAAAACATTAAATTAATTTGAAAGAAAATTCACCAAAATATCATGTTGTTACACTATTGTTGGGTATGGAATGAGTTCCCAATGTACTAATATACTGGATCCCTCCTAGTTTGTAGTAAATGGGTCCTCTATACACTATCCGAATGGAACCCTCATGTGGTATCAGAGTATGGGTCCTTGACCACTAGAGTGACACCCTCACACCAGGTACGGTATGGGTCCTTTAACATCAGAGTGGCACACTCCTACTGAGATAAGGAATGGGTCCTCTACCATGACCCTCCTTCTATATAGGAAATGGTTCCTCTATCTATAATCCCAGTGGCTCCATATTGGGGTATCAGTGTATGGGTCCTCGACCACTTGAGTGGCACCCTCATTCTAGGTAGGGTATGGGCCCTCTATATACTATTGAGTGGGACCCCCTGGTGTACCTAGGAATATATCCAATACCTGAAGATTGTTTCCCATTGACTATGTGGAACAGTATCTAAGTGTTGATTGAATTATATTGTGGGTGTTTCTTTGTAAAGAGACTTGAGATGTTGGGAATCCTTCATAGACCTCTTGGTACTGATGAAACTATTTCTTGTTCTAGGATATGAGATAGTGATACCATTTCTCTCTCATTTGGGTTTCTTCATTTGAGAATATATATATATATATATCCATGTTGTTGGATGTTGTTACTCTATTAATATTGATTGAGCTATATATTCCTACCATGGATCTTATTTCTCACCCATCATTTTTTGGGGCATCCTAATAGGTATATATATACTCACTCCTATATATGACATTCCAACATGTTTCTTTTCTTATGTAGAATATGGATAGTTCAATGGTGAATATCAATGTTCTTAGGTATACATAGTATATTGGACTATATATGGTGGTTGGGTAATGGAGTTTTGGAGCTTTGGTTTGTTATCACTTTACCTTTCTAGTTTTTACAGTTTTGGATATCTTTTTGGATGGGCTGGTATTTTTCCTATTTTTACTTTTTTTTAAACTATTATTCTACTTTACTCCCTAGAGTTTTTACGTGCATGTTCTATCCTCTATAAGTAGCATCTTTTATTATGATTCAACTTCCCTTATACATGAACATGGTCTGGTGTGTGTACTGATATATTATGAAAATAACTCTCATAATAGTTATGCATTTCAAATCTTGTAACCCACCCATAGCCTATAGAGTTGGGATTGGGAATGTTACAACTCGAGACCTATTGGGTTAGGTTTTGACATCTCCGCTGTTGGGTTACTGGGCTATATTAACCTCCAGCCACATGCTATCCAACAACTTTGGTGGCACACTAATGAAATTGTTATGATCACCACCGATCGGTGGCCTAACTATAGTCGGTTGGTGGGACATTTTTTAGGGAATATTTACTATTACACCCCATTAGTTTTTTGGTGTAACTCCCCCTCTTCCCATTTGGGTTATATTAACCATCAAGTTAGGATCTCCTTCCCCCATGGTTTTACTTTAATTTAAGCTTTCAGGATGTGTTCATTGCATCCTTTTGAGGTCTGTATCTCTATATGGGGATATTAAATCCTTTCATACACCTCTTTTTATAATATTAACATTCATTAGCTAGGTGTTTGATGTTGATTCCACAGGGTTATATTTCAATCACTCAAACATGATAGGGATTATCTTTTTCCTAATAAGGGCACACACTATAATGTCTTCTGCATACAATGACACATTGTAATGGTGAAGGTACATCATGCCATTGTTTTTTCAATGTGGTATCATTAATTTAAATTAATTCAATGATGTAATTGTTGTTTTAGGTTATTTAATTCACCTAGGATAGTGAAATATGTTTGGAATGAACCTTTTGTGTGTGTTTGGTTGTGGTTGTGTGTAATGAGACCACTCATTAGGTGTTTAATTGATCATGTGAATATCATAAATGTATAATGAAAATAAGAATTGTTAAATTTAATATTTGTTTCTTAAAATGAACTACATGGGATGTTATGGATTGGTATAGATGCTTAAATAATGGCTTGGACCTAGATGAGTCATTTTTAGGGTTAGTAGAATAATTTAGACTATGGTTTAAAGTGGGAGGAAGATTTTAAAGAGGTATTTGATCGTTTTTACATAGTCTATGGTTTATTATTTACATAGAATCATTGTAATGTTTCATTTAAACCTTAGGTGATCCACTATAAAGTTAAATAAATTGTTAATTGATTATATTAAATTGTTTAAATATGTTATTAACTAAAATTTTGATCTAATTAAGTTATGATTCATATATCTAGACTGTAGATGGTTTCTAGGGACACTTTGAACTCTAGGACACTAGATCAAACCCTCATCCACTGATGTTCATGGGTTTTAGTGATTACATGAGCCTTTTACATTCAATACCCTATAAAGGTATAATTAGTATTAGTTGGATATAGTGGCCCTTATTTCGTAGCATTTATCCTTCTCCACATAGAGGTGTTCCTTGACCTAATTGGAGTGACCTGTATATTTCATGGGAGTAACCATGAGATACCTCAGAGTTGGTGTCTCATTGGGATAGGTTGGGAGAGTGGAGTTCCCTAGTTCAACCAAAAAATTAAGGTAGGCAATGAGCCATCTCAAGTGTGTTTTCCTATAGGGGTTTCCCTTTTCAAACTATGAGATAGCATGATGATTGAGATAGGTTTGGGGAATGTGATACCCCCAATTAATGGGTTTTGATCTTATGAATGAGTTAGATTAAGAATATAACTGTGCAGGTTACCTCTATTATGACATGACTGGAGGGACCCAAGTAGAATGTCATATTGTGTGGTGACCTGGAGAACCCAGTGTGGGGTGCCTTTTATATTACATGGTTTTTTGGACCCTAGTAGGTTCCCAAAATATATTATTACTCAATAAAGGTGTATTGATGATCAATATTGACACATAAAAACCTAAATTTATGTTTTGGGCTTATTTGGTTATATAGAGTTGGGTCATCCATCTTGGAGTCTGACCATGGTTGCATTATGGGTTAGTCAGATGACCACCCTTGTCTGAGATCTGTTTCCATTTAGATGTTGATGATCAATATTATATACTCTTTTTATTTAGTTTTATTATTAAATATAAAATACCCATGGGGAGGTGTTTATATGTATTGATACGAAAACACCCTTTATGGGTGGTCATGAAAAATCCCTACATGGTGGTTGTGACACTAAAGAAAGCTCCATGAGTAGGGAGGTATGCGATACTATTGGTTGGGAAATCATTGATTTTGAACTAGAATTTTTTTGGGTATTGGATGCGGTTCCTTCTACATGATGTGTATTGGTGGCTTGTGGGGTCTTCATTGGGTGTGGAGAGCCATCCAAAATGTCAACTCTTAGAACTCATAAGCTAATGTGGATTATGATGGTGCATTCCTTAGGCTGTGATACTAAGATGGAGTATTCCCCAAGTTATGATATAGTATATTGGGTTGACTATATCCCCAAGGTTATTATCACTTTATACCTTGGAAAAAGGCTCATCAACCGTTATATGGGTTGGAACGATCATCAAAAAATGCATAGTGATGTGATAACACTGGTTGAAGTAGTTGTGGTTGATTAGCATCTTGGAACTAAGGATCGATGGTGGAATATGTTTTTTTTACTTATTTATAGTATTTTATTTATTTTTATGAGAATTTAACAAGAATATAGGACTAAATTATCAATAATTCCATGATGACATTGATGGTTTCCTGATGATTTTTGTAATCACACTCAGCTTAATCTTCCATGATAGATGGGTTTCCAAGAAGACTCTCTCTATTTGTATACCCATAGTGGGATAATTTCTAGTATTTGATGATCGATATAGATTATCGCATATGGGATTTAGTGTTTGGGGTTTGGTGAGGTGTGGTGATTATAGTAGGGCCTCCTATACTTTTATTTCAATATATATTTACTCATTACTTTTTATACTCTATATATAACCTTTATAGTGATTGGTCAGACTTTTATGCTTGTATGACTATATATCACTCCATTATATAATGTTTACTAAATTTATAATATCTTCATACTTTGGTTTTTGTGGATTTTTTAAATTGTTTTGTTATATTGTTTTTTATTGTGTACTCTGATAAATGGGGTATAGTCTCCAAGTTATACAACCATATACCCCACTACTAGTTGGATACCTATGGAATATGTAGAGGCATTCTTGAGGTCATATAGAACTATTTGTCTATATACTATTCATATTAAGCTGGTTTTAGATGTTATAATGTCGTATGAGAGGTTATTTTTATTTTTATTAATTTTTCATATATAGTATATTGACGACATAAGAATGTGTCCAAGAATGTGATAGATATTGGACTTTTGTATCATGAAAAAATTTCAAACTATGTATTTTAGGTAAATAGGAACTTGGGATTGATGTTATGGATTTTTTATAATATATTTGAATGATTTCACCCCATGTTACACACATGATTATTGGATTTGGTATTTGTTTTTTATATGGGATTTTATCTCTTGTCTCAGTGGAAAGATGTGCCTATTCATACATGATTCCTCGAACATATAATTCACATGAAATATATAGTCATGTTATTATGATCACTGATGATTGAGGTACAACTACTTAAAATATAAAAAACAACTAACCTAAATTTTTTTAATATATGTTCATCGTGAGATTCCACTCAGATGTACCACCGTGTATAGGTATTTCCTTATTATGACATGTCATTAGGATATATTATGTGATGTATATTGATGATAATGATAATGATGATGTAATAACATTATACTAGGAGGTGTAGTGAACATAGTAGGCTGGAAAGGGGAATTATATGCCTTAGTGATATACACCATGGAGTTGTTTTATCTCTAGGTTTGGTTTCTCAAAGTGTTAGTAATAACCTATATAGTTTTTTCCTATATAGCTTGGAATGACATCTTATTTAACCACTATTGTGACTATTATTCATTTTATATGGATCACTATAGGTTGATTAATTTTTTATGTGTATGCATGTGTGATTATTGTGGGGATCTAATATGCATTGTTGTTTATGAGAGTTGGTTCCCCAGTTGGTAGTTCAGTTACATTTGATGTTGTTATGTTTATGAGACTCATTAGTGGGTGGTTGGGACTGATGGATTACTTGTTTTTTCTTAGACAGTAGAGTGGGTGACATCCATTGAGATGTGATATTCTATATAACTTGAACTAGGGAATATGTGAGAGACACAATGACCAAAATGACATACTCAATATTTTAGAGATAATGAGAGAAGTGATACTTGATGGTATACTGGGATAGGGGTTGGTCCATATTTATGTTTTTATTATATATGTGAAGAACATGTAGGTTACTTGGGAGATGGGACTAGAGTAAATGTAGTGTTACCTAGTATATGGTATAATAATGGATATTCCTAGGAATGTCCATTATTGATGAGCATCACGAGTCATAGTGGGTTAATGTCAAGGTTGTTTTTTAAGGGAAGGATAGATGAGTACCTTACCCTACTGATTTTTTGTACGCTTATAATATTAAAATGTGAGTGGATTATTTTTGTTTTGGAATACTTTTGGGTGATGGGTGAGTCTATGTTAGACCATGGAACTAGTGAATTATTGATTTGGAATATGTGTGTGGTTGGAACTTTAGATTGATGTGACTGATATGCATGAGTAACATGGTCAACGATTTAGCCATGTGATCCAAGTCTAATGTGATTTGACTAGTTGATCATGATTAAGTTATTATACCTAAATGTTACTGAATCATATTTTTGATATGAATAGTTGGGATCAGGATGTCTGCACTAGTAATCTTGGTGCTTTCTGAATTATAGATCTGTTACCTGCCATGTGAGTACTGAGGGATGATTTACCTAATTTGGATTTATTGGTATAGTTTCTTAGTGTTTTTCATGAGTAGTTGAAATGTTCCTCCATAGCAGAGGATAAATTTTAATTGGATAGGGGTGTGGTGACATGGATAATATTGGATATTGGTTATGTTCAGGTATTTAAAGGACAATGAGTGTGGCTCGGGAGTAGTGAAAATTGTGAGAAATTTGGATCCTTTGGGAATTTTCCTCAAGGATTGATTTGAAAGATTCCATATGGTATGAATTAAATCATAGGAAATTTTCATGGGTGGTTCTCACATCAAGTAAACTTAAACAACTTTTGAGGTTTTCATTCATGTGGGTTGGGAGAAGGAATTAAATTACTGTTTCTTATAAGTTTCCAGTAATGAGCAAGCTTATCCACATCAATAATTATTTTTAGAGATGGATTTTGCATGGGTATCATTGATTAGGAAGTTAATATAGATATGTTATGATAAGGAAACTATAATGTTGGGGTGAAAACCATTTGTGATGGGTGATATGATCATAATGTGGCTTAGGTCATCATTTTATGAGACACGCCATTTGGCAGTCATGATGAAAATTTGCATGCTTGTTAGTAAATGGATTTGAATTAATTTTTTATCTCTCAATAAATGATAGATATAACCTTTGGTATGATTCTCGATGTAGTATGAGAATCATCTTCATGCTCAAGATGAGTTTTGGTGATCCAAACATGGTCATATCAATATAACATTTTTTGTTATGGTATTATTTGTGATGATAGTGTTTCCATATAGTTGAGTGTACAAATAAGGTTTATCACTAGAAAATGGGTATACATTAGGGGTTTCATTTGAATGATCATAAGATTCATGCCATGATTTTTTTTTATTTGATATTTTAAAAGTGTGTTGGAAGTTGATATCAAGAACCATTGAGATATGCTGTCCTGAGGATCTCTGACCATTGATTTTACATGTAATGGGATACTGTGGGACAAAACTACATCATGTGTGTTGATTTGGATAAAATGGATACATTCAGGAGATGTCACGGTCTTTTCAATGAAAATGTAATGTGATTGTTTTGTTCTTGTATGGAGGAGGCACATCCATTTTTCATTGGAAATGTACAACGAGAGTTGGTACTGGCATTTGAACGATTATCTCATATGTGTTGATGTGTGGTGTAAAGACATAAACTATTATGAATGAAATTTTTTACTTTCTTATAATTATTTTATATTCCATAAAACATGTATATATCCTATAGAATCTAATAAAAAATTAATCTCATAAGATATGAATGAAATAACTTGTGTTCATAGAAATTAAATAACCTATACAGATGGAATAATAAACATTCTATTGGAATATTTATATGACCATTAGGAATATTAATCCAACTAATAGAAAAGAAACCTCACCTATGAAATTATAATATGAATTATGCATCTTTTAAATGGAATTTTTTTATAATTATATCATTTTTTAAGTAATAAATGTTTTAAAAATGATAAATTAAGTGTTAATATTTTTTCAAAACATAAATTCTTATTGAAATTTTTATAATTAACATAAAAATTTAAAAGAAAAATTTATTTTAATAAAATAAATTCATAAATTTATATTTTTTTGTTTTAAAATTTTAAGATAATTTTATGAGACATTTTTTATTTTTCAATGTGTCATAAAATCAGTTACAATATTAAAACTGGAATTTTTATAATAAATGATGATTTTACTTAGCAATTAAAATTCTAATATTTAGAAAATTATATCCATAAAATTGATAAATTTTGTATTCTAAATTTAAAAAAATTTATTTGGTGAATTTTTCAGATTTTCATAAAATATGTGATTTTTTGGTGAATAGTGAAATACAGTAATTTATGGTATTTATCATTATAAGTTAAATACATGATTTTTTGAGTCATTAAAGATGTATTAATCCATTATTTTTAAATCACATTCACTATTTACTATACATAGTGACAATAATCAATACTATTGATAGTCTTGTGCCAAAATAATAAAATAATAAAAAAGTAATCATTAAACACCCATCTCCTCCCCAATAAATACCACCCCTCTCCACCTCATATACTCAGACATTTTAAGCCATTAATATTGGAAAAAATCTTCTCATTTCCATTCTAAACAAATTTCTCTATTTCTAATAGCTTCTGTTATAAAAAAAAATACAAAAACCAAGTTCCTTAAAGAGGTTCTCAAGGAAAATATATTCAAGAGGTAAAATCCTTGGTCTTTCTCTTTTATTTTATTTTATTTTCTTATCCTATTCTCATTTTCCCTATCCAAAGAGTAATGATAACTCTAGAATCATATATATATACTATAATTTTAATGTTTTAAAGGAATATCCATCATCACACCTCTTCTCTAATCCTTTTATTCTAAAAATGAAAACGTCATTCGTGATGTGTCTATTCACCACTTTCGTGGATGATGAGATTTCATTTCCAATTATATCCTTCATGGATAGTACTAAAACCATTGTTGTGATTAAAAAATATTTTCATGTAAATTTTATAATTTTTTTTAATTATTAGGAACTAATTTTAAATCATAATATTAAATAAATTGAAATTATTTCGTGATGAATAGAAAGAAACCAAATAAAACTAAAAAATTATCATTAAAATTTTATCTAATGAATAAAATTCATATAAAAAATGATATATAATGGAATTTACAGTTGTTTATGTTTATTAATAACAAATAATTTCAATTCTGGGAAATTATTATCATTTTACATGAACTTCCATGCTTTTATACAAGTGAACTAATCACGAAAACCAAGAAAACAAACACTCTTATAAAGATTAAGTTGAACTCTATAACTCATATAAATGGCCACAATATATCATAATATAATTATAATAAATAAAATAAATGTATAAGAGGTTATTTATTTCTTAATTAATGAATCTAATTTGATTATCCATGTTATCAAGTGCAAGCGAATAAATCATTAAGACATAAGTTAAGGGGATTCTCCAACCCAACTCCATTTTTTGGGTTATACGTATTTCATGCCAAATTTCAGAAAGGAATATCATTTAATATTCCTTAAATATAATTTCATTTTTATTATCTTATATTTTTAAGGATATACGTATTTCCAAATTGTATTTATGACCAGTATGAACATTTTCAAAAAGAACTATTATTTCCAAAACATAGATTGATTCCTCTTGAGATGTTTCTTAATAACTCAAGAGTGATGATTTAAATATCAAATATTATTTCACATACTTCATTTTGGTACCCCATGTTTACTCATGAAATCATAATTGATGAATTCCTTATGAAATCAATTCCATTCCATTGTGTATTTTATGACTATGATTGTTATACATTCTATGTGACATGAATGATTATATAAATGTTATGATGTAATGGATGATACTAGAATTATATATCCCTACAATACATTAGGTAATGTGATGTATCTCATGAGGTAATGTTCAATTTGTGTAAAAATAATTCTATATATTTTCACAATTACGATGTTATGATTAGGAACATATGATACACATGAACATGATGCTAGCCTTGTTCTCATCTTTTTGAGGTATTTTACCACTAAGACATG
This sequence comes from Viscum album, assembly GCA_963277665.1. Classification (NCBI taxonomy): domain Eukaryota; kingdom Viridiplantae; phylum Streptophyta; class Magnoliopsida; order Santalales; family Viscaceae; genus Viscum; species Viscum album. The sequence continues at coordinate 900,321,847 of OY728120.1, forward strand.
TTGTTTTATTTTTAATAATTGACACATTCCATTCCATTTTCTAATACTTCTTATTATAATTATGATGGTGACCATGTGCTTATATAATGATGATAATGATTATAATCACCGATTTGATATTGATTCGTGTCCCTATCTATCATCTAACTAGGATTTAATCTCATCCCTTTATTTGATGTATATACTTTGGAAATTACATGTAATAAGGATAAAAAACCATTAAAAAGATAGAGGAATGTTTTAAATAAATATTTTATGTTTTATTTCTGAAAATTTATGTATGATCCTATTTTTTCCAAGACACTAAACCTTTGGATCATGGTTTTGTCACTTTATTATGTTGTTTATCATAAAAATGATGTAATAGTTATGTAAGAAAAATTAGGGTCATTATATGTTTTGTGTTAGGAACAACATTGATCACATTATCACAGCAATAATAATGTGTTTTAGTAAGAAATTTGAATGGTGGATTGAGGTCATTTAGTCTTCTTCTAGGGATAAATGTAGGTCAAGGTTAATAGTTTGATGACAACATAGAAATATTGGGGATTAGAAGAATTATACTAGAGAGATTGTAATACCCTATATATGTATGGGTGTTTAACAATTAGTAAAAATTTTAATTTATGATTTAGTAGAGGGTGTTAGATTTTAAACCGATGTTCAAATTGGATTTATAAATGTTTTAACCTCTAAAATTTGTGATTTTTGGACATAGAACAAGGTTTGGTTGGCATTAGGAATTATCAGGGGAGAAATGTATAAAGGATCAGTGGTTGGGATATAGAATTCTATAGCCACTGGCCTACCATTCGCCCCAAAATGGATGTCCCATGGGACCTTTTTTGAGGTAGTATAATTTTTCCCTTTTGGGTTCTAGGGTGCACCCACCCTCCTCTTCCATGTTGAGTCTTATGAGGCCAGTCGACCAGGAATCCATCCCAAATTACAGTTGATTTAATTTTATCCACCAAGTGGTGTTTTTGATGCCTTTTAAGGAATGTATCTCCCTAAGATGATCTATAATCCTTTCTTGATCCTCTCATTTTGATCTTATATTTCTCTAAAAATTGATTTGATATCGATTCCATTATATCATTGTGGAATTTTCCAGGCATTATGGGGATTCTACTATACCTTGAAATATGATAACCCGTAACGCCATCTTCAAGCAATGACTCATCATACAGGTGAAGGTACAACAAAACATGAACTTCACATTGGGTTTTCAATAAATTAAAATAATTTAATGATTTAATTGGTTTTTAGGGTAGATAATTCTACTAGGATAGTGTTGGGGGAAAGGAATGGTCCTTCTATGTGTGTTTGGTTGTGGTTGGGTGTAACAAGACCCTATGATATGTTTTTTTATTATTATAAAAAATATATAAATTTAAAATTAAATTATAAATTGTAAAATTATATATGTATTGGTTATAATCAATTATTCACGATGATTCATTTTTGGATAGATGCTCAGGTGTTGGATCGGGCATTGATAAAGTATGGTCGAGCCTTAGTAACAACTATTAGGCTATGGTTTAATGTTGGAAATTTTTTTAATGAGGTATGTGGTCTTCAGTGTATTCCCTATGGTTTATTGTATTCTTATTATTATTTGGTATACAGTATCTCCACCTTAGGAGATGAAACATATTATTTAATAAATTATTATTTAATAATTTTGAATTGTTTATTTATATTATTAACTAAACCATTGAACTAATTTTATCAAGATGCAAATATATGGACAAAAAAAGGTTTATAGGGAAATTTGGGACCCTATTACACTAAATTAGTAACTTTACCATAAATTATTGTGGGTTTAAGTAAGTTCATGATGTCTTATATCCTTAAAACCCCTTGAGTTGTGTGACCAGACATAGTATAATAAAGAGGTTGTCAGGTAGGATCCTTTAACCACTTTCATATAGAGGTGTAGCTTGAATTTTTTTGAATATCTTGATTAGGCTATGTGATAAACTTTGAGACAACTTATATCCATTACCATGTTGAGTCGGGTTGGGTGAGTGGAATTCATTAGTAAAACATAAGTAATCTAATGGTCCATGAGCCATCTCTAGTGTGTTCACCTATATGGGTTTCTTTATTAGACCAATGTTACTGTAAGTGGTTTGATATTGGGTAAGGTAATATGAAACCAACAAGGGATGGTTTTTAAACCTAGGTGTTAGTTGGATTAAAAAAGTACCCAAAGAGGGTACCTTTTTATTAAATGACTTGTAAAGACCCAGATTTTCAATGTAATTTTTTTAATTATATGGAATTATTATGAGTCTGTGAAAATTGAGGGCGCGTGATACCGAGGCCAGGTGTGCCAGGAATAAATTTCTGATTTTTTTAAGCTACGTTCAGTAAACGCGTGAGCGATGTTTTCTTACTTTTGAATTGGTGATCGGATTAAAAATCCAAGGGCACTATTGAATCCGCATCGCTGAGATTATCTTAAAGGATACTTCAATTTGACCGTAGTAGGTCTGGAGAAAAAGATAGACTTTTTGACTTTTAAAAGAATAATAAAAATAACTTAGTTAATTTGTATTTTTCGTTATTTTACTCTAACAGACAAGCGGAAATACGATACCAGCAACGTTTCAAGACAATAAATGGCTTCAACTTTCAATCATATGTAATAGATTTGTTGGTGAATTAGGATGGTTCCTAATTAATGAGACCCCATTAATTACCAACTTTGTTACTTACCCTCCCATCTCACATTTATATGGAGCTTGGAGAGAGGTGTTCACACTGCTTCACCAAGCATCAAAGTGCTGGTAATGTGATGAGAAGAAAAAACCTTAGAGGGTGGAGCTAGTTCTGACAAGTAGTGAAAAGTGACACCAAAACCCCAAACCAAAGATCGATGATTTAGTAATGTCATTGGAGGCTAGTTGCGGAGGATAGAGAACACCGACCCACTTTCTCAACCGCGGGCATTTCTCTATTATTCTTGGGGTAGGGTTTAATCTTGATTTGTTTTTCAAGAGTTATTTGAATCCTTCCTACCTGCTTACTATCAACCTAAAGTGGAGGGTGTGAGCCAAACGAACAAGGTCGGGTCCCTCTACCTTTTTGTTGAAAGTTGTTGCATTCTTTGATAGCTTTGCCTTCAGGTTGGACAAGTCCTGGTGCAACAAATAATAGTGGCGGCCAGCACCGGCCGGCCATGGAGGAGGTGTGGAATGATGTCGTGTGACACTGGTGAGCATGGGGCCATGGCCGAAGCCATAACAGATGAAGGTAGCGGCCAACACATCGGCCGACTGTGAGGAAGGAGGTGGCGCACCCACGCTGCCGGAGGAACCAACCGTGGCTCGTCAGCTGTGGTAGGAGGAGGAGGCGGCGGGCACACAGGCTGGTCTCAAATGAGGAGGGCGGTGTGACCAGCAAGCCACCAGAGGATGCAGGCCACGACTCGTCAACCATGGCAGCAGGACCCACAGTGGGTCCCAGGTTACTTGGCATCACCCTTAGGCGTGCTGCTTTGGTTTACAAATATAGGGGGATCACTCCCCTCTCATACCAGCCTAAGAGAACCCTGCTCCAGCAAGCTGTGCTCTGCCACAGGCCAGGCCACACGAGCCCAGTTGGCCGCGCTTCGCCGCATGCCGGGCCACGAGCGCCCAGCCGCCCGCGCTCTACTACGGGTCGGGCCGCGCGTGCCCGGCAGGCCGCCCCTTTGTGGGCCGGGCCGCACCCCTATCTACCGCGACCCTACAGGTCGGGCCCGTCGCGACCTAGCCCAGTGGGGTCAAACCCAAACTGAGTCGGGCGACCCGAACCGTGTTGGGTCGGCCCAGACCGGGTCGAGCCGGGTTGGTCTGACCGGGTTGTACCGGACCCAGGCCCAACCGGAACCAAAAAATCTTAAAGTGCCATATCATAAGAAACCGATTTTCATTTGATGAACCCTATGTGGCACATGAATCCTTGGATCAAGAAGTTCCTTTTGGTATACTCCACTTGAGTTTTGGATATAGTTGGAGTATCACTGGGTTGGATCGAAACTGAATCCAACTGGCCCCCAGAACTAAAACACTTAAAACTCACTAACCGGGTGTCTGATTGATGCATTGTCTGTTGTTTTAGAACCCTTAAAACATGACAGAACTTTGGGTTAATTCTTTTTGGAGCTTAGTGGTGGTCTAGGTAAGACCGATATCTTGAGGGGAATATTTTACAAAACTCGAGTGCACCGGGTGCGAGGAATCCTATGGCAGGATGTAACATGAATGAAGGACATCGATCCTGTGTGGGTCAGCATCTATCAATCCTGTGTGGGTTGGGTTCTATCAGATATTATGTGGGTCAACACTCAGAGATCCTATGTGGGTCTGTGCATACAAATCATGTGTGGGTTAGATACTATGTGGGTCAGTAGGGGTTAGTACCTATCCATCCTGCGTGGGTCAGCAGCAGTGCCTCTTATTAGAATAAGATGATCTAGCTTACGACTAATCATATGTACTTCTGTACTTATGTTATTCCTAATTTTTAGTTGTTTCTTCATACCTTATTGATGTTTTCTTAGTGGTGTTACCTATGTGGTACTTATACCTATGTGGTACTTCTATCTTTGTGGTGTTACCTATGTGGTATAACTATCTTTGTGGTGTTACCAATGTTGTACTTCTACCATTGTGGTGATGTCTCTGTGGTGTTACCTATTTGGTACTTCTATCTTAGGGGTGTAACCAGTGTGGTATGTCTACATTCGTGGAGTTACCTTTGTGGTATTCTTACCTCATGTGTGAGATGAGCATATCCTCATAACATAGGTATATGTGTGGGAAAATACCTAAGTAGAGTTGAAGTCTTTTTTGTGGTTTTTCCTTCATGGAACTCTTGGAGACCTACGAGGGTCTCAGAGTCTCTACTGAGTATTGTTATACTCCCCCTGCACAGGATACACCCACACATTGTTGTCTCTTGTGCATATGATAGACAACATTGATCATGGCTGAGGGAGCTAGGACTGGACGGTACTCAGAGGTGGACCATTTGGCATGACGTGACGCAGGGACTACAGATCACGAGATGTACCTACCCATCAGGTAGGATCCTTAGTGGGCGATCCCGGAGATATTTTTCACTTTTTAGTTGTATTTTTTACTTTCCAGTTCTACTTCTACTTTTAATTTGGGCTTGTATTCCAAACTCTTTAATTTCATAACACTTTTACAATAGTAGTTTACATCGTGGTTGCTTCTTATTGTGCTCTTGGATTGTGTGTCTGTACCGGTTAAAAAGACACTGCTTTCCCATTTTAGGGATATGCCTTTCTGGTGCTAGTTTCCAGCCCTTGGGATGTAGAATGCGGGCTTGGGGTAGTCACAACACGGGCCCCGAGCGACGGGTTGTGACATCACTATAGGGACCCAAGTAGAGAGTTCTATTATGTGGTGACATAGAGAAACCTATATGGGATTTATTTTTCATATCATGGTTTTGGGGACCCTATTGGGATTTAAAAATATATGATAACCAATGAAAGGAGTAGTATTGGTAAAAAGGTTTCACTTTAAAAACTAGATCAATATTTTGGGAATGTTTAGGTATGGTATGTCGGGTTTCATAGCTTGGAGTCTGACCATGGATTCAAAATTTGTTAGAAGGTTGGCCACCAATGTCTAAGATATATTTTAATTTATATACTGACACTCCATATGGTATGAAATCTATACATCAGTATTTAAAAGTAAAAACACCCATTGGGTGGTTTTTATATGGTTTGAGAAGAAAATAACCTTATGGGTGATCACGAAAACCCTCTATGATGAGGCTATGGTACTAAAAAAACTCCATGAGTCAAGAGAACTATGAAACTACTGGTGTGGATACCATTTACAGAGATATGGGACTTTTTGCGTAGAGTATTATGGTCCAACCACATGCTAGCTATTAGGTGGTTATGGGGGTCTTCGATGTGTATGGTCAAGCCTTCCGAACTATCAAGGATGAGGTACCAGGAAGCATTGTGTACTCAGATGGGGTATTCATTTTTTGTGATAAAAGGATGGAGAATTCCCTAATTAATTATAATGTATATTAGGGTGAGTGTAGCCCCTAGGTCATTATCACTATATACCATGGTAAATGACCTATAGTTCATTATATGGGTTGTCATGATCATCATGACATTCTCAGTGACACTCTTAAATTGGATGAGGATGGTATGGTTGATTTGGGTCATGAACTAGAGGAAAAACGATGCTTTGTGTTTGTTTGTTTTATTTACATTTCTTTATTTATTATATTAGGTATGTCACATGAACATATAAATACATTTCAGGTATGTATGGGACCGCATTTGTGGTACCCTACTTGTTTTTTACCAACACCCTTCTTGGTCCACCATTTAACCTTGGTACCTAAGAAGAATCTAACTTTTTTCATGTTCTACTTTGATTGATGCATGATATTTCATGATCAAGCAATAGCAACTCAGATATAAACAGGTTATCGAGATGATGTGAGGTTCGAGGATTATAATGGTGCCTCCTATATTTTTATTTTAGAATTTATTTATGATTTTTTGAATTTTTATATGTGGTTTTCCACGTGGGAGATCATTATTGTATACATGTATAAAAATATTTAATTCCACAATAGAATGTTCAATCTATTTATTATATCTATTTACTATGGTGGTTATGGATTATTCATTATGTTTGTTAACATTATATGTTATTTTGAGCTCTGATACATGGGTTATAATATACTCAATATACAACCTCACACCCTCATTTTAACTCAGAAGCCTCCAGAGTATTAGGATGAGCACCAGAGGTCATATGGAAACAATAACCAGATTACATTTCATTATGAGTGTGTTCAAGACGTTACACCTTAAATAAAAATATAATTTCATGATTATGTAATTTATGGGTATAGGGGAGGTTATTTACAATGAAAATCATTACATGTTTGGGTGATTGTGAGGGTGGGTTCATCATTTTGTTCACTAAAAATAAAATATGCATGATTTTATGCATTGTATTTGGATTTATCATCCCATTATCCCGAAAAAATGTATATACAAAAACATGTATAAATAAAAATATATATTTTTCCAAATATGAACAGATACAAGAAAAAATCATATTTCAGAAAGTGGTGAACTGAGAATGAAGATTTCATTGTGCTTTATTTTTTTGACTCATGAACCATGTTATAAAACAAAGGGGAGTGTATAGTATATGTTTGAAAGTATAATTGAGTAAGATTTCCTTAATTTCAATTCTTAAATTATCATGAATTACATTTTAAATTAAAAACATCACTTATATAATTTGTTTACATAGTTACCCATTGACCCTATGATAAAACACTTATCTTCTAAAGTCTTCATTGTTGATTACATTTGGAAAGTCTTACATTTTGAAAAATTATATTTTTTACTATATTATGGACATTTATATATTTTCCAAGTCTGAAAATAAATCTATTAATAATTCTATTAACATAAGAGTGGTATTTAATTACATGTAATGTAGGTCCCATAGATGAGTCTGAGGAGAATTAAATTGATGAAATAGATTAATATAATGATTTATTTGATTAATTAATTGTTAATATTTTATTATATAAAATCATTAATTTATTTTCAAAAGAAAGATTTTATTTTTCAATGACTAATTTTCCTATTTTTATACAATAATTATATAATTATGAGAATAAATCCATTTATAATTTTCGAAAGTAATGAGTGACATGAAATTACATTTAATTCATGTCACAAAAATGGAATGATTGGAAAGTAAAAGTTGATATTTTTTGTATAGCAAGTATTGTTAATTTGAAATGAATTTATAAATGAGGCATAATAAAATCATTTTTATGAAAATTTAAAAGTCGTACACATTTTATTTTTTTAGTTAAATTAGAATATGTTATAATTTTTTGTCCTAGGTGAAAAAATGAGAAATGGTAAGTAATGAAGATGATATAACCACATAAACTCACTCTAAATCTACGTAAATTTTATAAAAAAATAACACATATTGGATAAAAAACCACTGATATTTTTTACATGATTTTAAATGTGATATGACAAATAAAATGTAATATTTTAGTAGATTATATATTTAAAACCACAAAAGTCATACAACTCACTCATATCCTATTCGATTGATCCTGACATCCCAGTCATCATCTCCAAATTTCACAAACTATTACATTTCTACCATTTATGTTCAAACATCATCCATTAAAACTACTTAATGCACTTAAATTTCCCTATATGTTACATTTTATCCAATCTTCCCACCTCATCTATCACAAACACACACCCACTGGGAACCCCTGTTGGGCCTATAAGAAATGGGAGTGCCCCTTGTAGCTTTCGTCCAATAAGCCATAGGGTGGAGACAAGCACAAAGGGTATAAATCACATAAATGGGAGGAGTTACCCTCATAAATTACAATAATATAGTAATATAACACTACTATACTTCATAATATAAATATACACATTATCCTAGAATAAATCTAATGAATGGAAATGTTAGAAAAATATAAGTCCTTGTGATAAAACAAAAATATAAACTCCTAGGTGTAACTTCAACCAAACCTCCCAGCTCTGAGCAACAAATGTTTAGATAAATCTCTTAATACCTCCTAGAATCAAATAAAATATTTTTATATATATAGAGGTTACCACACATGTATACTCAGTAGGATCCTCCTTATGAACTCGTATGAACAAGGTCGATGAAGTATACTAAAGCCCCAGTAAATAAACAATAATTTCAATAAGAAACTACTAGGTCAAATAATACCCAATCTCACCAACCCTCACTAACCAAGAATCTCATCCAATTATAATAAAATAATATTAAATAATATAACAAACTATGGTACTAACACCACATCCCTACTCATTTCTCTCTCTAATTCCCCAATGAAAAGACATGTGTGATTCCATCCCTTCTATATCCGTCCAATCACATTATAAACAAACAAACACATGTATATATATATATATAAATCAAGTAACATCTAATTTGGTTGATACCACATACATCCCTAATAGAACCCATGAAAGGCCCACTGTTATTATTGGTAGTTGTCTATGTACTCATGTCACAATAAATGTGGGTTTAACTACAACCCCACCTAGCCTAACCCTTATAGGTTTTAATGCTCTCATTATTACTGATCCACAACCACATCCACATATCCATATACATTATAGTGGGTATTCATTAACATAATTGACATTAACCTTGTGCCCTCCTCCTACCATGCATAACCTCCTCTATATAACATCATCATAGTCATAAAACCAAGTGAGTCGGTATGTCACATGCTATGACATTAAGTCTATATAGTTGGTGTATTTGTACTACCTTGATCCATCATAGCTCATACTATATCTTAATGGAGATAGGGGGAGTGGGTTTCTAACAACACCAACTCCAGTAACCCATAGTCAAGGAATAATTTGTCACATTTTCATAAGATACAAGATATAACATCACAACAGATCAATCAGTTTAGTAGTCTTGAAGAACTAGTCAAAAGTATGATTCCAATATTACATTGGAAATACAAAATAAATAGATTATGAAAAATTCTCTGATCCTATAAATTATTAATAATATCCCACCTCTTATCCTAGGGAAAAGAAAAAAATAATGTTTGGGATTATATTTTCAGTATGGGTTACATATATTGGAAGCTATTATCAATAAATAATGAATAATCAATATAGTAATGAAAATAAATAAAAACACATAAAATTTAATCAATAACTTGGTAATGAAATTAATATATGGATTATATCAATGTGGTAATATCATGGATACTAATAACTAAATTTTCAATTAATGAAATGCTTAAGGTTGGATATTATTATCTTTGACATCATCAGATCTTTACCAACAATGTATTATTCCATGATAGTTTAATAAATGAGTTACTATACACTAAAACCCATTTAATAAGTTTTGTTGACTCATTTGTCTCTTGATATCTATTTATGCATCAAGGTATTATCTGTAACTGGGCCCCATCCATTACAGCATGTCCAATGCATTCCTCATATATTTAATGATAAATTTCATTCATAAATAGTATTCTTTATCAACCAATGTCCATAATGATTAATAAATTAGAATATCAATATTTCACCAGTCAAATAAAAAAAATTCAAAGAAAACACCATACGTGGAAATGGTATATTGTTTTGGAAGTAAAAATATCCATGACACAAATAATAATGGTTTTTAATAGAAATTTAATTTCAAATGATCATAAGAAAGTGAAATTTTCAAGATAAATTTATCATCCAAAAACTAATAAGGATTAAATATGGACATCAATCCTTCAGAAATATATGATTTATAATAAAATCATGTCATTTATAAAAATAAAGAAAATTGATGAGAAATATTACAAGAATCGATGATTAAAATGTATTTATTCTAAAACCATTTAAAACATATTAAGGATTTTAAATAGTGTAAAAATGGTTATGGTAGTGGGAAAATAAGTTAATGCTATATACATTAAAAGGAAATAGTCCATTTGAATTTTTATAAATAAAATTTTAAATAAAAATTTTCTAAAACATTGATCATATTTCTTTAAAAAAATTTAAAATGTAAAAGATAAAATAAATTTTACTTAATAAAAAAATTCAGTGAATATAGTGTAATTTTGTAAAAAAATTTAAAATATGGACAAAGAAGAAACATATATCCAATGAAATGAGAAATAAGATAGAATTTCCTTTTTAGCACATCTTTTCCTGGTTTATGTATCAAAGAGAGGAAATGTTAGAAGAAAATATTGCAACTAATTAAATATCTATAGGATAAAAAATAGATAGATTTTATGTAATATATATTATATGATTCCTTCAATGAAAATAAGAACAATCTAAATAAATGAGATTGTAAAATAAATTTTTACCTCATTAGTGACATTTAAATTATAACCCATTAAATGAGTAAAGTAGAATTGAAATTTTAAAAATAATTAATTAATAAATATTCCTATTAAATTCATCAAAGGGGTATTATATGCACCACATAAAACTAAATAGGTTCATTACACCGAGTATGTCTCAATAGAGTGGTTATTGAGGTGAAATATCTTACCTCTATTTCGACATTATTAAAAAGTGATCTAAAATTTTGTACAAGAAATTTATATTTATTTTAGTTAAATAATAAATCTATAAAATCATACATAATAACATATATTTTCCATTTATTACATCTTATCACCTATTTGTTAAGAAATCATTATTACTATCATTATTTTGGGAGTTAACTGCTTTAGTTTTCATATATATTTTGATTGGGGAGATATAGTCCTTATATATTAATTTTGTTTTCATCATATATAAAATAATAATCATTATATATATATATATATTTTGTATCTTAATTATATTTATATTTAGTTTCATCCATAAAACTTAGAGATATTAAATTTAATTACATCATTTGTGGAAATGTTAGGTCGAATGTATGCATGAATGATGTTTTCACATTTTGACAGAAGGAACAAAAGAAAGGTAAATAATAATTAACCTTTACAGAATAATTATTATATAAAATAAATTATATATATAATTAAATCTATCCTTATTAATATCCATCTAAATTGGAAATAAAAAACAACTGACATTGCTTCGTTGATGTGGTAGTCCACACATACTCATGAGTGATATTACCATTTTCTAATGGATTGGAAAGGAAAAAAGGTAGATAAAATATTATAATTAAAGAATAATATATATTTCATAAATATCAAATATATTAATTACTTCCATATTGATAACCATCCACATATTGTGGTGATGAAAACATAATTTCAACGCTATTTGGAGAAGGTAATCCATACGTACAGATGAGTGCTATTTTTTCTTTCAATCAGATGGAAAATATGTGGATAATAGTTTTTAAATCATAAAAATACAAATTTTTATGTTGATTATTCTTAATTAATTATTGTAGAATGGATAATATAGATTTATTGGAGGTATAAGAAGAAAAAAATTGAAATTACATGATTAAGAGTTATACCTTTTTGTTGAGAAACTATATTTGGCTTAAACCTTAAGCCATGAAGTGATGGTATTTTATCAAGAAAAAAAGATTTAGGAAGTGGTAAATGAATCAATGAAGGTATTATGGTTGGGAATTGAAATTATATTACACTCAAATTTTATGAATGGTAGAAGAGAATATGTTCCCTTTTATAACTGAGTGGCAGCGAACTCTTTGAATTACTTAAATTATTAAATTAATATAAATTATTATTCATGTCAAACTATTTAACATTTACATATTTATATCATATGAAGAGTATTATTTTAAATACTACAATTAAATATTATTTTTTACATGTTTATTATTATTATTATTTTTACCCCAATATCTTTGGTTTAAACCCCTTTAACCCTATTGACATATATCGTGATAATAGAGTCTGTTACACTGTATGGGTAAATAATGTTACTATGAAAGAAAATATGATACATAAATTAACAATGGTTTATATTTAAAATAATATCCCATCCACTTTGATGAATACATTATTTTTTGTGAATTTTAAATCATTTAAAAAAAAATTTATTACAATATATAAGTAATTCAATTTTTGGAACAATTCGTTTACATTAACATTAATGTTATAAATATGATTATAAAATTTCAATATAAACATTTAAAAAATAAAAAATATGTTATGATTATATAAAAAAATTATTTAACACAATAATTAATCAATATCTTATTACATTAAATATTTATTATGGAATTTAATTTATTTTTTGATTCGTGGAATAAATAATGTATTGGTATTTTGAAATAATTTAGGTTAAGTATTAATTCATTAAAAATTAAAAATAAATTAATAGGATGAAAAACAATCATTCAAATAAATATTCAGAATCAAACATAATATCTATTTGTCGTAATTACAAAATGTATGAGTTATTAAAGTTGGGAGAGGGACATTTTATATTTACAATTTTCATAAAATAATATAAAGTTCATTATGGAAAAAAATTCACCAAGTGGGAATATTTTCTATTATTTGATGAGAATGGTCACCTCTAATAATCAAATAGGATAAAGTGACATATTATGTTAATTTTAAATCCTTATCCCAATGTTTTAACTAAATTTTACCCATACTTAGGTGAAAAATATTTACTGAGGTTGTCATTTATAATGAAAAAAAGGGACCCATTTACCTAATTTGATCCTCATAAATCGAAATACGAAATCAATTTTAACAAATTAAACTCCAATAATTTGGAATAATTAATTTAGAAAATGTTAAAAAATGTTACAAAAATGGATTTTTCAAAAAATTCACTTTATGGATATTAAATTGAATTATATAAACATCATTTGAATTGCTAATCCTAATGGAAGTATATTACTATAAATCAGGGGGATCGTATATCAATTTACATCCAAAATGGAATGGTACTTTCTAAATTTGATGATTTAATGAAAAGAAATGACAACTTTACAAAAACAATTTTAACTATTCATTGAAAATTAAATTTTCTTTATTCAAATCATAAAAATTCGTCCTAAGATAATAATTATACAATGAATAAATTATATAATTTTTATATATTAATATTTCAATACTTTTTGAATGTTCATTTAACTCAATATAATATGTATTGAAGGACATCAATGAAATTAAATTTATTTGAAGGAAAATGTTTCATAAAATCTTGGGGTGTTACATTATACACCCTATATGAACTTCACGGATGAAATTATTTCACTACAATATATAATATTAGGGATATTTATTCATCTTTGTGTCCTCATGCTACAATATATCTTTCTCAATGTTATGAAATCACCACAAAACATTGACCTGGAGAGTAGTTTTATTTCATACCATATACTATTTATGTTATATAATAAAAATTATTTGTTCGTTATATGATAGATATTACTTCAATGGTATGACCTCTAAGTTCAATATATGTGAACTATTCAGTAGATACTTCCTAAAGAGTGATACATGGAACACATGTGGAACTTGAGAGATATTCAGTGGAAGTTTCCACCGACAAGCTACCATCCCAGGATGATTAATAATTTATTAAGGAACGATATATGTAGGGATAGATGTTCCATTATTTGAAAAACTAATTACCTCATTACAAAGAGATATTCCTAAAAATACCTTATCAAAATCATTTTACCCTATATGTCATTGATGATTTTCAGTAAACATTATTTTTTCAACTTTGAGATAGTCTTATCTGCTATTGAATGGATAAAAAATTATAAATAATTTTTTCTATTAGATATTGTCTGATAGATTTTTTTCTCCAATTCCATCTCATCATGTTGTTGTTCTGCACTTCGTTCCATATAGAGATTCATAAGTAGACATATGAATTCACAAGTGAAAGCTATTTTTGGAAGAAAATTCTACCAGAGGTAGGTGTTGATACCAACGAACGTTTAAATCCATAGAGTAATATTTAATTATGTATTCTAGGGTCTTAATGGTCCTCTCAGACTATCCATCTATCTATGGATGATAATAATTACAAAAACTCAACTATTTATCCAAATCATACTGAAGGATTCTGAAGAACATTGATGTAGAACTAGGATCCTGATAAGATCTGATTAAGAGTGTTAATACATAAAATATAATAACTTCTTTAATGTACAACTATGTGAGTAGATCAATATATATATCTTCTTTAATAGAGATAAAATTTACTTATTTCATAAGGTGATCAATTATATCCCAAATAGAACTATTATCCTCGGATGTTTTGGGTAGTTTGACAATTAAATCCATGGTAATGTTTTCCCATTTCCATTTTAGTGAGGGTAATGGTTATAACATAACCTTGAACTTATTTTGAACATCATTAATGTGATGAAACACCAGGTGTCTAGATACATACTCTGAAATATTTATTTTAATGTTTTCCCTCTAAAAAAACTCCTTTAGATCTATATTAATCATCATAATTTTAGGAAGAATAGGGGATGCAGAATTATGAGCTTAATCTAAAGGCTCCTTCTTCATGTATGGTATTGATAGAATACATACATAGTTTTGAATATTTATTAATATATCATGTTTATGGTTGATCTTAGGAACATTCCTTGCCATTTTTTATAAATCCATATCTCCCTTCCACACATTATTAATCGTCTAATAGGTGGACGATTGAAAATTTATTTTAGAAAGATATGATATTTCCCATTTCCTCAATAGTTCAAGATTTAACTTAACTAAATCCAAAAATATTAGAACCATTTTGAGGCTCATTATTGAATAAATTTCATGGTCTTTCTGACTTAGAGAATCATTCACCATGTTCTCCTTCCTAAGGTGGTAATTTATTGACAAATCATTACCATTTATCAACTCAAATCATATTATATGGTGCTTGTTCAACTATTTCTTCATGAATATATAATTTAAAAATTTATAATCATTATATATATAATATCATTATTGATATAAATAATTCCTCTATATCTCTATTGAAAAGATTTCCACTTCCATATGTAAAATCACAAGTTGAGTATTTTTTCTCATGAATGTTGAATTCACTAGAGGCATAATCTATCACCATATCATTCGTCATGAAGAGAAATCTCTATCCCTTAGTGGATTCATCACTATAAATCAAAAATCATTATTCAAAATTATTTAGTGTAAGCACATATGTTGTAACACAATAAAAATATAAAAGAATAAAATTTTATTTTTTATTGTATGGGACATGTGACACCAAGCATGAACAACCAAAAAAATATATTTCATTAAATTTAATCACTTCCATACAGACCACGCAACTAAAAGTATAAATGATATATACTATAGTATACCATTATAACCTAGAAGTTATATTGGAAGGTATTAATAATACTAACTAAATTATTAACATTATTTATACCTATTTATTAGAAATAAAATAATAATCATATAAAAATGAACTATGTTTTGAAAAATTGTATTCTTCTAAAAGACGGTATAGTCGTGCATTGCGTGGATAATTTAAAATTAAAATTTTACACTTTATGAAACATTACTAGATAAAATTGAATTCATTTTTTGTATTAGAAAATAAAATTTGTATTAGGGTTAATTGTTTGGTTTTTTTAGAAATGATTCATTTTTCAATGAATAGTAAAAAATACAGATTTTAATTGAAAACATGATTTTCATTTAAATAATATAAAATGATAAGTTATATTCTAAATTGGGTTTAATGAAAAAAAATTCAATTATACTAAAATTTATCTAAATTATATCATTATTTTCAATTTAAAAATGAATTTTGATACTAAAAACATATATAATTATGAGAAATGTCCCTTTTAAAACTCACTTTTTCATCATGCCTATGTGTATATTTTTAGATTGGATTTTGTCTTGTTAATGAATTAAACATGGAAAATTGATTACATATTTGGAATTAGAATAATATTTTATTATCTAACATGGAAAACTTAAATTTTCACCATAATTAATATTAAAATTTGTAAAAAATAATTACTATGGTTAAGGTAAAAATAGATTTTCCAAGGATTAAAAAAAATAAATGGGTAAAAATAACCTAAAAACATTTAAAAAAAATATCATGTCCATATTTATACCTGATAACTTCTAAAGGTTGAGAAATTCCCATTTTTTGAATTACTTCATGATAAAAATCTTAGTGTGATTTAGTCTTTTAAAAAATTTCTTATGTGTCCTCTCCCCACTTATAAAAGGAAAAACCCTCTCCTCCCCTCTTCACAATTATAAAACCACTTTTTTAATCCAATAAATACCAAAATAAATTCCTTACACCCCGAATAACATCATATATTCGTTTTTTTGATCATAAAGACAACCTATGAAGTGTTTTGGATCAAACCTAAAAATGTAGCTTGAAGAAGATGTAACATTCATAAATGGGAATTTTTGTTATGTTTATTCTTCCACCTCATTAAAATATTATTAAAATATTATTATATAATAAATTTTTTATCCTAAATATACATATATTTTATTTAGTTACATTCATCTTCTATACCATTGTCCTTTTCCATAAATTGGGAAATGAAATCATTGATTGTGTGGACATCAGACCTCCACCTCACGAACCGATGTAATTAATTTCTCATAACCACCTTTAAATGGTGGATATAATGATAGATGTAACACATGTATAACATATTTATGATATTATTATACTTTTGGAATTATAATATCACATATCAAATCATACACTCCATGTCATATAAAATATTTTAATGCCAGTCGTATGGGCGGTGAACTACCACCTCACAGAGCGATGTGTTACATTTTTCACTTACGATTTATATGGAAAGTAATGGAGATAAATTTAATTATTATATGATATATTTATGAGATTATAATGATTATTTATTATTATTATATCTCCAAATTCATTATACTTTCACTCTTTAACGTAATGTTAATATCACTCGTGTGTAAGTATGACCTACTGTCTCCACAAAGCGATACGATTCATTTTCCATGTCTATCATTAAAGAATTATTTAAAAAATTAATGTATTTATAAAATATGAAATTTATAACATTAATATAATTATTTATATGACATATCTATTTCATATAACCAATAAACATAAATTTCTTGAAAAAACATTAATGAGAAAATATGTAAATTTACACACCAAATAATGAATGTAATGAAATATTATTGGAATACAGGTCGTAAAAAGTTATAAAATGATCATATATGAAACTTAAAATATGGATATGTTTATTTTATAAATTATAAATATTCACAAAACAATTATACAAAAGGATAATTCATAGAAAAATAAATAGAAGCACGAGGTAATAGATTTCTTCTCAATTTCCCTTAATTAAGGAATACTATAATTTCATGCACCTAAGATATTTTATGTGGTATATATAAAACCAATTTTATATGAAATATACAGAAAAATTCAACATAATTGTATTATAAATTTTAGTTTTAGTTTATTTCATCCAAGGGGATTTGACATTAAAATTACCATGTGGTAAAGAATTTCATAACTCAATTTATTTTAATTGGGTAATATTACTTCATAATTATCATTGATGTTAATAGATTACATGTGAAATGACTTTTTAATATCTTAAGGTTTATTTACAATTTTTTATTTTGATTTAAATTTTATACACATAATATATTCATTGATTTATGCTCACATCAACATTATGATCTTGGTAAGGGTTTGTTTAACAATCAAATTTTAATCATAATTGTTTATGTTTTAATTTTCATTGAAGGAAATTATTTAATAATTGGATAATAAACCAATTTAAATTTATCTGAAAATGCTTATTATTGATTTTCTCAAGTAATGGTACCATTTTTACACTCTTTGGTATTGAAAATTATTTAGAACAATGTTTAATAAAATATAACTTCATTTCTCTCTTCGATCAAAAATAAATTTTCCTCCAAATACATGTTTTCAAAAATTGATTTGAAGAATGTTTTAACATTCTCAAAATTATTTTCTAAATTCATTATCTCCCATTACATAATTTTTAAAAAAATTATTGAAAGGAATATACCTTTCACTTTCTGAATGAGAAACTTTTTACAATTTTTACAATAGTTTGAAGGGAATGTATTTTTAATTTATACAACATATATATAATTTGACTCCATAATGAACTCTAATATCTAAAAAGATTTATCTAAATGTTAGAAATGTTATTTTTAAAAGGAAATTTTATCCTATTATTTATAATTTTTTATTTTTACAAAGTAACTTTCAAATTTTAATGGATATTTTATAAAAAATGATTTTAAATAACTTTTAATCATATTTATAATCATAAAACCCCATTATATTAAATATAATGGACTTGTAATATGTTGTATTGATAATATCCTTATTATTTATAAGGATATTTTATGATCAATTTGACCAAGGAAATTATTAACATTCAATTTATTGATTTATCTCTATACTCATTAACTTTCCCTTGAATGATTCATTTTCATATAATCATTTGGTAATAAATTTTCCCATAATATCCATATTATTTATCATGCATATGCATATTTCTTATAACATATATCACTAATAAAAATCATTTTTACATTGAATGTTATTTGATAAAATAAAATGATAAATTGACATCCATTACTCAATACAGATATTGTGTGATAAGACTTATTATTCAGGAATTAAATATATTATTTGATATATAATTTATGTGTTTGACTTATAGATATGGATTAGGATATGTTATAGATAGACCCTTGAATCATCAGTAGTCTCAGGATACAAATCAATTGGATAGACTTAGTCAAATGGGTTTCTGGTGTATAATTTCCTATCATTTTTAAATAATCTTTTTAAAGGTCTTGATAAAAGCGGTATAATGGTTCATGAGATCACGATGTCCAATAATTAAGAATTTCCTTCTTCATGGATTCTTTTATTATTATCCACGATATTTCTTTAATGATATTATATCTGGATGAACTTAATTCCCAATTTATTGATTAAATAGCATGTGTTTTTGGTTATTTACATTACCATATTGACTATGCCTTATCCAATTATGATAGTCATGTTATTGATTAAATGTAACGTGTTTTAGTTATTTAACTTTACATATTTATTATGTTAGTAAATTATTTTAAATTAAATGTGCGTTATGTTATTTACCTTTTAATATTTATTTTGTTTTTCATGTTATTTAAATTGAATATGTGTACATTTATTTACCTTGACATGATTATTATGAATATTGATTCTTGATATATTCCATTATACTTAATCATTATTTAGTAATTCATCTCACAATTATTTTTATTCTTTTACCAAGATTTCAAAAAGTGTATAATGAATTATATACAACGATATTATTGAGGGTATAATGATAATAAAAAAAATGATATTTTTTTTCAAATATAATATGTGAATCAAGTATGTATCTATTCTTCCCAAACTACAAAACTACTCATTACATTAGGATATGATTCCCTATATCATAATTAAATGTCCTAACGTATGAAACAAACTCTGTGTTAGTAGGGTTGGGGTCATTATAGTTTGTATAAAAGGATTTTTAGTAAAACCTTGGGAATTAGATTTAGGAAAAAATTGATTGGGGGAACATAAACCTATGATGAATATTGAGTATTTATAGGAATTAATATCATAATGTTTTTTAAGGTAGATATTATGTGCTTTATCTGGGGAATACATCCTTTT
The DNA here is from genome assembly GCA_963277665.1 of Viscum album. Taxonomy (NCBI): domain Eukaryota; kingdom Viridiplantae; phylum Streptophyta; class Magnoliopsida; order Santalales; family Viscaceae; genus Viscum; species Viscum album. The sequence continues at coordinate 900,342,101 of OY728120.1, forward strand.
ATGAATACTACAACTAGACATTATTCTAGATGAGATATACCTAGGGGTAATTAATATGAAAATGTTACATTGGTATTAACCTAATAATTACACAGTGTAAGACAATGGTCATTACTGTGAACATATTTTTAACCTCTTGGTGTATATTCTTAAGTTAATTCAAATTTTATTTACAATTAATTATGAAGCATTTTAATAGATAAAAAAAAATTAAAGAACAAAATTAAATAGATGGTGTATTATATTAAAAATAAGACATATTGATTAAGACATCTTATAAATGATTATATGGTTTCCTACTATGAATATATTTGTTCAGACTATGTTTTTGGTTTTAGTCAATTGATAGAGCCTAATGGAATCTTGTTAAAATTTAACATTATGGAAAATGTGGTGACTATGAGTAACCAAATGGGATGATGACATGAGTGAAATATATTTTGATTATTAATAATCATTGGCCTCAAAAATATTATTACCAAGATATAACTTAACAAAATCTTGGACTCACTAAAGAGATAAGGATGGAGTTCTCTAAGACACTGAGTGATTGACCCCATGGAGTAAATAAGGACAGATTTTGATCATGTCGTAAATACGGAAATAGAAACCTACGAAAGTGTCTGAAAGAAATAAGATAATGTTTTATATATGAAAAATAATTGAATATTGAAATGAATTTATAAGGAATAATGAACAGTATGATGGTTGGAAATAAACCTCATCCTATGGATCCATTTATAGTTTTTTCTTAATTATTGGGAATATGGGAATTATCTATATCAATGAACTCTTCTATAGATTTACCCATTGACCAATTAATAAATTATCATGAAATAAAATAAATGAATTCCTTATGTACATTGATTCTATAATTAAATTATCAATGTTTTTAACCAATTATATTTTAGTTAGTACAATAATTAAACATATAAGGATTGTTGTAACAGCCAGAGATTTTATATTCTTTTTAATTTCATTAATGCCTTGTGTTGTACGCTACACCAAAAGGAGCTTGCTCAACACGCATCCTTGACTTGCCTTTCATTACACGCGATCACGACCTTCCTCGATAGCGTGAGTAGTACGCAATACTGAGTATTCACTAAACAACGATATGCTATTAAAATATTATTAAAACTAGCCATTATGAATAGTAATAAACACCTTTTAAAATTTTAGAAATTTTAGCTCTCAAAATGGACTTCATTTTTGGATTCGGAGTATCAAATTTAGCCTAAGGTGAAATTTTGGTACTTTTCGGATAACTTTCATATTCTGATTAACAATGAAAATTACTAAATTATAATTAAAAACAACTTTTCTAATCGAAATAATTAATAGTGATAAATTATTAATTTGAGTGGTTTTAAAGTATATTTAGAATATATTTTAACAATTTAATACAATGTTGGTCATTGGATGTAATTTCACATTTAAACCAGTCATAAACAAGTGTCAATCTTTTGATAGTTATTATCTCTTAAGAACACGCTATTTGTTTTGACGACGGGAATTAATTTTTAAATTAATTAATGCAACTGATATGTTTTTAATTTGATTAAATAGACATCATTTTTGAATTCATAATATCAAATATATCTTAGATCTAAGTTTTGGTATTTTTCTGGAAACTTTCATTTTTTGATGAATAGTGAAACCACTAAGTGATAGTTAAAAAAACTGAATTTTTCATAAAACTTAATTTTACCACTTCTGTGAGTGGAGTTTCTAAAAATCCGAGAGACATGGTAAATATCAAGGACTAAAATGTGGTTCAATGAGATGAAAATAATTTTTGGTGAATAGTAACTTTTTACTTTTTTTTACCACGGTTAAAAGTAAATAGGGTAATTAAGGGTAAAAATTATATTATTATTACCCTAACACATGTCCTAATTCTATTGGAAAAGTTTAATTCGACCAAAAACAACCTTAGGAATAAAATATGACCATTTAGGCCCACTTGGATTAGATTAGGACATTTATTATTAATTTATTTAAAGAAGGGTTAAAATAGTTAAAATCAAAGTTTAATAAGAAAATCATTTTAAATATAGAGTTATACATAAGATAAATTCAACTATAAGTATTCATTAGAAAGATAAAAAGATTTCCTATATAATGGTATTTTATTTGTAATTTTTAGACATTAAATAATTTAATTTATTTATAACACAAAGATGATGTAGTAATTATCTTATTAATGAAATATTGACATAATTGATATTATAAATACCTAAATAAGTATAATTTGATACTTTTTATGAATTAAACTAATTTTATAGGTTAATATGACATGTTAGGATTATTGTAATTAACTTTTTTCGAAGTAATCATTCTGTTATGAGTTTCAAAAAAAAGAAACTATTGAATAGTGTCAAAATTGACATAAAATAGATTTTAAAACAAATATTATATTATTAATAGTTATTTTATTCCTAAAAATCTAAGGTTTGGCCAAATGACTTAGATAAGGTTATATATATTAATAAAACACAACTTGGGGGTCTCTTGGATGTATATGGTAAGTTTATTAACTATATAATATAAAAATACAAAGTGACATGGTAAATGTCAATCTAATTAACTATGAGTTAAAACTAAAAGATAAGGTTAATATAGGAACCTAAACTTGTCTAAATTCTATTGGATGAGAGGATTTCGACCCATCCCCACCTTAGCTTCGAAATAAATCAATTTGGAACTATTTAAAACCGAATTTTACTTTATAATAAAATAATAGTTTTAGTTAATCCAAAGGTACCCCTCTCCTCCCTTATAAAAGGGCACCTCCTCCCTCTCTTCCTCACACAACTTTGAGCCTTCAAGCTCGGCCAAAACCCTGCCAAATTCTCCTCTTCACTTCCCTAGAAATATCCTAGAGGTTCTGGTCTCCCTCAAAGACCAATTTTAGTGCCCTAAAGGGAGATCTCAAAGAGGCACTTCAAATAAGAGGAGGTTCAGACACTTACGAAGCAAATCGGACCAAAGGTAAGGGAAATATCACAATCTCATTTTTTATCTGAGATTATTTATACTTTAGTATTTACTGGGGTGTATTTTATCATCCAAATCCATGTTTCCTCAATATGTAATATTATTTCCATCCACCTACAATTGTTTAAATCCAATTTTACCCTTCGTTGAGTTTTTAGTAAAGGATATGAAAGGAATCTTTTGTCATTTTTCGTACGAGGTACTTTTTGACTTTTCCGACAAAAGTATGAAGAATGTTTTTTTAACTTATATGGCATGATTGGATTTTTAAAACATTATTTACAAGAAGCTTCCTTTACAAGTTTTCAAGTTTATTTTTAATCATCTTCTTTTAGTTTAGAATTGTATGACATGTTAAGAAAGGAAAATTTTTTTTAAGTAGAAAGGATATTTTCCTCAAGAATGGAGTTCAAGTGTTTTGTCAAAATTATTTTCCATCTAAGATAATAAAGGGTTCTGTTTCTATCCCTATTGTTACATTGATTTTATTATGTTGTGATGGAATTATGTTTATGAATTCCTTTATCTTATATGAGTTGTTTTATGATGTCACGATGTTTAAGATTCCCATTTTTATTACATGGGTTATGCAATGATGTATGATTTATGATTTTGTGGCACACATAAGAATGGTATCATTATGAGAGGGGTGGGACCCATATCTCCCTCCAATTAATTGGGTAAAGATTTTATATCTCATGAGATAGACATGGCTGGAATGGTAGGTTATACCGATTCAGTGAAACAGGACTGAAACGAGGGTGACTTGGTTCAGAAATGGACTTTGTCCACTAAGATAGTCTTGGCATTGAGTCTTGACTAACAAGAAATGATTCTCTATGATTATGTGTGTATGCCACAAAGTTTCATGTTTTAAGTTATGATTATTAGGATTTCATTTCACTACTATGATTTATCCCATGTTATGAAATTATGCTCTCTTTTGCAGGTTAAGATTTCCAAAATGTTATGTTCTTATGAAAATGATGTGATTGATATTTTTTTTGTTTACCCTTACTGAGAATTTGAGCTCACCCTTTTATGTTTTATTTTCCCCAGGATATAAAGAAATGTTTTAGGTATAAAAAAAAGGAATATCTTTATGGGAGATGTTGAAGATCTTTCACCACGATTAGAATATTATATTCCGAGTTTCCAAAGACACTAAACTATTACGGTCCTTGTGTGTTTGTTTTTCTTATGTATTAAGTATTACACAAAAGTAATTTAATATTCATGTACGTCAAACTTCGGGTCTCTACAATTGTTTTAAATTTTTGTATCATATATGTCCTCATTAATATAATAATTATCGATTCCACCAATGAATTATGAGTTTATGGTTGATCTTAATTCTAATGTCTTAAACACCAATTTTTTAGGTTTTATATTCTAGGAGTCTACCAATATTAAGGATATTTTTGGGTAACATTTTTGTGAATACAACCCATTGGTTTATTATATAAAAAGTTATTTCAGGAAGAATGATTTCTATTTTTTTGGACTCGAGATTAATGTTACTAGTAACTATTATGGTTTACCTTATTTTTTATTCTATTAATTATAGTTCATCATCCTTTGAGAACATTATAATAATTTTGTTAAAATAGTTTTATAAAAAGGATGACCTGCATGCCGACTTACAACCCAACGAATCTAGAATGGTCATGTGTCCTAATCGAACAATAAAAGTATGATAAGGGTTTAACACATACCACTAGATTTTGTGATTTACTGTTTAACATATCATTATTTTAGTTAAATTATTTGATGAAAAAATATTAATGATGAAGAAATGGTTTTATTATTGAGTTTTACAGATTAATCTATTATATTGGAAAACATGTGCTAACCGTATTGGTTTTGGAAACTAGTTTGGGATAGATGGAACACCATGTAACTATTTTATGGTTCTTATGATGGGTTAAACATGAATTTTATTACATTATCAAATAAAAAATTAATTTTTTTATGTTAATTTCTTAGGCTATGTGATGAATTGGAAATTGATCAAACCAAAACAAAAGGATGAATTTATAATTATGAAATTAAAACATATTAAGTAATTATATTTATTTTCATTCATAGAAAGTAAAATTATTTCTTAAATTTAGGAAAAGGTTAAGAAAACAAAAAAATTACCATATTACATTAATATTTGATTATTGTTATTTAAAATCATCATATATTTATAGTTTTTAGGTCCTTACCTATCTATTAATCATTCACTTTTTTTGTGATCAATGACCTAAATCATTCTCAATAATTATTTTCAATGTTATTCCATGTCTTTATAACAAATAACACAAAATTTATCCTATATAAAAACCTAGTTATGTTTTATTAAATATGGTATTTTTAATTATATTTCTCTATTATTGATAGGATTTTTTATTAACCCTCTTTACGATATGGGTTTCAAATAAAAGAATTTTTAAATATCAAACCCCTGATTTATGAGACAAAGATAAAATTCTGAGGTTGAAATTTATTTATTTTGGGTAGAATTTAAAACCACTAAATTATGATATAATAACATTTTATTTGATAAAATATGTAACATGAAACACTGATATTAAAAAAACCATAAACTATATTTATTTAAATTTAATCTCTTCAATATCTTAAGGAACATGGAATCCTGATTCTAAATGAAATATAATCTAGTATAACATTATAAAATAAAATTAAATCTCAATTTATGAGAAGTAATAAATAAATTATAGAAATTATGGTTATATTTTTATTATAAATTAAATAAGAATCATATAAATGAAAAAGAAATGTTTTCTGAGAATGTGTATTTTTCTAAAAGAAGATATATTCTCTCTTTATGCATATAATTATAAATTAATTTTAAAAAATATAAGAAAATTGATTTTATAAAATTAAATTAAATTTTAACATAGTTATATAAAAAATAAATTAGGGTGACTTTATCTAAAATGCATTATTTTTTTATGAATAGCGAAAAATACTGATTTTTATTGAAAAATGCCATTTTGTTTAAATACTTTACAAAGTTAAATTATATTTTAATTTTTTTATGTTAAATTTGTTTAATTCTAGTGATATTTAACTAATTTATGTCATTGGAATGAATTTAAAACATAATTGTTATATTAAAATTGTATTTACTTATGATAAATTTCTCACTAGAAACCCACCTTTTGTCTCGTCTGCATATATAATTTTAAATTGGTTTCTACCATAGATGTGAATTAAATATGGAAAAATAGATTCCTTATTTTAAATAATAATAATATATATTATCTAATGAGTTCAAATTAAAATCTTTACCATTTCTAATAGTGAAAATAATAACAATTAATTAGTGTCGTTCAGGTTAAAAATGATTTACTAGGGGGTTAAACATAAAAGATAATGGTTACAAATGAACTACCAACATCTCGAAAATCCATTTTATGGATATATATAGACATTATACCCTCTAAGGTTTAGTAATGAATTATTTTATAGGCTTTTTTCATAAGAAAAACCTGATTTTAAATGATTCTTTTCAAATATTCCTTATGTGTCCTCTCCCCCACTTATAAAAGGTCACCCACTCTCCTCCCCTATACCCTCTTCAAAAAACATTTTTTTCCAAAAATAACTGAAAAAACACTTTATTACTCCCCTAAAAAAATCCCATAGCCAATTTTTTAGTATAAATCCATCGTAAGAATGATTTTGGTGCAAACCTAATAAGCTTTCCTAAAGAATAGGTAACGTTCTCACATGATCAATTTTATATTATTTAATCATCCACCACCTTCAATTAATATTGAACCCTTTTAATATAATAAAAAATTATATTAAATATATTTAGGTGTTATTATGTTATGTTAATTACTTATACACATATCCTTTACCATAAAATATTAAAGGAAACCATCGATCATGTGTACGATGAAATATCACCTCACAAACCCATGTAATTCATTTTCCATAACCACATTTCAATGATGGATATAATGATGTATTTAACAAATTTTTTGTGTTATTTATGATATTATTATATTGAAATAAATATAATTGCACATATTTGTTCTTACCTTCCATTCTTTTTAAAATATGATAATGTCCCTTGTGTGTCCTGCAGATTACCACCTCACAAAATGATGTGATTTGTTTTTCACATAATAATTACATGAAAAGTAATATAGGGAAATTAAGATAATATATGAGATATGTATGTGATGATATTTATTATTAATGATTAATATATAACCCAATTTCTTATTATTTCACTCATTAATGGAATGTTATTGTCACTTGTGCCTACATCCAACCTATCATCTCCAAAAAACAATGTGATTCCTTTTCCTTTTATAACTTTAATTAATGATTATAAAATGAATATAGTATTTGAATATGATATTTATATCATTAAAATAATTATTGAGATGATGGATATATATCATATTCCAAATAATGAGAACATTCATGACAAAATACGAATGAGAAAACATGGTAATTAACACATGAAAAATGAAAATAATGAAATATTATTATAAATCATGTATTAAAATGTTATAAGTTGATCATAAATGATATTATAAATATTAATATGGTTTTATATAAATTTAAAACATTATTGAAACCATTATACCTTAAATTAAATGACTTCCAACCAAAAGGAAGTGTGAGGTAAGGGATTTCATCTCAATTTCCCTTTATTAAGTCATATTGTCATGTTATGAACTTAATTTATTTTATATGGTATATATAAATCCCCTATTATAAGTAATATTATTACTCTATCATACATAATGATATTTTTAGATTAAATTTTAATTATTTCATAAATGAGGATTTTACTTGAAAATTATCAAGTGGTATGGAATTTTTTAACTCAGTTTCTTTTTATTAGGTTATATTACTTTTTCATTATCTTTGATATTATAATATTATGTGTGTAATGAATTTTTAGTATATTATTCTATATTTATAATTGATTTTATTTGTGTTAAAATTGGATATAGAAAATACATTATTTGATTAATTATTACGTCAAAGTTATGATTTTTGCAACGGTTTATTTTACACTCTCATTTTAATTGGGATTTTTTTTTCTTGAATTTACATTGAAAGAAATTATTTCATAATTAGATAATAAAAACGTTTAATATTCCTATACTCTAGTTATAAATGATTTTATAATATAATATAACCATTTTTATACCCTTTTGTACATAAAATGGTTGGTAAATTTTTTAAATAAAATCCGACGTTATATCACTATTCATCCCAAAATCATTTTTATTCCAAATCGATATTTTCAGATATTTTTTGATTTTTTTTAAAATAATATAAATTATTTATTAAGTTAAATTTTCCTCATGTTTAAATATTTAAAAAATTGTGTTAAATTAATCTTATTTCTCCTTTTTTAATTAGGATATTTTTACCCTTTTTAAAAAAGCGTGAATGTAATTATTTAGCATATATATCATGTATGGAATTTCCTATCATCATGACCTCTCATTCATTTTAAGATTAATTTATAATATTTTAAAAAAATTAAAAGAAATTGTTTCCAAATATTAACGAATTTTATTTTAAATATTTACATTCAATATTAAAAATATAGTTTTCTTAAAAATGTTTTCAATGATCATTTTATGGTTTTTCTATTCAAAAAAATGACAACCCTTTATTTTAATTATACTCCACTAGGGATATGTGTTATTGATATTGTCTTTATTAGTTATATATATGGTTTATGATCATTTTGACCATTGAATGTATCCAAATTCCCTTTCTTAATTCATTTTTTTTATAATAACATTTCATTGAAATATCCACTTTCTTGTGGTCACTGGACATTAAATTTCACCTAAATATCCATATTAATTATCATGGATATGAGTATTTCTTAATCTATATAGAATATTCCCATCTGTTATTTTGAATTTAATTTTATTTGATTGACTAGGAAAATATTGATAAATCTATATACTTTACCCAATACTGTTAGTTGATGATAAGAAATACTATTCATTAAATAAATACGTTATTTAATATATGAGCAATGTGTTAGACCTACAGATGCTAGTGGGTCCTGATTATAGATATCCCCATAATGTATCAAAATTCTCATTTGATGAAATGGATGGATAACCATAGTTAAATGATTTTCTATTGTATACCTACTCATTCTTTTTTAACTGTCTAGAGAAAGGTCTTCAAAATAGTGATATCATGACCTCTAATAATTACAGATTTCATTCATCATGTTTTCACTAATTATTATCAATGGGAATATTTACAGGACATTATCTCTGGATGAATGTTATTCCCAGTTTATTGCTTAACTGGAATGCATTTTTAGTCATTTACAATTCATATTGAATAATCCTTATCCAGTTATGATAATGATGTTATTAATTAAATTCCATTTGTTTTTAGTTATTTACCTTGACTTATTTTTCATGCATTTAAAATTATTAAAATGTCATCTGTGCACACTTATTTACCATTTCATATTGATTTTTGTTATCAAATTATTTAAATGGAATGTGTGTTTTGTTATTTTAAATGCAATGTTGATTGTGATTATTGTTTCATGATAGCTCCCATTACTTATCCCTTATCGATAATTTGTTCTCACTATTATTTTCTTTCTATTCCATGTAATCTTGGATGTGTACATAGAATTATATGTATGGATATACTATAGGGAATAATTATATTCTAAAAAAAATTTATTTTTTGTTTTAAAATGAAATATTGGTATCATTTGTGTATTTAGTTGAATAATATGACTAAACCATTCATCCCTCTAGGATAAAATTCCATGTATCTTTTTCCAATGTAATAAATTAAGACAACATCTCTAGTTTTCTGGGTTCTGAGTCATTATAGGAACATTTAACAACCTTCCCTTTAGTTTTTTGAATTTTTTATCACATTCATCCATCAACAAGAACTTTTCTCCCTTCCTAGTCAACATGGTTGCTACATTATATTTGTTGTGATCAATTTTTTAAAAATCTTTGGTTATATCGTACCATCTTAAGTAGATTATAAATCTATATTACCATGGTTGTTATCTTACATTTCTTAATAAAATCAATCTATGAAAGATCCATTTATATGTTCTCACATGAAATTATATGACCTATAAATGAGAATTTTTGGAGATGAAATTCACACTTTGTAAATTTAGCATAAAACTTGTCCTTACTCAGGGTCCGTAGCACAATTATTAAGAGTTATACATTCTCTTCCATGATATCCAAATGTATATGAAAATTATGTATATACTTCCAAAAACTGATCAAGGTAATATATAAACACTATATTTATTAAATCCATGAAGATAGAATGAGTATTGATAAGACATGACAGAATTACTATAAATTCATAATGACCATACCTTGTATGGAAGGATGTATCAGGTATATCCTCCTTCTTAACCCTTAGAAGTTAATAACTAGGTCAAATATCAATATTATAAAAATAATGATCTCATAGTAATTAACCAATAAGATAATCTATATGTGGTAAATGATACTTGTTATTAGTATTGATTTTATTAAGTTTAAAATAATCAATTAAAAGACATATTGAACCATATTTCATCATAAAAAAAGGTGAACCCCATGGTGAATAACATGGAAGAATAAATCCCATATCTTTATTCTCATGTATATTCTTTATCAATTCTAGAAACTCAATTGGGAACATTCTATACAGTGTATTTAAAATAGGTACAACACCAAATATGAGTTCAATTGAATATTGAACAACATGAATTACGAGAATATTAGGAATCTCTTCTTGAAACTCATGAAAAAACTCACATAAATAGGAATATAATTAATATTATGTTTCAAACTAACTATATATGATTAAAATCCCTCGTAAATAGGTAATAATAACCTATATTATGAAATTAATTTGTATTGGGAGTTAAGTTTCATCTTTACACCAATAGGATAATGAAGGTTGATTCTGTATATCCAATGTAACATCTCTTCTTTGACAATTTATATGGGATTTGTATTGTTAAATCCAATCTAGGACCATAATTACATCAAATTAAAACAGTGGTATAATAACAAAACATGATGGAAAAAATTTACCATAGATATCTATCAAAGAGAAGATATAAACTAGATATGTGGTCAACCAACCATTAGGAGTTTCCACTTCCAAATCAACATTTAATTATTATTTTTGAAATTTTATACCTTTATAAATTTATTTATATGTAATAGAGTGGGTATATCCTAAATAAAATAAAATATTTTCACTTCTAAAATCAATGATAATTGTACCTATCACATCATTTATTTGAACATCCACTATGGTTGTAGTAATTCCAAAAGCTTGGCCTTCTAAAATTAGCTTTTTATATAGTAATTTCCCATGATAATTTGGGAAATATTTGAATAATTCCATATCTCTTTGTAGTTGAAATACATGATATAATTGGTTTCATTACTTTTCATATATTCTCTTTGTTTATGAACCTTATCTATAAACTTGTTATAAAATCCAATGAATTTCATGGATTTTCAAGGATGTTTCTTTCTATAATTTTTACATGATGGAAATTTACCCTTTCCATTATTTTTCATTGACATGTTATATTTTTCTTATTTTTCAACCAAACTGTTATTCTCTTGAATTTTCTTGATAATATTGGATAAAAATTTATAATTATATTAATGACTCTTGATACAATATCATCATATGATGTAAATATTTGAAAAAATACTGCTCTTTAGAGACTCATCTGAAGTCTATTAAAGAAATGGTTAATCTTGGTTTTTAGATAATGTTTTTAGTCTAAGGAATACATGGATGATCTTGAAAAGTTCGCATAATACTCAACCACATACTCTTATTCATTTCCCTTTAAAGAGAGGAAATTTCTATCCATTTGAACTAATTGTTCTTGGGGACATATATATATATTAATATCAAATTAAAATTTCTCCATTCCATTATTTATATTTCTTCACCCTCTTTAGTTTTCTGGATCAATGATAACCATTGATCAATATATCATCTTGAAAAATAGACATCCATAATAACCATTGAAATTTATATATATCCCAAAGACATTAATATCTTTTCAATAGATTAATTATTTATTCATATATCAAAGGATTAGTAGTTTCATAAAAATATGGAGGCTTCAATCCCATGAAGGGACCAAATATAGTTGAATCATGTTTTATAATAATAGGTTTCTTCATATAAGAGTGGTAATTAATTATAACCAGAGATGAATACCATAATATGGCCATGATATCATTAGTTCCTACACTATTTGTATTGGATTTCTAAATAGGAAAATCTCTACAATATCTAAAAGTATTGATTTCCTTTCTTCCATTAGGTTAAATCACTAAATAATGGAACACACTAAGTTAGTTCATGGTCATAATGAATATTTAGCCAAAAAATAAAAACCCCTATAATGGTAATTTTTTTCAAATAATGTAATTTATTATCATTATTCTATTGTTAGATATTTTTATATAAATTATAGTTCTCAAGGTTTCCTCTAAACTTTCTATGAAAAAAATTGTAACAACCACAAATCCAGTAATCTTGAGTCAAATTATACTATATTATATTTTAAGAATATATAGTGGATAACATCACCAATGATCTATTAGATTATTATTCTTAAAGAGCCTGATACATACATCATTTAGATATTACATTAAAAATATAAAAAACACATTTTATCATCCTTTATATTAATCATTGTATATTTATTCATATCCTAGGGAAAGGAAAAAAAATATTGGGTGAGATTAAATGATTAGTAAGGGATACATACAAAAGATGTTATCGTGAATAAATAAGCCATAATCAATACGGTAAGCTAGAAAACTAAAAACACATTCCATTTAATCAACAACATGAGATTGAAATGAATCTATGGATAATATCAATGAAATAATATCATTGATAATGATAAATAAATTACAAACTAATAAAATGAATCAGGTTATAATTCAAGATCTTAGACATTAGGATATCCTTACCGTCACGGTCTTGTGCGAAGGAAATTTAATTGATCGGTAGATATACACCAAAACCCAATTTAAGATGTTTGGCCAACTATCTAGTCTTATGAGACCTTTAAGTGCATCAAGGGGTCATCTATAACTATGTCCCATATATCACTTCATGTAAAATGAATTCCTCATATAGTTAATGATCAATATAATTCCAAAACACAATTCCTTATAATGATATTTCTTAACCGAGTAAAGAATATTGAATATAATTATTCCCCATTAAATCAGATAACATTCAATGTAAAAATATATATATGTTGAAATGGAATATGATTGAAAAAAAATCAAATCCATGATATAAATTATATAGATATTTTATAAGAGTTTAATTTTCATTGATCATATTAATTTTAATGTTTCAATAGAATGTTAATGATAGAAAAATTAACAATATATAATAATTTATACATTAAGAAAATATATCTTATAATATAATCATGAAATTTGGAGAAATAATAAAAATGGAAGTAAAATATTAAAATAATTTTTAATTAAAGTGTTCTCTTTATAAAACCACTAAAAAATTTGTATGTATCTACATACTTTAAAAATGGTTTTTTAATGTGGGAAAATCATATAACATCTTAAACGTTAAAAATAAACATTCCTTTTGACTTTTGGTAATGAATGTTGAATATAATTCTATTAGAGAAAATTATACATATTCCATTAAATTTTTTTAAACAGTATAAAATAACAGAAAATATCTTTAAAAATATTTTGAGTGAATAAATATGAGTTTTGTTAAATTAGTATTCATAATATAGATGTGGAAGAAAATTATATACGATCAGAATGGAAATACGATTGGTGTTTCTATTAAAAATTTTGAAACACGTTAATATTTTTCAATTTTATTCAAATTAATTTCATATTATCTATATTTTATATTTCTCATAACACTGAGTTTATATTATATTATTTGAAACACTATTTTTATCTTATGTCACATGAAATAATGAGTTTCTTTGAAAGTTTCCATAAAAGGCAACACTAAGTATCTATGATGTAACATCCCAATTAAGTAATGAATAATAGATATTTTATCTATGTCTATTAATGAATTAGATAGTGTTTTAGAGGCTTAAAATGAAAATAAATCCAATCTTAAGCATGGAATACACTAATATTTTTAAAAGATTGTTTTACTACCTTTGATGGCAAAACATTTTTGAATCTATCTTTTGACAATTTTATAAACTATTTTTGTCAAAATAAACTTATTCTTTATGATTAGGACATCAAAATTTACTTTGTGTGAATTTTTGGTATTTTTCTGATAATGTTCATTTTTTTAATGAATAGTGAAAAATACTGCATTTTACATCAAAAATACTTTTTAATCTAATTTATTTATATGATTAGATTAACTTTTGAATTGGTTTTGAGGTGAAATTAGAATATATTTTTACCATTTAATACAATGGTGGTCATTGGAATCAATTTCACTTTGAAATTGGACTTAAACTGGTGTCAATCTTTTGATACTTATTGTTTCATAAAAAACACGCTATTTGTCATAACAACGGGAATTAATTATTAAATTAATTAATGTGACTTATATGTTTTGAATTTTGTAAAATAGACTTAATTTTTGAATTCGGAATATCAAATATAGCTTAGGGTGAATTTTTGGTAATTTTCTGAAAAACTTCAATTTTTGATGAATAGTGAAACCACTAAGTGGTAGTTAAAGAAACTGATTTTTCATTTAACTGAAACTTTGCCACATCTGTGTTCTGAATTTCAAAAATCCGACATACATGGTTGTCATTAAGAGGTAAAATTTGGTTCAATGAGATTAAAATAATTTTTTGGTGAATAGTAACTTATTAAGTTTTTAATCACGATTAGTGGTAATTAGGGTAGTTTAAGGTAAAAATAATGCTTTAATAATATGAAATGACCTAGAAACATGTCCTACCCTTATTAGATGTGTCATGGCCGACCAATACAAGCCATGGGTCAACTTGGGGACCCCATGGAGCCACTTTAGTTTGAAAATGACATTAATATATTTTTATTTAATGTTAAAATTAAAATGACACAAACATGAGTTATTTTACTAAAACAATTTTTAAATGGGGTTATACAAGTCCAAATTTTGACTATAAATATTCATTAGAAATATAAAACGATTTCCTACATCATATTATTTTTTTTATAATTTTTAGACATTAAATAAATTAAATTATTTATGACATCATGATGATGCAGCGATGACCTCATTATTTAACGATTTAAATAAAATGGAAAGATAATGTAATATATAAGAACTAAACTTGTCCAAAAACTATTGTATGGGAATATTTCTAAGCCTTATCACCTTATCTTCGAAATATATCAATGTGGGACCTTAGAAATTCGAAACACTTTTGAAAATAAAATAATAGTTTCATGATTTCCAAAAGTGCCCCTCCTCTCCTCTTATAAAAGGCCCCCACCTCTACCTCATTTCACACACTCCTCAAGCCTTTGGCTCGGCCATCCCCTGCACATTTACTCTCTCCAAATCCCTCTCCTCATCCTAGAGGATTCCATTTGGGAAGAATCCTTTCAAAGGAAGCCTTTAGGCTCAAATCAAAAGGAGTTACACTTTTAAAGGTAATTCTTTCTCTCATTTTAATTTGTTTTATTTTTCTTCTACAACCCCCTAAACTCTTTTTATTTACTTCTTTTGTAACAACACCATTATATTCAATATACTAGGATGTTGTTATAAGATTTATTCGAGCTACACTCACACACAACTACATCAAATGGTTAAAGAACATACGGTTTCCGTGGATGGCGAAATTCTGCCTCCCGAAACGATGATTGTTCAATACTCATCTAACACCTTCAAAGGTGGACATTATGATGTCACTATTTTTATATATGACATATAATATGTTTATTCTTTCCTTAATCTTATTTATTTTTCATTTATGGCATACCACTATTGTTTCCATTATGGGTAAACACGATATCTTCATTTTAAGAAGTGCGTACTACCGCCCCCTGAAAGTGATTTGATTCGTCAATACCATATGTGGGATGTGTAAAGGATAAAGTTAATGATATTATATATTTTATTATACTGGAATTGTAATATACTCTTATATCATTATGATTCCATTCCAGAAAATACGAAATTGAAATGGAAGTAGCGTTCATGCGTACGTACGGCTTACCGTCTCCATAAACGGTGCATTTCATTTCTTACCTGTGAATGTGATGTAATATTATAAATACATGTATATGCTGAATATATATGATATATATGTTATCCAAATAATTAATATCATTCTAGATATAACGAACCTTTGACCAAATTAACAACATGTAAGTGTAAGAAGTCTATTTTTGACTTAAGAACCAAATACCGACAAAATGAACATTATTAACTTAAATGATTACATGATGTTCATAACATGGTATAAAAGGAATAATGAACTTGAAAAAGGTTCTTAAGCAAGTAGATATTAACTCAAGTTTATTATTCAGGATATTAAAGAACGGTTGGGTCAAGTCGGATACGAGGTATGGGACTTCGTCTCAATCTCCTTTCATTGAGGCATATTCTGTTTTATACACAACCTTTTTTTATACAGTGTATAAACCCCTTTGAATTTCACGTTTATTAAAAAGGAATATTTTTTATACGAAGTGTTTATTAAACGACAGAAGGGAATGTTTTTGTCGTATGTATGCGGCGACAACGACTTCTCCGCCGCCGTGACCATTATTTGAGTTTCAGCTTCCTCTTCAAGCCATACCATCTTTTTTAAAAGAAAAATAAATACCATGTTTTACTTTTCTTTTATTTTGGTATTGAAAATGGTTTTCATAATGTTTTTATATCAATGTGTTTTATTGATATCTTGTGATTGAAAGGTGGAAATGTTATGTTTCCTTTATGCATGTTTTATGTGATATGATTATGTTGAGGTTCTTGGGAATTATTATGAAGACGGGTGGTTCCGTGATAAACTAAGGGCGGGTGAGCCCGATATAGCTCTCCAATGCATTGGGTAACGCGAAGGAGTGTAACGTTAAGGTTTCTTCGAAGAGATTTAGGGAATATACTGTGATGGGTATTCCAAACGTAACCAAGAGGGTTACTCCCTACGTAAGAATGTTATGAATGCCTCAAGTTACCTTTATGTCTTATGATTTCTATGATTTATTCATGATTTTATGAGGTATGTTAAAGTGCCTATGTTTTATGGGTAAAGTATGATTTCATTCTTATGTATATATGAACTCATGTTTCCTTTCCATGTTTTTTTTATAACCCATACTGAGTTTTTATGCACATCCCAAGTTTTTGAAATGTTTTTCACAGGTCACGGGAAAGTTACATGATAAGATGATAGTGTCAAGGAAGTGTCAAGAAAGAATCCATGTTTTAGTTTCAATATGTTTTCGTTGATGGGAAAAAGAATAATACCTTTTATTGTAACCACTCTGTTTAAATGTGGGTTGTAATGCATGTTTTAAGATCTAATTATCTAAAACTCTAAACCTGAAAAGTTCCTCAACGTGTAATCTTGTGATAACTCAAGATTATGCAAGGTTTAAGGCTGGGGCCTTATAGTTGGTATCAAAGGTCGGTTTAGATAACTTTAGGAGTTAGAATTCTATTAAATGATTATCCAAAAATATTTTTTTATGGTCAAATTGAAATGATATAGAATTTGAAGATTACCATGTTGCTTCATCTAAGACATTTTTGTTCAGAATGGTTTTCCGTAGAGGAAACAGGGAAGAAGTGCTAGGAAGGAATACAGAAGGAAATAACCTTCCGAATCAGCATCCTGAGATGGTCGGAATTGGAACTGAACAGTTTGTTGCAGTGATGGAACAGTTGACTCAGGCTATAAATGGTGGTGGTATCCATGCACGAGATCAGCCAGATCAACCACAGAGGAACATGTCAGTGGTGGAAAATTTCATGAGGCAAAATCCCCCATCATTCAGAGGATCATCTGACCTTGTGTTAGCTGAAGGGTGGATTAAATCACTGGAGAAGATTTTCGATGTCATGGGGTGTTCAGACAATCAAAAGGTTAGTTTTGCTATTTACCATTTGGAGGGTGAAGCAGACCAGTGGTGGTCGATGGGTAAAAATATCAGGGACTGGGATGAATTCAAAGGTATGTTTCTTGAGAAGTATTTTCCTAAGGCTGTTCAACTTAGGATGGAAAATCAATTCTTGGAATTGAGGCAAGAGGAAGACTCAGTGGCTACCTATGAAGAAAGGTTCACTCGATTGGTAAGGTATGCTCCGAATTTTATCCGAGACCTTGATTGTAAAATCAATCGTTTTTACTCAGGATCAAAGCCAAAATATCGAAGGGAATTAGCTTCTCGTGAGTTTAAAAGTTATGAAAAGCTTTTTTGATGTGCTGATAAGGTGGAAATGGAGTTTTCCGATGACCAAGTGTTCTATAACAACCAGCAGAAGAAGAGACTGAGGTGGCAAGAGAGAGGTAAGAATTCTTCAAAAAAGTCTGATGGTAAGAAAACTAAGTTTCCAGTTTGTGATAAATGTGGCAAAAGGCATGCTGGGGAATGTCTTATGAATTCTGGAAAGTGCTACCGATGTGGTAAGATGGGACATAAGGCTCGTGATTGAACTGAAAAGGATCAAGGTGAAGGTAAGACCAAATTTGATTTAAAGTTAGTGAAATGTTATAAGTGTAATGAGATGGGTCACTATGCAAATGAGTGTCCAACAAAGAGATTGAGTGATGGGAAGCAGTTGGACTACAAGAAGAAAGGGGTGTTGAAATCTTTTGCAACTATTTCGGCAGACGTCGGGCCATCAAATGAAGTTTTATCAGCTCCAGGGAGCTCAGTTTTTTTCAAAGATTGACTTGAGATCGGGGTACCATCAGCTGAAGGTAAAGGAGGCAGATATTCCGAAGACCGCGTTCCGTACGAGATATGGACATTATGAATATTTAGTAATGCCTTTTGGGCTAACCAATGCACCTGCTGTATTCATGGACTTAATGAATAGAATTTTCCATGAGTTCTTAGATAAGTTTGTGGTGGTTTTTATTGATTATATTTTGGTGTTTTCTAAAAATAAAGAGGAGCATGAAAGTCATTTAAGGGTTATCTAACAAACCTTAAAAGAAAAGAAACTGTATGGAAAATTCAGCAAGTGTGAGTTTTGGTTGCAACAAATTTCTTTCCTTGGTCATATTGTTTCTAAATATGGAATAACTGTTGATCCTGCAAAAACTAAAGTTGTGGAAGAATGACCAAGACCCACAAATGTAACCAAGATTCGTAGCTTCCTTGGTTTGGCAGGCTATTACCGAAGGATTGTTAGAAATTTTTCACGATTATCTAGTCCAATGACTAAGCTAACTCGGAAGGGTGTTAAGTTTATCTGGACAAAAGAATGTGATGATTGTTTTCAGGAATTGAAAAGAAGATTGGTGAATGCTCCAGTTTTGGCACTACCTTCCAGGAATGGTGAGTTTGTTATATACAGTGATGCTTCATTGAAAGGAATTGGTTGCGTCCTAATGCAGAATGATCAGGTAATTTCTTATGCTTCACGACAGTTGAAAACTCATGAGGTAAATTACCCTACACATGATTTGGAATTAGCTGCTGTTGTTTTTGCTTTAAAAATTTGGAGGCATCATTTGTATGGAGTAAAGTGTGAAATATATACTGATCATAAAAGTTTAAAGTATATATTCACTCAGAAAGAGTTAAACATGAGATAGAGGAGATGGCTGGAATTAATCAAGGATTATGAATGTAGAATTCATTACCATCCGGGAAAAGAAAATAAAGTGGCTGATGCTTTGAGTCGAAAAAGTAATGCTTCATTAGCAATGTTGCATTTGGAATATGATACTTTGGTTAGGGATTTGATGAACTTTGGCATAGAAGTTGTTGGTGCAGGAAGTCCTTCTGTTTTGTTTTAGGTATCAGTGAGATCTTCTCTATCAGGCAGAATCAAGAAAGCACAGAAGCAAGACAGTGAGTTGCAGAAAAAGGTAGAGCTGGTTCAGAAAGGTAAGTTTCCTGAATTCAACATTGATAATGATTGTGTTTTGAGATTTTGGAAGAGATTGTGTGTGCCTTTTGATTCACAGTTGAAGAGAGATTTGTTATGTGAAGCTCATAGTTCTCCATTTTCAGTTCATCCGGGCAGTACTAAGATGTATAGAGATCTGCGGGAGTATTACTGGTAGGATGGAATGAAAAGAGATATTGCTGATTTTACTGTGAAGTGTTTGACATGTCAACAGGTTAAAGCAGAGCGGCAGTTACCGAAAGGGATGCTTCAGCCTTTACCAGTGCCAGAGTGGAAATGAGAGAATATATCCATGGACTTTGTTGTGGGATTACCGAAGACATCTCGAGGTAATAATGCAATCTGGGTTATTGTTGATCGCTTGACCAAATCTGCTCATTTCCTTTCTATATGAGATACTTTCTCTCTTGACCAACTTTCCTGTTTGTATCTTATAGATATAGTCAGGTTACATGGAGTTCCTCTCTCCATTGTATTGGATCGTGATCCCAGGTTTACTTCTAACTTTTGGAAAGTCCTTCAGAAGTCGATGGGTACTGAATTAAATTTTAGTACAGCTTTTCATCCTCAATCAGATGGGCAGTCAGAATGAACAATTCAGACCTTGGAGGATATGCTACGAGCTTGTTCGATGGATTATCAGGGAAGTTGGGACCAACATCTTTCTTTGGTTGAATTTTCATATAATAATAGTTTTCATTCCAGTATACAGATGGCACCATTTCTAGCATTATATGGGAAGTGGTGTCGAAATCCAGCTTTCTGGGATTAAGTGGGTGAAAGGAAGTTGATGGGACCAGAATTGGTAGAAGAGTTGGTAGAAAAAGCTCAGCTGATTCAGAAGCACATGAGAACAGCTCAAAGTAGGCAGAAAAGTTATGCAGACAACAGGATGAAGGATCTATCCTTTGAGGTAGGTGATCATGTTTTTCTCAAAGTATCACCATGGAAAAGTGTGATGCGATTTGGTAAGAAAGGAAAGATGAGTCCAAGGTTCATTGGACCATATTAAATTCTGGAGAGAGTTGGATCAGTTGCTTACCGAGTGGCTTTACCTCCGAGTTTATCTCAGGTACACAATGTTTTTCATGTTTCGATGTTGAGAAAGTACATGCCAGATCCATCTCATGTTTTGAGTCCAGAGGTAGTTCAGCTGGAAGAGAACCTATCTTATGAGGAACAACCGGTCCAGATTCTTGACCACAGGGAGCAAGTGTTACGAAATAAGGTGATTCACCAGGTAAAGGTTTTGTGGAAAAACCACATGATTGAAGAGGCAACATGGGAATCTGAAAATGCAATGAGGGATAAGTACCCCCATTTATTCGATAAGTAAATAAATTGCGGGGACACAATTTTCTAAAGGGGGGAAGGATGTAACATCCCAAGTAAGTAATGAATAATATATATTTTATCTATGTCTATTAATGAATTAGATAGTGTTTTAGAGGCTTAAAATGAAAATAAATCCAATCTTAAGCATGGAATACACTAATATTTTTAAAAGATTGTTTTACCGCCTTTGATGGAAAAACATTTTTGAATCTATCTTTTGACAATTTTATAAACTATTTTTGTCAAAATAAACTTATTATTTATTATTGGGACATCAAAATTTACTTTGTGTGAATTTTTGGTATTTTTCTGACAATGTTCATTTTTAATGAATAGTGAAAAATACTGTATTTTACATCAAAACTACTTTTTAGTATAATTTATTTATATTATTAGATTACCTTTTGAATTGTTTTTGAGGTGAAATTAGAATATATTTTTACCATTTAATCCAATGGTGGTCATTGGAATCAATTTCACTTTGAAATTGGACTTAAACTGGTGTCAATCTTTTGATACTTATTGTTTCATAAAAACACGCTATTTGTCATAACAGCAGGAATTAATTATTAAATTAATTAATGTGACTTATATGTTTTTAATTTTGTAAAATAGACTTCATTTTTGAATTCGGAATATAAAATATAGCTTAGGGTGAATTTTTGGTAATTTTCTGAAAAACTTCAATTTTTGATGAATAGTGAAACCACTAAGTGGTAGTTAAAGAAACTGATTTTTCGTTTAAATGAAACTTTGCCACTTTTGTATTCTGAATTTCAAAAATCTGACATACATGATTGTCATTAAGAAGTAAAATGTGGTTCAATGAGATTAAAATAATTTTTTGGTGAATAGTAACTTATTAAGTTTTTAATCGCAATTAGTGGTAATTAGGGTAGTTTAAGGTAAAAATAATGCTTTAATAATATGAAATGACCTAGACACATGTCCTACCCTTATTGGATGTGTCATGGCCGACCAAGAAAAGCCATGGGTCAACTTGGGGACCCCATGGAGCCACTTTAGTTGGAAAATGACATTAATATATTTTTATTTAATGTTAAAATTAAAATGACACAAACATGAGTTGTTTTAATAAAACAATTTTTAAATGGGGTTATACAAATCCAAAGTTTGACTATAAATATTCATTAGAAATATAAAAAGATTTAATACATCATATTATTTTTTTTATAATTTTTATACATTAAATAAATTAAATTATTTATGACATCATGATGATGCAGCGATGAACTCATTATTTAACGATTTAAATAAAATGGAAAGATAATGTAATATCTAAGACCTAAACTTGTCCAAAAACTATTGTATGGAAATATTTCGAAGCCTTATCACCTTATCTTCGAAATATATCAATGTGAGACCTTAGAAATTCGAAACACTTTTGAAAATAAAATAATAGTTTCATGATTTCCAAAAGTGCCCCTCCTCTCCTCTTATAAAAGGCCCCCACCTCTACCTCATTTCACACACTCCTCAAGCCTTTTGCTCGGCCATCCCCTGCCCATTTTCTCTCTCCACATCCATCTCCTCATCCTATATGATTCCCTTTGGGCATAATCCTTCCAAAGGAAGCCTTTAGGCTCAAATCAAAAAGAGTTACACTTTTAAAGGTAATTCTTTCTCTCATATTCATTTGTTTTATTTTGCTTCTCCAACCCCCTAAACTATTTTTATTTACTTCTTTTGTAACAACACCAGTATCTTCAATATACTAGGATGTTGTTATAATAATTATTCGAGCTACACTCTCACACAACTACATCAAATGGTTAAAGAACATACGGTTTCCGTGGATGGCGAAATTCTACCTCCCGAAACGATGATTGTTCAATACTCATCTAACACCTTCAAAGGTGGAAATTATGATGTCACTATTTTTATATATGATATATAATATGTTTATTCTTTCCTTAAGCTTCTTTATTTTTCATTTATGGCATACCACTATTGTTTCCATTATGGGTAAACACGATATCGTCATTTTAGGAAGTGCGGACTACCGCCCCCTGAAAGTGATTTGATTCGTCAATACCATATGTGGGATGTGTAAAGGATAAAGTTAATGATATTATATATGTTATTATACTGGAATTATAATATACTTATATATCATTATGATTCCATTCCAGAAAATACGAAATAGAAATGGAAGTAGCGTTCATGCGTACGTACGGCTTACCGTCTCCATGAACGGTGCATTTCATTTCTTACCTGTGAATGTGATGTAATATTATAAATAAATGTATATGCTGAATATATATGATATATATGTTATCCAAATCATTAATATCATTTTGGATATAACGAACCTTTGACCAAATTAACAACATGTAAGTGTAAGAAGTCTATTTTTGACATAAGAACCAAATACCGAAAAAATGAACATTATTAACTTAAATGATTACATGATGTTCATAACATGGTATAAAAGGAATAATGAACTTGAAAAAGGTTCTTAAGAAAGTACAGATTAACTCAAGTTTATTATTCAGGAGATTAAATAACGTTTGGGTCAAGTCGGATACGAGGTATGTGACTTCGTCTCAATCTTCTTTCATTGAGGCATATTTTGTTTTATACACAACCTTCTTTTATACGGTGTATAAACACATTTTACCTTTACGTTTATCCAAAAGGAATATTTTTTATACAAAGTGTTTTACAAAATGACAAAAGGGAATGTTTTTGTCGTACATATGCGGTGACAACGACTTCTCCGCCGCCGTGACCATTATTTGAGTTTCAGCTTCCTCTTCAAGCCATACCATCTTTTTTAAAAGAAAAATAAATACCATGTTTTACTTTTCTTTTATTTTGGAATTGAAAATGGTTTTCATAATGTTTTTATATCAATGTGTTTTATTGATATCTTTTGATTGAAAGGTGGAAATGTTATGTTTCCTTTATGCATGTTTTATGTGATATGATTATGTTGAGGTTCTTGGGCATTATTATGAAGACGGGTGGTTCCGTGATAAACTAAGGGTGGGTGAGCCCGATATAGCTCTCCAATGCATTGGGTAACGCAAAGGAGTGTAACGTTAAGGTTTCTCCGAAGAGATTTAGGGAATATACTGTGATGGGTATTCCAAACGTAACCAAGAGGGTTACTCCCTACGTAAGAATGTTATGAATGCCTCAAGTTACCTTTATGTCTTATGATTTCTATGATTTATTCATGATTTTATGAGGTATGTTAAAGTGCCTATGTTTTATGGGTAAAGTATGATTTCATTCTTATGTATATATGAACTCATGTTTCCTTTACATGTTTTTTTATAACCCATACTGAGTTTTTATGCTCATCCCAAGTTTTTGAAATGTTTTTCACAGGTCACGGGAAAGGTACATGATAAGATGATAGTGTCAAGGAAGTGTCAAGAAAGAATCCATGTTTTATTTTCAATATGTTTTCGTTGATGGGAAAAAGAATACTACCTTTTATTGTAACCACTTTGTTTAAATGTGGGTTGTAATTCATGTTTTAAGATCTAATTCTCTAAAACTCTAAAGCTGAAAAGATCCTCAACGTGTAATCTTGTGATAACTCAAGATTATGTAAAGTTTAAGGCTGGGGCCTTATATATGAACCATGAAATAATATTATTTTAAAAGTGTCCACTGAAACCTCCTCATTAAATAGGTGGGTATTAATAGTAATAAATAATTTATAAAATAAACACATAGAATTCTTAAATAATATATATTCATTTATAAATTAAGAGTAAATAAAAAATCATTTTTATAAAGTAATTATATTTATAAAAATGTCTTATCTTTAAAAATGTTATTTAAATTTTTATAATAATATATTATTTTTAATTAATAGTTATTGTGGAAAATTTAATTGATAAGATGAAATTAATTTTTTAACCATAACATTGAAATTATTTTTTGGTGAGCTTTTTGGATTTTTTAGAAAAAAATGATTTTTAAGGAATAATGAAAAAACCAGTTTTGTAAAACAATAATTTATTTTAAATTAATTATTTAATTTAAATTAACCACATTGTTATAATATGACATATGTATTTATTTTATAATTAATCCACTTAATTTATTTGGAATCGTACTTATATTGGATTTTAGTATAAGTTCATTTTTTATTTTTTAAAAAGGGGTTTTTTGTAAAAATTGTTGGAAATTGCATAATTTTTCTCCACATTAATTAATTAACCATTTATCATATGAGGAGTGTTATAAATGACATATATATATTATAAATCAAAAAATATTAATTTTTATTCATAAAATAGTTATAATTATATATAGGGTTAATATATAATCATCATGTTCTTGAAAACAAATACACTTCTCAAAAACCCTTTTTTCATCCCTTGTATAGGTTTTGTATTAAATTAATTTTTACCACTTTTAAAAAATTAATTTCCAAAATTAAAATTATTTTTTAAAAATATCATATAAAAACTATATTATGTTGAGTTTTTAATAATTTTCTAGAAATAATAATTTTTTGATGCCAAGTGAAAAATAATAAATTTCAATTAAAAATTATCTCTTTCTTAAATACCTTCTTTCTCATTGTGTCATCATGATTAATTTTAAATTAAAATTTACCAAATATGTGAATGTAATTTGGAAAAATTTATTCCATTTTAAGAATCAGAATAATTTATATAATCCAATAATGTGAACATACTTTTTGATCAAAATGAATTGTAAAAGTTTCGAAATTATTTACCGTAGTTAAGGTAAAAATGAGTTTATCGGGGGTTAAACCAAACAGATAAGAGTAAAAAAAATGAACCAAAACATTTAAAACCGCATTTTATTTCCATATCTCCACCTTAACCCTTTCAATATTGAGAAAAGTCCATTTTAGATCCCTATTCAATGAGAAAAACGTGGTTACACCTTTTTCTTTTAAATAATTATTACGACACTACTCACCTTGCTTATAAAAGACCACCGAATATACTGGCTTCTCCATAACATAAAACCCTTTTAGATAATTGAATACCTCAAAAATCACATCCCAACATCCCCTATATCATCTTAGAATCCTTATTTTGTATAGAAATCAACATAGGATGGCTTTTGGTATAAAACTATTGTGGATACTCTGTGAGGAGGTAACGTTCATCAATAAGGATTTTGGTTTTATTTATTCCAAATTCACATAAAATTATAATTATAATATTATGATATAATAACCTAATTATATTAAATATAATGACATGATTTTATGTTAATTTAATTACCTATTACCATATACACTTCCATCTAATGGCATAGGTAATCATCGTTCGTGTGTAGGGCGGACTACTTCTATAAGAACCGATGCCATTCAATTTTCAATTACCACCTATCACATAGGGTTATAATTATTTATTAATTTTTTATATATTATATTTAGGATATTATTTATCTTTTTTAACTATTATAACACTCATAAATCCATACATTCCATTTTTTGGAATATGTTAATTCCGCTTATGTGTACAACAGAATACCAACTTGTGAAGTGATGTGATTCATTCACGCATTACATGGAACGAAATAAGGACCGGTAAAATTATATTATATGATATATATATATTAAATAAAAATTATTATATAATGATAATAAACCATTTAACATTATTTATTTCAATACATCGAGAAAATGGAAACATTGTTCATGCATATGTACGAGCATTCGTCTCCATGAATCGTGTATTTATTTTTTATCTCAATCTATTATAGATTACAATAAATAAATATATAATGAATATATTTGATATTTATACCATGGATAAAATTATATATATGATTAAACCATGATTAATTAAAGAGTACTAGAATAAATGATCATACTTATATGAAAAGCAATGCAGCTATTACCCAAAACGTAACATTAACATGGAATTATTAATAAAAATGTAATAAAAGTGAATAAAAAAATCATATATGTTATGAAATATATATAAGTATTTTTCTTTAATATATGTATAATAATATTATATTTATTATACATGAGGTGTTAACATGTACGCTGGAATTCAAGACAAAAGGTAAGTGATTTCTAGTCAATCTTTTATTTCAGGGAGACATATAAAAATTTACCAATCGTTTCTTTTTGTGGTTTATATACATAACAATTGAAATTTTATATCATTAATATTATAATTTCAATTATATTAAATGTTTTATTTGATGTTATTATTTATTTTGGATTATAATTCAAAATATTACTAAAGCATTAAGGTATTTCTATCTCACTTTTTACTTCTTTGAGACACATTTCATATTCACTATCTATTTATTTTATTTGGTTTATATAATTCACATAATTTTTTTAATTATTATTACCCATAAAATTATGGGTATTTACATATTCATTTGAAGATCTATCTTTCATGGGGTTTATAGTTCAAAAGAAAAAATAGTTAAGGGAGTTTAGTCTCAATTTTCCTTCTTTGAGACCTATGTCATGTTACACACCTATATTATTTCATGAGTTGTATATACATCCCATTTTACATGTAATATAGTACTTTTATTTATTCTCATGAATTTTTATATTCCATTTTATGTTATTCCTTCATGGGCCTTATGATTCAAAGATACCAAACTAGTAATGATTTTATGTTACAATGTTATTTATTGGGATTCTAAATGATTATGTTTCTAAAGATAAAATCATATGATCCATCTATAAAAATCTCATTAATTTTAGTCTACTCTATTTATTCATGATACATTAAACCAATATAACCATCATCCCAATATTTTTTACTAATAATATGTCATAAAATGTTTTTTACAATGTTTGATTTTATTTATCTCATCAGCCAAAAAACTGTCTTCTTCAAAAACCATGTTTTTTGAAGATGTTTTTGAAAATATTTCTTAGGATCCAATGTTTTTTAAGGTAAATTGTCCCCCATATTTTAAATTTTACAATACAAATTTAAATGAATCATCATGTCTCCTTCCAAACAATTTTTATTTCTAATTTATTGAAAATGTGAAAAGAATAATTGTTTTTAACATGAACAACATAAATAGCATTTCCCAATATCGTGAACACTCAATGATTTCAATAATCACTTAAATGTTATAAAATTACTTTTTAAGTAATATTTTTAATTAAATATTTTCAAATATTTTTATATTTTAAATAAATTATTTCCATGTAATAAATTGTTTTTAAAATGTTTGAAAAACTATTTTCAATGCATAAGGGATATATTCCCCAAGAAATATTTTAAATGATTTTAATGGATATTTTATAACGTTTCATGATTATTTTCGGTGATATTTAGTTCCAAAATACTTTCTTTTTAAAAAATTTATTATCAAATATAGGTTATTTTCCTCTAGAAATGTTTGAATAAATTTTATGTTTAAAATTCATTCTTCATCTAAGATGATATCATTTTTGGTTTCTTATTTTTTCTTCGAGATATGATCCAATGAAATAGTTATTATTATTTCTATGTGTGGATTATTTTTATGATGAAATTATGTTTATGAATTCATTTCCCTTCCACTGTATATAATGTTATAAAATACTTATGAAGCCCACTTTTATTCCACAGGTTATGCAACGATGAAATGAATAAGTTATTATGAAACCTTTTTATTTTCCATAGGATATAATATGATGAATTTTTTTGAAACCCATTTAATTTAAAAGGTTATTATATGAAGAATGTTGTATGATATTGTAGTGTACATATGAATTTCTTTCATTATGAGAGGGGTTTTACCTATATCTCTATCAAATTTATTGGGTATTGTTAAATGTTATTCAAGATTAAAGGGATTATGGGTGGTTAGAATATTCCCAAAAAAGGAGGTTACAAGGGTGTTTATCCCAAGGAAAATAAACAGGTTTTACAAGTGGTTAGAATAATCCAGAAGTAGGAAAATGGGTGGTTATCCCAATCCTCACATGTTATGAATCTCTTGGTGGGTATCCTTGATATAAGACATTATATGATTATTTTTTCCCTATAAATCTATGAATTATTCTAATATCATTCCCTTATGGATTTTGTTCCTTGATTTCCTTATGATTCAATTATTATAAACATCTAATATTTATGTCATAAATCAACATTTTTCTCTTTAATTTGCAAGGTATCATTTTAATATGTTATAATCATGTTCTCCTAACCTTATTCTCACATTATTTATATTTATTACCATCTTTTACTATAAGGACCCGATATTAAAAAATACATAATCTTGAATTAAGTTAATAATTCACATTGAGGATCTTTTGAGGTTTAGAGTTTTAGAGAATTAGGCCATAAATATTACATTATATCTCAAATATTTCAAAGTAGACACTTCTAATCAGTATATATTTTTTTATAAAATAAAAACTCTTGAAAAAAGAGCCATGTCTAGTTCCATGTTTTAGATAGCAAGTCTTTTCTATGATCCCATCCTTGACCCTATTCATCTTTAAGTCTTGTGAAAAAGATTTCAAAAACATGGTAAAAGCATAAAAAGATCAGTACTGAAAAATAAAGAAATAAAACATTATTATATTAATAAATACCAAGAATAATATCTTTAACATACCTCAAGAAATCATATGATTTATGAATTACACATAGAAATCATAAATCATAAATATAACTTGTGGTATCCATAACATACTTACGGTGTAGCATTCAAAACTATGCAGGGAGTTACATTTGGAATAACCATCACATTATATTCCCTAAATATATTAGGAGAAAAATTAACATTTACCTCTTTCACTTTACCCAATAAAATGGAGATCTATCTCGGTCTCACCTGCCCAAGGTTTATCACAGAACATCCCGTATACAAAAAACTGCCCAGGAACCATGGCAAATTCAAAACACAAAAAACCAACATAAATTAAAGATAACATTTCAACATTTCAATCACAATATATCATTTAAATATATTGATATATCCAATCCATTATCAAAACCATTTTCAATACCAACATATTCAAAAGAGTATATGGTATTTATTTTCCTTTTAAAAACATTATGGCTTGTTAAGTAAGCCAAATATCAAATAATGCTCATGGTGGTAGAAAGGACATTTTCAATATGTACATTAAAAAGAAAAATTTTCTTTTTTATTTAGTACAATGATATGTAGAAAAATATTAATTTTAAATGAAATGAAATGTTAATGGGGTCTATACACCATATAAAAAAACCCGTGTATAAATGAAAATATGCCTCAATGAAAGTAGATTAAGAAGAAGTCACTTACATCGTGTCTGAATTGAATAATTCATTCTTTAATCACGTGAATAATAAACTAAGGTTAATTTATACTTGCTTAAGAACCTTTTTCAGGTTTATTATTCTATTTATATCACTAATGATCACGTTATAAACATCATATAATCATTTCAGTTAATTACGGTCGTTTGTCGATATTTAGTACTTGAGTCAAAAATGAACTTCTTATAATTACATGTTGTCCATGTTATCAATATTCCATTATATCCAGAATGATATTAATGATTTAGATGTCATATATATCTAGTATATATATGTATTAATAATAGTACATAACATTTGGAGATACGAAATGAAATGCACCGTTAATGGAGACGGTAAGCCGTACGTACGCATAAACGCAACATTAATTTCTATTTCATATTTTAATGGAATGAAAACTTAATGATACATAGTTATATTATAATTATAGTATATTATCATATATAATTTCAATAAATCCATCCTTTATACATTCCACTCATGTAATTAATGAGTCGTATCACTTTCAGGGGGCGGTGGTATGCACTTAATCTAATGAAATTATCGTATTTACCCATTTTGAAACTATAAAGGTATGATATAAAAGAAAATACAGAATCATAGAGACATTATAAATATAAAATATATCACATATCAATACAATTCCATCATAATGGCCACCATGAGAGGTGGTAGGAGATAATTGAATAATCATCGTTTCGTGAGGTAGTAGTTCACCATCCATAGAAATAGTATGTTCTTATCCATTAGATATAGGTGTGTGGATGTGTAGTTCGAATAATAATCATAAAAAAATTAGTATAGATAATATACTGTTTTTTATAAAATAATGTAATAAATAGATCTTAAGGGCTTGGAGAAAGAAAAAAAAGAACTTGAGAGAATAAGTTACCTTTAAATCGGGTAACTCCCTTTGGTTTGAACCAAAAGGATTTCTTGAATTGCCTTTTTCCTAGTGAAAAGCTTCTAGAAGGAAGATATGGATGTTGGGAGCTTCTTAGAGTAAAGTTTGTACTAGAAAAGGGGCTTGAGAGGTGTGTGAAATGAGTTAGAGATGGTGTCCTTTTATAAGAGGGGGAAGGGTCTCTTTAGGAAAGTTTGAAATTTATATTTTATTATAAAATGATTTTAGGTGTCAAAGAGTTAAAAACTTATTTAATTCAAATATAAGGTACATATAAGTCGAAATAAATTCATCCAATAAAAATTGGAAAGTTTTTGGATATTTTTTAATTCCTATATTTTTTATTTAACCCTTTGTTACCTTATTTACCTTTTACCATGTCCTCTTATATATTCATACTATAAGGTTAATATATTTACAATAAAATTCCAAGAGCCCCAAAATGGATCGATAATGACATTTTCAACATCATGTAATTTGGCCTAATCATATATTTTTAGGATTGTATTATCATTTAATAAAATATCGATTGATTTAAAAACTCTTTTATTTCAATTTTAATACTATTCATATCATAACTTTTTAAAAAATCCAAACCAACGTGATTATTTCAAAAAAAAATCAATAATTAAAAGATAACAATTCATCCTAATCTATAAAATTAGTGTATAGCATTAAATGGTTCAAAATATTTTTTTTAATATTTATAATATCATTTATTTGAATCCTTTATTAATGAAACAATCACTTCATCACCATTGTGTCATAATTAAATTTGTTTATCTAACATATAAAAATTATAAAGAAAATTCCACGATGTAGGAAATAGTTTTAGATTTCACATGAATATTTTTTGTCGAAGATATCACTTATATAACCCCATATACTATTGTTTTACTAAAAGATATATGTTTATGTTTTTTGTCCTTACTTTAAATTAATTAATATAAAGTGTCATTATCACTCCCATGTGGCTCCATGGGATCCCCAAATAGACCCAAGGATGCCCTTGGTTGGAAATATCTCATCCAATATGGTTAGGACAAGTGTTAGGGTAATTTAATATTATTATAATATTATTTTTTACCCTTATTTACCAGATTTACCCTTTTACCATAGTAAATAAAATATTTACTAAAGTAAATATTAATTATTTATAAAATTAAAAGTTACCTATTTACACAATTTGGACCTCTTGATTCTCAATATGAAATCCATTTTTTCCAAATTCAATACAAAAAAGTGGCAGAAATTAATTTAAAATTAATTTCCATTGTCAAAACCAAAAAGCGTGTTTTGAAGAAATAATACCTATCAAAAGATTGACCTTTGTTAATGTCCAATTTAATAGTGAAATTACATCCAATGTACAACATTGTATTAAATGGTAAAAATATAATCCAATTATTCTTTAAAACCAATTCAAAGAAAAATATATCTATATAAATAAATATAATAAATGGTAGTTTTGAATTAAAATGCAGTATTTTTCACTATTCATTAAAAAATGAACATTATCAGAAAAATACCAAAATTTCATCCAAAGTAAATTTTGATGTCCCGATTCTAAGGAGGAATATTATTTTTTCATGTGGAAAATATAAAAGTGAAAAAACTAGATTTAAAAAGGGTTCGCCATCAAAAGGTTGAAAATCAACCTTTTAAAGAATATTAGAGTGTTTATGCTTAAAATTAGATTCATTGACATTTTAAGTCTCAAACTTTTATTGAATAAATGGAAAAAAAAATTAACTGTATAATAATATTGTAGTTATATTTGTTCATTCCCACTAATACAATGGGTAGACATTAACTACCATTTAAAATAATATTATATTATTATTTTTCAGTATGACTTAGCCTTGTGTGCAACATGAGATTTCAGAGAAACCTATTTTTGAGTGTTAGGTATTCCATCAAACCTAGCATTCCCTTTAAAGTAAAATTAATATTTAATTCATAATAAATAATAAATATGAAAATATCATATTCTTTATTTACCTAGGATGTTACATTTATGCTTACTGATCATCAGAGCTCACCTTTTCTTATATTTACATTTTCTAGGTTATGAATAATGGTTTTATGTAGGTTCTAAATTTAAAGATTACTAAATAGGATGATATATCTGGTAAATATTAAAGATAATTCACCAAATCAGATGATTATGTTCCAAAATTATAATGATTCTAAACTATTTTGATCCTTAGGTGTGTGTTTATGTAAAATATTTAATATTCATATAAAAAGATTTTATATCCATGTATTGGAAACCTAGGTCGATATTCATTTCATTTCATGATTAATGTTTCATATATTAGAATATTTGGAAGAAAATATTGAAACTCCATAAATATATATATTGGAGAAGAAAATATTTTTATTTTTTGAAGGATAGATTATAATATTCCTTCAATGAAAATAAGATCAATCCAAAAACAAGGATTGTAAAATAAACTGTTACAATTTTAGTAATTTTTAAATTATAACTCCATGAAATACTAACATTAATTGAAATATTAATCATCATAGATAAATATATATTCATTTAAAACACATAAAAGGGTAGTATATTTACCAAATAAAAATATATAGGTTCATTTTTCCAAATATGAATCAATATAGTGGAAATTTAGAAAAAAATTACTTACCAAAAGTTTGAATTTCATTGAAATTGATCTTACCTCCTCTATAATAAATTTATATTTATTTAAAATATATTAAAAAATATATTCATATCAATAAATTCATATGTTACCTATTTTTTACATCTGATCATCATTTTGTTTATAATATTTTATTATTATCATTATTTCGGGTACTAACTACTTCATTTTCATGTATGTTTTGATACATAATTTTTGGTCCTCATAAATTTTTTGGTGGTTTATTCATATCTAGAGTGTAAATAATTATATAAATATAACATTTATTCATTTTATTTATATTTATAGTTTTCCATAAAAAGTAGTGGTATAAAAATGAATTACATAGTTGATTGATATGATAGGTTGTATGTACGCATGAACTTTGATTTCAATTTTTGGCGGATCCAAAAAAATAAAGGTAGATAATAATTCACATTTATTGAATAATTATTATAATATATCTAAAATATATATTTATTATATGTATCCTTATTACCATATAGTTAAATCAGAAAATGAAAAACCAGATCACAACTCTTCATGGATGTGGTAGTCCACCCATACAAAAGAGTATAGTTGTCGTTTACAATGGATTGGATGGTAATAAAATAGATATTATATTATAATAACAAAACCATAATATTTTAATAAATAGCATATATATTCAATAGTCCAATCTTTATAACCATCCATGTACAGAGGTGATGAAAAATTAATTACATTGCAATATGTATATGGTAAGTCATATGTATGTGCATGAGTGATGTTTTCACTTATCATAGTATTAAAAAGAGGTGAATAATTTTTGTTCCATCATAATAATAAAAATTTATTTTGTTTAATATAGTGAATTAATTATTTTAACATTTATAACACATATTATTATTGGGTATAAGAAGGAAGATAATTCAATGTGCCCTGTTAAGAGTTATATATTTTTGTTGAGAACCCTATATTAGCTTACACCTTAAGCCTTGGAAGGAGGGTATTTTGTCAAGAAATGAATATATAGGAAGTTTTAAATAAATATAGTAAGTAATTATGGCCAGTCTTCTCCATGGTAAAAGGCTTTGTAGGATAAGGGAAGAAGAGGTTCCATTTTAATAAGTGAGGGGAGGGGTACACTAGGAATTACTTAAAGTATTAAATTAATATAAATATGTTATCTATATCAAATAGTTCCTAACTGATATATTTAAAATATAGTATTATTATGAGTAAAACATACCTCAAAATATATATTCTGGAAAACAATTTGTTATGTTTTTATCCTTATGTATTATTTTTAACCCCATGTTTCCCCTTATGAGGCTTCATTTACCCTTTAGGGGCCAGGAAAGGTACTATAAAAAGACCAATGATCCATTAATTAACCATGATTTATACATTCATCCATATTTTATTCAATTTAATAAATATTGTATTATTTGAATTTTAAATTATATAATAACATATTATTTATGATAAAATACCATTAATGCAATTTTGGAACTATTCATTTACATTGAATTTAATGTTATTGATATTGTTATTAAATTAAAATATGATCCTTTCACATGAAAAAAATATTTTATATTTATCTAAAAAATTCATTTAACACAATAATTGATCCAAATTGTATTAATTTTAATTTTTTTTTTTAAAATTAATTTTATTTTATTTTAATTGAATTAATGTTGTGCTAGTGTTGTGAAGGAATTTCAGGTAATTATTCAGTCATTAAAAATGTAAAAAAAATTAAAAAGATAAAATTTTAATTTATATTTAAATTAAAAATTTCCAATTAAACAAAACCACCTTTTATAATAATTAAAAAGAGGAGATGGAGGAAAGTGAGAGGGGGTGATCCTTGCCTCCTGAGGATCCTTGTACCATAATTCACCGAATAAGTGTTAACCTGCATTTGTATGTTTCGAATCATCATTCGATTCCACTAAGGTATTCACTAGAGAGAAAGAAGGACCATGAAAAGGAGATTTCAAAGAATATTTCCTCCATATCAGGTTTTATGGTGGGATCCTTTATACCTCTTATGAACTATGCTCCACATCGCATCATAAAAAAGGGTTCAACTGTTCATGTCTCAGCTTCATACGATGAGATTTCAACTCTTCTAGACCTTTGTAAACACTTAATCATCACATGAATCTCTATGATGAAATATGTGAATCCATTGAAACTAGTTGATTTTTCCCATTTAGTTTATATTTGTTGATTTGAAGACATCAAATGTGTATCTCTTGGAAAATTTTTCCTCCATATATGTTTCCCTTCTACAGAGTTAAAAAATCAGGCATGTAGTATAGGCCCTATTATACATAGGCCTGTAACACTCCAGATTCATGATTGGAAATTAAGCTTCAACCTATATGATTTTTAGGACACTTTCGCACATTTATGGATCAAAATACAATGTCTTAATTGGGTTCTGTGTCATGGTGAGGTTTTTTATGCTATTTCCTCGGCTATTGGAATTCCTATTCGAATGGAATCTACTAATGATTCAATCTCTTATGGTAATTATGAAATGGTTTTTGTGGAGATAGATTTAAGCTCTCCAATTGTAGATAAAGTGGTTTTATCCATGCCGTAAGATGAAATATGTATTAATATTTAATATGAGAAGATAAATCCATTTTTCTGCATTTTCAAATGGTAGTTCCTTCAAATGACATGTGTAGAAGAGACTTAGAGTGATCAAATTTTCCATCTAGAGAACTATATTTTCAACACATTCAATGAAAAACCAATTCAGTGAATCCTAATGTTAACATTAATGATTCTGATAAGAGAAAAATGATACATATAGTCATGTTCAAGCTTCTTCTATAGTCCCCTCTAAGGTCCCTCATAGGATTTACACTGAAGACCTCTCCTATAAAAAAATAATTTCAATACTAATAAAAATTCATATCTAGTTCCCCCTGCTCAAAAGCCTCAGTCTTGGTCTGATGTTGCTGAGGATGAGAGGCTGGAAGCTGGTGAAAATACTTGTAATAATGTTTTTAATGGGATATCCTTTAAATAAGTGATGTACAGGGGTCTACCATGTGGTAAAAATGTGGATTCAGATGATT
This sequence comes from Viscum album, assembly GCA_963277665.1. Lineage (NCBI taxonomy): Eukaryota > Viridiplantae > Streptophyta > Magnoliopsida > Santalales > Viscaceae > Viscum > Viscum album. The sequence continues at coordinate 900,379,416 of OY728120.1, forward strand.
TTATGGAGTTTAATGAACAATATGATCAATGATAATTTGACTTTAACCTGTGGAAAGAGAAGATTATGGTGAAGGATAAAAATAGAAAGGTTAATGATAAAATGGATGCAATGATATCAAATAAATATAAGTTTAAAATGGTTCCTCAAACCTCATGTCTATCTTACCTTGAGAGATTCATTGAGTGGGTGTTTCAATCCCCATCATTGAATAATGTTGGTGGATCCTCTTGATCTATGGATAGGGTTCACAACTCAGAATCTTCTACCTCTTCTACACACTATATAGAGGATTTCTTGATTAAAAACATTCATAAAACATCTATGGATGGAAACTTTAATGGAAATTTATAAATAATGGGTCATTGAATGCATGAAAAATATGTTTATAAGAAATATACGTACTCCTGCTCAGGTTTTTATATGCATACTAAATTCCTGGTTGGGAATTTTGAAGCTCATAAAGAGATACCTTCTCTATTAGAAAGTAATGTCTCTCCACATCTGATAATACAGGCTTCCAAGGATGGGAAAATAACTATGATTAATGCTGAAAAAGGTAAACAATCCTCTCTTGCTGAATCTTGAAATATAAAACATAATTCTACTAACGTTGTAGTCCCCGATAAAGTCATGAACGAACATTTGGAAGCTAAGGCCGGGGCATCTGTTCTTCCAGAAAATAATTCCTCCTCTCAATATCTGAAGGGAAAAGTAAACATGAGGGTGAGTACACATAATTCATTTGATTTACTTGCAAATTCTAGCATTAATGATGATATAAGGAAAAGGGATGATGTGTCTGGAAATGATATGATGATTGTTGATATTGTTGAAGGACATTTTGATGATGGTGAAAGTCCATGGATGCAGCTCCAGACTTCGAAGAGGAGGCCACAACCTCGTGGTGGGGGAAGACACATCAATCACCATAGAATGAGAAACCTCTCTAAAATATGTTAATAAACACCTTTTTTATTTTGGGCCTTAGGGTATTGTTTGTTCCTCTGAATTTTTCTCATGGTTTGTTTAATTCAATAAAGAGGCATGCTTGTCTCAATATTTTAAGAAAATCTAATTACAAAATATTAGTGTTTTTAAATCCAAAAGATTGAAATTATGTATTTATACTTTTCAAACAATAATATAAAGGTTACTATCAATGAAAAAAAACACCATGTGTTTATATTGTAGAAAAGTGGATGACAATGGTGTAAAGTTGAACATATTAAAAGATAAAGGATTGTGTTAGATAAATTTTAAAGCCTTATCCCAATGTTTTAACCATGATTTTACCATTTTACGCTAGTCGAGGTGATAAATATTAACCAAGGTTCATATTCATAATTAAAAAAATAAATGGGTCTTATTTTCCAAATTTTATCATATTAGTTCCAAATATGGAATCCATTTTATCAAATTCATTTTCTATAGGTTAATAATATTAATTAAGAAAATCATGTATAATATGATGCAAATTAGATTTCTATAAAAATGCACTTTAAGGATAAAAGTTGTCTTATATCAAAATAGTATAAATTTTTTAACCTCATGTAGTTATATTATTCTAAATAAAAAAGATATTATATCATATTAAATCTAAAATGGAATTTTACTCTATATATTACATTATTTAATGAAAATAGAAGAAAGGTTTACAAAAAATCAGTATTAATCACAATTTATTGAAAATATTATTTTTTGGAAAACTAAAAAAATCATCCTAAATAAATAGTAACATAATGAAAAAATGTTATAATTTTCCCATAATAATGTTTATATATATATATTTTATTTTTAAAAAATCCTTATTTCATTTATTTCATGTTATTTTTGAAATTAAATTTATTTGAAGAAATATATATATATATATATATATTAGGATGTTACGAGGGTTGTCAAGTATCTATTCCCTCACCAACCTCGCTATTTTTGGAAGACAATTGAACCAAAAAAATTTGGTTATTAGTGATATTATTTTAATCAGCTGTCGTGCATATGAAATCACATTAAAATACATCATATATAAACCCAGACACACAATTCCATCATGTGACTTCATGTAATGCCCCGGCCACTGTTACCCAGAGTCGGTGCATTATTTTAATACATTGGCATGATTATAAGGAATCAATCCCCGAAAGACTGATCTATTTAGTGGCCTTGGATGTAATAGATAAATTAATAATATTTACATTAAATCATTAAATAAAAACATCAACAAATTTTTTTCCCCTTTTGAACACACTTATATCCTTAGAACATCCTTGCAGGTCAACCGTAAAATATTTCATCACATCTTGGAAAAAATAAAACATAGGAATGGGTGAGGTCAGATGCTCAGTAAGGATAACAATATAGCAGAAACTTTTATAAATAAGAAAAAACATTTATGGAAATGTATAAGACTAAAACAAAATCCTTTTAAACAATTTTTTTTATAATATTGAAAAGATAAAATCAAATAATTTCATTTACTTGATCACATGGATATTATACTAGTCGAATAATCACATTCAATATCCATAGACACATTCATAATGATGGAATGCATAATGCTAGACTTCATAACCACATAGTTCAAGACTTGTTCCAAGACTAAAAATAATATTTTGTCCAGGACATGTGCCAAGACACTAGTTTGTCTCATGATACCTACAGATGCATTGAGGAGCTATAGCGGGCTCCACCCATCACTTACTAAGTCTAATGCATTCCTCATATAAAATGGTTTAAACATAAGATAATAATTCATATTAAAACTAACATATGAAATGACAATACATTATCCATAAACCATGAATGTTATAAAAATAACACATTAATAGTCAAACATATCACAAAAACATCAATATAATATGGAAGATTTGTATAATAAATTAGCCTTGATCAAGAATAATATCCCATAAATGATATTGACACAGTTGAAAACAATCAGCAAAAATATATGAGAGAAATATCCCCTTTTCAAGAAATAATTTAAAATTCACATAATTAATAAAGGAATTCATTTAAAAGATATTTTTGAATCAAATTGACCCATACCACTTTGAAACTTTTGAAATTAATTAACATTTTAAAACATTTATGTCCATATAAACAAATCCTTAAAAAAAATTTAAAACATGGAAATTAATGAGAATGGTTTAGAAGAATAAATAGTTAAAACATTTAAAATTATGTTTTATTAAAAGAGTCCGTTAAAAATAATCCCTTTGAAAACTCTTTTATAAAGCATGGACATGGATAATAAATATGTCCCAGTAGATACTTATGTAAAAACAACCTCGAATAATAATGAGATTGTGAAATTAAACCTCACCTTGTACTTTTACTTAGTAGAGGGTATGGTAAACTCCTATATAATAGTTAAAACATTTTTATTAAATTATAAAAGAACTATATATATAAATATAAAATCATATACGATCCTCTAATGTTTCATTGTTAATGATAATTTAGTACTATCATCGTTTCAGGTGTTAACTGACCCGTTTTCCTTTATATGCTCAGTTATGTAAGCCATTTATGTTATGGATAGGATGTATTTTATTCATATCAAGAATTATATTAAGTTCTTAGACATTATTTTTATTCATAAAATGAAAATTATTCTTGAATGACTATGATGGGGAATGAATCTCATCGAGTTCGTGGAGACGGTAAGCCGTACATACGCACGAGCGACAATATCATTACATTGATGGTGAAATCGTATGTAATTGGATGTTATATCATATATATAGAATCATTAACTTGTTATATTTCTTATTTACATCAGTTATACAGATTATTATACCCATCCAAATAATGAAGTGTTTAAATATCAAACTACACCACGACGTGGAGACGGTAAGCCGTACGTATGCACATATGGTAACTTTGTCATTCATATGATGGAAAGAATAATGAATATAGTTGTACCATTTTTAGAATAACATCACAGTATATATAATATACTGTTTTCATTATTTCAGAGTGGAAAAAACAAAGAAAGAGGAAGTGGATAAAGAAAATAACTTCAAAGAGGTGATGAAATATTTACCTCTTCTTCGGGTTTATCCATTTGATTTGATCAAAATGGCTCCATATGTTGGATTTATGATCAAAGTAAGGCCTCTAGGTTGAAGGGAGGAGAGTTGAGAGGATATTTTGGTAGGTTTTGGCCATGAAAAATGGATTTGGAGGTGTGAAATTAAGATAAGGGGACGTGCCCTTTTATAAGAGAGGTGAGGGTCACTTTAGGAAAAGCTTGAAATATTATTTTATAATAAAATAATTTTCATATTCTAATGGCTCAAAAATGAATTATTTAGAGCCCAGAGTGGGTACGGGTCAAAAACCTCTAAAAAATGTTTTAGACAGGTTTAGGTCATCAGACTAACCTTATCTTTTAGATTTAACTCTTAGTTAAATAGTTTGACATTTACCATGTGTCTCTGTATTTTTATATTATATAGTTGAAAAACCTACTATAACTACCCAAAAGAACCCCGTTTGGTTCATTATTAATATATATGACCTTATATATGTCCTTTGGATAAACCTTATGTTTTTAATAATGTTATATCAATTAATAATATAGTATTTTTGTTAAAAATTCCATTATGTCAATTTTGACACTATTTAGTATTTGATTTTTTTGAAAGTCATAAAAACGTTATCACTTAAAATAAAATTTATTTACCCAACCCTAACATGTCATAATAAACTATAAAATTATATGAATTCATCAGAAGTATAAATTTATATTTATTTGGATATTTATAATATCAATTATATTAATATTTCATTAATAAGGTAATTACTGCATCATCATTGTGTTATGAATAAATAAAAGTATTTAGTGTATAAAAATTATAAATAAAATAAAATTAGGTATTGAATATGTTTATAATTATAATGAATATTTTTAGTCAGATTTATATTGTGTGTAACCCTATATTAAAAATGGTCTAGTTATTAAACATTGAGAATAAATCTTTTAACTCTTCTTTAAATAAAATAATAATAAATGTCCTAATCTGATCCAAGTGGACCAAAGAGGATCATATTTTTTCCTAAGGTTTTTTTAGTTGAATTATACTTATCCAATAGAATTAGTACATGTGTTAGGGTAATTATGATATCATTTTTACCCTTAATTACCCTATTTACTTTTAACCGTGGTAAATAAAAGTCAAAATCTACTATTCACCAAAAATTATTTTTATCTTATTGAAACAAATTTTACTAAATGATATTAACCGTGTCATTCAGAGTTTTTAAATTCAACTCACAGAAGATGTAAAATTATGTTTTATGCAAATTTGTAAATGCTCTTAAGAGGTGGGTAAAAGTGGTCAAAAAGTTCAATAAAATTTAAAACATCAAATTTTATTAAAAAATGACTCCAATGAATTACATTGAAAATATATATATATTATATATATATTTTTCCATAAAATAAATTGAAATAATATAAATTAACATATAAATAAAAATTCAGTTTTAAATAATAACATAGTGTTTTTCACTATTTATCAAAAATTGAAGGTTTTCAGAAAAATATCAAAAAGTCACCCAAAGTTAATTTTGATATTTCAAATTAAAAAATGAATTATATTTTTCTAAATTAAAAACATAGAAGTTTCATTTATTAATTTACAATTAATTCCCGTTGTAAAACAAAAAATTGGGTTTTTAAAAAGTAAAAACAATCAAAATATTGACATGTGTTTATATTAAATTTCAATGTAAAATTACTTATAATGACCTAAATTTTATTAAATGATAAAAATATAATCTAATTATACTTCAAAACCTCTCAAATACATAATTTGACACTATAAATTATTTTTATTAAAAATGTTGTTTTGAATTAAAACATAGTATTTGTCACTATTTGTCAAAATATGAAAGTTATCATAAAAGTAAAAAAAAATTATCCAAACTAAATTTTTATGTCCTGCTTCTGAAGAAGAATATAATTTTATTAAATGGAATATATAAAAGTGTCAAATATTGGTTTTAAAAATGGTACTCCATTAAAAGGCGGTAAAGTTTCATTTTTTGAAAAATACTTCTTTTATCTGGAAAAATGAATTCTTACTTATATTATTTCTAAGAAACACATAATATGGATGATGAAATTATATAGAGTATATAAGATTCAAAATGCAGTTAATACTATTCATATCTGCTTTTTGAACGGCTAGTTTGGTAAGTTGTGGTGCGCTCAAACTCGATGTTTCGTGTTGCACAAGATATTGAATTACTTTAATGAGATAACACACTATGAAATCTAGGGGTGTTACATTCTACCCTCCTTAAATAAATTTTTTCGTCACAATTTGAAATTGTTTTTTGAAAATAAATGGTTAAATATAGAAAAGTACCTTTTTGGAAAACCCACATAAAAAAATTGGATAAATAAAATTTAGTCTTAATAAGAGGGAAAGAGAATGAAAAAGTTACCACTAAATTATGATCTCAATTAGGAGACCATTGGTGGAAATTAGAGACACATAATTGGATCAAAAACATATATATTTATATAGAGTGATTGAGGTCATCAATCACAAATAAGTGTAAAATTGCGGGCCTCAAAGCCATCAATCTGTGGTGATTTAAAATATCGTCGGTTCAACATAAGGTATTATGATAACACATTTTTGGTTTCAAGATCCCTTCCATAAAGTTTTAGAATTAATTTATTCATATAATAAGTAAAAAAAATATACTTGATAAGTAGAATTTCATCCTTCGATTGATTCCTACCACAAACACATCATTCAATCCAAAAGATAATAGAATTCAAAAATATTTTTTTTATCATAATCATATAGGGTTCCAAAAATAATGAATTTATAATTCATTTGTCAGACTATATTTAAAAAACTACATTATACAAACAATGACATCACGTATGCTAGTGGTAGGTGATCCACCCTTGTCGCCCTTCGGTTGCTGGTTCAAGTCTCGCAGCCTTGTTGGACGTGACGGGTTATCACCCGGCCTCTGGGTTGTCTTTTCTATAAAAATCCAAAAATAATATTAAGAAATGATTTCACCTTAATAATGTTATCAAATGTCATACTTAATCCATTCCAACCTTTAGACTTACAGAAAATAATTATATCCAAATTCACAGTCTAAAATTTATATGGAAGGTATAAACAATGAAGATTCTTTTTTCGACGTAATAACATCTAAATACCTTCATCATGTATTATTTTAAAACACGGTAACACCCTAAATTACCATAAAACCATATTGATTACACAAATGCTTCATTATTTCATTATTGAATACTTGATATACTCTTTATATCCAACAATGATGGAATATACAAATCATTAATCAGTTTCAAGGTAGTCAAGAATATCCAATATAATTTATCCAAATTAATCATATATTATTCCAAAATCACTACCTCATTTTCAGAACCATATTATGGTTTATCTTTCTGTCAACAATATATTTTCCAAAAAAAATTAACCTGCTATTGAGTCACTTTTCTTGGTTCCACACAATCTCAAGTCCTTAATGAAATAGTACTATAGTACAATCTATATTTATTTCCATAATTCATATAACTAGTACATCATTAATACAACTCTCAAATGAAATAATTATTTAATAACAACATTAGAACACTTTTCATTCCTCTTTATCTATGGTAGTATAATTACTTGATTATTATCCAATAGCATCATTTGGGGAATACTTTGATGATTTGGACATTGATTCGCGTAGTTTCCCAAATCCTTGCAGATAAAGCATTGTACATTTGAAAGTTCTTTCATACCCTTGCAATCACATACATGGTGTCCTTTTTCTGCACACTTATAATAAACTCTCATTCCCTTCAAGCATTTACCAAGGTGATTCTTTCTACATTTATCACATATGGTAAAATCCTTCTTTCCATTATTCCCTTTATCCATATTTCTCTCTACCATCCTTTTCTTCTATGGTTTCCTTTTAAATTCATAGGACTCAGAAAATTCTTTACTTATCTTATTAACACATGATAATATTTCTTCATATGATAAGAATACGTGGGAGACTATTTCTCTTTTAAATGTTTGAATAATACCATGAAAGAAATTATCCTTCTTAATCTTTCAATCATGTGTATTGCTAAATTTCTCATTCCTTCTACTAGGTGCCATTTCTAAACAATGGCATTCACTGGGTTAGTTTATGAATCAAAATGCATAATTCCAAACATGTAAAATACCTAACAAAAATTGAAAAGATTATTCATATAATCTATAATCATAAAATGTTTTCTTTGAGGAATTATTTACTCCTAAATATTTCATAATGTATTTTAATGAAAATGTGAATTATCCTAATCATATCCCCTAGAAGTGTCATAACCAAGAGTGAAGCAAAGACAGTTTTCATGCTCCAGTTTTCATTCGAGTCTAGCTCAATACGGTGTTTTTGGGTTTTACCCCTAGGTACATCTGTGCCAGAGCCGCCTCTACCTACTCATATCCAGGCAGGGATGTATTGCTTGGAAAAATCAAAAAATCTCTACAGTACCAAAATTCTAGGATGTTCTTCTATACTAATCCTCAAAGTCTATCTTAGGGTAGTGTTCTATAATCATAGTTTTTCTAAATCTAGTTTCAAGGATTGTACTAAACTTCCTCTGATACCATCTGTAATGCTCCGACCCTAGTTATACAAAGTCAATGCATTATTTTAATACATTGGCATGATTAAAAGGAATCAATGTAAAGACCTAGAAATTCCACGTAATTTTGTTTATTTTTATGGGAATTTTATGAGTCCATTAAAATTGATGGCGTGTGATTCCAAGGCCGAGTGTGCCCAAAATTAATTTCTAAACTTTTTTATAAGTACTTTCAGTAAACGTGCGAGCAGTTTTTTGTAACTTTTGAACCGGTGCTCGGAATTGAAATCCAAGGACACCATTGATCTTCTAGCACTGATATTTGCTTAAGGAGACCTTTACCTTGACCACAGTAGGTCGAGGGTGGAAGATAGTTTCTCACTTTTTTGTGGAAGAAGAAAAATAAAATAATTAACATTTTATTTTTCTTTTGGAACCTCTCTTTTGAAATTATGGAGGTGGGCACCAACCGAGCTAGAAAAACCCCCAATTTAAATTATTGGTGGTTGGGACCACCCGAACCCCTTTTAATGAAAACCTATCAACTCTCCAATTAATAAATTGAGACAACTAAAATTAATTAAATGTTCCAACTTTAATTAATAGTTAGAGTTATTTTTAATAAGTCGGCTCTTCATTTTTTTTGATGGGTTGGAGGATTTCGTTGGAAAAGGGGCTAGGGGAGAACTTTAGAGAAACTCAATCTATCCAACGAAGAACTTGCTCCAATAAAGAATGAGGAACTAAACCTGAGACCGGATCAGAAGCACCTTGTGGAAGCAACAAATGCCAAAATTCTTCAATGGATTCATCTTATTCCTCTTGACACCTCCAACGAACAATAAGGTAGGGTTAGTTGTTTTTGAATACGCCCTTATCCATTCTTGACGTTTTTCATGATTCGAGAACAAAAAATCCGCTTGCTATCGTTCTAACATGGAGGGTTTGCGACAAACGAACACGTATGGCCCAAAATTTCTACAACCTTTGTGGATCGTGGTGGTTCTAAATAAATGGAGACGTCTCAGGGCGAGTGTGGAAGTCTACAGAATGAAGAACGGGCCATTGGGGCAGGCCCGGTGACCCGAGGAACGTCGCCGGGGACCCGTGCCGGTGACCAGAACCAGTGGGACACAAGAGCGGTGGTGGCGCAACCGCACCACTGCAGAAGGGTCGTGGCCCATCGGCCATGATGGATCAAGGGTGGTGGCTAGCGCACAGCTGGCCATGTGATGGTGATGGTGGCGCGATTCCATGCCGCTCAGTATGTAGGTGCCGCCGCGCAAGGCCACGACGATGGTGGAGGGGCAGTAGGCTTGCTGCCTGCCGCCGGTGATGGCACGGCACACGACTGCGCCCCATGGAGGAGGGTGGGAAGTCTGACCAACTATGAGCCAAGGGGACCGCCTAGCGGGACACCATAGAGGGCCGGACCCAGCAGGCTGGGTCAGACCCCAGGCCGGACCCAGGACGATCCGGGTCGACCCGGGTTGGTCCGACCGGGTCGGAATAGACCAGGACCATCTTCGACCCTTTCCGCTCTTTCAGCCATATCTTGAGCTTCATGTGTTAACCGTTAATGGTGCCAGAAAACTTGGATCGAGACGTTCCTTTTGGTATACCCCACTTGAGTTTTGGATAATGTTGAGGTACATCTGGGTTGGTTCGAACACGAATCCAACCAGTCCCTCGGGACTAAAAGGCCAATAACTTACAGACCGAGAGTCCGATTGACACATCTTTAGTTACGTTGAGACCCCAATTATATATTGGTCCTTTGGGATACCTCTTCATGGGACTCCATGGTATTTGGAGTATCGACCTATGGCTTGAGGAGTAGATTCTCCTAAAATTAGGCAAGCTTAGTGGGAACCCTGTAGGTGGCTGTAACATGAGGAAGGGATCATATGTGGGTCGATGCTTTGGGATCCTATGTGGGTCTGTGCTTTAGGATCCTATGTGGGTCTTTGCTTTGGGATCCTATGTGGATCTATGCTTTGGGATCCTACATGGGTTTATGTTTGAGAGTCCCACTTGGATCCACTCAAGGAAATCCACATTGGACTACTCTAGGATCCTACGTTGGTCAGCCTTATTAGGATCCTACGTGGGAATGATGATTTAGGATACTACATTGTTCTACCTCTTAACAGAGTAAGATGATTCAATATTTACATCTAATCATATTTACTACCATACCTAAGCTATACCCGGTGTGAGTTGAGTCTTTACATTTGTGGTAATCTTCTGTGTGGCGTATCTTTGTGGTTCTTATCTTCATGGTGATACCATTGCGATAATCCTCTGTGTGGCGTACCTTTGCAGTACTTACCTTCATGGTGATACCTTTGTGGTAATCTTCTATGTGGCATTACCTTTGTGGTACATACCTTTATGGTGTTACCTTCATGGTATTCCTTCCATTGTCGAACAGTTGAGCTTTGTGGTTTTGAGTTGGACCTTGTGTTTCCTCATGAATGAGATGGGTATACTGGATATGTATAGGCCTATACCTAAGTAGGGTTTTTAGTTGTTTTTATGCGTTTTAGTTTAACCTTTTTGGATTTTGTGAGACCTTTGAGGGTCTCATGGTCCCTACTGAATATCGTTATACTCACCCCTACATGGGCTATGCTAGTACTTTGTTGTGTTTGATGTAGACGATGGACAATGCTGACCGAGGACGAGGGTACCGGGACTAGAGGTAGCTCAGAGGTGGACTTTAGAAGAGGCTTACTACAGAGACGATGGTTCGAGAGATGTACCTACCCTTCAGGTAGGATCCTTGGTAGGTGTTCACTGGATCTGTGTCTGTTTACTTGTACTTTTCAGTTTTCTTGTACTTTCCAATTGGGCTTGTATTATGGACCCATTTTCATACTGTACACACCCTATTTACTGTACAGTTTAATTATGTCTGTATCTTGTCGTGTGCTTGGTTGTGTGTGTTTATAGGTTATAAAGGCAATTTCTTCCCGTTTTTAGGGAATACGCCGTTCGGTGCTAGTTTCCAGCCCCTGGCCTATGGAAGGCGGGCTTGGGGTAGTCACGGCACAGGCCCCGGGGCACGGGTCATGAAAAATTGGTATCAGAGGAGTCAGTTCTACTGCAGAACATTGGACTTTTATCTTTTTTATGGAAATAGTGTTAAGTGTAGTGAGTGTGGTTATCAGTTTAGGGAATCCAGTGTTGGTGCGGTGACCAATGTATCCATACACCAGGACCCTGACTTCTAATTTCTGACTCAGGGCACGAAAACACTGATTGCGTGTGTGTTTCAAAAAGTTTTCATTGTGATCCCTTTGAGTCAACTCACCAGGTATAACTTATTGACAATGGAACACCTGTGTATTTTTATAATACGTCCACACAGATAGCCAGCTAGGGTTCTAGGTATAATACACGATGATAACCCACCGAGCGACGAGGCCTCAGTGCAGGGCCCTTTATCGGTAGGGGCACCAGCGGAGACACCAGCGGTACCACTACCCATTGGGACACTGATCCCACTGGTCCCAACATCAGAGAGTTCATGACACATGAGCACGTTTCACGAGTTCCAGCACCAGAGGCCACCCAGGTTTAGGGGTGAGACAGACCCACAGGTGACTGAGGATTGGCTGGAGGCCGTGGTGAGGGTCTTCTAATTGGTAGAGACAGTAGCTGATCTCATGGTGATCCTTGTTGCCAGTATTCTATAGGAAGCAGTAGGCAGATGGTAATGCTTCATTCTCCAGGTTCACAATGTGGTGAAATTTCTCTTGGCAGACATTGAGAGCCTATTTCGGGTAGAGTTTGTCCAACGACCCTTCACGCAGTGCGCATACATGTTCTTCTATATCTGCAGCAGGGCAACATGACTGTGTCTTAGTACTCCGCGAGGTTCACTGAACTGTTGAACTACTCCACTGATATGGTGTAGGACCCATTCTTCAGGGACCATACCTTCGAGCAGGGCCTCAGACGGGAGATCAAGTCTTCGATGATTTCTCTCAGCATCCTGACACATGCGGGGCTGTCGAAGAAATCCCTCTTAGTGGAGAGTTTTCTTGCTGAGCAGTCACCAGCAACAAGACCCACAATCGGGCATCACGTGTCAGAGTCTTCTACTGCTGGAAGCAGACATATTTCATAGAGGTCTAAGAGGACCATACCTATAGGTTGATGACTACAGGATTCAGGGTCGGTTGTGCGGGTCACCAGAGATTGAGCCAGTGATGCGAGGAGCAAGCAGTGTTACGCATGCGGCGGTCAGGGTCACATGGCTCGAGACTGCCTGTCCCACCATACAGATGATCAGCAGATGGTCGATGGACCACCCAGGCAGAGACAGAGGTTCGACCGAGGAGGTCTGCAGGGAGTAGGTAGATGTGGTAGAGGAAATGATCATTTAGCTGGCGGTTGGGGACGATTCGAGATGTTAATGCCACCACCAACAGGTGGTCCACCCTGACCACATGGATAAGGTTAACAGTGGCGAGCTCACCTACAGGTAGCTGAGGCCTACAATCATGGTGCTCCGGAGATGATATAAGGTAAAATCTGTGTCTACTCCACCTTAGTTTCAGTACTTATAGACACAGGTTCTAGTCATTATTTTATTGCAACTGACCTCGTTCAGAGCTCAGAGATTCTGACAGAGTCATTGGCTCGATCCTTACAACTAGATAATCCTACAGGAGAGGATTCGATGATTACAACCTGGTGCCAGCAGTGTGATCTTACTCTAGGAGGTGAGAGCTTCGGTTGGGATCTCCTAGTAGGGACGTCGAGGCCTTACGACGTCATCTTGGGTCTGTACTCGTTATCTTTAGTCCATGATCAGATCGAATTTATTAGGGGAAAATTGTGGTGTATCTATGAGGATAGGATTGGGTTTACCTTCACTGGAAAGAAGGGAGCCTTTGCAGCATAGGATAAACTTAACCAGATGATATTGTAGTTTATCACTCTTCAGTTGGATAGCCTTACCCTCAGAGCAGTTGATGTGGAGAGTCAGAGTTATCCTATAGTGGTGGACTAGTACACGAATGTCTTCCCTGATTATGTTTTGGGTATACCTCCACGCAGAGAGGTGGACTTTTAAATTGACTTGTAACTCGAGACGACACCGATATCTACACCAGCATATCGGATAGCTCCCACGGATCTTCAGGAGCTATAGGTACAACTAGAGGAATTTTAGGGGAAGGGATTCATTCGGCCTAGTGTTTCTCCTTGGGAAGACCCGATTTTGTTTTCCAAGAAGGCTTATGGGAGCTTGAGACTTTTTTTGACTATCGGCGCCTGAACCAGGTGACCGTGAAGAACAATTACCCACTCTCGAGGATTGACGACCTCTTTGATCAACTGAAGGGAGCATTGTGGTTCTCGGAGATATACCTCAGATCAGGCTATCACCGACTTAGAGTACGAGATGGGGATGTGAAGATGATGAATTTCAAATGTCGGTACAACCATTTTGAGTATTTGGTCATACTGTTCTGCGTAATCAACGCTCCAGCAGTGGTCATGGGACTTATGAACAAGATCTTCCAGCTATACCTTGATCTCTTTGTAGTAGTCTTCATCGATGACATTCTGATCTACTCTACTACTAAGGAGGAACATGCTTATCATTTGCAGATAGTTACAGACACACTTTGAGAGCACCAAATTTATGGTAAGATCTTGAAGTGCCAGTTCTAGAACCAAGAGGTTCAATTTCTGGGAAATTTTATCTCAGAGGCTGGAGTTGTGTTGGATTTAGAAAATATTGAGGTAGTAATTTCTTGGGATCCACCCAAGAGTGTGACGAAGGTACGGAGTTTCCTGGGTTTGGCCAGATACTACCAGAGGTTTTTTCTATATTTCTTTAGAGTTGTAGCACCTTTATCAGTGTTGATGAAGAAGGGGAAACCCTTTGTGTGGTCTGAGAGATGCCAGTGGAGTTTTCAAGATATAAGGTAGAGGCTAACTGGTGCCCCCATCATGAGGCTTCTAGAGGAGGGTGTTGGGTACGTAGTCTATAGCGATGCATCAGGGACCAGGATCAGATGTGTCCTGATGCAGGAGCAAGCAGTTATCACATACGGTTCTTGACAGCTGAGACAACATGAGTAGAACAATTCTACCCATGACATGGAGTTAGCAGTAGTGGTTTTCTCCTTGAAGATATGGTGACATTACTTGATGTATGAAAATTTTACAGTCTACTCATATCAAAAGAGTTTCAGGTATATCTTCTCTCAAAAGGAACTGAACCTGAGACAACGACATTGTCTTGAGTTCCTCCAGGACCATGACTTCGAGATAGCCTATAATCCTAGGAAGGGTAATGTTGTAGCAGATACACTCAGTAGGATATCTGGTATACAGCTACTAGGTGAGGTGACGGAGTTGCTGGCTGCTTTATAGATATCCTTTGTCGAATGAGATGGAGAAGTCTTTCTTCAGTCTCTTATAGTCAATCCCCCACTTCTTCAGTGATTCAGGGTGGAGAAATGTGGGGACACTAACTACGAGGCTCGACGTGTTTAGATATCCTCAGGGCAGGCTCCTGATGTATATTCTGAATGTGGGGAGCACGTCATTCTTTTCAGAGGATGTTCCATGGTACTAGTGTCTCTTCAAGAGGAAGTGTTGCGGGTGTTCCACACATCCCCTATAGAGGTACATCTAGGAGTGGAAAAGATGTACCAGGACCTCCAACGATAGCACTGGTAGCAGGAATGAAGAAAGAAGTAGCAGAGTTTGTCTCTCAGCACCTCACATGATAGCAAGTGAAGGTGGAGAATCAGGTACCAGCAGACATAGTTCAGCCTTTATAGGTCCTAGAGTGGAAGTGGGATGGGATATCCATGGACTTCATGATAGTACATCCACATACATACAGGGGTCATGATTCTATTTGGGTGATCATCGACCGACTCACCAAGTCTGCCCACTTCCTACCGATTAGAGAGCATGGCTCAATAGAGAGCTTGGGATGCCTCTATGTGCACGAGATTGTATGGATACATAGGGTAACCTTGACGATTGTCTCCAATCATGATGCACGTTTCACTTCCTGTCTATGGAAGGGGTTGCATGAGGATTTTGGGACACAACTTCATTTGAGCACCGCCTTCCATCCTCAGATGGATGTCCAGACTGAGTGGCCCATTTAGACCCTCGAGGACATGGTGTGTTCTTGCGTCCTTGACTTCGTTCATACCTAGGAGGATCAATTTACCTTGGTAGAGATTTCATACAACAACAACTATCACTACACCTTTGGGATGGAACCATTCGAGGCTCTGTATGACCGACCTTGCAGATCGCCTTTGTGCTGGACTCACCCAGGGGAGTCAGCACTCATGGGACCATAGAAGGTGCAGATCATTCAGGAGAAGATGAAGAGTGCACATAGCAAGCATAAGTATTATGCAGATATGAGACGGAGAACTCTAGATTTTGAGGATGGTGACCACATCTTCCTAAGTGTCTCACCCTGATGAAGTTTGTAGAGATTCGGTCGGGGTGACAAGTTATCTCCAAGGTTCATTGGACCTTTTCAGGTCCTCAACAGAGTTGGCGATGTAACAGCCCAAGATTTTATAAAAAAATATTCTTTTTAATTTTATTAAAGTCTTGTGTTGTACGCTACACCAAAAGGAGCTTGCACAACACGCATAATTGACTTTCCTTGCATTACACGCAATCACGACCTTCCTCGATAGCGTGTGTAATACGCAATACCGAGTTTCACTAAACAACGATATGCTATTAAAATATTATTAAAACTAGCCGTTATGAATAGTAATAACCACTTTTTAAAACTCTGTAAATCTTATTTTTCAAAATGAACTTCATTTTTGGATTCGGAGTATCGAATTTAGCCTAAGGTGAAATTTTGGTACTTTTCGGATAACTTTCATATTCTGATGAATAGTGAAAATTACTAAATTATAATTAAAAACAACTTTTTTAATCGAAATAATTAATAGTGATAAATTATTAATTTGAGTGGTTTTAAAGTATATTTAGAATATATTTTTACAATTTAATACAATGTTGGTCATTGGATGTAATTTCACATTTAAACCAGACATAATCAAGTGTCAATCTTTTGATAGATATTGTTTCTTAAAAACACGCTATTTGTTTTAACAGCGGGATTTAATTATAAAATTAATTAATGCAAATTCTATGATATGAATTTGGTAAAATAGACTTCATTTTTGAATTCGGAATATGAAATATAGCTTAGGATGAAATTTTGGCATTGTTCTGAAAAACATCAATTTTTGATGAATAGTGAAACTACTAAGTGGTAGTTAAAAAAAATAATTTCTTCATAAATCCTAATTTTACCGCTTCTGTGAATGGAATTTCAAAAATCCGAGAGACACGGTTGATGTCAGTAAGTAAAATGTGGTTCAATGAGATGAAAATAATTTTTGGTGAATAGTAACTTTTTACTTTTTTTTACCACGGTTAATAGTAAATAGGGTAACTAAGGGTAAATATGATATTACTATTACCCTAACACATGTCCTAATTCTATTGGATAAGTGTAATTCGACCAAAAACAACCTTATGAATATAATATGACCATTTAGGTCCACTTGGATTAGATTATGACATTTAATATTATATTATTTAATGAATAGTTAAAATAGTTAAAATCAAAGATTAATAACTAAAACATTTTTAATATGGGGTTATACATAAGATAAATTCGACTATAAATATTCATTAGAAAGCTAAAAAGATTTCCTACATAATGATATTTTATTTATAATTTTTAGACTTTAAATAAATTAATTTATTTATGACACAACGATGATGCAGTAATTACCCTTTTAAGGAAATATTAACATAATTGATGTTATAAATGCTCAAATGAATGTAATTTGAGACTTTTTATGACTTAAACTAATTTTATAGGTTACTATGATATATTAGTGTTGATTTAATCAACTTGGTTCGAACATATAATTCTGTTATGACTTTCACAAAAATCATATATCAAATAGTGTCAAAATTGACACAAAATAGTTTTTAAATCAAATATTATATTATTAATTGTTATTTTATTCCTAAAAATCTAAGGTTCGGCCAAATGACTTAGATACGGATATATTTATTAATAATATACAATTTGGGGTTCGTTTGGCATGTTATAGTAAGTGTATTAACCATATAGTGAAAGAAAACAAAAAGACACGGTAAAAGTTAAATTATTTAACTTAGAGTTAAATCTAATTGATAAGGTTAAAATAATAACCTAAACTTGTCTAAATACTATTGGTTGATAGGATTTCGACTCATCCCCACTTTATCTTCGAAATAAGACCCTTTGGAACCATTATAAACCGATTTTGACTTTAATATAAAATAATATTTTGAGATATTCCTAAGGTGCCCCTCTCCTCCCTTATAAAAGGACACCTCCTCCCCCTCCTCCTCACACCAATTTGAGCACTCAAGCTCGGCCAACCCCTGCCAAAATATCTTCTCCACTTCCCTAGAAACATCCTAGAGGTTCTGGTCTTCCTCAAAGACCAATTTTAGTGCCCTAAGAGGAGGTCTCAAAGAGGCGCTTCAAAGAAGAGGAGGTTCGGACACATACGAAGCAAATCGGACCTAAGGTAAGGGAAATATCACAATCTCATTTTTATCCGAGATTGTTTATTCGTAAGTATTTACTGGGGTGTATTTTATCATCCACATCCATGTTTCATCAATATGTAATATTATTTCCATCCACCTACAATTGTTTAAATCCATTTTTACCCTTCGGTGAGTTTTTAGTAAAGAATATGAAAGGAATCTTTTGTCGCTTTTTCGTACGAGGTGATTTTTTGACTTTTCCGACAAAAGTACGAAGAATGTTTTTTTAACGTATACGGCATGAATGGATTTTTAAAACATTATTTCCAAGAATCTTACTTGACAAGTTTTCAAGTTTATTTTTAATCAACTTCTTTTAGTTAAAGTTTTATGACATGTTAAGAAAGGAAAAATGTTTTTAAAGAAGAAAGGATATTTTCCTCAAGAATTCATTTCAAGTGTTTTTTTTAAAATTATTTTTCCATCTAAGATGACGTTATTTGATATGTATGTTTCAAGTAAAATGTCTCTATGATTTAAATGGTTTCAGTTTTCTTATGATGAAATGATATCAATTGTTTATGGATTATGATGGCATGATGTTTAAGAATCCCATTTTATTACATGGGTTATGAAATGATGTATGATGTATGATTTTGTGGCACACATAAGAATGGTATCATTATGAGATGGGTGGGACCTATATCTCCCTCCAATGCATTGGGTAATGATTTTATATCTCATGAGATAGACATGGCTGGAATGGTAGGTTATACCGGTTCAGTGAAACATGACTGAAACGAGGGTTACTCGATTCAGAAAGGGACTTTGTCCACTAAGATAGTCTTGGAAATGAGTCTTGACTAACAAGAAATGATTCTCTATGATTATGTGTGAATGCCACAAAGTTTCATGTTTTATGTTATGATTATTGTGATTACATTTCACTGCCATGATTTACCCCATGTTATGAAATTATGATCTCTTTTGCAGGTTAAGATTTCCAAAAGTTATGTGCTTATGTATATGATGTGATTGATATTTCTTTTGTTTACCCTTACTGAGCACTTGAGCTCACCCTTTTATGTTTTCTTTTCCCCAGGATATAAAGAAAGGTTTTAGGTATAAAAAAAGAAGATCTTTATGGGAGATGTTGAAGATCTTTCACCACGATTAGAAGATTATATTCCGAGTTTCCAAAGACACTAAACTATTACGGTCCTTGTGTGTGTGTTTTTGTTATGTACTAAGTATTCCGCAAATGTAATGTAATGTCCATGTACGTCAAGATACGGGTCTCTACAGTTGGTATCAGAGGAAAGGTTTAGTCAACCTTTGGAAACTAGGATGCGAAAACGTTAGTGAGATCCCTAGAGATATTTCTAAGGTATGTCTAGGGATGTCTCTAAGGTTAAGTATACGTATAGGTTATAGTCCTAGAATTGTGCTAACGATCTTCGAATTTATCCTAAGATGTTAGATATTGAGGGTACTACCCCTTTATTATGTTGTTTTCCCTAGCATGATTTTTGCCTCTCATACTATTCTTTTGGGGTTTTAGACGATGGCTGGAACCCGAAGGAACCGTGTTAATGCGAAATGTGATGGGCAATGCAATGATTGTCCCCCTGAGCAACCAAACGATATGGGAGCCGGAATGAAAAATCTTGTAGCCATGCTCACACAACTTTCTCAAGCTATGAATCATGCAGGACTTCCAAACGAGCAAAGGAAGGAGCAACATTCTGTTGAATCCTTCATGAGGAAACGTCCACCATCTTTCAGTGGGTCTTCTGATCCACTTGTGGCTGAACAATGGATTAGTACTACTGAAAAGATATTTTCAGTTCTTCAATGTTCTGAACATGATAAAGTCATCCTAGCAGTGTATCGTTTGGAAGGAGATGTTGATCAATGGTGGAATCTTATTAAGAATACGAGGCAAAGGGATGAAATTGAGTCTATGGAATGGGACGAGTTCAAGAACTTATTTTTCAATAAGTACTTCCCTCGTATTCTCCGAACAAAGATGGAGAAAGAGTTTCTTGAACTGAAGCAAAGGGATGATGAATCTGTTGGTACCTATGAAGCGAATTTTACAAGACTTGCAAGGTACGCTTCTGGTATTATCATCCAACCTGAAAGTAAAGTTGATCGATTTTTCAGTGGCTTAAAACCAAGTCTTCGAAGGGCATTAGCTATAAGAGACTTCAGTAGCTATGAAGAAATTGTGCGTTGTGCTATCAAGGTAGAAATGGAAGTTGGTGTTACATATCCATCTCATGGGTTTGACAAGAAACGAAAGATGGAGTTCAAGGAGAAAACTCAGAATAATGGTGAAAAGAAGATGAATGTTTCCTTATGCACAAAGTGTGGAAAGAAGCATGGTGGAGATTGTCTTAAAGGGACTAGAAAATGTTTTAAGTGTGGAAAAGAAGGTCATCGAGCAGCTGAGTGTCGAAGTAATGGAAAATGGGATTATAATGAAGTGAATAAAGCAAACACTGCAGAGAACGTACAACCAACACTTCAATGCTTCAAGTGCAAGGAAATGGGGCATTATGCTAATAAATGCCCTAATCCAAGGGTTAGTGATGATCGACATGAGCAACCGCTTAAGGCAAAGGAAAAAGGGAAGTCGCATGCGATCACTATTGGAAATTTTGAATATGACAACGATGTGGTGGAATGATTAAGTGTTTATGTAATGGGATTCCAAAATAATGTTGTATCTTGGAATATTGGAATATTTATGTATTGGTCTAATGTGGTATTCAAAGTGATTGAGATATTATGCGCATAATGAAGGGAAAACGAGAAAATGAAATGTTTAACAGTATTCATGAGCTCATGATTGATATAAGGACTAAGTTTGAGTATATAGAATTTTGAGGATTTTGGTATGTGAAAAGTGTTAACTTTTAACTGCATTCATGTTTTCACTAAGGTATTCAAGAGAATACACGATTAAGGACTTTGAATGTTTGGAATGTGACCAACAAAACATATCTTATGATATATGGGGATCGATGATGGTGTTAAATCTCTGGTAATCATTTTCACTATATTATGAGAGTCGACTGCAGTATTATGGATAAGCCTAAAAGATTGGAATGGATTATGTTGGACATAAGTTAGTATTGTTTGTTTTTTCGATATTATTGATGGGATGTTATATAGTTTTGGAAAAAGGACAACCTGCAGGACGGGCGATAGCCCATCGCTTCGGACAAGGCTGTGGGATTCGAACCCACAACCGAAGTGCGATTGGCCTTTATCGCCTACCACTGGCCTACAGGAAGTCCTTGTTTAGTAGAAACTAGTTTTATTATATAAGTCCATTTTAGGAACCATATATGATTAATCTCACTATAGATCGACTTATGCATATAATTTTTGCTAACCTTTTGTTTGAGACAGATGGAATGACCCGTCATTCTATCACATGATCTGCTAACACTTCATGAATAACAAATTCAACTTCATTTATTTAAGATATGAAGTGGAAATTGTTCAAGGCACGAACAACAGTGAGATTGTACCAAAATAATGTAAGTATTTATTCTAATTCAAATTTTCAACTTTAGGGAAATGATCTTGAAAACCAAAAATGTTGTCCTAGTGATCTTATACCTGATGAATAAGATGGTACCTTATATCATCACAAATCTATGGATTTGTGATTACTGGCTTTTCCATAGCCATGTTCTCTACCACTCTCCATCAGAACATGATGGTTAGATTTCTCTTCCATATCCATATTTTCACCTATGTGGAAACCCAATGATTAGTTTATTTGGGTAACCGTTACGTTTCATACTTTTGTTTTTAAAGATTGGTTTTGATATTCCTTTTTACGATGTGGGTTTCTATTAAAGAAACTTTCGAATAGTAAACCATTTATAACCCCGACGAATTTCGAGGGCGAAATTCATTTTAAGGGGGGTAGAATGTAACAGCCCAAGATTTTATAAAAAAATATTCTTTTTAATTTTATTAAAGTCTTGTGTTGTACGCTACACCAAAAGGAGCTTGCACAACACGCATCCTTGACTTGCCTTGCATTACACGCAATAACGACCTTCCTCGATAGCGTGTGTAATACGCAATACCGAGTTTCACTAAACAATGATATGCTATTAAAATATTATTAAAACTAGCCGTTATGAATAGTAATAACCACTTTTTAAAACTCTGTAAATCTTATTTTTCAAAATGAAATTCATTTTTGGATTCGGAGTATCGAATTTAGCCTAAGGTGAAATTTTGGTACTTTTCGGATAACTTTCATATTCTGATGAATAGTGAAAATTACTAAATTATAATTAAAAACAACTTTTTTAATCGAAATAATTAATAGTGATAAATTATTAATTTGAGTGGTTTTAATGTATATTTAGAATATATTTTTACAATTTAATACAATGTTGGTCATTGGATGTAATTTCACATTTAAACCAGACATAATCAAGTGTCAATCTTTTGATAGATATTGTTTCTTAAAAACACGCTATTTGTTTTAACAGCGGGATTTAATTATAAAATTAATTAATGCAAATTCTATGATATGAATTTGGTAAAATAGACTTCATTTTTGAATTCGGAATATGAAATATAGCTTAGGATGAAATTTTGGCATTGTTCTGAAAAACATCAATTTTTGATGAATAGTGAAACTACTAAGTGGTAGTTAAAAAAATTAATTTCTTCATAAATCTTAATTTTACCGCTTCTGTGAATGAAATTTCAAAAATCCGATAGACACGGTTGATGTCTGTAAGTAAAATGTGATTCAATGAGATGAAAATAATTTTTGGTGAATAGTAACTTTTTACTTTTTTTTACCACGGTTAATAGTAAATAGGGTAACTAAGGGTAAATATGATATTACTATTAACCTAACACATGTACTAATTCTATTGGATAAGTGTAATTCGACCAAAAACAACCTTATTAATATAATATGACCATTTAGGTCCACTTGGATTAGATTATGACATTTAATATTATATTATTTAATGAATAGTTAAAATAGTTAAAATCAAAGTTTAATAACTAAAACATTTTTAATATGGGGTTATACATAAGATAAATTCGACTATAAATATTCATTAGAAAGCTAAAAAGATTTCCTACATAATGATATTTTATTTATAATTTTTAGACTTTAAATAAATTAATTTATTTATGACACAACGATGATGCAGTAATTACCCTTTTAAGGAAATATTAACATAATTGATGTTATAAATGCTCAAATGAATGTAATTTGAGACTTTTTATGACATAAACTAATTTTATAGGTTACTATGATATATTAGTGTTGATTTAATCAACTTGGTTCGAACATATAATTCTGTTATGACTTTCACAAAAATCATATATCAAATAGTGTCAAAATTGACACAAAATAGTTTTTAAATCAAATATTATATTATTAATTGTTATTTTATTCCTAAAAATCTAAGGTTCGGCCAAATGACTTAGATAAAGATATATTTATTAATAATATACAATTTGGGGTTCGTTTGGCATGTTATAGTAAGTGTATTAACCATATAGTGAAAGAAAACAAAAAGACACGGTAAAAGTTAAATTATTTAACTTAGAGTTAAATCTAATTGATAAGGTTAAAATAATAACCTAAACTTTTCTAAATACTATTGGTTGATAGGATTTCGACCCATCCCCACTTTATCTTCGAAATAAGACCCTTTGGAACCATTATAAACCGATTTTGACTTTAATATAAAATAATAGTTTGAGATATTCCTAAGGTGCCCCTCTCCTCCCTTATAAAAGGACACCTCCTCCCCCTCCTCCTCACACCAATTTGAGCACTCAAGCTCGGCCAACCCCTGCCAAAATCTTTTCTCCACTTCCCTAGAA
This sequence comes from Viscum album, assembly GCA_963277665.1. Classification (NCBI taxonomy): domain Eukaryota; kingdom Viridiplantae; phylum Streptophyta; class Magnoliopsida; order Santalales; family Viscaceae; genus Viscum; species Viscum album. Next base: position 900,403,509 of record OY728120.1, read on the forward strand.
ACATCCTAGAGGTTCTGGTCTTCCTCAAAGACCAATTTTAGTGCCCTAAGAGGAGGTCTCAAAGAGGCGCTTCAAAGAAGAGGAGGTTCAGACACATACGAAGCAAATCGGACCTAAGGTAAGGGAAATATCACAATCTCATTTTTATCCGAGATTGTTTATTCGTAAGTATTTACTGGGGTGTATTTTATCATCCACATCCATGTTTCATCAATATGTAATATTATTTCCATCCACCTACAATTGTTTAAATCCATTTTTACCCTTCGGTGAGTTTTTAGTAAAGAATATGAAAGGAATATTTTGTCGCTTTTTCGTACGAGGTGATTTTTTGACTTTTCCGACAAAAGTACGAAGAATGTTTTTTTAAAGTATACGGCATGAATGGATTTTTAAAACATTATTTCCAAATAATCTTACTTTACAAGTTTTCAAGTTTATTTTTAATCAACTTCTTTTAGTTAAAGTTTTATGACATGTTAAGAAAGGAAAAATGTTTTTTAAGAAGAAAGGATATTTTCCTCAAGAATTCATTTCAAGTGTTTTTTTTAAAATTATTTTTCCATCTAAGATGACGTTATTTGATATGTATGTTTCAAGTAAAATGTCTCTATGATTTAAATGGTTTCAGTTTTCTTATGATGAAATGATATCAATTGTTTATGGATTATGATGGCATGATGTTTAAGAATCCCATTTTATTACATGGGTTATGAAATGATGTATGATTTATGATTTTGTGGCACACATAAGAATGGTATCATTATGAGATGGGTGGGACCTATATCTCCCTCCAATGCATTGGGTAATGATTTTATATCTCATGAGATAGACATGGCTGGAATGGTAGGTTATACCGGTTCAGTGAAACAGGACTGAAACGAGGGTTACTCGATTCAGAAAGGGACTTTGTCCACTAAGATAGTCTTGGCAATGAGTCTTGACTAACAAGAAATGATTCTCTATGATTATGTGTGAATTCCACAAAGTTTCATGTTTTATGTTATGATTATTGTGATTACATTTCACTGCCATGATTTACCCCATGTTATGAAATTATGATCTCTTTTGCAGGTTAAGATTTCCAAAAGTTATGTGCTTATGTATATGATGTGATTGATATTTCTTTTGTTTACCCTTACTGAGCACTTGAGCTCACCCTTTTATGTTTTCTTTTCCCCAGGATATAAAGAAAGGTTTTAGGTATATAAAAAAAAAGAAGATCTTTATGGGAGATTTTGAAGATCTTTCACCACGATTAGAAGATTATATTCCGAGTTTCCAAAGACACTAAACTATTACGGTCCTTGTGTGTGTGTTTTTGTTATGTACTAAGTATTCCGCAAATGTAATGTAATGTCCATGTACGTCAAGATACGGGTCTCTACAGTTGGTATCAGAGGAAAGGTTTAGTCAACCTTTGGAAACTAGGATGCGAAAACGTTAGTGAGATCCCTAGAGATATTTCTAAGGTATGTCTAGGGATGTCTCTAAGGTTAAGTATACGTATAGGTTATAGTCCTAGAATTGCGCTAACGATCTTCGAATTTAACCTAAGATGTTAGATATTGAGGGTACTACCCCTTTATTATGTTGTTTTCCCTAGCATGATTTTTGCCTCTCATACTATTCTTTTGGGGTTTTAGACGATGGCTGGAACCCGAAGGAACCGTGTTAATGCGAAATGTGATGGGCAATGCAATGATTGTCCCCCTGAGCAACCAAACGATATGGGAGCCGGAATGCAAAATCTTGTAGCCATGCTCACACAACTTTCTCAAGCTATGAATCATGCAGGACTTCCAAACGAGCAAAGGAAAGAGCAACTTTCTGTTGAATCCTTCATGAGGCAACGTCCACCATCTTTCAGTGGGTCTTCTGATCCACTTGTGGCTGAACAATGGATTAGTACTACTGAAAAGATATTTTCAGTTCTTCAATGTTCTGAACATGATAAAGTCATCATAGCAGTGTATCGTTTGGAAGGAGATGCTGATCAATGGTGGAATCTTATTAAGAATACGAGGCAAAGGGATGAAATTGAGTCTATGGAATGGGACGAGTTCAAGAACTTATTTTTCAATAAGTACTTCCCTCGTATTCTCCGAACAAAGATGGAGAAAGAGTTTCTTGAACTGAAGCAAAGGGATGATGAATCTGTTGGTACCTATGAAGCGAATTTTACAAGACTTGCAAGGTACGCTTCTGGTATTATCATCCAACCTGAAAGTAAAGTTGATCGATTTTTCAGTGGCTTAAAACCAAGTCTTCGAAGGGAATTAGCTATAAGAGACTTCAGTAGCTATGAAGAAATTGTGCGTTGTGCTATCAAGGTAGAAATGGAAGTTGGTGTTACATATCCATCTCATGGGTTTGATAAGAAACGAAAGATGGAGTTCAAGGAGAAAACTCAGAATAATGGTGAAAAGAAGATGAATGTTTCCTTATGCACAAAGTGTGGAAAGAAGCGTGGTGGAGATTGTCTTAAAGGGACTAGAAAATGTTTTAAGTGTGGAAAAGAAGGTCATCGAGCAGCTGAGTGTCGAAGTAATGGAAAATGGGATTCTAATGAAGTGAATAAAGCAAACACTGCAGAGAACGTACAACCAACACTTCAATGCTTCAAGTGCAAGGAAATGGGGCATTATGGTAATAAATGCCCTAATCCAAGGGTTAGTGATGATCGACATGAGCAACCGCTTAAGGCAAAGGACAAAGGGAAGTCACATGCGATCACTATTGGCAATGTTGAATATGACAACGATGTGGTGGAATGATTAAGTGTTTATGTAATGGGATTCCAAAATAATGTTGTATCTTGGAATATTGGAATATTTATGTATTGGTCTAATGTGGTATTCAAAGTGATTGAGATATTATGCGCATAATGAAGGGAAAATGAGAAAATGAAATGTTTAACAGTATTCATGAGCTCATGATTGATATAAGGACTAAGTTTGAGTATATAGAATTTTGAGGATTTTGGTATGTGAAAAGTGTTAACTTTTAACTGCATTCATGTTTTCACTAAGGTATTCAAGAGAATACATGATTAAGGACTTTGAATGTTTGGAATGTGACCAACAAAACATATCTTATGAAATATGGGGATCGATGATGGTGTTAAATCTCTGGTAATCATTTTCACTATATTATGAGAGTCGACTGCAGTATTATGGATAAGCCTAAAATATTGGAATGGATTATGTTGGACATAAGTTAGTATTGTTTGTTTTTTCGATATTATTGATGGGAGGTTATATAGTTTTGGAAAAAGGACAACCTGCAGGACGGGCGACAGCCCATCGCTTCGGACAAGGCTGTGGGAATCGAACCCACAACGGAAGTGCGACTGGCCTTTATCGCCTACCACTGGCCTACAGGAAGTCCCTATTTAGTAGAAACTAGTTTTATTATATAAGTCCATTTTAGGAACCATATATGATTAATCTCACTATAGATCGACTTATGCATATAATTTTTGCTAACCTTTTGTTTGAGACAGATGGAATGACCCGTCATTCTATCACATGATCTGCTAACACTTCATGAATAACAAATTCAACTTCATTTATTTAAGAGATGAAGTGGAAATTGTTCAAGGCACGAACAACAGTGAGATTGTACCAAAATAAAGTAAGTATTTATTCTAATTCAAATTTTCAACTTTAGGGAAATGATCTTGAAAACCAAAAATGTTGTCCTAGTGATCTTATACCCGAAGAATCAGATGGTACCTTATATCATCACAAATCTATGGATTTGTGATTAATGGCTTTTCCATAGCCATGTTCTCTACCACTCTCCATCAGAACATGATGGTTAGATTTCTCTTCCATATCCATATTTTCACCTATGTGGAAACCCAATGATTAGTTTATTTGGGTAACCGTTACGTTTCATACTTTTGTTTTTATAGTTTGGTTTTGATATTCCTTTTTACGATGTGGGTTTCTATTAATGAAACTTTCGAATAGTAAACCATTTATAACCCCGACGAATTTCGAGGGCGAAATTCATTTTAAGGGGGGTAGAATGCAACAGCCCAAGATTTTATAAAAAAATATTCTTTTTAATTTTATTAAAGTCTTGTGTTGTACGCTACACCAAAAGGAGCTTGCACAACACGCATCCTTGACTTGCCTTGCATTACACGCAATCACGACCTACCTCGATAGCGTGTGTAATACGCAATACCGAGTTTCACTAAACAACGATGTGCTATTAAAATATTATTAAAACTAGCTGTTATGAATAGTAATAACCACTTTTTAAAACTCTGTAAATCTTATTTTTCAAAATGAACTTCATTTTTGGATTCGGAGTATCGAATTTAGCCTAAGGTGAAATTTTGGTACTTTTCGGATAACTTTCATATTCTGATGAATAGTGAAAATTACTAAATTATAATTAAAAACAACTTTTTTAATCGAAATAATTAATAGTGATAAATTATTAATTTGAGTGGTTTTAAAGTATATTTAGAATATATTTTTACAATTTAATACAATGTTGGTCATTGGATGTAATTTCACATTTAAACCAGACATAATCAAGTGTCAATCTTTTGATAGTTATTGTTTCTTAAAAACACGCTATTTGTTTTAACAGCGGGATTTAATTATAAAATTAATTAATTCAAATTCTATGATATGAATTTGGTAAAATTGACTTCATTTTTGAATTCGGAATATGAAATATAGCTTAGGATGAAATTTTGGCATTGTTCTGAAAAACATCAATTTTTGATGAATAGTGAAACTACTAAGTGGTAGTTAAAAAAATTAATTTCTTCATAAATCTTAATTTTACCGCTTCTGTGAATGGAATTTCAAAAATCCGAGAGACACGGTTGATGTCAGTAAGTAAAATGTGGTTCAATGAGATGAAAATAATTTTTGGTGAATAGTAACTTTTTACTTTTTTTTACCACGGTTAATAGTAAATAGGGTAACTAAGGGTAAATATGATATTACTATTACCCTAACACATGTCCTAATTCTATTGGATAAGTGTAATTCGACCAAAAACAACCTTATGAATATAATATGACCATTTAGGTCCACTTGGATTAGATTATGACATTTAATATTATATTATTTAATGAATAGTTAAAATAGTTAAAATCAAAGTTTAATAACTAAAACATTTTTAATATGGGGTTATACATAATATAAATTCGACTATAAATATTCATTAGAAAGCTAAAAAGCTTTCCTACATAATGATATTTTATTTATAATTTTTAGACTTTAAATAAATTAATTTATTTATGACACAACGATGATGTAGTAATTACCCTTTTAAGGAAATATTAACATAATTGATGTTATAAATGCTCAAATGAATGTAATTTGAGACTTTTTATGACTTAAAATAATTTTCTAGGTTACTATGATATATTAGTGTTGATTTAATCAACTTGGTTCGAACATATAATTCTGTTATGACTTTCACAAAAATCATATATCAAATAGTGTCAAAATTGACACAAAATAGTTTTTAAATCAAATATAATATTATTAATTGTTATTTTATTCCTAAAAATCTAAGGTTAGGCCAAATGACTTAGATAAGGATATATTTATTAATAATATACAATTTGGGGTTCTTTTGGCATGTTATAGTAAGTGAATTAACCATATAGTGAAAGAAAACAAAAAGACACGGTAAAAGTTAAATTATTTAACTTAGAGTTAAATCTAATTGATAAGGTTAAAATAATAACCTAAACTTGTCTAAATCCTATTGGTTGATAGGATTTCGACCCATCCCCACTTTATCTTCGAAATAAGACCCTTTGGAACCATTATAAACCGATTTTGTCTTTAATATAAAATAATATTTTGAGATATTCCTAAGGTGCCCCTCTCCTCCCTTATAAAAGGACACCTCCTCCCCCTCCTCCTCACACCAATTTGAGCACTCAAGCTCGGCCAACCCCTGCCAAAATCTCTTCTCCACTTCCCTAGAAACATCCTAGAGGTTCTGGTCTTCCTCAAAGACCAATTTTAGTGCCCTAAGAGGAGGTCTCAAAGAGGCGCTTCAAAGAAGAGGAGGTTCGGACACATACGAAGCAAATCGGACCTAAGGTAAGGGAAATATCACAATCTCATTTTTATCCGAGATTGTTTATTCGTAAGTATTTACTGGGGTGTATTTTATCATCCACATCCATGTTTCATCAATATGTAATATTATTTCCATCCACCTACAATTGATTAAATCCATTTTTACCCTTCGGTGAGTTTTTAGTAAAGAATATGAAAGGAATCTTTTGTCGCTTTTTCGTACGAGGTGATTTTTTTGACTTTTCCGACAAAAGTACGAAGAATGTTTTTTTAACGTATACGGCATGAATGGATTTTTAAAACATTATTTCCAAGAATCTTACTTTAAAAGTTTTCAAGTTTATTTTTAATCAACTTCTTTTAGTTAAAGTTTTATGACATGTTAAGAAAGGAAAAATGTTTTTAAAGAAGAAAGGATATTTTCCTCAAGAATTCATTTCAAGTGTTTTTTTTAAAATTATTTTTCCATCTAAGATGACGTTATTTAATATGTATGTTTCAAGTAAAATGTCTCTATGATTTAAATGGTTTCGTTTTTCTTATGATGAAATGATATCAATTGTTTATGGATTATGATGGCATGATGTTTAAGATTCCCATTTTATTACATGGGTTATGAAATGATGTATGATTTATGATTTTGTGGCACACATAAGAATGGTATAATTATGAGATGGGTGGGACCTATATCTCCCTCCAATTCATTGGGTAATGATTTTATATCTCATGAGATAGACATGGCTGGAATGGTAGGTTATACCGGTTCAGTGAAACAGGACTGAAACGAGGGTTACTCGATTCAGAAAGGGACTTTGTCCACTAAGATAGTCTTGGCAATGAGTCTTGACTAACAAGAAATGATTCTCTATGATTATGTGTGAATGCCACAAAGTTTCATGTTTTATGTTATGATTATTGTGATTACATTTCACTGCCATGATTTACCCCATGTTATGAAATTATGATCTCTTTTGCAGGTTAAGATTTCCAAAAGTTATGTTCTTATGTATATGATGTGATTGATATTTATTTTGTTTACCCTTACTGAGCACTTGATCTCACCCTTTTATGTTTTCTTTTCCCCAGGATATAAAGAAAGGTTTTAGGTATAAAAAAAAAGAAGATCTTTATGGGAGATGTTGAAGATCTTTCACCACGATTAGAAGATTATATTCCGAGTTTCCAAAGACACTAAACTATTACGGTCCTTGTGTGTGTGTTTTTGTTATGTACTAAGTATTCCGCAAATGTAATTTAATGTCCATGTACGTCAAGATACGGGTCTCTACAGGCGAGGTGGCTTACCGCTTACCTCTTCCATCTCAGCTGCACCTGGTGCACGATGTCTTCCACGTATCCCAACTGAGGAGATGTGTGCACCACCCTTCACACATCATTGATTGGGGAGAGCTAGACATCGACGATGGGGCGAAATTTATGGAGGCTCCAATGGAGATTAAGTATCGAAAGGAGAGAGTCCTTCGTGGTAAATAGATACCTTTGGTGCGTGTACATTGGTAGCACGAGAACCTCCAGGAGAGAACAAGTGAGCGGGAGGCCCAGATACGTGCTCAGTACCCCCACTTGTTCCATTAGTTTGAGTTGTGGCTTATGGGGATGCAAATCCCTGAGGTGGGGAGAATGTAAAGACCCGAAAATTCCATGTAATTTTTTAAATTGTATGGGAATTTTACAAGTCCCCAAAAATCGACGGCACGTGATTCCCAGGCCCGATGAGTCCAAAATGAATTTATGAACTTTTTTTAAGTACGTTCAGTAAACGTGCAAGCTCGTTTTTGTAACTTATGAACCGGTGCTCAGAATTGAAATCCGAGGACACAGTTGAAATCGCAATGCCTATATTCTCTTAAGGAGACCTTCATCTGGACTACAGTAGGTCGAGTGTGGAAGATAATTTTTCAGTTTTTCGTGGAAAAATAAAAATAAAATAATTAACATTTTATTTTTATTTTGAAAACTCACTTTTGAAATTAGGGAGGTGGGGACCACCCATGCTAGAAAACCCCCAATTTTAATTCTTGGTGCTGGGGACCACCTGAACCCCTCTTAATGGGGAAAAACCTCTCAACTCTCCAATGAATAAATTGATCAAACTACAATTAATTAAATGTGTCAACTTTAATTAATTGTTAGACTTATTTTTAATAATTTGGATCTTAATTTCTTTTTTTGGGCTAGAGGATTTAATTGGATAAGGGGATATGGGAGAAATTTGGAGAAACTCATTCTCTCCAACGAAGAACTTTCTCCAACGAAAAACGAGGAACTGACCCCGAGCCCGGATCGAAAGTGCCCTTAGGAAGCAACGAATGCCGACGTTCTTCAATGGCTTCTTCTTCTTCCTATCGACACCTCCAAAAAATGGCAAGGAAGGTTTTGTTGTTTTTGAATACCCCCGAACCCATTCATGACATTCTTCATGATTCAAGAAAAAATAAGAAGCTTGCTACTGTTGTAACGCAGAGGGTTCGGGCCAAACGAACACAACCCAACCTATCTGCAATATTTGTGTATCCTGGTGGTTTTAAATCAATAGAGATGTCCCAAGGAAAGTGTGGAAGTCTACTGAATGAATAATAGGCTATCGGGGCACGCTCGGTGCTTGAGGAATGTCACCGGCGACCCATGTTGGTGACAGGCACCGGTGGGACTCGGGAGCGGCGGTGCAACCAAGCCGCCGAAGTTCGGTCGTGGTCCGTCATCCCTGGTGGAGTGAGGGTGGCGGCCGACGCACGGCCGACCACGTGACGGTGATGGCGGCATGCATCTGTGCCACCCAACATGCATGTTCCGCGACACAAGGCCGCACCAGCAGTGGAGGGGCGGCCGAATCACTGCCGGCCGCTGGTGATGGTGCGGCACACGACTGTGCCATGCAGAGAAGGGCTGGCGTTCTGGTCAGCCGCGAGCCAAGAGGAATGCCCAGATGACCGCCATCGAAGGCCGGGTTAGACCCAGGTCCATACCCAGGACGGGATGGGTCACCTCGAACCGGGCCGGGTCGGTCCGACCGGGTCGAATCGGACCCGGACCAGCTTCGACCCTTTCTGCTCTTTCAACCACATATTGAGCTTCCAGCATCCATTTGTCGAACCATCTATGGTTCTAGAAACCTTGGATCGAGATGTTCCTTTTGGAATAACCCACTTGTGTTTTGGATAATGTTGGGGTACATCTGGGTTGGATTGAACACAAATCCAATCTGGCCCCCGGGAATAAAAGGCCAATAACTTACAGACCAGGCGTCTGATTGATGCACCGTCCATTGCATTGAGACCCCTATTATGTGGCAGTCCTTTGGGATACTTATTTGTGGGACATTGTGTCAGTTGGAGTATCAAACTGTTTCTTGAAGTGTAGATTCTCCTAGAATCAAGCGAGCTTCGTGCGGGAACCCTATATCTGGCTGTAACATGAGAAAGGGTTCCTATGTGGGTCTGTGATTTGGGATACTATATGGGTTTGTGCTTTGGGATCCTATGTGGGTCTGTGATTTGGGATCCTATGTGGGTCTATGTTGAAGATTCCCACTTTGATCCGCTCTAGGAAAACCACATGGGACTACTATAGGATCTTATGCGGGTCTGCAATGTTAGGATCCTATATGGGTCTGATGATCTAGGATCCTACATGGGTCTACCTCTTAATAGAGTAATATGATTCAGTAGTTACATATAATCATCTATAATATTGTACATAAGTTATACCAGGTGTGAGTTGAGTCTTTACCTTTGTTGTAATCTTCTGTGTGGCGTATCTTTATGGTACTTATCTTTATGGTGATACCTTTGTGGTAATCCTCTATGTGGCGTGCCTTTGTGGTACTTACCTTCATGGTGATACCTTTTCAGTATTCTTCTATGTGGCATTACCTTTTTGGTAATTACCTTTGCAGTGTTATCTTCGTGGTATTCCTTCCTTTGTGCAACAGTTGAGCTTTGGGCTTTTGTGTTGGACCTTGTGTTTCCTCGTGAATGAGATGGGTATACTTGAAAACTTATGTATATGTATGGGAATATACCTAAGTAGGGTTTTAAATTGTTTTTATGCTTTGTGGTTTAACCTTTTAGGATTTTGTGACATCTTTGAGGGTCTCAGTGTCCCTACTGAGTATCGTTATACTCACCCCTACATGGGCAATGTCTGAACCTTTTTGTGTTTGGTGTAGACGACAGACATCGCTGACTGAGGAAGAGGGTACCAGGACTAGAGGTAGCTCAATGGTGGACCTTAGAAAGGGAGTACTGTAGAGACTACCGTTCAAGAGCTATACCTACCCTTCAGTTTGGATCCTTGGCGTTTGTTCAGATGAGCTGTTTCAGTTTACTTGTACTTTTCAGTTTTCTTGTACTTTCTAGTTGGGCTTGTATTCTGGCCCTTTTTTCTTATTATACACACCCTATGTACTATACAGTTTACTTGTGTTCATATCTTTCTGTGTGCTTGGTTGTGTGTGTTTGCAGGTTATAAAGGAAATGCCTTCCCAGTTTTATGGAATATGCCTTTTGGTGCTAGTTGTCATCCCCTGACCTATGTAAGGCAGGCTTGGGGTAGTCATGACACGACCCTTGGGGGACGGGTCGTCACAATCAAGTCCCAAATGATCGATCAGTTTTGTAGCCTTGGAAGTACTAGATACAGTCATAAGATTTACATTACATCATTAAATAAAAACATAAACAACATTTTCCCCTTTTGAATACACTTATATCCTTAGCCTATCCTTGCAGGTCAACCATAAAATACTTCATCAAATCCTGGGGAAAATAAAACATAGAAAGGGGTGAGCTCAGTTTCTCAGTAAGGATAACAATATAGCAGAAACTTCCATAAATAAGCATACAAATTTACTGCAATGTATATGACTAAAAGAAAAGCCTTTTAAACTTAAACTTTAGCATAATATGACAAAGATAAAATCAAATAATTCCATTTACTTAATCACATGGATATTCTACTAGTCGAATAATCACATGCAATATCAATATCCAGTTTCAAAATGATGGAATGCATAATGCTAGACTTCAGAAACACATAGTCAAGGCCTTATGCCAAGACTACAAATAAGATATTTTTAAGGCCTTGTGTGAAGACACTAGTTTGTCTCATGAGACCTACCGATGCATCGAAGAGCTATAGCGGGCTCCACCCGTCACTTACTAAGTCCAATGCATTAATCACATGAAAAGGTTTAAACATAACACAAAAATTCATATTAAAACTAGCATACAAAATGTCAATACTTTATCCATAAACCATGAATGGTATAAAAATAACACTTCCACAATCAAACATATCACAAAACCTTAAATACAATATGGAAGATTTGTATAATAAATCAACCTTGATCAAGAATAATATCCCGTAAAGGATGTTGACATAGTTGAAAAAGATAAGTACACATATTTGAGAGAAATATAAATTTTTCATGAAATCATTTAAAAGTTACATAATTTATAAAGGAAGTAATTTAAAATACAGTTTTGAATCAAAGTTTCCCATACCACTTTGAAACTTCTGAAAGGAATTAACATTTGAAAACATTCATGTCCATATAAATAAATCTTTAAAACCATTTTAATAACATTAACATTAATGAGAATGGTTTAGAAGTATAAATTATTAAAACATTTAAAATTATGTTTTATTAAAATTTTCCCTTAAAAATATTCCATTTGAAAACTCTTTTATAAAACAAGGACATGGATAATAAATATTTCCCAGTAGATACTTACGTAAAAACAACTTCCAATAATAATGAGATTGTGAAATTAACCCCTACATTGTACTTTTCCTTGGTAGAGGGTAAGTTAACCTCCGGTATAATAGTTAAATCATTTTTATTAAACAATTCAAGAACTATATAGATAAATATGATATAATATATGATCCTCTAATATTTCTTTGTTAATAATATTTTAGTAGTATCATCATTTTTGGTGTTAACTGGTCCATTTTCCTTTATATGCACAGATACATAAGCCATGTTTATTATGGATAGGATGTATTTTATCAATATACATAATGATATTAAGTTCTTATATATTATTTTTAATCATATAATGAAAATTAATCTTGAATTATTATGATGGGGAATGAATCTCATCTTGTTTGTGGAGACGGTAATCCATACGTACCCATGAGCAACAATATCGTTATATTGATGGTAAAATAGTATGTAATTGGATGGTATATCATATATAAAGAATCCTTAACATGTTATATTTATTATTTACATCAGTTATACTCATTATTATACCCATCCAAAAAATGAAGTGTTTGAATAACAAACTACACCACGACGTGGAGACGGTAAGCCGTACGTACGCACGTATGGTGACTTTGTCATTGATATGATGGATAGAATAATTATTATGGTTGTACAATTTTTATAATAACATCAAAGTATATATAAGATACTGGATTTATTATTTTATAATGGAAACAAAAAATATAGAGTATGTGTAAGAAGAAAAGAACCTAAAAGAGGTGATGAAATATTTACCTCTTCTTCGGGTTCTTCCTTTTGATTTGATCAAAAGGGCTCCCTAGGTTGGCATTATGATCAATGTAAGGCCTCTAGGATGAAGGGAGGACAGTTGAGAGGAAATTTTCCCAGGGTTTGGCCGATCAAAATGGCTTTGTAGGTGTGAAAGTAAGCAAAGGGGAAGTGCCATTTTATAAGAGAGGTGAGGGTCACGTTTGGAAAAGCTTGAAATATTATTTTATAATAAAATAATTTTCTTTTTATAATGGCTAAAAAATGAATTATTTATAGGATAAGGTGAGTATGGGGGTAATAAATATCAACTAATAGGTTTTAGACAGGTTTAGGTCATCATACTAACCTTTTCTTTTAGATTTAACTCTTAGTTAAATAGTTTGACATTTACCATGTCTCTTTGTATTTTTTACATTATATGGTTAATAAACATAGTATAACAAGGAAAGAGAACCCCATGTGGTTAATTATTAATATATATAACCTTATATAAGTCTTTTGGCCTAACCTTATATTTTTTAGAATATTATATCAATTAATAATATAGTATTTGTTTTAAAAACTCAATTATGTCAATTTTGACACTATTTTGTATTTGATTTCTTTGAAAGTCATAAAAACTTTATCACTTCGAATAAAATTTATTTAACCAACCCTAACATGTCATTTTAACCTAGAAAATTATTTTAATTCATCATAAGTCTCAGTTTACATTTATTTGAATATTTATAATATCAATTATTTTAATATTTCATTAATAAGGTAATTACTTCATCATCATTGTGTGATTAATAAATTAAATTATTTAATGTCTAAAAATTATAAATAAAATACAATTATGTAGGAAATATTTTTATATTTATAATTAATATTTATATTCAATTTTATATTGTCTGTATCCTTATATTAAAAATGGTTTAGTTATTAAACTTTGAATTTTACTCTTTTAACTCTTCTTTAAATAAAATAATAATAAATGTCCTAATCTAATAGAAGTGGACCAAAGAGGATAATATTTTATTTCTAAAGTTTTTTTTGTCGAATTATACTTATCAAATATAATTAGTACATGTGTTCGGGTAATTATGATATCATTTTTACCCTTAATTACCCAATTTACTTTTAACCGTGGTAAATAAAAGTCAAAAGTTACTATTAACCAAAAATTATTTTCATATTATTAAACCAAATATTACCTACTGATATTAACTGTGTCTCTCGGATTTTTGAAATTAAAATCACAGAAGCGTTAAAATTATGTTTTATAAAAATTTGCAAATGCTCCTAGAAGGTGGGTAAAAGAGGTTAAAAAGTTCAGTAAAATTTAATATATCTAATTTTTTTATAAAATATCTCCAATAAATTACATTGAACTTATATATGTATTATAAATCTATTTTGACTTAAAATAAATTTAAATAAAATAAATATTTATTTAAATAAAAATCCAGTTTTAAAGAATAATGTCGTGTTTTTCACTATTCATCAAAAATTGAATGTTTTCAGAAAAATACGAAAAATTCATCCAAGGATAATTTTGATATTCTGAATTCAAAAATGAAGTCTATTTTACCAAATTAAAAACATAAAAGTTGAATTTTTTATTTTAAAATTAATTTCTGTTGTAAAACCAAAAAGTGGGTTTTAAAAAGTAAAAACTATCAAAAGATTGACATGTTTTTGTGTCAAATTTAAATGTGAAATTTCTTATAATGACCAAAATTTTATTGAATAATAAATATTTAATCTAATAATAATTGAAAACATTTCAAATTAATAATTTAAAAATATAAATTATTTCGATTAAGAAATATGTTTTCAATTAAAACATAGTATTTTTCACTATTTGTCAAAATATGAAAGTTATCAGAATAGTACAAAAAATTTAAGAAAACTAAATTTTTATGTCCCACTTCTAAATAAGAATTTAATTTCATTAAATTTAATATATAAAAGTTTCAAATATTGGTTTTAAAAAGGGTTCACCATTAAAAGGCGGTAAAGTTGCATTTTTTGAAAAATACTTATTTTATCTGAAAAAATAAATTTGTTATTATATTATGTATATGAAACACATAATATGGATGTTAAAATTATATAGAGTATATAAGATTCAAAATTCAGTTAATAATATTCATACATTCTTTTTGAATAGCTAGTTTAGTAAGTTGTGGTGCACACGAACTCGGTGTTCCGTGTAGCACAAACTATTGAATTACTTCAATGAGATAACGTACTATGAAATCATGGGTTGTTACACTTAACACCGAACTACACTACCAAATCCCATAAAAATCTCAACAATATGTCTACCAAGAAAAAACAACATCTTCCTTTACTACAATATCAACCAACCCTTACAAATTTATAAAAAAATTCCCAATCACATATTTTACTTCCCATTCTTTATATCATTAACCATTTACATTTTTAATATTTTACCATGTAAATTACATTCAATATGCCATTCATTCACCATATTATTTACCCTTCCATTGAGTATCCCACATTACACTTTAACACAAGAATTATGCAGGGAAGATATGATCACCAAAACAAAACCACGTGAGGGAAATCCCAACCAACATAAATAATAAAAAATTCCTACAAAAATCACAACCAAAATCTAACCTGACTGAGATCAAAACAACTTCCTCAATCACAAAAGGATGTTCAACAGATGCACCAAGAAATTGAGGAGAAACTTTCCTTTGATTGTGGAAAATGGATTTCCTAAGTAGGGAAACAATTATGAAAAAAGGATGCCAGATGGTCTCTAAAAAATGAACTTAAGATTTCCCAAGATAATGAGAAACAAAGTAATGATATTTGAAGGTGTTTCAAGATTTATACTTTGATAGGAAATTAAAAATAAGGTGCTGCAATGGGTATAATTCAAGAAGCAACAGGGTTAAATCATATCAATATCTAGAAATTCCACTGTTTTTACCCTACAAATCCCCCATTTAATGCTCATTTAACCACATAATTCAATATCCCTAGTTATGTTTTGTGGCGTAACTGAGACACCATGGTGTAATGAAACTCATATTGATAAATCCCAGTAACTCATGTCCTGAAACTCCAAATCAAAAATATTTAACCACAATGAAATATCCAAATGAAATAAATTATAACAAGGGCCCTAAACCAAACCATATTACAATGTGATACCCTTGGTGCAACAACACCAAAAATTAATAACCACAAAAATTATACAGTTAGGACCCTATACTATTGAAACTAAGAATATATCATGTCCAGAATCTGAAATCTACCATTCACGATGAATCACCTACCTCAACACCATAATATAGACTCTTAAAACATAAATCTCAACTATATTTGCTTCAATTTACCTCTAATGTCCTTCTAATACCTCAAACACCCAAAATATGAAATGTAACATGTTGGAAGACCCATGATTTTACATTAGATACCTCTAATATTATTCTCTTCCACGATAATGTAATCTAATATATAAGAAAATAACAGCCACCGACACAACACTACCCAAGGGATAACAATCAAAAAAGGACCTAGTCATTATTGAAATGAAAATGCAACATAAGTTATTAAATCAATAATCATAATGGTGTATAATCAACCATTCCAAAATAAATTCATCCAAGGGGAGGAACCTACTAAAATCATAAATAATATAAATACATTCCTAACAAGGATTACACTACCTAAGAAACTATTCCATAACCTGTAGGTGGTGTATAAAACTCAATGAATTCACAATTTAATCCTCAGGTATTACTATACCAAATGGAAAACATTTATCTTGCACTCATCACCCTTGACTCAAAAATTCCCCCATAGAACCAACTCTAACAAATCATAGGAAATAAATTAGACCCAAAAACTATGATAGATACCTCTCAAGTTGGTATACCTCTATCAAAAGGGTTCCACATAACAGAGGGTAGGGATAGAAAACAATAAACCACTCCAACTCAAATATCTAACTCTCTCTTAGTAAACAATAATTTATTCCCTAATTATGTAACTTGTTCAGAAAATTTGAGTTTCTAAATCAATTAATTTCAATAGAAATCAATTTTTTATTCCAAAAATATTCTTTAATTTTATGAATCATAAAACTCATTTCATCCAAACATAAGAAGGCATTTATTTTTATGCATTTAAAACATTTTAAAAAAATTATAATCAAAACATTCTAAAGGATGTTCCTTACACTATAATCTTTTTAAAGACCTTTTTAGAAAGTGGATTCCATTAAAAAAGTAATTAAGGTCACTAACTCAAAAAATCACACTTCAAGATTCTCATACTAGAGTTAATTATTCATAATTGACTTCCAAAGGAAACCCAACCATCCTATAAATTAATCGACCAACTTACAAAAACCAAGGGATACCATGAAAAATATGGATTTCATACTACTAATGTCCCATTGAATTTCAATATAAATAGGCCAACAAAACCATATATAGAAACCTAGAGCTTCATAAACCCTGATCATGAAGCCACTCTTTAAATTTAGAACAAAATTTCACTCTCCACTTATACCTATAGTACGAACCACAACTTTAGAAGACACTTGGAGCCTTATTATCAGCCTATATAATACTTATCTTTATCAACTCAACATGATCCATCACTTATGTAAAAGCATTTAACTGAAAAATTTTCATTACTTCATAGAATCCTTCAGCTCATAGAAGAGTAAAAATTTCATGCTTGTAAGAATTCATTAGCTAAGATGTCCAAAAAAGTGACAATTAATGAACAAGAATGGATCTTGAGAGAAAACACATCAAACTCTCCATTCTAGATTTTTATTGTCTATTCCCAATGTTCTTTACCCCACACCTATGGACTGAATTATCTGATAGAAAAGTTAATAAATCTATCCCATGAAACCTCTTCTAGACGAACATGATTCATTATCCACCACACTTGAGCCACCCCATAGTGTGAACCTACAATAAAGAAAATATCATATTGATTGGGAGTACACATAAATTATTAGGAAGCCTTAAACTCCTCTAACTACTCCCCAACAATGGGGCTTAATACCCCCACCATGGAACATCAAAAAATTATGTTATTGAAATTCGGAAAACAATGTATCCCATAATTCCTTATGCCTCTCAATCACAACTTTTTTTATGTTTCTTGGATAAATTGTTTTCAATTCAAACATCAAGAACAATGAAGGTAGTTTAATCAATCAAATCATTTAACTATAGTATAGAAATCACATACACCCCTCAAGAATAAAATTTATTCCGAAACTTATATATCATTGAACTAATCATCCTTCAGGATAATTATAATCATATTAAATATGAAAACCACACTTTCTCTATCAACACAACTGATCCATCACCCTCATTCATTAATTTATCCAATAATTATCCAATAAAAACCCCTCTCTTCACCCCACCAATCATGTCCATCATACTATTGGTGAGTGATAATAATGAAACATGTTTTTAATGTAATTTATTTCACTATAATAGGATCTTATAATAGTCGAAAACATCAAGAATCACACATCACACAGTGGAACACCTCCTCCATAGAGATAAGTATACCAAAACATAGGCATCTTGATAGAACAATAAAGCACTGAACTAAGTCTACTAATTTATCAAACAAATACACATACATTCACAACTCATTACTCAAACCATATTATTAAATGTATACAAGTTTTCCTAAAACCATTTTATAGATAATTATTATTGGTCTTTTGATAGGAATAAACTTGTAATTTCATGGGGGTCCATCAGATGAACTGAAATAACTATTTATTTATTGTATAATTTCTTAGATATACCCCTGGTGACTGGTAGAAGATGTAATTATACATTTAATTCAACAATAATTCTCTCAAAACTTATTCTAATTAACTAACCATACCATACACTAGTATTATAAATTATTACTTTACAATAAATTGATCAATGTAAGGATCCTCAAAAATACAGACTAGAACCCTCAAAGGGTGATATATATTTTCAGTCTCTTCTTCTAGTGAAACCATTAGAATATGAAAAATAGTATACATAAATGGTAATAATCTTCCACTTAAATATTTTTTTCAAGATCCCAAGAAACCTCAGATACATTGGAAACTATGAACATCAATCATTCCTCCAAAATATATAGTGATCTCCACCACTATCCAATTACCCTAGTCCCAATGAGGTAGAGTGATTAATTAGAATATCGTAGGATGAGACCTTTGTTCACATATCAGTTGGGTTGAACTTTCTACCTATCATCCATATTTCAAACTAAAATCCTTCAATAACCTCTAAATGTAGTGGTGGTTCAAGTAGATATGTTTAGTAAATGAATAAAATACTGTATTTTTTCGAGTGAATTTCACAAAAACTATTATAGTACTAGAGAACACCTTCATATCCCTTTCTATGTTTCGACAAAATATACATCTACCAAACCAACTCCTTTATCACTTTTGTTGCTTCCACAAATTTATATTTCATAGAAGAGATTGAAACCATCATATGAAGCCTTGAAATTTTAATAATTTTCATCCGTATTAATATAAATACATAGTCTATTATACTATTCTTAGTGTCAAAATCCCATCTAAAGACATCATAGACATTCCCTTGCAATAGTTCAGACAACCTGAAGAATATGGTTGTATCTTTCATGAATTTGTGATATCTAATAATTCATTTGATGTTTTCCTAGAGAATATTACATAGATTTTCCATAAAACAACTAATGAATATCACTAAATATTCAATGTATAGGAAATTTCATATAATAGAATACATTAAACTTCCTAATATGGAATAAATGGTAACTTCATCCATGTAGCTCTCCCTATAAACATTCCTCGATTCTTTCCCCATTAGAAATTTGAAGTGTCTGACCATAGGAGTTGAAGCTAACCTATAACAAAATCGTTGAAAATTTATTGCTGAACGTATGGAGAAAATCCCATTGAGACCATACTAATCTCCAATATCCCTTATCACTTTCAATCCACATCACATGAATCTTATTGGTTCTTCCATGATTATTAATTTCAAAAAATATAAAAAATTACTTTTCAGTCCCAAAATATATTGAATTTATGATGGTATTGTTATTTTCTCAACACGATAAAATAGTAGGATAATTAATAAATAATCTTTCTACACATTCTAATAAGAAAAATTGTCATAATTTCCCTATATGAGAACATTTTCAACCATGAATTTACCTAATTTCCAGTTTTATGGTCATCATTCTTATTTAAGTCAATATAAAATAAATTTTATGTTCAAATATGTTTCCTTATTTTAATCAACCACAAAATCGGTTTGTTGGTTCGTGTCAATTTGTTCTCAAAATAAAAAAAAGGAACGTGTTTTTTACATCCATTTTATCCAAGTACAAATAATCAATAAAAACATTTCTCAAAACTATATGTATAGTAGTGTTCTTAACTATCGATGAAAAAATTTATGAGAAAAATACAACTTCATTTTTTTGTAAGACTTTCACCTCCATCATAGCCTTCTATATATTACTTATTTAATTTATTCTTTTAATCAGAAGGTCTTATTTTTCTTCAATTATTTATTCCCCCATTGTAAATTCATTATCTACAATGTATTGTTAGAATAAAATGAATCCAATTCCTATTTAATTGAAAACTATTACATTCTAGGGTAACTGAGCATAAGAACATCAAATAGGATTTATGTTTCTCCATTGTACATTAAATAAAACTAGTGTATCTCATAAACATACCTATATTCAATTCATCGGAATATGTATGATCATTGTAAATCATCATATGATTATGTTCCTTGGATTACTTTATTTTTTTTGTGCTGTAATTTCTAGTGTCCCACCTTCTCTAGCTCTTACTCATGCCTCTGCATCCCTTGTGAATTCAGATACATTTTTTACTAGCGCAATTTCATGACAACATATTCCATTTTTAGGTGCCTATAAAACATTTCTATTTCTATAAATCCATTACATATTTACATGAACATGGTATTTTGATTAACTATTCTCACTATTTAGCTATACCATGTTCTGATATTTATACAAGACCCGCTCATTATAAAGAATTATCCATGCAATAATTATCTTCTAATTATCATCATCCAAAATCAATAAGAAAATGTTTTTATCTCTATATCCCACAATGAAACAAACCTTAGACTTATAATCAAGATTTTCCCTATATTTATAATCAATATGAATATATTATAGAATTCTAAAAACATTCACATGACTAATTTATGAAAATTTATCAGACCTGAACTACTCATGGATATTATACCCCACTATTACTAATGTAATTTTGTTAAAATTTTATTTACTAAAATTACATTATTCCCCTTAAAATTATTTAGAAATTTTATAATGAAACCTCATGATATGATCCTTTTTATTTAATGTTCTATTCATCCTTTCATCCACATAATTTTTCTGGGGTCCCATGTATTGGATTGTATATTCTAATTCCCTTCTTTATATAGTAGTTATTAAAGATAATTCTATTGTATTCGCCACCAATATCAAACATTATAAATTTTATCTTCCATCCAATATCAATTTTCACCATGGATTTCCACCTAATGAATGTGAAAAATACACATGAATTGTGTTTCAAAAATTATAACCATCCCTTCCTTGTTGGATCATCAATGACTATGATGATGTGCATGGGTCATTCGTGAGATCTCATTAGGGATGGTCCTTAGATATCTTGGTAACATGTTCTAGTTTCTCACTCTAAGGATTACTTTCATTCAAATTAAGTAAAACCATCCTATAATTATCTTGTATAAAACCTTCACAACATCCAATGTCCATATCATAATTCTTCAATACACCCTTCTCTACTAAAACCATCATATTCTTCTCATCGACATGACCAATTCGATAGTTTCACATCTCTATAGATTCATAATTTTATTTTTTGTGATCATCGAACCATATAAAATTTTAGTCAAATAGAATGTCCCCTCCTCTATAACTTCAGAGACCCCTACGAATCAACATGTACCTTTCTACAATATATTTTCAATGTTTGTCTGATAACAATCGACATATTCCTTTCTAATTGAAATAATATTTTTCCACAATCCAAAGATATGTATAGTTCCTTCAAATTCATGAAAAACACATTTTGAATTTTCTTCTTAATATATCCATTTTCAACAACATCAAGATCCTAATTATCTAGCAAGTGAACCTTTCTAGATCTTTTTGGTATATAATTTACCATGATACCTTTTTCTATCCTAGAATGAAACGATTCCAATGAATTAACTACCCATGATTCCACTGAAATAATGACACTCCATAAGAATCTATTTTTCCCTTTGACTGAATTTAAGGAACAAGAAAACTTTTAATCATTAATTTTGGACTGGACATTATGACACTTGTAGTCCTTCTTGAGATAATATTTTTTCTGAAGTTACAACATATGGGGCTAAGTCTAATATGTTTACCTCCACTCATTTATCAAGACATAGAATCCACATTATCTTCTCTTATCTTATGATTGGATGACCATATTCTACCTTCAACATTAAATAAATTAGTTACAACTCCTTGAACATATTTTCATCATAAATCCTAATTCAAGGAAAAGTTACTAAAATCCTTAGACACTATGTCATATTATTCACATTAATTACTAATATTGGTAATAATGGTCTCCAAACTATGAAGTAGTGATGCTAGTAAGAGAAAATATGATCCATCTTTTTTGAAATTAACATCAACTAAATCAAGCTGACTCTGAATCAAGTTGAAAACTTTTAAATGGTATTCCATTAGTCTTCCTCTTAAAAACCTAATTTTCAACATCTTATTTATCATTAAAACATTATACAAAGAATTGTGTTTTTATACATGTATTTCAAGGACCTAATCAGATCATATATAGTTTTATTTTTCTATATTTTAAAATGAATAATTTCTTAGTAAATAAATCCAAATCAAACCATCTTCCTTATAATCCAGATGATCACATTCTACCTTTTTCATATTCTATATTTTTATTTTATTAGACATAACTTAAAGGTCCAATTAAATAAGTTCATCCTATATTTTAATCCTCTAGAAACTATTTTTTTTTGAACTTTTAAACCTGAACCCTACCATATTATAATTTCATACCTTTTTTTAATTGTAAAAATACACAGAAAAGAATTTAATCCTATATTTCTCTCTCCCGGGTCGATCACCTATGCCATCATAAAATGCCGGCGCTTACTTGGAAGAAACATTAAAGTGCTACACACCTGGAGGGATGATAACAAAGTGTCTTATCACCTCACTTCTCAGGTTATTTCCGGGCCTTAGTATGTTTTCCTTTACACTAGGGATAGCTTGAAACCCGAGGGGGTAAATTTGATCAGAGGGGATGCTCTTGGTCTTCACTATTTCAGACCCCCTTAGCTCCTATCTTTGGGGGCGAGGACAGGGGGTGGGGGTGTGGGGAGGGTGTTGTGTTTTTGTTGTTTTCCTCATTTCTTTGAATAAAAATCTATATAATAATGATAATGATAGAATGTAAAATCATGAGTCCCATCGATGTTACGTTTCAAGAACATGGTCCTGTAATCAAACAAAACAACAAGAATAAAAAACCATGAAAAAATTACTCTTTGGGTGAGGTTAGTGTAAACGAACATATGTATATTGATATAACCTTAAATCACCACACTAATTATTCCAACTTATCACACACACACAAATATGAGTATAAAATTAATGATTGAAAACAAAAAGATAATGGAAAACCTTATTTTATGTAGTTCGGACATCATATCCAACATCTATGGGAGAGCACTGTGGCATGTTTATTAAAAAACACTCTATAAAATAAAAGTGTTTAAAATATATATGAATAAATCATCGCATAGATAAGTAACCATCTTGTTATCATAATATGTATTACATTTTTACAGGTGGTCCCACATCTATTTTATAAGGAAGTCCATCGAGTCTTCCAATAGATCCAACTTTAGAATTTTGTAGTGTCCATTAGTAGAACTGAGATAACATTAAATCCCCATTAACATTACTCATTTCATAATTTAATATATATATATATGATAAACCATAATATTTTTCATGCAACTTAACTTACCAATAAAAAAATAGTGAATATCTAACATTTGTTCAACATTTTTAAATTTTTTATTAATAAATTTCATTGGTTTTTAATTTTTAATACACATTCATTATAATATTGATACTCATTTATAGGAATTTTATTTTTTACTATTACATTTTTTAAAAAATTATTAAAATAATTTTTTATCAATTGAAAAATTTTCTAATATTTTTTTTATGTTTAGGTAAAAAATTGGATGACATAGGCTATAAATTAACTAATGGGGGTAAGACACATAGCCGCCCCGGGAGTGTCATCCAAAAAAGAAACCAACAAGAAAGGTTAAACCTATGCATCAAATAGAATCATGTGTAGTGAATGATTATATGAACATAACAACAATTGGGAGTAAGGTCTGTACGTTGGTTGGAGGAAAGATTCATCATCATAGGGTAGTGAATAACAATATAGTGGGCCCTTATTCCCCATTCGACATTATCAGTAGTTGAAGATTAGTTTCTATTATATTTGAGTTGTATAAAACTAAATTAATATATTTTGGGACAACATTTCTTAAAGTATTATTCAATTTAACCAAAACATTATGTTTTGATCAGGCTCACACATATCCTTCCTCAGAAACAACTTTTATGTCTCGATGTTGTTTCTATGCGACATGACCATCATGGAAAACTTGTGGGAATTTATGATTATATGAGATATATAATAATCACTATACCTATAACACCATAATATTATATGAATTTCTTGGATTAAAATTAATTTCATTAATAAATTTTCTTACATGCAACACCATGTTTCAACAAATAACTACTTACTATTAAAATATTAATATTTAATATAATAGTTATACCCTAAAAATTGTAATTTAGGTTATGAATATTATTAACTAAATCATGAAAATATATGGTTTAATACTATACATGAAATGAATTATTATTTTTCCAATTAATTAAAAATGAAAATATGATCCATTTAAAAATATAATTATTTTTTTATGAAAACTATTTTTCAGCACATAAATGAATTTTACCTTAATAAATAAAAAAATAATTTTTTTGAATTATTTTAATGAAATTTATATTCCATATATTCAATAATAAAACTTACAATCATTTTCTATGTTTTAGAGAAAATATATAAGAATAAATCCTATTTTACGCTTAAAACTATATTTTTCAAAAAAATATTTGGTTTCGCATTTTGCGCACATATTTTGAAATTAATTTTTGAAAAACTCATAAAGTATTTTTAAAAAATTTAAATTTAAATTAAAATTAAATAACTAAATATTATCTTAGAGTTCATTTTTTATAATTTTCTGAAAATAAAATTTTTTCTAATGAATTTTGAAAAATAATGCTTTCAATTAAAAATTAACTTATTATTCAAAGGATATACGAGATTTATTTAAATTTTATATGTATTTAAAATTAATATTAGTTAGATTATATATTTATTAATCCATCTTATTTCATTGTGATCAATTTAATTTTCAATTTTGATATATCTTCCTTAACTTTTTAGTATTTTCACTTTGTAAAACTGCATTTTCATTGTGCATGATGTTTTAATTTTAAAATTAAATTCTCCCACTTCCATGAGTGTTATTTTTATAATTTATTCCATATTTCTAATAAAAATACTTTATATAATATAATATGTTTAACTATTTTTTTAAAAATTAATATTAACAGTTGTAATAATTAATTACTCGGATTAGGATTGAAACTTGTTTACTGAGGGTTAACTAAAAAATAAGTGGTAAAATGTCCCATAAACTATCCAAAAACCCATATTATGGACATAAATAGACTTTATAACTCTTAAGTATCGTTAATGACCCATTTTTATCCATTTTTCATGTAAAAAATGTTGATACACTTTACTAATTAAAAAAAAATCAAGGGTGTCCTCTCTCACCCCCTTATAAAAGGCCAACACATCTAGTCTCTTAAAAATTAAAAAAAAATCATCTAATAACAATTAAAATAAATTAATTAATAAACTTATATAATCCTATAGTACTCAGTTTTATAATTAGTAGCTTCTAATAATGATTTAGGTATAATCCTAAAGAGGCTCTCAAAAGAAGAGGTAAAATTATTAAAATTTCATTTTTTCTTTTATTTATTCATCAACCTAATTAAAATAATCTTCAATTATGATGATATAATTAAATGATTATATTAAATATAATTACATATATTATTTTAATTTTATAACCTATATCTATCCCCAATTCTATTAAGTGGTAAGTGAAATTGTGTATCGTGTGTTTGAGAAACTACCACCTCGCTAACTGATATTATTATTTTTCCATAACCACCTATCATAGAAAGATATAATAATGTATTTAATGTTTATATGTTATTTTTATGATACTATTATACCTATATAATTATTATATGATATACACCATATTTGCTTCCTATCTATTGGAAAACAATAACGTCACTCATGTGTACGGTGAACTATTGCCTCTCAAACCGATGTGTTGTGTTTCTCATCTATGATATACATGGATGGTAATAAAGATATCTTAATTTAATATGTAAATTATTTGAGAGATAATTTTACTTATATAATTATTATATCATATATACCTTCTGACATTCTATTCTGTGTGGGATACAATATCATCATTCGTGTCTAAGGAAGACAACCACTTCTCGATGGGATGTGAATTTTTTTCACTAATGTTGTGAATAAAAGTTAATAAGGGTAAATTTAATGAAAATATTTTATATATATGACATAAAAATTAATCTATAAATGTAATATTTTATTTAACTTTATTTCATTTCATCCATTGAGAAAATAGAAATAGCACTCATACATACATATGACCTACCGTCTCCATGAATGGTGTATTTCATTTTCTATCTCTATTTTTTTTGAATTACTATAAATACATTTAGAATAAATATATATAAAATTTTATCGAGGTTAAAATTATATAAATTATGGAATGATAATCAAAATTAAAGGACCAAAAATACAAAATCAAAATATACACGAAAAAGAAAGATTTTATTACCCAAAACATGATTTTAACAAGGAATTGTAAATCAATGGGTAATGAAATGATATAATTAAATAAGATATGGTATTATATATATATGTATTGTTCTATAAGAGATTCATATTAAACATATATTTAATATATAGTATGTAGAAATGTGTTTGAAGGATGTATATACGAAAATGAACCAAAATTTTATCAATGGAAATTCCATTCTTATAATAATTATATATAGTATAAATCACATAAAATCACATAAAATCACATAGAGAATAATGATTAAAAATTATAAGTGAATAAATAATTAAATAAATTTGTATTTATAGAAATTAAGGATCATATACCAATGGAATAGTCATTTGACCTTTGGAATTGTATTGCGACCACAAGGAAAAGTAATCCGACCGATAGAATAGTAACATCATATATGAAAGTATAAAACAAATTATGCATCTTATAAAAGAAACAATGATGTAATTATTTCATAGATTGAATGAACTGAATGCCTTCTCTTCTTTTTCATTTTTTATAATCCCCCTTTTAATTGCGGAAGAGGAACCATTACATGGCCCATATGATTCGTGACATTAATGGTTCTGATGGTCATAGAGTAATTCATCCAGACTACAACTTCTTGGAACAGATCCTCTCCAATGTCTACATTAGGATGTTAGATATCCAAATTCACATGGTTTTTTGGATATTAATTCTGTGAAGAGGTGTACAGGCTGATTTTGATGGAAATTATTGTACCCTATCATTTTTCCAAATCTGTTAGCTCTTCTCTGGTGAATGCACCTTCTCTAAATACTCATTCAGAACCTGCTCTATTATAGAGTCTTATTGGTTCAATTAATGCACAACATGTGGCCCTAAGTCCTTGAGGTGTCCTGGAGTCCACGTGGTGGCCCATATACCATACTAACTCTAATGCCTTAAAGGACTCAAGGACCACACTGATGGCCCAAAGGCGGAAATAGATGAATAGTTTCGGCTGCTACAATGAATGATACTATACTACTATAGTGCCTTCTACTTTACTGCTATAGTACCCAGAAATATGGCTCCAACCAGAATTGATCCTAGGTCTTTTGGATGCACATAGACATTCCTCACCAACCAGGGTGAGGCTCATGTGAATATGTAATTATATCATTGTTTAAGACAATACATATTCTAAAAATTATTAATTATGTGTTAGTATTTTTGTAAAACATAAATGTTTATTTATAATTTTATAATTAATATAATTATTTAAAATTAAATTTAATTCCATAAAATAGAATCATAAATTAAAATATTTATTTCTTATTATTATAATATAATTTTATGAGACCTCAATATGTTTTTCAAATTATTATAAAATTGGTTATAAATTTAAATTCATTATTTTCCATGTAAATTATGAATTTAATTAAAAATTAGAATTTTCATATATAGAAAATTATTTTCATAAAATTTTGTTAATTTTTTAATTCTACACATCAATAAATGTTGGGGATAATTTTTTGGATTTTTCTAAAATACTTGTATTTTTTTGAATAATAAAATATAATAATTTACTGTATTTTCCAAATACATAAATTATTGAGTCATTTATGATGTAATGATGATGTAAGGCCATATTATTTTACTCTCATTTATTATTTTAATACATAGAGTGATATGGTTAAAACTATTCATATTCTTGATCCAAAATAATATACTGATGAATAAAATAATGAGAAAACACCCCTCTTTTCCCCTATAAATACCACCCCTCACCACCTCTTATCGTCACACCACCCACAGAAATAATAATTTTTATTTTCTTCCCAATACTCTTACCAAGACCCTAAATTACATATAGGATCCCTTCGTCTAATCAAAATATCAAACCCCTTTCCATAAAAAGGTTATCAAGGAAAATAAATTGTCGAGGCGAAATCCAATTTCTTTTTATTTTATTTTCTTTTAAATTTCATTTATTTTATTAAATTATCCTCACATATACCAATAAAAGATTCATGAAATCTCTTGTATCATTTTATACAAGAGTTTTATTATGTTAATGCAATAATTCATACTCAAATATCTTCCCTTTTCCATTTATTCTAAAACTAAAAATAAGTTATGTGGTGTATCGATTTACCACCACCATGGATTATGTGTTTTCCTTTTTCACTACCACATTCAAGGAAGGTAATAAAACCATAATTTTGGTTCAATAAGTTGTTATTATACATTTTATAATTTATATAATGTTATGGAGGGAACATATATACATGATATTAAATAAAATGATATGAGTTCATGATGGTAATATAATCTACGAAATAAATTAAATCATTTTAATTAACTATTTTTCTCATGATTAATCATCATAAAAAATGGTATATGAAGTCATTTAATATTATAAAATATTATTATTAACATATAATTTGAATTCTAGACAACTATTCTTATTTCACTTGTATTCCATACTCATATACAAGATAACCTGTCACGAAAACAAAGAAAGAGAACACTCCCAAGTAATGAAATTTAACTCTATAACTCCTAAATAATCCAAAAAATGAACAAAATAAAACTGCAATGAATAGAATTTACGTATAAAGGCTTTTATATTTTTAAATTAATGAATTTAATTTTATTATTCACGATGTTAAAGTGAAGAAGGAATTTAAACATAATGTAATGGGATTCTCAAACCAAATTTACTTTCTTTGGTTTATTCCACTTTCACACCCAAATTTCAATGTGTATGGTATTAAATATTCATAAAATGTAATTTCTTTCTCCATAACTTATCTTTTCTGGGATATACATGTTTCTAATCCGGTTTTTGGATAAATTAATGTTTTTTTCCAAAAGAACTCTTCTTTCCAAAAATACATCTTTTACTTATCATGAGATTCATTCTTATTTACTCAAGATTTATGATTCTCATACAATGTATATTATTCCCTATTTCATTTGGTAACCCCATGGTTTATTAATGAGTTTATTCTTTTGAAAATAAAACCCAATCCTTTCCATGAGATTTTTTATGTTCAATATTGATGTACGTTCTATGTGGCGTGCATGATAGTGTAAATGTTATGATGTGACGTGTGACCTATGAATTTTATAGTGATAAAATGCATTGGGTAGTGTTATCTATCTCATGAGATAATGTCAAATACACATGAAAATGATGCTATATTTTTGCAAAACTATGTGTGGCAGTTGACCAATGATACTTGATGTTTCATTTTTTTGAATTTCCACATTCCATTATTTTTTCTAATACTTCTTATTAAGATTATTATTGTAACCCCATACTTATGTTATGATGATGATGATTATGATCACCCATGATTCATGTATCTTATTTTTCCTTTTAATTGTAATTTATCTCACCCCTATCTTTGATGTATATCCTTAGATGATTACATGTACTATAGATAACAAAAGGGCTAATAAGAAGCTAGATAAGAAGGAATTTAAAAATATTTATAGTTTATTAAGTAAATGTAATGCATGGTACTAAATGTACTAGGAAACTAATACTTTGAACACTATTTTTTAGCAATATTATGTTATTTATCATTAAAATAAATTAATAAACAAGTAAGAAAAAGAAACATCACTATATTTTGTATCAGATAATGGTTTAGTTAATTTAGAAATTTGGACAAGTGAACATTAGTGAAAACCCTTATAATGAGAGTTAATATATATAATCACCGAAGAAGATTTTGTTAAAAAATTCTAAACATAGGGATCCCAAAATATATTTCATTGGGGTTAATTTCACAAAGTAATAAATTATTTATTGATGAACTTTTAAATTATGTTTTTCTAACCTTTTCTATATTATGAAATCCTGGGAAGTATGAGAAACTAGGACAACAAACCATTAAAGGTACAATGTAGTGACTTATGGAATGGCATCGCCAATGCCTTGGGAGGTGAACTTCAAAATTTCATGGTCATTCTTAACCATTTGTCTCAAGATATAAAAAATAACCTGAATTATTTGGAACATCCTCATTCCCTAAAGAGGGACTACCTGGTATCATGTTTTTTATGCAGAAATGGCCAACAACATTTAGAGGATCTTCTATTCAACATGTCACTGAAGAGTAGATCAAATCAGTGGAGAAGATCCTTTTGTGTTTCAATTTTTTTATATAGAGATGGTGAATATGTTCAATTATTGTTTAGTAATATAGGATGATCAGTGGTAGAACTTGATTATGAACTGTAAGGGTTGGTGTCCTCAAAACCAACTGTTTTGTACTTTGATTACATAAATGTTCACTTATTATGTATTGTTCATTGTTCTGCATGACTATAATATCATAATGTCCTAAAATATTTGTTGCATTAATAAGGTCATAGCAGATCCCCGCTATGATGAGAACCTTGAAATGCTATAACAATATTCTTAAATAAAGTTCTGCGGTTGGATGACATACTATGATAGGACACATAGTATACAAACCGTCATGTGCGAGTACTCATAATAAGACGAGACTCTCTCTCATGGAGTTCGCACTTGGTAATCTCCAAGATGGGAGATTATGAGAACAAACCCGCCAGTAGTAATTCCGCATGTCTTGGTGTCATCGGATATTGCTATCTACGAGCGTGTGTAATGGTCCTTAGACTAGAAGATTATCATTAACTCATGTCATGACTCGCACACTTAGATTTACTAACGAAAACCGTCACGCAGACAGTTGGCGGGAAGTAGGGTACGTTGGGTGCGTCACGAGTGACATGTTGTTAATGGATAAGTCAAGGAAGGATTTGTCCCTTCCATTTATGGAAGTTGATATCTCGGCCCTTTGATGGAAATAGAACTGTCACATTAAATTCCATGGCCATGGTGTAAACGATGAGTTTATTTCAGGTAGTCAAAGAATGACATATCAAGCATATAGGTTTATGACACTGCCATGAAACCTTCTTGATGAGATATTGAGACAAAGGGATTAAATTACACAGTAAGCGTTCGTATGAGGTGAAACGTCAATGCGGCGTCAACTTCTTTCTCTTGGGTGCCTTGACCCGTTGCTAGACAGTAATCTTGGACTTTAGGAAATCCCGCCTAATGCCAACGAGAAAGAGGCCTAGAGGGTCACACACTAAGTGTATCCAAGTATCTCAAGTTGAATAAAGATTATTCTCGTACGTGGTTTAATAATTATTCAAGGAAGCCTAAGTTGTTTTAAATGATGGAGGAAAAAGAAAATAAAACAAGTACACGTCGTGTATTATTACTACATGCCGTGTAGTTTTATTTTGGAAAGGAAATGAATAAATGAAAAGAAGATATACACGCTGTGTACATTTAATGTACACGCCGTGTAGTTTTCAATGAAAAACAAGTACACACCGTGTATTTATTAATACAGGCCGTGTAGTTTTTTTTAGTTGGGATTTTGAGGATATAATATTGTTTTAAATGATATTTATTATAATCAGCGTGGGCGCATGTCAAGGAATTATTTATTCGACATGGGGTTTTAAATAAAGAATCAATGAAATAAATAAAACGCGTAACGCGTTTATTTATTGTCATAACTCTATAACCCCACACACCTGATTATAAATATCCTCACAACCCCAACTCTTTTCTGATATAAGAGAATCGTTGTGCACAACATCTCTGGAGAATTCTTTCAAGGCCGAAAGAACCTCTTCCTCCAAGAACGCTCTCAAGACCGAGAGAGATCCTCTTCCATCGGATCAAGACAATCTAAGGCGGACAACGCAAGCAAAGGCTTCTCCACGCTAGCACCTGGAGAATCTTTTGGCGACGTCCAGAGATACGAGGTACACGTGTGGATCACCGCTAGAGGGAGTCTACACTTGGCTTCTGCGACGCAACGACGGATCACATCGACAACGTGATTGAGAACATCAATGAAGAAAGAACACCCAAAAGGTATTTCTTTATAATTAATTAAATTAATTATAATCAACCTTTAACGATCCTTGTTTCTGGTTCCGGGAAAAACCATCTTCTTTGTCTTTTTCTGTGATTCGATCCGTGGAGACTAGCATTTATCGTCGTATTGATCCTGGATTGATCATTTCTAATGACAAAAATCCAAGTGGGCACATCCACCCATGCGCTTCCGCTGTGCCCGGAACCTTCAAATGGTATCATAGGGAGGTTACAACGTTGATTATAGTTATTTAATTTTCGTTGATAATTTACGCATTCATATTTGATTCAATTCGAAATAAATCGTTCTATAAATCTGAATTAACGAGATCTATTCTTCCTCCTTCGTTTATCGATTCATATCATAGAAATGACCTTTTAATTTTAATTTTGATTAAAATAAAAACGAGGAACTCATCCGGAGGAGCCGCTCTTTCTGTCTGTACAACACGGGATTACACGACGTGTAATTAAAACTACACGCCGTGTACTTAGGTTCAATGAACCGGTACTGGTCCGCCATACCACGCCGTGTGAATTGATTATGCCTAAGTTTTAATCATGCCGTGTTGACCAGAATAGAACGGTGCGTGGAAACCGGAATACACGACGTGTATGTTGGAACAACACGCCGTGTAGTCCGTTCCGACCCAGGTGAAACCGTGTACAAAGATAAGTCGCGTACCGCGTATACGGGATCGCCAGGCCGGTTACCGCGTAACAAGGAAGTACACGCCGTGTATGATTCATCTACATTCCATGTACTCTAAAATTTCCAAAGTACAGAAAAACACGCCAAAGCCCCGGCGTGTACTTTGGACAAAGGGTGAAAAGAAAAATACACGCCGTGTAATTATAAACTACACGCCGTGTACTTTCCAGAAATGGAATTTCACCAGGTTTCCTCCAATGTACAAAGACCCGTACAAGGAATATGGATGAGAAGAATCTCAAGGAAATTCATAAAGGAATTTAAGATAAAGAATTGATTAATTATAAGATCATAATTAATTGAATTCGAGCGCGTCTTATCTTAAATAAAAGAACGATTAAAAGAATTTGAATTCTAAATATGCGTAAATGTCGTTGCATACTATGGATGATCATGAGCTAGACCAAAGACCCTTTGTATATGTATGGTTTCATTTAAATTTATTTAATTTAAATTTTTTGGCCTGCGAGCCTTCTTCCAATAAAATGTAGGGCCTGCGTGCGCATGGTTTCTTTAATGTAAACCCATGTAATGGAGGATCTCCCAAGCCAGAGGAGACGGTTCAAATCCCAAAGCCGAGGCGAAACCGACACAAGAAGATACAAAGGTGGACAGGTGGGAGCTGCAAAACACGAACCATCAGGTTCAAGGTGTTTTCCCTAGGTCAGGGTAAGCTTATCAAAACTGCTAGATAAGCTAACCAAATAGAAGCTCATGATCATGCCATCTTATTTTATTTCTATCTGATTGCATGGTTTATATATTATTCATGTGTTGCCGCGATCACATAATTAATAAAATGAACAAGCATGAAAAGATGGAATAAAATAAAAACCGGTCTATGCGTATACATTATCAGAACATGGTTAATCACTTAAGCAAGCATCACTTAATATTAACAAGCATGTGATAATGAAAAGATACGCATAAAGAATAAAATCCCTCAAATACCATATTAAGTCAGACCAAGCCTTCCGTTACTTGATTAAGGGCAAGACTCAATAAAACTATTTGTTTGACCAACCCTTGTTGGGACACATACTTTTATAAATGAAGCCCTTATGAAAGGTTTCGGGTTGACTTAACCATATTACATCAAGAGAAGTAGCCCTTGCTAGACTTGATGTAATATTGGAGGCAAGAGTTGAGGAAATCCAAGTCAGGATTTCAGGATTGGGGAGTCCACTCAACAGATCAAGGAACTGTAAGCTCACAGTTGGCAAAGACCCGCCTACCTAAATACCTTCAAATAGCTTGACCAACCCTTGTTGGGGTTATGCGAAGGGAAATATGGATCCTTTCCATTAGAATGTCAAAGCAACTGGACATTCCGAGTTCAATGGTGAGGGACATTGGGAATTGATAAAATAGTGGGAGACTTAATAAAATTTATTATTTCTCATAAAATGTAATCAAGAAAGTACTGATGAATCTGCTCTTTTAAATTGTAGAATCAAAATGACAAACACATCAACCACATTTTCTCTGTGATCAATTCTGGATAAAGACAACATCCTCACCGGCAGTAACTTTCAAGAATGGTTTAGGCGCCTTCGGGTTATCCTACGCCATGAACGGAAGTTTTATGTGCTGGAGTCCTCACTTCCTGATTCTCCTGCCCCAGGGGAAAGTGATGAAGATTTCCTAGTCTATGATCAACATTTGAACGATGCTCTCGACGTTCAATGTTTGATGTTGTCATCTATGTCTAGTGAGCTCATGAAGTCTCATGAAGACATGGATGCCTACATCATTCTTGAGCACCTCCGTGGTTTATACCAGGAGAGAGCAAGACAGGAAAGGTTTGAGATCTCCAAGGCTCTGTTTCAGAGCAAGCTTGGAG
This sequence comes from Viscum album, assembly GCA_963277665.1. NCBI lineage: Eukaryota > Viridiplantae > Streptophyta > Magnoliopsida > Santalales > Viscaceae > Viscum > Viscum album. The sequence continues at coordinate 900,438,716 of OY728120.1, forward strand.
AGGGTGCCCCAGCTGGGCCTCATGTAGTCAAGCTCATTGGCTACATTGAGCGCTTGGAGGTTCTAGGGTTTAAACTCCCTGAAGAACTGGGTACCGATCTCATTCTCGCATCACTCCCCCAGAGCTTCTCAAACATTGTTGTTAATTTCAACATGAACAATATTGAGAATTCTCTATCTGATCTTCTTATCCTTATTCGCCAAGTGGACAATGACATGAAGCGTGAAAAGCCTTCTGTCCTTATGGGGAATAAAAGGAAAGGGGAGGCGAAGAGCTTTAAGCCCAAATATTCTTCAAGGCCTTCTAAGAAAAGGAAGATCAAAGGGGAGGCAAAGGAACATGATGCTGTTTGTTTCGCATGTGGCAAGAAGGGTCACTGGAAGAAAAACTGCACCCAGCCAAGGAAGAAAGGGGAAGCTTCAGGAGAGTTTGTTATCGAATGCAATCTATATGTTTCTACTAATTGGGTATTAGATACTACTTTTGGTGCTCACATCTGTATCCAAATATAGGAACCAAGTAGATTCAGGAAGATTGATCGAGGGGAGATAGATCTACGGGTAGCCAACGGAGCCAGACTTGCTGCTGTAGCTGTCGGGGACTACCACCTCACATTGCCTACCGGGATGGTCTTGGTTTTGAAAGGATGTTATTATGTACCCTCTGCAACCAAAAACATTATTTCATTATCTAGATTAGATACTAATGGATTCATATTCAAGTTTGGAAATGAATGTTGCTACTTTTATAAAGATAGCATTTGTTTTGGTAGGGCACATTTATATAACGGCCTTTATGTGTTAGAATACACAAACCAAGTAATGGAAATTGATAACAAAGTTAATTTACATGACTCATACCACACCCAACTTTGGCATCACCGGCTAGGTCATGTCAATGAGAAACGTTTGACAAAATTACATCAAGATGGGTATTTAGATTCTTTCGAACTAAAACCACTTGGTGTATGTCATGCGTGTCTACAAGGCAAAATGACCAAATCCCCATTTAGTGGGAAAGGTGAAAGAGCTAAAGAGCTTCTAGAATTAGTTCACAAAGATGTGTGTGGACCATTTCCAGTTGAAGCAAGGGGTGGGTTCTCGTACTTCATAACTTTTACTGATGATTTTAGTAGATATGGATATATCTATTTAATGAGGTATAAGTCAGATTCTTTTGATCGGTTCAAAGAATACAAGAATGAAGTTGAGAACCAACTTGGTAAGAAGATTAAGAAACTCCGCTTAGACAGAGGAGGAGAATATCTTAATCAATACTTCATTGATTTCTTACGGGAGTTTGGGATTCTATATCAACTCACTCCTCCTTACACACTGCAGTGGAATGGTGTAAGTGAAAGGAGGAACCGCACCCTGTTGGACATGGTGAGATCAATGACGAGTCATGCGAGTCTTCCATTATCCTTTTGGGGATATGCATTACAAACAGCAGCACACATACTAAACCAAGTACCAACTAAATCGATAAATGGTATTCCATACGAGTTATGGAGTGGACGCAAAGCCATGTTATCGAATTTACACGTGTGGGGTAGCGAAGCATTTGTTAAGGCCTCTTCAGGTAACAAACTTTCACCCCGAGGCACAAAGTGTATCTTTATAGGATATCCCAAGGAAACAAGGGGATATTACCTATACAACCCCTCAGACAAAAAGGTTACAGTGGCAAGACACGCCATATTCCTTGAGAGGGAGAACATCTCTAGAAGAGATAGTGGGAGCGAGATAGACTTCGATGAAGTCGAGGCTCAAGATACACATGAGTTGGTACAAGAACAGATTCCACAAAGCCCCGTGGAAGAACAATTTGTTCCAGAGACACAAGAACTGCATAGGAGCACGAGAGAGGTGAGAGAACCAGAACGATATGGTTTTCTTGTCACTGAGGATGGTGACTCATTATTGGTTGACAATGATGATCCTCTTACCTACAAGGAAGCAGTTGAAGGCACAGACGTTTCCAAGTGGCAAGAAGCCATGAATTCTGAAATGGATTCCATGTACCAAAACCAAGTCTGGATTTTGGTAGATCCTCCAGTTGATGTAAAGCCTATTGGTAATAAATGGGTATTCAAGAAGAAACTGGACATGGAGGGGCAAGTCAGCACCTACAAGGAACGACTGGTTGCAAAAGGTTTTATACAGCGTCAAGGAATTGACTATGATGAAACCTTTTCACCGGTTGCAATGCCGAAGTCTATCAGAATCCTATTGGCCATTGCTACTTACCATGACTATGAAATTTGGCAAATGGATGTCAAAACAGCTTTCCTTAACGGGAACCTCCAGGAAGATGTCTACATGACACAACCTGAAGGGTTTGTGACTTCAAAGGATGCCAACAAGGTATGCAAGTTTCAAAAATACATTTATGGATTAAAGAAAGCATCAAGGTCATGGAACATTCATTTTGATGAAGCTGTTACAGAATTTGGATTTGTTAAGAACGAATGTGAGCCTTGTGTCTACAAAAGGTTTAGTGGAAGTGCAGTCGTTTTCCTAATAGTATATGTCGATGACATATTGCTAATTGGAAACGAAGTACCTGTCTTACAGTCAGTTAAGGCATGGTTGAATAAATGCTTCTCTATGAAAGACTTGGGCGAGGCGGCATATATTCTTGGGATCAAGATCCATCGTGATAGATCCAAGAAAATGATGGGCTTAAGTCAAAGTACATACATTGACAAGATACTGAAGAGATTCAGTATGGAACAGTCCAAGAGGGGATTGTTGCCAGTGTCACATGGAATTCATCTTTCCAAGAAAATGTGTCCTCAGACACACGAGGAAAGAAAGAGAATGGCAAGGATCCCTTATGCATCCGCGATTGGGTCAGTCATGTATGCTATACTATGTACGAGGCTAGATGTTGCTTATGCATTAAGTGCGGTAGGAAGATATCAAGCTGATCCAGAAGACCGCCATTGGATGGCAGTCAAGACTATCCTTAAGTATCTGAGGCGTACTGAGGATATGTTCTTGGTTTATGGAGGAGATGAGGAACTAGTCATCAGAGGACATGTAGATGCTAGTTTCCAGACTGATCAAGATGACATGAAGTCGCAGACTGGATACATCTTCAGTTTGAATGGAGGTGCAGTGAGCTGGAAGAGCTCAAAACAAAGTGTGGTGGCAGATTCTACAGCGGATTCCGAGTATATTACAGCTTCTGAGGCAGCTAAAGAAGCAGTATGGATGCGAAGCTTCATCCAAGAGCTGGATGTTGTACCAAGCAGTAAAGATCCTATCACACTCTATTGTGATAATACTGCAGCGGTGGAACTTGCAAAAGAGCCAAGGTCACATCAGCGGACAAAGCACATACTTCGGAAGTATCATCTCTTGAGGGATTTTTCTCAGAGAGGTGAAGTTATAGTGAGTAGTATTTCCATGGAAGACAACGTGGCGGACCCATTGACTAAAGCCTTGACTCAGCAGAAACATGATCATCATGTGAGGTCTAGCGGACTAAAAGTCGCAGGCAGTTGGCTCTAGTCCAAGTGGGAGTTTGTAAGGGTTGGTGTCCTCAGAATAAACTGTTTTGTACTTTGATTACATAAATGTTCACTTATTATATATTGTTCATTGTTCTGCATGACTATAATATAATAATGTCCTGAAATATTTGTTGCATTAATAAGTTCATAGCACATCCCCGCTATGATGAGAACCTTGAAATGCTATAACAATATTCTTAAATAAAGTTCTGCGGTGGGATGACATACTATGATAGGTCACATAGTATACAGACCGTCATGTGCGAGTACTCATAAGAAGACGAGACTCTCTCTCATGGAGTTCGCACTTGGTAATCTCCAAGATAGGAGATTATGAGAACAGACCCGCCAGTAGTAATTCCGCATGTCTTGGTGTCATCGGATATTTCTATATACGAGCGTGTGTAATGGTCCTTATACTGAAAGATTATCATTAACTCATGTCATGACTCGCGCACTTAGATTTACTGATGAAAACCGTCATGCAGACAGTTGGCAGGAAGTAGGGTACATTGGGTGCGTCACGAGTGACATGTTGTTAATGGATAAGTCAAGGAAGGATTTGTCCCTTCCATTTATGGAAGTTGATATCTCAGCCCTTTGATTGAAATAGAACTGTCGCATTAAATTCCATGGCCATGGTGTAAATGATGAGTTTATTTTAGGTAGTCAAAGAACGACATATCAAGCATATAGGTTTATGACAATGCCATGAAACCTGCTTGATGAGATATTGAGACAAAGGGATTAAATTACACAGTAAGCGTTCGTATGACGTGATACGTCAATGCGGCATCAACTTCTTTCTCTTGGGTGCCTTGACCTGTTGCTAGACAGTAATCTTGGACTTTAGGCAAGCCCGCCTAATGCCAACGAGAAAGAGGCCTAGAGGGTCACACACTAAGTGTATCCAAGTATCTCAAGTTGAATAAAGATTATTCTCGTACGTGGTTTAATAATTATTCAAGGAAGCCTAAGTTGTTTTAAATGATGGAGGAAAAAGAAAATAAAACAAGTACACGTCGTGTATTATTATTACATGCTGTGTAGTTTTATTTTGGAAAGGAAATGAATAAATGAAAACAAGATATACACGCCGTGTACATTTAATGTACACGCCGTGTAGTTTTCAATGAAAAACAAGTACACGCCGTGTATTTATTAATACATGCCGTGTAGTTTTTTTTAGTTGGGATTTTGAGGATATAATATTGTTTTAAATGATATTTATTATAATCAGCATGGGTGCATGTCAAGGAATTATTTATTCGACATGGGGTTTTAAATAAAGAGTCAATTAAATAAATAAAATGCGTAACGCGTTTATTTATTGTCATAACTCTATAACCCCACACACCCGATTATAAATATCCTCACAACCCCAACTCTTTTCTGATACAAGAGAATCGTTGTGCACAACATCTCTGGAGAATTATTTCAAGGCCGAAAGAACCTCTTCCTCCAAGAACACTCTCAAGACTGAGAGAGATCCTCTTCCATCGGATCAAGACAATCTAAGGCGGACAACGCAAACAAAGGCTTCTCCACGCTAGCACCCGGAGAATCTTTTGGCGACGTCCAAAGATACGAGGTACACGTGTGGATCACCGCTAGAGGGAGTCTACACTTGGCTTCTACGACACAACGACGGATCACATCGACAGTGTGATTGAGAACATCAACAAAGAAAGAACACCCAAAAGGTATTTCTTTATAATTAATTAAATTAATTATAATCAACCTGTAACGATCCTTGTTTGTGGTTCCGGGAAAAACCATCTTCTTTGTTAAAAAATTCTAAACATAGGTATCCCAAAATATATTTCATTGGGGTTAATTTCACAAAGTAATAAATTATTTATTCATGAATTTTTAAATTATTTTTTTCTATCCTTTTCTATATTATGAAATCCTGGGAAGTATGAGAAACTAGGACAACAAACCATTAAAGGTACAATGTAGTGACTTATGGAATGGCATCCCCAATGCCTTGGGAGGTGAAGTTCAAAATTTCAGGGTCATTCTTAACCATTTGTCTCAAGATATATAAAATAACCTGAATTATTTGGAACATCCTCATTCCCTAAAGAGGGACTAGTTGGTATCATGTTTTTTATGCAGAAATGGCCAACAACATTTAGAGGATCTTCTATTCAACATGTCACTGAAGAGTAGATCAAATCATTGGAGAAGATACTTTTGTGTTTCAATTTTTTATATAGAGATGGTGAATATGTTTAATTATTGTTTAGTAATATTGGATGATCAGTGGTAGAACTTGATTATGAACCCCAATCCAAATGAAGAAATTGAATAGATGGAGTGGGAAGTGTTTAAGAAATTTTTTCTTAATATGTATTTCCCTAGAACTCTTCATAAAAATATCGAAAGAGAATAATTAGAGTACAAGAAAAAAGAATGTCAATCTTTCAAGGATTATGAAGAAAATAATACAATTCTTTCAATGTATGCTTCTAGTTTTGTTATAAATAACTATAAAAAAATTTATATAATCTTTCATGGTTTTAAACCACACCATAGAAAGGATCTAGAAATGTATGACATTGTGAGTTATGAATATATTGTTTGATGTTATCTCGAAGTGGATATATAGTTTGGAGAATATTATCAGGGATATGAAGATAAGAAATGAAATATGGAGTTTCATGTTGGTGGATCTAATGACAATGGTGGAAATTAAACTGAACCACTAACATGTCAAAAATAGGGGGAGAAGCATCATGTGATCTACCTCAATGGGATGGGGGAATGATATATGTTTTGGAGGGAATGCCACCAAGATCATGAATTTAGAAAAAATGAGAAATATAAAAAATGTGGTAGATTAAAGGTGAACACTACCCACAGTCTAAATATTCAATGATATGGAGGAAGGGGACTATGAAAGCTAGTGTACTAAACCTCGATGCCTAAATGGTAATCGGTGTCAGCAGCCACAAAATCAAAAAGAGAAAGGTAATGATTATGACATAACTACTACTAAGGTAAAACCTGATTAGTATGTGGTCATACGTATTCTTGTTATTTATGTCAAGACCCATCCTATAGGGGCTCGTTCCATGACACCCCAATCCCACATCCAATAAGAAAGGGGTTGGATACTAGCACTAAGTAGGAATATCAAACACATGGGGGGAATTTCCTATGAACTTGTACAAATGAACACATCTCCAGTATCACAAAATGATGAAATTTTAAAATAAATGAACAACCAATTCAGGAATATATCTATATCCCACAAATAGAGTACGACATGAAGTAAAGAAATTAAAAAAGGTAAAAACACAAGACCACCACAAAGAGTCTATGACACAAGTACAAACTGAAAGTAAAGGAACTCATATTTCTATCTAAAAGCTATAGGAACACACCTCAGTTTTTTTGGTCTCACAAATAATCATCTAGTATTGGTCTAATTAAGACTCTATAAAAAGGTCGATCATCTACAAAAGACACAAAACGTGCTGGAAAAGACCATTCATGGGTGATTATAACAATAATTAGTCGAAAACCCTGAAACCACAAAGGATATAAAAAGGAAAGTACAATCATCTCAATATAGATATATGTCTACAATATATTTAATAAGAATATCTTGATATACTCAAAAAATCGACATAAACTAGATGTAAGACACAAAAATAGTATTTCAACCCTAGGATTCAATCTCAAAATAGGAACGAAGCATTCATTTAGGAGAACACAATCCTAATTCTGTTAGTACAGATGACGTTTCTTCGAGAGGTACTTCTCATCAGGTCTTCTCATTAGAAAGAACATGCTGATAGATTTGGAGAGAATATGATACACAGATGAGGATCACTACCAAGGCCATTGGGGAATTCCAACAAACTCAATCTGGATTAACCCTAAAAGTATAGCATCGATGCCCACATAGTGATAGCCACATCGATACCAAAAACTCCACCGAGGGTACCAAGATGAATAGAGGATCTCACTTCGGGTCTCTTGGATGGATTATAATGACTATATCTAGGAATTACTATTAAAGGGATCAGTTTTCTTGGAGTAGGAGAAGATAATATACCATCCTATAGGTGAAGGATAAGAGGAATGAACCATAACATATTTTACCATGATATGGAGGGAAAAGATTCAATTCAGGTAGAAAAGAGTACATGTATTGCAGAAGGGTTAATCACCATGTCCTTTGACACTGGGTTATGCCCATGTAAACATCCCATGTCATCACACCATGTTAGAAAAGTAGTAAGCACCATGTATAAATCCTATGTACTCAACCCATGTGCCAATATAAGGATTAATATGTCTACATGGTCCAACCCGTTCTCATGTGGCAGAGTACACGACGTGTAGTAAGTCAGTGTACACTAGCCCGTGTTAGTGTACTTCCAAAGGTACAAATCAAGTTACCCAGTGTAGACCACATGACATGTGAAAGGCATCACATTTTGTGTGATACATAAATTTCTCCTAAAAACCCTGGCCACTGCAAGGGGGCCCCACACAGTTTGTAGTTCTGGTTTACACGATGTGCTCTATGGATTTTCCCAGAATCATATATTCTACTCTGCGTATGATCTGAAACCATTAGACTTCGATCTAGTGATTGTTTCACCACTAACTCAAAGAACCAAGTCTTTTTATTCCTTTCCATAATCAAAAAATGTGTCTCTTCATAAAATCATCTCACAAAATTGATCAAATATCCATTTTTCGTTTTGCACTGAAGAATGTGTATTCGAGTATCCATCATCAACATAATTCATCTATCTCAATCATAATATATCCTTAATAATTTTCTGATCCTAGATCTATGATATCATATCGTAGCATAATGAAATACGTATGCGTCGATTGATTAACCGAGATTCATCGTGTTGTTGGAAAAACGAAGAATTCATGTGACGAATGATGAATAGTGGGACAAAATCCCAACCCAAAAAAGTGGAAAAAAACCTGATTCTATGTTCATATTGTTATTGGTTCCTTTATAATAGAACTATAATCTAATTAATCAACAATCACAAAGATAATTATCTTGATAAACCCCACAATCATACCCATCCCTCATAATGATTGACCCGTAGACCAATCTATTCATTGATTAATCCATGTTCATCACAGAAATCAAGAATGTGGAAAGGGAAAATTGAAACACTTTCCCTACCTTGATTTGGTTTAATCCCTGATGATGAATGATGAGTCTTCATCATCATGGTAAAGAACAATGAAATATAAGGTTCACAGATCATCGATCCACAAATATGTGATTACTCACCAAATAGGATTCCTGAAGGCTCTCTATAATTATCATCTACAAGGATCTAGGGTTATGCAGGCAACCCTGAGATTTCATCATAATATTCTATTTAATAACTAACAATTCACTTCATCATCATTTTTAAAAATAAATTTATTTTCTTATATTATTCATTTGTGCTCCTTCGATGAATTTTCCACAAACGACCTGCAACGACTAATGTTAACTCCTTCTTAGGGTAAACGTCATGTTCTGAACTCAACGATACCCTCAGATTTATGATCCGAGCACATGTTTAGAAGTTATTCCTCTTTTCTAGGAAAAATATATGTGCATGAAGTTTAATATATATAATATATTTCTAATATTTATTCTGGGAACATTGAGAATTGGAATCACATGCCGTCTCAGTTCATGTATTTGAAAATAATCCATATAATTTCTAAAAAAATACATTGAGAATATGAGACATCACATTCTCCCCACCTTGGAAAAGTATGTCATAGAAAATCCAAAATAAGGGACACTAAAAAAGATGTGGGTAATTAGAACAAATCTAATCCTCCCACTCCCAAGTGATCTCTTGGAGATTTGCATGATAACACCAGACACACGCCAAAGGAATCAATCACCCATGAATGATCCTCCCCAGCCAATCCTCGATCTCTACTAGGTACTCAGTAATGGTGAATCCATCCTCGATGCCCAGTTTTCCCTTATCGATAACGTGCAATGGGTCATGCACGTACCACCAAACTGTGAGCTGTGGATGACATTGTATACCTGTTCTAACTACGGAGGTAGTGCTTAGTGGTACGCCACCTATACAACTCTATGCTATATCTGGAGAAGTATGATGAATCTTAGAGATTTCTGGACACCCTCTCCAATTCTTCATAATCCATTTCAGGGTGAAACCTGTATGAATAAATTGTCTACTTCCTCAAGCTTCAAAGGGATTCATCACCTATCATAATAAGACCTCTGATGGACATGGGTAGTATTTATCCTATATCCAATGATCTATAACTTTCTCTATTATAGATCACACCAATTCTTGGCCCATGAGTGCTCACTATCTTATGTTAGTCCAACAAATTGGTGACGTGATGTGTTTCAGTTACAGGTCCCAAATTAAGTCATATTGATGGTTGAATGGTAGCTTTAGTTGTACACAAAATACACTAAGGTTCGGTGATCCTACCAACTATGAACAAAGTCTGTCATGCTAGCTTGCATCTTGTCCTCCATAACTAGAATGGTTCACTATGTATGGACATTAGTTTGGGGTTGACACACTATGATCAAGCATAACTGGATCACAAATACCTCTTTTAATCCCTTCGACAACTGGGATGTAATGCGAGCATCATGATCATAATCAATTGTCGTTAGAAATACATGGTGTCAACTATCTCCTTTAAGTAGAGGCTCCCCAAGCTCTCTATAGGACATTGTTCTTGTATAGCTAGGAAATGGGCCAACTTGGTGAGTAAGTCACCAATCACCTAGATGGAATCATTTCTCCTGGATGTATATGGTAATCCTATCATTATGTTCATCGATATCCCACACCACATCCATTCTAGCACCTCAATGGGTTGAGCTAAACCCATAGGATTATGGTGCTCAACCATCACTTCATGACAAGTAAGGTATAGAGAGACAAACTATGCAACTCCCTTCTTCATCCCTTGGCATAAAACCTAACATCGGAGGTCCTGGTACATGTTTTACACACCTGGATATACCTCCAAAGGAGACAAATGAAACTCTCTTAGAACATCCTCCCTCAACATCACCGGTACCATCATGCATCCTCTAAAAAGAATTATATGCTCCCCACCATTATAAAATCGATCAAGAGCACGTATATTGGATATCCAACCGTGTAGGGTCTCACAGTTGAGATCCCCATGTGGTGCCATCCTAACTCACAGCAAAATTTGATGGGTAACAACTATCGAATATAGGTAAGATGATCTATCTCCATCGTTAATTTATAAATTAAAAAAATCCAATTGCTCTGAAGCCTCTTTCAGTAATAAAAAACAAGATCTCCTACAAATATCATCTTATACCACGTCCCCCTTCCCTAGTGTAGAGACATTTTCGAATCATAATCCTAGAAGAACCCTATCCATCACCTCTATCTCAATATGAGATCCATATAAGAGAATATTTACTTGGGATTCTTGTGATCGGAGTCAATGATAAACTACTCTCCCATTAGAGAATGTCTCTACATCTTTAATGACAAGACTAATGATGCTTCAGATAATGGGTTGGGTAGTTTTTCTCATTTGGTCTCAACTGGTGTGAACTATATACAATCACTTCTTTCATCTGCATCATTCTGCAACCAATTCCTTTTACCGATTTACCATAGAACACTACGTACTCGATACCTTCCTCCAGTAATCTCATGATGGGATCACTCACCAAAATTTTCCTCAACTAATGAAAAAACTACTGGAACTTCTCTATCCACATTAATGTCTACCCATTTCAAGTCAAATATATAATGGGTGCTGATAGTCTAGATAAATCCGGTATGAATATTTGGTAATAGTATTCCAGCCCAAGGAATCTCCTCACCTCTATCATGCTCCTATGTGGATCCTAATATTACACTTCCTTGACATTTCCTGTTTCCACTACCACAGTATCCACTCAGATAATATGTCCCATAAAGTGTACCACCTGTAACTAGAACTAACAATTGAATGATTTCTTTAAAGCCAGTGCTGTTGAAGAACGCCCAGAATCATCCTCATGTGTGGCACATGCTCCACCATGGACAACAAATACACAAGGATATAATCTATAAAAACTAAAATTAGTTGGTATAAATAATGGTGAATGATATGGTTCATGAGTCCCTTGAACACCACTAGGGTTTTTGTAACACCAAAGGGAATCACAAAGTACTCGTAATGATTATCTACACAAACACATTTCATCTTAGGTATATCCTCATCCCATACTCACAACTAGTGATAGCCTAATCTCAGTTCATCCTTTAAGAACCATCGTGCTCCTTCATATAATCAATGAGTTCATAGATCATTGGAAGTGGATTATTATTCTTGATGTTCACTTAGTTCAAGCTTTGATAGTCCACAAACAACCTCAAGATCTCTTATTCCTTTTGGAAAAAAACTACTGCTTCTTAGGGTGCAACACTCGGTCTAACAATTCCATTCCTCTTTAAGTCCTCCAACTACACCCTCAGCTTGTGATGCTCTATGGGATCCATCCAACACACTGGTGTAGATATCATTTCCATACTAGGGTGTAGATCAATGCAGCAGTATGCCTCTCACTGGGAAGGTAAACTTGAAACATCTTCTAGGAAGACATCCTCACACTCCACCACCACTCTAGGAAACTGGAAACTCATAACATCCACTACACCAAGGGACATTCAATCCAAATGATGAGAAATCAGTTTCACCCTTCTATTCACTAGTCCAACATGCGCTTCCGGGGTTTCTTTTTCATTGAAAAAGGAGAACCTGGTTCCATAACTATCGACACACCACATCCTTCATCTAAAAATTTAATTTTGGTAATGGACGGTATAAAACCAATACATACCAAGAGTTAAGTCGTAAGGCCTTGGCACTTGTACCCAGAGATCCCAACAGAAAATCACACCTCTAAGAGTCAGGTCACATTATCGACATAATTGTGTGATCATCTAGTCTTCTCTAATAAGAGTCTATAAGTGTAAGGGTAATGTCAACAGTTCAACCGGAATATCTAAGTCTCAAATAAAACATATGGAAAGAAATTAATGACTAGAACCTATGTCTATTACTACATCAGCTAAAGTATAAAATACACAGATCATACCTCGAATCATTACCATAGCCTCTAGTTCATAAGCATCAAACACCTGTAGTTGTCCCCTCCCCTATCCTCTAGCTCCCTAAGCTTGCTGTTGACCACCTGGGGGTTGTGGTGGTAGCTTATCAAAATTTGACCTCTTCCTTCTACTCTCCCATATCATCTACCATGTATTTCACCCTATGGACATGCCTGGTCCTTCTGATATCTCTACATATGTGTCCCATCTTTGGTTTCTCTATCATTTGTATAACTGGTCATACAATATCGACCAAGATGTCCCTTGACATCACATGAGTAACATTTTCTCTATCTGGGATGGCTGGACCTACCTTGTGATCTTTGATATATAGATCCTCTATCTTAGGACCTCCTATAGAATCTTCTTCCATGACTAGTTCCCTAGGATTGGCATCGGCTCCCTATTTATAAGGTATCATCTCCTGTTTTCCTACTACTAACAAATGCTAGACGTAACTGCTCAGTGAAGAAAATATCAACCACCAATGCTCACTCTAGCACCCTATCATAAGTAGGAATTCACTAGTGGATAAAACTGGATTATATGTCTCTACGAAGGCCTCTCTTGATGGTATGATCCCTAAAAAACTAATCTCAATCCATATCCATTAAGTACTTATAGAGGATGCTGTAACTCGATGAATACTCAGCCACTGTCTTGCTACCCAGCTAGAGCTGCAGAAGTACCTTGATACGTACAACCCTCAACATAGTAGGTTATAATTATCCTTTGATATGGCACTCAAACTCTACCCATGAAAGCTTTTCCTCATCATAATACTGGGTAACTAAACCCCTCCATCACCCTGCTGATTCATGAAGAAGGCTCGCAACCAGGACCAAAAATTGATCTTTTAGTGTCAGGACTAGAAGGAAAAATCAGGTCACCACTTAAATCTATTAATCATCCTCCTTTGGGTTGGAATCACCTCGGAACCTAAGGGGTCATTTTATATGAATCTCATGAATCACACTCATTCTATGCACCTTATCCACTAATACTATGGGTTCCACATGAATCCCTCTTGGTGGCATGGATGGTGCACCACTTGGAGGTAACATATTAGGAACTAGTCCCGAAATCGATGCCTCATCATTGATGGGATCATCTATGTGATCTTCATGCTGAATCATAGTTGTCATATATTGCAGAGGCATACTTAAAGTAACCAATATGTACCACAATCAATGAGTATATCTGGACAAATGAATCAATAAAGACATGGAGGCACAACACATTAATATATGATGCATGTAGCATTTTTTCCCAGCAATTAGTTTTCTCATTTACTGAGTCGAAAAGTAGTTGATCAGAGTTTTGTTGTATGGATATGTAACTTTTCACACCAAAACTTGATCCCCTAGCTGAAAATCCAAACTTGAAACACTTAACACTATTTACCCAAACCAATATCACAAACTCTCTATCCTATGTTAAAACTGACCTTGACTTTATACAACTATGTCGCGAACCGTCCCATTAGGGCCCATGCTATGACTCCCCAAGCCCGCCTTTAATAGTACAGAGGCTGTTGAATAGTACCAATCAGGAATATCACAAATAGGGGAGGAATTTCCTATGTACCTGTATATAGGAACACATATCCAATACCACAAAATTCTGAAATGTAAAATCAACTAAACAACCAATTCATGAATTCATATATATTAGTCAAATAGAGTATGACAAGATGTAATGAAATTAGTCAATGGAAAATAAAATCGCACCACAAAGAGTCTGTATCACAAGCCCAAAATAAATGTAAAGGTAATGGGATAGGTGTATGAAATCCAAAGGAACACAACTTGGTATGTCTGGTCTCATGGAGCATCATCTAGTCCTGGCCCATCTAGGAATCTGTCACAAGTTTGATTATCTTCACAAGGCACAACGCGTGTGTGAAAATACCATGTCGGGGTGAGTATAAAAATAATCAGTAAGACACCCTGGAAAAACAAATATTAAAAAAGTAAATTAAAATCATATTTGCATAGGTCTATATCTAAAATATATATAACAGGAATATCCAAATATATTCAAAAAATACACACAGTCTATTGGTAAGGCATTTCCATAGTATATTAGCCATATATATCCAGCTCAAAATAACCATGATGCACTCATCTGGGATAACACACTCCATAGTCCGATAACACAGATGATGTTCATCTAAGAGGTACTGCTCGTCAGGTATCATCATGAGAAAGAACAAAGTGATAGATTTGAAGGGAATACAATACAAATATGAGTATCCATACTAATTATAGGGGGAGATACTAACAAAATTAATCTGTATTAACCCTCTAAGTTTAGGATGAAACCTGTATAATGTTGGTCCTGTCGATACAAATAAATCCACATAGGGGGTAGAGATGATGAAAGGATCTCACTCTAGGCCTCTCGGAGGGATTAAAATGAGTCTATCCCAGAAGTACTACTGAACGGATCATTTTCCTAGGAGTAGGAGATGAAAATATAATAAACTTCAATGAATGGATTTAGGGAACAAACCCTAAAAAATCATGCCCAAGATACAGAGGATAAGAGAATCATTCCATGCAGAGAAGAGTATATGGTGTGTGGAAAGGTTCCACTCCATATGCCATGACCTCATGTCCAACCTTTGTAAATGGCCTGTGTTATCAAACTATGTCTATGTAGTAGTACATAATGTGTAGGAATCCTGCGTACTCTACTCATGTTCTAGTACATGGCTGAGCTCGTTTACAAGGTCCAAGCCCTATCTGTGTAGTAATGTACTAGTCATGTGTTCAATCTCTATACTCCACCTCATGTTCGGGTACTTACCAAGGTACACATTGAGTTACCTGGGAGAGACCACCCACTTAGTGATATGAGTCACACATTGTACTTAACATTATCCAAAAACCCTAGATGTAGTAAGGGTCCCCACATGATGTGTAGATTTAGTTTACAAACCGGGTTCTTTAGATTCTCCAAAATCCTAGATTCTGCTCTGTATACAATCTGGAGCCTTCAACCTTTGATCTAGGATCGTATTTCCACTAAATCAGAGTTCAATGTTCTTCCATTCCTTTCCATCACCCAAAAAAAACATCTCATCATCACATCTTCTTGAAAAATGGATTTAATTGTCATTCAACATTATGCATTGAAGAATGAAATTTTTGGTATCCATCTGCGTCTGAATCAATCCATCTCTATCACTGCAACTACATCATGCCATGATGATCCCATATCTAGGATATTGGATTGTTTCCTTAAAAAACGGGGGCAAAATAATCGATTTATCTATATTTTTCAAGTCTTGGGCCAAATGAAGAACATCTGTGATGAAAAATGAATGGGGGAAAAAATGAAAAAACCAATTAAGGTGAAGAAACGTCAATTTGATGTTAATATTGATTGTGGTTCATTTCCATTCTAATGACAATCGAATTAATCAACAATCAAAACGATAATTTTCCCAATAAACCCTGAAATCATACCCATCCTACTTAACGATCAAACCATGGGACAATATATTAGTTGATTGGTCCATGTTAATCATATAAATCAAGAACATGGAAATGATAATTTGAAACACATTCCATACCTTGATTCAGTTTAACCACTGAGGAAGAATGATGTTCCGTCGTCATCATTGGCACGATCTATTGAATCTGAGGTGTGTCGATAATTGATCTATAATTCCATCATAGTTCACATGAGAGAATTCACCAGTGATCCTCTCCAAGGATCTAGGGTTATGAATATAAAATTTATATTTGATCATAATATTTTATTTAAAAACTAATTAGTCATTGCGTCAACATTTGAAAAAAAATTAATTTATTTAGTTATGTTTTTAATTTCCATTCCTATGGTCAATTTTCCAAAAACGGCCCACGCCGACTAACATTAAGTCTTGCCTATGGTATACATCAAATTCAAAAATCAATGGTACCCTCAGATATCGTATCCAGACACGTTTTTAGATATTGGTCCTCTTTTTTTTGGAAAACTATGTGTGCATGAAAATTAATATATTTTAAAAATTTATTCTGGGTATAATGGGCCACATAAATGCACGTTGTCTTAGCACCTAGTTTGGAAAATAATCCATATAATATCCAAAAATAATACACATAAAATATTAGACATTTTAATTCATTCAAGAATAGTGAATGCACTATTTGATTATAGTTGTATGAATTATTTTATATCTTTTAGGTTTATTATAAATATTCAAGAACCCCAAAAAAATATGGCAGTCGAGTTATCAATGAGAATAGAAAATGGGGAAATTATTGCATCCCTATTACATAACTCCTCCCTGATTACTTTTTTAGACTGAACCTCATATAAAATCTTATCCTACATCCTTTTGTGGAGTTTGATTCTTTTTTTGGGCATGGATTTTATATCGTTATACAAATCCCAAATCAACTATTGGGAAAGGAAGATCACTCTTTATATTTCGACAAATCGTCCAATTATTTAAAATTGTAAAGGGGATGATGAATATTCTTCAGATATATCATCTCATATATGGAAATTATTTCCTTATGAGAAAGCATGTCCATCTCAAATGATTTAGACAAAGGGGAGAATCATGATTGAATACATTCCCATTGTAAGGGACCACATTGATATATTCCCCGAATAATTTCTATGTCTTCCTTCTAATTAAGTGGTTCATTTCTCAATTGAACTTATTCCAAGATCTCTACCAATTTCAAATACACCATACAGAGGGGCCACCATAGAGTTTGTGGAACTGAAGAAGTATCTACAAGAGAATCTGGACAATGGTTTATATGACTGAGTGCTTCACCATGGGGTTCACTAGTACACTTCTTTGAGAATATGGATGGATCAATGTGCATCTACATTGATTATCATGAGCACAAAAAATCATGATAATTATCCCCTTCCTTGGATAGTTGACTTGTTCAATCAATAGCATGGGCACAAGTATTTCTCTATGGTGGACCTCCATTCTGAATAACACCAATTTTTGGTGAGGATGAATGATATTACCAAGAATACCTTTTTAATGAGATGTGAAATCTATGAGTTCATAGTGATTTCCATAGGACACACTAATTCTACAACAATAATCATGAACTTAATTCATATTGTCCTTAGATATTACCTCAATAAATTTGTGTTATTCTTTACTGATGATATTCTGATATACTCCAAGAGAAAGTGGAAATACGAGGAATACATGAATACTATGCTAATGACTTTTAGAAGGATGAAAAATTATAAAAATTACAGTTAATGTGAGTTCTAGATGTAGGAATTACCATTCTTAGGGAAATTGTTTACTAGAAAAGGAATATATGTTGACCCTTCAAAGATAATGTCCATCAACGATTGGCCCATGAAAAAATCTATAATGGAGACCCATGGTTTCCATGAACTATATGGGTATTATTTGCGATTGTTTGATGAAATAGTCATGATTTTTAAACCCACTAACCAAGATAACTTGGAAGGGAGAAGAGTTTTTGGAGACCACTTAATGTGAAGACTTCATCAAATAGTTAAAAAAGAGTCTTATCATAGCTCTAGTACTCACAATACCAAAAAGTGGGGAACCATTTGTGGTATAAAACAATGCTTCAAAGATGGGATTAGCCACAGTAATGATGAAAGATGATAAAGTGATTTCCTACACCTCAAGGTTGTTGAAAATTCATGATCAAAACTTTTATACGCATGATCTAGAGTTGACTGCTGTAATATTTGAATTGAAAATCTGGAACCATTATCTTTATGGTGATAAGTGTGAGATATATACTAATCATAAGAGCTTAAAATGTATATTTAAATAGTAGGACATTAATATATTCTAGAGAAGATGGTTGGAGCTCATCAAGGATTACAACTACTCAATCCACCACCATCCTAGAAAAGAGAGTAAAGTTGTGGATGATCTAATTAAAAAGGATCCATAAATATTATCAATTATGAGAATTTATAAGGATATAAGTTTTTTAGATTTTAAAAGGATGTACATGGGAATAATTAAGGAAGGAAAATCATCAGTCACTTCCCAAATTATTTCTTAACCATCCATTTTGATGAAAATAACATATTCTCAAAGGAATGATGTGGAAATTTAGAAGAAGGTTAAATCAATGAGAAAGGGGAAATCCTCGGAGTATAAAATTTATGAGGAAGGAATTTAAATATTTATGTTATGAATTTGTGTACCATATAAAACATAGGTAAATATAGAGCTTCTAAATTATGCACATATCTCACCCTTATATATTCATCTATGGAGAAAAATGTTGTATCTAGATATCTGAGAGAACTATTGGTGGGACAATATAATAAATTATACCACTAAATATACAACATATTTCTTTGAATATAAACAAGTGAAGGATGAAATAAAAAAGTCTCTGAGGATGATGTAACCATTACTCATAAAAACATGGAAATGGAAAAACACCACCATGGACATTGTCACTGAACATCTGAAGTCATTTAGAGAACAATTCTATATGGGTTTTTGTGGATCATCTTACAAAGACTTATCACTTTATTATAATTCGATAGGACATATCACTAGATAAACATTCATGGATATTCATCATAGAAGTGGTAAGGATTCATGGAGTAGCATTATCAATTATATCTGATCGAGATATGATATTCACCTCTCTGTTCTGAAAAATTATCCAACATTCTGTAAACACTATGTTAAACTATATTATGGATTATCATCCACAAAGTAATGGCCAATATAATAAAACTATTCAGAAAATATAAGACATATTGAGAGATTATTCTTTGGACATAAATGAAAGATAAGACCAACATATTCCTTTGGTCGTGTTCTCTTACTATAACAGTTTCAACATGAGCTTCTAAATGGCTCCATATGAATCCCATTGTGGGAAAAGATGTATAACATTGGCATGTTGGGATGAATTCAGTGAATGTAAGATGCTAGGACCCAAAACAATCAAATAAATGGTGAAGAAGGTGAATACTATTCAGCAGCACAACAAGGCCTCCCAAATTTGATAGAAGAGAAATGATGAAATCATTGATGAGACTCAGAGTTTAAGGCTGGATACATGGTATTTCTACGCTTATCTCTATAGAAGATGATCATGAGATTTGGAAATAAAGGAAAGCTAAGTCCCATGTACACTAGCCCCTTCGATATCCTTGATCATGTCAGATTTTTGGACCATCGATTGGAACTTCCACCTACAATGTCTAAAGTATATGATGTATTCCATGTATTCCTCTTGAGGATGTACATACCAGATCCCTCAAATGTACTTAATCCAAAGGAGGTACCGTTGGAAAATGGTCTCTCTTATGAGGAGATTCTATTGAAGATCTTGAACCATAGAGATAAATTTATACACGACAAGACTACTCATAGGGTCAAAGTACTATTGTGGAACCATATGTATTATGATGCAACATGGGAACCCATGGAAAGGATGAATGAGAAGTACCCTAACTTGTATTCACCATAATTTGAAAAACATAATTTCAATGGAAAAATTTCATAAGGGGGAAGATTGTAACGACCCAAAATTTTACCAAAGGAAATTCCATTCTTATAATTATTCCATATAGTATAAGTCACATAAAATTGCATATACAAATAAATACAAACATTATAAATTAAGAATGAATTAAATAATATGTTTTTCTAGAAAATAAGGAACCTTTACCAATGGAATCATAATTTGACCTTTGGAATATTAATGTGAACATTAGGAATAGTAATCCAGCAAATAGAATAGTAACCTCGTCTAATAAAATATAAATTAAATTTACTGTTATTATATATGATAATGTTATATAATTATATCACAGTGTAAGTAAATAAATATTTTAAAAACTGTTAGTTAAGTGTTGGTATTTTTGTAATACATAAATGATTATTTATAATTTTATAATTTTTATAATTTTTATGGAAAAAATTATTTTCATAAAATATATTCATTAATTAAAATTACATTTCCTTATGATTATAAGATAATATTATGAGTTCTTAATTAATTTTACAAGGTGTTATAAAATCAGTTATAATTTCAAAATCGGTATTTTCAATGTAATTGATGATTTTAATTTAAAATTTATATTCTCATGTTTAGAAATTTATTTTCATAAAATGGTCTTTTTTTATTCTACACTTCAAAAAATGGTTGGGGTTAAGTTTTGTAATTTTATAAAACACCTGAATATTTGGTGAATAGTAAATTACTATAATTTATAGTATTAAAAAAATACATGAATTAATGAGTGATAGATGATATAAGGATAATGTAATACCAAAATATCAAACTATACCTCAATATATTAATGTATTTATTGATAATTTTAAAATTATTCATTTTCATGAGCCAAAATAATAAACTAATGAATAAAATATTGAGAAAACACCTCTCTCATCCCATATAAATACCACCCCTCACCACCTCTTATCCTCACACCTCCCAGGACATGAATCATTTACTTGTTATTCCCAATAAGCATCCAAATACCCCCCCCCCATGTGAAGGATACATTTTTCTCATCAAAATACCAAACCCCTTCCAATACAAAGGTTCCAAAGGAGGAGAAATTGAAGCGGTAAAATCACCTATCTTTTTATTTTATTTTATTTTCAATTTCATTTCTTTTCTTATACTCTATTCCCCTCCACCTATCCAAGGGGAATGATAACTCCATTGTATTTAATATACTGTATGTTTTTATATAAATTAAATAATACATATGCTAACCTCTTCTGTTTTCCTTTTTTTCATAAAATGAAAATAACATCTATGGTGTGTCGATTTACCGCCACTGTGGATGATGCATTTTCATTTCTCACTACCACCTTCAAATATGGTCATAATACCATAATTATAGTTAAATAAGAAAATTTTATTCACATTATAAGCCATATAATATTATGGATGCAATATGTAAACATGATAATAATAAAATGACATGAGTTTGTGATGGCCGTAAAATCTACCAAACAAATTAAATCATTTTCATTAACTATTTATATAATGATTAATCTGTGTAAAAAAATGTATATAGAAACATTTAGTCTTCTAAAATTTCATTAATAACAAATAAATTCAATTTTTGATATATTTTTCAAATTTACATGATATTTCATACTCATATACAAGTGAACCAATCATGAAAACCAAGAAAACCAACCCTATCAAACAAAAAAATTAAACTCTATAACTAATCAAAAATTCCATAAATGAACTTAATAAAAATATAATAAATGAAATAAATGTATAAAACGTCATTTATTTTTTAATTTATAAGTTTATTTTTATTATTCGGGATTATAAATCCAAAAAGACATTTAGACATAAGGTAAGATGATTCTCGAACCCAGTTTCCTTTCTTTTGTTTATTCCCAATTCATGCCATAATTTTAGGGTGGATATTCATTAATGTTCAAAAAATATAATTTCATTCTTCATACCTTAAATTTTTGGAGATATATAGGTTTCCAATCATTTTTAGGACAAATGGAAATATTTTTTAAAAATAACACTTCCTTCCAAAAATACATCTTTTAATTCTCAGGATATTGTATATTCTTCAATCATGATTGATTATTCTCATACCAAGTATGTTATTACCTATTTTATTTGGTAACCCCAAATATTTTTCATTAATTTATTCTTTTTGAAATAAAAATCATTCCTTTCTATAGGTTTATGTTTATCCAATATTCATGTGTGTGCTATGTGGATTGGATGACAATGTAAATGTTATGATGTGACAAGTGTGCTTGGAATTATATATCAATCCGATGAATTGGTTAATGTGAAGTATTTCATGAGGTAAAAATAAATATGCATTAACATGGTGATATATTTTTTAATAACTATGTGTGGTAGTTGAGCACTATATATGATGTTTCATTTTTGTGTATTGTGACATTCCATGTCTTTTTCTAATGATTACTGTCAAGATTATAATGATTATCGCATAGTTATGTAATGATAATTATGATTATCATCAACCATTTTTCTTATATCTTTTTCATACTCTTACTGGAATTTTATCTCACCCCTTTCTTAGATGTATATCCTCAGTTGTTTACTTGTACTAAGGAGAACACAAAGGCCAATATGAATCTAGAGAATAAGGAATTAAAAAAATCTTTATGTTTTATTTTTTAAAAGTTATGCATGGTCATAATATTCCCATGAAACTATACCATTAGATACAAGTTCGTTTACTAATATTTTTTATCATTAACATTATGTAATAGTCTTATAAGAAAAAGGAGGGCTGCTATAGTTACTTAAGGTAAGGGATTTATCTACTCACTTTTATTTCCAGGTGAAATTTTCCATGTTTTCCACATAATTATTTTGTGTGGTGTGTATAATTACCATTTTATATGTTATATAACTAATATCTTTAATTTTAGGATATTGAGTATTTCTTGTTATGTAAATATTTATTATTAATTATGATTCAAAAGATTACCAAAGCAGAAAGGGATTTTTTGCCTCAATTTTTCATCTTTGGAACAAAAATTATTTTACTCACCCATATTATTTTATTTGGTTTATATAAAACCCCTAAGAAATTTAATATAATTTATTTATTTATTATCATTATATTCAGAGTTTAATTTAATTTCATTCTTTCATGGGGTTTGTGATCAATGTTTCCAAAGTGGTAATGGTTTTATATTACAATCTCATTGTTTATCTGTATTATTCCTAATTATGATTCCAAGGATGAGTTATTATGATATATATCTAAATAAAATCTTTCATTTTCAAATCCTCTGGTTATTTATTTACAATAAAAATTTTCATTTCATTTTCTTTTCTTATCAGATTAAATATACCAAATGAATATTTTTATGAAAAATCATTATTATTTCTCACTTCAGTCCAAATAATTTTTTCTTACACATCAATGTTTTTTAAAAATGTATTTTTAATTTTTTTTAACAATATATAAAATATTTATTAAAGAAATATTTACCCATGTTTTACTTGTCTATAATGTTTTTAAAAATTAATCTTAATGTTTTTTTTCAAACAATTCCTATTTGGATATTTCTAAAAAATGTGAAGGGAATATTTGTTTTAAAAAGATAGGAATGAATGAGATTTACACCATCTTGAACATTATATTATTTGAAGCATCCTTTTTTTTAATTTTCATTTTGAAATAATAATATTTCGATAACATTTTTTGAATTTATTTTCTAAAATATGTGATTTTCATAGAATATTTATTTTCCTAAATAAATGTTACATGTGATTTTGTTTAAAAAAATTACATCTATGATGATATATTTTGATGTTACTTAATTTTTACTAGGGATATGATCCAATGATACCATCCTTATTATTTCTCTTTATTTTTTATGTTTACAATGAATACATTTTTATAAAAGTAATTTCTTTCATATGGGTAATGCAGTGATGAAACGTTTATGAAACACAATTCTTTTCATGGGTTCATATATGATGACTATTTAATGAAGCTCATTTATTTTTATGGTTTTATAAATAATAAATATTTTGTGACATTATGGCACATATATGTATACATTTCATTATATGAACGGTAGGACCAGTATCTCACTCTACCTCATTGGATAATCATTAATATCACATGAGATAAATTGGAATGGAATTGGTTGTGAACACAATTTAGTAATGGACTTTGTCCACTTAAATAGACTTTTGAGTGAACCTTGATAACTATGATTTTTTTGGTCGTGAACCAATTACACTATGATATATTAGGAAATGGTCCTTGACTATTATTGAAATGAATTTCAATGATTATGGGTAATCCAAACATCTGTCTTATTTCATTGTTATGCACTCATGTTTAATGTTATTTGATTTCCTTTGGATTCATTTCTTATGAAGTGCCAATTTTAATTCCATGACTCAAGATTATGATATCTAATATGTAGGGTATGGTTTAAAAATTTTATTCTTTAGTTCTCATAACCTTATACTCATGTTAGTATTATACATCGCCTATTATTTACCTTTAATGAAAATATTATTTCTCTATTTCTTATTTTTTTCCTTTCCCCTTGAATTGTCGAAATAAATTATTTATGATATTTTTTAGAATGGTGGTAGTTATTAAGAACTTTGTGGGAGATGATGTAGTTCACATATGAACCAGTTTTTATATTTACTTATTAACAACGGAACTATAACTTTATGATACTTCGGAGTGTGTTTGTGTAATATCATGAATGTTAACCTTTGAAATCTATGATGGAAAAAAATTAGCAAAAACCCTTACAACGAGCCTGAGTATAGGATAACATCCTAATGTGTTTTCAAGGAATAAATTATGTGGCTTAAATGGGAATATATCACCATAATTATACTAAAAGTGTATGTGATTCTCTAACATATATACCTAGTGGTAATAACAATAAAAGTGGTTTGTCGAGTTTGACCCGATCATTACATGGTTTACAATATTGGGACTTACTATGCACCTAGTTTTTCACTTCCATGTGAAATGCTTTGGTCAATTTACAAATTTGGATGAAACATCATGAATAATTTGAATATATATTGAAGATTAATATAATATCTGAAACACAAAGAGTCATGTATTAAAAACAACATGTCTTGATTTAGAAATCATATAAAATAATTTTCACAACTCTGTGTTTTCACCCTCGGATTTTTGTTTCCCAAAAAAATATTTTATGAATTTATATTATTAATGGAACATAAATGAACCATGTTAATGATGAATTAAATAGAAAATTAAATGATTTTTATCATGAGAAACTGAATTTTATGGGATGTGGAATTTAAAATCTCATTTTTATGCTCACTAAAAATTCTCAATATGTGAATCCTGGTAAGCTCCCTAACAAGAAAAAGAAGGGAACAACATTCTATTGAGTCCTTTATGAGGAAGTATACCCCATATTTTAGTGTTTTTAAAAACCATATTGTTACATAGGAATTTATTTGTTCCCATAAAAAGATATTTTCCATTCTCTAATGTTTGGAACATGAAAAATTTATTTTGGATGTCAATCATTTGTAAGGAGAATAATATCAATGGTCGACTCCCATCAAGGATATGAGGTAACATGATGAAATTTACTTGATGGAGTGGGGTGGGATTAAGTGATTATTTTTCAATATGTACTTCCCTATTATTATATATAGAAAAATAGATATAGAATTCATTGATCTATGATGAAGGATGACGAATCTCTTTTTAACTATGTGGAAAATTTTAAATCTCTTTAATGGTATGATTATAGAAATATAATCCATACTAATAGTAATGTTGATCAATAAAATAATTTTTTAAAACAAATTCTTCAAAGGGTTTTAGATATAAGGTACTTTAGTTGTTATGAATAAATTTTTCAGTGTTATCTCAATGTGGCAATGGAAATTGGAGTTACCCATCAATAAAAAGGTTTTTATAAGAAAAATAAGATGGAATTCAAAGGAATATTAACAATATGTGGATAGCTAAAGATGATATTTCAATCATTGTCGATATTTAGAAAGAAACATGCTTGAAATTGTCTTTAGGTGTCAATTCAATGTCCTACTTGTGTAAAGGATGGTCATCGAGTAATTGAACACCAAAATAAGGGGAATAAGTTATCTAATAATGAAAATAGAGGGAACACACCAAAAAATGCACCACCCATTCTCCAATGCTTCATGTGTAAGGTGTTTGAGAATTATGTGAATTAATTCCCCAATCCAAGGGCTAATGAGGATGATATTCCACAATAACCTCTGAAGAAAAAAGAAAAAATTAAGGCTCAGTCAATCACAATAGATAATGTGAATTACAATAATTAGAAAAGACATTTCTTTCACTCTTTATTTTGGAATATTGTGTTTTAGTTAGTATTAATAATCCCTATGAAAATAATTTTTTCATATATTAGTGAGAGTTGATGTTATTATGACCATTGATTATCTCCCTCTATATAGATTCTAGAATAATGACATAACATTTGATATTTTATAGGTTTAAGGATGAACCCAAGATTCGATAAGAAATGTGTTTACATAAGATATAAGATTATTTAAGGAATAAATCATAGAATTAGTTATGTTTTTGGATTGAATAATAATGTTAGAAAAGTATTTTACAAATTATATTTTTGGTGTTATAATTTTAAAACATATAAGTATTGTGTTAATTATGGAAGAATATATGACTCTTTGAAATATTAATTAAAGAGTTATGGATACCACAAAGGGGTTTAGGTGATTAAGGTTAATCATAAGTTTAAATTCTTAGAAACCCCTTTTAAGTTTTATGTGATGAGATTTTATCTGGATTAATGATATTTTGGTAGACATTTATGGGAATAAAAACATTTGGTTTGGTATATATTTTATAAAAAATTTTATTTTAGGAAGAATGCCTTTACATTTTATGGATAATATTAATGGTTTTTATAATCATTAGGGTTTATCTTATCTTCGAAGTTGAGGTAAATTTGGGTTATTAAATCTTGGGAGTTATATTAATATTGATTTTTCAAATGGATATATCGCTTGTTGGGCACAAACATGTCACATCTGGAAAGTGCACAGTGATTGAACCCACAACATAATGATGATAAGGGTACAATTCCTACCACAAGACTATGTGATAGAGTATTTTTTGTGAGCTAACAATAAGAGAGATATTTCAGATTATGTATCACAATACATGGTATATTATAATTTTAAGTATGGGAAACACAATTTTAATCATATAATTTAACCATTATCCACATGAGAATGAAAATGGTAAAATAGAGCCATGAATTTTGTTTTTGGACTCCCCAAAACATCTAATGGACACAATGCTATATGGGTTTTAGCTGATCGGATTAAAAATTCATTAAAATTTATCTATATCATAGAATATTTTTCTCTAGATCGGAACTTCAGGATATACATTAATGAATTAGTAAGGATTAATGGAGTAAAAAATTTTATTGTGTCTGATCAGGATCTAAGGATTACGTCAGAGTTGTGGTGAATTTATAAGAAAACTCATGATATAGAATTTATATTTATCACTTCATATCATTATAAGAAAATATTATATTTTATAAAATAATTAAAACTCTATAGAATATTCAATTATTCAAATTTATGGATTTTAAAGGTATTTTGGAACAACACCTTCCTCTAGTTGAGTTTTCTTTGAACACTAGCTTTCACTTGAATCATTGAAATGGATACTTATGAATATTTATAAGGAAACCATTATATAGATAAGAATTTTTAGAATTAATAAGGATAAAAAAATATATTTTTATCTGAGATTGAGGAAGAAATAGAAGACAGGGTTTGATTAATTCAGTAGAACCTAATAGAGGCAAAATGTCGATAACATGTCTATGTGGATAATTATTAAATTGATCTAGATTTTTAATTAGGTGAGAAGGTTTTATATGAATATATCGATGTAATAAAGAATTTATAACTAATACATAAGAATATTAGTCCCTTTGAAACTCTTGATTTTATTAGGATGGTAGCTTATCATTTGGCACTCCCACCAAACCTCTCTCTGGTTCATGATGTGTTCCAAATATCTCTCCTGAGGATTTACATACATGATCCATCACATGTAAACAACATAGAGGTCATAACAATGGAGAAATATATTTCTAATGAGGAACAACCATTGGACATCCCATATAGTCGAGAGAACGTTCTACGAAACAAGACCACTCACCTGGTCAAAGTTCTATGGTGAAACCACCATCTCTATAATGTTATGTGGGAACCTAAGGATATAATAAGGAATAAGTATCCTCAATTTTTTATACTAAAGTGAAAAATTATAGTGTAAATACTAGTTTTTTTCTTGGTAGAATTTAAAATCAAGAGATTTTATGAATTTTTTTAGTAAATTTAATTTCTTTGATATCTTGGGAAACACTCAACACCAAGTTTTAATGAAATGAAACTTGCTATTAAAATATTATTTTTTAATTTGGTAGTTATTCAATTTCTATTGGAATAAAAGGTATGAATAATATTAAATTAATTATGAAAATATATGATTTAAACAAGTATATAAAATGAATTATATAGCGATCAATTAATTAGAAATTAAATTAAGAACCGTTCGAAAAAAATGAGATATTATCCTAAAAAACTATTTTTCTGCTAAAAAATGTGTTTTACATTGACAAGTTAAATAAATAAAATTTTGTTAATGAATAAAATTAAATTTATATATTATATATTCAATAATTTTTTTAAAATTTATCTCATATGCTTTCTAGAAATGAGATAATAATATTTCCAATTTTATGATTAAAAATGATTTTTTTCTGAAATGAACTTCCGTCACATTTTTCACAGTTATTTTAAAATTAAATGTTGAAAATTTAATAAAATTTATTTAAGAAAACTTCATTTGTTAGTTTATAATTTCAAATTTATGTTGTAGTGATTTTTTGTGATTTTTTTTTAAAAAAGTTTTATCAGTGAATGGTGAAAAATACATTTTTTATAAAAAAACTTTATATTCATTCATATAATTTTAAAGATAAATTTATTATATGGTTTTTATAGAAAAATAAGTTTAATTATATATTTATTAATACAATTTGGATCATTTTAATAATTCTAATAATGAATCATTATATAAAAACGTTTTAATCTTTTGAAAATATTCTCTTTGGAAGACTAAATTTCCTTTATATCCATAGGTTTAATTTTACATTAAATTCTTCCCCTTATATCATTTTAATTTTAATAAATGTATTAAATAAGTTAAAATTTATTAACTTATTATATATAATAATTTCAAAAAAAAAATCAAAATTAATAGTAAACAAAGTAAAAAACAAATTACGGTGGTTAAGGTTAATTCTGGTTTACCTGATGGTCAAACTAAAAGAAAAAGGGGAAAATCATTAATAAAATTGTAATTAGATAATTCCCTATCACTATATAGACCTTATGACCTATAAATATCTATTATTACCAATTTTTATCCCTATTTCATGTGAAACAATGTGTGTATACTTTATTAATTTCACAAAGTTCATGTGTGTCCTCTCCCCTGATTATAAAATGCACCCCTCCCCTCTCTACTTCACACAAACTAACCCATTTGGTTCCTAAAATACCTAACCAAGTATATTATTTAATTACCATAACACATCATGGAGTCATTATTTTTATTATTAATACCTCAAATGAATGATTTAGGTGTAATCGCAAAGAGGGTATCTAGAGAACAGGTAACATTCTTAATCTTGTATTTTTGTTTAATATATTCTACCACCTATTTAAAATATTACTCAAATATGAAAATATAATATCAAAATTACCTCCCATATTCCAATATTCTCTTATTAAAATGGATCAAACTATATAAATCTTCACTTCCATCAAATGGGAAATGAAGCTGCCAATTTTGTGTACAGTGGCTAATTTCATCAGGAACCAATATTATTCGTTTTCCATCACCATATCTCAAGGCCAGATATAATGATGGTTTTTATTTTTATATATTCTTTTTATGATTTTATTATACCTCCATAATTATAATACCACATCTACTATATTTCCACCCAAACCATTTTAAAACAATAATGTCGCTCGTGTATATGATGGACTACTGCATCTCAAACCGATGTGATATATTTTTCATTTCTATTTTTTCATGGATAGTAATAATTATTTATTAAATGAAAAAATATGATATTTTTAAAATATCTATACTTATTTATTTATGATCTCTCTTGTCCCTTTTTACTTTGAATTCCTTGTGAGATAAGATAATGTTATTTGCGTGTACAATGGACTATAGGCTCATGAAGTGATGGGATTTGTTTTTTAGTAATGTTTTTCAAGGAAGGTAATAATGATAAATTTAATTAATTTATATGATATATATTAAATATAAATTTTTTTATAAAGTTAATATATTATTTACCTTTATTCCAATTCTTCCATTAAGAACATTGAAACAATGTTCATGCGTATGTACAACCTGTTGTCTCTATGAACGATATATTTCTTTTTCAATCTCCTAATTTTGTATAATAGTAAAAAATAATTATATTATTAGTTTATATTATATTTATATCATGATTAAAATTATTTAGATTATGGAACAATGATTATAATGAAAGGATCCAAAATACCGAATCAAAACACAAACAAATTAAAGAAGTTATTCCCCGAAATGTGATTTTAACAATGAATTGCAAATAAAATAGTAATAAAAGTTCATAAATAAATAATATATTGTTTGATATGTATAATTATGGTTATGTAATATATTTCTAAAAAATCAATATTTATTATATAGGAGTTTTTAATGTGTATTAGGGAATTTAAGACTTATGTTATGTGATTTCTTGTCCCCCTTTTGAACTTAGGATGATAGATGGCATATTGAATGATTATTTATTTTTTATGGTGATTATATTTCCCCTTTGACATGTCATATTGTTAATATAATTATTTTAACAATATTTAATGTTTAATTTTTTCTAGGTTTATGATTCAAAATATTACTAAAACAACTAGGGATTTGTGTCTCAATTTTTCTTCTTTGGGACATATGCTATATTATACACCAATATTTTTTTATTTGGTGTATATTGAGAATATATTACATTTAATTTAATTAATTTATTTATTCCTGTTAACCTATATGTTTAATTTAATTTTATTCTTTCATGGGACAAATGATTCTTGTTACCATAGTGGTTAGGGTTTTATGTTACAATGTCATTGTTTATCGGGATTGTTCATTATAATGCTACCAAGGATTAAAATTTATGATATATATATATCTAAAACTAAATTTAGTCTATTAGAATTAATATATATGTTTGAAATTCATGTTTTCCTCTCATTTTTCTCTCTTTAAGGATTAATTATTCATGAATATGGGTTTTTTGAAAAATCATACTTATTTCCCCCTTCAGACGAAAACCATTTTTCTTCCATATACATGTTTTCTAAAAATGTTTTCAAAAATGTTTTAAGATTTTTCATATGATTTATTAAATAAAATTTCACCCATGTCTATATTTTTTACAAATTTTTTTAATATGAAAGTTTATATCTATTTCAAAACAATGCCCCTTTATATTTTTTCTGAAAATATAAAAGGAATATTTGGTTTCAGATGTATGAAAAGAATACGATTTCCACCATTAAGACCATTAGTCACTACAAATATTCCCTTATAAGTTTTCAAGGTCATTCTAAAATAATATTATCTCCAAAATATCTCAGGAATTTTTAGTTTTACAAAGTGATTTTCAAAAATGGTTATCCTCGATAATAAATATTCCATTATATTTTATTTCAAATTCATTTTCATTATAAGATGGCTTCCTTCGATATAAGAAAATATTTAATAGGGATATGATCCAATTATATCTCCTTTATTATTTATTTGGATTTTTTATGATTATAATATTTTAATGAACACCATTTATTTAACATGGGGTTTTATGTATTGAAATGTTTATAAAACCTATTTATATTTGTGGGTTTTGATATGAAAAATATCTATAATTTCCATTTCATTTAATGGGCTATGCTATTAGGAATTTTCATTGATCTTTTGGAACATATATTTATAATTTTCATTATTTGATGAGTGGGGCATATATCTCCCTCCAATTAATTAGGTAAAGATTGATATCTCATGAGATAAACAATAATGTAATGGGGAGTGAACCCACACATATAAGGTAATTTATACACTATGATAGTATTTGGAGTGAATTTTTAATACTATGTTTGGTGAGTGTACCCATTCCACTCTGATGACCTTGGAAATTACCCTTGACTACATAATAAATGAATTTCAAATAATAGGTATATGTCATATTTCTATGTCTTATGTTATATAATTCTATCATGGTTCATGTTCTTTTATTTCCTTATCATTCATGTCTTATGAAATAATAATATTTCTTCCATGAACCAAGATTATCATCATTTATATATAGGGTATGGTTTTCAAATGTTATTCTTAGGTTCTCAGACCCATATTCTCTTGTTATGCTTACAACTCTCCCTTAATTACTCTTACAATGAAACTGATCTCACCCTTTCTTATGTTTTATTTCCCCGAGTTATAAAGAAATATACTAGGTATGATATGTATAATCAAGGATCCACTTATGATGAAATTATTGGGAGATTATTTAGTTCACATATAAAAATTTTTATTACATTTCCTTGTTCCCAAAATCACTATACATTTACAATCCTCAGGTGTTATTTTATGAAATATAAATAATTTTCATATAAATATATATAATAACTATATATTAAAATCTTGGATCACTATAATTCCACATCCATGTCCATTTGGAATATGAGACCGTGGAATTCAAAACAACAAAGTTAGTTTTTCACCATGGTCCTAACATTGTTTCATAGACCCTGTAGCTTGTATAAATATCACTAAAGCTACAATGTTACTAAATATGATGTGTCACTGATGGTGTTTCTTGATAAGAGGTTGTGGTGAATGAGATCTGGCTACATAGTACGCTCAAATAGGTCAATAAAATAAATAATTATGTGTATCATAGGGTTTTGATGACATTTTATATGTTCAAAAAATAGCATTAGAAAGGATTATTGAGAAAAAATATGGTTGTACCATTGTCAAATGGCTATGGAATATCCACTAAAGCTCATGAACCATAAATTTTCATCCATTACATGAGGTTTTGGATGAGTTATAAAGAGGGATTGGCTATGTTAGAGTTCGTATTCCCATGTCTTAGGGTTCGATTCTGCTTCAATTTCAAAATCCTAATGTCTGTAGGGTATTCCTGTGCTATTTCTAGATTCAATAATTTAAGAAGAAGCTTCAACATGTAATTTCCTCACATACAAATAGCGTGTTCAATGTTACTATAAAATAAAGGGGGATTTTCTAAACCCCCACCCATAATAGTGATAATTTAATAGGAAAACACATCAGTCACTGAATGGTTCAAACTAGTAAAGTTGGAAAATAAATTTCAAATCGAAGAGTACCAAGTAATTTATCTCATGCTACTGAATATAAATAGGTCATGTTAACACATTGCGGAGGGTGTTTGGACTATCAATAGGGAATGTATCATAGAGTTTTATTTCTATTGATACATAGAGTGTTACTTCCTAGGTGTCTATTTATTTATGTATCCCCTCATGACTAGGATGAGGGGGAATTTTTTATGTATAACTCTATATAATGAAGGGGGTATAATTAGTATATGGAATTTGGTTCGGTTGAAATCTATGTTGGGTTCTTCATTTTTTATTTCATTTTAATCTCCACGTTTTATTTTTTTTGTGACCATTAATATGAGAGGTGGGTATTCTTTAACAATGAACCCACATGCAACTCCTATTTAAGGAACATATAATGCAAAATTTAGGGGTAGTAATTCTTAAATAGGATTTTGAATACTGATCTATATATAAAATTATGAAACTAATATGGGAAATTGTTATATATTTATTAAAGGGTGAATACAATATGTGGAGGCTCTCTATGGTTCAATTCATTCAAAATATAAATTAAATAACATTTCTTTTTCTTAAGTTGGTGTATAAACATAGATTTATAGAATCTTTCTATTCTCATATCATCATTCTAAAATCCAAACCAATCAAAAACTTCATTTTTGATTCAGGTAATCCTTTTATTTTCTATGATCTTTCAACCAGTTCTTAGGGGATTAGATACAAATTCGAATGTTATAGGTCAATATTATGAATTATTAACAACTAAATAAATAATCCTTCTTTAGTTCATGGGAAATATTCAGAAATTGTAATTTTAATATTTCCTCATCATGATACAAAAAAATAATTACTAAATTATAAATTTTAGTATGTATTATCATAGTGTAATCATTCGATTGTTAATGATACAATTGGAGCATCACTGCTACAGAAATCATACATGGAAATCTATGAATTAATAGAAGAAAATTTCTATAATATATTTCAATTGAAAACTGATGGATGATAGATGAATAGAGTACAAATGGTGGAAACATGTTAGGTTTCCACCCCAAATGAATTTATTATCAATGAAATTAGCTCTAATGTGGGACAATCAACATCCCCAAGGTATAAAAAGGGAATATTCTAATTACCTTGATTATAACCAGAAAAATTATGTACATAAATAGAGGTAATATCCCCAATAACAATCAATTCAAGGACAAGGTTATGAAATTCAATAGATTCTACAAAGGTATTAAACTAAACATCAAGTGTCATATCTCAGGAGTCAAACCCACTATTTTTTTGATACCCTAGAAAGTTTCATGAAAATAACTTGGGCTACACTCATATAATTGACAACTTACTCCAAGATTAAATGTGATTCCATTCATGAGTTAAAAGACGACCCTAAAAAGAAAAGTAAAATCATGTGGAATCTGGAAATCTAATTGGGTAATATTGCTACCCAACTCAAAGATAGTTCTAGGGTATTTTTTTCAAGGAGATACTCATGTTCCTAAACATGGAGAACTATAATACATTACCTAGAGTGATGTAAATACATGGAAATAGAGTGTTCTAAAATATAGAAGATATATTGAGGAAAAGTATGAAAATGAAATGGAAAATGAAAAAGGAAGAAAGGAACGAGAAAAACAAGATGATAAATTCATTTAAGAGGAAGATCCACCACTATAAAGATAATTATTACCTTTTTTCAGATAGGGAATGTTAATAAAATATTAATTAAAATGATAATAAATTTTGGAAATATATAAAAAATTACATATAAATATTCCATTCACGGAGTAAACCATGATCCTTACCTCCTAACTAATGTTAATGTATGAATTGGTGTCAAGAAAATTAATATTTAATAATTGAGGACAATACCATTAATGAATGAATGATTTGATTTGGTATCAGTATGTTTGCAAAGAAGAAAAGTGATCCATATAGTTTCTCTACAATTATTTAAATTGATTCTAATGAGTTTTGAATGACATTATGTTATTTAGATGCATGGGTAAATAAAATTTCCTTCAAATATTTAAAATCCAATGAATTGGAGAGATGAGTAAAACATGAGTAATGCTTCAACTTGCAGATAAAATAAAGAGACATCCCTACTGACTATAGGAAGATGTCATTATCAAGGTATATATGTTCTACATTATGGTAAAATTTCATATTATTGTAATTGATGAGGATAAGAATACAATAATTTTGGGAAAAATTTTCGAGAAGTTTTAAGGGAATTTATTGATGTCTAATGTGGAGAGTTAAGCATTAGATTCAGTGGAAAATATGTGAAGATTAATATACAACAGGTGATAATGAATCTGGATGAGAAAGAAGATTACTTGCGAGAAGATATGATGATATGAGTTGAGGATTTTTTTAACTTGAAAATAAATGTGATGTAGTTTTTTGAGAGAAGAAAAATTAAGAATAAAAGTGGTAAATAATTATTAGTTGTTTTTGGAAAAATATTTAGATAGAGGAGGGACGAATTTCCTTAAAGTGTTCATGGAAGTTCAGCTGGTTTTGGTAGTCAATGAATTATTATTTTATTTTTTATGATGTACCAAAATCACATGGATTTTGGCCCAGTGAGGTAGATAAATTACTACCCATTGTATGAGTGAAGTTAATTTCTAAAAAAAGGAAAAGGTCCCATCCCTATGGAGGTGTCATGACTTCAACCATTGATATATCCTTAATACTTGACCACTTTCTAGCTAAAAATCACATGAATTAAGGATGTATTTTTGTGATGAATGACCACAACCAAATTAATTTGAGGATGAAACCCATTTTTTATGATTTATAATATTACTAATTATTTTATTTTCAATTATACGTAGGAACTTTTTTTGGATTGAAATACCCCTTATGTTTCATCTTTCATAAGAATGTACAAACACTTTCATTTTTTATATTTTATATTCATTCACATGATGATGGAATTTACATGAACATAAGTCAGAGTGTATGAGGAAAAAATGATCTCGATGAAAAATGGTAGTAATATTATCCACCTTAACTCCCCTATTTTCAAAATATGTTTTGATCATAAAAAATGCACAAAATTATATCAGTGATACTAATTTTTAATAATAACACCACTAATTTTTAGGAACTCCATAATTACATGTTTTAATAATAAAGATGAAAATATTGAAATTGGAAAATGGGTATATTCAAGTATAGAGTTATGTATAAGAACATGGATTCAATGAATCGTGATTTTTCTTTTTAGTGACATATATATGATATTTTCTCTTCAAATTTTCATGATTTCAATTTTAGAAGTTCAAGTGGATTAATTTTTTATTAGTACACATTCCATGAGGAATTTTATTCAATACCGTATATATAAGGAACCGACCTTAAACATTTACATAATCTTGAATTAAAACGAATAATTCACAAAGAGGTTCTTTTCAGGATTAGTGTTTTAGAGAATTAGGACATAACATATACATGACAACATGAATGATAAATGTAGACACATCTACTCAGTTTCCATTTTTTCACAAAATAAAAAATCTTGAAAAAAATAGTTAGGTCTAGTTCCATGTTTTAGACAGCATGACATTTCCTTGATCCCATCCTTGACCCTATTCCACTTTATGTACTATGAAAAACATTTCAAAAACTTGTTATGAGCATAAAAATCCCAATAAGGGATACACAAAGAAGGAAAATTGTTAGTTTTTCAAAACAACATGTAAACCATGAATAATTTATCATAAGTAATACATTTCACCTTTATGAAGTAGTAAGTACACTTCACTGAATAAAAGAACATTTTTACCCATTTGTAATCAAACGATTAATATAAAACCCATATAAAGAACACATAACATATAAAGGTAACTTGGGACATAAACATTCTTAAGTGGAATAACCAAACAGTCGACCACCACACATATCACTAAATGGAATATCCATACGACCAACTTCCATACCCAATGAATTGGAGGTTATAACATAACCAACCATCCTGGTTTATCATGACACCACCAGTCATTTGGTTTATCACTTAACCACCCTAAAAATCTCCAAGTACCATTATAAAATCATAACACATAAAATATTGTTAATATAAACATTTCACTAATAAAATTTAATTTACAATCACAATAAACAATTACCAAGATGTTGAAATAATCAATCCATTCCAAAAACCATTTTCAATACCAAAACACCCAGAAACAGAATAAGGTATTTCCTTTTCATTTTAGAAAACATTAGGTCTTATAAAAGAATCCAAATAATGATTTCGGCTACAAAGAGGTCATTGTCATTGAAAAAGTTAAAAACATTCCGTTTTTCGTTTAGTAAAATGCCACGTAGAAAAAATATTCCCTTTGAATAAAAGTAAAATTCAATGGGTTTTATTATACACCATGTAAAATAATAAGGTATATATTATCTAAATATGACTCAATGAAAGGTGATTGAGATGAAGTCCCTAACCTCGTGTCCGACTTGACCCGTTCGTTATTTAATCTCCTGAATAATAAACTAAAGTTAATTTTAACTTTCTTAAGAACCTTTTTAAAGTTTATTATTCCTTTTATATTACTCATTACCAGGTTATAATCATTATGTAATCATTTAAGTTAATAATGGTTGTTTTGTCAATATTTGGTACTTGAGTCACAAATGAACACCTTATAATTACAAGTTATCCATGTGGTCAATAGTTAATTATATATAGA
The DNA here is from genome assembly GCA_963277665.1 of Viscum album. NCBI lineage: Eukaryota > Viridiplantae > Streptophyta > Magnoliopsida > Santalales > Viscaceae > Viscum > Viscum album. The sequence continues at coordinate 900,477,081 of OY728120.1, forward strand.
ATGATATTAATTATTTAGATATCACATAAATCATATATATCTATAATATATATGTATTTATAATAGTACATAACATTCTGGAGATAAGAAATGAAATGCACTGTTCATGGAGATGGTAAGCCGTACGTAGGTATAAATGCTACTTTCATTTATATTTAGTAATTTAATGGAATTAAAAAGTAATGATACAAATATATATTATAATTCCAGTATAATATCATATATAATATCATTAACACTGTCCTTTATACATCCCATATATGTCATTAAAGAGTCATATCACTTTGAGGGGGCGGTAGTCCGCACTTCCCCAAATGAAATTATCATGTTTACCCATTATGGAAACCATAAAGGTAGGATATAAATTTAAAATACAGAATCATAAAGAAAAATTAAAAATAATATATATCATATATAAATACAGTGCCATCTTAATGGCCACCATGAGATGTGGTAGGAGATAATTGAACAATCATTGTTTCGTGAGACGTTAGTTTTCCATCCATAGAAAAAATATGTTTTTCACCCATTAGATGGAGGTGTGTGTAAGTGTAGTTAAATTAATTATCATAAAAACATCACAGTGTATTGAGGATACTGATTTTTTATAAAATAAAGGAATAAAAAGAGTTTAGGGGTTGGATAAGTAAAATTAATGAAAATAAGTTAAGAGGAATCGTTACCGTTAATTTGGGTAACTCCATTTTGTTTGAACCAAAATGACTTCTTGAAGTTCCTTATGCATAAATTAAGGCTTATAGGAGGAGTAAAGGGATCTTGAGAGCTTATTTGGTCATGTTTTTGATGAGACAAGGGGCTTGAGAGGTGTGAGGACTGAGTAATAAGTGAAGTCTTTTTATAAGGGGGCGGAGGGGCTCTTTAGGAAAGTGTGAAAATATTATTTTAGTATATAATTATATTCGGTTTCTAAAGGTCAAAAACTAATTATAGTTGAATTTAAGATGACTCATTGTCTAAATAAAATCATCCAATAATAATTGGACATGTCATGAATATTGTTTTAATATTTATAATCTTATTTATTTAAATATTTTATTAATGAGGTAAATGCTACATCATTATTGTGTCATAAATAATTTAATTTATTTGATGTATAAAAATTATTAAACAAATACCATGATGTAGGAAATATTTTTAGATTTAAAATTATATTTATAGTCAAAACTATAGCATATATTACCCCATGTAAAAATTTATTTAATTAAAGATATTTGTTTGTGTCATTTTTGTCATTAATTTAAGTTAATTAATCTAAAGTGTCATTATCACTACCAAGGGGCTCCATGGGGTCCCAAAATAGGACAATAGATTGACCATGGTCGTAAGTTACTCAAAAAATAAGTTTAGGACTAGTATTAAGGTAATTTGGTATTATTAAAAAATTCTTTTTACCTTAAATTACCCTATTTTCCTTTAATCGCGGTAAATAAAAGTCAAAAGTAACTATTCACCAAAAATTATTTTCATCTTATTGAACCAAATACATACTGACTAATAACAACCATGTATTTTGGATTTTCAAAATTTAATCCATATATGTTGTAAAATTTTATTTAAATGAAAATGTCTGTTTTTAACTACTAATTGTTTTCATTATTCATCAAAAATTGATGTTTTTCAGAAAGATACCTAAAATTCAGCCTAAGATATATTTGATATTCTAAATTCAAAATAAATTTCTATTTTACCAAATTCAAAACTTATAATTTGAATTAATTAATTTAAAAATAATTCCTGTTGTCAAAACAAATAGCGTGTTTTTAAGATACAATAACTATCAAAAAATCGGCACTAGTTTATGTCCAATTTCAAAGTGAAATTAATTACAATGGCCAATATTGGATTAATTGGTAAAAATATAATCTAATTAAACATTAAAACCAATTAAAAAGATAATATAACTATATAAATAAATTATATTAAAAGGCACTTTTTAATAAAATTACAGCATTTTTCACAATTCATAAAAAAATTAACTTTACCAGAAAAATACCAAAAAATTACCCAAAGTAAATTTTGATGTCCCAAATATAAAGAATAATTTTATTTTTGTCAAATAGAACATATAAAAGTGACCAAAACTAGATTTAAATAAGGTTCTTCATTAAAAGGTGGTAAATTGACCTTTTAATGTAAATTATGCTTAAAATTAGATTCATTCACAGTTTAAGCCTCTAACATTTATTTAACAAACATGTATAATCATATTGTAGTCATTTTTATTCATTCCCACCAATACAATGGCTAGGAGTTAACTACCATTTAAAATAATAATATTATATTATTAGTGTGCAATGTAAGATTTCAAAGAAACTCGTTGTTGCGTATCGGGCACGCCATCGAACATAGAAACCCATTTAAAGTAAAATTAATATTAAATTCACAAAATATTAATAAAAAAGTGAATTTATTATTTCTTTATTTACCTGGGATGTTACATCTATCCCCCCTTTTGGGAAATGCGTCCTCTCAATTTTATTCACTTATCAAATTAGTGGGGGTATTTATCCCTCATTGCATTTTCAGATTCCCACATTACCTCTTCAACCATATAGTTTTTCCACAAAACCTTTACCTGGTGAATTACCTTATTCCACAACACTTGCTCTTTATGGTCAGGAATCTGGACTGGTTGTTCCTTATAAGAGAGATTCTCTTCCAACTGATCTACCTCTAGACTCAAAACATGAGATGGATCTGGCATATACTTTCTCAACATTGAAACATGAAAAAAATTGTGTACCTGGGATAAACTTGGAGGTAATTCCACTATGTACACAACTATTCCAACATTCTCTAGGATTTCATAAGGTCAAATGAACCTTGGACTAAACTTTCCCTTCTTACCAAAATGCATCACAGTTTTCCAAGGATAATCCTTGAGAAAGACATGATCACCTACCTAAAAAGAAAGATCCTTCCTCTGGTTATCTACATAACTTTTCTGTCTACTATGACCTGTTCTCATGTTCTTCTAAATCAAATGAACTTTTCCAGTCATCTCTTCTACTAATTATGGTCCCATCAACTTTCTTTCACCTACTTCATTCCAGAATGCTGGAGTTCGACAATGCTTTCAATATAATGCCCCAAATGGAGTCATCTGTATACTGGAATGAAAACTGTTATTATAAGAAAATTCAACCAAATAAAGATGTTGGTCCCAACTTCCTTGGTAATCCAATGAACAAGAACGCAGCATATATTCTAAGGTTTGAATTGTTTGTTCTAACTTCCCATCTGATTGCAGATGAAAAGCTATAATAAAATTTAATTCAGTACCCAATGTCTTCTAAAGGACTTTCCAAAAGTTAGAAGTAAAACTAGGATCACGATCAGATACAATGGAGAGGGGAACTCCCTGAAACCTGACTATCTCATTAACATACAATAGAAAAGTTGATCTAGAGACAAAGTATCTCGAATTGGAAGGAAATTAGAAGATTTAGTCAACCGATCAACAATAACCCAGATTGCATTATTACCTCAAGATGTCTTTGGTAATTCCACAATGATGTCTATGTATATATTTTCCCATTTCTACTCTAGCACCAATAAATACTGAAGCATCCATTTTTGTAACTTCCACTCTACTTTAACCTGTTAAAAAGTTAAGCACTTCACATTAAAATCAACAATATCTCTTTTCATTCCATCCCACTAGTAATACTCCTAAATATCTCTGTATATATTTGTACTTCCAGGATGAACTAAAAATAGGGAACTATGAGCTATAGATAATAACTCTTTCTTCAACTATGAATCAAAGGGCACACATAATCTTTTTCCAAACCTCAAAACACAATAATTATAAATTTTAAAATCATGCAACATACCTTTCTGAACCAAATCTACCTTTTTTTGAAACTCACTGTCTTTTTTCCGTGCTTGCTTTATTCTGTCTGAAAGAGATGATTTCATTGACACTTGAAACAAAACAGAATAATTTCCTACAACAACAAATTCTATTCCAAAGTTCATTAAATCAAAAACCAAAGTATCTCATTCTAAACGTATCATGGTTAATAAAGCATTAATTTTTCGACTCAAAGTATCATCCACATTATTTTCTTTTCCTGGATGGTAATGAATCGTGCAATCATAATCCTTGATTAATTCCAACAATCTCTTCTGTCTCATGTTTAATTCTTTTTGAGTGAATATATAATTCAAACTTTTGTGTTCAATATTTATTTCACATTTTACTCCATAAAAATGATGCCTCCAAAATTTTAAACCAAAAACAATAGTAGCTAATTCCAAATCATGTGTAAGGTAATTTAACTCATGTGGTTTCAACTGATATGAAGCGTAAGCAATTACCAAATATTTCTACATAAGGACACAACCAAGTCATTTCAATGAAGAATCACTGTAAATAACAAACTCACCATTTCTAGAAGGTAGTTCCAAAACTAGCGCATTCACAAATATTCTTTTCAATTCCTAAAAACAATCATCATATTCTTTTGTCCAAATAAACATAACACGTTTTCGAGTTACCTTAAATAGTGGGATAGATAACCGTGAAAAATTATCAATAAACCTTTGGTAATAACCTGACAAATCAAGAAAACAATAGATCTTGGTTATATTTGTGGGTCTTGGACATTCCTCAACAACCTTTGTTTTCGTAGGATCAACAGTTATTCCATTTTTTGAAACAATGTGACCAAGGAAATTGATTTTTTGTAACCAAAACTCACACTTTCTTAATTTCCCAAATTGTTTCTTTTCTTTTAAGGGTAACAAGACTAACCTTAAATTCCTTTCATGTTCCTCTTTTCTTTTGGAATAAACCAAAATATCATCAATAAACACAACCAAAAACTTATCCAAGAACTCATGGAAAATTCTATTCATAAGTTCAATGAATACAGTAGGTGCATTGGTTAAACAAAAAGCATAACTTCAACTTCATAATGGCCATATCTAGTATGATATGCAGTCTTCGGAATGTTTTCTTAATTTACTTTCAACTGATGGTACCCCGAACTCAAATTAATCTTCGACAAATACTGATCTCCCTAGAGATGATAAAAAAATCATCTATATGAGGCAAAGGATACTTGTTCTTAACAGTGATGTTATTCAATGCTCTATAATCAATAAAAACTATCATTGAACCATCTTTCTTTTTAACAAACAAGAAAAGAGCACACCATGGGGATGTTCTAGGTCAAATGAAACCTTTATCTAATAACTCTTGTAATTTCTTATTTAACTCTAAAAGTTAAATTTGATCCATTTAATAAGGGGGTTTTGAAATTGGCTTAACATCAGCAACTAAGTCAACAGTAAATTAAACTTCTTGGTCAGGTATAATACTAGGTAACTCATCAGGAAAATCATCAAGATACCCATTTACCACTGACACATCATTTATCTAAATAGTTACTTTGTTTTTAAAAATTTGTGCTAGGTAACATTCATTTCCATCTTTTACTAGTTTCTGAACATCCTGATATGTTATCAAAAGTAAGGTTTTATTCTTGTTACAAACTGAAAATATTTCTTAAAATAAAACTCTTTAGCTCTATAGTCAATCTTATCATGATAAACAGACATCTAATCCATGCCTAAAATAACATCAAACTCTACTAGAGGCAAAACGATAAGGTTTGCAGGTGGATTCTTTCTGCACTTAAGGACAAGAAGCTTCTTACAATTCCTTTTTGTCTCAACATTTCCTCCATGTGTTTTTACCATGAGTTCAGGATTCATATCTTGAGATGGAATTCCCAATTTACTAGAAAAATTCTCAGAAATGAAAAAATGTGTAGATACTGAATCAAAAAACACATTGGAATAATCTAAACAAACAAACAGTGTACCTGGTACAACTTCATTTGATGGCCTAATATCTAATGATGTAGTTGAAAAGGATTTCACTACCCATTTCTGCTTGTAGTCTGGTTTCTTTCCCTCTGTTGTGTTCTTCAATGGACACTCATTTTCATAATGAACCATTTCATTGCACTTAAAATATCTTACCGCTGGCTTTTCATTGCCTGCTTGATCATTTCTCTTATAGTTACGAGCAATATGACCAGACTTACCACATCGGAAGAACTTCCTAGACATTGATAAAAATTCTCCAGGATACTTTTTACCACACTTCTCACAAGATGGATATTTAGTTTTCTTACCTCCAGGCTTCTTTGATGAATTATTTACCTTTTCCTACCAACTAGACTTCTTATTCTGTTGTTGGTTAAAGAACACTTGGTATTCGAAAAACTATATTTACACCTTCTCTATACATAAAACAAGATTCTCATAACTTTTGAACTCACGATAGGCTAATTCTTTTTGATATCACAGCTTTAGTCCTGAGTAAAATCGATTTATCTTACAATCAATATCTCGAATGAAATTTGGAGTACACATTGCCAGTCAAGTGAACATTCCTTCGTAAAAAACCACTGAGTCATCCTCCGACCTCAATTATAAGAATTAATTTTCCATACTAAGTGAAACGACTTTAGGAAAATATTTCCCAAGGAACATACCTTTGAATTCATCCCAAACAAGAGGATCAATCTTCTCAGTATCCCAGATATTTTTCACTATCGACCACCACTGATCAGCTTCACCTTCAAAATGGTAAATAGAGAGACTAACCATTTGATGTTCTGAACAAACCATGACATCGAAAAATCTCTCTAGTGTTTTAATCCACCCTTCTACTAGAACATTTCCAGATGATCCTCTGAATGATGGGGGATGTTTCCTCATGAAATGCTCCACTACTGACATGTTCTTCTGTGGTTGATCTGGCTAATTTCATGCATGGATACCACCACCATTTATAAACTATGTCAACTTTTCTATTACTATAAAAAAACTATTTAGTTCCGATTCTGACCATCTCAGGTTGCTAATTTGGAAGGTTGTCTTTCTCCCGATGTCGTCCCAATATAGCTGCCATGTTTTCTCTATGGAAAACCATTCTGAACCCAGAAATATCTTAGCTGTAGAAACATGGTAATCTGTAAATGATATATAATTTCAATCTTAACATAAGCAAAAAATAATTTATGGATATTAGGTTAACTATATTCTAACTCCTAAAGTTGTCTAAATTGACCTTTGTTACCAACTATAATAACTCGACCTTAAAAATTTACATAATCCTGAATTAAAATGAATAATTCAAATTGATGATCTTTTCAGGTTTATATTTTTTGAGAATTAGGCTATAATATATACATGATGACTTGAATAATACATGTAGACACATCTACTCAGTTTCCATTTTATTCACAAAATAAAAACTCTTGAAAAAAAGAGTAATGTATAGTTCCATGTTTCAGACAGAATGACATTTCCATGATCCCATCCTTGACCCTATTCCACTTTATTTCCTATTAAAAACATTTCAAAAAATTGGGATGAGCATAAAAAACTCAGTAAGGGATACACAAAGAAGGAAAATTGTTAGTTTTTCAAAACAACAAGTAAACCATGAATACTTTATCATAAGTAATACATTTCACCTTTATGAAGTAGTAAATACTCTTCAATGAATAAAAGATCATTTCCTACCCTTTTGTAGCCAAACTATTACCATAAAACCCATATAAAGAACACAAAACTTATAAAGGTAACTTGGGACATAATCATTCTTAAGTGAAATAACCATATGGTCGACTTCCACACATATCACTAAATGGAACAGCCAAACGGCCGACTTCCATACCCAATGCATTGGAGGTTATAACGTAACTATCCATCCTGTTTTATCACGGCACCACCCGTTATTTGGTTTATCACGTAACCAACCGTCAAATGTCCAAGTACCATTATAAAATCATAACACATAAAATATATCAAATATAAACATTTCACTAATAAAATTTAATTTACAATCACAATAATTAATTTCAAGATATTGAAATAATAAAACCATTTCAAAAACCATTTTCAATACCAAAATACCCTGAAAAAGAATAAGGGATTTCCTTTTCACTTTACAAAACATTAAGGCTTATAGAGGAAGCCAAATAATGATTATGATGGCGGAGAGGTCATTGTCACCGAAAACATTAAAAACATTCCATTTATCGTTTAGTAAAATGCTTCATAGAAAAAATATCCCCTTTGAATGAAAGTAAAATTAAAAGGGTTTTATTATAAACCGTGTAAAATAATAAGTTATATATTATTGAAATATACCTCAATGAAAGGAGATTGAGACGAAGTCCCTTACGTCGTGTCTGACTTGACACGTTCGTTCTTTAATCTCCTGAATAATAAAATAAAGTTAATTTCAAATTGATTTAGAACCTTTTTAATGTTTATTATTACTTTTATATCACTTATTACCATGTTATAAACATTATTTAATCATTTAAGTTAATAATGGTTTTTTGTTGATATTTGGTACTTGAGTCACAAATGAACACCATATAATTACAAGTTGTCCATGTGGTCAATAGTACATTATCTCCAAAATGATATTCATGATTTAGATATCATATAAATCATATATATCTATGATATATATATATGTATTTATAATAGTATATAACATTTTGGAGATAAGAAATGAAAAGCACCGTTCATGGAGACGGTAAGCCGTACGTACACATGAATGCTACTTTCATTTCTATTTAGTACTTTAATGGAATTAAAACATAATGATTAATATGTATATTATAATTCCAGTATAATACCATATATAATATCATTAACACTATCCTTTATACATCCCACATATGACATTAATGAGTCATATCACTTTGATGGGGCAGTAGTCCCAAGTTCCTCAAATGAAATTATCGTGTTTACCCATTATGGAAACCATAAAGGTAGGATATAAATGTAAAATATAGAAGATTAAAGAAAAAATGAACATAATATATATAATATATAAATACATTTCCATCTTAATTTCCACCATTAGAGTCAGTAGGAGATAATCAAACGATCATCATTTCGTGAGGCGTTAGTTTTCCTTTCAAAGAAACAGTATGTTTTTCACCCATTAGATGAAGGTGTGTGTAAGTGTAGTTCAAATAATTCTCATAAAAATATCCTAGTATATTTAGGATATTGTTGTTTCTAAAAAAGAAATAAATAAAAAGAGTTTAGGGGTTGGAGATGTAAAATAAAAGAAAAGAAGTTAGATGAATCGTTACCTTTAATTTGGGTAACTCCCTTTGGATTGAACCAAAAGGACTTCTTGATGTGCCTTATGCCTAAGGTAAGGAATCTAGGAGGAGGAGAGGGATCTTGAGAGATTATTTCATTTGGTTTTGTGTGATCCAAGGGGCTTGAGAGGTGTGAGGAATGAGTAATAAGTGAAGGCTTTTTATAAGGGGGAGGAGGGGCTCTTTAGGAAAGTGTGAAAATATTAGTTTATTATATAATGATATTCAGTTTCTAAAGGTCCAAAAATAATTATTGTCTAATATAAGATGACTAATTATCGAAATAAAATCATCCAATAATAATTGGATAGGTTGTGGATATTGTTTTAATGTTTATAATTTTATTTATTTAAATCATTTATTAATGAGTAAAATATGGCATCATTATTGTGTCAAAAATAATTTAATTTATTTGTTGTCTAAAAATTATAAAAACAAATACCATGATGTAGGAAATATTTTTATCTTTCCAATTAATATTTATAGTCGAAAATATATCTTATATAAATCTATGTATAAATTTATTTACTAAAATAAATTTGTTTGTTCCATTTTTATCATTACTTTAAGTTAATTAATATAAAGTGTCATTATCTCTCCCATGTGGCTCCATGGGGTGCCAAAATCGACCCAATGATTTCCATGGTCGTTAATGACTCAAAAAATAAGGTTAGTACAAGTTTAAAGGGAATTTTGTATTATTATAATATTATTTTTACGTTGAATTACCCTATTTACCTTTAACTGTGGTAAATAAAAGTCAAAAGTTATTATTCACAAAAAATTATTTTCGTCTCATTGAAGTAAATTTTACTTAATAATAACAACCATGCATGTCAGATTTTTTAAATTTAACTTACAAAAGATTTAATATTTCATTTAAATGAAAATGTCAATTTTTAACCACTACTTAGTGGTTTCACTATTCATATGAAATTGATGTTTTTCAGAAAACTACAAAAAATTTATCCTATGCTATATTTGATATTAAAAATTAAAAAATGATGTCTATTTTACCAAATTCAAAACATTTAAGTTGCATTAATTAATTTAAAATTAATTTTTGTTGTCAAAACAAATAGAGTGTTTTTAAGAAATAATAATTATCAAAAGATCGACACTTGTTTATATCCAATTTTAAAGTGAAATTAATTACAATGATCAAAATTGATTTAATTGGTAAAAATATAATCTAATTAAACATTAAAAACAATTATATATATAATATAACCATATAAATAAATTAGATTAAAAGGCCCTTTTGAATAAAAATATAATATTTTTCACTATTCATAAAAAATGAACTTTACCAGAAAAATACCAAAAATTTACCCAAAGTAAATTTTGATGTCCCAAATCTAAAAAAGAATTTAATTTTGTCAAATATAACATATAAAAGTAACCAAAATCAGATTTAAATATGGTTCACAATTAAAAGGCGGTAAATCAACCTTTTAATGTAAATTATGCTTAAAATGAGATTCATTCACATTTTAAGCCTCTAACTTTTATTTAACAAACATGTTTAATCATATTACAGTTAGTTTTGTTTATTCCTACCAATACAATGACTAGGATTTAACTACCATTTAAAATAATAATATTATATTATTAGTGTGCAACGTAAGATTTCAGAGAAACCCGTTGTTGCATATCGGGTACGCCATCGAACATAGAAACCTTTTTAAAGTAAAATTAATATTTAATACACAAAATATTAATAAAAAAGAGAATGTATTATTTTTTTATTTACTCAGGATGTTAAAGTATACTAACTTCTATAGGAGGATTCTAGGCTTATGATTTTCAATATATCTTTGTATATTTCTTTATAGAACATGGGTCATATTGAAAACTTGGAATTTTATTTGATCTTTTCCTATCTAGTAATGCCTAAAATATGCATCAAATAATATTGAGGAATTTTTATTGATTTATCCATAACCCTTGAGACCTACCTTATATTGATCCAGAATTTATCCCTTAAATACCTTGAATAACCTTTGATAGGAATGATCCACATTAAAAGAAAACATTATCCATTCATACCCTTACTTTAGCATTTTTAATTGTTATCAAAGTTCATGTGTGTGGGGAAAAGGAATTCATGGTGATAATGGTTGTGTTTTATTGAATGAAAATGATTTGAGAGTTTTCATTGGATATTTTCGGGAAAGGTTTGTGATTATATTTCATTTTATATATTTCTAACCTTCTATTGAAAAAATGAACTTAAAATTGAAAAAATGGGTTGTGTTTTGGATATTCAGAAATCACCCTCCATTGACCATGGATTTTAATCATTTGAGGTGGTGTGGTAGATACAATAATTTTGTTATTTAAATTTTTAAGAAATTGAAAAAAATAAAAAGAATAAATATTTATGGGAAATTCATTATGCTTTCATTGTTTATATCCTTAATTTGAAATTGGGGAAGTGGGTGTTGTAAATTTTTAGAGAGGAGAATGTCATTGGACATTATTTTTATTATCATCCACTAAAATTATTGGTGAAGATAATTTTTTATATTTAACTGTTTGATTCATATTCTACCCAGTATCATTTAACATTAGAGACATATTATCCTAATTTAGAAGAACTCAAGATTTTTAGTGATTTTTCCTCCACAAAGTGAACTATATGGGTCATTTTCAATTTCAATGTTCAGTACATATACTTAAGATTTGAGGAAAAATAAAATTATATATTTCAACCATGATTGGTGAGATAAAGGAAAAATGGAGAGGAATATAATGATTGGCATATTAATATTGATCAACTAAGAGTCCTGAATGAATGAGGGGAGAGACTTTATAATTATTCTTAGGAAAGATCGAATACATTGTTGTCTTATGAGGGGTTGGTTTAATATTTCTTATGTGAACCTGGACAATTCTTTCTCCCCCATTGATAATTATTTATTTTCATTAATTTTTTAATTTTAAAATTATTATCATGGGGGTTTCATTTTTAATTCATAGTTCTTATATCTTCTAGGGATAAATATTGATTTATTTTTTTGGGGGATATTATGTTCTAACTTTTATGAATACATTTTTAAAATTTTAATGTATGAATATCATTTTTTATTAATTTTTCATAACAATTTTTTAGAATTATAATATTAAATTATGGGTATTTTATATATTAGAACTATTTTTTAAAATTAAATAAGAAATATTTAAAATCCATGTTTCATTATATTTTAATTTTTTTATGTATTTAGGTAAATAATTCACAAATATAGTCGATCCCAAAACCAATGGTATCATGAAACTTGGCTTCCCAATGATGGTTATTTAGACAAGAAAGAAATAGGTAAGGTTGGACACATGTGGTGTTGAGGGGAATGAAAAACTCATGGGAGGAGGAATTCCTTAGTGCATGAGTGGAATGTATGTGCGGTAGAGGGAGGAAATATTCAATGGTTCGAGGTGGTGTTTGGTGGATTAGGGTGGCCACTAGCACCAATATGATTTTATGGATAATTTAAGTGAATTGTTTCTTATATATCAGATGTAGACCACCAAAATCAATTAATGTTGGTTGACCATTCATGTGGGGACTATTCAATTTAACCAAATGTCTATGTTTTTCTCTAAAAAATGCATCGCCTTCCCCAGGCAAAACTTTTTCACTATTGACGATACTGCTATGTCATAAGACCTCCATAAAAGACATATAGGATTCTATAGTGCCACTAAATATTTATGAAGAACTATGTTTTATCTATGTAAATGTGGAATAGGTTACACATGATCTTGAAAAAGTGAAGATGGCCATACACTATGGTTCTGGCATTATTTCATAACTATTGTAGCTCAAAGGAAGATAATTAGATATGAGCCACTATAACATGTGATTTTTCGAAATTATTTATTAAGGAGATACTATGGTTTAATAAATGTGGTTAAAATATAACATTTAATAAATAAATATACCAAAAATGATTTGTATTATAAAGATCACAAGATATCCTTGAAGGGAAAAAGTATATTGGCAAAGCTTTTTGAGGAAGAAGATGGTTGAACTGTGGTCATATGGATACAACATAGCCCTAAAAGACCATGAAATGTGATGGGGTAACAATTTATAGGGGTTTAAATTAGTATTAAGGAGGGAGATACTATTCAACTATTCTTATTATCATTCTGCATTTAATTCCACTATAATTTCAAAAGCCCGATGTCATTAGGCAATGAATGTGAAATTACTGTATTCAAGATTTTTAAAAGAAACAAGAGAATTTTTGTTCCTTACCTACACAAAATGATTAAATATTTACCACTAAAAATGATGACATGGAAAAACCCTCAACTAATATGGTTATATTTCGGTACGATCACTAAAAGGTTACTGACCAGATCAAAATGGTAAAATAGGGCAAAGAAAATTTAAAATGAATTGATTCAAGGGAATTATCTTGATCTGAAAACTATAAATAGATTGTGTTTATTTTTTTTAGTATGGTATGGGTCTTTTGACCAAGATAGGAGTCTATAGTGGTGTAACACCCCGATATTTTACTATATGTCTCTTTTTAAATTTAAATTGTTCGATAACTTACAATGCACCAACACTGAGCTCAAATGAACCCAATATTTTCTATTAATTTTATTACATAAAATGGAATTATATACTATATGTAAAATTTATGGTTTTTAATATTATTAACTATTTTATAAAATTAAATTACTGAATTTATTGTTACCACTTAAATAGACATATATATAAAAATAAATTTAGTATAAAGGAAATGTTTTTATAAAAACTATTTTATTTTTTCCTAATTAATTAAATTAATTACCATCAGTGAATGATATTAATTAAATATTATATATAATATATTCAATCTACTGTTTAACCTTTAACTAATGGGTTTTCATGAAATGGTATAAAAATAAATTGAATTTTTAAAGATACAAATTTATATTTTTGTAAAGGAATTTTTTCACCTTTTGATGGAGAACATGTTTAAATCTAGTTTTAATTATTTTTTAAACTATATTTGAAATTTTAAAATTCTTATTTTAAATAGGAATACTTAAATTTATTTGGCTTAATTTTTATTATTTTTCTGATATGTTTCATTTTATTGATTAGTAGTGAAAATTACTAAATTTTAATTGATTTTTTTTCAAATAAATAATTCAAAGTGTTCAGTAATATTTTTATTTTCATTAAATTATTATTACATAAATTTTATATCATTTAATCTAATTTAGTTCTTTGGATTCAATATCACAGTGATTTCTATATAAAAACTTTTCAGTCTTCTGAACATTTTAACTCTAAAAACATTTTTCACACCTTGTCTTGGAGAGTAATATTAAATAAAATTTATCAAATTATGAATTTTTTATACTAAATAATAAAATATATATTTGGAATCATAAGTTAATTTTTTTAAATAAGAACCTATTATTTTTTTATAATATGAATTGTAACTTAAATATTTTGTTAATTACCATGGTTAAAGGTAGATCATGTATTTATGGGTAAACATAATATTAAAATTCGTATAAAATTACCGTAAAAATTCTCATAATTTTGCTGTATTATTTAATTTAAACCAAAACCATCCGTAGGAAGAATATATGGCCACTTGGATCAACATTTAAAACTTTAATCATTTTATTATATTTTATTCTATGGAAATTCAAATATGTCACACCCATGTTTTTAATAAGTGTTATATTTTTAAGACATGGTTATTCAGAAAATATATTCATCTATAAATATTATTTTGGAATATAAATTTCTTATCTTAATCATGATGATTTATTTTTAATTTTTCCAAATTAAATAATTAAATTAAAGGACTACAAAATGATGATGCAATAATAGTTTAATTAAATGACATATCAAATATAGGTTATTAAAAATGTTGAAATAAATTTAAGTTGATATAATTAATGTCATCCACAAATTTTATTGGTTAAATATACATATTAGGAATGTATTAAAGATTTTTCTGATGTAATTTTATTTTTATGATATTTTTAGAATGTCATGTAATGAATAGGGTAAAAATTGACACTAATGATATTTTAAAATAAATAAAGTTTTATTAAATGTTATAAAATTAGAAAAAAATATAATTACCCAAAATTATTGGTATAATGTTAAAAATTTCTTCAATCACTTATTTATTATTATTATTATTTATCTTTTATCAACTATATTAACCTTCAAATAGTAAAAACACATATTGACAGTGTTAGAGTTAAAGTGTTTTATTAAGGGTGAAAACCTAAACATAAGGGTAATAATGTGACCTAAACATGTCTAAAAATCATTTTTTGGAGTTTATTTATACCTATACTCATATTATATTCAAAATAACATTATTTTGATCCATTTTTAACTAGAAATTAATTTATAAAAAATTAAAATTTTGAGAGTTTCTAGAAATGTCCCTCACCTCAATTATAAAAGAGAACAACCTCGTTCACTTATTCACGACACCTTGGGCCTTCTAGATCGACCACAACCTTAAAAACTATCCTCCCTACATCCCTATATATTTTTTGGTAGTCCTGGTCTTCCAAAAGGTCTATCTCTAGATCCCTTAGGAAGATATCTAAATGAAGTTCTCTGAAAAAGTGGTAATAATTTTTACCATTACCTCCAAGTTCATTAATTCTTTTAATTACACCTAATGTGTTTTTTAAATCATTATGTAATAAATAATGTATCATATATATGTTGATATATTATTATGATTATGTGGAAACCCAATTCCGTTGTTATCCATCCTACTAAAAGGAATAGTGTCATGTGTGTATATGTATAACTTATTGTCTCCACACAGTGGTGTAATCTGTTTTTTATCACCACTTTACATAGATGGGTATAATGGATATATATAATAATTAAAATATGATATATTTTATTGAAAAATTAATATACTATACACAAATTGTAAGAATAATACCACCCCTCATGCATACGTATGACCTACTGTCTCAACAATGAAATGTGATTCACATTCCATATACAACATTAAATAATGGATATAAAAATAAATTTAATGATTAAATATGATTTTTATTACATTAATATCATTTGGGATATGTGGGATATATATTTTATGGAAAATAACTATGAATTTCATGACAAAACATGCACAGGAAAATGAAGCAGTTAACACCTGAAATAAGGGTAACAATGAAATACTATCATCAAATGAGTGATAAAATAATATATAAAGACCATATTTGATAACATATATATGAATAAAATTATGATATAAGTTAATTACTTTTTTAAAACCATTATACATGAGTTTAAATCATGTTTGACTAATGGAATCTTATATTAAGGGACTTCATCTCAATCTCTTTTCATTGAGGCATAGATTGAAGTTATACACCCAACATCTTTATAAGGTGTATAAAAAGCCCCTTTGACTTATAATTTAATTAATTTCATTATTATATTGTAATTTAGTGTTTTCTTAAATGTTATTCTTTCATAAGACTTATGATTTAAATGCTCAAAGTGGAATAGGATTCCATGACTGTTTAAATATTTAATTATCAAATACATTCCTCCATGGAAATATTCAGCATATTATATGAAATATTTACTTAATGAAAATAGAATTATAATAAAGGGAAATTTATATATAATTTTAATTTCATTAAATGTTTTTAAAAATTAATATTTTTATTTGTTTTTATGGAACATTATGAAAAATGGAAAAAAGAATTTTAAATTCATAACATACAAGGCGACATAGAGTTTATTGATTATGGGACTAATATTTAATATCTAACTTCCTTTGAATGATTAAATGGTCTCTTATTTCAAAACACTCTTCCCCTTTTTATGGGATATTTTGTCATTAAAATTTTAGTTTTTAAAATAAAATTGTATTTTTCTTAGAAAATCAATGATTTTATTAGAGTATTTTAATCTATGTCAGCATCCTCCATTGAGTCTTATTCCAAATTAATTAGAACTATTATAATTAAATTCACCATATTTTATTGAATGGTTTATGAACCGTTTGAATCTGGATGTTCTATTTTAATGTCATTCATGGTTTATAGTTAATGTATTAGCATTTCGTCAGCTTTTTTTATTTTCAATATGAATGTTTATGTTGTATATGTTTCACCCTTTCATATAAAGAATGCATTGGAATTTTTAACTAACGGGTAGGTCCTACTATTGCCCCTGTATGCATTGGTAGCTCTAATGAAACAAGCTATTTTGGTTATGGTAAATTTCCTTACCCATTTATATATAGTGTCATAGATGAATCATTGACAGTATTTTTATGATGTCTAACATTATGAATTCCTTCATAATCAGATTATTTATTAATTTTACACGTGATGATTAGATTACTATAATATCTAATGTTAGGATTCATTCTTATGTAATTATGTATATGGAATTATTTTATTTTCATTTATTAATTCTATATCATTCTTAATATTATGTTTAAATGGCATGAGTTTCAGTTATTTTCCTTTCCATAAAAATTTATTCTTATTTATGATAGTTTTTTCTGTTTTTATACCCTTATTGATCATCTAATATCACACTTTCATATGATTTATTTTTTCTAGGATTCTAAGAAGATTAATATGACTGATAAGTAGGATTAATCAAAGATAATATTGGTGTTATAAATAAATTATCTATGATGAATTTTTTATTTTAATTTGCAATGTATGATTCATGTATATAATATGGTTTCCAAAATTAATAAACTGATCAGTTTATTGGGATTTGAATATTGTATCATTTCCAATGTAATAATGTGAGTCACTAGATCTAGACTACCATGGTCAGGGTATTTACAGTTGGAATTAGAGCAAGTTTAGTTGAAACTTTTGTAACTAGATTTTTGAAATCATGGATTATATATCATAACCCTATGCCAGAGTTTGAGGATAAGTATATGTATTGGATAAAATCATGAATATTAGGTAATAGTAATTGAAAAACTAGGTAAATAATAAGGATTTATATACTGAAATTTTTTCATCATTTATACGTTTTATAAATTATTCTTGATGACTATATCTCTATGATTAGTGTTTCACACCTTGGGGTTTGGGTTTCTTCCAATGGTTAAAATGAAAACAGTTATACAAGTAATGGTTATACTGTTGATGATAAAGATACTACAAGAGGAAATTTAAAGGAAAGTGGTAATAAGGAATAAGATGTAAAATCATAGTTAATGGTTTAAGAATTATGTAGAATGATTATTGTTCTTGAGTATTTGGATTCAATAATTATTTCATCAATAGGGCTCTGGTTATATGAATCTTGACATATATAAGTATTTTACTACAATACATCTTCCATATGGATTTATAAGAATGGATATTTTAATTAAGGGTTTTTATGGAGATCTAGGTATTCAAATACTTGGTATGTGACAATATGAACTGCATTATATGGTTTGGGGAATCTAATTTTATGATTTATTTTGGAAATTTATAGATTTCTTTAGAATGTGAAATTAGATAGATATAGTGTTCATGATTCTTAAGGTTTGAATGGAATAAGAAAAAATTGGATATTATTTAATGAGGTTAAAGTGTAATTTATTATACAGAATCTCGTGTGATAATCATTTTGGTTTTGATAATATTCATTATTATAAGGAATTACTTATGAATATTTCATTAAAATTACTTTTGGAATAAAAATACCTTGTGAATATCCATATCTAGGTATAAGAAATGAAGTGAAAATACATTAGAGAAAAAAATGATGATATTATGTGCAATGTAACACCCCAAGCTTCCACGATACAATTATCTTTCAATAATGCAATAGCTTGCATTGTACGCAAGTTCGAGATTCTGACACACTACAACCAATCAAAGTAGCCGTTATGAATAGTAATACCCACTTTTTGAAATTTTATAAATTTTATTATTCAAATTGGACTTCATTTTTGGATTAGGAATATCGAAATGATCCTAAGTTGAAATTTTGGTATTTTTCTGAGAACTTCCAATTTTTGATGAATAGTGAAAAATACTAAACTTTAATTAAAAACAATTTTTTTAATCAAAATAATTTATAGTGATAAATAATAATATTGAGTGATTTTAAAGTATAATTAGAATATATTTTTACCATTTTATCCAATTATGGTCATTAGAATTAATTTCACTTTGAAATTGGACATAAAGAATTGTCAATCTTTTGATAGATATTGTTTCTTAAAAACACGCTATCTGCTTTGACAGCGGGGATTTGCTATATAATTTATTAATGAAAATTATATGTTTTTAATTTGGTAAAATTTACATCATTTTTGAATTCGTAATATCAAATATATCTTAGGGTGAATTTTTGGTATTTTTCTGAAAAACATCATTTCTTGATGAATAGTGAAACCACTAAGTGGTAGTTAAAAAAATGAATTTTTTTATTAAATGAAACTTTACCGCTTCAGTGAATTGAATTTTAAAAATCCGACATACATGGTTGTCATTAGTAAGTAGAATGTGGTTCAATGGGATGAAAATAATTTTTTAGTGAATAGTAACTTTTGAGTTTTGTTAACCACGATTAAAGGTAATTAGGGTAATTTAAGGTAAATATGATATTATAAAAATATAAAAATATCTTTACACATGTTATACCCTTATTGGATGAGTCATGTCCGACCAAGACAGTCCATGGGTAAATTTTTGGGACCCCATGGAGCCACTTGGGAAATATAATATCATTAATACCTTTTATTTAAAGTAAAAATAAAAATGTCACAAACATGTATTGTTTTACTAATACAATTTTTACAAGGCATTATACAAGTTAAATTTTTTACTATAAATATTCATTGGAATGATAAAAGTATATCTTACATCATGGTAATTTTTTAATAATATTTAGACATTAAATAATTAATTTTTTTTATGACACCATGATGATGCAACGATTACCTCATTAATGAACGATTTAAATAAACTGAAAAGATGGGATAAAATATAAGATATACACTTGTTAAAATCCTATTGGATGGGTTGATTTAGACCCATTATCACCTTATCTTAGAAATATATCATTGTGAGACCTTTATAATCTAAAAACAATTTTATAATAAAATAATATTTTCAATCTTTCCAAAATAGCCCCTCCTCTCCTCTTATAAAAGGCCCCCACCTCTACCACATTATTGATACCTTCAAAGCCATTTGGCTCGGCCAAACTCTTCCCAAATACCCTCTCAACTTTTCTCCCTTCATCCTAGAAGCCTTACCATAGGCATAAGGCACTTCAAGTTTCCTTTTGGTTCAAACCAAAAGGATTTACCCAACCTAAAGGTAACGATTTCTCTTAACTTCTTTTCATTTTTTTACTTCTACAACCCCTAAACTCTTTTTATTATTTTCTTCTGTAACAAAAAAAGTATCCTCAACATACATGGATGTCGTTATGAGAAGTATTATAACTACACTTACACACACCTCCATCTAATGGTTAAAAAACATACTGTTTCTGTGGGTGGCGAATTACTGCCTCATGAAACAATGATTGTTCAATCTTCTTTTAAAACCTCTAATGGTGGCCATTAAGATGTCAATATATTTATATGTGATATAAATTATTTTAGTGTTTTCCCTATTCTTGTTTATTTTTCATTTATGACATACCTTTATGATTTCCATTATAGGTAAACGCGATAATTTCATTTTAGGAAGTGCGGACTACCGCCCCCACAAAGTGATTTGAATCGTTAATGCCATATGTGGGACGTATAAAGGATGGAGTTAATGATATTATATATGATATTATACTGGAATTATAATATACTGTTACATATTTTTGATTTCATTCCATTAAATACGAAATAGAAATAAAATTAGCGTTCATGCGTATGTACGACTTACCGTCTCCAGGAACGGTGCATTTCATTTGTTACCTCTCATTGTTATGTAATTTTATAAATGCATTTATATACTAGATATAGATGATATATATGATATCTACATCATGAATATAATTCTGGAGATAATGGATATTTTACAACATAAACATCTTGTAATTATAAGAAGTTTATTTTTGACTCAAGTACCAAGGATCGACAAAACGACCGTTATTAAATTAAATGATTACATAATGTTCATAACATGGTAATAAGTGATGTAAAAGGTATAATGAACCTGAAAAAGGTTATTAAGCAAATATAAATTAACTATTGTTTATTATTCAGGAGATTAAAGAATGATTGAGTCAATTCAGACACGAGGTAAGGGACT
Organism: Viscum album; assembly: GCA_963277665.1. NCBI lineage: Eukaryota > Viridiplantae > Streptophyta > Magnoliopsida > Santalales > Viscaceae > Viscum > Viscum album. The sequence continues at coordinate 900,498,500 of OY728120.1, forward strand.
TCGTCTCAATCTCCTTTTATTGAGGAAAATTTTGTTTTATACACAACTTTCTTTTATACGGTGTATAAACCCCTGTGAGTTTTTATTTTATTCAAAAGGAATCTTTTTATAGGAAGAGTTTTACTAAATGACAAAAGGAATGTTTTGTCTTATGTATGCAGCGACAATGACTTCTCCGCCGCCGTGACTATTATTTGATTTTCGGCTTCCCCTACAAGCCATAACATTTTCTAAAATGAAAAATAAATACCAAGTTTTACTTTTATTTAATTTTGGTATTGAAAATGGTTTTGATAATGTTTTGATTATATCAGTGTGTTGTATTGATATCTTTTTATTGAAATGTGGAAATGTTATGTTTCCTTATTCATGTTTTATATGATACAATTATGTTATGGTTCTTGGGAACTGTTTATGATTTGTTTAAACCTTTTCATATAAGTAGTGAATTGGACTTATTAAGTGATTGGTGGAGACCGCTATAGCTCCTCGATGCATCTGTAGATCTCATGAGACAAACTAGTGTCTCAACACAAGGCCTTGACAAAATCTTATTTTTAGTCTTGGCACAAGGCCTTGACTATGTGGTTATGATAGACTTGCATTATGCATTCCATCATTATGAAAAGTGGTTATTGATATTGCATGTGATTATTAGACTAGTATAATATCCATGTGAATAATTAAATGTCATTATTACATTTTATTTTTTCCATGTTATTTTTAAGTTCAAGTTTAAAAGGATTTTGTTTTAATTATAAAATTGCCTTAAATGTTTATGCTTGTTTATGAAAGTTTCTGTTGTATTTTTAACCTTACTAAGAATATAAGATGTAACACCCCGAGATTTTATGAGAAATATTCTTTTTAATTTCATTAATGTCTTGTGTTGTACGCTACACCAAAAGAAGTTTTCACAACACATATCCTTGACTTTCCTTGCATTACACGCAAGCGCGACCTTCCGCGATAGCGTGTGTTGTACGCAATACCGAGTTTTGCTAAACAATGATATGCTATTAAAATATTATTAAAACTAGCCGTTATGAATAGTAATAACCAATTTTTGAAAGTTTGTAAATTTTATTTTTCAAAATGGACTTCATTTTTGGATTCGGAATATCGAAATTAGCTTAGGGTTAAATTTTGGTACTTTTCGGATAACTTTCATTTTCCGATGAATAGTGAAAATTACTAAATTTTAATTAAAAACAACCTTTTTAATCAAAATAATTAATAGTGATAAATTATTAATTTGAGTGGTTTTAAAGTATATTTAGAATATATTTTTACAATTTAATACAATGTTGGTCATTGGATGTAATTTCACATTTAAACCAGACATAAACAAATGTCATTCTTTTGATAATTATTATTTCTTAAGAACACGCTATTTGTTTTGAAGATGGGAATTAATTTTTTAAATTAATTAATGCAATTGATATGTTTTGAATTTGGTAAAATAGAACTCATTTTTGAATTCATAGTATCAAATATATCTTAGGCCTAATTTTTGGTATTTTTCTGGAAACTTTCATTTTTTGATGAATAGTGAAACCACTAAGTTGTAGTTAAAAAAATGAATTTTTCATAAAACTTAATTTTACCTCTTCTGTGAGTGGAATTTAAAAAATCTGAGAGACACGGTTGATGTCAGTAAGTAAAATGTGGTTCAATGAGATGAGAATAATTTTTGGTGAATAGTAACTTTTTACTTTTTTTTACCACGGTTAAAAGTAAATAGGGTAATTAAGTGTAAAAATGATATTATTATTACCCTAACACATGTCCTAATTCTATTGGATAAGTTTAATTCGACCAAAAACAACCTTAGGAATAAAATATGACCATTTAGGCCCACTTGGATTAGATTAGGACGTTTATTATTATTTAATTCAAAGAAGAGTTAAAAGAGTTAAAATCAAAGTTTATTTACTACAAAATTTTTTAATATAGGGTTATACATAAGATAAATTCGATTGTAAATATTCATTATAAATCTAATAAGATTTCCTACATAATTATATTTTATTTATAATTTTTATACATTAAATAAATTAATTTATTTATGACACAATGATGATGTATTAATTACCATAATAGTGAAAAATTAGAATAATTGATATTATAAATACCCAAATAAATTTAATTTGAGACTTTTTATGAATTCCACTAATTTTATAGGTTAATATTACATTTATTATGATTTTAATTAACTTTTTTTGACTAATCATTCTATTATGATTTTCAAAAAAATCAATTACTAAATAGTGTCAAAATTGACATAAAATAGTTTTTAAAACAAATATTATATTAGTAATTGTTATTTTATTCATAAAAATCTAAGGTTCGGACAAATAACTTAGATAAGGTTATATATACTAATAATAAACAACTTTGGGTTCGTTTGGCTGCTTATAGTAAGTTTATTAACCTTATAGTATAAGAACACAAGAAGACACGGTAAAAGTAAAATTATTTTACTTAATGTTAAATCTAAATGATAAGGTTAAAATAGGAACCTAAACCTATCTAAATTCTATTGGATGAGAGGATTTAGACCCATCCCCACCTTAGCTTAGAAATAAATCAATTTGGAGCTATTTAAAATCCAAATTGTCTTTATAATAAAATAATATTTTTAGTTTTTCCAAAGGAGCCCCTCTCCTCCCTTATAAAAGGGAACCTCCTCCCTCTCTTCCTCACACCACATTGAGCCTTCAAGCTCGACCAACCCCTGCCAAATTCAATTCTACACTTCCATAGAAACATCCTAGAGGTTCTGGTCTTCCTCAAAGACCAATTTTAGTGCCCTAAAAGGAGATCTCAAAGAGGCGCTTCAAAGAAGAGGAGGTTCGGACACTTACGAAGAAAATCGGACCTAAGGTAAGGGAAAATCTCACAATCTCATTTTTATCCAAGATTTTTTATACTTTGGTATTTACTGGGGTGCATTTTATCATCCACATACATGTTTCCTCAATATTTAATATTATTTCCATCCACCTAAAATTGTTTAAATCCAATTTTACCCTTCAGTGAGTTTTTAGTAAAAGATATGAAATGAATCTTTTGTCGTTTTTCATATGAGGTACTTTATGACTTTTCTGACAAAAGTATGAGAAGAATGTTTTTTAACTTATATGGCATGAATGGATTTTTAAAACATTATTTCCAAGAATATTCCTTTAAAAGATTTCATGTTTATTTTTAATCAACTTCTTTTAGTTTAAAATTGTATGACATGTTAAGAAAGGAAAATGTTTTTGAAGTAGAAAGGATATTTTCCTCAAGAATGGAGTTCAAGTGTTTTATCAAAATTATTTTCCATATAAGATAATAAAGGGTTATGTTTCTATCCCTATTATTACATTGATTTGATTATGTTATGATGGAATTATTTTTATGAATTCCTTTATCTTATATGAATTGTTTTATGATGTCACAATGTTTAAGATTCCCATTTTTATTACATGGGTTATGTTATGATGTATGGTTTATGATTTTGTGGCACACATAAGAATGGTATCATTATGAGATGGGTGGGACCTATATCTCCCTCCAATTCATTGGGTAAATATTTTATATCTCATGAGATAGACATGGCTGGAATGGCAGGTTAAACCGGTTTAGTGAAACAGGACTGAAACGAGGAGTGAACTCAGTTCAGAAGTGGACTTTGTCCACTAAGATAGTCTTGGAAATGAGTCTTGAATAAGAAGAAATGATTCTCAATGATTATGTGTGTATGACACAAAGTTTCATGTTTTATGTTATGATTATTGGGATTACATTTCACTACTATGATTTATCCCATGTTATGATATTATGATCTCTTTTGCAGGTTAAGATTTCCAAAATGTTATGTTCTTATGAATATGATGTGATTGATATTTCTTTTTTTTACCCTTAATGAGCATTTGAGCTCACCCTTTTATGTTTTCTTTTCCCCAGGATATAAAGAAAGGTTTTAGGTATAAAAAAAGGAAGATCTTTATGGGAGATGTTGAAGATCTATCACCATGATTAGAAGATTATATTCCGAGTTTCCAAAGACACTAAACTATTACAGTCCTTGTGTGTGTGTTTTTGTTATGTACTAAGTATTCCGAAAAAGTAATGTAATGCAAATGTACGTTAATCTTAGGTTCTCTACATGAGCTCACCCATTTCTATGTTTTATTTTTTCCAGGATGTGAAGAAGTATATTATGATTGACCTGCAGGGATTGTCTAAGGGATAAGTGTGTTCAAAGGGGACAAGATGTTGTTGTTGTTTTTATTTCATGATGTAATGTATAACTTATTAATGTATCTAGTGATTCCAAGGATACTAAACAAATCGGTCTTTCGATACTTGATCTTTTGTTATCATGCCAATTTTATTTAATAATGCACCGACTCTGGGTAACTGGGGTCGATGCGTTACAGTTGATATTAGAGGTAGTTTATTACTAACCTTGGAATCTAGATTTAGGTAAACACTGATTATAGCACATATCCCTAAGATAGTCTTTGTTGATTAGTATAGAAGATCATCTTAGAATTTTGGTAATGTAGATATTTTGTGAATTTTTCAAGAAATACATCACTTTCTGGATACGAACAGGTAGAGGAAGCGCCGATACAGATGTACCTAGGAGTGGAAACTTTGACAAGGAGTTTTGGGGTTGACCCGGGGTATCCTGGTGCACGACAACGGGCCTTGCTGCACTCTTGGTTATGACACTCCCAGGGGATATGCATTGGATTATTCGAATATTCTTTATAATTCATTATGAAGGGTTTATGTGTATGTAATTCCTTAAAGAAAACATCTTTATGATTATGGATTATATCCATAAACCGTTAAATTTACGTTAATTATTTTTCAAGTTTGGAATTTTTCATTGAAATTCATAAACTGACCTAGTTTATGCCATCGTATAGAAATGTCTCCTAGTAGAAGGAATGTGAACTCCAGCAATACGTATGATCCAAAGAGTAAGAAGGATCATATCTCTCATGGTATTGGGCTAACATTTAGAAGGGAAATAGTCTACCATATATTATCAACATATGAAGAAATAGTATCATGTGTTAATAAGATAAGTAAATAATTCTCTGAGTCATATGGATATGAAGGGAAGCAAGAGAAGAAAAGTATGGAAGAGAGAAAGATGGATAAAGGGAAGAGGGAAAAGAAGAATTTTCCAATATGTGATAACTGTGGGAAGAAACACCTTGCAACATTCCTAAAGGGAATGGGAGTTTCTTATAAGTGTGGAGAAAAAGGACACCAAGTGAGTGACTTCAAGGGTAAGAAAAAGGTTTCAAATGTACAATGCTTTATCTCTAAAGAGTGGGGACACTATGCAAAACAATGTCCAAATCATCAAAGTATGCCCCAAATGATGTTGTTGGATAATAATAAAGTTATGATACTTCCATAGATGAGGAGAAATGATTAGATTTCTTGTGTTGTTATTAAAAAATTATGTCATTTGAGTGTTGTATCAATGATGTACTGGTTATAATAATTATGGAGTATGTAAGGATTGTACTGCAGTACTATTTCATAAGGACATGTGATTATGTGGAACCAAGAAAAGTGACTCAATATCAGGTTAAATTTTTGGAAAATATATGGTTGAGAGAAAGATAAACCATAATATGGTTCTAATACTGAGCTAGTGATTTTGGAAGAATACATGATTGATTTGGGTAAATTATATTGGATATTCTTGACTTCCTTGAAACTGATTAATGATTTGTATACATTTTTGGATAGAAGGATTATATCTAGTATTCTATAAGAATAAAGGATCATGAATGTAATTAATAAGTATTTATGGTAATTTACGATGTTTCAGTGTTTTAAAAGAATACATTATTAAGGTGTTCATATGTTATTATGTGACAAAAAGGATTTTCATTGTGTTTACCTTCCTTATAAAATTTGGACTATGAGTTTGGACAGTGGTATTTTGGATAAATATAATGTTAGGAATGGGTTAAGTTGAACTTTTAATAGTACTATTTAAGGTTAAAACATTTCATATGATTATTTTTCAAATATTATAATACTATAGTTTTTGGAAAAGGACAGCCTGCAAATCGGGGGATAACCCGTCGCATCAGAAAAATCTGTTAGAATCGAACCCACAACCATAGTGCGACAGGACTTTATTACCAACCACTAGCCTACAAGAAGTCCCTGGTTATTAAAAATTATTTTTCCTAATCTAAATGGTATGTGTAAATATTTGTAACCTTGTTAGATTAGGATAAATATAATATTTTTGAGTTCTATTATCTTTTTGAGTGAAAGATGAGATTGTGGTAGAAATTAGTTGAAGGTTGAAACTCTACTTGTCATGTATATATATATATATATATATATATACTTCTCTATTATTCCATGAATAAATTAATTCTTAAACTATAGAAAAGGGATATTAAAACAAAAAATGTGTTATCCTAATATCTTATGTTTTGTTGAATTGATTATATTTTAAATCCCCATAGATTGAAGGCTTTGAGGCCCTCAATATTACACATGTTTATGATTGATGACCTCAATCACTCACTACAAATATTTACATTTTCCTCCAATTATGTGTCTCTAATTTCCACCAATGTTCTCCTAATCGAGTTCATAATTTGGTGGTGACTTTTTCATTTCCCTTTCCCTCTTATTAAGGCTAAATTTTATTAACCTTATTTCTGATGTGGGTTTTCCACAAAGATATTTCCTATTTTCAAACTTTTATTTTCAAAGAACATTTTCAAATTACGAGCATGAAATTTATTGATGGAGGGGAGAATATAACACCCCAAGCATCCATTGCATGCTTCTTTTTCTATAATGCAATATCTTGCATTGTACGCAAGTTCGAGATTCTAACACACTACAACCAATCAAAGTAGCCGTTATGAATAGTAATACCCACTTTTTAAAATTTTATAAATTTTATTATTCAAATTGGACTTCATTTTTGGATTCATAATATCGAAATTATCCTAAGTTGAATTTTTGGTATTTTTCTGAGAACTTCCAATTTTTTGATGAATAATGAAAATACTAAACTTTATTTGAAAACAATTTTTTTAATCAAAATAATTTATAGTGATAAATTATAATATTTAGTGATTTTAAAGTATAATTAGAATATATTTTTACCATTTTATCCAATTATGTTCATTAAAATTAATTTCACTTTAAAATTGGACATAAACAATTGTAAATCCTTTGATAGATATTGTTTCTTAAAAACACACTATTTATTTTCACAGCGGGGATTAACTATAAAATTTATTAATGAAACTTCTATGTTTTGAATTTGGTAAAATGGAAATCATTTTATAATTCATAATATCGAATATATCTTAGGGTGAATTTTTGGTATTTTTCTAAAAAACTTCATTTTTTGATGAATAGTGAAACCACTAAGTGGTAGTTAAAAAACTGAATTTTTCGTTAAACAAAACTTTACCACTTCAGTGAATTGAATTTAAAAAATCCGACATACATGGTTGTCATTTATAAGTAAAACGTAGTTCAATGGGATGAAAATAATTTTTTGGTGAATAGTAACTTTTGAGTTTTGTTAACCAGAATTAAAGGTAATTAGGGTTATTTAAGGTAAAAATGATATTATAAAAATATAAAAATATCTTGACACATGTCCTACCCTTATTGGATGAGTCATGTAAGACCAAGAAAATCCATGGGTCAATGTTTGGGACCCCACGGAGCCACATGGTAAAGATAATGACATTAATACCTTTTATTTAAAGTAAAAATAAAAATATCACAAACATGTATTGTTTTACTAAAACAATTTTTACAAGGGGTTATACAAGTTATCCTTTCGGATATAAATATTCATTGGAAATATAAAAATATTTCCTACATCATGGTAATTTTTTATAATTTTTAGACATTAAATAAATAAATTTAATTATGACACCATGAGGATGCAACAATTACCTCATTACTGAACGATTTAAATAAAATGAAAAGATAATGTAAAATCTAAGACTTACACTTGTCGAAAACCTATTGGATGGGTGTAATTCTAACCCTTATCACCTTATCTTAGAAATTTATCATTGTGGGACCTTTATAATCCGAAAACCATTTTATAATAAAATAATATTTTCAATATTTCCAAAAGATCCCCTCCTCTCCACATATAAAAGGCCCCCACCTCTACCACCTTATTGACTCCTTCAAAGCTATTTGGCTTAGCCAACCTCTACCCAAATACCCTCTCAACTTTACTCCCTTCATCCTAGATGCCTTAAGTTAGGAAGAAGGCACTTCAAGAGTCCTTTTGGTTCAAACCAAAGGGAGTTAACCTAACTTAAGGTAACCATTTCTGTTAACTTCTTTTCTTTTATTTTAATTAAACAACCCCTAAAATCTTTTTATTCTTTTCTTTTTTAACAACAACATTATCCTAAATATACTTGGAGGTTTTTATGAGAAGGATTCGAACTACACTTACACACAACTCTATCTAATGGTTAAAGAACATACTATTTTTGTGGGTGGTGAATTACTACCTCATTAAATGATGATTGTTCAATCTTCTTTTAACACCTCTCATGGTGGCCATTAAGATTTCACTATATTTATATATGATATATATTATTTTTATGATTTCCTTATGCTTATTTATTTTTTTATTTATGACCTACCTTTTTGATTTCCATTATAGGTAAACGCGATAATTTCATTTTAGGAAGTGCGGACTACCGCCCCTTAAAGTGATTGGAATCGTTAATTCCATATGTGGGATGTATAAAGGATGGAGTTAGTGATATTATATATGATATTATACTGGAATTATAATATACCTTAATATCATTATGATTTCATTCCATTAAATATGAAATAGAAATGAAAGTAGCATTCATTCGTACATACGGCTTACCGTCTCCATGAACGGTGCTTTTAATTTCTTACCTCTAAATGTTATGTAATATTATAAAGTCATGTATATACTGGATATATATGATATATATGATATCTACATCATGAACATAATTCTGGAGATAATGGATATTTTACCACATTAGCAACTTGTAATTATAAGAAGTTTATTTTTGACTCAAGTACCAAGGATCGACTAAATGACCACTATTAAATTAAATGATTACATAATGTTCATAGAATGGTAATAAGTGATGTAAAAGGAATAATGAACTTGAAAAAAGGTTCTTAAGAAAATATAAATTAACTATAGTTTATTAATCAGGATATTAAAGAACGATCGAGTCAAGTCGAACACGAGGTAAGGGACTTTGTCTCAATCTCCTTTCATTGAGGCATATTTTGTTTTATACACAACTTTATTTTATACAGTTTATAAACCCCTTTGACTTACTTTTGTTCAAACAGAATATTTTTAAACAAAGCATTTTACTAAATGACAAAAGTAATTTTTTTGTCTTACGTATGCCACAGTAATGACTTCTTCGCCACCATGACCATTATTTGAGTTTTGACTTCCACTACAAGCCATAAGATTTTTTTAAATGAAAAATAAATACCACGTTTTAATTTTTTTTATTTTGGTATTGAAAATGGTTTTGATAATGTTTTGATTATATCAATGTGTTGTATTGATATATTTTGATTGAAATGTGGAAATATTATGTTTCCTTTATGCATGTTTTATGTGATATGATTATGTTATGGTTCTTGGGAATTTTTTATGATATGTTTAATCCTTTTCATATGAGGAAAGCATTGGACTTAGTGAGTGACGGGTGGAGCCCGCTATAGCTCTCTAATGCATCGGTAGGTCTCATGAGACAAACTAGTGTCTTGGCACAAGACCTTGACAGAATCTTATTTGTAGTCTTGGCACAAGGCCTTGACTATGTGGTTATGATAGTCTAGAATTATGTATTCCATCATTATGAAAGTGGTTATTGATATTGCATATAATTATCCGACTAGTATAATATCCATGTGAATAAGTAAATGGAATTATTTCATTTTATTTTTTCCATGTTATTATGAAGTTCATGTTTAAAAGGATTTTGTTTTAGTTATACAATTGAATTAAATGTTTATGCTTGTTTGTTAAAGTTTCTTCTATATTGTTATCCTTACTGAGCATCTGAGCTCACCCCTTTCAATGTTTTATTTTTCCCAGGATGTGAAGAAGTATATTATGATTGACCTATAAAGATAGTATAAGGGATAAGTGTTCTCAACGGGGACAAGATGTTGTTGTTGTTTTTATTTCATGATGTAATATAAAACATATGAATGTATCTAGTGATTCCAAGGCTACTAAACTAATCAGTTTTTTGAGACTTGGTCTTTTGTGATCATGACAATGTTATGTAATAATGAACCAACTCTGGGTAACTGGGGTTGGGGCATTACATGCAAGCCGTGGAATATAATCAAGAAAGTTTACTTTCTCATGTGTTTATGTGGACAGTAAAATAATCCATCAACTCTGGGGAAAATATTTTGGATAAAAAACAATACGTTTTTTACTTTTCTTATTGAGAAATCAAAGGCCTTTTAAACAATCATAGATTAACCTTTTTATGGTTAAATATCCGATGACTATATTCTATATCACTATCCATAAAAACTTGATTATTTTATTTCTCTTTCTTGTCCATGATTTCACTTCCCTCTATTTTTCTCCTATTTTAAATCCTAATTTTGCATTCATCTTCTCATTTCCATTTCCCACTTATTAAAAGGATGTGTTATTAACCCTATTACAGATGTGGCTTTCCCAAAAAATAATTTTATGTATTAAAATTATATTTTTTCATAAAATTTTAAATTATGAGGACATAATTGATTTATGTAAAAGATAATGTAACACCCTAATAGTTTACAATTTGTCTCTCTTTAAATTTAACTTCTTCAATATCTTACATTACATGTAACACAGATCTCAAAAAAAAAACAAAGATATACTGTTAATATTATTAATTAAAATTAAATTACATTCTATATTTTAAATCAATGGTTATTAATAGGAATAAATATCTTAAGAAAATAAATTATTGAATTCATCGGTTTCCAATTTATTATAAATATATATATATATATAAAATTTAATATAAAGGAAATGTTTTAATAAAAGATATTATATTTTATACTAATAAATTAAATTAATTAATAAAAATATATGACCTTAATTATAATTATATATAATATATTACAAATAATTTTTAACATTTATCCAATGTGTTTTCTAGACATGATTGAAAGAAAATCCAATTTTTAAGCATAAAATCTATATTTTTATAATGATGGATTCGTGGAATTTTTATGGTGAACATGTTTTAAATATATTTTTTACATTTTTATAAATTATATCTGGAGAAAAAAAATTCTTATTTGAAATTATAATATTAAAATTTACTCTGGTTTACGTTATGGTATTTTTTGATAACTTTCATGTTTTTATGAATTATGAAAATTATTGATTTTTTATTGAAAACAACTTCATCATATGAATGATTTGTAGTGTAAAATTATATTTTTTTGAGTTTAAAGTATAATTAGATCAATTTTATATCAATTAATCTAATTTATATCTTTTTATTCTATTTCACAATGAATTTGGATATGAAAACATGACAATATTTTGAGAGTTTCCACTTTAAAAAATCATTTTCACTCCCCATATATGGGATTAATTTTAAATCAATTTTTTCAAATTATGGGTTTTGAATTTTGAAAAATGAATTCCATATTTTTAATCAAAAGGTAAAAATTTTGTAAATAGAAACCTTTTATTTTTTTGGACGATAATAATAGAAACATTAGTATTTTTTTAAATTATCACAGTTAAGGGTAAATCAGGTAATTATAGGTAAAAATAATATTATAATTGTTATAAAATTACCCTAAATCTTTTATAAATTTTCCTTTATGAGATAAATTATAAAAAAATCTTTTAGGGGGAAACATTAAGTACTCTTGGAGCCATATGGATATATTTAATCCATTTATAGTATTTTATTATATGCAAAGTCAAATATGTCATACTCATATGTGTTACATTTTTAATATATGGCTGTTAAAAAGATATATTAAATAATAAATATTAATTTCAAGTATGAAATATTTATATTCTTCATGAAAATTTATTTATTATTTTTTTGGGAAGAATTAATTAAATTAAATGCTATAACATTGATGATGTTGCAATTGTTAAATTAATTGATATATTGAATAAATGTTTTTAAAAGTATTAAAATAAATATTATTTGATATCATTAATGTCATCCTTAAATTTCATTGATGAAATAGACATATTTGGTAAGTATTAACAGTTTTTTATGTTATTTTATTTTTAAGATATTTTTAAAAAGCCATGTATTGAATAATGTAAAAATAGACAATAATGACATTTCAAAATAAATAACATTTTATTAAATGATATAAAATTCATAAAAACATAATATTTTCCAAATTCATTGGGATAAGGTTTAATATTTCATCGATTCCACATTTATAGTTCATTTTTCAATTTATTGTATCTATATTACCCTTGAAAGAGTAAAAACACATACTGACTCGTTAATTGTTAATGTGTTTAATTTAGGGGTAAAACCACTACATGAGGGTATGAATGTGATATAAACATGTATAAAAAATAATTTTTGGGATGACTTAGAACCTCCATAATATTATATTTTAATGAAATCACTTTTTATATTTTTTAGTTTGAAAATTAATTGATATTAATTTAATGTTTGAGTGTTTTCAAATGTGCTGCTCACCTCAATTATAAAAGAGAACCTCCTCCATCACCAATTCAAAAAAACATGACCCGTATATCTTGAAAAAACCTTGCCCATTTCTCCTCCCAACATCCATATACATGTTTTTGTGGTCCTAGTCTTCCAAAAAGACCAAAACTGGATCCCTTATGAAGAGATCTAATGGATGTCCGACAAAGAAGAGGTAATCATTTTTACCAACTCAACCAAGTTCAGGTCTTATTCTACATAATCATCATGTGTTGTTTCCATGATAAGGTAATAAATATAATATCATATATATGAGTATATGCAATTATGATTATGGTATAACCATATTAAATGTTTATCAATCATATGAAATTAAAAAGTAATGTTTGTGCGTACGTACAACTTGCCATTTCCACACTGTTATGTAACATGTTTTTCATTTCCAATTAATTTGGATGGGTATAGTGATTCAAATAATGGATAAATTTGATAATTATGAAATTATATTGACTATCTAAAAATTAATATACCACACAATTATTAAAGGAATGAAACCATGATTCATTAGTACATATGACCAAATATATCCCCGACGCAATGCGACTCAATTTCCATATCCAAAATTCAAGAATTGATATAAAATTTTATTTAATGATTAAATATGATATTTATAAAATTAATATAATTATAGAGATTTTGTATATATATTTACTATTCAAAAGAACTGAGAATTTACAAACAAAACATTCATTGGAAAATGAAGTAGTTAACAACCAAAATAAGGGTAACAACGAAATATTATCAACAAACTAGTGAAACAAAATTATAAGAAGATATTATACAATAAAATAAATATGAATACGGTTATTATATAAGTTAATAACATTATTAAAATAATTATATAGGATGTTAATGAATTTTCGTCTAAAGGAATCGTAATGTAAGGAAATTCATGTCAATCTCCTTTCATTGTGGCATAGTTTGATGTTATATTCCCATATTATTTTATGGGTTGTATATATAGCCCCTTTGAGTTATCATAAAATTAAATGATTTATTATAATTTGATATAATTTTTTTTAAATTGTTTTCTTACATGGGGATTATGATTTAAAATTTTAATGGGGTATGGGACACCTTGATTGTTTAAATATTTAATTATCAAATCCTTTTCTCCATGTTAATATACTTGATATTATATTAAATATTTATTTACATAGATATAAAAATATAATGAAAGACATTTTATGTCTAATTTTTATTTCATTCAGTTAATTTAAAAATGAATATTTTTATTTGTTCTATGAGTAATGTTTTGACAAAAGGAAAATGGGACATTCTATTATTAAATTACCTGGAGAAAAATAATTTTTTGGCACCATGAATATTATTTAATTTCTATATTTCATTCAAAGATTTCATAATTTATTAAATTTAAAACCCTATTTCCCTATTTTTGGGCTTTTTCATATTGAAAATTTTTAGTTTTAAAATAAAATGTTATTTCTTTCAAGAAAAATTAAATTATTTTATTTGAGTATTATCAATTATTTTGACATCATCTGTTGATTATTATTCTAAATTCATTGTTTCTCTTATGTTAACATTCACTATATTTCGTTTAATGGTTTGTAATTTTTTTTAATATGGATGTGTTATTCTAATACCATTCGTGGTTTGTGTTTAATGTATTCACATTTTGTATTCTAGTTTTTATTCCATATGAATGTTTATTTATTTTTTAATATTTTTCCATTTCATATGAGGAAAACATTGGAGTTAGTATGTGATGTTTGGGGCTCACTATAGCCCTTATATGTATCGGTAGGTCTCACGAGAAAAAATATTATGGTTATTGGCTGGGGCATTACCCGTTTATGTATGGTGTCTTGGCTGAAGCCTCATTTGTTTTTCTATGATTCCCAACAGTATGCATTACCTCATTATGATATTAGTTATTAATATTCCACATGATTATTATATTATTAAAATAACCATGGTTATGTTTAATTCTCATGTGATTATTTTTATGGAATTATTTTATTTTCATTTATTCATTCCATATTATTCGCAATTTTTTTTAAATTGAACGAGTTTCCGTTATTTACATTACCATAATAGTTTATGATTATTTATGATAGCTTCTGATGTATGTATACCGTTGAAAAGAATTCGAGCTCACCACTTTCTTATGTTTTACTTTTACAAAGATACTAAGATTTTTTTTATGATATATATTCAAGGTTAATCTATTAGAATAATTATTTTCTCAATGAATTCTCAACTATTTATTTTATATTCTAAATTGTAATGTTAGATTCAAGTAAACAATCTTTTTTCCAAAACTATTAAACTAATCTATCTTTCTTAATTCGAATCTTTTATCTATTCCAATCTAAAAATGTGAGGCACTAACTTCGGGATATTGGGGCTTGTGTCTTTACAAGTGCTATAGTTGTTGAGCCTTAGAGTGTTTCTACTTAGGTGTCTGTTTATTTCCATATGCCCTCTTGACTTGCATATGGTGGTTATTTTGTTTTGTATTGAGCTATGTAATTATGGGGTAGTGAACTTTGTGTATGGAATTTTTTTTGATTTAAATTTCTTATTGTGTGACACTGCATCTTGAACCACCAGGTCTAAGCCATAAAGAAATAAAACCTCATGCACACCACCCCATATGCAATATGTTATCTATTAGAAATGAATTTGGAAATACTATCTGTGGGAAAATCATACCTTCATTATTATAACATTACACCGATAATATATTTAAAATATAAAAAATATGATTAGCATGAAGAATAAAATAAAATAATTGTAAAAAATTCCCTATAATATATAAATAAGTAGGATCCCTTTTTGAAAATCTAATCTATTGTATATGCAAAAGTAGGTAATAAAAATAAATAAATTTGGGGAGTCATCCGAAGCTTTCCACACTACCAATACCCACTCCAAGATCCCCAATTAAAACATCCCCCATGATAACTTTTTCCTTGATCAGATACCTATTCTTGAATTTCACACATGCATTAAGATACCAATGATGTATTTGAGTAATAAAACCCTCTAGGATACCACTAATGAATCCTTACCAACTGTACACTTGTTTAACAGTTGTATAGAATGATGAAAATAAAATTGAAAGCATGAATCATTATAATTTTTTTATAACTCGTGTGATAATTAATCCTCAAAAATCCCCAAATGTTCCTATTTTGGATACTCTCCATAATAAAAATTGAAGACATCAGATTTGATCAAGAACTATAAACAATTATGGTGACATTATAAATTGTATCCTCAAGTTATCAAGTTTCAAGTCATGACATGAATCGGAATAGTGAACATGTATTAATTATTCAGAAGAAATATATTTCTATCATGTGTACTAGGTATCTTTAGGGCATTGAGTTCTCTGCAGGGCCCCAAGTCTATCATGCCCCTACCATGTATAGGGGTCTACCATCATCATTTTTGCACTCTTGTGCACTCCTTATCTAAGAGGTAATAACACCACAACTATCGCCTATCAAAAATACCCATAACAAAGTCCAATGGCCTTCTAACACACAAAACATAACATAAATGAACATGACCAGAATAGAATGTCATCATGAGAATATAGTGGAAGACATAAAACAACATATGATAAACAAAAATAATGGTAACCAGGTACTACAAAAATACTCAGGAAATCAAGGATTATATAGGGGTATCATGATAATTCACACACCCTTGAGAAATACAAATTAAAAAATAACAAAAATCCATGATAACACATCAGTATTTGAGTTCATAAGAGTGTACAAGGGCCTCAAAATGGCAAGGAACTTCTTACCCCATAGTTCTTGATGAATAACTCCATGGTCTATAAAATTGATAAATGAATTTACACATCAATACCCCAGGAATAAATTGGTCACATATCAATAAGGCCTTACTGATATCAATATTTTTCAATTAATTGGTTTAAAAAGGAATCTTGAGAATATTCATGTCAACAATGCAATTCTAGAATCACAATACTTAAGATCCCTTTAGTAGAATTAATTCATAGGCATGTCAAAAGATTGGAGATGAAGTCACAAGATCTATTTTCAATAAAGTAATGGATCATGAATTGTTCACCAATTATAAAATAGATCCTTTTAATCCAATGATAATCGATTCATTATCAATTAGATAATGGAAAACATATTCAAAAATAAATTCATGAAGGATATGGTCTCCTGATGATCATTTTATGATGAATTACCAAGAAATGTCTTCCATTCTAGAGAATTCTTTATCTGGTCAAGGGGATTTTCATTAAATCATCTAATCCTCCACCAATGTACCATATAATCATTGACAAATTAGGTATCGATAATCAATATTATATCAATAAGTTGTTAAGGAGTTGATTCATAAACTCATACTCATTTAATGTTCATAGTTGATGGTATATCTTGATTTGATCAAGAAAAATCATCATCTTGATAGATCTATCATCAATCTGTGAAGAAGGAAGTATTCGATATCAGAGAATTATAAAAAAAACCATAGATAAAACTTATGTTTATTATCATCAATCAAGGAGGAAGATGAATTTGGTATATATCTAAAAATATCCCCATTCATGCATCACTAGACTGTTAAAAATATTGGAGAGGGAATGGGATAATACTGGGAGAGTCTAGATTGATTATATAGATTATTAAATTGAAAAAAAGGAAATGGGATTTTTAATTGGGTATTATAGGTGGTGAAAAAATGGGTTCCTTTAAAAACCCACTGGGTGCATTAATTTTACCCTTATACATGGAACACCAGATACCCTGTGGGCCTAATTGTCCAGCTGGTGACTAGACCCCAATTGGCTAGTGGTCATTGAAGAAAAAAAATGGTTCATACATCACCATCTTCTAGCCAGTGGGGTTTGTATTTTTCTCTATGACTTACAGTAAGTCTACTAGTGAGCTAGTGGAGACCAATGGAGGGTCGATGGTAGCTTTCATCTACCAAACAGACTAGTACCCTCTAATCAATCTAGACCATGATTCCTAGAACCTTCATCACTAAAACCAAAAATATTTAACTCATCTATTTTTAATGAAGAAAATATAATACGAAAATAAATAAATTCATAATATCTTAAATAGAAAAATAATGTGAGGATGTTACAATTCTCCAACTCTAAAGACTTCTAACCCCCAAGAATTAACTTCATAGGTTTTGATCAGAAAAACTTAGGCTGCTGGACCCAATCATTTTCCTCTCACTCCCAAGTCACCATTTGGATCCTCCAATGATTTCAAAAAATATAAAAATGTATTACCCTTTACACCCAAAGGTCTTTTTTTAGTATATTCACCAATCTACACTATTCACTCAATGTATAGTGAATTAGGCTCATGCCCAACATCCTGATTGTTTATGAGATGATTAGGATATGTCATGTACCTCTAGAGCTACGATACCTTACTATTTCATCTATAACTTGGTATTTAGACGGACTATATATATGGTTCACCATATTCCCAACTGACTTTTTTATCTCTAAGGGCCCAAAAAAGCATTGTCATAGCTTCCCCTATTTCCTCAAATGTCGGTGGCCTAAATGAGGAGTCACTATTAGGAAATCATAGCCAACCATAAAAAAATGCCACATCATGTGGTTGGAATAAGACTTATTCCCATTATAATCCATAATCATCATCTTATGAATCAGATGCACATTCTCAAAGGTCTCTTGTAACAATTTAGGGCCCATAATTGTTGCCTCACAAACCTCATGCCAACAATGCGGTGAACAACAAATCCAATAGTAAAGGTCCTTTTAAGGTTCCATTTGAATAAAATCATGATAAATATTTTTTAAGGAAAATAAAACAGTTCTAGGTGATCATCTCAATCACCAATGAAGTTGATAATGCAACCTCAATGTATATTTTCCAAAATAAAGATCATTTTCTATAACTATCTATTTATCATGCAGTTGTAAGTCCCTAAGGAATTATATAATCCATTAAAAAACTATGACATAAAACATGAATCATTGTAGGATTAAATTCTCAAGGTAACTTCATTAAACATACTATTGAATAAACAAAGAGCTTTCTCAGGTTGTCTGATATGTAAATCTGACAAAACCAGTAAGAAATGAGAACCTTTTATTTACCAATCAAGAATCACCCCAATAAAATCATATATATTTGGGTTCCTAGGTACCCCTATATTAAAGTTTGTTGTTACATAATCTCACTTCTACATGTCCATTGGAAGTTACTAGATCAATCCAGAATGATGTTTGTGTGGGACCATACTCGTATAATAGGTGAGGCATCAGGAAACAAAACAATAAATATCCTTCTTCATACCTAGCCACAATAACTACCACCTGAAGTCTTGGTTCATATTTCTTACCAATATTTAACACACAATTATAAATATGTAAGTATCTAAATGGGACTTCTCTAATGGGATGAGTAAAACAAATCATTGATGTAGAAGGATCACATCACCATTTTTCTATGATAAACTGGGTAATGGGTAACCGCCTCCCAGTAATTTGTACATCACAAATAACTCTGGATAAATACATTCTCAAATATTTAACCACACTTCTATGTAATCTATGACCAAAATAAATAACATTTGATCAATCTTTGGTCTTAAGAAGCATACATCATCTACTTAGCTGACAAGCTCATAATGCACTAGTATTCCTATGAATGTCATTAAATATTCCCCTTAGATAATAAATTCATATATCAATGATCATATTCAATGAAGTTAACTTTAGATATTTAATAATATATCTCATATTTAAAAAATTTTAGTAACTCTACCTAGCCCCACAACCTCAATTTTATGTTCATCTTTTTAAAGATATAGAGAAGGATCTTGTGGTCCATGTAGACAAAAAACCTCTCACTAATGAGGTAATTTTTCTAATACTTTGAAGCAGGTACCATGAATTATTACTCCAATTTATTGGTAGGATAGTTCCACTCATGGTTTCATAGTTTATGTGACCCATATATTACTTCCCACTCCCTCTGAATCAGTACTTATCTCAAATCGGTGGTTTATACATTTTAGTATACCTCAAAACTAATATGAGACATAGGATGTCTCAATAGTGGATATATATTAAACATTATATTAATATTATGAAAATAATCCTTAAAATAGCCTTTATACAATAACTTCAGTCCCTTTTCATCATCACAGTCATAGGTGCTGATAAATAAGATAATTCATGGATAAATAATTATTACTATCCCGATAAACCTAGAAAGATCTAGATCTCAAATATGTTATGAGACCATGTCAAGAAAAATAGTACATTGAATTATTCTAGGTCCATTTATATAACATTATCATATAACACATTACCCAATAATATAACATCATAAATCCAAAATTTACACATCAACATCTTGGTGTAAAGGCGATGTGATCAAAGTGACCTCATGACTCTCTCGATATATCAAGCATGCTTCTCTTGGGTTAGTGCGTAGATGCTGATTTCATCAATGAACACCATGATGAAAAAGTAAAGATTGGGGGGGGGGGGTCTTGTTCATGATATCTATGAAAACATTTGGTGAATTTTTAACTCAAAATAGAATCACCTAGTACTTATATAGCCCATACATAATCTAAAACATTGTCTTTGATATTTCCTATACTCAAACCCAAAACTGATGATATGTAAATCAAAGGTAAATCATAGAGAATAACTGGAATCCCCACAACTTATCAAAGGGTTCACCAATCCTGTGGAAATGATATATTTTCTCCACAATTAGCTTATTTAGATTCTAGTATTATAAACTTATTTGAATACTAATATACACTTCCTTATAAAAAGTATAGGTCCACCCCATAGTGAATTTCCTTACCTGATAAATCACTTCTAATCGAAGCTCCCAGGATGTAAATTGATCTCATCCAGTTCTATATAATAAGGAAGTATATAAATGGGTTTCACACACGGAATGAGATCATTCTAAATTTCAACACCACTATAAGGAGGATGTACTACAAAGAAATTTGGAATGATTTCTTGATAGTTATCCATAGTTGGATGAAAAGATGAGGGGTATTCCATTGATACTATCAACAGATTCAACTATACAATCTGCACAGTGATCATGTGAAGCTGACTCAAGTCTAGAACAACACTTCCTGATCCTAGTTTCTACTCTCCATTAATCACGTACTTCTCTTCCATGGATGATGAAAACAATCCCTTTCCTGGATATCAGTAAATGTGATCTCATAAGTAGGTCAACCCATCCATGCCATGAATCACATATAAGATCATCATATCTTGAATCATGGTGTCCCATATATTTTCATTCCCATCAATGACAATAGGATAACATGGGAATCACTGAATATGGTCTAATTTTATTACCAATAAGATATTGAGGTAAGGAAACTAAAAGTAATTCTTAAAAAATAGACAAGGTAAATAATAACCCATAAATATATAAAATAATGGGAAGAGAATGTTTGAAATAAAGTGAAAACAATGTAAATTGATCAAGTCCTTATCTCAATGTGTAGATGGTCCCTCACCACCGTATTCTTTTGTCTTATAAAATTCATAAACGCAACATGTATTAGATCTATGACCTTATAACTAAGATGTGTGACCAAAATTCATCATCATCATTTGAATATACTACTGAAAACCTTAGCTGGATCCTTTCATCATATATGGAATTTACCCTCCAAAACTATGAAACCTGAAACTCAAAAACCTAAAAAAACAATAAAATATGTCCAATCCTTGTCATTGTAAATAGGTGCTCTGATTTTATTTAAAAAACTTAATATAATTTTCAACCCTCCCTTATTTGAATCATTGTGGAACTCATCTAAACGTGACTAAAGAATCCATACACTTTTTCAACAGCATAACACAACCCTATTCCTTGTCCCTAGTATTCCTCTTTTGACTACTACAAGAGGAACTAATTGTACTAGTACTAGATCCACATACCATACTACTAGATGGTTAAAGAAACCCAACTTCACAATCCTCCTCCAAAATGTTCTCAATAGTGAAGTATATATATAGATCCGTAGGTTATGTCACCAGATTAAAGGCCCTGATATGTCACATGATGTTGTTATGAAGAACGATTTCAACCTTCCTAGCCTTCTGTGCATTGTTTCCAACCAATATAGTAGTAAATAGCAGTATCTCCATGAAATTAGTAGAGTATTCATATATTTTCTTGGACCCCTACTATAGTTCAATTAACTCCTACGCTTGGTCCATCTTTAGCATATCGAGAAAAAATTTCTTAAAGACAGGTCCTTGATGGTCTCTCATGCGAGGACCACATTCCCAAATACATGTCCCATCATACTCCACCACCTACAAGTGGGTCCCTTTATAATGAATTATTCCTTATTCACCTTCCAATACATAGGTATCTCACTAAGGTCAAAGACACCCTCGATGATGTATATATAATCTTTTTTATGACAACCATGACCCAAGAATCCTAGAGTCTGTGCCTTAGATTATTATATTGGAATGATTACATTGAATAAAATCCTGAATTACCAATTATTTTAGGATCTTTGGTAAACCATATTATATACATGCTACCCATATTACATTGGAAAATAGGAAATAAAACATAACACATAAAAACATGAGATAAAAATATTCTTCTAAATATTATATCAATATGTCTTCCTCATTACATGGAGAAGGGAAATAATAAATGGTGAGGCCAAATTATTATAGATTATTTTTTAAAACAAAATAAATAATGAATCAATAATAATAATAAACATGCCATGGTAGGTAACAGATAACACATTCCACTCAAATAACTAGAAGAGGCATAATCAATTTGTAAATGTAAATATTAAAAAACACATGAATTTAATAAAAAAACTAAGAATGTATTGAATCCAGACATTTTATCATAGTGAAAATCACATGGATAAAAATGATAACTAAAATTATGGTTATGCATAATTTTTGGGTGTCATGTATCCGGAAACTAAAAACGTCAACTATTAAGATCTATCCTCTAGAATTTTTAAAACTACAAGTAGAAATGTCTTTAATTTGGCCAAATGATCTATCTTATGAGAACTTATTGATGAATCAAGGGACTATATAAAGTCCTGTAACCATAGATCACTACATTCCCAAATAATTCCTCATATATATAATAATTTATTTAATTAATGAACAATTTTCCTTTTCAAATATATGTATTTATTAAATATTATAGATTTATAAATATTTTCTAGGATAATAAAATAACTATTAAAGTAATTATCATATGAAAAATGGTATCTAGTTTAGGAAATGAACATATCCATGAAAATGATATTTATATTTTGTAGAAAATGTTCCTATAAAAGTGATTTCAATAATATGATTGTATCTGTAGAATGTTAACAATCTGATTATATTTCACAATAACCTTATCAATTAGAAAATTTCAAATAAAATCCCCTTAGATTAGATAATTAAAATTGAAACCTATAATATAATGAGTAATAAATTATTCATGATATTACATGTTAATGTAGAATTATATTCACCACATAAAATCAAATTGGTTCATAATAACATATATGACTCAATGGAATGTAAATTGAGATGGAATCTCATGATTTACCTTTATTCTATTTTAAGATTATTTGACCTCCTATTTAATGGTTTTAATAATGTTTTTAAAATATAATATAACCATAATCATGTTTATAATATCATATAGGATCTTCTTATAATATCTTATTACCCTTTTGTTAATAATCATTCATTATTTTCACATTTTCTAGTGTTATTTGTCTTGTCTTTTAGTATGTTCCGACTTGCTATTTTATTGTCCTCTTAAACTGATCATGATTCCATCGTCTATAGAATGTAAATAATGATTTAAATATAATATTTATTCAGTATATTAGTATTTATAGTAATCTATAAAATTTTTAGATAGGAAAATGAAATACAATATTCCTGGAGAGGGTAGGCCGTACGTACGCATGAACGTTGTTCCCATTTTATTGACGTATTAAAAGATTGAAAATAAAATTATATATATATATATATATAATATAATTTCAGTACAATATTTATTTCATATATGTCACAAATTTTTATGAAAATCATCTTCAATAAATTCCATGTATAGCGCAAAAGAGTCACATCACTTTCAGGAGGAGGTAGTCCATACATCCAAGAACAATGTCATCATATTTTAGAAAAATGGAATGAATGAAGGTATGATTTATATTAGAGTTAATGAAGAATAAATACATTATAAATATTATATATATTATATATAAACTACAAATATATCATTATTTCTATCCTTGAAACTTGGTAATGGAAGAACGAACAACATTGGTTCACGAGGTGGTAGTTTTCTATGCACACAAATGATGATTTCAAATCCCATTTGATGGAAGTGTGTGTTAGTTAAGGTCAAAACCATGTCTTTAAAACATTTAATTATATTTATGATACTTATTTTATTATTTATTAATGTTATAATAATAATATATGGGGTGTATAAATAAATGAAACAAAAGTGATTGTTGAAGAACATTACCTTTTTTTTGTGTTACTCCATTTGGTTTATTCTGAAAGTCTTCCTTGGATGGATTTTATCAAAACTTTATTCATTTATAATTAGTTATATTATGTTTGGGATATATTTGGGTTGGTTTTATATGATCCATATTTCTTTATATGTGTGAATAAGTGTGATGGGTGAATAACATTTTATAGCAGAGAATGAGTGACATTCTTGTAAAAAAATATAAACTGTATTTGGAGTTATCCCTTACATAATGTGCCTCAAATAATGTAAAACATTAGAAAAAAGGTATTATATGGTCAATATAGTTCCATAAAATGGTTTTAAAAAATTATTTATATGTCATTTTGGATCTAATGTTAAAGGTTTAGTCCTTTGTTAAGATATTTTTTCTCTTAATCACTGTAATTAATTTTAATTTATATCTCAAATAAATTTTGGTAAAAAAAATTTACATTATTATAAATTATTATTTTTATAAATATGTAATATATTTTTCCAAATTTAAATCATTTAAGTGGAAGAACATAATTTAAAATCAATAATGCAGACGGGATGACGACACATGTTTTTAATTAGAATTTGTTTCAACGTTAGAAATGTTTCTATGTCCAATATCAATATGAAATTGATTAAAATGATGAAAATTATATTTATATATTTAAAATTTATCTGATTAATCTTTAAAACAAATAAAAAATATAATTTAACCTTATAAAAAATTTGATAAAATGTAGTTTTCAATTAAAATTCAGTGTTTTTCATTACTAATCAAAAAATGAAATATTTGAAAAAAAATACAAAAAATTTACCCTAACATAATTTTTGTGTTAAAATTTTATAAATGGGGTTAATTTTTACAAGTGAGGTTTATGTTATTATCAAAATATTTATTTAAAATATGTTCTCTATTAAAAGGAGGCAAAATCGCCTTTAGAAAAATATAGCTTTTTATGCCTAAAATTGGACTTTATCTTATCATATGTCTATCAAAACAATTGAAATTTTTTTAAAATATTTTATTTAATATATAATATATATATATTTCATTAATATATTCCAATATAGTAAATAATTTAACTCTATAAGATAAAAAACATTCGGAAAAAAATATTTTATTATTAAAACATTTCCTTTATATTCATTTTCATTCTATGTTCCTTTTTAATTAACTAGTAACCAATGAATTAAAATATTTATTATAATAAGTTATTTAATCCTATTCATATATTAAATTTTAACTTCTTGGATATAATTTTAATTTTAAATAACAATATTAATTGTATTCTATATGATTTGGTCTTGCGAGTAACACAAACCATAGAAGAAACTCATTGTGTGCAATGAAATATAAAATCAATGTATCATGAATTTTAATATATTGAATAAATTGAATATATTTAAAATAGTAAATATCATTTAATTTATCCAGAAATTATTTTAAATTATTTGATTAGTGTTTCATGTCATATATGCTATCAAATACAATATCATTTTTTATAATTTTTCAGTGTTACATTCTCCCCACCATAAATAATTTTCATACTCACAATTTAAACTTGATCTCAGTAATAAAGGGTTCGATATTTGAAAATAAACTATTTTTGGAGATACCACATCATAAATATGGTTAATAAAACATCTTTATATGTTGAGGGAATGTAAAATAAGAAGGTCACCACAAAACTAGGCTTTCAAATTGGAAGACATTAATGAAAACATGGACATGGGAGAGAAATATAACTATTGAGTTTGGATGGAGAGTTATAGATAACATCTCCAGATGAAATTTGATGACCAAAAATCCATAAAATAGTGTAGTGAAAATATCCCATGATAACATCAAAAATGATTATAGTAGGACACCATTTTAGTTTCAAAATCCTTTTCCTAGAATTGAGGAATTTTTCACTTGATAGGAATGCAAGGAAATATAATTACTTGAAACTTTTATATCATATAACAATAATATTATCCTTTGATTGTGCCATGAACTATTTCTATTTCATCTATTATCACAAGGTTCATTATATTTTTATGTAATACATCAATTTCTAAAACCTCATCCATTGTTCAAATTAAACCCTTTCAAAAATGGTTAAAAATTCCCTAAGATTTTGATGAAATAGTTTAGAATTATTTACATGGTATTTAGTAGTATCCAATTTAGTTTATCCATATCAATCATATCTTTTTCAACATAATTATAAAAACCTCAGGAACATTTTAAGGGTTATAATTCGCCTCACCATGTTTTTTCCAAAAAATTTATCTTGCTACCAAATCACTTTCCATTGAAAGATTCATCATATGATCTCAAATAATAATTGAAAAATAATTTAAATAAAATCATTATATATTTAACAAATCATATGATAAGAAGATAATAAATAAAATAATTTTACAACATATTTAACATATCCAAATTTAAAATCACACTAATCACAAAACTTCGGTTTCATTAATAACATATTCTTGACTCGGATCCATTAACTTATTCTAGGATATATTCCCTTGAATCATGGGGAATTAGTTTACATAGTTCCATATATCCTCTCTATATTAACACCAAATAAATTTTTTTTCCTTGTTCCCTTTTCATTATTTTTCATGGTGACCCTTTTCTCTTAACATATAACAAACGCCTAATCCATTAGAGAATTTTCAATCTTAATTGTTTCCATAGTTATCACATGTTGAAAAATCCTTCTTTCCCTTCTTCCCTTTATCATTGATATTATCTTATGTCCTATTCTTATATTTCTACCCTATGAAGTCACAAGACGTAGGGAATTATTTCTTTGTCTTGACAACACATAAAACTATTTCATCATATGAATAAAATGTTTGATCCACCAGAGCCCTTTAGAGAATTTGATTAATCCCTTAAAAAAAGTGATCAATATTTCAATCCATATTGCATATGAAATTTTTATCATACCATGGAAACCCTTTAAAGGTATCCTCACACTCAAAAAAAATTATTACTCCTTTTTCATCAAACAAAGGACCATTTTTTTCATATCGGTATATAGATCATGAGGGAAATATTAGTAAAAAATGTGTCCTTAAAAACTTTTCAATCTATGATTTCTGTTTACTCTTCCCCCTAGTATTTTGGATCAAAGACTACCATAGATCAACATCACCCCTGAGAAAATACATGACAAGTGTTACAATTTCTTTTTTCACAACAACCCAATGACATGAATTTATTTTCCAAAGACTCCATTGGATAATTTGTCCCACAAAACTATGGGGTCATATATTGTATAATGCAATCCAATATAATAGATTCTTATTGTGGAACAAGTCTCTCCATTTAGGAAAGTTTATGTGTCATAACATGATTATGTTTCTGTAATATATTTATAACTTCCTCAGTTACAATACCAGCTAGGTTTATTTCCTCTCATGATAAATCTAAATATTTCCCATGAGTACTAATACCACTAATCATTCCAAGAACCATATCTAAAAAAATGGAATATATAGGATCATCTCATAAAATTATGAAATTTAAATTAAATTGTATAATTCCAAATATGGTATATCACTCAACATTTATTAAAATCTTAAGCATCATAAATCATAGAATCTTGAAATTTGGTTTCTTTGGGTACATCATTACAATTAAGCCCTTCATAATTGTTTGTAAAGAAAATTTTAATTATTCAAAGAGTATCCTCCAAGAGTATCAAAGTAGGTGTGTAGTAAGGCACGTTGATGTGTACTAGGTTACATTTGAGTCTGGACCAACACACCAATTAGGATTTTTTACCCCTAGGTACATATATACTAGAATAATGTACAATTGTAGTATGTTGATAGGAATGCACTGCTTGGAAGCCCACATAATCTTTACCTCCCAAAAATTATAGGTTATTCTTCTATACTTATCCACAAATAATTCATAGGGATATTTTCTATAATAATTGTTTTATAAATATTATTTTCAATATTGGTACAAACATTTCATTGATACCAACTATAATGACCCCAACCCTAGAATCTTGGATCCAATAATACTCTTTATTACATTGGGATGATTACAAGTAATGAAATCCTAATGGACAAATCAGTTTAATAATTTCGGAAAACCAGATTACATACATGAAACCCAAATTATATTGTGAAAAAATGATACATAATAACATGATATAAACCAAATCCTTGAAATATTATTCAAATATATCTTCCTCATATCATGGTGAAGGTAAACGAAATAAAGGCGTGATGAAATTATTAGTAATGGTTTAGTATAGTGGATGTAATAATTAATCAATAAGCCTAACACACATGGAATGGTAAATAACTAAGAACACATTCCACTAAAATAATTGGAAAATTCATAATCAATGTGGAATGGTAAATAATTTAAAACACATTCAATTTA
Source organism: Viscum album (assembly GCA_963277665.1). Taxonomy (NCBI): domain Eukaryota; kingdom Viridiplantae; phylum Streptophyta; class Magnoliopsida; order Santalales; family Viscaceae; genus Viscum; species Viscum album. Next base: position 900,527,203 of record OY728120.1, read on the forward strand.
ATTAATAAATTGGGAATGAGTGCATCCATAGATTTTATCATAGTGAAAATATCATGGATAAAAATTCATAACTAGAAAAATTGAAATTATTTACTGTAATACGTCATGTCTTAGAATAATGAAAACCTCTTCTGTCATGATATATACTCTAGATAGTTTAATAGTATAGGTATAAAAAAATTATTTGGCCAACAAATTTTCCAAATCAGAACCTATTGATACATTAAGGGGGTATACTATTTTCAGTCCCCACCAATCATTCTCTATCTAAATAATTCTTTATATATATAATTATTTATTTATTTAATAAACAATGTTTCTTATCAAATATCTATATTGAGTAAATAAAACGAATTTATCAATATTTCCCCAGGTAATCAAATGACAATAAAAGTAAATATTGTATTCAAAAATGGAATATGTTTTATGAGAAGAACATATACATTTTAATGATATGGATATTGGGGATAAAGTTTTCTAATAAAATGATTATAATAATGTGACTGATTCTAGAGAAAGTTGACTATCACCAAATATTTCAAATTTACTATATCACTTAAAAAATTTTCAACTCATATCTACTTGGAAGATATAATTAAATTTAAAACATAAAATACCATGATAAATAATGTATTCATGATATTTAATGTAAAATGGGATGTATATACACCTCATAAATGTGAAATAGTGAATAATAATATATAATTCTCAATGGAATGTAAATTGAGATGAAATAACTTGGCTTACACTTTATTTTTGTTGAAAATTGTTTAAACTTTTATATAATGGGTTTAAGAATATTATTAATTTATACCAGAACTATACTAAAATAAATAATACCATATAAAATATTCTTATAATATCTTATTTCCCATTTGAAATTAATCTTTCATCATTTTCACTATTTTGGGTGTTGTCTAGTTTTTCAAGTATGTTTTCACTTGTTTTTTCCTCTTATTTAGATCATGATTTAATAATATATAGAATTTAAATAAACATGTAAATATCATATATATTCAGTATATTTTTATTTAGAGTATTCTATAATTTTTAGATATAGGAAAATGAAATATACCATTCATGGAAACGGTGGGTTGTACATACACATGAATGTTGTTTCCATTTTCTTATCATGTTAAAAGAATAAAATGTAAATGATATGTATGTATACTCTAATTACAATATATTATTTATTCCATATATGTCACATATGTTTATTAAAATCTTATTTAATACATTCCATGTATATAGTGAATAGATAACATTGATTTGAGGAGGCGGTAGTCCACACGTCTACTAACAATGTTATCATATTCTCACAAAATGGAAATCAAGAAGGTATGTTTCATATAAATATTAAATAAGAATATACACATTATAAATATTATATAAAATATATAAAATATAAATTCATCAATATTTAAAACATTTTAAAGCTGATAATCAAAGAATGAAAAACATCGGTTCACGAGGCTGTAGTCTGCCGTACACACGAACGACGATTATGTATCACATTTGATGGAAGTGTGTGTGAGTGTAGTTCATACCATTAATAGGAATAATTATCATCTACTAAGGATATTAATGTTTACTATTACAAAAAAAATTCATAGAACACATTACACATCATTAAAACATTTTCATAAAATATATTCACATAAGGATATAATAAGTCATTCCATCATATTCCTCCACACGATCAAAACTGAAGCACTATCACTTTCCTCAACAAACAATCATCTGTATCATGGATAAAATTGGGTAAAACACATTCATATTTAATTTTTTTCCATTATATACCAATTTTTTGACTTTAAATTACCACAATTAGCATCACTTACAATCTTAAATTTCTTATTAGGGAATATCACTTTTTTAAATTACTCAAATAAGGATACGAATTTCCTTTAAAACCACTTTCCCAAAACAAAATATTTTTTTGCATGCCTAAAATTATGCATGTGACATAAAATCCCATGTTCCTAGAATGAGGCATGTATACTCAACGTCTATGCTTTACTCAACCATGAGTAAAATATCAGAAAACAATAATATCACTAAATAAGTGCTACACCAAACGTGAAATAACATCCAAATATAATGAAAAACATCAATAAAAACAATACCACCATGGGTATTTTGTTTTTATCCCATACATGGTCTAGATACTCCCATACATGGGCTCATGACCAAGGCCCAACTCCTCCTAGTCTATTTTCTACCTTTCTATAATAGTAAGACAACTAAAAATAAAATAAATCCTCCTTTGAAGCAACATTGTGATGTCCCGACCTAGGTTCCACATATTGGATCCCTGATTCATTTTTCCACATGTCAACAGGCATGAATCCCTATATTCCAAAGGTATGTTACTAGTAGTGATTGTGTAATATGAAATGTTCTAAGACTATAACCTCTTTCTCAAAGAATCACAAAAAAACAAACAACGTCCAATTGAAAACAAATTGAAAACATGATAATAACATAATAAATAGTAATCCATCATGACATTATGAATTCATAATAATTAAAAAAGACCATAAACCAATGTAATAGATATTTCATGAAAAATAATTTCCAAATTTCAAATCAAAACCCAAAATAATGGTGCACTTAAACCTCTTAAGAGGGTCCCGATATCATTTTTGGTTCCCTCATCCATACTCTATGATGTATCCCAACTCATATATCTAATATATGACTACATCCCTTATCATATATGTGAAAAATGAATTGTATTTGGGTACAGTTCATGCATCACAATATGGGTGTGAGTACAACTTATTTGGCATCCACCAACAATTTTGAAATCATATCTAATCTATAATAGTGTATGTAGTTGTATAAAGAGTAATGTAAAAATAATGAAGTAAATATTTTTCACATTAAATATTTAGTAATTAACCTCATTTTTCACTAGGTTCACAGTGACACCCGAACTGATAATATCTGCTTCATCCCATGCCTGAGTCTGAACCAAACACTATAGAAACATCACATCCATTCATTCATGGTATATCATTATCCATTTAATTCCAATTTCAGAATCATATAATATGGTCCAAGAGGATCATTATGGCACCACAAGGGTATTTGATGTAGTATTCCCTATCCCACAACCCAATGGTAACATGAAATCAAATATATATCTTGGGGTCTAAGAGTGGAAGCATGAAACCCCATAGGTATTTAGATTAGTAGTACCTATCCCTCAACTCATTGTTTTTACATTATTCCAAAAAATCAAAAACCATAGTTACAAATTCATAACCCATTATGAACCATGTTGATAACCAATTATTCAACAAATTTTATAATACTATTAAGGGTAAAATTATTTAATTATTTAAATTTAAAATGAAATTGACCATTGTGGAAATTTAAACAACACAATTACATAATTTTGATCAAAATAAATACTTTGGTAATAATCAATTATACCACCAACCACAAGATCAATGATGAAAACTATCCAAACTGGAACCCTCAATTTGATGTGAAATGTCAAAAATCACTACGGTGGAAGAGAACTAGGATCAAAACCTAAGATCTTGATCCATAGAAATAATACCCATAAAAACCTATATCCATACCATAAAAAATAGAGGAAATCATCCCTCTAATAGAATATGGAATGATGGGAGGGAGACAATAATCTAAACTAAAAAAAAGTCACTTACCATGGAGGATGGAATCATTAAATTGGAACATTGATTCATTAATAAAGGGGTTAGAGGTGCCTTCGAATCCTATAGGGAGCATTCAAAATCAAATAAAATCAATTTAGACTGAAATAGAGTGATTCGGGAAAATTTTAGGGGGTTCTGTAATTTTAAAATAAAATTTCAAGGCTTTAATTTTCCTCGTGCATGGTTTTCAGGGAGGATGTGAACATTTTTTTCAAACCATGCACATTAATTATTGAACCCTACTCACAAGGTGTATAATTTCTACTATGTGGCGAACAGTTTTAGTAACTATGTACCAACCATGAAAACCCCTACTATTTAGGGGTTTACAGCTTGGGGAGGGTGGGCACACAGTTTTGTCAAACCATACACCACCTTCAGTGGATCCAAAAGCGGAACATAGTTTCCTTGGGAAAACTGCACAATTTTCCCTAAATAGGTTCCAATCATTCACATCTCCGAAGGCTTAAATGTTTATATAATTTCACAAAAAACAACCCCCAAACAACAGTTAACTAGGTAATTACGAAAACAAGGGTAAAGAGTAATGAAAAATGAGCATGATGCATCCCCAAAATGGTTAGGGTCTTACAACTAATTAACTCCCACATATATATCCCAATAATATGGAAACATATATACGACATTGTAAAATAATACATGTTTATACAATGAATATAGAACAAATCATGGAATTAAATTGAATAACATGTATGCAACAAACAATAGGTAAATATATGTCATATAAACCCCACTGCTTAATCATGATGCATGAGTGAACAAAAATCCTAATAAAACTATTATATAAATCTCTCTAATAGTAACTCGGATGTCTATTACACATGTGTTTTCAAAACATATTTAAACTCTCCCACTTGAATCCCATGTAGTCTATATCCTTTCAACCATGTACTAGGTTTTCACAAAAAAAAGAAGAATAATGTACTCTTATAAAATTTTTTAATTCCATAAACCAAACCATGATGTCCAAGCCATAGAGCCACATGACCTCACATGCACCTCAATGTATGCAAGAGGTTTTTGACTCATATAAATTGTAAAAATGGATGTCATTTTGGTGAATCTACCCTTAATATCTTAAACATATACTTAAATTAAGAAAAATTCTTACAACTAAGAGTAATAAGAAGAATAATATATTATCAGTGACACACATGTCATACAATAAATAAATAAATGGGCACCTAGTGTGGTAAGACAAAATATATTTTAAGTGAAATTAAGTAATATAAATAATAAACTATGTGGATTTATTTGGAGTATATCCTAGTACTGCTCCATGATCTATGCTCATCAGGTCAACCATATTCCAAGAGACTATTACACTTTATTGGATCCCTATACATGATTTCATCATGCATATAGAGATTCTCGTCTAGTGTGCGAGTAAAAAATCCAGTAGGAAACAACCAATGAATCCGTAACAAATTTGTACATATATATACTATTTATTAAATGATGATAACAAATGTACAAGAAAGAATAATAATCACATACTCATCACCCATGTACTGACCAATCCACAATGAGCCAAGACCATAAATGTGTCAACTCCATGTTGAAAGGATAACCATATATATCATAAGTAACCAACAACTATCCACAAGGATGTAATTGTGCTTCTCAGTATCCTTAAGTAATCAAGTCTTGAGTTATGCCTCATGTCCTAGTAGTGATAATATACTCAATATCGCCAAGGCTTCGAGTTTCTGCATGTCTACATGGTAACCACAAGGTATCGATTTCTATAATGGGCCATAAGGATATCATTCACTTGAAGTATAAAATGTTCCACCATTTTCATTGTGACACATCTTGTGAACTCCACCTACAAGGGTTAATAATTCAATGTATGTCACAAATCAAAAATACCAAGAGCAACCTCTAATGGAATGGAAACAGAAAAATTGGGAGGAGAATTAAAGGAAAATAATTTCATGTCATTATGAGAATATATTACTAAACATATAACAACATGTGATCAACATCAAGAATAATAATAAGATACTCTAAAAACACTAATAAAATCAAGGATCATATAGGGTAATCACAACAACACAAATTCCCATAAGAAATGACAATATATTAAGAATAATAGACCATTCTAATACATCACCATTCGAGGAAAAAAACTATATAATGGACTCAAAATGATAGGTAACTTCTTTGCTCACGGTTTTCGATAAAACAAATCCAAGGTTATTCAATGGTATCCAAGACTGAACACATCATACACCATTTATAGTAATATATCATGATAAGGATTCCTATATTGAGTTATAGTTTTTAAGGAAAGATGTTTAGAATGAATAATCTAGAAGATTACATGTCAATAATTCCATTATATAATTAAAAAACATAAGGATTACATCAATAAAATAATTACAATGTATTATGAAAGAGACACCTCTAATTTGCTGGGTTTACTATCGACCGAGTAATGGATCATGAATTCATCAACAATTTAAGAAGACACTATCAGGTGTAGACACAAATCATTGAGCTTTCATGAATCTGTCAATGTAAAAGAGATTCGAGATGATATTCAAGATGGAGAAGGTCTCATAATGATCATTATTTGATGAAATAACTAGAAACATCCACCATTATTCATAATTATAGCTTCAGTCAAGGGGGTTATCACTGACACATTGAATCCTTCAAAAAATCTACTAAGGAATCATCAATTATTAATGATCCGTCATTAATACTCTATTAATAAGAATATTAGGAATATTATTCCTAAACACATACATATTTAATGTTCATAGTCAATTGAATATCTCAATTCGATCATGAGAATCCATCACCACACTATATCTATCACAAATCTATGAATCAATGGAGATTCATCCATAATATCATGATAGAAACCATATATCCACCATTGATCTATTAACAGCATTGAAAGAAAATGAATTATTTCTCATAGAACAAAATAAATCCTAGCATTATAGCATCACCAGATTGGTAAAATCATGGAGTGTAGAGGTGAGATGAAAGGGAGATTCTAGATCCGTGAGAGAGAGTCCTAAATTTGGGATAAGGGTTTGGGCTTTCAAATTGTGTGTCAAAGGGGGTAAAAAACTTGTTCCAAAAGAAACATATGGGGTACAACAATTTCACCTTTAGACTGGGAACACTAATTTATTGGTGGTTGGATATCGATTCACTGGTGTGACTGGAAGAACCATTGGTTAGTCAGTCACACCACACCGACTAGCTATTGGGTTCTTTATTTCCCAGTAGTCTTATAAAATTCCATCAACTATCATATGGTAGTTTTCATAAACCAAATAGCCTAGTATCCTCTCGATACTCTGGCCAACCAATTCTAGGACCCTTTTTCACTAAACATTGTCCTCTTAAACTCCCATATTATAGAAAAATCAAAAGAGAAAGGATAATTCAATAAACTTTGAATATCTTATACATCGATATAATGAAAGGATGTTATAGAGGGATTATTCATAATTTTAATTTTACCCTTCTCTTGTAGGGATGATCAATTTTTTGGGAGGAGGGTATACTTTATCAATGCATTACTAGAAACTTTCTCCTCATGGAATGAAATTTTTTTGAGTTAATGGTAGTTATATTTAAATAATACTATGAATAATTATCAATATACAGTACTAAGTAATTGAGATGGGAAAGTTGCATATATAGAATAGAGGGTGATTAATATGATAGTAGGCTCACTATAGTTCAATTATAGAAACTATTAATTTAAATCAAATCATTTTTTCTTAACTAAGTTCACAAACCTTTATTTTATGAAGCCTGGTATTGTCATAATTTAATTCTAAAAACCAAACCATTCTCAAACTTCTTGTTTCGATTCAAGTGTTCCATAAATTTTCTCTGAAAAATCTACCCATTATGAGTTGATCAACATAGATTCATACTCTACTACCAGAAAGTGTTAGTTCAAGTTCAACAATTTTGAATTTGATTTCACATTATAGAATAAATAAAACAATTTTGGTTGTTATAAACCATTAAAAAATATCAATTTCTGAACAATATACTTCTACAAGAATTTTCATCACTACAAAATAAAACCTTCAAAGGTCATTGAACTTTTTTGGAGACTCTTCTTTTTGTGAAATCATTAAAACATGAAGAATATTATTGATTAATCCTACGATAAAAAACAACCTCAATAATATTATCTATATAATTGACCACAATAGAACCTTAAAAGTAATCAAAAACTCATCATTCAAAAATTAAAATCACTCAATGCATGCTAGAAAGAATCATAAAGGAAGACAATGTATCAATTGAAACCTTTTGTAAAACACCCCCAAACCATTTGTGAAGACCACGTCTAAAATAAATTAAATATTTATTAAAATAATACCATTAATTTAAGAGAACATATTTTAAATAAAGATCATAATAATTCAATATGATCAATCAAATATAATGAGGTATTACTTTACATACGATGAAAAAAAAGAATATGTTCTCAAAATTACTGTGCTAAAATGTAAATTACTTTTCCAGAAACATCTCATTTATGATTTAGAAAAATAGAATTACCCAATACTATATCCCTTTTAAATCATCATGAAAATGGGATATTTAAAATTTAGTAATCACTATATTAAATCATCATCACAATTCACATTTAGACAACTAATCTATATTAGGTATATGGGTTCCAAACCCACAAAACAAAACACACCCTGGTACACTAGTGGGTTAATTCTTATCCCTCCCCCACATGGAATGGAAATCACCCACTGTGAATATTTTATTATATATTTTTAGACTTAAGATATATGATATTGATGAACCCATGGTGAAATTGAATGTGTTCCAAAGGCCCCTAAAGAAGATGACTCGAAGATCCAAATAAGTGACAACTATCATGTTTTGTCACCATTCATACAATGCGCTAACTCCTATATATAGTTATCACACAATGTTACTAGTCTAAATTGTACGTATTCACATTAAAATCACTCTATGGTGATTCCCTCCAACATATCCTGGAAGTTTATCCTATGATATCACATCAAAAATCCATATTGGAAAATTACTGTATGATAGGATACAATGTACCCACCTATCTTTTTATCCAATCACTCAATGATGTCATCATGGAGAACAATTGCATCATTTTACTATCACATTGCATCATTATACTAGTCCCACTATGTATTGAGTCAAGTGAAAGGAAACACCTACACCCCATTATAGGAATTCATGAGGAAATAAGGATGATTGATATGCAACAACATTACCATACAACTTTTGTGTCCTCCCGCCAAACGATAACTATGTTTTACCCTATTTCAACTCCTAAATATTATTTGGATCCATTAACCTAGTCCAACCATGTCTCATATTTTCTTATTCTATGTATTTACAAAGATCTGGCCCTTATGTTTTCATCAATGACCTCATAAATCCCCCTTAAAACAATGATTCATGGATTTGACCCCTGGTCTAATACCTAATTCCATGTCAACTTTACCACCAAACCAACATAACCCTAATAAATTCTAGATATATTGATCATGATGTCTATCATAACATAATAAACATACATCATTAAGTTACTTTTATATATAATATATAATGAATTACATTCTTTTATCACATATTTAGTTTGACTCATATAGCCAAAAAATTATAATTTTTCTAGTATTTTTAAAAACTTTTATCTTCAAAACCATAAAATATAGGTTAAAAATATCTATTCTTGAATTAAATGAGGCAATAATAGTTAATTTAATCTAATTCAAAGACCTGTTATATTAAAAAAATATTCAAAACTTCTAGGAAGGGACTAAAATAGACACCCATAAGTTTTACAATAATAAAGTCTATTTTAATATTTCCAAGCATTCCATTATCAATTTACCTTAAGAGATATTCATTAATTCTTATATTCCAAAGTACCCAAAAAAATTAATATTCCTTCATAAACTATAAGAACATAAATTCAAAAACATGTCAACATGTACTATAATATGTGAAAATCTGGGATGATAATATTTATGCCAAAATGGAGTGAAACAATACACTAGGAACGTCTTGAGAAAACATAAGAAATGGAATGGGGGACCCCAATCACCCCCCATAATATCCTAAAAACCATAGTGTAATTCACCATTGGTAAATGAATTCTTAATCCCAATAACATGAAATTTATTTAATATTCATTTACCAAGGGTCATTTTAAATTATCCCAATATAATCTCAATTAAAATATAAGAAAAAATATTAATTATGCATATAAATCTCCTAGGTATATTAATTGAAATTTATATTACATCATCTATGGTTTTCAATAAGATTATAGTCCTTGAATTTGATCATACATGGCCTTAATTTCCGGTTTCCTAGCTAATTCCTATTCTACATCTCACACTATGTTTTACAGACATCATTTCCCTACCATTTACATCCAATCATCACTAATATCTAACTAGAAATTCCACCCTAATAGTCATACATATCTCTAAACCAAAGTTTTCTTGAACCACCCTTAGTGGGAACTCCTCCTGGACCTCTAGGAAAGACATTTGTGACCCCCCAAGCCAAACTATAATAGGACATAATGTGTTGACTAGAACTGATGGTATAAATCACACAAATGGGTGGAATTTCCTACATACATATCTATAATATATTAATTAACCACAAATCAAATCCATATATAAATAAAAATAATATCATACAATTAATACATTGTATAGAAATTTCACAAAAATACATGTGTCAAAGATAATATAAAAATATAATCTCCTTGGAAGAAACTCTCACCACTGCTCCAAATTCCAAGATAGTAATGTATTTTTCTATCACCAAATATATTAAGGAAACCATTAAACAAATTTATATATAGGGGTTGGAATACATTTATACTCAATAGGATACTCCTCAAAACATCTCATGCATAAGACATAACAAGTATGTTGATGCCCTAGTGAATAAATAGGAGGACCAACAAGAACCTACTAGGTATACTACTAACTATACACACCATGGTTCTCTCACAAAAAATAAAATCCATGTATAATAAAAATAATATTGAATAATATAGAAAAATAGTTTACATACACCACTTCTACATTGGTTTATCTCTCTCACACCCAATTGGAAAACATCATATTCATCTATCCCTTCCATATCTATGAAACCACATTATATATATCATGTCACATTTGATGTGTATAGGACTGCAACCCTACTAACCCAAATCTTTGTAGGGTCCAATGTTTTCTTTGACATCATGTCTATTACTCAGGTCACCACTAATGTTGGTTGGCACATATCCCTACCTACCCAAACTAACACAATGTTAAATGTTCTGATTGGAACCAATCCATAGTAGAAACCACATATCCATATCAGTAATAGTAGTATATTGTAAACATTAATGACATCAACCTCATGAACTCATCCTATCATTAATTACACCCACCATATTCTATCATCCAACCACATACCCAAGGAAGTTGGTATATCACATAGAATAACTTTAATTCAATATAACTCATATGATTATACCTACCACAAGACATCATAGCCCATACTATGTTTGAATTTTAACAAGGTGATATGGATTATTCATCCAACATTTTCTTCACTAATCTGGATGTTTGAGGGAGATTTAGGTAACCCAAAAAAGTTCGTCAAAGTTGATAATTTCTGAATAGGTTTGTGTGTTTAGGAAATCAAAACAAAATTCACCTTATATATAAGAACACACAAAATCCCAACCAATGGGTTTACACCAAAGAACACTAAAAAATCCTATATTAATTTCCATTTCATCACTACTACTAGAAAGAAACAATATCCATTATTACAACATTAACTAAATCATAAAATATATACGTAAAATATTCATAATCACACCTTTTACTTAACACTTTTCATATCATTATCAATTTTTTGATTTATAATTTTATTAGATGAATGTCATTCATTATTCCATTAATTAACCATATTCATTACCATTCCATTAAATATCCCAAATTCCACTTCAATCCACTCATTAATTTATGGTTCACATTTATATCATCTCTTTCCATTTACTAATCACAACCATTCCCTACATTACTCATCCATTATAATTAGAAACATTTCATTAATAGCCTTAGTTATCCAATCACATCCAACACTAATTGTCATATTTAATGTTAATAATCATGTTACATAGTAACTAAACAATAATAGTAATAACAACCCACATAAACCATTATTCCATGAAAATAATCTCTGTAAATAGCTAGCAACACCCCCACATCCACTTCCACATAACAACCATCCACTATTATGCACTACTATCACATAATCCTCCGATTTCCATAAAGAAAAAAAGACACATCCACACTTCCCAATACACACTATTCTAGAAATTCCATTTATTGGTGGGTTAAACTATCATGGGATGATTCGTATTGGTTTTTCAGAAACTCAATGTATTGATTTTTCACAAATCATTTCATGGTATTTTTAAGAACAATTTCAAATCAACTAGGGGTATTTTTTTTTGAAACATTTTATTTATACTTATTATTTATTATTATTAATAATTTATTATTACCTGTTTGATTTTAAATAATAATTAGAAATAAATATGTATATGGTGATATTTGAACCCATTACCTCTAGGTTATTCTAAAAAGGTTGTACCACTCCATTAATTATATCATGTGGTAACTAAGAAAAAATTAATATACTAATATATATATCGATAATTAAATTAAAATACATATATATGTGTGTTTTTTTGTGTGTCTGTATATATATTTTTTAACACCAAATGAATTTTGGAGTTGACTTGTAGACCAGTTGATTCATTGGAAATATGTGTGGTATTGAAAAAATGAAAATCGTTTACTTTTTTTTGGTAATTTATGAAGGTTGTTATAGATTAATTTAATCTATAATATTTAAGTTGAAGTATTTCATAAAATTTCTAGAAAGTGTAGAGGTTCATTATATTTAATATGAAAGAATTTTGGTGGACTTATGGAATTATATATACAGAAGAATCCCTTTTTGAATGTTGTGAATGGATTGTATAAGGATAGATTTATCAATGCGTTAAGAAGATTTTCAAGATTGGAAATGCATAAGAGTATCTAGACCATGTGTAAAGGTAACCAGATCAATGCACAAAGGTATCTATGGGAGAATATGAAGTTTGGTATGGGTATCCAACCCACTTATAATGGTAACCATATCCTTGTGTAAAGGAAACTAGGATTGGTATCTCATGTAAGGATAAAAAACATCATGTGAAAATGTAAAAATTTGAATCCATAATGGGTAGGCACCTGCATAAGTGTTTTTAATGGTATTGGTCTAGCTATGTAAGGGTTATTGGTCACATAATGGTACTTGAATATAAGTAAGAGTCTATGTAAGGGTACCTAAAAATGTAATATTAGAATTTCAATACCCATATATGGCTTATTTGGATGATGTGTTAGGGTAGTCAATGTTGAAATAGTGGGTTCCCTAGACCCAAATATGCAGTAATTTTTGATTAACATATCATGTTTATAGTTAGATACGCATGACGTTATCTTTTCATTATAGTGAATACTTTTCTGCATCCACTATAATAATGGTAATGTCCAAAGGTTAATTTTCGTGTTGAGAGATAAAAATAGGTCACAAGCTATAATGAGAACCTCAAGATACAATGACATTGATCTTAAATATATGTTCTATATTCTAGATTCATATTACTGATTGGACATAGTAGATGTATGAATATCAGGTGATGTGGGCTTATAAGCATTGAGACCTTTCTCATTAAGATAGCACTTGGTGATCGCTAGTAGTGAGATCATGAGGACATACCCCTCAATAGGAACACCACATATTTTGGGTGTCATTGGTTGTGCCTATCTAAAAACATGTGTATCAGTCTCTTGACTTGAGAACATTAGAAATGTTTATCATTTGATTATGTATTTTGATGCAAGACAAAAACCATGGCAGTGATGTAATAGTGAGGTAGTTTGTGTTGGGTGCGTCGTTAGTGGTATGACGTTGGATGAATGGTCAAGAAAATATTTCTCGCTTGCAAGTTCAGGAAGTTGTATATCTTAGGCCTGGTTGACCAGGATGGTTCCGCCTTCATAAGTCTTTGGACAAAGTAGTAGAAAGTCAAATCAATCTAGATAGATCAAAAAATAATAAAGCATGATAAGGACAACGACACAAGAGTGCGTCCAACTTTAGGAGATATTTAATGACAAAGAGATTATAGTACACAGTCATTGTTCATAGGATGGTAGTCGTTACTATGAATATCCTTATCTCTTTAGGTTCCATGATGGGTTTCTAGACTCCACTCTTGGTCTATGGATTTTATTCACTGCTATCGAGGAAACGGCCTAGACGGTCACACACAATAGCATATTCAAGAATCTGACCTATTCAGTCGAATAGGTATATGGACATATTGTGCCCCACCATGGGGTCCGAGTTTTTTCCAAGTTATTGATCACAAAAATAATTAAATAAATTCATTAATATTCATGTTACGAATATTTTGGAATGAATTTATTTAATGTATTTACAGGTTAAGTAAATACGAGATAATATTAATCAAACGAATATTATTTTAATATTCAAGGTTCATTTAATATTAAGTGGGACAGCAAGTCAAGTTAAATGGCTCAGATTTTATCACGTAATATATTTTATATATATTAAAATTATGTGATAAAAGAATAAATAATATTAAAATGATTTAGTTTGTCAAAATTATGTATTTAGTGAACGTTGAAATAAATGGGGGTCGGGGAACACTACTGGGTATTTACCAACGTCACTATAAATATAGGAGCAGTCTCTCTCTTATAGTGTGTAAATGACTATTCATTAAATCATGGAATAAAAATTGAGAGCCTATCTCTCCTCCTACTTCCTAGAGAGAGAAGTTGTTGATCCAAGAGTTCGGATCAAGTTCTTCCTTAAGCATCGAAGAGATCTCGATGCGCTGATTGTCGGGACGTCAAAAGCTTCATCAGATCACCGCGCTAGCACCCAGAATTCGATGATCGACATTCCAGAGGATTTTTGGAGAACGTGTGGATGATCTAGAGGGATCCTTCTTTGGATAATTCAAGCAATGATCGCCATCGACTAGCTGCAGTTGACCGCGACTTCGGATTAGAAACGGGTACATTTTCGTTTTAGTTTTGTGATCATAATAATTTCTGTGAGATCCTCAGACCTCTTCGAGGCTCAGATCATCAAGGATGACAAGTTCTATCATCCCATTGACGAAACATTTTAAAATCACTGGCCCACTGGCTTCCGCTGTGGGCCCCGGAACCTCAGAGTGGTATTAGAGCGATCATGTAAATTTTCTAATCCAAATAAAATTAATTTGAATAAAATTACTTAGAGGGTTCAAAGATGGTCCCAATTTCTCAAATCGCGCGGTGATCCGATGCCAAATGACCAAGTTATGGTCAGTTTAAATTTTCAGATTGGATATAATTCACGGTTTGATCTCAGGTATTTAATTTTTCCATCCGGAGGAACTAATAAAGTTTATTTTGAATTGATTTAGTTCATCCCAGAAAAAAATTATGTGCAAATTATAATTTTATTTTATGATATCCATAATAATTTTATTATTATTATCATAATAATTATTTTATTATTATAATAGTGTAATAATTATAAAATAATATTTTATGATAATAATTTTATAATTATTTATTTTAAAGGATAATTGAATTGACGTTAGAAAAAATTGTTTTTTGGAAGAAGACTTCAAGAGAAGTCTTTATTTAAATAAAAAAAGGGAGGTGGGATGGAAAATAAAAATACAAAAATTGAGAAATTAAAAGGGGGGGGGGGGGGGGCAGGTCATGAAAGAAAAAAGGGTTTTGCAGGGGTCCGTATACCCCTTCTTCTCCTTCTACGTGGTGCATGAGCACCCCGTAGCAAGTAGCTGGTGGCCGCACCCCGTGCTCAGCAGGCCGCCGCTGGCTCTTCTTCCCATGCTCAGCCAGAGACCTCCCAGCCAACGCCGCATAGGCGGGCTGGCTGCCACCGGATCCCCTCCCCAGTACGACACACAATAGGTGCCCCAACGCCTGCTTCTGTACCACCCCGTTGCACACTGGATCGCGAACAACCTCGTCGCCTAGACCTCCTCGCAGTGGTAGCGCCGCGCCCCTGCCTCAACTAGCCTGGCCTGCCTCGTCTCTGCTGCCGCCTCCCTTGCAGGCTGCTCTCGGTGTCCGCTTCCCATAGCTCCCCTCACTGGACCACCTTTCAACAGCCCCTACTGAGGTCAGATTCTCACCACATCCCCCACCACTAGATTGGCTGGATCTCGGCCTTGCTCCAGGCGCACCTCCCGACCAGAATGAGAGCTCCCCCAGCAGAGGCGGACTCCCGGTGTAGCGCCACAACACCCCTCTAAGTAGCAACCATGACCAGCAATCGCACCTCCATGAAGGCAGCACTACATGCAGGCCTGGTACGCCTTTTGCCTCCCGCACTCGGCCTTCCCCTACCGTTGTGCGACTAACCGACCAGTAGGAGGCCCGAACCCTACTTCCTTCCCAGGCTTTGATTGATGCAACCCGCAGTAGCGTGCCACCCCTTAGGTTAGACCCCTTTGATGGCACCACTTCCTAGCCACCCACATCCTGCCGCCCCTTGAGCTAGGCCACGACACACCCAACATGCCACCCAGCTGCTCCCCTCATTGATGCGCCACCTCGGGTTGCCCTCCGCACTAGCATCCGGCCTCCCGCAACAGCTTGACATGGCTACCACACTCCTTTGTTTCCATTGGACAACACCTAGGAGGTATCCTTTTATCATAAAGTATTTTCGTAGAGTAATTTTTAGACTTGAAGCAGTCCGGGCGGACCTGCCCAACCTGAAACGGGTTTGGGCAGTTCGGTCCGGCCCAGTTGGGCCCTGCGCGGCCTCGTAGGGTCCTGCAAGGGTTTGGCCTAACCCACACAGGCCCTGCTATGACTTTTCAAAGACCATCCAATTAAAATTAATCAAAATTAATTAAAATTAATTTTGGTTAGTTATATTAATACCCAGAGAAAATCAATTCACCTTATTTATTAAATTGAATTAAGTTAATTTAATTTAATTTTCGCATTAAAATTAAATTAATTAAAGGACTGATAATTTTTTAAATTATTTGAATTTATTAATTCATTTAATTTTATTAAATTAACCCATGTACTTATTTAATACATATTAATTTTATCGTGCTTAATTTTACCCATCTGCTGGTCTTGAGCATCGACCCATGTATGTTGCATTTTATTTAATTAATTATTTAAATTGCATCTGATGATTGTAATTAATTAAATAGATGGTCTACGCATCATCTTTCGGTTAAAATTTATAAGGTCCGCCGCGCCCAATTTACCTCATGTACATTTATACCCAAGTCCCCCTCGCCTGCGTGCGAGTATCTTTGTACTTCGGATGAAGACTGCGAGCGACATGGACTTCGGCAAGACGAGGAGGTGCACGACGGTACAAGACAACACATGGATTCCACAAAGACTAAGCGGTACTCCAAGACATGACATCGACCCTGGAAAGATGTGGTGATACTCCAGAATAACAACAGACATACATGACAGGGAAAACTGCATCAAGAGTCAAGCATTTGACTTCGGTACGAAGCCCTTAGGTCATTTATATGCTCAATACCAGTCGAGTAGTCATTTTCCTTTATTCGTTTATTTATTATTTTATTCATTTCGGAACAACGGGAAAATAAATAGAATAATAGATAATAAAATACATAATGAAGCGGTGTATTTTTTTCTATTAAAGTTACGTTTTGAGAATGACAATATAGATGGACATGTTTAATAGAAATGGATCACAATTTTAGAGAGAGAAAAACCCATAAAACCATCAAAGAAAATTTTAAGTCACAAACATCCTTTCATCATTCATGTTTGAACAAAACCGGGTGTTCGAGTTGCCGGTCATTCCTTAACAGAGGGTGCCTCTTACTACCCGGGAGTTCTTATTCATGTGGTGGGTCGAATTAACTAAAATTTATACAAATAAATAGCCATAGCTAGCTTGTTGTAATTTTAGAGGCAAGCTTTGAGTAAATCAGTAAATGATTTTTGAAGCTGGGACTTCACTCAACAGGTCAAGGAACTGTGAGTTAATATGGTTGGCCAGCCAAAGTCCTACCTTAGACCCTCCTAGTAGTGGCATAGCCATAGCTTGTATAATTTGAGGGAGGTTCAGGGGTCCTTATCACTAGAATACTCATGTTTATTCTGATTCTAGTATATAGGGTTCTTAGAATTCGAAAAATTAGTGGGAGACATTCAATGATTAAATAATCAGTAATGTCACATTAGTTGATCACATAAAAGTACAATCTGTTAAACTATATTTGTAGATAATGGAAAGAAATAGCACAATAAAACTTTGATAAATTTTCGACAAAGGTAATGTCTAAACTAATCACAAATTTCAAAAGAGTAGTATAGCCGCTCGCACACATTACTACTATAATAAAAATTCAAAGGTTCTCGTGTCCCAACCTGTAAAGCCACCTCAGAAAGTGAGGGTGTAGAACTTCTTACAGGAGACTCATGAATCAAGAATATGATGGTTATTTCATAATTATATCACCAATGTTTGATGTTAGTTGAGGTCTCTATATCAAGAAATGGATGATGTTACATGTAGTCTCATCTCTAAGAAGTTTCCAAGGAGAAAGTGAAGCAAGATTTGAATGTGATGACTGCACTCAGATTGTGTAAAGTGAAAGACAGTTCACAACCTTTCATGTCATACCATTTTTATAACTTTTACACCCAATTACTCTAGTTTTGTTTAAAGGTACAAACGAACGGTATAGAGTAAGTGATTCATTACCTTTAAGGAAACATTATCCAAGTAATAATAATATTAGAGATAACACAATATTTTATTCTTATGGCGAATAAATCGAATGACAAGGTGAAAAGGACTATGGAAAGTTGCGCCAAAGGATCCTTTGTCATGTAATTCAATGAAAAGTGTTTATTTATTTAACAGGAGATAATTTTCATCACCTAATGAAATGAATTCACTAATGTTTAAAAAACTGAAATACAAGAAGAAAGTACCTGCTTCTCGTTCAGTTTATATTCATCAAATATGTTAATGTTTCTAACATAATTCTTGGGCATTAAATTTAGTATGCCAATAACATATGTGTATTTAAATACACTAACTAAGCAAGTATACAAACATTACAATAAATAAAGTGTATTCTCTAAGCAGCTGAGAAAGGGTGATTCCTAAGTCAGCGGTGAGAAACACATAACTTCAAAATTGCCAAGTAATTGACTCAAACTGAACAAGTTATTGTATATAACAAAAAACATTTATCTCATGTGCCCATTTGGACCTGATGATACATTATTCCATTTTTGGGAATGAATGTTGTTTCTGGTAACATACTCAATAAATAGTTTACTACTACTTGAATCAATGGCAATACATGATGAATATAAAATGTAAGACCTACCCAATTGTGGCAATATGATTATTTATCAGGTAAAACTAGAAGTGGACGTCAAATATATACCCAATATGGCATTTAGTCTCGACACAGATAAACACCTTTGGTATTATTGACATCCTTAGTTTGGACAAAGAAACCTTTAAAAATAAAGGTATGCCACAAATCATTCTGAGGTTAGTTCAACAAGACAGTGTGAACTATTACAAATAAAGAAAGACGTAAATAGACTTCATAAGTTTTCATTAAGTCATTATGGAATGTAACAGAGACGTATAAGTTTGGTGGGAAGATATGAGTTGCTTCGGATCGGCATGCCAAAGAATATCTTGACCAAACTATCCTCAATCATTATAATGTAGTGTGGAGTAATTCCTAAACATGTGTTACCTTATCTACAACACCGTATTGATGTTCATTAGAAGGATCGATGACAATTCTTAATGTAGTGTGGATCAATTCATAAATGAAAATTTTATACATCAAAGTTATGATGTACGTTGTATCAATGATACAACCTGCAGTATCCTCCATTATATTTCAGGATGTGCTTTGTGAATAACATCTTAAACCCATAACCAATATGCCAACTAAAATGAAAAATGGATATCATACGAGTTATAATATGATGGAAAATGCATTATGTCATAGGACATGTTTAGATGCAAATCGTTTGATAGGATTTAAGCAAACATGCATCAAGTTAAACACATTGTGCATCTAAGGTAATTATCCTAACAGTTGCTTAAGATATCACATAAATCCCCAAGATAGAAAATATGTAGTCAAGTATTAGAATAAATTTCTATACAAGGGTGAACATCACTATTATAGATAATGGGAGCTGAATTGACTTGGACTTAGTCAATGCTCGAGATGCGCAAATGGTTGGCATAGGGAACAAGTTCCACAAGTACATGTGGAATATGCATGTTCCATTGACACATACTATGTAGGAAGAATGAAACCATGGTGATGGTTTTATATTCACCATGGTCGATGATATATTATTCATTGAGAATAATAAATCCTACAAGAAAGTTGTTTAAGGCAACGAGCTATGATTGACAAGATCAACTAAAATTCAATAATGGATTCCATGTATCAAATTCAAAGGGGCTTATAAATTGAACAGTACGATGGTTATTCAAATGGTATGATACATAGATGGTACATGTATGGTACCAATAAGGCTCGATTGGTTATACGAAGTCATTACGCCTAAATCTATTAGAATTTTACTTGTCTTCTAAGATCATTCAAAAGGTCATTGGATGTAAAGATCAACTTTCATGCAAGGAGTATAAACGCCACGACCAGAAAGAGATGATAACAGAATATGACTCCAATAAAGGTTGAAAGTTTCTGAAATCCAGTTCTAGATTAAAGTAAGCAACAAGATCTTAGATCATTCATTATAAATCAATCATTGCATTGTGTCTACCAAAGGATAGTGGGAAAGCCAATGTTTTCCAAGTAAAATATGTTCGATAAAATATGGAAAACAATTCTTGGTATTACTATTAGAGTAGACAAAAATAAATGAAATTCTCCAAAGATTGACTTAAATTAGAAACCTAAGTTCAAGGGAACATGATCTAATGAGGTAGATCTATAGGTTTCTTGGTCCTAGTCAATCTCGTACATATAGTGACATTGTATTGAAAAATGAAAGTTGTAATGATTTGAGTTCATAATTGTTGCCAATGTCACATGGCTTAATCTCTTCCGGTTTATATGTTCAGAGCATGGGTAGAGATTAATGTTATGAATTGATACCATATGCTTTAGCAATGGATCAATCGCATATGCCATAATATGTGCAATAATTGATACTTCCAGGATATAATTTATTATAGGTAGATATCAATTATATCCAGAAGCACTGGAAGTAATACAGTCAGAACTATCATATTGTACTCTAGAAAGTACAAATGATATGTATCGGGAATATGGATAGGAAGGTATTCTAGTTTTTTGTGGGACGAAAACTAGTAATCCTTAGATCAATTTCATCTAGTATCATGGTTAGGAAAAAGAGATGAGTGAGTCAAGCTCATAAAAGATTGTGGTATCCATACCTACAAATACTGAGTATATTGTAGCTTATAAGGATGCTAAGAAGCAGTTATATATCGCAATGATATGTTCTAGTTCTTGGATTTGCACCTAGTAAGAAAAGTATTATCGTAATGAGAATTATGATATTTGTACTAGACAAGTTGTCAAGTTATGAAAATGAACAAATGTAATGTACTCGAGGATACCCTATCTTGAGAAGTTTTACTCAAGGAGATGAGGTCGCATATAGGTGATATTCCATGCAGCGAAAACGTGGTAGGCCCAGTAGTTAAATCCATTACCCAGTAGAAGCATTATATTTATCATGTGAGTAGCTAATAAGTTTAGTTAGAAAGTTGGATCTACTGCAAGTGGGAGTTTTGAAATTGTGGGTCCCCAAGACCCAACTATGCAGTACTTTTTGATTACCATATCATGTTTACAATTATCTATTCATGTTGTTATCATGACATTATAGTGAATTCATTTATGCATCCACTATAATAATGGTAATTTCCAAAGGATAATTGTCATGTTAAGAGGTTATAGTAGATCACAGGCTTTAATGTGAAACTCGAGATACAATGACATTGATCTTAAATATATATTTTATAGTCTAGATACATCTTACTGACTGAACATAATTGATGTATGACTATTAGGTGTTGGGGGATCATAAGCATTGAGACTTCTTCTCATTAAGTTCACACTTGGTGATCTCTAGTAGTGAGATAATGAGGAAAGACCCATCAATAGGAACACCTCAAGTTTTGGGTGTCATTGGTTGTTCCTTTCTATGAACCTGTGTATTTATCTCCTGACTTGAGACCATTACCAATGTATCTCATTTGATTATGTACTTTGATGCAAGACAAAAACCATGGTAGTGATGTTGTGGAAAGGTAGTTTGTGTTGGGTGTGTCGTTGGTGGTATGAAGTTGGCTGAATGGTCAATAACGGATTTGTCGATTCCAAGTTCAGAAAGTTGTATATCTTAGGCTTGGTGGATCCAGATGGTGCCACCTTCATAAGTATTTGGCTAAAGTTGTAGAAAGAAAAATCCATCCAGATAAATCAACTAATAATAAAACAAGATAAGGACGATGACACAAGAGTGCGTCCTACTTTATGAGATATTTAATGACAATGTGATTATAGTACACAGTTAGTGTTTGTAGGATGGTAGTTGTTACTATGACTATCCTTATCTCTTTAGGGCCCATTATAGGTTTCTAGACTCCTCTCTTGGTCTGTGGATTTTATTCATTGAAATTGAGGTAAGGGCTTAAAGGGTCACACACAATACCATATTCAATAATTCACCATATTTTGTTGAATATGTATATGGACATAGTGGGCCCCGCCATGGGGTCCGAGCGTTTTCCAAGTTGTCGATCATCAAAATAATTAAATATATTTATTAATATTCAAGTTAAAAATATTTGATATTGAATTTATTTAATGTATTTACAGGTTAAGTAAATACAAGATAATATTATTCAAATGAATATTATTTTATTATCCATGGTTCGTTTAATATTAAGAGGGATAACGAGTCGAGTTAAATGACTCTGATTTTATCACGTAATATTATATATATATATTACAGGTATGTGATAAAATAATAAATAATATTTATGTGGTTTATTCCATAAAAATTATTTATTTAGTGAACGTTGAAAAAATAGGGGTCGGGGAACCCTTCCGGGTATTTATCAACTTCACTATAAATATAAGAGGAGGATCTCTCTTATATTGTGAAAATCAATATTCATTCATTCATGGAATGAAAATTGAGAGCCTCTCTCTCCTACTGCTTCCTATAGAGAGAAGTTGTTTATCCAAGAGTTCAGATCAAGTTCTACATTTAGCCTCGAAGAGATCTCGATGCGGTAATTGTCGGGATGTCGAAAGCTTTGTCAGATCACCGCACTAGCACTCGGAATTTGATGATCGACTTTCCAGCGGATTTTTGGAGAGTGTATTGATGATCTAGATGGATCTTTATTTGGATCCTTCAACCTACAACCACCATTGACTAGTTTCAGTCGACCATGACTTCAGATTAGAGACATGTACGTTTTCATTTTAGTTTTGTGCCCTTAATAATTTACACGAGATCCTCAGACCTCTTCGGGGGTCAGATCATTGGTGACGAAAAGTTTCATCGTCCCTCCAGTGAAATTTTTTAAAATCTTCGGCCCACTAGCTTCCACTGCCAGCCCCGGAACCTTACAGTCACGAGCCTCCCTAGCTCACATAAGTGTAATATTCTAGGGATATTTCATGTATATTAGGTTTTATGGATGATAACCTCCGATAATTCCAATAGAAATTGATATTCCCACACTGAAACATTATTTTTGCATTACAGAAGGCATGTATTTACTAGAATCAAAAAAGTTCAAGGATCCTGGGGATTTTTCATAGTATAAAGGATAATTTTATAGAAACTAATGGTTTCACTAAAATGGTAGATGATGATTATATTTTTATTCTTCCATTTGATATATTTCCTTATTGTGGAGAATTATCTACATCACAATACTATAATTTTTAATAGATTTAGAAGTTTCTACATAATATAAGATAAAAATTCCCATCATGGAACTAATGACTGCACCGTTGAGGTATCCACTAAACATTTGTGTCTATGAGTGAAGAAATGAAAATATTTCTTCAGATTCCCTAAATATCATAAAATAAAAGTTATTTTTTTGGTTTTTTATAAATGGAGGTTAACTGCACGAGATGAAATTTTTTATGATTATGTGGAATGAAGTATTAAAATGGTAGAGGAAATGATCATGGATGAAAATTTGACATTCTATATTTTATAAAAATACTTATATTTTGATGTAGAAAATCATTGGTAGATATATCTTTCACAATATAAAAATATTAATATATTTATATCCAAAGATACATGGATATACACTCGGGAAATTACATCCTTCATATATATAAATCTTCTAGGAATTTATAACCTAAGATTCACTGAGAATTTAAGAGACATTTATGACTATTAAAATTGATGTTAAAACATAAGAGCTAATGGTTATATAAGAAGTGAATATTTTTATATATGAGATATATCATGAAATAAAAAATTATACTCTGAACCATTTGAATCATTAGTATATAAATGAGAGACTTTACTTTTCAATGATATACATTAATTATTGAAGAATAATATTTGTTGCACTATAACAATGTGAAGTTCATGGATGAGTTTGAGCATCCAAAAAAGCGAATCTATTATAGTAAAATTTTGGAAAGGGGTTTTTGAATTATTTAGAAAATAAAAATAATTACATAACATAATGATATTATCAATGCATAAGGAGTCTCCATGACTTCCCATAGAAATAAGATGCTCAAGGTGAGATAATCCTTGAAGGGGAGAATATTAAAGATTTGCATTTTTAGATGAATAATAAGTCTTTGTTCATGTGAGGGATTTTAAATTATTGACTATGTATATGGAATCAATTATATATCCTTACAATGGTTTAGAAGGTTTTTTTGGGAATATGAATTTAAATGTTGTTCTAAAGGTATTACTGAAAAAAGAGGTGATGCATCAAGTTATTTTCATAGGCATGAAGGTGTATCCCAACATGACTTCAACAGATAATCTATTCATACCTAAAGATGAAAACAATTCAAGTGATATTGTATAATGAACCAAAATTTCCTTAAATTATGTGTAGATCCTTCATGAAGTAGTGAGAAAGGGAAGAGGATGAAGGTAATTCTCTCCACTGACAGTGACACAAGTAAGGAACATTCAACGGGGGATCCATTGGGAAGTAGAGAATGATCCATAATCATGTTAGGTAATGATAAAAGGAATTTTAGTGATGTAATCCAAACCTATGAAAGAAGTGAGCTTCATAGTGATTTTGGTGCATGATACAAAACTGATGCCTACTCCTTAGATGTATCCCAATGAGGTTGAATAATGTAATTACTCATGTTTTCATCTACATTATGAATTTATGAAAAAAAAGATCAAGAAACCTAAATAATATATGGTTCAATATCAAAACAAGTCACCCTCAATGATGAGAGGTCAAATCCTTGAGGAGAAAATATTATTTTAAAGGTGTAAGAATATTAATTGTCATTAATAATGTGTACCATGATTCACCCCAGGAGAGTCTAAAATTAAACACCTTGTTTATTTACAACATATGGTACCAAAGGTATAGGTTCATTTGGGATTTGTTATTTTGTTTCATTGATATGAAGTCATGTTGAAGATTTCATAAAAAATCATAGATCCTTTTTTGTTGGTAAAAATTTACCATTAATAGAAAAGAATTTCATCATGTTCATGGATGATAATTTGTGACTTTCTCAAGAATTGATAGAAAATTGAATTGTTCTATTGAGAATAATTGGATTTATCTTTAATTATATCATATAAAAATTTCAATTGAAAATACTATTAATGATGTGTTAAATGAGGCTATAAGGAAATAAATTCATAGAAAGATAAATCTCAAAAATTTCTCCAAATATATGTGGATACATTTTGAATAATTTTTTAAAGAATAAAGTCCAAGTGATAGTTTCATTATAACAAAAGGAAAAAAGAAGGAAAAAAAAGATGAATTAATCAATGAATTTTTATTCAAAAACTGTGGTTAAATTGGAAAAAAATTTTATTTCACATTCTGACACACATGTGGGGAAAGGATGTGAAATTTTAGAAAATATAGTGAAGAAAAAATGGATATGTGATTTTGGGGATGAAGATGAAACAACATCAAGTTTATATTATAATGAATTATAATGATATAGAAAATAATACCAATGGAATATCATGAATGGAGTGTAACTTTAAAATAATGATGAAATATCCATGGAAAAAGTGGTTAAAGGATGAATTAGGGGGATTTAATTTAATAATAATGATTAATGATAAAAAGGTTATTATTCAAAATAAATCCCAAGAGATCATGATGAAAATGGGCACAAAGAATGCGTTTAAGGTCAGAACAATACCATAAAAGAACCAACTTGATGAAATGATAAAAACAGGTATGGTGATAATTAAAATATGAATCATATGGATTCTTAGTTCAATGGTAAATATATAAAAAGTAGACAACTTTTGTAGAAGATGAAAATACATCTAAAATAATCCATAGAGGAATAATGTTTTAAATTTGAAATCTGGAAGAATGTAGTTATTCCATTCAAAATCTAGATGTGTTCTTCCAAACAAAAAGGAGGGACTAAATTGATTTTATCATGGATGACTTGATAGCATCATGTCTATATTCTTCAAAGACAACAAGCCTAAGGATGTGGGAAGATCCCAAAAAGTACGAACACCTCAATCAAGGAGAGACCAAATAAGGTATGGTTCTTATTGTAATGTATTTGTTTGTTCTATCCTCAGACATATTTAAAGTTTTTGAAATTGGACTAATTCATGGAAGGATAAGGAATCCATATGGAGATACTCCACTCATATGAATATGATATTTCTAATCCTAGGGTAATGCCTTTTAGGCTAGAAAATTTGTTATTTTTATGAAAATAAAGATGATCATCAACAAAGGGTGTATAAAGAACTAAAATCCATATATTCACCATAACTCTCTTAGAGGGAAAAAAGAAAAATCTATAAGAAAAAATAATACTTTCGTATAGCTGTAAAGATGGTAGAAGAGAATATGACGTTGAATCAACTAATAAAGATGTATTCCATGATGGAATCTTTTGATATCAATGAAGAGGTTTTCAAAAGTTGTCCTATATAGACCAATATGATAAAAAAAATTCGATTATTTGATGGTAAAAATGTCATAAGTGTGATATACTAGTTAAGGAACACAAGAAACTATTTGATCAAGTGTTATAAATTCCACAATTGTGAAAGAGCCCAAGATAAGGAAGGATAATAATTTTTAAAACACTAAAAAGAAGTTTCTATGTTTTATAATACAAGGATGACTCTTTGGAAAGATGTTTAGTTGTCTAGATATAAATGACAATGGTGAACATGAAGATATGATTTCAATCATTTCCCAAAATTCAATAAAACGAAAAGGAAATATGGATGGTGATGGATTGATTCATCATGGATAGCCTTATTCTTCATCGTGAGGAACATTAAGTGACCCATCTCCCCATATGCCTTACTGTCTCTATCTATTTATAGAGATGTGTGGAATAAAGGAGGAGATATAATCCATGGATTGATTTTTATTGAAAAGATCATGAATGATTTTTCTTCAAATGAACATGGAGGATGGATCATAATTTAAATATGGTCAAGCATAAATAAACATGAACATGTTTATATTAGTTTTTTTTCAAATATTATTTGATATTTACTTAAAAAAATTAGTGTGAGGACTAAATATTTATTCTTATGGGGAATTTATCTATAGATAATACCTGAATAAAAGGCCTTGTTGGTACTCAATAAACTAGTTATCACGTAGTAGGTTTAAATTAGGACTCAAAGAGAAAGAATATAATTGTGAAAAATCAATATAAACTTTATATTAATATATTTTATTCTAACAAGTGGTTTTGTGTTTTTTACCATCTTATGCTTATTGGTTACCCAAAAGCTTCTAAATTGGAATCAGTTGTCCAATATGTGTTACCCCCATTTTTACAATGACAAAAGAAATCAAAAAATGGTTTCAATATACAAATGTCATGGGAGTTATGATGAATATTTTAGGATATTAATACTTTAAACAAATGAATCCTATGATGAGATAAAATGCATGAAGTTTAAATGATTTCATTTGTTCAACTTGAACCCCACTTGAAACATCTTTTAAAAAAATTCATTTTGTATCAATTTGAACACTATATGGTATGTTTATCACAACCAAATACATTAATTTTAGGTATTAAGAGTCTTTTTATGTAATGTAAATCATAGGTTTTGTTTTTTTAAAGATGAAAATCTAAAATTATTTGGTGTGTCTCATGATATTCATGAGTGACATGGATAATCTTGTTTTTTCTACAATATATTTTTTTCCTACATCGATCACAATCATATTTGTCTTAATGAATTTATTGAAATCACAAGTGAAATTTTGTAAATTCCTTATGTGAATATATTAAGAAAATATAGTAGGAAATGATTTTGGATTGTAAAAAATATGGATTTAAAGTATTTTTTTCTATTCAACACGTGGTTGATACCAAAGTATGAAGTTGATTCGAAATTGGTGGAGATGAAATCTCCAAGGGGGAGTTATATTTCCTGGAATATTTTCCTGCATTAAGGTGAAGATGATAAAATGATGGTATTCTATCCAAAAAGGAGGAGGAGGAAAAAAGTTCTTCCCTATTTTTGAGTAAGGGGAGAAAAAGAAAGTTGGGTATTGACACAAGTGGGTAGATTTATTTAATAAATAAATATTTTCTTATTCAAAAGGCTAGGGGTTAAAATTACCTTTACCAACCCCATGTATTTTACTGAAAATAATGGGGAGAAGTGAAAATTGATGTTAAATTAGTTTCAAGTAGCTAATTTGAATATTATACTTGCTGATATTTTCAACTAAATAAATGGGAGAGATTATTGAACCCCAAATTAGGTTTAGATGGGATTTTTCGACAAGTTTATTTTTGGAAAATATGCATTGTATTGAAAAGATAAAATATTGGATTTTCTTCGTACATATAAAGGTTGTTATAGATTAATTAAATCCATAATATTGATTATAAATTTGTTCATGAATTTTTCATTATTGTAGAAGTTTGTGAGATTTAATTTTAAGTCAATTTAATTGAATTTGGTAACTATATTTGTTGGTGGATCCCTATGTAACAATAATGAAATAATTTAACAATGGAGTCATTTCCAATGTATAATGGAGAATATTTAAGGATAATTTTCATAATGGTATCTTTACTATCTATAATGGTAACTAGGTCCATGCATAAAGGTAACTGAAGTTGAATTTAGAGTTGTGTAATGGTATCCAACTCATTTGTAAAGGTAACTAGGTTTAGAGACACACGCATAACATACAAGGATGTTACATCATTTTATATGAATATTTAGCACATTAAAAAAATACATGCCTAAGGACTATAATAGATTAGTGTCTTTGGAAATATAGTAACATAATCATCTAACTTGGTTAAATATATTCGACATCTCCCATAATAATCTTCCCTTTTAAAACTTATACTTAAATCATTTATTCATAATATGGGCAAAGGAAACATAAGATAGGTGTGAGATCAGATTCGAGGCAAGGGTAAAAAAGGTATATATATATTTATAACATAAACAAAAGGGATTGAGAACATGGAAATAAAATAAGAAGACCATACCCTACATATCAAAGATCATAATCATGATTCATTGCATAAATTTTTTAAGTTCATTAGACAAGAATAAAATAGGAATAAAGAAAATAATCTGTGAGGAAATAATAGAGGAATAAGACATGGAATTGTGGCATACACACAATAATTGAAAGTCCTATGTCAAGTCTACCAACCAAGACCTTCATAACATGTTGAACTTGGTTTAATAACTCCTGTACCAACATAGGGATCAGGATGACCTCCCACGTACCCTGTTATTTTAGGATTGGGATGCCCTCCCATGTACCCTATTATTTTAGGCTTGGGATTCCCTCGCTCATTCCATTTTATTTCAGGCATGTGATTCCCTTCTGTGTACCCTATTTTTTCAGTCTTGGGATTCCCTCACATGCACCATCTTGTTTGGGGATTGGGATGCCCTCTCGTGTATCCTCTTGTTTTAGGACTGGGATTCCCTCTTATATAACCACTTGTTCTGGGATTGGGATTCCCTCATTTGTACCATCGATTTTTTGTATTTGGATTCCATATTTTTTAGGAGTGGGATGCCCTTTCATCTACCCTTTTATCTCAAAAACCATTTATCATCACCCAATTTATTGGAATGAGATATAGGTCCCACCCATCACATTATGAAATCATACATGCATGCTCCACAAGATAACAGAACATTTATCAAATCATGACCCATGAAATAAATTGGGTATCATTAAAATCTTTTCACATCATAACCTATGGAAAGGGATATGTTTCATAATTATTTCATCAAAGCATAACCCATGAAACGAATAAGGTCTCAAAAGCATATAACATGTGGAAGAAAAATGGGTATAATAAACATCATTCTATCAAACCATAAACCATTGAAGAATGAATATGAAGGGTATTCTTAGATAATATCCCCAAAATATCATAAACTATAAAAAATTATGCAATCTTAGATGGAGAAGGATTTTAAAAAATCACACCGAAATTTTATAAGGAAAAAATTCTTTATTTGAAAATACATTTCATATAACAATTTCAAAATTTTATTTTCTTTTAAAGAAATATTTACAATTTCATTTTAAAAATTTCATTAGGGAAATATCTTTTTCACATTGAAATATTATTTTCAAAACATAATTCATTTTGAAAACCAATTTATTTTAAAATAGATTCAAAAACTCAAAATGGAATATTAAAATCATTTTGAAAGACATTTGCATTGAAAATTATTTAAAAATATTAAAAAGGACTGAAATTATTTTTAAAATCCCAATCTAGAAAATTTCTTTGAAAAAATTAAAATAAATATTTATATAAATGATATCCTTTTTCATTGAGAATAAAATTTTGAAGAATATAACATAATCTTTAAAAATCAATTAAAATACTTTTTGAACAATTTTTTTTGAAATAAATTTTATTTGAAAACCACTTATAAATAAACATATTTCCAGAATATTTTGATAAAGGTTTCCTTAAAAATAACATTCTATACATACAAATTATATTTCAATCGAATGAAAATCATGATGGTGTGGAAGTCTGTACATGTCGATCATTATTTTTGCACCATAAATAGTTTTGAAAAGTTCATTGATTAAAAAATTGTAATAAGATTCCATTTACATAATTTTTTAAAATTTAAAACATGATCTAATGAGGTAGATCTATAGGTTTCTTGGTCCTAGTCAATCTCGTACATATAGTGACATTGTATTGAAAAATGAAAGTTGTAATGATTCGAGTTCAGAATTGTTGCCAATGTCACATGGCTTAATCTCTCCCAGTTTATATGTTCAGAGCATGGGTAGAGATTAATGTTGTGAATTGATACCATATGCTTTAGCAATGGATCAATCGCATATGCCATAATATGTTCAATAATTGATACTTACAGGATATAATTTATTATAGGTAGATATCAATTATATCCAGTAGCACTGCAAGTAATACAGTCAGAACTATAATCTTGTACTTCAGAAAGTACAAATGATATGTACCGGGAATATGGATAGGAAGGTATTCTAGTTATTTGTGGGATGAAAACTAGTAATCCTTAGATCAATTTCATCTAGTATCATGGTTAGGAAAAAGAGATGAGCGAGTCAAAATCATAAAAGATTCTGGTATCCATACGTACAAATACTGAGTACATTGTAGCTTATAAGGATGCTAAGAAGCAGTTATATATCGCAATGATTTGTTCAAGTTCTTGGATTCGCACCAAGTAAGAAAAGTATTATCGTAATGAGAATTATGTCATTTGTACTAGACAAGTTGTCAAGTTATGAAAATGAAAAAAATTAATATACTTGAGGATACCCTATCTTGAGAAGGTTTACTCAAGGAGATGAGGTCGCATATAGCAGATATGCCATGCAGCAAAAACGTGGTAGGCCCAGTAGTTAAATTCATTACTTAGTAGAAGCATTATATTTATCATGTGAGTAGCTAATAAGTTTAGTTAGAAAGTTGGATCTAGTGCAAGTGGGAGTTTTGAAATTGTGGGTGCCCTAGACCTAACTATGTAGTACTTTTTGATTACCATATCATGTTTACAGTTAGCTATGCATGATGTTATCATGACATTATAGTGAATACATTTATGCATCCACTATAATAATGGTAATTTCCAAAGGATAATTGTCATGTTAAGAGGTTATAGTAGATCACAGGATATAATGTGATCCTTGAGATACAATGACATTGATCTTAAATATATGTTATATAGTCTAGATACATCTTACTGACTGAACACAATAGATGTATGACTATTAGGTGTTGGGGGCTCATAAGCATTGAGACTTCTTCTCATTAAGTTCACACTTGGTGATCTCTAGTAGTGAGATAATGAGGAAAGACCCGTCAATAGGAACACCACATGTTTTGGGTGTCATTGGTTGTTCCTTTCTATGAACATGTGTATTTATCTCATAACTTGAGACCATTACCAATGTATCTCATTTGATTACGTACTTTGATGCAAGACGAAAACCATGGCAGTGATGTCATGGCAAGGTAGTTTGTGTTGGGTGTGTCATTGGTGGTATGAAGTTGGCTGAATGGTCAATAAAGGATTTGTCGATTCCAAGTTCAGAATGTTGTATATCTCAGGCTAGGTGGATCCAGATGGTGTCACCTTCATAAGTCTTTGGCCAAAGCTGTAGAAAGGAAAATCCATCCAGATAAATCAACTAATAATAAAACAAGATAAGGACGATGACACAAGAGTGCGTCCGGCTTTTTGAGATATTTAATGACAAAGTGATTATAGTACACAGTTAGTGTTTGTAGGATTGTAGTTGTTACTATGACTATCCTTATCTCTTTAGGGCCCATGATCGGTTTCTAGATTCCGCTCTTGGTCTGTGGATTTTATTCATTGAAATTGAGGTAAGGGCTTAAAGGGTCACACACAATAGCATATTCAATAATTCACCATATTTAGTTGAATATGTATATGGACATAGTGGGCCCCGCCATGGGGTCTGAGTGTTTTCCAAGTTGTCGATCATCAAAAGAATTAAATATATTCATTAATATTCAAGTTACGAATATTTGATATTGAATTTATTTAATGTATTTACAGGTTAAGTAAATACAAGATAATATTATTTAAATGAATATTATTTTATTATCCAAGGTTCGTTTAATATTAAGCGGGATAGCGAGTCAAGTTAAATGACTCTGATTTTATCATGTAATATATTATATATATATTACAATTATGTGCTAAAATAATAAATAATATTTATGTGGTTTATTCCATCAAAATTATTTATTTAGTGAACGTTGAAAAAACAGGGTTCGGCGAACCCTACCGGGTATTTATCAACTTCACTATAAATATAGGAGGAGGATCTCTCTTATATTGTGAAAATCAATATTCATTCATTCATGGAATGAAAATTGAGAGCCTCTCTCTCCTAGAACTTTTTAGAGAGAGAAGTTGTTTATCCAAGTGTTCAGATCATGTTCTACCTTTAGCATCGAAGAGATCTCGATGCGGTGATTTTCGAGATGTCGAAAGCTTTGTCAGATCACCGCACTAGCACCAGGAATTTGACGATCGACCTTCCAGCGGATTTTTGGAGAGTGTATTGATGATATAGATGGATCTTTATTTGGATCCTTCAACATACAACCACCAATGACTAGTTTCAGTCGACCACTACTTTAGATTAGAGACATGTACGTTTTCATTTTAGTTTTGTGCCCTTAATAATTTACACGAGATCCTCAGACCTCTTCGGGGGTCAGATCATTGGTGACGAAAAGGTCCATCGTCCCTCCAGTGAAATTTTTTAAAATCTTCGGCCCACTAGCTTCCACTGCCAGCCCCGAAACCTTACAGTCACGAGCCTCCCTAGCTCACATAAGTATAATATTCTTGGGATATTTCATGTATATTAGGTTTTATGGATGATAACCTCCTAAAATTCCAATAGAAATTGATATTCCCACACTAAAAAATTATTTTTGCATTATGGAAGGAATGTATTTACTAGAATCAAAAAAATTCAGGGATCCTGGGGATTTTTCATAGTATAAAGGATAATTTTATAGAAACTAATGGTTTCACTAAAATGGTAGATGATGATTATATTTTTATTCTTCCATTTGATATATTTCCTTATTGTGGAGAATTATCTACATCACAATAGTATAATTTTTAATAGATTTAGAAGTTTCTACATAATATAAGATAAACATTCCCATCATGGAACTAACGACTGCACCGTTGAGGTATCCACTACACATTTGTGTCTATGAGTGAATAAATGAGAAAATTTCTTCGGATTCCCTAAATATCAGAAAATAAAAGTTATTTTTTTGGTTTTTTATAAATGGAGGTTAACTGCACGAGATGAATTTTTTTATGATTATGTGGAATGAAGTATTAAAATGGTAGATGCAATGATCATGGATGAAAATTTGACATTCTAAATTTTATAAAAATACTTATATTTTGATGTAGAAAATCATTGGTAGTTATATCTTTCACAATATAAAAATATTAATATATTTATATCCAAAGATACATGGATATACACTCGGGAAATTACATCCTTCATATATATAAATCTTCTAGGAAGTTATAACCTAAGATTCACTGAGAATTTAAGAGACATTTATGACTATTAAAATTGATGTTAAAACATAAGAGCTAATGGTTATATAAGAGGTGAGTATTTTTATATATGAGATATATCTTGAAATAAAAAAGTATACTCTGAACCATTTGAATCATTAGTAGAAAAATGAGAGACTTTACATTACAATGATATACATTAGTTATTGAAGAATAATATTTTTTTCACTATAACATTGTGAAGTTCATGGATGAGTCTGAGCATCCAAAAAAGCGAATCTATTATAGTAAAATTTTGGAAAGGGTTTTTTGAATTATTTATAAAATAAAAATAATTACATAACATAATGATATTATCAATGCATAAGGAGTCTCCATGACTTCCCCTAGAAATAAGATGCTCAAGGTGAGATAATCCTTGAAGGGTAGCATATTAATGATTTTAATTTTCAGATGAATAATAAGTCTTTGTTCATGTGAGGGATTGTAAATTGTTGAC
This sequence comes from Viscum album, assembly GCA_963277665.1. NCBI lineage: Eukaryota > Viridiplantae > Streptophyta > Magnoliopsida > Santalales > Viscaceae > Viscum > Viscum album. The sequence continues at coordinate 900,562,407 of OY728120.1, forward strand.
TATGTGTCTGGAATCAATTATATATCCTTAAAATGGTTTAGAAGATTTTTTTGTGAATGTGAATTTAAATGTTGTTCTAAAGGTATTACTGAAAAAAGAGGTGATGCATCAAGTTATTTTCATAGGCATGAAGGTGTATCCCAACATGACTTCAAAAGATAATCTATTCATACCTAAAGATGAAAACAATTCAAGTGATATTGTATAATGAACCAAAATTTCCTTAAATTATGTGTGGATCCTTCATGAAGTAGTGATAAAGGGAAGAGGATGAAGGTAATTCTCTCAACTGACAGTGATATAAGTAAGGAGCATTCAATGGGGGACCCATTGGGAAGTAGATAATGATCCTTAATCATGTATGGTAATTATAAAAGGAATTGTAGTGATGTAATCCAAACCTATGAAAGAAGTGAGCTTCATAGTGATTTTGGTGCATGATACAAAACTGATGCCTACTCCTTAGATGTATCCCAATGAGGTTGAATAATGTAATTACTCATGTTTTCATCTACATTATAAATTTATGAAAAAAAAAGATCAAGAAACCTAAAGAATATATGGTTCAAGATCAAAACAAGTCACCCTCAAGGATGAGAGGTCAAATCCTTGAAGAAAAAGTATTATTTTAAAGGTGTAAGAATTTTAATTATCATTAATAATTTGTACCATGATTCACCCCAGTAGAGTATAACATTAAATACCTTGTTTATTTACAACATATGGTATCAAAGGGATAGGTTCATTTTGGATTTGTTATTTTTTTTCATTGATATGAAGTCATGTTGAAGATTTCATAAAAAATCATTGATCCGTTTTTGTTGGTAAAAATTTACCATTACTAGAAAAGGATTTCATCATGTTCATGGATGATAATTTGTGCATTTCTCAAGAAGTGATAGAAAATTGAATTTTTCTATTGAGAATAATTGGATTTATCTTTTAATTATATCATATAAAAATTTCAATTGAAAATACTATCAATGATGGGTAAAATGAGGCTATAAGGAAATAAATTCATAGAAAGATAAATCTCAAAAAGTTCTCCAAATATATGTGGATACATTTTGAATAATTTTTTAAAGAATAAAGTCCAAGTGATAGTTTCATTATAACAAAAGGAAAAAAGAAGAAAAAAAAGTTGAATTAATCAATGAATTTTTATTCAACAACTGTGGTTAAATCGGAACATATTTTTATTTCACATTCTGACACACATGTGGGGAAAGGATGTGAAATTTTAGAAAATATCGTGAAGATAAAATGGATATGTGATTTTAGGGATGAAGAGGAAACAACATCAAGATTATATTATAATGAATTATCATGATATAGAAAATAATACTAATGGAATATCATGAATGGAGTGTAACTTTAAAATAATGATGAAATATCCATGGAAAAAGTGGTTAAAGGATGAATTAGGGGGATTTAATTCAAGAATAATGATGAATGATAAAAAGGTTATTATTTATAATAAATCCCAAGAGATCATGATGAAAATGGGCATAGAGAATGTGTTTAAGGTCAGAACAATACCATTAAAGATCCAACATGATGAAATGAGAAAAACAGGTATGGTGATAATTAAAATATGAATCATATGGATTCTTAGTTGAAAGATAAATATATAAAAATTTGACAACTTTTGTAGAAGATGAAAATACATCTAAAATAATCCATAGAGGAATAATGTTTCAAATTTGAAATCTGGAAAAATGTAGTTATTCCATTCAAAATCTACATGTGTTATTCCACACTCAAAGGAGGGTCTAAATTGATTTTATCATGGATGACTTGGTAGCATCATGTCCATATTCTTCAAAGACAACAAGCCTAAGGATGTGGGAAGATCCAAAAAAGTACTAACACCTCAATCAAGGAGAGACCAAATAAGGTATGGTTCTTATTGTAATGTATTTGTTTGTTATATCCTCAAACATATGTAAAGTTATTGAAATTGGACTAATTCATGGAAGGATAAATAATCCATATAGAGACACTCCACTCCTATGAATTCGATATTTCTTATCCTAGAGGAATGCCTTTTAGGCTAGAAAATTTGTTATTTTTATGAAAATGAAGATGATAATCAACAAAGGGTGTATAAAGAACTAAAATCCATATATTCACCATAACTCTCTTAGAGGGAAAAAATAAAAATCTATAAGAAAAAATAATAGTTTCGTATAGTTGTAAAGATGGTAGAAGAGAATATGACGTTGAATCAACTAATAAATATGTATTCCATGATGGAAGATTTTGATATCAATGAAGAGGTTTTAAAAAGTTGTCCTATATAGACCAATATGATAAAAAAATCGGATTATTTGATGGTAAAAATGTCATAAGTGTGATATACAAGTTATGCAACACAAGAAACTATTTTATCAAGTGTTATAAATTCCACAATTGTGAAAGATCCCAAGATAAGGAAGGATGATAATTTTTAAAACACTGAAAAGAAGTATCTAAGATGTATAATACAAGGATGACTCTTTAGAAAGATGTATAGTTGTCTAGATATAAATGACAATGATGAACATGAAGATATGATTTCAATCATTTCCCAAAATTCAATAAAACGAAAAGGAAATATGGATGGTGATGGATTGATTCATCATGGATAGCCTTATTCTTCATCGTGAGGAACATTAAGTGACCCATCTCTCCATATGCCTTACTGTCTCTATCTATTTGTGGAGATGTGTGGAATAAAGTAGGAGATATGATCCATGAAGTGATTTTTCTTGAAAAGAGCATGAATGATTTTTCTTCTAATGAACATGGAGGATGGATCTTAATTTAAATATGGTCAAGCATAAATATACATGAACATGTTTATATTAGTTTTTTTTCAAATATTATTTGATATTTACTTAAAAAAAATAGTGTGAGGACTAAATATTTATTCTTATGGGGAATTTATCTATAGATAATACCTGAATAAAAGGCCTTGTTGGTACTCAATAAACTAGTTATCATGTTGTAGGTTTAAATAAGGACTCAAAAAGGAAGAATATTATTGTGAAAAATCAAAATACACTTTATATTAATATATTTTATTCTAACAAGTGGTTTTGTGTTTTGTACGAACTTATGCTTATTGGTTACCCAAAATCTTCTAAATTGGAATCAGTTGTCCAAAATGTGTTACCCCCATTTTTACAATAACAAAAGAAATCAAAAAATGGTTTCAATATAGAAATCTCATGGGAGTTATGATGAATATTTTAGGATATGAATACTTTTAAAAAATGAATCCTATGATGAGATAAAAGGCATGAAGTTTAAATGATTTCTTTTGTTCAACTTGAACCCCACTTGAAACATGTTTAAAAAAAATTCATTTTGTATCAATTTGAACACTATATGGTATGTTTATCACAACTAAATACATTAATTTTAGGTATTAAGAGTCTTTTTATGTAATGGAAATCATAGGTTTTGTTTTTTTAAAGATGAAAATCTAAAATTATTTGGTGCGTCTCATGATATTCATGAGTGACATGGATAAGCTTGTTTTTTCTACAACATATTTTTTCCTACATCGATCACAATCATAGTTGGCTTAATGAATTTATTTAAATCACAAGTGAAATTTTGTAAATTCATTATGTGAATATATTAATAAAATATAGTAGGAAATGATTTTGGATTGTAAAAAATATGGATTTAAAGTATTTTTCTTTTCAACATGTGGTTGATACCAAAGTATGAAGTTTATTCAAAATTGGTGGAGATGAAATCTCTAAGGGGGAGTTAGCTTTCCTAGAATATTTTCCTACATTAAGGTGAAGATGTTAAAATGATGGTGGTCTATCCAAAAAGGAGGAGGAGGAAAAAAGTTATTCCCTATTTTTGAGTAAGGGGAGAAAAATAAAGTTGGGTATTGACACAAGTGGGTAGATTTATTTAATAAATAAATATTTTCTTATTCAAAATGCTAGGGGTTAAAATTACCTTTACTAACCACATGTATTTTACTGAAAATAATGGGGAGAAGTGAAAATTGATGTCAAATTAGTTTCAAGTAGTTAATTTGAATATTATACTTGCTGATATTTTCAACTAAATAAATGAGAGAGATTATTGAACCCCAAATTAGGTTTAGATGGGATTTTTTGACAACTTTATTTTTTGAAAATATGCATTGTATTGAAAAGATAAAATATTGGATTTTTTTCGTACATATAAAGGTTGTTATGGATTAATTAAATCCATAATATTGAGTATAAAGTTGTTCATGAATGTTTCATTATTGTATAAGTTTGTGAGATTTAATTTGAAATCAATTTAATTGAATTTGGTAACTATATTTGTTGGTGGATCCCTATGTAACAGTAATGAAATAATTTTACAATGGAGTCATTTCCAATGTATAATGGAGAATATTTAAGGATATATTTCATAATGGTATCTTTAAAATCTATAATGGTAACTAGCTCCATGCATAAAGGTAACTGAAGTTGAATTTTGAGTTGTGTAATGGTATCCAACTCATTTGTAAAGGTAACTAGGTTTACAGACACACGCATAACATACAAGGATGTTACATCATTTTATATGAATATTTATCACATTAAAAAAATACATGCCTAAGGACTATAATAGATTAGTGTATTTGGAAATATAGTAACATAATCATCTAACTTGGTTAAATATATTCAACATCTCCCATAATAATCATCCCTTTTAAAACTTATACTTAAATCATTTATTCATAATCTAGGCAAAGGAAACATAAGATAGGTGTGAGATCAGATGCGCAGTAAGGGTAAAAAAGGAATATATATATTTATAACATAAACATAAGGGATTGAGAACATGGAAATAAAATAAGAAGACCTTACCCTACATATCAAAGATCATAATCATGAGTCATTGCATAAATTTTTTAAGTTCATTAGACAAGAATAATATGGGAATAAAGAAAATAATCCATGAGGAAATAATAGAGGAATAAGACATGGAATTGTGGCATACACACAAGAATTGAATGTCCAATGTCAAGTCTACCAACCAAGACCTTCATAACATGTTGATCTTGGATTATTAACTCATGTACCAATATAGGGATCAGGATGAACTCCCACGTACCCTGTTATTTTAGGATTAGGATGCCCTCCCATGTACCCTACTATTTTAGGCTTGGGATTCCCTCACGCATTACATTTTATTTCAGGCATGTGATTCCCTTTTGTGTACCCTATTTTTTCAGTCTTGGGATTCCCTCTCATACACCATCTTGTTTGGGGATTGGGATACCCTCCCGTGTATCCTCTTGTTTTAGGACTGAGATTCCCTCTTATATAACTGCTTGTTCTGGGATTGGGATTCCCTCATGTGTACCATCGATTTTTTGGATTTGGATTCCATATCTTTTAGGATTGGGATTCCCTTTCATCTACCCTTTCATCTCAAAAACCATTTATCATCACCCAATTTATTGGAAGGAGATATAGGTCCCACCCATCACATAATGAAATCATCCATGCATGCTCCACAAGATAAGAAAACATTTATCAAATCATGACCCATGAAATAAAATGGGTATCATGAAAATCGTTTCACATCATAACCTATAGAAAGGGATATGTTTCATAATTATTTCATCAAAGCATAACCCATGAAACGAATAAGGATTCAAAAACATATAACATGTGGAAGAAAAATGGGTATAATAAACATCATTCCTCAAAACATAAACCATTGAATAATGAATATGAAGGTTATTCTTAGATAATATCCCCAAAATATAATAAACTATAAAAAAGTATGTAATATTAGATGGAGAAGGATTTTAAAAAATCACACGGAAATCTTATAAGGAAAAAAGTCTTTATTTGAAAATACATTTCATATAACAATTTCAAAAGTTTATTTTCTTATAAAGAAATATTTACAATTTCATTTTAAAAATTTCATTAGAGAAATATCTTTTTCACATTGAAATATTATTTTCAAAACATAATTCATTTTGAAAACTAATTTATTTTAAAATAGATTCAAAAACTCAAAATGGAATATTGAAATCATTTTGAAAAACATTTTCATTGAAAATAATTTAAAAATATTAAAAGGGATTGAAATTATTTTTAAGATCCTAATCTAGAAAATTTATTTGAAAAAATTAAAATAAATATTTATATAAATGATATCTTTTTTCATTCAGAATAAAATTTTGAAGCATATAATATATGCTTTAAAAATCAATTAATATACTTTTTGAACAATTTTTGTTGAAATAAATTTTATTGGAAAAACACTTTTAAATAAACATATTTCCAGAATATTTTGATAAAAGTTTCCTTAAAAATAACATTCTATACATACAGATTATATTTCAATCGAATGAAAATCATGATGGTGTTAAATTCTGTACATGTCGATCATTCATTTTGCACTATAAATAGTTTTGAAAAGTGCATTGATTAAAAAATTGAAATAAGATTCCATTTACATACTTTTTAAAAATTTAAAACATGGGTAAAATATCATTTAAACACAACATGATATTATTAAGAAACATTTGAAAACATTTTTAGAAAACACTTTTTTTATTATATAGGTGGGTTTAATATACACCAGATAAATTAAATGATTTTTGAATAAGGCATAAGTCTCAAAGGAAAAAGTGAGCAGAGAAAACCCTTACCTTATGTCTGGAAATTATTTATATATATTAAACCCACCTATATAATAAATATAAGATTATTATAAATATAAATTGGAACCATATTATAATATCTAACACCATATATGTTTTGGTTATGAATCTATAATACCATTTTGTTGACAACTCCGTTGTAATATTACATTTCAGGTAATATTTGCTTTGTTTTTCATATATGTTTTGACTTGTTATTCTTGATCCTCTTAATTAAATAATTAGTTAATTATTTAAATAATTTAGTACATAATATAGATATCATATAAATTCATTACCTATTTATTTATAATCATCCATGAAATATAGAAATATGAAATGGAATTCGTTGTTCATGGAGATGGTAGGTCATCCGTATGCATGAATGTTATTTCCTCTTTCTTTTTGTGTCGAAAGAATGGTAATAGAAATACATGTGTGTGTGTATATGACATCATAATAGTAGTTTTATTATTAAATATATTTCATATATTTTCACTAAAAAATTCCTTAATACATTCCATGTAATTTGGGAGTGAATCACATTGCTTTGATGAGGCGGTTGTCCACACATCCCCAAACGAAGTTATCATATATACAAAAAATGGAGAGCATAATGGTAGGTTTTATATAATAATTACATAAGATTAAAGAAATAATAAATATCATTGATATTATATAAAAATAATTTATACATCATAATTCCCACCCATGAGAGGTGATAATGGAAAACCAAACAACATCATTTCGTGAGGTGGTGGTCTGTAGTACACGGGAATAGTAAGTTCATTACACATTAGATGTAAGTGTGTGTAATTTTAGTTAGAACCCATAGATTAAAATCATTTCAGTATATTTATGATACTATGTTTGTTATATAATCATGGAATCAGAAGAGTTATGGGGGTGGATAATAAAAGTAAAACAAAAGAGCTTGTGGAAGGATGTTACATCTTCTATGAGTAACTTCTAATGGTTTTCCCTAATGAGAATCCGTCATTGGATTTACAGTAAAATTGAGGCTTATGAGAAGAAGTTATGTCTTTGGGAGGATATTTCGAGTGATTTTTTCTGATTAAAAGGGCTTAAAAATTGTGAATAACTGGGAAGGGTCAGTTCCTTTTTCATAGTGTATGAGGAGTATAATTATTCTAGATTGTTGAAAATTAATTCCACCAAAATTTTCCCATGTAAAGTGTCTCCATTTGTGTCTTCTCGGTTCTGGGTACCACCCAAGGGTGACCCATACCTATTTGGTCACATAAACTCAAGAAAATTTCCCCAAATACCAGTGGCTACTGACTTGCATCGAGGGCCAAGGTCTGATAATGGGGAAATTGTTCCCTCACTGATAGAGTATGCATAGTAGAATAAAAAATAGTAAACAATAGCCTAAGAATTAATACCTTACAAAAATAGTAAAAAGAAGTATACTGATAGTAATATAAACACTGGAGAATATATTAATGATTAATTTCACATATTTCTAGGAAAGAAAACAAACAAGTCATAATTATGGAAATACACTATTGAAACCAAAGTACAATAGATAACAAGTAAACTCTAGTCACATCGCAAAAATAATCTTGGTCCCATTCTCTGTAGCTCCAAAAAAAATCAAATACCTGACGAAGAAGGATGATTTCCTCTATCTATAAATGCCACCATATAATCTATTTCGGTCCAAAAGCATGTCCCAAATAGGAAGTGAGACTAATTATAGTAGGAATCCACCAAAATATTTATGCCTAATTTTCAGTGATTATATATAACAAGAAATATGGAAAATGAAGAAATAAACTTGGAAGTACACAAATGTAAAAAAATATATTTTTTAATTACATTCATTTATATTTTTTAATAATTTAATCTAGTGGATAATGTAATCTCAGTATCTAGATTAATCTCTATATCCCCTATGTAATAGTCATAAAACAGATGTCTCAGAAGACCATATAAACAATCAAGTAAAACTGAGTCCATGTTTGTACTTTGGCTTTGCAACTCGTCAAAATCATTCAATCATCCAAAAACGACCCTATGGGAATCTCTCACGGTCTCACCCCTATGGTCCCACATAGTAAAGATCAATTACAAATGACCTCCTGGGTAGGTCTCATGGTCAATACCTCTGGTCAACATAGCATATATTAATCATAAACAATTTCCTGGGTAACTCTCATGGTCAATACCCCTGGGTCTATAGAGCATCAATTAATTATAAACGGCCTCCTGGAATCTCTCATATTCAATACCCCCTGGGAAAAAATATAATAAAATAAATCACAACCGACCTCCTGGTTAGATCTTACGGTTAATACCCCTTTTTCAATTTCTACACCAAGGCTCTCACGGACCATTTTAAATAAACATAGAAACACCCACAATTTTCTTTGTCCAAGGTTCTCACAGTCCATTGGAAAAATAACACGCATACCATAAAAAGGAAACACATATAATCTACAACTATTACCTGGATAAAATTCACAAGAATAATACATGCATTTGATATAATCAATAAAACTCCATACTAAACAATTAAATCCATGGAAACAAGTTATGCCTCATAGGTAAACTATAATAAATTTCCATAAATAGTCAAGCTAGAAAAACATACCCATGGGGTGTCCTGTAAATAAGTCATATAACCTTACATATATGGAACATACCCTTTTCAATAAATTAAACCATATCTAGTTAATAGTAGGTTTAAATCCCCAATAGAGGAATACCCCAAACATGGGTATGTGACACTTTTGGCATATATAATCCAAAGACAAACAATGAATGGCACAAATCACCGTCATCAATATTGTACGATCACTACTCTTGAACATCGGCCCTTAAATCAGCCTATAAAGACATAGAACAACCAAAGGATCAAAACTATCATCTCCCAATAACTCACAAGAGAGAAAGAATCAGGAAGAAAGGCTCTAGGGGAAATGAGAACTCACAGGTGGGAATCTTATAGTACTGACAGCATCTCAATTAGAGCTTGGATAGAGAACCAGGAGGAGTTTGATGTTTTCGGCCATTCATCCAATCTCCTATACAAATTCAGGGGAGAAGAAATGTATTCTAAACATGAGACACGACCCATACCAATTTATCAGATAAAATGAAAAATTTCTTGGGATATTCATTTAATGTACACACCGTGTATTAGCCTCAACCACCCGCCACTTTAGGTGGTTTTCCAGGTCACCTACACATCCATGTACTTAGTCGTTACACGAACAGTATGCATCTATATGTGGTACCCAAGTACACGGTGTGTACTCATACGTAAATAGCGTGTAAAAAGAGAATTCCCAGTTCATCATTTTTTCCTAAAAAACAACTTGAAATAAAGATCCATACCTAAAAAAGAAGATCTGGGTCTTACAAACTTCCCCCCTTAAAGAAATTTTTCCCCGAGATTTTCTTCCAAGGGTGATGAAGAATAATATACAACCATCTCTAGCCACTGAGATAATTCGTCAGCCTCCCTCTCATATGTCTTGTCTTGTACTCGCCCGTGCTACCATAGCACCCGTACTAGAGGAACAGACTATCCACATAGAACCATTGTGCTGAGATCCTTAATCCGAATAGGGTTCTCCTCAAATGATGAATCAACCTCCAACTCAACCTCCTCTGGTTGAAAAACATGAGACGAGTTTGAAAAGCAATGTAGTAGCTCAGAAACATGAATGAAATTGTGTATATCTTGGTACCTATGAGGTAACAACAATCGATAGGCAATTGACCTAACTCTTTCCAAAACCTCACATGGACCGATGTATTTTTGTGAAAGCAATCTCTTACACCTATTCCTCATGTGTCCCAATATTACTGTGACACATAAGAAAACATGATCTCTGAACTCAAACTCTAGAGGTCATCTCCAATGATCAACATAGGATTTTTTCCGATACTGTGTAGTATCTATCCTCTTCTGATTCAACTTCGCATGCTTAGTAGTTTCATGGACAATGATAGGTCCCAAAATAGCTACCTCTCCTACCTCCATCCAACAACGGTGTGATCGACATGAGGTACCATAAAATCCTCATAAGGTGCCATATAAATAGTTTCCTGAAAACTATAATTGTAGGAAAACTCTATTAGTGGTATTTGCCTCTCCCATGAGCCAATAAAATCCATGGAACATGCTCTAAGAATTTCCTCCAAAATGTAAATCATGCGCTCAGACTCGCCATCAATCTAGGGATGGTAAGCTATACTCAGAAGTACCTATATACCCTTATCCCTCAGTATTCCCTACCAGATATGAGAAGTAAACCATGCATCCTTGTCTAAATGATTGAGTACAGAATCCTAGGAAAATATACAATCGCTCGAATGTACAAATTTCCAAGATCATCAACACTAAAGGTTTCCTTGATAGGAAGGAAATATGAATCCTTCATGGGTTTGATCAACAATAACCCATACAACATCATTTCCTCATGGTGACCTTGGAAAAACCATCACAAAATCCATCATGACATCATTACACTTCCACTCTGGAATGGGTAACTATTGTAACATCCATGTCAGTCACTGATGTTCCGCCTTAACCTACTAACAGGTGTATCATTTCATAACAAAACCTGAAACATCCCTCTTCATTCCTTTCCCCCAATACTAATGGTGTAGATATCAATACATCTTGGTGACAGCAAGATAAAATTACCATGATAAGGAATGAAAATATTGTAACAGCTCCTCACATATGTCTTCTAACACCCATACGTGAAAATGAAAATGAAAAACCTCATCATAGCCTCTGGTCCACCCAAGATTAGGGTCCTCACCTTACACACTATCCCTTAGGAATAGTCCTTCAGAATATGATAGCTTCCTCATTCAAACTCGATCTAGTAAATTATAGGTAACTGCTATAGAATAACGAAATTTCTACCCACGTCTGTCATGCACCTCCTAATGAATCTCATCGAATATAGCCCTAAGCTGCCACTCAATACTGGCCACCTGAACTACCTATATCAAATTACTACTACTCAACACATTATCCACAATGTTGCCTTTCCCTAGTGTGTAGGCAAACTCAATGTCAAGAGACTGAAGGTACTCCACTCACCTTCGTTGTCTCAAATTCAGATCACGCCATGTAAAGATATATTAATTGAGGCTTTTTGTCATATGTCTATACCATAAAATGCTATCCCAAGAGATAATGTCTCCAATAGAACAAAGCATGAACAACTACAACCAAATCAAGATCGTGTGTTGGGTAATTCCTCTCATGTGGCCTCAAATGCTGAGACCCATATGCAACAACTCCTTCCCCCTCTATAATCACTACTCCAAACTTGATACATGATGCATCACAATAAAGGCTGTAATTCTTGCCCGACACCGGAAAAATCAGTATCGGTGCTGATGTCAATCTCCCACTCAGCTCCTAAAAGCTTTAATTTCCAGAATCATTCCAATGGTACTTTTTACCCTTCTTAGCTAGGCATGTCAGTGGTGCTACTAAGACTAAAATGTCTTGAATAAAGCATCTGTAGTAACCATCCAGCCCAAGAAAAATCTGTACCTCAAAAACGTTCTTTGATTTCTCCCATGTAACTACATATCTCACTCTCTCTAGGTCTACTGATACCACTACCACAAAAACAGTTTTTCGCAGTGCCCCCCTTTATCAGCACTCAAAAAAGCGCTGATAAAGGGACCCCCCTTTATCAGCGCTTTTGTTAGCGCTGATAAAGGGCCCCCCTTTATCAGCGCTTGTTTAGTAGCGCTGATAAAGGGGGGGCCTTTATGAGCGCTTTTTTTAGCGCTGATAAAGGGTCGGCTTCAAAAAAAAAATTAAAAAATATATTAATATATTAATATATTAATATAGTTATATTGTTATATAAATATAATATATAATTTTTAAATATACTTTAGATAAGTATAAATGTACATTTACACTTATTATACTTAATATATAAGATATTTAGTGAAAATGACTTCTTAAAAAATTTAAAAAAAAATTTCAATTAATATTTTGATTATCATTATGGAGTAATAGTCATTTAATAACAATTTGAGGACTAAAAAAATTTAAAAAATTAAAAAAAGATCCAAAATATGTTGAAAACGCAACTCAAAATTCAAACGGCCATAACTTTTGATCCGGATGTCCGTTTGAGCTCTACCACATATCAAATCGAAGCCTACGACAAGCTCTACGTCTTTGTGACCCGGGGGGACCCTGCTCAAGCGTTTTTTGAGGCCAAAAGGGGCCCAAAGGCCTCCAAAACTGAGTTTTTTGTCAGGGTACCCAGATTTTTTAACATTTTGTGGATTTTCAAACTCATTTAAGGGGGTATTATTGGCTTTTCTTGGCGGGGACTGAATTTATTCCAAGGTATTACATTCATATTGATATTATGTCTTTGAAATTTCATCCTTTTTTATAATGAACTGCTATTTATAATCAAATATATAACTATATGTACATATTTTTTATATATTTGCACCTAAAAATTAAATTTTTTAAATAAATAATTAAACATATTTACATATAAAATATATTATCTTTATCTAAATAATAACTAATATGCATTTTATTTAAAATACCAATATATGAATATTTATATACCTATATATTAATCTAACTATATATATATATTAATCTAACTATATATATATATATATTAATCTAACTATATATATATATATATATTAATCTAACTATATATATATTAATCTAATAACTATATATATATTAATATAACTACATATATATATATTAGTATTACTATAAATATATATATTAATATCACCATAAATATATATATTAATATCACTATATATATATATATATTAATATAACTATATAAATATATATTCATATAACTATATATATGTTAATATAACTATATATATGTTAATATAACTATATATATATTAATTTAACTATATATATGTTAATATAACTATATATATATTAATATTACTATATATATTATAATATAACTATATATATATATTAATATAAATATATATTACTATATGAATAAATATAACTAAATATAAAAATATATATATAGAGAGATATCATGAATTGGAAAGCAAATCAAAATAGAGTAGAGGTAAGGGCTTAGGCGCACAGGGGGGAGGTTTCGAGTTCAAATCCTGGTGGAGACAAGGGTGCGCGCGCATGGGGAATATTGGAGCAAGCGCTGTTAAAGGGTGGGGGGGGGGTGCGTGGGGTGCGTGGGGTGTTGTATAGGGGCCGAAAAGCGCTGTAAAAGGGGGGGGGGGTTCAAGCGCTATAAAATCCCCCCCGATTGGCAGTATTTTTTAATTTTTTTAATTTTTTTTAATTTTTTTTAACTTTTATCAGCGCTAAAACGAAAGCACTGATAAAGGGGTACTTTTATCAGCACTTTTTTTAGCGCTGATAAAAGACCCTGTTTATCAGCGCTTTTTTTAGCGCTGCTAAAGGGGTCTTATATCAGCGCTTTTCGGAGCGCCGATAAAGGGGATCCCCCCTTTATCTACGCTGGCTTTATCAGCTCTTTTCTAGCACTGATAAAGGCTATTTTTAGCACTGATAAAGGCCGTGTTTATAGTAGTGTACTCATGTCTCTGAGATAACATGAGCCATGATGTAAATATGGTCCATCCAAAAGGGGAATTTTGAGAGAAAATCATATAACTGATGCTCTCTCAGTGTACTCAATTTGATCTCAAGATGGAAGACATGGTCATGTTGAGTATGAGAGTACACCAAGATATCCTCTATAAAGACTACCACAATAGAGTCCATGTAAGGATGGAACACTCGGTTCATCAATGCCATGAAAACTACAAGTACGTTCGTGAGACTGAACGGCATAACCAAAAACTCGTATAGAGCATACCTGCTCTGAAAGACATTAAGAGGTATATCTGATGGTCTAATGCTTATTTGATGATAACTATATTTCGAGTGAATCTTCGAAAAAACTGAGGATCTTTTAAGTTGATAAAATATGTCCTAAATCCTTGGAAAGGGATATAGGTTTTTGACCATCAATTGGTTCAACATTCAGTAATCCACAAAATTCTAAGGGTACCATATGCCTTCTTCGTAAAAAGGACAAGAGAACCCCAATTAGAAGTACTGGGTAAGATGAAACCCTTCATCTGCAACTCCGACAAATTATTCATGAGACCCTATAACTATGGTGTAGTAATTATATATGGAGTAATGGACAATGTTGCTTCTCCTAAAACAAGCTCAATAGAGAAATAGACCTCTCTCTCCAGAGGTAAACCTGAGGCCTCTCTGAAACAATCCACTGTAGGAGGAAAGTACATATTTGAAGTCCCCTTTCCATATAGATATAAACAAGAAATTTGGGTTGTAATTACTCCCAACCAATGATGCTCAAGTCCCGATCTACGCTCTTGTACATCCCATTTGTCCTTTTGTAGAAAATACACACCCTATGGTGATGTGAAACTCACACTACGATGATAACAGTCAACAAAGGCTAGAAAGGAGACCAACCGGTCCATTCCAAGAATGACATTGAAACATTTCATCTCTAATACATAAGGGTCCCATAATAAGTTACACCCACCAACCTCAAGAGGGCACTCCTATAAAAGATGTACACTAGCCATCATAATCCCCAACGGAGTGTCTAGAATCATAAAATAATCATATGTAAAGATATAAAGTCCAAGGATTTCTGCAATGGAAATAGATATAAAACTATAAGAATCCCATATATCAAAAAGATAAGAAGCTAAAATAGAGGCAAATAGAATCTTACCTCAAATAATAGGGGGTCTGGGATCCTGCTCTTGCTGGGTCTTCTCCATCACAAAAGTCTGACATGTACTGTAACCCTATGACCCTGCCTGGCTACCCTAATCCCCTCTAACCTACTATCACTTAAAACCTGTAATCTTTCTACCCCATACATGACCACCTCCTCGGACTGAATGGCTTGATAGACTCTAGTGCCTTGAATGATGTTAAACTGGTGGTCCTACTCCTGAACATGGAGTCATAACTGAACCCCTATCAGTAGCTGCTGGTGAGATAATAGGAAAAAATGATGAGGATGACCCATATTGCTGTAAGATCGACACTCAACTAGGTCTCTCAAGAATTGAGGTCTCATGTTCCCACTATTCCATAATTTGTAAAACCTTAGCAGGATCACTATAGATACATCCTTGATACTGAAATCACCACATAAAGGCTTCATGTGGCATTTCCTACTATCAAAAGGAGTACCAGCCCCAGATTTTGATCCACCCTTACTCGCAGCTCCTAACTCCCTCAAATCACGCTCAGTAATCAGTGCCTGATTTAAAATTGTAGTCATCAAAGTGTTCCTAAAAACATTCACCTATGATCATATGTCGCACCTAAGACCATCCTCAAATATCCTAGCCAAAGATAACTCATCACCTCCCAAAATAGGTGTGAAGCGGTGTAGCTATGAAAACCATGAAGAATAATCCATCACTGAAAGAGTACCCTCCAACAAATGTATGAACTCATCAGATCGATCGGTTCTCAAGGTTTTGGGGTATATGTAATCATATAAGGTCCTCTGAAACACTTCCCAAGGCATATCCAAATGATGTCCCTTCGGTGAGATAACATCTATCCATTTCGTGGTAGAATCATGTAGCATGAATATCATTAGATTCCCCCTCCTCCTTAGAGGCATCTACAGATACTTAGAGATAGTAAGAATGACCTCCAAACATGTCTCTACATCCTGTGGTCCTCCATTCCCTAAAGAAGTAGTATAAGGCTTCTACTGGAACACCCGTTTCGACTCTGCCATAGTCGGGGCAAGATGTGGTGCTCCATGGAATGTCTCCATCATCCTTATAAAGACTTCAAGAAATTGTGCATCAGTACCTATGTCTGGTATAATAGTTGGTTCCACGATAGACCTGTTGGGAGGATCTGATGGTAGTCCTTGATCTACCAGTTCAGGTGTCTGATCATTTCTCTTTACCTGGGGTACAACCGGAGGCCATATTGGTGGAATGACTCTACAAGTTCAGGCACACACCTCAGTTCAAGATTATTAAGGATAGTAACTTAAATTTCTAAGAATATAACCTGAGAAAGAAAGTATTCAGGTTTTACAAAAGAGTGTTATACAATGTGTAGAACCACTTCATGACATATTGCCTTTTATCCTTAACATGGGCATGTACCTCTTCCAACGTAGTCATGTAACACCCCTTCACACAGTATGTTCTTTCTATGACACAACATGTACTTGAATATTCCCTCCTTACCATGTTCTTCTACATGGAATGAGCTACATGGTTCTCTCCTATTGTAACACTACACGGTGAGCACAATCTACACCTGACATGTACCACTTAAGTCCCATCCACCTGTATCATTGGTCACATACATGTCCTGTAAAATCTGGACATAGTGTGTACAACCTATGTTTTATCCACTTGTATTGTTAGTCACATGGAAAGATTCCTGGTCCTTCACAACATGACGTGTATAACCTAGACACAACTTGTTCTACAAAAAATTTAAAAACCTTGTGTCTCTACAAACACCATCAGTCACACATTCAACAACAAAATGGATTTTACATATGGTACACATCATGTACATAAGAAAAGTCATTTCTTCCAGAATAGAATAACACATGGCATGTGTTCATAACATCACACTCCATGTTGTTAGGGTTTTAGGAGACTAAGCCTATGAAACTTCTCCATAACCCCTAAAAACATAAAATTTTGGCCGATTCATTCCATGTTAAGATCCATGAGAGGCCATACACCCTGAGAATCAATGTTGGGAATCTTATTTCATATCATTCCATGATAGAATTCACTTAAAGTTCAAACATGATTTACCAAATTCTGATCCAAGAGGGCCCATAACACCTCAAGGACCAATGTTTGGTGTCGATTCAAATGAAAATTTATATATACCAATATATTAGCAAATTGTAGGTATTTCTATTTTGGAATTTTTCATAACAACATGCATATCTAAAATAACATCTATCACAACGGCATGAAATCATTAAATGAACCATAATTGGCATGATAAGAATGCCTGAAATGTGATCTCTAGAAAATTCCTATATGATTCATGAGATGGAATAGCCTCATCTCATTAGGATGCAAAAAAATGGAAAACAATGATATCTATAATAACATCACAAAATTTGGGTGTCACCCAACAGTGAAGTCAAATCAACTATAATAATTGTAAAACCAGAAAATTGTAATATTTGAGGAAAGGTAGATTTTCCTTGTACACGGGTTAGCTACTTCCAGGCATAGTTAATTTCCAACTACCGATTCCTTTCTATCCTTGTATATTGGATCCAAATAGTAAGACAAATCAGAAAAGAAACAGCTCTGATACCACTTTGTAACATCCCGGTTCCAGGTGATGACCAAGGGTGCCCCATACCTGATTGGTCACATGACCTTAAGCACATTTACCTAAATTCTAGAGGATACCGACAAGAATAAAGGGATAAGGTCTGAAAATGGGGTAACTATGAACTCATTGGCAGAGTATGCACAATCGAATATTAAATAATGAACAGTATTGGAAGTAGTAAAACTATACAACAATTGTATACAACAGAAGACCGATAGTAATATAATAGCTAGAGCACATATAAATGATGCATGCCAAATGTGTCTTGGAATGTAGCCAAACAAGTCACAATACTATAAATACACTACTGAAACCAATGTACAATAGAAAAAAGGTAAACTCCAGCAGTATCACAAGCCTCATCATAGTCTGATGCACTCTAGCCCCAGTAGCAATCAAGTACCTGATGAAGAAGGACACTTCCTATTATCTATGCATGGAACCATATAATCTATTTGGGTCCAAAATCATGTCCCAAATAGGGTGTGAGATGAATCCCAGTAGGAAACCATCATAATATCTGTGCCTAACTATTAGTGAATATATATAGCAGGCAATATACAAAATGAAGTAGAAAACTAGGAAGTACCCAAAAGTAAACAATCCTATAGTTTTCAATTAAATTGATTTACATTTTTCAATTATTCAATCTAATGGATAATGTACTCTTGATATATAGACTAAGATATATATCCTTCTGTGTAATAGTATCAAAACAAATTTCTCAGAAGACCATTTAAACAATCAAGTAAGACCATGTCCAAGCTTGTGTTTTGTCTTGGCTGCTCAACACAATCATTCAATCATCAAAAAAAAAACCCTCTGGGAATCTCTCACGGTCTACCCCTATTATGGTCCCATATAGTAAATATCAATTAAAAATGACCCCCTGGGTAGCTCTCACGATCAATACCCCTCGTCGACATTCCATAGATTAATAATAAACTACCTCCTAGGTAGCTCTCATGGCCATTACTCCTAGGTATAAATAATATCAATGAATTATAAACGACATACAAGTATCTCCCATGATGACTTCCCCCTAGGACAATATATCATAGAATAAATCTTAACTAACCTCTTGGGTAGCTCTCGCAGTTAAAACCCCCTGGATCAACATATCATTAAATATATCATAACCGACCTCCTGGGTAGCTCTCACGGTCAATACCCATGGGTAAAAACCTACACCAAGGCTCTCATAGTCCTGTGTAAATAAACATAGAAACCCCCACATATTTTCTAGTCCAAGGCTCTCAAAATCTGTTGAAAAAAAAACACATACCATAACAAGGTAGCACATGTAATCTATAACTAATATATGACTAACATTCACAAGAAAAAAACATGAATTAGATATAATCAAATAAACTCATGAATAAACAAACTACTCCATGGAACTAAGGTATGCCTCATAGGCAAGCTATGGGAAACATTCATAAACCATCAAACTAGGTAAAAACACCCATGGGGTGTCCCGTAAATAGGGAATATAACCTTATGTATATGAAACAACCCCTTTTCAATCAATTAAACCATAATAAGTAAATAATAGGGTTAAATACCTAATCATGAAATACCCCAAACATGGGTATGCTGCACTTTCGACATATATAATCCAAAGACGAACAATGAAAGTCACAAACCCTCTACTTCGATATCGTACGATCGATACTCCTGAATGTCAGCCCTTGAATTGACCTAGAATGATTTAGATCTACAAAAAGGGTAAAAGTAATCATCTCACGATAACTCATGAGAGAAGAAGAATTGGGAAGAAAGGATTTAAGGGAATTGAGAACTCACAGTTGGGAATCCAACACAACCGAAAACATCTCAATTGGAGCTCGAACGGAGAACTAGGAGGGGATCGAAGTTCGCGGTTGTTCCATCACTCTCTTGTATGATCTGAGGGGAGAATAAATGTGTTCAAGACCAGATATTCGACCCCACTCCAATTTTTCAAATAAAAAATAAAATTACATGACATGTTCATTTAATGTACATGCCATGTTTTAGCCTCAACTGAAACCTAATTTAGGCAGCCTGCAAGGTCACCTACACGGTCATGTACTCGACTATTACATGGATAGTACGTAGCTGTATGTAGTACCCGGGTACACATCATGCACTTATAGAATTCTAATTTCTTCCTTTTTTTCCTTCAAAACAACTAGAAATAATGATCCATATCTGAGAAGAAGATCTGGTTTCTTACACCAGTAATGTAATGAATTTGATAAAGGATGGGACAGGGTCAATATATGATCACTAAATGGATTTTGGACAAGTTTCACAGTCATTTTGGGCGTTATATTTATGGTTTGGAAATTTTTTAATATATTTGTTCTCTTAATTGCTGTAATTAATTTTAATCACCTTCACTAATATTTTTTTGTCAAAAATAAGGTTAACATTATTATAAAATATAAATTAATTACATCCCAAATATTGAATCCATTTTTAAAAAATACAATTACAGAAGGTTTACAAAATAATTTAAATTTAACCTCATAGGCGGGATGACAAAGTTGGGTTTTAATGTAAAAATGTTCAAATGTTTGAAATATTTTTATATCAAATTTGAATGTGAAATTGATTCTAATCACCTAAATTGGAACATTTTATATATAATTTATTTGATGAACCTTTTAAACTAAATTAAAATATAATTTAACAAAATAAATTACTTAGATGAAAAAAAAGTTTTTAATTAGAATTTAATACATTTCATTAATCAACAAAAAATGAAAATTATCAGAAAAATAACAAAAATTCACCGAAAGTAAAGTTTTATATTCCTATTTCAAAAATCTATGATTATTTTTTCAGATATTTTTTTAAAAGTTTCATGATTTATATTTTAAAATGGGTTCACTATTAAAAGGTGGTAAAATTAACCTTTATAAAAACACATCTTTTTAATCATAAAATTGGATTAGTTCTTATTTTATATCTATAAAATCTATTATATGAGTATAATTTTTTTATTGAATATATAATTTATAATTTTTTTTTTCAAATCATTCATTAGAATTTTTTTTAATTTATTAGGATAAAATTTTGTATCTACATGGAAAAATAGTTTTCTTAGAGAAGTAATTTATTTATTTTCAAATTGTTCTTACAATCCTTTCTAATTACATGATAATTGAAGAATTAAGTTTATATACATTTTTAAAACATATTTTCACACTTTTTTGATATTATTCATGGATTCCATTCCAACATATAGGTGGTAGCTATAATAATATTTTAAAAATATTATTAATAATATATTGATGTTTGAAAAAATGTGGCCTTGCAAGAAACCCAATACATTGAAGGAACTATACATTATGTTTAACATAATCCAAATTTTGTTTTGTGTGTACCGAAAGGTAATCTATGTGCTGCGTGTAGTGAAAAATTAACATGGTTTTATGTTTAATTAAATCCATAGTTAGTGATTTCACATAACACATGCTATATTTAGTGATATATGAAATGAAAAATATAAAAAAGAATAAATTAATTCAAAAAATAATCCACAAAATCTCAGGGTGGTACATTATTCCCCCCTTAAATTTAATTTCTCACTAAAAATTCTTCTGGGTTTTCAACAGTTTAATAATTGAAATTTCCTTTAAAATAAACCCACCTTGAACAAATGAATGCTAAAACATGCTTTAAAAATAGAATGTTAAAAACATAACTATTACCCAAAGTAACTAATAACTAGGGTTCCACAGTGGAAAACATAGTTGGAAAGTAAAAACATGGAACTAAAAGAGAAATCTAACAATAAATTTCTCATGGAGATTGATAGAGAATATGGTCAGTAGAAAGTTACAAATCAAAAATACATAACCAAAATAGGTGATAAAAATTTCATTGATATCCTAAAAAATATGAATACATAATAAAATATTATATCAAGACCCTTTTTCCAAATGTTGAAGAATTTTCATGAGAGTATATACTTACATGATTTTATGAAAACCTCGACCTTTCTTATGCCTGGATCAATTACCTCTTCATGTCTTACTCAAATAAATGAAGGTTAATCTGCATTCATAAAGTATTTCTAAATATTGAGATCTATAAAAAGAATGATTAGTCATCCTGTTTGTATTTATCATAATAAAAAAGTTTTCACAAGTTATCCAAAATGAATAAATCATCATATGTAGGGATAAAACATTAATCTCTAATACATCATTAGAATTTTAACTAAAATAAATACGTAAATGGTTGGACTTATAACCCAAGAATGATATATATAAAACTTTATTCATTAATTAATCTCTTATCTTATACCAAATTATTTTAATTTTTTACTTGGTTAAAATCATTGTATTGATATAATATCAAGTGTTATTTTTTTATTCTAAAATCCATGTGGAGTGAGGTATTCACTTTGAATTTCACAAAGGATGAACACTGTGATTTTGATCGATATTATTCATATAAAACAAAATGTGAATTTCCGAAAAATTGATGTGAGGATAAGTATTCACAAATTATCATGGTTCACTTCATCCATTGTGATATTATATGATTTACCTTTATCCCCTAATCTTAATAGATTGCTGATATATATCATCCACATTATCCTATGGATTTAAGCACTTTATATCATAATAAAAATACTCCTTACATTTGAAACACTAAATTTTTGGAGGTTTGTTCTTGGGAGATTTAACTTTATTCACATCACCTCAACATTGTGCCACTCGATGAACTTTATTCCCACACTTACAAAATTTAACACTTCCCCTAAGACAATTTCCTTCACGTTACATTATACACATTGAGTATAAATAAAATACAATCTTCTTCTATCCATATTTTTTAGGCTTTTCATTGAATTATATACATAGTTTCAAATCATAACAATGATATTTATGGTAATCATTGATCTCCCTTTACGTAATATGAATATGAGGAAGGTACGTAATAAAAAATAAGTTCATGAACTCTTCCAAATTCATGGAGACAATTTTATCTTATTACCTTGTATTCTTGATATTATTTCACAACTAATTCCCTTTACCTTCCAATAGATGAGTTCCCAATACTAATTCACCTCATTTAGAACAAAATATATTTAAAGATATATTTTCAATGGTATAGATCCATTTCATAGAAACTTTTTGATCGATCTCCCTACTAAAATAAGGTGGACATTTATTAATAAGGATCCAATAAAAAAATATTCCCTCCTTTGTTCATTTGGAAACTCAACACGATTCAATGTTTGATACAGTTGTGCGGTCATAATAATATGTTTTTTCATTCCATAATCCATAAAATTTAGTTTCCCTAGAGGAACATCATTGAATTTTCTATTTAATTACTCACTAACATGGTTCTTTTGGGTTCCATCCATTGCAATAAACCATAAAGCATAATGTTAGCAACACTTATCATAGAGTAAAAACACATAATGAGGAAAAATAACTTATAGGATCTCTAAATCATAACAAACAATATTCAATCATTGAATCCATAAGTTTATCCATGATCATTGAAATTCCATAGTTATGTAAATACTTCATGATGGTTCATAAATTGTTTATGAGTTCCCAAATAATATCCCCTCGGAGTGTCAAACCATGTGTGCAGTAAGGCCCATTGTTGTGCACTTGTTCCTGATCAATTCATGAAAATTACAGTGTTTTAGGGGTTGTTTCCCATAGGTACATATGTTCTAGATCCAATTTCACATGTGGTATCCAAATAGGGATCCATTTCTAGGAAACCACTTACTCTATTTTTTACCAAAATTTCAATACATTTTCCAATAATTTAACACATTATTATACTTATCCTAAGATACTTCCCTAGAAATATCCTATGAAACATCACTAGGGATATATCAACATTTTTCTCATCCTTGTTTCCAAAGTCTTACTAAACCATTCTTTTGATACAAAATATAGTGACCATGGATTAACATACATTGACATTACATCCTTTCTGATGAATATTAAATACATTAAAAAAAATACATGCATGGGGACCATAATAGTTTACTATCTTTGAAAACAAGGAAATATAATCATATATCTAGGTGAAAGATCCTCAATATCTCCCTTAAATATCTCCCTATTTTTTAACTCTTACTTAAAACCGTTCTTCATAAGATGGGGAATATAAAAATAAAAAATGCGTGAGATTATATGCTCATTAAGGGTAAATATGGGATATATGAAAGCATAACAGAAAAATTAGCGTATGATATCATGATCATGTCATCATAAGATCATAACTTGTATATCAAATATCACAATAAAGATCCATGGAACAAACAATAGTAATTTAGGAGATGTGAATCATATGGGAATGAAGAACATAATCTATGCGAGCGTAATAGGGGAATAAGACATAAAATTGTGGCATACACATAATCATCGAAAATCAAATTTTTTTAGGCTACCTACCAAGACCTTCATAACATTTTAGGCTTGGGATGATAACTTGTGTACCTTATTTGGTCTTGGTATTCCCTCTTATGTACCCTATTTTTTCTATATTTGGATTCCCCCTTATGTACGATCTTGTTTCGGGCGTAGGATTTCCCCTTGTGTACCATCTTATTTCAGGATTGGGATGTCATTAGGTGTTCCCAAATGATTCATTCTAGGGATTACCTCTGAGTTACCCTCTTGTTTACACTTGATATACCTCCTATGTACCTACTTGTTTTGGTCTTGGGATTGCCTCCCAAGTAACCTCTTGTTTCAGGATTAGGATTCCCTCTTATTTGTCGGGATTCCCTCTGGTGTACCCTTTGTGCTCATAATTTTTTTTTCACCCAATGAATTGGAGTTAGATATAGTTCCCAACCATCACCTAATTAAATCATACATAAATGTTCCATAATAAAAAAAATTATTCATATCGTGACCCGTGAAATGAAGTAGATATCATTAAAATTTTATCACATCATAACCTATGGAAGAGTGATATGTTTGCTAATAATTTCCTCAAAGAATGACCCATTAAAACAAGCATATTAAAAAAGAATATAACCCATGGAAGATAAATTTGTTTCATAAACATCATTATGTAAAAAAATATATCATTTAATAAATAATTTGAATGGAATTATTGGATCATACCCCCATTAAATCATAAACTATTGAAAAGTATATCATCTTAGTTCGAGAAGGATTTTGAAATACCACATGGAACATTACTTAAGGATAATTGATTTTCCTTGAAAATACATTACATAAAAGAATTTAAAAAATTATGATAAAGAAATATTAACAATTTAAAATAAAACATTTCATAATGAAAATATATTTTCAACTTTTTAAAAAAAAATTAATACATAAAGCATTTTTAGGACTATTTTATTTTAAAATAGATTTCAAAACACATAAAGAATGGTTGAAATCATTTTGAAAACATTTTTCTTTTAAAATAAATTGAAAACACAAAATAAGGATTAAAATAATTTTGAATACCCTTTTCTATAAAAAGTCTCTGAAAACTTACAATGAAATCTTGAGATCACTAAAATAATTTTTTTAAATAAACTTATGAAACATACAAAGGAGGATTTGAAAATAATTTAAAATTATTATTAAAATAAAATATTATTAAAATAATTTTTATTTGAAAACAACATTAAAATCAAAATAACTCTACAATTTTAGATATATTTTTTATTTAAAAATAACCTTGTAAACTTACAATGGAATCTTGAAGGAAATAATGGTTATGATAGTGGGGGATTATTTACATGCCAAACATTCCTTTTTCACTATAAATGGGTTTTAAAAGCTTCTTGATCAAAAACAGTCAAGAATATTCATTTTAAATACATTTTGTAAAAAGGTAAAAAATGGGTAAAATCTTACACTAAAAATAATATCTTAATGGAAATATATTTTTCAAAAAAATTTAATAAAACAAGATTTCTAAAGAATACAGATTTCTTGCTGAAAGGAGAAACAAAGTCATACTTTCATAAAAATATTATCTTAATTATATTAAGTACTCTAGTGTAGACAAATGGTACCATTACATTGATATTCCATGAATAACAGGAGTACAATATAATGTAATTGTAATTTTTAAGATATGGATGATAATATTTCATCAATGTTATAATAATCGTAAAAAATACAGATAAATGATGATATTGTGGAAATAAAATATTACCACATTAGTAACATTAAATAATAATAATCATGGGATAATAAATATAAATGAAGATTAAAATATTATGAAAATAATTATATTCATTATTTATCAACTCAAAGGCCAGTATATACATCTCATAGAAAATTGAAGGTGCATAACTTGGAAAGTATCTCAATTAAATAAAATTGAGACACAATTACATTACTGATTTGGTAAATTTTGAACCATAACCCACATGAATGAAAGATCATACAATGTATAAGTAAATAACCATTAATATGAGTATAAAAATCAGTTCATACATTCATGGGAAGTATATAAACCAGAAAAAATAAATGAGTGGTGAGTAATGTATATGTCACACAGAAATAAAAGTGAGATGATAAAACTCTTAACTTATGTCTTGAATTTCCTGGTATATCTTTAAAAACATATAATTAATATATTTTTATTATACTTATAATGAAGAAAAATATTATTATATATAATATCGTATATGTTTCATTTTTTACTCAATTATAAAATTTTAATAACAACTACAGGTTAATGTTAAGTTTCTAGTAATATCTGCTTTGTTTTTTATATATGTTTTGAATTTATATTTTTGATCCACATACTTGGATCATGATTAAGTTATTTACAGAACTTCAAACATGATATAAATAGAATACATATAATGTATTTATTTATTTATAATAATTTATGAAAACTAGAAATATGAAATGGAATACAGTGTTCATAGAGACGATAGGCCACATATATGCATGAACGCTATTTCCACATTCATTTCATATGGAATGAATAATAATGGAAATATATGTATATATATAATATAATTGTAGATGAATTATTATTTCATATATATCATATAATTTCACTAAACCTATCCTTATAAATTCTAGGTATATTGTGAATGAATAACAACACTTTGAAGATGTCGTAGTCCACACAATCACAAAGAAAATATCATATTTACACATAAACAAATGCACAAGTGTATGCTTTATATAATAAATACAGAAGAATATATACATAATAAATATAATATATATCATATAAACATATTATTAACATATTAATTACCACCCATGAGATATCGTAAAGAAAAAAGAAACACCATCGTTTTGTGAGGTGGCAGTCCTCCGTACACACGAACGAAAAGTTTGTTATCCATCATATGGATATGTGTGAAATTTTATGTAAAACCATTAAAATAATAATAGATAAATATATTTTGGATTATTTTGATTTCAAATAATAATGTAATAAAAATATTTTATGAGGTGTATAATGAAAATAATACAAAAGAGTTTGTGGAAGGAGGTTACCTCTTTTTTGAGTAAAATATCATATTTTACAAAAAAAGGGATTCCTTGATTGGATTAGTTTCCCAAATGAGAATTATAGGATGAAATTATTTATTTTAAGATTATATTTGTGAATATTTTTGCCAAGAAAAATTCTCTTGAGGTTTGAATTAGTGGGATGGTTCATTACCTTTTTTTAGTGGTGGAGTGACATTCTTCTAAATTCTTGAAAATGGAATTCCACCCAAATTTCCTTATTTCATGTGGCTCAAATAATGGTAATAATCTGATAAAATTTAGCACAAGGTCTAAATATGAATATCCAATGGCTTTTAGACATGTTTCTAAGTAATTTTGGGACTTATTCTTATGGTTCATCACATTGTTAAGATAATTTTTTCTTTTAATCGTTGTAATTAATTTTAATCACTTTTGCAAATATTTTTCATAAAAAATTAGTTGAAATTATTAGAAAAAATAAATTATTATTTCTCTAAAAATGGAATCCTGTTTCAAAATTCAAATTGCATAAGTTTAATAAATTAATTTAAATGTAATCATGTATATGGGATGACAAAGTGTTTTTTTGAAGATAAAATGTTCAAAATTTGGAAATGTTTTCAAATAAAATTTCAATGTGAAATTGATTAAAATAACCTAAATTGGATTAATTTATGTAAATATTATCTTAATAAACTATAAAACTAATCAAAATAAATTTTCCCTATATATAATTTACACAAAAAATCTATTTTGAATTAGAATTCAGTACATTTCATTATTCATCAAAAAAAGAAACTTCTCAGAAATATTCCAAAAATTATACCAAATTAAATTTTGATATTAACATTTAAAAAATGAAGTTTATTTTTTCGAATAAAAATTAATAATATTTCAAAATTTACATTTTAAAAGTGTTTTGCAATAAAAGGCAGAAAAATTACCTTTCATAAAAATAAATCTATTTATTTATAAAATTATATTTTTCCTAATATTATACCGATAAAATATATTGGATGAGTATAAAAAATTTATTTAATGTATAATATATAAATATAATTTCAAAAATTCAAATAAATTGGGTTTTTAAATTTATTTTCATAAAATTGTGTCTGTAAAAAGAAAAATATATTTCTTATAAAAGTAATTTATGTATTTCCAAATAGATCTAAAATTCATTTCTATCTACCTGATAACTGAAATATTAATTTTATATAAATGTGAAAATCATATTTTTACACTTTTTAAAATCTTATTTTTAATTTTCATTCCAACATCAAGGTTGTATCTATAGTAACATTTTAATAAAAATATTAATAATATATGGTAGTCTGATAAAACTCATCTTTTCATGTAACACAAGCTGGTGAATGAACATGGAATTGTGTGTAACACAAGCCAAAAATAGTTTTCAATGTACCAAATTTTAATCAAAGTGTTTTGTGTAGTGCAATCATAACATGACGTTGTGTGAAGTGCAAGCCAAAAATTGTTAATTTATTTAAAACAAGATATATTTAGTGTTGTGTGAAATGAAATATATCAAAAATAATAAATTAATTTTAAAATAAATATTTCACAAAATATTAGGGTGTTATCTTCTACCCCCATAAAATTAATTTCACCCTCAAAATTCTTCCAAATTATCAATGATATAATACATGGAAGTTCCTTTCATAGAAACCCATATCGTAAGCATGAATAATAAAACATGGTTTAAAAAATGAAATGTAAAAAACATAGTGGTTACCCAAGGTAAATCATAACTAGTTTTCCGAATAGGATAAAAAGGTGGAAAGTGAAAACATGGACCTATAAGATAATTATTACTATCATGTTCTGATATACATTGATAGAGAACATGGTCAGGATAAAGCTAAAAATCATAAATCCACAACCCAAAGAGTCTTTCAAAAGGTCCTTGATATCCACAAAAATGACGATAACATGACACCATTTTATTTCAAGACCTCTTTTCCTACAGTTGAATAATATTAATGAGATGATATATTTACATGATTTTACAACAACCATAATCTATGTTGTTCCTTGATTTATTTCCACTTCATATCTTATTTCGATAAATGAAGGTGAATTTTTCATTCCTGAAGAATTAGAATATCATGAGATCCATAAATAGAATTATAGGTAATTCCATTTGTTTTTATCACAAAATTTCTTTTTCACAAGTTATAAAATATGCATAAATCCTCATTTTTTTAAAAAAACATTAATATCCAAAACATGATCCAAATATTATCTTAAACCATTCCATATATGGTTAAAATTTTGACTCTTAAAAAATATAATTCAAAAATTTTTCCCCAAATAATCTCTTATCTTAAACCAAAATATTTTCATTGGAATATTCTATCCATACATATAACAATAGAATATCAATTGTGGTATCATTATTTTGGAATTTATGTATAGGTAGGTAGTCATATGAAATTTCAAAAAATGATGAACAATTTTATTTTCATAGGTATTATTCAAAAAAACCATACATGAAAATCCCAACTAAGGAGGGGAGGGTAAGTATTAAATATGTTTTTTGGATCACTTAATCCATTATGATATCATAATATTTTCCTTTATCCCTCATCTTAAGAGATTGATGATGTTGATCATTATCATTATCCTTTGGTTTTAACCACTTACTAAAATAATTCCCATACTCCTTAAATTGGAATTACTAAATTGCGGGTGGTTTATTATTTGGAGATTTATCATTATTCCCATCACCTCAGTATTAATTCACTTGATAACATTTCATTCCAGACATAAACCATTTAATAGTTCCTCAGAAAATTTTCCCCATGTTCCCTTTCATAGTTTGATCATAATGTAAATATAATCTTATTTTCTACATTATTTTTAGACTTTCATTTGAATTATGAACTTATTTTCTTTTCATAACAGTGAGATTGATGGCATATTCGCTCAATATTTTTGTTAGAAGAATAAGAGGAAGGTACATACTAAAAATATGTTATCGAAATCTTCCTAATATGGAGGCAATTTTATCCCATTTACCAATATTCTTGATAAAGTACCACAACTAATTCTCATCACCTTCCAAGCGATAAGTTCCCAACACAACCTTTCTCATTCTGAACAATGTATAATGAAAAATATCATTTCAATGGTACAAATAAATTTATCAATAACAAGTGGATTTGTTGTTACAGTAAATGAAGTTGGAAGTTTCCTTAATAAAGAATCAATAAAATCTTCTTCCCACTTTTTTTAATTTAGAAAATAAGCATTATTCATGGCTTGATATAGTGGTATGGTCATAGCGGTGAGATTTTCCACTCATTCATCCATAACATTTTGTTTCTCGATAGGAACATCATTTCATTTTATATTTAACTCCTAATTAAAAAAATTCATTTTGTTCCATCCCTTAAAAAAAAAAAAATCATAGCATGAGAAACACTAATCATAGACTAAAAGCAAATAATCAAGGAAGCTCACTTATAGGAGGTCTAAATCACGACACCTAATTATTAATCTTTTAAACCTTTAGTTTATCTGAGATCATTGAAAGTCACTATTTATATAAGTCCATAATAATGATTCATATAGAGTTTGTGACATACTAAACCATATTCCATTGGAGTGTCAAACCAGGTGTGAGGCAAGGTCCATTATCGTGCACAAGTTCCCGGTCGAGTCTTGATTAATATGGTGTTTTTTGGGTTGTTTACCCAAAGTACATCTATTCTAGATCCACATCCTCATTTAGTATCTAGAGTGGGATGTATTTCATGGAAAACAATCACTATATTCATTAAAAAATTTCTAGGACATTATTATATACATTATCTCAATATTAGACAAAACCTTATAGATATCCCAAGACATATCCTTGAAATATCCCAAGTGATATCACTAAAGTTTTTTCGACCTAGATTCCAAAGGTTGACTCAACCATTACATTGATACCAAATATATAGATCAAGTCTTAAAATACAGGGATATTACATTATTTTAGATTAATATTCCTCACATTAAAAAAATACATGCATGAGGACCATAATAGTTTAGTTTATTTGGAAACATGGAACCATAATCATCTATCATGGTGATATATCTTCACCATCTCCTTTAAAAATAACCACCTTTTAGCACTCCTACTTAAAACCATTCCCTATAACCCGATGAAAGGAAAAATAAGAAAGGCGTGAGATGATATGCCTAGTAAGGTTAAATAGTGGATACATGTAAGAAAAACATAAAAATAAGTGTATGAGATAATTATCATTACATTATAAGATTATTCCCTACATATCAAGGAGCATAATCACGAGTCATGGAATAAAGTGTGCTTCATGGAAAAAATACATTGGTGATTTGGTAATTTATTAAAAAGTAATATCAGATGTAAAAATGTAATTTAAACATAATTGGATTATCCTATGTGTATAACATGGTATGTATCTCAGAGAAGGAAAATTGATGGAAAAAATACATTGGCGATTTGGTAATTTTTGAACCATAAACACAATAAAATAAAGATATTAAAATGGATATGTATATAAACAAAAAATTTAATGATAAGAATCATAGAATACTTTCATTTTCATTATATACATCAAAAAAAAAATTAGTTGTGAATAAGGCCTAAGACTCATAAAAATATAAGTGAGATGGGAAAATCCTTACCTTAAGTACTAATTTTTTTCATGCACATTAAAACATCAGCTATAATAAATATAATTTTAATATAACTATAAAACAGTTCCATATTATTATATATTATACCATAAATGGTTTTTATGACTCTTTATTACTCATTTATTAATAACTCAATGTTAATGTTATGTTTCGGGTAATATCCACATTGGTTTTTCGAATATGCTTGGACTTCCTATTATAGATCCTCTTCTATAGAAAATTATTTACTTATTAATAGAATGTAAAAATTCATATAAATATCTTATATATATTTATTTTGTAGATATTTATAATAATCTATGAATTATAGAAATATGAATTGGAATACACCATTCATCTAGATGGTAGGTTGTATGTATGCATGAATGAAGTTTCTTCTGTCTTGTTGTATTTAAGGAAATGTAAGTGAAATATATGCATACTTATATATAATATCATTAAAATTGAATTATAATAATATATATATATATATATATTATAATTTCACTAAACCCATCCTTAATACATTCCATGTAATTTGTGAACAAATCAAATCTCTTGGAGGTTGCAGTAGTCCACACATCCATAAACAACGTTATTATATTTAATCAAAATGGAAAGCATGAAGCTGGGATTTATATAACATTTAATAAATTATAAATAAATCATATAAATCATATATATAATATAAAAATTAATTAATTATTAATTCCCACCCATGATAGGTGGTAAAGAACAAAACGAACAACATCATTTCATGATGCGGTAGTCTGTCATATACAAGAATGGTATGTTCATTAATGGTCTTATGAATGTGTTTGTTTGTGTAGTACTAACCCTTAGAATAAAAAAAATCAATATATTATTAATTATTATTTTATTATATAATAATTTAATCAGTGTATTTATGGTAGTGTATAATGAAAATAAAACAAAAGAGCTTATTGAAGGATGTAACCTCTTTTCTGAGTCACTCCTCTCGATTAGAAGAAATGGGATTCGATGATTCGATTTATCCCCAATGTAATGATTCTATGATGAAGATAGGTATTATGGGATGACATTTGAGAAGTTTTTTTTCCATTATAAAGGTATGTTATGTATAGAATATGTGTGAGGGGTGATTCCCTTTTTATAGTGTTGTGGGAGGGGCATTCTCGTAAATTTTCCCGAAGAAAATTCCACCCATGTTTTATCAATGTAACATTACATAAATAATTTAAAAAAATTTATAAAATGGAGGATAGGGTCTAAATATGAACAAAAAATGTATTTTTTACAATTTTATAGGTCTTTTTGGTCCTTAATATTATGGTTTAGTCCGTTGTTATGCTAATTTTTCATTTAATCAGTATAATTAATTTTAGTCACATTCACTAATAAATTTGGTCAAATAGATGGAAATATGATAATATTAAACAATTACCATTGTTATGGGAAATTACCAAATAAGGTTCCCTACCCATTAGGAGTAGGAGCCTAGAACTTCATGATAATATTTAATCAATTAAATAATTTTCAAAAAATATACATGAATAGGGTGGAAAACCAACATCCACCTAAGAAGAAGAAATTTGGTATTGAGTCATTTAAACCCCAAAGGCCTTTGAATTTATATAGATCATCTAATCCTTTAATCATAGAATAATGGATGAACATTATTGAACCGATATTCTCCATTCCTTGATGCTATGACCAAAAGAAGGTATTACTTTTTGTCTATCTATAAAATCCTACGTAAATAAAGAATAATACATTTTCATATTTATTAATAATTGCGAATGAAATATTAATTTTACATTAATTGGGTTTTTATTTTTGATGGCATACCTGATACGCAACAATAGATTTCTTTGAAATCTTACGTTGCACACTAATAATATAATAATGTTATTTTCAATGGTAGTTAAAACGTAGTTGTTGTATTGGAAGGAATGAATAGAAATAACTAAAATATTATTATATATGTTTGTTAAATGTTTTTACATTTATCCAATAAAATATAAAGGCTTAAAATAATAAAATAATTAAATTTTAGGCATAAATATTCTAATATTCACTAAAAGGTCGATTTATCACCTTTTGATGGTGAAACCTCTTTAAAAATTGTTTTCTTCAATATTATACATTCTATTGGACCAAATAAAAGTCTTATTTAGAATCGGGACATAAAAATTTACTTTGTTTATGTGTTTTTTTTATTTTTCTGATAAAGTTCATTTTTGATGAATCGTGAAAAATGTTGTATTTTAATTTAAAAGAACCTTTTAATCAAATTTATTTAGATTGTTATATTATCATTTTAATTGGTTTTAAAAGTGAAATTAGAATATATTCTTACCATTTAATCCAATGTTTCTCATTGGAATTAATTTCACTTTGAAATTGGACTTAAACAAGTGTAAATCTCTTGATATATATTGTTTCATAAAAACATGCTATTTGATTTGACAACGGGAATTAATTAAAAAATTCAGTAATGCAACTTATATGTTTTGAATTTTTTAAAATTGAAATCTTTTTTAAATTCAGAATATCAAATAAATCTTAGGGTGAGTTTTTGGTATTTTTCTAAAAAACATCAATTTTTGCTGAATAGTGAAACCACAAGGTGTTAGTTAAAAAAACTGATTTTTCATTTAAATGAAATTTTACCACTTCTATGAATTGAATTTCAAAAATGCAACATACATGGTTATCATTAGTAAGTAAAATGTAGTTTAATGGGATGAAAATAATTTTTTTTGAATAGTAACTTTTAAGTTTTATTAACTGCGAATAGAGGTAATTAGTGTAATTAATGGTAAAAATAATTTTATAATATTATGAAATTACCTTTACACTTTTCCTAAATTATTGTATGAGTCATGTACGACCATGAAAATCCATGGGTAAATTTTTGGGACCACATGGAGCCAATTGGGAAAGATAATGACATTAATCCCTTTTATTTAAAGTAAAAATAAAAATGTCAAAAACATGTATTATTTTACTAAACAATTTTTACATGGGGTAATATAAGTTATCTATTTGACTATAAATAATACTAATAAATCTAAAAAGAATTCCTACATCATGATAAGTTTTTTATAATTTTTATACTTCAAATAAATAAAATTATTTAAGACACAATGATGATGCAGTGTTTACGTCATTAATGAATGATTTAAAAAAAATAAGAAGATAAAGTTTAAAATAATATCCAAAACCTGTCCAATTCTTATTGGATGATTTTATTTCAAACATGGGACACTCTATCTTCTAATTTAATAATTTTTGGACCTTTAGAAACCGAAAAACATTATTTAATAAAATAATATTTTCAAGTTTTCCAAAAGAGCCCCTCCTCTCCCTTATAAAAAGACCCCAATTCCTACCCATTTCTCACACTTCTCAAGACCTTTTTCTCATCAAAACTCTACTCAAATAATCTCCCAAGATCCCTATATTCATCCTATAAGCCTTACCATAGGCAGAAAGATCTTCAAGAAACCCTTTTGGTTCAAACCAAGGGAAGTTACCTGATTTAAAAGTAATGTCTTCTCTTATGTTGTTTTGTTTTATTTTGCTTCTCCAACCCCCTAAAATCTTTTTATTATTTTATTTTGTAAGAAAACAGTATCTTAAATATATTATGATGTTGTTATGAGAAGGATTTTAGCTACACATACACACACCTCCATCTAATGGGTGAAGAACATACTATTTCTGTGGACGGTGAACTACTGCCTCACGAAACGATGATTGTTCAAATATCTCCTACCGCCTCTCATGGTAGACATTAATGTAAAGACCCGTAAATTTCAAGGAAATTTTTTTCTTAATTTTCTTTGAAATTTTACAAGAATTCAGTTTCTGACGGCACCTGATTCCGAGGCCCGGTGTGCCCGGAATCATTTTCCGAGGTTTGGCTCGGGTATGTTCAGTGAACGGACGAGCGTATTTTTCTGTGGACGGGCCCCGTAACTTGAGCTACAGGCCTCCGAACGACACTCCGTCAGTGGAAACGCGATCCTTGGATCGAGACGGTCGTTTCGGTATATCGCACTCAAGGTTTTGGAATACCTTGAGTTCGGCCGGGTTGGTTCGTACACGAAACCAACAGGGCCTTCGGAGCGGAAACGCTCATATCTTGAGCTACGAATGTCTGATTGATGTGCCATCAGCTTTGGTGGATTCCTCTAAGTGAGATGGATCTTTTGGAATACTCCTCCCGAGGTTTGGACGCAGGTGGAGTACGGTCGAGTTGGTTTTTCCTTAAAAACCAACCAGGCCCCTCGGACGAAAAAGCCAATAACTCTCAGACCGGGAGTCCGATTGACGCGCCGTCTGTGACATTGAGTTCCTGTTGATGATAAAAAACTTTTGGATACATCAACTTTGGACTTAGTGTTAGTTTATGTATCATCCTCTCGGCTCGTGGAGCAGACCCTCCCGAATGAGCTTGCTATGTGCGGGAACCCTAGAGCTGGCTGCGACTGCTACTTCGACAGCGACGACCGTGCAGAGATCCTCAGTGGACTGCGACGACGACTGTGCAAAGATCCTCAGTGGACTGCGACGAAGACAGTTCATAGATCCTCGGTGGACTATGATGACTACATCACTCAGCGATCCTACGTGGATCAATGCTACAGGTCCTTTGTGGGCCCGATCCTGTGTGGGTCTGATCCTGTGTGGGTCAGCGCTCAGCGGTTCTATGTGAGCCAGCGCCTACAGGTCATGTGTGGGCCCGATCCTGTGTGGGTCATTGCGGGGGTTAGTTACCTATCTATCCTTTGTGGGTCTGATGACTTAGATGGATCAGTGATCATCTTTATCGTCATACAAGAAGTATACCTGTGTGAGCTAAATCATGTGTTACTCTACTTTGTGGATTGTGTTGAGCTATCCTGTGTGGACTTACTGTTTACTCTCCTTTGTGGATTGTCTTGAGCTATCCTATGTGGATTACTGTTTACTCTCCTTTTTGGATTGTGTTGTCCTATCCTGTGTGGGTATACGTTTTTGCTTTCCGGTGTGGACTGAGTTGTGCTTGGGCTCGGACGTTGGAGCCGAACGGGAATTGATGACTTAGGTATATGTATGGGCATATACCTAAGCAGTGTCGGTTGTTACTTCGTGATTGTAACATTACATTGTGGATTATCCTTTGTGGATTTCGGGAGACCTTCGGGGGTCTCGGGGTCCCTACTGAGTAGCTTATACTCACCCCTACACGGGCTTTGCCCGTACTACGTTGTGTTGGTTGCAGACGACGGACAAAGCTGATCGTGGTGGAGGCGTGCGGAGCAGGACGATACCTGGAGGTGGACCACTGGGCGGGACGTACTCAGAGCGGTTAGGTGGACCTGAGGAGTAGTGGAGGATATCTGTACCCACCCTTCAGGTGGGACTTCTAGAGGACGGCTCGACGCTGCGGCTTTTCTTTTCAGTTGCTGTTTTTCCCTTTCAGTTGTACTTTACAGTTGGTCTTGTATTTACGGCCCCTTTTACTTTCAGAACAGCTTGTTACAGTTTTACTTAGTGTTTACTTTTCCGCTTGCTTACTCTGTGGTGCTTTTTTACTTTTCAAAGGCAATGCCTTCCCTTTTGTTGGGATTTACGCCTTGGTGCTAGTCGCCAGCCCCTGGCCTATGGAAGGCGGGCTTGGGATAGTCACGGCACGGGCCCTGAGGACGGGTCGTGAAAATTAAGATGTCACTGTATTTGTATATGATATATATTATGTTTATGTTTTCTTTATGATTCTGTATTTTTCATTTATGGAAATCCTTTATGGTTTCCATAATGGATAAACGCGATAATTTCATTTTAGAAAGTGCAGACTACCGCCCCCTCAATGTGATCTGAATCGTTAATGCCATATGTGGGATGTATAAAGGATGGAGTTAATAATATTATATATGATATTATACTGGAATTATAATTTATATCTATATCATAATGTTTTCATTCCATTAAATGTGAAATAGAAATGAAAGTAGAGTTTATGCGTACGTACGACTTACCGTCTCCATGAACGGTGCATTTCATTTCTTACCTATAAATGTTCTGTAATATTATAAATGCATGTATATATTGGTTATATATGATATATATGTTAACTAAATTATGAATATAATTCTAGAGAGATTGGATATTTTACCCCCATGAACAACTTGTAATTATAAGAAGTTTATTTTTGACTCAAGTACCAAATATCGACAAAACGACTGCTATTAACATAAATGATTACATAATGTTCATAACATGGTAATAAGTGATATAGAAGGAATAATTATCATCAAAAAGTTTCTTAATCAAGTATAAATTAACTCTAGTTTATTATTCAGGAGATTAAAGAATGATCGATTCAAGTCGGACATGAGGTAAGGGACTTCGTCTCAATCTCCTTTCATTGAGGAATATTTAGTTTTAATACAATACTTTCTTTTATAGGCTATATAAACACCTTTGACTTTTAATTTCATTCAAAGGGAATATTTTTCTATGAAGAGTTTTACTAAACGACAAAAATGAATGTTTCTTTTAATATATGCGGTGATCGTGACCTTTCCTCCACCGCGAGTATTACTTGATCTTTGGCTTCCTTAACAAGTCGTAATGTTTTTAAATGGAAAAATAAATACCATATTCTTTATTATGTATTTTGGTATTGAAAATGGTTTTGATAATTGATTTGTTTTTTCAATATATTTAAGTGATATATTGTGATTGAAATGTGTAAATTTTTTATTTCCATTATATTTGTTGTATGTGTTATGATTTTATAATGGTACATGGACATTTGATGGGTGGTTACATGATAAACCAAATGACGGGTGATGCTTTGATAAACTAGGACAGGTGGTAACATTATAACCTCCAATTCATTGGGTATTGAAGTCAGCCATATGACTATTCCATTTAGTGAAATGTGTGGAAGTCGATGGTATGGTTATTCCATTTAAGTATGTTTATGTTCCAAGTCACCTTTATATGTTATGTGTTCTTTATATGGGTTTTATGGTGATCATTTGTTTGCAAAAGGGCAAGAAATGATATTTTATTCAGTGAAGAGTATTTACTACTTAATATAGGTGAAAAGTATTACTTATGATTAGGTACTCATGGTTTACTTGTTGTTTTGAAAGAAAACTAACATTTTCCTTCTTTGTATATTCCTTACTGAGATTTTTATGATCATCACATGTTTTTGAAATGTTTTTCACAGGACATAAAGTGGAGTAGGGTCAAGGATGGGATCAAAGAAAGTCATGCTATCTAAAACATGAAACTGGACATGACACTTTTGTTAAAGAGTTTTTATATTATGAAAACAATGGAAACTGAGTTTAAGAGTCTACTTTGTAGCTTTTAAGATGTAGTATTTATGGCCTAATTCTCTAAATCTCTTAACCCGAAAATATCCTCAATGTGATTTATTCATTAAATTCATGATTTTGTAATGTTTTAAGGTCGAGTCCTTATAGTTGGTTTCAGAGGTCAGTTTAGACAATTATATAAGTTAGAATATTGTTAAATTGATGTCCATAAATTAATTTCAGGTATGATTGAAATGATATAGAATTTAAAGATTACCATCTTACATTTCCTAAGATATTTCTATGTTCAAAATGATTTTCCATAGAGGAAATAGGGAAACTATGTTGGGACGACATCAAGAGGAAAACAACCTTCCAAATCAGAAACCTAAGATGTTAAGAATCGGAACTGAACAGTTTGTTGCAGTGATGAAATAGTTCTCTCAGGCTTTAAATGGTGGTGGTATCCATACACAAGATCAGCTAGATCAACCACATAGGAACATATCCGTAGTGGAGCATTTTATGAGGAAACATCCCCCATCATTCAGAGGATCATTAGACCATGTGCTAGTAGAAGGGTGGACTAGAGCACTGGAGAATATTTTGGATGTCATGGGGTGTTCAAAACATCAAAATGTTAGTCTCTCTATTTACCATTTTGAAGGTGAAGCTGATCAGTGGTGGTCGATGGTGAAAAATATCAGGAATAGTGAGGAGATTAATGATCTTTACTGGGATGAATTCAAAGGTATGTTTATTGACAAATATTTTCCTAAGTCAGTTCATATTAGGATGGAAAAACAATTCCTAGAATTGAGGCAGGTGGATGACTTAGTGGCTGCTTATGAAGCAAAGTTCACTCAACTGACAAGGTATTCTCCAAATTTCATATGAGATCTTGATAGTAAAATCAATCATTTTTACTCAGGGTTAATGCCAAAGTATCGAATCTCTTTAGCTTCTCGTGAGTTCAAAAGTTATGAAAAACTTGTTTGATGTGTCGAGAAGGTTGAAATGGAGTTTTCCGAGGGTCAGGTTTTCTTTTTCAAACAACAGAATAAGAGGTCCAATTGGCAGTTAAAGGGAATGAATTCATCAAAAAAGTCAAGAGGCAAAAAACCAAATAACCATCCTGTGAGAAGTGTGGTAAAATGCATCCTGGGGAATGTTTATCTATGTCTAGAAAGTGCTTTTGGTGTAGTAATTCCAGTCATATTGCTCGTAACTACAAGGAAGATGATAAAGAAGGCAATGAAAAGCCAACAGTAAGATTTTTTAAGTGTAAAGAAATGGGTCATTATGCAAATGAGTGTCTAAAGAAGAACTCAACTGAGGGAAAGCAGCCAGAATACAAGCAGAAAGGGGTGGTGAAATCTTTTGCAACTACTTCAGTAGATGTTGGGCCATCGAATGAAATAGTATTAGGTACACGATTTGTTTGGTCAGATTATGCCAATGTGTTGTTTGATTCAGGGTCTACACATTCCTTCATTTCTGAGAAGTTTTCTACTAAATTGGGAATTCCATATCAATATATTAATCCTGAACTTATGGTAAAAACACCTAGAGGAAACATTGAGACAAAAAGAAATTATAAGAACCTTCCTATCCTTGTTTGCGGAAATTATCTACCTGCAAGCCTTATTTTGTTCCTCTAGTAGAGTTTGATGTTATTTTGGGCATGGAATGACTTTATATTTATCATGCTAAGATTGACTGTAGAGCTAAAGAGGTTTCATTTCAGAAATATTTTCATTCTGTGTACAAGACTGAACCCTTGCTTTTGATAACATATCAGGAAGTTGAG
This sequence comes from Viscum album, assembly GCA_963277665.1. Classification (NCBI taxonomy): domain Eukaryota; kingdom Viridiplantae; phylum Streptophyta; class Magnoliopsida; order Santalales; family Viscaceae; genus Viscum; species Viscum album. Next base: position 900,603,679 of record OY728120.1, read on the forward strand.
AAACTAGTAAAAGATGGTTTGAATGTTACCTTGCACATATTGTTGAATACAATGGAACTGTTCAGATTAATGATGTGCCAGGGTTAAATGATTATCTTGATGTTTTTTCAGATGAGTTTCCTGGCATTATACATGATTGGGAAGTTGAATTTACTGTTGACTTAGTTCATGATTCTAAGACAATTTCAAAACCCCCTTATCGAATGGCTCATGTTGAACTTTTAGAGTTAAAGAAGCAATTGCAGGATTTATTAGATAATGGTTTTATTCGACATAGAACATCACCATGGGGTCCTCCTTTCTTGTTTGTTAAAAATAAATATGGTTCAATGAGACTTTCCCTAGATTATACAGCATTTAATAACATCACGGTTAAGAACAAGTATCCGTTGCCTCATATCGATGATTTGCTTGATCAGCTCTAGGGAGCTCAGTATTTTTCGAAGATTGACATGAGGTTAGGGTACCATCACTTGAAAGTAAAAGAAGTAGATGGTCCGAAGACTGCGTTTCGTACTAGATATGGCAATTGTGAATTTTTAGTTATGCCTATTGGGTTAACCAATGCACCTGATGTATTCATGGATCTAATGAATAGAATCTTTCATTAGTTATTGGATAAGTTTGCGGTTGTGTTCATTGATGATATTTTGGTTTTTTCTAAAAGTAAAGAGGAACATGAAAGTCATTTAAGGGTTATCTTGAAAACCTTAAAAGAAAAGAAATTGTATGGAAAATTCCACAGGTGTGAGTTTTGATTTCAAAAAATTTCTTTCCTTGGTCGCATTGTTTAAAAAATTGGCATAACTGTTGATCCTGCTAAAACAAAAGTTGTTGAAGAATGGCCAAGACCCACAAATATAACTTAGATCAGTAGTTTTCTTGGTTTGGCAGTTTATTACTTGAGGTTTTTTGAAAATTTTCACGATTATATAGTCCAATGACAATGTTAACTCGAAAATGTGTTAAGTTCATTTGGACAAAATAATGTGATGATTGTTTTCAGGAATTGAAAAGAAGATTGTTGAATGATCGAGTTTTTTCAATACCTTCCAAGAATAGTGATTTTGTTATCTACAGTGATTGTTCTTCGAAAGGACATCGTTGTGTCCATATGCATAATGCTTCGGTAATTGCTTATGATTCACGTCAGTTGAAAACTCATGAGTTAAATTACCCTACACATGATTTGGAATTAGCTGCTATTGTTTATACTTTAAAATTTTTGAGGCATCATTTGTATGGAGTAATGTGTTAAATATATACAGATCACAAAAGTTTAAAGAATATATTCACTCAAAAATAATTGAACATGAGACAGAGGAGAAGGCTATAATTAATCAAAGATTATGATTGTACAATTCATTACCATATGGGAAAAGCAAATAAAGTGGCTGAAGGTTTGAGTCGAAAAAGTATTGATTCATTAACCATGATAAATTTGGAATGAGATTCATTGTTTTTTGATTTGATTAACTTTGGAATAGAAGTTATTGGTGCAGGAATTTTTTCTGTTTTGATTCATGTGTTAGTGAGGTCATCTCTATCAGACAGAATTAAGCAATCGCAGAAGAAAGACAGTGGGTTGCAAAAAAGGTAGAGCTTATTCATAAGGGTAAGTTACCTAAATTTAACATTGATAATGACTATGTTTTGAGGTTTGGGAAGAGATTATGTGTGATTTGTGATTCAAATTTGAAGAATGAGTTGTTATGCATGGCTCATAGTTCCCCATTTTCAAATTCATCATTGCGGTACTAAGACATACAGAGATCTGTAAGATTATTACTAGGGGGTGGAATGAAAAGAGATATTGCTGATTTTACGGTGATGTGTTTGACTTTCCAGTAGGTTAAAGCAGAGCGGCAGTTACCGAAAGGGATGCTTCAGTCATTATCAGTGCCAGAGTGGAAATGGGAAAATATATCCATGGACATCATTGTGGGATTACCAAAGTCATCTCAAGGAAATAATACAATATGGGTTATTGTTGATGATTGACTAAATCTCTTCATTTTCTTCCTATTAGAGATAATTTCTTTCGAGATCAACATTCTCAGTTGTATGATAAAGTGATAGTAAAGTTACATGGATTTACCCTCTCCATTGTATCTGATCGTGATCCAAGGTTTACTTCTAACATTTCTAAAGGCCTTCAGAAGTCGTTGGGTACTGAATTAAATTTTAGTACATATTTTCATCCGCAATCAGATGGGTAGTCAGAATGAACAATTCAAACCTTGGAGGATATGTTATGTGCTTTCATGATGGATCACCAGGGAATTTCAGACCAACATCTTTCCTTGGTTGAATTTTCTTATTATAACAGTTTTCATTCCAGTATACAGATGGCTCTGTTTCAGGAATTATATGGTAAATGGTGTCGAACTCTAGCTGTTTGGGATGAAGTAGGGGAAACGAAGCTTTTAGGACCATAATTGGCAGAAGAGATGGTAGAAAAAGTTCAGTTGATTCAGAAGCACATGAAAACAGCTCAGAGTCGGCAGAAAAGTTATGTGGATAACCAAAGGAAGGATCTTTCTTTTGAGGTAGGTGATCATGTTTTTCTAAAAGTTTCCCCATGGAAAAGTGTGATGCGTTTTGGAAAGAAAGGAAAGCTGAGTCCGAGATTCATTGGACCTTATAAAATCTTTGAGAAAGTTGGATCAGTTTCATATAGAGTGGCTTTACCTCCATGTTTATCCCAGGTACAAATTTTTTTTCATGTTTCGATGTTGAGAAAGTATATACTAGATCCATCTCAAGTTTTGAGCCCAGACGTAGTTTAGTTGGAAGATAATATCTCTTATGAGAAACAACCGGTCCAGATTCTTAATGGTAGAGAGTAAGTGGTGTGGAATAAGGTAATTCTTCAGGTGATAGTTTTGTGTAAAAACCATATGGTTGAAGAGGAAACGTGGGAATCTGAAAATCCTATGAGGGATAAATACCCCCATTTATTTTATAAGTGAATAAAATTGTGAGGTCGCAATTCCCAAAAGGGGGGAAGGATGTAACATCCTAGGTAAATAAATAATAATAAATTTTCATATTTATTAATATTTTTGAATTAAATATTAATTATAGTTTAATGGGGTTGCTATGTTTGATGGCGTACACGATACGGAACAACGGATTTCTTTGAAATCCTACGTTGCACACTAATAATATAATAATATTATTTTAAATGGTAGTTAACACGTAGCTATTGTATTGGAGAGAATGAATATAAATAACTAAAATATGATTATATATGTTTGTTAAATTTTTTTACATTTATCCAATAAAATATAAAGGCTTAAAATAAGAAAAGAATTCAATTTTAGGCATAAATATTCTAATATTTATTAAAAGGTCCATTTATCACATTTGGATGGGGAACCCTCTTTAAAAATAGTTTTTGTCACTATTATACATTCTACTGGACAAAATAAAATTCTTCTTTAGAATCGAGACATCAAAATTTACTTTGTGTATGTTTTGGTTATTTTTCTGATAAAGTTCCTTTTTAAATGAACAGTGAAAAATGTGGTATTTTAATTGAAAAGCACCTTTTAATATAATTTATTTAGATGGTTAGATTATCTTTTTAATTGTTTTTAAAAGTGAAATTAGAATATATTTTTACCATTTAATCCAATGGTGGACGTTAGAATTAATTTCACTTTGAAATTGGACTTAAACAAGTGTCAATCTCTTGATATATATTGTTTCTTAAAAACACGCTATTTGATTTGACATCGGGAATTAATTATAAAATTAATTAATGCAACTTATATTTTTTTAATTTTGTAAAATTGAAATCATTTTTGAATTCAGAATATCAAATATAGCTTACGATGAATTTTTGGTATTTTTCGGAAAAACTTCATTTTTTGGTGAATAGTGAAACCACTAAGTGTTAGTTAAAAAAACCGATTTTTCATTTAAATGAAATTTTACCGCTTATGTGAATTGAATTTCTAAAATCTTACATACATGGTTATAATTATTAAGTAAAATGTGATTCAATGGGATGAAAATAATTTTTGGTGAATCGTAACTATTACGTTTTATTAACCGCGATTAGAGGTAATTAGTGTAATTAAAGGTAAAAATAATCTTATAATAATATGAAATTACCTTTTCACTTGTCGTACCCTTATTGGATGAGTCATGGATGACCATGTAAATCCATGGGTCAATTTGTTGGACCCCATGGAGCCACTTGGGTAAGATATTGACATTAATACCTTTTATTTAATGTAAAAATAAAAATGTCACAAACATGTATTATTTTACTAAAAAAAATTTTAAATGGGGTTATATAAGTTATTTTTTTAATATAAATATTAATTAGAAAAATAAAAATACTTCCTACATAATGATAATTTTTTTATAATTTTTTAGACATCAAATAAATAAAATTATTTATGACACAATGATGATGCAGTGTTTACGTCATTAATGAATGATTTAAATAAATAAGAAGTTAAAGTCTAAAATAATATGCAAAACTTTTCCGATTCTTATTGGATGATTTTATTTCAGACATGGGACACCGTATCTTCAACTTTAACGATTTTTGGACCTTTAGAAACAGAAAAACATTATATAATAAAATAATATTTTCAAGATTTTCAAAAGAGCCCCTCCTCTCCCTTATAAAAAGACCCCACTTCCTAACCACTTCTCACACTTCTTGAGCCCTTTGTCTCATCCAACCTCTACTCACATAATATCCCAAGATCCCTTTATTCATCCTAGAATCATTAAATTAGGTATAAATTTCTTCATGGAACCCTTTTGTTTCAAACCAAGTGGAGTTACCCGATTTAAAGGTAATGTCTTCTCTTATGTTATTTTGTTTTATTTTGCTTATCCAACCCCCAAAACCTTTTTATTATTTTATTTTGTAACAAAAACGGTATCTTAAATATACTTTGATGTTTTTATGAGAAGTATTTGAGCTAAACATACACACAACTCCACCTAATGGGTGAAAAATATACTGTTTCTGTGGACGGTGAACTACTGCCTCATAAAATGATGATTGTTCAAATATCTCCTTCCGCCTCTCATTGAGGCCATTAAGATGTCACTATATTTATATATGATATATATTATGTTTATTAATTCCATAGGATTCTGTATTTTAAATTTATGGCATACATTTATTGTCTCTATAATGGATAAATGCAATAATTTCATTTTAGGAAGTGCGGACTACCACCCCCTCAAAGTGATTTGAATCGTTAATGCCATATGTGGGATGTATAAAGGATGGAGTTAAAAATATTATATATGATATTATACTGGAATTATAATGTATGTTTATATCATAATGTTTCCATTCCATTAAATGTGAAATAGAAATGATAGTAGCATTAATGCGTACGTACGACTTACCATCTCCAAGAACAGTGCATTTCATTTCTTACCTCTAAATGTTATGTAATATTATAAATGCATGTATATAATAGATATATATGATATATATGATATATAAATAATGAATATAATTCTAGAGATATTTGATATTTTACCACATGAGCTACTTTTAATTATTATGAGTTTTTTTTACTCAAGTACCAAATATCAACAAAACGACCGTTATTAACTTAAATGACTACATAATGTTCATAACATGGTAATAAGTGATATAAAAGGAATAATGATCATTAAAAAGGTTCTTAAGAAAGTAGAAATTAACTCTAGTTTATTATTCAGGAGATTAAATAATGATCGAGTCAAGTCGGACACAAGGTAGGGGACTTCGTCTCAATCTCCTTTCGTTGAGGCATATCTTATTTTAATACAAGACTTTATTTTATACGCTGTATAAACACCTTTGACTTTTCATTTCATTCAAAGGGAATATTTTTCTATGAAGCATTTTACTAAATGAAAAATTTGAATGTTTCTTTTAACATACGCGGTGACAACAACCTTTCCGCCGCCACGAGTATTACTTGATCTTTGGCTTCCTTAACAAGCCGTAATGTTTTTAAAAGGAAAAAATAAATACCATATACTATATTATGTATTTTTGTATTGAAAATGGTTTTGATAAAGGATTTTTTATGAAAATATATTTAAGTGATATATTTTGATTGAAATGTGGAAATGATTTCTTTGCTTTATATTTTTTGTATGTGTTGTTATTTTATAATGGTACTTAGACATTTGACGGGTGGTTACGTGATAAAGCAAATGACGGTTGGTGCAGTGATAAACCAGGATGGGTGGTTACATTATAACCTCCAATGAATTGGGTATGGAAGTCGGCTGCATGACTATTCCATTTAGTGACATATGTGGAAGTGGACCGTATGGTTATTCCATTTATGTATGTTAATGTTCCATGTTACCTTCACATGTTATGTGTTATTTATATAGGTTTTATGGTGATATTTTGGTTACAAAAGGGTAATAAAGGATATTTTATTTAGTGAAGAGTATTTAATACTTATTATAAGTGAAAATTATTACTTATGATTAGGATTTATGGTTTACTTGTTGTTTTGAAAAAAACTAACAGTTTCCTTCTTTGTGTATTCCGTACTGGGATTTTTATGCTCAACCCAGGTTTCTGAAATGTTTTTCACCGGACATAAAGTGGAATAAGGTCAAGGATGGGATCAAGGAAATTCATACTGTCTAAAACATGGAACTAGGCATGACTCTATTTTTCAATAGTTTTTATTTTATGAAAAAATGGAAACTGAGTAGAGGTGTCTACTTTGTAACTTTTGAGATGTAGTAGTTATGGCCTAATTCTCTAATGCTCTAAAATTGAAAATATCCCCAACATCAATTATTCATTTAATTCAAGATTATGTAATGCTTTAAGGCCGGGTCCTTATACTATCTTATAGAGGTAATTTCTGATTAATGGGATACGTTGATAAAATATAAGAATTTCGAGGAATAGATCAACGTGCTAGAGTGGAAATAATTCTGGAAAAAATGGATAAATATTTTCCTCTCCCTCTCTAACTTAGATATGAATTTACTTATCCTTCATGAAAATAAGGTTGAATCCATCAAATAATACATGTCAAATTTCACAATACTTATATGATACACTATCGCCTTTTTCATTAACCATAAAAGTGAATTATAACACATAATTTGTAGTTTAATGATCTATATATGAAAAGATTTGGTGATTTGAGAAATTGATAGCTATGAGGAAATTATTTGATGTGCCCTCAATGTTGAAATGGATATCAATAAATCCTATGGTTTTGAAGGTATATATATATGAAGTGGAGAATGTATTTTAGTTCAAGAGGAGTGACGGTTAAATTTCATGTTCTAAAAAATTCCAACATCTCATTTTCAAATGTGCGTGAATAATAAAGTAAAAGATTAGTTGAAGGGGATAAGGAAATTATTTAATTGTTGGAGGGAAGGGAACCTAGAAATAAAATGATGATGGGGAAAATCACCAATGTGATGTAATAATGGAACTCTCCAACAAAACATCAACATGTTATCCAAAATTGAAATTCCATGGAAAGATGAAACTATTTGAAAAAACTCAGTAAGACAAGGGTTTGAAAATATAATTTATAACATCAACCTCAAAGGTCTAGAGAGTAAGGGAGAGCTACTCCCATCCCAAATGATGAGGTAGAATCATAAAATTATATGGTGACATTTCTTTTAATTATTCATTCAAGCATACTAAATTTACAATTTTATTTTAGTTATATTCATTCCTTTATATTAGAGACTATTAGTAGAAGTATTAAATCCCCACCTTAAAAAATGGAAGTGGAGGTATCAGTTTAAATATTAAATGGTAAAATTATTTCATCCCATGTATATAACTTATACCTTGCCAATATTTTCAAGGAAAATTTCTTATTGAACCTTGTGATAATTTTTTTACAAAATTAAATGTTATCCATGTAAGGATTCAATTTCCTTATATAGAGCCAACATAAATTTCCTTTTAAAATAAATCACCCTTTTTATCAGGAATTTACCTATGATTCTATAATAGTTCAAGGATGAGGATAAATATCCTTAGGTATTTTCATTTCATGCATGGATATCATTTCCATATGAAAAAGTATATCAAGCTAAAATTATTGATAATATGGAGAAGATCTTCCTTGATGACATGCCCATTGTAAGAGTATCAATGAGGCATTTCTTTAATAATATTCTGGTAGTCCACCAAGATTAGTGGTTGAATTCTTGATCAAAAAAACATTTGGAAGGTTTTCAATATCCAAAACTCCATATAAAAAGGAAAATTTTGAACTTAATGAATTTAAGAGAAAACTATAGGATAATCTAGATAAAGGGTTTATATGAAAAAGTACTTCACCATAGGGTGTGATAGTCCTCTTCATTGTGAATAAGGATGGGTAAATGATACTCAACATTCATTATCATGAGCTCAAGAGTATATTGGTAATAAAAAAGATTCCTCTTCAACATATTTATGACTTTTTTGATTTGAAATAGGGAGCTTATTACTTTTATAACGTCGATCATCATTCAGGACATTATCATGTAAATATGAAGAAGGAGGATATCTCCAAGGCTATATTTTGTCCATGGTACAAGAAATAATAGTTCATAGTGATTCCATTAGGTCTTACTATTACGCTAGATATTTTAAGGGACTTAATGAATAGAGTCTTTAAGGGATACCTTAATGAATTTGTGGTAGTATTTAATGAATATATTCTTATCTACCCCAAAATAAAGGAGGGGCATGAGGGTTATTTTGACTTTTTACTAAAGAACATGAGAAATTATAGGTGATATGAAAATTATAGAAAATTTGAGTTTTAAATTGATTAAGTAACATTATTGGGGAATGTTATCCCAGAAAATGGATATATGTAGATCTTTTGAAAATAGATTATATTGAAGGATGGCCAAGAAAAACATATTTAACAGAGATCTATAGTTTTCGTGGATTATATGGGTAATATAAAAACTTTTTTAGAAACATGTATTGATTATAAATCCCATTAACCAAGATATATAGGAAGGGAGTGAAGCTTTTATGAACTAATTAATTTGAGGAGGGAATTAAAGAGTTAATGAAATTGTTAATCAGGTAATCTAAGAACAAAATTCCTACATATAGAGATGGATTTTTGATCTAAAATGATGAATTCAAAAAATTAATATGTTTAATACTCATGAAATATTGAAAAATGATAGCATATATCTCCTTACAATTAGATATAAAGGAGTTGAACTACCCAAGGCATGATCTAGAGTTGGTTGTTGTGATCTTCATGTTGATATTTGGCTACCTTTTCTATATGGTGAGAGGTGTGACATATATACAGATCATAAAATCCTCAATTACCTAGTCCAAAAAAAATATATGAATATGATTGAATAGTGGAAGTTATAGATGATAAAGGATTATTATTTTTTAGTTCATTTCCATATTGGGAAGGTGAGAAAAATGGAAGATGCTCGGAGTAGAAAGGATCACACAACCTTATCCATGATTAGAGTTAGAAGGGATCTAATCTTATTAAAAATGAAATGGATGGACCTGGGAATAGTAAATAAATTCTATCATAACTTTCTCAAATAACTACTTAATCATCCAATCCTAAGAGGATCAAGGAAGTCCATAATGTTGATGAGTTTCTATAGAAAAAGTTAGGGATTATTCCATAGTTTGACTACACTAAACATGGGTTTATAATGTTTTAAAAATGTATTTTTATCCTGTAAAAACTAGAACTAAAGAGGAAACATGTAGATTATGCGAATATATCATCCATCTCAATTAGTCTATGAATTTATATGGTGTATAGAAATTGGAATAAAAAAATTATGGTGGGATAACATGAAGTGGGGGATTTTAGAAATTATATCTTGATGCTTTGTATGAAAAAAAATTAAGTTTGAAGGATATAATAGAAAGGGTGTGATGAAAACATTTACCATAAAATTATGGAAATCTGAAAACATAACCAAGGATATCAAAATAGGACTCCAATACACCTAATGGAAACAATTCCATCTCATGTAATTCAATCACCATACAATATTAGTTAATTTATCTTTTATCAAGGAATATTTCACACTTGGCCAAATTTCCAGGACACAGTTAGGGGAAGTGGTAAGGCTACAATGATTTATAGTCTCCAATTTATAAAATTGATATCTGAATTAAACTTGGAGGATCCAGATAATGCTTTAGTAAGAATTAGAGAAAAATGAGTTTCAATACAACATATCACCCTCAAACAGATGGTCAACATGAGAGAATCATTATAAAATTATAGTATACACTGAGATCATTTTAATTTTAATTATAAGTATTTTTGGATCAATTAATTCCCCTTGAATATTTATTATATAAAAATAGTTTTAATTCTATCACTCAAATGATACCTTATGAGGCTCTATATGGAAAGTGGTTTCAAACACCAAAATTTTGGGTTAAAATTGTGATGTTGAAGCTTATGGAACGCGATATTATGTAAGATTTGATATAGAAGATTCAAACCAATCAATGTTATATGAAATCCATGTGATATTGGAAGAACATATATGTTGATAATCATTGAAAATTCTTGAATTATGTGGTCAGAGATAAGTTATTACTTTATATGTCACCATGGAAGAAATTAATTAGGATTGGGAATAAGGGAAATCTGAGTCATAGATACATCATACCTTTTTAGATCCTTTATTATATTAGAGTTTTGGCCTATCAACTTTAACTGCCACCTGACCTATCCCAAAAGCATGATGTGTTCCATGTATCACTCTTGTGGAAGTACATAACAAACCCCTCACATTTAATGAATCTATAGGTGGTACCCTTGGAGAATTATATTTAATATATGGAGTAGATAGTGAATATCATTGATCATAGGGAAAATTTCTAGGTAAAAATACTACTCACATGGTCCATGTATTGTGGAAAAACCACATGTCAGAGAAAGAAATATGGGAACTATAAGAGGCGATGAAACGAAAGTACCCTCATATGTTCTTGTATAAAAAATGTAAAGGTGAAATTTATGAAGGTGGGAGAATGTAATGACCCAAACTATTATAAATAAAATTATCTAATGACTGAGTAAATTCATTACTATTTATTACTATAATAGAATAAAAATTCACTATTTTGGATAATTAGGACAACTATAGTATGTTATATTTAAAAGGATATTAAGAATCTTATCCATTCATAATATTCTTGTTGTAAAATGATCATTAAGATTATTATATATCAATGGATATGATTTTAACACCCTGAGATTTATTGAAATATATTTTTACATATGAATTTATTATTTTTGATAATTTTCACTACAAATAAAACTATATTTATCTTTCATTATAGGCCACAATGAGTTTAAAATAAATGTGAAATTTTATTAAAATATTATTATATGATAGATATCACATATCAGTTAGAATTATGGGTATGAATAATATTAACTAAATTATAAAAATATAAGGTTTAGATATGTGTATAAATTAATTGTATGGTTCCCAATTAATTAGAAAACATAATAATAGCCATTTCAAAATAAAGGAAATCTTTTTTTAAAAACTATTTTCAAGTGCACAAAGATATTTTACCTCAATAATTGGAAAACCCCACATTGGTTTGTTATTTTTATTAAATTTAAATATTATATATTCAATGAAAATTTTAAGATTAATATTAC